>OX387303.1:8138022-10678022 GCA_947562105.1 Shargacucullia verbasci | reverse complement strand
CCGACGATGTGGCGGAGGTAGGGAGGCACTCCGTGATAACGTAGGGCCTCCCTAATACAACTCCAGGGCAGGGTGTTGAAGGCGTTACAAATGTCTAACGACACCGCCAACAAGACCCCGCCCCGGGACACCACTTCCTCCGCCAGGCTCCTCACGCGCATGATAGCGTCTACGGTGGAGCGCCCTCGGCGGAAACCGAACTGGTTGCCGTCCAAGTCCGGCCCCTCCCTGCTCAGATGCTGGACGAGGCGGTCGGCGACGATGCGCTCGAAGAGCTTTGCCACCTCGTCCAGCAGCACTATGGGCCGGTATGCGGACGGCGAGTCCGCCGGGCGCCCCTCCTTCCTGAGGAGGACCAGCCTGCCGGTTTTCCACTGCGATGGAAACCGGCCCTCCTGCAGGCATGCCGTGAAGAGCCGTCGCAGTCGGGGCTCCAACTCCTTCAGGGCGAGGACCCAGGCGCGGCCGGGTATGCCGTCGGGCCCCGGGGCAGTGTTTTTAGCCCGGAGCCGCTCCACTGCTGCCTTCAGGTCCTCTTGGGTCACCTCGGGGGCGTTCGGGACTTCTCCCTCTCTCTCAGGAGGCTCTGGCGGGGCCATCGGCGGTGGTGTGTGTTCCGCCCTTGATGGAAATAGGGCGGACACCACGTCCCCGAGCAGCTCGGGGCGGAGACCCTCTGTTAGTGGGGGCGCCCAGGGGCGTAGTTTGCCCCTTACCATACGGTATGGACGCCCCCACGGATCGCGTTCGAGGGTCTCGAGCAGCTCCTCCCTCGCTGCCTCCTTTGCTCTGCCGATGGCTATCTTCAGAGCCTCCTTCGCGGCGCGGTACCTCTGGTACAGCGCCGCCTCCGTCTCGGGGCTCCGGTTCAGACGTCTCCGGCGCTGCCTGGTGTACTGGCGTCTCGCCGCTATGCATGCATAACGCAGCTGGGCGATCTCCTCTGTCCACCAGTACACCTGACGCTTGGTGGGCCGAGACTGGACGCGGGGCATAGCCGCGTCGCAGATTTGCGTCATCGCCCCGCGAAACCAGCTCGCCTCTCCGTCGACGTCGTCACCGGGCCTCTCCGGTCCCTCTGACCACGCCTTCACTATGGCCGCTTCCTCAAGGAGCTCCCGGTCGAGGCGCTTCAGCGCCCAGCGCGGTCCGTCCCTCCCCGGGGTCGGCGGGCGGTGGATGCCCGAGGTCTGGGCGGAGACGTCGAACCGGATGTACCGGTGGTCCGACAACGTCTCCACCTCCTCCAAGACTCTCCACCCCCGGACACGGCGTGCTAGAGCCGGGCTAGCGAACGATACGTCCACTATGGACCCACCCAGCTGTCGCACGCACGTGTCGACTGAACCGCGGTTCAGGACGGCCAGACCCGACGCGAGGGCCCACTCCTCCAGCGCCGTGCCACGATGGTCTGTGGCGCGGGAACCCCACGCCGCGGACTTGGCGTTGAGGTCCCCGAGGACGAGAACGGAGCGAGGGTGGGCACGGTCCACCAACGTGGACAGCTCCAAGAGGAAGCTCTCGAACTCGGCGAGGGTGCGGTTCGGAGAGAAGTATACTCCCACCACCACAACCTCGCCGAATTGCGCCGCGACGTAACCCCGCCCCCTCGAGATATTCTCGATGGACGGGGTTCCAGCGGCTGCTGACCAAATTAGGGCCGCCGAGCCGGTGATGTCGCCCACCCAGTCGTCCCTGGGAGGGATAAAATACGGCTCGGCGACGACCACGATGTTGATCTTCCACTGCGCCATGCTCTGGAGTAAAAGGTCCTGAGCCCTGGCGCAGTGGTTGATGTTGGCCTGCAGCAGACGGAGGGGTGGGGCCATTACTGACACTCCATCTGTGTTGGTTCCTCCGTCTGGCCCTGCGGTGCTTCTGCCGCGGCCGAGGCGTTCGGCTGCTCGCCTGCGGCCAATCCCTTCTTCTTCTTCTTTTTGCTCTTTTTGCCGCCCTTTGCTGGTTGGACGGTCGCGGGGCAGGTCTTACTGCCCAGCTTGTGCTCCGCTGGCTGGCCAGACGCCGTGCACAGAACACAGCACGGCGTTGGTGCCTGGCACGACCCCGCCTTGTGATCAGGCTGGCCGCAGCGGAAGCACAGCTGGCCGCAGTCCAATTGCGCCGTGCACTTGGCCCTGACGTGGCCCTCGGCCTGGCACCTGTAGCACTTTGTGGGCCTCGACTCCAACGCCTTCACCCGAGCCGAAACCCACCCAACCAGCAGTCTGCCGCCGTCAAGGACCTTTTTGGCGGCCGCCACGGGGCAGCTGGCCACCACTACCCCCATGCCGTTTGGCCCCCGGCTGATCGGTCCGGGCCTGATATGCTCCGCCGAGCAGCCGCCGACTCTGGCTATTGCGCCCGCCAGTTCTTCGGCGGTCACTGAGTCGTCCAAGCCCGTGATGCGCAAGCTTGCACATTTAACGGGCCTGGACACCCGGACCTCGTCCGCCTCCAGCAGGAGCCTCAGCCGCTCGGCAAGGGCGTCCGCCTTCTGTCCACTTGTGGCCCCTGAGATCTCAAGGAGCCGAGCGCCCGTTGCAGTGGTCTTAATCTGCACGCCCGCAATGCCGAGGTCGGCCAACGTGATGTTGGCCTTGGCCTTAGCCAGGACCCCGGCGTAAGTGACGCCCTTCTCTTGCGCCCCGGGTTCCAGGGTGAGGACGACGGCTGTTGAGCGTGGGGCGCGCAGTTTCGCCTTGCTCTTTTCCGCCTTTTTTGCGGACTTCTTCTCCATCTTTTTAGCGGCCTTCTTCTCACCGACTTTCTCCCACTCGCCCTTCTGCTGAACGGACGTGGAGGGTGCAGGGGTCGGCGTCTGTTGTGCGGCCGAAGTTTTGCCTTTCCCCTTTCCCTTCCCTTTGGCTTGTGGGGCAGCCGGTTGGTCAGTCGGCTGGACGCTGTCAGCCGGGGCGCGAGGTGTGGCGGCCTTGGCTGCGTAAGAGGGCGTTTTATCGGCGGGCGACGGTGTTTTTGCCGCCTTCGCCTTTTTGCCCTTGGCTTTGGTGGTCGAGCCGATTGTGACCGTGGCAACCGCGTCCGTTACCACAGCCACATCCCGCGCTGCCTGCTCCGCCTCCTCCTTTCTCCGGTCTGCTGCCAGCGGAGGCCGGATTGTCTTGGCCGGCAGCAGCCGGTCCTCTAGGGCCGCCAGTCGGGCGTTCAGCATGTTGCCGATCCTCTCAGTGAGCGTACGCTCCAACTCGGGATCGGCAACAGCCACGGGTGACGACTGGGGCGTCTCTGGCTCGGGCCGTTTGGATTTGGCGGCCAGCAGCTCAGCCCTTATCGTGGCAAGCTCCGCACGAAGCTCCGCCATCTCCGCTCGGAGGCGGACGTTTTCGGCCTGCAGCTTCGCCGTTTCCTCGCCTAGGGTGCGAGCGCCGAACTCGTCGGCCGCCTCGGTGATAAAAGCGGCGGCTTCCTTCAGGGCACGTTGATATGTGCCCTTCAGGTTCTTCGAGTTCGTGGCCACTTTCAGAATGGTGGCCACGTTAGTCTTGACTTGTTGTGTCAAGGCGCTTGCAGAGATGGAAGCAGCCGACGCCACCGTCTCAAAGGACGCACTTGAGCTACTTCTAGAGAGGCGAGAGATGTTTGCGGAACGTGCCCGCTTCGCCTGCTCCATTACCTCCTGCTCCGCTATGAGGCGGAGCTCTTCGCGCTTGGCGGCGTTCAGCTCCGCCTGCGCTTTGGCCAGACCGACATATTTGCCAGTGGTTGGTGGCCGCCCTCTTCCTCTCGCACTGACCTTTATGGCCGGCGAGGTATCCTCACTCGAGGTCGACTCCGACCCCGAGTTGCCCTCTCGTTGGCGCTTGCGGCCATCAACCCTCCAAAACTTGGAGGGGCGCCCAGCACTCGCGCCGCTCGAGATGGAACCGTGATCCGGCTCCATTTCCGCCTCCGAGGCTGACAGTCTTGTCAGCCTCACAACAGGCTGCGCCCTGATAAGGGCACTGCGTGTCTCGTCCTCTCCTACTTCGTTTGGGTTTTTGTTTTTTATAAAGGTATCCATATAGTTCCCACGAGTATGGGGGAAATAAAAGGTCCACCCGGGCAGTGCCCCCTGTACCCGGGTAAGCGTATATACTCCAGAGGGTCCGCCGGTCCTCTGGAGGGGGCGCGCTCGAGACTGATTAAACCCGTCAGCCATACATCCCCCGGCCGCGCGCCGAGCTCGAGATTCGGGGTGATTTTTTATAGAGGTTTTCTTCCTCGCGGCCCGGGCGGTGAAGCCAAGACCCTCGGTCCCCTAAGGGATTACGATCTGATGACGGGGGCAACGAAAGGAAACAGTCCTCCCGCTGCCTGCTCGGTGACAGGGTGAGTGAACACCGAGCCCGTCCTTGCTCCTCCAACGTGACAGAACACGTGGAGCAGCACCCCAGCCCAGACTGGGCTCCCCCCCGGTGGTTTTTTATAGAGGTTTTCTCCTCGCGGCCCACGCAGGGCCTCCGGCCCTCTCAATGAGGATTCCGGATCGGGCCGAACGGTGGTCTGCATCAGACCGTGTCTGCCGGCCATGACTGACCGGCAAACCCGTCGCCCCTCCACTCCGAGAGGAGTGCCCCCCGTGTGCCAAACGCACACCATCGCAACCTCGAGATGAGGAGCGATCCCACCCCCTGGTTTTGGCCCGCGCCGGGATGAACCCGATACCGCGCATATCTGCGCGGCGTTCCCCTATCCGCCACCTGGGGACGCGCCCGGTATGAGATCCAGAAACTCCGCCGGGAACCTAACCTTTTTTTTTTTTTTTTTTTTTTTTTTTTTTTTTTTTTTTTTTTTTTTTTTTTTTTTTTTTTTTTTTTTTTTTTTTTTTTTTGACCCTGTGAAAACCCCTTATGGGTACCCCGTCGCCGGGGGAGGCGACGAGGTGATGTCGGACTCGCACCGACTAAAAACACAGGAGTGTCCCATCTGCACCATTATACCGGGCCGCGGGTTCAAGCCAGCACTCGTCCGCGACCCGGCGGTGCCGGTCCGCCACTGCGGACCCCCACTTGTCACAGGGGGGGAGGGGTGCTCACCCCCCTTGACCACCTTCTGCTGAGGGGCGTGCGAGGGACACTACGCACGCCACCTCGGGTCCATATACGGAGCGCACGGATTTCCCCCAATCCGCCCGCTCGATGGACCGCTACGGGGGGAGTCGGATGTTATGACCCCCCCGCCTCCGGCGCCCGGTGCGCCTGCTGCGGCTCGGGAGAGTGGACGTGTTTTCCCTCTCCCTTTCCGCAGCTTCCTTCTGCGACATCACCTCCTCGCAGAAGGACACCACTGCGTCCCAGGACCTGTCGCTGCCAACCATATTACGAACGATGGTCGGGAGCGAGAGGTCCCCTCCGACTTCCGCGACTAGAGCACGGCGCGGCGCATCCCAAGCGATGCATTCCTCCACAACATGCCGCGCCGTCTCCCCGCGGCAACCGACGCAATGGTGGCACCGGGCGTCTGGCTCCCTGCCTATGCGACACAGGTACTTTCCGAAGCACCCATGTCCAGAAAGCACCTGCGCCGCCCGAAACGTCAGGGAGCCGTGGCTTCTCCCCAGCCACTCCTGCAGTACTGGCCGGATGGCCTCGATCGTGGTGAGGCCAGCGCTGGGGTGAGTGAGGCGTTCACCCCAATCCGCCACCAGGACCTCGCGGAGCTCTGACCTGCGCCACTCGATTTCTCGCGGCGCAGGTCTGTTGCCCCGCTCCCTCTCGCCCCCGCGCCATGTATAGAGTGACGCGAGGGCCTTCGCCTCCAGGTCCCAGGGCGGAGATCCGGCCAGTACGCACGCTGCCTCATGGGAGATCGTGCGATACCCTCTTATGACTCTGACGGCCATCGCCCGTTGCGGCTTCCGCAGAATGGCGATGTTGCTGGCCGTCAGGTCACCGGCCCACACCGGGGCCCCGTACAGGGCCATGGATCGCACGACCCCCATGTACAGCCGCCGACAACTCGTCGTCGGCCCTCCAAGATTGGGAAGCAGTGTCGCCAGCGCGGCCGCAGCGCCCATTAACTTGGGCGCCAGCCGCCGGAAGTGAGGCCCGAAATCCCAGCGACTGTCGAGGACGACCCCCAGGTATTTTATAGTCGCCCCGACAGCTATTCGGACCCCACCGACCACGATGTTAGATCCCGGCGGCGGCGCGTTCCGAGGCCCATGGAATGTCATGGCCTCGGATTTGTGGAGGGCCACCTCCAGCCCCAACCGCCGGATGCGACCCACCACCTGCGCCACTGCGGCCGTCGCCAGCAAGGCTGCCTCCCTGTGCGATCTCCCCCGGGCCGTGACGAGCGTGTCGTCCGCGTAACACGTCACGCTAGCGCCCCGGAGGAGAGCACCCCTCAGCACCCAGTCGTACCCGATGTTCCACAGGAGCGGGCCCAGAACCGAACCCTGTGGAACACCGCACGACATCTGGTGTCGCTGCACCACGCCATTTTGCCCCACGAAGGTGACCCAACGCCCCGACAAATAAGCCCCGACGATGTGGCGGAGGTAGGGAGGCACTCCGTGATAACGTAGGGCCTCCCTAATACAACTCCAGGGCAGGGTGTTGAAGGCGTTGCAAATGTCTAACGACACCGCCAACAAGACCCCACCCCGGGACACCACTTCCTCCGCCAGGCTCCTCACGCGCATGATGGCGTCTACGGTGGAGCGCCCGCGGCGGAAACCGAACTGGTTGCCGTCCAAGTCCGGCCCCTCCCTGCTCAGATGCTGGACGAGGCGGTCGGCGACGATGCGCTCGAAGAGCTTTGCCACCTCGTCCAGCAGCACTATGGGCCGGTATGCGGACGGCGAGTCCGCCGGGCGCCCCTCCTTCCTGAGGAGGACCAGCCTGCCGGTTTTCCACTGCGATGGAAACCGGCCCTCCTGCAGGCATGCCGTGAAGAGCCGTCGCAGTCGGGGCTCCAACTCCTTCAGGGCGAGGACCCAGGCGCGGCCGGGTATGCCGTCGGGCCCCGGGGCAGTGTTTTTAGCCCGGAGCCGATCCACCGCTGCCTTTAGGTCCCCTTGGGTCACCTCGGGGGCATTTGGGACATCTCCCTCTCCAGGAGGCTCTGGCGGAGCCATCGGCGGTGGTGTGTGTTCCGCCCTGGATGGAAACAGGGCGGCCACCACGTCCCCGAGCAACTCGGGGCGGAGACCCTCTGTTAGTGGGGGCGCCCAGGGGCGTAGTTTGCGCCTTACCATATGGTATGGACGCCCCCACGGATCGCGTTCGAGGGTCTCGAGCAGCTCCTCCCTCGCTGCCTCCTTTGCTCTGCCGATGGCTATCTTCAGAGCCTCCTTCGCGGCGCGGTACCTCTGGTACAGCGCCGCCTCCGTCTCGGGGCTCCGGTTCAGACGTCTCCGGCGCTGCCTGGTGTACTGGCGTCTCGCCGCTATGCATGCATAACGCAGCTGGGCGATCTCCTCTGTCCACCAGTACACCTGACGCTTGGTGGGCCGAGACTGGACGCGGGGCATAGCCGCGTCGCAGATTTGCGTCATCGCCCCGCGGAACCAGCTCGCCTCCCCGTCGACGTCGTCACCGGGCCTCTCCGGTCCCTCAGACCATGCTTTTACGATGGCAGCTTCCTCCAGGGCCTCGCGGTCTAGGCGCTTCAGCGCCCAGCGCGGTCCGTCCCTCCCCGGGGTCGGCGGTCGATGGATGCCCGAGGTCTGGGCGGAGACGTCGAACCGGATGTACCGGTGGTCCGACAACGTCTCCACCTCCTCCAAGACTCTCCATCCCCGGACACGGCGTGCTAGAGCCGGGCTAGCGAACGATACGTCCACTATGGACCCACCCAGCTGTCGCACGCACGTGTCGACTGAACCGCGGTTCAGGACGGCTAGACCCGACGCGAGGGCCCACTCCTCCAGCGCCGTGCCACGATGGTCTGTGGCGCGGGAACCCCAAGCCGCGGACTTGGCGTTGAGGTCCCCGAGGACGAGAACGGAGCGAGGGTGGGCGCGGTCCACCAACGTGGACAGCTCCAGGAGGAAGCTCTCGAACTCGGCGAGGGTGCGGTTCGGAGAGAAATATACTCCCACCACCACAACCCCGCCGAATTGCGCCGCGACGTAACCCCGCCCCCTCGAGATATTCTCGATGGACGGGGTTCCAGCGGCTGCTGACCAAATTAGGGCCGCCGAGCCGGTGATGTCGCCCACCCAGTCGTCCCTGGGAGGGATAAAATACGGCTCGGCGACGACCACGATGTTGATCTTCCACTGCGCCATGCTCTGGAGTAAAAGGTCCTGAGCCCTGGCGCAGTGGTTGATGTTGGCCTGCAGCAGACGGAGGGGTGGGGCCATTACTGACACTCCATCTGTGTTGGTTCCTCCGTCTGGCCCTGCGGTGCTTCTGCCGCGGCCGAGGCGTTCGGCTGCTCGCTTGCGGCCAATCCCTTCTTCTTCTTCTTTTTGCTCTTTTTGCCGCCCTTTGCTGGTTGGACGGTCGCGGGGCAGGTCTTACTGCCCAGCTTGTGCTCCGCTGGCTGGCCAGACGCCGTGCACAGAACACAGCACGGCGTTGGTGCCTGGCACGACCCCGCCTTGTGATCAGGCTGGCCGCAGCGGAAGCACAGCTGGCCGCAGTCCAATTGCGCCGTGCACTTGGCCCTGACGTGGCCCTCGGCCTGGCACCTGTAGCACTTTGTGGGCCTCGACTCCAACGCCTTCACCCGAGCCGAAACCCACCCTACCAGCAGTCTGCCGCCGTCAAGGACCTTTTTGGCGGCCGTCACGGGGCAGCTGGCCACAACTACCCCCATGCCGTTTGGCCCCCGGCTGATCGGTCCGGGCCTGATATGCTCCGCCGAGCAGCCGCCGACTCTGGCTATTGCGCCCGCCAGTTCTTCGGCGGTCACTGAGTCGTCCAAGCCCGTGATGCGCAAGCTTGCACATTTAACGGGCCTGGACACCCGGACCTCGTCCGCCTCCAACAGCAGCCTCAGCCGCTCGGCAAGGGCGTCCGCCTTCTGTCCACTTGTGGCCCCAGAGATCTCAAGGAGCCGAGCTCCTGTGGCAGTGGTCTTGACCTGCACCCCCGCAATGCCGAGGTCGGCCAACTTGATGTTGGCCTTGGCCTTAGCCAAGACCCCGGCGTAAGTTACGCCCTTCTCTTGCGCTCCGGATTCCAGAGTGAGGACGACGGCTGTTGAGCGTGGGGCGCGCAGTTTTGCAGCTGCCTTCTTCGCCTTGTTGGAGGCGGCTTTGGCCTGCTTTTTAGCGGCCTTCTTTTCTCCAACTTTCTCCCACTCGCCCTTCTGCTGAACGGACGTGGAGGGTGCAGGGGTCGGCGTCTGTTGTGCGGCCGAAGTTTTGCCTTTCCCCTTTCCCTTCCCTTTGGCTTGTGGGGCAGCCGGTTGGTCAGTCGGCTGGGCGCTGTCAGCCGGGGCGCGAGGTGTGGCGGCCTTGGCTGCGTAAGAGGGCGTTTGATCGGCGGGCGACGGTGTTTTTGCCGCCTTCGCCTTTTTGCCCTTGGCTTTGATGGTCGAGCCGATTGTAACCGTGGCAACCGCGTCAGTTACTACAGCCACATCCCGCGCTGCCTGTTCCGCCTCCTCCTTTCTCCGGTCTGCTGCCAGCGGAGGCCGGATTGTCTTGGCCGGCAGCAGCCGGTCCTCTAGGGCCGCCAGTCGGGCGTTCAGCATGTTGCCGATCCTCTCAGTGAGCGTACGCTCCAGCTCGGGATCGGCAACAGCCACGGGTGACGACGGGGGCGCCTCCGGCCGTGAGGTCTTAACGGCCAAGAGCTCCGCCCTCATCGTTGCAAGCTCCGAGCGGAGCTCCGCCATCTCCGCTCGGAGTCGGACGTTTTCAGCCTGCAACTTCGCCGTTTCCTCGTTTAGGGTGCGAGTGCCGAACTCGTCGGCCGCCTCGGTGATGAAAGCGGCGGCTTCCTTCAGGGCACGTTGATATGTGCCCTTCAGGTTTTTCGAGTTTGTGGCCACTTTCAGAATGGTGGCCACGTTGGTCTTAACTTGTTGTGTCAAGGCGCTTGCAGAGATGGAAGCAGCCGACGCCACCGTCTCAAAGGACGCACTTGAGCTACTTCTAGAGAGGCGAGAGATGTTTGCGGAACGTGCCCGCTTCGCCTGCTCCATTACCTCCTGCTCCGCTATGAGGCGGAGCTCTTCGCGCTTGGCGGCGTTCAGCTCCGCCTGCGCTTTGGCCAGACCGACATATTTTCCAGTGGTTGGTGGCCGCCCTCTTCCTCTCGCACTGACCTTTGAGGCCGGCGAGGTATCCTCACTCGAGGTCGACTCCGACCCCGAGTTGCCCTCTCGTTGGCGCTTGCGGCCATCAACCCTCCAAAACTTGGAGGGGCGCCCAGCACTCGCGCCGCTCGAGATGGAACCGTTATCCGGCTCCACTTCCGCCTCCGAGGCTGACAGTCTTGTCAGCCTCACGACAGGCTGCGCCCTGATAAGGGCACTGCGTGTCTCGTCCTCTCCTACTTCGTTTGGGTTTTTGTTTTTTATAAAGGTATCCATATAGTTCCCACGAGTATGGGGGAAATAAAAGGTCCACCCGGGCAGTGCCCCCTGTACCCGGGTAAGCGTATATACTCCAGAGGGTCCGCCGGTCCTCTGGAGGGGGCGCGCTCGAGACTGATTAAACCCGTCAGCCATACATCCCCCGGCCGCGCGCCGAGCTCGAGATTCGGGGTGATTTTTTATAGAGGTTTTCTTCCTCGCGGCCCGGGCGGTGAAGCCAAGACCCTCGGTCCCCTAAGGGATTACGATCTGATGACGGGGGCAACGAAAGGAAACAGTCCTCCCGCTGCCTGCTCGGTGACAGGGTGAGTGAACACCAAGCCCGTCCTTGCTCCTCCAACGTGACAGAACACGTGGAGCAGCACCCCAGCCCAGACTGGGCTCCCCCCCGGTGGTTTTTTATAGAGGTTTTCTCCTCGCGGCCCACGCAGGGCCTCCGGCCCTCTCAATGAGGATTCCGGATCGGGCCGAACGGTGGTCTGCATCAGACCGTGCCTGCCGGCCATGACTGGCCGGCAAACCCGTCGCCCCTCCACTCCGAGAGGAGTGCCCCCCGTGTGCAAAACGCACACCATCGCGACCTCAAGATGAGGAGCGATCCCACCCCCTGGTTTTGGCCCGCGCCGGGATGAACCCGATACCGCGCATATCTGCGCGGCGTTCCCCTATCCGCCACCTGGGGACGCGCCCGGTATGAGATCCAGAAACTCCGCCGGGGCCGGGAACCTAACCTAACCTAACCTAACCTAACCTAACCTAACCTTTTTTTTTTTTTTTTTTTTTTTTTTTTTTTGACCCTGTGAAAACCCCTTATGGGTACCCCGCCGCCGGGGGAGGCGACGAGGTGATGTCGGACTCGCACCGACTAAAAACACAGGAGTGTCCCATCTGCACCATTATACCGGGCCGCGGGTTCAAGCCAGCACTCGTCCGCGACCCGGCGGTGCCGGTCCGCCACTGCGGACCCCCACTTGTCACAGGGGGGGAGGGGTGCTCACCCCCCTTGACCACCTTCTGCTGAGGGGCGTGCGAGGGACACTACGCACGCCACCTCGGGTCCATATACGGAGCGCACGGATTTCCCCCAATCCGCCCGCTCGATGGACCGCTACGGGGGGAGTCGGATGTTATGACCCCCCCGCCTCCGGCGCCCGGTGCGCCTGCTGCGGCTCGGGAGAGTGGACGTGATTTCCCTCTCCCTCTCCGCAGCTTCCTTCTGCGACATCACCTCCTCGCAGAAGGACACCACTGCGTCCCAGGACCTGTCGCTGCCGACCATATGACGAACAATGGCCGGGAGCGAGAGGTCCCCTCCGACTTCCGCGACTAGAGCACGGCGCGGCGCATCCCAAGAGATGCACTCCTCCACAACATGCCGCGCCGTCTCCTCGCGGCAACCGACGCAGTGGTGGCACCGGGCGTCTGGCTCCCTGCCTATGCGACACAGGTACTTTCCGAAGCACCCATGTCCAGAAAGCACCTGCGTCGCCCGAAACGTCAGGGAGCCGTGGCTCCTCCCTAGCCACTCCTGCAGCACTGGCCGGATGGCCTCGATCGTCGTGAGGCCAGCGCTGGGGTGAGTGAGGCGTTCACCCCAATCCGCCACCAGGACCTCGCGGAGCTCCGACCTGCGCCACTCGATTTCTCGCGGCGCAGGCCTGTTGCCCCGCTCCCTCTCGCCCCCGCGCCATGTATAGAGTGACGCGAGGGCCTTCGCCTCCAGGTCCCAGGGCGGAGATCCGGCCAGTACGCACGCTGCCTCATGGGAGATCGTGCGATAACCTCTTATGACTCTGACGGCCATCGCCCGTTGCGGCTTCCGCAGAATGGCGATGTTGCTGGCCGTCAGGTCATCGGCCCACACCGGGGCCCCGTACAGGGCCATGGATCGCACGACCCCCATGTACAGCCGCCGACAACTTGTCGTCGGCCCTCCAAGATTGGGAAGCAGCGTCGCCAGCGCGGCCGCAGCGCCCATCAGTTTGGGCGCCAGCCGCCGGAAGTGGGGCCCGAAATCCCAGCGGCTGTCGAGGACGACCCCCAGGTATTTTATCGTCGCCCCGACAGCTATTCGGACCCCACCGACCACGATGTTAGATCCCGGCGGCGGCGCGTTCCGAGGCCCATGGAACGTCATGGCCTCGGATTTGTGGAGGGCCACCTCCAGCCCCAACCGCCGGATGCGACCCACCACTTGCGCCACTGCGGCCGTCGCCAGCAAGGCTGCCTCCCTGTGCGATCTCCCCCGGGCCGCGACGAGCGTGTCGTCCGCGTAACACGTCACGCTAGCGCCCCGGAGGAGAGCACCCCTCAGCACCCAGTCGTACCCGATGTTCCACAGGAGCGGGCCCAGGACCGAACCCTGTGGAACACCGCACGACATCTGGTGTCGCTGCACCACGCCATTTTGCCCCACGTAGGTGACCCAACGCCCCGACAAATAAGCCCCGACGATGTGGCGGAGGTAGGGAGGCACTCCGTGATAACGTAGGGCCTCCCTAATACAACTCCAGGGCAGGGTGTTGAAGGCGTTGCAAATGTCTAACGACACCGCCAACAAGACCCCACCCCGGGACACCACTTCCTCCGCCAGGCTCCTCACGCGCATGATGGCGTCTACGGTGGAGCGCCCGCGGCGGAAACCGAACTGGTTGCCGTCCAAGTCCGGCCCCTCCCTGCTCAGATGCTGGACGAGGCGGTCGGCGACGATGCGCTCGAAGAGTTTTGCCACCTCGTCCAGCAGCACTATGGGCCGGTATGCGGACGGCGAGTCCGCCGGGCGCCCCTCCTTCCTGAGGAGGACCAGCCTGCCGGTTTTCCACTGCGATGGAAACCGGCCCTCCTGCAGGCATGCCGTGAAGAGCCGTCGCAGTCGGGGCTCCAACTCCTTCAGGGCGAGGACCCAGGCGCGGCCGGGTATGCCGTCGGGCCCCGGGGCAGTGTTCTTAGCCCGGAGCCGATCCACCGCTGCCTTCAGGTCCTCTTGGGTCACCTCGGGGGCATTTGGGACATCTCCCTCTCCAGGAGGCTCTGGCGGAGCCATCGGCGGTGGTGTGTGTTCCGCCCTGGATGGAAACAGGGCGGCCACCACGTCCCCGAGCAACTCGGGGCGGAGACCCTCTGTTAGTGGGGGCGCCCAGGGGCGTAGTTTGCCCCTTACCATATGGTATGGACGCCCCCACGGATCGCGTTCGAGGGTCTCGAGCAGCTCCTCCCTCGCTGCCTCCTTTGCTCTGCCGATGGCTATCTTCAGAGCCTCCTTCGCGGCGCGGTACCTCTGGTACAGCGCCGCCTCCGTCTCGGGGCTCCGGTTCAGACGCCTCCGGCGCTGCCTGGTGTACTGGCGTCTCGCCGCTATGCATGCATAACGCAGCTGGGCGATCTCCTCTGTCCACCAGTACACCTGACGCTTGGTGGGCCGAGACTGGACGCGGGGCATAGCCGCGTCGCAGATCTGCGTCATCGCCCCGCGGAACCAGCTCGCCTCCCCGTCGACGTCGTCACCGGGCCTCTCCGGTCCTTCTGACCACGCCTTCACTATGGCCGCTTCCTCAAGGAGCTCCCGGTCGAGGCGCTTCAGCGCCCAGCGCGGTCCGTCCCTCCCCGGGGTCGGCGGGCGGTGGATGCCCGAGGTCTGGGCGGAGACGTTGAACCGGATGTACCGGTGGTCCGACAACGTCTCCACCTCCTCCAAGACTCTCCACCCCCGGACACGACGTGCTAGAGCCGGGCTAGCGAACGATACGTCCACTATGGACCCACCCAGCTGTCGCACGCACGTGTCGACTGAACCGCGGTTCAGGACGGCCAGACCCGACGCGAGGGCCCACTCCTCCAGCGCCGTGCCACGATGGTCTGTGGCGCGGGAACCCCACGCCGCGGACTTGGCGTTGAGGTCCCCGAGGACGAGAACGGAGCGAGGGTGGGCACGGTCCACCAACGTGGACAGCTCCAAGAGGAAGCTCTCGAACTCGGCGAGGGTGCGGTTCGGAGAGAAGTATACTCCCACCACCACAACCTCGCCGAATTGCGCCGCGACGTAACCCCGCCCCCTCGAGATATTCTCGATGGACGGGGTTCCAGCGGCTGCTGACCAGATTAGGGCCGCCGAGCCGGTGATGTCACCCACCCAGTCGTCCCTGGGAGGGATGAAATAGGGCTCGGCGACGACGACGATGTTTATCTTCCACTGCGCCATGCTCTGGAGTAAAAGGTCCTGAGCCCTGGCGCAGTGGTTGATGTTGGCCTGCAGCAGACGGAGGGGTGGGGCCATTACTGACACTCCATCTGTGTTGGTTCCTCCGTCTGGCCCTGCGGCGCTTCTGCCGCGGCCGAGGCGTTCGGCTGCTCTGCTGTTGCGGCCAATCCCTTCTTCCTCTTTTTCTTCTTCTTACCGCCCTTAGATTTTGGCTGGACGGTCGCGGGGCAGATTTTGCTGCCCAGCTTGTGCTCCGCTGGCTTGCCAGACGCCGCGCATAGCACACAGCACGGCGTTGGTGCCTGGCACGACCCCGCCTTGTGATCAGGCTGGCCGCAGCGGAAGCACAGCTGGCCGCAATCCAGCTGCGCTGTGCACTTGGCCCGGACGTGCCCGTCGGCCTGGCACCTGAAGCACTTTGTGGGCCTCGGCTCCAGCGCCTTCACCCGAGCCGAAACCCACCCAACCAGCAGTCTGCCGCCGTCGAGGACCTTTTTGGCGGCCGCCACGGGGCAGCTGGCCACCACTACCCCCATGCCGTTTGGCCCCCGGCTGATCGGTCCGGGCCTGATGTGCTCCGCCGAGCAGCCGCCGACTCTGGCTATTGCGGCCGTCAGTTCATCGGCGGTCACTGAGTCGTCCAAGCCCGTGATGCGCAAGCTTGCACATTTAACGGGCCTGGACACCCGGACCTCGTCCGCCTCCAGTAGCAGCCTCAGCCGCTCGGCAAGGGCGTCCGCCTTCTCCCCACTTGTGGCCCCGGAGATCTCAAGGAGCCGAGCGCCCGTTGCAGTGGTCTTGATCTGCACGCCCGCAATGCCGAGGTCGGCCAACGTGATGTTGGCCTTGGCCTTAGCCAGGACCCCGGCGTAAGTGACGCCCTTCTCTTGCGCTCCGGGTTCCAGGGTGAGAACGACGGCTGTTGAGCGTGGGGCGCGAAGCTTCGCCTTGATCTTTTCCGCCTTCTTTGCGGACTTCTTCTCCTTCTTTTTAGCGGCCTTCTTCTCACCGACTTTTTCCCACTCGCCCTCCTGCTGCACGGACGTGGAGGGTGCAGGGGTAGGCGTCTGCTGTGCGGCCGAGGATTTGCCTTTCCCCTTACCCTTCCCTTTAGCTTGTGGGGCAGCCGGTTGGTCAGCCGGCTGGACGCTGTCAGCCGGGGCGCGAGGTGTGGCGGCCTTGGCTGCGTAAGAGGGCGTCTGATCGGCAGGCGACGTTGTTTTTGCCGCCTTCGCCTTTTTGCCCTTGGCTTTGGTGGTCGAGCCGATTGTGACCGTGGCAACCGCGTCCGTTACCACAGCCACATCCCGCGCTGCCTGCTCCGCCTCCTCCTTTCTCCGGTCTGCTGCCAGTGGAGGCCGGATTGTCTTGGCCGGCAGCAGCCGGTCCTCTAGGGCCGCCAGTCGGGCGTTCAGCATGTTGCCGATCGACTGCATGAGCGAGCGCTCCAGTGCAGGATCGGCAACTACTGTGGGAGATGTCCGAGGCACCTCAGGCTCCGTTCGTGCGGCCTTTACAGCCAGGAGTTCCGCCCTTATCGCCGCTAGCTCCGAGCGGAGCTCCGCCATCTCCGCTCGGAGGCGGACGTTTTCAGCCTGCAGATTCGCCGTTTCCTCGCTTAGGGTGCGAGTGCCGAACTCGTCGGCCGCCTCGGTGATAAAAGCGGCGGCTTCCTTCAGGGCACGTTGGTATGTGCCCTTCAGGTTCTTCGAGTTTGTGGCCACTTTCAGAATGGTGGCCACGTTGGTCTTGACTTTTTCTGTCAAGGCACTTGCAGGGATGGAAGCAGCCGACGCCACCGTCTCAAAGGACGCACTTGAGCTACTTCTAGAGAGGCGAGAGATGTTTGCGGAACGTGCCCGCTTCGCCTGCTCCATTACCTCCTGCTCCGCTATGAGGCGGAGCTCTTCGCGCTTGGCGGCGTTCAGCTCCGCCTGCGCTTTGGCCAGACCGACATATTTTCCAGTGGTTGGTGGCCGCCCTCTTCCTCTCGCACTGACCTTTGAGGCCGGCGAGGTATCCTCACTCGAGGTCGACTCCGACCCCGAGTTGCCCTCTCGTTGGCGCTTGCGGCCATCAACCCTCCAAAACTTGGAGGGGCGCCCAGCACTCGCGCCGCTCGAGATGGAACCGTTATCCGGCTCCATTTCCGCCTCCGAGGCTGACAGTCTTGTCAGCCTCACGACAGGCTGCGCCCTGATAAGGGCACTGCGTGTCTCGTCCTCTCCTTCATCGTTTGGGTTTTTGTTTTTTATAAATGTATCCATATAGTTCCCACGAGTATGGGGGAAATAACAGGTCCACCCGGGCAGTGCCCCCTGTACCCGGGTAAGCGTACATACTCCAGAGGGTCCGCCGGTCCTCTGGAGGGGGCGCGCTCGAGACTGATTAAACCCGTCAGCCATACATCCCCCGGCCGCGCGCCGAGCTCGAGATTCGGGGTGATTTTTTATAGAGGTTTTCTTCCTCGCGGCCCGGGCGGTGAAGCCAAGACCCTCGGTCCCCTAAGGGATTACGATCTGATGACGGGGGCAACGAAAGGAAACAGTCCTCCCGCTGCCTGCTCGGTGACAGGGTGAGTGAACACCGAGCCCGTCCTTGCTCCTCCAACGTGACAGAACACGTGGAGCAGCACCCCAGCCCAGACTGGGCTCCCCCCCGGTGGTTTTTTATAGAGGTTTTCTCCTCGCGGCCCACGCAGGGCCTCCGGCCCTCTCAATGAGGATTCCGGATCGGGCCGAACGGTGGTCTGCATCAGACCGTGTCTGCCGGCCATGACTGACCGGCAAACCCGTCGCCCCTCCACTCCGAGAGGAGTGCCCCCCGTGTGCAAAACGCACACCATCGCGACCTCAAGATGAGGAGCGATCCCACCCCCTGGTTTTGGCCCGCGCCGGGATGAACCCGATACCGCGCATATCTGCGCGGCGTTCCCCTATCCGCCACCTGGGGACGCGCCCGGTATGAGATCCAGAAACTCCGCCGGGAACCTAACCTAACCTAACCTAACCTAACCTAACCTAACCTAACCTAACCTAACCTAACCTAACCTAACCTTTTTTTTTTTTTTTTTTTTTTTTTTTTTTTTTTTTTTTTTTTTTTTTTTTTAACGTGTGAAAACCCCTTATGGGTACCCCGCCACCGGGGGAGGCGACAGGGTTATGTCGGACTCGCACCGACTAAAAACACACGGTGTTCCTTCCTGCGCATTCTCGGCGAGACTTCGGGTACACTGTTGCAGTCCTCCGTTGCCCCGCCGGCGCCCGTCTGCTTTCGCGGACTCTCCGTATTAGGCCAGGGTGGCCCCCGTCACCCTGCTTGTACTCCGTTATAGAATGCCGTATCAGAACACTTAACACGGCATTCAAAGCTCCATGGCCCTTATCCCCGGACGGTCGGATCCCCCTCCGCCGCCCAAAGGGCCGCCACTATGGTGGAATGAGGCGGGCGTATTCTCGCCTCCTCCGCCCAGTTCTTCTCCGCCGGATCCCCTGGGAGTTCGGATCGTCCTCCCTCCTCCGTTCGGCCGCCTCCTTCTGCGACATTACAGACTCGCAGAAGGAGACGACAGCCTCCCACGACCTGTCGCTCCCGACCATGCTGCGGACCACAGCCGGGAGCGAAAGGTCAGCACCCACAACAGATGTGAGCTCCGCACGCTCGTTGCCCCACGCTGGGCATGCCTCCCATGTGTGCTCGGCTGTGTCCTCGTTGCATAGGCAGTGATGACACGCCGGCAGTGGCTCTCTTCCGGCGATGTTGCACAGGTACCTGCCAAAACACCCGTGGCCCGTTAACATTTGTACCAGCCGGAAGGTTAGCGAGCCGTGGCCTCGGCCCACCCAATCCTTGAGAACCGGTCGGATGGCAGACACGGTCCTCTGGCCAGCACTCGGCAGCCTTAGTCTCTCCTCCCAGGCGCACAGGAGCCGCTGTTGCGCGCCTTGCCGCCACTGTTTGACGATTTCCTGGGGAGGGGGGCCGGCACCACTACTTTTCGACTCCGCACACCGCTTGTACACTTCTGCCAGGACTTTGGCCTCCAGGTCCCAAGGTGGCGTCCCCGCCAGGACGCAGGCTGCGTCATGGGATACCGTACGGTAGCCCCGAATCACCCTGGTCGCCATGACCCGTTGTGGCCTGTAGAGCAGACTCTTGTTGTGGGCGGTCAAAGCGTCCTCCCACACAGGGGCCCCGTACAGTGCCATCGACCTAACGACACCGGTGTACAAGCGGCGGCAGCTCACGTCAGGTCCCCCTACGTTGGGCAGTAATCTGCCAAGGGCGCTTGCGGCGCCAATGAGCTTTGGGGCCAGGCACCGGAAATGCTCTTTAAAATTCCAGCGGCCGTCTAGGATCAGACCCAGGTATCTCATATGCGGCCTGACCCCAACAGAAACCCCACAAATGTTGATGCTGGCATCTGGAGGTGGCGCCTTCCGAGGCCCATGGAAGCACAGGACCTCGGTTTTGTTTAGAGCCACTTTCAGACCCAACGCCTCGATCCGGTCGATTATTGTCTCCACAGCTGACGTGGCAAGTCTGGCGGTCTGGTCGTATGACCGCCCTCGGGCCACTAAAAGTGTGTCGTCCGCGTAGCAAACAACCTCCACGTCGCTGTGAAGGTCGCCCCGAAGGGCCCAGTCAAATCCGATGTTCCACAGGAGTGGTCCCAGGACAGACCCCTGTGGAACTCCGCACCGCATCTCTCTCCTGCAGATCTCGCCGGTTCCTCCGATATAAATTATCTCACGGTTGTGGAGATAGGCCTCAATGGTTCGCCGAATATAGGGAGGCACCCGATGGTACCGCAATGCCTCCACTATGGTGTTGAAGGGCAGTGTGTTAAAGGCGTTGGCGATATCCAGAGATACCGCCAGCACGACACCGCCTCCGGCGGTCGTTTCTTCCGAGAGGGCTTTGACGCGGAGGATCGCGTCGATCGTCGATCGGCCCTGTCGGAAGCCGAATTGGCAATCTGCCAGGTCGGGGCCTTCATTCTTCAGGTGCTGGACGAGGCGAGAGGCGAGTATGCGCTCGTAAAGCTTTCCCGTCTCGTCCAACAAGACAATCGGGCGGTACGCAGAGGGCTGCTCCGCAGGGCGTCCGTCCTTCTTCAGGAGCACGAGTCTGCCGGTCTTCCAGCAAGCTGGGAAACGGCTCGTCGCTAGGCAAGCATTCAAAAGAGCGACAAACTCGGACTCGAGTTGGCGTAGAGCCAGGGCCAGTACGCGACCAGGTATTCCGTCAGGCCCTGGGGCAGTGTTCTTCGCCTTCATTCTGAGCACTGCTGCGCCCACCTCCGCAGATGTTATAGGAGGGGCCTCCGTCTCTTCTTCTACTTGTGGCGTTGCCGCCATGCGCGGGGGAGTATGGTCCAAGCTATGTGGAAACAGGGTTGTGACCACACGGTCTAGCAGCTGTGGCTCCAGAGTCTCCGTGAGCGGGGCCGCCTGTGCGCGGAGCTTGTTCCGTGCAACACGATACGGGCGTCCCCACGGGTCTCTGTCGAGACTTTGGAGCAGTTCTTGTCTCCCTCTGGCTTTTGCCTTGCTGATGGCCAGTTGCAGGGACTTCTTGGCAGCCAGGTAGATTCCGTGCAGCTGCTCTTCAGTGGCTTCCGTTGAGTCGTTCCTTATTCTCCGTCGCCGGAAGTGGGTGTATTGGCGCCGAGCAGCCAAGCACTCCTGCCGAAGTTCGGATATTTCCGTCGACCACCAATACACTGCCCGCTTCGGGGGGCGGGGCTTTGCGCGGGGCATCGCTGCGTCGCAGATGTTGGTCAGCGCTTCCTTGAATTTCCGGGCCTCATCGTCCACATCTCCCGGCTCTTCATCGGTCTGCAGATTCCAAGCTTGCACGATCGCTGCCTCCACTGCCAGGTCTCGATCGAGCCGAGCCAGCGACCAGCGTGGGAGAGTATTATTGGCCCTCGTTTGGCGGCGTATAGTTGTCATATCCGGGGTGGCGGAGATCTCAAATCGGATGTAGAGATGATCCGATAAGGTCTCTACGCCTTGGACCACGTGCCAGTTCCGCACACGGTGCGAGACAGCAGGGGTAGCGAACGATAAGTCCACTATGGACCCACCCTGCTGCCTCACGCACGTGTTAACGGATCCGCGGTTGAGGATTGCCAGTCCGAAGATCGCAGCCCACTCTGTCACTGCGTCTCCCCGGGCATCGGACCTCGGAGAACCCCAAGCCACGTGCTTGGCATTGAAGTCGCCCAGGACAAGGAAATGACCCGGTGTGGATCGGATCGCGGTCCCGATTCTATCCAGGAATCCCTCGAATTCCGCGAGCGGTTTGTTGGGGGAAAAGTACACCCCGATCAAGGTGAGTCTTTCCCACGAGGCGACGACGTAGCCTGCCCCTCTCTCCCTGACGGATAGGGGGGCTCCATTTGGTGGAACGATGATGGCGACAGAATCATCCGCGTCGCCCGCCCAGTTGGGCTGGTCGGGCACGTAATAGGGTTCTGCCGCCACCACGACGCCCAGCGACCACTGCAGCATGGTTTGCAGGACGAGATCCTGCGCCCCAGCGCAGTGGTTCAAGTTGGTCTGAAGTACGCGTAATGGAGCCATTATTTACCGGTTTCCATCACTTCCTCCTCGAGCTCCTCTGGTGTTGAGGCCGGGGTCCTGGTGGCCTTCTTTACTCCTCGCTTGGCAGGTACGCATTTCTTACCCCCAACGTGATGGTCGGCTGGTCGATTGAGGTCATCGCACACTGGACAGTGGGGTGCTGCTGTGCAGGTCGTCGCCTTGTGTCCAGGCTTGCCGCAGCGGAAACAGAATCCGCTACGGTCAATCCTGGACTTGCACTGAAGCCCTGTGTGCCCAATCTCCAGGCACCTGTAGCACTTTAAGGGCCTCGGCTCCAGGGATTGGACACGGACCGTGCTCCATCCCACCAACAATTTGGCCCCCTCCCGCGTTAGCGCTTTTGCAGCGGCTACCGGGCACTGTAGCACGACAGACCCTGTGCCGGAGCGCCCGGCTCGCATTTCGCCTATTTTTAAATGCTCTTGTGAGCAGTTAGCTGTCTGGGCGACAGCAGACAGGATGTCCTCCGGCGTGATTGAGTCGTCGAGTCCCGTTATTCGGATGCTTGCACATTTCTCCGGCCTCGCCACGCGGACGCTCTCCGGAAGCACCTCACGGAGTCTGGAGGCCAGGAGGTTAGCCTTTGCAGCGCTTTCCCCCCCTCCTGGGATCTCCAAAATTCGTGCGCCCGTGGCGGCCTGTCGGAACTTTAGGCCGTCAATGCCGAGCTCCCCTAGTTTTATTTTGCTTCGAGCCTCGGTAATGATCTTTTCATACGTCAGGCCCTGTTGCGCCGCCTCTTCCGGCACCGTTATAACTACAACCGCCGAACGGGGCAGATGTAGTTTGGTCTTCTTCTTTTTCGGAGGTTGGGTGCCTGCAGATGGTTTTTGAACCGCCTCCTTTCTCCCTTCTTCCACAACCTTTGCCCAGGTCTTCTCTGTCGGAGCTGGTGGTGTCGTTGGTAGTGGAGCTGGGGCCGAGGTTTCAGGGACCAAAGAGGTGACTTCTGTATTATTTTTATTTTTCTTCTTTTTGTTCTTTTTGTTCCCCTTAGCTTGGACAGCCTGCTTCGTCTCCTTTACACCGCTGACCCCACTCGGTCCGGGCTTAGTTGAATTAGACGCCGGTGGCTGGGAATCTCCTTTAAGCGGCGGTCTGGTTCGCGTGGCTGGCAGCAGCCTGTCTTCTATGCCAGCTAACTTAGCGTCCATCATGAACCCCAGGTCGATGACTAGGGCCGCCCTGAGGTCTTCTAGGGAGCGTTCTGCCGTGGAGGGCGTTGGAGGAGCCTGGGGTCTGTCAGCACGAGACATTTCGATGTCAGCACGCAGTCGCGCGACTTCCTCCCGGAGCTCACGAACCTCCTTTTCCAGATCGGCGTTGACAGTTCGTAACGTGATCGTCTCCTCGTTCGCTGTCCTCTTATGGAGTACGGCCACAGACTGTCGGATGTTGTCCGTTGCGACTTTCAAGGCGCGAACGAAAGTGCCTTTCAAATTTTTTGATTTAATTGCAACGTCGGCTATCACGTTGACGCTGCGCTCAACCTCCTTATTAAGGGCGTCCGCTGGTAGGAAGGCGATCGCCGAACGGCCAAACTCAATTTGTCGCACAGACTGCGACAGCTCCTCTTCGGAGGTAGAACCTGACTCTTCCCGCTGGGCTCTCGGAAGCTCAGCCCTGGTTTTCGTCATACCGACGTCCTTTTCAGACGCATTCGGGCGACTCCTACCCCGTTTTGCAGGCCTTTGTTGTTTGGGCCTTGCCTGGATTTCGCCATCTGAGCTGTCAGCCGTCAGTAACAGTTCCGGCGAGCTCCTCTCCTTTCGTTTTGAGCTCCTCCTTATGGATGAAGCACAAGACAGCATGGAGGCACTCCGTGATAGAGCTGTTCCCATAGTGGAGTCACTATGGTCCGACTCCGTTGCTCCATGCTGTCTTTTCGACTTATTCTCTTTCTCCTTGGTAGCGTTGTTGAAGCCGGTGAGCTTGGTGAGCATCACAACCGGCTGTTTAATGAGTCCTACATGTTCTCCTGGTGTTGGTTCCATCACCGAATGAGGCTCTGCATCCGGTGGGCTTGAGCCACCCTGGCTCGATGTTGGTGTTTGTTCATCTTCATGATGATGGCGGTAGTTGCCCCCCCCAGAATACGAGGGGCTGACCGGGGCCGAAGCCGCGGTGAGGGATTCTCCGACTGCAGAGCAGTCGGTACCCTCCTGGGGTAAATTCTCTTTACTATTCGCCATATTCATAGTTTTTCTGTCCTTTTTGAAAGGGGTGAGGTCCCTTCGGTTTTTTATAGAGGTGACCTTCCTCGCCCTCGTAAGGCCCGGCCCTCTCAATGAGGGTTACGGGTTGTCCGACGGTAACCGAAGTCGTTGTCCGACCAGTCTGAACTGACTGGACCGGACCCGCCGCACACCATCGCAACCTCAGGATGAGGAGCGATCCCACCCCCTGGTTTTGGCCCGCGCCGGGATGAACCCGGTACCGCGCATATCTGCGCGGCGTTCCCCTATCCGCCACCTGGGGACGCGCCCGGTATGAGGTCCAGAAACTCCGCCGGGAACCTAACCTAACCTAACCTAACCTAACCTAACCTAACCTAACCTAACCTAACCTAACCTAACCTATGGGATAATGAAGGCGAAGTCCAGAACCTCAAGCTTAGCCTAGCCGCGTACTGCACAGTCTACCAGGCGGAACTACTGGCCATTTGCAAGGCAACCGACGTAATCCTCAGGCGCAGTGAGACGAGCTATGGTTTGTATAGTGACTCAATGGCAGCATTGCAGACACTCGCAAGCCATAGCTCGCTCCATCCTCTGGCGGTGCGCGCGCGAGCCAATCTGGCTCACGCCTTGACCCAAAATAAAGCTGTGTCTCTGTTCTGGATCAAGGCCCACGCGGGACTGCCAGGGAATGAGCGAGCGGACGAGCTGGCGAAGGAGGCAGCATTGATGTCGCGGAGGAAGCCGGACTATGACTTATGTCCGACTTCATTCATCAGACGCCAGATCCGCATGGGATCGCTCGATGAATGGAATCGGAGATATGTGTCGGGCGAGACGGCCTCGGTGACGAAAATGTTTCTTCCGGACGCCACAGCGGCCTTCCGTATTGTAAAACAGGTGCGGCCAACTGGCGTGCTAACGCAGATCCTGACGGGGCACGGTGGGTTCTCGGAATACTTGAATCGCTTCAAGTGCAAGGAGAGCCCATCGTGCATCTGCGAACCAACAGTAGGCGAGACGGTCCCCCATATCCTGTTTGAGTGTCCGGTTTTTGCCCTGGAAAGATTAGAAATTGAGAGGGAATTAGACACTAAGATGATGTCCGAAAACGCTAGTAAAATGATGTTAAGCAAGAATAGAGACAAATTCTTAAAATATTGTATAAAAATAGCACACAAAGTTATAAAAAGAAATGAGCAGAGAGCATAAACTATGATGAGATAATATTTTGCAAATATTGATCAGCATCATATAATAAAATGTTAAGATAAGCACATAAGATAAGTATCTAAAAACTTGTAAACAGGGAAAGTACCATTGTAGAATAAGTAGAATAAGAGATTAAGCAAATCGGAAAGTGTAAATAAAACTACGCACATTTATTAGTGTTAATACCCTAAAGTCCTAAAGTAAAAGTAGCAGAGTAGATTAGATTAAGCAGGTATCAACCTGCAAAGTATAAAAAGGAAGTATGCAAGAAAGATCTAGTATGAAGCATGAAAGTACGAGAGGTAAAAAAGCGAGAACTAGTATGGAAGAGAATTACAATTACAATAGGCGCCAATCATGTTGGCGGAGTAGTCCGAAAAAAAAAAAAAAAAAAAAAAAAAAAAAAAAAAAAAAAAAAAAAAAAAAAACCTAACCTAACCTAACCTAACCTGAGCAAACCTAACCTAACCTGAGCAAACCTAACCTAACCTGAGCAAACCTAACCTAACCTGAGCAAACCTAACCTAACCTGAGCAAACCTAACCTAACCTGAGCAAACCTAACCTAACCTGAGCAAACCTAACCTAACCTGAGCAAACCTAACCTAACCTGAGCAAACCTAACCTAACCTGAGCAAACCTAACCTAACCTGAGCAAACCTAACCTAACCTGAGCAAACCTAACCTAACCTGAGCAAACCTAACCTAACCTGAGCAAACCTAACCTAACCTGAGCAAACCTAACCTAACCTGAGCAAACCTAACCTAACCTGAGCAAACCTAACCTAACCTGAGCAAACCTAACCTAACCTGAGCAAACCCATCATATTTTTGGTTCTAGATATAGTATTTTGATGCGGTTTTCGGCTGGAATAATCTA
The DNA here is from genome assembly GCA_947562105.1 of Shargacucullia verbasci. NCBI lineage: Eukaryota > Metazoa > Arthropoda > Insecta > Lepidoptera > Noctuidae > Shargacucullia > Shargacucullia verbasci. The sequence continues at coordinate 10,652,451 of OX387303.1, read as the reverse complement.
GATTAACACACCTCGATCACCTGGCGTGGTCAGACGTTGAAATTTTCAAAAATTTCAACCCTTATATTTTTAAAACGCGTAATTTTACTTACAATAATTATATTTGACTTTTACAATACCTTATTGGGTACTTATTGATTTTAAGGGCTTCATAGCTGCCCTGCTGACCCCCTGCGCGCACCTCAGCGACCGCATTGTAGTTAAATCCAGTAGTATAGTGAATTTTTCACTCAAAATTTAAACAAAATATACGTTTTTCGGCGATTTTTCAAAAAATTTGTTCCTAACCACCCCTATTTGATTTCACCCTTCGCTAGCTCTCGTCAAGACCTATCGTTTGACACCCCACACGTTAGGATCGCGAGCGGCGAAAGTCAAAATTTTGCCCGCCCACCCATCCGGTCTCTCCTAGGCACATCATATTTAGACTGACCTTGAAAACCGTTTTCGGTTTATCTTAACACCTGACGCGGGATTCTTGACCGGTACGTGGGTTCCGTTTAAACTTGTACAATTGTGTGAGCCATAACGCTTATATCAGATAACTTTTGCTATATTTACCAAATTTATGATACCGACATTTCAACGTTACTACAAAGCTTCGTTATTCATAAACTGTAATCGTAATTATTAAAATTAACTTACCTGCTTTACTTACCCTAGTTACGCGGGGAGTTTGAAGCTGCACTGACGAAATCTGTAAAAGAAAAGACAGTGTTAAAATAGTTGAACATATTATATTTTAAATTATACAATTTTATTCAATTTTATAACTTTTACAAACCTTTTTATCTCTTTATTTTAAAACTTTTACAAACCTTTTAATTCTCGTATCATCTATTTATACACCTGTTTACATTTTATTCAAATTATAGTTATTGATTATTGTCACGTTCCCCTAATTATTAAAGCATGTTTGGACACCGTACTCCGATAAAGAAGTCGACGGCCTCGCGAGACGCAAACCCGCCTAAATCGCCGACCATGCCTGAGACACTACACCCCACTAAAACCTCGAACGTGAGGCGCAGCATTGGTGAGTGGGAAACCGCTAAGACAGGCTTAAAGCCGAAATCCCCTACCATCCCACAACTCACTGCTTCGGTGGCGCCCGCCAGAGTTGCTAAAAAGCCTACGTCTCCGCAAGTTAAAAATCTTGCGGTTGCGGGCACATCAGCACCGGCCAACCTGAGCCCACCGAAGCAAAGTTACCTCAGTCGGACCACGGAGGCAAAAGCCTGTCTCACCAAGGCCAAGCTGCACCTCGGAAACTCGCGTAACCTGAAAACGGAGATTAAGAACGAGGTCATGGCGGCGATAAACCGACTCTACGAGTTAGTAAAAGAGGCGGAGAAGGGAAAGATATCGGAGACGGTGTTACTCAAAGAAAAAGACGAGGAAGAGAGGCTGGTTAAGACCTGTGAAGAAGGGACGGGGATCAGGGAGGCACTGATAGAGCACAGTAAACTGTTAAAACAAAACACCGAGCAACTGATTTCTGTGAAAGCGGCCATGGAAAAGGACCAAGAAAAGCGGGAAACCTTTGCGTTCGTTGCGGCAAGTACTTCCAAGGGGCACCCCCCTGAGCAGTCCACGCTACACTCTATAGTAGTAACGTCGAAAGACGAGCTGGACACAGGGGAGCAGGTCCTGGAAAAGGTGCGTGAAGCAATGAACGCAAAGGAAGGATGGATAACGGTAGAGAAGCTGAGGAAGGCGAAAGACAGGAAAATCATAGTTGGGTGCAAAACAGAAGAAGAGAGAAGAAAGGTTAGGGACAGGCTAAAGACGGCCAGTAAAGAGCTCAACGTCGAGGAAGTGCAAAACAAGGACCCTCTTCTCATCCTCAGGGACGTCTTGTCGTATAATACTGATGAAGACGTGCTCACGGCCCTGAGGAATCAGAATGGTAACTTGTTCAAAGATCTAGACGAACAGGAAAATCGCGTTGCAACAAGATATAGGATGAAGACTCGGAACCCGCACGCCTGTCATATTGTCCTCAGAGTGTCCCCAAAAATATGGCTACGAGCACTAGAGGCAGGAACACTCTATATCGACCTTCAGAGGGTTAAAGTAGCCGACCAATCGCCACTGGTCCAATGTTCGCTCTGCCTCGGATACGGACACAGTCGGCGCTACTGCTCTGAAGGTCAGGAGAAATGTAGCCATTGCGGGGGCCCTCATATGAGGGCAAAATGCGAGCTCTGGCGTGACGGAGCAAGTCCGTCTTGTTGCAACTGCACAAAGGCGAAGCTTGACCAGGCTGACCACAGCGCGTTTAGCCGGGACTGCGCAGTTCGAAGGAGGTGGGACGCACTGGCCCGGGCTACCGTAGCTTATAAATGCTGAGGACGACACTAGCGATTGGAGGATGATGGGTGAGATGACGAGTTCGTGCCGATACGAAATCATCACTAATACAAAATTATTCAAACTTAACAAAAATATTCGTGTAAATAAAATAAAACCATTAAATTGTATTCAATTTTATAATAAAATTGCGCAATTTAAATTAAGTAGAATCAAAATTAAGATAACATATCTAAAACACAAGAAAATACAAATAATTCGACTCAACACCACTAAATTATCGCAGGTTTCATGAGAAACCTGCGTAATTGAATAAAATTAATTAACAAAAACAAAAATTATTCTGAATATTTTAAATTCAAACTCTTTCTTTTTCAAAATTTTCATATCATTGATTTGGATTAAAGATACTTACGGCGGAGCGAGCTCACCATCATCACCCATGCCTCACAATATGCTGGCAAATGTATAATTGTATACGTACCACCAGCATATTCAATCGCAGTGTACCACTTACTCAGTAACATCAGAAACGCAATCTAAGCCTGGTCGAGAGGAAAACAGCATGTAGAACAGCATGTACCTAACCCACTTCCCTATAGGATAGCGTGTAATCTATCTTAGAGCACGAAATACTAAGCTGAAACAGTCCCTGATCCCCCATGTCAGGGGAACCGTGAAATGCAGGAGTTAGGGTTTAGCCGGTAAGAGTCCGGCACTACCCAGACTGTCCCACTCGTGGGATGGTCTGGGTGTCCATGAGGATTCCCCCTCCTGCAAAAAAAAAAAAAAAAAAAAAAAAAAAAAAAAAAAAAAAAAAAAAAAAAAAAAAAACCTGAGCAAACCTAACCTAACCTGAGCAAACCTAACCTAACCTGAGCAAACCTAACCTAACCTGAGCAAACCTAACCTAACCTGAGCAAACCTAACCTAACCTGAGCAAACCTAACCTAACCTGAGCAAACCTAACCTAACCTGAGCAAACCTAACCTAACCTGAGCAAACCTAACCTAACCTGAGCAAACCTAACCTAACCTGAGCAAACCTAACCTAACCTGAGCAAACCTAACCTAACCTGAGCAAACCTAACCTAACCTGAGCAAACCTAACCTAACCTGAGCAAACCTAACCTAACCTGAGCAAACCTAACCTAACCTGAGCAAACCTAACCTAACCTGAGCAAACCTAACCTAACCTGAGCAAACCTAACCTAACCTGAGCAAACCTAACCTAACCTGAGCAAACCTAACCTAACCTGAGCAAACCTAACCTAACCTGAGCAAACCTAACCTAACCTGAGCAAACCTAACCTAACCTGAGCAAACCTAACCTAACCTGAGCAAACCTAACCTAACCTGAGCAAACCCCCGAGGACCGGAAAGAGGAAGAAAACGACGACCACCGACGAGTCAGAGAAGCAGCCGATCGTGCAAACGAGTGGGCGCATGATGAACACCATGACCCCCCGTTTACTATCCTGGAGCTAATGACCGCAGTGGAAAGCTTCAACCCCAAGAAGGCCCCGGGTGGGGATGGCCTCACAGCCGATATCTGCGCCCGGACAATATTAAATGACCCGGAAACCTTCCTGGCCCTCACAAACAAGTGCCTAGAGTATGGTTACTTCCCAAGGGCTTGGAAAGTAGCCACAGTAGTGGTACTCAGGAAGCCAGGAAAGGACACGTACACCCATCCGAAGTCGTATAGACCCATTGGCCTCCTGCCGGTACTGGGAAAGATCCTGGAGAAGATGGTAGTCGCAAGACTAAAATGGCACCTAATCCCACGGATGAGTACTCGCCAATTCGGTTTTATGCCCCAGAAGAGCACCGAGGACTCCCTCTACACCATGATGCGGCACATAAATTCCAAGCTAGCCCAAAAGAAGCTGATCACAGTAGTTTCACTTGATATAGAGGGAGCCTTTGACAGCGCATGGTGGCCAGCCATCAGAACTAGATTGGCTGAGGAAAGGTGCCCGGTAAACGTCAGGAGGTTAATGGATAGCTACCTGGACGACAGAAGAGTCCGGGTTAGATACGCCGGTGAGGAGATCCAGAAGAGTACCAATAAAGGATGTGTCCAAGGGTCCATAGGCGGACCAATCCTGTGGAATCTACTACTGGATCCACTGTTGAGGGGCCTCGAGGATCGGGGGGATTACAGTCAAGCTTTTGCTGACGATGTCGTGCTGATCTTCGATGGTGATACTGCACTTCAAGTCCAGAGACAGGCCAACGCCGCCCTCGGCTATGTTCGGGAGTGGGGCATCAGAAACAAACTGAAGTTTGCACCGCACAAGACGTGTGCAATGGTCATCACCAGAAAACTGAAGTACGATGTGCCACTCCTGAGCATGGGTGGGGTAAGCGTTGGTATGTCAAAAGAAATAAAAATACTGGGACTAACGATTGACCACCAGCTCACCTTCAACACCCACGTGGCCAATGTGTGCAAGAAGGCAATTAATATATACAAACAGCTTTCTAGAGCCGCTAAGGTGAGCTGGGGTCTCCATCCAGAAGTCATTCGCAGTATATACACCGCAGCAGTGGAGCCGGTAATAATGTATGCGGCCAGCGCGTGGGTGGACGCCACTAAAAAACTGGGAGTGCAGAAGCAACTTAACACGGTGCAAAGAGGTTTTGCTCAAAAGCTCTGCAGATCGTACCGTACGGTCTCCCTTCACTCTGCACTGGTGCTGGCTGGGATACTGCCCCTTGATCTCAGAGTACAGGAGGCAGCTGCCCTATATAAAGCAAAGAGGGGAGTACCTCAGCCAGCGCTGAAGGACCTGGGGGTGGAGCGGGTAGTGCCTTTTGTGGAGACTCCCCACCCAGCTAGTCATATGAGCCTGAAGTTTGAGAGCTTAGTGAATGAAACACTAGTGGATACGCACAACACCCAAGCAGTACGCCTGTTCACCGACGGCAGTAAGATCGAGGGCAAGGTCGGAGCAGCACTATCTCAGTGGAACGCCGAAGCCGAGACAAAGACCGTCAAACTCGCCTTGCCATCATACTGCACGGTTTACCAGGCAGAACTTCTGGCCATATGTAGAGCCACGAGGGAGATCCTTAAGCTCAAAGAGAGAAGCTTTGGCATCTACAGCGACTCAAAGGCAGCACTGCAGTCAGTCACATGCCAAAGCAACCTCCATTCCCTAGCCGTAGAAGCAAGGAGCAACCTGTACCAAGCTTTGTCCCGGGGCAAAGATATTTCCTTGTTCTGGATCAAAGCCCATGCGGGTTTGGCAGGGAACGAGCGCGCTGACCAACTAGCGAAGGAAGCGGCCCTCAAAAACAAGAAAAAGCCAGACTACGATCTTTGCCCTGTATCATTTTTGAAGCGGCAAATCCGTATGGAGTCGCTAGGCGAATGGAACATGAGGTACGGATCTGGAACAACTGCACGTACAACAAAGGTCTTCCTTCCCGATGCAATTGCCGCATACAATATCATTAGAAAAATTGACCTCGATCCGCTACTTGTACAGGTGCTGACGGGACATGGCGGGTTCTCCGAGTATTTGAACCGTTTCAAGTGCAAGGAGAGCCCGGCATGTGCCTGCGACCCGGAAAAGGAAGAAAGCATACTGCACCTAATAACGGAATGTCCCATATTTGAAAAGGAAAAACTAAATATAGAAATAGAATTAGAAATTGAAGTTAACATGATCAATATACCAAAAATAATAGAAAACAAGAAAATAAGAAATAAATTCATAGAATACTGTAAAAAAATAGCAATCAAGGTAATAGACAAGAACAAGGGATAATAACGATGTACTTTCATATATGATATATCATATAATGATAAGTAATCAGAAAATAAAGAAGCAATTGTAAGAAATATGAATAGATTAACAGATTATAAAAGTATAAGTATAATATAAGTAATGTAAAGATAAAATAAGGGTAAATATTGTAAAACAAAGTAAGAAAATACCAAAACCTAAAATTAAAAGCCTAAATTGACAGTAGAAAGTAGTAAGCCAACTGCAAAAACTCTCTCTGACTACGTTAGAGGACGCTGCACACTGCAGGAGTTTAGGGTTTAGCCGGTAAGAGTCCGGCACTACCCAGACTGCCTCACAAGTGGGACAGTCTGGGTGTCCATGAGGATTCCCCCTCCTGCAGAAAAAAAAAAAAAAAAAAAAAAAAAAAAAACCTGAGCAAACCTAACCTAACCTGAGCAAACCTAACCTAACCTGAGCAAACCTAACCTAACCTGAGCAAACCTAACCTAACCTGAGCAAACCTAACCTAACCTGAGCAAACCTAACCTAACCTGAGCAAACCTAACCTAACCTGAGCAGACGTAGACGTAGACGTAGACGTAGACGTAGACGTAGACGTAGACGTAGACGTAGACGTAGACGTAGACGTAGACGTAGACGTAGACGTAGACGTAGACGTAGACGTAGACGTAGACGTAGACGTAGACGTAGACGTAGACGTAGACGTAGACGTAGACGTAGACGTAGACGTAGACGTAGACGTAGACGTAGACGTAGACGTAGACGTAGACGTAGACGTAGACGTAGACGTAGACGTAGACGTAGACGTAGACGTAGACGTAGACGTAGACGTAGACGTAGACGTAGACGTAGACGTAGACGTAGACGTAGACGTAGACGTAGACGTAGACGTAGACGTAGACGTAGACGTAGACGTAGACGTAGACGTAGACGTAGACGTAGACGTAGACGTAGACGTAGACGTAGACGTAGACGTAGACGTAGACGTAGACGTAGACGTAGACGTAGACGTAGACGTAGACGTAGACGTAGACGTAGACGTAGACGTAGACGTAGACGTAGACGTAGACGTAGACGTAGACGTAGACGTAGACGTAGACGTAGACGTAGACGTAGACGTAGACGTAGACGTAGACGTAGACGTAGACGTAGACGTAGACGTAGACGTAGACGTAGACGTAGACGTAGACGTAGACGTAGACGTAGACGTAGACGTAGACGTAGACGTAGACGTAGACGTAGACGTAGACGTAGACGTAGACGTAGACGTAGACGTAGACGTAGACGTAGACGTAGACGTAGACGTAGACGTAGACGTAGACGTAGACGTAGACGTAGACGTAGACGTAGACGTAGACGTAGACGTAGACGTAGACGTAGACGTAGACGTAGACGTAGACGTAGACGTAGACGTAGACGTAGACGTAGACGTAGACGTAGACGTAGACGTAGACGTAGACGTAGACGTAGACGTAGACGTAGACGTAGACGTAGACGTAGACGTAGACGTAGACGTAGACGTAGACGTAGACGTAGACGTAGACGTAGACGTAGACGTAGACGTAGACGTAGACGTAGACGTAGACGTAGACGTAGACGTAGACGTAGACGTAGACGTAGACGTAGACGTAGACGTAGACGTAGACGTAGACGTAGACGTAGACGTAGACGTAGACGTAGACGTAGACGTAGACGTAGACGTAGACGTAGACGTAGACGTAGACGTAGACGTAGACGTAGACGTAGACGTAGACGTAGACGTAGACGTAGACGTAGACGTAGACGTAGACGTAGACGTAGACGTAGACGTAGACGTAGACGTAGACGTAGACGTAGACGTAGACGTAGACGTAGACGTAGACGTAGACGTAGACGTAGACGTAGACGTAGACGTAGACGTAGACGTAGACGTAGACGTAGACGTAGACGTAGACGTAGACGTAGACGTAGACGTAGACGTAGACGTAGACGTAGACGTAGACGTAGACGTAGACGTAGACGTAGACGTAGACGTAGACGTAGACGTAGACGTAGACGTAGACGTAGACGTAGACGTAGACGTAGACGTAGACGTAGACGTAGACGTAGACGTAGACGTAGACGTAGACGTAGACGTAGACGTAGACGTAGACGTAGACGTAGACGTAGACGTAGACGTAGACGTAGACGTAGACGTAGACGTAGACGTAGACGTAGACGTAGACGTAGACGTAGACGTAGACGTAGACGTAGACGTAGACGTAGACGTAGACGTAGACGTAGACGTAGACGTAGACGTAGACGTAGACGTAGACGTAGACGTAGACGTAGACGTAGACGTAGACGTAGACGTAGACGTAGACGTAGACGTAGACGTAGACGTAGACGTAGACGTAGACGTAGACGTAGACGTAGACGTAGACGTAGACGTAGACGTAGACGTAGACGTAGACGTAGACGTAGACGTAGACGTAGACGTAGACGTAGACGTAGACGTAGACGTAGACGTAGACGTAGACGTAGACGTAGACGTAGACGTAGACGTAGACGTAGACGTAGACGTAGACGTAGACGTAGACGTAGACGTAGACGTAGACGTAGACGTAGACGTAGACGTAGACGTAGACGTAGACGTAGACGTAGACGTAGACGTAGACGTAGACGTAGACGTAGACGTAGACGTAGACGTAGACGTAGACGTAGACGTAGACGTAGACGTAGACGTAGACGTAGACGTAGACGTAGACGTAGACGTAGACGTAGACGTAGACGTAGACGTAGACGTAGACGTAGACGTAGACGTAGACGTAGACGTAGACGTAGACGTAGACGTAGACGTAGACGTAGACGTAGACGTAGACGTAGACGTAGACGTAGACGTAGACGTAGACGTAGACGTAGACGTAGACGTAGACGTAGACGTAGACGTAGACGTAGACGTAGACGTAGACGTAGACGTAGACGTAGACGTAGACGTAGACGTAGACGTAGACGTAGACGTAGACGTAGACGTAGACGTAGACGTAGACGTAGACGTAGACGTAGACGTAGACGTAGACGTAGACGTAGACGTAGACGTAGACGTAGACGTAGACGTAGACGTAGACGTAGACGTAGACGTAGACGTAGACGTAGACGTAGACGTAGACGTAGACGTAGACGTAGACGTAGACGTAGACGTAGACGTAGACGTAGACGTAGACGTAGACGTAGACGTAGACGTAGACGTAGACGTAGACGTAGACGTAGACGTAGACGTAGACGTAGACGTAGACGTAGACGTAGACGTAGACGTAGACGTAGACGTAGACGTAGACGTAGACGTAGACGTAGACGTAGACGTAGACGTAGACGTAGACGTAGACGTAGACGTAGACGTAGACGTAGACGTAGACGTAGACGTAGACGTAGACGTAGACGTAGACGTAGACGTAGACGTAGACGTAGACGTAGACGTAGACGTAGACGTAGACGTAGACGTAGACGTAGACGTAGACGTAGACGTAGACGTAGACGTAGACGTAGACGTAGACGTAGACGTAGACGTAGACGTAGACGTAGACGTAGACGTAGACGTAGACGTAGACGTAGACGTAGACGTAGACGTAGACGTAGACGTAGACGTAGACGTAGACGTAGACGTAGACGTAGACGTAGACGTAGACGTAGACGTAGACGTAGACGTAGACGTAGACGTAGACGTAGACGTAGACGTAGACGTAGACGTAGACGTAGACGTAGACGTAGACGTAGACGTAGACGTAGACGTAGACGTAGACGTAGACGTAGACGTAGACGTTGGTTGGTTGGTTGGTTGGTTGGTTGGTTGGTTGGTTGGTTGGTTGGTTGGTTGGTTGGTTGGTTGGTTGGTTGGTTGGTTGGTTGGTTGGTTGGTTGGTTGGTTGGTTGGTTGGTTGGTTGGTTGGTTGGTTGGTTGGTTGGTTGGTTGGTTGGTTGGTTGGTTGGTTGGTTGGTTGGTTGGTTGGTTGGTTGGTTGGTTGGTTGGTTGGTTGGTTGGTTGGTTGGTTGGTTGGTTGGTTGGTTGGTTGGTTGGTTGGTTGGTTGGTTGGTTGGTTGGTTGGTTGGTTGGTTGGTTGGTTGGTTGGTTGGTTGGTTGGTTGGTTGGTTGGTTGGTTGGTTGGTTGGTTGGTTGGTTGGTTGGTTGGTTGGTTGGTTGGTTGGTTGGTTGGTTGGTTGGTTGGTTGGTTGGTTGGTTGGTTGGTTGGTTGGTTGGTTGGTTGGTTGGTTGGTTGGTTGGTTGGTTGGTTGGTTGGTTGGTTGGTTGGTTGGTTGGTTGGTTGGTTGGTTGGTTGGTTGGTTGGTTGGTTGGTTGGTTGGTTGGTTGGTTGGTTGGTTGGTTGGTTGGTTGGTTGGTTGGTTGGTTGGTTGGTTGGTTGGTTGGTTGGTTGGTTGGTTGGTTGGTTGGTTGGTTGGTTGGTTGGTTGGTTGGTTGGTTGGTTGGTTGGTTGGTTGGTTGGTTGGTTGGTTGGTTGGTTGGTTGGTTGGTTGGTTGGTTGGTTGGTTGGTTGGTTGGTTGGTTGGTTGGTTGGTTGGTTGGTTGGTTGGTTGGTTGGTTGGTTGGTTGGTTGGTTGGTTGGTTGGTTGGTTGGTTGGTTGGTTGGTTGGTTGGTTGGTTGGTTGGTTGGTTGGTTGGTTGGTTGGTTGGTTGGTTGGTTGGTTGGTTGGTTGGTTGGTTGGTTGGTTGGTTGGTTGGTTGGTTGGTTGGTTGGTTGGTTGGTTGGTTGGTTGGTTGGTTGGTTGGTTGGTTGGTTGGTTGGTTGGTTGGTTGGTTGGTTGGTTGGTTGGTTGGTTGGTTGGTTGGTTGGTTGGTTGGTTGGTTGGTTGGTTGGTTGGTTGGTTGGTTGGTTGGTTGGTTGGTTGGTTGGTTGGTTGGTTGGTTGGTTGGTTGGTTGGTTGGTTGGTTGGTTGGTTGGTTGGTTGGTTGGTTGGTTGGTTGGTTGGTTGGTTGGTTGGTTGGTTGGTTGGTTGGTTGGTTGGTTGGTTGGTTGGTTGGTTGGTTGGTTGGTTGGTTGGTTGGTTGGTTGGTTGGTTGGTTGGTTGGTTGGTTGGTTGGTTGGTTGGTTGGTTGGTTGGTTGGTTGGTTGGTTGGTTGGTTGGTTGGTTGGTTGGTTGGTTGGTTGGTTGGTTGGTTGGTTGGTTGGTTGGTTGGTTGGTTGGTTGGTTGGTTGGTTGGTTGGTTGGTTGGTTGGTTGGTTGGTTGGTTGGTTGGTTGGTTGGTTGGTTGGTTGGTTGGTTGGTTGGTTGGTTGGTTGGTTGGTTGGTTGGTTGGTTGGTTGGTTGGTTGGTTGGTTGGTTGGTGGTGATGAAGATGAAGGTGGTGATGGTGGTGGTGGTTATAGTGGTGGTGTTGGTGGTGATGGTGGTGGTGATGGTGATGAAGGTGGTGGAGGTGATGATGATGATGAAGGTGGTGATGATGATGAAAGTGGTGATGATGATGATGATGATGATGCTGATGGTGATGATGATTATGTTGATGGTGGTGATGATGATGATATTGATTAAGGTGGTGGTGGTGATTACGCTGATGACGATGATCATGATGACGATGATAATGATGGAGGTGGTGGTGGTGGTGATGATGATATTGATTAAGGTGGTGGTGGTGATTACGCTGATGACGATGATCATGATGAAGATGATAATGATGGTGGTGGATGTGGTGGTGGTGTTGGTGGTGATGACGATGATTGTTTATGTTAGTGGTGGTGATGGTGATGAAGTTGGTGATGATGATGGAGGTGTTGGTGATGATGATGGAGGTGTTGGTGATGATGATGAAGGTGTTGGTGATGATGATGAAGGTGTTGGTGATGATGATGAAGGTGTTGGTGATGATGATGAAGGTTTTGGTGATGATGATGAAGGTGTTGGTGATGGCGATGATAATGATGATGAAGGTAGTGGTAGTGGTGGTGGTGGTGTGGAGGTGGTGGTGGTGATGATGATGAAGGTGATGATGATGAAGGTGTTGGTGATGGCAATGATAATGATGATGAAGGTAGTGGTAGTGGCGGTGGTGATGATGATGAAGGTGTGATGATGATGAAGGTGGTGATGATGATGATGATGAAGGTGTGATGATGATGATGAAGGTGTGATGATGATGAAGGTGTGATGATGATGATGAAGGTGTGATGATGATGATGAAGGTGTGATGATGATGATGAAGGTGTGATGATGATGATGAAGGTGTGATGATGATGATGAAGGTGGTGATGATGATGAAGGTGGTGGAGGTGATGATGATGATGAAGGTGGTGATGATGATGAAAGTGGTGATGATGATGAAGGTGGTGACGGTGGTGATGAAGATGAAGGTGGTGATGGTGGTGGTGGTTATAGTGGTGGTGTTGGTGGTGATGGTGGTGGTGATGGTGATGAAGGTGGTGGAGGTGATGATGATGATGAAGGTGGTGATGATGATGAAAGTGGTGATGATGATGATGATGATGATGCTGATGGTGATGATGATTATGTTGATGGTGGTGATGATGATGATATTGATTAAGGTGGTGGTGGTGATTACGCTGATGACGATGATCATGATGACGATGATAATGATGGAGGTGGTGGTGGTGGTGATGATGATATTGATTAAGGTGGTGGTGGTGATTACGCTGATGACGATGATCATGATGAAGATGATAATGATGGTGGTGGATGTGGTGGTGGTGTTGGTGGTGATGACGATGATTGTTTATGTTAGTGGTGGTGATGGTGATGAAGTTGGTGATGATGATGGAGGTGTTGGTGATGATGATGGAGGTGTTGGTGATGATGATGAAGGTGTTGGTGATGATGATGAAGGTGTTGGTGATGATGATGAAGGTGTTGGTGATGATGATGAAGGTTTTGGTGATGATGATGAAGGTGTTGGTGATGGCGATGATAATGATGATGAAGGTAGTGGTAGTGGTGGTGGTGGTGTGGAGGTGGTGGTGGTGATGATGATGAAGGTGATGATGATGAAGGTGTTGGTGATGGCAATGATAATGATGATGAAGGTAGTGGTAGTGGCGGTGGTGATGATGATGAAGGTGTGATGATGATGAAGGTGGTGATGATGATGATGAAGGTGTGATGATGATGATGAAGGTGTGATGATGATGATGAAGGTGTGATGATGATGATGAAGGTGTGATGATGATGATGAAGGTGTGATGATGATGAAGGTGGTGATGATGATGATGAAGGTGTGATGATGATGATGAAGGTGTGATGATGATGATGAAGGTGTGATGATGATGATGGTGTGATGATGATGATGAAGGAGTGATGATGATGATGAAGGTGTGATGATGATGATGAAGGTGGTGGAGGTGATGATGATGATGAAGGTGGTGATGATGATGAAAGTGGTGATGATGATGAAGGTGGTGACGGTGGTGATGAAGATGAAGGTGGTGATGGTGGTGGTGGTTATAGTGGTGGTGTTGGTGGTGATGGTGGTGGTGATGGTGATGAAGGTGGTGGAGGTGATGATGATGATGAAGGTGGTGATGATGATGAAAGTGTTGATGATGATGATGATGATGATGCTGATGGTGATGATGATTATGTTGATGGTGGTGATGATGATGATATTGATTAAGGTGGTGGTGGTGATTACGCTGATGACGATGATCATGATGACGATGATAATGATGGAGGTGGTGGTGGTGGTGATGTTGTTGGTGGTGATGATGATGAAGGTGGTGGTGGTGGTGATGATGATATTGATTAAGGTGGTGGTGGTGATTACGCTGATGACGATGATCATGATGAAGATGATAATGATGGTGGTGGATGTGGTGGTGGTGTTGGTGGTGATGACGATGATTGTTTATGTTAGTGGTGGTGATGGTGATGAAGTTGGTGATGATGATGGAGGTGTTGGTGATGATGATGAAGGTGTTGGTGATGATGATGAAGGTTTTGGTGATGATGATGAAGGTGTTGGTGATGGTGATGATAATGATGATGAAGGTAGTGGTAGTGGTGGTGGTGGTGTGGAGGTGGTGGTGGTGATGATGATGAAGGTGATGATGATGAAGGTGATGATCACCACCACCTTCATCATCATCACCATCTTCATCATCATCATCATCACCACCACCTTCATCACCATCACCACCACCTTCATCATCATCACCTAACATGTCCCTTATTTTGAACGTAAATTTATTTTTACCCTGATTGTTTTATACAGGGTGGAAGGGACATGGGGTATCAACTAGAACATTGTGTAAATATTCCTAAAAAAATCTCATAGAAGGCAGCATAGGAAACAATTATAAAATTAGTATTCGCTAAATGAAGGTGTGATGATGATGAAGGTGGTGATGATGATGATGAAGGTGTGATGATGATGATGAAGGTGTGATGATGATGATGAAGGTGTGATGATGATGATGAAGGTGTGATGATGATGATGAAGGTGGTGATGATGATGAAGGTGGTGGAGGTGATGATGATGATGAAGGTGGTGATGATGATGAAAGTGGTGATGATGATGAAGGTGGTGACGGTGGTGATGAAGATGAAGGTGGTGATGGTGGTGGTGGTTATAGTGGTGGTGTTGGTGGTGATGGTGGTGATGGTGATGAAGGTGGTGGAGGTGATGATGAAGGTGTGATGATGATGATGAAGGTGTGATGATGATGAAGGTGGTGATGATGATGAAGGTGGTGATGATGATGAAGGTGGTGGAGGTGATGATGATGATGAAGGTGGTGATGATGATGAAAGTGGTGATGATGATGAAGGTGGTGACGGTGGTGATGAAGATGAAGGTGGTGATGGTGGTGGTGGTTATAGTGGTGGTGTTGGTTGTGATGGTGGTGATGGTGATGAAGGTGGTGGTGGTGATGATGATGATGATTACGTTGGTGGTGTTGATGATGACGATGACGATGATAATGGTCATGATGGCACTGGTGATGGTGGTGGTGATGATGATTACGATGATGATGACGATGATGATGACGATGATGATGACGATGGTTATGATTATGTTGATGAGGATGACGATTCATGAAAAATAGCTACTTTCCATCCATTATCATCATCACCACCAACATAATCATAATCATCGTCATCATCATCGTCATAGTTATCGTCATCATCACCACCACTGCCACCACCTTCATCATCATCACCACCACCACCACCACCTTCATCATCATTATCGTCGTCATCGTCATCATCATCATCATCATCATCGTCGTCATCATTTTCATCGTCATCGGCGTCATCACCGTCATCACCATCACCACCACCACCTTAATCATCATCATCATCTCCACCATCAACATAATCATCATCAGCATCGTCATCATCATCATCATCATTATCACCACCAACACCTTCATCGATGGTTGTGATGATGATGCTCGTAGTGATGATGATGACGATGATTATGATTATGTTGGTGGTGATGATGATAATGGATGGAAAGTAGCTATTTATTTTTCATGAATCGTCATCATCATTATCACCACCAACATCATCATAATCATCGTCATCATCATCATCACCACCAACATAATCATAATCATCGTCATCATCATCACCACCACCTACATCATCATCGTCATCGTCATCATCATAGTCATCACCATCACCACCACCTTCATCACCATCACCACCACCTTCATCATCATCACCTAACATGTCCCTTATTTTGAACGTAAATTTATTTTTACCCTGATTGTTTTATACAGGGTGGAAGGGACATCGTCGCACAAACGTTTACCATGCATTCAGTACATGATTCTGGACCCCTCAGCCATGGGGTATCAACTAGAACATTGTGTAAATATTCCTAAAAAAATCTCATAGAAGGCAGCATAGGAAACAATTATAAAATTAGTATTCGCTAAAAAGCATTAAACGGCTGATTTTGGCTGAAGTAAGATTAGTAAAAATCAAAACTTTCTTATTTAATGTAAATGTATGTATTTAAATTGTATTTGAAATCTAAATCACGTATTTTCTACAAAAAGCATGAATCAAGCTTTTTTCTAAAATTCGAACTCGTTTTCGACGCATTTCAATAACGAACTACTCATTGATATGTCATTTTGTTTTAAGCTCTTTGCAATAGATGGTGTTTTGTACGACTCGTGTTCAGTGCCGTAACTTACAATGACAGAACAGATTCTGGAACTGAATTTTTTAAGTTCCTTGGCGAGCGTTTCCCGAAACTGACTGATCTTGGCTTAAAAATTAGTTCGATGATGGGCAGTGCCTATCTCTTGAGTGCGTTTTCAACTATGAATTTTATATCAACTAAATACAGGTCTTCAGTGACTGATAATTTACTTGCACACGCACTGCGCCTGGCATCAACTAATATTAATGATTAATGTTGATATTGATAGAATTGTAAAAGATAAATTAATGAAGGATTAATAAAACTAAATTTAACATTATAGCTGTATTTTTATTTTTCACTAACAAAAAAAACATTAACGTAGGTATTTGTTTCTGCGGCCCGCCAATTTTTACAGTGATTTGTATTGGCCCGCGATCGTATCTAGTCTGGACAGCCCTGGTCTAAATAATGCGGCCGGATAACTGAGTCTTCGTGTGTGCGATGTTAGAGGGGAGCGGGGGATGACGACAAAGGGAATCGCGTGGGGAACTGGGGAGCGGGCAGGCGAATTTCATGTTAACGTTTATTAGTTTCATTTTAAGATACATAATACGACAGTTTTTTTTTAATCCAATGCCTTACGAACATATTACAAGATGAAATTAATTAATTCTATTTACAAGTTTTTGGTACACATTATATTTTTTCGTGTTGCGAAACGTGAACTATAAACTTTCTATACAAGATAATTGCACGGAACGTTTTATGTAGCTATTCATAGTCTATTCAAATTTAATTTGATCTTCCCAAATTGTAGATGTATGATATAACATTGTGAGTCATTGTGACGATAACAAGTAGTTCAGAGTATTCTTCAAGTATTTAATTTTATTTTCTTGCCGCAGTCGGTCCGTGGATGGGCAACCATCAAACGAATTCATAGCGAGACCTCCCCGTGACCCGGAGAGCAGGTTAAGCCGTTTGTCTCGGTTGTCAAACGAAGATCAGTGACAGTCATTACGTTATGGGTAGTCAGAAGCACGAAAGTCTGACAATCGGTTTTACCAAGGGCATCATGTTACCAAGTCACTGTTGTGGTTGTGGATTATGGAGCTCGAACCGCTATCATGAGTTTTTTACTATTTACTTTCAAAGTAAAAGTAAGTATGTGCAAATTGTGGAATTTTGACGAATAGCTGTTAAGCGTTGTATGTAGTGTAAATATGACATGTTATTTAGGTGTGTGCAACTGGCGACAGTGGTTCTGATACAAAAGTGGCTCGATGGCCCTTCTAACCTCTTTTATCTGTTCTGTGGTACCGACACACACATACGCAAGTCTGCCGCGGCCGCGGGCTTTCGTGAACGTACCTACCTACAAAATATCCAATACCACATAAAATCAAGTTTAATTAGTCTTGGTACCCGATGATAGATAATTAACGATAAGGAAAAACACAATAAGCTTATTCCCATAAAATAGCGATTCCGATGAGAATTTACAGAGTGGCAATTAGGTTATCACATTAAATTGTACAGCGGTTAATACAAGTTGATGTGTGTCTATTTAAATAAACAATTACACTTAAAATAATAACGTAAAAATTGACACGAATTGAACCACTTTGATAATGTTATTTTACTGACCTGTAAAAATGGCAACGGCGCGCACGCGGCTGCGACATAGGCAGGTACATAGGTACTTGCCCATCTAGGCACGCGCGGGGCAACGATTGTAGGTATCAACAATTTCACACAAACTTTATTACGGTATTGTTTTTATCTAAATCATCACTCAAATCACTCATGTTTAATCAATTTTACAAGAATCTTAAATTTTTAAATTTCCTCCTTGTACCCGAATGCATGATCGACATCGTCTCATAACATTTTTTCGGACCCTTTAAATTAGGAATTTCAGTCTGCTGCGGGACCAAGGATATCACGTAATCTTTTGGACTGCCCGTAATAAAATCCGTGAATCTGTAAGCAACGGTATGTTGGAAATGCCAAAGCTTCGTTTTGGTGGCACTCTCCGTAAATCAAAATCATATCGGTGTATACCGAAGACATACAATTTAACGAGGCATCTTAAAAAATTAAAAAATCGCGTCCAAATTCGCACGAACTGTCACACCACTTCACTTAATCACAAGTTACAACTAATATTGTATTAACGTATCACAAACAACAAAAGTTACTAAGTACAGTAAAAGCGTCGAACACCGCACTAACTGTCGTCACACTTCACTAACTTACAACTATTATTATTGTATTCATTTACCAGAATGTCCACAAAACCAAAAAAATAACAATACAAACTAAAAGGATGCGTGCGCGAATATTAGGTGACTCGTAAGCTATATCAAGGTCACCGGCGCAGCGGCGCGCGGCGGCGCGGACTCAATAATTGACTGTCATACGATATACAATACCGAAGCAAAGCACGCCGCACGCGCCGACTAGAAGAATCTCGACTCAGAGCTTTATAACGTTATGAAAAATAGCGGTATAAAGTGTTATATAACGTTATGAGTATTTCGTTACGTTTAAACACTATCATTTTCGTCAAAACACAATTAACGTTATTAAATATCATTATCGAAATAATAGCGAAAATATACCGTTATCATAACGTTATGTTACGCGCTGTTGCCGATGTTGCGGTTTTGCGACCCGATGACGAGTGAGTGAGTGAGAGGACCAATTGTTTGTTACGTAAATATAGAAATTCTGACAATCTAAATAACATCTTATGCTCATACTACGATTGGAACCAATCAAGAAGGGGAGTTGAGAACAATTCGAAGAATTCGTACAGGAAAAAAGAAAGAACGCACGGAAGCCATAAAAGTGGATTTTCAAAAGGATACCCAAATCAATATTTAAAAAAAAATATTTTTACAACCAAAATGGTCCCTGAGAAGTATGAAATTGAACATTAAAGCTTTTTATATAAAGTTTACGATAACATATTACAAATAATGGCGATAGATGGTGTTGTGTACTTTTTCTGAATAGCGCTATGGTTTCGTTACGCGGCTTAGTGTATAATTATATCACTAGTTAATTTTTGTTATACAGATAATTGTATGCTGGCGCCATCTTTCAAGCTTTGGTTGAGTTACTAAACTTTAATCACAATTACATCACTCAAATTATATTCATTAATTCACAGGTTACATATATAATTGTTAAGTTTTTATTCTTTGTGGTTATTTTCACAGAATTATTTCTTTTAAGATTATTGGTAAATAATCGTAATCTGTAGTTTAAAGGTTATTTTAAAAATTAAAGTGGTAGTATGGCAGTTGGACGTCTGAATGTACATGGCGTTATGACGCCCCACACCATCGTTCTTACAATTGGTGACGAAGCTTGCCTGTTTAGAGCAATATCTTTTGTGTTATATGACCCTCAAGACATGGCTAGAGAGCTGCGGGAAGAAGGAGAGATTTAATATACATATATCCACGAGAGCGAAGTCGCGGGCAACAGCTAGGGCAACGGCTATAATTACTTATCCTGACTGACTGATAGCGGTGGTCGTTGCGCGACATAAAGGTTATTGAAACTAGCTAACGTCACAATAGCGAATGGGTCGATCCACCGTTCTGAAATAACCTGCTAACATCTATCCACAGAACACACGCTAACATCTCAACTCGATCGCGTTGCACTCGAACACAATGCAGTCAATGTTCGGAAATTTGTTACACTCGTAGTTGAGTATCATAAATCCCGCTATTGGTCGCTACTAAAATAGCGCGATTTAACAACTGCTGCTGATATCCAACAGACAGTTCCGTTTCGTTATCCAAGAAAGCCGCTACAGCCCACCGCAACTTACTGACTGATTCATCAACGTAGAGCCTAAATCACTGGGGTTACAAACTTTAATTTTTTTAGTTGATGCCTTTTATTTTGTAAGCATCCACTAAAGAAGGATTTTTGGAAATTTTACCCCGTAAAATAAGGGAGGAACGGTTGTATGGAAGTTCGTCATTTTCAAAGTACGGAATTTCGTATACCTGTCTCTGGTTATAAATTAATGTCAACGTTTTTCAAAATTTTACACCTAAGGGTGAATTAGAGGTTGAAAGTTTATATGGGAAGTTCGTCGCTTTTGAAGGAAGAAGCATGAAATTTAATATTAAAGCTTATAACATAAAGTTAATGAAAAAATACGTGCCTGATTTTAATATACATATATCCACGCGAGCGAAGCCGCGAGCAACAGCTAGTTCCAATTGATGGAGTAAAAGGTAAATGCGCGTCACGGTTTGTTTTGCTGGCTGGCGAGACGATGCACGGCACGAAGTGGCAACGTCGCCCAGCCGCGAGCGTAACGTTATTCATATTGTTATTTATATCGTTAATTGTATGCAACGCAATTTGATATAGCGTTAATGAGATTTGATACTTATAACGTTAACTTGGAAAACGCTATAAACTTTTATAACGTTAATAACTATTTAGGTCAATAACGTTATGATGAAATACCGGTATTTGAAGGCCTGATCTCCACAACACGCACCCCCGCCACCCGTCTCATTTCTTATCTTGCGCATAGAAAATTATGCCTGAATTCCTTATCAATAAGTACATTTTTCCCTTCAATTTTTTGTCACAAGACGATCCTTTTTCTTTTTATTCCATGCATAGAGAATTATGCCGTAAGTTGTTAGCCGGAAGTAAATTTTGATTTCTTTTTTACGTTATTTGAGTAATTCGGAATAATTATGCTCTATGTTGTTAGCCATAAGTATATTTCTCGCTTGATTTTTTTAAACGTTATTTTTGTAATTCGGAATGGCAACGTTTGAATTAGGGATGTTACGGAGGTGGATTTATCGGAGGCGGAATCGGAGTCGGATGTTCTCATAGTGACCTCCGCGGAGTCGGAGGTGAATCGGAGTCGGAGTCGAAGCAAATCTATGAACGTAAAATTTAAATAAATAAAAAAGAAAAAACTTGCCGCAACTCGTTTACTCTTCGTTCATTAGTTGCACAGAACAAATATACGCAGTCAGTTGTCAGTGTCACATAGAAAGCGCTCGGTAGCGCTGCAGAGATAGCAAGTCATAACTTGTAACTCCGATATATACCTCCGTTTTGATATATCGGAACCGGAGCCGGATTCGGAGGTGTAATTTTAATCGGAGCTTCCGACATATCGGATTCGGAGTCGAAGCTCCGTAACATCCCTAGTTTGAATTTACTATCTCCGTCCGCCACGGGTCTTTGACCTATTAGTATTTTTCTCTAAATATCTCTATGCATTCAGAAGTGTTTCTAAATATTAATGTAGGTTACGTGGTCTGTTAGATTCATTGGGAACTGTTGCCATAGCTTTTTACGAGTCCGCTTATCGCCGCGGCCCGTTGTCGGCGCCTTTATTAGCGAAAAGAGCGCGCCCGCCGCCGCCGCCGCACAGTGGATCGAAACGGCAATTTTGCGGACTTAGAGGTCAACTTCCAATTTTCACTTATTTTTTTATGCCGTTGGATAGATCTAATTAATCCTAACAAAAGTGGTCCCTTGTCATTTTTTCTTAAACCTTATAGTTTGGGTAAAAATAAATATTTACATTTTTTTTGTATGAAACGGATCAATTAAATCAAAATTTTAGCCAAGTCCTGATAGATCCCGCTTTGAAACCTTTTTATTCTTATTTTTGGTGTTCTCCACCATCGTTGTACACCGCTAATGTCTGCATAAACTTGCAACTTTGCCAGATAAATGGATCGGAAAAATGACAAAAACAAAATCATTAAAGGCTTGTTTTTTTTTTGCTTTTTTATGTTTTTGTAAACATAATTTTACATTAATGGTTAATTTTAAAGCATCCACACACTATTTTGAAGGCAACTCCCCGAATAATACTAATGTATTCAGTTTTAGGACATAATACGAAGTAATTAGTTAACTATCAATTTTGTATGAAGTGATTAGACTATCAATATTTTACGAATGCTTCAAAAGTTGTGCTTCAAAAGTTTTGCTCAAACGTTCGTTCTAGATGGGAAATATGTAGTCGCATATTAACCCAGTTTATAAGAAAAAATGGAGATTGATTGGACACTTTAATAAACTGGCCTGAAGGAATAGTTCCCGAAGTTATGAACATTGAACAAGGAGAGGTTGAGATTTATGATACTGATAACAATGAAAACCTGCCGTCTACATCAGAAGCTTCAACACCTACATTTACTCCAAGAATACCTTTTAATTAATTATGCTGCAGGCAGAAACGAAGACGTTTGGACAATGATTGACGGTAAAATATCTTCATATATGTCAGAGACATCTTCTGCTGTCTGACATATGCACAGCAAAGCCGTCCGAATTGAATAATATGGAAGCCCTTGACCGAAAAAAGAAGAATAAAGACATATACCAGTACGGACTATCATCTTTACACGCTTGGATAAGATGCATGGAGTGCCTACTTCACATTGGTAAACTTATTTTTTGTATTTTAATACATTTTTTTTCATGATGAATAGTGATTATGTTTCCTTTAAGATTTTATTGTGATGAAGATTTAATTATTTAAGTAACATCATGTCTTTGTTGCAGCTTATCGTTTGGATATCCAGAAGTGGAGTTGTAGGGGTGACGACAAAGATACAATGAAGACGAGGAAGAGCGCAATACAACAAGCATTTAAAACGGAGCGCGGCTTGCTTATTGACGTAGTCAAACAAGGAGTAGGCACCACAAATGACGGGAATACTGCCAGAAGATTTTATAGAGATGCAGACACAACATCCGTATCACTGGCATTAGTAAAGATTTAATAGAAAGATTACACGTGATTCTCCAGGCCATTGCGTCTGGAGAACGAGTGAATCTTACTATATTCTATAAATTTTGCAGAGAGACTGCAGAATTGTACATAAATTTATATCCCTGGTATTATATGCCTTACAGTATTCATAAGCTGGTAGTACATGGGACAGATACAATTAAACATTTTGGTGTTATACCTATCGGTAAGCTGTTAGAAGAAGCAGCAGAAGCTCTCAATAAAGACTTTCGGAATTATAGAGAGCACCATTCCAGAAAAGTAAATAGGATAGCGACAAATGAGCATATTTTGCACAAATTTTTTTTGTCGTCTGATCCTAAGATCACTGGTTTTCGACCTCAAATGGCAAAACAGAACGTGATGGCTCTTTCTTCAAGAGCCAGGGAGCTTGTGCTGAATTTTCCGACAGAAACAGAATATATTGATGGTAAAAGTTTACAACATAGTGAATAAGTTTATTAATAATATTACGGGTGACATTTTTTTGTATTTTTATTATTCCTATCTACCAACTTTTATTAAAGTCCATAAACAAACAATTGATAGTTAACTAATTACTTCGTTTTATGTTTTAATACTGAATACATTAGTAATATTCGGGGAGTTACCTTCGAAATAGTCTATGGTTGCTTTAAAATTAACGATTTATGTAAAATTATGTTTACAATAATATAAAAAAGAAATAAAGACAAGCTTTTAATGATTTCGTTTCTGTCATTTTTCCGATCCATTTATCTGACAAAGTTGCAAGTTTATGCAGACATTAGCGGTGTAAAACGATGGTGGAGAACACCAAAAATAAGAATAAAAAGGTTTCAAAGCGGGATCTATCAGGACTTGGCTAAAATTTTGATTTAATTGATCCGTTTCATACAAAAAAAATGTAAATATTTTTTTTTACCCAAACTATAAGGTTTAGGAAAAAATGACAAGGGACCACTTTTGTTAGGATTAATTAGATCTATCCAACGGCATAAAAAAATAAGTGAAAATTGGAAGTTGACCTCTAAGTCCGCAAAATTGCCGTTTCGATCCACTGTGCGCCGCCGCGCCGCCCGGCTCGTGTAGGTATTATGTTGACCCCGCAAGTGAACTTTAGCGAAACAGCTGATCAGGTAGCTCTTTGGAGTTTTATTTGCATTGCTGTTTTTTGTGAAAATAGTGAATTTATTATTTTTTAATTAAAAATTTCAACGCCAAGGGGTCCACAATCATGTCCTGAATTCATGGTAACAGTTTGTGCGTCGATGTCCCTTCCACCCTTTATACGCAATACCGGTCTACATAAACTTTTTTGAGAAGCTCGTAATTTATTATTTCCTACGCACTTTCTTAAAAACACATACGAATACTCTATTATGCATTATATAATGCGTAGCTATTGAGTAGCTTTATGTATAAAAAGTAAAATTTATAAACCGACTGTCAATCATAAAGAGTCTTTCGCAACCACGAAAATTGAAAACTCACACAAATTATTGAAACTATGTATTACGCCAACACAAGATAATTGTATTGTTGTAACTTGTCCTTGAACGCACGGTGCGATGTCATTCACACTTAGATATACCTAAGTGGTTAGAAGAGCAAGTCTGTCATTAAAACAGCGTAATCAAGTAGTATCGTTGTCAACTCCTAGATGGCGGTGTTACACTACATTCTCTGGCGATTCGTGGGTCGCCGATGCTGCCATCTGTTAGAAAAATGAACCAAAAAATATAGCCAGTTCAATTGCCAGTTAAATAACCTAGTGCAGTGATCTATTTAGCACTCAACGAATATCACCCTGTATCAGTACCTGTATCAGACAGCCGCTGTTTGTGTTGATTATTGACCAAACAACCATAATTTATTGAAGTCTCATCATTGAATTAATTATAATCTTATTCGTAAGTATATGGGAGGGTCTTGTAGCTACATAGGTACTATGGGCGACCAGAAATCAAACTGCTGTTAGAATATTAAAATACTGTAATGTCTGCTACGAGTTCCAAGATACAATTGAATTAAATCACACGTCCTATATTTTTACTGTGGCAAACCTTGACATCTTATTTTAAATATTTGTTCTTTTGTTGTGAAACAGCATCCATACCAATGATTTTATCTTATTACATAAAACCTCTACATCAGCTACGCCCACCAACATGGACAAACTAGTCAGATGCAGCTGGATGGATAGTTGTGTCCATCGAACAAGTATTTGAAATTCCTTATCTATTCCTAACTCGAAACTACCTAACAGGCGGAAAGCAAATTTACAATCAAACTTGAGGCTCGTCTCTTACTAAGAGATAGTCTATTGTATGACATGTAATACCTGTTATCACAACATTGAAATCATATCAGTTAATACTAGCATGAGTAATAATTCAAACAAAACAATTAAATTAAACATGTCATACTATAAACTTCAACGCGACAAAACGTCTGAAAAAGACGCGCAGCGACCTCCTATACAAAGATGCTTCTACAAATTAACACATCAAATAAAAGTATCAGCAATCCCTGAAGGGGTATTAATTTATAAAATAATTATGAATAGATATATATATATCATCCTAAACTTTAACTTTCTTGGCTATCATCGAATTAGAGAAAGAGAAAGGTCAAGCTGCATAATCTTTCAAATAATGAATTCATTCCGAATTATAAATTTTAATAAGAATTACGTTTATTTAACTTAATTCTTATTAAAATTTATAATATAGTAAATTAAAAGTTACCCCATCAATTAATTATCAATTACTTATAAACGACTATTGTTGCATTAAACTTAGAATGAAGGTATTCGATTAACAATGAATCCGATTGTGTCAATTAGACACACTCATCAAAATATGCTCATGTTTAGTGGGGTAAAAACGTTAACGCATTTTGTATGAAAACTTTTAGCTAAACGATAGTCTTATGTAGATATGTAGATACCTACCACTAAACGATGTAATCCAGAGGCAGCTCAGATTCAATACACCGAGCAGTATAGGGTACTTTTACAGAAAATTAAAACAGTATTTTAGTTTATAAAGATTATATTAAGTAATGCATAAGATAAAGAAATATGTATTGCATAATTGTGTATAAAGTGTCTCTACCCATGTCGGATATATGCAATAATACAGACAAAAATAATAACTACTTTACTCACATCATGTTTTATCAAAAACGAGTGCAGATTATAAAAAAACATTATCAATTAACATCTTTTTTAGTTTAGTTTTAAGAAAGAAAGAAAATACTTTATTTTTGACCCCACAAAAAAAAAATACAAAAATAGAAATAATTATAAAAAAATAAAACAAAAATAACATAATAACACTAAAAACATACAAACTAACAAAGGTCAATAGGTCCTCAACTCAGCATGATGCTGCTGCTGGATAGCTGCAGCGCTGATTTTCAGTTGGGGCCTGTACTATATTAAAAATAAAAAACTAAAAATTAAAATAAAATCTAAAACTAAAACTATAGACTATAGAGTAGTAGTTTTAAACATATTTTCATTTAATTTTTTAATAATTAGTGGTAACTTATTATATTATACACGAATACCAGTGATATAAGTACTCTTACTATATATCATATTTCTCATAGCTAAATTTATATCATATTCATATATTTGGCGAATGTTTCTTTTTAAATTAAAACATTGCATATTATTTTTTACAAATAAACATACTTCTAGCACAGTGTAAGTATCTAAGAGTAGGCTGTAGGCCTTTGATGCCGAGCGACGCGCGATGCCGCCGCCTGTGTAGGCATTTACGCAACTGTGGAAGGTTTGTCACAAATTGAAACAAATACATATAATCATTGATTCACATATACTACCATTGCTGGTGTAGAAATAATAAACAAACTATGCATACAAATCATAAGTCACACAAAAAATTATATTAATTCGATTAAGGTTTCGACGCAATTTAAATTTGACAGATCAATACTGTACCTTTAGTGAAAAGTGGTATAAGTCAAAAAACCTTGTTTTGAGAAAAAATAAATTAAAGTATTGAATTTTTTAAACGACTGAAACTTTTTTATTTTTGTGATTTTTTTTTGATGTTTCAACTTTTATCACTTATTTTTTTTTATGTTTTAATTTTTATCAGATTGTTTTCAAAAATAATTAGAATCTAAGATAATTAAAAAAAAACTAAACACATTATTAGGCACATTTAAGTTCCTACGTTTATAATGTTATAACTTAAATTATATCATTTTACATATTATAAAAAGTACTGCTGTTGAATGTTACAAGTATTTTTTAAACATCTTTCTGATGGGCAGCAGAGCTATAAATAATATAAATACTAGAACTAAGTTGGTTTAGAAACCATTGAGATTTCATGGGTACCACGGTATTTCATTAGCGGGTTGTGATAAGATCAAAATTATATCACTTTACACACATTAAATACAATAATTTATGTGGTGTATATCGATTTATCTATAATTGTATCAAATAAACTACAAATCTCTGAGGTGTAAAGTAATATAAGTTTCATTTTATTTCTATTGTAGGGTCGTACGTATACGTAACATGTATACTATCGGTCTAGTTTTATTTATAAACGCGAAAACACCGTTATAAATGTAATGTTTATTATTTAGTGTAATCATCAGAGTGTTAATTTAATCAATAACACTCTCACTTTAATCAGTCTAAAATCAATCAAATCACTTAACTATAAAAAACAACGAATCGAGATTAAGAAAAATACACTGAAAATAAAGTCCGATTGTTAATAAGTTCTTCAATAGAATAAAATGAGGGGACTAGGGGGGTTATATCATTCTTACTTGTATAACTCAGACGTTACTCATTGATTTTAAAGTAATTTTTTGTTGAGATCTTCTATATCCAAACTAATATTATTATAAATGCGAAAGTAACTCTATCTGTCTGTCTGTTATGCTTTCATGCCTAAACCACTAAACCTATTTTAATGAATTTTGGTAAAGGCTACTTTTTGCCGCGAAAAAACCGACTCCAAAAAACTCAAAAACAAAACTAATAACTAAAAAGCAAAAAATAAATCTTTTATTAAACAATACAGTAGCTGAAGAATATTGAAATCGGTGCCATTGATCGGTTGTTTCAATGTCGCTATTATAGCAGCAAGGTATATTACTTTTATGTTTTACTGGCACCGACTTCAATATTCTTCAGCTACTGTATTGTTTAATAAAAGATTTATTTTTTGCTTTTTAGTTATTAGTTTTGTTTTTGAGTTTTTTGGAGTCGGTTTTTATTTTTTGTTAAAAATTTTAATTATTTTACAATTTTGAGTGATGGGTAGACCTAGTAAAGACGCTTCTCTTGAAAAACTTTACAAAGGCAAATGTATGTTGCCCCAAGTCGAGTGAAAACCTTAGATGGTATTGCACTATGTGATTTTAAAATCAAATAAATTACTGAGCCGACCACATGATGAAAACGCATTACGAGAAATGAAAAGATTAAGACTACTATTGTAACTAATACTGTGATAGTCTTGACTTTTAGAGGTTTAAAATGAGCCCAAACCTAAGGGGTTTACTAGTAGCTACTGAAGAGTTCCACCATCTATCTCCTGGCTCCATCATCAGACCCTCTATACCAAATGTCCCCTATATTTGGTATAGAGGGTCTGACTCATCAAAATATATTGAGTGATCCCAAACTCGGAAGTTTTATTCCTTAACTCCTTACCGTTGAGGAGTACTATGACATCCATCATCAGCTCAGCATCATGAAATTATGATTTTCAGAAGCCAACACTTGACTTATTAAGAAATAACGAGGTTAAGAAATCTTCCTTCCAATACTTGAACGTCGGAAAACATCTCCATTTAGGATATCCTTAAACTGTTTTTTGTCTTCACTATCGAATCTGCAATATTACCCATCACGGCTTAAAGTGCGCATCAATACGAATAAAATAAGCCCAAACACTATGTAGCTGCTATCAACCATTAAGGAGTTCCCTAAACTGTACTGCACGTGCATCACGGAACTTGCAGTGGCAGTCATTACCCATCTCGGTGTAAAGATCTTGTCAATACGAATAAAATAAGCCCAAACACGAGGTAGTTAAGATGTACCGTTGAGGAGTTCCCTCGATCCTCTGTCGTCTCCATCATCAGATCTGCCCTAAACGTCCATAGTATTGTAGTCTCATCAGATATACACATAATTATCAAGTTTTTACCCCATGCTCGCCTACAATTTTCAAGAGATGCCCTCGATTTCTCAGGGTTTCCACCATCAGGTCCTGACCTGATGACAATGGGACCAAATGACAAGCATACCCTTTCAAATAAAAAAAGAATTTTTGAAATCGGTCCAGGCGTCTTCGAGAAATGGAGTAACAAACATAAAAAAAAAAAAAAAAATACAACCGAATTGATAACCTCCTCCTTTTTTTTGAAGTCGGTTGAAAATAAAACTTGAAGGCAGTGAAATAGGGCATAAAAGTTTGTATGGGGAACCAATCATTTCTCAAGTTAGGGATATAAAAAATCATTATAGCTATATTTTCGATAAGAAAATCTATCTATTCTAACCACTGACAAATTTTAATAGAGAGAAAGCTTGCATCATATTATATCCGTATATTCATAAGTGTTTGCCATAATGCAGATTATTTCACAGATAATTTCTGGAGAAGGACTGCGGAGGTGTCATAGATCAAAATACTCCTTTTTTCATCCATCAGACCTATAGACTAGAATTTGTAAACAAATATTCCTTACACTCACAAAAATCCGTAATTTGAAATTTGAAATGGAGATAGCTTATACCCTGGATTAACATAACACAAAAGACATTGTTACCGCGGGTAACGCCGCAGGGTGCAGCTATTTATACTAATATTATAAAGCTGAAAAGATATTTTTGATTGTTTGAACGCGCTTATATCTGGAACTACAAATTCAAAATGTATGTTTGCATGTTTATTCAACATGACCTTCATTTCAGTATCCCTACACGCCTCATTTTTGCGAAATATGGATACGTGATTGTCATTTTTGTGAAATATCGCGACTCACGCCAAATCTAGCCGACACGATTACCGATTATCTCCTCCGCCATCATCGCCGTTTTCGATCTCCCTCTCGACAGAGACGGCCGTGACAGAAAGAGACAAAAGTGGAAAGACGAAACTACATAATATAATTTTACACAACAATCACTATTGATCGGTTTCTAAAAATCCTTTACTACAGCGATATAAATAAATTTATATTAATAGGAACTAAACGTGTTTCTTAAATTATTTAGGTGTAATTTGATACAGGTTTAGTTGTATCACTTAACACGTTGGTATTTTTTGCTGTTTTTAATGTTTAATGCTGCTTATACTTAAGAGATAAAATTTGGGTTATATTACTATTCACAATTAATAATGTATGGTATTTTTTTGTAACTTTTGATATAAATTTACAAAAAAATACCATACATTAGTGACGACACGGTTGGCGTTGTGGCTAAGCGATTAGCTTTCTGCGCTAAGTGTCGCGGGTTCGATCCCCGCACGGAACCAATATTTGTATGATCTACAGATAATTGTTTCGGGTCTGGGCGTTTGTGTATGTGAATATATGTGTTTGTAAACGCACCCACGATACAGGAATTATTCCTAGTGTGGGGCAACGTTTTTAAAAAAAAAAAAAAAAAAAAACTTAATTGTATCAACACGCACAAATTTCATACAATACAGTGTCAAAATATTAATTACAATGTCAAAATATGATTAACTAGCTTGATGAAAACACATTACTTGTTGTTTATAAATCAATACATTAATTTACGATTTTTGTTATTTAATTATGCTTTTTGAAATGAAGTTTGTGTTACTGAGTTATGTTAGAAGTTTAAGCTTATTTTAAATAGATATTGGTGTTATCTAGTTGATGTTTCTAAGTTAATATCTGTCATTCCATTTTATAGTATTTCATAATTTCTTAGCATCCTTAATTATTTCAAAACTAAGATTTTAAGACTGGCAAGACTTACAATACAATACACTTTATTGCACACCAGAAACAGAAAAAATATACAAAATGGAAACCAATAGAGATGTACAAGGGGCGGTCTTATCGCACTTGGCGATTTCTGCCAGACAACCTACTTGTGTCTATTTCAATTATCTACATTTTGCATGCCGAATTAAGTAGGAGAAATATGTGAAACAAATTATAAAATACGAAGATCTGTAAATCCACCATATTTCACGCAAATAAATAAAGATTTGTTTATCGAGATAAGGTTCACTTTAGGTTGGCACAGAAAACTGTAGTGAGTAAGACGTGTGTTAGCTTCAATGAATTTATTTGAACTACTTGTATCATCGCAACATGCTTAGAGTATGCCTACCTATAGCTACGTATACATGCATTACAACATACCGCCCACCAAAGAGCCTTAAAGGTCTTTTCAACCTACATACAAGATTCTATAATTTCCAATAAGTTACATAACACTTGCAAATCCTAGGTACAAAATTGTATAATAGTCATAACTATAACAAACTGTAAACTAAAGAAATGACATGCTAAGTATATGGATCATACATATATGTACATACATTTTACTTAAAAAAAAAAAAACTTAAACATTTAAACACTGGTGTCGATAGGTAGTAGACATAATTTACCAATAGATCTCTTAACTATGTTGTTACCGGTTTTTACACTATAAACTCTAGTAATTGCATCTAGGCCAGGGTGTTTATCTACGATCCGTCCAAGTGGCCATTTCCCAGGAACAGTATTATCGGTCTTTATGAGTACTATCTGTCCGATGTCTAAATCTTGGACGGTTTTTAACCACTTCGGTCGTTGTTGTAACCTTGATAAATATTCATGCTGCCAGCGATGCCAAAAATCATTTAACAGCTTTTGAGTATGATGCCATCGTGACAGCTTGCTCATAGAAACGTCTTTCCAACTAGGTGAAGGAACTGTGATAGGTGCTTCCCCAATCAAAAAGTGTCCTGGCGTAAGTACGTCCAAGTCATCTGTGTTGGAGTCATCGATGGGACATAACGGTCGGGAATTGAGGCATGCTTCTATCTGGCATAAAATCGTAGTAAACTCTTCAAACGTTATATGACTGTTTAAAATTCTTTTCAGGTGGTATTTCGTTGATTTTATGCCAGCCTCCCATAGGCCTCCAAAATTCGGACTATATCCGGGAATAAAATGCCACTGTGTGCCGTCCTTAGCCAAAGTGTCTACAACATCACCTTCGAATTCTAATTTGGCTTCCTTCCAGGCTTCTGCAAGCTCTTTGTTAGCTCCGACGAAGTTACGTCCTTGGTCACTCCACATGTGACTGCATCTTCCTCTACGTGAAACAAATCTTCTGAAAGCTCCTATGAAGGATTCAGATGTTAAGTCGCCAACCAGTTCTAAATGTATGGCTTTGGTTGCCATACATATGAATAATGAAATGTAGCCTTTATTCGTTTTAGCACCTCTACCTTTGGACATTAGGATACTGTATGGACCTGCGAAGTCGACACCACAGTGCATGAACGGTCTGGCAGGTATCACGCGTTCCTTGGGTAAGTCTCCCATCAACTGATTTCTAATTTCCGCCCTCTGTTTTGCACAGATTAAACATTTGTGTAGTTCAGCCCTCACTAACTTCCTGCCCTTCAATATCCAATATTTGGATCGAATGTAATTAATCATTAACTGTACACTTCCATGCAACGTTTTTATATGCGCATCGGCAACAATCAGTCTTGTCAAATATGACTTATCATCTAGAATAATAGGGTGTTTTCTATCCTTATTCATATTGGCGTGTCGAATTCTACCGCCCACCCTGAGGATATGATTTAGATCCAAATATGGGTTGAGGGACTTTAATGTACTTCTGTTCTTAACATTTCCTTTATTTTTCAGGTCGTTTAACTCCTCTTCAAAACATTCTCTTTGTACTATTTGTATACATTTATATAATGATCTTTCTAATTCTGCCGTGTTTAACCTGATTTGTGTATTTTCTTTTTTCAGGTTCAAGAATTGTCTGCAGTACGTCACGGTTTGTATCAACTCTGTCAGTGTATCACAAATTTCGAAGCTGTTTGACCATAGTTTCTCCTCTTCGACTGTGTGTTCTGTAACTATGTTCACATTAATATTTCTTTTCATTTCCAGGTCAGTCGAAGTGCTTATGCTTTTAAAGGGTATGTCTTCTCGTTTCAGCCATTGAGGTCCTTCCCACCATAGTCTACAATTCTTCAAGTCTGACAGTAACATACCTCTCGATGCCACATCGGCTGGGTTATCCTTAGACTGCACATGGTACCACTTGCTGCCTATGTTATCGATAATAGTAACAACCCTGTTTCTCACAAAGGTTTGCCATCTTGTAGGATCTCCTTGCAACCATGATAAAACGATTGTGGAGTCTGTCCATGAAACTATTTGACTAGCAGGAACCCTCATAGCTTCACTTATCTGTTTCAATAATTTTGAAAGAAGAACTGCGCCGCAGAGCTCTAGTCGTGGAAGTGACATTGGTTTTACAGGCGCAACTCTAGATTTGGCAGCAATTATAGTAGTTTTGTACTGATTATCTTCTCCCAGCACCTTCAGGTAAGCAACAGCACCATACGCCTTTTCCGAGGCGTCACAGTAGCCGTGTATAGTGGCATTCTTAATACTTTTGCTTGTACATTGTAACCATCTTGGCAGTTGAACATCCTTCAAATGTGAAAAACCTTGATGTATACTAATCCATTCATTTTCTGTTTCAGGGTCTACTACGTCATCCCAGGCGCTTCGCTTCAGCCACAGCCTTTGGATTAATATTTTTGCAGGTACTATAGCAGGAGCCAGCCATCCCAGCGGATCGAATAGCCGGTGAATGTCAGCCAAGATCTTCCTTTTAGTTACGATTCCCGACATAAGAGCGTAATCAAGATGGTAATGTATAGTATCTTTACCCAGATTCCAGGATAAACCTAGTGTTCTAACTGTACCTTGCAACTTCATGTCAATTTTAACTTGTTTACTATGCTGTGCAGAATCAAACTGTTCCAGGAACTTGACACTGTTAGAAGCCCACTTCTGCAGCTTAAAACCTCCCTTGTTTAAAATATGGTTGATATTCTTGGCCACTTCTATAGCCTGTTCTACTGTATCCTGTCCTGACATCAGATCATCCATAAAAAAATCTTGTTTAATAGTTTCAGCTGCTGTAGGATATTCCTTCCCTTCATCGTCTGCTAGTTTTTGGAGCGTCTTCACAGCAAGGTAAGGGGCAGAAGCTGTACCAAATGTGACTCGTAGTAGGCGATAATCTTTGATTGGTTCAGTTTCATTATGACGCCAAAGAATTCGCTGGTAGTCGGTGTCCTCTTTTGTGACTAGTATCTGTCTGTACATTTTCTCAATGTCCGAAACAAAACATACAGGTTTCATTCTCCATCTCATAACTAGGTATCTCATTTCTTCTTGTAGCTGAGGACCTATAAGCAGTTCTTCGTTTAGAGATATATTATTGCAACCTTTAGACGAAGCGTTAAAGACTACTCTAACCTTCGTAGTTTCACTTGTTTCTTTCAGCACCGGATGGTGAGGTAAGTATACTGCTGAATTTTGTATCTCGTTTATTGGAACTACTTCCATGTGATCCAGATCAGTGTACTCTTTCATGACTTTTTGGTATTCGGTCCTTAACGTGGTATCATTTTCAAAACGTCTTTCTAGTTGCATGTATCTTCTTCGTGCTATATCTCTAGTATTCCCCTTGGATGACTTAGGATTTTCAGTTTTAAATGGTAATTTAACTACGAATCTTCCCTCAACATTTCTCTTGTATGTCTCTTCATATATTTTCTCACATTTTACCTCATCTTTTGTTAATTTCTTCTTACTGTCAGAGTCTACTTCCCAAAAAGATTTGAGCATATTTTCCATGTCAATATGATGATGCATAACAGTAATATCTTCATCTTCTGACGAAGTGTTTTCTTCCACCTTTCCAAAAAGCATCCATCCTAGGCGTGTATTTTGGGCACTTGGAGAGCCTAATGGACCTTTAACCAGACCGCCCTTCAGAATGATGTCATAAATTTGAACACCCAATAAAAGGTCCACTCGCCCT
This sequence comes from Shargacucullia verbasci, assembly GCA_947562105.1. Lineage (NCBI taxonomy): Eukaryota > Metazoa > Arthropoda > Insecta > Lepidoptera > Noctuidae > Shargacucullia > Shargacucullia verbasci. Next base: position 10,617,380 of record OX387303.1, on the reverse strand, counting down.
GGTTGATTGAAACTTGGGTCTGCCAGGGTGAGGCCTTGTAAATGCGGCCAGGCTTTGATATTATTGGTGAAATGTCTTGGTGGCAAATTGGAGGTTATCTTGGTGGGTATAACATATGCCTTCATGAATATCTTGAAATCGTCTTCACATCTAGATAAGAGATCAAATTCTACGACGTGATGTATGTGTGTTTGGTTCCCTCCAACTGCTGTAATTGTTCCTCTGCTAGACTTTCGCTTAATCTTTATTCTTTGTGCTGCTCTCTCACTAATAAAACTTTCATGTGACCCTTGGTCTATCAAGGCGCGCAATACTGTTGTTAGTCCATTATTATCCTTTACATAAACTAATGCTGTCGCCAGCAAAGCTGTGGACTTCTTCGCAGCGAAGTGTGATGATATTGCGACGTCTGTGTTTGTATCTTCTTTAGTTGGTTCATTCTTTATATTCCCTTCGATATGGCTGTGTTGAGTTTGTGTATTGTCTGATTGCTTGGTACTTCTCAATTGGTGCAACAGTGAGTGGTGACGGCGGTTGCATCGGCGGCAGTATACCGGTACTCGACACTTCCATGCTGTATGCCCCGGTGTCAGACAATTGTAGCAGAGGCTGTTTTTCCTTACAAACTCACTCCTCTCCATAGGTTGAAGCTTTATAAAATCCTTGCAATGGCAAAGAGCGTGATCTTCTTTGCACATTGGACACGTCTTCACCGGTGTGGTTGCAGAAACATGACACGACTTATCCTTGATAGGTTTGTCCCTTGTAACAACGACAAAACTAGAGGGTGCTACCAACTCCAATGTACGGAACTTGGATTCCAAAAATATATTAAGTTCCGTCCAGGTTGGCAGCTTGTCAGACTCCTGAGTGTACGCCTGCTCCTCCCAATCCTTATGGGTTTCAGGATCTAATTTCTGGACTACCAAATATATAATTATGGGATCCCAAGCATCAGTAGATATATCCAGATTTTTTAGGCTATTTAAACATTCAGTTGTTGTGTCTAGTAATGATTTTATTTGATTTGCAGTTGGTGTCTTTATTGCCTTTTGTCCAGTAAGTCGTTTCAGCAGGGAATTCACAATCACTCGCTTATTCCCGAACCGATTTTTTAATATACTCCACGCTTGTTCATAATTTCTTTCAGTAACCTTTATGTGTTTCAGCAGACTTTCAGCTTCACCAGTGATACTTGATTTGAGGTATTGTAGTTTCTGTACTAGATTTAACGACGAATTGTTGTGGACTAGTGAAATAAATAAGTCATGGTAGGTGGGCCAGTCTTCGTAGTTACCAGTAAACTCAGGTAGCTGGATCCTGGGCAGTTTAACTTGGCTTTGACTATTCATGACGGCGTTTGTTCCCTGTGACGTAAGTTCAGATAACATGTCCTTTAAATCTCCTTGTAAACACAAGTACAAGTCTTCAAAAACATAATAATCTTCGTTCACAAAATACTGGATGTTCGTCCGCTGTTCTTTCGGTGTACACTTAACAAGTTCTTGATGCGTTGTTTTAAAGTACTGCCAATATTCTTCAACGCATTGCAATCTGGTTTCGATGTATCCCTTTGTTAATCTTGCCTTCGGACATTTTTTCAAATTAACTTGCGCTTTTTGCATCTTTCCAGCTGTTTCTTCTAGAAGATTAAGTAATTGGGTAGTCATTTTTAGAAAGAAGAACTTTTGAACGGTTGATTTTGACCCAAAATCCACGTAAATACGGTAACTAATATCGTCGTTATAACTTGTTAATTTTATAAAACTTCACTAATGACCGTATTATGCGCTCCTTATCGCTGTGGAATGCGATCCTTTGTCTTCACACGGCCGGTCGAGTTTTTATATATTTTAATAAATCCGGTTCAGTTGGACCATATGTTTATCGAGATAAGGTTCACTTTAGGTTGGCACAGAAAACTGTAGTGAGTAAGACGTGTGTTAGCTTCAATGAATTTATTTGAACTACTTGTATCATCGCAACATGCTTAGAGTATGCCTACCTATAGCTACGTATACATGCATTACAACAAGATTTTATTTCTATTTCTGATTTGCTAATAAACTTGGTGGAGCGTGTAAATAGCTCCAGCCAGATGGAGGGATTTTGACTGAGAAAGAACAGTAGTTGGTGTCTGATGGTTTACAAATAAAACTAAACATTGCGCGAAACCAAAACTATTGGCTTTAATTATTCAGTTAACCTTGTCTTTGTAAAACTTTAGTTCAAAACAAATAACAATTAATTACCATCTATTTATGTTACAAAATATAATGACAAGAGTACAAATCTAAAACTTAATGTAGTTATGGTTACCTTAATTTAAAGCTTAGTTATGACAAATCATTATTTTCTTAATTTAGATTGAATCCCAATACGCTATTGCGTCGACAGATATATATTATATGTGTGTGTGAGTCAAACAGTAGTGGTAGTGTGTGTAACGTTTTTTGTTATTTTAATGTATTTCTAATGCATACTGTATAACAATATTAGCTTTCTGCACACCTTCTATATATACATTTTAACTGTGCTAAATTTTATACTTCTCCGTCCACGTAATTTTCGTAAAAAGGGGTACGAAGTTTCTGCTTCACGTATTAATATATAAATATCATATTGTATTGTACTTACGTTTCTAGATATCACCCAATGTGCATACAATATTTAATATTCAATTTTCCTGCAAACAATGTTATGACTCGTTCGTAAGAATTATTATTCTGCTTCCACATTAAATTTGAAAAATATTTTCAAACAAAATTTGTTTAGTTATTTAAAAATAATAAAATCATCACGGTGTGTTCCTTGCTAATCGTTGTGCATAAAACTCTTGCCATAATTCTCGATTACTCCTCATTATAGGGACAAATAAGTCTATTACAATTGTTTGTAAACATAATAAAACCATTTTTATATTTGATGAAAGCTCCAGCAAGTCCCACATAAATACGGATAAAATAGGGACGTCTGCTAAAAAGAATATCAACGTCGCTATGTAGAAGCGACGCCATTTGTCAGAAGTCACATTCACGGATGTGTTGGATTCACGAAATAACGAAAAAAGTAGTATTATATAAATGACCAAGCTTATAAACACAGGAAAAATGATAGTTGCTTGCATTAAATGAGTATATAAGTCGATTTTCACGTCCAATGTTAAGCTTCTTATTTCTATGACTAAAGGCAAAACAAATTCTCTAATAAGAGACATTATAAAAGGCACTCCCCAAGCAAAGAGGGTACTCTTTAGATATCTCCTACGAATATTCCCACGAAAAACTTTTACAATCTCAACATAAAAAATGTAACATATCACTAATATCCAATAATATTGCACTGTTGACACGTATAAATGTAGCTCACCCCATAATGCCATAAGAGTAATAGAACCGGATATCATTATAACGCCATCGACATAAGGAGAAATAATTGTGACTGTAGTAAAACGTAACAGACTTGCTAAGATTGCACTGAGATACACATAGTTTTTGAAATGGCGGAACTTCTTGATGATGCACCACGATGTCACTCCGTATATGAACACAGCCAGAGTCAGCGCCCACACAACATATTCAAAGATCGTTATATCCAACAAAGAGTATTCTATAATACTCATTTTGCGAGAGGCCGCAGAAGTGCTTGATTGTTATAGTAAATTATGGTGATTTTTGAAGCACAGTGAATGTCTTGCGACTGATGTGTTCTACGCTCCCGAATCGCATTCACACCACACGGCGCGGCGGTCTGAACCGCTTTGGAAATAACCTACTTAATATGAACAAAGGCATAATACGAGTTTAAGATTAATTACAAATGCAGTGCGGTGCAGCCGGCGGCGGCGGCGCGGATCTACAGATAGTTGTTTCGTGTCTGGTTGTGTATGTGACATGTATGTTTGTAAACTGTAACCACGACACAGGAGAAATCCTAGTGTGGGAAAAGGTTTAAAAAAAAAAAAATTGTCAATCTCAATGCTCGTGCGACGCACGTTGTTCGTTTTCTTAGTCAAGTTTGAATAATTTAATGTAAAAACGTGGTATTTTAGTATAATAATAATAGTTGTTTGTTGTATAATAGGAACAAGTGACTATCAGACCCGGGTACGTCTTAAAACTGCGGCCAGACACCGGAGGACGGGCAGCAGCGTCCTCTCACTAATCGGTGAGCCACTGCGATCCCCAAGCCGCCTGCCAAGCGTGGGGATTATGGCAACCCCCCCCTAAAATTGTTGCGGTTAGGTCCATTAGGTGTAGGTCTGATTCGGTTAGGTTTTCGACGGTGAGGTTTATTTTGCTTCGGTGAATTTGGGTTAGTTATGATAGAGTGGGGTTAGCGATGTCGAGGTTTATCTCGGATAGCACATTTAGCGTTTACTTTACGATGAGGTTTATTTTCTGGTAGTTTTATAAGCGTTAGGTTTATATTTTAATCCATTAAATGTAGGTATCCCGTGGTTATGTTTTTTTTTCTCATTTATTAGGTTTTGCTCCAGTCAGCTTCATTAAATTTATATTTCAATTTTTAGATCCAATTTACGGTAAAATACCGTTTTTGCCTTTAATAATTATTTTTTTATATAAGGCTACCCTTTGTTAATACTACCAATTGCTAGCTCTTGAAATACCTATCGATTGACACCTCACACATAGGGGTAGCGAGATGAGAAAGCAAAAATGTTTGCCCTCCCACCCACCTGTTCTCTCTTAGCTATATCAATTGTAAGAATAGGTATATAACAGTAAATCATCCAGAGATGCTGCAGTACGCCGCAGCGCTATCCCAGAGGCTGCTTAGCTGCTGTAGGTCTTCGTAGTTCCATAGTGTTGTATTTTTGTAGATACCAACCTGTTTTCGCCGATTGTCGTACTGTCAATGCGTTTATTTTTAGCCTTAGGTACAAAGGCCTCCACACGCAGGGCATCGTCTGCTTGATACAGCCTCCTACGTTAGTACGTTCTTTAATATTCCTACGTTCTGCTACGTTTCGGCATATTAATTCCATTCTTCACCGTTTAAGAAACGATTTTAAATTAATACCCAAAAGTCACGTACTCAGATACCTTACTTACGAAAATGTGTGAAAAAGTAGCGCGTATGAATTTTTCAAGTGGGCGTGGTTGTTCAAATCCGAAATTATAAAGAATATCGAAAAATACTCAAATGACTCTCGAGTCCGATTTTGATGAAAACTAAAACTGCATAATTGGGTTTATGATAAAACAATATTCGTAGCCAGGAATCGAACCTGTTGATTTCGGAAAAAAAAACCACACGCTGTATTATTACACCATCCGATAGTGTCGCTAATAAGGATCAAATTCTAGGAAGTAATGACATTTGGCAATCTGTCAGGCGACAGTTGCCAGGTAGGTGTAACAGTGTACGGATCACGGATGTTATGTTCACATAACGACGCGCTATATGTATACACCTACCTATCGCTTGCTTTATGTTTTACAAACGTTGCCCCACAATAATAATTATAATTGTTCCAGTATCATGATTCATGTGTGCGTTTAATCACATATAATTCACATACGCGTACATCCTGACCCTTTCTAATAATAATCTGTAAATTATTTGTTCCGGGCGGGAATCGAACCCGCGACACACAGCGTACCAGTCGATCGTTCTCCCATTGCGCCAACACCATGAAAGTTAATTACGTATATAATAATAGGTAGTTAAACACAACATTTTAGCAGAAAAGTATTTCCTCCTGGTCCTGGTCCCAGGCAGTAGATACAACATAATGAATGGATATAATTAATTATATTGTTTAAATAATTTACACAAATACAGTAATTTGTACAAATTCAAATAATTGTATTTACTAATACAAGTGGTGCCAGCTGTCGGCTGTTACACGCATCACACGTGTTAACATACATTACGTAGTCTCGCTACGCCCGCGCCTACATTACCCACAACAAGGTACATATGTATAATGTTGATTAAACAGTACAATAACATTAAACACAGTCATATGAAGATGTGAGACATGTACGAGTGTGATCCTGCTCGGTGTGATTGTTGCACGTTACACTACAGTACATGGTGTACAGTACATACAGTACATGGTTCAATTAGTATTACTAGCAAATAAGTATCTTATATGTACCTACATTTAACGATACATTTTAACATTTATTTATTTTATGTGAACTATCAAATTATTTAAAATGTAAAGAATATGATGTAGGTACGTACGTATAATGAATGACGGTGAATGCTAATGACTGCTATCACTCCTACATAATAATAAACATAATATTTCAAAGTAGTTCAGCCCGCCACGCGCCATCGCGCCGGCCACTAGCACAACCTCTCCCTCTTCTCGGTGACGGCTTCGGTGGTGAAGCAGGAGGCGCAGTCGCACGGCGGACATATCGTGGACGAGTCCGAGCTGGACGTCGTGTGGCGCCTTCCAAACTTCTGTGAACAGCGACACTGATCGTTACACAGGCCACGGCCAGTCTGCTGCAGCCCGCTGACGTGTGTGACACCTCACATTACCGATTAATAAAACAATTTTAAATATAGTTTTACTATGATTCTCAATACAACGATGTAAGTTATGCTTGCATTAGGTACCTACCTACATAGGTACTCGTACCACTGCTCTTAACGATGAAGGAAAACGTCATAATATCTTGCTCGTTCAAAGAGTTCCGCACTGCGCATGTGCGTTGGATTGGATTACATACAGACGGCCCACTGCCCTTAGCGAAACATAATACAATGATGACGATTTAAACATAAAAGAAATAGCTGCGTTACTAACCTTGATATTTTTGAAATGAATGTTTCCAATCAACTTGAATAAAGACAGCGGGCCTCGGGTCAGGCACAGGCACTGAAATGACATGAAAACATGAGAACCGACCGATCGCGACGCCAACGACCAGTGACACCCCGCCCCGCGCCACCTGCGCACTGACCCACGGAGTAAATACAAAGTACATAATACACAATACTTCGTATTTACTCCGCGCACTGACCGGCGCGCGGCGGCGTTTGATATACAGTTAGGTACACGGATAACGGTCGTTACTCAATATTTAATAGATACATTTTATAAGTTTTCCAAACGGTTCAATCGTGTGTAGCTTGTGTAGTGAATCTGCATACTTACGTTAACCTTTAAAACAAAACAAAAACGAGTGAGCAAATTAAGTTAAACAAAACTATCTCTGCTTGTTTAAAAATATATATGTTACTGTAAAAGCCCAAACTACGGTAAATATTAAGATTTTCCAGTACTTAAGATTTACCAACTCTGAATGGTAAAAGTTTGAAATGTTCTGTGATTATCGTTCATTTCGAACTTTTGCCACCATCCACTCGGTAAATCTTAGGTTTTACCCCAAAGACACGGTAAAAGATATAATATTTTTTATAATTTAGTATACATACATTTTTATATTTATGTATACCGGCCATAATATATAATAGGTATACCGGTCATCTCAAATTAATTATATACAAGGCTAATAATGTACAAAAAATAATATTTGTATACGTAGTACGTGTACGGTATCACCATGCGGGACATGAGTTTTGAAGGATTAAATAAATAACAAAATAATCTGGTGCTTTACTGTGTATTATTCCAATTAAATGTTTAAAGTACCAACTCATGTTGGTAAATCCTAAGGTTTACCAGTTACACCTAAGATTTACCAATATACGGGCTTTTACAGTAACATATGTTATATAAAATATATATATATATACATATTTAGAGTGATCATTATATTGTTTTAATCATTAAAAAAAGGTACTTACTTTCTAGAAATATAAAAAATATGTTTTAATAAAAATTTAAATACTTAATGTTTTATAATAATAAAATCTGATTTGTTGAAATAAAGATAATTTACCGTCGGTGGCTGAAGACAAACACAATAACAAATAAATATTAATTGTTCACAAAACATTATACATATATCACGCTAAGTATTAATATATTATATTATACAACGATATAAAGGGAAAACTTCTTACTTGTGTCTGTAAGTGATGTTATCAAAATAATAATATGAGTATATATATATGCATTCATTAATATAATGTATTTCACTTGTTGATTATTTTTTACTTACGTATTTCTGTAATAATAATATTTAATTATAACGGGTGTAACTTGTTACGCTCATACGTGGGCGTCAGCGATGGCTCAGCGATAGCGCTGTGATCATCTCGATATTTCACTTTCACAATACAATTAACAATTTTAATTCACTCGATACACATCACAAACTAACTATGTATTTTCTCTCTCCGGGCAAATTGACAGTTTCGGGTCGCAGAAGTTCCTCGCTCCCATTCGTTGCTCGCACAAGACTGCGTGTCTCTACAATCACCTGCCTGCGCACGCGCCGCCATCTTACAATGACGTCACGAGGTATACCCTCACCTCACCTTACTACTGTGACGATGAGAATAATATATAGTCATACTGAATGATATCGTTCTCCACGACATATATTTATTTATTTCATGTTCAGTACAAAGTATTATTATTTAATATGTGGTTTAGTTACTACCTCAATACTAAGAAACAGTTATATGTTCTTTGTTTTGTATATTTTATTGATATATTTATGTTTTATTTTTTTGAATTATTACTCACCGTCATCTTTGAGGGGAAAAAAGAGTAATTATAAGAAATAAAATTAATAATTATCATTATTAATTAAAACTCATATAATATTAAGTAGATATATTTCATTTAAGATAATCGTAATACATTACCCAGAACTATAAAAAGAGAAAAACGTCGAGATTATTACCAAATAATGCAACACTGCTATTATTACTGATTTAAGATTTAGATTAAATCGCCAGTCAATTAAATAGTCATACCTGAGTCTAAAAATAAAATGATACAAACGTTAACATTGTACTTTATGTAACATGTAACATACATAGGTACCTGAGTGGTAACGGTTCATATTAATTTAACTTACATAAACTTCCTGAAAAAACAAACCAAAACACAACAATCATTATAAATATAAAACAAGGATGCCAGACCAATACAATACATTAGATAGATAAGTAGGTTACTATGAGATGCGCACGCGCTTGTTTAGGAAACCTTTAAAGCGACAATCTTTTTACGAGGTAAAAAAGTTTGGAATAACTAGGTATAAAACTGTGTAAATACGTACAATTTTCTGGAATTTTAAATTTAATTTATTTAATTTATATTGAAAATAATTAGGCAGTGCAAACTGAAGACAATAACGTTGTGCTTATGTGGACACACACTACATAGGTAATACTCGTATGTATGTATTAGCTTTATAATAAAAATATATAAATTGGAAACAACAACAGAGGACTGAGTGCTTCAAGTGAGGGCTCAAAGCTCCAGCTAAAATACTTACGCCTTTCTGAAAGAACGGACATGAAATATGTTATATATTGTAATAGGTAAATATAAGTGACATACAAACACACGCATGCGCCCTGCAGGCGGACTGCTCCCCGGAGCGTTGTTGGTTGGGACTAATGTTTCGGCGATGGGGGATGGGGCCTGTCATTGTCATCCGTCGGACATCATTCCTAACTCCAGGCTGTTACTGATAATTACAGAAAATCAATGACCCACTAACACTTTGCCGATCTGGCAAGCGAACCCAGGACCTCACGTCCACTAGATCGACGGGGTACAGTACCTACGAGTACCTACACGTATCATTTCATGACATAAAGAACGAACGGACAATCATAGATATAACTGTTTAACTTACTTTCATCTAAAATACCAAATTGAATATGGTTAATATTAATGAAATAAATACTTATTTTATTTTAGTAGATACGTGGCAGCGCACGCGCAGACGAGTCAGCAACAGGCGCGGGCGCCGTCAGCATCCGTAACAACAGAACACTCGGTGAAGGTTCGCGGACCGAACACTGGTGTTCAGTAATAGCACGCGATGCAGCCACTGTCCAGCCTCGCCTGCACTGCGAGCCGGTGTCGCACACTTGGCAGGAGCACGAGCACTGGCCACGTGCGGGCCAAGGACGGCTATATTTTTTGTCCGTCTGATTTCCGAGATAAAAAAAATATTTAATAAAAACTTACTTGATACTAAAACAATATAAAGATTAGTAGGCATTAGTACTTAGTAGGCATACATTATAATATTTTTATTAAAATCTAGAGATAAAATTAACTTTCTCCGATACTTGTACATATATGTACTTGACCTCTGTGTCTCTTTCGATATATCCACTGAGTATGGTGTCAGACATTCAGCAAGTGCCGCAGAACTAGTCTGTGATAGTGACGAGCGCCGAGCGACGAGCGACAAGGGACGCGGACGACTCAACAAAACACACAAATACTTACTTCCAGCTGTAGTGACAAACGTATTGTTGTTAATTTTCATTGTACAAGAACATTACATACGAGCATACTCGTAGCATCACGCGTATTTTCCCCGAGAGGGCAGTCAGAGGTGTACCTACTACTTACTTTATACATTTCGCTGTAGTTAGTGTCGTATTTATTTGGGGTCGAGCCTACGTCCCATGCCGGGCACAATTCCAAACTACAGGCTGGTTTTCGGCTCGGAAATTGAACCTAAGACCGCTTAACAGTGGCACCTGCGACCACTAGACTGGTGTGCATAGCGTGTAGTGTGTACACATTACTTGAACATGTCATGGCGGGCGGCGGCGCATTACACATCGCAGGAACTATTGTATGGTAAGTAAGGTTTATTTAATTTTTCGCTACATTCTACATCTTGTTTTTATCTGTTTACAAAATGTTACAGCTAGTTTACAAATTTAATTTATTTACAAATGTTAAGCAGATGATAATATGTCTTAAAAGTGTGTCGCGTGCTCAGTAACAGTGATCGTGTGCCATCATCACCATGTGACTATAATATTATTATATGATACAACTATTACACACCGTCAGCTGAAAACAATAAGTGATATATAACTATTTAATTTGTACACTATATACACATAGCGACACACGTTGACTCTGTACCTACAGGTGACGTGTTCTCATGTGTATCCCTAGGTAGGTACGTCAGGTACATACATCTATACTATATACTATTATAAACAGGTAAAATTTATGTGTTTGTATGTAGGGGGTAATATCCGGAACTATTTATGCAATTCCAGAATGTTTGTCACTGATAGATAGCTACATTATCCCCGAGTGCTATAAATTATAATATACGATGTAGGTCACGCGGACGAAGTCGCGGGCAAAAGCTAGTATGTAATATATCGTTAAATATGAATTCAACTTTTATTTACGAGTATAATTATATAAATATTGTATTGAAGTAATCTGTGCATAAGTTATCCACTGAGTGTCGCGTCGGCCGCCAGTGCTGCCAGTGCTGCAGACGCTGCAGTGTGATCAGTGAGGAGGGCCCGCACTCGCAGCCACTCCACTACGATGTGACGCGTGGGGCACACAACACGATACATTCTGCTACGAGCCCCCTTGGATTATAAACCGTTGTCATAATATTTTACATAATTTTAAAACTTACGTTTGACTGTAACAAAAATAAAATATGTTTATAAGTAGATAATAAGTAAACACTTTGTTTTACCTCCTCCGTAGTAATTCACTTACTGTGAGCTGCAAAATTAATAATAATAAAAATTATTATTTCTATAAAATTTAAAAAGAAATTTATAATTATTAATTTTATTTTTTATTGTAACTGTACTTACAGGATTCTGAAATTAACAATCAAATAAAAATCATAAGTTCAGTTTTAAATTCGGCAACAATAACATAAAGTTATCAGCACAAACAGCTTACCCCCTAAGCCTGCAATATAACATAATGAACTCGTCAGTGTGGTGATAACCGTTATGTACTACGTACACAATACCTACATCTTGTAGCAAACAAAACCTACCGCCGAATGCCGAATGCCGAATCATACCGATGAAGCATGAAAAAAGAAACAGATTAGGTATGGTTATTTACAAGTACATAAATCAAATGTATTTATTTTAATATATATCTAGTGAACAGTATTAATATATATGTATATCTTACGTAATGATCCTGGAAACATTGAAACAACTTTAAAATAATTGTTCAGAAATAATCATAGTTATTTGTTGATGCACGCACAGACACGGAAACCGAAACAAACATCTGTAAGGCCTACAGATAGTTATTGCGTGTCTGTTTGTGTGTCTGTAGGATATATATGTATGTAAACTGTAGCCACGACACAAGAGATACGTGGGCCCATACGTGGGACATCGTATTGTATGTAATACTTACTAGCAGCTAGAAAATAAATAGGGTTACAAGCTTTAGTGTTCATTCATAATTGCCATTAAAGTTCTGAATAGTAATAGGTGTTCCGTACTTATAAAAATATAGAATATTTATTACATGTAGACCAATGGGGTGGTTTATTGCGTGCAAAATATAACAAGTGTCTCGGAGATGCGCGCGGCCGCCGGCTCCCCGCCGAGCTCATCCAGAGCTCTCACTTTAAAGTGGTAATTTGTTTTGTTCTCTAATTAAATTACTCTATTAGGCACCACAACACTGTTTTAAGCCAGATTGTAGTAACAATTAGTTATTTTAAAAGAGTTAGTTTCCATTGTGTTTCTTGCTGGTTCTTTTCCATAGGACCTACTGTTTGGCGCCGCGCGCCGGGCCCCAATCTGAGCTGACATAAAACTGGTGGAGCCTACATAGAGGCGCACGCGCACAACACACGGTTGTCGCTGTTCGCCACTAGTCTGTCCCAGCTACCTTGTGCAGGGCGTCGTCGCGCCATCTGGTCAGGAGCCGTACACACTACGTTTTAACTTACCACATGCTACATTAGGAAAAAAGAATGAATACAGTAGGTACAATATAAATTCCAATACGAAAAAAAAAATTAAATAAAGTAGAAGCCTTCTTCATATCTTTGTATGAGACCACTTTGGAAGACTACTTCCTTAGGATCAGGAAATTCGTACATGGGGACACGTGAAGTAACAACATAAAAAAAAAAAAAATCAAGTCGGTTAAAAATTAGAAATGGCATATTAAAATATCAAGTTATATACTCTACCTCTGGCTAAAACGACAAACAACAGAACAGATGAAATATATATAAACGAGTCACAATCACATAGAGTGTTGCTCGTTCGACGATACATCGAGCTTTGATCCAGTGACATTTGAACAATGCTTGATCATTGCTTGGCGCGTCTCGGACGATGCGTGTGCATTGCCAATGTCTGTGTTGTAGCATCCTTGACATACAGTATGTGTGTGCACTAGGTATGTGTAGCGCTGTGCGGCGCTGGCGGGCCCCGCGGTCCGAGCGGGGTGGGGCGAGCGGCGGCGGTGGTGTCGAGCGGCCGCACGTCCGCCCCGCTCGTGCCGTGCTGTGCCACGCGGGACGTAGGACCAGAGGTTGGCGGTGTTTACTCAGTTTTGGCTCTAGCGGCCCGTCTTATAGTGTATTATACTAAAATAATGCTGAGATACTTACGGGGATCTAAAAACAATATTCATAATAAATTAGATTACATCATTACATGCACTTTGCTTGCCTTATACTCTATAGGTATAACTGTTTGTTTCCAAAAATTACCAATCATGAATTAATAAAACATTTTGATATTAGCATACATAGTTGTAAGGGTTTTGAACTTGTTACCTAACGTAGTATAGGACGTATAGGTACAGCAAGAAGAACAAATGCATGGCACCGCTACTTGTTTACCGATCAGTGGCGGCGTAAAGGGTGGGCGATGGGGCCGGTCCGCCCCGGGTGCCAAGCTCATTTAGATTGTTATACATATAATAATTTTATTGTAAGTATGAAGTTTATATAAGTAACGAGTAATAAAGAAGAGACAATTAGGGTCAATTCCCACCGAAAGAGCAGCGGCGTGCAGCGGCCGTAAGAGCAAATGACTGAGCGCAGCGCCGCCGCAAGGGGCAGTGCGGCGCTAGAAGGCCCGTGCAGCTTCGCGGCGCCGCGCTGCCTTTGGCTTCAATTAACTATGAACTTTTTAATCACGTAGTTAAAATTCAAAATTATTTGTAATATTTTGCCTCAAAAAGCCGCTGCCAGCCGCTGCTCGCTCTGTGTGAATTGACCCTTATATAAATCCCCGTGTAGCTGTTTGATAATAAACGTGTTTTGTTACTTACATCGTCCGGCTGGTGTATCCAACATAAAACAAAATATATAATGCATTGTTATTTCATTGTAATAAGTAGGCACCTACAAATACGATTGGTTTCATGTTTCACCACAACAACATACACAAAAATAATGTAAAATTTGGATCAATAAATAAATATTGAGCGTCATGTTCACTGTAATATGTACAATTGTACATACAATGTAACAATATCGCATACAATAAACTCTTCAAAGAGTTTATTTGCACAGACTAAGTGGTTTTTTGCAATAATTTATAAATAAAACTCACGCCAAGCTAAAATAATAAAAAGTAATTTCATAATCAAATTATTTGTAAGTTCTAAAGTACAAGTTCTACAGAGAATGATAACTTATCGTAGTACCTACCATTATAAAACCTCAATAACATATTTAAATACTCGTAAGTAATATGTTATATAACATATTTTGAATAACGGTTTTGTTTCAACTACATAGTTTGACCATATGTGTATATATATATACATATATATATATAAACAATAAAACATATTTTGAAATGAGTAGGTGTAGAGTAGACGGTATCAATAATGTACTTGTAAATATTGAATGCGTAGTCCCACAGAGATGCTGATCATTATCATACTATACTTATATGTTCTAATGTCTGTTCAATACAAACAAAATACATATGTAGATACTTACTGCAAGCTAAAAAAATTAATATAATTAATTTTAAACTTTATTTGTTGTCCCTGACCGTACATTGCGTATGTTTTGTCATAGCTATGTGATGACCCTGAACGCATAGCTATGTGTTGTCTCTGAGTATGCGTCGTAGCTATGTGTTTCCTCTGAGTATGCGTCGTAGCTATGTGTTGTCTCTGAATATGCGTCGTAGCTATGTGTTGTCTCTGAATATGCGTCGTAGCTATGTGTTTCCTCTGAGCGTGGGTCGCAGCTATGTGTTATCTCTGAGTATGCGTCGTAGCTGTGTTGTCCCTGCGTTGCGGCAATGTGTTGCCCCATACCAGACCATTTCTGCTCTCACGTACACAGTCGTATAGAGTGTAACAGGCAAGTATAATCAATGAATCACACAGGTATGTATGCGTAAAATTGTCTGAAATTTAATAATTATTTCTTATAGATTTTGAGGTGCTAATTAATGGAAAATAATATAAAAAATCCATTACGTTAGGTTTTTTAGAAATTTGAATAAATGCTACCCAAGTACCAAACTGTTGTTATAAAATTCCACTACTGCTACTTTACTGGAGGGTAATTATCAAAAATATGTAGTAATAATATAATATAGGACTGGAACGTGATAAAACAAACGTAGTTTGTCGATGAGAGAGTAGCTTACTTTCAAAATGAATCCGAGTTCAATAAATTGTACGTATTCACCACAACACTTGTTGTATTGGTGGCAAATTCATCACGAAGGAACAAGGGAGGAACATGACAAGATTTATGAAAGACGTCTGTTGTGCTTATTTTTGTAAATCAGGACAAGCCATGAAACCCCTACCAAGTTTGTTCTATGCTTAGAATGTCAATGTCCTCAGAGGAAAAAATAAAATTTTATTTCAGCATTCTGATGTTCTGGATGGAGCCAAGAAATCATTATGACGACTGTTACTTTTGCTAATCTAATATAAAATGGTTCAATCAGAAAAACAAAAAGGAAATTCAGTATCCCGTAGTTGAGTCTGCAATAAGGCCCACACCTCTGGGACCTTTTATTGCGATACATGTACGAACGTGAAGTTGATTGTGAATCCGATGAGTAATAATAAGAATATATGAATAATAAAATGAAGAAAGGAAAGACCTATCAAACAAACAATTTTACAAAAGGTCAATTTTGCATACCTGTGGAACAAAGTTTGAAAAAGTGCACACATCATGAAAACTAAGTGTAATTAGATAAAGAGGTAGAAAAAGATATATACCTCTGCTTTTTCCACCTACAAGAAATAATAAAATTATTAATTGCAATATTATCTCCATAAGAAAGTGAGAGGAATGCCGCGAGATGGATGCTAGTGTACAATATGCCAAGTTTGTGGTCATCAATTTGTTGCCCAGCGGTGGACAATCCGATAACGTAATATGCTTAGGTTGCCTTCAAGGTAATAGGAGTGCGTAACCGGGCAACCAGTGTGGATATCTCGTTGATCAGCGTGGCTCCGTGCCGTGCGTGCTGTGCACTGTGCACCCCCGTACAGTAGGTAGGTACTTATGTATTGTTATGATTACCAATCTGTTTATGTTTATCAACCTTCACTCGACGTTTATCAGTGGAGTTAAAAAATATAACTCCAAGTAATGGATATCGCATTTATAGCGAATAAACTTTATATTACCTCAGTTGCCTAAAAAAAAATATATATAAATTACATTAAATACGTAAACAGTCACCTAGGATAATATTTAACATGTGTAAGTATGATACTATTGACTACTGTACTACTGTGACTGACCGCGTGCGGGTTTGGCAGTGTGTGAGGTTTGTGTCTCACTACTTCACCCACGATACAGCATCGAACACATTGTAGACAATATTGAGCCAGTCAGCAGTCATCAAGTGGAAACAGGCGCTCAAACTTACGGACGTCTATACAATCTAACGGTTACTTGTTACTTGATACTGGTCGTAGTGTATGGTGATACCATTGAGAGCGATGTGTACTGTGTACTGGTACCTACAGTAAAGGGATGCTTACGTTTGTTGCCTCGGCAGCGCCATCTTCTGGAGCGGGCTCCTCACCTCCTGGTTCAGGTTTCTAAACATTCGTTATTGGTTAAGTGTGTCGGCTCGGTACTCGATACCTACTTATCATTACTTCCACCTGACGAGTTGTAACGTATAACGTGATGTACACCGGCGGCTTGGCGCACGCACGGTGCCTGTACGGACCCTATACACTTTCAGTTAAAACATAATAATCATTACAGTATAATCTTCTATGGTATAAGAAACATTCGCAGCGAGTGTTCCTGTTCCTGTGCATCGCATATATTTCCAATATTTTAATTACAGCGGCGGTGTAAGATCGTTTGTTGTTTGTTTGTCCGCTTGATCACTGATAGTGTTATCAGCGTACCAAGAACCAGTAGACCGATTTAGATCAATAAAATCTGTGTATATTATGATTGGTGATACATAAATGGCCTCCGTACCTCCAACCAGTGAATACAATATTGGTTGCAGGTAGGGTAGGCCGCTATCCTGCACTAGGCCTCGTTACAAAGGCGTGCGGGTAGCGTCCGGGCGGTTTCCTACAATGGCCGGCGTGAGCTCAAGGATATTTCAGATTTCCTCCTCGCTTTTCTAATTTGCACGGTAGAAAAAGATATTGACGTATCACTCGAGTTGTGCTTACGGCTGCTTCCCCGTCAGCGCCACCTTCTCCTTCAGGATTAGCTGCTTCACCATCAGCTACCTCACCTTCGCCTTCACCCTCTCCTTCGCCTTCGGGTTCCTAAACATTAGTGACTGGTTAATGTGCGTCGGTCCCCCATGTCTAGCTCACCTGACCTGAGTGGCCATGTGATGTGATGCAGCAATGCCTACCCACTAGGAGCCGGCGCTCGCTGCCTATTCCCACGGAGCCTAGTGGTCAGTCTCAGTTTGTTCACCTCTAACTTATAATATAGTACATAAACACGTTAGGCGCACTAACTTAGCGGTTGACTTTCCGGCCAACAGACCGCGGGTTCGATCGACGCACCCATCAAACACTCTGGTTGCGTACCGCAGAAACCAATCGCTAATGCTATGCGACATATGCGCATAATGACAATGTAGGTATGTACTACATGATAGTAAACATGTTTACATTAAGTATAAGGTTTCGGCATTCGTCAAGACGTTACATCGTAAAAGTTCACAGTTTCAGAATGTGAAAATTGATCGTTAACATAGCAGGACTCAGTACATGTAAGTTGTAAACGCAACACAAATGAATCAATTGTAATTCACAGCTTCACAGTGAGTGGTGAGTGCGCAGTGCGCATGTCCAGCAACCTGTGACAGTCGGTCACAATGTAATGTTACCTCATCTTGCGGCGCTGGCTTAGCGTCCCCGGAGCACCACAGCAGCAACAGTATGCATAACACTTTCATTACTATAGCACCTGCAAAACATGTAGGTACATCACATATTTCTTTATTATAGTTTTTTTATTATATACCGATATATTATTAAATTAAATAATATCCTTGAAAAAGGTCAAGTTCGCAGTCGGTATCTGGGTACTCGTGACCGGCGTGCATCAATGTAGGAACATGAAGGGGTACGGGGTACGTCTACGTACTCATGTAAGGATTGCGACACGTGGCGCTCTGTTGTTTCTGTCTACCTCCATGTGAAATAGTCGTGATATGTATGTAAATAGTTATACAATTGCATTCTAGGTAGATATACATATATTTAAATAGAAGTAAGTATAATAAAATAAATCATAAACTAAGAGCAATCGTTACCTGTTGCATGTAGTTTGATGTGGAGCTGTTACTGTGTGAGGCACCAATAAAACTATATCTAATATAACGAACATAATAATATTTTTATGGTTTCCGACCAACTATATTTTATTTACCTATAGCTTAACCGTAAAAAAATATTGAGTTCTAGAGTAATACAATCATTTTTTAGTAAGTAGGTAGCTAGCTAGGAGAACATGGTCGCTAACCAGGGAGTCAAATTATGGCGCATGCGCGACTTATATTCTAATCAACAGTCTGTTAATGTGAGTCAAAATAACTGTAGTTCTTATTTAAATTTAGTATTTTCTGTTCAAATTACTCTTGTAAAACTAGGGGCTATTACTATACATACTAAGAATAAGCCTGAAGTGATTCTAGCCCGATGTTATTATCATGATGGAGGCGGTAGCAGGCGATCGTGCGGTACCTACGATTATACCACGATGGTCAGTAGACAACTTGGATTCCAGGTGTCAGATTCAATGCCACCATTTCTGACTGACTAATCTGTCCACTACGCACAGTGTGCAAAAATCCTTTGTGACCGGTCATTTTGTGTGAACCTAAGCATAATATTCTAGAAACCAGAGTAGAACTCCCGAATGCCAATTCTGTATAGTTGTTTAGAAAAATAATTTGAAAGTTCGTCAACTTTAGATATTTAGAAAATCCAATATCATTTTTTTTTCGAATAGTCTAATTATTTCTGTAAAATTCAAAGCATTCTGTTATTAAATACAACATTTCATTCAAATGGTTTTTTTTTTCGACTATGCCACATTTGTAGCACCCAGAAATAGTTTGATTAATATAATGTAATATGTATTTTATTAGTTTAAAAAAAAAACAGCTTCTAATTCTGTAGAGTATCTGAGCTAATCGTTTCGAAAGTTTTAAAGTTAAAAACGCCTACGAGTTTATTAAAGGCAACACGCACCGATAAGTTTGCTATTTTCTTTTGATAAGGCATTTTAGTAAGAAATTACAAGTCTTCAAAAACATTTCTGTCACTAGACACTTTCACTAGGTTGTGTGTGTATGTGACATGTATGTTTGTAAACTGTACCCACGACACAGGAGAAATCCTAGTGTGGGGCAATGTTTTAAAAAAAATAAAAAAAAATAAAAAAAAGACAAAACTATAGTATAGTAGACTCGCAACATGGCAAAAAGTAAAGCGGCATCTATGGGAGTGATGCGACAATAGAAAATCCTGAATCGCACTTTGAGAGTTTTCAACGATTTTAACACATATACGAATTTTCGACATCAACCGTCGGGCTTCAGCCCGACAGGCTCACCACCTTAACTGGTTGGAGGATCCTCCCTTTTCAATGGAGGATCACCATACCTCGTTCCTCCATAGTGCTAACCCCTATGAACATCTCCGCAACCTTCGACGGCATCATCGCCTTCATTCCCCTCTCTACCTCAGCATCTTTCAAACATCATCAAGCAAGTCTCTCCCTACCAGCCAGCATCCTCGGCCTCAACGGGTAACCACACGGTTGCAGCGACCGCGCAAGCCTAGTTCTTCACATCGGCCTCTCATCAGCAACCATAAAGCACACTGCACTTCGGCCGATCATCTAGCAGAGCCCTTCTCTCCTGGTCAACGCAGCAGCCAGCCACTATTCTTCAGTGCACTACCTCGATTCACTGAGGATTTCTCAGCATCACTGCACCTAGTTCCGACTCACTGTGAACTATGCGGCACTCGGTTCCGACTCACTGGAATCATCACTGGCCTTGGCAAGAAACCTTAAGACTCAACAGCATCGACCTCCAGTCTGGGGGGGGGGGGGGTGATGTAGCGACTTACTACTCGGAACATGACAAAAAGTAAAGCGGCATCTATCGGAGTAAAGCTACAACAACAAACTCTGAATCACACTATGAGAGTTTACGTTTCTAACACATACGAATGTTCGCCATCAACCGTCGGGCGACATCGTTCAACCGATATCTTCCCTTTTCAACGGAGGAGCACCATACCTCGTTCCCTTATAGTACTTTGAAATAAATATAAATAAATTTATTTTCTGTAAATAATTCCGTATAGGAAGCTTTCACAAGTCTTTTTTAGATCTAGGTGGTGCCGGCGTTTCCTACTGACTGCCTCTGTGAAGAAACGCCGAAACAAACTCAAAGGTTTCTTTTTTAAAGTACAGACATTTATTTTAGATTATGTGAGAACATGTAGAGGTCTGAAATAGCCTTTTGTCTCTGGTTACGGACCGAATCATCCACACTAAACTCAGTGGTGTCTTCTTCATTTTCATAAAATGAGTATCAAAATGCCTTGTCAAAAGTTAATAGCAAAATTACTCGTGCGCGTTGCCTTTAACAAAATTACAGGATTCTTAATTTTTTTCGGAACCATCATCTCAGATACTCCACGGAATTAGAATTAGTTTCTTTTTTATTAATAAAATACATATGTATTACATTATATTATCAACCTATTTCCAGGTGCTAAAAATGCGGCATAGTCGAGATTTTTTATTATTAAAACCGTTGATTGAAATGTTGCATTTACTCATGTTAGGTCCGTGTTTCGGCAATGCGGTAAAGCTTAATAAATACTGTTTTACAGATTTCATCACATAATGCTTTGAATTTTACAGAAACAATTTTACTTTTCAAAAAATAAATTATTAGTTTTGGACTTTCTAAATATCTAAAGTTAACAAACTTTCAAGTTATTTTTATCAACAACTATACAGAATTCGCGTTCGGGAGTTCTACTCCGGTGTCTAGAATATTATGATGCATTACTTGTTTAGCTTCACTCAAAACGACCGATCACAATTTTTGAACACTGCGTTCACCAATCGAAGCACCGAACTCGGGTAACACGTATGGTATGATCGAGGTTTGTTTATAATTTTGTGTGGAGATCCATGAATATTCGTAATCATTAACACGGCGGTCGCATCATGATGTTCGTAGATGAACTAGATACTTATATGTTCATAAAGGTTTATGAAGGAGCACGTGTCCCAGTGTGTCACTCAGGTAGTCTAGTGTATATTAATCTTGTGTCTCGGGAAATCTAAATAAAACATTTGATTGAAGATAGAACTCAGGGGATTAATAAGGCATTAATAAAACAATGCATTACAACGTACATACATACTATATATTTACATCTGGCACAACCTGCACGCACAGTGAACCGAATAGAATACGTGTACAATGTGTATCGATTACATCGTGACGTCACTACGGCGTCGCTCGGCGATCTGCGCGGCTGCACGGCGCATGCGCAGTGGCGCTCGTCACGCTGGCACACGGCGCATGCGCGGCTCGCGCGGCGCAGGAGCGAGCCGCGCATGCGCAGTGGCGCTCGTCACGCTGGCACACGGCGCATGCGCGGCTCGCGCGGCGCAGGAGCGAGCCGCGCATGCGCAGTGGCGCTCGTCACGCTGGCGCACGACGCATGCGCGGCTTGCACGGCTCGCGCGGCGCGGGAGCGAGGCGCTGGCTGCGAGCGCTCGCCGCTAGATGGGCGGCGCGCGTTCGCAGCGGTTGGTCGCTTAAGCTAACGCTTTGTACTTTATATACAAAAAAATGGAGTACATCTATCTAAGTGAGATTCTCCGCCGGCCGTCCGTCTGGCTGTCGTATGGCACGCGGCCGCCCGCAATAGCGTGGCGAGCCGGGGACCGAGTATAAAAAATATAATTTCGTAAAAAAATAAAATAAAAAAAAACCGAGAGGAGGGAAGCGGGGCGGCTAGCTGGCGCACTTGGTCTTGCCGTCCAGCAGCTTGCGCCACAGGTCGAACTGCTCGTGGTAGCGCACCATGTGTATGGCCAGGCCGCGCTGCACCGCACACGGGTGCGCCGCCACCTTCTTGTTGTAGAACTCGGGCGCGTGCAGACGGCGCAGGCGCAGGCGCGCGGCCAGCACGCCCGTCACGAACACGTCCTCCAGCCGCACGTAGCGCTCTGCTGGCGCCGCCCGCAGCAGCGGCCGCACGCAGTCGGCCGTCAGCAGGTAGGCCGGGCCCGTCGCGAAGTCCGGGAACACGCGCCCCGGGAACTGCAGCGGCGACACGTAGTACTTGGACTTGGTGGTGCGCTTGGGCAGCGAGCGCCGCACCACCTTGCCCCAGATGGTGCGCGTCGCGTTGGCGCGGCCCGGAGCCGCCGCGAACTCCAGCAGGCGCGGCACGTTGATGAACATGTCGTCGTCCGTCTTCAGCAGGCGCGGCGCGCGCGGGCAGTACGTGTCCACCCACTCCAGCATGGACAGCGTCTTGAGCGTCAGGTTGGAGTACGAGTCCACGGAGCGGCCCACGATGACGTCACCGTAGAGCGCGTCCTCGGCGTCGATGGCGGCGGCGAGCGCGGGCGGCGGCGCGCCCAGCACGAAGGCCAGCGCCACGTCGGCGCGCGCCGCGTAGTGCCCCCACGTCAGGCGCACGGCGGCGCGCGCGGCCGCGTGCGACGGCGCCGACGTCACCAGCACCACCAGGCGCAGGCGCGCGCCCAGCGCCGGGCACAGCTCGGGGTGCGGCCGCAGGTGGCCGGCCTCGTACAGCTCGCGCGTCAGCACCACGCGCGGGTCGCGCCGCGCCGTGGCCGCCGACGACGACGCCAGCGCGCGCGGCGCCGCCGTGGACTCGGGCTCGGGCGCCTGCGTGCGGTTGGCGCGGGGCGGCGCGGGCGGCGCGGGGGGCGCGGGCGGCGCGGGCGAGCGCGGGGGCGCGGGCGGGGGCGCGCGCGCGGCGGGGCGCGGCGCGTGCGGCGCGGGGGGCGGCAGGCGCGCCAGCAGCAGCAGCAGCAGCGCGCCCAGCGCCGCCAGCGCCGCGCAGTGCGAGCGCCGCACGTGGCCCATGCCGAGCCGCTCACCGCCGCGCCGCACCACACTCCTCCTGCAACGTGACAACGACCGCTTCAGACAAAAGACTCGTTCCACAATACACCTCTAATTAAAAAAGACATGAAACTCCGATAGTAATGGTTCGTGGTACTCGAGGAACATCACATTGCTCGGAATTTGAGTCATAAACAACGGAAACCGAAACCACTAGTAGTGGAGCTCAGCAGTGGCTCAGCAACAAGCAGTAATATATGGAGCGCAATCTCGTCAGAATGAAGTACGCGACCCTAACATAGTTGTCAAAAGTGTACAATGATGATGATTTAGTAATGCACGCTGGTCGTGCACCGCGCGGCCTCGCGCCGCTTGCGCCGCGGTGGAGGCGCGTGGCGGCGCGGTGTCTCGCTGACGACGGCGTGCGGCGCGACCTTGCTCGTTCATACTACAATAGTTGCTTCACAAACGGCGCGATCCATGTTGCCGTGCAAATTTACCTCCGCCTGATTAATGTGCAAATGCGTTTACATATACGACTAGGTACGTACGTATGGAGCGACGACGCTTCGCGGAATACGACGAACTTGTTTATTCTTTGTGGAGCAACGGACGGATTGCAAACTGTAAGCTTTCAGTGTTAAAGCAGAAGACAAGATACCTACCTATGTAACACACAACCGTATAGAGAACAGCTACAAAACGGTTTTTGTATTGTCTGTGCAAAATCAATTCTCTTCTGCCAAAGCCTAGTGGAATTTAGATTTTTTGTGTTAGCAATTTATTCTGGTATATAATGAGCGAATTACCAAAATTTGGTGTCAGGGACGAGTGTTGTTACGATTAGTGGTTGATAACGTTATCCGAATTGTTCGTAACGCTAATCGAGCGAGGAAGTGCCAGCGGCCGGACGCGGTCGTCGCGAAGTCGCGGCGATCTTGCTTTTAAATACTTGTATACACGACGCGACGCGGACGGCCCGGCGAAGTCATTATAAGTCAGCACACGTTGCTTCGGTCAACAGTTGAGATACGTAATGCGCGAGGATAGCGTTTGTCGCTGACCGACGACTGATGTCGTTTGGCGACACGTAATGGTAGGACAACAACCCCGGACCTCTCCAAGTTTCACTTGACAGCTGTGCCGGGTAACGCTCCGCCCAGAAACTCCTTACAAACACCTCGTCACTGTCGTCAACCGTGCGATGATTTCTACCCCTCGACTGCGTCACACGCTCATAATCGAATCGCTCCGGTTTTGGCAAAGTTCATCAATGATTCAATACCTGTTATAAAAATCTGTCCACTCAACAACTGGAACACGGCAGTGAACAACGCTGAACTTTTATTGTAAAATGACGTAATTCCGACAACACGAGTATAACGCAAGCAGCGGTAGGGGCTGCACTGCACTGCACTGGAACAGGTTTACGTAGCTCGTCAGCATAGCTTCCAAGTATTCAATAATCATACGACCGTGATCGTGGCTATCGACATTGACCACCCCGCCATTGCTGGAATGACATACAATTCATACACACATTCGTCGCCCGGTGCAGTACCACTGTATTGCTATCACAAATACGCACACACGCAACGCTTTCTTGATCGCGTGTAGTCCTAAATTCCTAAGACAAGGGAAGGCCGTGTGTGGCCGTGAGTGTGTACACGCGAGTGGTCCATGGCATCTTATGGCATATTATGTGGGAAGCGTCAAGCGGGGTCAGGTATTATCATGGTGACGTAAACACCTGTGGCGAGTCACGAACTTGTTAAATAAACATCAAGTGAAGGTCGTGATGAAGCGTCTTACAATGAAGACGCACGAGTAATGAAGCCTTCTCTGCGTGTTCTGTACGTAGTTGCGTAAACGGATGCGCCGCCGCCGCCGTCGCCGAGGCTGACAGCCGGCCCTGCGCTCATCACGAACCTACATAATACATAATGACTGCTCGTATGGGGAAGGTCGCTGCTTCCAAACACGTCGACACCTCCCTTCAGGTTGCAGGCGTGACTCGTGGCTTCGCGTGATACACACATTGTATGCAAGGACTCGCAGCATGTACCAATACACAACACACAGTACGCATCGCATCTCGCTCGTTCACCGGAACTCGGTAACGCTCTGAACAGACCTTAAATATATCGGTATAATAATAATGTCCTCCTGACCAATTTCGGTCACAACTACCCAGGAGATATTATAGAGCACAAGTGTATGCGCAAACACAGGTGCTCTCTCTGTTCCTTCACTCTCATAGTCCGATAGGAAGGCAATCCGACACGACCGGAGAGAGATCAGGCGCAGGACCAACGGCTTTACGTGTTTTCCGAGGCACGGTGTGTATCCACATACACGAAGACCCAGACCCGAAACAACTATCTGTAGATCATACAAATATTTGTTCCGTGCGGGAATCGAACCTGCGACACGTAGCGCAGCAGTCGATCTCTCAACCACTGCGCCAACTGTGCCATCGGTAAAAAAAGATCGGTATAATAAGATTTGTAAAGGATATGAGGTTTCGGAACTGGATATTTTAAGAGTATTTCATCGATTCTGTTTTAGATATGAAATTATTTCGGACTAGCTCTTGCCCCCGACTTCGTACGCGTGGAATTTAGAATCTGATATTTTCCTGCGATAAAATGGAGCCTATATTTTAAGTTAGACCTCTAACAATACATCGTTGAAAACTACATTTAATTCCATGAAATAGTTTTTGCGTGATGCGTGTAAAATACAGACAAAAATTCTAAAAACTGTTGTTTTGGCTTCTGTTGCTCTAATAATAACATTTTATTATATGTATAGATATCCGACAGTATCGGATGCAATTTAACTCGTGTGTATATTTTTATACACATTTTTAAGTATCATTTAACTGAACTGAACAATGATGGAAGATAAGTACAAACATAATGAACAAAAATCTATTAAAAAATTAATCAATCTCAATGTAAGCGGCGCGCAGAGTGAAATTATCAAAACTAACACTATCTGTCGATCTATCTCGAATTAATTTCAAAACTTTACACCACATTCGATTTAAGAATAACATAGGGTTGCCAACCGTCCTGTTTTCCAAGGACATGTCCTGCTTTTTGGACTGTATAGTTATCCTGGATAATTAATATGTAGCGCCCTGCGTTTTTGAAAGACTCCTCGTGAGGTTCTGTGTTTTATTATTCGCGCACTACTACTGCCTCGAACCTTACGTTTAATCATCGGCGTTATTTTATAATTTAACCCTTCATTTCATTTCTTATATTATATAATTAAATTGAAGATAATTTCAAAAAAACATTGTAATTGCTATTCATTGAGCTTCATTGACACTGTTTTCTTATACTTTTCTTTTCAATATATTGCGTCCCGTTTTTAAACCGAAATGTCCTGGCATTTCCACTTTCAAATCCTGGTTTTCAAAATTTGGGAATGGCAACCCTAGAGTAGGGATGTTACGGAGGTGGATTTATCGGAGGCGGAATCGGAGTCGGAGGTACTCGTAGTGACCTCCGCGGAGTCGGAGGTGAATCGGAGTCGGAGTCGGAGCAAATCTACGAATGTAAAATATAAATAAATAAAAAAGAAGAAACTTGTCGCAACTCGTTCACTGTTCGTTCATCAGTTGCAAAGAACACATATACTCCGTCAGTTGTCAGTGTCACGTAGAAAGCGCTCGGTAGCGCTGCAGCGATAGCAAGTCATAACTTGTAACTCCGATATATACCTCCGTTTTGATATATCGGAACCGGATCCGGATTCGGAGGTGTAATTTTAATCGGAGGTTCCGACATATCGGATTCGAAGTCGAAGCTCCGTAACATCCCTACCCTAGAGTAACATCACTGATATGAACACTGATATCTGCAAGTGGGTTACACTGTGGTTACCAGCGAGACGTCCGTTGTGAGTACTCGTAGTGCTACGGCAGTGCAGGGCCGGCCAGAGGGAGCCGGAGCAGGAGACACACACCGTTAACAGCACCGACACTCGAGCTGTGGCGTCGCGACCGCCGATGTTATTCAACAACACAACGTAACGTCACCTGTCCGCGCTATCGACTGATAGCATATGATCGAGTGCAGGTACATACTCTCCGCATTGGAAGCTCTGTGTCCACAACGTTGTGATGAAAGGTCATATTGCCTCAATCAGTACTCTATTAGCAATATTGATGTAACGCAACGTATGCAGCACGGGCGGCGGCGCGGGCGGCGCTCACTAGGTGAGCGACGCGGTGCGTTCACCTGTCGCCTGCTACTCGTATGACACTGCAGCGTCGTCCTGTGGGAACATTCCATGTATCACCAACATACGAGCTTGTGAATACTAATCAAAATCATAATTTTGGCAATAATCTAAGCTGATGTAGTCCCGAGTCAACGTTGCCAATATTTACTCCAGAACAGTTATTTAAAATGCAATTCTACGTCGTTCGGTTTGTACGTTACTTACTGAAGTCAACGCATGCAATAGAATATTCAAACACACGAATTGCACGCGTGCAAGTGTCCGTATAATTTACACGATTATGTAAGAATGTTCGATACGGCTAACAAGTTCGCCGGGCACCCCCGTTTTATTTAGATGACGCTCTCGAGGAGTCATCTTGGCAATAAAATGAAACGGCGAATATGTCAGCATCCCTTCAACATGACTGTAATACTGATGCAATGAAGGGATACAAACAACAGCCATATGTGCCATAGTAATGTGCTCGCTCGATAGATAGGTCCCGTGACCTGTTCACTATCCAGTCTCACATCATTAGCGAGCTACACATGACACACGATGTAATCGTTTCTCATTCTATTCCGACGTTATGTTTGTCTAGCAACACGCCTGTTTCCGGAATGCTTAAACAAACGTGAACTTGTGTACGTCTACGTGTCACCTTACAAAACCCGGGCGGCTACTGAGAACTTTCTCAAGAACAATCCAATAACGCTGCCCAGGAACAACCACCAACCAGTTACTATATATTACTATATTGAAGTACTTTAAAGAGTACAGTAACAAATATCGCAAGTCATAGACGGTGTTATTCAAGTGGAGTCCAGTCGGCTCCGCGTCAACCGCATGTTGTTGACACTGGGACGCGGACGTGGACGCAAGGAAACTGACCGAACAAGCACAATGCAACCAAACACCGGGCACCGCCACTTTATACAAACAAGTGTTCGTGTCCTAGTCCACTCCAAATGTACGAAGTAGCGTATTAGTTGTACAACACTGGTACATGGTAGCGGCCCGCGCGGATCAAGCAAGCCAACATCGATGGTGGACTAATGGGCGCCTTTTGTTTTTTCGCAAAAAGAAAGAGTATACCTTGTTGTCAGAACACTGATTTTTTTTTAAAACTAAGACAACTTACGTCTGACAAGGTTATTTTTATTTATGGCCTTAATTTTATCAATCCTGAAAAGTCAAGAATATCTTTCAAGTTTCAATTCAGGATAACATTACGAAGGGCTTTAAAAAGTGCTTCGAGGTGCCTCCAGAAAAGATGATGGCACTATCGATGCCGCCACTTTTGCAGTCGGCGCCGGCGTGCCCCCAGATGTCGCCGGTGACGAGTTGTAATAGTTTGTATGTTGTGGGTACTGTAGTAGTACTAAGTTGTTGACGTGACCCGTCGCATTCCCCGACATACAGCGAGAATATACGAGCTCATGTTCTGACAACATAAAAAACAAAAAACAGCTGACGCTAAGCAGATGTAGATTCACTTCAATAAGTATAATATGGAACTTTATGTTACCATGGATCTAGTGGCCAAATATACATATACTTATAATATGTTGTAGTGCTACACTATGAATATATAAAGTATATGTACACTTGTGCTCCAGGGTGAACAACCCTGCAAGGCCGCGCGGCGCGGCGCGGCTCGTCGCTCCTGTGTCCGCCACTCACACCGCGGCTGCGTGGCGAGCAGTCCCGACAACTGACTGCGATCACATTCTGTCGATATTCCGATGGTAAAGGATGTTCGTGCACGATGTATTTGAAGGCTGTTGAAGCGTGTTGATGAACTTGCAGCCAAACACAGATAAATTAATCCAACACTCGTCGATATCTAAGTGGAAGTCCATAAGTGTTCAGTCTTCGTGTCATAAGGAGCATATTATATGAGAGTTCCTGCTACCATGCTGTAATTATTAGGCGGACAGAAACGGGGTGCGCGGGTCCGTATAAACGAGCGTGCTTATGTGTGCAACTGTGTATCCAGGAGATAGTTGGAAGTAGTGAATGATTCGCAATAGAGTGTTATCTGTCACCAACTGCTCGTACAAGTACTGGAGCGATGTCCGCGTGACTCACGCTTGACTCGACGATTGTCAATTTTTTGTCCGTGAAATGAATTTGTCCAGTCTCGTGCGACCGACAGGCACCGACCTCTAGCTGTGTCCACGTCCACATTGTAAATAGCGTAGATCAGATAAATTGAAGCGAATATTCCCGGCAGGCGCATTTAACAATTATTATTTAAACATGATTTTTTGTATGATTCGGAAAAGACTTTATGAATAGTATAAGCTGACGGATTTTCAAGAAGCAATCGCTAAACGTTTTAACATTGAAACTGATTTGATTCAATGTCCATGTCGTAACTAGTTGAAAATCTTATTTATGTACATAATCCGTTAACAGGCACACCATAATAAATATTTAAAGATTCGTCTTCTGTGTTCCAAAGTCGTTGTC
This sequence comes from Shargacucullia verbasci, assembly GCA_947562105.1. NCBI lineage: Eukaryota > Metazoa > Arthropoda > Insecta > Lepidoptera > Noctuidae > Shargacucullia > Shargacucullia verbasci. The sequence goes on along the minus strand of OX387303.1, from coordinate 10,587,185 downwards.
ATAGAGCAGAGCTGTATGCATAGTCGTATGAAATCAGCCAAATAACTCGATTAATTCTTCTTGCTTCTATGAACGTGTCGGTGACGGTGTAAGGGTACTATTGTGGTGAGCTTTCTTCATGCTCACACGTCGCGTATCAGAGCTGTCTGTGTGTGTGTGTGTGTGCGGGAATGCTTCGTTACCGCCGCGACGCCGCGCCGGTTCTTCACCCCGCGCACACAGGCGCAAGCGCACGCACACACGCGGCACAAGGTTGCGCACACCCCCACGTCATTACACTGCTCCGTCACTTGACAGTGTCGAAACTTCAAGCTATCAAGTGTTCGTGACGAATTACAGAACTAATAGGTACCACATACGTACTTGACTTCGTGTCGCGACGTGCACTACACTAACAATTTCCGGAACAAGAAAACACTGTTAGTCTATTCAGCCCCTGTCGACCCACTGTGGAGGAGGTATACGTCTTCTGTTTTGTTCATCACTTGACAGTCCTGAGCTGGTTACATTCACCGATCTCCACGACGTCGTCCAACCATTATATTAGGAGTTTTCCAAGCAGCCATTGGCTTGGTCCATCTTCCTTGGCTTTGGAATTTAGAAGTATCGCGTGGGATCGAGTAATCTGTAGGTACCTAGTTTGGCGAAAACTCGCGAGGATTCGAGGTGTATGTGCTTGTAAAATTTCCATCTGTGATCGTACGTACCCACGATACATGAGAAAATAGGTTTTATTGGAAAGTTTTTTTTTAAGCTTTAATCTTAATGTGAAGAGACCGACAAGAAAGCCCATGGACGCTGTATAACACAATGGTCGCGGGCCAAGTCCGTGGGAAGTGGCGTCATGCAACGTCATTTAACAGCGCGCAGTTGTAATCAACAGGTTATCATCGAGTCCGCCGTCAAGTGACACAACATCATCTGCGTTCAAAACACGCATCGTATTCGCGACGACTCCACACAATACATGCAGTGGTCGTATACAATACAACGAACTAGTCGGTTATGTAGTTACTCGTATGTAGCTATATCTATACATGCACCAGTGAAGCGTCTAAAATTACGTGAAACGACTGAAATTGCAAGCGGTTCGTAGCATAAAATCCGTAATGAGAGAGCAACTTCTAACTATTTGTTGTGTTTCCATTGATCTTAATTCCCGATCTCTGAATTAAATACAGGTAATAAAAACACAACCACACTAACAAATTCACTTCTCCATTTCTAATTAGCTCTACTCTAGGTGACTGGACGAAAACATTCAAAACATCAGCTGATCGAAATACACGCAATCAAACAAACACAAATAGAATGAAGTCGAGGATGCTTGTTAAAAACTTCAAGTTGTCACAATGAGACAAGTACTTACAGCGCTGCAAGCGCTACAATCAAACCTTGCAATCAAAAAACTCGATTAGTTACAGCGACTGCTTGACTGGCGGTAGCGGCGGATCATCGTGAATCATAACAAACTGGTTTCGACACTTGAAGCACCCGGTGTCGGTGTAGAAACAAAAGAAAACCTGATTACGTACGTATCTTCATCCATCCAATCTTGTATTAAAAACACCACACACACACACACGCGCCGTACTTTATAGCTAACAAAGCCGAATTCGAATGTCGAAAACGTACACCAATTTTGATGTTAAGATTACCGCGCGGATAAACACTAGAGGTGTGCACTTGCAGGCAGGACCTACTGGCAGCACGTTTGTTACTTGTAGTACGTAAGGTAGCTGTAGGTAGTGAGTCAGTGTCTTTTTTCCCCGTCGCCGTCGGGTGGTCGGTGTAGCGGTGAGGTCACGGCTCGCGCGGACCTTGCGCGGGTCTCTCCGGTTACGATGACTACGAGTCCACGAGTACGCACACTACCAGTGCTGTGTCGCTGTTCACTCGCTGCTGATCGACGGCGACGTCGTGTACACGTGACGTGTGTAACTACGTCAATTCATCTCGCATCAAGATAAACACAAAATGTCCTATTTTGGAACACACGAAGACCAAGCTTCCCATCATATCATGCTTGATATGATGGGAAGCTTGGTCTTCGTGTGTCAAGATTGGATGGAAGCGTCCGTTCATTATTATTCGTACAGCACGTCTATCTCCTATCAAACAACATTTAACTGGAAAGTCCTCCCAAAGACATCAAAATCACTATATTATTTTGTGATAATTAGCTCTGCTTTTTTAATCATTATAGTTTTATAATAATATTATCAATATGAGGAAAACTGTGTTCATTATACATTATTAATTTAAAACGTTAGGAACAAGAATAATATTGCAAGTTGTGGCATTTTATTGTTCCGGAACTTTAGAATTTTACCTAGTAGATGTCCGTAGTAGAATAACCTCTCCCCCCAAATCACTTGGGACTTAATAACGGCATCGGCAAAATAACAGTGGACCACTACCTAACTCCTCGCGGAATACAGGCGTGATACTGTTTGTTTATAAAGTAGGTACGTACCTAGTACTTACTTTGACGCCATTCGGGCCTGACCGGACGGTCTGTCCATACTTATGGAGACTGATATCGAAAACATTTAAAATAAATTTTAGTGCGGACCCAGTCATTAGTTAAACACATTTTTGTTGCTAACAGTTATTATTATCGTATCAAGCGTATGTTAGAATTCTGATAAACTCCCTAAACAGTGTTCCAAGTTACAATCCAAATTCCAGCATCCACCATCAGATATCGTCAGTGGTGACGTACTGGGGCCACTTTGTTACCCCGCCATCGCCACGGCGGCGGCGCGCGCCCTATGATATCGGCACCGTTATCTCTGGCTCCGACATTATTTGTAAAAGCTTTCATGTTCTCACCACAGAAGGTGATAAGTCAAGCGAGCTCACCGGTTTTGTTATACGTACAGGCCGGTGGTATCGAAACTGTTTACTGTCACATTATCGCCGATGGCGTTACTCTCGTGTCATAGGGGCCAGCCATTGCCATACAAATAAAACGGGGACATTTCCACACTGTTGGTGGCTACTAGGAATTTCAAAACAAAAAAGCCCACAAACACTGTCGAACCTGGCAATCAGACCTCGGAACTCACGCTCAGCAGCCGCGACTGCGGCCGTTGACCAAAAAGACAGTTAGATTATTTATTTAAATAGTAAATCTCTTGACACTTTAAAAGGTATTCAAATGAATAATAATAATTTCTTTATTATCAGGCTACTTTGGCCCATAGATTCAAATGAAAAGACCTATGAATGGATTTGGAAACCATCTATACAAATAAATATAATTGAAGTGTCTGTTTGTCAAATTAATAGTTTTTTACTAAATGCATAATTATGAAAGTAATATAAGGTACTCATGTATAACAAAAAAATAAAAATTAATATGTCTGTGTGTCTATTTGTTTCGGCTAATCTCCGAAACGACTGGACCGATTTTGATAGGACTTTCATTGACAGATAGCTGATTTTATAAGGAGTAACTTAGGCTACTTTAACTTTAGAAAAATAACTAGGGTTCCGCGCAAAAAAATGCACAGGTTCGTAATCCACGCGGGCGAAGCCGCGGATGGAAGCCAGTTTGTCATAAAAATAATACCTTATGGAAGCAAAAACAGATGTCTTCAAGCTCATTGCTGTGTCCACAAAAACAAATTGCGAAGTAAACATGTGGATAACATAATTAGTTGATTGAATCAGGTGCTGCTTTGTTCTATTTATACATTTTGTCTGTCACACTCACTGTCACACAAGCTTACATATCACATTGAATGTCACAAATTGTAAAATGTTAAATCTTTATTATAATGAGGTAACCTGCATATATTTTTTCCAAACCAGACATTATTATTCGCGCACATTACAACAGATAACACACGACAACAAAACTGCACATGTTTGCGACTATGAGTCCACATCACTTCTAGGAACACGGAGCACACAGGAACACATTGCACATGTAGGATAACATATAAAATACTGACTTATTGTGTAGTGTCCTGTTTGGTGATATCATAAAGAGGAAAGATTTGTGTACCAACATGTATGTAGGTACAATAGATACATATGGCTCAATTAGAACACAGTATTTTGTTAATTTAAACTTTTACCTTAACATTTGTACCTAATTCATTGAATGGTAACATTATCCCTGAATTAATTGTAAAAACCTTATGGACAGGTATCCATTAGTTGTTGTATAAATAAAAAAATGTAAATGCATCATTGATGCTGACTAACATATTGAAATATCCATTACTATATAATAATTCAAATAAAAAAATATGAAAAATTTGAGAGTAAGTGATATGCCTGTGGGCCGTACAACTGATAAAACAAAATTTTGCCTATCATATACAGTGAAACAAGTTATGTTTTATGATATTGCAATGTTGACCAATCACTATCAAATTGTTAGACATAGAAATTAATTCCATTATGCCATCACCAAATCCAATGTGATAGCTTGGGCAGACACAAGATTAAATATATTTAAAAAATCTTATTTAATTAACTAATTTATGTCACAATTCATGTTATACATGTTTTCCCCAACTTTATCTTAGCTCCACATTAGACTCGGCTCCCTATGAACTTGATAATGAAACCAGCATTTCACACGGAATGTATGTTCAACCCAAAGACTGGGAGTACACTAACTAAATAAATATACACTATTCATTTGAGTGATGGACAAGCTTTTGTGCCCTCATTATACTACACACAACTGACAAGTAACAGCCCTACTTCTAGTTCAAATTCAAATTCAAATTCAATGCAGATGGACCACTAATACCACCTATGCCACACAAAGGGCCCACACCCCACAGAGATAACAACACACAACTACAGACAACTAGATGAAGCACTGCTAATGAATTGCACTATAAATATGTACTGTGACACTGGTGATGTACAGAATATCATTGAGTTTTAAATTCAAATGGAATGTGCCCATGTTGTGTTCCCAGGTACTCTGTTCACAGCTGAAGGTGAATGAAGCATAGACTATGGGAAGAACAACAGTAAACAGGTCCATTGTACTCTCACCTGTGAACTGCACTCACGGCCGCACTATGTTTATGTTTGACATCATACAAGTAAATATACACCGCACTCATACATGTTATAACATGTTTGTATGCATGCCAAATTTATTATAAGACTTGCATATGTCACAGTTACAACATGAACTAACTAATGCAAACAAAACAAAAGGGGTCAACTGCATGCATTAACATTTATTGATTATTAAAATTTATTACTTAAAACAGAAGTTGTGTAAACATGACGCAGTTATGTCCATGTTACAACACTATTAATAGTCAGACAAATGTTAATATAATACAATGCAGATAGACACCACTGTTCACCTGAGTGGTGACACTCATACTGGTACTAACCATTAATTTACACTCAGCTATGCTATTAATCTCCTCCTCATTACACTTTTAATTGTCAATGTCGACTTTAATTAACAGCAGTTCGGTAAACACTTTTAGGGTAAATATTTTCGCACCAGATTGAATGAAAATACTCAAATACTACATGTTGACACAGTATAGTGAAGACACGGGGGCGGGGAAGCAAGGGCTCGCGGCGCTGCGAGACTCCGTATGTAACGAGATAATATTACGAGAACTATGACACAAGTGAGGGCTGGGAAGCTCACCATGGTAGTATGCAGGTCGTGCACTAGTGCGGGGCGTCGGGCGCCGTGGGTGTTGGCAGGTGTAGCCGCGGGGGCTGGGGCGGCGCCGCGGGGGTCGCGCGGCTCACATGGGCGCCGCTGCTCGCCAGGGTCACTACTGTCCACTGCTGCTGTTCACAACGCACGAACACGTAGCTAGCTAGCCGATCGACCCACCACACAGTACCACCAGCGATAACATGACTGACTGAATTTGTAACTAATTTATAACTAGTGACGGACGTCTCTGTGCGCGCACTATTATGACCACCGAGATTGACTTATCAATTATTTCGAATGCAAGTTAGTATCGATTCTTATTAGAAAAATAATAATAAGTGGAGTCGTAGATGGACAATGGACATCGACTGACGACCTGAAAACAGGTGGGATGGACCCCACTTACTAGACTAGATGCGGAAGATAGGGGATTGAATGTTGTGGGTCAATAAGGTATAGACGCTGACAGCGATACGTTTATTAAATGTAGAAAGCTTGTAAATTTTATTACACTCATGGTTCTATATAAAACACTTATTGTTGGTTATATGTTTTTAATCAATTTTGAATAGATGTTGAATAATTCAAATTTATCAAAATTTGTGAAAGAATAACACTAATAATCTAATTTAAGAATATAATATAATATTAAAGTTAGTTTTTTCATAAGGGGGACGAATTATTGTAACAAAACAAGGTGGAACATGTGAGTTGTTTATTAATATAATAGTAGACGAGTATATTATATAATTCATATTATCAGAATCGATGTTCAATCGAATGAAATCGATTGCTTGTATTGATGATGTGTCCATCCCTTTAACCAAGTCAGCTTTGACAGTGATTTTGCGTTTCGATAATGCGCAGAGCAACGAAAGCTTTGATCTGATAACAAAGCAAAGCTCTCACAAATAAGTATTAAATACATAATGATTAATATTTTGTGCTCGAGATTTATGATTATTAAACAACTTTACTGTGTACTTTAGTTAAACATCGTGTTAGGGTTATCTCGTCGTTAACGGGTGCCCCAATAATTGTCGTAGGTATTAAGAAATCATACAAAACCACTGTTGAGTTTAGATTTATTTGTGGAAACAGTTTTATATGTTTAGTTATCTGAGCCGCACTTTACGTATTGTTCTTAACTGTCGATTTAGCGCATGACGGACTTTTAATTACGAACGACTGAATTAAAGTAATAATTGGTAACCTTTTTCTTTTTATTAGCGTTGTGAGAATCCTTCATGGGCTATGCTCCGCCTGGGGGTGGGCGGAGGGGTGTGCCGGACTCCTACCGGCTAAACTCACCATGATGGTCCGCCTTGACACCATATGGTGGGCTTCGGGAACTCTTAGAAGAACGCACCGAAGCCCACCACGGTGTCATGCCAAACCCCTACCCCTAAAGCCCCCCGCCAAGGTGTGTTAAGTGGGGGGTTGCGGCGTGTTGCGCGTCGGGGCGGTTGCTCCCCGGCGTCTACTCCTCCTTCGAGCGGGATCGGCGCTCTCCCGATCCCGTTCAGCGGCCTCCTTCTGAAGAATGACTGCCTCACAGAAGGAGACCACTGCCCTCCAGTTGACCGATTCTGTCAGCATAGCCGATACTATGGCTGGCAGAAAGAGATCATGCCCGATTTGGTCGACCAGAATCTGCCACTCCGCGGCGCACGCAGCGCACGCCAATAAATCGGTTACCTAACCTAACCGTCCCCCTTTATAATTTAGTATTTCAAAATATTCCCCGTCCAATTAATATTTCGTTTTTGTTAACCCTTGCCCACTCCCCCTTAACAAAAGTCTTTTATAAATTTATCAGAATGAATAATAATTATTCGATCGTAGTTTTTATTTGTTTTAGTGTTCCGAATTTTCAATGCCTTTATTTACAAATTATACGTTTCTCTTCCTTTTAATATCTATCTTAGATGATGATCTAAGTAATTATACTTTCTAGTGATGTTTTATCTGTGTTCACTTACTTACCTACATAATTTATATCGCCCTTTTTCAACATGTTCAACCGATTTCAACGCGACAAACACCGGTCAATAGTTATTTAATTAATTCTGTAATAGTTATCACAGTGTCTTTTTCAACCTTGACATTGGCAAAATCATTGTATAACGATGCAGCCATAAACATTGGAAAGGAAGTAATTGGAATTGGAAGTAATTATTGAGTACGAATACGAATAAACGTAGTACTTTGCAGCGTATGCGTTTTAAAAAATATTACTTAATGTCTGTGCCTTCATAACGTATCATAGCATATTATAAGGCGTTCAAGCCTTTATTACATTACCCATAATATTACCTGAATGTTGAAAAGGTTATAACAATTGTAGGTAGGTAATACCTACCTGGTCATAGGTGAAATGTGGGTGTACAATAGTGTACACCCACATTTCGCCGATGACCGGGTTTACCGGTGACATTAATTTAAGTCCAATGTTATTACATAGGCTATTCTCATCTATTCAATCTAACATATTTTTTTCTAAATCCCAATAAGTAAGAATTTGTCCGACCCAGGGCTCGAACCCAAGACATCATGCTCGGTAACCGATTTGAGTTAATCTTGTTATATTAGAGGAGAAAATAATATAGCTGATGGCCGTTAGTATAATTCGAAGACTTGTCCATGTTATTGGACGACCAAGATCTAAGTTTTTTAATAAGAATCAGTAACAACTAACATAACAAGTACCTAATCTTTAAGAAAAGTGAGTGAGGAAGTAGTGCTAGAAAAAAAATCTGGCTGTCAACCAGTGAGTGGGCTGGGATTATAGTGTAGGTTTATATAATGAAAAAAGCACGAGATATTTAAGGTATATTACCAACCAGCGTGTAGCGGATAACCAATTGGCTGTCTTCAGTATGTCGCGATTGTGATTTCCAGATTGAGCAAATGTTTTATGGACAAGAAATAGGTCTGGTTATGTGCGCTTGTGAGATTTATGTACCTACCGAAGGTAGAAATCATAGATTTTGGCAAAGTACCTATAATATAAACTGTATAAACAAAAGCAATATGTGACTTGACTGGGTGGCGGGCGCGTCGAACGCAGCTGCGCGCCTGATGAGAGTGTAACGAAACGTATAACCACATTTACATTAAAATGAACAACGTGATTAACCAAGTAGATACTTCTTAAATATTATCTGTCGGGCTGGCTCAGTCTAATGAATATCAGTACCTATATAGGACTCGACTGCCATCTGACCTCCGCCATCTAGTTGAGAAGGTAAGAATAATTAACAGACTGACAGACTGTATTCGAATGACAACCGGGACCAACTAACTGCATAACGCATTTCCTAATGTGTAGGTCTCAAGCCATTTGTGCGGTAACTGTTACACTAGGTACTCTTACGTTACGTAGAAATAGAAATAATTTTTATTTTGCCTGAAATATAGTGGATTTGCAGATGCATACAGTGGATTTTTGTTATAATTTGTTTCACATATTTTGCCTACTTTATGCGGCATGCAAAATGTAATTAAAATATACATAAGTAAGTCTTGCCAGTCTTAAAAATAACTTCGTCAGCCACATTTGAACGTGGTGAAAGTGCGAAGTGAGAATATCGCACTTTGTAACCGACTTCAAAAAAAGGAGGAGGTTCTCAAATGGTTTTATTTCCCTAAAGTATGAAGAATTGTAGTATAAAAAAATTGCATTTGCCAGCATGTGCAATGGCGCTCCACATTCCATTAAATAATAACCATTATTTTGAAAAGTTTATTCGATGTGGTGGTCTAAGGAGGAGGCCTTCGTTCAGCAGTGGACGTCTTCTGGCTGATGATGATGATTCATGGAGTTTCTCGCTGATCTTATCTCCATACGACCAACCACCACCACTTCGACACAAAGTTCCTGCAAAGACCCATTTGAAATAAAAAAACTTTGACTTTGTTAACATCCAATCGTTATACATATAATTAAATTAACTACATTTGTTTGATTAAACTGTAAATTGAAAATGGCAGGCACCGACGTTATAAAAAATTAAAATGCATTATAACACATTCTGATGTACATAGCCGACTCTGTGGTGTCAATGCGTCAGCTAATTTGTCGCTGCACAATCAATGTGTCCCACGTTGGGCGCCATTGCTAAGCACGAAGCAGAAAATTCAATCAGGAAGCGCACACGCGCCGTCGCGCCCTGATTGAAAATGTATCGGATCTATTATCGCGCGAGCACAGTCGCGGCGACTACTTGCAACACGTCATTGTCGTACAAACTGCGAAACGCAGCGGTTGCTTCAAATGGAGAAAGGACAGTAATATTGGCGAAAAATTAACTAAGTATATTAAACAATTGAATTGTTCGTTCGTGACAGTACTAGTGTAGACTCAGCTAAGGCTTGTGTTCAGTGTACGTGGTGGCAAGTGGGAAAAACGTGTTCTTCACCATGCAAGAGGACGGCGATTGTCCCAGCTCGGGTGGCGCCGTCGCGTTCGCCCTCATCTACTTCACCTTCTTCCTCGACAACGTCCTCCTCACTGTTCTCGGTCAGTTGACGCATCTTTCGTGTTGTCATGAACTAAATTTGTTTGTCGAAGGGTGACTAGGCTACGTCATCATCCTCGTATAATTAGTTCAATATACAGTGTTAAGACATAAGTTTTCCTATATATTCAGTATTACTTGCGTTAACGTTGAGAAAATCATCGTGAGGAATTCTGCACAAGTATTAAAGTTCTTGATGGTGTATAGTCCGGCCCAGCAGTAGGGCAGTAAAAATATGCTTTCTTTAATCGTTATGAAAATATGTGTTGGGCAGTTCCAATAATCCCGGACTGGTTGCACGAGGAGTCTCTGGCGCTGTGGACTACGCAGGACGGTCCGCTGGCCAGCCTGCTCAACCACACCGTGCACCGCATCACTAATGACGATACAGGTACGCTACTTGCACACCTGGGGCTCCATAAAGCTTTCGATGATGTGTGTAGTTCGCCAACCCGCACTACGCCGGCTTGATGGACTAAACCTTCTCATCCTGAGAAGGTTTATTAAATAAATTCAGCTCATTGTTGAATTTATTTAATTCAACAACATTAAAATGTTGTGTTAAAACTTTTAGTAATTTCGAAATCTCGATCGCTGAGCATGAGGACTCGGGTCGGTTCGGGTCTGTGCACAATATTATCAGATGGTCCTGTGTGGAATTTTGGCCGGGAGATGGCAATATGGAAGGGCATTTCCCAATACCTCGATGCTGTAATTGAGTCTTATATAATAGATGGTTAGTCACCCTTTATTAGATTGGACTCAATTATCTACAACGTTAGCAATATACAAGTATACGATATGCAACATGTGTCTAACCGTTCAGGGCATACTTATATATCATAAGGTGGTTAGATAATAAATTGTCGATCAGATTGTTGTGTAAGTATCGTGTGTTGGACCCGCTGGTACGTTGCAGGCGGCGGGTCGCAGGCGGTGGTGGGCGTGGTGCTGGGCGCGAAGGCGGCGGCGCAGCTGCTGGTGGCGCCGCTGGCGGGCGCGGCCGTGTGTCGCCGCGGGCCCGCCGTAGTACTGCGCGCCGCCACCGCCACGCTGGCGCTCGCTGCTATCGGTACATGATATCACATTATTCTTTAGATACCGTTTTTATATAATAGGTCCACACATGGACAACGCGCACGGCCAAAAAATGTTCAGTAGAATCTATCATCAAAGCCTGTGCCGTATTCACTTATTGGAAAACACAATTGCGACGACCTACACGAGCACGACCCTCGACGTTAAGACTGACATGTGAACTATGTACTGTGTACTGAACTATGTACTCTATAGCATTGTATTCTGTGCGCAGTGTTCACGTGTGTAAGCGGCCGAAGCGGCTGGCGTGCCGCGTGGTGTGTAGGACTGGGCCGTGTCGCTCACGGCGCAGGCGCGGCGCTGGCCGGCGTGGCGGGACTGGCACTCGCAGCGCAGGCCATGCCGCACCACCAGCGCGACCGGGCTATCGGCGCACTGCTCGGAGCTGTCGCGCTCGGTAACATACACTTTACGTAGTGTACATCATGACTTGTTTTAGTACCTACATAAGTAAAGACTTGAATGTATGACTGAATTCAGTGGCAGTGATGTAAAATCACATGTGGATTTTGTTAAATAAAGTCTTTAAATAAATAAATAAATAAATAAGACTTCAGGGTCTCAGATACGGGCTTATAAGCTTATAATTCAACGTCGATGTTAGGTATGTACTAGGATCGTTGAATGTTGTCGGTAGTAATCGGTCAATGTCCTATAGTAGTCATAGTCCAGTAGTGAGTATATTGGATGCCACAGCTCCTTACACTGTCACCAGTGTCACTGCCACCGTTCACCATTCCGGGGTAAACTTGGATGGTTATCCTGTATCTTATGAATTATTCCTTATAATGTTTGATTGTGTTCTGTAACGTTTCGCACATCGCAGGTGTCCTGGTGGGCTACCCGTTTGGCGGCGCGACGTATGCGCTGTGGAGTCGCGGTGCTCCGTTCTTGTTCATCGCCGCTGCGCTCCTCGTTAACCTCGGTATAACTAACTTTATAGCTCTATTTCTATAAAATACGATTTCTGTGTGTGTATAGCGACATACTTCGGAACCCGTGAATACATTTGAATGAGGTTTTCAGCTACATTTAGTTTTCTTCGAGAAAGGCTTTATGCATGTTATTCGGGCACCGTATTTATGTATTTTAATCAGTTATGCGTCTGTTGATTTCAGGGATGCAATACATGTTTCTGGATAAGGAAGAGTTCAATCGGGTAAGTTTTAGTACCTACATAAGTAAAGACTTGAATGTATGTTTACAAGTTGTGTGAAGTAAAATTATCTATTTATTTATGGAGCCTTAAACCGTCTTCAAACATAACCTATATAAAATCGATGGTAGTAATACAAAAATCATTACCAAATACTAAAAATAGATAGTGGACCGAAATAAGATCCTTGGAGCACTCTTCAGGTCATTGGTATATTTATTCATCGTTCAAGACACTAGCCAGGATCTCTTGAAGAGAAATTGCTCAAGTTGACGCAGTAAAGACTTGTGTGTAACTGGGTTGTGACTTTTATCCATATGAATGCTGTGACCACATAGGTCAACTATGTCGAACGATACGGCAGAGTCAGCAAACTCAAACGACCTTTAGACGTTTAAACTTCTGTATGTATTTTATGTCAGCCGTGCACGTCGGGCGGCGGTGTGTCAGCTCTGGGCGTGTGGACACTCGCGCGGCGCGGCTCCGCGTGCGCGTGCGCGGGTGCGGTGCTGCTCACTACGTGCGTCATGGGCGCGCTCGAGCCCTGTCTGCCGCTCTGGATTATGCACAAGTTCCATCCACAGGTCAGAATATTATGAATGACCATGACTCGATCAACTTCCTCAACTTTGAATAGTAATAACTAATTACTAAAATACCCTCTTTTAGAAGTAAAAACAATGAAGGCTCTTTGATTGTAATGTGCAGCGCTGGGTGACTGGAGCAGTGTTCATCCCGGACAGTGCGGGCTACCTGCTGGCAGCCAGCCTGCTGGGCGGCGCGGCGAGACGGCTGGGCGCTGAGCGAGTGGCGCTGGCGGGACAGCTGTGCGTCGCCTTAGCCGCGCTCGCCGTGCCACATGCTTCCTCAGTTAGTACATGCGGGCTCCCTGCTAGCAGTGAGCATACAGGATATGTGATACCCTTTGCGCACAGGTGTCGGGACTAGCGCTGCCGCACTTGGCGCTGGGCGCAGGGCTGGGCGCGGCGGACGCGGCGCTGGTGCCGGCGCTGCTGGCGCGACACCCGCGCCGAGCGCCGCACGTGGCCGCGCTGCTGCAGGCCGCTTCCAGCGCCGCCTATGCACTCGGTAATATTATGGTAGATGTATAAGCGTAGCCGTATGCCAGGTGGAGGGTACGAACTACGAGTAATACTGGCTGAATTCATTAAAGCACTTTTCCACCCAACGGCAAAAAGTATGTGAAGCCCAGAAGCCCACTCACTTTTTGACAAGATTCAGTCTGGGTCTGAGATTTTTACGGAATCTGGACAATCTAAACACGGGTCCAAGATAAGTTATATAATAATAAGTTAAATGATAGTCTATACAATTTTGCAGGTCCAGTAGTGGGCGGCGTGGTGTCGTGGTGGCTGGGGTTCGAGACCGCCCTGCGCGCGCTCGGCGTGTTCAACCTGCTGTACGCCGCCTATCTGTACCGAGCGCTGTGCGACCACCCCCTCTCGCGACAGGTCAACATCAGGCTCTATTCGTTTATAACGTAGCGTCGCGCATGTATGTACGGATTAGGTAGTGGCGTTGGTACTGTTATACACCAATATTTCGCCGACGTACAGATTTACTGGTACTGAGATCACTTATATTAAATAAATAAACACCTTGCCAGACCTTGGAATCGTACCCAGTACATACCTTAGGCTCCTGAACACCAATGAAGCAGGTGTATCGACAGTAGTATTTGTTTCCAGTGGGGCGCCAGCTCTCCGGACGATGCCGAGAGCGACGAGTGCGATAAGGAAGACACGCCGCTCGCGACACGATATGTGCCGCTCAACTAAATACCTGCAGAACCTCACAACCACATAATGTAAAACAATTGCTATGATTAGTTTGATGACACAGAAAACGTTTGTAAGTAAATAGGGTGGCGCTGTAGTAAAGTGAATCAGCCCACGATACTCTACCTGACTGACTTACTAAGATGTTTGGCCAGTAAAAGTTCCATGGTATGCATAATTTTATTTATTCATTTTACAATACATTTTTAATGTTTTAATGTTAGTAGTGACATTATGTAAAGTCTTTATTTTTTCTTGATTTTATAATTTGATTATAAGAGAAAGCGAGAGATTTATATAAACTTATATCTTATATAATAAATGTTATTTGTTGTGAAATAAATTATTCGATTATATAACACACATTATTATAAGATAATAACATAATATAACGTCTATTTAATAAAAAATAACTCCAATCTGTACGGCTCTTATCAGACTGGACTGGGTGCGCCGGACGTAACTTGTACCCTCGATGGCGGACTCCCTTTCCTTGCTTCCTGTAATATGCTCGTAAGACCTGCATGCATGGATCTACTTGTTGCGACGTCTGTCACAGTGACGTGATGAATTTCGACGTTTGAAAGTTCATTTGTTTATATCAACTGGTCGTGGCCGACGGATCCATGTCAAAATTACCGTAATTATACACACCGCAAACCATTCGAATGTGATTAAATTTCAGTGTTATATATTCAAGCACACAAACAAACACAATGTCCAAGAGACCGTTGGGTAAGTGGCTTTCATAATATACGCTACCAACCTACCAACAGAGTTCAGGTACGCCTCGCTTTGTCCAGCTAAGGAAAGGGAAAGGAAGTGCTAAGTAGTCACTTGCTAATAGCTTTAGAATTCCTGATTGTGCACCCGCTGAGTCCTTTAATTAACTGATGCATAACGCAGATTATTTTGTAATCTTAAAACTACTTGTAAGAATCTCACAGGATGAGAGACATCTTTACGAACTGCTGTATTTAACATCGACGTAATCATGTTTCATATTACGTAGTAGTTTATTTGTGGGAGTGGTAGCACAGAGTAAACATTAGTATAGGCTAGAGCGGTGAATAGTAACGCGTGTGTGAACTCGTCAGGCCCCGGGCCGGGCGCCTACCAGCTGCCGACGACGGTGGGGTTCCCGCAGCACGACCCGTCGCGCTACCGCAACCCGATGTACTCGTTCGGCACCAACGCGGGCTACCGCGTCAAGGGGCTGGGCCCGGGGCCGGCCTACCGCATCGAGCGCGTGACGCGCGACGGGCTCATGTCGTCGCCCGCCTGGAGCTTCGGGGCGCGCTTCGCCACGCGAGCCACGCTCAAGACGCCCGGGCCGGGTGCGCATGCGCCGGAGCGCTGCCCGCCCATGCGCGAGCCGCGCGCGCCGATCTACTCCATGGGCGCGCGGCTCGGCTTCGGCCTCAAGCGGCCCGGGCCGGCGCCGAACGCGTACGCGCTGCGCATGGGCCCGGGCACGCCGGCCTACACCATGGGCGCGCGCGTCGGCTTCATGCCCAAGGCCAAGTCGCCTGGACCCGCCGTGTACTTCCAGCGAGACACCAATGTCTACAGATGCAAGTGAGTAGCCTTTGTAGCAACTAATTATCCTTTTAGGTCCTTGTAAATTACTTCGTACACGTAAAAATTATCTCGCTGTTGAACACGGCCCTCCTTGTAGGCCACTACAATGAAAACACATGAAATATTGCCGTAATCACTAAACTTGATAAACGGACTGGTGAGCGCGGTGCCTGTTGGAGGAAGATGCGATAGTAGTAGCAAATTCTTTGCCGGAAGCCACTTGGTAAACCATGAAGTAGGTAGCAGTGTAATACAGCCTAGTCGTGGTGGTGACACGGAGCTGTAGTACCGCTAATGTTAGTCGTGGTGGTGACACGGAGCTGTAGTACCGCTAATGTTAGTCGTGGTGGTGACACGGAGCTGTAGTACCGCTAATGTTAGTCGTGGTGGTGACACGGAGCTGTAGTACCGCTAACGTGTCTGGTGTGTGCAGGCAGCCGGTGTACTCGCTGGGCGCGCGGCTGGATGGCGCGGGCAAGGCCACCAAGACGCCCGGCCCCGCCGCCTACCCGCCCAACCTCTACAACATCAAGAAGGTGACCAGCCTTGTGCTTGTTCTCATACTCATAACATATTCGTAGCATCACGCTGGTAGCCTCCCAAGGGCAACTTGCACTCATGTGTGCAACACACATTTTGCCGATGCCGATGCTGATATTGAGTCCCGTTTAACCCGTTAAAGTGATGCAAATGCGATACAATAGAAAATCGATTGTTTCTCGTTGCCAGATACCTCCTGTGTCTTAATGGGCAGCACGGTGCTACTAACATTTTTTTTCCTTCCCAATCGGGAGTCATATTCAGAACCATACGCACAGAAGCCGCACTTACGCGCTATCACGACCACTAGATCATTAAAGCAGACATCCACTGTATAATACACGCCTCTCGTTATCTTCGTTGGAAAATCTCTTGCTATCCATAGATGTTTAAACTGTCATAATATTAGTGACTACCCGTAGCAGACATGCACGTACAGCATGTCTGAACAAATCATCATTCAACCTTCAAGCAACAAGTTTTAACTTGTTACTATTTTGTATTATTTGTACATTTCAGAACCCATACTCTTACTCGTTCGGCACAAAACACGCAGACTACGCGCCGCCAATGATCATCAAAGAGGATACCATGGACTGCCTATAGCATGGAGAGCCAGCCAGCACCCTGAACGCACCAGCTAACATGGCTGGAGCCCAATATACTATCTACATTCGATAGTTTCCCCACTAGAGACATATTTGATATAACTTATATGGAGCTTCTGTCAAATTTGTATTGCTAGTAGGGCCAAACCATCGATGGACAGGTGATAGGGAACACCATCATTGGGCAAAGTCGAGTTGGGAATGAGAGCGATGAAAACTAGCGAAGTCGTAATATATCGAATCCTCGTATACAGCCAGCGAGCACTCGACCGAGTCGACTGTAGCCTGGTGAGATACTGCCAGATACATTTAGTTGGGGCCGTTTGTAGTTACCATCAGATTTATTTTTGTTAGTCACTCGCTCCTCGTGTGAAGGATGATTGAGGAACTAGTCCTCGCTTCTCGTTACTAGTTGAATGGCTCACGGTAGTTCAGCTAGTCGGGCAATATGATCTTTTGACTGGTTGCTTGTTGTGTGCTCATATCGATATAGTTTGGGACAACAGAACACGTAAATCAAAGGTTTCTAATGCAAAATCAGTACTGTCAAAGTATGCGTCAAAAATAAATGTAAAAAAAATCGTAGTCCCGTGAAGTGTTACGTCGGAATGTATTAGAAATCGAATAATTATCAATTGAAACCGAGTATTTTATCGATACACAATCGTTTAAAATTGAATTGTTAGTACCTACTGTAATACGGATTGCAATCAACAGTTTTTTTGTAAATCGACTATTGTAATGTAAATTGCGGTGGAGATAGAATCAAGAAATCGAGTGCTTGTATTTCCTTGTAATTGAAAGTTAAATGTAAATCATGTTGTAACTCATTATGTCTAGAGAAACTCTTTATAAATTGATTTGTGAACAGTATTCATTTGTGAATTTAATAAATATGTATTATTTTTTAAATTGTTTATTTATAACAATTAGCTATATACATCTAATAAATCTAGTAATATTACTTAATTATAAATACAAACTGGAGCATTCTATTTTCCATTTGAATGCAGATTGCATTTGATGGGCAAACACCAAAGAAAAATATTGTCTATTCCAATTATGTGCATCAGCGTTCTTACTGGCATATGGTTGAATGTTCAGAAACAACTTCACTGGTTCATCCCAAAAACAATTTCCAACTATCGCAGTGGTATTACGACAACATCCATTTGATAGCTGGAAAATGTTCTGTAAAATTTGTTACAACACGGCATGCTAGAACTTCCTCATAGAGCGCAGCTTGTTGTTCCGCCGCATACCGGCAGCGCGCACGCGCACCCAGTACTGCTTGGTGTTAGGGTCCAGCTCCTCGAGAGGTGGTGCTGGGCCAGTGTTCAGCGACCACAACCACTCAGGGTATTCACTGTCCTCCTTTATCTGGAAGATACCAAGCAGAGATTTTATGCTATTTTTTCGTAAAGCGATTGCCTTTGTTTTATCGTGAATTTCCTGGCCAGGGTTTAACAGTTTGTTTAATTCAAAAGAAAAAGTATGAGCATGTTGGAAGGTGTGTGAATGTGTCGTGTTTGTATATGGACCCACATTACAGGTACACATAATTCCTAGTATCCACTCTCTGCTACCTAATGCTTTTGAAAAGAAGAAGAATTATGTATTTTTATACCCAGCAAGAAACTCAGCACAGGGGAGAGAAAGATTTCATAGTGAATCTTCTGCTTGAATTTAGGCAAACAAAGTTCAGAGGAAAGCTTTAGCGTAGCAGTAGCAACAGCTACCTACAGTACATACCAAATTTTCTAGTGTTGGCATGAGAATTACTTATGCTACAGTGTAAAGATTAGCCAAACAGCAATTTCAAATGGGGGCAGACTGCCCACAATGCACCAGACAATACACAGGTCACACATCACATAGGGACACTATAGTGAACAAACCTTGACATCCTCCCCTGTAGTGTAGATATTAGAGCCACACACATAGTTCACAAGCTTCTCTGGGTCAGTCTCCACTGGCATCTCCTTCTTCTCCATGGTGCCTAGCTTTCCCACCTTCTTCTTGCCCTTGCCCAGACCCATCACACCTGGAATATGAATAATCTAAATTAGATGATTAGTTTGTATTACTGGTGATCCAGACTGCTGTTGGACACAGGCCCCTTCTTAAATGAAGTTTTATATAATTACCATAGTGACCACACTACATGAATCAGTGCCCAGTTTGTCTTATTTGTGAGTGCCAGTTCACAGATTTTAGCTATCACAATAAAGGTTAGTTGTACATGCTATGAGTATGAACTCAGTCTGTTGCAATCTGAGAATAAAATGTAATACAACATGAATTATGTTTTCTTTTTTATACTTATATTACAATTATAATGTAATGTTTTTAGAAACTAAATTCTTGTGAAGTTGGCGACAGACTTCAGGCATGAACATACATAAAACTGCTATTAGGAATAAAATCTACACTTTTTACTACTGGATAACAATAGAAGTTTAAATTAGACACCAGATACTTAGAAAACAGGCGTCAAGGAATGTTACAAACAGCTGATATCATGGGGATTTTACAACCCTTATCAGTGTGATAATCTGTTATCAGCTTGGCAGAAAGTAACCTTTAATCTTAGAATAATATTTGGAAAGATTACAGGTACACAATTTAACAGAACAGGCTGTTACCTCCCGCGGCGGATGTAGTTTTCTTAACGGCGGCATAACTAATGGCTGTGCCGTGAACGTGTGACGACTGAATAGCAAACGCCTGTCGCAATGGTAATAACGTCCGACTCAATATTCCTGGATACATTGCGTAGCAAATATTATTTTGATTATGAGCAGTGCAAAGTTGCGCTATTGAGGTTATATTTTAGAAGTCTGAAACTAAAATGACATGACAGTGACATAACAGTTGTATATCTATTTCCTACGTTTGGAAACCACAATATGTTTTAGTTAAAGCTTTTATATAATATTATCAACTTCGTATTTATGATATCTGTAATAGAAATCGAATACACAAAATATTAATTTCTCTATACTTGCTAGATAATTATAAAGCAACCCTTATTTATCATCTTTAGTTTCATGACGCGTAATCTTAGTGTTCTAAATAACGAAACGCTTTAACGTCAAAATGGTAAACACATTATTACACTAGTGTTGAGCTGTGAACAAAAACATTTTTTTTTAATCATAATGGTAGAATAATTGATTTTTCTTGTAATTATTTTAATCTACAGTACATACTTACTTGAATATAAACAGAATTAATAAAAATATAAACAAATTTCGACTTGTAATTAATTTCAATTATTGCCAATAAATTATGAACTAACCACTTTATGTTATCCATAACATATTATCAGCATCGGGGATTTAATTTGTATTATTACTATCATAAGAGTTAATTCAAAATAGGTATTGATTCAATTTGATTATAAAACAGTATCATACTTGTTTTTTTATAAGTATTCTCATACGCAAGCAAAATAAATTGATGTTTTAATAACATTTTAAATCGATTTCGTGTTCATTCTAGTTTTATTATAAAAAATATTTATTCAGCTATTTTTAGTATTTGGCGATTTTTTTAAGGTTTATTACTGGAAGGCATTTTAAAGGTTTATTACTGGGAGTTGGTATTATTTGGTATATTTTGGATACTATAACTAAGAACAATACTTATACTGTGCTATAACTACAGTTAGAACAAAGTCAGTCAATTGACAAAGAGTACAGAACCATAGAAATGATATGTCAGTAAGTAATGTTATGTAAAATCCTTGAGGATTGTAAAACACTGCAAGAAAGGGGTGAGTCAATAATTAATTACTGAGTCACCCCTTTCTTGCGATCAATTTACAATTTTTAATTTTAACAGTGATGGTACGTTAAAATTTAAAATCTACTAATTTTCGTAGATATGTGTTATGCAGTCAAATGTCAAATCCGTGTCAAATGCCGTGTCCAAGGTCTTAATATAAGAAATAAATTTAATAAAAGCCGACCAAAGTGTTGTGTGTTACATTTGACAATTAAAAGGTGTCATCAGTTTTAGGGTCAATTCACACTGAACGAGCACCGGCCGGCCGGCAGCGGCTTTTTGAGGCAAAATATTACAAATCATTTTGAATTTTATCAACGTCATTAAAAAGTCCATAGTTATTTGAAGTCAAAGGAGGGGCAGCGCGGCGCCACGAAGCTGCACGAGCACGATTTTAACATTTCGAAAATAATATTCAAATACAATTCGAACATTTATTTAGATGATAATGATAAATATAACATATTATGAAAATCGGTACATTTATGGTATTTCTGTGCTGTCAAGTTTGGTACATTTTAGATTTTTGTTCACGGCGACAACGCTATTTTCGTAAAATTTACTAGTCACACTGAACCCACTTCACTTCACTAGCGATAGCGTTTCGTTTAGCGAAACGCCCGAAGTACAAGGTAAGCCGTTTATAATGTTTTTTTTTCGGATTTTCTTATATTTCTTTCGTTAACTTACTTTGTTTTGTATGTTGTGTATCACAAAATGTAATTTCCTTTTGATTAGTTATAGGAAAGTGCTCCACTAGCTCACAAATAGAGTTAATGTTGACTTTTTGCTAGGGCTTTGTTAGTCGTTCTTGTTTTCCTTGTAAAATCTGGAAAGTCCCGTGCATCGCATCTAGTGTGTGTCCGATGGTGACTCATGTGGTATCGCGTTATGTTTTTACATATCTGCTGGGTCAGTAGTGTTGTGGCGGCAGAGTGAAGTGGAGCGTAGTGCGCTTGTTATTGTTTTATACACAGTGATGTTCGAGTCGAGTGAATTCGATGATGACGACGACTTGTTCAAGGTAGGAGGTCACCGGGGACTGTGCGGACGATTTGGCGGCCGTCACACACGGACGCATCGCCCAAATTATATTGTCATCACAGATATTCGTAGATTAATGAAGTGTGTATAATGACATTTAGATTGGGAGGTAGTTGATCACTAATCTCTAGAGACAATTCTACTCTCAAACTGTTTTGTGTTGTAGTGTGGTGCATGAGTAATGATAGATTAACAAGTTCATTCATCATGTTCTAATGATGATGTACTGTGGGATCCTACATTGTGTATAAATTGCTGCAGTTAAGTTGTTTACATTCCGGTATTGTGGTGTATGTGCTGCTCCTAGACTGCTCATTAAACTGATGTTATGCCAGCAGATCTAGTGATATTCAAATAGTAAGGCTCAATAGATAGTTAATGCCGTGGATGTCATATTATTTGTGTTTGAACACTCAATGTTATCAAATGACAAAGAGACAAGGTTTAGATAACTTTCAATATTTTGCAGTTTTCATAAATATGTTCTATTGATGTACAATCGTAAGTTCACACACATTATTAAAGTGTTCATTGTTCATCTACGGGCAGTTTCTAGTTTAGGGAATGGGTATATGTCTACCCACAAACTCTCATGTACAAAATTCTAAGAACATTCAGTGATACCCCTGGTGTTATGTCCATGGGTTAACCTTAACTTTATGTTCAGGTGGGTCATGACTAGCTTTTGTGTACAGCCAGAATCCCAGTCTAGAAGAAGTATCTAGCTATATCTATCATTATTGTGATATCTTCAACCAGTCAATGTTAGTAAGAAGATCTTCTATACTATCTTTTGTTTTATCCAAGTTCCTAACCACACTGGATACCTCTTTAAAATATAAATTTAACACAACAGCATCACGCCAGTATTCCCCATAGTTATAGCCAAATTACCAAACCCACTGACCCAACAACTCAAGTAAGAGAAGAAGAAGCAAACAATTTTATTTTCCTTTCATTACAACATCTGTCTTCTTCCCACTGCTCCGTGGCCTGCTCCTTGTATGGCATGCTTCCCGGGTTGGTCTGTGCCAATTGAACCCAAGTGTTTCCTACAATGTAGTGTTTTCTGAAATCAGAACAGTAGTTACATTATGAATGTTTAATATACATTTTGCTGACACCCATACTAGAAAGGGTTCAAGTATATATTACAGTATCAAGTTGTAACATTGTAAGTTAAGACAGAACTTCTGTGTGACATGACTCACTCATGTGTGGTACACAAAGTACATTTCATTTGTTTGATACTATTGTTTTGGTTTAATTTGTAACTCATGAAGTCATGCATTCATTTATATTGAGGTTACTGAATTTCTCTGAAACTATAACACTTCCAAGTGAGTGGGCCAAGTCATAAGTACATATATAGTTTAAAAAAATTACTTTGATGTATTTATTCTAGGATGTGTTCATCTATTGATTGATGCTAATTTTATTTTTATATGAAAATGAAGTTGGATTAATGTGGCACTTCCACTGTTTAGGGTTAAAAGTAGTTCTAGCTAACTAATATTGTTACAGTTACAGTGGTATTAGCAATTATTATAAGAACTTAAAATGTATGTACCAAAGAGGTAGCAATCTATTAGTGGCCGGAGTCTCTTATCTGTCGCCAGCGCGGTCCCACCCACGTGTTCCGGAGTACGCGGCGGGATCTGATGCGGAGTTACGAATTTTTTATAATAATAACACGAAATATTATATTTGTAATGTTATGTTCGAAATAGGTTCACTGGCGTTAAGGTCAAGAAAATATCCAAAAGGCTCCAACGTCCAAAATGTTTTCGATGGTGTGAACCTATTGTGTTTTGTATTTATACGTTATTGTTACGCCGTGTGCAGGGTATAATCCACCCGGTGTCTAGTCCGCGCGGGCCGAGCATGGAGCTGGTGGTGTCGCTGGCGGTGGCGGTGGGCGCCGCCATCCTGCTGGCCATCATCTGCCGCTGCTGCTGCAGGAGCAAGTCGCGAGGCAGGGTCATCGCACGTGAGTCGACCCCCGTGTTACTAGCTCAACTGTTACTTGTGTTCCGGATGAAGGGAAGGCTAGTGAAATTACCGGACCACAACTTTAATTAAAATTATCTACCTACGTAGCGTGGCGCTTGTATTTCCGGAAGAGTTAGGCGACATTTCGTCGATGCCGTTATTGAGTCCCATGTTTAGGGGACCAGCCTATTGCCATCCACTGGGCAAAATACCAAATTCGATTTTGTATTAATGTAATACTGTCATCGAATCGGGAGGCAATTTATACTTAAAAAATAAATGTCAGTAGTCGATGCTACAATAGCTCTGTGTAGGTAGTTAGGTTGTGTAGAGCGTAGTGTATGCATAAATAAATGTTAAATTATATTTAGGTATTGTCGATCTTACGCCTTAAAGTATTGAATAACAGTTGTAAAACTAAAAGCTTCCATTCATAAAAATGTTTACACTAGATTGTGTACTTGTTGTCTTATCGTTACTTACAAAAATAGTTTCAATGACACATCAATTCCATTATGAACACGTGGTGGGGTAACAATACTGGTGGGGTGCAAGGACCGAGCCTCCACGAGTGCCGATATCTGAGACAGCAGGCAGACAGCCGTGCTACTAATGCCGATGAGATATATAAATTAAAAACATCTTTAAACCTGCTCAGATGTGACCCTGGCAAGAGTACAATTTTACGATTGCTGTTATGGAGCATTCCTTTTGCAGAATGGCAATCATAAAATTGTTAGACATTACACGGAGTATCGTGTAATGCCTTCTGACTCGTGTCGACGAAGAACACTTCTATATTTTCTTTCGTTCTCTACTGTGTGAAGATTTTGATTTTCAATTGCCATATATGCGACGTTAATAGTGTCAGACAGAACAGATGAAAGCCACTTGAATATAACGATAAGTAGGCTATCGGTCACTCCGTCGGTTATTCCCACTCTATGTGAATGACGTGTATATGAGCTCTATGTATATGAGCCATACAGCATGTCCTTGCCAGCAGACATAGATATCTTGTCTATGCAGGCTCAACCAAGTACTCATGTTGTGCAACAATAAACAACTCTCTCTTTAATGTTGTGGTCGAAAAACGCAGGCGCGCGAGCGTTATGATATTTTTCTTAAAGCAAAATTTTGAAGTTAAACATTTTTCTCGGTGGGCGACGATATGTTCGCCCTCCAATGGGACTTATGATTACATAAGCGGTATATATGTGATCCTTATATGTATATCCATCACATCCGGATACGAGTGTGGTGTTTAGCGAGCATAGTCCGATAGTTGGTGTCGTTGTCTTGTCGAAGCCGAACAATATCACAAACAATACAAAGTGCCGCGGTACTGTTACAGTTCATGTCACCCATGTATCATGTTGTCTCTGTCGTGTGCGGAGGTGTCCTCAAAATTAAAATTAGCTAATTTTACAGTTTTATAACAAATTAATAATAATATTAAAGTACACATTGCTATCACTGATAATTTTCAAGGAGATATGTACGATGTCAGCATCATAGCAGTCTTTACACGCACGCCTTTGATATTAGTTTGTAAACGTACGTCAAAACCTTTCTAGCTGAGAGCCATTAGGCTGTACCGCAGAGCTTCGTTAGCGTTACCCAACTAGTCCGGTCGCGAACACAATGCAAGGGCCGAATCTGGTCAGAAAATGAAACAATTATATTACAGTCTGCATTGATCCTTATTCCTTAGTCATTAGTGGATGATAAAAAGGTCTTTTAATAATAAATGTCATTTTATTAACGCTTCCTAAATTATATTCATTATTGGCACTTATAAACTTAAATGAACACATGAGATTTTATAAAAGTTGTAATGCTTTATTCTTAATTTTGAAAGACGAAGGGGTCGCGACCCTTAAAATCTTAATCTGGAGGTAACAAAGATTGTAAATCCAGTATATCTGCCTGCTGCGGGTATTTTTCGAACGTTTTCCTTTAACTCGCACGTGATTACGTTACACCTAAACTGGTTTAAGACGCGCAAGAATTAAGAGTTGCGATCGGGTTAATACGCGAACCACTCACGTCACGAATCACGAGACGGTCGCTGGGACATACATAATATATTGAAGCGTGTGAAATAATTATTGGTGTGATACCGTTGAGATAGTGCAATACTATAATTTGAACACTGACAACGCGTTGTCACTATTTTATAATTAAGCTAACTTAAACACATAGGCCCTGTAAGGCCCTTTAGTTTATGCACTGCGCACAATTTCATCACTATAATTTAAACAATACTTAATACAGTTTTGCGAAATCGTATCAATACGAAGGTGGAGGATAACAAGTAGTGGCGGTTGCTCCACATATTTTTAATTTAAAGAAGTACAATTTACATCCTTTTGATTCCGCAGTTTGTAATAATTTCGGTAGTAATATTAACTGATCAAACTTTGAACATGTGTCCTAATTCAAAATTGTAAAATAAAGCTTATAAAGCACTTATATGTATTTTTGTTATATTTAAAAGATTCATATAGATAGATAGATTTTTGGTCATAACAAGATCCTTATATTATTTTTGGTCCTTCGAGCCGGATTGTACAATGTTTACAGCGCGTGGCTTGATATAGCGTTATTAATATATAATACGTATATAGTAATATTTTACTGATTGTTTGTGTACACAGCGCCACCTGCCGATGGGGGTGGAGCGGCGCCGTACCCGCAGCAACAGTACGCACCTGCGTCATACCCGAGTAAGAACAGTACTAGTTACATTACTGTATCATATCGCTAGCCTCTTCATAACTATGTTGTGTTCGGCTTATAGTAAAAGTACAGTCCTAGGTTACCGACGTGCGACACTCGTAACGAGGCGCAGAAGCCCAATACATCGGACGCCGGTCTCAATGTAGTGGACAATGCATATCTGATGGTTGTGGAGGTCAGATGGCAGTCACTCGTGCTCCTGGTAAAATACTAATATTCAGCGGCACCTGGCTGGAACGGGAGTCGAACTCAACATAGTTAAAACGCTTGGCAGATGATGATGCTGAACTTTTGTCTGAATATACATAAAGGTACGTGTGACCTTATCATAACTTTTTGGTGAACAGCGCAAGCAACAGTAACTGTTTACCCAGTGACGGCGGCGTACCCCACGACGTCCCCGTACCCAACAGCCAGCCCTTACCCTTCGGGCGCGCCCTACCCCACAGGGGCGCCCTACCCGACGGGAGCGCCTCACGCGACAGGAGCGCCCTACCCGACGGGAGCGCCGTACCCAACGGGAGCCCCCCACGCGACAGGCGCACCGTACCCAACGGGAGCCCCCCACGCGACAGGCGCACCGTACCCCACCGGCGGCGCGTACCCCACGCCCGGGGGCTACCCGGCCGCACCCAGCGCGCCTGATGTTAATGGTATGTTTCTATTCACGTATTACTATGATGATGTATGGATTCAGTGTACTGCTTACCACTGATATTGTTTTATTGTACAGAGTAGCCGAACGGAGAAGTTATTGTTTTTACTTTCATCACTATGATGTTGTAAAAAGATTTAATCATTTTTGTATTTTTTCAATGTTGTTTGATTCAGATGAAGGGATAATTTAATTTCACAAAAACACTTCATTATTGAACCGACCTGAATACAGTATGATACAGTTTTATTATAATTATATATATGATTATTCGATAGACGCGACAGTCGTTAAATCACACTGGTACCAGTCACAACAGACTATCACTATATTGACTTTGACACTATGCTTATTATATCACACCGGGAACACTTCCAAACTCCAGTCTGCTACTGGGAAGTCCACTGGTCCACTTCCAATCAGAATCGTACCCAGGACTAGTAGGAAGTAGGGGCGGCTCGCTACTGTTATAGTACATAGATACGAGTTGGTGGCTTCTCAATCTGTATCACATTAAAAAGTGATCAGTGTAGTGTGACGTAGATGGCAAGTCATGGACGGGTTGTTGATCGTGTTACCGCCATCACTGTGGCGGTAAAGCACAACGTCGTGAGCAGAGATGCAGGTTCTAGTAGAAGCTTAAATAGGACCCCAGTAATCCATCTCTCAGAGTCGAGGAGAGGTGAGGTAGCATGCTTCCTACTTGCTACACGCACTCGTAATCGGAATTAATTTAGTCAGTTCTAGAATGTTGTTCCAACAGTCGAGCGGAGGATGCACGCTGTTGAACTGTCACAACGGAATCGATTGCAATTGCGCAGGGTTTCTCAAATTGGGGTACGCGAACCTTTAGGGGTTCGCCGTTCGATGGTAGGGGGTTTGCGACAAAATTTACGTAATGGCGACTTAAATAAGAGTACGTATAGAGTAAGATTAAAATTATCCAAAATTTCTCCTAAAATAAACTCAATTTACGCGAAAAAACAAGCCCTTCCATCACATTAATAACTTTTTATTTTGAACACTTGCCTTTTACTAGTACTTACTATTTTCGTTTTTATTATAATAACTAAAATAAATTATTGTTATTTTACTGGATTTTATTTTTTATATTAGGGAAGAGGGGCCTGGTGCTCGCAGGAGTTTAGGAACTTTAACAGGGGTACGTGGGGCCATAAGTTTGAGAAACCCGGTTATATCGGATGCAGGTTTCGTCATTTCTTGGTATCGGGGATGTTCGTGATCCGATTACTGATGTTGTACAGTTACTGCGCAGGCGCGGGGTGTTTCCTACCGTCATCAGCTACTAGTTAGGATAATCATCATGCGTGTGGCGCACTCAGTATGATCGGCGCGGACGCAAACAATGATTATTGTCACACCCTGTATGGAAACAGGTACAGCTTCAAGAGATACAATATATCGCCATATGTACCTACAGTACGCAGTGCGTGTGTTAGCTCAGTGGTAGCTCCGACTTACGAGTGGTAGTACGTGGGCGCGAATACAAGCGGGTGATCACCATTCAAATCAGAATTATTCATGACTTATTCATTTGCGTGCCTCGACGCTAATCTCTATTAGAAATAGTCCCGAACTCTATCTAAAAAAAAAATCTCTAAAATTTCCACTTCGGCCTACCAATGTCGCGTTTTGAGCTTAAACATATATTTAACTAGCGACCCGCCCCGGCTTCGCACGGGTAGCAGAGTATATACACCTTCTTTTTTTTCCGTCGAATTGTCGTATCAACCTGTTACGTCGGGTATTTACTCAGCGCACGCTAGTAAAGCTCCCAGTCAGTATGATTTTTTTTCCGACATCTTCAACTATCATCGTCATATTTCAGCCAATTTACACAAAACCTTAACGAATTATACACCTAAACCTTCATCATGAATCGCTCTGTCTATTGGTGAAAATCCGTTCAGTAGTTTTTGAGTTTATCGCGAACAGACAGACCGATGCGGCGGGGATTTTGTTTTATATAGATGTAGTGATGTTCTATATTACGAGAATTCTGAAAGAGGTCTGCGACCGATATCGTGATATTTTCAATATATCTTAATTTTGACATAATCTCTAATCGTTTGACAATCGTCCCTTATTTCAATATCTCTATTTGTTGAGATCGAGTTTGACACATACGGTCATGCGTCATGCACCACACTGACGCATGTTTGTGTAATTCGCGTCTTATCAATACTCTCTCAACCTGTGTTTAAATTTACTTCATATGATCTGCCCATAAACTTCCATTACTGAATATACGACATTGCTGCCACATTTAATGCTGTTATTAAGTCCCATAGTATGGGGGGCGAGTATTTTAGCAATATCTCCAAACTTCGGATTGCTACTAAGAATTTCTCCAACCCAATAAAACCTTGCTCTATCTGGAAATCGATCCCAAGTCCTCGCGCTCAAGAGTAAGCAGTAATTGTCCGTCAGTTATAAAAACAAGATATAACAGTAATATATTGTGTAAACCCGACAAGGAACGTGATTCTATGAACATTACATTATTATGTTGTGTAGTGCGGACGCGGTTCCTATGACTAATTACATACATTAGTTAGTTGGAATGTTGGTTTTAGTGTTAATCATATTTATCATATTATTAATAAGAATTGGAATAAAAAAAAACACGAACATTATGTAGTGTCCATGGTGCAGTGGGAACAATGCTGATATTAAGCCGCATCTGCGAGTATCCCGCGTAACGCCAGTGGTAGTAGATATCCAGTCTGACAGTGAACTGAAAGACGAAATTAAGAACCTTTTTTGACTTGTCTTGTATCGTGTAGAGATGAGTTACAAGAGAATCGCTCATGCCGTAGTGTAAAGATTAGCCAGTCAGCAATGGTGGTATCGAGGCTGACTGCCCAAGTTGCACCTGACGAACTCATGTTTTATCACTCATGGAGGCTGTTTCCTTCCCCTACCTTTTGTCATTGCTTCATTTTGTACTGATCATGTCGGTCGGTAGCTCGTAGCTATATACAGCTCATAGTTACCGCACAGATCAGTGGATCTGAGAGGTTAAGCCGCGCTTGCTGAGGTCAGTTCTTGGATGGGTAACCGTTTTTCACATCAAGACCCCTCTGTGCCGCGGAAAGCAGTTGGTCCCGGATATCATACAAATACCTATGATAGACGTTACGGGTGTCGGGTGTCAGCAACCCAAAGCAACCTAAAAAGTCTGACATCCAGTCTAATCTTAGAGTATCAGTGTCTCCCAGTTATTGTGTGACGGAGCTCAGACAGCAGTCGCTTCGTGTAAGTTACTGATATTCAGCCGCAACAATTTGGACTGGGAGCCGACGCCAATGTAGTTTGCTAAACGCACGCGGATGATGTTGGGCTTAATTTCGTGTTTCAGTTCATTGCCAGAATGGGTATTCGTTACCACCGGTGTTACGTGGTGCTATCACAGATGTGGCTGAATATCAGCATTGTTACACGCACTTCATAATCGCACATCATGTCACACACACATACACATACAGACCCGATACATGTATGTGTATACCATACAAATAATAGTTGTGCGCGATGATCATGACGACAGATATCAAGTTTTTGTTTATACTTATCTACCGTTCAAGGAAAAAAGTAGCGCCAGCCACAAGTGTAAGCTGCCCTCGGCCTCGGCCTCGAGGAAAGAAAGATAATTTATTATTAATAGCGATGACTCGGAACCTACTGCTTCCGCCATTGCCTAATGCGGTGATATGAGTCGGTCGAGAATCAGTTACTTGATTGGTCATAAGGAAATCCCAACGAAATTGTGTCAATGGATTAAAAACCCGTATTTGACAATAATATACAGAGGGTCTAGAAACTCCACATTGAGTATACATAAGTGATCGTTTCGCATGAATTAAGTGAATATTTAGATTTTGGTAACATTATGACTAATCTAAAGCGGCTTTTTTAAAACCTGTCTTCGATAATAAGAACGCATACACTGCCGATGTTTATTAACGATGTGTACATATCTGACTGTACAAAATACTTGTATGTGTAGTAAATCGTTGTGCAGTTGCCACAAACTTCGGAACCCGTGAATATATTTAGAAGGCTACATAACATAACGCTCTAATATGCGGAGGCTAGGCAGTAACACGGGTACTGCAACGTGTTAAAAATAATGAAGGGATAACTTGAAATATTTCTCACTGTGAGATTTTGCCCGTGCGCAGCAGTGGGACACTGACGTGCTTTGAATCATTGTAAAGTTATCAGTAGGTATAGCATTGATAGGATAGTCTGGCGGCCATCACCACGGTTTGAGTTCGGTCCTGGGCCGAACCTTGAGTTTTGAATTCATCACAGAGTGTTTCAAATCAAAACGTTGATGTAGTGTGTAGTCCAACGCGTGCCAGACCAGCGTGGTGGACTGAGGCCTACTCTCTTCTCATACTGTAAGAGGCCCGCGCCCACCAGTGGGACAGAAATGGACTGAAATATAATAATTATTACTAGTTGTAATATGATATATGTGTATATTGTGTGAATTTCTTTATAAATGCATTCGTGTGAATCGGCTCGGTGCAGCGGTGGTCGCGTGTTCCTGTATGTATAAAGTTTATCTTATCGAATTTCAGTGAACATAATGTGTTACTGTGCCAGTATGGTAATGTAACTGTGGGCACTCTGTGTATTGTAACAGTACACAAGTGACACACAAGTTAGCTAGGAAACGTATGGATATAAACGACGCGTTTGCTTCCAGCGGGGAAGATTCATCACAATATAATACTTACTATCAGGATGGGTTGAAATTCTTGTCACGGTCGTATTCCCCTCCCAATGTTCGAGCAAGCCCGCGCTGTGCCAGTAGTCTTAAACAAGTCCACAAACATTCAGTTCCCTGGCTGTTGCAACCCTTCAAGCCGACGCTCGAGTCCCACCAGAGGGCGTCACTAGCTGCTGTTGCTTTGTTTATAGTTGCTCAATTGGAGGCCTCGTTTTTCCGGTTAGTAATAGATACTCCGTGAGTAAACTGCGAAGGGTTATATTATATTGTTAAATATTGTGATGTTAGTCTAACTGGGTAGTAGTGATTCGTATGTACAATAGTCTCTGCTTTACACTTTGTGGTGTAGTGAACTAGTGAGCAGCGTCCTCCTGTGACTTTCACCATTTAGTGTGGCGCTTGTTTGCGCCTTATTCATAACGAGGTGTTTCCCTGCTTTTCCCTTGTCTGCGACTTTGTCTGCGTGAATTTTGTATTTATTATTTAATACGGAATTGTTTTGCTGCAATAATACAAACAAGCCTATGTCCTTCTCCAGGTCCCAGGCTACCTCTATGTAAAATTTCATAACGATGAGGTAACAGACAGACAGAGTTACCTCCGTATTTATAATAGTGCGGATACTCTTTGCGGTCCCGCGATGTGTACACATACACATACACTATGGTGGTGGTTTTAACATAGTATGAACAAAGTGAAGGTGGTTCTTATCTAAGATACGTTTAAGCCTTAATTGCACGTTTTCATAACAGTTATTAGCCATACTCGTACGTAGCAACAGTTAGCTGTTTCATTCGTCTCACTGCTGAACGTTCCTGGATATACTAAATACATCTCTGTCTAACCCTTCGGTGAAAATGGGCGTTATGCTATACTACATGTGTATAATATAAGTATTATTGCCGACTGCTGAGCGTAAGGTCCTGTGTTCGATTCCCGGGTCGGGCAAAGTGTTATTGGTAAATGGCAATAGGCTCGCGCACATGAGACTCAATAACAGCATCGGCGAAATGTTGGTGTACCCTTCGGGAATACACGCGTTATGCTATGTTATATATGTTATGTTAAGTGTTATTGTTATAGCGCGACGAAAGTTCCGTAGTACCATTGTCACGTTATGTACAACACACGTATATACATATACAATACATTAATAACATATTTTATAACAATTTCATCATGGAACCATGTATATTTCCTAATTGTTACCATAATATTTTTTGATTAGTATACGAGGAAAAACAGTGTTACTTCAGTACTTCTGAATTTTATCTGATATTATTTGTGGGAGAACGATTACAGTATAAAATAAAATACAAGAACATTAATTACAAGATGTTCGTCAGTTGCCTACATTGTTGACTCTTGTCGGTGTACACTTACAGCTTTATTCACGTACATTGTTCGGGGATGTCGGACTAGTGGTGGGATCACCTCACCACCAGGGTCCCGCGAACTCGTCACATGAACAGCTCATGAATATCGTGACAGTTTTAGTTACATGTTAAGGTTAAATTAAATATGATGTGAACAAACTTCGATACGACGCCATTTTTATTGGTAGTAAAGCAACTTTGAATAAATTGTCGTCAGAAGGTCCCTTCTTCTTTCTCTTTACTTCGAACTATGTATTGAAGCTACCTTAACATATCTACTAACAAAGGCGGTGTATTCTCAGTTTGTTTAACAATATTTAACCTACATAACTAAAATTAAATGCTGGGCTCATTGGGCTCTCTGGGTTATTCAGAGTGCGATCCCCGAAAAATGCACGTATACAATATGTATATGTATGTGTGTACAGAGGTACATAATATAAGCGTGTGTATTAGTAGTTAGTATTGCAACTAATACGTGTAACGTTGGGGTTTGCTTGTGTCAGCTTTCTATGGGATCGCGCCGCCCGGCTGGACCGCGCAAGGTGGGTGCATAACGCTACGACTGCATAACTAGCGACACCAAACAATATATTGTCTCAGTAAATATTATAGAAAATAGTTTAGTTTATGATTCACTCGCTGTGTACGTAGAAAGCTTTGTATCGTATTGCATGCGTTAGGGGTTACATTTCTTATAACGATTCCTACATTCTATAAAAAACCCAACTGACTTAAATTTTATTGCTCTTGAGACTTGGTGATTAGTCTGTGAGCAGTATTGCTTGTATTGTTGTATTTGCTTTGTATTATATTATATAGATAGACCTAGATAATATCTTATCATTGTCTTAGTGGATTATTTAAACTTTTAAGGTAGTTACAGACCCGAGCCGAGCATGGAGCCTGTCTCGTACACTTTGTTAATATTTTATTGTAACATATTCCACTATACCGTATGAATTTCATCTTAGGCAATGATGCGCATGTTTCCAAAAAACTAGGTGTGTAGTGTAGCTAGGTTTAACTAATATGAGTGCAGTTCTACTGGAGGCTCCTGAACTGCTTATTTCACCCGCCATAACGACTATATGTGAGCGTAGTTGTGAATGGCGCCACAGCCAGTGATATAACTTTAGCCTTAGGTAGGCAACACGTCTGCAATATGCTAGTGATGGTTTATCATCAGGTGAGCCCGGAGCTAGTTAGTCGCCCTGTCTCATACATTAATAATGTAACATAAGTGGTACTGTAGTGGCTGGACGCTTGGCTTCGATCTGTATGCATCTGTAGGCTTGACAGTTTCCATCGTTAATCTCGCATGCCCTACAACTGCGTGCATAATTCTAACAACTAGACCTTGTGACTGCCTCATTGGTGTTTCGGTCGCAATCAGAACTGCCGAGCATGAGGTCCTGGATTCGATCTCCGGGTTGGGCAGTGTTATTGGGTTTTTCTGTATAGAAAACTCCCAACCCAATACCAGCCACTCCCAACCCAATACCTGCCCAGAGTTTGGAGTGATTTACATAAAACTTAATATTGTACCATGTATGTTACGTGTTTGTACTGTGTGTAAGTTATTATAATGTGTATGTGATGTCCACAGCGGCGTGTCCGCCGTCGTACGAGCAGGTGATGTGCGGCGACCACAAGCAGCCCGCCTTCAACCCGCACGCGCACTAGACCACCACTCTCCACACTACACACTACACACTACACACTACACACTACACACTACACACTACACACTACACACTACACACTACACGCTCACTTCTGTGAGACTGTACTGAGGTAACTCCGAGATTCACGTAACACAACGGTTATTTAGCTGAATCCCTAGTGAATGGGTTCGAGAAATGATAACTTGTTGCATTTAATAATGTATAGCACCGATATTGTGATGCAACAAGTCGCCGGACGGATCAAGGAGCGAGATCCTTATTGTTTCATAATCTAAACATTACGAATATTCGATGTTATACATACATACATGAGTAATTAAATCTGTGAACTGACTCGTAATAAGAATTAATACTTTTATTACCAGTTAGTTACAGCACTATATACATAGTACTATACTATATGTATATACTACTATATTACTATTTGTTCGAGTGGGATTCATATTGAATAGCGACCTTTGTACTATCTTAGTAAAATGTTCACACTCGACAATACGTACAATCGAGTGCAAAACGTATACGTTTAATCATGAGTCGAATAGTAAAAGAGTGTGCCCGACAGTACTCGTATTATTGCGATAGAGAGTAAACTATACAACTATTGAATAAACAAACGAGATGCACAAATAATTCTGACAAATTTGTAGTGAGAAATAGTGTAATGAGTTGTTTTATAACTCTGTCTCGCTCTTTTTTAGTAGTTTTTTATATAATCTGTCCCTTTCTATATTTGCAGTCTCGTCACTGGTTCTATAGTTTGTGTTCTCTGTGAATCTGTAATTGTAGTATAATTAGTGATTCAATGAAGTCCTGATGTTCTCATGTATAACATTACGAACGCTGAACGGTTGCTCCGGCTACAGAATACTGTGAGGATACTGAACGTAAGTCATTGTATTTATTTATAAGATAATATTATTTTGTTATGAGATTATTATGAAGTGTATTCCGAATTATTTTCAACAGGGTTCTATATTTGTTCACAAATAACTTCAGCTGCAGATGTATAGTATTTTGAAAGTTTTATTTTTAATATGAATGTTAAAAGTGATGTAGATCTCAAATTGTAAAAATATTACAATAATTTATATTTTAAATACGATTTGTCGCCGATAACTACTACTTACAAATATATAGAATTGTTATTTATATGGTTGCCCAGCAGTGGGACGCGACAGGCTAAATGTAAGAGTAATATTTTTTTAAATACTTCCAAGCTTTATGTATGTTAAAGAGGCATCGACTAGTGCTTGATCAATCAATTCTTGTTTACTTTGTAGAAATACCACAAACTTGTTAACTTTGCCAAAAGAAAGCTAAACGCGAATTTAGTCACAAAGTCTTTCATTAGTTGGTGCATCTTTAACGGTTTAATGTACCTATGTATTAAAATATAATCATTTTAGTATTATACATATAGAGTTCATATTTTAGTTATAATGAATGTTGGAGGTGAGAGAAGATCTGTGGAGACTGAGCAAGTACGATACGACTCGACACAATTATAGTTCAGGCGATTTTATATCTTTATGCATTCAAAATTAGGGGGATAACAGCATGCATGATTTGATAACAGATTGTATTGTACACCGAGTGTGTCATCATATGAAGGTGCCTCTTTTTGTTTGTATATTTACTCAATGCTGTTGATCGATGATGTTCGGTACATTTTGTATGATCGTGTGGCTGTGCACGGCAAAATTGAAGCAACTATATAAATATATGTTATAACATTATGTTTGCTGAATAACAAAGTACCTATTTTTCATAATTAGCGGGACATTTACCTAAAAAATATCAGTGGCGCCGTTTCTTTTTTTTTTTTTACAAATTAAACTAATTGAACTAACTAAACTAAGTTTTAGAAATGCATGGGTTATATTTTAGTCCTGTCAAATCAGTATATTTGCTTTTTATGAAATTTATATAAACATTAAACATGTTCTGTCCGTTTTTTGTAAAAAAAAAGACAAATGGTGATTAAAGTCAGTTTAATGTGGTGTTTAACAGAATTTTGTAAATGTAAATATAATCTAATTGTTTTGTTGTCTGTACAACATGTCGATCAACAAATGCAAGTAGTTGTAACATGTCGAGGCACCTGACGGCTGTATCAGCATTTCTTATTATATTAGTAACTTTTTAATATACTTGTTAGTAAGTAAATATCAGTGTCACGAATTATCAGGTTGTTTACATAATTATGCTCACTTTTGATTAGCAATCTTCCTGTTTATAATATTTAGTACACTCGGAGTTAACAGTTATCTGCCCGAGTGTACTCGTTGACTATGTATGTACCTGTACTTAATTAATTTAATTAGAACATTGTACAGCTCATGATCTTATACGATATATGTACATTGTACCTACCTAGTAGTGATGATAAGTGTTTGTATCACTCGTCCCTTCGTTTTGATAATTGTGAAAGTATTAAAAAATTTATACATTTCAAATTATTTTGCAAATCGAGGCTGTGTAAATGTTTTTTTTTAATATTACGTATATTTTTTGCAGTTTCGATAACAAAAAAAAAAAAAAATTATTAAAACATTTTAAAATTGAATCCTAAACGTATATTGTTTGCCAATGATAAAGTATAATGAGTACATGTTTCAGTACCTGTGCCATCGTACATAAGTCTAATCTAATGTTCAATCAAATTCGTATGTCTGTTTGTCGAGTTTTCTACTCAGAAGTGGCTGAATATCAGTATTTTACTCAGAGCTATCTTAAGAACCTTCCGATACCGGTATCCAACATTTAGACAATATATTGTACTATTTGTACCAATAACAATACCTCTATAGGTACCTGTTATGCCAATTTGATGTTATGTTATAAAGTTAGTACAATATTGTGCGTGTGTGCGTGCGCTCCACTTGTTGTTAGGTCACACATATGTTACTATATGTATGTGTGCGGTCGCCTGCAGAAGTGTCGCGCCTTCGAAGCAAAGGGTAATGTGCTGTTGCCAGGGTTAGCAACTTATTAAGGAAATAGAAAAATTACAGGAGTTTATATCAGAACCTGGGGTTCATATATTCGGCGTTTATCGGAGCGTTGTCTTTTAAATTATAAAATGTTGCTAACCCTGAGATAGCACTATTAAAGTGGTATATTTACTAGATCCATCGTTACAAAGGCTAGAACAATAACATCATTCTAAAACCTTTCAGTTTGGTGTAAAGTGCTCACTTTGAGTTTTATTGAGTAAGTTATCACTTCTGTTGGCGAGCGTACTCGAACTGTTAATGTTAAGTATACATTGTGATATGAG
This sequence comes from Shargacucullia verbasci, assembly GCA_947562105.1. Classification (NCBI taxonomy): domain Eukaryota; kingdom Metazoa; phylum Arthropoda; class Insecta; order Lepidoptera; family Noctuidae; genus Shargacucullia; species Shargacucullia verbasci. The sequence continues at coordinate 10,548,887 of OX387303.1, read as the reverse complement.
TAGGTACTCGGAGCGGAGTTACATATTATAAATAGTTAGTAAATATTATTATCTTCCATATTCGAGATTGTACCAGATAACTATTATTTACTTTAAAAGTATAAGAATACTGTATTTTTTCCAAATATAATTTTGAGCTTTATTCGGTTATGATAAGGTGCATTTTGTTACGATAAACATTTATAAATTAACTTTTAAGTGTCACCAAGTATATTTTAATTTTCATACAAAATGTATTAAAATAAAATGCGTTACGCATGGCTGTGTGGGTTTTATTTGAACAAGAAATACTCCTTAATGATAGTTGGTTACGTCATCATCACGCTTTTAGTGCTCCCAGTACTGGGACAGGCCTGCTCTTTGACAAAATACATCGCGCTCCACACCGAGGGCCCAGGCCGCGAAGCTGCATGTTGATAGGCAAGGCTGAAGAATTCTGGTTGTGGAACATGACACTTCTCACGATGTATTCCTTCACCGATAGTGTAATGACTAATCAGTGACAATGAGTAATGTACAGACGCTGCCATTGGTGCTAGCCCGTTAGGATTCGAACCCATGACCTACGCTATGACTCATCTATGACCAACGACCGCTGGACCGCAACTGCTTTCGCCTGTATATAGGTAGTATACAGTTATTCTCCTCTGACAGTTAATAAAGATTATGTTTTCTTCGATTGTAAAGTTGTCTATATTCTTAATATTTTAGTTTTAAAGCCCCTTCACTGTCAGCTTAATCGAAATCGATCGATATTCCTATACAAAATAGGGTTGCACTTTAAAAAGATCGGTTGGCTTTAGAGGAGACTGAAACGATAGACGTTGCGTCATCGAAAATAATAATAAGTGTCGCGTCACGACGCCAAAAATAATGACCAGTGTCGTGGTCGTGATACACAAGCGTTCCGTCTCCGAAAATTTTAACATACGTCGCGTCACCAAAAATTTCAGATGAAAGTCGCGACGCCAGTAAAAATTACATAAAAATTCGTCGCAACATAAAATATTATAAATGGACGTCATGACGCTTAAAATAATAGACAGAACTCGTGACGCCAAGTTTTACTAAAACGTAGGTAGATATCAACGCCAAAAATAAATAAACAGTTATAATAAATAAATATTGAGACGCCGATAATAATAAAACAGACATCATGATGTTAAAAATAAATAAAACGTCAAACGAAATAAAAAGCCACGACGCCTATAGTAATACATAAATCTAATCATTTTATTGCAGACATGTTGTACAAGGATGGTAAATTAAAAAAGGTTCAAACATGCACCCTGCAAGGGCACTGCAAGATAAACTTAACTACTACTTTATAAACTATGTACACATACATAATTATTACAGTATATATAAAGTCTTTAGCATTATTTTAATCTTCAAAATACTTGCAATGTATAATAGCACTTCTGATACAATACCACAGCCGTCGCTACGCCAGTAATAATTAATTAATTAACATAGGGACGCTAAAAATATTATTAAGACATCGCAACGCCTTTTAAGCAGAGGTAAAACAATAATAGGATGTCTTGACGCCAATAATAATTAAAAGACGACGACGACGTCTCGACGTCAATATAAATAATAAGTAGTGGGAACGAAGATACATAGACGATTTCGATGCCTAGATTAGTAACGAGATGACAAAAATAATAACAAGTCGTCCCGATGCCAATAATAATAATAAACAAGTGTTGCGACGCCATAAATAACAAGACATCGCGACGCCTAAAATTATAAGAGGACGTCGCGACGCTTATTGTTATAGATACACTACCGAAGACTCAAATGTAATAAGATGTCCCGATGCAAAAATAGTAATTAGGCGTGGCGATGCGGATAATAAATCATTGGCGTCGCGACGCCACTAATAATTAGTAGCTTATAGTCATTTATCGATAGTAGTCCAAGTGTCACAAAGCTGAAAATAAAAAACATGCGCCATGACGCCAAAATAAAAAGTGATACACTATCGAGATGTCTCGATGATGAAAATTAAATAGTAATAAGTTGTCCTCTTACCGAAAATAATAATAAAGTGTCACGACGCTGATGACATTCAAGGGCGCTACATGGGCGACATTGATCGCGACGGCCCTGTTAATAATGTAGTGGCGTTGCGACGCCAATATACATATATAATAAACAGCTGTCGCGACCCCAATAGTATTAACGTTGACAATAATATACAGGCGTCGCGACGCTAAAATTAATAGGACGTCGCGACGCTATAATAGTGAACAAGCGTTATGACGCCTTATATAAAAATAATAAAACGGCGACACCGACAGTGACAAATTGACGTCGCGACGATAATAATAGTTAATGGATGTCCTGACGCCAAAAACGCGACAATACTGACGTCCAGACGCTGATTATAATAACCAATTGAATAATTATTAGTTTTGGCTTCGCGACGTGGCGAGAATAATTAATATGATAATAATAAACAGGCGTCTTTTTATTAATATTGGCGTCAGGGCGCCTTATTATCATAACGCCGGGACGTAAAAAAAAAATGTAGTGACAGTGAACATAGAGAAAAGATGTGGTGACGCCAAAAATAATAAACAGATAAAGCGTTGCAACAAAAATAGACAAGCGTCGTGATGATGATCGAAATAGAACGTTGTGATGTTAAAATTAATGGATGGATATTGCGACGCCGATAATAATCGTCAAATTTCACTCAATGAATTTTGATAACCGTCGCAACTGCGATCGACATATACATACGTCTTTTGTCAAATAATGGGAATGCATGCCATGCCATTAAGGGCACTTCCCGGAGGGGTGACTGTAAAGAGGCCACCCCCTCGTGCACATCCCGGGGATACTATTACTACTACAGACTGTAAAGGTCCCCCCATTACCCTCGCTGGGTGTTGTGCACGGGGATCACTTGACGGCAGCGATTGGTGTAGCTACTGGCTGAGTAATTAATTTTCTACGCTATGTTTCGAAGGTTCGATTTTTGCACAAAACAATGACCTACAGATGTTGATGTCCTAAAGTTGTTCTTGGTCTGGGTGTACCTGGGTGATGTATGTTTGTAAACTGGACCCATGATAGCGAACAAATCTTAGAATGGGGCAAGGTATGGTGTGTCTGCTTTGGGAGCACCAGATTGCTTCGTCCTGCTCAGTGGACAGGCAGCCTGAGTCAGTGTCGTGCATGGCGCACGCGCGGTGCCGCGGCGCCATGCCGACGCAACGACACTTGTGCTGAACAGGGCTGGCACTATAGAGCTGGCTATGTGTACTGATTGTGCTGCGTATTTTTTTTTGTTTTTAGATTACACTAAGTATAGTATATAAACAGTGTAAACTGATCTTTTAACAAAATTATAAATCGAGAAAGTTAAAAGGAATTAATTAAGGTATTCTCACGTTCTCCGTTTTCCATTGGATAGCTGGTCTCGGTTGGCGCCAGTGCCTCTGAGCTGAACCTGCAGCGATGCACCTGGCAATACAATCAGTTGAGTAGCTTGGCGCGCAGAGTAGTACTACCCTGAAAATTACGGCAAATAGGCTTAAACGATTTTAAGATTTAAATAAAGAAAGTACTCTGTATATATGATTGCTGTCTGCGATCTATCTGTCTATCCAGCTCTTGTCTGCCTGTAGGCCTCCTCTTTTATTCACCACTTGCCGGTTCTCAGTTAGTCACATTCTCTGTCACAACTATTGCGTTGGCAGTCTTCTAGGTAGACGTCATCACGACATATATTGCCTCGATCCACCATTCGTGGTTCTGCCTGACAAGTAGCCCTCGACCATATTCACTTAAGCGACGTGATCGGTTTAAGAATTATTATCAGTGCTACGTACTATTAAAGTTATTTAGCAAAAAAATGTCGAGTACAATTATTTTATAAATAACGGAGTGAGTATGGAAAGATAAAAATGTGATATGATTTTATTGTTGACGCTATAATCGTATGTAGGTGTTTCAACATACATTGTTTGTACGATAAAACTTACAAAAATAACATTAATAAGGCAAATTAGTGGGATACAGGATCGTCTAGCGCACCCTGGGCAGTCAGCCTTGTTACCACCATTGCTGACTGGCTAATCTTTTGAGTACGGCATGATTCCATGCTCGTATCAGCACGCCTGAAGAAGGTATTGAATTTAGCAATTAGTTACAGTAGGCTGTGATAAATATAACGCAACGATGTCACTTAGCTTGTTTCTGATGCTTGTTGTCCGAAGGCAAGGCTGCCTTCTAATATCGAAACACCTCCATTATCAATATGTTTACTTTAATCACTTCCAATTTTAATTTTGAGCACAAGAACACAAATAGCTAACAAAATAACATATCACGTAAAGAATATTGTTTTTACAACGCACTCGAGACGATACTTAAATTAATTGTAGTTTTACGTAACGTAACGCGTCTATTCCGCAAGGGAGCGTCATAGGATGCCTTCTATTTATAATTTACATTAACGACCTTCCCAAAACAATAAACGGACCATGTGTGTTATTTGCAGATGATGTCTCTATACTCACCTCGTGCGAAAAAATTGAGAATATAAACGAAAAACTCAATTTTCTTCTTACTTCAACATTAAACTGGATGGAAAACCATAACTTAGAAATAAACTTCTCAAAAACTAAATTAATTACCTTCCACCCCCACCAAAAAGCCCCGATAAAATTAAACTACTCCTACAATAACACAAAACTAGAACATGTTAACGAATTCACACTCCTTGGTTTAACAATAGATACATATGTAAATTGGAAAGCACATATACAAAAAATTCGAGCAAAACTTTCAAAATTTTCATACGCCTTACGCGAAATTAAAAAGACCACCAACCTGCAAACAACACTTATTACATACTATGCCTACGCCCTAGCGTGGCTTAGCTATGGCATCATATTGTGGGGGAATAGTACTGATTCGCATACCATTTTTACCTTGCAAAAGAAACTCATCCGGATAATAACCAATATTGAACAAACAGACAGCTGCAAACCACATTTCCAAAAACACAAAATTCTCACACTTACCTGTTTATACATCCTAGAAGTATGCAAATTCGTCCGACATCATCCTGAATTCTACACTATCCGACAAGATATTCAAAATAAATATAGTCTACGACACAAGAATAGATTAAATCTACCTACATCCAACCTAAAAATACATTCTTCCGGTCCGCTAATCATGTCAATAAAAATATATAACAATCTACCTAAAACGATCAAAGATGAAACAAAAACGACTGTGTTTATAAGCAAATTAAAGAATTTTTTACACTTAAAATGCTACTATACATTACTAGAGTATATGGACGATAAATCAATAAATAAAAAATAATGCACATACTCCTAAAACCCCATACCAATAAATACCAATACAAACACACACACACGCACACGCACACGCGCACACACACTCACACACACTCACACACACACACACACACACACACACACACACACACACACACACACACACACACACACACACACACACACACACACACACACACACACACACACACACACACACACACAACAAGAATAGAATATAATATGTTATTACACTTATGTTTTAGTGATAAGCATAGATTTTAGTACTATACTAGGTAATAAGATAATATTATGTACTGCAAACCTCTCCATCCTCTTTATGCTGTGCCCTACCGGGTCCATATTGTTTCGAATATATTGTTTTAACTTTATAAGATGCCAACTGTATAACATATGGAACGCAAATAAAGAATTGAATTGAATTGAATTGAATTGAATTTATGATGAAGTACCCACATAAAACGTCACATTTTGCAAAAAATAGTGACGAATAAATAAGGACGCAAAACATAAATAAGACACTTTGCTCTCACAATATTTGTAGGCGCTTGCCGTGGTAGTTTTAATGATGCCGACGAGCCAGGCCTGTAACGAGCATCACAAATCTTGACTGATACTAGAGTGATAAAGATGAACGTCATCTCTGAAGTGATAGCCCTGGAGCAAAGTGTCTGTTGGCGCCGGAGTGTCGACGCCACTTGTTGCGATGTCGCGCCTCTCATCTGCGCGAGTATTAAATATTTCTGCTTTCCAACTACGCGACACGCAGTCAATATCCTGCTCAGTAATAATAGTGATCTTACACTGTGATGCCTCCAAGTAGAAAGGTACAAAAGGCTCACATTTATTTGTTCTACAAACAGAATATCTTCTTTTATTTAAGAGCTTAGCTCTTGTCGTTGGAGCAACCGCTACTGTTATTTCTACAAACGAAGACAGAAACACTATAACTAGAAAAAAAAAGTTTAAAGTAGACAGGCTAGAATGATAATGGTCTCCCAAGAATATTGACGATAATTTCAGTCAGTCAGTTCTGATCGACCTTTTACAAGAAGTGACTATCTGCCACAGTCTGGGTCTGACACTCAAGAAGATCATAGTACAACATAAAACTGAAAGCCATTCTAGATTAGACCATAGTTAGACCTTGTCACAACAGCTTTCGAGTTTTTATTCGACTCATGAAGAAGTCTATAACATTCACATACAAATCTGAGGGTTCAACGTCAAAGATCGAAGTTTATAAGTCCCGATTGACTTAGCCTTCTCGGCCTGTGTACGCGTTGTTAACACAGTGTCTCCGTGTGTCGTCGACGTCACAGAGTCGCGGCGTCTTCTCGCTCCGGTCACCATTACAATGATAACCGCGACACAGACATGATCATCTCCAGATATTATCTGGACATTTTTGTACTTTTATACTTTTTACATGCGTGTGTGAGCTAGCCTATGGTCAGTGCACTATTACAGTAGGTACAGATAAATATATGTGTGTGATGTGTGCTAGAAAATCCTGGGATTGTTCGTCAACGCTAACAGCTGAGGACTAATGGAGTGACAGTGCTATCGCTTTCAGAACCTCGCTGGATACATTTTGTGAGGTAAGAGAAGGACCTCAACAAACATCGTGAGGGCACATACACACACTGGTTCTTAAAGTTGTGTGAGTTCACCAGTCCGTACCGCCAGCGTGATGGACTACGGCTTAGCCTTCTCATCCTGAGAAGAGGCTTAATGAGCTGAATTAAAGTCGATGACCTCATGTAGTTTTTCTTTCTCTTTTTCAATCAATTATCACCTCATTTGAACTCAGTCTTTTAGGATTCAAGGAAGTTCCAAAATAAGTTAATTTTAGGAGCTAGTAAGTGGTTGTCTATGGACTGTTGTCTTAGGAGAGTCAATGACCTCATCAGGTGTTACTTCTAACAGGATGAGAGGATGGTGGTACTTCTAGTATAATCTCTCAAGAAAGTAAAGAAAATAATATCGAAGGATCTTAAATTGTTCTGGTATGTTTGAGTTCGCGGTTGTATTAATTTTACTATTCTAAGCAGTTTCCGACTCCGTGCTACTACTGAGAATTTTCATATAGAAAAACCCAATAAATTAACAACCTAATATATTAACATACCTTTATATTCTAATATCCAGCATAATGTAGAACAATGGAAGTAATCTAATTATTGCTAAGTCCAACAAGAGTGCCGACACAGCAGGTTCTGATGTTGATGTCGTCTGTCGATGTTCTGATAGGTCACCAGTGTTATAGAACTGACACTTATAAGGCCTCTTTGATAACTACAGCACACAGAGGAATTAAAGTCAGAATTTCTGACTCATTTGTCTGTCAGTGGCAGTCGGCAGACGTCGTGCACGCGAGTCATCACGAGCTGGTTAAGGGCGGGCAACACTTAATGCATGCGTCGCTTCAGCTGCATTAGGTTCTCTTTACATTATGTACTGTTCTATTGCTTCAGTGAGAGTGTTCTTGTTGTGTCTGTTGTGTTCTGTCTCACAGACCGCAGTGTCTGGCGTCCCAGCGTTGTTTGATGGGGGTCCTAGAGGGAGTACCGAAGTCACGTCAAATACTATGTATGTGCTGCTGGTGGGAGTGCTCCCACTTTTGTAACATAATGTTGTATTCGTACAGACGCCGCAGTGGTGTATGATGGGCGTCCCAGCGGGTATACCGAAGGGCCCGCGACGCCCCAGCCACGTGGCTTACTACGTGGCGCTGGTGGGCATACTGTCGCTACTGGTGCTCCTGTGTCTGTACTTCTTCTACTATTTCATCAAGAAGGTTAAAGGCAAGTGTGTTTACAGCTGAATGTTACATAGTACCTAATCGATGTTTATAATAATGACTTATTGAAATGTTCTCCAGAGCTGAGTTCAGCGGACTCGCTGTCGTTGCCGACCACGTCGTGTCGTCCGCCGCCCGCCGCCACGGCATACCCAGTGCAGCCAGGTGACTACACACTCTTTAAACAAAACTGTTTTATTATTCGTGGTTCACTGCATATCATACTGCTGACTAAAGGACTCTGCAACCATCGACGTGTGGATGGAAGATGGCTAGTTATTAACCTAGAATTTACTAGAGCATTTGACGGTTTATAAGCCACCAGAACTAGCAAGTTCACTGCAACCACCAACCAGCCTGATAATGACATACATTACATTTTTCTTACTTATTAGTGTGTGTGTTGACCTGATCAAATTACAATGAAACCTATTCTAAGTCATGTGTTTGTTCATTTCAGTGGTTCGTGACAGCGCCAGCGCTATGGCGAAGCTGTGCAAGCAGGTCCCGGCGACCGGCAAGGGAGGCACCGTGTTCCCCACCTCCACCTCCCCCGCCGCGCTGCGCACTAACACCGGAGACGACGACCCCACGCCGCAGGTCACCGACCAGAGGGCTGACAGACCTGATGGGCCTAATGAGCCGAGGCCAGAGAGGCCCACGATAGACTCTAGGCCCGATAAGGCCCCGCCTGTGCCGGCTGTGACGGTTAATGTGGCGCTTGACGTAGATGCGCGGTAAAGGGTTGCCCAAATACTTGTACTTGACTTTACTGACTTGTATGACTGGGCACGCTATAGTTAATAACCTATGCTGTGGTTGTAGTTAGATAAACAATATTGGTGTATGACTGAAGTTTTGTTCAAGTCTACCGTCCCTTGAATCCATTCGTTCACGTTCTTGTCAATGAAGTTGGGATATGAAATGATACATTCATGACGTAATCATACGTCACAAAACACCACATCCAGGGACGTACTCGGGATGGCTCTAGGGTGCATGACATTCGTGAGAGTTTTTATAAAATTAATACAGCTTATTGCAAAAAACTTGTCTATGTAGCTAAATTCGTATGAATCACACAGCTATCATATTATATGGGGCTATAGCATATGAAATTGGACCACATTTTGAAATGTAAACCTTACCCTTACTACCTCAGTGTTATAATGTTTCTCTACACATACATTTTTTGTAACAACTTTTCTAATGTTATATAAAACTATCATTGCTCTGGGTATTCTTTTTAAACACAATTTTGACCTAGATATGTAATTATATGAATTTGAATAATAATAGAATAGCGTATTTTTAAATTGTTTTAAGTAAGTTAAAGTAAACGCTTTGTTCAGTGTAAGTTGTTGAAGGATTCGAATCGCGCAGCTGTTAGAGAGATATGGGTCTCTTTAGAAATGCTTGTATGAATTAAATACGCTCAATGATAAAATAGTTCCTGGACCGACCGATGAACAGCCGTCCATTATGAGATATTTATGTTGTGACTAAATGTATTGTTATGTTTGTTATTGTTACGTAATTAGGTGGGAGAAACAATTAAATAATTATGTAAGTTTTTGATACGGTGTTTTATAATTATGAAGGAAATATTATCTCGAGTTATGTGATCTATCACATGCCTATAAGAACAAGATGTTTCTAAATGTTCTATTAGTTAAATAATAATATTATTTATTTAATTTTATACCTATTTGCATTTTATCATTATAGTATCTATTTGTCTATCTATCAAACTATTTTAAAATATGTGCCAAATGTTTTGTAGTAGGTGCCTAAGTACCAAAGCTAAATATTTTATCATAATAATATGTAAGCTGTATGTGTATAGCATTCTCTACAGGTTCTTGTAAGTTTACACTCAATGATCAACATATATTTATATAAATAACTTCGTGTTATGTACTCGTGACTTGACGTTTTATATCGCTTATATTGAGCTTCGTGTCTGTACCAATTTGTACTGTTGTTCATAAATAAATAAACATTATTGAAATGTGGTTGTAACTCGTTTGATTTTCATTAAACTTACCTGCATTATTGATATTTAGTAGTTATTTTGTATCTTTATCTTCAGTGATCTAATTAGTTTCAAATGATACCTACGGTAGGCAACAATTTAAGTACGAACAAAGTTAAATCTAAGTACGTCCCATGTATTCTGTGCAGGTCCATTGCAATGCTCACCAAATTTTCAGTTGCAATCGTATGGAGCCTCTGGGTTTCCAAAATCTTTGTATAGGATACACATATCATCACTCGAGGAAACTTTCCATCTAACTAAGGCATCAGCTAATTTAATGTAAGTCAACTAAATTATCCGATTGCTGTAGATGAGAGCCTCTGGCCTCCAAATTAGGCGACTAGTTTATATTAAATGGTTAGTTAAATAGCTACCTACGGTAGGTATCCATTTAAAAGTGATTCAATCACTGACGATAAAGATTAAACCTTACAAAGGCACAAGTATCAGTTTGCAGGGCCTTTGTATTAAATATTTATTTATTTAAGTAAATCATCATCAGCCAGAAGACGTCCACTGCTGAAAGAAGGCCTCCCCCAAGGGGGGGGGGGGGGCTTGGGGATCGCAGTGGCTCACCTTACTCACTTAGTGAGAGGACGCTGCTGCTCGTCCTCCGGTGTCTGTTTAAATAAATGCTATATTACAAATATTTATAAAATATATATATTATTAAATCTTTATGATTACTGATGAATATACTTACATAAAAATAAATAGTGGGAATGTTATTGTTAATGGGGGAAAAGAAACAGAATTTGTAACATAAACTTTATTAACACGAAACGATTGACTAGAGATATTTGTTTGTAAATAACACAAAACTGTATATTATTTACAAGTAAAGCATTCCACAGCGACAATGGCCGGCGACCGAACAACGAACATGTTACATCACGTTTAAGAACATGTTACATCACGTTTAAGAACATGTTACATCAACATTTAAGAACATGTTACAATAGTTAACGGATGTTACATGTTACAGATACAGAGTATGTTACAAAAAATACAGCTAATTGACAATAACTACTACAGCCTCCTACCCAAGTTCCAGTCTACAATCGGTTTGACATTTACGAATCATGTGACTATCTGACAGTTCATGTCAATTCAGTACATTTTGCCGGCGTTTGTAGTCTCAAGCGATTGTAGATAGTACTTTTGTCTAAGTATAGATATTTTTTTATACAAATAGACAGGGAACCGTGAAGAAACTATACAATGACTTCCTACATTCTATGTCCAGCTCACGCTCACATATATAAAGTCCATATGACATGAAGGTATCAGTTGACGTCTCGATTGAGTCCCTTCACTTCCCCTTTGATGGCGTATAAGGTGCGTTGTCTGTGGGTGTGTGTCCTGGACTGCGTATATAGGAAATTAAATATCTGTGAACTGGGAATCTAGAACGAGTTTTCCTCGAACTCAATTGTCGTTACTGTTAAGCAAAAATTGCACATTATTATCATACATTTTTGACTTGGCGTTATACCCCCAGGGCCACACTTAGGTAGTTCTTCACCTACTACTACACATTTATTGACATCGACGCTACACATTCTTATAAATACTCTCACTTCACGTCATTTACATACAAAATATAATTTTGTTAAAATATTTTAGCAGGTATTTTGAACTCTTATCTTATAATATTACTATTTAGTAAAGATGTACCTATCTTATTTTAAACGCTATACGCTTTGTTGCGGACAATGTTTAAAATATTAATTTGATTATATTTTATCAGAAATACAAATATATCGAAAGCTTGACATTAATTTAAAATATGCTAAGCTTAATAGTTCATAAACATGTAATATCATATAATAATAATAATCCAGTTTAAAACTTTTAAAAATACATTAGAAAGCTTCATATTAAAAAAAAATGAAAATCTTGCAAGTACTTCAAGGCAAAAATTATCTTTTAAAAATATTCTTTTGTACAATACATTGCATTAGCGTTTTTTTTACACTATCGAAACAAAAACTATTATGTATAACGTGAATATTTTTGTTTTATTTGAATGCGCTAAGTGCCGTATACGCATACTCTGCCGTTAAGCAAAAAGAGAGATACTTAGATACAAAAATCAAATAAACACCGCACAGCTTCTATCGTACTGTCTCAGTCCAGCAGTTAGTTACTACAAGGACTGCACCATGAATTATTTATTCCTAAATTTAATTATTCTAGCGTGCAGGCGTCTGGACACGCTGGACTTGGGGAACAGCACCGTTCTTTACAAAAACGTATTAGCTAGTTCTCAAATCATAATCATTGTCTATGGCCGGTTTGTCTGGCACTCACGCGCCTTCGTGCGGCAGCCTCCTTGTCATTATATGGCGGTCTCCTTGTGATCGGGAGTGGCGTAGTGCTGCAGCTCCTCGTACGAAGGGGGGCGCTCCTCCTCGGCCTCCAGATCCAGGTCCAAATCGCTCTCTAGAAGAAATACTTGAATTAGTTAGTATATCTGTTGGTTTGGTATAGTTTAGGATAGTGGGGCTAAAATACTTTTTTGTCAGGAAATGCAAAGTATGATTTAAACGGCAATAGCTGATGGTTAATGATAACTAATTAATGTGGGGATGGACGGATGGATGAGTATAATACTAACTCCAGTATATTTTAAATCCAAGTCATGCGATAAAGTTATGAGCATGATGTTGCATACATTTACCGTGTGATGATGGCTGGTGAATCTCTTCAGTTGTATACACCTCACCTGAAAAAGCACCAGACTCAGGCCTAAGTGGTGGTGCGAGTATGTCCCCGTCGCTGGCGTGGCGGGCGCGCACCGCTCCGGCCACGCTCCGGCCGCGCCCCTCGCTCGCTCCGCCGCCTCCGGTGCGCGAGCGCAGCTCGGATAACTCTCCCACCTCGGCGAGGTAGCACGCGCCGCCATCGTAGCCCACCGGCTCTATACGCACACACACATGCACGCATATACACACACAGTTGCAAGCAGCATCAGCTCACGGGGGCTTTGGTAGGAAAGCTTTATATAGAAGATATATATAAAAGGTGCAGTAAGCGATGCAATAGATATAGAAGTTTTGGTTGGAATCTCCCTTGCAGATTATAGAACGTGTTTAGACCCTGACGCAGCCTGTTGCATTTGCATTAACTGCCAGTAGCACTACAGGCAATTTGGTCGAACTCGCTTTTTGTTTATATGCATACAGAAGAATAATAATTATAATAAGTGAGTGACTTTTGTTGCACACGATATCTGTATCCCTGATTCCACAGCTCCTGTTTATTAATATTTTTAGCAGTGCATAATGTTGCGCCATATTAAAATAAAATATAATATACCCAAGTTACGGACACTATAAGAAATAAAACATGCGTCCAATGCGTCCTTTTTGAAATAACATAAAGACAATACAGACATAATTCAAAACAAGCTTAATACAAAATTAAACTCACCAACAGACGGTGGTGGAAACACGTGTCTATTAGACAGACTGATCCTCGACTCTATAGTATGATGCATCGCTCCTGACCTGTCCAACGACTCCAGCTGATCTAGCTGCTCAATGACGTCATCTAGAGAGAAACCCAAGCTTACAGGATGAAGTTCATCCACAGGTACGAACTGTCGCGGTCGATCCTTACTTCTGATAGATTCATTGAAGGACTGTTTGTCGTCTTTAGCTTTGTATATAGACTTTGTGTGTACATCCTCGCATTTGTCGTCTATATTGATAGTTATCGGAGAGTCTGCTTCGTAATGTTCTCCAATGTAGAAATTGGAAGCTTCTGTAGCATCATCATCTTTAATATCGGTGGATTCTTTCTCTTTCTTGCCTCTAGAAGATTTGATGTTCGTGTGGTGTTTCTTACAAGGCTTAGGTAATTGCTCATCGCTTTTACCACTTTCGATTGACGAGGATTCGGGGGTAGCGTGCGGCGCTTCAGGGCTCTCACTGGAGTTAGATTGCCGTTCAGGATCAGATCGTTCAGGTTTAAGTGGGATGTACAGTTCTTTTGTGGACCTCTCCCAGTCTCGCCGGTGTATCACCTCGTCTATGACGCTGGGTGCGGAGTGGTAACGCGTTTCCGGTTCACTGGTTTCATGATGAGACTTGCGACGGCCGCCTATTTCTTCGTGGCTGCGGTGCGCTGAGAGCGGCTTTTTGTATCCTGAAAATATTATTACACATAAGTGTAAGTTATCTTCATACCTTCAGGAGATAGTCACAGGTTTTGTGATGATTTTCTGATGTAGGTGTATTCGTTCTTGCGTGCCAATGTCAAATACACCAAATGCGCTGTACCAGGATATAATTTTGTTACTATGAGAGGGTATGTATTGAACAACTAACAACGAAAAGTTTCCATGTACCTATGTAAACGGGGCACATATAAAAAGGACATTAAGATGGAGAACCTTAGATAGAGAAAGAAACGCCCAATCTTTTTTGAATCACATAACTTAAGAACATTCGGCTCACTTTCAAGATCATACACAAGTAGGTCATGGGTTCGGTTTCCGCTCGATGAATGGAGAATGAAGATGGGGTCAATCAACTCAATGACTTTGCCAAATGTTTGGAGTCAATGAACAGAGAATAATATCCCATTGTTTTTCATTAGGATTGTAACAGTATCCGTCTGCTTCGGTATCTGTGTTCTGGATTGAATTAGAACACTTTTTTGCTGCAGTAAAATATCTTGGAAGTTTTCAAAGAGTTGCCTAATCAAGTAATGTTACCTGAGGTGCTGGGCAGGTGCAGTGACACGGCGCTGCTGCCGATGCGTCTGCCGAACAAGTCACTGGAGCGTCGACGAGACCCCGACTCTACAACAACCGACAATTAAGTTTAAAAAGACTTGGTAATGGCAGTAAAAATATAATGGCGCCCAACGTGGGATTCCGTTGACATGTTGGGCGCCGATTGGCTTAGGGTTTTTTTCTGTATCTTCTGTAATATTCAATAAATTCGAATCAGAAAAATAATCTAATTCTAATCATACACATATTGTAACTCAATATTGACCAAAGTGTCGCTTAGTATTTTTTTCCTTTTCACTGTCGATATGTATTTTATAAAACTCACCGTGGACATGAGCCAGCACCGGTCTCTGCGGGTGTTTACCAGATGTACTGTCTGAAATATTACAGAACTAATGTAGTAATAGTATTCCCTGTATGTGTCAATATTACAATTCGGTTTAGAAAGCAACGTTCCTAATTTCCAATATGGTCAGCGGCAACTCTGTTATGCTTATACATGAATCTCTTACTGGTTAGAGAGCTTTGAGAGGCTGTCGATTAAGTTACATTATAATGATTTATGATTGTTACTTCATTTACAAAACATGAAAAGATATCAGATACATAATTATTATCTGTATTATATAGTTAATATTCTAAGTGACCAACCATCTCACACTAATATGATACATAGGTTATGGTAACATAACCTAACCTAACCATTAGAGAAATGCGTGACGCTCTGTCCACCATATTGGAAAAATCAAGGAGTGTTTCGTAATGACCTGAGTTAGCGTCATCGGGCCAGCAGCACAGCCAGCAGAGCAGCAACAGCGGCGCGCACACCTCCGCCGCCAGCACGCCGCCCGCCGCCGCACCAACACCACCCATCACCGAGCTTCACCTTGAACATAATAGACTGCCTCACTGGTCTAGCGGTTGCAAGTGCATCTGCTGAGCGTGAGATCCTGGGTTCGATTCCCAGGTCGGGCAGTGTTATTGGGGTTTTCTGTCGGGAAATCAGTAACAGCACGGAATCTGGAATTGTGCCCAGTAGACGGCAATAGGCTCACCCCCTATAACATGGGACTCAATAACGGTATTGGTGAATTGTGGGTGTACAATAGTACTACCTGCCTAACCCTTTGGGGAATACAAGCGTGATGCTACGTTATGTTATGTAACAGCAATACCATCAACAATAGAAACAGATGATGAACCGTTTGCTACTGGATGTCCAGCTCTCCCAGTATCACGTACATAATGCAAGCTGTGGACATCTACACTATCATCACTTGTACACCCAATTGAATCACAGATCATGTTGAAATCTAAATATATCACGCTCGTATCCTTTTCCGAAGCTTCGTAATATCCTATTAGACAATATATCTATACTTTCAACTCTCGATGCAGTTCAGATTTTAGTGACCATCTTTAAAAGAGGTTTATATCAAAACCAGCGAGAATTGTCCCCGTGTAGCTTGACTATTGAAAAACACTTATTTTAATTAAACTTTGGTAACTAAATTTTGAGTTTTCATTATTTTTTCTATCTTTTTATTAAGTACTGTTTATGAGTCTGGGAGCGCCATGTATAATAATGTGATGGGTGTCACAAATAGTATAACAATTTTGAAGCTAAACAATCATGTTATTATCTTGTTCTATCATTTACTCCAATCCTCACTATCAAATTAAAATAAATGGTTATTTACTAAATTTCGATTTTTTTTGGGCCAAAGTGGGAGCTGATCAAATTTTTATTTTCATTAGGTACACCCATCACCTTTTTATGGTTTCAATGGCAATGTATTAATAATAATTAATGAAAGACTAAAATGATACGATTCATGCCGAAAGGATTAATCTGCGCTTAGTTATCAAATATATGTATATTGATGGGTACATACCTGATATTACAACAGAAGTACAACTCTTCAAATATGCAAAATTGTTTTCATTATTTACTTCATCGTTTTCTTTCACTTCTACATCGTATTTATTTCGCTTCCCTTAATCTAATGTCGCAGCTTTGGTAAGTGAGTGTGTGGTATGTGTAGTGGCTGCGTGTGGTATGTAACTGCGTGAGCTATGTCTGCTTGTTTACTTGCGAGCCGACACTGGCCGCTCTGCCAAAACTCTCGCCGCGATGAGAGTAAAACTGATGCGGCTGGGACACACCGAGCATTAGACGAGAGTACTTTTCATTCCTATGAAAGATACAGGGAAGTTATGTTGTAATGAAACAATAAAATGTTAGAAATATGATTGTGGTTCTTTATTGGCGGCTATTGGTTGGTTTTGGCGTTGTGTTAAGTTTGTATGAAAATCTGATATTGTATCTTTATTTGACATACATTGGTGTTGCTGCCCAGAAATGTTATTTTTTTTGTACATATTCTATTTTTGTAATCCATCAATATAAGTATATATAGAAACGCCAAATAAATGTATGGGATTTAAATTTACCAATCACTTGATTATTCAATAGCTTATGTCAAAAACGCCACAAAACGCCAGTACATTTTGCTGGCGTTTTTATTCTGTTCGCGATGGTAAATGGTCCCGGTGCGTCCCGGCGGTACTGGCGCCGGAGTGTCGGGCCGGCATCGATCCCGCTCCACATTGATTGCGGGCTGCTCTACACGCACCGCTCTGTCACCGACACATCTAGGTTAACACGATACCAATGAGCTATCGGATGCTGGATACTGAATATGGGTTTGATCTCCAAGATGACCAAAAACTAATTAACTAGGTTTTTGAAACCAAAAGAGGGGAGCAGAAAAGGGGGCTAATAGCTATAGAGCTGCGCGTAAATCAGTTGATGAGCGCCTGCTGCGGTTGTTCCTTGGAAACCGTTCTTCACTTGTTAAGACCGCTCCCAGCCTCGGGAAGCATTTTAATCCTTCCCGAGGTCTCTCGAGGATGTATGATAGTCGTTCGGCCCAAAAAGTCTGACAACCGGTCTGACTTTAAAGTATCAGTATCACCCTATAATTGGGTGGCGGAGGTCAGATGACAGTCACTTGGAAAAAAGATGGGGTGGAGAAATACTACGATAATATTAAGACGTAATTATAAATACAGTATTATTTGTATGGGTTAAACTAGTTATCTAACTTCTAGGTTTCTAGGTCATTATATCATAATGTCTCACAACAATCCTATTACAAACGTCAGAGTTGTATAAATACGTAGGTATTAAAATCATAATTACATAACGCCATCGGATTATATTCAGTTGTTAAGTACGGAGAACTCGTTAACATTTGTATTATTAATATCCGACTACCTAATAATTGATCAAGTACTTCAAGCTTAATGTCTGCTTACAATCTGATTACAGTTTATTAGGGCCAAATACTGTACTTAATACGTAAAATACAGACTGCATGTTAGACTGCAAGTCGAATCCAATAAAGCTAGGACAACGCGATGTTTCACCTACCACTGCACGGTAAGAATAACTAGGGACTTTTGACATGCGCCCTTTATTGGGCGTAGCATCTTGGTCGGCTTCGGTGTGGTCTGAGTTCACGAAGTATACTATTAGATGCCGAAGTGGACCACCTTAGTAAGTTTAGCTGAAAAGCTCGGCACACTCCATTTACACCACGTAAAGCAATAGAAAGGGTGATAAGTGCTAATTAGTAATAAAATAAAAATATTAATTCAAGACAAAGAGTAAAAATACAGATAAATAATTAATTCGTAGCACGTTCGTAGAGTGCGTAGCGCTCGTAGCTGCGTAGCGAAGTTTGTTTGTGTAGCTACGCGTGCTACGAGCTAATTAATATAATAGTATTATATTTATTTAACGTATTTTCTTTGATAAGCATTAAATGCTCATGAAATATTCTTTATCAATTTCACAAGTTCTATATTTTATTTCCTATTTTGAATCAAAATACCGACTGTGTCTTCTCTAGAGTGAGGACTATATATCTCCAATCAGAACATTAATTAACGTAGTTTAAATCTGAACTCTGAATCTTTTATATTGAAATATTAAATATATATTTTACTTTTATAATACACTACATTCTTCTCCGAGTATGTTCTTCTAAAAACCCCTTATGAAATTGAGGCGGTGTACTCGTATTTCATATAATTTAATATATCACATTCATTCGTAAGGTCAGCCTTCACAATTTATCGCAGTTTCAATAACTCCGTCCCTGAGCCCTATTCAATATCTGTTAATTAATACCGTCCGAGGCAACGTTGGCACAGCGCCAACTATCAGCTCTGTTTATGTACCTGCACGTTTTCACCATATCAAACGAAAAAATAAAATCCAACCCTCCTGAGGGTCTCGTCAAAGGGAACAAAGGTAAGGTAAAAGGTAATTTAGGTCAAGAGGATGGGTATCAGCAGCGTCCTCCGCGTGCTAACAATACAATAAACTAACAGTACTAATTACTACGTTGAAATAAAACAACAGAGCAAATTGTGAGAAGTGTTCATTAAAACGGTCAAGTCGTTTATAACAGGCTGTAGTGAGTATATAAAAATATTCTAAAACAACTGAGGAGGGTGTTTAGAGGCTGGTTACGGGATCTAGTTAATAAATAATGAAATAATGATTTATTTTCTGTAAATAATTCCGTATAGGAAGCTTTCACAAGTCTTTTTTAGATCTAGGTGGTGCCGGCAGTTCACAATCTACTTCGAGCCGGCTCGACAGAACCCGTTTACAGAAGCGAGGCGGCCGGCGGCCGTATGAGAATCGCTCATGCCGTAGTAGAGAAATCTTTCTTTAAATCGTGATTGATACCTTGATTGTCAATTATTCAGAAATTATTTAACAGAGGCATTAGCTTTACGCAAAAAGCTTACTGTATATAAAAACCGGCCAAGTGCGAGTCGGACTCGCGCACGAAGGGTTCCGTACCGTTGAGTAGGTAAACAACAGTAGGTATTTATTATTAAAGTAAAAATACAACTGAGTATTTTGTGAATATTTCAAGTACCTACCTGTTGCCATTATTGATACCGAGCAAAAAAGGGCAAAAAAATGGCGTTTGTTGTAAGGGAGCCCCCCTTAAATATTTATTTTATTTTATTTACAGTATTTGTTGTTATAGCGGCAACAGAAATACATAATTCGTTAAAATTTCAACTGTCTAGCTATCGCGGTTCTTTAGATACAGCCAGGTGACAGACAGACGGACGGACAGACAGCGAAGTCTTAGTAATAGGGTCCTGTTTTTACCCTTTGGGTACGGAACCCTAAAAATTACCAAAACGCGAGAGTAAGTAAATTTAAACGCTATTATACTGATACTTTGGCTCCTCTTCAGCAGAATTTGGCACAGCATCGGTAAGACAGGCGTTAAATCATAACGTGCCTCGTTGAAAGGGGTCGTTATTTTATATTTAATGTACGGCGGCATTGAGGGGATGACGTCACACGCCATCGATGTAGCGGAATGTGCCACTCGTACTTGTTTGCATTCATGATATCCTGGTACCATGCCCAGTAAAATTAAAAGCTTAATTATAATTAATAAGTGATAATAATAATAATAAGTAAGAAGTAATAATAAATAACAATAGTATTAATAAGTAAGTAGTTAGTGAAGAAGTCATGGCTAAGTGGTCGTGGCTTCTACTCACGAGCACCTTGTTTACTGGGTTCGATTCCCGCGTTGAGCAACGTGTTACCGGGTTTTTCTGTATGGAGATTATCAGTAGCAGTATGGTACCTAGAACTGTCTCCGGTTGATGGCAATAGCTTCGCCTCCTATTACATGGGACTTAATAACGGCATCGGCGAAATGTGGGCGTATAAAAGTACACCCTTGCCTAATGCCTTTGGGGAACACAGGCGTGATGCTATGTTATGTTAAGTGCAATCTATTTGTACACATATTTTGCCGATGCTTTTATTAAGTCCCTTACAATAGCGGGGAGGAGCAAATTGTCATCTATCCGGCACAATTCTAAAACCCCACCTACTACTGAGCTTACTTGAGCAGTGTTGTTAGGTTTCAGAAAATCCTAACAACACTGCTCAACCTAGGAATTGAACCTGCTGTCAAGTCGAGCCCCTCATTATTTAAGCATGTCATCAAAATATAATTCCACTTTCTCCGTTAGTTCCCATGTGCGGTGCGGTGCGGCGCTAGTGTCGCGTCGCTTGGCGCGCATGCGTCCGACACACCCTTCGCCGCTGTTTATTTATCCACCGATATTCCGCTGCGCTGAACGCATTCTATCGACAAACATTTGATCAAATACACCGCAATTTGAATAAAAAGTGCTGTGATATCAGTGAAGTGTTTAAAATGGAAGAAATTATTGATTTCGTGTGAGCTTTTGAGTTCGAGACGAGTGGTTTGGGATTTTGTGGTGAGTGATATAATAAATATGCATAGGAATTGATAGGTTGACCTTGACACGGTGGGTTGTGGGGATGTTGGGTAACAGTACGATTGTCAAACATTGGACGTATTATGCACGGAAATGCACCGGTGCGCACTAGCTGACGGGTCGATATAATTATAGTACGTACAAATCGCAGGTATGGTGCCATTGTTAGGATCCAGGAATATGGATGAGCAAGGAGAATCAATTGAGGAAGGTGTACATTCTTAAGTGAGTAGTAAGTTCAGTTAAGATGGGCAATATTTTTGTGTGTATTATTATATTGAATGAATCTAGTATCGACTAGTGATAACCATGATGTTTGATCATTAGGTATCGATAAGGAATGATTAGATGATGACATTTAAATTCTTAACTTGATACAAAAATTCAAGGAAATTATAAAGATGACGTATTTACGCAGTCGGGTAGATATTTTGGATATTTGTTTACATAGGTAGAAGAATGTTTAACGGAAATCCTTATTCCTTAAATTAAAACAGTCAAATCATTAAAAGGATGTCGAGTCGTGGAATCTGGAAAAAAAATCCAATCGAATATGATAAATAATTGTGGTCTAGCAGGAGTCGCAGCAAGTAAAACATTAATCTAATCACGTTTTTGATTCCCGCATGGAACAAATATTTGAATGATCTACAGATAGTTATTATCGCGCCAGTATTCCACGAAGGGTTAGTCAGAGGTGTACTAATGTACACTTACATTTCATCGACACCGTTATTAAGTCCTATGTAATAGGAGGCGTCAGGAATTATATAGCCTACAAAATGTGGCAGACAGCTTCCTTATTGTGAGAAAGTGTAGACATGCGCTAAAAACTATTTTCTAAAATTGTACCGTTAAGAGGGTGAAATCCATTCAAAGTCTTAAAAAAAATCTTTCATTGTAGACAAAGTCGCGGCCATTGGTAGTTTAATATATTGGTGTATTGTTGTCAGGTGTAGGAAGTGCGTATTGTTCACGTTGCTACGAGCTGCGCCCGCGCCGCCGCCGTACGGTTCTACGAACCAGTTAGTCAGGATATTCTTGTTGTTGCTGAAATTCCTGTGAATAGCTAGACAAGTCTTGAATATTATGTATTGTGTTTAATAATTGCAAGTTCTATGTATAGTATTTACATAGCCGTGAAGTCGTATTATATTGTAATGTACGGGATGTGCGGGAAATGAATCCGCGACACGATGCGCAGTAGTCGGTCGCTCAACCAATGCGCCAAATGTACCATTATTTCCTCTAGAGGTATATTTTTTTGAGATATCCTGTATAGGTTTATAGCCATATTTACCATTTCTACAAAAAATTAGGAAGGGGCACTCTCATTGCCAAGTGTGGTGGCTCGTTATTTTATAAAGTAGGTAATAGGGTTAACAGTACCTCAGTCCGAACTCACAACTTCAAACAGTTAAACTTCATGACAGAACTGAACTATTGAATATCAGTATTTTACACGGAGCGACTGTCATCTGACCTCCGCCACACAATTACAGGGAGACACTGATACTCTAAGGTTAGACTGGTTGTCAGACTTTTTGGAGTGCTGAGTGCTGACACTCGACTGTCATAGGTATTCGTATGACACCGGGGACCAATTACTTAATGTGCTTTCTGTTGCACAAAGGGGTCTTGATGTGTGAAAAGCGATCACCCATCCAAGTACTGATCTCAGAAAGCGCTGCTTAACCTGGAATATCTACTGATCTACGCGGTAGCTGTGTAATATGCGAGTAGTATGTATACGAGCCTCTCATGCCACGTGTTTAGTAGTATATTGTGGAAATAAATGAATACCCAGTGCGGGTGCACACTGGTAAGCTGTTTACATCGCTCCCCTTGTAGTTCTATGTGGTTACTATGGTAACGTAGTTCGCCATAATAGCAGCCTTGTACTTTCATTCTATTTGATTATAATCAGTTTCATACAATGCAGTAGTGTCAATTTATTATCAAAGAGGTAATGTAACCACACTGGGGTCGGCTCCCAGGCCTGTAGAAAGTGTTTATAATTTGCTATATCGTCGCTGCGCCTGCCAAGTTCCATTTGTGATTTGGGACAGGTTTCGGGAAACAACATAAAACTAATTATTTTTTAAACAATATATTTAAAAAAAAAAGATAATGTAGTATTGAAGACATTCATTAGATAATACACAACTCTATAAACTTATATCAAATTATAAAAACTACTTATTACAGAGATTTTTTTCGTTAAAAAATACACATATAGAACTTGGCAGGCGCAGCGATGATATACGAACGCATTATATTTACATATCTATTTATAACTAGCTTTTGCCCGCGACTTCGTCCGTGTTTCAGTCGTTTTTCGTAAAAAAGTAGCGTATGTCCTTCCTCACGGTTCAATGGTTTTGATGTAACAGACAGATTAACTTTCGTATATGATTTCTATGTAGCTTTAACCATTAAGGCTGCACACGCGACGGAAGCTTAAAAAATGGAGTAACTTCTCCCGTTTTCTCAACATTTCCTTTCACTGCTCTGCTCCTATTGATTGTAGCGTGATAAAAAGTATACTATAACCCGCCCAGGAGTATGAAGAATAATTGTACCAAGTTTCGTTAAAATCCGTCGAGTAGTTTTTGTTTCTATAAGGAACATACAGATAGACAGACAGACACAAAAATTTTACTGATTGCATTTTTGGCATCAGTATCGATCACTAATCACCCCTTGATAGTTATTTTGAAAATATATTTCATGTACAGAATTGACCTCTCTACAGATTTATTATAAGTATAGATAACAACATATGTACTTAGGTATAGGAGATGGATATTTATAAAATATAAATAAAACGTTTTTAATATCTCCGTACTCCGTATAGTTATGATGAACATATTTCGCCGGATTCCGTAAACTCACTGAAGTGATTAGTTAAGCTATAGCAAAAACATAAAACACTCGCATACCATCACATTCCAAAACGTTGGCCGTCGACAACAACACCGAGCACATTCACTAATTAGTTCTCATTAAAATAAATAAGTACTTGAGTGGTCTCTACAAACGATACTTAAGTATTATAATACTAAAGTAAGTGTTCACAGGCGTGCAATGACTTTAACAATTACACTTTCTATTAAACCTATTTAGATTAATTTGTTAAAGCGAATTAAGTAAGTACACCATTATCTATGAGTATTATTGTTATGGTGTCTAGAAAAAAGTATCTAACTCATTGAAATGTAATTATAACATAACATAATATCACGCCTTTATTCCCCGAAGGGTTAGGCAGAGGCCTACTAACCTACACCCACATTTCGCCGCTGTCGTTATTGAGTTCCATGTAATAGGGAACGAGACTATTACCATCAACCGGGCACAGTTCCAGACTCCGTGCTGCTACTGAGAATTTCCATACCTACGGAAAAACCCAATAACACTTTGCCCGACACGGGAATCGATCCCAGGAAATCACGCTCAGCAGTCGCAGTTGCGACTAATACACCAATAAGGCAGTCATTGAAATGTAATTATTAAAGGATAACTAATTAACGCGCCGGACACGTCTATTATGTTTGAGTAGCTTTTGTCCACAAGAAAATCCAAGTGGGTCTCACTATACGGCATCGCGCCTACTAGTAAACCTTAGAAATTAGTGGAAAAAGGAGAGGGAATACTTTGCCGTGCAGCGGGACAGGACAGGACAGGACAGGTAGATACGAATAGAGGCATATGTACTATAGTGGAATGTTAGGTATTAAGAAGTCGTGTACTAGTACCTAAGCTTGTTATGTAACCTCTGCTATACAATAGTACGTGTTACTATTCTACAGATTAACATACTGCAGCTCACCTTACGTAATAATATCAGAGAATAATTGCGTAGTAATATAGCGCACGTGGTGTTCTGATAGTTCGAGTGGCTTACTGGTCGCGGGCTCGCTTCCTTAAGACTAAGAACTAGTGTCTTGTCGAGACAGATACTCGAAATAATAAGTCTCAATTCCGTTTTCCACTGGTGCACAGTGACATATTGCTTATTGTACAATGGATCTTTTACGTATCGCATCTAAATAGGTGTCATAAAAATACTGCCAGATGAGGCAAGAAACTTAAAAACTCTTTCAATGCAGTAATACTTACTTTAAAAAAAGTGTCACTGAAGTAAAATATGAGTCGATAATATTAATTTTTTTTCCTTCCAAGTACTTTACATACAATACAATTATTATTATTTTATTCATTAGTACTTAGTTGAGTTATTTCCTTATCCAATGCGATATCAAAGTAGGAAAATTTCAATAGTTAGTTAGTAGTTCACTTTACATCGTATAACTCAGTAGTGTGCAATGAAATTATATATTATTGTGAACGACTCCTCCCATGATGTGCAGCAGTTACAGGAATATGGGTTTCGAACCTGGAACAGGTAATAATATTTCTACAAGATTTACATTGCGGCCTCAGAGAGAATGTGTACCTGACAGTCAGTGATCGGACGGCCTATGTATTTTGAAGTGGAGCAAATATTTTTATCATTCAAATGCACGTTTAGTTCATTCAACTTAATATTAGAACATCAAACTACAGTAAACTAAAACCCCATTATTACAAAACAAAGTTTATCTCTAGACCAGTATTATACCTTTGAGCCAGTTTTTTGTATTATGAATCTTAATGTGGTCGAAATACAGTTTTGAATATTCCTTCAGTGAAAACAGGCATGATGGTATAATACTATGGCTACCGGAACAGTTTTAAATATCGTCTAAATACCTATACGTGAGGCTCATTAGCTTCTACATAAAACAAACCCTTAACCGGTTGAATGTCGCTATAGTAGACACAATAGAATTTTCATTGTGTGTCGCGTGGATAAGCTTTCTGCACTCCATACAAAAAACTTGCGATATAAAACTGACAAGCTAGTCCAGTACTAAGTGGACGGATGGTGTCGGATGGATTTATGACAGTAACACATTAACATGACGTCACACATTCTAAGTTTGTACTCGTATACGATCTGTATGCGAAGTTTGATAAGTGTGCCGTTCAACATTATCTACATTATATGTTCAGTGAGCAATGAACGAACCAAGTTGATGAACATTTCTTAATTCTGAAATTAATTCATCAAAGAATTGAGTTGGATTTATACAAAAGAAGGTTAGTTATTATAAATTCTTCGATAAAGTTACGATTCTATAATTATTATTAAAAAGAAAAAAACTAATTTTAAAAATTTGCATTCACAAATATCTTTTGAAACTTGAATGGTACATTTGTACAATTTAAATCATTTCTAAACTAATCCAATCAACTACACGTTATGTATGTAGGTACCTGCATTCATATTAGTATATAATATTTTGGAATGTATTAAAAGTATATTTTCCTGTTATATCGACCATTCTATTTTCCTTTTAGATTCTTTTAATCATAATCATAATTCGTAGTACTAATGATATATTGTTAACTTCACTCCACTCACTATTTTTTGGTCCCCGTTGTCCCACAAATACCTATGGCAGTCATCACGGGTGTGAGCAGCCTAAAAAGTCAGACAACAATCAGTGTCTCCCAGTTTGGACGGCGGAGGTCAGATGGCAGTCGCTCCGTATAAAATACTGATTTTCAGCCGCATCTGGTTATAATGGGAGTCCACTCCAATGTAGTTGCGAAAAGACAGGCAGATAATGACAGCTACACTGTATTACATGGTAGACACATTGAGTGTTTAGCAATACGCAACAACGCGTATTGCTAATGTGAGCCAGTACTGCGGCAATGATGCGGAACACCTGGGTCGACTGCCACTGTATACCGTAACAGTCTGATACACTATAGTACTTATGTATGGTGAGCTATTTTATTTTGTTATTTATTTATTTATTTTATTTCTATGTATAGATATTCTCAAACATAAACTAGTGCAGTGTTAGCCGTTAAAACCCGGCCTACACATCTGATTTTTCAGAATTATGTGCGGATCAGAATTTGATTATTACTTGCGTTAACGGTGAAGGAAAACATCGTGACGAAACCTGCACACCTGAGGGGGCTCCATAAAGTTCCCGATGGCGTGTGTAGTCCGCCAACTCGCACCAAGCCAGCGTGGTGGACTAAGGCCTAACCCTTCTCATTCCGAGATCCTAACCCAGCAGTGGGACAGTAATAAAATTTAGTTATTTAAAGTTCTCCAACAATACTTTATAAATTAAAAATTACGTATTTAATAAAAAGGACTACTTTAGTTTTAGGAGACCACAACCTGCACGATTAGATTAACAACTAAGCTATTTCCTTAAAGTTGTAACAAAAATAATTATATCCATTGTGCGTTACATTTTTTAAACAATTCTTATAAAATTTAAAATAATAGTGAAAAACAGTATAGTACCGTCAGCGCATATCACCCCAGTGCTGGGCAAAGGCCTCCTCTCGTGGACTATTATAATTCGCTACTGGTTTTAACCAGCTCGTACTTCTATCTTCTTCGTGGATTGCCGCGACGCCGTCTAGCTGGTCCACATTGTGGTAATTTCGCTCCACAGCTCATCAGGCATACGTCAGACGTGACCAATTCCTGTTGAGTTTTGCGGTTTTCTGAGCTACGTCAGTGATTCGTGTTTAGGTGCGCAGTGTGGTGTTTCGAACGTGATATTTTAATTAAAATATCGTATTTTTTCGGTTTAAAAATAAGTTAAGAATTTTTGTTTTAAGTAATCTACATTCAAGTGTAAATGCCGTAGATAAATGGGATTGCCGGGGCGCTGAGATTTTAATTAGACACAAGTGATGCCGCTGCGGTCACAAAATTAAATGTTATAGCTAAGAGTAAGCACAAGTTATAGTCAAAACTAACTATCACTTCAAGAACGCACTGGATATGTGCAAACTTGGAACAAGACGTGTGACACAGTAAGCCTGTTTTTAATAAACCGTATGATTGCCTATCCACAACTTAACTAATAGAATTCATTCAAATTTCTGTTTCACAATTGTCAAATAAATAAATCTAGCACATGAATTAACTACAATCTGGCTGGCATATTTTATCTAACCGATATTGTATTGTAGATTACTGCCTAACACTTTTATCAGTAAGTGGTGAAACTAAAGTCTACGGAATGCGTCTATTATACAAACTAGTTTGAGTACGGCCTAGACCAAATACTGTTTTGACTCCCTATGTGTACGTTTTATGTGTCCAATTGGTCCAATTTAAGGGTTCGTAACACAAAGAATTGATTTTTTATACTAGACGAAAAAAGTTTTCACAGTTTTTCAATAACTTATACATCCGAGTACCAAGCAAAAACCAACAAATAAATTAAAATAACCAACATACAAAGAAGGCATTGTAAAATACATTACAGTAGAATATCTAAAAGAAAAATTAAATCTCTTATGTAAGGGACCCTTAATTATCGATGCCACGGAGCAAAAACGCGGCTATGACTACTAAAACAAAAGAACTTCCCCAGCAATCATAGGTAATCCAGCCAACCGAGTAAGGTCGCAAATTATAATAAGTCTAGGTTGTGAGCAACTTGGCGTGTAGAAGTATTATTTATTGTTAAACCAGCGTACTGCGCGTGTTGGAAGGGTACGTAATAATGAGATTACATCTGGCCCATATTGTGCACAAGTAGAACGACTGCGAACGATCCTTGCGCGCTAAGTGATTGACGATGTTAGGAACGTTGGACATTGTGTTCTATTACTATAGGTCATAGATACTTTATTTAATGAAAGGAGCGTTATTTTGATAGAACCGTGAATTCTTATGCAAATCGGTATTTTTAATTGTAAATTAACATAGTGTAAATATTATACCTACATTGTGACGGCCAATCCTCGAAAGGCGACGAAACCACCGTACTTTTTTCAAATTTGGGAATGAATTTAGGACTTCAGTGTTTTGTATCACTCATGGGAGTGCTGCTGCCCAGTCTCTTGGCAGGAGCCATATGTAATCTTTTAGGACACTGACTTAAATATAACGGATGGTTAATAATTCATAATCTAGCATACACCAACTATCAAAGTAATTTTCGAAGTGTCAGAACGAGTTCTTTGTTAATAGAACCTAATCTTTCCCGCTACCGTGTTTGCTGAAAATCTCATCATCCAACAATATAATTGTAGCAGGACGATGCAGCCAACAGTCCCGTCATGGGCATGGCTGGCGTGGGACCGGCGCGTGCGCTCCCGCGCGAGCGAGTACGCGCGAGCCCATGACCGTGCCGCGCAGAGGACGCGCGACCTTGACAAGTACCCTTTCTATATTTGGAAAGAAGGCAGACATTTGTTCAGGTAAATGCTCCTTTGACACTAATTGGTGACAAGCCTATCTCCTCTCTGAATGAGACAAAAAATTAACTAGGAAGTTCTCTTTCTTAAAAATAGTTGCAAGATTGTGCAATGGTTATGTGTTATTGATGCTGAGCGTACCATGTAATAAAAATACGGCTAAGCTACACGATGATTCAGCTGATGTCAGCCCTGACAAGTCTATCACGGTACTGACACGTTGTTCCAAAGACCAACTCTAGGCTGGCATACATTATTCCCATTATTGTGTATTACAAACGATAATTTGAGACTCCACAGTGTTTCTGAATATACGGCTACCTATATGGGATAAATATCTGAACTAGCTCAACAATTTGGAAGTGCATTTTTTACAAATATATTTATATACACCTTTGTATATTGTATATTGTATATTTACACAAATAAAGTAGTTTCGAGTCTTCCAACATCAGGGTCGGCTCCCAGACTAACCAGATGCGGCTGAATATCAGTATTTCACACGGAGCGACTGCCATCTGACCTCCGCCACACAATTACTGGGAGACACTGATACTCTAGTGTTTATACTGCCGTAACAATTTCATCGGTATTCAGACACCCGGGACCAACTGCTCAACCTGCTTTCCGAGGAACGTTTGAAGTTGTATGAAGTAGCTATTTGACTTGTAGTGTCGTGATTGCAGATCAGACCCGCTGCACCCGCTCAACAAGAACATTGTGCTGAACCTGCGGCCAGCGGCTACCATCGCGCCTGTCACGTGGCGCGTCGACCCCTACCATGACAACGATCCCTGGAGAGTGCCAGATATTAAGGTATACCACATTACATCGTAACATACTGGACCATCCCGCCTGTATGTACCTCAAGAGTAAAGCAGAGGTTCGTTAAAACTTTCACCGATGCCATGATTGACGCGCGCCTATTGCCATTCCCTATCGAGCACATTTTGTAACTCGGTGCTGCTACTGAGAATTTCCACACAGAACACAAAAGCCCAATAAGACTTAAGTGTATATTTTATGATCTACAGATAATTGTTTCAAGCCTGGTTGTGTGTGCATGTGACATGTATGATTGTAAACTGTACCCACGATACAAGAGAAGAACTTGTTCGGGGCAACACGTAAAAAAAAGAAACCGAGACCTCGTAAACACATGATTTTCAAATTACCAAGGAGAACTTTCAATAAGGCTTCAGAGAAAGTACCTCTCTATCTACCAAATACTTACCGATACTCGTGCATGATCAGCAGAGCCTCCAAAGCTATCGTCCGTACGAGCCGGTGTCCATCGTGCTGCCAGCCAGCGGGTCGGAGAGCGCGAGCGGCGCAGGCGCAGCGCCGCACGGCTGGGGGCACGCGGCGCGCGGCTGGGCGGCCGGCGCCGTCGTGCTGGCGTTACTGATGCTCATCGTGAGAGCTGCTGAGAACTGCCTGCATAAGAAACTCTTTAGAATCTATATGCACACGAGTAAGTATGTTTGTGTCACGAAACGGTTACAACGAAAAAAAAAAATGAAATTGCGTCTGGCCATAAGTTGCAAGCTAGTGTAAAGGTGTAAACTAGTAACCTTAGAAAATTAAAATTTTGACGATCGAAATTCTCATTGTAAGCCTTTCCTAGAAATTAAGTGTAGTGTCTGTCGTAGCATCTCGTAGCAACTGTAGTTTCCCGCAGTGCAGTCTCCATAGCATCTCGTAACTATTATTATATTGACAGCACCTTGTGCAAATATCTCCGACTGACGTAGGAGCTCGAAGTAATTTCTTGAAGTATCTAACGAAAATCTCTAAATACCTCGTAGTATATTACGACGTAGCAGTTTGTAGCCAATCCCGTAGCAATTTCCGTAGTACGGGAACTTGGTCTCCTTCTTAATTCGCTTGAGCCTAATGCTAAGGA
Source organism: Shargacucullia verbasci (assembly GCA_947562105.1). Lineage (NCBI taxonomy): Eukaryota > Metazoa > Arthropoda > Insecta > Lepidoptera > Noctuidae > Shargacucullia > Shargacucullia verbasci. Next base: position 10,517,390 of record OX387303.1, on the reverse strand, counting down.
ATCCTGACCCAGGGCATCCAAACCGTTTCATCTCGCCCTGTTGGAACCAGTGATTTTGAAAAGTCTTGTTATATTTGATATATTATTTTGCAGTGAGAAGACAAGACTCTGAGGAATGGTCGAGGCCAAATGTTACAGCAACTAGTTGTAAGTATTAAAAATTATTTGAACGATATATGTATTTTATATTATATTCAACGCTCACCTTATACGGCGAATGCAATACGATGAAGACAACCCACTTCCAGTTGCAATCGCGTTAATTACAAAAACAATCCATCGTTCCGTCGGCTCGGATTATTATTGCGATATTCAACCGGAATTATTATAACGGATGCTATGAAAAAGACAATTAAGTTCAGCATTAAGTAATGATCCAATATTAGTTTCAACAGTTCAATAATAGTGTTAGGTGTTACATTTCAAAAATAAGACTTTAATGTTTTGTTATTATTTTTATTTCAGTGCAACAGCAGACCATTGAAATCGGTTCCCTGCCTCGTCTGGACGATTCCGACGCGTTCTCAGAACCGACTCACCACAACAATGACTTGCCCCCTCCTTACTCTGAATGTGCCAGTTCTAGAAGTGCTAACCTCGACAAATTTATGAGTGAAGAACCGCCGCCGCCATATTCTGCCTGCTATGTATCTTTTGCTAACCCTAAAGATGGTGATCCAACCATACGTATACATGAGAGACGGCGACTGAACATTTCAGATGATCGAGCACATTCGAGCACTGAACTTGATAACGTTCAGAACGATCTGATAGAAAACGGGCTGAGAATAGATGCTGTTTCAATGACGCCCAATTCTAATGATTTTGAAACTACCGATTCTGGAACGAGAATAGAGCTAGTATTCGATAACGGAAGAATAGTAGAAAGAGCCTCTGTAGACCTTAATAGTAATGATAGTGACACGGGGGCAGCCAGTAGTGATAACGTAGAAGACAGCATCGATGGAGATAATAAAGACAGTGTAGTGTATATTGATGAAACTGCTCCAGAGAATACAATGCCTGAAAGAGTATTACTTGTATAAGGTCTTATAGAAGACGTAAGTATGATGTGTAATGATGATGTACGTGATTCGATTGACTTGTACTCAATACTTGTACTCAATACTCAATAGGTACTAGTTGTGATTTGTGAAATAGAATCAACGAACTAGGATGAAGTGAAATTAGAAAACGCTCAAAGGAGTGATAGTGGAAATGTTTTTTTATAATTAGGAATTGAAGATTGAATTTCTATAAAAGATCTCAAAATGTTTAAAGGTATTATTTTTAATGTAATAAGCAGCAAATAACTTGATCTTATAGCATCAGCCTTAATCTATTTAAGTAGTTAGCAATGGCAAATTGTTTACTCTTTCTAGTATTATGTATGTTATATTCACAAAACAGTTACAGCTATTAAGATTGATAGTGTAATGGGCTTGTAATAAACTAAGCAAGGTTACTTAAATTTTATCATTTTGTATTGTATTATGAAGTATATAAAATGTCCTTGGAAATAGTAACTTTCGTAGGTATTTACTATATAAATAGTGAAACCTACTCCATTATAATCGTAAGAAATGTTTTGCTTCATGACTAGCGTCCAGTTATTGGATCTATTTTTAGTTACAGACATACTAGCTTTCTTAAAAGACGTTATATTGTTATCTTTTACTAATTGAATTTCTATAACAGAAACTTCTTTATTCTCAGAAATAATGCAATCCTTAACAGACTATACTACTATAGCTTCACATATTTTAATATTCACCATTACATTACATAAATATTTAAAAAATGTATATTTTCTGATACATACGTACTTACGTAGATGGCTTACCAAAGTTACCTGAAATCGTAGTTGTAAGATATTTTGTAATTTTGTAGAGCCCCGAACAACACATAGCGTTATAGTGTCCGCGTAGACATCACATACATCCGTTGTAATATATCCCTAGTATATTGTCTTTCAATCGAATACAATTTTTAATAAAATTTGTTTAATTTGAAATTCGTTTTCTTGCTTCGTGGTCCAAATATGGACAGGAAATCCCTATTAGAACATCATTGGTTTATTATTGTTTACTGAAAATTTGCTTTTTGCTCTGAAAGAGGAACTGGCCTGTAATGTAATAAATATGTACACCACGAGGGCCCAGTGCGTTCAAGTTCATGGGTAGTAGAAACTAGCGGAATATTGATAGCATTTACTGCAACGAGTAATCCAGTCCAGTCTCTTCTCGGCCTAATGGGGAAAAACCATCATCATACTTTGAATTTATTAAAAATATCTTTGATAGTTGAAGTGCTTTAATAATACATCTAAAACAATTTATAATCTAAGATATAAATAAATAAGTACTAATTTAACATAGCTTAAAATACTAATATATTTCAAAAACCATGCTCCCTTAAACTACCCAAAGATAAATAATATTGTCTTTGAACACCAGTTCAGCTTCTTTGAATTTTTTGTCTTTATCTTTGTTTCGTAAAAGCTTCTGTGACGTCTCTAATTATTCAAACCAGTAAGGGTCTAGTTAAAGAGAGTATGGTTGTGTTTATCTTTACAATTACTCGTATTACATAGATTACAATTATAAATGCAAATTGAGCTTCGATACATTTCCTCTATCAACTAAAAAGTATTAGTAATTATAAATTAACGAGTATTTCTACAAGGACATCGATGTCTTGTTAGAAAATATGGAGTCATATTTTTCATTTGATTTTAATTTGACAGTTATAAGCTTTATAAATGTGGAAGATTAGTTGCAAATATTGAAAATATCAGTAATAGATCCGATATGATAGTAAAAAACGACCAGAAGACTATTATTAAATTACGCAAAGCACAGAAACTATTAAAAATTACTGATCATTGACTGACAACTAACTAACTGTATAGTCTAAACTCTAATGCGATTAGAGATCTCACCTCCCATTTCAATATAATTTGGTACAATACATACCTACTTATTTAAATAATTATTTAGATACAGTCTTAATGTCACAACGTTTAGTAGCAGTAGCACCAAAATAATAAATATTACATACTTGATGCAATAGGACTACATACATCAATATTATTTTACTTGAATATTTAACTGTTATTTGAGAACACATTACTTTAGACTTGGATAGCGCTTATCACCAGTTAACAATGGATTCTTTTTTGATGATTTTTAAATAAACGGTTCCCGGGTTCATCGGGTTTAACATTAAACAAGTCAATTTTGACCAAGGAGGGCAAAATATTCGTCGAGTTAATACTATCGAATTTGTGTGATAAAATAATTGAAGTGTATGTATGTAGACTACGTTCTGCCTGCGGCGTACGTAGCGGGTATAGATGCAGTACTAGTACTAGATGGAAGTGTATGTGGATGTGGTGTGTGTGTGCGTGTGTCTCACAGCTCTACGTTCTGTCGGCGGCGCACGTAGCGAGTATAGATGCAGTACTAGTACTAGATGGAAGTGTATGTGGATGTGGTGTGCGTGTGCGTGTTGCTCACAGCTCTACGTTCTGTCGGCGGCGCACGTAGCGAGTATAGATGCAGTACTAGTACTAGATGGAAGTGGATGTGGTGTGTGTGTGGCTCACAGCTCTACGTTCTGTCGGCGGCGCACGTAGCGAGTATAGATGCAGTACTAGTACTAGATGGAAGTGTATGTGGATGTGGTGTGCGTGTGGCTCACAGCTCTACGTTCTGTCGGCGGCGCACGTAGCGAGTATAGATGCAGTACTAGTACTAGATGGAAGTGTATGTGGATGTGGTGTGCGTGTGGCTCACAGCTCTACGTTCTGTCGGCGGCGCACGTAGCGAGTATAGATGCAGTACTAGTACTAGATGGAAGTGTATGTGGATGTGGTGTGCGTGTGGCTCACAGCTCTACGTTCTGTCGGCGGCGCACGTAGCGAGTATAGATGCAGTACTAGTACTAGATGGAAGTGTATGTGGATGTGGTGTGCGTGTGGCTCACAGCTCTACGTTCTGTCGGCGGCGCACGTAGCGAGTATAGATGCAGTACTAGTACTAGATGGAAGTGTATGTGGATGTGGTGTGCGTGTGGCTCACAGCTCTACGTTCTGTCGGCGGCGCACGTAGCGAGTATAGATGCAGTACTAGTACTAGATGGAAGTGTATGTGGATGTGGTGTGCGTGTGGCTCACAGCTCTACGTTCTGTCGGCGGCGCACGTAGCGCGCGAAGTAGTCCGGTCGCCAACACTTGCAGGAGCCCGGCACCAGGAACCAGTCGTAGTACAGACGTACCTGACGCGGGGATATACCGTTACTGAAGTATAGTGGCTAAATAGGATGAATTCCTCAAGTGGCGTGGATGGCACAGCATTTTATGAACTCAATTTTTGGGACACCATGTTTTTATTCAAGTAATCAATAGTTTATATAATTTCTAGTACTATAGTTCAACTCCGTCTTTGTTACGACTTGTGATAGATTTTTTAATTTCAAAGTTTCCTAATATATCCGCATAATAAAAACGAAAAAGAAAAGTATTATAAAAATTGGAACTCTGTTATTAATTGTACATACAGTAAGTAACCTACCGTTTCATCAATTTCTGTTGCTTTAGTGTGAATGAGATGCGAGATATGATTTTTTTCTCATTTTTTTATTCTTCTATAACATCGTATTAGTCCGTGATTTCTATATGAAACTATTGCGTATACTTTCTATTATGGATAATATTAAAACCACAACATCCATATCCGAAATATCCGCACTTAGGGTTGTCTCTTTAACCAATGTAGATACTTGTTTGTTTTTACGTTACAATATTTTAATTTTTTATTCACGTTGTTGAGTAGATGGCGTTATTTTGTAGCTTAGATGGCTAAAAGTTGTGGGAATATTAAACGAAAATTTCAAAAACGGCCAAGTATTAAGAGAATCGTCAAACTACACTCTAGTTCTAGGTCGACTCCACGAGTGCTCAATGGCTACTAACCTTTTTTGGATACGTGCGGGGAAATGTAATCACGTTGGGCTGGTACACTTTCTTGGACAAAAGTCAATAAGTTCTCATGCGATGGACAAGTGGTTAAAACCTACGGATATCTGGTGACCTCCATAGTATATGGCCTTACCCCTAGAATAGGCGTCACCTTGTGTGGACCTTCCATCGACCCTACTCGTGAGAAAAATAATCAAAAACAAACAAATGAACCTGGAATCTTAACACAGATGACTAAAGCATTGCCCATTGACACCGATTTAAACGAAGAGAAATCTAAGAAAGAAACCAAAAAGAAATACCATTACGAGTAACAGCATTGTCTTCGCTAAAAAGCACCGAGAAGGCAGGATCACACAGTTTTTCCAGTTCAAATCACGGACGCACGAAAATGCGTGCGCGTCTATTCCGCCATATTTTTGTCGAGAGCCTTTAAAGGGGCGCGGGGTGCGTCGACATAGTCGTCGTCGTCTCGATTCCGAACGTGCAGCGCCATCTCTTGGTTTTGTAGCACAAACACAAGAGAAATACAGCAGACAAGGCAAAGATCGTGGGGTCAATTAAGATCCTATTTTTAAATTATATTAATGAAAGTAATTTAAACGTTATGATATCTAATTGTAAAATAATTGAATTATGAGATGATTAATTTACATCATATATTGCGTCTAATTCATACTAAAGCAACATAAATTGGTGAGACGGTAGGTTACTGTACGTACAATTAATGGAATTAGTACAAACTCGAATACGTAATGGCGTTTCTTAAATACTTTTTTTTTTCTTTATTACGACAGTTTGAATAAAAAACAAAATAATATAAGTCGGTTTTAGTTTTCATCAAAATCGGGCCCGAGACTCCTTTGAGTACTTTCCTTATATACTCCATTCCTTATAGTTTCGTATTTGGTCATCCACGCCTACTAGAAAAAATCATTCTGTATACATATGTATACTAAAACGATCCATTGCTAAGCAACTCCCAAGTTGCCCTACAATATTAAATCACTGTCTTCCGCATCGAATCTTCCTACCTCAGCTACAGATTTCACAGCTGTTACGTTTTTTTTAAATTCAGTATTTGGTAAAGCAGTTCAACAGAGAATGTCTCCTGGCTGATAAAAAGTATGCAATTTTACCTGATAGCATCCCATCTCGTCGTGTCCGTCGCAATGCGGCGGCTTGTCGGTGCTGCTCTCCTGCTCCGGCTGCTGGCCGGCGCGGTTCTGGATGTACTGCTCGTAGTCCTGCGAGAGAATACAAAGACATTAGTACAAAAATAATAGCTAATCAAATACAAAACGGCTTAATAACTCTGTATTTCACACCCTTTACTTACAACGGACTAGGGTCATTAGGACGGATTAGGCAAATTCAACTTACCGCAAATTGTGTTCAAGAAAAACCAAAAGAAGCGATGCCTGATTGTAAAATTGTAGCCAAAAGTTCAGTAGAATATTTTATTTACCTGAACATGCTTATTTTGTCTAGGTGGGTAGTGCAGCTCAGCGACCAGGAGAGACACCCAGCGTGGAGAGCTCAGACATCCGCCATCCAAGTAGTGGCAGCGAGATTGCATGCATCTGTCAACAAAAATTATGTAGATATATATTCGCTCGAGTTGCATGGACTGGACTAGGTAGGTGAGTCAATAATCGACTTGTCCTAAGGTAGGCAAGGCATTATGCAGGAGTGCCATAGTTCAGAAGTCAACAACTGAGTTTCGTGTCTGAACTCCAACTTCTTCGAAAATTTTATTAAGATTTCTAAGACACATCAACTATTATTGCTAATAGTAATACATAGCAGTGCACACACATAGGAAATCTGGTTGGTATAGTGGAAATATGAACTAAGTAGATAAACTAACCTGGTAACTTCCACCGTCTGCGTGAAGTATCCTTCGTAAGGTATCTGTACCACATAACGCCACACACCTTGGTAGTTGCGCGCGAACACTGGGGTCGCGTACTCCACGCGGGCTGGGCAAGGTGTTGGAGGACCCTGCAGTAATAGCGACCTTTGTTATAAAGCTGCATAAACTAGTATAGTATATAAGCCTCACACCCTTATTCGATTATAGCGACTTCATTTACTCCGGTCTGATACTAACGTGAATCCGCACAGATCTGTACAACAAACCAGAAGGCTCACCTTGGTATCGCGAACCAGAAGACTCACCTCACACAAGATGAGTAATTCCCTTTAAAAAGTTTTTATGCTGACGTAAGAGTGTAATATATTTAAGAGGCAATTATAATTTACTGTAGAAGTTGTAGTCTGAGGCCTAAATATAGCAGAAAACTGCGGTAGGCTGAGTTGAAGACTCTTACCTCATATCTGTGATGCTGTGGGTGCTGAGTACCGGCGACGCCGCCGCCTTGAGGCTGTGGTCCGGGGTCCTCACGTCTTTCTACGCCAGCACTCGCTTCACTGTCGCCGTTGATCGCACGGTATAGCATACAGAACCTGTTGGACAAACACAAAAGATTTGTATTTTATTCGTGATGATGTACGTAGGTATAGTCTCGATACCGCATTGCCGGACCGGCTAAGCAATTAATTTCAACTTGAACGAATGTCACGCCATTAATGTTTAATGCTGATAAATTGCAGAAATTAATTTCATGCAATTCATAAGATCAGGACAAAATTAAATGGTAGTTGTCAGTGGACAGTAGTAGTGGCTGATAATAATTATAGAATAAATGAATCCTATAAATCCTCGAAGTTGATAATTAACGAAGTTACTAAAAAGCTATTTTCTAAATATTACCGAGGTTATTATTATGTTTGTTATATTTAAAAATTAATATAAACGTTGTGTTCGGATACGAATCGGATGATAATATGGAGGAACTATATATGTGTTAGAATCGTTGTAAACTTTCATAGTGCGATTCAGGGCTTGTTGTTGTAGCTTCACTCTGATAGATGACGCTTTACTTTTTGCCGTGTTGCGAGTAGTAGTCGCTACAATAATAAATAAAAAAGAACACGGTACCTAACGAATAAAGTTAAACGAGAACACAATACGTGAAACGAAGCGTTTGACAGTTGTCAGTGTCTGTCAATTCGTGACTTAACAGTTGACGTTTCACATATAATTTTTGTAGGTTAGAATCGAGTCCGTTTAAACTGCGCGTAAATGTTTTCTCTACGCATTGTTGTATTAAAATGTCTTCAGCATTAGTGCGACAGGCTCTCGAACTCGTCGACCCAGAAGGTACATAGTAATAAGTTCTATACATAGTAATAAGTTAATAAAAACGTTTTTCAAGTGATGTTTTAATGTTGTTGTGTTTCTACAGACAGTGCGGACACCAAGCGTGGTAGCCGCAAGACTCGGCAACGACAGTTAGGTCAAGGTGCGTCCAAACTTCACTAAAAAGTAGTGACATATCAGTTTAAGTCTTACGTCACGCCACTTGTCGGTAATCGCGGCTCTTTATTGCCACTATTGCTACGATTACAAGCTGCCGGTTTTATTGTCCAGTTTATTACTGGAGCATTCATTACTTATATAATGTTGTGACACAATTTATATTCGTCCGTAGAGTTAAAACTATATTTTTATTTTATTATAAAGTGATTAAAAAGTGTCTTTGTACAGATCACAGGCATTTGTATAAGAATAAAACCAAGAAACGCAAGGAGCCTGTTAAATCCAAAGAACAGTTAGCTGAGGAAAATATCAAGAAGTTGCTGGCTCTGTCCAAACCTACTGCAGACAGTGCTGTGGCTGAAAAGGTAATACTTTTAAAAATGTGACACTATGTGAGATATATACCTACTTATACAAGCAAGAATTTTCCCCAGAAACATGTGTTATTACATTACCTACAAGTTAATTATAGATATAATTTTGAATGGTGAGATTTTTTGTATTTATTAGTTTCATATATTTTCTTCAGAATTTATGCCACTTTTTTACACAGGTTATAGGTATTTGTATGGGTTTCATATTACTACTACTTAATATTACTGTTTGCCCCTTCAACTTAGCTAAATGTGCTCATGACAGGAGAGTGTACTTACAACAATTAAATAGGATATAAGTTTCCTCTTGCACATGAGAATTATTCATGCTGTAGTGGAAAAATTAGCCAGTCAGCATCAATTGTATCAAGGCTGACTGCCCAGGGTGTGCCAGATATTCTCAGGGTTTATCATGCCTAATTCAAGATTCCGCAGTCAAACGCAGGCAACCGATAAACAATATATTTTTCTATTACATCTACATTGCGTCACTTACTGGTTAATGAATAAGTTAACCTCCCTGCCATAGCTACGTACAACATAATTATGTCATGTAGTTCAAAGTTCCTATGATACATTAGCCGTGTCGTTATCATGCTCCAAGTGTCCATAACAGTATGCTTGTTGGTAGAGTGTCATATGTAGTAATTTTTCTTTACACACTGATTGTTACGCATCATTGTGTCAAGTGATGCATGGTATTATTGATTAGATAATGGGGCAGCTGTGTGTGTTACAATCTGTGTCATATTCAGCTATGTGTACATGTGTGTGTGTCTCGTGAGGGATCTCTAAGTAATTAGTTTATTAGCATAAAGTGTTTTTGTGTAAAGCAATTTTTTTTTTTCAAGTGTTTATTGTTTTGTGATACTCTCAAGGTTCTTTTTAGTGTTTTATTCATGAGGTTTTTGTATAAGATTCTTTAATTAGACTTATTTCATTATAAGTTATATAAATATGACGACACGGTTGACGCAGTGGCTAAGCGATTAGCTTTCTGCGCTACGTGTCGCGGGTTCGATCCCCGCACGTAACAAATATTTGTATGATCTACAGATCGTTGTTTCGCGTCTAGTTGTTTGTGCATGTGACATGTATGTTTGTAAACTGTACCCACGATACAGGAGAAATCCTAGTGTGGGGCAAGGTTTTTTTAAAAAAAAATAGCACCAGTTATATAATATTATATAAATGACATTAAAAAAAGATTCCGTTTATACTAAAAATTCTGTCATGATAAAAGTTACAGCCTTTTTATAGTAAAGGCAATAAGAACTAAATAACACAGCATTTTATGATATAATTACATAAAATATTCAGCATTATAATTCGCAACTTGCTGAACATATTAATATAGTTATATTACTTATAAAAATATTGTTTATTAAACCTATCATAAACCCAAAAAAACATGGAGACTTTTCCCCAGCAGTGGCATAGTATAGGAAAGAATACCTCTACTACAGGAACACAATTCCAAACTCTGGGAGGCTGCTGAGAATTTCAGTTCAGAAAAACCCAAAAACACTATTCGACACGGAAATAAAACCCGTGACCTCACGCTCGGCAGTCGCGCGTTCGACCACTAGACCAACAAGTCAGTCAGTATATTTATTTATATTTTATACATATAGTGATATCGTGTAGCTGAGTTGTGTTTTGTACACATAACCCAATGTCATTGTTAATTCAGTCGTATTTATTTTTAGATAAAAACCTAATTACATTTTTTATTTACACGCGTTTGCATCGTTACAAAATATTTTAGTTAGGTAGTAAGTCATAAGTTATTAAAAAGTCATTATAGTCAGTCGGTTGCCTACAATAATATTATGAATACGACTTTTAGTCACAAAAGCAGACTGCCTTAACAAGTTACAATCTTCAATGGTTAAAGAACACCAGCGCACCCTGAGCAGTCGGTCGTGTTGTCAAACTTATGTTAGGGACATTCACACACCAACATCCATCTCCTGACAATGGACATACATCTCAATGTTCACAGATCGTAGAACGCGCCATAAAGAGGAAGCCTTTAGCTGATAAAATAGAAGTGAAACTCGACGAACAAAAGTCAATCTTATTCCCCGAAGAGGAAACATTCGAAGACTTCGAGAAGGAGCTGTTCTGCAGCTAAATCTATGATTTATTGCTTTAACAATAAGGTTGGAAATCGTTCAGTAAGCGAACGAGTTAGAAAGAAGATCTGCAAGCTAATTTGAGCTTTATAATTTGAAGAATAAGATTGAAAATTGTTTTAAAGTAGGGATATCAAGATATACTGCAGTTAAATCTATGCTCAGTTGTTTGATATAGAGAGCTGAGTATTATATGGCACAGTGATGTTTATATGGACATTCCTGATGCAGTTATCGGCAAACTGCTTCTGGTGACGACCAGCACGGTGTTTATTGCGGCGTCCGTGTGGGTCAACAGTTACCCGTTTATTGACGAAGGTAAGAAACCAACCGATTCATTTTTTAGATCAGATCTATCAAAATCTTGTCGTGAACTTGCTTAACATCTTAGTAGATTTTGTCGATCGATTCATAAAATAATATTACGATTAATAAAATTTTCGCCAAATTTTCCATCCTTCCTTTTTCAAGTGACAAGCACATTTATATGTTCCGTGATTTTGACAATTGTCGTGTTTGGATTCGCGTTAGTGCGGCAAATCTCGTTAGAATTTAAAATACAAGCCATAAGACCATGAGTTCGTTTTCTTCAAGCGTAGTTAATATTATATAAATAATTTTTCAAGTTAATTCTTAACGTTATCACTTGGAAACCGAAAAATCTATCAGTATAATCGATGTATAGTTCATTTTGTCGACATAACTACCCCTTGGTTTGTGGTATTTAAGTATCTTCACCATCCACACTATTATATTATAAACTAGCTTCCCTAGCTGCCCGCGACTTTGTACGCGTCGAATTTAGAATCTGATATTTTCCTGCGGTATAATGGAGCCTATATTTTAAGTTAGACCTCTAGCAATACATCGGTGAAAACTGCATTCAATTCCATGCAGTAGTTTTTGCGTGATGCGTGTACAAACATACAGACGAACAAAAATTCACAAACTGTTGTTTTGGATTCTGCCCCTTTAGGAAAGATCCCCCATATAAGTTTTTCTCCAATATCTATAATGTACAGACATCGGCCTGTTATAATTTTATTATATTATATGTACAGATACGAAAGTAACTTTGCAAATCTATTTACTTACTGTTTAAGAGTAAACAGTAAGTAAAGTAAACTAAACTCCTGAACCCATATCTATGAAATTTTACAAAGAAGTAGCTTGGGTTCTGGAGAAGGACATAGACTTATTTTTACTATGCAGCAACAGACTAATTTGATAATAAATACAAAATACACGCAGACGAAGTCGCAGGAAACAGGAAATAAGTTAATAATTTACAAATAACCGTTATGTTTCATTCCAGACTCGTCTATCTACGCTCTAATCCCCGACCCGCAGTGGTTCCTCCTCTTCTGCGCCCTCTGGGGCTTCCTCTTCATCGGAGGGCTGATGTCCTTCACGCTGTTCCACCTGCTCCCCTATCTGTAACCTGTCACCCTGGGGCTGGCCCTTCGCAGACCAGCCATGTCCCTCCGCAACGAGTGGCTCATCATTGGGATATCTGGAGTCACGTGCGGAGGGAAGACGTCCCTCGCCCACAGACTGCAGGAGCGCCTCACCCCCGTATACGTGTTCCACCAAGACAAGTACTTCTATCCTGACGATAGCCCGCAACACATCAGGTGTGCCAACTTGGACCACAACAACTACGATATCATGAGTGCGCTGGACATGGCGGCGATGTTCAAGGACATTACTGCGACGATACAAGGCCATAATAAGGCGCATGCGTCGTTCGAAGAGGATGACGACAAGCGGTTCAAGATCGCAGGCAAGAAGTTTATCGTAGCGGAGGGGTTCACCGTGCTCAACTATCAGCCGATACTGGATATATGTGATTTCAGGTGAGACTTGTATTTACTAACTATTGGTTTACGCGGTTCACGCCAGTAAAGCTCCGAGTCGGCATGATTTTTTCCGACATCTTCAACAATCATCGTTATATTTCAGCCAATTTACACAAAACCGTAACGAATTATACACCTAAACCTTCCTCATGAATCACTCTTTACATTGGTGAAAACCGCATGAAAATCTGTTCAATCGTTTTTGAGTTTATCGCGAACAGACAGACAGACTCGGCTGGGGACTTTATTTTATAATATGTAATCATTTAATAAGTATTTCTGCACGTTATGATGACGCGCAATTTTACAAAATTATCAAACAATCGATTTTGAATATACCATGATTAAATTCTTATCTAACAGCAAATCTAATTTAAATGGTTATATACGTAAGTGGCAAGATAATATCTATGACAAAATAAGCTTGGAAAAGCCCAAGTCGTAAGGTAGTAGACGAGTAGCGATACGGTACAAATTGATTCAGTCATCATCGTGAAATGCAAAAACTAATCGGAAATTATATGATAATTTTATTGTCACACAATTACCAGACATAATACTTTAGTAATAAGGTTTTAATTTGAATAGCGTGGCTATTTTCAGTATCTAACAATGACCGACAGAATATAAAATAATTAAATGGATTTAGTTTTGAAAAAGAAAAACTTTATCTCAGAATAAACGTGTAAGAAGTATTTATTAGTATTTTGATTAAGCAAAGATTAATATATTATCGTCTGAACATCTCAGAATGCTCGGGTTGAGGCTTTAGTCCATCACGCTGGCGTGGTGCAGGTTGGTGGACTTGGACTACACACACCATCGAGACTTGTTTTGTTTTGCTCAGGTGTGCAGGTTTCCTAACGATGTTTTCCTTCACTGTTAAGACAAGTGATAATCAAATTCTGATCCATACATATAGCATCACTACTGTATTTCCGAAGGGTTAGGCAGAGCTGTACACCCACGCAAAGTCATTTGTAAGTCCCATGTAGTATGGGGCAAGCCTATTAGCATTTACCGGACAAAATTGCAAACTCCGGGCTGCCCAGGGGAAACAGGGATTTCCATTAAGACGGCCCGACCAGGGAATTGGCCACCTACCCTCAGCGAGCGAGCTGTGATTGTGAGCTATGTGTGTGTGTGTGTATGTATGTGTGTGTATGTGTGTGTTGCAGGTACTACTTCGTGCTGGAGTACAGCGAGTGCATGTCGCGGCGCATCTTCCGTCTGTACGACCCGCCCGACATCGACGGGTACTTCGACCAGTGCGTGTGGCCCGAACACATCAAGTACAGAGCAGAGGTGGCTATCTGAACTATTTGTTACTTTGTATGTAGGGGTAATCTCCGGAACTAATGATCCGATTCTGAAAATTGTTTCAGTGATTGATAGCTATTTTATCCCCGAGTGTTATAGGATATAAATTATATATGTAGATCACGCGGGCAAAAGCTAGTCTCTAATAAAATTACTATGTAATTCAATGAGAACTAAAACTTTTATACATTTACGTACGTTTTATACGTTACATAGGTGTTGCCCGCGAATTCGTCTGCGTGAATTTTGTGTACATATATTTTGTAATTAGTGTTTTGCTGCAATAGTAAAAATAAGCCTATGTCCTTCGAAGGGATCCAGACAACCTCTTTGTAAAATTTCAGTGGGTTAGGCGTGATGAGGTAACAAAAAGTCAGATGGAGTTACTTTCGCATTTATAACAGTGTCTATGACAGTTATGCACACACACACTTACATAAGTTGCCAATAAATCGCGCTATAATTATCGTATTAAACTAATTGTTATTTTAGATATACAATTTAATTCTGAAATGCAGTTGTTTATTTCTCTTTTAAGTTTAGATGACAATCAGCGCCATCTATCGCTATTTTGCGTCAATTGCAATGCTACATCGTACGATGAGAATGTCCGACATCAACCATCGACAATAGAATTAGACCTAATACATCAGTATTCCTGTGTTCCCTTTGAAAGAACACAAGCGTTACGTATTATTCAAATGTAATTATTATATTTTGTTTACAGATCGAAAAAGACAAGCGCGTGCGCATATTAGATGGAACGCAGCCAAACGCGTTCAATATCGTTATGGCGGATTTAAAAGCTATCCAATCTTAACACCGAGCTGCAGGGACCGGTGACCATGTCAGCATATAACGTACCCTCAGCTGGGACACAAGCATCCCTGACGGACTGACGCACATTATCACCAACAAACTGCTAATGCTAACAGTTATTTAATAGGAATTTCAAACGTTTCTCAAAAGAGAATTATCCGTCATAATTTAAATTGACACAGGTATTTTTGTACAGTAACGTTTAAAAAACTATTAATTATTCCATAACGTTAAAAACGTCTATCAGTTATTAATCAAACTGACGTTCTTAAATAACGCCTGTCACTGTCACTTTCACATAAATGAAAAGAGATGGCAATAGATTTGAAACGCATTTTATAACACGATTATGTCTGTAACTTGCTACAATTAAGTTACGTCAAAGAGCAGATGTCTCTTATGATAACATTTGGTAAATATTTTAATGAAGTCAAGTAATGCTTGGCAATACTGATCATGTTATCATGAATATTTATTTTGCATTTTATATCAACATTATTTTGTATACATAACTGTATAACTAATGAGCATGCGCAGAAGACGACATTAACTGCTTGTTTCATCGTTTTCTGATAGAGTTAATTTAAAAAAATTAAACGTACTGCACATAAATGTTAATGATTCAAACCCCTTATTAGAAAAATAAGTTTTATTTGTACATCAGTTTTAAAGATTCAAACCCCTTATTAGAAAAATAAGTTTTATTTGTATATCAGTTTTAAACCTTCAAGCCAGTTTTTGTATCATGAACCTTACCATGGTCGAAATGTTTATGGTCGTCTGATATTAAGTTAACGGTTTGGGATTAAGAACTTTATTTCGATCGCAATAAGGCTCTTAATAAAAAAATATCACTCCAGTACACAACGAGCTATCTTAGCGATCAGGCTCGATGGTTTAAAACTGGTCTAAAGATGGTCTATCTTGTTTGTAATGAAGCCGAAAGAGTTTATTACTCAGATTTACTTATCAGACATTTGTGAAACTAGTTTAAACACATTATGTCAGATGAGTCAGCCTGTTATCGTTCCCACTGTTGGGATACAGGTTCACTGGTACCAGTGCTTAGTGCCTATTGAGTCACAAGTCTGAAGGTGATGGCACTGGTGATGAATAGCAATAGCAACATTTAATATTACGCGTATTTATTATAATGGTGGTAGTAGCTTATTTTTGGATATTTTTCTATACAACTTTGCTACTGTATATTGTAACAAGTCATCTCACGCACACTACGCTTAATATTTTAAAAATGTAACACCTATATTAGATTATAATAAAGATTTTTATAATAATGGCCCCCCGACTTTGTGTACGTACTTGGGGAGTCCTCACAAGCGAACGAATATGCTCAGACTGTCAGGTTGAAATAATGCTATGTGACAGCCAAGTGTCACGCGAATGTCTGTCATTATGTCGAGGACCGCGTGAGAGATTGTTCTTTACCTCTAGCCTAACTCTAGAAAGCTTAAGTATGCAATAAAAACAAAAAAAATGCAAGTCAATTTAGAAGAGTGATTTGGGTCGTATGAGTCATTCGTATCACTGGTGTAAACTTCAAAAAGAGCCGGTCACATGCTTCTGATGCGATTATCAAATCAAAAAACAATCAGAAAATTCAAACATGTTGACTATGTTGAAAGTGGTTTAATTCTAGGGGCCTGTTATCACAAACAAACTCCTAACACTGAGACATGTTTATGTAACAGGTTCATCAAACGTTTTCTGTGTGCCTAACACGAATGTTTTGATGTCTGGTCAGCGTCATTGTGTGCGAATTTATAAATATGTATGATACTAATTTTGAATCACGCATAAAATTAAAACAAAATCATATAGGACAGTTGTATTTTCATTTCAAAATTGACTGACATTAACGATACGGTTACGTTTTTAAACGTCAAAATATTCGTGTAAGGAAGGAAATTTTGTGTCAAATTGACAGTTTTTTTTTTACTACTGTTTAAAACTTTTAGGTACGTAATAAGATGTTGGAACGTATCGGACAGCCGCACCAGGGGTATGCACCCGGCCTTATATGTAATGTAAGATTATGATAATGAGTACGAAATGTTTTCAGGTGTTCGGTAAATGTATGCCTGATGTATTTACGATAGCGTTCGAATGTTAGTCAGTGTTGCCCGCCTACCCGGCGTAGATCTATAAGTATTGTTAAGTTATTCATTTTAAATAAATTCTGATCAATATGCGAGAGTTTTATTTGTTAATAAAATAACGTAACGAAGAATCAATTCTTGCAAACAGTATTTTTTATCGTCGATCGTGTCCGTGTCATATGTCATATGATATGATAGTAATGATACTCACACGCCGCCTCCGTCGCAGAACTTCCTGCTCTCCCGCGGCGCGTCGCTCGCGCGGTGCTCAGCCCGCAGCGCGTGTGACGGGATCGTGTCCGTGTCATATGTCATATGATATGATAGTAATGATACTCACACGCCGCCTCCGTCGCAGAACTTCCTGCTCTCCCGCGGCGCGTCGCTCGCGCGGTGCTCAGCCCGCAGCGCGTGTGACGGGATCGTGTCCGTGTCATATGTCATATGATATGATAGTAATGATACTCACACGCCGCCTCCGTCGCAGAACTTCCTGCTCTCCCGCGGCGCGTCGCTCGCGCGGTGCTCAGCCCGCAGCGCGTGTGACGGGATCGTGTCCGTGTCATATGTCATATGATATGATAGTAATGATACTCACACGCCGCCTCCGTCGCAGAACTTCCTGCTCTCCCGCGGCGCGTCGCTCGCGCGGTGCTCAGCCCGCAGCGCGTGTGACGGGATCGTGTCCGTGTCATATGTCATATGATATGATAGTAATGATACTCACACGCCGCCTCCGTCGCAGAACTTCCTGCTCTCCCGCGGCGCGTCGCTCGCGCGGTGCTCAGCCCGCAGCGCGTGTGACGGGATCGTGTCCGTGTCATATGTCATATGATATGATAGTAATGATACTCACACGCCGCCTCCGTCGCAGAACTTCCTGCTCTCCCGCGGCGCGTCGCTCGCGCGGTGCTCAGCCCGCAGCGCGTGTGACGGGATCGTGTCCGTGTCATATGTCATATGATATGATAGTAATGATACTCACACGCCGCCTCCGTCGCAGAACTTCCTGCTCTCCCGCGGCGCGTCGCTCGCGCGGTGCTCAGCCCGCAGCGCGTGTGACGGGATCGTGTCCGTGTCATATGTCATATGATATGATAGTAATGATACTCACACGCCGCCTCCGTCGCAGAACTTCCTGCTCTCCCGCGGCGCGTCGCTCGCGCGGTGCTCAGCCCGCAGCGCGTGTGACGGGATCGTGTCCGTGTCATATGTCATATGATATGATAGTAATGATACTCACACGCCGCCTCCGTCGCAGAACTTCCTGCTCTCCCGCGGCGCGTCGCTCGCGCGGTGCTCAGCCCGCAGCGCGTGTGACGGGATCGTGTCCGTGTCATATGTCATATGATATGATAGTAATGATACTCACACGCCGCCTCCGTCGCAGAACTTCCTGCTCTCCCGCGGCGCGTCGCTCGCGCGGTGCTCAGCCCGCAGCGCGTGTGACGGGATCGTGTCCGTGTCATATGTCATATGATATGATAGTAATGATACTCACACGCCGCCTCCGTCGCAGAACTTCCTGCTCTCCCGCGGCGCGTCGCTCGCGCGGTGCTCAGCCCGCAGCGCGTGTGACGGGATCGTGTCCGTGTCATATGTCATATGATATGATAGTAATGATACTCACACGCCGCCTCCGTCGCAGAACTTCCTGCTCTCCCGCGGCGCGTCGCTCGCGCGGTGCTCAGCCCGCAGCGCGTGTGACGGGATCGTGTCCGTGTCATATGTCATATGATATGATAGTAATGATACTCACACGCCGCCTCCGTCGCAGAACTTCCTGCTCTCCCGCGGCGCGTCGCTCGCGCGGTGCTCAGCCCGCAGCGCGTGTGACGGGATCGTGTCCGTGTCATATGTCATATGATATGATAGTAATGATACTCACACGCCGCCTCCGTCGCAGAACTTCCTGCTCTCCCGCGGCGCGTCGCTCGCGCGGTGCTCAGCCCGCAGCGCGTGTGACGGGATCGTGTCCGTGTCATATGTCATATGATATGATAGTAATGATACTCACACGCCGCCTCCGTCGCAGAACTTCCTGCTCTCCCGCGGCGCGTCGCTCGCGCGGTGCTCAGCCCGCAGCGCGTGTGACGGGATCGTGTCCGTGTCATATGTCATATGATATGATAGTAATGATACTCACACGCCGCCTCCGTCGCAGAACTTCCTGCTCTCCCGCGGCGCGTCGCTCGCGCGGTGCTCAGCCCGCAGCGCGTGTGACGGGATCGTGTCCGTGTCATATGTCATATGATATGATAGTAATGATACTCACACGCCGCCTCCGTCGCAGAACTTCCTGCTCTCCCGCGGCGCGTCGCTCGCGCGGTGCTCAGCCCGCAGCGCGTGTGACGGGATCGTGTCCGTGTCATATGTCATATGATATGATAGTAATGATACTCACACGCCGCCTCCGTCGCAGAACTTCCTGCTCTCCCGCGGCGCGTCGCTCGCGCGGTGCTCAGCCCGCAGCGCGTGTGACGGGATCGTGTCCGTGTCATATGTCATATGATATGATAGTAATGATACTCACACGCCGCCTCCGTCGCAGAACTTCCTGCTCTCCCGCGGCGCGTCGCTCGCGCGGTGCTCAGCCCGCAGCGCGTGTGACGGGATCGTGTCCGTGTCCAGCTCGGCGCTGTGCGGCGCCTGCACCGAACGCTTGCTGCGCTCCTCTAGCCTGGGGGGACAGACTGAGTTACTGTGCGGACTGATAGAGTTAGCCTACACTAGACTGTAATGTGTAGCAAGATCGTAATGCTCAAAGACAATCCTGCCCAAATTTTGCCTCATCTGTCAATTTTTATATGAGAATGACGCAGATTAACATGGGTTCTCTTTGACAAAACAAATTATCATCATAAAAAGTACGGCCCCTGACATACAATTTATAAAACCATTTTCGAGTACAAAAAAAATACACAAATTCCAGTTTCCCTCATCATAAACTTACAACACATTCTATACCAGCCGACAAAGCTTCTATAACCTTACAGATTGTAGATTCACCATTCAAATAAGAGTTTTGAATGCGCCAAGTAGGTACACTGACCGGTTGTGTTGCACCTCAGCAGTGTGGTGCGTGGGCTGCGACAGATGCGCGACGCGCGGCAGCGTGTCGTCGGCGCGCAGCACGGGCAGCGTGCGCGACAGGAAGCGGAGCGTCTGGTTGCGGATCAGTTCACTGGAAACAACACCTGCTTTACCATCGAACAAAAGATAGATAGGTAGATTTCTAAAGAAGTTCACTCTTTAGGTGTTGTCGTTCGGCAGCCCGCGCCAGACCAGTGTGGTGGACTAAGGTCTATTGCTTCTCGTTCTGCGCGCGTGCCCAGCAATGGAACAGTCAAGTCAAAGTCAAAGTTTTATTTATTCAAACAGGCACTTTTTTAAATTCTACTCTAGGTACCTCACGGTTCCTAAACCCACTGACCATGACCGGCAAAATACTGTCTGGATACTCTATTAGAGAAATTATGGTTTGCAATTTATAATCTTCTTAAAATTTTATATTACAATTGTTATAGTGATGGTAATGAAGACTGATTTTTTTTTTTCTCTTTTTAGGACATAAACTTATAGATAGATTATGTCTAAATTGAGGTAAATGGTTTTTCTTTTTTCATTGACGTCAGTACTAGTTCGTTGATTCTCTACTTTACGATATAACTATACTCACAAGGGGTAAGGCTCTCCATTAGGGTTCTGTCCCATAGGGTTGCGCGGTATCACGCCTCTGTTGAGATCCCCGCACAGGTTGTTCGCCGACACGTGAGGCCGGTTCGACTCCGCCTCGGGACAATTAGACGCCACCTGACGATACGGCGGGGGACGTACTCTGGAATAAAGTTAGGATTCGTTATCAATTCGCAATTAAATGCATAATGTGGGAGGCCTATGCTAAGCAGTGCATATTGAAAGGCTGATATTATGACGAAGATGAAGTACCTAATCTTAAACTTCGACCTCCGCCATATTACGGATTTTATTAGAACTAATATGAAACATAGACGGAGAATGGTTAAAACATGGTTAAAATGTGTCAAATATATTTTACAGTGACGTCACATGACGGTCAAAGTTTGAGTTGTCAGTTAGGCGTATAGGCGCAATAACTATTGGGACGTAAATATTTATTGTAAGATGCATTTCAAGTAGGAACATGAAAAGTATTGCGGTACATGAATTATAAAGATAAGTAAAACAAATAATAATAATAAATTTAATACATAACTATATAAATAAACAAAAAAAATAGTTTAAAAAAAAATCTAAAGCCTAAAGCCATCATAATTTAGATTAGAGGAAAGGTACCAATTATGGAATATTTCCCTAATATGGAATACCGTATTATTTCTAAAATTAAGCGCCACGAATATTCCAAACATGTGTCATGTTACCCCTCCCGCTACCCGCATTCGACGGCCAGTGCGCGTGCGGCGTTCGGCGGCATTAGATTCAACCACACCCACCAAGAATGAAAATATTTCCCAAGTAATACATATTACCCCTAAAGCCATTTCACCTTACCCTCAATTAAAAAGAAAACTTTCCAACCGTGGCAGAAAAGCTGGCAAAGCTTGCAAAATTACAGCATCTCCCTGTAAAGCTCAATTAGAAGTTAGCTTGTCGTCAAAACAGCACAAGCAGAAAAAACAAAGTGTTCACGAGCCACAGCCATCAACAAGCGGCTGTCAGAAAAACAAGCGAAAGAAAAAACCAGTGTTGGAGTCTGAATCATCTTCTGATAAAGATATCATTTCTTTATCTAGTGATTATAGTGACGATAAACCCTCTGTTCTTCAACCTAACGATCCAAACGCTGACGCTGAGTGCATGTATTGCTCTGGTCTTTTCAGTGAAGACAAAAAGGGAGAAGAGTGGATTCAGTGCATTGCCTGTAGACAATGGTGTCACGTTGAGTGTTCCAGAGCAGAATATGTAGATTTTATTTGTGATTTTTGCTTGCAGGGTTAATTTTATTTATTTTGCTTTGATTAACAAGACGTTACCCTATTATGGAATAGGATCACATTTTTATTATATAAAAATGTGATCCTATTATGGAATAGGGTATTCCATAATAGGATCACATTTTTGAGAGGCATATTTTTGGTTGATTTATTTTAGTTAATAATATTACGGAAAGTGTTTATTATTTGTTGATTTAATTATTATTTATCAAGAGTGATTATGACTACATTTAATTGTAACCCATGAGGCTGATTAAAATAAGACTTTTGTACTGATTTTTTTAAGAATTTGTTTAAGTATTCCATATTCGGTCCTTTTCCTCTACTTATGCTGCCCTTGTCCGGCAGACATTGGAAGTTACTCCATTAAAATAGAAAATGTCCATCATCACAAAAAAACTTAATATAACTTATAACATACATAGCATCACGCCTGTATTCACCGAAGGGTTAGGCAGAGGTGTACTATATTGTACCCCCACGTTTCGCCGATGCTGTTATTGAGTCCCATGTAATAGGGGGCGAGCCTATTGCCATCTAACGGGCACAGTTCCAGACTCGGTGCTGATAAAAACCCAGTAACACTTTGTCCGACCTGGGAATCGAACCCAGGACCTCACACTTAGCAGTCGCGCTTGCGGCCACCAGACCAATGAGGCAGTAATATAAATTATAATTTTTTTCAAAAAAAAAAAACTATTCACCCGTGGCCATAGAACAACAATCGATCAATCTTGACACTGCGTACACTGCGTACAGCCCAAATCCATGTTGTAATTATTTGTATATAACATAAACATATTGATGTGAGTACAACACAAAACGGTTTCAATCATCATAACATCAATTACACCTCTGTTGTCCACGCAGGCGGCACAGATGTTAAGTGAAAGTGAGTGAAAGATGGCTCCGCTAATATGTTGACAGCTCCACACTATTCGAGAATTATCTAGAGTTGTGAGCGTACGAGTGACACTCGGCTTGTCTATGTTTGGAGGTGGAGACTGACTGGATAAGGACCCAAGAAATGTTAGGAAATCACTTGATTGACTTGGAGGAGTTGCCTTACCTTTTTAGCAAAGCTATCCCAATCTCAAACATTAGAATAACATAAACATAACATAGCATCACGCCTGTATTCCCCGACGGGTTTGGCAGAGGTGTAGGTACTATTGAACCCCACATTTCGCCGAT
Source organism: Shargacucullia verbasci (assembly GCA_947562105.1). Lineage (NCBI taxonomy): Eukaryota > Metazoa > Arthropoda > Insecta > Lepidoptera > Noctuidae > Shargacucullia > Shargacucullia verbasci. Next base: position 10,494,230 of record OX387303.1, on the reverse strand, counting down.
GCCGTTATGGGCCCCATGTAATAGGGAGTGAGCCTATTGCCATCTACCGGGCACAGTTCTAAACTCCGTGCTGTTACTGAGAATTTTTTCACGCCTAGCAGTCGAGTTTGCGACCACTAGATGAGGCAGGCTATCTCATTCAAAACTGGCGAATATAGTTAGGGACATATCTCTAAACAATTATTCGAATCAGCAAATCTCCACAAACTACCGATATTTCTTTGTTCAGTTGCCGGTATCCGAATCTGACATCCAATTGCAGCTGGTACTTGGATCAGACGTGAGTGGTATGGGGGCCAAATCTGGTAAACCCAAAGAACCTATGAAACAACGGAAGAGCAGAACTACAATACTTTTTAAGAGCGTTTTATATTTCTTGTGAAGTCATCTCATGAAACCACTCACAATCACAATAAATCCACAACATGAGAACAGCTTAAAGGTGGCTAGGAAAGTCTGTCTTAGAAGTCGAGAAATACTTCATGTTCCACAAACTCGCTTCATCATGTTACCGCTGAGGTTATGACGACAGCAAATTTAAACGAAAGCGTGAATGAAGCATTACATCTCGATAATAATGTGTTGTTTCGTTATATCTTGATCTTCTAAATACTTTACGGATTACGCGTCGAAAGTGTGAATCCGGCTTTTTGCAGACAAATATAATACAAATGTTGTGACTGCAGTGTTAGTAATTACTTGTGTATTCATTAGGTAGTATTACATGCAGTATGTGAAGTTCCTGAAGAGGAGAGAGTTCGGACGTTGTGAAAATGAATAGGTACTTAAGTATTTGAGTTTTAATTTTCCGTGTGAGCAAATAATTTAGCTAAGTATCTTGCTTTGTTCCGCCTTTGGAGTCATAGAACTAACACTAGCACCTACTAAGGAAAATGATATATTTGTCGGAGCCTGTCATGATTTATTCAGTTAAACATTGAAACACAAGCGCCTTTGTGTGGCGTTGTGCGGACTCTAGGATTACAGTGTCGACATGGAGTACAGAACAGTAATTATCAAGACGTGATCGTGACACCATACTAGCCTAGGAACCTCTCAGTGTCTCATACGTTTAGAATTCTATTTAGTTCAACGGTAGTTCTAGTGTTATCATCCTAGTTACTACATCAATCATTGTATGCCTTTATTTTGATTGTGAATAAATAACGTGATTCGTGAACGTTAAAAGAGTTTATTTTTCATATTCCTCGTATCCCAATTCTGCGCCCACAATAATCATGTCTGATCACGATTCTTGACAAGCTAATTCCGACATATTTTTTGTTTTATTTCGCAGAGACTGGTTTTTCGAAGTTTTCTCGATAGATGGCAATATCTTCCCCCCCCCTATCAGGCATACTACATCTCTTGAGGGCATGTTTTTTTTTGTGATGATGACATGATGCTGTGTTATGGCTTTGCAATAAGTTTTGGAGTTTGTTTATTGGACTGAATTGGAGTCCATAGCTCTTCGCGTCGGATCGTTCCAGTAACCCCACAAATTGCAACGAGAACAAGTGGTTTAGCTTTCATCGCCCTACAATGCAACACCTACATGTAACACGGAGAGAATCAGAATATGAGTTATAGTCAGCAATGCATTCAGAACACGTTCTAACCGACACGAAGTTATGCACTGTTTCATGGAGGACAAGACGTGTTTACTAAGTAAAATATACTTTATGGCAGATATGTAAGTCCCTATATATCTCATTGGTTTAGTGGTCGTAAGCGCGAGTGCTGAGCATGAGATCCTGGGTTCGATTCCCGGGTTCACAAATAAGAAACGATTCGTAAGGTAATGAATAAATATAAACAATAATATTGTACAATTGCTTCCAGCAGAGATTTATCACAGTATAACGCTTTTATGAACCTTAACGGACATTAAGATGGCCTGAAACTGTACTTGGAGAAATGGTTCAACAGATATTCGTGCTTTGATGGGCCAGTTTTGTCTATCTTTATGCTAAACGCGAGGTATGGCGTATACCTGGGAGGCGTGGCGTTAGGCGATTCGACGAACGCGTAGTATCCCTCGGGCGGTTCCTCTGAATCACTTAGCGTTTCGTCCCGGGGCTCCGGTGGCGCGTCCGTCGGTGTGGGCACTGTGGGGTCAGGGAGCGCCAGAGGCGCCATGCATAGTATCTGTAACAAAAGAAAAGGGTTTAAATATTACTATCACATCAGTCTGAAGGCGCTGAACATCAAAGTCAATAACAACTAAGATTACAAGTATATTTATTTCTAATTTATGAACTTCTCAAGGACTGCTGAAAATGGCAAGACGGGCTAGACTAGACAGAACAATTATAAATAATAGTTACAATCACAGCGCCACGAGCTTCGATCAGCAAGGCCACGAGTGATGAAATCTGAGATCTTGGCGCTCCCTGACTGTCGGCCCCGATACCATCAATGTTGATGTCTAATCTTTCCACTACGGCATGAGCGATTCCAATGTAATCTGTAAAATGTAATGCTCGTGCCGACTGAACAAAAGAAGATCGAATATTTAATACTGGTTCTGTACTGATAGGCGATCCTAGTACCTTGTCCCAGTAGCGGGATCATTATAGATTAACTGTAAGTTCAAGGTGTATCATGAAGGTACCATAAGACGTTGCACTCGACGTAGTACCGCTTCTACAGTTTCATGGGAAACCATAAAACATGAACCTTATTAATGTATCATCGTCACGCTAGCTTCTTAACGGTCACTAACGGAATAGGCGCCGCTCGCTGTGTGATCCCTACACAACACACCTGTGTTGTGTAGTGTATCATAGCATCACGCGTGCATGTATTACCCGAAGGGCAAGGCAGAGGTAACAATAGGTAATAGGAGGCTAGCCTGTTGCCATCTACCAGGCAGAATTCTAAACTCCGGACGCATACTTAATTTCAGTCAAGATTTTCCAACAAAAAACCCAATAACACCGACCGACCCGGGGATTGAATGTAGGATCTCCTAGGCAGCAGCCGCGCCTGCGCCCAATCAGGTTGTTTTATTTAGATAGCCTGTATGTCTTCATTTGTGGCGTCGACATGAGCTACATATATAAAGGAAAGTGCTCATGTGGAAAAATAAGTAAATCAGCTGAAAGTGAATCGGTACTGCTGATCACAGCTTAAAGCTACCTTCTAGAATTTTAGTGTCATAACAGTCTATGTGTAGGCCCCTGTCCTGTTAGACAATAAGACTTCGAGCCCCGGTAAAATTGCATCATGTGCAATCACCCTCTATAGCAGATAAACAAAGGTAAATTAGGCACCAATCCACGTCTGTGCCGGCGCGACATTGTCCACAAGACAAGTGTACACGAACTGTGCCGCAGAACAAGGCCAGTGGCACGCCCAGAACTAGATTATCGCGGGATCGCGCGCGCGCCAGTGTAGCGAATGCCTAAGCGTTTAGGTCACTTTTATAAATAGATAAGTTATAGCCCTAGATTAGTGGATAGTGGATACTAGATAGCAATAAAAGGTAAACCTAGATTTTAGTCTGATTTGTGAATATTAATTGATGTTATCATTAAATATATAACTAGCTTTAGCTAGCTTTCTCTTCATGACTGATTACGATTAGATAATGTTTGTTTAGGCTAGAAAAAGTAGGGATATATCAAAGGTATTTTATACATTACATAGCTTCTTCTTATGGCTCATCCTTTGAGAAAATATAGTCGTAAACTATATTTTCTCAAAGGATAGGCAGAGGTGTATTATTGTTCAGACACACATCGCCATGTCCGTTATTAAATTCTATGTAAAGGCGAGCCTTTTACCATCTAGCCTTTTACCATCGAGCCCTTTATCAACTAGTTTTGGCACTTTCTTCAAAAGGCTATTCCACCCTATATTTGTCTCACATAAACCCTTACAATGATGTAAGCGTGCAATCTGTCTGGACTTTAAAATTGACTTTGACCCCTGAGTTTGTTTCGGCGTTTCTTCTCAGGGATAGTCATAGGAAATGCCGACGCCATCTAGTTTAAAAAAGACGTGTAAAAGTGATTGAAAAATCCTAATTGCAAAATAAATAATTTCATTTCATCTACCGGGCACAGTTCCAGACTCCGTCCTGCTACTGAGAATATTTATACCGAAAAACCCAATAACACTGCCCGACCAAGCCAACCGAACCCAAGAGCTCACGTTGTCTGAAATTAATTTAATTCATATTGCATCTCATTGGTATTATATTTGGTAGTGGTAGTACATACTTTCAGAGCCGTGTCGTAGGGTGAATGTCCCTGTAGTCGTCCAACCACAACCACAGTTACCGCGTATAATTTTAATGGAATTTTATTTTTTTACAATTTAGTCGAAACAAATGAGCAATAGGTATATCTAGTAAGTAACACAAAATATGTAACATAGGTAGGTATATTCTGCCGAGCCAGTACGATGACGACAGCAGCGAGCTTTCTTTTTCTCTAATAGAGCTAGCCATTTAGACAAATTAAATACGACCTACGTCAAATTGGCTTGAACAGTAACGGTATTATTTTTAGAAAAAAAAAACATTCCCCGAACTTGGTTTTCTCCTGTATTGTGTGTACAGTTTACAAACATACATGTCACATGCACACTAGGGATGTTACGGAGGTGGATTTATCGGAGGCGGAATCGGAGTCGGAGGTTCTCGTAGTGACCTCCGCGGAGTCGGAGGTGAATCGGAGTCGGAGTCGGAGCAAATCTACGAACGTAAAATGTAAATAAATAAAAAAGAAAAAACTTGTCGCAACTCGTTTACTCTTCGTTTATCAGTTGCACAGAACACATATAGGTACTCAGTCAGTTGTCAGTGTCACATAGAAAGCGCTCGGTAGCGCTGCAGCGATAGCAAGTCATAACTTGTAACTCCGATATATACCTCCGTTTTGATATATCGGAACCGGAGCCGGATTCGGAGGTGTAATTTTAATCGGAGGTTCCGACATATCGGATTCGGAGTCGAAGCTCCGTAACATCCCTAATGCACACACAACCAGACCCGAAACAATTATCTGTAGATCATACAAATCTGTGTGTAACACGTGACGGTTTTATTGGCAACTTTATTTCCAATATTTTCATGATAATAAATAAATAAAATATATTTTTATTCATGTAGACCAGTTAAAGGCACTTATGAATAGTCAGGCTCTAGTTGCCACGTTTCAAAGTGTTGTTTTCTTATGGTGAAGAACGGGCAAGAAACTCCATGGTCTCCATGATCTATTAATTTGCCTAGCACCGGCACCGCTCCACTTTCAACGTGCTCGAATGTTAGTCGCGTCGCGTGCGTAGGGTGTGCGTCCCAACTGCCGGCACCGTTAACGCGCTGACCCGCATACCGGCGCCTGCGACGGAGTGTTACACTTGCGAGTCAGCGCAGCTTATGTCGAGCTTGTTACGATGTTACTGAAGTGTGAATGGCTGAGGATTTGTAGAAGAGATTATTTGGATTGGTTCGATTATATGACAATGTTTGTTACAAAATATGCAATAGTCTTATAAGTAGCTTCTGTTTCTGATGCCCAGCCAGTTTAATTCGAACTGAACTGCTTTTCATTGTTTGATCTTAACGACTGTTATCACAGATATGACTGTTATAGAAACAACGACGAGTGCATCTGTTACTAACATTGAAACGTCGTACACTTCACTAGACGTATATAAAAGACTTCGTCAGACCCGGGTACGTCTTAAAACTGCGGCCAGACACCGGAGGACGGGCAGCAGCATCCTCTCAATAATCGGTAAGCCACTGCGATCCCCAAGCCGCCTGCCAAGCGCGGGGATTATGGTAAACCATATGGTAACCCCCTTGGGGGAGGCCTTCCTTCAGCAGTGGACGTTTTCTGGCTGATGATGATGATGATGACACTTCACTAGTGGAGCCTTATATCCGATAACATAGGCGGGGACATAAGGTTCTTTATAGGAACCTGGTTAGCAAAACGATCCGGTCAAGGAGTATTACTTGCGTTTCATGATGTTCATGGAAAAATTTAAGAAGAATTAAATATCAGCATAACAGCTACGGTTAAAGCGCCTGAGCCACAAATATTTTTATTACTCGTAACGATTCTTCTAGATAATCTTGCAATTAATTTAAATGTCTTCTTTTACAATTTTCACATAAACAAAATACTAATAGTACCTTGTCAAACCAAAATATGTATGAAAATATGCGCACGCACTTGAAAGAAATTCTATCAAAAAATATGCGCACATATTTTCATCAAATTTTAAGTAGAGGTCGAAGAAAACTGGCGCTTTGTGTACAGTTGACCGTTACTGATGCAATACCTGTTTGGCACGAACTAGATGTTAGCCAGCTTGTTGGATACTACTGGTTTTAGAGGTCTGCGCAATAGAGCCAAGCGTGCCGAAGGAAAATAAATCGGAAGACGGGTAACATGATATCTCTCTGTCAATATGAATCATATTTATAAAAATATGTAATTGCTACTTTCATTGAAAAGGGTGATAATTTCAATAAAACAAGAAATTGAGGTCTCCAGTACTCAGTTTGTTTAATAAGCACCATTTTAATTGCTGTATTGGAAATTTCTAAATCGTTCAATTACTTACATCGATATGTAATTATATTGACTCTTATTGCTCTGACCGTGTCACTAACCGTATGGTTAGTGACCACACTGGGTGTATAAGCTTCCTATGGCTATCATCACTATGTGATTTGACCAATTTCATTCAGTAAAGGTGTCAAGTAAATTTTGTAAATAACTGTTATTATTTTAATTTGAGTTTTCTATTGTTTGGTAGTTTCTTTCGCCAATTCTGAGAAAGGCTTATTTCGTAAAGGTAATTGATTCTGATTCAAATAGTATGTTTTATTGTTGTTTTGATTTGCTATAATTATATTTAATTGACTTAAATAGCGCTATATAGCTGCTGTTCTGATTTCAAATAATGAAAGCTAAAGCTGAGGTGAAATCATAGGTAATAATATAATAATAATAATCCTATTTCATGTAATTAGAGCGAAAGAACATTAGTAGACTATCAATGATAATTGAGTTCGAGACAAAGTCAAAGAATCAATATAAATATTCAAATTAAATAAGCTTAGAATATTATGATTTTCACTTAGATTAAAATAACTGTACATAAATGGAGATTCAGTACGGGCAGACTGTTAATAATTAAAATCTTTTAAATAATATTATTAAGTGAGCTATAAAACAAGAGGCGTGGAGTAAAACTTGGTTTCTAAGTGAAACTTGAAAGTCTTGGGGTCATCTACTGCATAAGAAAATGTTTCTCTATTATGTACCGATGCTTCAAAATAACTTGTTACTTAAAGCATAATGTTTGTGACTTCAGACTAACAAACTACAGGAAATTATTGCTATGACATCTGTATGTACCTACTGTAATACAGTTTACTTTTCTTTAACAGATTTGAATAGGTACTAGATAGTAACTAGTAGATTATGTTGGCAAGCTGGCACTACAGCTGTCCGAGTAATAAAATATGTTCGGAGTTTACCAGATGATTTGCTACGCCAAAAATATTTGGTCCAACAATTCGAAACGTTGAAGAGCAATGGCTATAACTGAGAAGAGGATTGTGCGAAAGTTGTCATGGATGAGAAGAAAACATACAAAAAGAAGACAACATGGCGAATCTAAGTAAAATGGGATAATAGTAAAAAGCTGATGATGGTACCAGTAAGACCAAGAGAGAACTAATACTCATCAGTCTACATGCACTGTTTATCATATTATAAGTCTGATGGACTGTCTCTTTGATCTAGAATCTAGGGTTGGACAGTGTTATTAAGATTTTCTGTATGGAAATTCTCAGTAGCAGCCTGTACCCCTAGTGTAAGTTTCGAACGTGTTCGGCGCTCTGATTGGTCCGTTTCGTGCTCTCCACCAAACGGAACGCCGAACGCGTTTGGTGTAGTAAATCGAATTTGTCGAAAGAAACTTACACTAGGGGTACTGAAGTTTGAAATTATGCCCGATTAATGTGAATAGGGTCGCCCCCTATTTCATGAAATGGAAGAAAGGTGGACAAAATGTGGGTATACTAGTACACTTCTGACTGACTTTTCGTGGACAAAATTGTGAAAATGCGCAATCGCTATACAAGTAAACGACGGTCTAATAAACGTTTTTGTCATCAAACCTACATACTCACGTAACTGTAAAGATGTCGGTTGCAACAGGGTGAGGCGCCCAGTTGTTGGCTCATAACTGTCACACGCAGCTGCCCGCGGTTGCCGACAACCACATAATTATACCATCCACATCTTTGGGCTATGGTATCTTGTCTCCAAAGCTTAGAGTCGTTATTTGCTTGATAAATATTTGTGTCATCTTTGGGTGAGTATCATTAGCGAGGGTTGCCAACCATGGATAGTGTTACGTTGCTCTCCGTTTAATATACAAATGCTCTCGTTAGTGCGGTTTGTTTTTTTAGTTCACTTTACTATCTCATTAAGTTTTCTGTACACAATTGCCTAGATTGGACACATTTCATCATTCATCACTAAAGTACAATCCATTGAAATACTTTTTCTTTTGTCGAATCCAAAATCGACACTTTCGACAATTCACCCTTAGGTTAATTGATATATTATATAATTGGTTAATTTTGGCTATAAGAATGGTTCTATTCGTTTTAGACCGGTGATACACATCCCGATACTTATTAGACTCGTGTCCAGTTCGGGAAAGCAAGATTGAAGATTGGAACCATAAAAATCAAAAAAAATATACCTACCATTAAAAACAACTTACTTATTACTCATTATAAGACAGGTGTACAGACCGGTAGCCCTATAATCACAGTATCATTTGCAGTCAATTTGCGCTGAGCGTACAATCGCGTAATTCCCTTACATTTCACCATCACAACACAGTCACACTACTCAAGATATTATATTGTGAGTGACACACATTTTTTACTCACCGTTCTAAATTGCACTTTCATGTAGTCAGAGAGTTTTTTTATGTGATATTTAATTTTTTAAATGATCTTGTTATGTGTTTATCACTGATTATCCACTTGAAGTATTTAAAATACAGTAGTATCACCTACTTAAACATTTTTATAGCTTCTTTCGGTAGTTTTGAAAGCATTAAGAGTATCTATAGTATTCAATTCTCAGTAACGTTATGCTAAAGGTACAAGGTTCTTGTTAGAGTGTACGCCGACCCCAACACAGTCGTTAAAGGCTAGGCAGATAATTGTTCTTGACATTGCTGATTGATTCGCACAACGCGTGCCATTAGCAGGCACACGCCAAGTGCGCGCTACAGATGCCGTTATTACGCGCCGCAAACAGAGCGCGACCGCGTGCGAGAGGTGGACGACAACCGGATCTTTCACCCTATGTGAATTTATTTATTTTAATCATTGTCATTATGGTGATATGTTTATGGGTTGTGCAATATCTTTTGTAGAAATTGCAAGAAAGTATTTATTTTCTTTATTTAATGGGCCAACGAGTCATCATCATCATCAGCCAGAAGACGTCCACTGCTGAACGAAGGCCTCCCTCAAGGGGGGGTTTGCCATAATCCCCACGCTTGGCAGGCGGCTTCGGGATCGCAGTGGCTCACCGATTAGTGAGAGGACGCTGATGCCCGTCCTCCGGTGTCTGGCCGCAGTTTTAAAACGTACCCGGGTCATTAGGTTGTGTGTGCAAATGCAATCAATAATAATCTGGAGTTTGGCACAATGTGTGGTAGGTTGACCCGGGTACGTCTTAAAACTGCGGCCAGACACCGGAGGACGGGCAGCAGCGTCCTCTCACTAATCGGTGAGCCACTGCGATCCCCAAGCCGCCTGCCAAGCGTGGGGATTATGGCAAACCCCCCCTTGAGGGAGGCCTTCGTTCAGCAGTGGACGTCTTATGGCTGATAATGATGATGATGTGGTAGGTAGGTGACTTGCAATTAAAGTTTTGTTTTTTTTTTAAACACTGCCCCCTTCTGTTATTTCTTCTGTAACGTGGGTACAGTTTACAAACATACGTGCCACATGCACACATGAAACAACTATCTGTAGATCATACAAATATTTGTTTCGTACGGGAATCGAACTCGCAACACGAAACGCAGAAAGCTCCACCGACCGTGCCGTCGAATTATGTGTTCTGTAATCTCTTTTATTTCTTTTGTTACTGCGATCAGTTTCACCAGCAAATAGACAGGACTTTATCACAAATTATACCTATACGGAGGTCCCTTAATTTCCCTTCTGCTCATTTTATATTCATAGTGGTCGATCAGTGGTCATCGACCGCGACGGCGACCGGTCGTAACTGGGTGAAGGTCACGCGCATCTCCGCTAACGGTATCATAGTGTTGTGACGTCATTACACCTATTTAAATGTGCTCCATAGAATGATTACAGGAAATTCGTGTTAACTTAAAAATTGGACAAAGTCAAACGAATTCATGTAACTCGGTTTAGATTTAATCCTTAATTTGTAAATAACGAAAAAGCTTTGACAAGTCTCTAATATCCATTATGATTTACATTTTGCTAGCAAACATGGGGGAAAACGAAGTATAGTATCTATTGAAAACGAATTTCTTTTAGAAGTCAATAATTATATTTTTTATGATAAACCGTGAACTCCCCTATTATTAGTCAAGCGATCGAATGTACAGCTGCTGAGCTTGAGTGAGTCTAATAATAATTGTTTAAAAAGTACCTGCGCTATGTTTATTTGAAATTAAAATAACATAGCATCACGCCTGTATTCCACGGTGTATTGTTGTACACCCACATTTCCCCGATGCTGTTATTGAATTCCATGTAATAGGGGGCAAGCCTATTGCCATCTACCGGTCACGGTTCCAGAACCCGTGCTGCTACTGAGAATTTCCATACAAAAAACCCAACAACACTTTGCCCAACCCGGAAATCGAACCCACACACAGCAGTCGCGCTTGCGAACACTAGACCAATAAGGCAGTCGAATTCCGTTTTGTCTTCCTACCGCTACAGAAGAAGAATTTAAAGAAGTATGTGAGCACCATGCGGTTGGTGCAGGTAAAGTATTCGAAGTACGTTTTTTTACGGGATGAGAATCGCAGACTATCTTCCACCTGCGTAATACACCAAGAGGTTCTATTTCTCACTCTTAGAAGTCCACTTCGAAGCCTAAAACAGTGTAATACTAAGGACGTCACGGGGGAACCTGTAAAGAGGTCCTCACTACCATCGCTGACCTGAACCAAGAACCCAGGGTCAATTACATCTATCAACAAAGACCACAGGAATGCGAACACCGGCTTATAAAAATGGAATGCGCACGCACCGGTGTACGTTTGACGATCATTGACCTGGTGCACTGGGTGAAGGTCGCGCGACCTCGGTAACGGTGATCGTGACGTCACACCAGATTAATAACACGCTGTGATTAGAAAGTGGTATAACGTATGACAGGCAGGAAACATAGATTTGAAAAAAGATTTGCTTCAAACCTCATTTGTAGAATGAACGAAAAATTTAAAAAGGAAAGAGCTAAATTTGTTAGCAGATTGTAGCAAGGAATTTAGTGTAAACTTATGATTGAAGAACTTGCAACCAGTCTGTGCTCGACTGTTTAAACTGTGGCTTAACTTCATAAGAACACTAAAAATAAAAAATAGTTCATCACATATTTTACAATCTTATATTCCAAATTCCAAACATTGAAATGATAAATTTGAAAATTTAAAACAAGTTATGGAGGAACGAGGTATGGTGTTCCTCCATTGAAAAGGGAAGACTCCGACCAGGCAAGGTGGTCAGCCTGGCGGGCCGAAGCCCGATGATGTCGGACATTCGTATATGCGTTAGAATCGTTGTAAAGTATAGTGCGATTCAGGGTATTCTGTTGTCACTTCACTCCGATAGATGGGGCTTTACTTTTTGCTATGTTGCGACTGAGGTTGCGACGATAGTCGCTACAGAGTTATTATATTGTTACTGTGTAATTTTAGCTTAACTGTATTTCATAAACAATAGATAAAATAAGGTCTATTTAAATAAACAACAGGCTTGTAGTAGGAATTCATCACAGTATAGGTACTGCTTTTATTAACCTTAAAGATCAATTAAGCTAAAATTGAGCTAAAACTCTACTAATGAAATGATTCAAAAGATAAAATTAGTCAGTTGGTGGTACACTTTTGTCTATTATTGTCATAATAAATGGAATATTAATAGATAAAAACAAAGTTGCTTATATGAAACATGAGCAAAAGAATTTACTTTGGTCTGTTGCAAGTGCCCGTTATCTAATTAAACTTTGGTTAATCTAATATTTCTTTGTCGTCTCCTGCGTCGAAATCAGTGTTAACAAATACTTTAATTATCCCCGGTCAATGACCGATGTCAATTTTACCGATTAACATTATTCAATATCGTGACAAACCGTTTGTCACATTTACTATCTTCACATAGGCTGACTTGTTAGCTCTGTCATTATAATCGACTATTCCGAGAATTCAATTTTTTCTTGATGATTAAGATGCCCTTAATTTGCCGTTCCACTAATTTTAAACAAAACACCGCATTTATTAAGTTTTTTTTAGTCGGTCAAAGGCCATTACACATTAATCTTAGTTTAAGTCTGGCCTTAATTCTTTGAAGACGGTTTAGGAGTCCGCCATACGTGTCACGAGAAAGCTTAACGGGAGTTGTCGTATCCTCTGAGAATCGTAAACATGTGGGTAGGACGGCGATATATCGAACGTTATGTGATTTGAACACACATTTAAAATAATAAGGTCTCGCAAAAAGATGAAAAAACACAGAACAGATTTGGAGCCAATTTCTGACTGTATTTTGTGATTTCATTGTTAAATTCAAACGATCACGTTTTGTTTAAAAATTTAAGGAACAAAAGAGCACGTCATGACACGATATTTGGACCATACGCGTGCGTGAAAAATTGTACCATACAATAAAACTTACAAAGCGAAGCGAATTCAAAATTTGAATGAAAATAATCATCTCAATTTTAGTAGGTTTATAGAGCAATAGATCCAGAGACAATGCTTGATTGTAGTTGTCTATGCCTTTTTAGTGAGCTCTATGGCACGCGGCCATGAAATATCTAAGTGTAACGGAACCATGTCGAACACATTCGCATTAAAAGATTATAATTATTTATAGGTGGGACAATGGTTTCCAAAATTCTGTTGTTTTGGAGATCTTTGCCATTTCAGTGATAATTACCGTTTTAGATATTTACAGTTGTCTGACCTGGCTCTTAATGTTTCTACAACCTTTTATAAAATTTGTATAGTGTCCTTTTAAGGAAGAGAGAAATTTGCACTTTTAAACAAGTTTAAAGAACGGATAAGAATGAGATCGATGACTTGATCCGGAGCTCCTAAGATTTAATGTACAGTATAACTACTGTTATCTACGCACGAATCTAATTGGTGCAGTACATTGTTAATCATCATTTTCCTATCTTCAGTTCCAATAAATGTCTTTTCTTTCATTAACCTCTATTAGACGTTTGGGGGCCACTTTCTTCTCAGTCATGTCAAGTTTCACACAATTCATCCATCTTTTCATTGATCTGTATTTTTCTATCATTAGTGCATACGATAAGCAAATCTCAAACGTATTTTCGAATTGTAGGAATAATTTCGACTAATAGTGTAATATATTCTTATACTTATAGGTATCCACAGATTGAAGACTTGACAAACTATACAAGTCATAATGCTACGTATAAAAGTTTTCAAGACTTTTTGAGGCCGAATGTACAATATATCGTCCGATATTATGAATGTACGTAAAAGCGCGCGGAAAAAACCTTAACCTCTTTTCATCAACCTCGAAGCCAAAAAAGTGGAAGTGAACAAAGAAGCGTGGACAGTCGGTGCACCAGTTGAAGAGAGAAAGTTTTTGTTTATGTGCTGGAAACATCCTCGAACACGAGCCAGCTGATTTACATACGTTTATGTTATTTACAGTTGGAACTGTTTCTAGAGATGCCGAAACAAACGTTTTAGTGCATGACTTAAATCTTGTTGTGGAAAACTGGTTTGGTTTACATCTTCTGGGAATATCCAAGAAATAGCGTTTTGAGATAATTTTAGAAATGGTCGACTACTACATGGCAAAAAGAAGAGAACGTATGTAATTTACTTGTAGACTGGGTAAGATCTAGTGAAGCACGGGCAACGATGTAAAAGGCATAGGGCCGAGTGTTGTAGCTTAACTTAGAGGAGTCCATGTTCATCTAGCAGGAGTAACAGTTTCAAATACAAAAAAAAAAAAACCTGTCTATTAGGCACGAAAATTGTAACCATCGTTGTTAACCCAACATTTCCAGTTACATATCTCAAAATAACTGTCAAAGTTAGGAGATTTCAAGAAACCACAGTTTACGGACAAGGTATTTTTCAACATGACATGTTTTTGTCTAGACACCTAGCAGAATCCGCATATAAATTGCAGTTTTCTTACAAAACAGAAAGTTACCTAAAGAACTTTTTTGAGAACCTTTGTAAATATAATAATTAATCACAACTCTGGATTTATAATGGAGTCGTTAATGTCTGGCCTGAATTTATCATAGGGATAAATCATATCAAAAGGTCTAAATATCTAAATCAATTCGTACTATCATGCCAATGAATCTCAATTGATTCTAAACGATTATCATAACTGGCTACTATTGACACTGTTCTCTTTTTACAGTTACCAAATTCCCGTTCACGTAATCACTAGATTTACAACCAATTTCATTATCTCGTTGATTGGATAATAGGTACTTGACTACTTCTCTATCATAATGTCGCAAGAAAACTGATTACGTCAGAAGGGCTTTAGCGCCGCATCTACAAAAAAGAAGCGATCATCGTTCAAAGGTATCTTCTCCTCAAAAGCCCTTTCGACTGGACGGGCTCTGTATGGAGTTTAAGTTTCGTATGATAGGAGATCTTTACCAATTATTATTGTCACTAATTAATTTTATTTCAAAATTTTATTAACTTCCACAAATAATCATTTTCCATAATCTAGTGGTGGCAGGAATGGCTGCCGAGTGTGAAGTCTTGGGTTGGATCTCTGGGTCGGCCAAAGAGTTATTGGGTTTATCTGTTAGACAATTTTCAGTAGCACTTTGGAGTTTGGAATTGTGCCCTTACTTATATACTGGCAAAATATCAGTGTACAGCAGTACACTCTGCTTAATGTCTGATTATAAGTAAGTATAAGATTGGCATCTGACTATTTATTCAATACTTGTATTGACTTTCAATTTTGAAACGATAACATATCTTTCCCACTTGGTACCACGTCTAACTGCGCTCATATTCAGCGCTGCGTCTTAAAACTCAAAATTTACGAATTGTCTTGTCAACCATCGCCGGCAGCGCAAAGAAAATATGGACTACAAATTGAAATTCCAAATTGCAAGAATATACAGATGGCACAGAAAATTAAGAGACTTGTTATCATCAGACCGTAGTCAATTTTCAGCGATCTCTCGCTCGCTCGATGTAGAACGATTTTATTTGCGGTGTTCCTTTTGTAATCGCACAATTTCTCTCCAATCGCATAATGTAAGCGGTTGCTTTCTACGACTGATGCACACATAACTATGTCTCCACTTATTTATGATTGTATTTCATTTCTATTGAATTTCTTTCGCCGAATTAATTTGTTATTGAGATATCTCATCTATCAACGATTTGCCGAGCTTTCATTATTTAATGTTTTTATGGCATTTGACTCACATAAAAATCATTTTTACATTTGATTATCTTTTAGACTACACAAGGTTGAAGGACATGAATTTGTCAATTATAAATAAACTTTAGAGCTTTTTAAAAGAAGCATCGCAGATTTAAAATAAAATATAATAATATTACGGTCAAATTATATGATTAAGTAAAAGATAAATTGGGGGAAAAATTTCAAAATTTTCACTTACCAAAAATATGAGCGAATGTCGAGCCATATTGAAGGTAGAAACCGTAGGAATAATATATCACAACACCAGACGAAAGTTGCACTGTACACTTGAAAATTAATCAACGAAAAACAGCGTCATACCAAAAACAAAATAAGTTTTAAAAAAGTTTTGACTTAAGAATATTTTATAACAACTTTCCAATTGGCGCGCTTGCGTGCGCGGTCGGCGTAACTTTTTAAATGTTTTTTTGTCTCGTAGGCGCGGTCGTGTTCGGCCGGCGCGTTCGGAAGTGTTGCTACACTGGCACTGCTTCTAGCGGGACATGCGAGAGAACGGGAAATTGAAACTGCTCGGAGAAAGGACATTATATAGAGCTGATAAATTAAAGTGTGTTGAACATTGTTTGAGTGTGTTGCTATGCCCATGACGAAATCGAAGTGTAGGTAGAGGATTAAGTTAATCTGTCTCAGTATCTATGAGAAGCCTTAGCCGTAAAGTAATTATTATAATGATAATATAGATTATTTTCTATCCTCTCCAATCTTGCAACGAATACGTTTTACTTGATAAATGCTCGTATTCAATATAGGCTAGATTAATGCTCGTCTCATTCTTAAGTCAACAGCCACTTAAGTTCCTATAGACAATATTATTAAAGACTGCATGCCGTTTATAGCATACTAAATGAAGAGTGGGGCATATTTCTCAACACTGATCAGCTCTATACAAATCCACTAGGTATCACGCGCTACGACGCGAGTAAAATCTTGTACATCACTCAATGGGAAGGTAGTTTTAGGCCGAGCGCTCGTGATGTGCGCACAAGTTGAAAACCTATGCAAAAAACAGGGCTCCGGACTGTTAGGGAACCTTTGCTATGTAATAAATATTAGCTATAAACATTCTTCACTATCTGATACTTTTTTACTTAACTTGGGCCCGATTTTTCAACGCTCAGATGAAAGTTATCTAGCTTTTATTTTGAAAACTATATTTATATATCAGCCCTTTGGGATTTTCCAAAAACTAGATAAATCTCGGTTAAGTTATTTCTTTGAAGATAACAGTTCGATAACTTGAATCTGGGCATTGAAAAAGTTATAATTATGTATATATGTTAATTTGCGAGTATAGCAAATGTTCATCCAGCCCTATATATAGCTACTTTCATTTTTATATTAGAACCAAACTAAGCTTTATCGAACCCGGATGTTAACCCAGGACCTAACGTACAAAGCACATTTTACTAAAATTTGGACGCCTGATGATTTTCATAAAGCAAATCATCACACCTCGTCGTACATTTTTTATGGGATAGGCGGCAAACGAGCAGACGGATCGCCTGATGATAAGCGATTACCGTCGCCCATGGACACCCGCAACACCGGAGGAGTCACAAGTGCGTTGCCGGCCTTATAAAAAGGAGTACGCTCTTTTCTTGAAGGTTTGAAGGTCGTATTGGTCCGGAAATACCGCAGGCGACAGTTCATTCCACAGTTTTGTTGTGCGAGGCAGAAAGTTTCTAGAGAAACGTACAGTTGTGGACTGCCAACCATCTAAATGATGGTGATGGAACTGCTGTCGCGTAGAACGATGACGGAAAGAGGCTTTATGTAAGTCCTAATGAGACAAAGCGCGGCTACTCGGCGTGAAGGTTCGATCCACAGGATCTTATTTAGTGTAACTGTTAGAAAATTCTCAGTTAGGAATTGTTCTCTTGCCCTCAATTTACATGTTACTTAATGACGACATCGTTGAAATGTGGATGCAATTATATATCTGCCTAACCATTCGGGGAATCCCGGCTACAGAATTTCTGTAGAATTAAATGGATAAAAACACTGAAGGGATAAGCAGACCAAGATTAGGGCTAAGTCACGAGATGTTTTCTGTGTTTATTATGACTGACAACGTCAGACGAGGATTGTTTGGGCCTGTCTCGATGTCAAAGGACAGGCCCAATTGAACATCTAGTGTATAGACGTAATTACATCTTATTGATCTATATTAATACCTACTTATATAAATAATAGAGTTATGCCTATTAATAAAGATATATTACTAATCATAATCTTTATATATAAAAAATCAGCTTCCGTACGTTTGTGTCCGCAAATCTTGAAAATTATTCGATGGATTGACTTAAAATTTTTACACAGCGTTGCAATATAAATATGTATAAGAGTGTTAGAAAAATACGTAATCCACACAAGCAAAGTTGCAGGGTAAAGCTAGTATTTATTACCATCTCCTTCCGAACTGTAAACACGTATATGATAAAATGATAATTGTAATTAATTATCTAATTACAGGCAGTTATCACCCCACTCTCGAGACACTGTCTGCCTCATTGGTCCAGTGGTGGCAAGCGCGACTGATGAGCGTGAGGCCCTGGGTTCCATTAAAAACGGAAATACCAGGTTGGGCAGGGTTAATGTTTTTTCTGTATATAAATTCTTACTTAGCTAAACGTATATTTATATTAGACTTTCGTGTGAATGTGTCCTTGGCCTACAATACGTCCGACAGGTACTTGTCATCAATAAGGAGCTAATGTATACATAACTATAAGACTAGAAGTATATAAGAGTGAGTAGGTACAACCAGACGCCTGGGAATACCCGCGACACGTTTTCCTTAAGTGGTGTCGTTTATAGTTTGTTTATTTCTTATCTAGTGTCTTGGGCCTTTTAGATCAGTAAACTTGTTTTGTATATTTTGTGACGGTCCATTTTGTACTTATAGACTAGGGGTTCTCGCGCACTCACCAAATAACTTTTATTTTATGGAAGCCCATAGCAAATACCTAAAGTGCGGAGTGCGCCCGGCGTGGCCATAGTGCGGGCTAAATTCTGGCTAACTACCTACCTACTTACATAACAGTAATAAGTTCTCCTCATCACATATTTTGCGCTATTTCAATATAATATTTGTACTGAACTGTGGTATTATTTAACACCCAAAAATAAATAATTTCGCGGAACCCTGGTGACTTTTCTACCTACGACACCTTTCTACCGACATAACTATGTTATGGAGTTTCTTGCCCGTTCTTCTCCATAGGAAAACAATGCTTTGGAACGTAGCAACTAGAGTCTGACTATTCATAAGTGCCTTTAACTGGTCTACATGAATAAAAATATATTTTATTTATTTATTTATTATGAATCCCTAGGTTCCGCGGAACCCACTTTAGGAATCGCTGTTAAAAACCATTAAATTTTTATCGATCAAAGTTATTTTTTGCAGTAAGCGTACAAAAGGACCGTATGTATGATTACTGCTTATTGAAAAGAATAAACTTTAATGGTCACTAACCTATGTGATCTGCGTGATTTTTATATATTTAGCTCCCGATATCTAAACTCTGTTGCTAGCGCTATAGTCGCGGGTTGACTGGAGAGTACCTACTTAAATAAATTAATAAGTGCAGACCTCATTCATTTCAAAGTCGCGACAAATTGGAATAGGCTCGTTTCGCTAATAATAATATTACTCATTGGCTAATTGTGGGTGTAGGTACAGCTAAAAGCTAGTCTAAACCTTTGGAGAATATGCTACACGTACAAATGCCATAAAACACGAAGATGTTTTTTTAATTATTTATTTATTCATCTGCCTTAAAATCTATCATTACTACAAAAACCTTATGAAACAGCGTGATCTCTTATATAAAAAAAAAAATAATGCAATACGAAACTAACAAGGTATATATTAACAATAACAATTTAGTAACATTTTGCAACAAAATTTTATAAGTAAATAGTAACAGAATACATTAATTAATCTATTTACAAATAAATAAAATTGAAGTGTCTGTTTGTAATTTCAAAATAACAGCTTTCTACTAAATGCATATGAAAGTATAACAAAAAAACGTAAAAGATTTTGTCCGTTTGTCTGTATATCCGGCTAATCTCCGAAACGGCTGGACCGATTTTGACGGGACTTTCATTGGCAGATAGCTGATGTTAAAAGGAGTAATTTAGGCTACTTTTACTTACTTACTGAAAAGATGCATGGGTTCGTAATCCACGCGGGCAAAGCTGCGGGCGGAAGCTAGTAAATAAATATATGTAATACAATATAACATTATTCTATATTATAATATAAAATAAATAATAGTAGGTACCATTGTGAGTTCACTTGAGGCAACCAACATATGGATACATCGGGTATCTTGTCCAGTAAGTTGGTCCTGGCTGGCGGGCGGCGCTAAAGACTAATAATCAACCTATTACGTAATTTAATCAAGTAATATGTAAGTATATTTTTTTATCAATGATAAATTCAATAAGCACCTATTTACTTTCAACAAAATACGTTGCTTTTTCACATTTAAATACATATCAGACAACAAAGGAACCCATGTGGGTAGGTAGGTATGCACATATCGTTCTTCATTGTTTGTTGTTTTCCTTATTTACCTAATCCATTGCTAGTCCTAAAGATATCGATGCGTTTGAGTCACGCAGCCATTCATAGTTATATGTATTTACCGAATAGTACAAGCCTCCACGAAGTACCAGCTTTACCTATGGTGCAGGGTGTGCAGGGTATACGGGCGCAGGCTCTCAGGGGGCGCCGAGCCCCGCTTGCGGGTCATAAATACAAAAACTGCGCATTGTTCTAATTTAGAAAATAAACTGTGTGGGTTCGTAATCCACGCGGGCGAAGCCGCGGGCGGAAGCTAGTCATTCTTAATTGGACCATTTACACCCGAAGTTTGATCGCGCGCCTACTAGAGGGCGCCAGGGTATTTTTTGCATCCGAGCGCTAAGTGGGCTAGAGCCGCCCCTGCCTGCACGAGACGGAACTCCAAATTTGTAATGGCTTGTTGTTGTGGTACTATAATGTAAGAAATTGAATAAATAATAATTATATATTAAAAGGACTGCAGAATAGTCCTGCTCGTGCTGAATCAGCTACAATATAAACACGATAGAATACAACTCGCTTCAGTCTCGCATCATCCTTGCGAGAATCATGTTGTGTTCCGTGTTAGCGTGTGCCGTGCTCGCCGCGTGCGCAAGCGCCGGCCATCAGCATCACCATGATCATCATCAGCATGAACACGGCGTTACAGGTGATTCTTCAACTATTTTATTTAGATTTAACATTATATGTCATCCTCATGAAAAAAAATATACACTGTTAGTTGAAAGAGTACAGAAAGCATTTATACACTATTTCTAAAGTTATACGGATACTACCCCTACCTATATGTACCCAACGCCTTTCGTACTTGGAATGACTACTTATCAAAGTCTGGAAGTAGGAGAAACATTACCCTTATTAAATATTTTATTCGCTTAGTACGCGGTTCCTTATTGAATCCTCCTCAATTACAGTTTATTTCATTTAATATACACTTCGCCCGCGCCACCGACCATTGTTCTCAGTCCCTCAAACTAGTACAGTTACCCTCACTACCAGTCCACTGTACTTAGCCTTAACTCACATAAATAACATTTTAATACAAGACCCATTATTAGATGTCTTTACAAGCACGGAGCCGAGATTGCTGAGCGCAGCTTGTAGCTACTTTGAATTCGTTGCCACTCCTAGCACAATCTGTATTTAAATGACTAGTCAAATAGTATGTAACCTATAACTTATATGTGTTTGTGTGTGTGTAATTTGGTTGAAAATAAATAAATAAATAGTATTGTTGTTATTTAATTGTGATAAATATTGTTTAAAGTTGGAGTAAATTATTGATTTGTTGATATTTTCGCGTTACATCTTTATGAAAAATCTTACATAGGTACTGATAAGATCATCTCGATATAGATATTAATATCTCTGTATTGTAATCTTTCCATAAATGTTTTATATTTGAGACAGCTAGATGTAGAAAGTTTATAGGTTTGTTTAAGATGCTTTAGGTATAGTCCGAGCGGTTGAACGCTTGGCTCCCATACCGAAAGGAAGGAAGGAAGGTCGTTACTGGCCCGCACCTCTGGGTTCCGTTTAGGTGAAGGAAAACATCGTGAGGAAACACACCTCAGAGTACTTTTAAAAGCTCATGATGGTGTGTGTAGTCCGCCAAGCGTGGTGGAATAAGGCCTAAAGCCATCTCATTGAGGACCGTGCCCACCAGTGACCCAGCTATCAAACAAAATGTTCTTGAATATATCAATCATAGAATGGTGCAATCTTACCTAACATAATTTCTGCATTCCCTGAAGGATTAGACTGAGATAAACTATAATATTGTACAGATCTTGGGTTCGATTGTAAGTGAAGTAATATTTGATTTTGTGTAGAACCCACAAGCTCACCATCCTCCGAGCCGATGACGCGAAGCGTGTCGGGTCAGTTCCGAGGCTCGTGGATGAAGTCGCGACGAGGAAGGCGCTTCCAGTCTTATAGAGGGATAAGGTATGCTGAGCCGCCTGTTGGGGAACTACGATTTCAGGTAAGATATCCCTTATTTTATGTAAGCCTCCTTGAATAGGTCAGTTTAAAGAAGCGTGGGTGATATTGAGTAACTATAAGACTTTAAAATAAATTTCAATAAACAGATTTGTAAACAAACTATTATACAATATATTAATATCTACGCTCGGAACAAAATCTTTTATTTTCACTGATAACGAATTTTTCCAGACAGAAGACTAGGTATATCGATTTTTCGCCTCCAGAAACCCTATTTCTATTGTAAATTTCATCGAAATCGTTACAGTCGTTTTCAAAAATATATACCCATGTTTTTTTGAAACTTGTCCGAAATGAAAGTTTTTTTTTTTGACAGTCCATTTTATATGTCTAATATTTATTCTCTCTACCGCCAACAGCCGCCGCAAATGATCTTGAACTACACAGCCGAGGTGGATGCAACACAAGAGGGGCCAGCGTGTCCTCAACCAGTCTTCAATAACTACCCTGTACATGAGGACTGTCTCCGACTCAACGTGTATAGACCTGATGGCAATATGTACGTATTATTATTATTTATTTATATACTGAATACCTGGTACTCTAATCCCAAAAAATATTTCAATGTTAGTCCAATTCATGTCTTTATAAGGACATACAATGACAGCAGGTCTGTCTTCCCTGAAGGTTTAGACGCATATCGATGCTATTATTAAATCCCATTGAATGGGGAGCGAGCCTATTGTCCCCAAAGTCCCCGGCGGCTACTATGAATTACTTAGCAGAAAATACCACTGACACTTTGCCCGACACGATCAACAGGTGCGCGCGCATGCGAATGAGGCAACCGAGTTTAAGGCAAACCCTCCTTATTGAAATGTGTTGTGCAGAGAGAAGCCGCTACCCGTGATCGTGTTCATGCACGCGGGAGGCTTCTATTCGGTGTCGGGCCGCAGCGACGTGGCCGGGCCTAGCTACCTCCTGGACAGGGACGTTGTGCTCGTCACCATCAACTACAGGCTTGGATCCCTAGGTGAGTCACAACATATTGACTTTTCATAGACACAAATTCCTGGCGACTTACTTAACATTTTTTTTGAGGCCAGAGACACTATTGCGTTCTCTAATTATCTATTACCCATTACTTTTTCGACGACGCGGTTGGCGCAGTGGCTAAGCTATTAGCTTTGTGCGCTACGTGTCGCGGGTTCGATCCCGGCACGGAATAAATATTTGTGTGATCTACAGATAGTTGTTTCGGGTCTGGTCGTTGTGCATGTGACATGTATGTTTGTAAACTGTACCCACGACACAGGAGAAATGCTAATGTGGGGCAAGGTTTATAAAAAAAAACTCCCTTTGAAAAGTGTCTCATGCATAATATACAACAAAGTATTATAATAAGCTATTGACCAGGTTTCCTAAGCACGGGTGACAAATACGCTCCCGGCAACAACGGCTTCAAGGACCAAGTGATGGCGCTGCGCTGGGTGCGGCGCAACTCCGCGCGTTCGGCGGAGACCCCGGCCTCGTCACCATCGCGGGCTACAGCGCCGGCTCCTTCAGCGTCATGCTGCATATGATCTCACCTATGTCGAAAGGTAAACGATATGAAACGAACGAACGAGGTAAACGAGCCGCAAGGAGAGGCTTAATGTCATCACACATGCCGTTATTAAGTGCAAGCCTATTACCATCCAGCGGACACGATTCTAAACTCTAGGATGCTCCTGAGAAATGCCTAACAAAAAACTGAATAATACTTTGCGTATGGAATCGAATCCAGAGCCTCACGCTTAGTACACGCGCTTGCGATTACAAGAAAGTAAACAAGCAAACCAACGAGTCTGTTGTTTCAATGTCTTTATTATTTTAGATTCCATTATTTCTATGAAAACGGTAAAAAAAAATCACCCTTTAAAGTACAATTTTTTCAGTGATTTCAATAAAAACCTTTTTGACAATTTAAAAATATAAACACAAAAAGATTCTCTCCGGCGGGGAATCGAACCCCGGTCTCCCGCGTGACAGGCGGGGATACTGACCACTATACTACCGAAGACTTGTTGTAGCAAGTTGAAATTATGGACTAGATTATGACAAGAGAAGTAATCCCAACCTGTCGGTGTCGATATCTTATTTTTGTTATCCAGCTATTACTAATACTGTGGGTACCTAATGCTGTAGAAGTGTAGACCGTTGTTTTGAAGATTTGATTGACGTATATTGTAGCTATGAGCTGGACACTGGGTAGCAGGTTCGATTTCCGCATGAAACTAAAAGATACGTCTATTGGCTAAATATATTTTTTCTATGAATAGTTAAATTTTAGGAAATTTAATTTAAACTTCCATAATTTAACTTTTAGTTTCTTAAAAATATATAATACTTGCCTTTTATAAACATGAGAGATAATTTAATATACCATAGATTATTAATAATATATGTATAAGAAAAAGTACCTACTATAGAACATACCCAACTAACTTCATAACTTAGAACTCTACTATCAGATAATGTTCTAACAAATATCTCAATCCCACTAGGTCTGTTCCACCGCGCAATCTCCCTGAGCGGCTCCCCGCTCTCCCAGATCGAGATCCCTCGGCACCAGCGCCACCTGGCGGTGCGTCAGGCTGAAGTCCTCGACTGCACCTCGGTTGAGAGCTCTAAGGATATCATCGACTGCCTGAAGACCAAGACCTCCAAGGAGCTTGGGGACTCTTTGGATAAGATGTTTGTAAGTTTTTACATCTCCTTCTTATTTTCCTTGTAAGGAAGAGATAACAATACTTACGTTTTTATGTAATACTAGCTGTGCTTGCGTGAATATATGTATATTTAACTTTATATAAGAAGCTTTAATATTGAATCTTGTGCTTCTTCCTTCAAAATTGACGAACTTCCCATTTATACTTTCAACTTTTAATTCCCCCTCTTAGGGGTGAAATTTTGAAAAATGCCGATATACGTGTACATTTATTTCTAACCAGAAGCAGGTATATGAAATTCCGTGCTTCTTACTTTGAAAATGACGGACTTCCATACAACCGTTTATTTTTTATTTTACCCCCTTAGGAATGAAATTTCAAATTCATGAAACATGAAAGCCATCAACTGCCAAAAATTCAAGTTTGTCAGATCAGCAGAGTCAGTCAGTCAAATCAAGTAATTTTGTTGTACATGTATAGGTAGATGATCATGTCTGTGGGTAGTAGGTAGGTTTTTAGACGCAGACGTTGCTCTCACGTTAGTCTAGCTGGCCAACAATATTTAAAGCGATGACTTAAGAGATACTTTGCTCCCAAAACGTTTGAAACGCTTTTTTATATACCTTCCTACAGTACGGCAGATGACGTGACGAATTGAACGCCGATGACCAAATAGGAGACTAGAGCAAAACTTACACGGAAACATTTGAATATTTTTTAAGTTTCTTAAGTTTTCATAACTATTTCTCATCGTTCAGGATTTTGACTATGACCCAGTCCTGCTGTGGGTGCCGATACACGAGCAGGATTTCGGACAAGAGATGTTCCTCCCTCAGCAGCCCCTCGAAGCGCTGTCTCAAGGAAAATTCCATGCAGTGCCGTACATCATCAGTCAGACGCAGGACGAATTCTTCTGGAAAGCTCTCAGTGAGTGACATGATATTTATTAAAACTAGAGAAGGCAACATATGTATTTAAAAAATTCTTCTCTAACAATCCAAAAATTCCAGATGCCCTCAAAACTCCTGGCGCGTTCACAGTATGGCGTAATGACTGGAACGGCATGGCGAAGCTAGCCTTCTACCTGTCAGGCAATAATACAGCAGTCACCACAGCCGCCAACAGACTGAAGCAGGCGTACCTGGGGGGGAGGGACGTAGCCAATGACACGGCCACAGCTGATGGCCTTGGGAAACTGTACTCTGATGCTGTTATTGGATTCGGAGTACACAGGTAACGACATTATCAGGTTAAATATTTGCTAGCGTAATTCTGTTCTATATGAAGGTTACAGCCAGTGAATTAACCGAATCAAGGTACATTCGACTTTTGCCTTAGTTCGGCAACGCTCGGAACTTATCGGCTTACCATCAGTTTGTACGCACGATAGTCTACCCTACTCTTCTAAAAAACGAATATCATTATCACGCCGAGAACATCCAGCCAGAGCTCTGCACGTCACTTAAATGCGCGCGCACGATATTTTCATTCATTTTTGGCTACATGTAACTTTGGTCGAGGTCGAAGATTCGCACTTGGGTGTAAACAAGTCTGAGTGTCACATTGCTACAATGATCTGTCGGATTCTGGCATAACACAAAGCTTGACAGACAAATTGGTGATCACAGATTGTTATTTGGAGTGGGATCTTCTTGGAGTGTACATGTTATTATATTGTGTTGTCTTCTAGACTTGTAAACATCATGTCTCGTCGTTCACCCAAGCCTGTCTTCTACTACGAGTTCGCATATATTGGGAACAGCAGCCACTACGTGGACCCTACCACCAAGAAACCAATCGGTGAGGATAAAGACTCATTAATAGGTATACGTTAGTAAAGAACATGAATCAGTCCACGAGACTATACCCGAATCAAAAATAGAACCATCATTTTTCACTGAGATAACAGTTTTATGTTCTAATTCAGTTTCAATACTAACCAGTGGACGGACCATTAACCCTAAGCGATTATGATCGCATAAGCATGTAGCTAGATCCAGCAAACATTCTAGCGCCTACGCATATAGTACAAACCCCCGCCCTCCAATAGCAATTGCATTATCGCGTTCCATTTTATAGGTACGAGTTAAATAAGAGAATGTATAATATGGGTACTGTATGTACCCTTTGTAAATTATTAAAGCGCTTTGTATACTGTTGATGTGGGCGTGTATTCCCCGTCGGGTTTCACATTAGTGTCCCTGTGTCCACAGCGGCGGCGCACCACGACGACCTGCTGTACCTGTTCAACGTGAGCTACAGCTTCCCTGCCATCCCCCCCGCCGGCAGCCACGACTCGCGCATGGTGGACAAGATGACCGCCATCTGGTACAACTTCGCCAGATACGGGTAAGACACATATATGATGGGTGACCGTGACCCTTCCATAATTAGGAAGGCACGATAAGCAGTTGGTCCCAGATGTCATACTAATACATATGACATCACGGGTGTCAGTAACCCAAAACGTATGACAACCACTCTAACATTAGACCATCTGTATCTCCCAGTATTTGGGTGGCGGAGGTCAGATAGCAGTCGCTCCGTGAATAATACTGATATTCAGCTCTGACTGGTTAGACTGGGAGAAAACGTAGTTGGAAAAAGGCAGGTAGATTCAGATAAGGTCCACTTCTCTTCGTGTCGACGCCACCTATCGAATTATTTGGAAATTATTAATTCAGAGTTCCTCTTAATTACTTTAGTACAACACTATATGTATTTGTTCCCTAGTGACCCGAACCCTCGGCCCGACACTCCAGAGCTGGGCTCCCTGTCCTGGCCGCAGTTCCGTCCAGACGACAGAAAGTACCTGCGCATAGACAAGCAGTTCTCAGTGCAAGAGAACTTGTTTGAGGATAGGTTCAAAGTTTGGGAGGAACTGTTTCCTCTTAACTATGAAATCTTCAAATTATAAGCATTCAGTAGAACTTTGTTATAGTCTTAAAAATTACTACAAAATGTTGAGCATTCAGGTTTTTTTTTTAAAGTAACAGAAGTTTGAATTAAAATAATATATTATGAATGAAGTGTATGTATGTAATCATCATATTTTATAATGTAAACTAAGTCGTTAAGTTAACCAGTGAGTGACGGATATTATGCAATTAAAATGTCTTTACTTACAATCAATATGTTTATGTGTAACATTTATTGTTTACATTCCAGTTTATACATAACTAGCGACCCGCCCCGGCTTCGCACGGGTAGCAGAGCATATACGCCTACATTTTTGTTGATATACAACCTCTTGACTACAGACAGACCCGGGTACGTCTTAAAACTGCGGCCAGACACCGGAGGACGGGCAGCAGCGTCCTCTCACTAATCGGTGAGCCACTGCGATCCCCAAGCCGCCTGCCAAGCGCGGGGATTATGGCAAACCCCCCCTTGGGGGAGGCCTTCGTTCAGCAGTGGACGTCTTCTGGCTGATGATGATGATGATGACCTCTTGCGTGGAGCATTTAGGCGGTGCACGCCATGCAGTCGGCATGATTTTTTTCCGACATCTTCAACGATCATAGTCATATTTCAGCCAATTTACACGAAACTTTAATGAATGACCTAAACCTTCCTCATGAAAATCCGTTCAGTCATTTTTGAGTTTATCACGTTCAGACAGACAGACGCGACGGGAGGACTTTGTTTTATAATATGTAGTGATGTATGCACTTATTATTTATGTATAGTACAAATTATATTTTAAACAGTGCTGTGTATTGGTACTAACTAATGTTTGTAAAAATTCAGTGAGAATAGTTCTTGTTTACGATGCGAGATTAATTAAAGTCTGACTGCGTCATTGGTCTAGTGGTCGCAAGCGCGACGGCTAGGCGTGAGGTCCTGGGTTCGATTCTCGGGTAGTGCAGTCTTATTGGCTGTTTTTCTGTATGGAAATTCTCAGAAGCACGGAGTCTGGAAATGTGCTCGGTAGATGGCAATAGTTTTGCCCCTATGATATGAGACTCAAAAACGGCATTGGGAAAATATGGGTGTACAATAGTACACCTCTGTAATGCCATGTGTAACTACATATTTAGTGACATAAGTTAGTAGGTCGCTAAAACGCTTCTAAGTTTTTCAACATATAACTACATATTGCTATTTTCCATGAATTGTATCTTAAACTGCACAATTTAGCTACATTTTCTCTTAAAAACGTTTGATATAACTTTAATAATTTCTAAGTTTTGGCTAAGGTCTCCGGCTTATCGTCCCGTTACCCCCGGTTTAAAAAGTAGGCAGAATAATCATTTTAAAAACTGTACTTTTATAAAACTATTTAATCATAAAAATAAGACGGTATTACTTAGGTACGTAATACAATGAGAACATGAAGTACCTTGAGTATCTTATGATAATTCCGTAATCAGGCGCGGTCGCAGCCGAAGACTGGGGGCGTCATATTAACAGAAAAGTGATTTGGGGGGGTCATATTAACAGAAAAGTGATTTGGGGGGGTCATATTAACAGTAAAGTGATTTGGGGGGGTCATATTAACAGTAAAGTG
Organism: Shargacucullia verbasci; assembly: GCA_947562105.1. Lineage (NCBI taxonomy): Eukaryota > Metazoa > Arthropoda > Insecta > Lepidoptera > Noctuidae > Shargacucullia > Shargacucullia verbasci. The sequence continues at coordinate 10,464,720 of OX387303.1, read as the reverse complement.
ATTTGGGGGGTTATATTAACAGAAAAGTGATTTGGGGGGGTCATATTAACAGTAGAGTGATTTGGGGGCGATCAAATGATCACAATAAAGTTGAGCAGGAACTTAATAAGTTAGCTAAAATTTCCGTAAATTGTTTATTTTTAGGTCTGTCAATCTAACGAGTACGATAGGCGTGCAAGGGGGGGTTGTCGTGACGCCTACGACCGTCCCCCCTCCCCCCCGCGACCACCACTGCCATGATAAACAGTAACACAATGTGGATCTGGCGGTTGGTCACAGTTCTAACCTAACTTAACCAATCCGTGTCGGGGTGCTCCAAGTTCCCGTTCCCAAGTCGCTTCGACCAAATATAATACTAATATGAGCTTATATCCAAAGCGGTTCAGACCGCCGCCTCGCCGTGTGGTGTGAATGCGATTCGGCAGCGTAGAACAAATCAGTTGCAAGACATTCACTGTGCTTCAAAAATCACCATAATTCACTATAACAATCAAGTACTTCTGCGGCCTCTCGCAAAATGAGTATTAAAGCATACTCCTTGTTGGATATATCGATCTTTGAATATGTTGTGTGGGCGCTGACTCTGGCTGTGTTCATATACGGAGTGACATCGTGGTGCATCATCAAGAAGTTCCGCCATTTCAAAAACTATGTGTATCTCAGTGCAATCTTAGCAAGTCTGTTACATTTTACTACAATCACAATTATTTCTCCTTATGTCGATGGCGTTATAATGATATCCGGTTCTATTACTCTTATGGCATTATGGGGTGAGCTACATTTATACGTGACAACAGTGCAATATTATTGGATATTAGTGATATGTTACATTTTTTATATTGAGATTGTAAAAGTTTTTCGTGGGAATATTCGTAGGAGATATCTAAAGAGTACCCTCTTTGCTTGGGGAGTGCCTTTTATAATGTCTCTTATTAGAGAATTTGTTTTGCCTTTAGTCATAGAAATAAGAAGCTTAACATTGGACGTGAAATTCGACTTATATACTCATTTAATGCAAGCAACTATCATTTTTCCTGTGTTTATAAGCTTGGTCATTTATATAATACTACTTTTTTCGTTATTTCGTGAATCCAACACATCCGTGAATGTGACTTCTGACAAATGGCGTCGCTTCTACATAGCGACGTTGATATTCTTTTTAGCAGACGTTCCTATTTTATCCGTATTTTTGTGGGACTTGCTGGAGCTTTCATCAAATATAAAAATGGTTTTATTATGTTTACAAACAATTGTAATAGACTTATTTCTCCCTATAATGAGGAGTAATCGAGAATTATGGCAAGAGTATTATGCACAACGATTAGCAAGGAACACACCGTGATGATTTTATTATTTTTAAAGAACTAAACAAATTTTGTTTGAAAATATTTTTCAAATTTAATGTGGAAGCAGAATAATAATTCTTACGAACGAGTCATAACATTGTATGCAGGAAAATTGAATATTAAATATTGTATGCACATTGGGTGATATCTAGAAACGTAAGTACAATACAATATGATATTTATATATTAATACGTGAAGCAGAAACTTCGTACCCCTTTTTACGAAAATTACGTGGACGGAGAAGTATAAAATTTGGCACAGTTAAAATGTATATATAGAAGGTGTGCAGAAAGCTAATATTGTTATAAAATATGCATTAGAAATACATTAAAATAACAAAAAACGTTACACACACTACCACTACTGTTTGACTCACACACACATAATATATATCTGTCGACGCAATAGCGTATTGGGATTCAATCTAAATTAAGAAAATAATGATTTGTCATAACTAAGCTTTAAATTAATGTAAATGAATCTTAACTACATTAAGTTTCAGATTTTTACTCTTGTAATTACATTTTGTAACATAAATGGATGGTAATTGATTGTTATTTGTTAGCTAAAGTTTTTTAAAGAGAAGGTTAACTGAATAATTAAAGCCAATTATTAGCAAATCAGATCGTAAATTAATACTTATTGTGATTTATAAACAAGAAGTGTTTTCATCAAGCTAGTCAATCATATTTCGACATTGTAATTCATAATGTTGACATTGTAATTAATACTTTGACATTGTAATTCATATTTTGACATTGTAATTAATGTAATCTGTTTAATCACTATTGATCTGTCAAATTTAAATTGTATCGAATCATTAATCAAATTAATATAATTTGTAGTGTGACTTATGATTTATATGCATAGTTTGCTTAATATTTCTACACCAGCAATGGTAGTATATGTGAATCAATAATTATATGTAGGACCTCAATGTACCATATACTGAGAAATAAATGATATTCTATTCTAATACCAAATGTTTAATTGTTGCGTTTCATCACTACTTTAGACAGTTGTTGAAAACACATAACGGAACACGAACACTTAATTCTAACGGAAGTTTAAATGATTAATACCTACTTTCAAAACTAAATAATAATAATAATAATTCACAACTTTTGGCTCAAATGGTTACGCAGCTCACACGTTCGCTTGGCGTCTCAATTTCAACAGTCTGTAGGGTCCGGGTCGTTACCACAACCCTTCACGACAGGTGTCCCCCACCTGCTCCATAAATCTGGTAGCACTGCTGATCCGAAAAATTATAGACCGATTACCTGTTTACCGACGGTCTACAAACTTCTTACATCCATTTTGAGAGCAAAGATAAATAACATTGATAGTAATTCATTTATGTCTTCCTCTCAAAATGAATTTAGTAATGGGTCCCGCGGTGCTAAGGAGCTTCTCCTCATTGACATGGCCATCAGGCAACAGGTTCGCCGTAACCGCAAGGATCTGACGACATGTTGGATAGATTATAGAAGGCCTACGATTCAGTGCCACATACATGGCTTTTGAGGGTGTTAGATCTGTATAAATAAATGCAACTTTTCGCACCTTCTTGATGTCATGTATGGGGCAATGGAGAACGATGCTTCGATATCCAGGGTGTCGGCAGATTCTGGGAAACGGTGAACCGATAAGTATCAAGCGGGGCATTTGCGTAGCTCTAGACCCCCTCAGCACTCTGTTGGAAAAGTCAGGACTAGGCTATCGCTTGCAGAGAGGTGGTCAGGTAATCTCCCACTTGCTCTACATGGATGACTTAAAATTATTTGCCCCCATCAACTTGCAAATGGTGAAGTTACTGAAGGTAACGGAAAACTTCAGTAATTCCATCAGAATGGAATTTGGTGTGGACAAATGCGCAGTTTTGCATGTGAAGCGGGGGGAATTGTTGAATCTGACAGAATCCAACTCTCAGATTCCACAATCCTCCGATCCCTCTCTTCGACCGAGACCTACAAATACTTAGGTATGTCAGAGGCGTTAGGCATTAATGAGGCTGACATGAGACAATCGTTGCGGGAGCGCTTCTTCGGCCGCCTGAACAAAGTACTTAAAAGCCTTTTATCAGGCGGAAACAAGGTGTGCGCCTTTAACGGTTGGATCATGCCAGTCTTGATGTACTCATTTGGCATACTCAAGTGGACTCAGACAGAACTTGACACCTTCGACAGGGAGTTCGCACACTGCTAACTGCAAACCGGATGCATCACCCACGATCATCGGTGATGCGACTGTACGTCCCACGGAAATGTGGTGGCCGAGGTTTTTTAAATGCTAAGACCCTCCACAACCGTGAGGTGTGCAGCCTTAGGGAATACTTCCTTCATCACCAGTCGATTCACCAGCAACTTGCTCTGAAGTACAACCTTGTGGATTCTAAGGTACCGTACTACAGGTATGTGCCCGACCCAGTTCTCGAAAATGGTTGTGTCACTTTGTACTGGGACCGATCTATCATCACTGATAGGACTATTGTTGCCATAAGCCTGATATAGTGCTGATAGATCGGTCAGCGCGCCGCACTGTAATTGTTGATGTTACCATCCCTTATGACGAGAACCAGATACCGGCGGGCTACTATTTTTATATTTTTAAATGTTTTTATATTCTTTATACAAATATTTAAAAATGTAATTTGTATGTATATTTAAAGGAATAAAGAAAAGAAGATAATAATAAATTTATATTTGCCATAAGTGTTGGTACAATTAAGGTGTTATCATATATAATACAGATCCGTAGCACTTAGTCATAATATTGTGACATGCAAACATTTGTGTAATAATTATTTATAATTTTATAGTCATAATTCAATTAAAATAAAATTAAGTAGCAATGTTGTTATAATATTATATACATTATCCAAAAAGTAGAAAAACAATACATAGAGAACACCTATTAATGTCAAAGGATAAGTGATCATCAGGATTGTTATTCATTTTCCAACCTCTTATTAAATATGTCACTTACTGAGTACAAGTTCTTTTCCTTTAACCATACTTTGTATATTTATTAGCTGGTAAGTTTTTAATACTGTCAGGTACCTATAGCAATAAAAATGCGAGTACACATTGCATAGCTATTATTACTATACAACGCTGTCCTAGGAATGGGCAAATCTATTCTATTCCTGTGCCTCATAGTTTTCGGAAACGTTTCATGAGCTTTTTAAATAGTTTGGGGTGTATTTTAACAAATTTAGCACATTCAAAGATATACAAACTTGGAAGGGTTAGTATCTTGAACTTTTTGAAAAAGGGTTTGCAAGGTTCCCATGGGCGTATTCCCGCTATGGTGCGGATGCATTTTTTCTGTGCGATGAACACTCAATGACTTTCTGTTGAGTAGCCCCAGGTTATAAGACCATATCTCAACACAGAGCCAACGTACCCATAGTATGCAGATAATATGGTTTTAAACGCTGATGTTTTTGAGAGTTCGTATAGGACGTACATGAATGTATTTATTTTATTGCATAGGTACTTTATTGTCGTGGGCCTTCCAGTTGCAATGTTTATCAATCGTGATACCGAGAAATGTCGTTTCGTTTACTACTTTTAAGTCCTCTATAATTGATGTTTAAAGTCTTATTTTCTCGCCCATATGTACTAAATTGAATAAAGTTAGTTTTTGTTAGGTTTACACGTAGATTATTTTCGTCTAGCCATGTTATTATCGATTTAATTGTGTTATTTATGTCAGTTGTATATTTATTCATGTCAGTATTGTTCGATGTCATTATTTACGATAAGTCATCAGCGAATAGAAAACATTGTTTTTTACTATTCATCAATTGTTTGATGTCAGGCTTAATAGAAGAGAGAGTCGACTGTGAAGAGAGTGACCAATATTTTCGCGGAGCCCCCACAGAGACTTTGCGGACCCCTAGGCTCCGCGGAGCTCACTATGAGTAGGTACGGCTGACCTATATACAGTTTATACATTTGTAAAAAATCTGGAGAAATAAAAAATATATGATTTATCTTTTGTGATTTTCACTGACCCATACGTCGTATGTCAAATTCTCAATTTTCCACAACTTTGACGTTTCCATTCCAGACCGCGTCACAACAATATGCGTCACCTTTAGCAATAAATATTTACGCCTTGCTACAAGATGACACACGGAATGACAACGGGATGTACAGAGGAAAACTATAACAATACAAAATATGTAGGTACCTAAAGTTTTAGACAAAGACAGGCTTGCAATGATTCTCTTAACAAAGAAAAAACCCAATGAGTCGTGGAATTTGAATTTAAATGACAAAAGTTTGGTCAATAATCCAATAACAGAAACGAAGTTCGTCTTCAACCAACTTCAGTACCACTATTACGAGTTTTCTTACTATTTACTATCAAAGTAAAGTAAATTTTCATGATAGCGATTTTAGTTCTTAACTTGGTTACATTAGGGATTCGAGTCGCTTATGTGACATCTAGTCATAGTAACGTTTTAATTTACTATATTATAGAGATGTCATGTTAGCGTCTCTAATCCCTAATATAACAAATTTAAGAACTAAAGTCGCTTGCATGAAAATTTACATTTACTATGAAAGTAAATAGTAAAAAACTCATAATAATATTTCCGCTTCAAAAAATAATTAACAACGCCAAATTTCTTTTTATAAAAAATAAGCAAATGTCTGTCTGTCATAATTTTTACTGCAGCTCCTTGTTAAATGAAATACATTTCGGTACTTAAATACTATAAAGTATTCCGTGTAGGTACATGAAATATAAGAATATGAAGTAATGATAGTATCATACAATTTATAATTTAAATTCAATTAAAACAATTAATTTAAATTATTTTACTTCATGGTCAGATTAAGATAGATCGCACGTATGCTTCTGTGTCTGAATACTGGGACATCGGTAAGTGGGTATACAGGTTCACCAAAAAACGTTAATTAGTTAGTTTTCTAAAGAACCGATAGTATTTTATATTAATGGTTTAAATAAATATATATTAGAGCTGTGGATGCAAGTGGCGGAATGCGGCTTTCGTTCAGTTGTGGACAGCTTCTGGTCGATGATGATGATGATGATGATGATAGTATAACTAAGGCCCGATTTTTAATGCTCAGAAGAAAGCTAATTGTTAGTTGTTCATTTGGAATTGGACCAGTTTTTGTACAGATTACCAGAGGAATGAGTTCTTGTATCGAGTCGCTGATGCCGTAGTGGAAAGATTAACCCGTTAGCAATGGTATCGCCCAGGGTGCGCCATACGATCTCCTAATTCGTCACTCGTGGAAGCTCTTTACTTGCACCCCAAGGAATAATTTATGTGAAAATTAAAAGTCTCAAATCCATAGTATTATAAATACGAAAATAATTCTGTCTGTTTGTTCCGTCATCACATTTTCTTAAACATTTTTTCCACTAGCCATCTCATTAACTACTTGCGTGGATGCACGATGCGTTCAGTTAAACCTACATACATACATAGGTACATACACTAATAGATGAACGGGTTTTCCTGAACAACACTGTGATGACACTTGATACTTTTCCTCTTAAGATAACCTACTGCTCTAATAACATCTAATAAACATAACATCACGCCTGTATTCCCCGAAGGATTAGGCAGAGGTGTATCATTGTCTATCCACACTGTGCCGAAACCGTTATTGAGTCCCATGTAACAGGAAGCGAGACTATTGCCATCTACCGGGCACAGTTTCAGACTGCGTGCTGCTACTGAGAATTTCCAACAGAAAACTCCAATAACACTGGCCGACCACAGGGGAGCTCACACTCAGCAGACCCGCTGGCGAAAAGATGGCTAAGTGATTAGCTTACTGCGCTAAGTCGCTGGTTCGATTCCCGCACGGAACAAATATTTGTATGATCTACAGATAGTTGTTTCGGGTGTTTGCAGGTGACATGTATGTTTGTAAACTGTACCCACGACACGGGAGAAATCCTAGTGTGGGGCAACGTTTTTTTTTTAACTAAAAAACTAATTTGTCCTGTCAAATACCTAATGTACTTGTTATCAATCTAAATTTAGTTGCAATCTCCACAACTCGTGTCTGTTAGTTTTTCTTGTTCATACACCTGTTCCTAACCCTTCAGGTATACGTGGAGGCGTGATGCTATGATGATCTAGTTCAGCCAAATCTAGCCTAGCCTAGATCTAGCCAGCCGAGCCGGTTGGTCAAAAAAATTACTTACAAAATATTTGCAGAATCTACCACCTACATTTTACACAACGTATAAAAGCTGTCGTTACTCAGTGTCCGCCAGTCTCGCCATCTGTGTCGCCCGACATGTTACTCCGGACGCTTCTGTGTGTGTTGCTTGTAGCAGTGTGCGCGTACGCACACGATCATGAACATAAACATCATGAACATGGACACACACATGAACATGGTCTTAAAAAAGGTTAGTGTTGTTTAAATATATAATATGGGGTTATCGTGGTACGTGAGAAAAATACATTGGTCATGTAATTATGGAAATGCACTAACGGATAAGTGCAGTGGCGGTCCGAGGGGGGGGGGGGGGGGGGGGGAATCGCGGGGTCCACCCCAAAATAGTGCAAGCTCAACTATAATATTACACCCCCACCCCTCCCAAGTCACTTTACTGTTAATATGACCCCCCCAAGCCTTTGGCTGCACCGTTGACCGCACCTGATTAAGTGATCTCTTTATTAAACACGATTCTAATAATGAAGGAAAACGTGCTGAGGAAGCTGGCAATGTCAAAAACTCGTAGACTTCTGTCAAAGAATAGGCTCACCACGTTACATCTAAAGTGATTTTGAAATGAACCGACTTCTAAAAAAGCAATATTTTTTCCCTTTTCTGTTATACTTTATTTCGTTTGTGTTTTGAAGCCGGTTTAATTTTTTTTAATTACTTTTTGTTTATACATACACTAGCTTCGGCCTGCGACTTCGTTCGCGTGATCTATATATGTATAATTTAAGCACTCGAAGATAATTTAGCTATCTATTGGTGAAAGAATTTTTATATTCAGATTATTAGTTTCAGAGATTACCTCCTACATACAAACAAACAAATTTAAACTCTTTATAATATTAGTATATACTCAATTTATAATAGCATTAGAAAAAAGAGGCTCGCGGAAGCAGGAATGCAATACATTTTATTTCAAAGTTAAAACAATTTTAACGTCATGTCATCAAAATCATCATGTTTTCATGTGCTGCCGTTGGCGAGGGGGAGATTGCAGACGATCTTTTGTGTTGTACTCTTTGAGTATATTGTAGATATACAGTGGGCCGAGATACTCCTATAAGAAAATATAACCTAAGTATATTTTCAATGCATGTTACTTTCAAATATTTTTATTGTAATCATTGTACTCATCCTTACCGGCAACTTTATCGTCTCAGTTCTTATAACAAGAAGTACGTGCTGGCCAGGACTCCTTAAATTGTTTAAAAAGATAGATCACAGTTTGTTTTTCTACAGTATGAAGTGGAGTTTGCTTCATTCATTTTTTTTTTGGTACACATTCCTATGTCACAAATTATGAAAAGATTAGGTAAATTTTAGTTTAGTTTTAAATTTGGTACAATTATAGTGAAACGAAAAAAGTTCTCGGTATTGTTCACCCCTGCTTCTTTTAGGTTTTTAGCATTGACACTGTAATTTTAAATTAGAATGAAATAATATAACTAAATGAAAGCCACTTAATTAGTAAAATAGGTACAATTAAGTGTGACAGCTACTGTATAAATAGATTACAATTAATTACGGCGTCTATCGTAACTGTAACATGTTTATTGTACTTTTGAAGCAAAGTGTGCATTAAAAATAACCTTTTTTAACTTCTGTCTAATGCTATTATAAATGGAGTATAAATGTATGTATGAAAGAAGCCTAAAAGAAATCGTTATATGCGATAAGGCTATCCATTATACTATAATTATAATAAATTATGCCATTACTGTACTACAGCTGGGCACAGCCCTCTTTTCAAAATGAAAGCGTTAGGCCTTAGTCCACCACGTTGGCTTGGTGCGTCTTGGACGATGGAACTCATAATGTCATATTTTATAATAGGACCAACAAAATCCCCTTCAACCCCAGCCCCAGTACCTCAAGTGGATGGTCCAGTAACACGCAGCGTGTCTGGGGTATTCCGAGGGTCGTGGATGGAGACCCGCCGTGGCAGACGCTTCCAAGCTTACAGAGGCATACGATACGCTGAGCCGCCTATTGGCGCACTGAGATTCCAGGTGCGTTGACCCTTTTGTTTTATAATTGCCTAGTACTTGGCACGAAACGATGCCAGGCTAGAACACCATAAATCCAAATTATGTGAATAGCAAACTGATTGAACTTGACTGCCTCACTGATCTAGTGGTCGCAAGCGCGACTGTTGAGCGTGAGGTCCTAGGTTCGGTTCCCGGATCGGGAAAAGTGTTACTGGGTGTTTCAGTATAGATATTTTCAGTACCAGCGCCCATTTTGGAACTGTGCCCGGTAGATGGTAATAGGCTCGCCCTCTCTTTATTACATGGGACTTCTTTTTTTCCTAACCCTTCAGGGGGAATACAGGCGTGATGGTATGAATATGATGATGAATAGCAGTAAATACTTTAAGTATGCGAAAGCTGCGTTTATAATGTTAAAACCAGTTGACAATAGTAATAGGTTATAACAGGAAAATGTTGACGAACTCAATCTTGAGAAGTTCATTGTGATAAAAACCAAAATATTAAAACTCGTAATTTACATATTCTCGTTTTTTAAACAAGGATAAAGTTTATGCAGACGGCAAGTTGTTGTTTGCAGTTTGAACTGTATGTCGTCGTGTATGTTTTTCGTAGACAACGCAAGCTCATTTCGTCAAGCTTTCCTTCAATTGTACTCAAATCTCGATCGGAAAAATTATGCTTTGACGGAATGTCGAAAGCCGGTACCTCTGGCTTGTTGTCTTTGATCTGATACACACTGATAACCAGGACTGGATGCCAGTGATTTTCTCAGTTTGCCCAATTTAATTCTCCGTTCTCTCTTCAGCCACCGAAGCTGAAACTCCAATACTCTTCAGAAGTAGACGCTAGTGAAGAAGGCCCAGCTTGTCCTCAGCCTGTGCCACCGAACTATTATGTGGATGAAGATTGCCTAACAGTCAATGTGTACACGCCTAACAACAACAGGTAAGAGTCAAGCTAGTGTTAGGAGAAAGCACTCAATAAACTTCTGCAGACATCCAAAATCAAACGATAACTTTACGTGGAGGGGTACTAACTGACTGACGAGACTATCAGCCTTTATCAAGAAGGTTATCATATACCTGCTTAAATTCTCTACGATACTACAGGTTACTGTCTTGCTAATCTTACTACTTGCTAATCGAAATCTACGTGCTAAATTTATTGTTCAATATTTTCGGTATTTGAATCAGCCCGGGACTTGAATACGGGCTTGCAAAAAGCAAGCATGTTTGGCCCATGCGTCTGTACTCAATGGCCTGCTTAATATTTATGAAAATGTTTCAAGATCTACAAAATTATATATTTTACAGCTCCAAACCCCTGCCGGTGATCTTCTTCATCCACGCGGGTGGATTTTACTCCATGACAGGTCGCAGCGACCTCGCTGGACCTCACTATCTCCTTGATAGAGATGTTGTCCTGGTCACCATCAACTACAGGATTGGATCATTGGGTAAGACAATTTTCAAGACCTATTTCGATTATAAATAATTACTAAGTAAATGAATATAAACTGCAGACGGTTATTTAAAAACATTTTGTAGCAGCAATGGTCCATGGTCTCAATTTTGAGGACTTTACCTAACCATACCACATTTCACAGGTTTTATGAGCACAGGCGACGCTTACGCGCCGGGCAACAATGGCATGAAGGACCAGGTGGCTGCTCTGAAGTGGGTGCAGCGGAACATCGCCGCGTTCGGAGGAGACCCCAACCTCGTCACCATTACTGGATGCAGTGCCGGGTCTACTAGTGTCATGCTGCACATGATCTCACCTATGGCTAAAGGTTGGGTTAAACATCTGAGCATGAGCACTTAAAGTTTTCATTAAACTATCGAGTTCATTCATTATAATTAGGCTTTTTGTGCACGCCATAAAAAATCGTTCTTGTACAACGGGATTCAATGGAAGTTCTAGTATTGGATCTATTAAAAAAAAAAAAATTGTTATTAAGCGAGGAAGTAGAATTATTCTTTGTGCAAGTGTAAGTTTAACAACTAATATCTTCCAGGTCTCTTCCACCGAGGGATAGCGATGTCCGCCTCCCCCATCAGCAAGGGTCCCATGATCACGGAGCAGCGTCACCTCGCCGTGCGTCAGGCGCAGATACTGAACTGTCCCACTGACAACTCCTCCATCATCGTTGACTGTCTCATGACAAAGCCCTGGAGGGAGCTTGGAGACTCATTGCCTAAGTTCTGGGTAAATTTACTTTTTTGGTTATTAGTAATGTGATCCTACCACCAAACTGCTCATTAATTTGCCACGAAAACCAAAGCTTGATCAAATTTTTCTCCATGGACACTCATGGAATGGGCAAAGAATCATTGTTTATAGATACAGATGCAGATGGTTTTAAAGAACCTGTTTCTTCTTTTGAATGGCATATTCTCTGCTGCCACGAACGTCTTCATTTAATATTCAAACATTCCAGGAATTCGGAACCGGTGATCCAGTAGGTCTGTGGGGCCCTGTTTTGGAACCCGACTTTGGCCAGGAGCGGTACCTCACCATAGACCCTCTAGACGCCGTCAAACAAGGCAAGATGCACACCGTGCCCTTCATCATCAGCCAGACTACTGACGAGTTCTTCTGGAAAGCTTTCCGTGAGTACACAATATGACCATGTAACTTTTCCTGTCTAGAATTACACAGTACAGTTTTAAAAGTAACCAATAATTCTTCTGTATCGTGGATACAGTCAAACATACATGTAGCATGCACACAGAACAAGACCCGAAACACCTATCTGTAGATCATACAAATATTGGTTCCGTGTGGTAATCGAAACAGCAACACTTAGCGCAGAACTTCACCATCACCAACCACTGCGCAAACCACGTCATTTTTCTCAATTACTTTTAATTGGGACATATGTATATTCGCCAAAATTTTGCAAAGATTCTTCTTTATTCTAATAATTTTACGTTTTCCGGTCTTTTATTATTCTCTATAGTAAGATCATTTGATCTCATATCATTCGGCTGTATTAATGATCCTCAGCCCATACTACCCTTCTATACACTAGTGCACCTCTATCCACCAACCTCAAAAAAACATTATCTTCCAGCGGTCCTTGAAAATGCCACTCTTCTGAAATCAATGAACGATGAATGGGAGCGAGTCGCGCCAATCTCCTTCATGTTGCCCAAGGAGAACCGCGCAGTGGCCGTGAACAAACTCCGGGAGGTCTACCTGAAGGGGAAGAAGCTGGTCAATGATGAGGAGAGCCAGAAGGCGCTGGGCAGGCTTTATGGAGACTCCATCATCGGGTTTGGTGTGCACAGGTAAAGATTGTTTAGACCCATTTAGGATATCGGGTAAGAAGACCTCTGTTGACTATTTACTGCTTCGTACGATCGAAATTAAGGCCCAAATACGAACGCCTCATTTCTGTGGATCTCATACTTAGGCATAAGAATGGAGGCAGCGGGGATCGACCTTTTTAGTGACAATCGGCCACCCCTGAGCGCTTCTGACTCCCACTCATTTATCTGGAGCTTATGCCTATTACTGTAAAAATTCCTGAATTGCCTCCCCCTGGGCCAATTTGTCCTGCCTAGGCCAAAAGCTATTTATGCCCATGGCGTCATAACAGGTAAGTAAAAGATTTTTTTTTATGACTCCTACTAAGTTGTAGTCCCAGCAAATCTATGTACAGATTTGACTTTAGAATGAAAAAGTTTTAAACATCATATTAATTTGTATTTGTGCAGACTGGCTAACCTGATGTGTCGTCACTCGAAGCACCCGGTGTGGTACTACGAGTTCGCGTACATCGGCAACAACTCGCACTACGAGGATCCTAATGGAAAACCAAAAGGTACTGATCAGTTTTTTTATAAAAGAAATATACTCGCCGCAATAAGGCGGTACAAGGGCCTTCGTCATGCTCAGAAAAAGAAGTACAGATTTTATGATCATAACTTCTTTAAGGAAGAAAATAGAAGTAGAGAAAGACTGACGAGGAACTACAACCAGATACAGGAAAACCTGGATATAAATATTTACAGAAAAGTGAAATAACTGGCTGAACAGAGGCAAAAATAGAAAGTGCTACACCAACAAGACTCTTTTTATGATGATGAGGTCTGAACCATCATACTTCAGTTTATAGCCAGCTGAAAATTCTTCAAGTAATAGTCTATTGTCCGCAGGCGCTGCCCACCACGACGACCTGATCTACGTGTTCACCCTGAGCTACCGTTACCCCACCATCCCGACCACCAGTCCCCACTCCCACGTGGTGGACGAGACCACAGCCATGTGGTACAACTTCGCACGATACGGGTAACACTTACATTTTCCTCACCTGTCTCTCATGTCATGTCATTGATTTTTTTTCCTACTTCCTGATAACCTTTTGAGCTGAAATGTTATATCGACTGTGAAAGTGTCAAAAGCTAAGTGTCGCGGGTTCGATTCTCGCACGATCCCGTCGTTGTTTCTAGTCTGGTTGTGTATGCATGTGACATGTATGTTTGTAAAAATGTATTCAGGACACAGGATAAATCCTAGTGTGGGGCAACGTATTTTGAAAAGAAAAGAAAATATATAATAGCTAACATTTTGGCGATTTTCGTTTTATAGCATTATCGTACATAAAAAAGGGTAATACTATCTGCTAGATATAAATGGGTTTAATAAATCTTTTTAAAATTATTTATTTAATACATTAGCATAAGTAGTCAGTTTTAAAATTAAATTACCCATAGAATACTATCTACTTAATTATATAAATAGTATAGTATTCATAATAGACTACCACGCTTTTTAAAGAAATAGTATAATTAAGACAATTCCCCGTTTTTATATACGATAATGATAAAATATACAAAAAATAATTAAATGTATTATTTTACTAAAATATTAACTTGGTGCATGGTAAGCCAACCGTTCTCCATCAAACATCCTCATCCGACTGTATAACTCGTAATTAGCAGAGATAAAACAAAGTGGGCCTACATAACTATAAACATTTTAAGAATAACCTCTATTGTACGCATCTGTGAACTTATTTTCTTAAGTTTGTAATTTATTTCTCCTCGTAAGTGATTTGTAATCTTAGAGAAATAAATAAATTTTAAACCGTATAACGCTATAAAACGAACCGAACTTAAGATCTCATGGACAGTATAAGTGATAAGTTTAGTTATTATTTACCAACTTGCGTTTCTCCCCCCAGTGACCCGAACCCTCGCGGCGACACTCCAGAGCTGTCCACCCTCTCCTGGCCCGCCATGAAGCCGGACAAGAGGAGCTTCCTGCACCGCGGCGACAAGCTCACCATCCGTCAGAACATGTTTGAGGACAGGTTCAAAGTGTGGGATGAACTGTATCCGATTCAGTATTAAAAGTTAGATGTTGTTTATGTTTTGTTGATAAGTTTCTAATGTGTGATAAAATAAATTTTTGTATGATGATTTGATGGCTTTCTTTTTGTAATAATTAATTGGTCTACCTATATGGTTAGTGGAGAAAACCACCCCGAGTGCCGGCCCACCCTGGGCATTACTGGCTGGCCTTAAGCGTCAAAATACTCTGACAAGACCAGTAGTAGTTTCCCGAGTTTTCCTCGATGTTGATCCAAAAAAAGTTTTAAAAAATATCTTGCGCGCGCATTTGATTAGCTTAGCAGTAATTATGGTCGTGGTCAAAGATAACACAGAATATGAGTACAAAAACTTTAACCTTGATATTATATGTATACCATCTTAAACCTGCGAACTGGAAGCCGATCAAAGTAGATGGGAAAAGGCTAGGCGGATGTTAAGGTATACAATTTCATGACAGAGAAACCTAGAAACACTTCATCCAACGTGGAATCAAACGCTACACCTACATTTGCCCAAAATGTACCGCTAGACCAGAGGTACCCAGACATTTTTTTTCATAGACCACTTTCAAATTTAGCTCCGGGTTCCGGTGGACCCCCTGCAGCTACATTTCTACCATATTGTAAATTGAATTGTAAACCCCCATTTTTTTGTCTCCCGTGGACCCCTGGGGGTCCACCTGGACCACTTTGGGAACTAATGCGCTAGACTAATGAGCGTCTTCAGACATATGGTATCATATGGATATATTATGTTTCTGTGAGACATGGTTAAAACCTGATAAAATGAAGTTTCATGTAGATAACTTTCCAGTTGCCAGTGCGTTCAACAGATTATCAGCGGAAGGTGGTGGTACTTTGATTTTGTGTAACAGTCGTTTTAAACATAAGGAAAGAAGGGACATCACTTCTTGCTCTGTTGATCGTTTGTGTGAGGTAGCATGTGCGGAGATTGAAAACCATACTGTTCTGTGTGTGTATAGACCCCCCGCATCAAATTTTTCCTCGTTTTTAATTATAATGGAAGAAATACTTAGTAAACTTTTTAAAAATAATAAATTTATTTTTGTTTGTGGTGACTTGAATATTGACCTTTTAGCCAATTCGCCAGAAAAATGTAAAGTCTTGTCATTATTTAAATCTTTTAATCTAGATCATGTATTTAATGAAGCCACTAGAATCACTGCCTCTTCAGCTTCATGCATAGACAATGTTTTCACAAATTGCATGATAAAAGGGTCCTCATTGATTAGCGGTATCAGATCGGATCATTTGGGTCAACTAATTAAGTTCGAATCAAGGAATGATAAGAAAAATATAAATAATATAATTGAATTTAGACCTATAACTAAACATAAGTTGCAGACGTTAAACAAAAATGTTGAAATCAAAGTTTTTACTTCTTCATATAATTCAAGAGACTCCAACAGAAATTACTCCACTCTATTCTCAACAATATGCCAAGAATTTAATAAGACATGTCCAATTAAGAAGATCAAGATTACTAATAAATCAAAATTTAATGAATGGGCTACTAAAGGCATTAGGAAAAGTAGGGATCATTTATACGATTTGACTTTGACTTTGACATACGAGATAATTAGGAAATCTTCGTTATATGTAAATATCATCAAGGATCAAGACAAAAATTAGACAACATTTAAATAATAAAGATTAAAAATATAGGTGGATCTAGACGATATTACCGATATTTTCATGAGAAATCGCCCACGCCAGGGAGGTAATGCTCGACGTAGATCTCTACTAGAGATAGTGTTTCCCTTATAGAAATTTATTTATTATATAGATATACGTAATGTGATACTTGATGGCACGGTTGGCACAGTGATTGAGAGATCGACTACTAAGCTACGTGTCGCGGGTTCGATTTCCGCACGGAACAAAAATTTGTATGATCTATGTATGTGGCCTCTCTATGCATCTTTTATCGCCTATACTATGGGGAGTGCTCCGAGGAATTGTTTGGACTGATCCCTGCCGCCTCTTTCCGCCATCGTTCTACGCGACAGCAGTTCCATCACCATCATTTAGATGGTTGGCAGTCCACAACTGTGCGTTTCTCGCGAAACATTCTGCCTCGCACAACAAAACTGTGGAATGAACTGTCGCCTGCGGTATTTCCGGACTAATACGACCTTCAAACCTTCAAGAAAAGAGCGTACTCCTTTTTAAAAGGCCGGCAACGCACTTGTGACTCCTCCGGTGTTGCGGGTGTCCATGGGCGACGTTAATCGCTTGCCATCAGGCGATCCGTCTGTTGGTTTGCCGTTTGGATGGTTGTGTATGTGGATAGATTTGTTTTTAAACGCACCCACGATACAGGAATCATTCCTAGTGTGGGGCAATATTTTATTAGAAAGAAAAAAGGTAAGATGATGTTACGAGAATTCTAAAAAAGGTTGGCGAGCTTTTCAATGCCCAGGGGCGTATTTACCCTTGGGCCAAAAGGGCCATGGCCCGGGGCGGCAAGCTGCGAGGGGCGGCGCAAGCCGCACCTCGCGTTCAGCTTAGTGCGACTTTCTTTGGGACTTTACATGCCTGAAGAAATTTAAAAAAATGCCTACCTAATTAAGAAAAATTAAAACTCATTTGGTTGTAAGTTTTATAGACACCAAGACGCGAGGCTATCTTATGCCTGAAAGGCGGGCGGCCGCGGCGGGGCGGCGGCGTGTCCGTCGGACTCCATCGCGACTCGGGACTAGTCGGGATGTTTCGACGTTGCTCGTGTCGTTTTCGTTCATATTCATAGGCGAAAGCGGGTAGGGCGCAGGGCAGCGCTGGCGGTGGCGGGAGACTTGTTCAATTTATGGGGCGGCAAACCTTACAGGCCCAGGGCGGTAAATTTTAAAATACGCCACTGTCAATGCCGCGCGAATTTCATCTATTTTGCTGCAACCAGGTACTGAGGTATAGTCAGTGCGGTCCGGGGGAGGTAGGGGGGTCGTAGGGGTCATTACCCCAAATCGTACAAGTCAAATTGACAAACTTAAAAATTTAAAATAAATTATTAAGTTCCTGCTTAAAACGTCTAAACAATGACATCAAAAATACTTAGGATTGTTTTATTTATAATATTATATATTTTTTTCTGAAATAAATTCTAATTCGCTCAACTTGAATACTTTGGCTGCGACTGCGCCTGGGTATAGTATGATTAATATATCCTTCTCAGATGTAAATGAAAACCTGCCACTACGCGACAACACTGTGGCTTCTTAATTTACCTACTCATTATTATACGCACTGCGGCCACTGGTTTTTCCACGGAGTAGTGTTTTGTTTCTCTTAATAAAATCTTTTCCTTGTTATTGCCATCTTTTTATAAGAACATCTTGTCATGCGACTGGCTTTCGACGGTTGGCGCAGTGGTTGAGCGATCGACTGAGCACGTAGCTCAGTCATGGGTTCGATTCCCGCACGGAACAAATATTTGTGTATGTTTATTAATTGGGAATATGGTGATTGTAAACGCACCAAGGATACAAGAATAAATTATACGCTTGAAAAACAGCTCCTTCGGCAGTCAGGTAAAAATGTAAGACTTAAGTAAGATGTATCTTTTTACATTTTTCAAAACTATACCCCACACCAATATCATAATATGTATGTATGTATGTAGGTTAAGCCTGCAATACCATTTCAAAGATTTAATTTATATATTATAGAGCCTATTTGTTGTTATTTAATCATTTAGTTTATTGTCGTAGGTCCTGCGGTGTCACAATATATACACCTTGGTTACTCTTTTGTGCAAAGAAAAATTTGACCGATAGCAGGAATCGTACCTGCTCTAGCCTCTGAGCTTTCACGATCTCCGCTCGCTATATCTAATACTCTCTCTACATATGTTTGATTGTCTAATTGACTCAAATGCGCGCGCACGGTTTTTCCATAGGTATATTTTTGGCTTACATTAAATACGGTCAAAATTGAAGACTTGTACTAAAAGTACCTGTATACCAACTTCGTACTTAGCATTTAAGTACTCTTTGTTCGACCAAACAACAGTAAATATACACTACTGCATCTCTTCGCATGCTTTGTTTTGTTAATTGTAAATCTCATAATAAGATTTGCAGAATAACCCATCTGCCTACGCTTTACGAAAGTAATAAATAGTCGAGAAGCTGCGCCGGCCACTCAGTGTTACCTCGACGTCTGACTCTTGAGGAAAATGATCAGAATTGTTTTATTAAGTATTGTATGTGTAGTGTATGCGACGCGAGATATGAATGCAGGTCAGTGGGTGTAAAATGAACACCAGAATATGTAGCGTCTTTGACGACAAGATTGGTGAAGTGGCTGAGCTCTAAAGCTGCTTCGGCATGTTTTACAGGTCGTCATAGGAAAAGCCGGCGCCATCTAGTATCTAAAAAAAAAAACAAAAACCTAAATGTCATTTTTATTCAAATTAAAAATACAAAAATAACAAAAACAAGAACTCCCTGTATTATTTGATTTAAGACATCGGTGTTTAAAGCAAATTATTACTGGTTTGCTGAGAATTTGTGTGTGTGAGATTTGTGGTTGTAATCTCACCCACGACACCTATAAAAAAATGATATTAGTAAAAAAATAATACATTTGGTGAACTTTCATTCAACCAGCACCTTTCTTCCAGCTTCTCCAGCCCCTGAAAGTGAGGAAGGTCCACTGACACACAGTGTGTCGGGTCAGTTCCGAGGGTCATGGATACAGACCCGTCGTGGACGACGCTTCCAGGCTTACAGGGGGATACGGTACGCTGAGCCGCCTGTGGGAGAACTGCGATTCCAGGTATGTTAAACTTTGAAACAGGTACAAGACTTCACCAGTACGCTGCACCCTGAAGGACCCGGCTCTGATGCCATACAGATGTCAGGAATGGGATGTGATGAGTATGCTGACTCCAAGTAACTTATAGCGAAAAGTGAAGAAAAATATTGTGTGTGACGAAACCTACACACCTAAGGGATTTCGTAAGAGTCTCTCTAATGAGTATAGACGGCGAATCCGCACAAGGCCAGCATGGTGGACTAAGACCTCCTAATTCTGAGAACAGGTCCGTGCCCAGAAGTGGGATAATAATGGGATGAGATGATTTATTTAAAATAATGATTACCTTGAATATCTGAATGTAACTAACATGCTTGTTCATATTTTTTTGGAATCGGCTGAATAGCTGTGCACTGGACTGAACATAAATAGCATGTTCAGTCTAGTGCACAGCTATCACGCTTGTTAGGCCAAACATATTCCTTCTTCTAAAACTTGTGTGCCATATTTCCAGCCACCCAAGCCCATCCTTTCGTACAAGGATGTAGTGGATGCCAGTAAGGACGGTCCCGCGTGTCCACAACCAACGCGACCAGGATACTACGTGGATGAAGACTGCCTCACGATCAATGTGTACACGCCTGATAATAATATGTATGTGTATATAGGATGATTCACGGAGGATGGATCAAATGAAGCAGGGTTATAGCCCATTACACTTCAATATATGTTGAGCGATATTGGCTAGTTTAGCTGATGACTGTTAACCGCAGAAACACTTCCCTGTCTTTCCTCACCTATTTACCTAAGAGGAAAATTATTAAGTGCAATTAAATCATTTATTACCTTTTTTGGGGTGCAAGGAAATAGCCTACACGAGTAACGTAACTATAATTCGTCTCGTGCACCCTGGGCAGTCAGCCTCGGTACCATCAAAGTTGACAGGCTAATCTTTCCACTGTGGCATGAGCATAGACTTAGAATTTCGCTTACGCTAATAAATCTCTGGGCATGAGCGAATCCGATGTGATAGCTCGTGCCAACTCTACAGAAGAAGATTACCTTTTTTATTTCTTTCCAGCACGAATCCCCTGCCAGTAATATTCTTCATCCACCCTGGCGGGTTTTATTCCATGTCTGGTCGCAGCGACCTCGCGGGACCGCACTACCTGCTTGACAGAGATGTTGTACTGGTCACCGTCAACTACAGGCTTGGATCTCTGGGTAAGTTATCATGATAATCGGACGAAGGGCATTAGAAGAGACTCCAAGAACGCATTGAGGTTATGCTCACTAAATTATCTTATATCTTTGCCTTCCTTTTTGTGTAAGTAAGATTTTTTTTCCTCTACGGCACAAGTAATTTCCATATCAGGAGTTAATGCGGAGGAAGGTGCTTAAATGCTGGTTTTCTATCAGATAGAAGGTTTGATGATATGGAATTCCTGTCATGGAATTTACTCTTGCCGTAGAGGAAAAAAAACCTTACACAAAAAGGAAGGCAAAGATATAAGATATTTTGGATAGTGTAATCTAATTCCACTCACTTTCGTTCAAGGTTTCCTCGCCCTTGGCAACAAGCTGGCTCCAGGAAACAACGGCATGAAGGACCAGGTAGTTGCCCTGAAGTGGGTGCAACGCAACATCGCCGCGTTCGGAGGAGACCCCAACCTCGTCACCATCACGGGCTGCAGTGCGGGGTCTACTAGTGTCATGCTGCATATGGTCTCACCTATGTCTAAAGGTCAGTTTAATTCTTTGATACCATTATCACTTACACACACAGCCTCAAAATAAAAACAACAGAGTTCTACTAGATACGTTTCAACTAGGCTAGGATTTTAGACTATCTATGAGTGCCAATGACGACGGCATAAATAGTGGACAAGTGGAATTGTCGAGCGAGACACGGGTCATTTCAAGTCCAAGAATACAACATGCTCTACTAATTGCGATAACTTAATTTTATATCTGAATTTCCAGGACTCTTCCACCGCGGCATATCAATGAGTGGTTCGCCCACGAAACTGCCCAGCCCATCAGACCGCATAGACCTAGCCATCAAACAGGCGAAGGTGTCCAAATGCCCTGAGAACGATACCACCGCGCTCTACAAGTGTCTAATGACTAAGACATGGAAGGAGATCTCGGGGTCACTGCTAGGATTCTTTGTAAGAAGTTATAAAATTATTTTCTTGTTAACAACTGCTACATTTCTCTAGTGACCACAAATCGCAGCTGCTGAACCTTGGATTCGATCATCAGGTTCGGCAAAGTGTTATTGAGTTTTGCTGTTAGAAAATTCTCAGTAGCAGTCTAGAGTTTAGAATGGTCCCCCTATTACGTGGGACTCAATAACGGCAAAGGCGAAATGGCTGAACAATAGTCCACTTCTGACTAACCTTTCGGGGAATACAATTATGTTGCTAGGTGATATTTCTTTTTATAAAACACAGGAGCTTTTGGGTTAGCTGAAAATTCAATAACGTATTTACGGATACGTTACCAACCTAAGACTAAAGTTGGAATCGATGAAATGGTCCGGTAATTTCATTGACTGTTCCTATCCTACCCAGAACACCTCACACATCGTGGTTATGAGGGGTGAAATGGGTAGGACTGTACCCCAACACATTCAAGGTTGAAACATGGAATTCTAGTTCTCTACTCTACTCTATTCCTCTTGTCAATCTAACGTTTCGTTCCTCAGGAGTTCGGCTTCGACCCTCTCAGCCTGTGGCGGCCGGTCGTCGAGCCTGACTTCGGTCAGGAGCGATTCTTAACTGAAGAGCCGATGAACACGATCCGTCACGGCAGGATGCACTCGGTACCCTTCATCATCAGCCAGACTACTGGGGAGTTCTTCTGGAAAGCTTTTAGTAAGCTTTTGGGATTATTTCTATCTACTTGTTGTCCGCGAATTTGTCTACGGATTTACATATTAACATTGAAACCACTTTGAATGCCGCCTCCGAGACATTATATCACAACTATCGACGCTTTATGCTACCTTGTGACAAATGTGTTATTAACTAAATTTATTTACTTACATGCCTATCGGTTAACCAACGATATTGGATCTTTCCTATGTCTATGGGAGTTTCCCAATTCACTTACTCGTCCATACGAATACAAATTGCTGTCTGTAGACCACACAAATATTTGTTCCGTGCGGGAATCGAATACGCAACACTTAGCGCGTCAGTTAATTTCTCAACCGCTGGGCCAACCATGTCCTATCTTATAGTTTTTTTTATATCACAACCAATTCGTCCTTCTTCAACAGCGGTGCTCCGAAACAAGACCCTGCTCGACACGATGAACTCCGAGTGGAACCGAATAGCTCCGATCTCGTTCGTCCTTCCCCGCAACGAGAGCACTGACAAGCTCGCTAAGCTGAGGAAGGCGTATCTTGGAGATAAACCGCTAGTCAACGATGACGTCAGCGCTGATGGACTGGGAAAGCTGTATGGCGATACCCTGACTGGATTCCCTGTTCATAGGTAAGAGAGACAACTACAAGATTACCTTTAAACAAAAAGAAAGTGCAAGCATCACTCCGATATTCCCCAAGGGGTTAGGCATAGGTATACAAATTTATACCCACATTTCGCCAATCCTGTTAGTCGGGCACAACTCCTCACTCCGGGCTGCTATTCAGAATTTCAAAAATCCCAATATCATTTTACCAGTTCTTGGGAATCAAAACCTTATACTCAGCAATCGCGTATGAGACAGCAGAAGCACTGGACCTATGAGGCAGCAGAAGTGCATGGGGTTACCGCTAAGGGTATTGCAAAGAAAAATGATAATGTTCGTCGTTAAACCGCGAGACATGACGTCCAACGCCGGACACATTTCTAAATTTAGGCCAAATTCCCAAACAGATAAAACCCAATTACACTCTTTTCGACCCTTCGATCGAAGTCAGACCTCACGCACAGCTGCCATGCTTGCGACAACTAGACGAATGAGGCAGTTTGTCTTGCAGATTTGTGATTATTTTTGTATATCTTCCAGGATGGCCAATCTGATGTGCCGCCACTCCAAATACCCGGTGTACTACTCCGAGTTCGCGTACCTCGGCAATCACAGTCACTACGAGGATCCAGACACTAAGAAACCAACCCGTTAGTGACGATTCGTACTACATATTTGATATACATTGCGAAGTTAAAATAAAGTATTAAGAAATTCCATTTGTATGGACAAGCAATAGTTGTCAAAATGTAAACATCACGCATGTATTCTCTGAAGGTTTAGACAAGAGTCTCAATAGGTGGCGAGCCTATCGCCATCTATTGGGCACATTTAGAAACTCCGAACTGCTCATGAGAATTTCCATACAGAAAAATCAAATAACACTTAGCCCAACCCGGATATCAAATCCAGGACCACGCGTTCAGCAGTCGCTTGCGACCACTAGACTTTTTAGGAACCTTTTACTCCGTATAAGTATTATTTATTTTATGATACAATTAATAAAATGTTAATTTGTCCAGGCACAGCGCATCACGATGATTTAATCTACTTGTTTTCGTTAAGCTACCGCTACCCGACGATAGACGTCGCTGACACAGAAGATTCCAAGATGGTCGACAAGATGACCGCTTTGTGGTATAACTTCGCTAGATATGGGTAAGCAACTTTATTTATTCAGCTTAATAATCAGTACGTCTATTTCTGTAGGCTGGGCCTTTTACAGACAGCTGTCTGCGACGAAGTCATCAGAGAAACATGTCTTTATCAGGCAAGAAATTCATCAATAAAAAATTTCCAATGATATTAACATATAATAACGTGTAGCTAAAATTTACATAATAGTGAATTTTATCAGCGCCTATAAAAAAAGTAAACGCAATAAGTTGTCGAATGTCACTATAATTTCTTAAATAATTATACACACGTTTGCAATGGATTTTAAAAATTGATTGTTTTCTCCAGTGACCCCAACCCCCGCGGCGACACCCCCGAGCTGTCGTCCCTCTCCTGGCCAGCCATGAAGCCGGACCAGAGGAACTATCTCCGGCTAGATAAGGACTTTCAAATAAAACAGAACCTCTTTGAAGATAGGTTTAAGGTCTGGGAGGAATTGTATCCGATACAGTATTAAGGTGTATTCAATGTTGATGAAAAATAAAATAGGTGACGTAGATTTCGAATTTTGAAAGAAATATATTTTTATATTTATATACTTAGTTTGTTTTTTTTTTAAGTTATACTTCTTTTGGCGCGCTTGATGAGAATGAATTCTTACGATGCGCGCGCACACCAACTGATAACAGCGACACCATGAAGTTGGGTGGAATATTTGTGCATCTGTAACACGGGTTTCATATCAGAGGAAAAAAAAAAAAATAAGAAGTATAACTTCTTACGTACGTACATAAGTACACACACACATATTTTTGTGCAAAACTTGCCTGCCCTCCTAACTTAAGTATGCTGCTGTCTATGAATCAATGCATCTTCCTACGTAATTCCAATAGGCTGATAATAACCATTCACTGTTGATCCCTGTTGCTTTTGTGTATTTCTCTCCCTAGCGATTGAAATTGCAACTTGGCTTATCACCCTATTAACTCTCAAGAACGGGCTCGTAGCTACATAGCTAGTACGCAGATAGGTCGATCTGTGAGATTAAACAGCGCTTGCCGCGGTAAGTCCTTGGATGGGACCATATTTCATACATCGAGACCCCTCCGTGCCTCGGAAAGCACGTTAAGCAGTTGGTCCCGGGTGTCATATGACGACCTATAACAGTCGTTACGGGTGTCAGCAGCCCAAAAAGTCTGACAACCAGTTTAACCTTAGAAAATCAGTCATAGTAATTGGGTGACGAAGGTCAGATGGCAATCGCTCCGTGTAAAATACTGATAGTCAGCCGTAACCGGTTAGATTGGAAGCCAACCCCAATGTAGTTGGGAAAAGGCTAGGCAGTTTAACTCTCAAGGTACGATGCTAATGTAGGAGAAACACTCCGCAGGCCGCTCTGCTGCCTTTCAATCTCGCAGTAATTCATAAACCAAACGTAATATATACAATACTAGATATGGCCATGACTGCGTTTCAATTGAAACTTAGTAATTGCAGTCCTCACTCGTCTTACTGCTCGCACTAACCACTGTTGCTGCGACACACACAACCGAGACACATAGCTACATAAAATATTACCTACTTCTGCGGCCAAATATTGAAAGATTAGAACTATCTCCTTGCTACGCCGTCTGACGTCATATTATAGTGTAGGTAATACAGTGAACCCATACATTAAATATGTCCCACTGCCCCCTCAAGTTGAATGAGTTGATACGCCTGTAACATATGCTATAGCAATGTGTCGCTAACGGGATTTCAAGTTCACGTCCAACCATGACTCATCATATTGATTTCCACTAATATAGACCTTATTCGGACGCGATAAAACTCTATATTGATTATCGTAATATATACCTAACTAAAAATTAATCACAAATACACCTTAAAATCTAAGTGATAGGGTTGTTTTTTGTATGTTAAGGGTTTGAAGTGAGCCTTCGAGAGCCCTCGCGCATGCGTATCGCCTCCGCTTATTCCCTACCCTTGGAATATAGTGTTGTGGATTTGAAAAAATATTTTATCGATTCTTTGTTAAATTATGTGTATTTTTATTAATTATTTTAAAATAATAATTAACACCACAGTTCAATAAATACTGTCCAAAAAACATCGATATGAAACCATCAGACGATTACTAAGTACTCATCTTCCAAAATATTGATGACAAAACGGAGAGATTATTTTAATAAAATAATAGCTTTGTATAATACACGATAGGAGATAAAATTTTAGACGAACATTTAGTAAGTACTATGTATAGCTAACCACCTATTATTTACATAAAATGCCCAACCCAAACAATAATCAATATAATAAATCAGTAAATAAAATATTTATCTGGTATTATTAATATTAATTGTTATGATCCTTATCTAAAATATTATTTCATACTTATAGTTAGTTTACCTATCATTGGTGTAGTGGTTAATTTAAATTAAAACCTGTTCTTATAAAACACATTTTTTAAGAAATCTTAAATGATTGTAAAAATAATTATATCGATGAGTAGGTACCCGTATTGCGTTTCTAAAAATCTACTTATCTACTATTATTTTAGCCGTATTTATTTTGTAATATAAGTAATATACAGTTGAAGAATGTAATAGGCGACGCAAATGTTGCTATTTCAAGGTGACGTTATTATTGTTTCATTCATCAGCACTTACAAAACAGAAACGTAATAGTACTACACAATATTGTCGTCACCTCGTGTCCTCGTGAGTAAACACTTATAAATGTTTTTTTTTTTACATTTTTTCCGCCATAACACACCTAAATTCTATTTTTAATGAGTAGAATACACACACAGAGAGAAACACTCATTATAACTACGCATCAATGTATCAACAGCAATGCAATTTCACATTATAAATCGGTCATCGACCGTAACAATGCGCTGAATGAAACAATATCGCGTTCGCAGTGAAAACAATCGCATAACAACACGCACTGTCGGGCAAACACCATCGATTGTCGATGAGTTGCGCGGCGCGGCGCGGTACCTCCCTCAAGCCGCCATGACACTTCGCGAGCGCGCCCTACGCGCCTGGCACGTACCAAAATAGAATATTCGATTTTTAAATATTAATATTCCGGTCAGGAATAACCTGGATTTTTCAAGTGAGTGGTTTTTTTTTGTTTTATTTCTGCATCAGTTACATCACTAATGATTAATAATGAATTTGGTTTTCTTGAATATTTGAATTTTATGTGTCAAATCATTGATTTAGTACCCACAGGAAACGATCAAGGTCTTGTGAACATATTTTCACAATTTAATCCTGAAGACATTCCTATTTTAACGCTTCTAATTTAAATATTATTTGTGTGCACGATATTTTTTTTTAGCATAGCATCAAGATAGCTTTCTTATTATTAGGTTCGTTTCGTTGTACCCCTACCAGCAAATGAAACAGAATTTATTTATAATGTAAGATATTTTTATTGTCGGATTGTACTAAACCTGTTTAATAATAAACATTATCACATGTACATACTAGGTGCTTTGCTCAAAAAGAAATTATATAAATATTTATTTAATTATGACGTAATCCAAAACATCGTTTTTGAATTTTTGACGTTATTTGTGTCATAGACCAACCGATCAACTTGTTTCGCAGAACCGACATTCGTGACCTCGTTATTTTATTTTGTGAACATGTAATATTAAATTGTTTCAGTTAACGTGAAGGCCCAGCGGCCTTATTACCGGCAAACTGGCGATAAATTGGTGGAAAGAACCCGACATGGGCGGTAAGAAACTATTATTATTGTGTTGGTGTCAAGTTGACATTTAAAGAAAGAAAAGAAAGAGAAGTGAGGGTAGACGTAAAAATACTTAAAAGTATTGTCAGATTTTGATTGTAGTATTTGTCAAATTTTATTCATGAAAGCTGTCAATTAGCAAAATTGTCGTTGTGGATTGTTAGAATTAACCTAGGAATTTAGGTATTTTTATGAGTATTTATACATACACATAAATCGTTCATTCCTTGAGTTCTTTTTTCAATAGATCGTTTTTTTTTTATTACTGTTACTTATTCACAAGTGTTCATAAAAAATACTTCTCCGATTTAGTTTTTTATTTAGCTCACTGCTTTACGGCGGATAATGACTGAGAATAGAACCGGTCTGAATGTTTTTGATGCTAATTACCGTTAACTATACAAGAACTGACTTTATTAAGTAGTTTTTTTACAGTTTTGAGCTTGAATTGTTGCTGGATGTTATTTAATTATACAGTGGCAATTATAGTTTTATTAGTACCAAAAGTAATCATCAACTTCTGGCTAAGAGAAACGAGTGTATAAACCTATTAGTCCAGGACTTATCAGGTAGGACAATAATTGAATGTTCACTAAAAAGACTGCGTGTCGATTTAAAGAATTTATGTCACACACGCGAGAGGGCTGGCTTTGCGGTCATTAACCTACTTACCTAGCGAAGTGACCAGGGGGCATTCCCTGTATTTTGGCAGAGGCTTTACCCAGGAGCCAGATGGATCGATGACCTTGAGTATCTAGGTTGAACTGGATGCGGCACATGAAGCTTTGTTTGTTGTGGTACAAATTGGGAAATGCCTTTGTAGATACATCTTTACTGTCGTAGAGTTAGTTGGTATACTGATATAGTTGACTGTAGATTGCGATAGACGTGTGTGGTGACTTGTGACTGACAACCGGATCATTGTCTGATCATTGGTGGCAGGTAGGAAGACTTGGAAGGGTCAGTTACTATAACCATTTTTAACTATTCTTAAACTTGTTCCAGTGATGACATGTCCCGTGCCGTCGGGCGAGCCGCAAGGCTGTTCAGCCATGCGGATGTGGCGCAACGCGTGCAACACGCTGGTTGCGCCCGACGCCGACGACGCCTGGAAGCAGGTGGTGGACGGCTCGCCGCCCGACTCGCTCTGGCACTCGCTTAGGAACTGTGTCGCTTATCAGGTAAATGGCAATTACAATCCTAATACTTTAATGTAATAATATTAAATTCGAAAGTAAATTTGTTTGTTTGTTTGTTACCTTTTCACGCTTAAACCACTGATCCGATCATCATGAAATTTTGCATAGGTATATGTTGTCAGAGGTACAGAAAAGGGTATCTTTCATCCAGAAAAAAAGTACTGTTCCCGAGGGAAAGAATAATAACTTTCAACAGTCACCATTGTTTTAATACGCTAGATGGCGCTACGTGTAACCCAAAAAAATACACGCGTTCGTAATCAATGCGGGTGAAGTCGCGGGCGGAAGCTAGTAATAATATAGATATGAGTCATTTTAGTACATATCGGCGGCTGTGTTTGAAGCTGTTAAGTAAATCAGTGTTAAGATCCTCAAGTTTGGGAGTTTAAGTACAACTGGTTGATTTAAAGTTGCATTCGAAACGATGGTATTCATTGAAAATATCGCTAGCTGGATCAATAACTAGGCCCAAGTAGCATCGGGGCAAATAAAATAGAAAACTGAAAATAAACTTGATGGACGTCTATATGATGACTGATGAGCTCGTAATTATCTATCGACTGATACCGAAGATCGGAATAAGTGGGTTAGATTGATCCGAAATGAGGAACTTTTAACCGCCGATTCGGAGGATAGTTAGACCAAATGAATGGAACTTTATGCTACATGTTAGCACCCACATAATTGTGACTGTCGTTCAAATTATTCTATTCTAATATCCTTATACGAGCTGATATGCTGGATACTTCACAGAAATTATAAAATGCGGATATGAAACAGCATCTCAATGTTTTATATTAACACTTAATAAGACGTTTATGCTCGACTCGATGTTGTTACTGTTTTCGGCATCTTTGGCCCACATACCAAATTTGTTTGCCGTCTCTTTTAACACCAAATTCTTATTAAAAATTATTGTATTTTAATCGGTTAGTATTAATTAAAAAGCATTGAGTTACAATAGTATACCTCGACTCTTGTTTGCAAATATTTATCGTTACTATTTTATCAAAATTATTATAGAATATCTGAATGTTTTTAGTAAAAACATTCAGATATTCTAAAAACTTTTTACAAGTAAGTACTTAGTAAATGTAGAGCAACTTACAGATATATAATTTTAATGAAAAAAGCATAAGTAACCAATGTTTTGCTAATAAGCAAACATTGTAAAGGTGTTCAATCAAAACTAGCATTTGCTCATGTATGGCTTTGTCCTTGGACCCCAAGCCAAACAACTTCAGACTTGAGTCTTTAGTTCACTAGAGATTTAATTTACTTACTACCAGATATTCAAATGTATTTTAATAAGATGCTGTTAAGTCGATCTTTCATTGTTTCTGTAAAGCGATAGGAGCGAAGAAAGAAGTGCTAAAATGTCTTAAAATTAAAATGTGTTTGATTAATTCTCACGGTGCTGTTAATTAGCACTTAAATACAGTACAGCTGAGGAGTTCTTCTTCCTCTTCATCATCAATTTAAGTGCTAGGCACTTGTCGGGGTAGCATTTTGTTCCGTCCAAAGCTAGCGCTTTCATTTCTCTATATGTCATTACATTTGCCTTCTTAATTCGGTCTAACTTCATTAATTCAAGGAGTTCTTATGAATCTTACATATACCTAAGGCAATAATATCTTTAATATACAAATACTTTCTCTGTACAACGTATTAGTGAAGATTATCAGCGAGCTAGAAACTTCCACCGCATTCAACGTTTACACACAGTGGCTGATTTCTCCTTTATCCCTTTATTCAAACCATTACGCACACATGAGCGACTTTAAACAGACATTCCTCAACCGAGACTGTTATTTGACCCGAATAGACTTCTAATTTCTACATACATTGCTGGTTTTCAGGCGGGCGTGTGGCAGAACCTGCTAAACAAAGGGATAGACGATGTGATCCAACCGGCAGCGTTCAAGCTAGCGATCGTGTTGAGGCACACGCCGTCCGATCTCACAGTGAGACTGCTGTCGGACTTGCTGCGTCAACATCCGCAGTCAGTAAGTACACAGAACATGTACAAAAGATCCACTTCATTCAATGTGATAAGATAATAACGTACAGAGACAGACCTCGAGTAGAACAAATATATCGTCGGCAATCTGCAATCGCTTCGATTTCACCGATTCATAGGTAGTTATTGTGGTGATTTCGTGTGTATATTTAGCATGTTTCTCGTAATTAGAGAGAAGTGGTATTTCTGTCTCTCTTTAGTATGTAGAAAGTTGTTACTTGACTGTTGCTACTTCATTTACCATAAATGAATAGGTTTTTTCCTGCTCGATGCTTCGATGGTCGAGAAGTTTTTGCGCTATAGGCCTCAAGGTTAAGTTTTTGTTGTACGACATCGTGGAAGGTCAGTCGTCGCTATGAGAGTTCATTTATTTATGTGATCTACATTATATCATACTCGGGTAATAATATATT
Organism: Shargacucullia verbasci; assembly: GCA_947562105.1. Lineage (NCBI taxonomy): Eukaryota > Metazoa > Arthropoda > Insecta > Lepidoptera > Noctuidae > Shargacucullia > Shargacucullia verbasci. Next base: position 10,433,036 of record OX387303.1, on the reverse strand, counting down.
CCAATCACTTTAGTAGTTAGGTAAGATTGTATCGATGTCTTAAGACTTACTTAGATACTACCAAGATTTTTCTCAAAGACTAAGTAAGTACTTGATTCCTAATGTACACATATGCCATTTTACATGATTAACATAATTGAATTAAATAGTAGATAACCTAACTTTTACAAATATAGAAGGTACGTTATTCAAACTTATTCCATGGATACTCTTAAATATGTAGGTATATCAACATAATACCTTCAATTGCTATCTATTTTTTATATACTTACTAAAATTAAATACCTGTTAATTAATTATCACAGGTGAAAATTACTGCCCATTCCTCAAAAAATTTTTTACTTAGTCGTTTTTCTCCATAAGTATGTACTTACAAATAAAATGTTGTTTTAGAGGATTATTCCAATTTTACATCCTATCCTATATCCTACTTAATATTATAAATGTGTGTGTGTGTTTGTGAGGATGGATGGATGGATGGATTTTTGTTATTCTTTCACGCTAGAAAGGCTGAACGGGCTGAAAGATTATAGTCTGGAATAAGACAAAGGCTACTTTTTATCCCGGAAAAATATACGGGTTCGCGTAAACCACGCGGGCGAAGCCGCGGCCGGAAACTAGTCTGTAATACAGTTATTTCAAATTCCCTGTCGCATACATTATGATAATCTTATTTTTTTTCACTTATGAAATTCAGGAGCTAATGCATGTATGATCGGATCGTGCCGTAATCACAAATCAGAATGGCAATAAAATGATATCTATACAATTTTCTTTTTTTACATTTACGATCCTATTTCGCAGACAGTATTAAATGTTTTCAAGCTATTGTAGTAATAACTGGATCGGGTGTACCAGTTAGTTTATTTATCATTATAAGTAAAAAAAGTTGGTCTCATTATAGAAAATCCAACAAGGAAAAATATTCTAACCTCAAATAACATTCGTATCAAAGATCAAGTAATAACACAGACACGTCACTCCACAGCAAGACCTCACATCGTACATACTCGCGCTACTCACCGACGACGAAGCACAGTGGTGCGGAGGAAACTGCAGCAGCTCGGGCGAATCGTCGTCGGCACCGTCGTCGACGCCGTCGTCGCCGGCGAGCACGTGCGAGTCGTCGGCGGAGGGCGCGGCGCCGCTGCCGGAGGTCGCGTCGCCGCAGCCGGAGGGCGCGCCGCCGCTGCCGGACAGCACGACGCCGCCGTCGCCGCCGCCGGGTCCGGCCGGGCCGGCGCCGCTGCGCGACCTGCAGCTGTTCGGCGACTGCGAGCTGGCCGTGCTGGCCGCCTCGCGCGAGGAGTACGACGCGCACGCCAAGCTCGTCAGGGCGGAGTACTCCAAGCTCACGCATGATAACTATGTTGAATTGAGAATTAAGGTTACCACTATTTTATTTTAGAACATCACAACATTTTATTTTATGTATGCATGCTTCTTAGCTGTATCCTCCATTCGTAACAAACTCTGTCAGGGTGCCTGACCTGTATTTCCCTTTGAGATATGCTGATAATTCTTAGTGAGCAAACTATTTTATAATCCTTGATACACAAAGTACCATGATTGCGACAAGCCCAAAGATTATTAAGAAAGATTTTTGATGTTTAACCAATTCCCACCTATGAATTATAACTGGTAAAATTCTATATAGGTCCGCTCCCTTTTGTGTGTGACTATAACACTATCTTACCCCATTAAAAATCACACATCTTCACAGCCAAACCAAACTATAACCTAAAAACTTTTCAATTACAGGTTTTGAACCAATTCTCTCAAATACCAAAACTGTACCACACTCCCGAGTTCGAATGCTTCGAGTCAGCCGCTCGGGAGAACATTGAGCGTGAGATCTGCACGCTGCGAGAACACTTGCTTACCGGGAGGAAAGACTAGTACTACACCTATCAGGAATGTGACGTTCCTGACAACGAGGACAGTGCTGATAGCGATTAAACGTTTACTCAAAACATCAAGCTTTTGCTAAATTACCTGACTGCGAAGTAATTCCATTTAAAAACCACGAAACACATGGGATGCATTATACAAGAAATTCGGTGAGGGTATGGGAATATTAATGACAATCGACATCGGCAGCCAGAAGGCAAATAAGTCTGATCTGATCTTTACAATTTTGTTCTTAGGGCACCGGTAACCCTACATGTTGGATTTCTGGAGTAACAAACCGATCTCTAGATAATAAAGAGGGGTTTGAACACTGAACTGATGGGCTTCGATTCTTAATTAATAACTATCATTATCATAAACACTTCCAACTTCGTGTATGCCGTCGAAAAAAGTAAAGCAAGACGATAGCAATATCCAGCGGGTATAATCAAGGGGCATGACGGAGAAGCGGAGCCCATAAATAATTCTGTCGGTAACATTCCTTTACTTTCGTGGTCGGGCAAAAAGTAAAACAATTATTTGCTGCTCAAGGTAATTTTAAGAATAGTTTGAGTAAACTTATATTGCAGCTAATTGTGGTACGTAACCTTCACACATTATCAGCACTGCCTAGTTGTTCGCGAACGTGACATTCCTTGCAAGTCTAGAAGGCGCTTGAATAGAACTTGTGTTAACCCATTATAAAAATAATCATGCTTCTAACACAAGTGAGCTTCTCGAGTCTGTATGGCTTGCAATTACAATCATTATGATTGTAATATCACGAAGGACACTTCCATTAATAGTGTTATTCTATAGACAATTTGGTGTTCGTTGAATAGATTTCATTTGTTTGAAAAGTGAGTCTTGGTTGGCAATGTTAGTTTAGATTCGTTGAGGCCGGTCCCATATTTCTACTTTACCGACTAGCACAAACTGAAGATAGATTGCTTCAGATTCTTTTGGATGCACTGTGCTTGTATGTATTTGCCTGTCCTCCGATCTCATAGTCAAAAGAAATTTTAAATTTATACACCATGAAATTGGACAGACTCTTGGACTGGAAATTTGGGCCCGGACTGAATAAGAAAATAATTTATTGTTAAATGTATGCCGCGTAATAATAGCGTAGTATCTATAAATGCCTTACAAATACCATTACCTTCATAATTACATTATACCAATACCGACATTCCATAATAATCAGTAAATTAATTATAGTATTACGCTTCCATGATGTAACTTTTTTTAGCAATGATTACTTATGTAAAAATGCAGTTAGATAGCACTTTTTCTCGTGAGTAATTTTATTATTACCATTAGATTTAAAAATATATTAATAAATATGACTGAACTTCTTTTATTTTCAATTTTGAATTTCGAAAAATATATTTACTATTACAAATAATATTTTAATAATAGGCATAAAACTAATGTTTGTCACTGTAAATTTAGATGTCACTTCTGTTTATTTGTTATTATTCTTTGTAATTTAGCTAGGTAGGTTTGCTAGATATAGTTTCGAATTCTGCGCTTATTTCAATTAAGATAGTTAGCTAGGTCATTTTAGTATAAGTATCAGCTTATTATTTTTCATTCGTAGAATTTATGACATGGTCATTAAAAATAAAATATCCATACTTATCGTATTGTGTGCAGTTTTATTGCGACTACGCCTGTATTTAAATTGAAGTGCAAACTCATATTATTAAATATTAATATTTATGTAAATATATAGATGTTATTATAAGGCATAGGGAATACCTACGTAACTACTTAAAGTAGGGCCTGGTGTTAGGTACTGGGTGTTACCTACTAAGTCAAAAACCCGATGCATTTCGGAGGATTATGAGAACCTATATTCATATTCCTTCCTGAGGTGCTTATTGGATCATACAAGCAGATGTACTATTCATTTTTTATTAATCCTTTTTATAAACCTGTGAAAGAGCAACGAGAACGGAAATGTATCTGCACACTGAATTGAATATGAATACATGTTTTAGTTTCCAATCTCACGTTAGATGGCGCTGTTTCAAGTTTTGAACTTAAAGTAGTTCTGAGCTCTAAGTCGATATTTTATTCGATTTAGTTTTTTTTTTAAATAAATGAATCGTATCCATAATCTTTAAAATTAGTTTGAAACTATAAAGTTCTATTTATTTCTACTTTTATTTCTACAAGACTAAAAAAATATATTCACAATGCTGTTTAGTCGAATCGACAAACAGCTGATTTATAACTATTAGTTAACTGATTCATTCCTAGACGGTTAGTTAAGTGGACATGTTGAAATCCCTATTGCCCTATTTTGTAAAAAACATGGCGCCTTCGCATTTTCTTTGCTGTTTTACGATTTTGAGTTTTGAATAAAAATATAATAATAATATTGCGTCTATGTATAAAAACTCTAGTGCAAAGTGTTAAAAGTGTGTGATTAAAGGCTTATATTATCGTCCCAGTGACTTCTACGCAGGTAAACAATAGAACGGCGAGGAGAAAGGTTAATGAACGGCGATTATAGGCCAACCAACATGGAGGAAACGGGACTGCGGCGTCGAACGGTTTGTGAGTACAGTCGCTTTATTCGTACGGGTGATGTTCGCAGGCGTGTGCGATGTCGTGGCGAGGCCGTGACGAGAGGAACACCAGGTGGGGCGAGGACGACAGGTGGGCAGAGGGCCGTCCGCGCTCTCCCGTGTGGGAGGCGCGTCGCAGCGTCAGCCCCGACCGCCGCGAGCCGCGCAGCGAGCGCCACCACCACGAACGGTTCGACCGCGAGCGCGAACGCTACGAACGGGATAGGGACGAAGACCGCGAGCGACGAGACCGCTATCGTCGCGAGCGGTACGATAGGACCCGCGACCGTGACCGCCGAAGGTCACCCAAGCGGTACGACGATCGTGACCGCGATGTGCCGGCACCGCCGTCGCCGCCTACCATAAGCGACATGGATCGTAAAGCCAGTTCTAGATCTAGTAGCCGCTCAGGCAGTCGTGAACGTATGGATATCGATTACGAGAGCAAATATGACACCAGAGAGAAACACGACGACAACCAGGCAATCAATGCATCCCCAGGGGATTGGTTCTGTAAGTGTGGACTGTACAACTTCAAAAGACGTCAAGTGTGTTACAGACGGAATTGTCAGGGAAAAAGGTCTGAAGGTATTGTCTATGGTGGTGACAGTGAGAGGAATAATTTGTCAGAAAATGCAGGCATCACAAAACGGTTGTTGTTTAGAAGATTAGATGCCCTTACTACTGAAGAGAAAATATTAGATGCAATTAAGGAAAGATGCTCGAAGACTGTTCTAGATTCTATTGCAGGCATCACTATTGGCAGAGAAACATTGACTGGGGCATCAAAATGTTTAGCATACATTAATTTCAATTCCATTGCTGATTCAACAGCTGCTCATTCTGAATTAGCATCTTTGCAACCACCATTAGAAATTGATGGGAGGGAAGTTTTAATCAGTTTCTATAATGAACCTAAGAAAATACAAAAACCTCAAAGTGCCGATTACTCTTCCTATTATGCGCAAATGTCTAACTATAGTGCTTCAGCTCAGTCTATGTCTGAGGCAGACCGAGTCAATGCAGCTGCTGCTGTTGCTCAGTCTGCTATATCTGCAGCCCAGGCTCGTCATTTGGCCTGGACACCTGTGAGTGTCCCTGTTTTCGTGTCTTCCACTGCCCAGGCAGCTCCCACAGTCAAAGCCCCTACAGGTGATGGTAAAACTGTGTACACCGCCCCTGATGTTAGGACTTTTATGTATGATGAGACTTCTGGGTACTACTATGACCCTGCCACTGGTTTGTACTATGATGGTACCAGTCAGTATTTCTATAACAGTCAAACTAGCCAGTACATGTACTGGGATGCCACCACTTCTACGTACATTGCTGCAACACAATCACACCAGAATACTGAACAGCCTAAATTGCCTAACCCACCAACTGCTACAACAGAAAATACCATAGCTAAAGAGCCTGAAGAAAAGAAGAAAAGAGATAAAGAGGACAAAGTCAAAGTTGCCAAAAAGATAGCCAAAGATATGGAGAGATGGGCTCGAACTTTAAACCAAAAGAAAGAAAATGCTCGAAGCAATATTGTTATGGAGCAGCCTTTAGATACAGCAGCTAGTAAGGGCTCTGCTGACATTGGCTTCTCTGTGTTAGGATCTGGACCTTCCTTGACTCATGTTAGAGAATTGTCCCCTCCACCAACAACAGGAGATGACTTCCTTATGAAACGAGTAGCTGAGGCGGAACATGCCTTTGACAGTGACGAAGGCATTATAGACTGGGCCAAGCTAACATGTCTCATTTGCAAGAGACGCTTCCCGTCTGCCGAAGTGTTGAACAAACATAAGTCCCTATCAGATTTACATAAACAAAACTTGGCTGAGTACCGCAAGAAGAATGAACTTATTCCTCAGACAAATGGCTACAGAGACCGTGCTGCTGAGAGGAGAATGAAATTTGGTGAAGATGAAACACCAATTGTGAGGAAGCGTTACGATCCTCCAGACTCAATGCCTCCGCCAATTGCGCCACATCCGCCTCCCTCAGTCGTTGACACGATTGGTGGGAAAATGCTGCAGAAAATGGGCTGGTCTGAGGGCAGAGGCTTGGGCAAAGAGGAACAGGGCCGAATAGCGCCCATAGAAGCCGAACAACGCCCTAGTTTGGCCGGTTTAGGACAGAAAAGAGGGATCTACACACCAACCCCTGGGGAAACATACAGAGATACAGTCAAAAAACTCATGATTGCTAGATATAAAGAGGTCGTCGGCCAAGAGGAAGGCAAATAGGTGGGTTATGAACTTTATTACTTTTTTCATAACAACCATTTTCATTTGCAGGGTTTTGGATTACAGGTCAGTCAAAACTGTCATAAAGATATTTCTTATGTCATGTTTATCTCGTGTTGTCAGGATTTCAAGGTTCCATAGTTGTCATACAAGACTGATATGTATAACAAGTAAAATTATTCTTATTACTTAATAAATAAGAACTTGCTTGTGAATAATTTAGGTGTTATCTATGGACACAAGTGTAACAATTACTCAATAAGTGGCTCGACTTACTCATAACGTGCATTCTTCAAGATCACATGTGAAAAAAGACTTTATGGTCATGTTTATAAGGTCCAAAGGTTGTGGTATGTTGGCTTGAAATACCTGATTCTAATGGATTGATTCTGATTTCACGACACTAGATGATGGCGCTACGCATCTTCTGAGGGTCGCCACTCAGAAATCACGACATCGAACGTGGTAAGTATTGATTCTTGCTGAATCGCACTATATCTGTACCCTAATGTTGTTTTTTCACAGCTCAATACAGGTAAACGTATAATATGACCAAGGAGGCTGGACTTTTTGTTACAAATTATGTTTGAAGCCATGTCTGCAGAGGTGTGGCTCCCCAATTTTGAAAACTTACTGCAAATGTGTGTCATGGAAATTGAAGGGAAATTGTTAGCGTATTAAGCATTATTACATAGGTAATTGATTCTACGAAATATGTTATGAAAGGAGCAAAAGTTAGGGCTACTGGACATGAATCAGATAGGATAATAAATTTATTATTATTTTAAATATATAAGATAATATTTATACTGCAACTCTTAGGTAATCTGTGATGATGCCAATATTTGTGTTTGTTTATTATTAGCTATAGATCAGAAATATTTTAAAAGCTTTCATTTAATATTACGCTGAAACTATCAATCTTTACAACCAGTATAATACTCAAGGATTATTACATTGAACAGACTGCAGCTGCCATAAAGATAATTTATTCCAACCTTAGTTTAGTTAGTATATTTCCTTTGTCTTTAAACATCTACAATAATAATCCAACTAATAATAAATTTAAAAAATGGTAACGCCACACGATATAGCTAAACGGGTCGAAGCAATGAAGAAACTATGGAGTTATGGACAAAAAACATGTGATAGACTGTGACTGTAGTGTTGTGTTTGAAGAAACGGTGTCTAAACCGACTCACGGCCGATTACTGATAAGTATGATCATTTATATTACAGAGTCTACATGCCAGATCCTGCTGCCAGTTGCCAAATGTTACAAAAAACCTGTATACTTACTCATAAATAAGTTAGAGTACTAGAACACATTGTGAGATTAAAAAAACTCGAAGCAATTTTTTTATAGTAATGTGTGCTCCATTAGGTAATATGTAGTGTAAAATAAATATATTTTTTATTTTTAAAGAATTATATTCAAATGTTTTGTTGTTCCTTGTTCATAGATAGTTTAATTGTTAAGAATTGAAGATTTTTTTATACTTGATACAGTGAAACATAATTGCATTTATTTTTAGTGTATCTCTTAAATTTTTGGCAGACAAATCTAAATGTGGCAAGGTTGTTAAATTAATGAGGTTTAGGATAAAAGCTACAAATTGTAGGAGGAATTTACATTTTAATTCTTTCCCTATAAATTGTGAAGTATTTCTTTAAAAAGTTTCTATTGTAAATAATTCGTGAATGTCCAACGAAAGACGCAATAATATTAGTATTCTAGTAAAGTCTATCTATATCAACTGTTCGCCTGGTCCACTCATTGAAACATTTTTGTACTCCTTATAGATTATAGGCTATACATAGGAAAGTTCCATATTATTTATAGCAAATTAAATATATTATAGTTATTATAGAATATAGATAATTACTTAATGTAATGTTAATATTAAATAGAACATAAAAGACCCATAAACTCCATTTATTTAGTATAGGAATGTTATTGTATACAGGATGGTTGATTAGTCAGTTAATTTGTTTGATGGCGTGGAAGGTTTAAAATGCATCAAATTAGCAATTAATTTCAGATTTTGTTGTATTTTAAACCCACTACCATGTCCTTAGAAGAATGGTTGAATACCAGTCATTCTAAACAAGTACTTTAGGAACCTTCAAGATTAAGCTGGAACATACTTTTGTTACCTTACGCCATGGGTGCCATAAATTGACGTGATTAGCTGTAAACGACAAATTAGCAGCATAAAACAGTATTTTTTACGTTTAGTTTGCTTTTATACTATGTATTTCGCTGCGTCCAGTTAACAATCTAGTTAATTATGAAACTATGTACTAATTTCATGCTTGAGTAGCCCAACTCATGCGCAGAAAAGAGTACTTAATGTGGGAATAGGTAATCAATTAATTATTGTATACTTCGGCACCAAAGTGGCTAATATGGAAGCGCAATTATTCTACAGTCTGATAATAAATTCACATCACATAATTATGATCAATAGTAGTTGAATTATTTACTGCGTATAGTCACGATCAAAAATATGTACACATCAAACTAAATTAAAAAGTCATTCATAACAAAAGTGTTTGAAATCATTCAATTTTAAACTATGTATTTGCATAGAGAATTTTCAAGATTGTAAGCAATTAATAGTATTTTTTATATAATAGATAAAATACTGTGTTGAATACTTAATGAAAGCAAACGTTAATGTTTATTTATACATTTCCTCGCTAAAATTGCTTACAATTAAGCCTTAATTGTCTTGTAAATGTTATATGAAATAGAGTACAGTAAGTTTATTTTGAACATTTGAATATCGCTTGATGTTTACATTTTTTGCTCCAACTGTATCTATATACGCAGTCGTTTTTTTGACGTCTGTTACGTGGCAAAGCGTAACCTGATTGTGTTTCGTGTAATCTTTAATGTTACAATCATGTTTTAGTTAACTAACGCGGTTATTATTTAGTTAACAGTTTTGCAGGTTTTATAGATTGCTTAAGTTCATATTGAGCATCAATATAAATTGTATAAAGTGAATTTTTGTTTTATTTTATATAGGCTCGAAATTCAGTCAATCAACTGCAGACACTCTATTTATAATAATTATAAAAAGTTTTTTTTTTTACAATATTATCTTGCCCTGTTATGTGTGACTACCCTGTTCTTGCTTACTGGATTGGTGATCGCAGTAGTATTGGTTACATGTTGCTGACCATTCTCCTCATGATACTAAGTGCGTCTACTCTATTAAGTTAGTACTTCCAGAGGTTCTTCCGCCCGGTGATGGCCACCCACTACACATGTACAGGTGAGGAACTGGGTTACTATCGCTAGGATGGCCATTGGCAGCATTAGCGGTAGGTAATGTGTAACCTACCAAACGTGGTCAAGATTATGGTAGCACCCTACATTGTTGTCAAAAAGTAAAAATCGTCACCTAGTTGTTACGATTATTACCTAACATACTCGTACATGCAACTGTAATATTAGTTGGCTACGTGATTGGCGCCTTGCGGTAAACCACACGACACTGGCAGTTTGAGAAGGTAATTATGATACTTATTTAAAACAAATGACTGGACATCTAAAACTAAGGTTTATTATGAGTAAGTATTGCAATGCTCCACAAGACTTCAACTTCCTCTGTACGTGGAGTATCCGTAGGGGCTTAATAGCAGCGGAATGTGATAGTGCTCGCCATCTTTGGTGTTGAATGCGATCTGGAAAATACAAAGAAAGCATTTTAGTGAAATTTAGATGCCTAGTTTATTACTATATATAGTTTTATCGCCATCAGCACTCCAGTCGCCACTATTAGGTAACAATATTTAATTTCAATTTCCTGTAATCTACATTATTATGACTTACCGCGCCATCTTTTAGTACTAATCAATACCTATTGCAATTTAATGGTGATATAAGTTAGTAGATGGCGCTGTAATTTATTAATTTATATTATGTTTTAATTATTATCATATCGTAGATTGTTATTATTAAATAAAATAACATTTGTTTCATTCAATTACGCACATATATGAATACATTTTTGGTCAGCAAAAATATCACGAGATATCGCTGGATTAGGTCAATAACCTTTGACCCTCTTACCGTTTGTCAAGGAAATAGTAGGAATAACATATATTACAAATGCACAACAGCAAATTCCTTTCTGATTACGTTAAAATGTTATAAAAGCATAGGAAATACGTTCTATGTGCAATGCATTTATGAAGCTATGCAGTTACTTCGACACACTCTACTGATTTTCTCGATAGGTAATAAATTATTGTTAACTTCTTACGTCTAGAAAGTATCCAGTCTAATATTATGTATACATATTTCTTTACCCAGGTCTCAAGCTTCTTCAGATACACTAGATGAAAAGTATTGAGGTTCTTAGAACCATTAATACTTAGTTTTTTTTTATAACTACGGCGTTAGGTAATTAATACCATTTGTGCCATCTATTTATACCATTGTGGAAAGCAAATAAAAGTTTGAGTTTGAGGTTGAATATTTCGTTTCGTCAATCTACAATGCATTATAAGTGCATAGTGCAGTGCACATAGCAAAACAAAAGATAAGTAAATAAAGAACATGTTACATACCTCGACAAACGGATACAGAGTCTCCTTATCAATTGTTTTATAATAATCACTAACTTTGAATAACAATTTATATGTACCCTGCGCCATCGATTCGTTTGAAAACGGAAATTGTATTCTCCCGTCACTAGTTGTCATTGTGCTGTGCCATAACGTCCAGGAATTGTCTCTTTTCTTGTATAATTCCACAAATAATCCAGTGGCTGGTTTCCCAGTAGATGTATCTAATACGTGAGTAGATAACACTGGACGAGACATTGTTTACGTCTATTCTCTATGACTGTAGAGACAAACTGATAAATATTGTTGAATAAATTAAAGATGTTTTCTCATGACAAACGCTCAGTGACAATTAAATTAAGTGCTTATGAACCGTAATCGCTGGAGATAAGCTTGGTTTTAGATTATTTTATGTTATGATAGTACACACATGTTGGTGGTAATTTTCACCAGATGTATGTAGGTACTTATTCAATTAATAAGTGGGGTTGTAAACAGATAAATTTACGTAAAAGATTATTGGTAAGTACTTATTTTGATAATTCCAAATCTTTTATTATCACTAGATTAACATAACTTCGCATAAACGGGCTAGTCTGGCAGCTACAGTTCCCAACTCCCGGCTACAATTGAGAATTTTCTAACAGAAAAATCCAGTAACACTTGTGGTCTATTTGGGAATCAAACTCAGATCCTCACGCTCTGTAGCCGCGTTTACACCCACGTTTAGACCAACGAGGCAATCGTATCATTAGAATAATAGAATTAGAATATTGTATCCCTTCTGGCATACAATTTTCTTTTTGATCCCTTGTTTTTTCTTGTATTTAATTATCATAAATAAATCATAACTTATCTAAATAAGTTGATAGTGTATCATTTTTATTACAGCCAGTATCACAAATGCCATAAATATATAGATTTAAACAAAGAAAACCTTCTCCTAAATTTTTTCAATGGGCAAGATTTCCTGAAATTATGCTTTGCTAAAAAATATTATCAGGCGCTAGCACCGTAGCTGCGTAGTAGGTTAAGGTACCTATCTCATTGACTTGTTGTAACGAATAGTATTCTGTAGAAGAAAAACTAGTATGTATGGCCATATCTAGTGAGACGCCTGGACCTGGAACGGGCTGCCCTTCCTGCCTCCCGTACATTAAAGCTGATGAAACAATAATTTGCAGCTAGTTCTATTTTTCGACGTGCAGTCTGATGTTTTTCATTGATATATTTTGTATTTCGTCATTCAACTTGTACTTGCAGACAAGTGTAGATACAATCTATAGTTAGAATCTATAGTTAGTTAGAGAATAGACACGCTAGAAAAATGTATTGGATTGACTAAAGGTGTCGAACAGTCACTATGTACTCTTTATTGATTTTAGATTGGAACAGATGTGGATACGGGGCCTTTACTAGTTCTCTATAAAGTTCAAAAAACATGATGCAACTAAAATGTTTATTAACTTAACATAATTCAATACCAAACTAGTCAATGGCGCCGGAGTTCATATCGAGAGCGTTCTTTCTGATGTAATTCTTCTTAATGTACACATCTGGGTGAAGCACGTCTTTTCTCGCAGCTGGTTCTAACATGTTCTCTGAGACCATGCTGCTGGGGCCGGTTTTCACCAGTTTCTCCTTCATCCTGTCTGATTCGTAGCCGAACATGTTGATGCTCGGTTCTCCGTGCTTCATGTAGTCTATCCTCCACACCGGAGGGTCTGCTGGCTCCACTTTGTAATTCATCCGTTTCCTGGTGCCTCCCATATAGTTGTTATTCATGTCCGGCACTTCAACAGACATTGAAAGTTTTTCTTCGGAGTAGTCTCCGAAATCTTTTTTTCCCTTAGACTTGTCTTTGTACTTTATTTTGTGGGGATAGAATTTCCGTATCTTCTTATGTCCGTTGTACAGTGTTGTCCGCGAACTTTCTTTTTTAGACTTATTTTTTTTCTTTGGCTCTTTCATTGTTTCTTGTATTTCTACGTTTATCTTGGCTAATCTCTTTTTATGTTTTCTAACTCTTGATTTCTCTGGCTTTCCTTTGCTGTAGTACCCTGTCTCGCTAACTTGCAGAAAATTTGACAAGTCTTCACTGTTTATACTTGGGAACAACGTCAGGTGATACCCTGGCAAGGGTGTCGTCTTATCCATTGATAGTTTCTTGTACTTGAGCTGTTGTATCGACCTTTCTATTAGTTTCCTTAGCGTTTCATCTTCTACAATCAAGTCGCAAGGTATTGATGGGAAGTTTTTGCACAAAACGTTTTGCATCAAGGAGAGTACGTTCTTAGGTTGTTGTTGCTGTTGATCACTGCGAGGTGTTTCTGCAACTATCGTGTTGTCTTTTTGGAAGTCTGACACCATTTTGGATATAAGGGCATCGTTCCTAATCATCATTGAGTGGCTCTGGATGAAGTAGCATGTTAAGAAGAGAAACTTGTAGAGCAGGCCTGTCATATCTGAGTTTGTTATCTGAAACGAGAGTATTTGTACAAATTTTAGTTAGTTTGATAAAGATGACATCCATAAAATACTGTGTTTGCGTGCTGACTGGTGTTCATAATTTGCGTAGGATAAAATCTGGCCATTAACATTTAAATTAGCGTTGTCCAGAAATGTTGGCTAGGAATTAAGTTAAGAGTACGAGCTAACTTGCACAGTTTTACCGATATAAGGGATGACTCTATAGGCGAAGGATATAATTATTGAAGGTATTAATCTAGAATTTATCCAGTCATACTGTATCGGCACTTTGACTATATCTCGACCTACCTACTAATGTGTACGTGAAGGTATGTGGTCTTCTCTTTTACTTTCCTTCTGGGATCATTGTGTTGGCGTGTTCAATGTCGCGCCGCTTCTGATGCCTTGGTTGCTACGCCTCACCTATTACGTAACTGTACATTACTAACGTAGCTATGCTACTAATAAGGAATCTGAAGTATGTTAGTAAACATGTTTAGTTGAACACTTGAGTTTTGTGAAAGGGGTTCGATTCAGAATTTGATTATTACTTCCGATAACGGTGAAGGAAAACATCGAGAGGAAACCTGAGGCCCTAGTGTAAGTTTCTTTACACAAATTGGATTTACTACATCGAGCGCGTTCGGCACTCCGATTGGTCCGTTTCGCGCCCTCCACCAATCGGAATTTGTCAAAAGAAACTTACACTAGGGGTACTGAGAGTGTGTAGTCTACCCGCACCAAGCAAAGTGCTGTACTAACGCCTAACCCCTGTCATTCTGAGGTCCATGTCATTTATTTGTATATATTGTATTGCGGCTTATGCCTTTTCTTAGTCGACTATGTCCTGCCAGGGAAAACTAACATTCAGGGAAAATTATTTATATTTCATTTTGATAACAGATTAGGACATGGTTAGAGTGAAGCGGAGCAGAAATATAGGACGGCTGAAGCCACCGGGATGATGGGTTTACAGTCGGGTTCATAGAGCTATCTATATATAGTGTTTGGGCAATGTGTGCTGTGTCTCATCTTGCCCAGTTGCTCTACAATCTTTATAATAATAAAAAAGACTACAGACACAACCACCTCACCACTTTAAAATTATTCACGAGTGATTTTCTTCCGGTTAGGGATCGTTTTAAGTCATCTCTTTGCGTAATTTAAAACAATAGTAAGGTCGTTCGCTGTTGGCCTCTTAGAGAGGCTCAGAGTCACAGCGGGCAATGGAGAGAGCTATGCTCGGAGTATGTTTGTGCGATAAAATCCGGAACGAGGATATTCGCCAAAGAACCAAGGTCACCGACATAGCTCTCAGGATTTTCAAGCTTAAGTGGCAATGGGCATGCCACATCGCTCGAAGAACGGACAACCGATGGGGATGAAAGTTCTCGAGTGGCGACCACGAACTGGAAGACGCAGCGTAGGAAGGCCTCCTACTAGGTAGACCGACGACATTGTGAAAATCGCGGGTAACCGATGAATGCAAGTAGCGGAATGTCGTTCGATGTGGTGGTCTAAGGGGGAGGCCTTCGTTCGGCAGTGGACGTCTTCTGGCTGATGATGATGATGATGATGATGATGATGAAGGCATAGATTATTACAGTATCCAGAAATGTCGCGAACACCCGATGGTTCTACAGAACGTAGGCATTTGATATTTATAAATAATGTAACACTTTTACTTAATAAGTTATTAGTTCATGTACTTGTTTACACGAATTAAGGAATTAATTCCAATAGTCTGTTGCTGGCTGGGCCTAACTCTACAAATAGACAATAAAAATAATAAAAAAATTCAACTTACTTTAAACAGCTTCTAGTTCACCTACAAATGTCCGTAATAGTGGTGCGATGCGAAATGAGAGAATTGTTGGTTTGTAGTCACAGGATGTGGGCAAAAAGTTGATGTTTGTAAACCACACCGTGTTTGGCACACCGTCCGGTGTTTTACACAAATATTTTGGTTCTGACACGTGACAGGTGTATTGTGAAGTTGAACTAACTACTTAGGTAGGTAGCTGTGCGCTGCTGGTATGAATTTTTAGATTGTGTGAGTGAAGTTACTGGTTTTGTGGTTTGGTTGTTCTTTTGGTTTATTAAATTGTGGTAAACGTTGTTACAGTGTTTTATTTGGGTGTGTATCTGCGTGGCTATCAGTTGGTAATAGGTATAAGTACTTGATAATAAGTGCTTATGCCCAAATACAATGTAGTTTCAGACTTTGAAGGTACAGAGTTAGGCACAATTACTGCATTGCATTTGCACTTGCATTAGTTTAAAGGTATTTTAGGAGTTTGCTTAAGAAAGGAAATACTTAATTTTGTTTATTTTCTATTTAAATATTAATAGTAAAATATATGGTATTTCTAGTTCACCTGATTAGCGTCATCTGCATGATATACATGTAAACTAATATACTGCCATCTAGTGTCAAATAGCAATAATATTAACTAAAATGCACATTTTCTTCATAAATTAATTCTGCTACTCGTTCACAGATGTCACTGCAAGGCCCTAAATATGAAACCGAGGATTTAAAATTAGCAATCAGTAAAGTAGGTTATTGTAAATAACTATAATATGGAGGAATTTTTAATATTAATTAAATTATAATTATGATTCTGTTATTGCAAATTTTAGTATGTACTACAAAATAGGTACACATTTAATAGGTATTCGATCATCAATTGCAAATACGTACCTACACTACCATAATAAAATATAAGAACTTCATAGTTAAATTATATACGTATTTAACTTTTAAACAACATGCTAAAACAACACAGATTAACTTTCGACCCGCCATTTCAAACTGCCTAGTCCGGCCACGCGACTACACTTTACCGCCACAAAAAGACCTACTTATCCGAATGGGGAAAGGGTTGAAAAAAACATTTCTACGAGTGCCGACGCAGCCTCTCGATCAAACTCACTTACAGGCTAGTAAAATGGAGTAAAAAACACGAGTAAAAGAACGGTATGGCCAGTCGCTGAGCGAGAGTTTTCTTTTTTTGCTGGTCAGCGAGATGCGAGGGCGAAGGATTAGAGTGGATGTTCCCCGGCTAGTTTTATACTGGAAAAGGTTATGGGAAATTTTGTATGGGAGTATGGTACAAGAGTAGGCTTGATTAGGACATTTATATGCCAAACGAAAGGTAATAAATGTAGTGTTCAAGTACACAGAACCCCGATCAAAATCTGTCTGTGTGATTTCGAGTAACTGTTGAATGATAGAACTTTATATTCCTTTAACTTGATCATGCTTTTTTATTTTCAATTCTCAATCATCATAGTCTTCCAAATGAATAAGCTTGTATTATATTTAAGTTTATCTAGCTGTAAGTCTTCCATGTACTAAATAAATAATCATTATTTATAAATCCTCTGACTGGTTTCACTGATGAAAATAAGCAATTTAATGTATTATGAAGGCACGGCTGGCGCAGTTGTTGAGCGATTGACTGCTGCGGTACATGTTGCGGGTTCGAGTCCTGCACGGAACAAATCGTATTGTAGGTACTACAGATGGTCGTCTCGGGTAAACCTTAACCTCTTAACTTAGAATATGATGCCAGTCATACTTGAAGAATACATTATACTATTTTATGTGACATAATTATGTCTTATTTTTGGCGGTTCTTGGGCTTTTTATTCTAACGACAAGGTTTCAACAGCATGAACTTGTTGTACAAGTTATCGCTGATGGAGACAAGTTTGCGTGCACAAACACCCATAGTATCACGCCTATATTACATTAAGAGTTTGGCAGAGGTGTATACACTCACATTTTACGTATGCAGGGTGACCTTATTGCCATGGACTTGGTACAAATCCAGACTAAAGGCTGTTACTGAGAATTCGGTAACAGAAAAACTCAGTAAAACTTGGCCGACCCGGATATCAAACCTAAGACCTCACGATAAGCAGCCGTGCGGGACCATTACAACAGTGAATCAATCAAATCTACAATATCTAAGGAAATACGTGTTATTCCTAAATCCTCATTATTCTTTCAGTATCGGTCTGTGCAAGCGTCGCGTCAGCGCTGGTGACACAGCGCCGTCATTTGTGGCGCTGCCCGACGTCTGTGTGTGTGTGTGCCTGTGTCTGTAGGCGTGTGTGTGTGCGATTTATAAACGCTTGGGATTGTTGTTTAGACGGTTTGTGAGTTTGGAAAATGTCTTACCGATTAAAATAAATGGTAGGGATATATAAATATTTGTTGGTGTTGCCAGGTCTGTCTTCATTTGTGAAGGATATTTATATGAATTCAAAACCTAACCAGTGGCGTGCGGTGCATAAAGACAAAAAGACACTGCCTACCCTACATAACTCGGATAAATATTTATTATAAGATATTTGAGGTGGCAAATCACATACATCGTTATTTAATCGACAAGACGACGAACCATAACTAATATGCAGTAGGTACTATTGGTAAGTAAGCTTTTAAAATTTTCTGCCTACCCTGTCTAAAAACTCTGTGCACGCCGCTGAACCTAACCAAGAAATTATACTCTCTTTACTCCATCTCATAATTATATAAGGGATCCGAAGCGAAAGAAATAATTGAAATTATAATAAAAGAGTAAAACTTATTTTATGCTGAGATTTTTTAACAGAAATACACAATAATCAGGAATCGAACCCAGGATTTAACGATCATCAACTGCACTTGTGATCACTGTATCAGTAAGGTAGTCAGTGAAAAACTATAATCAAAGTTATTTTTATACAGATATCATGTTTAAATAGTTAAGTAAACTAATCACAGAATGTAGTAAGTCATATAAATAATTATTACCCTAAGCGGGAACATAACCCTGAACCCTTTTTTACCTAAAAGTGATAGCACGATTATTAACCCACGGTCTATCTGTCTCAAATCAAAAATCTAAATCTAATCTAATTCACAAGCATGTAGATACTTTCAGCGTAGCAGCTCGTAGCACTCGTAGACGTTCGGCCGCTACGTAGCAAGCTGCTACGAAAATCCATCTTTTATACTCATCTAGAATACTAGCAGTTCTTGCGACTTTGTTCGCGTAGACAGATTTTTCATACAAAATTTGAACCCATATTTTCTCTCATGCTTTGGCGTTCAATATTGGAAAATCCTTTAATAATGAAACCTACATTTACACCTATTAGGAACTGTTCGTCAAAATTTAAGTTTGTCTCGTGATTACTCAGTGAGTGAATGAATGAGAGTGGTATTTTGATTTTGAAATGGAG
Source organism: Shargacucullia verbasci (assembly GCA_947562105.1). Taxonomy (NCBI): domain Eukaryota; kingdom Metazoa; phylum Arthropoda; class Insecta; order Lepidoptera; family Noctuidae; genus Shargacucullia; species Shargacucullia verbasci. The sequence continues at coordinate 10,414,039 of OX387303.1, read as the reverse complement.
AAAAGGGAGGCAGGCCTTTGCCCAGAAGTGGAACAGCATAGGCTTTTAATAAAAATAATAATGTATGTATAAATTATTGGGGGCTGTCATATTTGCTGCAGAACCGATAACCGTTTCTGTGAAATTTCTGTGAAATGTATTGTGTGTGAACGTGATCTTGTATCCATTGTACCATTTACGTGTATTTATGTCTATGTGTGTGTGTGTATTCTTTAAATTTTATGTTCATTATTTGGTTTTCTCTATATTATTAATTACTGTTATTGGTGTTATGCCGTTGTAATTAATTAATCGAATAAATGAATAAATAAATGAACCGTTGGGGCTGACGTGTGCTTGAGTGGAGACCGCGACTTGGCAAATGTAATGCAGGACGCCCTCGAGCTAGGTGGAGCGACGATATACGCCAAGTAGCTGGTGGCGGTTGGAAGAGGATATAGCCGAAGATCGAGCTCAGTGGCGTGCATTGGGAGATGATGATGATGTATAAATTGCCTCACATTGCCTCATCGCTCTAGAGGTCACAACCGCGACTGCTAAACATGAGGTCTTGTGTTTGGTTCCCGGGTCGGGCGGTGTTATTGGGTTTTTCTGTACGCAAATTCTCAGTAGCAGCACGGAGTCTGGAACTGTGCCTGGAGATGGCAATAGGTTTGCTCTCTATTACATGGGACTCAACGGCATCTGCGAAATGTGGGTGTACAAGTACACCTCTGCCTGAACAGAAAATACCGTATTGCTTTACTAGTAGTAAAATAACAGTGCTTTCTCTATAAATTTTATATTTAAATGTACTCCCCGAACCGTAAAATATATCTGTACCCCAAAATACCTCAAAAACACTCCCTCCTTTAGTCAGTAGGCAAAACCTCCATTGGACACAATCTAAACTCGTTCCTATTTCAAACGCCACGGGTGTTGGCGATGTTGTAACAGTATTGATACAGTTTCCACCAATGGGAGGTCTCGCAACAGTTTCAAGGGCCGCGATTGGTTGGCGCGATGTAGCGAAGCGGGGGCGGGCCGCACTTCATTATGGCGAATGTCGCAAAAAATAGGTTTTTTTGGTTTTTATGTTTAGTTGTGTGGGGGAGGATTGGTGGGCCTAAGATTGGGTGTAGCGTGGATGTTAATAACTTAATAAGTATTGTAAATGGATAAGTTAAAGCGAGACTTTTGCCATCCACCGATCAGAATGCCTAACTCTGCGCTGCTACTGAGAATTTTCTAACGAAAAAACTCAAGAAAGCTCAGAAACATCCAAGTCGAGGATCGAACTCAGGACCACTGAGTCAGTCAACAAGAAATACCCGAAATTATTGTACTATATAACCATTTCTATGTGTTTTTGATTCAATAATAATTCACAATGTTGAGGCATATTTTGACGTAAATCTATGGAATAATTTCTGTGGAGATATGAATTATTGTTGGTAATTATTTATAATTAACTACCCAGGGGATGCTGCTGAATAATTTAATTACAAAATTGAGGAATATGTGAATGTTCTTTATCTTTTATACTGAAAGACCGCGAGAAACATATATAGTCTTTATAAGACGCCTTTTTTTTTTGGACTGCCTTTGGGTCTAGTGGTCGCAAGCGACACTACTGAGGTTCGATTTCCGAGTCGAGCAAAGTGTTATTGGGTTTTCCTGAATGGAATCTTGGAGTCTGAATTCTCAGTAGCAGCACAGAGTCTCGAACTGTCCCCTGTAGATGGCAATAGGCTCACTCCCTATTACATGAGACTCAATAACGTTATCGGTGAAATGTGGGTGTTAATAATACACCTCTGCCTAGCCCTTCGGGTAATACAGGCGTGATGCTATGTTATGTTATGTTCTTTTGATAAAATCAACGCTATAAGGCTTGAGTGGAACTTATATAAATTAATGTATATCCGACAATACGGTGGGCGTAGTGGCTAAACGATTAGCTTTCTGCGTAACGTGTCGCGGGTTCGATCTCTGCACAAAATAAATATTTATATGATCTACAGATAATTGTTTCGGGTCTGGTTGTGTATGCATGTGACATGTATGTTTGTAAACTGTACCCACGATACAGAAGAAATCCTAGTGTGGGGTAACATTTAAAGAAAAAAATATATATATGTATCTATATATTAATATATGTATTATGCCACTAAAGTAATTATAATTGTGAAATTACATACTTCAAAATTCAGTTCATATTCTTAGAGCACACAAAAGGTACAACAGAACTTAACAGACGCCACCCACACATCGTCACACAGAACATATTAAGACAGATTCTCAAAGACTAAGATAAAGGAATACTTACCACAGACTCATGTGACTACACAATATATCAAAGAGCTCTCGTGTCGCTAAATTACTTGCTCAACACAATATCCGGGGACACGCGCCGGGAGAGCGACGAAACGAAATAGATGCGGTATCAAAAGATATTCCTAGTTGTTAACGACACGATTGGCGGAGTGGTTGAGCGATCGACTGCTGCGCTACGTGTTACAGTTTCGATTTCCGTAAGGAACAAATCCTATCCTACTAATCCTCCTACTAATGTTATAAACTAGTTTCCGCCTGCGGCTTCGCCCGCGTGGTTTACGAACCCATACATTTTCCTGGGATAAAAAGTAGCCTATGTGCTATTCCAGACTATAATCTATCTCTGTGCCAAATTTCATCCAGGTCCGTTCAGTAGTTTTTGCGTGATAGAGTAACAAACATACATCCATCCATCCATCTATCTATCCATCCTCACAAACTTTCACATTTATAATATTAGTAGGATAGCAGAACTGGATTTTAAAAACCTTTTCCCTTCAGGCTAATTCTAAAATCTGGACACTGCAGCTCGTTCCTCCACACTTTTGTTAATTGTACTTATCACAGTAGATCGGTCTATGTACCGTATACGATTTTATAGTTAAAAATAAAACATACTCATTTAACCCTAAGTTTAGATTTAGTAATGTCAAAATTTCTTCATTTTCCGAAGTATCAGGTCTGAAATGAAATGAAATTATTTATTTTGCAATTAGGATTTTTCAATCACTTTTACACGTGTTTTTTTAAACTAGATGGCGTCGGCATTTCCTATGACTATCCCTGAGAAGAAACGCCGAAACAAACTCAGGGGTCAAAGTCTATTTTAAAGTCCAGACAGATTGTAATGATGTAAGGTTTTATGTGAGACAAATATAGGGTGGAATAGCCTTTTGAAGAAAGTGCCATAACTATTTGAGCTAACCTGTCGCAACAGAGTGCAAGCATGCATCAGTTATCGTGAGAATTAATGAAATGAAGAGCGCTCAGCCTAGATCTCATTCACATTTACAATGTATAGCGGTTATATATAAGAAATAATTTTAATTTAAACGACATTACAATATCAAAATAATGAAGTAAATAATATAATAATTAATGGCAAAAATTGTATATATATAAAAAAAATTAAAGGCTGAAGAGCGGCTCAATCCCAAGCGTTTTTGTCATCTAAATAGTTCGAAATTTTATAGTATCCTTTTTTACAAAGTTTAGATTTAATTACAATTTTGAACTTCTTTAATGTTAAATTACGTATATCATTGGGAAGCTTATTGTAAAAGCGTATACATAGTCCCATGAACGAGTTGCTTATTCTGTGGAGGCGCGTAGCATGTACAGCAAGGTTGTGTTTATTCCTAGTGTTCAAAGAATGAGTATCAGACAGTTTGACAAAGTTCGAAATATTTTTATAAACATATATTAAATTTTCAAAAATATATTGTGACGCTACAGTTAGAATATTAATTTCCTTAAATCTGTGTCTCAGCGACATGTCTGTATCGGTCATCATTATTATCATTAATCAGTGTCACAATAAGAGTATGGACTACGACAAGGGCTCTCTAAGGGCCTTCTACATTCTCTCTAAGGCTACAAACTAATGTAAAATTAATGACGCAGTCACATTGGTTTATATATATCCAAATTAAGCTAGGTACTATATTAAAATTCAAGAAATAGGAAAACTTTTTTTTTTTATTCTTCATAGGCACGCGTTTGACCACTATCTCACCTGATGGTAAGCGATGATGTGGTCAAAGATGTAGCACGCTTGCCTAGAAGTAACCTATTCACTCTTGACTTAAAGACTCCCAGGTTGTAGGGTTGTAAATAATTAGGTTCTGGAAACACAACGAGTATTCATAATCCGAAAATGAGAAACGAGACGAGAAATGGTAACATTTCGCTATTTTCTAAGCGGATGATACGACACGCACACAAAATAAACAAAAGGCAGTAACCCTGCATATATGTATCTCGGAAAACATGCAGTTTCGTAAGGAAGGCGTACTTAGCCAATTTTTGTGACGGAAAGAGATGTGACACAACATTGGACTTTATAGGGTAAACACAGCACATTTTCAACAAATATATTCAGTATACTTATCTATCTACACGATACGACGACAGGGTTGGCGCAGTGGTTGAGAGATCGACTGCTGAGCTACGTGTTGCGGGTTCGATTCCCGTACGGAACAAATATTTGTCTGATCTACAGATATTTGTTTCGGGTCTGGGTCTTTGAATATGTGAATACACACCGTGCCTCGAAAAGCACGTAAAGCCGTTGGTCCTGCACCTGATCTCTCTCCGGTCGTGTCGGATTGCCGTCCCATCGGACTATGAGAGTGAAGGAATAGAGAGAGCCCCTGTTTTTGCGCACACACTTGTGCTTTATAATATCTTCTGCGTAGTTGGCTGATCCGGTGAGATTAGCCACCGTGACCGAAATCGGCCAGGAGGACATTATTATTATTACTATCTACACGGGCAAGGCGAGTGATTTCAAACAAATAAAACAAAAACGATCTTAGTTGTTGTTATAAAAACACCGAATATCTGTATACTTTTTTTGGGCATGTTCAGGACTCAAGTGTCATGTTCTCTTGGCACATCTCCTTTGTTTCAATGATCTGCGCTTGCTGTGAGCAGTTCCGGCTCCTGTACTTCTTGAGCAGTTCGTACATAGTCACTGTTCTTTATGTAATGAACTTTGTGCTCGTGCCTCTTGGAACACTGTGTGGAGACAAGTACTTCATCAGCTATTTAATTTGAGTAGCTTTTGTTTTCTGATTCTATTGTCTAGAAACTATTTTATTGTGCTTACTATATTGTCTCTTTCTAATAAAAAACTTGTAAGAAGGACGGATCATATTTTAGCCTACTTGTTTGTTATCAATGTTAATTTTTGTCAATTTTGCCATAGGTTGCATCAATTTACTATAATGACAGGGGAACAGACTAAATATTATTCATGTTTTAAAGAAAGAGATAGCTATAACATGATTCAAATTAGTGTTGTGTAAGTACTTACAACAGAATTGTAGTTGAAATCTGTTATATCCAAATCGCCGTTAATTTTTTCGTTCCTAGTAAATATAAATACGCCTCCAACTACACCGTTCTTGAAAAAAATTATCGCGAAAATAAACCACAAAGTGAAAAGCAATTTAAAATAAAACTAGCACAGAATATCTTCCGGGCGTCGCCGGGGGTGGGGGAGTGTTGCAAGGGGAGGGGAGGGTAGCAGAACGATATTCAAATTGCGAACATTTCATTTTAACGCTTGCGAAGATATTCGCGCGCTCCCACGCTCTGGTAGGGATGGGATTAGTGAAGATATCGATATTTGCGTTTTGCGGAGTGTTCACAAATTGACTTTAATTCCACCTTGTCTTGCTTGTTTCTATGATGATAAAAACATTTAAAAAACAGTAAGAGAAGTGTCGAAAGTGAAGTAATTGTGTTTAACTTTAAAACTTATTGAAGTAACGTCAAATCTGATATTTAAAATTCTGTTAATAGTTATACTTTAATAGGAATGAAAAAACACTTCTAAATGATTTTAAAATATATCGCATTCTGTTTTGTAACCCTTTTTATTGTCATGTTATAACCATCCATAGCTTGTCAATTGTCTCTACTAGTTACTAGATAATGTAATCCTTATTGACGACTTCAAAATCAAAGATTTTTATTTCAACTAGGCCTTTGCAGGCACTTTTACAGTCGATACTTTAGGCGCACGGTTTCAAAAGGGGGGTCGGTCCTATGGAGATGAGACCGTCACGTTCAATTCTGTATATTCCAAACTTTCATACACTGACAACTTACTGACCTTCAACGTCATAATATACAATATTCTTAACTTCAAGTTCTATCTGCAAATCATCGACACTTAAACATAATTAAATACAATACCTCAAACATCGATAGCCACCGCATCTCTAATCCAAGTTGAGACGTTTGCGAAATGTTCACATTTCGCGAATTGATCGTTGCTCTGCGGAATTCTCATTTGCGCCTCGTTCCCTTCCCCCCTCAGGCCGCGCTTCCCCCACCCTCGCTCAGCCACACCTGTATCTGTTCTCTATAGAGGATGACGCTGGATTTTCGGGGATTATATTTTTATGTGTTGGAATTGTAGAGTATGTACGGTTTGAGCAAGAGTTAGTTCTTATAGTATGGTTTGAGGATAACAAATAGGTCATTATATCTACACCTGTAGATAGAGCTGTATAACTGACTAACGGTTTCCTTTGCAGGTGTTGCAGAAGTGTAAATCATTATTGTCTGTAAACGGATCTGTATCATCACCATCCATGGCTTGTAACACGCTCTTCTTTACGTCAAGGGATTGTCAAGAATTAGTATCGAATTGTGGTAATTCTAATTTTAGGTTTATGCATAACCGACATTTCTTTAAATACTTAGGTAACTTACTGATTTTGCTACTCATAGGTTAGTGGCGCACAACTAACTTCATAAAAGTCCCCTGAACCTAACTAAAATGTTCTCAAACAACACCCCATACAACAATTCCCGATCGACTTTAAACAGAAAACGCGCAGATATTCAGTTATACATTGATAATTACTCGTAGACCTCCCGCCCCACCCCCCGCAACCGTCCCACCTCCCGGCCCTCTCATTGTAATTTAAATCGAATTCCCGCCGACAAGTAAATTGAAATATTTCAATTTGAACGCACCTTCCGCTCTGACGTTCGATATTTGAATTTAGAATTAAGATGGAGACGGTTGCCGTTAAGTTTGATTTTATTAAAATTCTGAGATCTCATATTCACAAGTCTATTTACATAGGTATTTATTTGAGGTAAAGAACTCTCTCAGCGGGATAAAGTAAATAACATTATTAGATGTTCAAGGTAGTTCTGCCAATGTGCTGCAGCGTTATCCTTGAGTCTTCTTCAGATATAGGTATATCCCCTTTAAATAGGATACACACTGACCTGGTTTTGTAAAGTAAATCTATATTAATATTTGGTGGAGAAAGACGATAATCGTAAGTCTATAAATGCTGAAAGACAATCTTCCAGAGGTTTATAAAGAACACCAAGCTAAGTTTCGTTTTTTTTTAGCAAGGCATACTTAAAATTTAGATCACGACATTTAAAAGATAAAGATTCCCTTCTGGATCTAGATCTCAGTTTCTGGCTAATTAAGATAAAACCATACGCCTATATTGTGTTTTTAAAATATATATCACTGACTAAATTTGTTCCCAGAGAACCTTCAGTAAGCTTGACTGATTTGGGACATCAGACAAAATAGTTTACGTTATCAATTAAAATGAAAACGATGAATAAATATGCATGGTCATATGTTGATGACAAGATATTGCAGAAAACAAACGGCCCCATACAAATATGTCGCAACGCATCACACGGAGGACCAACTATAATATGACCAACAAAAGTTATCGCGGCGATCTCATCACAACAGAGAACAGACCATATTCCACACATTAAGGCCACAATAACTAAACAATTAAACAAAAAAAAAAAAACTTCAGAACAATAAAGAAATAAAAACGAAACGGAATCCACGACGCGAATAACAAACATAATTGTGTTTTTTGTGCTTCATTCAATACACTCTTTGTTCGTATAAAAAAAAAACTGGTTCTCAAAAAAGTCACCTTTATAAATTAAGTTTCAGCATTTTCTAACCAATAGCGACCTAGAGGCGGGGTCTTGAAGCTCTCTCATTGGAGAATCCGAGCCTCTCATCTTACAACATTTTATATAACCGGATGATACAACATATACAGTTAACACTACAGTGTGAAAGGGACAGAGATATACGTTTTAATACAGTGTGTCGTTTCGCTCTCGTTCCGTCTCTGTCGCGCGTCGTGGCAGCAACTGTTCGGTTCAAAATGAATCAACAGTGTTCGAAACAACTCGGTGGAGTGCGTCGCCTTAACTGTAACGTTCGCGTTCCAATTTCGAATTACAATTCTTTTTTTAAATTTAAAAATTGAAATAATTGACTGAGTGTTATATTACAGAATGTTATTATAGTGTTGTTAGTTTGTTTGGACGGTTGTTAGTTTGTTATAGACGTTGGATTGTTATATTGATGGAAATGTCTCTACCGAACGGTGTCGATGTTTCGCAGTTGGTTCAGCACCCTGTGTTGGCTGCGTTGCCGCCTTTCTTCCTTAGAGCTTCGGAGAGATATCAGGTAGATATTTTATTAATTTGATTCAATATTATTTGCATATTTTAGTATTTTTTTTTTTAAATTAATTGTCCCTCATATTAGCGAATCTGGTTAAAGATTTGTTTCATAATATTTACCTTAATTTTATTTCCAGTAAGTATAAGTAGGTGTGAATATTTTGACAGTTTGATATCTAAATAATATTTAAATAATTATTGATGTTTTGGATGCACATAATAAACCTTATATTTCTTCGACACACACATTTAATTAAAGTAAAATTTAATTGCAGAGGTATACCCATCATTATCATATAAAATTTTATGAAGCGTGAATTATTAACAAAAAATAGGAAAAAAAAAAACTAATTATGTTACGGAATACAGGATGTGTTACAATTTGTAGAAAAATTTCGGATTCACTTAAAAAAATGGATTGGTTTATACGAGTATCCTGCATAGTGATAAAATTTTTAAATCCAGTTTGATTATTTGTGTGACCGATCACTTCACTAGTATTTATTTAATCACACGTCCAGACTTTAGGAGTGTCTCTATCTACTGTGTCAATTTAGTAACTTGAATCGTTTAAACCACCAAAGTAGTAATTAGTCGAGCGACTTCGTTAGTAGTTGGAACAACTAAGATTTTTAACGTTTCAAAAGTGTCCGCGATAGGTTTATTTGAAATAAAAATTCTATTTTAATCAGCATAAAATAATACAATTCTATGTTGTTCGTATGAGAGACTAGGGTGTTACCGTCGGCGGTTAAGCGTCGCGACGGCCGAAGCTTTTTACTATACTTACATCTTTAGGTTCCTAGTTACGTACTATATTTGAATCCAGTTTCAACGTGCTTTTATTTCGCGATTCTCCCTGACTTTGTTCGGTATTCTCATTGAGATTTAAATTTATTTTTCAAATGGGTCATTTGTTTTATGGTCTCCAAGAATATATACAGTTTTATTTTTTGAGTTGAGATGGCAGTCGCTCTGTATAAAATAATGATATTCAGCTGCATCTGGTTAGATTGGGATCCATCCCCGATGTAGTTGGGAAAAGGTGAATGGCCCGGTAGCTTTGTAGTTTCGAAGATTACAAACAGATCTTTCATATGCTCTACTTAAAGGAAAGCTTTTATTAAATTTTCGGCGACGGTTTTACTCACATTAGGTGTTATATCGACTTGATGTTTGTTTAAACTAACAATTAGACTAATTAAATCAAATTCAAATCTATCTTTTTCGTCGGCAGTTGCAGCCAGGCTATCATCGAGTGAGTAAATTTAATTGTTTAACCATTTAATTGTGTAGATTGTACTCTTATGTAATTAATCTTAATTTAAGACGAATAAATTTATAAATTGTCGACAAGGTAGAATCGTCATTCCAAGGAGATGAGCTGATATAAGGCTTTACAGTTACAACATCATATCATCACGCCTGGATTCCACGAAAGGTTAGGCAGAGGTGTACTGATATGCAAATACATTTTACTGAACTCGCTATTGAGTCCTATTAATAAGGGGCGAGCCTATTGACATCTATCGGGCACAATTCTAAACTAGAATGAAGTCTGTCATAGGTATTATTTATGAAGACCAATTAACTACCTACAGAGAAAATATTGAAGGGTTTAATTAATAGCTATTACATAAATAGAGAACAGCCAGAAACAACCTCAGTATCTAGATATCTTATAAAGTTAAGTTACATGCCAATATATAAAGAACTTTATCCCAATATATAAATATAATAAAGGACTTTAAATTAGGTTAGACACTCAATAGGAACTTGGTCTTTGGTTTTTTAAGTTAGGTCATATTTCTGTCCACCTATTTTATATACATAATATGTATGTAGAACTAGATTTTGCCCGTGACTACATCTGCTTGTGTTTTAACTTTAATATCTAGGCATTAAAGTCAAATTCCTGGAACACAAACACTAGTTAAGGCTGTATCTACGTTGATAATTACGTCAGTCGATAAGTAAGTCAATCAGTCAGTTAATCGACTTAATTGGGCTGGTAATCGTGAGTGTGGTTGCTGAATGTGAGGTCCTGGGTTGGATTTCAGGGTTGGGGAAGGTTTTATTGGATTTTTATGCTATAAAAATTCTCAATAACAACTCAGTTTGGAATTGTGGTACATGGTAATAAGCAGCTTTTTATTGTATGGGACGTAATATCGGCTCCGGTGAGATGTATACCTAGGTACTCTACACCTCTGCTTAACCCTACGGGGATTATAGGCGAGATGCTATGATATGTGTTACTTCGATCATTCAGTCAATTTTTTCTTATATAATATGGATAAGGAAGTTTAAATTGATTCAATTTGCCATTCCACGGAGAAGAATCAAACAAGAATTTGTATAGTTATCTTTTAAAGTTATGTTTCACGGTTTCACCCCTATCCAAACATTTGTTGGGGCGAGCCATCTCTGTTCAAACAAACGCGTCGGCAACTATCAAAGACTGGCAGCACTCGAGTGTGAGTCTGAAGATAAGTGTAAACAAGTCAGTTAGTCGCAAGTCAAGTGGTAATAGTTAAACGGACAAGCTAGCTAGTGATCGGGATGTCGCGAGTTTGAACCAAATGTCCTTTGAACTTCGTTGTAGTACTGATACAGTAAAAATCATATAATGTACCTACTAGCGACCCGCCCCGGCTTCGCACGGGTAGCACACAAAATTAAAAATGAGCAAAAAAAAATTTTCTTAATCCGATCGCTAACAAACTTCTCAGGACCACCCGCTGGGCTAATCTGAAGATTATCTAAAAATTTCATTAAAATGGCTTCAACCGTTTTGGAGTCCATAGGGAACATACATACACACATACATTTTTATATATATATATATATAGATAGATAGATACAAGATACATAAATATAAATCAGCTCATTATTGTCTCTGGGCAAGGGCCTCTTCTCAGGACTAGAAGGTTTAGGCTTTAGTCCACCACAGCCCGGTGCGGGTTTGCCGACTACACATACTATTAACAACTTTATGGAACCCTCTCAGGTGTGCAGTACTGCAACAGCAAAACTGGTATATTATATCCGGGAGTTCGATATTTTCAACCTTTAATAATATGAGCTTCATAGACTTTAATCTTTCTTAATTATGAAATAATTGAAATCCAACGCAACGAAAATATCAGTATCACATAACACTTCGTATAAATAACACAAAAGAATATAATTACTTCATAACATTGTTTGTAATTGCACAAAAATTACGATGTGTCAAATTCTCCCCTTCTTAATAACACTTCTAACATGTTGTAACATTGTAATTTTGTAATATAACACTGTTAATTGTCATTGTTTATAATCATAACATGTTATAATATTGTAATTTGAAAGTAATGTGATATTTTAAGTTAAGTTTATTGAATTATAAATGGCATAAAGGGATATTTTGTAAACGATACATCTTTGTGTGTGTGTGTGGCCGAAATATGGGGTTTTGTATCCGGGTTCAAATATTGTTTGAGGTACCTAATTGTGGGTTGCCATACTAATTTGTGTATGAAAGAAGGTCGTGTCTTCAGCTGCTTACTCGTTTATGTTCGGAGGATGACTTTTTTTTTGTTATATTTCTCTCACGGTTAGCTCAGGGAGATTTTACTGCTTAACCGGGCTAATAGCGAGACCAGAAGAGCCTCCAGCCGAGCAAAATAAATAAAATTATGCAACACTGCTAAGGGCGTCCCATAGTGGGACTCGAACCTCGGTATAGGGCGTTACTGAGGGGCCGACGAAAGGACTTGGACTGGATCTGGTTGTGATTATTTAGGGACATTTGGTTTATTACTACTGGCACAGCCCAGGCTAGCAAAGGTCAGGTTGGAGGAAGATGTCTGAGTTTACACCGGTTTTTTATAGTCTTTTTTTATGTGTATTCGGAGCTTAGGTGGTAGAAAGATTAGTTAATCAGCAAGGTTAGTAACAATGCTGCTTGTTAAAGCTGCGGTGGACGTACAGGATTGTCAGATGTACTGGGTGCTTTTATTGTAATCCAGGGCCAGAGGTCTAGTACGGAAGTTCCTCGAATTGAAGAATCGATACCGTTTAGCCGAAAATTAATTAAAAACTCGTGCTCACGCATTTGGGTGAACTTTTTTTCTTTATTCCTGTATCGTGGGTGTGTTTACAAACACATATATTCACATGGACATACACCTAGACCCGAAACAACTATCTGTAGATGATACAAATATTTATTCCGTGCGGGAATCGAAACCGCGACACGTAGCGCAGTAGTCGATCGCTCAATCACTGCGCCAACCGTGTCGTCAAACTCCTATCGTAAACACATTATTTTCATACACATTACAATAACTATGAGAGATCGAGGAAATCTCATAATAGACTCTCAGAAGCTAGAGGGCTTAATCTTTTCGGATATCTTTAGGTTTTCGGTCGTTTTAAGTCGGGAAGAACGAATTTTCTGTTGAAATAAATTTAGGTGATTTTGGGAGTATAATATCGTTCTTATCACCAAGGAAAATAAAAAGGAATGACGTTACTTTATAAAAAAAAAACTGGTGTCAATTGTTTTGTTACTGAAATCAATTCTATGGCTTAGGCGCGCGTAGAATATTGCACTTTTAGTGGCCGTAGTTTTCGTAGCAGTGCCAAATGGTTTTCGACTGTGCAAGTGTGATATTATTTTCCAACAAAATCAGTATTCATATTGAGTCACAAATATCAAAATAGATTTCGGTGCACTGACACGATCATAGACTAGTTAGATAAAAGTTCCAGGTGCCAGGTTACACTATAACAGGGGTGGGCATGTCTAATCGTGTTGTCCACGCCTGTTAGCTGACGATGACTCGAGATTTACTGTTTATTGACTATGTGCGATATATGTTATGATCGACTAAGACTTTGTGCGATCACCAATTACACAATTACATAATCAGTACTTTTTCACATATATATATTCACATCACATATTCAAATTATATATTTTTCTTTGCCTTACCACGATCGACTGGACTAATAGCCGCGATCGACCGGTCTCTTAGTTGCTTTTTTCTATCCATTGTTTTATTTTGCTTCGGGATCCATTCTATGGGAGCCGCTGCCAACCCTGACTAACCCTTTCCCTGTAACATATTTCTCGAGTTCACAAGCACATAATACATGTTTCTCTTTTACCCAGAACACCTTCGAAGAAATTTTCAATCAAATCTACACACAAAACGCCAACTTTCACACCGCCCCAGACTTCAATAGTCCAAAGAAGTTGCTACATAATAACCAGTCTGCTTTGCCCCACCAGCGGACCCCGAAGTGTGCGCGCTGCCGCAACCACGGCGTGGTGTCCGCGCTGAAGGGACACAAGCGCTACTGCCGCTGGAGAGATTGTGTCTGTGCTAAGTGCACGCTCATAGCGGAGAGACAGCGCGTTATGGCTGCACAGGTGAGTTGCTGGAATGCACAGATATTTTGCATATAGCTTTTGTAAAAAGGTTCATCGGTATTTCTTGGCGATGCTACTGATCTACCGCACATTATAGAAAGATATATAAAGAGTCGGCTCTAAAATGCACAAAAACTATAGTCAATCAATTATATTGGACATCTTTAAATTTGGACACGCATAGTTACTACAGCACATCTATAGCTAGGCTAAAATGCAAATTGTGCACTATTGTGCACAGCCACGATGCACATCTTTATATTTAACTGCTATGCTCCATGAATAATATTGTGCTATGTGTACCCACATAGTTCCTACAGCACACGCCGTCTGTGCAGGTTGCTCTACGGCGCCAGCAAGCACAGGAAGAGAACGAGGCCCGGGAACTGAACCTGCTGTATGCCAGCCAGACCTCTACCGCCCCGCATCATTACACAGACCTGCCGGATGATTCGCCAGGTGAGACCATGTTATTTTATAGGAAATAAGAATTAATAGGTTGTGTTGTAGGTTTTAATTATCGTTCAGGGATTCTATTTGTAAACCAAATGTGAAATATATTGTCACATTGAAATATTAACCCGTTATATGACTTAAAGGAGAACGATATAAAATGACTTTTTGTTGGTCACTAGTGTCCGACTGTGGATTCATGAATTAATAACTGCGTTCATATTTTTTTAAAGACGGTATTGCACCGAATAAACAATTAAAAAGATATATTATTGTATTAAAGTTTATACATATGTATATAGGTACTACTTAGAAAAATCCTTGCGTTTGAAACCACGTTAAGCAGTTAGTCCCGGGTGTCATACGAAGACCTATGATAGTCGTTACGGGTGTCAGTAGTCCAAAAAGTCTGACAATCAGTCTAACCTTAGAGTATCAGTGTCTCCCAGTAATTGGGTGGCGGAGGTCAGAAGGCAGTCGCTCTGAGTAAAATACTGATATTCAGCTGCAACCGGTTAGATTGGAAGCCAACCCAGTGTAATTAGGAAAAAGCTATGATGATACTTAGAAAAAATAAGATTTTTAAAATTTTTCGTTTTATAAAAGTAACGTTTAAAAAAAATTAAATACTGGTTTTCATTGATAATATATTTATCTTTGTTTACTCCGCAAAACTAACAGCTTAGAAAATCTTATTTTGTAACACAAGCTTTCTTTAACAACATCTTTGTCTCATGTCTTGAACAGTAAGTTTGGTCGCCTTAAGCCATCTTATATCACTGGCAGAGTGTCGCCAAGAATCTAATCTCACTTGTCCCCAGGGGACACTTCCTCACCCCTGTCACTGTGTCACTTACACTTGTGTGTCACTAAAATCACGTGTGTGGTGACGAACGACAGAGGTTTAAAGTTTACAGACAACCAAGATATTGCTTATAATTGGCACCTAGAGTCGTAACTATTCTTAAGTACCTGTATATGGTCTACACGAATAAAAACGTATCTTATCTTATCTTAAATTATCTTGTTCGATGGCTATTTACTGTTGTGTACCCACATTTTTCGGATGCCGTTATTGCGACCCATGTAATTGGAGCCTTTTATCATCTACTGTGTATAATTCTAAACAACGGATTCTGTTACTGGCAATTTCTATACAGACAAATCTAATAACAATATTGCTCGATTTGGGTTTGGAACTAGACCAATGATGGGACACGGGGGTCTTAATAACGGCGGTGAAATATGAATGAATGTTCACCTTGGTTTATAATTAGTAATTTAGTATTCACCTTTCCGTTTCAAACCAAATATCGATCGCTCCCTCACTCCGGTTAAAATAAAACCAAAAAACGTTGCAAACCAACTAAAAACTCCCCTTAAACGGGTAAAAATACAGTTTAAGAAAATAAAAAGCGCAGTGGTACCAATTAAAGGTACAACGGTGTTAAGTGTTGCCACTCTTACCGGCGCGACGGCGAGTGGGGGTGAAATAAATAAAAAGTAAACGCATTGTTGCAGCGACGGGTTGAAACACAGTATACAAACAGGCCAGATTTCGCTTTCGTTTTTCGTGAATACGTATTATATGAAATAGCCTAGCCTAGCTTTTTCTAAAGGGTATTTTTTGATGAAGCCGGTGTCATATGCGCATTGCAGGCAAAGTACTGTAGCATATTTATTACGGCTTATCAAAGATTCGGGTTTCAACATGCTTGTAAAATGTAAACTGACTCTTAGGTCTAGTGGTTGCAAGAGCGACTGCTGAACGTGAGGTCCTGGGTTAGATTCCCGGGTCGGGCAAAGTATTATTGAGTTTCTCTGTATGGAAATTATCAGTACAGTAGCACGGAGTGTGGAACTGTGACCGGTAGATGGGACCTAATGTGGGACTAAATAACGGCATCGGTGAAAGGTGGGCGTACAATGGTACACCTTTGCCTAATCCTTGAGGGAACACTGGCGTGATGCTATGTTTTCTTATGTACATTTGACATAAGTTGTCAAATAGTTACGTGATTCGTAAACGTCAAAGTCATACATTTCGCTGGATTTAGTACTCTGTTACGATTTTAGATTGCAATTGAATTAGTGAAGTATGACATTCTTAGTTTCCTTAGGCCTTAGGCGTTATAAACCATTTTCCAAAATTCAACCCCTAAGGGTGGCGATATTTAAATTCGTCTGGGGCACTCTGGGCAGTCAGTCTCGGTATCATCATAATTTTTCATTTTTTTCTTCTTTTTTAAAAAACGTTGCCCGACACTAAGATTTCTCCTGTATCGTGGGTACAGTTTTACAAATATACATGTCACATGCACACACAACCAGAACCGAAACAACTATCTGTAGATCATACAAATATTTGTTCCGTGCGGGGATCGAACCCGCGACACGTAGCGCAGAAAGCTAATTGCTTAACCGTGTCGTCAAATTGCCGACTGGCTAATCTTTACACTACGGCATGAGCGATTCCACTGTGACAGCTCTTGCCAATTCGACAGAAGAAGGGGTTTAAAATTTGTATGAAAATTTTCCACAAAATCAGAATTGGGCATCACTAGTATTTTTTATTGTCATTTCATATTGAATTTTCTGCAGCATTTTGCTTTCATTATTTCAAGTCAGTCCTCGGTCGTCCCTATTTTAAGTTTCAAGTACAATCCCGTACACAAGTGCGTCTGAGTCACGTCTCGACGTCACTCGATACAGTCGCGTTCCAAACGTAATTACGCGTAGACGCGTTCGCTTGCACTTTTGTTACTGAATACGACCTCTTAAGATGTGTGGTCCAAGTTAAAAGAGTTTGTAAGAGTTCAACTATAAAGTAATGAAAAAAAGAATATTTTACTCTATTTCATATAACAATAAGACTCATTTTTAACTGAAAAAATGTATAGAAATAAACAGCGTATTACTTGCAGTAGATATTTACTACTATAATTAACATAGCATCACGCCTGTATTCTCCGTAGGGTTAGACAGAGGTGAATTATATAGGTACAACTACATATCTTCGATGTCGTTATTGAGTCCCATGCAATAGAGGGCGAGCCTATTGCCATCTAGCGGGCATAGTCCCAGATTCCGTGCTGCTACTCATTACTAATTATCATACAGAAAAATTCATAAACATTTTGCCCGATCCGGGAATAAAACCCAAGACTTATATTATGAATTTTATAAAAAACTAAACTTGTCTAGATTTTGCCTTAAATCCCCTACTACAATCCCAAAACAACATAATTAATTTTCGGCATTACCATCAGAACGTGACTCCAAAAGCGCCACCAGTTTCAGTCTGGCTCCTTAACGTGTTTATGAGTTAAAAAGTACTTTTTATTCATTCATTTACGTGTTAATTGCTGCATTGCGCTGTTCACTGCTTTCTTTATACAAATGTTTAAAATTCGCTTTGCTTGTGACGTATGTGCAACATCAAAGTGCGAGCCCCTACCACGATTAATGGGGAATTAAGCTAAATTAAATTAATAAAGGGATATTGAGGTTTGGATTATTTGGGATTAAGAGTTCTTATTTCTTATAGTGTATAAAGGGCTTATTTCACAACTGATTAGGTTATTTGATTGCCTATATTTGTATGAAGATTTAGTTGTTTGTCACATTAGTGATATTGACGACACGGTTGGCACAGTGGTTGAGAGATCGACTGCTTAGCTACGTGTCGCGGGTTCGATTCCCGCACGGAACAAATATTTGTAATATCTACAGATATTTATTTTAGGGTCTGGGTCTTCGTGTATGTGAATACACACCCTCGGAAAGCACGTAAAGCCGTTGGTCCTGTGCCTGATCTCTCTCCGGTCGTGTCGGATTGCCGTCCCATCGGACTATGAGAGTGAAGGAATAGAGAGTGCACCTGTGTTTGCGCACACACTTGTGCTCTATAATATCTCCTGCGTAGTTGGCTAATCTCCGGTGAGACTGGCCGCCGTGACCGAAATCGGTCAGGAGGACATTAGTGATATGGCAGGAGACATTATCCTACTTCCTACTAATATTATAAATGTGAAAGTTTGTGAGGATGGATGGATGGATGTTTGTTACTCTTTCACACAAAAACTACTGAAAGGATCTGGATGAAATTTGGCACAGAGATAGATTATAGTCTGGAATAGCACATAGGCTACATTTTATCCCGGGAAAACGCGGCCGGAGCCGCGGGCAGAAGCTAGTATTATTATGTATAGTTACTATTTAGTCGATTGACATAACAAGGCAAAAGACAAAGGACGATCATGAACTATTAAATATGAATACAAGAGAGAAATATTACCGGCCAGGCTGCATGTATTGAATGAAGATTGGTACAACATCTACCCATAACGGGTCTGACAGAATAGACCAATCGAGTAGCCTATTGGATTACTATCGGTTAGTTTACACATTCATTGTGCGTACAGCTAAGGAGTGGAATTCCCTGCCAGAGTCTGTGTTTCCTGATAGCTACAACCTGGGAGTCTTTAAGTCAAGAGTGAATAGGTTACTTCTAGGCAAGCGTGCTACATCTTCGACCACATCATCGCTTACCATCAGGTGAGATAGTGGTCAAAGGCGGGACTATCAAGAATAAAAAAAAAGTGTAGAAGTAAAAATGAATGTCACTCGTCATTTAACCAGAAGTTCATCAGGATGTCGATATAGGTCGGTTAATTAACAAACGTTTACCAGAAAGACTTTCACAAAATATTAGACTTCAATAATAACATTCTTCTATTCAACTATATAAAATATTGCTTACAAAATTCAAGCGACAGTCGAACGAAAAACAAAAGGTGATCATGTAACTCGTCACGTGAAAAAAATAAAACGATACAACGATGCTACACCAATGAAAGTAACAAAACACTAACAGTAGCGTCCCCGACGCGATATCAAACCGAGTCGAATTACCCCTGGTACTTAGCTGGTTATTGAATTCGTCCCGCGGCACTTTGACTTGTGTTTTCCTTTACACTTTCTAAATTAATGCCACTGGATTATGAGTTAATGTGAAACTAGCTGCACACTGCTCGTGTGGTAAAGTTATATTTACAAAAAGAACAGTTTTTAAGTGTTTTTCTACATGTTATGTTTATGGTTTCAGTGTTTTTGTTTATAAAAGAATAAAGAAAACATTTTGTCGTGTATATAGTGATAGCAAAGTGGTTTGGATGCTTGCTTTTCATGCAGAAGGGTAGATATTTGATTTCACGGTAAAGAAAAACATCAGTAAACGTCAGTAAGTCAGTGTGCATAGTCCGCCAGTATACTGGACTAAGGCCTTCTTATTCTGAGAAGAGGCCCGTGCTCAGTAATGGGCTAATAATGGGTTGGACCTTTATTGCAGTATTTATTGGAGTTTCGTTGGCTAATGGAAAATTGTTAGGGTTAGTGGCAATTTTCTTAGGTATATTGGTAGTCAATGTATTTAGTTTTATATTGTCAATGCAATTGAAAACCTATAGAGCTTACCTTATAATATAAATTTGAAATAAAATCAAGATAAAAATGAAACTGCCTCACTGGTCTAGTGGTCGTAAGCGTGGCTCTGGAGCGTGAGGTTCGGTTTTTGATGGTTGAATTAGGTAAAGTTTTATTGAATTTTACTGTAAGAAAATTCCCAGTTGGGAATGTTCAAAGCTTTTACTTTCAATTAGGCCTTTACAGGCACTTTTTAAAAGTCTAGTCTTTAGGCGTGACTGGTGACTGGTATTGCAATATAGGCCAGGCCCACACCATATTTCATTCACCATACTTCTTAGGGGAATACAGGCGTGAAGCCATATTAAAAACAAATTGACTGAATTCTCGTACCTATTATGATACTTCATCGAATTGCGCTTCATTAACAAATACAAAACAAAAGACACTCAATAATGGCGGCTGGGCGTGACGTGCAATACACAGTAATGTTTATTACAGTGATATAAGTATTATACGATCCTGCGCATAACACTTCGCGCCCCACATTCCGACATACTTGGGATGGAACAGAGGTGTGAGGCAAAGGGGCGAGCGGTTTTGTGTCTGTCGCTTTTTTTGGGTTTGGGAGGCCTGTGTCCTAGCAGAGGTATCATTAATAGGAAGAAGAGAAGATAGAGGGAGAAGGAATGAGAATAAAAACGAGAAAAATCATATTTCTTATAACAATATGTTTTTGAATGAAGCTATTTGTGTCTCTTTCCTATAAATGACATAGGATGCAAACATAATTATAATACCGCTGCTGGAC
Source organism: Shargacucullia verbasci (assembly GCA_947562105.1). Taxonomy (NCBI): domain Eukaryota; kingdom Metazoa; phylum Arthropoda; class Insecta; order Lepidoptera; family Noctuidae; genus Shargacucullia; species Shargacucullia verbasci. Next base: position 10,393,406 of record OX387303.1, on the reverse strand, counting down.
ACGGGTTTCTTTTCAGAATGAGAAGGATTCTAGGGAACTCTCCTGAATGAAGGCAAGCGTTTAACCCCTAGGCTTGGCAATGATAGATAAGTATTATTGCTTTGGGTGTATGTCTAATTTAACAAAAGAAATGCGTACAATACTTATAAGTACGTATAGTGTTTTGGCTTAAACCTTCAAATTAAAACCATACAATACATCGCATTCATTAGCATCACTCGCTGCCTTAAATAAGAAGAAAAATAAAACAACGTTTGATTTATTTTTAAGAAAATATAGGTCGTTCATTTTTTTGGTAGACATGTTCACACGGCTGAATTAATTGGTTACAATTATTCCTTACCTACAAAGTCAGTAACGTGAAGTAACAATTTAATACAGCACCCTGTATGTATATAGGCATTCTACATGCTGTGATGAAAACAACATGACAAACAAATGACTACCAAAACTATATTTAGCAAAACGCTACCGCTTAAGACTTGGTCGCTTCAAAAGCAATACATTGCTACGATATTGCGGTTCGCGTCGGAATGCAAGCTATATAATGCTGACACTGTATTATTACTTTATATTTTATATTAATAGCGCTGCTCTTCACTATGTAGCGGTGGTTAACGGTCCAAGATAGCTAAGGGCAGACAGTATGCAGACAGAGATATTTTATATAGTATGATACGTGTATTCTTTGAATGATCAAGCAGAGGTGTATTGTATGGCTGTGCACTCACATTTCAACCATCCCGTTACTAAGTGTGAGGTAATAAGGATGAGCCTGTTGCCATCTATCGGGCAACATTCCAAACTTCATGCTGTTACGTACGTATCGGGGGTCAAGTTTACAAACATACATGCCACATGTACACACAACCAGACCCGAAATAACTATCTGTAGATCATACAAATATTTGTTGCGTGCGGGGATCGGACCCGCGACATGTAGCGCAGAAAGCTAATCGCTTAACCACTGCACCAACCGTGTCATCATCCCGATAACTTGTTGTTCAGTTGCTATCGCTGGTAAAAATGCTCTTATGTATCCTCTAATGAAAAAGTATATATAAACGAGAAATTGATGCACTGTTTGTTAGTTGTTGTGGCTGTCAAATGTTGCTCATGTAATCAAAATTGTGGTTTAGGTTGTGCGTTGATAGATCAGTCAGTCAGGACAAGTCTTATTATACATATGTGTATACATATAGATAGATAAACAGAAGATCTGTCCGGCAGCCTAATTACGTAAAAAAGCGATAGCATCGCGTTAGCCATGCGACAGCAATCTCATCATCAGCCAGATACACAATCGCACTGTCAGCCAATACATTATATGTCACAAAAATGACGTTTGACAGAAGTTATCGCGCGTTCTACGCCTGTCGCTACATCGGTAATTAGGCTGCCGTTCGCTGCCCCGCTACCTCTCATGACTCGAGTTATACGTTCAAAACATTCGTACTATATTGCGTCGTTGGAATGCGAGGGGTTTTATGGTAAATAGTTTTCCTTCTAAAAACTCAGTAAAACTTAATCTCTTGCTTAGGTATCTTTGGCATTTACAGTTTTTAATTTATCAAAATCATGCAATAAGTATGTCAATAGCAAAGAAAAACTATGACGTCACGCTTTTGTATTCCAAACATTTTTAGAACAAAATGTCGTTTTTGACAGTTCATAAAAAGTAACTCAGATGACTAGTAGTCATCTACCGTATTATTATGCAACATGTGCGGTAAAGTGCGTCTATTAGAAGTAGAAAGAAAGCTTTAGAGGGATTTCCACATACGTATAAACTTATGTAAAAATGAGATAATACCTGTATATAGAAACAGTTACGTCAAGTCTCGACTGTGTCTGACTACAATATTTATAACATGTTGATATGTATCTATGTTATTACTAGAATCGGATAATTGTAGGACGTTTGAGCAAAATGCGGGCAAATTGCCCCATAGAAACATATTATTTTATGAGAAAAAATAAAAACCGACTTCAAAAAACTCAAAAACAAAACTAAATAAAAAGCAATAAATAAATATTTTATTATACAATATAGTATTTGAAGAATATTGAAGTCGGTGTCAAGTAAAACATATAATATATACCTTGCTGCTATAATAGCGACATTGAAACAACGAGTTCACGTAAAAATTGAGTACGAGGCGAATTGTGCGTCGGACACGACAAATGCACTTCGCCAATCGTGTCGGTTTATCATTGCATCCATCCTGACTCGGTGATAAAAGGACCAACTCGGGAGCATACTCTTTCAAACAAAAAAAGATTTTTTTAAATCGGACCATAATTGACGGAATGATCGCGTAATAAACATACAAAAAATAAAAAACCGTGGAATTGAGAACCTCCTCCTTTTTTGAATTCGGTTAAAAACAGACTTAGAACAAAAATCTATTATATGTGAGGTCCCTTTCTCGCACTATTTTTCTCAAAAGGAGGTCTGAATCTCAGCAGTGGGAACAAGGTGAATGAAATCTTCTTTCGCGATGGCACGAGAGTAGAAATGTTAGTATGCGTAAGCGAAATTCTGAGTCTATGGTTAGTATCGAGAAAAGAAACAAATGAGATTCCACCGTAAATCTGTTGCGTTAAGTTTGTCTTTCAATTGGCCTTCGCGCTAATGGTTTAATTGTGAGCAATGTTTGAGTTAATTCTAAACTTAATTATTTGATCAAATGACGCAGTATTATGCAATCTTTACAAATATTTAACTAAATCTACTTATTATTAAATTTTCGAAAGATTTAGAAGCTTTTTCGAGTAGCTTTAAAAATGTTTGCATTTGTTGTTAAAATATTATATTAAGTAATAGAGTTTGTAGAGTGTTCTTGCGCAAGCCAAGCTGCTTGTTTGATTTATTGGTACTTACAAAATAAATATAAATAACATAATATAGCATCACGCCTATATTCCCGGAAGGTATAGGCAGACTTATATCATTGTATATCCACATTTTGCCGATGCCGTTATTGAGTGCCATTTAATATCGGGCGAGCCTATTACCATACTTCATCCTACTACTGAGAATGACACTCACTCAGAAAACGCAATAACACTTTTCCTGACTCGAAAATCGAACCCAGATTCTTACGCTCAGCTCGTAATTGCGACCATACGATCCCACTGTTCGGACTCCCTCCACTATTTCCACTTTACGTAACAAAAACATCACTACATAATATAAAACAAAGACCCCGCCGCGTCTGTCTGCCTGTCTGTCTATTCGCGATAAACTCAAAAAATTCTGATCTGATTTTCATGCGGTTTTCACCAATAGACAGAGTGATTCATGAGGAAGTTTTAGATAAATTCGTTAAGATTTTGTGTAAATTGACTGAATATGACGATGATAGTTGAAGATGTCGGAAAAAATCATGCCGACTGGGAGCTTTACTGGCGTGCGCCGAGTAAATGGTCGTCGTAACAGGCTGATACGACACTACAACAGAAAAAAAAATGAAGGTGTATATGCTCTGCTACCCGAGCGAAGCCGGGGCGGATCGCTAGTAGCTAATACATTATGACCTAATGTTAAACAGACCGTAATATTCTGATCTTTCTCATTTTTAATCGTATTCGTATTGAACGCAAAAAATAAAATGCACGTATTATAACACACAAAGGTCGTTTTCCACTCGATTACACTAATCGATTCATTCGAATCAGTGTTAAAACATAATCGGATCGTATTCAATGGATATAATCGATGGTTGTTATGAGATTTAAAAAAATCTCATTAAATGAAAATATCAATAAAATTAAGTTAATCGAAAAGCAGTTGGTGCCGGGTGTCATACAAAGACCTATGATAGTCGTTACGGGTGTCAGCAGCCTAAAAAGTCTAACAACCAGTCTAACCTTAGAGTATCAGTGTCTCCTAGTAATTGGGTGGAGGTCAGATGGTAGTCGCTCCGTGTAATATAGGTACTGGTATTCACCCGCATCTGAATAGGCTGGGGTCGACCCCAATATAGTTAGGAAAAGGCTAGCCAGACGATGATGACGATGATGATGAATGAACAATAGGAAATAGGCAGTAGCACCCGTGAGTTTAGTTTTATAACATAGCATCACGCCTGTATTCCCCGAAGGGTTAGACAGAGGTGTATCATGGTACACCCACATTTCGCCGATGCCGTTATTGAGTCCTATGTAATAGGGGGCGAGCCTATTGCCATTTACCTGGCACAGTTCCAGACTCCGTGCTGCTACTGAGAATTTCCACACAGAAAAACTCAATACCACTTTGCCCAATCCGGGAATCGGACCCAGGACCTCACGCTCAGCAGTTGCGCCTGCGACCCCTTGACCAATGAAGCAGTCAGTTTAGTTTCGTTCAGTATTATTGTCTCTTTCATTCGTCTAGCACCTAGAATTAAGACGTTTTAAAAAAGCCTGTAAAGGCATAGGTGAAATAAAACTGTTCTGACTGATTGCAGTAATCTCGTAGATCAATTGTAGTTCTACGGTGCTACGCCGTAGCAATATTGCTACGAGATTTTCAAACAAGGGTTTTATTGCATTGTATTTAGGTTTATTCCATACATTTTGGTCTTTTCTGTTCTTACAATATCCTTGACGATAATTTGCAAGGTGTACAGTGAGCCTACATCAAATATCAACTTTTTTTTTTAAATTATCCGTGTGTAATAATTTGCCATTCATAAGTTATTCAACAGTAATGTCCCATGTGTACAGTTGAAAGCATTCATTCAATAGATTTCAAGATGATTTTGTCATCGTTTTGAAGTTTTTGAGTTCACGATATTTTTTTTTAGTTACCATAGACGCTTACTTCTCTTTTTTTTTTCCCGGCGGAAATTACGAAATAAGTATGTTCTTTACACAAAATTTATTTTAGAAAAAATAATGTTTAAACATCGTTTAGTGTCAGTGTAAGGTCTACATAAAATCACACCTATATTCCTTGAAGGGGTGAGCAGCACAATTCTAAACTAGACTGCTATTGAGAAGATCATCTTCTAACAGAACAACCTAATAACAATTGCATATCCCGGGGATTGAACGCAGGACCTCACACTCAGCAATCAGATTGGCAACCACTTGACTCATGATGCAGTATATTAGTAAGTTGATGCACAGTTGGCGCAGTGGTTAAGTCATTAGCTTCCTACGCCAGGTATCGCGGGCTCGATTTCTGCACGAAACAAATATTTGTATGATCTACAGATAATTGTTAACGGTCTGGGTGGATCCAGTGGCGTGCGGTTCATAAAGACAAAAAGACACTGCCTACCCTACATAACACAGATAAATATTTACTATAAGATATTTGAGGTGGCAAATCACATAGGTACATCATTACTTAATCGACAAGACGATGAACCAATACCAACATGCAGTAGGTATTTTTGATAAGTAAGCTTTTAAAATGTTCTGCCTACCCTGTCTAAAAACTCTGTAGACGCCGCTGGTGACATATATGTTTATAAACTGTACCCACGATACAGGAGATATTCTAGTGTGGGGCAAAGATTAAAAAAAAGAAGAAAAGTAATTGTTGGCTAAAATATCATTAAGTATTATACACCAGATTGACGACACGGTTGGCGCAGCGGTTAAGCGATGAGCTTTCTGCACTATGTATGATTCGATCCCCGTCAAAGTCAAAGTCAAAGTCAAAGTCAAAGTCAAAGTCAAAGTTTTTTTATTTCAAGTAGGCCTTTTCAGGCACTTTTAAAAAGTCGAGACTCTAGGCGCACGGTTCCAAAGGGGTAGGTCCTATGGAGAAGAGACCGGCAAGAATCTCCATGGATACTCTTTTCAAAAACAAAAAGTTAATTTACAATTAAAATCTTAAATTAACATGCATTATATAAGAAAAAATACAAACTTAATTGAACGCTACTTACACAATGAGGCAATACAACATGAGTTAAACAATTGATTTGAATATAAACTAAAAACGGGATAAACAGATCAAAGCGGATAAAATAGAAATAAAAAAAAAACAAAAAAAAATACAAAATATTGAAACATCAAGAATGTCCAGATATGTAAAGCGAATCTAATGTAAAATAGAATTAGTAGACACAATGGATAACCAGGGAAGCCACATGTGCAGAAGATATTCAACGCCACACGTCTCTATCGTCAACATAGTCTTTGATCCTATAATATGCTTTCTTTGTTAGAACAGATTTAATATGGATTTTAAATTTCTTACCGGTAAGATCGGTTACAATTTTCGGTAGCTTGTTATAGAAGCGTACACCGTGTCCTAAAAATGATTTATTTGTTTTAGTCAATCTAAATTTTGGCACCACTATTTTATGTTTATTTCTAGTATTAATGTTGTGAACGTCGCTATTGATACTAAACATGTGAAGGTTCTTCCGAACGAACATTATATTTTCCCGCACGGAACAAATATTTGTATGATCTACAGATAGTTGTTTTGGGTCTGGATGTGTGTGCATGTGACATGTATGTTTGTAAACTGTACCCACGACACAGGAGAAATCCTAGCGTAAACCCTCTAGTACATTTGTCATATCTCAATTCTTTATACAAAATCGGACCAGTAACAAAATCCACTAATTGACCAAATGTTTGCTCCATATTGGGTTACATGACAAATGTTGGCCGATGTCGTCATTACAATGGTGACGTAATATGATATGTGGCCACAAATGTTGGTGACCGATACATGGTCTTGGGGACAATGTTTTAATGATTTAGTAATTATAGGGAATAAAATTAGGGTACTTTAACTATTTATTTGGATTATTCTTGTTACATTAACTAGATCTGTGAGGAGATAAACCTTTTATCTTTAAACTAGTTTTAAACATATCATCACGCCTGTATTCCCTAAAGGGTTAAGCAGAGGTGTGCCATTGTACACCTATATTTCGCCAATGCCGTTATTGAGTCCCATGTAATAGGGGGCGGCCCTATTGTTATCTACCGGGCATAGTTCCAGACTTCGTGCTGCTACTGAGAATTTCCACACGAAAAAACCCAATATCATTTTGACCGACCGGGTAATAAAATCCAGGACCTAACGCTAAGCAGTCGCCCTTGCGATCACTAGACCTATGAGGCAGTTTTCAATAAAAAACTTACAACTTAGTCCCGTACTGAGTTCACGTTTTTGGATGAAAGGAACATGGAAGTCAGGCGTTCAATTGTTTGGATGTCATCGCCACTCATTACAAGCTTTATTCCAAGGAAAATAGGGTTGGTTATTGGTTGAAATTCGTTTGAAAGGTAAGTTTAATATTAGACACAGCTATAAACAGATATTTATTTAATCTATTTACCGTTTTAAATTAAGCAAACCGCTATCAAGTATTCAACTAATGTGAACCACTCCGAATATCTTTAGATACACAAGCACTGTCCACTCAAGCGCATTGCCAAACTTCCCTCTCGGTCTCACACATTTAAATACGCTATTCGCATCTCTATACTCGCCAATCCGATACCATTTATATTTCGAGTGGTGCTTGAAACATATAGCTATCCTTGTCGCTCTCACTGAGAGTGTATATATCTATCTCGCGTCCACTTCGGTCAGCGTGGGATGAAACCTGAGTTTTCATTGTATAAAATGGGATAATGAGAGCTCGATTTGTATGGGATGAAAGGGTTGGTTTTTGATGCTAACATTTATTTTGTGTTTTATTCGTTTAAAGGAGAAAAATATTTGGTATGAGTTTATTTTTATAAAGATCTTGGTTAAGTAGATTTGAAGTGGTAGGAAGGTAGGAGAGATATTTAGAGTATCGAATGGGTCGATTTTTTTCGTGGATTTGGAAGGTTTATTGCCCATATGACCAACCAGTGTATCCTCTTTACGCATATAGATTTTTTTCATAAGAGGATACGGGAAGCCTGTCTCTCAGTATTTTTATACGTAATCAATGACATGGAATCTGGTACCTTACGCTCAGCAGTCTCGCTTTCGACCTCTAGACCACCTCAGAATTGCATTATTAGTTGAGCTCTAAAATATTATTCACTTCTTACTCAACTGAGCGATCAATGACCTACTCGAGTTCATTATTTCGTCTTATACATTTAATTATCTACTCAAACATACTCAAACATTTAACTTCATATTTCAGAATACTCGTATTTCGAATTATTATTGAGAAGTGCCCTCCAAAAGTATAGAATAACTCAATAATGAGATCTTTTTCAACAAACCTCTTCAACCACTGACCGGTTATTGAAACCTTTTTATTTCGAGTAAAAAAAAAACTCAATCGGAATCACTACTAGAGATCCTTGCGTCTTGGCGACATTTACCAATGCAATTTCAACCTTATATCAAAGGTTTTAAACTCAATTCTAATACATCATTTGTGTGCAAAAAGCTAAACATCTTCGCGACAATTACCATTCAAATTTCAATCTTATCTACACTCGTATACAATTCAAAATCAAACGCAAGTTTACACGATCTCTACGATTCTGTAACAAAGAATTGTATAACCTAAGTAAACTAGATAAGGTATAAATTTGTTTGAGTGTAAGTTTGTCTATTTGAGTGGAGTGGTGCTCGAGTGAGGTTAATGGTTCAGTAATCGACAGCGTGGGGTTGAACGAGTGTGTTTGATATGTTTGGGGAAATAGAGATGGCGTGGAATAGACGCGAATATAGTGTTACTATTTATTTTTGACGAATTACACAACAAACTAAAAAAAATACATTAAAAATATTTTTATATAAAATATAATGAAATATAATATGTTAAATGATCCGTTATATAATTATTTATTTAACAGAAACGGAAGACATTATGGTTTTATTATGCTACTACACTTTCTGGATCTCCATAAAAAAAACCTCAAAATCGACTAGGCCGTTTAGGAGGAGAATAATTACGAACACACGCGCACGCGCACACACACACACACACACACACACACACACCGAAATTTTGCATATGAAGAAGATAGGTAGAAGTAGATCAAGAGGGCCTCATAGTTACGCAGCTGCAACGCAGATACGTCAATCTGAGAAGTTAAGCAGCGCTGGAAGCCGACCACAGCTTACTTGGGAAAAAAGCTAGGTAGTTTATGAGATAGACTGAACTCCAACGTTCAAACTTCTTCATCAAAGGGTGGTGGAAAGATCAGCCTGTAAGGTCCGTAACGGGGCTGACTACCCAGGATCCCCTGAACGTACTTAAGCAACTCAGGGAGTCTCTTTTTGTGCCCTTTGCACGTTCCACTGATCTATACACTTGTACTGCTTGTACAAGAGTTTGTTCCCTTTTTATTTGCGAATGTAACTGATACTTGCCACACGATTGATTTATATTTGTTTTGGAAAGATGAGCGAGGATGTAACGAGGCTTATGGGGAAAAAGAGGAAGGGAAGTGGTGACGATGTTTGTGCTACGGTACAAAATACAAACATAGTATCACGCCTGTATTTCCCGAAGGGTCAGGCAGAGATGTACAATTATACACGCACATCTCGCCGATGTAATCAGGCATGAGCCTGTAGCGACTACGACTCACAACATGGCAAAAAGTAAAGCGCCATCTATCGGAGTGAAGCTACAACAACAAATCCTGAATCGCACTATGAGAGTTTACAACTATTCTAACACATATACGAATGTCCGACATCAACCGTCGGGCTTCGGCCCACCAGGCTAACCATTATGCCTGGTCGGAGGATCCTCCCTTTTCAATGGAGGAACACCATACCTCGTTCCCCCATAAGTCTATTGCCATCTACCGGGAACAGTTCCAGACTTCGTGCTGCTACTGAGATACCCATACTGAAAACCCCAATAATACTTTGCCTGACTCAGGAATGGAAACCAGGTCCTTGCGCTCAGCAGTCGCGTTTACGACCACTAAACAAATGAGGACGTTGTGTAAAAAAATGTGGCATTTTGTGGCAGACAAGAACATGAAAATCGATGAGGCTGGATTTGTACTGGCGTACCTGAGTTCGGTTCCCCCGATGGGTTGTATCCCCGCTAAGATGAGCGGACCAAAGCTGAGCTGTACGAGGAATGCCAGCCTCCCATGTAAAACAACACCCACACTGGAGCGGCTTCTTAACATTTTTATTAAATTTTTCCGACTGTACATTGTGACGGGCTTTTTTACAAATTGATTAAACCTATCCAGTTACTGCTCAATATAGACATGTGTGTGTGTAATAAACGGTTCAATGTAGGCGTGTGTGTTGAACGCAGCTTTTCATTATTGACTGCAAGGGTGAACGCAGTTTTTTAATAAAAAGGTGGAAGAAACTTGATAGTTTTGTTTTTCTTTTGTTTATTGCGTAGTTTTGTAGCTTCTTAGTCTTTTTAGGGTGAGCAGTATTGCAAGCATTTACTACCCTATCAAAAAATGTAATCTATATGAATACAAATCAATTGCCACATGTATGACGGAGTATCATCATTCAAGATTTGAATGAAAGAATTTTTTTGGAAAATCCACCTCAAATGTCGGTAATTGGGATGGTATTTTTGTATGAAATTTCTATCTCCATGAGTAAATTGCATCAGTGCGAAGCTGTAGCGGGTCGTTACTTTTAAATAATAATATTGTTTGACAAGGATTTATGTTATTAGATAAACAGTTATAAATTGTTTCCTTTCACTTACATATTCCTATATAACCGCTAGAAAAACAAATTTACTTGGGTAGATATGCTTGCCCCCTATTACATGGGACTCAATAACGGCATTGGTGAAATGCGGGTATATAACATGCACGTCAGCCTAACGTGCGTAGCGTGATTCCAAGTGAATAAGAAGTCTTCTTCTTCTGTCGGGCCGGCACGAGAATCACACGAGAATCATTAATTTTACCTTTTTTTAAAAAAAACGTTGCCCGTCACTAGGATTTCTCCTGTATCGTGGGTACAGTTTACAAACATACATGTCACATGCACACACAACCAGACCCGAAACAACTATCTGTGGATCATACAAATATTTGTTCCGTGCGGGGATCAAACCCGCGTCACCTAGCGCAGATAGCTAATCGCTTAGCCACTGCGCCAACCGTGTCGTCATCGCTCATACCGTAGTGGAAAGATTAGTTGATTAGTCAGCAATGGTTGTATCGAGGTTGACTGCTCAGGCGCCAGACGAACTCGGCTTTCGTCAATTAAATAATATATTTATTACGTATAATGTGAAGTTTTTTGGAAATCAACCGTAGCACAATAATGTCCTCCTGACCCATTTCGGTCACGGCGGCCAATCTCAGCGGAGATTAGCCAACTACGCAGGAGATATTATAGAGCACAAGTGTGTGCGCAAACACAGGTGCACTCTCTATTCCTTCACTCTCATAGCCTGATGGGACGGTAATCTGACACGACCGGAGAGAGATCAGGCGCAGGAATAACGGCTTTACGTGCTTTCCGAGGCACGGTGTGTATTCACATACACAAAGACCTAGACCCGAAACAACTATCTGTAGATCATACGAATATTTGTTCCGTGCGGGAATCGAACCCGCGACACGTAGCTCAGCAGTCGATCTCTCAACCACTGCGCCAACCGTGACGTCGTAACACATGGCTTAGTTTACTCTTTTGTCTTTTTCAAACTGTCACCCTCCATGTATCGCTCCAAAATTATCTTCCTTCAAACTTTCAAAGTACTATTCCAAGCCTCTCTAACATCTCTATGACTATCTTCTAAACAATAGCACCTTGTTGCTAATGTCATTCTCATCACATTGTTTTGTTTGTGACCCCTCGTTACTGGTGTACATCAGATAGCGATTGAAACTGTCACTTCAAACGATACGTAATTAGTTGGTGATCACGTTATCGTATTGATAGTGTGGTGTGTTTGTGAGTGTGTAGTGGTTATGCCGTGGCCAGCTCTTAGAATTAATAATTTCATGAAGTGTTCGACCATTTTATGAAATATTTGGCCACATGAAGTAGTCATATGTTCAACTGTTCATATCGTCAAACATTGAGTATTCAATGATCTGGCCAGACCACATCATGATGAGACACAAATCAGATGTTGGACTTGAACTTTTATATGTGTAAACAGCCGTTTTTATTTTAAACATATGTTATATTGTTGATGAACATGGCCTTTAATATGATCGTTGTTACATAATCGTGAGGTCCTGAATTTGATATCTGGGTCGGGTACTATATGTATGTATGGTACTACATATATGTCTGTATTCAGATTTTTCAGTGCCATCGTTATCGTTAATGGTGATAAGAAATTTGTGAAACTCATAAAGGGACGTAAACTGGCCTATAGAAAATGAATTGTCTGCGCAGGTGAGTTGGTGCGTTCGTAGCTCAATGGAAACTACATTTGTCAAATTTTCATTAATATTTTCTAGATTTATGTAATCTAGAAAATCACACACGCAAACAAAGTCGCGGGCGACAGCTAGTATAAATATATTTTGAAGATTTTTCAACATATTGACAAACGTGTTTACCATCAAACTTTATTACTTTTCATTTGAACCCCCTCGAACAGACAAACGTGTTGCTTCATACAAATCCACTTTAAAAGGTATTAATACAATTACATTCTCATATTAAAATCGTAATAACCTATACAATGTTATACAGGGTGGATTTATTGGGTTACTATACAGGGTGATGATTTATACTGAGTGACTACTTATACAGAATGATCTCAGACACAATGACATCAGTCGGGATATATTAAATACTGAACTGTAATTTGATTTGGATACTGATAGGGTTGGTATATGTTTTTTGGGGATGTATTTTTTGGGGATGTTTTTATTGTAATTAGTTTGAGGTTAAGCTTGTTTGTTCTGTTCTGTGAACTATTTTTATGTTTCTCTAATAATATATGAATCTTTTGGTACAACGAATTATCAAATAATAAGTTAAGCTATGATTTAAAATATATCAATGGCGATATTATTATGGTTTTTAATTAAATTACGATGATAAAAGACAAGTTTATGTTTATTGGGTAGGTATTCTATAAATATTATATTCTTTGTTATAGTGATCATAAATATTATAAACCTTTTTAAATGTTCAAAAATAATCACGTAAGGATGTTTGTTCATTCAAATTTCGTCACAGGCGTGGCTAGTTTCAAACAAAACACAAATAAATTCAAAAATACAAATATAATAACCACCGGGAGCGCCAACCCTGCCGAATAATTGCATCCCAATAGAACACTAATTCCTCAATCGAATGTATAACCACATCACACACTATCAACACAAAAACCGACTTTATAACAACCCAATAAAATCCAATTTCAAACAACCAACTTAATAATAGAGATCGCCAACAATTGGTTTTATTGTTACCGCCCGCCGATTCAAAGTTACTCCGTTCAGACTGCAATAAATTTCGAACAATTTTAAACTTTATTTAATGGGGATAAAGTGTAATTTGGTTTGATTAATAACTGGCAGTAAATAATAGGTGTCGCGAACAATCCTGGCGGGTAGTCAGAGTTCATTCTGTATTGCTAATCACTTGAGAATGGACTTAGTACGGAGGGTAGGAATTAAGGGTCACGTCAAAACGGGGGTGTTTTTATTAATTTTGCAGTTATTTGGATATTAATATTGGACAAAGGGGGCTCGGCTGTTTGTATTTGATTAGAAATCGACAAATGTTGAATTATGGTCTGACATGATTAGTGGGCGGAGAATTGAAGGATTTTTAAATTGATTACCAGTAAGCTGTATTGATTACATAGGCAATTGGAAATGATTGTGAATTCAATTCAATGGAAGTCTAAAAAGGTGCTCCTGACTTTTCACTCTTACTTCAACCGGCTGTTAAAACCTTCATAAATTTAAGTCTCATAGAACTTACACTGAGATTCTTATTTAAATTTCGAATAAAATTACCTTACCTGCTATCTCTAGTCAAAAGTATTTCATAAACCAACCTACACCAGCCTTTCAAACGAAAAACAGTGCCGCCACAAAGCGCAACTTTGGATTAATATAAAAAAACAAAAATATTTTTAAAACAGTTCACTAATTACTTTATAATAACTCAAATGTGAGGGTTCGTAATTAGCAGCCCGTACTTTAGGGTTTATTTTTGTTAAATTACAAACAAACAGAATTTCGGACGGTGGACGGTTTAAGGGAGCGTTTCAATTGACTGGCGAGGCTTGAAAGATTTTATAAAAATGTTTTCGTTTTGCAAAACAAAAAAACAACTGTACTAAACAATTTGGTAATGCAAGAGTGTATTTATAAAATAGGTTCTATATATTTGTGAAAAAAGTTTCTTAGTTTTGTATCGTTTGATTTCTCTTTGAACGTAAAGTAAGGGTTTCAGTAACACAAGAGATCAAGATGACACAGATGTGAAAACTGCCTGAATTGCTAATAACTAAATAAAATAGTGTAATTGTGTAAAGTAATAATAAAACTTACGTGCATGAAAAAGCTAAATAGTAAATGAAAGAAAAAGTAGACTCGGTAGGCAATTTAATGATTATATGGTCATGAGATCATTAAGAAAAATCACCCTGTATTTTCCATTGAAGGCATCCAAGAGACTCAGATTGTCTGTTTATCCAAGATTCATTTATAATAGATTACAAAACAATCTGTTATCTGAGATTTGGTCTTACATCTTCAAAAATATATTTGTTGGCGTTACCGGAGGAGCACGGTACGTGTGAATTAGACTAATAAGAATTTTGAAAAACATATTTCTAAACGTGATAAGCCTACTTAAAGCATCCTAACATCCCTATCCTAAAGTAACACAAATGAATAGTAATGCTAGTGGCGTACAGTCAGGGCCAGCATTCACTAAATCTCCAACACAATAGGCGAGGCCGGGCGGCGCGGCGCTGCGGCATTGTGCCAACTAATTTATGGCGACGACTGTACACGCGATGTTTCTGTGGCGGTGTAAACATTATACGGTACAGTTCTGAAATTATGTATTTATATCATTGTGACACATCTATAAATTATCTGGTTATGTATTTTTCTTTCTTTTAGCGTTTTTTGGCATGTTTAGGTCGGTTTCATTTTATTACACTGGTAGAAGGTTCATTAGGTATCTCTTGTTTAATACCTTTATCCAGGTTTGGGAGATTTTGCTTAGTGGGTCCTCCAATCTTTGCTAGACAAGCAAAATTAATATGGCCTAAAGTCCCAAATTTTTACGAAGCTATGGTAGGACTAGACTAATATATTTTGTTGGTCATATACAAAGAAAACAGTCCTAAAATCGTTTATAAATTTTTGCTCCATCAATAACTAGATGATGAGTAATGTTGAAACATGATTTGAAATGAGAGTTGAAACAAAAGTCAGAAAGATAAATAAAGCAGCTCAGAAACCCAACCCTGTAATCGGGAAAATTAAGTTTTCCGATCATAGAGTACCGTACATCGTCCAACACTACGCTTCAACAATAGTTGCTGCAACGCAGTGACATTATTATGCAGCCCACAATACAATGCTGCTTTTGTTCGGACAACCGACCAGTGTTATAAACAGACGCATAAATCTACAGGAAACATTGGCACGCGACCGAGCACAACGACACATGCACAGTGAAGTGGAAGTGTTCGATGAGGTCAATTGTTTAAATATTGAATGGTTGATGTAATGCAGATGAGGCTTAAAAACATTTTTGTTTGCCAAATTTACTTGGAAAGCCATCTCCGAGTTTAGTTTCTTCTGTAATTTTCTATTTATATGTTACATAAACTATATTTATATCTTTAGTTGGGGTCTCTTTATTTCTGTAACTTGATTCTAGAATATCTGTATGAATTTTAACTCTGTGTTAGTGTTTTATTGTAGACTTTTCTCATCTTCATCATGTATCATCTTTATTAGTCGTTTCTTTAAAATAATCGTGTAGAGAGACCTCTGCTCCTATTAATCAAATAGTGATATCTGATTTTATAATTCTATTTAAATCTTTATTCTGTGTCTGTCTCATTGGTCTAGTGGTAGCAAGTGTGACTACTAAACGTGAGGTCCTGGGATCAATTCCCGGGTCGGACAAAGTGTTATTGGGTTTTTCTGTATGGAAATTCTCGGTAGCAGCACTAAGTCTTGAACTGTGCCCGGTAGATGGCAATAGGCTTGCCCCCTATTACATGGGGCACAATAACGGCATCGGCGAAATGTGGGGGTACAATAGAACACCTCTGCCTAACCCTTCGGGGAACACAGGCGTGATGCATGAATTATCATTACATATTTAACGAATGATTCAATAACTCCCCTATATTTACTGTATATGCCAAACAATGTTGATACACAATAAAAAATAAAAACCAAAACACGACCTACAGCATCATTTACCAGCAGATGTCTATATTAATTCTACTTACATTTCAAAAGCTCTATTCATCTCTTTCACACTGTCACAAAACACTGTACCCATCTCGCTTGCACACACATAATGAGATTCAAAATGGCCATTATTCGCTTTATTGTAATTCAATAAAAAGTGTTTGTATTGTATTAAAACTGTTCGTATTATTTTAATGAAATTTTTTCGTTTGCATTTTGTGCGAGGGCGTACCTTTTATTATAACACAAAAACGACTCACATTTTTTCTTTTCATTTGATTTTTTCTTAAAGAACGGTTTACATTGATCATTGTGTTCATTGAATTGGTTCACTTATACTCAGTGTCTTTTCAATGTAATCGTTTTTTGCGGACGCTTGCGGGAGTTTCGATTACATTTTAATGGTCGTAGATTTATTTGAATGAGTGTTCACTTGAGATGCTTTTATGGCTTTTAAATTGACGGATAGCGTTCTGTTTTTTGATTTGAATAAAATCGTCTTTTGGAAGACATTTTTATTCATTGTTGATGACAGTTACCTGTTCATAAATGGTTGCTTTCATTGACATTAAAAGAGGACCGTATCATAAATACAAAAATTAAGGATTTTATAAAATTAATAATTTAACTTATTTACTAAAAATAGTTGACATATACAATTTTATTTTTCAAGATAGATATTCTGTCTGTATATTTTATAGTAGTAAAGTTACTTTAACACGTAATTATCATCCCACTTCTGGGCAAGGACCTACCCCAACGATTGCCAGATCTTTCGGTCCAGAGCCAGTGTGGACTATTCGCGGTTTTTTTTTTTTTTTAATTCTATTAATAGTACACAATCCAACTTTTTTATCAAATTAAAAAAGCACGCGATAAAAAAACTGCTAGCCACCTACTAATAAAACCACCTACAAACCTATATCTATTAAAACCTTATTAAAATTGAGCCGAACTCGTGTTAAAACTCTCGATACCCTACGTCACCGTTTAAAAAAAAACAATAACTTCGCCCATTAAATTCGTCCACGCGACTGAGCCGACTCGCTTTCTAATTGCAGCAACACAATGACTTGTACGACTTGTGCCACCCTGTATAAGTGTAACCGTGGATGTACTGGCATTTATTCCAAATGCAATGAAATAATAGTGTAACTAAAATATATAGGAACACAACATAAATAATAATAATCATAAAATAAATAAAAACTTCATTAATGGTGTGTAATAAAGTGTTAGTAGTGTTAATATTGTATTTTTACAATACAATACAATATTAACCCACTTTACACACATTTACGAAATTTTTCATTCGGTTTAATCAGTTTTTGTCTCTTTTGAAATTTTTTTTTTTTTTGAAAAACGTTGCCCCACTCTATTATTTCTCCTGTGTCGTGGGTACAGTTTACAAACATACATGTCACATGCACACACAACCAGACCCGAAACAACTATCTGTAGATCATACAAATATTTGTTCCGTGCGGGGATTGAACCCGCGACACATAGCGCAGAAAGCTAATCGCTTAGCCACTGCGCTAACCGTGTCGTCAATATCTATTGTTTTTTGTTAAAAACCTGCTGCTGACTTGTTGCTTGTATTGTGGAATCCTCAGGACTTACATTAAATTGATTGCTACAGAAAGTCTATTATACCTCGTAAAGATTATACCAAAAAATTTTAGAACCGACTTTGGAAGCGGTTTTCAATTCGAAGCGTTGATTCTAATTCTGATAATTAAATTTATATCTATCTATCTAGAGTGTGATAAAATATCACCCTGTATATAAAAACCAAGTTTGACAGTAAACGGCTATTTTTTAAACACTTGTGTTTATTTCTGAACCAGTGTAAAGTAAAACCACATTTGAAGTTAAACCTCAGTCCATATTTGTCTGCAGTGTACCCCCTGCCACTCAGCGGTGCACGCGGGTTCGCCTTTTTGTTTTCCTTTATTGTTTGAACTTTTGTTCTCGACTGTATTATTTTCTTAACGCTGTGTACTTTGAGCGATGTTTTTGAATTTCGAACGAAATGACCGAATATGTTTCAAGGAATCGTTTTTCTTTATTATGGTTCGATATGTTTTTTAAAAATTGGTGTTATTTTTGTATTTGGAAAGGTGGCTCGGTTAAATATTTGTCTGCATTTATACTTTACAAATTATTTAAAAACTTAATTAAAGTGTTAGAGACATAGCTAGCGCATTATCGCGGAATAAACCAACGATTGAGGGTAATCAGAGCCCAGTTACATAGTCTAAACATTCTAAAAACATTTCACTGATTTTATATCTAACCTATTATTCTTTTTGTCAACAGTTCAGAAACGCGCACGCATCACAGAAGTCTGCTCCAGTCCATCACCGCCAACAGAATCTCAGCAAGAATCCAAAACACCCGCGCCCACCCCTCCGCTCGCTACCCCACCCCCTCGCTCGCCCTCAGACCACGAACTCAACGTCGAAGAAGAGTTAGAAGAAACAGAACCTTCTCTGACACCTGAGAACCTGTCAATGAAGGAAAGAGATGACATACCGGTAAAGAAAGAAGACGACGATAAATGGGACAACCCTGACTTCAAATATAAAATGTTCCGACGAGAGAGGAAAGAAACAGTTGAAACTGTAACAGAAGATCCTTCTCCATACCAGAAGTCTCCAGTTGATGTCTTAATAAAGGTATTTCCTCGAAGAAGCCGGCAAGAAATTGAAGGCATTCTATCCAGATGTAAAGGAGATGTGGTAGCCGCAATGGAAATGATGATCAACGGGGAAAACTCGACCCCGTACCAAGTAACTCAGGAATCACCTCCATACATGCAGTACCAGTCAAAGTCCGCCTTCTCCCCTCTATCAAACCAAAGCTTCAAATTCTCTCCATCTCGTCGATTTTTGACGCCACCGTACAGTGGTACGGGGTACCTTCCAACAGTGATCCGACCACCTCCGGAGTACCTGTCTTCGTTCATGCCACCTTCAGAACTCATGTACGGGAGGCAGCTGCAAGTTCCTTCACCAGGAACTTCTCCAACGTCAGATAATACGAATAATGAAGGATTTTCTGATTAGGGGTACCTGAAATATTGGACAGTGTTGTAAAAGTGCTTGTGTGACCGGGATTAGAAACTTTATGGTAAAGATGACTGGTGCGATTTTTGAATGGATATTTCTGAAAATTCTTGTACCTTTAGCCGTGGTTTCTGTATCTAAACACGTTAAGATATAAATAGGACCCAAATTGATTCTGCTTGAAACAACGGTCTCCCGAACAAAGTGTCGTTAGTCTCTTTGGACGTCTTTCACTAAGCCCACATGGTGTTTTGTATTTGTCATGTTGAAATAAAGATGTATCGAAAAAATAAACCGAATATCGGGTTTTCTTAATATTGCATTAGAAATATCTTTACTTTAAACCTTACAATTGTACCACCATTTCTGTCCCAATGTTGGCGCGGGCTTCTTCTCAGAATGAGAAAGGAATTATGATCCCACAAGAATTCGATATGTTGGACGTGCGAGCTGGGTTGGAGTCAGACCCTCCTGCGTTGACGGCAAGCCTTCAACCGCTAGGATGTCACTTCTATTGTAAATACGTAATTATTTAATTATGCTTTCTCCTTAACTATTATATATACGGTAGGTATACTATTATACGTACTTATAAATCGAAGTCATAATTCCGAATAGTTTCTAGTACTCAATCTGTAGTTGTAGAACATTATTAATTAGAATTACTACATTTTGAAAATGTAGCGTACAACGCTGTACAAATAATAATAATTATGTAAATAGATATAATAATGTTTTAAGTACGATTAATAATAGTTTTTTAGTTGAGTGTATTATGACATTACTGTCACTACTGTCTTACGGTCTTAACATTTGTTATGATGACTTATGATGGGTGGTTTAATCGCTTAACGTGACTAATAGTTAAATATCATCAAGTAAGACTTATTGTCAACTTTGGCATAAATTGCCATAATATATTTGAACATTTGAGTTATATTGTACAGTTTTCATTTAAAGTAGGTGATGATTGCACAAACTTTCAGAAGTATTTTAATGAAACTTGCAAAATTTATTATTTCTCGTATTTGATAATTATCGTCCTCGATAATGAATAAGCTAACGAACTAAGCGATTGGTATCCCAGCTAATCATAAAATTGCTATTTCCTTGTAAATATTACAAACCAATTTCTAAATTTTTAGATTTCAAATATTGTAGATCTAATTTTTAAGTGTCTGAATTCAAAACAGTTATTTAATTTTAGTTATATATTTTTTTTAATAGAGATCTATTATTAAATATTTACATTTTAGTGATAAACCAATATAATAATTGTAACATCTTGATACAAATACTCTCTATTATTACTTAGTGTTCAATAGTTAGATAATAATAGATAAAGTTAAATGTAAATAATAGTAATAGTAAAATGTTTACCCGGATATCTAGAGATGATAATAATTATTGTAATGTAAAATAATAATAAATAAACGTGCTCAATATAGACATGTGTATTATTTTATTTAACCACTGAAAGATTTTTGGAAGATCCTTGTATGAGGTTAGATATATGTGTAGGTATAGCTATAAACGGGGTGTTTTCCGCAAATCCACGCTTAATCGCGTTGGGGTGGAAAAATGCAATTTATTCGATCCACTCCAGTTCTTCGAGAAAAGCCAGCAGACGCTTGACGTTGCCGGTTATTTTCCGGAGGATACCTGGGTCTTGTATGTGGCGACCTCAGGGTAGTTCAGTAGAACGTGGGCTGCCGTTTCTTCCTCCTCCATGCCTGCTCTGCACAGAGGACTGTCTGTAATTCCTATAACGAAAATTTGTTGTATGAGCTTACAAGAACATATTGTAAACAAGTGATAATCAATCTTTTAACGGAGCGTAATCATCATTTATTCAAACTGTTAATTGCATAGCTAGCTGGTTAACTCCAAGAGTCCCATATACAGCAATGTGGATGTTTATAGATTGGTATAATGATGATAATAATTTATTTAATTAATATTTATACGGTTTAACTACCGTACATCGATTTCTGTTTACATTAAAATCTCAATAGCTCTCCTCTATACGCTAAGCGTGTTTTGCTATTGAGCCATTTCTATAAAAACCCTATTTTAAATTTATAAAACCATTCAAAAAACGTCATTACCAAGTACAATGGGCAACATTGGCGGTAGTACACTTTGCTAACAAAATTCTTTGCACGGTTCGCGATGAACTAACCACGCCTAAATTTTGCTTTCGCCAATGAGAGCAGATATAAGTATACCTGTGATAAGAGCGGCCACAACGCGGTGTCATATTACGACAAGATCTTTTGGCGCAATTAATGCTGAATAAAAACGATCACACCACACACAGTCACAGTCGCCCTCGCATAATTATTTATCAAATTATTAATCACAATCACTCTATTTAAGGTATTCTAACGTCCAATGTAAACGTCCAATTTCGCACAATTCACTTAACTGTTCACTAAAACTACCTATTCTACGTTAATTGTCCTGCCCCTATAAAAATAAAGCGTCCAATTTCGGAAAATCACAGTAAAGGCGGTGAAACTCCTGCGCTTCCGAAATTGTAAAATAATGACGCTTGCGACATCACAGAACCGCGGCGACACACTCACCTACATATGTAGGCTTAACGGGGGCAGGCGCAGGGAATCGAAAAGAAAGTGAAATAGAAACAAACAAACTTAGATTTGTTTCTTTCGCGCATACTTAATCTTCCATTGACGTAAGAGTACATAATATGAAGTAATAACTTCCGCATGCATTATTTATTTTCGTATCTAATTCTGATGACTCGCTTTGACTTTTATGGCTCAAGCATAAAGTATATCTGACAAATAACTATATGTATCACTGTTTTCCCTTACATATATTACTATTTTTAAATAGGCATGTCAATTACTTAAGATTTTAGCAACAAAAATAAATATAAATAAATAACACAATTTTTTATATAAATATCAGACTGAGCCACAGCGAAGCTTGACCAGGTTTAGCTAGTATTATTATAATCCAAATTATTTGAAAATAATCGCAAACGAAACCGTCGCAGTATAATAATTTTTTACCGCTGTAAGTAAAATATTTGTTTGAAATATTATACTTACGAGTATATCATTTGAGTAGATTCATCGAGACAAATTAATCGAACAGTAATATTTATTGTTACATGTATAATATGTTTATGGAATGGTATAATGCATTTTAGAAGTTTTGAAGTTTTGAAGCCAAATCAGTCGATGTCGATTTATATAAGTGAAACATGCTATTGAATTTTTTGTAATTTATAATTTATATAGTTTTATCAACACAAAGTACTAAGTCGATTTTTATTGTTATGTTTCTAAAATACATTCTCAACTTCTTAATTATCAAATCTAAAATTCTCAATTTCTCAGATCTAAAATTCTCAAATTCTCAAGTCACAAATTCTCAAATTTCAATTTCTCAAATCTCAAATTCTCAAATCTCAAATTCTCAGGTCTCGAATTCTCAAATCTTAAACTCTCAAATATCAACCTCTCAAATCTCAACTTCTCAAAACTCGAGTTCTCAAAACTCGAGTTCTCAAATCAATAATCTCAAATTCTCCAATTCAAATATCTCAAATTTCAACATCTCAAATCTTAAATTCTCAAACTCAAATTTCAACATCTCAAAACTCAAATTTTCAAATCACAAATTCTCAAACTCAAATATCTCAAATTTCAACTTCTCAAATCTCAAATTCTCAAATTCTCAAGACAAATTCTCAAATTCTCAAACTCAAATATCAAGCTCTCATATTTCAACTTCTCAAAAGTAAATTCTCAAATCACATATTCTCAAACTCAAATATCTCAAATTTCAACTTCTCAAAACTGAAATTCTCAAATCTCAAATGACAAATTCTCAAACTCAAATATCTCAAATTTCAATTTCTCAAAAGTCAAATTCTCATATCACAAATTCTCAAACTCAAATAACTCAAATTTCAAATTCTCAAACTCAAATATAAAGCTCTCAAATGTCAACTTCTCAAAACTCAAATTCTCAAATCTCAAATGACAAATTCTCAAATTCTCAAACTCAAATATCTCAAAACTCAAATTCTCATATCACAAATTCTCAAACTCAAATATCTCAAATTTCAACTGCTCAAAACTCAAATTCTCATATCACAAATTCTCATACTCAAGTATCTCAAATTTCAACTTCTCAAATCTCAAATTCTCAAATTCTCAAGACAAATTCTCAGATTCTCAAACTCAAATATCAAGCTCTCATATTTCAACTTCTCAAATCACATATTCTCAAACTCAAATATCTCAAATTTCAATTTCTCAAAACTCAAATTCTCAAATCTCAAATGACAAATTCTCAAACTCAAATATCTCAAATTTCAACTTCTCAAAACTCAAATTCTCATATCACAAATTCTCAAACTCAAATAACTCAAATTTCAACATCTCAAATCTCAAATTCTCAAACTCAAATATAAAGCTCTCAAATGTCAACTTCTCAAAAATCAAATTCTCAAATCTCAAATGACAAATTCTCAAATTCTCAAACTCAAATATCTCAAAACTCAAATTCTCATATCACAAATTCTCAAACTCAAATATCTCAAATTTCAACTGCTCAAAACTCAAATTCTCATATCACAAATTCTCAAACTCAAGTATCTCAAATTTCCACTTCTCGAAACTCAAATTCTCAAATCACAAATTCTCAAATTCTCAAACTCAAATATCTCAAATTTCCACGTCTCGATACTCAAATTGTCAAATCTCAAATGACAAATTCTCAAATTCTAAAACTCAAATATCTCAAAACTCAAATTCTCATATCACAAATTCTCAAAATCAAATATCTCAAATTTCAACTGCTCAAAATTCAAATTCTCAAATCTCAAATCACAAATTCTCAAATTCGCAAACTCAAATATCTCAAATTTCAACTTCTCAAATTCTCAAGTCTCGAGTTCTCAAATCTCAACTTCTCAACTTCTCAAATCTCAAAATCTCAAATGACAAATTCTCAAATTATCAAACTTAAATATCTCAAAATTCAAATTCTCATATCACAAATTCTCAAACTCAAATATCTCAAATTTCAACTGCTCAAAACTCAAATTCTCATATCAGAAATTCTCAAACTCAAATATCTCAAATTTCAACTTCTCAAATCTCAATTTCTCAAACTTAAATATCTCAAATTTCCACTTCTCGAAACTCAAATTGTCAAATCTCAAATGACAAATTCTCAAATTCTCAAGTCTCGAGTTCTCAAATCTCAAATTCTCCAACTCAAATATCTCAAATTTCAACATCTAAAATCTCAAATTCTCAAACTCAAATATCAAGCTCTCAAATTTCAACTTCTCAAAACTCAAATTATCAAATCTCAGATCACAAATTCTCAAACTCAAATATCTCAAATTTCAACTTCTCAAATTCTCAAACTCAATTATCTCAAATTTCAACTTCTCAAATATCAAATTCTCAAACTCAAATATCTCAAATTTCAACGTCTTAAAACTCTAATTCTCAAACTCAAATATCTCAAATTTCCACTTCTCGAAACTCAAATTCTCAAACTCAAATATCTCAAATTTTAACTTCTCAAATTCTCAAACTCAAATATCTCAAATTTCCACTTCTCGAAACTCAAATTCTCAAACTCAAATATCTCAAATTTCAACTTCTCAAATTCTCAAATTCAAATATCTCAAATTTCATCTTCTCAAAACTCAAATTCTCAAACTCAAATATCTCAAATTTCAACTTCTCAAATCTCAAATTCGCAAATTCAAATATCTCAAATTTCATCTTCTCAAAACTCAAATTCTCAAACTCAAATATCTCAAATTTCAACTTCTCAAAACTCAAATTCTCAAACTCAAATATCTCAAATTTCCACTTCTCGAAACTCAAATTCTCAAATCACAAATTCTCAAACTCAAATATCTCAAATTTCAGCTTCTCAAAACTCAAATTCTCAAACTCAAATATCTCAAATTTCAACTTCTCAAAACTCAAATTCTCAAACTCAAATATCTCAAATTTCCACTTCTCGAAACTCAAATTCTCAAATCACAAATTCTCAAACTCAAATATCTCAAATTTCAGCTTCTCAAATTCTCAAGTCTCGAGTTCTCAAATCTCAAATTCTCCAACTCAAATATCTCAAATTTCAACATCTAAAATCTCAAATTCTCAAACTCAAATATCAAGCTCTCAAATTTCAACTTCTCAAATCTCAAATTCTCAAACTCAAATATATCAAATTCGCAAATTCTCAAATTTTCAAACTCAAATATCTCAATTTTCAACATCTCAAATCTCAAATTCTTAAACTCAAATATCAAGCTCTCAAATTTCAACTTCTCAAAACTCAAATTCTCAAATCTCAAATTCTCAAACTCAAATACCTCAAATTTCAACTGCTCAAAACTCAAATTCTCAAACTCAAGTATCTCAAATTTCAACTATTCAAATCTCAAATTTTCAAACTCAAATATCTCAAATTTCAACTACTCTAAACTCAAATATCTCAATTCTCAACATCTCAAATCTCAAATTCTTAAACTCAAATATCAAGCTCTCAAATTTCAACTTCTCAAAACTCAAATTCTCAAATCTCAAATTCTCAAATTCTAAAACTCAAATATCTCAAAACTCAAATTCTCAAATCTCAAATTCTCAAATTCTAAAACTCAAATATCTCAAAACTCAAATTCTCAAATCTCAAACTCAAATATCTCAAATTTCAACTGCTCTAAACTCAAATATCTCAATTTTCAACATCTCAAATCTCAAATTCTTAAACTCAAATATCAAGCTCTCAAATTTCAAACTTCTCAAAACTCAAATTCTCAAATCTCAAATTCTCAAATTCTAAAACTCAAATATCTCAAAACTCAAATTCTCAAATTCAAATATCTCAAATTTCAACTTCTCAAATCAATAATCTCAAATTCTCCAATTCAAATATCTAAAATTTCAACATCTCAAATCTCAAATTTCAACATCTCAAATCTCAAATTCTCAAACTCAAATTTCCACTTCTCGAAACTCAAATTCTCAAATCACAAATTCTCAAACTCAAATACCTCAAATTTCAACTAATCAAAACTCAAATTCTCAAACTCAAGTATCTCAAATTTCAACTACTCAAATCTCAAATTCTCAAACTCAAATATCTCAAATTTCAACTTCTCAAAACTCAAATTCTCATATCACAAATTCTCAAACTCAAATATCTCAAATTTCAACTTCTCAAATTCTCAAACTCAAATATCTCAAATTTCAATTTCTCAAATCTCAAATTCTCAAATTCAAATATCTCAAATTTCAACTTCTCAAAACTCAAATTCTCAAATCTCAAATTTTTTCAACTGCTCTGAACTCAAATATCTCAATTTTCAACATCTCAAATCTCAAATTCTTAAACTCAAATATCAAGCTCCCAAATTTCAACTTCTCAAAACTCAAATTCTCAAATCTCAAATTCTCAAATTCTAAAACTCAGATATCTCAAAACTCAAATTCTCAAATCTCAAATTCTCAAACTCAAATATCTCAAATTTCAACTTCTCAAATCAATAATCTCAAATTCTCCAATTCAAATATCTCTAATTTCAACATCTCAAATCTCAAATTTCAACATGTCATATCTCAAATTCTCAAATTCAAACTCAAATTTCCACTTCTCGAAACTCAAATTCTCAAATCACAAATTCTCAAATCACAAATTCTCAAACTCAAATATCTCAAATTTCCACTTCTCAAATCTCAAATTCTCAAACTCAAATATCTCAAATTTCATCTTCTCAAAACTCAAATTCTCAAACTCAAATATCTCAAATTTTAACTTCTCAAATTCTCAAGTCTCGAGTTCTCAAATCTCAAATTCTACAACTCAAATATCTCAAATTTCAACATCTAAAATCTCAAATTCTCAAACTCAAATATCAAGCTCTCAAATTTCAACTTCTCAAAACTCAAATTATCAAATCTCAGATCACAAATTCTCAAACTCAAATATCTCAAATTTCAACTTCTCAAATTCTCAAACTCAATTATCTCAAACTTCAACTTCTCAAATATCAAATTCTCAAACTCAAATATCTCAAATTTCAACGTCTCAAAACTCAAATTCTCAAACTCAAATATCTCAAATTTCCACTTCTCGAAACTCAAATTCTCAAACTCAAATATCTCAAATTTCAACTTCTCAAATTCTCAAACTCAAATATCTCAAATTTCCACTTCTCGAAACTCAAATTCTCAAACTCAAATATCTCAAATTTCAACTTCTCAAATTTCAACTTCTCAAATTCTCAAACTCAAATATCTCAAATTTCAACTTCTTCAATCTCAAATTCTCAAATTCAAATATCTCAAATTTCATCTTCTCAAAACTCAAATTCTCAAACTCAAATATCTCAAATTTCAACTTCTCAAATCTCAAATTCGCAAATTCAAATATCTCAAATTTCATCTTCTCAAAACTCAAATTCTCAAACTCAAATATCTCAAATTTCAACTTCTCAAAACTCAAATTCTCAAACTCAAATATCTCAAATTTCCACTTCTCGAAACTCAAATTCTCAAATCACAAATTCTCAAACTCAAATATCTCAAATTTCAGCTTCTCAAATTCTCAAGTCTCGAGTTCTCAAATCTCAAATTCTCCAACTCAAATATCTCAAATTTCAACATCTAAAATCTCAAATTCTCAAACTCAAATATCAAGCTCTCAAATTTTAACTTCTCAAAACTCAAATTATCAAATCTCAAATCACAAATTCTCAAACTCAAATATCTCAAATTTCAACTTCTCAAATTCTCCAACTCAACTATCTCAAATTTCAACTTCTCAAATATCAAATTCTCAAACTCAAATATCTCAAATTTCAACGTCTCAAAACTCAAATTCTCAAACTCAAATATCTCAAATTTCCACTTCTCGAAACTCAAATTCTCAAACTCAAATATCTCAAATTTCAACTTCTCAAACTCAAATATCTCAAATTTCAACTTCTCAAATCTCAAATTCTCAAATTCAAATATCTCAAATTTCAACCTCTCAAAACTCAAATTCTCATATCTCAAATTCTCCAACTCAAATATCTCAAATTTCAACATCTAAAATCGCAAATTCTCAAACTCAAATATCAAGCTCTCAAATTTCAACTTCTCAAAACTCAAATTATCAAATCTCAAATCACAAATTCTCAAATTCTCAAACTCAAATATCTCAAATTTCAACTTCTCAAAACTCAAATTTTCATATCACAAATTCTCAAACTCAAATATCTCAAATTTCAACTTCTCAAAACTCAAATTCTCAAACTCAAATATCTCAAATTTCAACTTCTCAAAACTCAAATTCTCAAATCTCAAATGACAAATTCTCAAACTCAAATATCTCATTTACAACTGACTCAATGGTGTAGTGGTCGCAAGCGCGACTGCTGAGCGTGAGGTTCTGGATTCGGTTCCCGGGTCGGGGAAATTGTTATTGGGTTTTTCTGTATAGAAATCCTCAGTAGCAGCACCGAGTTTGGGGCTATGCCCGGTTGATGGCAACAGGCTCGCCCCCTGTTACATGGGACTTAATAACAGCATCGGCGAAATGTGGGTGCACAATAGTAGATACGCCTTTGTGGCTTTGTCTAACCTTTCGGGGATACAGGCGTGATGCTTGCTATGTTATGTTATGTTTTTCCATAAAGTGTTCTTTCATAAAGTGTAAGTTATTATTCTATAGGTACAGCGATTAGCTATTAATATAAATAAAACTAGCAAAGTTAACCGATCACTCTGTCTTCTCCCAATTTATTACGAACAAATAGGCGAAGTGGATTTAATACGTATGGATAATACTTTCTCGCTGTTTCATTCATAGCAACTAAAGAAGTACAAATTATTTTCTAACAAAAGTTTGGCGGGAAGTATGTTGCACAAAACTGGTTTTAAGAGGGCGTGGTTTTCGCTGTGGTCACAAGTTGGGTGCAAGCGATTTTAGTCTTATAGGTGGTTTACCTGCAATTTCGCCCATTGTACATACAGTTTCACGAACCTGAATTTTGATTTTATTACACGCTCTAGAATCAAAGACCCTAAGTTAATCAGTATACAAAGTGGTCCTGTGTTCAATTGCACATGCATGTGTACATATATGCTATAGGTATCTGTATCTTGTTGTAGAGACATAGACTAGGCCCACATGTCCATTGAGTGCGTCTTGCCTCCACAATGTCGTTATCTAGCTGACATACTAATTACTGGCTTCACTGCACAGAGACTACTCTGTGGCCTGGCTTCAGCTGTCAAACCTATACATGAATAAATATGGGCAGTGTACTTGTCTCAACCTTAATCTTCGGGTTGGGGCAGTGGCTAAGCGATTTTTTTTGCGCTAAGTGTCGTGTGTTCGATTTCCGCACGGAACAAATATCGTATGTTTAATCAAATAATGATTTATTTTCTGCAAATAATTCCGTACAGGAAGCTTTCACAAGTCTTTTTGAGATCTAGATGGCGCCGGCGTTTCCTACTGATTGCTTCTGAAAAGAAGAGCCGAAACAAAGTCAAAGGTTTCTTTTTTAAAGACCAGAATTTAAAAATGTTTTGAGTTTACATGTCTCAACTTACGGGACACATGCATCATTCATCGTGGAGCTCAACCCAACCCAAGTTTGTGAACTGTACCCACGATACAGGAGAAATCCGAGTGTCTAATTAATTAAGTAAGAAGATTCAACACAATTAAAGCAACGTAAACATTACGTCACTGGTCTAGTGGTAGCAGCTGAGTAGGAGGTCCTGGTTTCGATGCCCAGATCGGGCTAAGTTTTATGGGGATTTTCTTAAATATCACTAGCACCCCGGAGTTTTGAATTAAGCCTGGAAGATAGCAATAGACTCATCCCTATTCAATGGCTGACAACGGCATCGGCGAAACGTGGTTGCCCTTATGTATTTTTTAAAGCAGGATACGAAATAGCATGTTTATTAGCGATACCAACTGTCACTGTTTCCATACGTAATAAGAGCGCCGGACACTTTTCAATCGAAGAAATTTTTTTTATACTTATATTTTTTTACCTTTTTTTTTCATATATTTTGCATAAATTCCTATTGAACATTCTTATACACCTGGTCATTTTAATATGAAATGTTAATTTATTTTATCATAATAATAGTTATAATGTGAAGTAATATTGTAATGTAAAATATGTATTTTTTTTAAATAAAATCTTTAAAATTATTATTGTTAACTATTATTTTGAAAAGACTATATCGACTGTGAACTGGCAACTAGTGCTATCTCATTTTTGACAACATTACAGGATTAAGAAGAAACTATCGACCGCGTTGTGCATACAACGCGGTCGATGTTAGTACAAATTGAATGAATTCGATTTTGGCGTCTAATTTTGATTGAAGTAAAATATGCTTGTTGCAGCGCTGCCGGGCATGAAATAGTTTAAAATGGTATAACCAAGTAAAATCCTCATAAAATCAAGATAGGACATGTTGCCAGTTCACAGTCGATATGTAGAATTACTTGCCGGTCTCTTCTCTGTGTAGTGCCTGCAAAGTACCAATAGAAAAACCTTTAAATTTGACTTTGAAGAAAGTAATAAAACAATTGAACTTTGACAGGAATCAAGCACCAAACAATCTTGATACTTGTCAGTCAACCCTATTCGCTCGCTTAGCAACTCGACGAGACATCAATGGTCACTAAGCTAGCGTCAACTCGACGTCGACGTGGACACAATGACGTCACTCGTGCGGCCGAGTGGACGCCATCGGACGTGCTGCGGGTCGTATTGTTTAGCAAATTGGACGCATGGAGGAAGATTGTCGTGTTGTGTTCTGCATTGCTGTTTTGTTTATGTTTGGTGACGGGTGTGTGAGGTGCCTTTCTTTTCAAATTAGATTAGTAGTTTTAGACTTCATTAAGAATTACCCTTCATTTGGAATCTGAGTTTGCTCAAATAAGACGCATTCTTTTATTCAATAGAAATAGATGTCGGCATCCATAAATCTTCCACAAATGGAGGAGAGTGCGACCTCTAAGCGGGAGGTCTTCGGTTCGATTTTCAAGTCAGGCTTAGTGTTAATGGGATTATCGAAATTCTCAGTTGCAGTCCCAGGCAGTCCAGGTTTATAAATCACTACATATTATAAAACAAAGTCCCCCGCCGCGACTGTCTGTCTGTTTGCGATAAACTCATGAACGGATTTTCATGCGGTTTTCACCAATAGAATAATTCATGAGGAAGGTTTAGGTGTATAATTCATTAAGGTTTTGTATAAATTGGCTGAGATATGACGATGATAAGTGGAAGATGACATACAGAAAGTTAATCATTTAGATTCTGCACCGTGTCGTCAAACCACATGAATGTGGATTAACTACCACACATAAGTTAGCGATTAAAAAAAAAAAGTTTGCAACTGACAGCTTAAATTCAAAAACAGAATCAAAACGCATACGTCACGTTGTATTACCGAGCTCGCTCATTTGATCTGATTACGTCGTCCGCGCCGGACGGCACGCGACCGCTGCAAACCGGACTATTATTTCAATTTAACCGCTTTTTAATTCATTGTTTGTTAAATTTTAAATACAGGGGGTGGTTTTAAAGAAATGTACTGAATATAAAATCCGTGGGAATTTGTTTGCGTTTTGTTGTTGATTGAACTGTAGGTGATTAGTGGCAGGATTATGTATGGTAGATTTGTTAGATGTATGTTTTGTGATTCTCATGAATATTTAATGAGCAATAAGGTTTACTATTTTTTTTAATGTAAGTAAACGTTTTCAATAACTGGTGTCTGAGGAAATAGATCTTTTTTTTTTCGAATTTTCTAAAATCGTAGTATAAAAATATTGGTGAGTATAATAGTCACCCCTTTTCGGCTTGATATGTGTGGCTATATTCCTGTTCACAATATTCTGAATCACGATTTTCCATTAAAAAATGACATTACTATATAAATATGTTGAATTAAATAATTTAATGGTGCTTGGTGCTACGAGCGTAGCTCCGTAGCAATTTCGTAGCACCTCTTTTCTTCTAATAAAGACACACGCATAATGTTTTCTCAGGTATGATTTTAAATTGTTTTTTGAGTGTTCATTAATGATCTTATACTGATAATCCTGCACACTCTGGGAATCGAATCGAAGACCTCATGCTCAGTAACAGCGCATGCGCACATTAGACTAATAAAGTAGTTACCGATGTGGAGTTTCCCCTTTTATATAATAATATTTAGTACGCTATAAGAAAGTGGTAAGAACAATGCAAGTTGGTGTGTCATTTATTACGACACTGGGACTGCCCGTTACTTGTTTAGCTAAGGACGGTAGTATGCCACACCGCACCATTCACTTAATTATGTAACAATACAGTAGTAAATTAGAATAGTGGAAATCGAAAACTCAGTATGGAATTCAAAAGGCCTACAACGAACGGTCATAGAAATATTGTTTTAATCACTTGACGGCACGGTTGGCGCAATGGTTGAGAGATCGACTGTTGCGCTACGTCTCGCGGATTCGATTTCCGCACGGATCAAATAATATTTCTCGATAATGTTTCTCGTCTGGATATTAGTGTGTGTGAATATATGTGTTTGTAAACGCATCCACGATACAGGAATTATTCAAAGGGTGGGGCAACGTTTAATAAAAAAACAACATAACATTGGAGGAAATAATATGATGATCACAATAACTTTTTCTTAGCACATGAAGTAATTAGGCCATTTATATAGGTCAACCTGCTAATTAGTAAAATAAATTGTGAATGAAAATTAAGCATAAATAACTATCACAGATAATACTTGAGAATAAACAAATAATTCCCTGCCTCATTCCTGCATTAGCCCATCCATTAAAATCCACCATAATTCAATACTTTCTTCTAACTTCGCTATCACTATTACAATAAGTTCGTGCAGAGTGAGACAGAAATACAACTCTAGACCAAGAGTGAAAGGGACGGAGGACCCTTTGTAGAAGTTTCAGCCTTACAAAAGAGTCAAGATGGAAAATTGTAAAATTTTAACGATTAACTGCAAACTGTGGTTATTGGATCAGAAATACGGTTCAAAGTTTTTTTATTTCACGCTTACTTGCCATTAAGGATAAGCAGGGAGTGATAGATTCCGGCAATTAATTATATGGAGGAACGAGGTATGGTGTTCCTCCATTGAAAAGGGAGGATCCTCCGACCAGGCAAGGTCGTTAGCCTGGCGGGACGAAGCCCGACAGTTGATGTCGGATATTCGTATATGTGTTAGAATTGTTGTAAACTTTCATAGTGCGATTCAGGGTTTGTTGTTGTAGTTAACTGCGATAGATGGCGCTTTACTTTTTGCCATGTTGCGAGTAGTTGTCGCTACAAATTACACACCTGTTCCATACAGTATTGTTCAGAGACAAGCATCACGTATGTATTCGCGAAGGCAGAGGTGCACTCACATTTCGGCGATGCTGTTATTAAATGTGATGTAGATGTGTTAGAGGAAGAAGAAGAAGCCTCCTTGTCGGAACCAGTGCGGTACTGCGCTGGCAGGACCCAACATGCTGTTACGACCAGCAGTACCGACAACGCTGCTCTTCGTGTCCAGACTGCACCACTCTACGAAGGTTGAGGAGATCGTGGAGTACGTGCGCGTCAAGACCAACTGGACCTTGAGGATCGAGAGGTTGGAGCCGCGTCACAACACGAACTTCAAGTCGTTCGTGGTGCGAGTTCCGACACACCATCTCGAGAAGTTCCTCAAGTAAGAGTTATGGCCGAAAGGTGTTGTGTATCGTCGGTTTCGTGGCCGCCTACATGACACCAGTCAGCGAAACACGACGCCGACACTTCGTGTGCACTAGTTTTAGTTATTATGTAATATATATTTATAGTATTTTTAAGTTTTATTTTATATGGTATTTTGTATGGTATTGTATATGTTTATATGGGCCTGAAATAAAGGGATAAATAAAAAAAAAAAAAAAATTAAGCCCCATGTAATGACGTCACGGTTGGCACAGTGGTTGAGAGATCGGCGGATCTCTCTCCGGTCGTGTCGGATTGCCGTCCCATCGGACTATGAGAGTGAAGGAATAGAGAGAGCACCTGTGTTTGCGCACACACTTGTGCTCTATAATATCTCCTGCGTAGTTGGCTAATCTCCGGTGAGATTGGCCGCCGAAACCGAAATCGGTGAGGAGAACATTATTAATAGGGGGCGAGCCTATTGCCTTCAACCGGGCACAGTAAGTAAGCGCAATTACTGAGCGTTAGTTCTTCCGTCTAATCTCTGTTTGGGCTTCTTGAGGGATTGGGTGTTATTTGGTTTTTCTGTATGGAAATTCTTAGTAGCAGCACGAAGTCTGGTGCCCGAAAGGGGAATAAGCTCGCCCTCTATAACATGGGACTGTATTACGACATCCGCGTAATGTGGATGTACATTATTCAACCTCTGCCTAACCCTTCGGCAAATACAGGCGTAATGATATGTTATGTTAGTCCTTGTGTAATATTACTCAATGTGAGCGGGTCTTATTAAAGTAACATGAAACCCGATTCACTGTAAACTATTATTTTGAATCAAAGACTATCTATGGAGTTCCTTGCCAGTCTATATATAGGACCAACCTACTTTGGAACCTTGCACCTAGATTCTTAACGTTTTAAAAGTCCCTGCAGAGGCCCATGTGAAATAAAGAACTTTGGACTATTCGCGAATCTTTGATAAAGTTAAAAAAACACAAGTTTTATGACGATACGGCCATAAATCGTTATCATTAAAAGAGGCAGAAAACTGACGAATTTTAACGACAACGATTAAACATTAATAGGTCAGGTGATAATAATCATCAATAACCCAATAACACTATAACTTGTACACCCTCCCCCACAAGTTGATTATCCAATCTAACGCTATCCAAACATTTTAATTACCCAACTCTGTCCAGTGTCCAGCGCAGGCGTCATAAATACGAATTAAAAACAAAAACAAAATGTCCGCGGGTTAGACGACGGAGGGGCATGCGGCGCGGGGCGGGGGACGTGTTTCAATAATAAAAATAATTACCGAGTCAGTGTTAGTGACAGCGGTGGACCGGCTCGCGACGGTGGAGACCACTTGCGGAGGATTCATTTTGTTTCATAATTTTGTTTCGTAATGTCAAATTAGTCTGATCAGTACTTGTAGACAAGTGGACAATCTGCAATGCCTAGAATAGAAAGGTTTAACAAAAGCGTTTAGAAAAAATGTACTCAATTGATTTAAGCTGTGAAATAATCACACGTTTCATACATGTTAATTCCATACGTCAGACGAGGACAGGGTTGGCGCAGTGGCTAAGCGATTAGCTTTTTGCGCTTCGTGCTGCTGGTTCAATTTCCGCGCGGAACAAATATTTGTATGATCTACTGGCGGTTGTTTCGGGTTTGGTTGTCTGTGCATGTAACATGTATGTTTCTAAACTGTACCCATGATACAGGAGAAATATAAGAGACGAACAAATAAAAATAAAATAAAAACATTTTGCTGGCGTTTCTGTTTTCTTGTGATTGTAAATTGCACTTCTCCAAAAAGGATGCCTTAGTTAGAATGCTTTAGATGAATCAATGATTCACATCCCTTTGCAACAAACAGAAAAAAAATCCAGTAGGTACTTTATGATAAAAGCCGACTCCACATAACCTTACCCCTTTCGAGAGCGGCGCGAATATAAAATGTGAGAGCGCGCCACAAGTATTGCGAATTAATCGAAACAGGAACACAATCGAAACCCTCCCCTTTTGCCCGATACACCCCAATATTGCCCCGTGATCCCCCTAAACGGAAGAGTTCAAATCTCTTAGACATCGATATTTGTTTGTGATATAACTGAATACAGGTTGCCTATTTAGGTGTTGTGACGAATCCAGACTTTATGCGTTACGGTTAGACGATGCTTGAAATAGAGGTTTGGAAAAGCGGAGGCTTTAGCTCAGCAGTGGGATATATAATGGTACTAGCTGTCTATATTGCCTTATACCTTTTGGTGAAATGGTGTGCACTAGCTCACATGTGGAAACGTTTCTGCTAAGCTTTAATTATTGTAATAGCATTCTTGAATTATATTCTTTTTTATTATTGTATAATGACAGACATGGGAGTGTTGCTGGGGAGTTTGTTGGGCCGTCTCTTCTCCCCAAGCTAAAACACATTAGAGGCGGTCAAGGGCGGGCGTATTAGTTCTGTCCATAATATGTGACGTTCAAAAAGCACTAGTAGTATTTTGAATAAATGAATTTTGAATTTGAATACTAGAAAACGCCAGTAATTTTAACCAAACCTTTTTTTGTAACTTAATTTTTTGTACTGTTTTATTGATCTCTATCTATGTAGGTATATGGACTGCCTCATTGGGCTAGGGGTTTCCTTATACGGCATACGGTTCCATTGGCTTGAAAAAGCCTGTTGTAATTCCGATTTTATTTTATGTACTAGTATCATTATTTTCTATAACATTCGATTTTTTGTTGGCTTATTATGAAGATGAAGATGTTTGATTTCTTCATTGATCTTGAAGTGCGACTGCTGATTGTGAGGTCCATCGTTTGATAACGGGTCGGGCATAATAGATGGCAATTAGCTCGCCCCCTATTACATGGGACTCAATAACATCATCGGCGATATTTAGGTGTACATAGTACATCATCATCATCAGCCAGAAGACGTCCACTGCTGAACGAAGGCCTCCCCCAAGGGTCGGGGGGGGGGGGGGGGGGGGAGGGTTGCCCATAATCCCCACGCTTGGCAGGCGGCTTGGGGATCTCAGTGGCTCACCGATTAGTGAGAGGACGCTGCTGCCCGTCCTCCGGTTTCTGGCCGCAGTTTTAAGACATACCTGGGTCTGTACATAGTACACCTCTGCCTAACTCTTCGGGGAATACAGGCGTGATGCTATGTTATGTTATTATGAAGATCATTCTTCACTTAAGATTAAAGTTTCAAACGTCGTAACCCGAGCGTATTCCCATTGCGGTCGTCACATTCAACACTAATTGTACTCGTTTTGTGTTACTATAAAAACTCAGGCAGCACCGCGACCGTAAGTAGTTAAAACGTCAATAACGATCGTCATTCGAAACCATTCAAGTACTATCGATTACTATTGTACAATCATTTTATGAATAAAAACCTTTTTTCTTACAACCTTTTCGATAATTGTTTTCCTACAAAATTATCGATGCGTACGACATAGACTTTATTGTAAGTGATCAAGGCTTATTTTTGGATGAATTATGTGAGATTTAAATATTTTTGCGTGGGCTGGGATAGAGCTGAATTATTATTGTTTGTTATTTTTTTTTGTGAATTTTTATTGTTATTGTTGACATGTGAGAGGCAATCTGAATAGAGAGACTAGAGAAGGGTTTACGATGAAAACCGCATAATATTAGCTTTTCTATTGATTTGTAAAGTTTGTTTTTGGTAGCATATCAATTGATAGATATAAGATTATTTAAATCTAACCCTGAAGTTCTATTGTATACATTAATTATACATTTTTTTATGCTTTCTAATGGGTTTTACAAAGCGGAATATTGAGTGTAGCAGCATTTATAATTGTTAATGTTAAAATAAATGTCTTGAAGATAAATAAATATTGAAATTACTTAAACGAAGAAAAAAAAAACAACGAGAAAACAATCTTCAGCTAGTATTAAACTCTTAAGTGTTACAGTTACGGCCATGGTATGCAACACTAATATTTGTTATTAAAATAAAGTCTCCTAGAAAAACAAATAAAAATAATAATAAAAGCACATGAATACAAATAATAAGAGTTGTATGGCTTCAGAAACCAAGAAAAAAATATGATTAGTAAAAAAAGCTGCCAACAAAATTAAAAATGTAACAAATCTGGTCTCCAGTACACCGTGAAACAACAAATTAGGGCGAAACCACACGTGCGTTAGTGCGACCGCGCGGATAATCGCAAATTGTGCAAACAGCCTATTTGTGGGGGAACTTCTGCGAATATCAAGTGTCGACAGTTTTAATTTCGTTAAAATTGTAGGCTTTTTTTTGAGGAAACGAATTACATTTATAGGAAGCGTACAATTTTTTTTTGTTCGTTCATTTTTGCATGCACTGATAGCCTAGCGGTTGAATGCTTGCCTTTCATGCAGGCGGGTCTGAGCACAACACCTAGCATAGCGGTCGACTGTTCAACCACTGCGCTGTGGTTGATCACCAACATCATTTGACATAATATACATTATCTGTATCATCAGAGACAATAATTCTTTGTAATTTTTCAGTAAAAGCTTTTATTTCATGCAACCCTATTGTAGATATAACAAAAATATTGCAACAGGTTGCCACAAAAAGTAACCGATACATTTCGTTTCCCATGCTGATCAATATCAAGATATAATCGCTAAAGGGATATCTTTCCAAAAGGAGAAAAGAATCCTCCCCCAACCGCATTGTAACAAAACCAAAATCCACTTGTTGGCAACGAAGCTTCAATATTTGTTCAGGACAATTGCGCTAAATGTTCTCAGATGATCAGATAGTAACACAATGGGTAACAAAAAAGGATAAAAAATTCAGTTTTTGTAACTATTATGTCAGTTTAACTTTATAAGACTACTGTTTGTTGGTTTTTGGCGAATGTTTATTTAACCATGCAATGCTACGTCAAAATTTGTTAAAATTTCTGTCTCACAAGTGTCTGCTAAATAAATTAATCTAGCTGATAAACTGTCTGATTCAATTATGTAGATATTAAAAGATAGCTACTAAGTGTCATTTTTATCTTCTTTTTTAATTTAAGAGCTTAGCTCTTGTCTGTGGAGGAATCGCCACTGTTCTCTATTTTCTACCTTCGTTTTGATCTCTTGATACGACTCTACCTCTATTTTCTCCTTTACTTGTTGTACAAAGCTACGTTTAGGTTTGCCTCTTCCTCTCTTTCCTTCAATTTTTCCTTCTGAAATTGTTTCGATAAAGTGATCATGTCGTATCATGTGGCTAATCATTTTTCCTTTCTTATCTATGGTTCTTAATAAATATCTTTCTTCATTAACCATTAATAGTACTTCCTCAATCTTTTTTTTTCTATCCAACTGATCTTTTCTAAGTCATATTTTATAGCATCATAGTATCACGCATGTATTCCCCGAAGCGATAGGCATAGGAGTACTATGTACACCTACATTTCTTCGATGCCGTTGTTGAGTACCATGTAATAGGAGGCGAGCCTATTGCCATCTACCGGGCACGGTTCCAGCCTCCGTCCTGCTACTGAGAATTTCAATACATTTTGTGTATTGAAATTCTTAGTAGCAAGACGGAGTCTGGAACCCAATAATACTTTGCCCGACACGGAAAGCGAACTACGGACGTCACGCTCAGAAGTCACGCTTGCATTCACGAAACCAATAAGACATTTGATCAGACACGTAATATTCGAAAATCACCTTGTTTGATAATGCATAATTTAAAAAAAAAACCTTACATAATATGGAAATAACAACTAAACTCAACACACAACCACACAATGTCAACACCCCTACAACAGAGGCAAAAAAATCCTTTTCTGTCAGTCGCCTGAAGCGATACCACAGTTTTGGAATATCAGTAACATCTCCCACGACCAAAGGATTGTATTGTTGGTCGCAGGTGCTGCTCCCACGACACGTGGGAGAATGGAGGAGGGTTATTATGTTGTCTAGATAAGGAATGATGGCGGTGAAGTGATTTTCAACGTTAAAAGTGAAATACTGATGCATCTACATGTGAAAAACACAATTTCAATTTATTTGCGTAAAATGTGGAAGAAGGTTTATACAGAAAGAAGATATATACAGTGGCGCGTAGCGTGCGGTTCATAAAGACAAAACGACACTGCCTACCCTGCATAACTCAGACAAATATTTATTATAAGATATTTGAGGTGGCAAACCACATACATCATTATTTAATCGACAGGACGACGAACCAATACCAACACGCAGTAGGTATTATTGGTAAGTAACCTTTTAAAATTTTCTGCTTACCCTGTCTAAAAACTCTGTGCACGCCGCTGCATACATAGTATACGCGTATACACATTCCGCCATATTAATTATAAAAAAAGAATTATCAAAATATACAATACCACATCATCTTATATAAAAGTAATTAAAATATATGAAATTCATAGAGGTATTAACACAAAATTGTTATTTCTGGGCACGGTTCCAGACTCCGTGCTGCTACTGATAATTTCTATACAGAAAAACTCGGAAACACTGTCCGACCTGGGAGTCGAACCCAAGACCTCACGTTCAGCAGTCGCGCTTACACCAAGTTTGACACGACGCATATTTTTATAACTATCACGTTACGAATCCACACTAGGAATAATTCATGTCTCGTGGGCGCGTTTAAAAACACCCGAAACAACTATCTGTAGATAATACAAATATTTGTTCCGTGCGAGAATCGAACCCGCGACACATAGCGTAGCAGTTAATCTCTCAACCACTGCGCCAACCGTGACGTCAACAGAACAGAACAGTAAAAACTAAAGGTCTTGTCAAATATGCTGTATGTTTTTTCAACTCCCAACTATAAAACGTAACTGATATACGAGCAATTATCTCAATTACTTCTACTCCATGTACCCACAAAGGTAGCACAATTAATCAATAACCAACCACTGCGTTACTAAACAATGCAACTGCATTAGACCCCAAAATACAGTACAATTGTTATCGCCACACGATACCCATTGACTGCATTCAATACGAGTGCCGTAACGAGAACACTACACATTGTTTTATTCTTTGCTTTATTTTATTCAATAAATAATAAAAGAGGTCCTCAAATAATTGTTATTGAATTAAATTTGGAATGTTGAAATTTTTAAATTATTCGATAATCGTTCTTACGGCTTCTCAATAGAGTTTATTTACAGTTTTCGTGGCGGCAATAAAAATAAAAGCACTTTATGTAATTGTTAAACAATTTCAAATCAAAAATATTCTAAAATAGTTCTTAACTTAATTCAATTAAAGTTTTTATTGAGTTTGAAATAGTTATGAGAGTTATAACCTTTTTGAAAAACGGTTCTCATTGTTCGTTTATTGTTAAAGGCGTGGCTACTTTAAACCGATAAGTAATAGTTTGATAAATAACCGATTCATTACTAATTGGACCCCTTGCGGTTTTGTAAATATATGAATGGTTGTAATACGTCACTAACCGCCGAGTCTGAAGCCCTGTTCACAAGTCTCTGGGGTTTAGTTAGTCTTGTAAGCGTGCAGCGAATCTATACTTGATCGGCAGGAATCATAAAGTACCATCACGCCTGTATCCCCGAAGGGTTAGGCAGAGTTGTATGTACTATGGTACACCCAAATTTCAGCGATGCTGTTATTGAGTCCAATGTAATAATGGGCGAGTTTATTGCTATCTACCGGGCACAGGTCCAGACTCCATGATGCTAATGAGAAATTCCATACAGAAAAACTCAATAACAGTTTTCTTGACCTGGAAATCGAACCCACGGCCTCAGGGTCAGCAGTAGCGCTTGCGACAGCTAGATCATTAATAGGGCAGTCGATGCGGCAGGAATTGTAACGAAATGTTGCCAGAGTTAGGAATGCAAATAAATTCTCCTTTGGCATGAAAAATAAAAGAAAGAAAAAAAATGTGTTATTTTTTTTTTTTTTCTGATATGTAACACGTTTTACAGATGCACAAATATTTCAATAACTAATATATAGCTATCAATACCCAAGAAAATTTAAGAGACATTTACCAGCCAACTTCATGGTGTCGCTTTTATCTGTCGGTGTGCGCGCGCATCGTAAGAATTCACTCTCATCAAGCGCGCCAAAAGAAGTATAACTTCAATAATTTATTTAAAACATAGTGTACACCTATTTC
This sequence comes from Shargacucullia verbasci, assembly GCA_947562105.1. Classification (NCBI taxonomy): domain Eukaryota; kingdom Metazoa; phylum Arthropoda; class Insecta; order Lepidoptera; family Noctuidae; genus Shargacucullia; species Shargacucullia verbasci. The sequence continues at coordinate 10,351,117 of OX387303.1, read as the reverse complement.
AAAGTTTAGGTAGGAAAATATAAATATCTACTGAAAAAAACTTTTAAAAACATAAAATCTAAACGTTTTAATAATGCATTTCGCAAATCAAAATTTGAGTAATGAAGTCGAGCCAATATAAAATAAGAGAAAAATCTAAGAGAGATCAGTAAATATATTTATATTTTATATGTATTTATATTTATATTATATATGTTTTATTTATTACTATTATACAACATAAATATTAGTAATAAAATAGTTTTCACAAAACCCGTTTAGCAGTTTGACTATGGGTGAGCCACATTTTATCACAAATCATGATATTACATCAGCAAATTGCCCATAATTATAAACTCTAGAACATGATCATCTGCCTGCCTTTCCCAACTACATGAAAATGTAACCGATTGCGGTTGAATATCAGTATTTTTATGGAGCTACCACCATCGGACCTCCGCTACAGATAGTGCCATCCACGAAGACGCGCCCCACTCTTCGTCCTAATCGCTTACAGTACAAGTGTGCAACCTTCCGCTAGTGTTATAGTTCTGTCGATACACACTAATTACTTATGAGTGCACACGCACACTACGATGAATTGAGTAATAACGAGAGAGCATTACGGTCAGCTGGAAAGCCTCGGCCAAAAATAGTGGGGCGCGTCTTCGTAGATGGCACTATCTGTACCTAGTTACTGGGAGACACTGATACTCTAAGCTTCTGGTTGTCAGACTTTTTATGGCTGCTAACACACGTTACGACTGTCATACATACTTGGTAGACAACAGGTACATAGGCATACAAACAATATGTTCTAAAACTAATATATTGCTCAAGCTTTCTCCAATACAGGAAAAACGATTACAATCAAACTTTCGATTCATTTTACCTATATCCTTACCTTTTTACCTTGAACAAAAGATATCTTTTTTCTTCTAAAGACGTCTTGTAAACAATGATAGTGTCATTTAATACGGGCGATCGTCAGCTGTTAGCAGTTTTAATTGTATGAATAGTCTTTTATAGTGAGCAGGTAAGTTGCGATGTATTGAAAACCCTTTAAGTTTTGTATGAGATTTGATAGCTTTCGGTGATGATATTGAGTTATATTGAGTTGTTGAGAATTTTAAGTCATTATATGATTGATTGGTATTATAGTCGTACCGCACCGGAGCACGGGAGGACGGGCAGCAGCGACCTCTCACTAATCGGTGAGCCACTGCCATCCTCAAGCCGCCTGTCAAGTGTGAGGATTATGGCAAACCTTGGGGCAGGCTTTCGTTCAGCAGTGGAAGTCTTCTGGCTGATGATGATGATGATGATAGTCGTAATGGCGGCTGCTGACCATGAAGTTTTGGATTCAATTTCTAGGCTAGGCGGCAGTTTTCAGTAGCAACCCGGAGTTTGGAATTTCAGATGAAAAAATGATGCCAAATACTAATGCGATATTTGGTAGTATTACACTCTCTTACTAGAGAATACAGGCGTGATGTTATATGATATAATATATTTTTGTCACGTTCTGTCTCTCTCTGATTTGTCACGTGTCACGGGTTCAATTCTCGCATAGATCGATATTTTTATATGTAGTTTCGGGTATGTATATGTGTGTGCGCTTGAGATTCATGTCAGTAAACTATGCCTTTATATGAAACAGGAGAAATCCAATGAGGCGACGTTGTTATAAAAAAACATTAGTATTTGTGCTATTGTCATTTGCAGCGGCGTGCACAGAGTTTTTAGACAGGGTAGGCAGAAAATTTTAAAAGTTTACTTACTAATAATAACTACTTCATGCTGGTATTGGTTCGTCGTCTTGTCGATTAAATAATGACGTATGTGATTTGCAACCTCAAATATCTTATAATAAATATTTATCTGAGTTATTTAAGGTAGGCAGTGTCTTTTTGTCTTTATGCACCGCACGCCACTGGTCATTTGGGAGTAACTGATGTCTATGTAAATGCTATTAGTCATATAGAAAAAAGGGCCAATGGAACTCCAAAGCTAATCCTTATTTTTAATTTTTTTCTTTTTACCCAGGAATGGCAACAACAAAAAGGTTTTATTGCAATGCGGATACACACTCTACGTCCCATTCATACACAAATAATAAGATCGCGAAAAATCCTATTAAACTATTAATAGTTTAATAAGTTTCCACACGAATACCTTATTTGCAAAATATTATTACATAAATACATTAACAATACACTACTTAGAAATAGAACAATGTATGAATGGACCACAATAATATCAGTTTACTCTATAAGTATCATGTATCCCCACAGTTGGGCAATTGTTCGTACAACGTAATTTTTTTGTGGTTTGTTCGATGAATGGTATTAAAAAATGTTTGTATGAGTAAATTGGTGCGTGTAAGATATGGTTTTGTTAGCAGGTACTAAGGTTAAAAAGTTTGTGAAAGCTTTACATCTTATTATTAAGCTTTTATGATCCGAAATTTTGATGTTCCAAGCTCTTGGATGTTTTAATTTGAAGATGACTCCAGCGAGTGTACCTGGTATCAAAGTCAAAGATTTTTATTCTAACTAGGCCTTTGCAGGCACTTTCAAAAAGTCAATACTCTTGGTACATAGTTCCCAAAGGGTTCCCTATAGAGGAGAGACCGGCAAGAAACTCCATGGATACCCTTACAAAAAAGTTGGTTTACAATTAATAAGTTTAAGTTAAAAATTACAAGTTTGTTCTTCTTTTTTTACAAAACGTTGCCCCACACTAGGAATAATTCCTGTATCGTGGGTGCGTTAACAAACACGAATATATTCGCATACACAAAGACCCCGACACCCGAAACAACTATCTGTAGATCATACAAATATTTGTTCTCTCAAGCACTGCGTGCCGTCAATTTTGTGTAAAGTAAAACAAATTCATCAAAACGTTACATTAAATAATGAGGCAATACTGTGCAAGTTAAACAACATATGTACAAGTTATAGTGTTTTGAATAAAAAATATATAAACATCAAAAGGGCTTATAGGTAACAAAGTAATGGTAAAGGAAGTTACAAGAATGTCGAGACTTGTGAAGCGAATCTAATGTAAAATAGAACTAGTAGATACAATGGATAACCAGGGAAGCTACATGTGCAGAAGATTTAACGCCACACGTCTCCATCGTCAACATAGTCTTTGATCCTATAATAGGCTTTCTTTATGAGAACAGATTTTACATTGGGTATAATGGTTAAACGCAATTTCTTTCTTTTCTTTCTTTCTTTTTGGAAAAACATTGCCTCAAACTAGGATTTCTCCTGTATCGTGGGTGCAGTTTACAAACATACATGTCACATGCACAAACAACCAGACCCGAAACAACTATCTGTAGATCATACAAATATTTGTTCCGTGCGGGGATCGAACCCGCGACACGTAGCACAGAAAGCTAATCGGTTAGCCACTGCGCCAACCGTGTCGTATTTTATCGTTTTAAAGCAAATTTGATTGTAGAGAAAGAGACTCATTTGTTATATTTTATATTGGGATTCATTCATTCAAGATTTAAATGGTATTGGCAGGCTTTTAAAAAGATTCTCTAGGATTGGCGGTCGCTAAGGATTGTTTTTACACGTAATTAAGTATTTTATATGACTGAAATTGCCCTATTTGTTAAACTATTTATTTAGCTAATAAATACGAAACAGTTATCAGACCATTATTCAATTATGAATAAATTATTAAGTATGAATAATTCATTTTAATTTCGGAACCAAAAAAAATGTCATTAGTAAATCTGTGTTAAAACTTAACAAATAGTATTAGGAAACCTATTACAATGACAAATATTATATTTACATTCCATTTTAACCTTATTGCTATCTAAATAAGACTTAAAATCATTGTGTTATTATTAACAATTTTGTTTGCACATACCAATGAAAACCAATTTAAATACTACAGTCACAAAAACAACCTTGCAACCTTATCTAAATTCAATAAAGTATAAAATCGAGTAATTTTAAGATTAGAAACGGTAAAATAAACTTGGTAAATACATTTTGGGGTACATACGTGCACAGAAAATGGAAATTCAAGTTTCTAAAATGTCCAAATAGTGGCGATGGCGTGAGCGGTGTACAGTCAAACAGAGAAGGCAAACATTCGGTATATATCTGCGTATTGAGGCGATCAACCGAACGGCGATCATGTTACTGCTGGGGGTACAGTCGGGGATAAAAGTGTTACTATAGGTAATACATTTTTAAAGGTAAATTCTTAGTCGCTTCATTTGTTAATTCTCAATGTTTCCTTTTTTCTTTAACTCGGCTTTAAATTGGTTAGCACAAAAGTATTCGTTCAGTGTACTCTGATCCCTTGGGCTGTCAAAAAAAATCATAAAATTAGTTTACAGTAAATTAGGTACCTATATCTAAAAAATATCAACGAGACCCAACAAACCGAGTCAAAAAATTCCAATTTAAAAATAAAGTGACAACATGTCACTTTATTTACACAACTTTTGTCACTTTATTTATGTACAAAATGGCACAAGAGTCACCAAATTGCATTCCAACGTCTAGATGTCTTTGAGATTAAAAAGAGTATAATCTAATTACATTTTAGAAAATCTCTATGTTCAATAGTATTTATATTATGTCTATTGATACAGATCCCTGGATTTCAGGATTTGACGAAACATATTGTGGTCACTATCAGTATTTTATACAAAGCCGAGCAAACAACTGAATATTTTTTCAGGTTTCAATATCACTTGTCTCGTCGACTGTACCAAATTGGTGTCTTTGAAGCGGGTTAATTGCGAACAAATAATGGAATTAAGTAAACCACACAGATTAAAGTTACGTCACTATAACTAGTGCGTATGTGTGTGTCAGTAAAATAAAAGAATTCGTGCGCATGAGTGCGTCGTCTATACATATAATAAAATTATAACAGGCCGATGTCTGTACATTATAGATATTAGAGAAAAACGAATATGGGGGTCTTTATTAGAGCAACAGAAGCAAAAACGACAGTTTTAAAAAAAATTGTCAGTCTGTCTGTCTGTATGTTTGTACACGCATCACGCAAAAACTACTGCATGGAATTGAATGCATTGAATTTCATGTGATAACAAAATAATTTGTACCGATTCGTCTGTACTTTATATGATAGTGTGTGAATAATGTTGTGTGTGTGTGTGTGTGTGTGTGTGAGTTAATTTAACTAAGTAAATGTATTTTCCAGTTTTTGGACAGATTAATATTTTCCGTCTGGCGTGGTGAGCTGTAGAGACAACAAAAAAAAAAATTTGGAAGAACAACATTAATAGTTTATTTTTATTTTTTATAATCATTTTTAGGCCATGTGAAGCCTAGACTTGTAGAAATAGTAACGGTACGCCAGAGTTCGTGGGATCAAATCCTGCGTGGGTCAATAATTTTTCAAGTTATTTTTTGTAATCTTTCTAAATTTTTGAAGATTTTAATAAAATATTGAACCAGTGTACATACTTTTTATCATTATCTTTGTACCTCAATATTTTGACATGGGCGAAGCCATGGGAACGTGTCTTCGCTCGCACAGACATGAAAAGACAATCACTGAAAACACACGAAACATGAAATGTAATTAATCAACCTTATACAATACTGCAGTCAAACTTAATTGCCGTGCTGCCTTTTGCATTTCACTCACACGTGTTTTCTGATTGGTTGACCAGTTCCGTACTATTAAAATTGTATCAGTTGCGTAGTATATCGGTATATAATATAATAATAAATTCAAACCATTACTATCCCACAGCTGGGCAAGGGTCTCTTCTCAGAATGATAAGGGTTAGGCCTTAGTCCACCACGTTGGCCCGGTGCGGGTTGGCGGACTACACACACCATCAAGAGCTTTATGGAGCCCTGATAGAGCCCTGATAGAGCCGTGATAATCAAATTCTGATCCGCAAATAATTCCGAAAAGTCAGCGGTGCGGGTCGGGTTTGAACTCAGACCCTCCTGCATGGAAGGCAAGCGTTCAATCGCTAGGCTATCACTGCTTTTTGTACATTGGTGGGCTTTATTAAATGTGTAGTACTGTGATATATTTGCTACCACTACCAAGATACTTCGGGTACAAGGTACAGTACCAACGGTCGTATTTGGTTGCATCGTTCACCAAACAGTTGTACAACGTTGTGCGACCTTGCTGTGCGGTTCATGGACGCGGTTGATCGATCATCGTGATCACACATCGTGACTTTTATAGATAAAGGCGATTAACGAAAAGGATTTATAACCCGACCAGCTTCCGCGCGCGGCTTCGCCCGCGTGATTTACGAATCCGTTTATTTTTCCGTGATAAAAAGTAGCTTATGTGCTATTCCAGACTACAATCTATCTCTGTGCCAAATTTCATACAGATCCGTTCAGCCGTTCTGGCGTGAAAGAGTAACAAAGATCCATCCATCCATCCTGACAAACTTTCACATTTATAATATTATATAAAATAAAATAATATAATAATAATAATAATAATAGTAGGATAGGATTGTTAGTGTAAATGCCAAAAGAGGACTTATACGGACCTCATTTGTGAAGGCCTTCAAAAACATGCGCAGTATTCACAACCGGCGTTCATCTATGAAACGATGCATGAATGTAGATGAAGAAAAGGTTCCGCAGTTTCTGCCTACCCCCATAGAAAAAAGGCGTGACATTATGTATATACGTATATAAAAGCAAAATACGACTCATTCACTGAATAATCAACGAAATCTCAGACTCTACAAAGCCTACAAACTTGAAAATTGACGGGTAGGTTCCTTAGTAATGTGTAAGGATTCTTTAAGAAAAGGATTTTTGTGAACCAAAAGACTGCCACGTTGGTTTAGTGGTTGCAAGAACAACTGGTGAGCGTTAGGATCTATTCAATTCCTAGATACACAAAAGTATTATTTGGTTTTTCTATGAAGGAAGTTCTTAGTATTGTAGGTTATTTCGGAGGTTTGAATTGTGCGCGATAGCTGGCAATAAGCTTGCCTTGAATTATTATATAATATATATCCTCATAAGAATTCAAAAAGTACAGCACATGGTTTTCCTATGAGACTTATTTTTTGGTTTATCAATATATGGAGAATCAGAGTACAATTTAACTACTTTTGTGGGTGGGTACAAATGAAGGTGAAGGTGACCCGGGTACGTCTTAAAACTGCGGCCAGAAACCGGAGGACGGGCAGCAGCGTTCGTTCACTAATCGGTGAGCCACTGCGATCCCCAAGCCGCCTGCCAAGCGTGGGGATTATGGCAAACCTCCCCTTGAGGGAGACCTTCGTTCAGCAGTGGACGTCTTCTGGCTGATGATGATGATGATGATGACAAATGAAGGATTATGATGTAAAGTAAAATGCAAAAATGTAACGACGGTTTATTTAAAGGGCTTGTTCTTACTCTTTTTATGATGCGGACGTTGAAAAGTATTTTGTTAAAAGGCTACCGATAGTGGCGCATGAGCACTGACCACTAGCCCTAAGATAGACGTTTGTTGACCTGACTGACCTACACACTTTTTAACCATTAAACATTTTAAATATTCCAATACAAAAAAATAAAAACGAAAATAGTTGAACAATCTAGTTTTTTGTGTGCGCTTGCGACCGTTCCCAGTGTAGCCAATAAGTGACCAAATATTGTCACTCGCGGTCGTTGCCAGTGTCCCGTGTCGAGTGCTTCGTCCTTGTCTGATGGCGACCGTGTGAGAGGGACGGCTGATAGATGGTGGAGCGAACCACTTCGCGACAAAGCTGCCGACTAACAAAATACTAGCATGGTGGCAATGCAGGGCAGGATTTAGGTGTTAGAATTTTGTATTATCTAGTGCAATTTTTGTGATTCTTTTAGCCAGTGTTTTGAGTTAGGTTAATTTTATATTTTGACGGTACGGTTGGCGCAGTGGCTAAGCGATTAGTTTTCTGCGCTATGTGTCACGGGTTCGATCACCGCACGGAACAAATACTTATTTGTATGATCTACAGATAGTTATTTCGGGTATTGTTATGTATGCATGTGACACGGAGATACATTGCGAAATGTATTACCAAGCCGTTTCTGCTGTCGCTTTGCTTTAGCAATCTTTGGATAGCTTATTTTTGGGCCGCAAATAAGGTTGGTAATCATTATTCAATTAAACTGAAAGGACCTTTATCGCCTGTTCTTTTTTCCTATTAATAGATTCCTAAGTCCGTCCCAGTGCTGCACTTACAGCACACTCTCAGTTAGTAGCTAGGCAGAGAACACATCGACTTTGTGACACTTGCCGACCTGCACCGTCACGCCACCTACTCTCGTGTCGGCATGGGCTCTCATATGTGTTATGGTCATGCCGTAGTGCCGAGAGGAGCCAGTCACCAAGGATCATAAGCGACTGATTGCTCTTGGTGTGTTTGACATGATCCAGTTGCGTTGAACGAATCAAACGATGTCGAAGCTGGAGAGATTTCGATGCTTCATTCATAACTGCCAATTTCTTTATTGTGGGTGCGTTTAAAAACACAATTAACCCTATGCACAAGCAATGTAGAACCCGGAACAATTGTAGGCCATTCAAATACTTGTTCCGTGTGAGGATGGAACCCGCAACATGTAGCGCAGAAAGTCAATCGCTCAACCACTGTGCCAATCGTGTTGTTAAGGGCGAGCCTTTTGCCATCAACCGAGCAGTTTCAAACTTCGTGCTGCTACTGAGAATTTCTATGCAGAAAAACCCAATAACACTTTGTCCGAACCGGGAATTGAACCCACGACTCCACGTTCAGTAGTGGAAGTCAGGCAGTTTGTGCATTACGAACCTGAATTCAAATAAATTGTAACCAGAATTCAGTTCGGAAATCTTAGATGAAACTTATTTTCAAACCTATCCCGCAAAAAAAAGAAATCTCTAAAAATGCTAATACTGGCAATATTCTCCAAGGAAACACTCTTTACTGACGTAAAGTGTTCCGCACAAAAATTAGGGTTCCTCACACCCGTGCGGAACCCTTCTATTATTGTGGTTTTTATTGTCCCCTTGCGTTTTATTACTTTTTTATTTCTTTTTAACAGCGGGGAGGTCAGTCATTGATATTATGCATAGGGTTGTGCAAGATTTCACTTATATTTTTATTTTTTTGGTGTAATTCGATTCTTTTTGCTGTATTTTCCTTGAACGGTGAATCAATTTGTGTGGATGGATGGTTTTTAATACTAATAATGGGAGGTTTTAAGATGTTATAATAGAAGTATTTAGGAACGAGGTATGGTGTTCCTCCATTGAAAAGGGAGGATCCTCCCACCAGGCTAGGTGGTTAGCCTGGCGGGCCGAAGCCCGACGATTGATGTCGGACATTCGTATATGTGTTAGAATCGTTGTAAACTTTCATATTGCGATTCAGGATTTGTTGTTGTAGCTTCACTCCGATAGATTGCGTTTTGCTTTTTGCCATACTGCGAGTAGTAGTTGCTACAGAAGAATAAAATTGATTGTACTTTTATTAAAATTGCACTTCCTTAACAGCTAAAGCACTTTGCTCAAAAAGCCTTACATTACAATGTTCTTACATAGAGAGAGTATTATTTATCGTAAAATGTATAGTATACATATAGCCCAACTAGAATTTTTTTTGCGTTTTAAAATTATAGGATAGCGGCAATGTTTTGTTACGGTTTTTATTTTTTAAGTTTCTCTTCACCACCCACACTAGGAATAATTCCTGTACCGTGGGTGCGTTTACAAACACATATATTCACATACACAAACATCCAGATCCAAAACTATCTGTAGATCATACAAATATTTGTTCCGTGCGGGAATCGAACCCGCGAGCGGTAGCACAGCAGTCGACCTTTCAACCACTGCCAACCAATTATAAAAATGCGTTCTACATCATATGAATTGGCGAATTCTGGCAGACAACCTTCGGATGTTCAGAATAGGTATAAGTAAATAAAGATGGGTAGTTTAACAGTTTTATTGGAAAGTCTTCAGTTTGCCATTGTGTGGCAGCCCTATTGCCAGTGAAAGTGTTAGGGTCATCCATCAGTTGCAACACATCGCTGCCCCTTCAGTAATATCTTTTGTATTCAAATTATTTCTTACTTTAAGGACAGTTTTAAGAGTGCTTCACAAATACCTCTTTTTAACATCTTAATATATATGCCTATCTCTTTACGTACATTGCATAACCAAAATCATCATATGCCTTTTCCCAACTACTGGGGTTAGCTTCCAATATAACCAGTTGCGACTGAATATCAGTATTTTACACGGAGCGACTGCCTTCTGACCGCCGCCGCTCAATTACTGGGAGACACTGATAGCATACGAACTATCCGCTATTGTAGAGGTTTCAATAACCTTTACGTCTCGCAAAGACCACTGCACCGCTACTACACACGCCATCGAGATCTTTATTACCTTTCAGATGTTCAGGTTTTGTCAAGATGTTTCCGTTATTGCAAGTGATAATCAATTTCAGAGGCCCTAGTGTAAGTTTCTTTTGACAAATTCGATTTACTACATGGAACGCGTTCGGCGCTCCGATTGGTCCGTTTCGTGCTCTCCACCAATCGGAGCGCCGAACGCGTTCGATGTAGTAAATCGATTTGGCGAAAGAAACTTACACTACGGCCTCTGTTTTACACATGTTTTCTAAGAGTAGTGGTTGCGGCCCATTTTTGAAGTTGGACCTTCTGTAAAGCAAGCGAATCACACTCTAAGTACACCCTCATAACTTTACTAATATTAATTGCTTGCAGAGACAAAGACGATGTATACTCGGATACATCATTTTCGTCTCTGCAAATATAACTAAACTATAGCAATTGCAAAACGACAGTTCAAAAGAGCCGTTATAAGAAAACTCGTAACAAAACAAAACGTAAAACAAAACACAACACTCTTTCCCCACAATCGGATAAAACAACTCGAGTTTAAAAAAAGAAATAATTAAAAAAAAGAAAACCACAAAACACAGATGCGAACGGAAATCTCAAATTGGATTTTCAAAGACAGGAAGAAAGAGATAGATTTATGCAATAATGTGTGGGCTAGAGAAGGACGAACGTATAGTTGAGATCACAAAGCCAAGTAATTGTAGACAATGGGAAACTGAAAAAGACGTTTCCTTTATAAGATTTCTATCTCAAGAACATTTTGCCTTAGGACGAGAAGGCCAACGTATATTTGCTATTCTTCAAACACATGTTTGTGCCGTATAACTATCTCAATACCGTTCAAATTTGCATGACATAGATGTTTTTGAATAGTAAATGTAAGTCGGTAAAGTCTAAGCGACTGTGAAACCACGTCTAGCGTAAAACAAGATTTTGTCAAAGTATAATTTTGTTCCAATGTAAGTTGCGCTCTAAAGTCTTGAAGAGTAATCGTTTGGGAAGTTCTTTTTAATTTGGATATCATACATTTGATAATACAACTTTAATAATATGGCGAATGGCGATAATTCGAATGTAATTGTGAGTATTGTGAAGGGAGATGATAATTATGTGCCACTGTTAATGGAATCTTTACGCTAAGATGTGAGTTTAACTTTGAAATGTATCATTAAATATTTAGCGTCGATTGAAAACCAGGGATGGGACTTAAATTTAAGAATTGTTAAATCCCGACTGTCTCTCTGGTCTAGTGGTCGCAAGCGCGACGGCTGAGCGTGAGGTGCCGGGTTAGATTCCCGGGTCGGGCAGTGTTATTAAAATTTTCTGTCTGGAAATTCTCAGTAGCAGCACATAGGCTAGAACTGTGCCCGGTAGAAAGCAATAGGCTCGCCCCCTATTACAACATCAATAACGACATCGGCGAAATGTGGGTGTTTAATAGTACACCTCTGCCTAATCCTTAGGGGAATATGGGGCGTGATGCTATATTTTTGCGTTATATTCTTAGAATTCCGGATCTCATAGAGCAGGATGTTAATCCAGGAACTCAGAACTCACGATCCGATCAGTTGTCAAACTCACACTCATTTTAAAACGCATACCATCTAAATTAGTTGCTTTGTACCAAGTCGCGTGTCCCGGATTAGTAGCCCAGTCAATTAGTGAGGGGTAGGCAGAGTGCGTTCCGAACGCGATTGAGCGAGGAATATTTTAATTTGTTTTTAATTTGTATGCTGATGTTTGGTGTGAATTATATTAAATACAGTTCGGTTTTGAGGGTGAGAAATTGGTTAGGTACCCATTTGGTTGTGTTAAAGCGTAGCGTGGACTTTCTCACTGACATTTTTATTAACATTCACGGATTTTGATATTTACCTATTATGACTTAAACTTTGTCAGTTAGGTATGTTCAAAATGGTATTTGATGGATTTTGACTATAGTGCCGTAGGATTGCCTTATTGGTCTAGCGTGAAGTCCTGGGTTCGATTCTCGGGTCGGACAGTGTTATTGGATTTTTCTGTATGGAAATTCTCAGTAGCAGCACGGAGTCTGGAACTGTGCAGTAGATGGCAATAGGCTCGCCCCCAATGTAGTCCCAATGTAGTAGACATTGGGCTCATTAACTGCATCGGCAAAATGTGGATGTACAATAGTACACCTCTGCCTAAACCTTCGGGGAATACAGGCGTGATGCTACGTTAATGTTATACATATGTTTGACTATAGTTAATGTGAGTGAAAGAGGTCGAAATATATGGTGTTCAGTTACGAAGGCTCGTAAAGAATATATATCATATGGTCCTACGAATTTGTATGGTAGGAAGGGTTTAAAGAATTGTAACAAGAGGACGAAGAGAATGATCTATTTGTACGCTAGTAAGTTGTATGTATAATAACTAACGATTTTCCAATCGAATCAATTATTGGAATGACTATTGGTTGCTCATTGATAAAAAGCGGAAAGTCAACGTTTTTATTCTTAGCTCAGTAAAAATTTAAAAATATACCCGTATAGCCTATACGGGTATCGCTCTGTATCTTGAAAAGGTAGTGTAAAAAATAAACCTTTTCTCAAAATATCTCTCCACGGAAAATCGAATGAAAATCATTTTGCCATATTCCTTATAATGTAGCAAGTGCTGCCACCTATTATTGGGTAGAAGTATAAATTAAAATACAGGTCCTATAGCGCCATCTATTGTCGAGTAGTAAATGTCTAAATGAAAGTACTGTATTGAAAGGTTAAATAGTTCAAAGGTTGAATGATAGATGGCGTTGTCACAAAGAAAACCATTTAGTAATTTATGTAGAATAACTTCACGCCTGTTTTCTCTCTGTTCTCTGTTCTTGTTTTCTCTATATTCTGTGATAATGACCACTAGATCAATGAGACAGTCATTTACACCATGTTCGTTACTCATCCAGGACGCCATTAAAATTCATCATCACGGCTGTTCATCTAAAAATAGTTAACAAATAAATGAATGTCATTCACCCCAAAGGTGGTAGATAAGCATCACATCACAGCGTCTCTTAATCTTGACTGATCGGAATAAACTTTCCGATACGCTAAATATAAACAAAAACAAGTGAATATCAACGAAGATTTTGGAAACTCAACTCTGAATATTCAAACGCTTCTTTATTTTAAATTCGTTATCAGATTCTTGCTGACACTGTCTCTTTAGACTGAAGCAACGGCGTGTCTGTTTCTTGGAGAATATTATGATTAGGAAAAGGAGACAACAACTTAGTAAAAAGTAATTAAAAAATAATTGAACCCGTGCATATTTTCGGGTCAAAAGGCAACCTACATCTACAATCTTCTTCAATAAATAAGCTAAAAGAATTTTTCAAGTTGGTATTTTCAGAGATTAGCGCGTTCAAACAAACAAAAAAGATCAGCTTTATTATATTAAGTACAGATTTGAGATTTTTCCCCCAAACCTCACAACAAAACAAATCAATTGTAACATTATCGTATGTCACAGATGTGTTAATGAACTTTTTGTCACGAAGTAACACCTTGCTCCGTGATCGAACATTTTGTGTCTGATCTGGAATGTTACGAATACGAAGGTAACAATGTCCGAGATGTTATTTGGATTTTCCCATACGAAAACCATTATGACTTTGATGCCTGGTTCCTGTCAAAGAGGAGACCTGAATACCAGAAGTGGGAAAAATAATAAATTGATAAGACTCATCGCTATTTCTTGTAGGATTTTTCATAGATATTCAAGCGTCAAATTTTGTTTTTCTCGGTCGTAAGCGTTACCGTTGACCATGAGGTCCTTGGTTCGATTCCCGAGTCGGACAAAATAATATTGGGTTTTTCTGCATGGAAATTCACAGTAGCAGCACGGAATCTGGAACTGTGCCCGATAGATGGCAAAAGGCTCGCCCCCTATTACATCATCATCATCATCAACAAATAAGACGTCCACTGCTGAACGAAGGCCTCCCTCAAGTGGGGGTTTGCCATAATCCCCACGCTTGGCAGGCGGCTTGGGGATCGCAGTGGCTCACCGATTAGTGAGAGGACGCTGCTGCCCGTCCTGCGGTGTCAGGACGCAGTTTTAAGACGTACCCGGGTCACCTCTATTACATGGGACTCAATAAAGGTATCGGCGAAATGTGGGTAGTACACCTCTGCATAACCCTTCGGGGAATACAGGCGTGATACTCAGTGCCGGATTAACCACGTAGCAAGAGTAGCAATTGCTACGGGCCCCGCGCAAAAGGGGGCCCCGCGTATCCAAACCCGCCCACCTCCGCCTGAGCGTAATTTTTTGGGTGAAACTTATTAAGAAAATATAACACAGAATTTCATACGGTAAACGCACAAGTTCTACAAAAAGTCAATTTATACTTAAGAGGCCATAGCAGATCAAGGGCCCCCGATAGAATTTGCTATGGGCCCCGCGCTTGCTTAATCCGGCGGTGATGCTATGTTGTGTTATATATTCGTCAAAGTATACATAGTAGTGTAGGTATATAATAATGGCATGTGAATTGTGTTACAAGCTTACTCGTCAATTGACCGATATGGGACACTGGCGGCCTCAAAGGGACCGACGGATTTGTCCCGAGCTCCAATCTCAATAATCTCGTTGACACAATAATGTAAGTTTACTCCCAAAGTCGCTAAGGCTCGTAGCTACCGCGCAAATTGGTCGACTTGCGAGGTTAAGCAGCGCTTGCCGCGGTCAGTCTTTGGATGGGTGACCATTTTTCACACATCGAGACTCCTCCGTGCCTCGGAAAGCACGTTAAGCTGTTGGTCCCGGGATCTATGATCCTCGTTACAGGATACAGCATCCCAAAAGTCTGACAACCAGTCTAAACTTAGAGTATCAGTGTCTCCCAGTAACTGGGTGGCGGAGGTCAGAAGGCAGTCGCTCTGTGTAAAATACTGATATTCAGCTGCAACCGGTTAGATTGGAAGCCGACCTCAATGTAGTTGGGAAATGGCTAGGCAGATGATGATGACTCCCAAAGTCGCCCGTCTCGCTTGCGACGATTACACCAATGAGACATTATCATCAAAACGGTTTAGTAAATAAGCTCAATTAATACTTACATACATACTTATGTTACGCCTTTCTCCTATGGGGGTAGGCAGAAACTATGGAACTCCACGTGCTACCATCTCACAATGTTCAATAATCCTTTGTGACCGGACATTTTGAGTGAAGCTAATTAAGCAAGTAATGCGTCACGTGGCGTTGACCTTCATCGTTTACCCAAGTTGTAATCAAACGTACCCATGATAAGTCAGAGGTCCGGGCCGGGTTTGAATTCAGACCCCTGCATGGAAGGCCACCGTTCAACCACTAGGCTATCACTGGTTCGACAGGTATTAAAAAAATAGTAGAGTCTAAAATACGTACAATCAACTTATTAATTATATCTACTTTATAATCACTATCGAAATACCATTCGAAATGTTTTACTTAAGTGAGATCTAGGCTGAACTTTAGCTTTCATTAATTCTCACGATCACTGATCCATGCTTGCCTTCTGTTGCGACGGGTCAGCTCAAATAGCTATGTTATTTTCTTCAAAAGGCCATTCCACCCTATATTTGTCTCACATAAATCCTTACTATAATCTGTCTGGAATTTAAAATAGACTTTGACCCCTGAGTTTGTTTCGGCGTTTCTTCTCAGGGATAGTCATAGGAAATGCCGACGCCATCTAGTTTAAAAAAGACGTGTAAAAGTGATTGTAAAATCCTAATTGCAGAATAAATAATTTCATTTTATTTAACAAGACATCAGCTTTAGTAAACGCTGAGAAATTAATTAAGTACTTACATAGGTATATCTATTAACGCTATTCTACACAATAGAATAGGTAAATGTTACGTTTATGTAGAGCTGTAGTTGTCTGTCAAACATACAATCACGAACCGAGGGAGATAGCAACTGATGGTGCCTATTACGTGTAGCTATAGAGATTGGATGCCAACGATATTATTGCTAGAAGGATATTAGCTGTGTATTATTGAAAAAGATAGGATTGCATTTTCAAACAGATTATTTAACCCGTCAAGTAGTGCAAATAGAAAATCTATTGTTTCTTGTTGCCGGGCGCCTCGTGTGCCTTAATGAGTTACGATTACTTGTTACTTAATAAACATTAAATAAGCATTAATATAATGACGTATGGTTTATGAAAAAGCATATTGCCCATTTACTGGAGACCATTCCAAACACTGGGCTTATTTTTAGATAATTAGTTTGGTTTTGAAGAGTAGAATAACAACGCCATTGTTCTCAGCAAAATAGATTATCAATAAAACTTATGCTAACCTCTGCCTGTTTCTGAGATTAATTAACGTGCCTATCATCAAAACTAGCCTGTATCAAGTTTGCCTCTAACTACTTCAATAACTCAATTTCTATTGCTATCACGATAGCGATAGCGACTGTCACATCTAATAGCAACTGATCTTCGTTATCAGTACAACAAGTACATGATATTGTGCTCATCTCAGATCAGTTGTTGACTGTTGACAGCGATAGCCACTTGTGAGGTGAGGTGTTGTTTTCATAAAGCAGATTTAAGTTTTTTTTTTTTCATTACAGTGGCGGATTTTTTTCGTACATTTAGCGCTTTCATTTTTTTTAAGTGTGGCCTATTTTTTTTGTTTTTCTTTTTTTTTTGTAAAATATTTTAGTATAACGTACGGCAGGTGAGTATTACATTTTTTTTTATTCTATGTGATTTTCATGGTGTTGTATTTTTAAAATTATTTTTTTATTTAGTTGTTATTAAGTTTCACTTATATTGAACTTAATAATTGACTGTGAAAAAACAAGTCGTAAAGACAACTTAAATAATAAACGTAATTAAATTAGATACTTAAAAGTACCTAGTGCAATTGGTTTTTCTGATAATAAAATAAAATTATTCGTGTCCTTTTTATGTTCTGGCAAATGTTTATCTAATAAAAAATATGAAAATCAATCTATTTTTCAAAAAAGCAAAGTCAAGGCCTTTGATATCCTTAATTTCAAATTAGACCATTAATTTCAAAGCACATGAAAATTCTGACGCTAATTACGCTAATTAATTACGACACCTTTACAGATAATATCGTTCACAATCATAGATCAGCTACATTTTTAACACAATATTAATATAGGTACTTTTACACAAACCGCGAGCTACCGGCAATCATGTGACGTTAGTTGAGGCACGCGGCCGCGCGCGGCGCTAGCGTCGCGACATATTTATACCAGAGTCAATAAGTCAATGGTCCAATCCTTTATTGAGATAATTCAGGATGTACAGTGTTATTGTTGTGGGTTCAACAAAACATTGCGTCGTTTAGAATGCACTTCTGATATGATGCAACGATTAGATCGAGAAATTATGTATTTAATTTAACTTTTCTGGCCTTTTGCAGCATATTTATTTACTACTGGCGACCCGCCCCGACTGCAATTTAAATTTAAATTGATTTTACTTTACATTTACTTTGCCGATTAAATTTAAACGATCATAACCGCTATACATTGTAAATTTGAGTGAGATGTAGGCTGAACGCTATTAAATTCATTAATTCTCACGATGATTGATCCATGCTTGCTTTCTATTGCGACAGGTGAGCTCAAACAACTATTGCACTTCTGGCACGGGTGCAATTCATGTTATATCAGAACTTACAAACTGAAGTCACATTTTTTATTGAAAAAATATAAAAATAAAACATTTTTATTGAGATTTTCATACAAAAAAACCTTTCAAACCGATTTTTCAGGTGGATTTCCCAAAAAACAAAAAAAAAAAACATACATAAGGTATGTATGATTTTTTTTCCTGACAATTACGAACACAAAAAAAAGCGTAATCGGTCGAGCCGTTCTCAAGAGATGATCTTACATACATGTGGCAATTGAATTTTATTTATACATATAGATAAACAATCTTTCTGTCTCCTGCCCTTGTACAATTTTATTTGCGGTCGGCACAGTGTCTATTTCTTTCATCTCTATCAGACATCAATGATCTTGGGTCTGTTTTTTTCACACAGTAATACGTTAGATTAATATCCTGAAAATTTGCTGCCTCTTTGCTACCTACTGTCGACCCACCTCCAGGAAGACAGTGATACTTTGTGGTTACTTGCACTGCACACGGTAGTGATGAGGGGACCTTTTGACAGACTGACAGGACGTGCCCTTTTTGACGTGGCATCCTGGTGGGTTTCGGGTTACTTAGAGTTTCTGAAGCCTAGCATCAGGTGCTGAAGTACATACATTTACATAACATAACATAAACATAACATGGCATCACACCTGTATTCCCCAAAGGGTTAGGTAGAGGTGTATTATTAAACCATGGGTGTTCAATAGTACACCTCTACCTAACCCTTCGGGGAATACAGAACACCCATGTTAATGGTTTTTTTTGAAATTCTTAGTAGCCTTGTGCCTGATAGATGGCGATAAGCTCGCCCAGGGGTTTAATAACGGCGAAGGCGAAATATGGGTGTACAAAAACTATACTACTTAACTCTTCGGGGAATAGCGTATATTTTGTGACTCTGTACTGAGTTATTTGTTCGACTGTACCTTTATCTTACCTTTGTGTAGTTATCTGGAAATACATAGCATAAAATAACAATACGTAACTCGCTCGGAGACAGCCTAGAAACGTGTTATTAACCTTTAGACAAATATTGACCGACCGCGAGCGATGCATCACGAAACGTCAACAATTTGTTCTCTTGTTACTCTTAGCTCACCTTTACATGTAACCTCTATATTCATGCTGATTCAGAATTTGAGCTCTTTGTGGAAGAACTGCAGATTTTTGAAGGGAATGAGGGCATTTTAAGCAACCCAATAAATCATCCTGTACCTCTATTATGAGTTTGTCACAATTTACTTTCATTCAACATTTCAAAACAAGAAGAAAGACCAAGAGATATTCAAATAACTACAACCAGTGCCTCTATCACGAGTTTTCTAACTATTTACTATCATAGTAAATGTAAATTTTTATGCAAGCGATTTTAGCTCTTAACTTGGTTACATTAGGGATTAGAGTCGCTAACATGACACCTCGATAATATCGTAAATAGTAAATCAAAACTTAACTATGACACATATGTCACATAAGCGACTCTAATCCCTAATGTAACCAAGTTAAGAACTAAAATCGCTATCATCAAAATTTACTTTACTATGATAGTAAATAGTTAGAAAACTCGTGATAGAGGCACTGGTTGTAGTTATTTGAATATCTCTTGGTCTTTCTTCTTGTTTTGTATTTTTCTGCTTGTTTACGTGACTCATTTTGCGGGTTTATCGAGAAGGGTGTTTTGCGATACCTTCCCATGATTTTTGTGGTATAAATTTCGGTTCGCTTTTTGAAGGATCATTCAATAGCATAGGACATCAGCCACGGGTCCTACAGCCGATGGAGTGTTTCTATGCACGGTCTTAGACAGTCTAAGCCTTTCTACCCTTAAATGGAATTTCACAGCATTGTTTTGTAGCCCGAAGACCGGCTTGTGATGTTTTATAATTTGTCTGATTCTAGTTCACCCACTCTGTTGTCTAGAAAACCTGTGAATCCGGGGCCAACTGGAAGGTTCTACAAAAAATAACTAGAACTTATCTAAGTCTACCACATTGATTTGGTGTTTGCCTTTGTGGCTACTAAGCACGAGGTTTAGGATTCGATTCGCGGTTCGGGCAAAGTGTTATTGAAATTTCCTGATATTCTTAGTATCGGCCCGAAGTTTGACAGTGTGCCCGGTAGATTCGCTATTGACTCACTCCCCTAATCCTCGCAAAATGTAGGTGAGCAAAGTCACCTCTGTCTAAACTTTTGGGCAATGGAGACATGATGCCATATTACGTTGTTAACCAACCCGTTTTCTCTGCAGATAAAATGGCAAACACACTAGAACCAGGCGCGGTGATCCGCCCAGTAATCGACCATGAAGGAGTCAAGCTCCTGGTGGAGAGACTGTATGGCATCTCTGCACTGGAACTGACAGAGCTGAATGGGTACGACGACAAGAACTACAAGATCATAGAGGACCCTAACGTAAAGAACCCGTTGATTACCAGCCACAGCGAGCACGGGTATGTCCTGAAGATCATGAATTCCATTGACTCCCAAAATGTGGGTGTTGTTGAAGCTCAGAATGAGATTATGAACTTTTTGGGTGAGTGGTTTTGTCTCTGTTGATAACATTGTTCTTCCGTCCTTTAAAATTAATGACGAGTGCCTTATTAGTCTAGTGGTTGTAAGCGCGACTGCTGAGCTTGAGGTCCTGGGTTCGATTTCCGGGTCGGGCAAAGTGTTATTGGGGTTTTCTGTATGGAAATTCTCAGTAGCAGCACGGAGTCTGGAAGTCCGGTAGATGACAATAGGCTCGTCCCCTATTACATGGGACTCAATTACAGCATCGGCGAAATCTGGGTGTACAATAGTACACCTCTGCCTAACCCTTCACTTTAAAAATGTTTTCATTGCTTTTTTGATGAACCCCATACTATTTTTCTGTATCCTATCCTATTTTGTACACAGTACGTAATGGTTGCCCTGATTGATGGAACTGTTTTCTGTAGCTCAATTGCGAGTTTACCTCGACCGAAATTGCCGTCAAGCAAAAAATCATATGAACACGGTGTCCGTACGTTTCCTATAAAAGTTCATTCAATGTGCAGGAACGTTTTTCCATACATTTTTGGAGTATTGTTCTACAAAAAAGAATAAGAATACTGAACATAATTAAACCCACATTTCTCCACCAGCCACTCGCTCCGTCACCTGCCCGAAGCCCATCCGCAACGTCTACGGTCACCTCCACTCAGTAGAGAACCTTGGCGGTAAGCAGCACGCTGTCCGTCTTCTGGAGTACGTGCCTGGAGACCTGCTGCAAGGAGTGCCCAAGTCCGAAGCGCTGTTCTACCAGCTTGGAGAGTTTGTTGCCAATCTGGACAACAAGTTGCAAGTAAGATAAAATAATTATAATCCAGTCCAATACTGTCCCACTAGGCACTAGTCTCTTCTTGGAGAGAGAACTGTTAAAACTTTAAGTCCACCACGCTGGCCTCGTGCGTTGGCGGACTTCACAAGTACACCCGCTATTGAAAACTCTATGGAGCCCTCTAAGATGTTCAGGTTTTGTGAGAACTGTCTGAGTTAGAACCAGCCCATCTAATTTGATTAAAAGTAACGTTAACGGTGAAGGATAAGATTTTGAAGAAACCTTCACACCTGATAGGGGTTCATAATCTTCTTGATGACGTATTGTGTGTTCTCCACCAACCAGTATCAGGCCAGCATGGTAAATTAAGGCATTACTCCTGTCATTTTAAGAAAGAAACCTGTAACTAGCACTGAGACGCCAACCGACTGAATTATTATTTTTATTATGAAGTGAGGAATTAATTTTATTGTGAGGTTGTTTTGTTGGGAGGAGTTGTCATAATCCCTACGCTTTGGAGGCGGGTTGGTGATCATAGTTTTGTTGTTTAAGTACTAATAGAATGCTGGCACCAATGCTCTAGTAGATTCTTTCGTCGTCTTTTACCACACCTACGGGAAGAGATGGGGTGGTATTATGGCCTGTACCGCTATCACGAGTTTTCTTACTATTTAATATCAAAGTAAAGTAAATTTTCATGCAAGCGATTTTAGTTCTTAACTTGGTTACATTAGGGATTAGAGTCGACTTATGTGACATCTAGTCATAGTAAAGTTTTGATTTACTATTTAATATATTATAGAGATGTCATGTTAGCGACTCTAATCCCTAATGTAACCAAGTTAAGAATTAAAATCGCTTACATGAAAATTTACATTTACTATGAAAGTAAATAGTAAAAAACTCATAATGGAGGTACTGTTGGCGGTCAGGAGAAGACAGAACTGGTGCGGGAGGCCTATGTCTTGCAGTGAACGTCTTTCGGCTGAATGATGATGTTGAAGAAGTTAATGAATAACTCTCAGTTAAGCGTTAGAAAAATATAGCAAACTTTACATCTAACAAAACTTATATACTACTAGCTGTGCCCGCGACTTCGTTCGCGTGGATGTCGGAACTTAACAATGTATTTTTTAGTGACACCAAATGCACTTAACCCTATTTTTTCTAAAATAAAAGAATTTTTTTAAAATAAAAGTAGCCTAAGTTACTCCTTATTACATCATCTACCTGCTAATAAAAGTCCCGTCAAAATCGGTCCAGCCATTTCAGAGATTAGCCTATACAAACAGACAGACAGACAGACAAAAATTGTAAAAAATGTTATTTTGGTGTATGTACCGTATATATATTCATATGCATGTAGTAAAAAACGGTTATTTCAATATTACAAACAGACACTCCAATTTTATTTATATGTATAGTTTACCTATATGTATGTTATATAAGTAACA
This sequence comes from Shargacucullia verbasci, assembly GCA_947562105.1. Lineage (NCBI taxonomy): Eukaryota > Metazoa > Arthropoda > Insecta > Lepidoptera > Noctuidae > Shargacucullia > Shargacucullia verbasci. The sequence continues at coordinate 10,328,335 of OX387303.1, read as the reverse complement.
ATTGATTTCATCACACAATAGTATGTACTTTGCTATGTACGAGTATGTCTAGATGGACGGCTCAAGGTTTTCGCAGTTTGCATTGTGGTAGCGACAGTAATTCTGTGTGTAATGATATTTTTCATGCAATGTGTATGTAATAGATATTAGTGGTGGTTAAATTATGCTTGTTATGTTGTAGGGGTCATTTGAGGTAGGGGTTTATAAGTATTACAGTGGGTTATATGGCCCTATTTTGCATGTATTACAGTGAGAATAATATGGATTTTTTTTAAAACAACACTTTTGAACACGGGCGTAGCTATAGCTTTCAAATGGGGGGGGGGGGGGGTCCGGGGGTACAAAAATGTACAAAGATAAACTAATATTTGCCCGGGCTTCACATAGAAAAAATGAGAAATTGTCAATCTCAGTGATTTAGAAATTTATACATAAAATTATGATTATCAAATACACGCAAGTAAAGCTAGGTTCACATCTTTGTGTCTGGGTGTACCGACATCCTATCAATATTCCGCGACTTTTATCTTCGTCGTAAGCGAATGCGGCAATAGGCTTGCCCCTATACCATGGACCGTGATAAAGATGGGTGTAAAATGGATGATACAGTCTGATGTTGGTGTGAGTCCGCGTGGCTTCGAACCCATGACCTGCAACACCTCATTCAAGGCCATATTCACTGGGCCACCTACATAATACAAGTTCTAATACGAAGGAGCATTGGTGCTGCCGATCCTGTTAACATCCTTTTGTACTCTTTACCCAAAACTACCAAAAGAGCACCGCCAATTCTTTGCCAAAACCTCACAGCTATTAACCATAGTCTTTTGTCTCCAGAACTTCAATCACTCGGGCCTGGTGGCGCGCGAGCATATGTGGATGTTGACCAAGGTGCCAGACCTGGACAAGTTTAAGTACGTCATCAAGGATGCTGAGAAACTGGACCTGGCTGAAGAGGTAAGAAAACTGTTGATACCAGTTTAGGGGTGGAGTATAACGTGGTCTATGTCGAGGACTGGCGTGAGAACTGCTCATGCCATGGTTGAAAGAAGGTGGCGTGAAAATGGGGCCTCCACGAGTGACGAAACCTGATATCGACGGCGCATCCTGGACAGTCAGTCTCGATATTACCATTGCTGACTGGCTAGTCTTTCCACTACAGCATGAGCGATTCTTGTGTGAAGAAGAATAATAAGACTAACAAACCATTTTATAGCGTTTCTTGATTTTCTGCTTCTGCTGTGTCGGTACGATACCTCATCATCATCTGCCTGCCTTTTCCTAACTACATTTGGGTCGGCTTCCAATCTAACCGGTTGCGGCTGAATATCAGTATTTTACACGGAGCGAATGTCATCTGACCTCCGCCACCCAATTACTGGAAGATACTTGATAATCTAAGGTTAGACTGGTTGTTAGACTTTTTGGGCTACTGACACCCGTAACGACTGTCATAGGTCTTCATATGATACCCGGCACCAACTGCTTAACATGCTTTCCGAGGCATGGAGTCGTCTCGATGTGTGAAATATGGTCACCCATCCAAGGACTGACCGCAGCAAGCGCTGCTTAACCTCACAGATCGACCAATTTGCGCGGCAGCTACCTACTTGCAAAAATATCTATGTTGTATTTTATTAGATAGTGCTTCTATAGGTCAAATGTTTAATGTCCTATTTTGGGAGATGGAAAGAGATTCGACTACTAAATATGTCCTTCAATATGGCCGCCGTTTGTCGAGCCAGTCTGGATATTAGTCAAACAGCATGTAGTTGTATTGTTATTGTAATGGTGTATTAGTCACAGTTATAGTTAATTCATAATACAACCGTAAAGTTATATAGTTTATGACTTAACAGACTCGTTTACTGAGGTAGGTTTACCTTAAAATAAATGCATAAGTATTATAAATTGTCTTTCTGTCTGTCTGTTTGCTCCGGCTAATCTCCGAATCGGCTGGACCGATTTAGACGGGACTTTTACGGACAGATAGCTGATGTTATAAAGAGTAACGTAGGCTACTTTTATTTTAGAAAAATAATGAGGGTTCCGCGCAAAAAAATGCACGGTTTCGTAATCCACGGGCCTCATAAAGCTTTTAAACTTTATTTTATTATTACTACTTGGGTTCGTGGACCTCTATCTTGCTTGATGGCAAGCGATGCATAAGGTCTGAGGAATGATGGAATGAATCCAGTGGTGGATTCTACATAGGCTACATTGGCGAAACACATCACTTCATTGAGAACTTCTTGAAGCTCTCTCAGGTGTACAAATTTCTTCGTAATGTTTTCCTTCACCGTTGTTGCAAGAATCAAATTTAGCACACAATTTTGAAAATTCATGGAGTAAGGATCGGAGCATTTCGGACTCATAGAAGGCAAGGCAGCAACTGCTAGGCTGTCTTCTTAATTAGTTTTACTTAAATCAATGTAATTTTCTCAGGTTATTGAGGAGTTCAAGTACGCGATAGTCCCGCGCCTGGACGAGCTAGAGAAGGGGGTCATTCACGGAGATGTTAACGAGATGAACGTCCTAGTGGGGCTAAAGCCGGGAGGCAGGTTAGTACTATGTTCTGTTGGTGCACGAGTCTTTCTTTTTTGAGGTCCTGGGTTCGATTCTCGGGTCGGGAAAAGTGTTATTGGATTTTTCGGTACGGAATTTCCCAGTTGCAGCACGGAGTCTGTACCTGTTAGATGGCAATAAGCTCGCCCCATATAACATGAGACTCAATAACAGCATCGGCGAAATGTGAATGTAGAATAATACCTCTGCCTAACCCTTCGGGGAATACAGGCGTGATGTTATATATTTATCTGTCTATCTATAATGGGAACGACAGAAGCTGATAACATTTTGTTATTATATATAATACCTACTTCATAAATTTCTCAGAAAGTTTGTTTATTTTGTTCGATATTTTCAAGATAATGGCAGGCTTCTGCAATATTATATCTTATCACGAGATAGTAATGATGAAACACTATCTACCCACCGTTACGTATACAAATCATAAGACAGTATAATAATAAAAAGGTTGTAAAAATAACACGAATTGTATATCGCAAAGCCTAGACTTTTCGGTCGGCTTCGACTATCAGTGTTTTACACGGAGCGACTGCCATCTGACCTCCACCACCCAATTACTGGGAGACACTGATACTCTAAGGTTAGACTGTTTGTCAGAATATTTGGACTGCTGACACCCGTAACGACCGTTATAGATGTTTATATGACACCCGGGACCAACTGCTTCTCGTGCTTGCCGAGACACGGAAGGGTCTCGTTGTGTGAAAACGGTCACCCATCCAAGAACTAAGCTCTGTAATTGCTGATATACCAATGTAGCTACGAGTCCCTCTATTTGTAAATTATTCGTTAAATAACGAGACGTTATTGTTTAATTTTTTGCCAGCAATCATCAGTAGATTTTGTTAATTTATACGTTAAGTGGCTTAAAGTACAAACAACACGAACTATTATTTGTTGTTTGCGTCGATCTCCAACTGCTGATTAATGAAAGTGTCTTGGTATTTAGGTATTTTAATTTTGTCTGTGTCATACGAGTAATACTTACGAATAATATTCGACGAAATCTGTATACTTATCTAATTGCCAACATAACTAAACTAGATTTTTAATTTACATTCTTAGATAATTATCATTCATTTAACTAACAACTTAGTAATTAGTACTAATATTTACATTTTTTTTTGTTTTTGTTTATGATTAGAATTATTATTTTCTTTCTTGTGTGTCATCAATGATTTGTTCTATACAAGACAACATGTCTACGTATAATTTCTTTCCAAATTGTAAACGTTTTATAAATCAATTTGTCATTAACTCAGGCCCGTGAAACCGTCAGTATTGAGGGTATGCAATCAGATCCTTCAGGGGATATTGTTGAGGTGAGCCAGTATGCATGTTTGTTGGGGAATATGGACACTGGCTTTAAAAGTGATAATATTATCTGGCTTGCTTCACTCAGAACTGATGTAAAATTTTCTAATTAACACAATCTTCAATCTACTAAGTCTTGTTTAAAATCTCAATTAATGAGAATTTTTAAATAAAGCATGAGTACCTCTTACTTTATTTTGTTAAAGCCTACTGGTTGTGCGCTTACCTACCACGCAGTCCGCACCTCTGACTTTTCGAGTTCATGTGCGGATCAGAATTTGATTATCCCTTGCGTTTACGGTGAAGGAAAACATCGTGAGGAAGCCTACACACCTGAGAGGGCTTCATAAAGTTTTCAATGGCGTGTATATATGGCCTAACCGCGTCCAACAATAAACAGATTTTTTCTTATTATGAATAATTGACTTCTGTGCTAACTACCACTGCTAGGAATTTTATCAACAGTACGTGTGTTAGGCAGTAACTTTGCTTAAGCTCCCAGCGTCGATTACTTGTTACTTTATTGTGTAAACTGTACAGTTTATTTTGTACTCATAAGGGCCATGTTCAACAATAAAATAAAAGGTGTTTACAATCAAAACGGGTGTTTGCCCATATAAAAGTTCATTTCAAACGGCTGATTTGTGTCCTAATCGTCTGTTATAATGATGGTGAACTTGGGCCTTACCTCCTAGTAGACATTGTAGGAATATGCGTTGCAATATGTTTAAGTAACATGTTGATACAGTGAGCTGATCATAATAAAAAGTTTTTTTGTATGAATGAGTAAGTTCAATTTCATTTCTTTTTGTAACTGTTTTATTTAGAAAATAATGGATCTTAAATTATTTTCTTAAAGATCATCACTTGTCGTAAGTTATGTAGTGGAGGAGGAGTGTACCAAGCGTGTTAATTTAGTCTGGGACTTGAAATAAAGTTAATTCTATTCTAGGTTTCATTTTGGCTGAAGTTGATTTAACGATGTTGGGCTAATATAGTGAAAACGACTCATCTATCCTTTTTACTCCACAGCAAATCAGATTACTGCATCACAGGCATCATAGACTTCGGTGACATCCAGTATTCTTACTACGTGTTCGAGTTGGCGATCACCATGACTTACATGATGCTCATCACTGGAGACCCTCGCGTAGGAGGATTTGTCCTAGCCGGGTACACCGTTAACAGGCGTCTGCCTGACGAAGAATATAGGCTACTGAAGGTATGAAACTGATTGTTAAATGTTGGTATCTATTCGATAAAAGATGGCAGCACTTGTCTGTGGAAAACTGTCATTCTTAGTAGTTTTACAACTTGCCAACAGATATATAATATAAGAATAAATGGCTGTTGGATGCGTATTGAATGTTAATTTTTTTCGAAGTTTCGACGTAAGTACCTTAATGGGAACAGATGGCACAACACGCATAGAACTTGCCAATCTTGATAGTTTTACTAGTCGCCAATAGATGTCACCAGTTGTATCACTTTCATTATAATTACGACGATTTCAACGGGGCTCGGGCGATCTACAGCTACAATGGTGTTTAACCAAATTTGTAATAGGCACCCTTAAGTCACACGACCAAGAAATAATCTCTCACCCTTTATCCACAGACGCTGATCTCCGCCCGCTTAGTCCAGAGCCTGATCCTGGGTGCGTACACCATCGAGCAGGACCCCAACAACACCTACGTCACGTCCACAGAGAAGGCCAACGGCTGGGAACTCCTGAGGAAGATCCGCAAGACGAAGCCCACAGAACATGGTGACCCCACTGACTGGAAGGAGATTGCTAATGAATACCTGACGAGAAGCTAATTGATATTTTTGGTTTTACCGTCCTCCTGAGGAGGTGGCTCTGTATTCGATTGCTTACTATTGAAGGAATTCCCCCATTAGCAAACTTATCTTAAGTATTTTGGAGTTTTGAATATAAATACTTATTGTAATAGTCTAGATGACTGCATCAAAAATAAATTCTGAAATCTTGTTTGGTAAATAGTTTGCCTTCTAAAAACTCAGTAAAACAATCTCTGGCTTATATTTGGCGTTTTCAATTCTTTATTTATCAAAATAACACAGTAAGTATGTTAATGGCAATGAAAAACTATGACGTCACGCTTTTGTATTCCAAACATTTTTAAAACAAAATAACGTTTTTGACAGTTCATAAAAAGTAACTCAGATGACTAGTAGTCATCTACTGTATTTCCGGACGATAGTAAGACGAAGAATCTATATAACAAAAAAATGTTTTGTAAGTCTGTTTTATCAAGATTGTATCATAACAATTGTATATGGAAATAAATTACGTTTTATTATATTTTAACTTTAAAGTTTTATGTCACCATAAGACTCGATGAAAATTAAATTTTGGATAAAAAAAAATGTGATGAAATTTAAACTCCTTGATGCCACGAGCATTTCATGTCTTCCAGAAATTGAAAATAAGTATTACAAAAAGGTATTTAAAACTTATAAAATATATTATTATATAAGTAAAATAATCTTTATATGTATTTGTAATATAATATAACGTGTCTTAGATTTTTCTGTAGAGTATCTAGATATTTTTATAGCTGTTAATAATATTGTAATTTTAGGAAAGGTAGTATTAAATAAAGACTGCTTAAAAAAAACCACTTTAATGTTTAATTTAAACTGGCACAGAAATTATTCAATTTATTCCTTGTTCTAACGTCTAGATTATAACCATTTCAAAAGTGCCTTTAATCACGCCTGTATTCCCTAAAGGATTAGGCAGAGGTCTACTGATCTACACTTTATTGAGTATATGTAACCCCGAGTTTAAAGATATGTACCAATAAAATTCTTTGTGCAGTTATTAGGAATTTTCTTATAAAAAAACCCGATACCTGAACCGGGAATCTAACACACGACCTCATTCTGATCACTTTTGATGATGATTAATTGATCTAGTGGTTCCAAGCGCGGCATGAATATACATACCTATAATAGCCTTAAAAATTAAATAATACTATACAGATTTTTTTTTCGAGGTATTGAACACGAACCACTTTGATGTATAGTAATTTGAGTGAGAGTAATCGTCATTATCAGGCATATAGGTATCACTCAAATTACTATACATCAAAGTGGTTCGTGTTCAATACCTCGAAAAAAAAAACTGTATAGTATTATTTAATTTTTCAGGAAAATATTTATACGGTAGCTTAAATCTGAGTCTCTTAATTCTGTCTTTAAATCCACTGCCAGAATGGATAATCATTTACATCGGCGTACACACGCAGCTTTAAAACACCGTTGAACTTTTTTCTACTGAATAGAATATTTATGTATATCATCATCTACCTAGCCTTTTCCCGACTACATTGGGGTCGGCTTCCAATCTAATCGGTTGCGGCTGAATAGAAGTATTTTAAGGAACGACTGCCTTCTGACCTCCGCCACCCAATTACTTGGATACACTGATACTCTAAGATTAGACTGGTTGTCAGACTTTTTCGGTCACTGTCACGCGTAACTACTGTCATAGGTCTTCGTATGACACCCGGGACCAACTACCTGAGGCGTTTCGAAGCACGGAGGGGTCTCGATATGTGAAAAATGGTCACCCATCCAAGGACTGACCGCTTCAAACGCTACTTAACCTCGTAGATTGATCGATCTGTGCGGTAGCTATAGCTACTTGCTAAGAATAATATTATGTATATGTATAGAAAAAGCTTAGCGATCACTCATCAATTATACATTGGCCATACAGGGCCACACACATTGCATTATACAAGAGAACATAATATATTACGTTTATTAGTTTTTATAGCTAATTTAATGGAGAAGTTTTTGTCTAACATCCTTTCAACTGGTTACAAATGAGATATGTGATGGTACCTATGTAATACATAATGATAGCGATGTGGTATACCTATATGAAATCGATTATAAGGACTGAATGTTTTAGTTAATTATCTAATTTATATGTACTATGCGTTTTGATTCTGAGATGAGACCCGTCTCCAGATGTGCATTGAGGCGTGATGCTATGTCATGTTATGGTTTAAAAAAATTACCTACATAACAACAACTCGAGTCTCGATTGGTTAGTGTTGGGGTTCCTTACAACAAAGATATTTTATAACGGTTCCGTGCCCACAAAAGTTTGGGGACCACTGGCTGATACTTTAATGGAGAGACCGAATAAAAAAAAGCAATGTCTCTTTATAAAATTCCCCGTTCAATATGGAGACCTTAAAATCTCATAATATACCGAAATTGTCATAAAATTATAAGAATGCTACTTCTGTTATAACTACTTACGATTAATTAAGCGTACAAAGGCAAAATATGTAACCATTTTTTACAAGTAAATGCGGGGTTTTTTACTTGTCCATGTTTAATTATGCAAGACCAGCGCTCGCGGTGAGACATCTTCGCATTAATTACCATCGGTTTTGTGAAAAAACCTTATTAAATTGGCGGCAATCATTTAGCTAATTATATTGAGAACTTATATGGATTTAACCTTATATGCGAGCTTTATGGTAAGTGATAATATATAGGGGCACTTGATGAGGTGTCTGGATCAGAATATTCAAGACCATTTCTTCTAAAACCAGTCTTTTATTTCAACTGGACCTTTGCAGGAATCTTTAAAAAGTCGAGACTTTAGGTGCACGGTTTCAAAAGTGGCGTCCGACGGAGAAGAGACCGACAAGAAACTCCATGGATACTCCATTAAAATGAAACTCGTTTACATTCATATAAAAATAAAACGAGACCTTTACATTACAGGATGTGCATTATACAGTACAAGTTATAAAACAAGTAAAATATAAATGTTTCGAATAAAAGATCAGGATATAAAATGCGCGTGCGTTTAATGAATTTGAGTAAAAACAAAATAGAATGTTGAGACCTGTAAAGTGACCACGGATGACCATGATAGCCACACGGGCAGAAGATAGTCTGGTCTAGTCCAGTCTAACTTCCTATAGGATTTAATGACGTGGATAGATGGCATCTACTGTTTAAATCTTTAGACGACACGGTTGGCGCAGTGTTTAAACGATCAGCTTTCTGCGCTATGTGTCACGCGTTCGATCCCCACACGGAACAAATATTTGTATGATCTACAGATAGTTGTTTCGGGTCTGGTTGTGTGTGTATGTGACATGTATGTTTGGAAAACTGTAGACACAGGAGAAATCCTAGTGTGGGGCAACGTTCTATAAAAAAAAAAAAAAAACTATAGTTTAGCTTATTACTGTCTCTACTATTGGCTTTTCAGAATGAGAAGGCTAGATAGGCCTTATTCCACCACGCTGGCGTGGTACGGGTTGGAATACACACACCATCGAGAATATTCTGGAGCCCGCTCAGGTGTGAAGGTTTTCTCAGAATCTATAGCAGCGATGACCACTTACCATCAGGTAGGTCGCTTGCCAGTTTGCCACTCTATGGCATAAAAAAATCATGAAATGCAAGCGGTTCACACCTAAATTTTTTAATCTAAATTTACTTAACAATAAAATTGTGTTAAAAAAATATGAACCTCAAGTGAACCAAGTCGTGTCTAACCCAGTTAGCAAGAGTGTCTAATTGCTCGTCCTCTAGTCATCATCCATGTGCCATGACATCATAAATCGTGATGCTAACCCGTCAAAATAGAAGAGTACGTACATTACATAATTAATCATTTATCAAATATATGTTGTTATTTAGACGTGTATAATTATTGTAATTATAGAGTCTGGTGATTATTTATAACTTAAAAATGTAATGAGTGAATTAACTTTCTAATTTGGTGTGTTATATAGCATTGAAGTTTTATTCTTTTGACCTTATTTGCGAATATTAGATGTGGTAGCCTGGCGATTGAACGCTGGACTTCATTGCAGGAGGATTTGAGTTCAGAACTGGAGACTAATCGCAATATAGACGATCGTCATCAGGATCCAGTCAGTTTTGAAAGGTCAACAATTTACATTGCGTTGTTCTAACTGTGGAGGGCTGTCAGAACATTTTTGGACTGTCAAAATTGGATTGATTACAACGGCAAGCATGTGCTCCTCTAAAGACACTCCCTCCCCCTTGTGGCTAAAAGCCTTCTGTCCTTTCTCCTTCATCTCGTGATCACGCCATGTATCTGTACAGTTAAAAGGAAGGTTGAAGGCTTCCCTTTCCTTAGAAATATCAATAACTGCCTTATTTGTCTAGTAGCGACAAGCGTGGCTACTGATCGTGAAGTTTTAGCTTCGATCTCTGGGTTAGGCAAATTATTATTCGGTTATAATATACTAGCTTCCGCCCGCGGCTTCGCCCGCGTGGTTTACGAACCCGTAAATTTTTCTGGGATAAAAATAGCCTATGTGCTATTCCAGACTATAATCTATCTTTGTGCCCAATTTCATCCAGATTCGTTCAGTAGTTTTTGCGTGAAAGAGTAACAAATATCCATCCATCCATCCTCACAAACTTTCACATTTATAATATTAGTAGGATAGGATAGGATAGTAGGATAATATTAGATATAAGTTTAGAAATGTGCCCGGTAGATGGCAACTGGCTCGTCCCTAATTAAATGGGACTTAATAACTCCATCGGTGAAAATGTGGTTGTGCATACACTTCCATCTAACTCTTCAGGAATACAAGCTTGATGGTATGTCTAAGAAATATTAATGAACATATCCGACCACATTCACGAGCGTCTGCGGACGTCGGTGCCAGCATTACTTTTACTTAATGATTTATAATTAAAATCTAACGGATTAATCCCGCTGTGTTCTTGGTAAACTTTTAATGAGATTGTTAGTAATACAATTATTATAACATATATGTACCAGCACTGACGTCACCAGACGCAGGACTGGCTATACAGAACCTTTAAATGAAGCTATTTGAGTTTCGTGGTGGAAAGATTGGCTAGTTGGCAAAGTCCGTAATGTAGTTGCCGCTTCAATCACCATGTGCGCCGGATGTGTCGCCATCGTAGGGGTCCTTTCCACGCCAAACCCTGAATATCATAACATATTATACATATTTCTGGAAGGGTTAGGCAGAGGTGTAAACTCAGATTTCACCACACAAGTAATAGGGTCGAATTTATTGCATTCTGTCGGGCACGATTCAAAATTCTACTGAATATTTACTAACAGAAAAACCCAATAACATTTTGCTCGATTTTGGATCGAAGTTAAAACCTCAACTTGCAGCTATTGCGACCACTAGACTAGACTAGGCTCTGGGGTAAAAACGAAATACTGTATGTATGCAGTTTTGCTACGTTTTTTTTTTCTTATAATTGGTTAAAAACAGTAACAGCCAACAAAAGTTCAAACTGAGCCTTTTCTGTGATAACGAGACACAATAACATCCTATAAACTACAATAAAAATAAAAATATGAACACGACTAATTTCAGGTATATTTTAATTGTTTTATTTTATTATAATAGTGTTCGAATGTCAAGGTAGTATGGACTTGAAACCTGTATGTTTTAGTTCGTGTCCCTTCTAAAGAATAAAAAAAAAACAAAGCTTTCAAAAGAATATTGATCACAGAAGTAAAATATCGACCTATAAACGCGCATCGCTTAAAATAGGCCTACCATCGTCGTAATTTTTGGAGATTCATTATACAAATCTGGAACGTAGTACGGTTTCCAGTACCTCTATTACGAGTTTTTTAACTATTTACTATCATAGTAAAGTAATTTTTCATGATAGCGATTTTAATTCTTAACTTGGTTACATTAGGGATTAGAGTCGCTTATGTGACATATGTGTCATAGTTAAGTTTTGATTTACTATTTACGATATTATAGAGATGTCATGTTAGCGACTCTAATCCCTAACATAGCTAAGTTAAGAACTAAAATCGCTTGCATAAAAATTTACATTTACTATGAAAGTAAATAGTGAAAAACTCATAATAGAGGTACAGATCTCATGTCGGCTAAATTTTAGCTGTATACCATTATTTGTAACCATATACCATTTTAAGAGGAATAAAAATATATTATTATTATCATTAATAGCATTAGCGCATTTAGAAAGAAGGACAGAAGGCACGATGTATCCAGAATATCTGTTGAGCCTTTAAGAAAAATCTGGAGTATTGCAGGAAAAATAAAATGCTCCTGGAGGCGGCCAGGTTGTTGAAAAAACAAAAAGTGTAACGCACCTCTCTGAAAATAATCCTCCCGGCGCCAAATGCAGGACCAGACATCATAAGGTTGCGGATCTAAAATTACAATATATTATAATTATGCACCTGATATATAAAGCATGTATTTAATATTTATAACATTCTCACGCCGCAGCACGACGGCGGCGGCGGTGCGACCCGCTGTGTTCCGACATACTTGTCCTTAAAGGATTACAACACTAAAGGATGACCTAGCAATGCCCACGGCTTTGCCTTCAAGAATATCTAATAGACTAATTAAACGTCAGAGAAAAGACAACTTAAATGAAGCTAGGTATTATATAAGGGATAAAATATGTCACTCAAAAACTCCAGTTTTTTGTTATTTGGAATGGGTATTTAAAGATGGTTGGTTTATTTGAGTGCGTCTGGCAGCAATTCAGCTGATAATAGGTGACGATGCTTCCGATGATTTGTCATCCAAGTTCAAATTATGCCTATTCACTCTCGCCTTGAAAACTCCTAAATTATCCGACTCGGGCAACATAGACGCCACCAGAAAATCTCACTTTGGAATCTAGTAAATCCTACTGATGAAACAAAACTGTTAAACTAAAACGACGATAACAATAATGTATGTCATTAATTCCGTTTATTGGCTTTGGTTACCTCACATTGACAAATATACAGAAGTACATTTCCTTTAATATTCCTCGATACATTCCCCAGAGATACCAAGCACGTTATACAGTCAATGGAATTTATTCGTACATTATAATCCGCTCATTTTGACCATATACACTCCTCATACCTTCATCCATATCGAGGTAAGCAGAACGATGCCGACACACTGATTTAGATAAGTTCTAGATTTGTAAGCAATTTTTGTGTTACATAGCAATGATAGGTATGAATACTTTAACCGCACCTTCACGGCATAGTAGGAATAATCTGACTATCAGGTACGGTATACGCTGTAGTTTTTCAGGGGCCCTATCTAATGAAATAAAATCCCTTACTTCACTTATGCAAATATATGTTTATATTACATAATAAATTAATTATAGATATGTTTTTCTCATTGAACTAGTTTTCTGTCTTTCATTATTGTTTTTTTTTATTTATAAAGTTAACTTATTCACAATCAGTTTACAGATAAGTAAAGTCCATTATTTTATCCAGTGAAAATAAGTCACTTACAGGCTTTCATAAAAATAAGACTTCACAATATTTTTTGTTTCATCGATTCGTCTAAAGCGTTTGAGTGCTTAAGTAATTGATAGCTCTGGATAATATTATCTAAATTTAGCACATGTTAACACCTGACTGCTCCAACATACTGACCATACTCACTGAGTTCTCGAATGATACAATTTGTTAACTGCATCGAACAGCCTTTCACTTCAGGCAAAGGCATCCCTCAAGGTTCCATCTTCTGTCCAATGCTAATCGATGTTTTCAAAATATACATCTTAAGTAGAAGACTAGACGCGCGGACTCTGTGGAATTTCGATAGTGGTTCTAGGCCACCATTTTTATGAACGTTGCGCCGCTCTGGGATTTTTCCTGTATCGTGGGTGCATTTACAGACACAAATGACATGTACCCAGACACGTAACGAGTATCTGCAGGCTAAATTTTTTATATGCGGGAATTGAAGCTGCTACCCGTTGTGGAGAAAGCCAATTGCACTAACCGTGCCATCAAACACTTAACGAGTGTTGAACGCGTCGCGATCATTAAAAAAGTGATAAATAATTATATTTTTCTTAAATCAACTTGTACCTTTATGCCGCACTAGCTTTTGCCGGCAACTTCATCCGCGTGACCTACATATTATACTATAATTTATTGCCTATAGCACTCAGGGATAATGTAGCTATAGCTATCTATTAATGAAAACATTTTTAGAATTGGATCATTAGTTCCGGAGATTATCCCCTACATACAAACAAATTTTGCCGCGTTATAATATTAAGTTTATATACGTATAGATAAAACTAAATTGTATCGGTTTGCAATACCTTTTAGTATTATCTTACCAAATCAGCGAACATGGGTAGTCTGATAGATAGATGGATAGATAGATAGTCTGATATGCGGTACTATTGTTGGAACTGACCAGTTCAACGCACTAGGCAGTCCTGCCGGTAGCGTTTGTTTTGCTTTCGTTTCTTTTTTATACTCCAGACGTAAAACAAACGTGCCGCGCCTTTCTTTTGTCATTTACCTACACTATATAAGGAAACTTTATAAAACAATTGCTAAACTGCTTTAAATTGAAAAGTCTGTCAGTTTCTGCCTCAATATTTAGTTCTTCAGCTCGCCACCCGCCGCGCGCCGATCGCGACCCCTGTTTTTATTTCGTATCATTCAATGATATGATAGGTTTTTGTTTTTATTAGTTTCTCAAGTCGAACCAAAGACTGTACAAGGCTCGACTAGTCAAAAATTTCTTTATGATTTGGAAGAATAGACGTGAATTGTCCTAGAAGCAGTAATTAACGGATACACGAATTGCCATCTACTTGGCCCGTTTACTAGTACTCTTCGTGTGAACGAAACCATAGCGACTTCTATTTTGGCCCGTAACGCCATCTATCGAGCTTGAGGTTCAACTTTGCACCCCAACCCCTACTACTACTACCCCCTATACAACATTGAAGAGAACTTCAAGAACTTTTATATATCTGTTATAACAAACAAATGATACTATTTCTGCATTATTTAAGAAGCAATTTTGTAATCTTAATAATGTTTCCTACTATAATTATAATAATGAACAAGAGCTATAACTAATAAAATGTTAAAACCTTACCTTTTTCGTTTTAAAAATGCCTCGAAACCAGCAGTATCTAGGACAAATTATGTCTTATATTATGTATTATAATTTAGAGATTATTGAGTATGTAATAGTCATGGATTCAGTCTCAGAACGCTTCTGAACGTGAACACAAATATTTCAAAGCTATTAACTACTCTCGTTATTGTTCCCCTTCGTGTGAACGAAACCATAGCGACTTGTAATTTGGAGCGTAACGCCATCTATCGAGCTAGAGGACCAACTCTCCACCCTTAAACAAACCCCTACAACATTCAGAAGTTTCATAGTCCTTCAAGAATGTTGTCCTATCACATTTTGTGCTATTAGTGTGGCTATAGCTTTATAGCATCACGCCTGTATTACTGTAAGGGTTAGGCAGAGGTGTACTATTTCTACACACACTTTTCGCCGATGCAGTTTTGAGTCTTATATAAAAGGAGGCGAGCCTATTGCCATTTCTAGACTCCGTGCTGCTTCTGAGAATTTCCATACAGAAAAACCCAATAAAACTTTACCCGACCTAGAAATCGAAACCAGGACCTCACGCTGAGTAATTAAGCATAAAATTTGTTAGTAATATTTATTATTAATTAATATATTATATAATAATATTAATATATATTCGGACGCAACAAATATTTGGAAGTGTATATATATGTGTGTGTGTTTGTATATGCCTCCAGGATACAGGAATTATTCCAGTGCGGGGCAACGTCTTTTAAAAAGTTTTTATTTTTTTAAGTCCAGTTTATGTCGATGTCTGCGTCTTCAAAACCTAGTGTGTTCAGTAAACGTATCGCGATTATCATACAATGGTGGCAGTTGAAAGCCAGCACAAGAAGATACATACAATTATATTCCTTATATGAACATTAAATAGAGCATAGTATCATAAGAAATATTGAACTCGCGAAATAAGTGTCAGACAACGTAAATGTTCATGCAGGTTTAATGGACGACGATTCTGTTAGAATGTTTGCGGTTCTGTGAGAACATAGTGTGATAGGCTTATTTATCAAGAGTTATTATTTTTAATGGCTAATCGATGTATGAAATAAACAATCTATGTAAAAGGCACGTGACTTCACTAATGCAAAAATAAAATACTTAATATTTTTTCTGTAAATAATTTCTTGCAGGAAGCTTTTACAAGTTTTCTTATTGTGAAATGGCGCCGGCGTTTATTAGTGAAAAGTAACGTCGAAACAAACTCTTTTTAAATTCCAGACATGTATTTAATATCATGTGAGAAGGGTAAGAATAGCCTTTTGAGAAGAAAGTTTTGAGTTGATCTGCAACAGACGTCACGCATGCATTAGGGAGCTCTTCGACCCAACACACGACGCCACCCTCAGCAGGAAATTTGCGTAGGCCACTTAAAAATACTCAAAACCGCTAGACATATATAGAAAGGTGCATGTATAGGCTATTACATAGTTTACTTATAGGTCTTCAGATTTTATTTCAATCATACAAAACTCTATTACATACTGTCATCATGACCAAAGTCTTGCGATATTAAAATTAGATCTTAGCGATGCGGATTAAGATTGCCGATACTGTCACATCACTACCGTATTAGGATCAAAGCTGCCGCAGTTGTGACCGCGTGTGAAATTAGTGATGGGGAAAATAATAAATTTATCGACAAATTATATTCACTAAATTGTCGTTGACTTGAACGGATTAAGCGCTGTCAGGTACAGTGGTGGTCCAATGGTCGCTGCCTATTGTTGAGTTTGACTCCAGCCCCATGAATTGATTGATATTGATCACAACTGCTATAACAGTACAGGAAAATTAGGTCATCCGGTATGTGATAAAATCAAAAACTTTTAAACTCGTGACGGATTTCATTGGTACTAATGTCTTCTGGTCCTATGAGATGGACTAGAGCCTGATGATGATGGATTTACTGCTTTACTAATTTGTATTACATCATCCGTGAATTAAATTTATCGATGTACAAGACAGTGTCCCAACACTATAATGCTAGTGATGTTGTCAAAACCCGAAGACAGCTTAACACGTAATGTGACAGACATTGCGCCGATGTGACAAGTTTAATTTATTTAATCTGTGTATCTTCAATTGAATTCACAGCGTCGCTTTAAATTACTGGTTTTCAATAAGGAAAATAATGAAATCGGCATAATAAGTACTGGTAGCCTATTTCATGGCTGATCTGATTTCGACCCCGACCTTTGACTTTTCCAAATGATTTGCGGAATAGAATTTGTAAACATCATAAGGAAACCTGCTTGCCATAGTGAGTGCCATAAAATTATCATACTAAGTGAAATACCCCCTGAAGGGTTAGGCAGTTTCGCCGATGCTATTATTGAGTCCCATGGAATAGGGGGCGAGTCTAATACTATCTATCGGCCACAGTTCCAGATCCCATGCTACTGAGAATTTCCACACAGAAAACTCCAATAAAATGTTGCCCGATCCCGGAATCCAACAGGTTTTCATTCTCAGGATTCGCTACACCAGTATGGCCCACAGATACATAGTTCCAGATCTGGGTGTGTGCGAATGTATGATGAGTGTATCAAAGATGCAGGAGAAATCGTAAAGTGGGGCAGCATTCAATAATTGTTCACTGGCCGGACAGTAGGAGATACCCCGATCAACGGGGGGACCTCTTTACAGTCTCCCCCGGGACGTGCACGAGGGGGTGGCCTATTTACAGTTACCCCCTCCGGGAAGTGCCGTTCGGCATGACACCGTGGTAAGCTTCGGTGCGGTCTTCTAAGAGTTCCCGAGGCCCACCATATGGTGTCGAGGCGGATCACCGTGGTGAGTTTAGCCGGTAGGGGTCTGGCACCCCCCCCCCCCGCCCCGGCGGAGATCATGGGTTCTCACCATGCTAATAAAAAAAAAAGGAGATACCCTGGTCAGTCAGCCTTCTGAAAATCTTTGGTAAACGATTATTCTTTCCACAACATCATGATGCCCCAGCTTGTCCCTTTTACGACTCACGGAGAGAGGCAAAAGGCCCAAAATCTGCCTCCTCCATAAAAAAATAACTGTCGATATATTAAACATTAATGAAAGAATAATTTACATTTATGTTTATCGAAATCGAGTAAATTATATTACTAATATGGTCAAAAATCAATTTGTTTTAAAATCTGGGGCGGGTGAGTAATAAAGTAATTTTTAATTATCCGTTCGCCTTTGATTGTGTAACGCTCATGTTGATTTGATAATGTGTGAAACTAGTTGCTTACAAAATGTTTGTTACTCCTGGCTGGCTCCGTCTCGTGTGACGACATGTTGGCGGAACGGTTGGCGCAGTGGCTAAGCGATTAGCTTTTTGCGCTACGTGTCGCTGGTTCGATCCTCGCATGGAACAAATATGTATGATCTACAGATAGTTGTTTCGGGTCTTGTTGTATGTGCATGTGACATGTATGTTTATAAATTGTAGTATAGGGAAACTTGTTTTGTTAAAAAGATAACAGCCTTGCACAATACGAAGCACCCTGGACTTCAGCCCCGTTTGTCCCTTTTGCCCCGGCAGCCCCGTTAGGAATTAATGCCTGGCAAGCGGCATATTTTCCTTTAACACCTAAAAGGTGGAAAACGAGCTACGTCACCGATGCGAGAAGACTGATCTTGTCTATCAACCTGCTAGCCCAGGGTGGTAACGAGGCATTATTTTACTGTAGTTGGTTTCAATTGTGACCTACATTGTGAAGGTGGCGCGGCAACAAAAATCAAATTTGTATTACCAAGCTGTTTCTGCCGTGTTTCGAATTACTTTTACAATCTATAGATGCCGTGTTGTTGGACCGCAAAAAAGGTTATTAATAATGGTAATCGTTTTAAAATTCAATTGAAACTAATTATTTGATTAGCGTAGCTGTATGGTAAAAAACGGAAACCCTATTTATAATTCGACCATGTTCGTCAGTCTATGTCTGTCTTCTTACCTTTCAAATTAAGTGCGATTCAAGTATCTTCTGTGGTATGTTTGAATGCCCACATCGGAATTTATTTAGTTCTGTTACAGTGACTTATCAAATTCATGTACGGATTAGAATTTGATTATCACTTGCGTTGACAGTAAAGTCAAAGTCAAAGTCAAAGTCAAAGTCAGTCTGCTCAACCATGTTAGGCATACAATAGTTTGAAACAATTTCTGTTATGTTAGACCTAAGTTTAAGTGATATATTATATTATTTTAAATAGTCATTTTAATTGAAAAAATATAGCTCATATTTTGCATCAGAACATAAAAACAGTTTGGCACTAACTCATCACGAATCTGTCGTACAAAAATTCATGTACTGTATAATATGGTCTATTTACCAAAAAGAAAGGAAAACATCTATCAAAAAAGTGTCATTGTTATATGACGTCATGGTTAAGACATTGTTATGTCGATAAATAGGCACATACCCGTATATTATTAAACTGTAATGATATAATAGTGTAATTATTTATCTCTTCAAGAATATTGACAGACAGACAGGCCATAGTGAAGTAAAATCTTAATTAATTCTAGTAATTATTATTATAATGGAGTTATTTTAAGAAGAGCCGCGGGCGACAAATAGTTATTACTTGTTACTAACGTGTGTATTATAAAACAAAGTCCCCCGCCGCGTCAATCTGTCTGTCTTTTCACAATAAACTCAAAAACTACTGAACGGATTTTCATGCGGTTTCCACCAATAGACAGAGTGATTCATGAGGAAGGTTTAGTTACAAACTTCGTTCAGATTTTTTGTAAATTGACTGAAATATGACGATGATACTTGAAGATGTCGGAAAAGATCATGCCGACTGGGAGCTTTACTGGCGTGCGCCGAGTAAATGCTCGTGACAGGCTGATACGACACTACGACAGAAAAAGAAAGGAAGGCGTATATGCTCTGCTACCCGTGCGAAGCCGGGGCGGGTCGCTAGTATAATGTAAAGCCAAGCCATAGGTTTACAAAAAAAATAAAAACTTCAATATTCTTGGCACCGACTTCAATATTCTTCAACTACTGTATTGTTTAATAAAATATTTATTTTTTGCTTTTTAGTTATTAGTTTTGTTTTTGAGTTTCTTGGAGTCGGTTTTTATTTTTTGTTAAAAAAATTAATTATTTTACAATTTTGAGTGATGGGTAGACCTAGTAAAGACGCTTCTCTTGAAAAACTTTACAAAGGTCAAATGTATGTTGCCCCAAGTCGAGTGAAAACCTTAGATGGTATTGCACTATGTGATTTTAAAATCAAATAAATTACTGAGCCGACCACATGATGAAAACGCATTACGAGAAATGAAAAGATTAATTCATCAAATTCATCTTAATGAAGTTTCCTAAATAGATATTTATTTGTATACTTAAGGACGCCCTGAGGTGTTATCCGCAATGGAAGGAGATCCCGTGGGAATTTCGAATAACCCTTTCTTAGTTTTCGTCTACACCTTCTAAGAAACACATGTTCCAATTTTCACGTCTCTATCTGCATTGGTTCAAGATGTACGTTGTCTGTCTGTCAGTCACGGTACTGTTTTCAAAGTTAAAGTTTTTATCTCAACTGGGTCGTTGCAGGCACTTTTAAAAAGTTGAGACTCTGGGTGCACGGTTCCAAAAGAGAATTGGTTCTATGAAGAAAAAACAGGCAAGAAACGCCATGGATACTCTTTTAAAAAAAGTTGGTTTACTACTAATCTTAGATTGAACATAAAATATGTTATTTTTATAAGTCTAAATAACTATGTCTATTCATTATGAAATATATTACGTAATTTTACTAATTTTAAAGGGATCTATAAGTTTTTTATCTCGCGTACAAAGCCACGGCAAAGCAATATAGTAAGTTCACACAAATTAAAGAGAAAGTTTTATTTGGAGAGCGAGCCGAGTATTCAAAAGAATTTATTCATCTTTGTCGCGTTGGTTTAGGTTGGGCACACACCTCCGTCTGATCCGACTTCACGTAGGTGGTGTAGGTTGAAGTACTTTGGGTCTGTTCACATGGGCACCATGCTACGTCGTGCTAGCGTGTCTGTAAACAGGCGCTATAGGATTTGAGATCAGGCCACAAACTTCTTCAGTTCATCAGCTAGGCATTAGCATTGGTGCTCTCGACATCATGCTCCCCACTTCCCACCAGACTAAGGACAGGATAAGAGACAGCATAGGACAGGCAAAATAAGACGAAGACACGTTTTCATCAAAGTTAAGTACAGGTTTGATAAACATTTTACAGAAAAGAAAATGATTGTTGAAACATTAACGTTTATAAAGTTTTCCTTAATGATTTAGTAAAGTGTTAGTGCGTTAGAACAGCAAACACATTTTGTAATATGTGATGGTTCTGTGTTTTATTAATTGGTCCTAAATGAATTACACTGTTAATATTTATTTATTTATTTTCACTGTTGTTATAGAAAATAAGGGTAAGGGTGTAGCAAATTATTTTAAGTAATAATATTATGTATATTATTAGTAACTTAAAAGCTAGCTATAACTTCTCAGTAGGATAAGTTATCGGATGTATGCGCCCGGCCTTAGTGGTCATATTAAAGGTACTAATTGTGTAATAATCTCGCTATCTCGTTCAGTGTGACAGTTGAATATTCTTTATAAAATTGTGGATTATTTTAAAAGAAGAGACATACTCCAAAAATATTTATAAATCTATTCTCCCACTCTCTTTACAGGCGGTGAAGAGAGTGGGCGAGAAATATGTTTGTCGGCGGTCTCCACATTAACCCTCTTGCTAATAAGAGCTGTTTATAGTTATCTCATGAGTAACGACATTTTAATCAATCATTTTTTTGACGTTTAAGCTTGACATAACGGACGCCATGCGCATGCTCAACGCGGTAGGTGAACATATTCATTTAACTTGTAATATTAAGCGAATTCACAAAGGCTAACTTATTGGAAGTTATTTAAGAAGTTGTAAATATTTTTTTGTTTGTTTATAGTTAGCTTGTCTATAGCATTTGTTATTTGTGATGACAGATGTAAAAAAAAGAAAAAAAAAATATCAATACAGCGCAATGACCTGTGGTGAGAATGGGCCACCAAAATACAGGGTGTGGCTAGTTTGGGCCCCACCGCTAGTTCTTCTACTATTTTGTATTTTATTTCCTTTTTGTGTTTCTTTGTGTTTAACTGTGTGTGTTCATAAATAAAAATATTAATCGATATGTCCCTAGGTAACAGTTTTCATTCCTAAATGGTCAAGAACCATATGTAAATGATAATTTAGCCAGTGTAAACATTCATATTTGGAGTATCTATGTTTCTATTACTGATTTAAATTAAATGAAGAAAAATGTGAAGGTGGGCCCCTGATAAAAATTAAATTAATTTACGTTTGGCTCCTGAAATATGGTTTCCAAGCGATGTTGAGCGGCAAGAGCTTTCAAGCTCCGTTTAGATGTTCGGTTCCTTCCCACTAGTGTCACAGAACACATGACGGTGAACGCGCGCGCGCACGATCTATAATCACGTTAGATCAGTAAGGTGTTGAAAGTGAGAGTGCAAAGTGTTAAAAAAATCCCATTGATGGGAAGTTAGTTCTTGTATTGCGAATATATGAATAATTGACTGGTTTTAGTGACGTATGTGAATTTGAAATTTTATAAAAGTTGTTTTTGTGATGCGAGTTTTGTTTTTTTAGTGTATGGTTTTAAGGAAAATCAGTTGTTTTGGTAAAGGATTGATTTGCTTTGATTATGACTATGGTTTGGGCATCGACAACTTAACAGATGTAGTGCAGTGGTTGAGCAATTAGCTTTCTGCGCTACGTATGTCGGGTTCAATCGCCGCACGGAACAAATGTTTGTATGATCTACAGATAGTTGTTTCGGGTCTGGTTGTGTGTGTATGTGACATGTATGTTTGTAAACTGTACACACGATACAGCAGAAATAATAGTGCCGGACAACGTTTTTAAAAAAAATATTAACTGCCGTTTATCAAGAGATGACTGTATTTGTTTTAAACCTCCGTTATAGTGTAGGTGAACCTGGGCTGTAGTTTATTGGTCAGTTACCTTATGATGGTAGAAAATGATGTTTTAATTATTATCGTTTGGTAAACCACTGAACCGATCGTTACGAATTTTATAAGGTAGCTTGGGTCCTGGCGAAGGACATAAGTAGGCCTATTTTTAATATTGCAGCAAAACAAAAATATACTCAGCCGAAGTTGCAGGCAACAGCTAGTATCAGTGACGGTCCGAGGGGGGGGGGGGTCGTGGGGGTCATGACCCCCCCTTATATCGTACACGTAAAATTGACAAACCTAAAAATAGACAATTTACGAAAATTTTAAACCAATTATTAAATTCGTGCTCAAAGCATCTAAACAATGAAATCAAAAGTAGGCACTTAGTTTTTTTTTTTAATTATGATATTATATTTAAATTTCTTGTGATGTTAATTCTAATTTGCTCAACTTTAATATGACCCCCCAAATCACTTTACTGTCAATATGACCCTCCAAAGTGTTATGCTGTGACCGCGCCTGGCTAGAAGGTACTATAATAATATTGTTAATATATTTTATTTTCACGTGAAGCAACAATACCTAAACATTGTTAGCATCGGATGGCAATATATGTTTTGTTTTGTTTGGGATCGCATCTGCGACCCACGGCCACCCAACATTTATTATGTTAATCAGGTGATATTTTGAGTAGAAGCCATATTGTTCTTCAGCTGATGCAACACGAACAGAATGATTGGGAACACGTTTGGCGCAGTGGCTAAGCAATTAGCTTTTTGGGTATGTGTCGCGGTTTCGATTTCCACACGGAACAAATATTTGTATGACCTTACACATAGTTATTCTGGGTCTGGAAGTTTGCGTATGTCAATATTTGTGTTATTAAACGCACCCACGATACAAGAAAATCTTGCGTACCCTGCGCGTGCGCAGGTAATATGTCCACTACGGCATGAACAGTGCATGGTATTGCAAGCTTCCATAGTTCATCGTAATAGGTTACCATTAGGCGGATCGTTCATTTGCCACCATAGAGGTAATGTCGATGTCAGCAGAGGTCCCTAGATAATAGATAAGCTTAATTCATTAACAGATGGCTCGGATTACTATTACTGTTTCCTGTCCACTAGTGAAATAAAAATAGTGACAAAAATCAACTTAAACTAGTTTGAATCAGGTTTTTGTGGAACCGTGTATATTAATATTTTTATGTAAGTAGGTGCCGCTATTGTTTTTATAAGGCAAGTTGCACAATAATCGTAACTATTCTGTAATTACTGATTTAATAATCATAATCTGCCGTTTAATGATGATTTTAATTTAATTTCTATATACGCAGTTTAGGACGCATCAATGTTTAATTCTGGTCTCAAGGACCAAAGCCATTAGGCTGGTCCTAATGTTCTTGGTCCAAATGTCCAAAGGTCCAATGAGATAATTTGATTTTTTTTTATCTATTGGTTACCTATCGGTAAGTGAATACAGAGTAATAGATTAGTAGGCAGATTACACTAGAAAACTCAAAAATCTATCCTGACTTTAGTTTAAGCAAAGTTAAGTTATTTAGACTTACTTAGTAATTTTTTTGAACCTTGCCCCACACTAGGATTTCTCCTGTGACGTGGGTACAGTTTACAAACATACATGTCACATACACATACAACCAGACCCGAAACAACTATCTGTAGATCGTACAAATATTTATTCGATGCGGGAATCGAACCGTGTCACCTAGCGCAAAAAGCTAATCACTTAGCCACTGCGCAAACCGTGTCGTCAATTGAAAAATAAATGTGATTATATAATAAAATTATTTCATAAAGATACTGACTGTATATCTCTAGTGTAAGATAGCATTCATAATATAAATAAGCCAATACGCTATGTAATCTACGTTAAAGCTTTAAATCAACTTGTAAACTGTAGTTAAAAGTTATGGTGTCATCAATCCGCGATAAGAATATATAAATATTTGAATTATATTTGCATAACGAGATATCATAATATACAACATTGAGACGACCCGGAGAACTTTGAATCACCTAAAGTGTCCGGAACAGTCAAGCAAGAAAAGAGTTTGAGAAATTAAAAAGAAATACTTTACACTCTGTTGGACTTTGTAACAGCATTCTGGCTTCACCGTTATCTGAGGAAGCTAAAATGTTGTACAAAATAGTTAAAATTGCGTTAAATTAAAGGTAATTTGAACTCAATACCTACCTGTATTAAATTAACAGTAATAAATTTAGATTTAAGTTAGTATCTACATATTTTTTTTGTTGTATCTTCCTATAGGGGTGGCATGATCACTGCGTGATCAAACCCTTTTTTATGTAATGAAGACCAAAAAAAAAGAATTTGATATGGCATATTTTTTCAATATTCCGGCTGTCCCTTTGGGATTTTCTCAATTTTTTTTCCTGAGCCACCCGAGTATTGGTGCGAATAAAAAAAAATAACAAATTTATTCAAATCGGTCGAGACATTTTCGAGTTTTTGCGAGACTAAAACACAGCAATTCATTTTTATATATTTAGAAGCATTTTTAATAACATGAAATAGATAAACCATTTTTTATAACACAGCATCTTCTGTATCAATCTATCATCAGCTCTATATATATCTCAGGATAGGCAGAGGTGTACTATTGTACACCCACATTATTGAACACACAGTTCTGAACTCCGTGTTCCTAGAGAATTCTCTAACAGAAATACTCAATAATACTTTGCCGACCTGAGAATCGAACCCACGACTTCACGCTCAGCATGCACATGCAGCAGCAAATTGCGTTAACTCATCAAATCCAACACAGTCGTGAAGCAATGCAGTCAAGAATACTTCTTCACTTTTTCTGCTCATCACATTATTTTAAACAAGCGTAAAGATAAAGTTATCTCTGTGGAACTGACAACTGCCACAATGACAGCGGCTGACAAATTACACGACGCGACGATGCAAGTGTCACTGAATAATGCTGGGTTGAATATCGATAAATTATTTAGTGGATTTATTCGTGGCTATCTTTGCTTCGATCGTTCTTAAAAGTGAATGTGTGTATTAGATAAATGTGGCTTAAAAGAAAATACTGCTGGCTTGAATATCGATAAATTATTTATTGAATTTATTTTTAGTTATCATCAAAGAACCTTTGCAATGAGAAAGACAAAGATGTTAATTGTTTGAATTGTGTACATAGGTATTAAACAAATTTTGGTATCAAAAGAGAACATGCTAACACTGCAAAACGACTCAAAATACACTCAATTAATATTTGCCAACATATTATATCTCTTTTAAAAGTAAATGCATCAGACAAACGTAACTTAACCGTCGATGTTTGAGAGTGACAGAAAATAGTAGATATTGGTAAGAATATCGATAAATGATTTGTGAGTTTATTTGTAAGCACTATAAAAGTGTCTGAATCTAAATGAATGAGGTTCAGTCAGAGGTGTACTATTGTACACCCACATTTCATTGATACCGTTATTGAGTCCCATGTAATATGGAGCGAGCCTATTGCCAACTACTGGCCACAGTTCCAGATCCTCTGCTGCTACTAAGAATGTCCATACAGAAATCAATAACACTTTGCTCGACCCGGGAATTGAACCTAAAACCTCACGCTCAGCAGTCGCCCTTGACACAAGACCAATGAAGCAGTCAGAACATTGCATTATCGTTCAGAAAAACACAATCACAATTTGTTTGAACTAGAAATCGAGAGACCTTACGCTGAACCGTCGCGCTCACTACCAACAAAGACCAACAAGGTTTCATACAGACAATAATTGCCAAACTTTTAATTGGTTACTTTTAAAGTTCGCAAAAATCTTTTCAATTCATCGTCAAAATATTACGAAATACTTTGTCAGGGAATGTGTCATTATTAGACGTTGAAAGGTTTCGTAATGTTGAAATAGCTTTTGAAAACTCTTTTTTAAATCTATACAAATAAATAAAATTGAAGTGTCTGTTTTTTATGTTAAAATAACAGCTTTTTACTAAATGCATATGAAAGTATAGCTATACGGTAATTATAATAAAAAATCAATTTTTAAATTTTTGTTCGTCTTTTTGTTTGTTCTGGCTATTCTCCGAAACGGCTGGACCGATTTTGATGGGACTTTCACTGGCAGATAGCTGATTTTATAAGGAGTAACTTAGGCTACTTTTATTCTAGAAAAAATAATTAGGGTTCCGCGCAAAAAATGCTAGCCATCAAATAAATCATAAAAGCATCATTTGCATTCATTAAGTATGTGTTTATTCAATGCTTATGTAAAAAAAACGGGATTTTAGGCGTAGGATCATATAATTATATGTTTTTTTGTAGGTACCTACTAATAATGTCTTAGATTTTTATGTTTTTTTTCTTATTTATATCATAGTTGTCATAGGTTTACCGTCCGTAAAGTTTTAATCCCTCCCTCCTTTATAGGATGAGCTTTTTTTTAGATTTTAGATGCTCATTGATGGCCAAAATTCACGAGTAGTCATTGTAATTATAACATAATGACTTCTTAGCAAGGGAAGAAATAAATACACGTGATATCTTACTACATCCCCCCCCCTCCCCCTTGTGATATTTCGTGATTTTTGCCAACCCCCCTCCCTCCCCTTTCGAACCTCACGTGATTAATGGACGGCCCCTTGTGTAGATGTATTTACCTATTTCATGTAATACATACTTTTCTTTTTTTAGATTTACTTATGTCAAGATCAAGTTACATAATTATTGTATTCTTGTTTATCTACACAAGTAAATCTCCCGACAAGCTTTTATATCGTGTAAATTGTGTAATGTAATAAACTGAAGGGTTTGATTTAATTTAAAGTTGATCTTATTCTTTTTAAAGCATTTAAATAAAAGCTTGTTTTTAAAAATGTTAACCTACAGTATGTTAATAATCTACAATTTGCGAAAAACCAAATAAAATTGGAATTTGGCGGCTCGAGAAAGCGCCTCCGCCTTAAACCCAATACAAACGAAACCGTGAACTAAATCTAATACACGACTATACACACATGTTACAATATTATTATAAAAAAATGTATGGGTGTGTCCACTTTCACTAAATTCGCAATGTTGATTAATTTAAATTTATTACACTTTGACTACTCTTGATTTAGTTAGGGTTCCGTAAGCAATGGTTTCGGAAGTCGTCATAGCTAGACGGCATTCATAATCTGCCTTGCTTTTTCTCGACTATGTCAGGGTCGGCTCCCAGTCTGACTAGATGCGACTGAATATCAGTATTTTACACGGAGCGACGCCATCTGATCTCAGCCATACAGTTATTGAGAGACACTGAGATTGGACTGGTCTGACTTTTTGAATTCTAAAGCCTCTAACAGTTCTGGACTCTTTTCTCTTCTTTTTCCTTATTGGTTCTCTTCTTGACTGCTTCATTGGTCTAGTGGTCGCTGAGCGTAAGGTCCTCAGTTCGATCTCCGGGTCGGGCAGTGTCATTGGATTTTTCTGTATGGAAATTCTCAGTAGCAGCACTGAGTCTGGAAGTGTGCCTGGAACTGTGCCTGGTAGACGGCAATAGGCTCGCCCCAATACATGGGACTCAATAGCATGGGCAAAATGTGAGTGCAAATAGTACACCTCTGCCTAATACTTCGGGGAATACAGGCGTGATGTTATGTTTTAAAGCTTCTCTGATAAACTAACAGCTTCATTGGTCTGGTACTGCCTACTGGTCGCAAGCGTAAGGTCCTGGGTTCGATTCCAGGGTCTAGCAAAGTGTTTAGAACATGGAATCCGCACCTTCGAGTCTAAATATCATAATACTACATTTCTGCCTAACCCTTGCAATACAGGCGTGATGCTATACTATGAAAATGTATGCTAATAAACGTACGGAACCTTTAAAATAAAACAAACATAATAATTCAATTAGTGCCCACTCCCACACAACGTATCAATCACTACACTGATACGATTGTACAAATGAATCAAACAATCGAGTGTTTTTATTTCGCAGTTCAAGATTAATCGATTCCTCGGCGAATTACAAGTATTTTCATTTGTTAAGTCTGTATTTGGGTTATAAATAAATTGAATAACCTTGATTTTTTTGAACTAGCGAATTCTTTGACTTGTTTGTATCATTAGTCTATTTTTCACATCGAACTACGATGGTTGCTGAACGTGAGGTTCTGGGCTCGATGCCCAGGCCGGGCAAAGTTAAATATGCCCGTGGGGATATAAGACTCTCCCTCTCAATTTCATGAGACAGTATCTATTGGCAAAATTTGGGTATACAATTGTACTACTCTATCTAACCCCTTCGGGGAATACATAGCGTGTATATATTGATGTATAGATGTCGTTTAAGACAAGGCAGAAGTTTTTTTTTTACCAAAAGCAATAATTAACGCTTTGTGAATTCTAAAGCCTGAACACGTGTGAATCGACCTTTAGTTTATAAAGCTTCTTTCCCAGACTCAGTGAACGGAGATTCAAACGGATGTTGACTGCACGACTCATGCGCATAACGTGATTTATATTATGTATAGCATAGTAATAGCATCATGATCAGTTAAGCAAAGGTGTACTGGAGCACGTCCACCCACATCACGCTGATAGGCATTTCCAGTACTAGGCATAGATAATACAAAACACGGCAGCTTAGGCCCAATTTCACCGACGATATAACTGACGGTTATAGGCACAAATCAGCTGTTTGGCAGCGATTTTTATATGGGTAATCGCCTGTTGTATTTTGCTAAATTTTTTATATGTTACAGACACAAGTAAAAACTAGGTCGTCACGTTTTTGTTTTTTTTGATATTGTTTATAGATTGAGAAATAATTAAAACGCAAATTGCGTATTTTGACTAAAATCTTTATTATACTTATTTCGGGATAGTTATTAAATTAACCAAAATTTTGAAAAATACTTGTGTCGACCTAGTTTATATTCTGCCAAAACGATAGAGACCAAAATCAAATTAATTCGTTAAGATTTAGATGTAAAAAACGTTAATGCCCAAACATCTATTTTGCGCATATTTCCAGACAATATTAATTAATTAATTTTGCGCATATTTTCATTCTAAGCATTTGTTATAGTGTTGGTAAATATAGGTCTTATAATAACGTCATAACCAGACATTAGCGGTTACGAGACACATTTTCCCAAACCTGAAATCTTTGCATAACTCTATTTTTTTAATTATTATCACTGCCTAACAATATTTGACTGAGATATGAACACCATAATAATTTATTTTCCTTAGTACTGTCACACATTTCTAATGGTAAGCGCGTTAAAAAATATTATTATTTAAACTACAGGGTGAATTAAAAGCTAAAACAATAGTGCTGTGATTATTGTTTGAAAAATGACATAGAATTAATAACGCACAGACATGGCGTCCAACGGAATTAAACCAGAAATTGTGACCAATTTTGATACAATCGATTTGGATAAGAAAGTGGAAGAAAATGGCACAACTGTCAACGTGGCTCATAATGGCTATGATGGAAATTGTCTGGGTGTGCTCAGGACTGGACATCGTCCGTCTATCATGGAGGTGGAGTGTGCCAAAGAAAGGACCAGGTTGGCGTTGCTGAAGCAATGTTCAGCAATTTTGAAACAAGGGGACCAGAAGTATACAAAGGAAAGCTTGCACCGGACTTTTCAGGATGAGGTAAGTTTTTTTAATATTTTTATTATCTTTTGGCATTGGTGGTCCACTGGAAATGTGATGTGGTTTTTATTTTAACTAGGTATGTATATGGTTCTATTGATTAACAAAAAATAAGACTGTAAAAAGTACATAAGTAATTTTTTTTTTGTAACGTGTATTTTCTTAGCCACCAATGGAAGTATTTTTTAAATAAAACTAGTATAAAAACTAATGACGTCACTAGGGAGGGATCAGTGGTATCTGGGCAATAACGTAAACTACGTTTTGATAATTTTGATTGTCGTATTGTTTTTGTATTTGACGGGGGAAAAAATATGATTTTAGTAACCGTCAAATAAGTTGTTTGCGGTCTGTAGATGAGCGTATGCGCATATCGTTACACGTTAAGCAAATTAATTCATTTTATTATTTATATATTTTTCCATATATAAACAGAGTACCTTTAAGTTGAATTTTTTGTACCATATAGGACTGCGTTTGATACACAACAAGGATAAAGAGTATTTTCCTTAAAAATTTGGGTCGTGGTTTTTTTTACATACTTTGAGAATCGATAACTACATGCCGCTTTCCGTTATCATGTCCTTCGTTTAAAGATTCGGCCATATCAAATCATTGGTTAAACAATAAAATACATCCAAACGCTATAAAAATAAGATCTGTACTACACCTATAATCGAATTAAGCCAATCGGCCAACATTGGGCAAGTTTAAGTGGCAACACCATTGAACTTGCACAACACTATTATATGAGTACCTCAACCTTCATTCTTGCTCATCGTATATCGCGCAAGGCCGTCACAGCTTTACCACAAAACAAAAATATACAGAAGATCAACTTCTTCAAAACGCAAAAAATTTGGTACACGTTGATGATAGTTGTTATGGCTTAATATGGCTTAATAAGCATATTATAGGATCAAAGACTATGTTGACGATAGAGACGTGTGGCGTTGAATATCTTCTGCACATGTGGCTTCCCTGGTTATCCATTGTGTCTACTAATTCTATTTTATATTAGATTCACTTTACATATCTGGACATTCTTGATGTTTCAATATTTTGTATTCTTTTTTGTATTTTTTTATTTCTGTTTTATCCGCTTTGATCTGTTTATCCCGTTTTTAGTTTATATTCGAAACAATTGTTTAACTCATGTTCTATTGCCTCATTGTGTAAGTAGCATTCTATTAAGTTTGTATTTTTTCTTATATAATGCATGTTAATTTAAGATTTTAATTGTAAATTAACTTTTTGTTTTTGAAAAGAGTATCCATGGAGTTTCTTGCCGGTCTCTTCTCCATAGGACCTACCCCCTTTGGAACCGTGCGCCTAGAGTCTCGACTTTTTAAAAGTGCCTGAAAAGGCCTACTTGAAATAAAAAACTTTGACTTTGACTTTTTTGACTTTGCTTAGGAACGGCGAATTTTGGGTTTCCGTTTGAAGTACAAAAGTTTTTCTACGTTTACGTTACATCAATGCATAATACGATGATATGCAGAAGCTGATACCTTCTCAATTAGAATATACTGACAACTATCGCGGTGGCATCAACTTACCTTACAAATAATGGACCCAAATATATTAGTTATAGAGAACCATTTTTTTCGATATTTTCTTTGTTATCGACCCTTTATTTATCAGGCACAATTATCTGAGAGAGAACATGATTTTATCAGTTTAAAGGATTCATTCATCCCATATAGAATTAATAGGTATATTTTTTATATTACTTGGTGTACTATTGCAATAGATTTTTCTCGTTCATTATGTGAAGTTTTTTTTTTTTTTTTTTTTTATCTTTATTGACATTTATTTATTGTAAGATTTCCATAATATATATATATATAAGTCTGGATTATTCTTTGGTCAAAGAATCAGCATTGCCATACAGCGTGGCAATGCTGCCAGTCTTCTGGGAACAATGCCGGTTGACAGCGATGCGGAGGAGTATTTTGACGCGTAGATAATTTTTTTTAATATTTTTACATCTTTAATCTGTTTAGTGTTTAGTAGTTAGTGATAATAAGTAGGTTGTATATGTGAAGTTGAATTTCTGTACTAATCTTCTCAGGCTGTAACATCATCATTACATACAAATTAAAAGCTCGTTATAGTACGAAATGTGCAAATTTTGCACGCACAATTCGTGACCTTAGTTTGAGAGTTTGAAAGCTCTGCGCAAGCGTCGCTTGAGGATCTATTGTGTGGCGCCGAAATACGCGAATATATTCTAATGGTATTTATGTTATATATTTATTTCTTTTTTGATTTATTGGACTTCATGTACCTCCCTAAAAACTGTAGTTTGCGTTTAAAAATTCTACTTCAAAGTAAAGCTAGTAAGTAGCTATTGTAATTAAACAAGAACTTGAGTAACCAATTTGTTTGGTTAAAGCTCTCACGGTTATTTACGGTTTGGCCGCTTGAGCAAACCTGTCCTCTTATCCGTCACTACTAATGTATAAGTAGCCGCTCTATGAGGAGATTTACATGTTTATAAATAAATAAGTTTATTTTCCGCCATACTGGCGTAGTTAAATCGTGGCTGTCAAGATTGAGGAAATGAGATTTCGAAGTGAAGTCATAAGTTAGAAATTTATTTGTACTATATTATAATAATATAGTATTATATTAATATACTATAAATTTTTATGTTACTTTTCTTGCAATCAATCTGCTGTCATAATAATTACGTCAGATTCAAAACTAGATACAGATCTACAACCGACAGAAATTTGCCTGTATTTTTACCCAACTTCTTCGAGATAAAGGCAGGGTTATATTTTTTAAACTCGCTTTACTTCTGGCCATACACTTCACATACATACATTTCACACCTGCACTTGATATAAACTTGTGTCATAAAATTTTATTTCAATAGCACTATCTTGATTTTTCGTAATTCTGTGCTTTTATTAATACCACTTTAGTTTTTGCCGTCATATGAAGTAACATTCAAGCGAATTTACTTTTTATTACATTGATATAAGATCTGCTTAAACTTTTTACAGCTGCAGTGTTAATAGGTTTATAAATATACTCTGTTTGCTGTTTTTTAATGTATTTGTTAGTCAAAAATCGACCTTTACTAATTGTAATAAGAGTGTTTATTTTATTGGTCAATTGCAAAATTTTATTGGTTGCACTTCTAAACCAGAGGTATCAAGACTTTAATAAAAAAATATACTGAAATTACTCGGATTACGTGTTAATGTGTTTTTAAATTATTATGCTTTTGCAATAAACACTTTATTTATTACTTGAGATAACACTTAATTTGACCTAATTTAGACTAGTTTTTGACCTCAGTTCCGCTTTCGCTTGTTGGTAAAAGACAACATTGAATAAAACTTCTTGGTGTGACCAACATTGCTAAGGCCTCGTACACACTAGTTTTAAAACGTGTTTTTTAAGTTTTCTTTAACTTTTCGACTAATGCGCTATTTATCGCGAGTTTGTTTCCTACACGGAACAAATATTTGTATGGCCTACATATAGTTATTCCGGGTCTGAGTGTTTGCGCATCTCAATGTTTATGTTTATATACTCACCCAGGATACAGGAATTATAATCAGAGGGTTAGAAAAGTAAAAAAAAAAATTATCGATCACGGTCATTGACACATCTTCGCCTAAATAATCGGGCGTTGAAAAATCACTCAGGCCTAAGTCTTTTTTAAAGCATGTTGACATTGTTTGATGTTGTCGAGGTCGGCTTTTAGTGTAATTGGATCCGGCAGTATGTCTATATTTTGCACGGAGTATTTTCTAAGTAATTCCAAAGTGGTAACCTATAGTGGTTAGAACTAGATTTTATATCTTTCGTGGTGACTGTCCTACTTAGTTTAGAAATTCAGATATTTTTATGACATGATAATAATGTGAAATCCAACCTGAATTTTCATAATGTCAAATTAGTTGAGCCTGCCTCATTGGTCTAGTGTTCGCAAGCGCGATTGTTAAACGTGAAGTCCTGGGTTCGATTCCCGGGTCAGGCAGTGTTATTGTGTTTTTCTATATTGAAATTCTCAGTAACAGCACGGAGTCTGGAACTGTGCCCGGTAAATAGCAATAGGCTTATTACATGGGACTTAAATAACATCGGCAAAATGTGGGTGAACAATAGAACACCTCTGCCTACCCCTTCGGGGAATACAGGCGTGATGCTATATTATGTTATTTTAAATACAAGTTTGCAAGTTGTGAAATTCTGACATCCCATTAATGTCCCGCCTGTTAAATAAAAGACAAAATATTTTGAATTTAATTTCGCCAGTGTCTTAAACAATCGATGCTTGTGTCTGTGGTTTAACAAAATTATGGGCTCGTTATCCTCTGACAAAGTTACTTAGACAAAATGTTTCTAGTTAAGTACCAGATGAATTGCCTCACATTTGTACCGTGTTACTGCTTAATAAATGACTTAATTTATCTAGCTAACTATTTCTGTAGGAATAAAATGAAAATAATCCCACTAATATCCTACTTCCTACTAATATTATAAATGCGAAAGTTTGTGAGGATGGATGGATGGATAGATCTTTGTTACTCTTTCACGCCAGAATGGCTGAACGGATCTGGATGAAATTTGGCACTGAGATAGATTATTGTTTGGAATAGCACATAGGCTACTTTTTATCCCGGGAAAATGTACGGGTACGTAAACCACGCGGGCGAAGCCGCGGGCGGAAGCTAGTACATTATATGCAAAATTATTTTTTCTTGGAAACTTTAATTATTAAGTAGGAATGTGCAAAAACCCTTTTTATGAAATTCATTTTAACCATTGTTTGAGTAAGAAAATGATCGGTGAACAAGCCTCATTGGTCTAGTGGTCACAAGCGCGACAGCTGAGCGTGAGGTCTTAGATTCGATTCCCAAGTCGGGTCAAGTGTTATTGGGTTTATTCGTATGGAAATTCTCAGTAGGAAGCTGGTTTTTGGAATAATTGTGAACGGTAGATGGCCCCTATTACATGAAATTTGGGTAAATGGAAGAAGCATTTAAGTGGTAACTCAGAGGCTAGAGCGGCTCGTGTACTGAACCGAAAGGTCACAGCTTCATTCCCTGCTCGCGGTCCAATTTTTCTTATCACAGCTTATATTTTAAAAATTCGCTGCGCATGCGTTATTGTGTCATATCATCACAATATTATACTACACCCTTTCTTTTCCTAACTACTTCGGGAGCGGCTCCCGGTCTAACCTGTTGCGACGAAATATCAGTATTTTACACGGGGCGACTACCACTGACACTGATATTCTAAGGTTAGACTGGTTGTCAGACTTTTTGGGCTGCCGACATCCGTAACGACTGCCATAGGTCATCGTATGACACTCGGGACCAACTGTTTAACATCCTTTTCGAGGCACGAATGGGTCTCGACGTGTGAAAATCTATCACCCATCCAAAAACTGATCTTAGCAAGCGCTGCTTTACTTCCCAGATTGACTGATCTGCGTGGAAGCTATGTAGCTACGAGACAAACATAAAGGTCTTAAACTGGATCGCTTGCGCAACCTCATCAATCAGCATACGTCATTACCATATGAATGGTTATTTTGACAAATGGCTGCCGCGCCTGCGCTCTATCACTATTATAATTGCTTTGGAAAGTACGCGATGGTATCACGCGTTATATTTCACCAGGTAGCCACGGCTAAACGGCTACTGATCGATCGATCTAAAGATTTGTTGAGCAATATGTTGCTAGACCAGTGTAATAACACACCAAGGGAAAAAATTAAGATAATAAATAGACTAGTTGACTGCATCAAAACTTAATTCTGAAATCTTGTTTGGTAAATAGTTTTCCTTCTAAAAACTCAGTAAAACTTAATCTCTTGCTTATCTTTGGCGTTTTCAATTTTTAATTTATAAAATCACACAATAAGTACGTCAATGGCAATGAAAAACTATGACGTCACGCTTTGCTATTCCAAACAGTTTTAGAACAAAATGTCGTTTTTCACAGTTCATAAAAAGTAACTCGGATGACTAGTAGTCAACTACCGTATTCGGCCAGGTACAACTTTCTGGCCACAGGCATCTTCTTAGTATGAGAAAAGATAAACTTTAGTCTACCATGCTGACCTGAGTTTTCCTCACCCTGGAAATTGTACGAAAAAAGTGTGCGCGCGCATTTGTGTGAACTCTTTTTCCTCTTTCGCACACACACTATGTAGGTATAATTCCTGTATCGTGGGTGCCTTACAAACACATATATTCACATGCACAAATACCCAGATATTTGTTCCTTGCGGGACTCGAACTCGACACGTAGCGCAGAAGTCGATAGCTCAAGCACTGCGCCAACCGTTTCGTTAATACTAAGAACTCACATCGTAGACGTGCGCACATTATTTTAATACATTTTTGAGTTATGTTGAGTATAGCTGAAATAGACGAAAACTCGAATCATAGTATACTACCATATAACTAGTTTCTTGGAGCCTGCTGGTGTACAGTTTCCTCATAATATTTTCCTTCACCATAAACACAAGCGATAATCAAATTCCGATCCGCACATGAATAAGAAATGACAGAAGTGTGAACTCGGACTTCATCAAAACAAGTGTACAATCGCTAGACTATCAGAGGGCCTAGTGTAAGTTTCTTTCGACAAATTCGATTTACTACATTGAACGCGTTCGGCGCTCCGATTGGTCCGTTTCGTGCTCTCCACCAATCGGAGCGCCGAACGCGTTCGATGTAGTAAATCGAATTTGTCGAAAGAAACTTACACTAGGGCCTCTGTTCATTTTAGTTCTCCGACCTTAATATACTTTATTTCTCGTACAAAAAGTTGGAAACCCTAGTGCCTACATAGTCACAAGTCAACAATCAACCTTTCGGTAACTGATGGCCACTGGTCACCTCTGTGGTTAGATTAACCAATGGAAAAACTGCTCGTAATTGATTGACCAATGGCGGGTCGACTATTGACAGGTTAGGTCAACTGCTTTCGTGCTTTATAGACAACTAACTGCTGCCTGCGACTTCGTTTGCGTGAAATTTGTATTTATTACATATTTATTTAGTATTTTGCTGCAATGCTCGGCTGAACGCCCTTCTGGTATCGCGATTAGCTCGGTTAAGCAGTAAAAGGTCCCTGAGCTAACTGCGAGAGGCAAGTATAAAAACAAAGTACGACGGCAGGGTTGGCGCAGTGGTTGAGCGATCGACTGCTGCGCGACGTGTCGCGGGTTCGATTCCCGCACGAAGCAAATATTTGTATGATCTACAGATAGTTGTTTCGGGTCTGATTGTGTGTGTATGTGTCATGTATGTTTGTAAGCTGTACAGGAGAAATCATAGGGTGGGGCGACGTCCTTTTTAAAAAAAAAAAAAAAAACAACAAAAGTTACTGCAATTCCCTTGCTCGAGCCAGCTCGCGCTGAGCCAGTAGTGCAAACTAAATAATCACAATCAGATCCAGCAAGTCCTCTTTTGTCTGCCCTTCAGTAACCCCTTAAGTCGAGGTTCGAGTCCCACTATGGGACGCGCTTAGCTGTGTTGATTCATTCTAATTAATATGCTCGGATGGAGGCCCTTCTGGTCTCTCTCCATTAGACCGGTTAAGCAGTCAAAGCGTCCTGAAATAAAGTGAGAGATATGCATTAAATAAATCGCTGCAATAGTAATCATTCCTTCTCCAGGACCCAGGCTACCTCTTTGTAAAATTACATAATAATCGGTTCAGTGGTTTAGTCGTGATGAGGTAACAAACAGACAGAATTACTTTCGCATTTATAATAGTGTGTATTTAACCTCAGGCCACAGGTAACTGCCGTACATACCTACCGATGTAGGAGTTTAATTTTATTAAGAATATTGGATTACTAGGACGACTGGACAAATCATTGATGTACTTACCTACATTGTATGTATGAGTATACACAATTGAACATAGCGTCACGCCTTTATAACTCTATTGCCGATGCTGTTATAAAACTCTGAGCTGCCACTGAGAATTTTCATACAGAAAGAGTCAACAACGCTTTTGCCCGACCCGGGAATCGAACCCAGGGCTTCACGCTCACCGATTGACCACGATGCCCTGGTGCGGGTAAGTGTACCCACACACTCAAAGAGCTCTCTCAGGTGTGCAAGCTTCCTCACTATGTTTTCCTTCACCGTTAACGCAAGTGATAATCAAATTCTGACTCATGAATTAAAAAAGTCAGAGGTTCGAGGCGGTTTTAAACTCAGGCAGAAGGCATTAAAGCAACCGTTACCGCTAGGCAATCCACGTGCTATGGATTGGTAGAAAAACGAAAGAAAAAACATTTATTTCGCACCAACGTAACCGACAGTACAAAAATAACAAAGAAAAGTAAATACATAGTGAAATAAAATGTGCCTTCAAAATAAATCCGTTCTTATGAAACCTATCTTGACTTTTGACTCAGACCTAGGAACAATCTGACCTTGTTTTCCATTATAATGCACGATCTACATACGCTAAGCGTTGACATTACCTTGGCGAAGTCTAGAAGGTGCCTATGACGTCACCCATACCACAATTACCAGAGACAATTACTATCCCTTCACATATGATTCAACCTTGCATTCTGTTCGATACGATTGGTCAAGTAGTGTGTGGTGTATTTAGTTAAATTTGGTGACAACCAATCAGATTAGCGGATTTTTTTTCTTAGAAATGTAGCGAGAGATTTGTGTGGATTTGATTTTTGTGAATTTATGAATGATGGATTATGTAACATAATGAATGAATTCAGCAAGTTCTTAGAATCTTATAGAATGATATTTGAAAGGAGGATAATAAGTGGCTTATTTAGCAATCAAATTATTTATGAACGAATTTGATTTACCTATCATTAGAATTAACGGTGAAAGGAAACATCGCGAGGAAGCCTGCACACCTGAGAGGACTCCATCAAATTGAATCAGTTGAACTAAAGCCTAGCTGTGGGACGGTAATTGGCAGAATTATCAATAACAATCATAATTTATTTTGTATTTTTTTTTTACTTTCTTGGACTCCAAAGTTCTGGAATCATGTCTATCTGTCAAAACTCCAGCATTTCTCAATTAAATGTTTTAGTCCTCAGGGAATGCCTTGCGTTGGCCTGATCCAGTGGTCGCAAGCGCAAACGCTTCGGGGCTCGATTCCCAGCATGGGCAAAATGATCTTTCTAGCAGCCCAGCGCTTGGCAATGGCAATAGAATCGCCCCTATTACATTTGAGCGTACAACAGTACACCTCTGCCTACCCATTCAGGGCGTATAAGCATGATGATACATACTTACAAAATCAGTTTTCAGTTCTACACTTACTTCCAATTCGAAGCTAACAAGTAATAGACCGGACCGTTTAAAATACCGACATCTAATCAACGTAGATATATGGCTGGCAGCTAGGAAAATTATGATAAACCTTAGTAATGTTTACA
Organism: Shargacucullia verbasci; assembly: GCA_947562105.1. Classification (NCBI taxonomy): domain Eukaryota; kingdom Metazoa; phylum Arthropoda; class Insecta; order Lepidoptera; family Noctuidae; genus Shargacucullia; species Shargacucullia verbasci. The sequence continues at coordinate 10,288,417 of OX387303.1, read as the reverse complement.
CAGAGAAATAGTTGAGTAATCTGTCTGTCGAGCTAGATCAGTCTAGATTACTGAAGTGGAAGTGGAATGTACTAAGGGTTCTCGTTTAATTATCTTTTATTTTATTTTTTTCTCTCGCAGTTAGCTCAGGAAGCTTTTACTGCTTAACCGGGCAAGTGGCGAGACCAGAAGGGCCTCCAGCCGAGCAAATTAAATAATACTAAGCAACACTGCTAAGGGTGTCCCATAGTGGGACTCGAACCTCGGCTCAGGGCCTTGCTGGGGGGCAGACAAGAGAGGACTTGCTGGATCTGATTGCTCGTTTAATTATCGTAGAAAAAGAGCGCTAGGGCTTTTTTTAATCATCGAGGGCTAACAAGTATGCATTTGATAGGACCATTTGCAACACCAGAATAATCCCGGATGCGTTGCTTACCTTTTAGGCAGAGATGGGAGAGGGGAAAGCAGTAGAGGAGGGGAGGGGACAAGATTGCAGATTACGTAAAATTTTAAATATACTGCTGCCCTTTACCTTTCGCAACACAACGGGAAGCCTAATTCTTTGCTCGGGGTTCTCGTGGATCACTTTGCGTAAGAGAAAAAGGGACCACAGGAACTTTTTATCACTTTTCACATTTTGCACAATAACTGAAAAATGCTAGTTTCTTAATGCCAATAGAGTCTTATTCACAATCAGAATGATAGGTAAACAGGTGATGGTCATCGAAATACTCCTTAACTGTCTGCCATAGTATTTAAGTGGCATAGTCTGTTTAGCAGTCTATTTTCTTTTTATGTGTTTCTACAGTCTTAGCAATATTGTATAGTCCATTTAACAAACTACTATAATCATTTTACGAACATGCCATAGTCTATTTAACAGACTGCCATAGTCTTATTAGCAGCGAGCTATACTACATTTAACAGACTGTCATAATCTTTTTAATAGCATGCCATAGTCCATTTGACGTACTGCCATAATATTTTAGCAGCAAACCATAATCTATTTAACAGGCTGCCATTGCTTTTTTAGCAACATGCCATAGTCCATTTAACAGACTGCCATAGTCCATTTAACAGACTGCCATAGTCCCTTTAACAGAGTGCCATAATATTTTTAACTGTGTGCCATAGTCACCAACGCGACTCTCTCGATCGAGAACCTCTAGTAGATGTCGCAAATATAATTTACTACCACTTATCACATGTCATGTAGATAGCCAAAGCTATTAACTACATACACCGGCCATATCTTGTAATATATTATTATTATTTAATGGTAATTCAAATCGGACGCTAGTATATTAGGTTTTGCAATGACAGGCAAATTGGGTGGATTTGAATTTAATAACGTAATAGCCGCACGCCATTTTATATTATAAAAAAATATATATCTTTCGATAATAATTGGCGATCCTATTGGCTAGTTGTCTCATTTTACGGTACCAGGATAGAAAGAGAACAATGATTATAACTAACCTATCGAAATATAAATTGACGTAAGTGATATTTTATTTTAATGGTAACAACGTTTATTAATTTTGGCCATCACTAAAGCGAACTAAATAGTGTTGTCAGAGAATTTATCACTAAATATTATAAAATAAAGTCCCCCGTCGCGACTGTCTGTCTGTCTGTTCACGATAAACTCAAAAACTACTGAACGGTTTTCATGCGGATTTCACCAATAGACAGAGTGGTTCATGAGGAAGGTTTAAGTGTATAATTCAAGTTTTGTGTAAATTGGCTGAAATATGACGATGATAGTTTAAGATGTCGGAAAAAATTATGCCGACTGGGAGCTTTACGGGCGTGCGCTGCTTATATGCTCGGTATAACAGATGGATACGACACTACGATAGAAAAAAAATATTTAGGCGTATTATGCTCTCCTAGTCTGCGAAGCCGGGGCGGGTCGCTAGTTTAATTATATAAAATGAGTGAGCCCTCTAGATTGTTTGGAATTATGCCCAATAGATGGAAAGTGGGACTACATGGAATTTAATAATGACATCGATGAAATGAGGGTGTACAATAAGATACCTCAGCCTATCACTTCGCGGAATGTAAGCTTGATGCTTTATTGATTCAACAAAAGCTTGACTTTGCCACATTGAAGCGGATTTTATCAGAACTAATATTTTATTATGTAGCAGCAATAGTGGCGACGTCACGCGGCCCCATTATTGCAATGAGGTACTATGATTAATAAGCACCTCATGGCTCATGTCTTTAATTATCTAGGGTAGACCGAAATTAACGATCAACCCAGTTAAAAAATTAACATTTCGCATTTTAATGATGCAGTTTCCCCGAAGGTTTTAATAAACAGTTCATGTGTGGGCCTCATGAAAATTGTTCGATCCCCTGTACTATCAGTGGTAACGAAACCATAGCGACTTCTATTTTGTCTCCTAACGCCATCTATCGCGCAAGACGTTCAACTCTCCTTGAAACTTACAGTCTTTTATGAAAGTGTAGGAATTGATTATGAAGCATTTCGAATTATTCTTCGCATTAAAAGGTATATAGGTGTTACTTTGAGTTCACCGATGTGTTATTTTTATTATTCTGTGCAATATTGTTGGGACGAAAGTTTTTGCTAGTGACAACTTACAAGTGGCGCCCTCACATGTGTGCTCTGACTTCAACTACTTTTGGTTGTTAGAAACAAATGATTAAATTATTATGACGTATCAATGATTAATAAAAAAAACTTTCGGATCTTAGCCTTAATGAAATCATGTGCCGATCAAAATTTGAAGATCCCTTGCGTCAACGGTTCCTACAGGAAAACAGCGCGAAAAAACCTGCATACCTGAGACTATAAAATATTCTCGATGGTGTGTATAGACCGCCTACATGTACAAACCCAGCATGGTGGACTAATGAATCAGTCGGGTGGACTTAAGTATCATTGAGACCATTTATTTTGCTACACATACTATTTATTATAATGATATGATGCTATCCTCCTGACCGATTTCGGTCACGGCAGCCAATCTCACTGGAGATTAGCCAACTACGCAGGAGATATTACAGAGCACAAGTGTGCGCGCAAACACAGGTGCTCTCTCTATTCCTTCACTCTCATAGTCCGATGGGACGGCAATCCGACACGACCGGAGAGAGATCAGGCGCAGGACCAACGGCTTTACGTGCTTTCCGAGGCACGGTGTGTATTCACATACACGAAGACCAGACCAGACCCGAAACAAATATCTGTAGATCATACAAATATTTGTTCCACTGCCAACTGTGTCGTCAAAGTAGTCAGTAATTGGCTGAAATAATATGATTATAAAGTAAGGGAGAGCTGGTTAAATTACATTTGGTGGCAGTACCTACTTGCAGTTTACCCCGCAAGGCGAACTCGTTTGAACATAACAGTAAAATGGAACAGGTGTGGTTGCCATGGTGATTTATAGTGTCACTTATTATACTCCATAAGGTAACTTGTTAGTTGGCGCTTATCAATCGTGATCTATATTGATCGTTAACTAGATCAATGATCTATATACATAATCAGGTTTAACCAATTAACTGTTTCTGTCTGACGTCGCGGTTGGTGCAGTATGAGTGATCGAGCGCTGCGCGGCTATAGCGAGTTCGATTGCCGTACGGAACAAATATTTGTATGACTTATGCAGTGGCGGACTAACGGGGGGGGGGGGGGAATGGCGGCCCGCCCCATTTAAAAATATGCTTAGTACCTAAGAGATGGTTTGGAGTTGGGAGGTCCCATACAGATAAAATACGAATAAATAAATACAGCCTGAACCAGTAATTTACAATTTTTAAAATAAAATTACCTTACATTACATCAACTTCTTAAACTAGGGCCTCATTCAGCTTTGCCGCCCCGGGCCTCTGACGGGCTTAGTCCGCCACCGGACCTATGTACAGTTGTTCACTGGGTATTTGTGTTTATGAACTGGGGACTCCAGCAATAATTCTTGTACGGTGGATGCGTTCAATAAAAAGTCAAATTAAAGTCTCCACGCGAGGATTAATAGCTGTATCGTTGCTTCTAAAAATATACGATTGTCTATGCTCCTTGCATTTTTCGGTATAGGTGTAAGTCGGTAGCTATTTGATATATTTCATAAAATCAAGACTGAAATTATCTCAACCTATAGTTTTTTTATGTTTATGGCAACTGAGCCGATACCGACTATTCTGCCAGTGTCGAGTGGAGACGGGTCCAACCTATAGCTAATTTAAATTGATTCTTGTGACATCTGTCATCGAAATTAATAACAACGTGTCTTGACGTTGGCAAAATCACCGAATAACAATGTATACATAAAAACTAATTGGAACTGAAACATGTATACTCCTTTCCTTATTCTCGGTCCCTTTACTGGATCTCGACAACAGCGCCACCTATCGGGTCCAACTATAGCTAAGAATCATCCAGATGACGCCAAAAGTACAAGAAAAAACCATCGATATCGATCAAGCCGTTTAGGAGGAGAAGAGTTACGAACACACACACACAATGGCTTGCTGTTCATAAAGACAAAAAGACACTGCCTATCCTACATAACTCAGATAAATATTTATTATAATATATTTGAGGTGGCAAATCACATACATCATTATTTAATCGACAAGACGACGAACCAATACAAACATGCAGTAAGTATTTTTAAGTAAGTAAGCTTTTAAAATTTTCTGCCTACCTTGTCTAAAAACTCTGTGCACGCCGCTGCACACACACACCGGAATTTTATTTAAAACGATATTCAACTGTCTCCTACCCGCGTCTCCGTTTACGTGTATTTTGTATTACTATGTAATTATATGTATTGCTGCAATAATAAAATTAAGCTCATGTCCTCGAGAATCTAGACTACCTCTTTGTAAAATTTCATAACGATCGGTTCAGCGGTTTAGTCGTGATGAGTTAACAAACAGACACAGTTACATTCGCATTTATAATAGTGTGGATTACAAATTATGTTGTTGTATGGTCACTATTACGCGTCTATGTGTGAGAGTCAGCCTTCTTTACTTATTTATTTTGTGTCATATACTTTGACAGCTGTCACGAGAATCAAGCTATAATTTGTGAGCTTTATAATCATAGATTTAGAATGTAAAAGATGAACAATGACAGCTTGTAGGAGATACCGAAAAATAATATGCATATGTGTTAGTGACTGATATGTCAGATGAAAATAGGGTTGTGTATTTGCATTGTCAATATAGTATAGTATCGATAGATAAAATCTTGCCCTAATGAATAGAGGTATAAAAGCTACTAATTAAATTCTCTTATTGTAAATTAATAAACGGATAAAAACAATTTATTTATGAAAATACAATGAGTATTAAAAAATATAATACTAATTTTAAGATGATGTTGTATGCAGCATACAGATAAGTATAGTACAAAGATTTAACCTTGTGCTATCCACTAGTCACAGTTTTGTGCACTGATAATGATAAAGTAATGTATGATATTACCATAGCTAGTTCCCTTAGGCCCGATTACTTAATAATCAGATCAAAATCTATCGACTTTTTATCGATATCCGTGAAGTCAACCCTAGCGTAAACATACATTTTAATATTTACACTAAATATTATTTATTTCTTGTTTTATCTACAAAATATTACCACGTATCGGAAGAAAATCTAATATACTATGGTAAAAATTGTTTTCTCGGCGAATTAATACTAGTACGTACACAAAATATGGTTTCAAAACGTACGATGAAAAAATCACATTTACCTGTGAAACGTGTAATTATTTCGATTATTTCTCTATGTCACGTTACAATTGGCAAAAGAGCATGACATTATGACTGCCTAAATATCACTTATCGCCAATAATTGCACGATTATTTTATAAATTAATAAAATATATTTGACACTATAGCAAGGGAAAGGATAGGTACCGATCCTTCAAAAAAAATTGTATCATACTGACATTAACATCTGTCTCTTTCTTTCTCGGGCAGTGTTCATATTAAAATGATATCTCTTTTCCACGCTTTGTTGGTCTTTTAGCGTAAGCGAAATTCTAAGTCTATGTTTATAATCATTTCTATTCTTTGCCAAAAGAAGTATTGCTATTTAGTGTGGCCATACTGCCAGTGTTCTGGGTGTGTTGCCAGCTGACATTGATGTGGGGGAATATTATGATTTGAATTTACTTTTTTGATTTGTTTATCTTATCCTCACGCCTGTATTCCACGAAAGGTTGTGCAGAGGTGGTCTATGTACACCCACATTTCGCCAATGCCTTTATTGAATCTTATGTAATAGGGGGCGAGCCTATTGCCGTCTACAGGGCACAATTTCCATTCAGAAAAAGCCAATAACACGGCCCGACCCATCACCACCACCAATGAGATAGTTATTTTAATTTGTTTTATTTGTAAATATAGTGGAGTTAAGGCCTGTTTCAGAATCGATCGATAAACTATCTGATTACGAATACTCAACTTATCAGACAGAAAGCGTTATGTTTCATAACTGTCTGATACGCCTATCTAGCTGATAAACTCTCTGATTCATTTATATTAAAAACTAGCTGTGCCCGCGACTTCGTTCACGTGGATGTCGGAACTTAACAATGTATTTTTTAGTGAGACCAAATGCACTTAACCTTATTTTTTTCTAAAATAAAAGAATTTTTCTAAAATAAAAGTAGCCTATGTTACTCCTTATTACATCAGCTACCTGCCAATAAAGTAATAATAAGTCCCGTCAAAATCGGTACAGCCATTTCAGAGATTAGCCTATACAAACAGACAGACAGACAGACAAAAATTGTAAAAAATGTTATTTTGGTGTATGTACCGTATATATATTCATATGCATGTAGTAAAAAACGGTTATTTCAATATTACAAACAGACACTCCAATTTTATTTATATGTATAGATGACAGCTATTAGTGTCATTTTTTATCTAAAAGATATTTTATCAGTAAGTAGTAAAATGTACTATAATCTTTTTATGTAGACTCGTAATTACGCTGACATATATCTCATATAAATCATTTGGAATCATGTGCTATCTTGTTAAATTATACAAGCAATTTCGTCACTCAACCTTCACTATTACTTAAATTAATAAATTTAATTTAAATTAAAATAATTTGGTTCAGCAAAATAATCCGCACCCATGTGAAGCGAACTAAATTATTACAGTTAGATATAATTTAGAAGTGACAAATGTATTATACTAGGACGCAGTGTAGTAAGGCCTCCTACTGGGCAATAAGGAAAAGAGTATTCATGGAGTTTCTTGCCGGTCTCTTCTCTATAGGACCTACCCACTTTGGAACCGTGCGCCTAGATTCATAACGTTTTAAAAGTGCCTGCAAAGGCCCATTTGAAATAAAAAACTTTGACTTTGACTTTACTAGGTGGACCGACGACATTGTGAAAGCCGCGGGCAACCGATGGATGCAAGTGGCGGAATGTCGCTCGATGTGGTGGTCTAAGGGGGAAGTCTTCGTTCACCAATGGACGTCTTCTGGCTGATGATGATGATGACGTATTAAATAGATTTCGTACAATTGAACTGTAGATGTTATTTCGTTTCTTCGTTGCATCAAGAATCATATAAGAGATGATTTAAAACAAAGTGCTTCTATACTGCTCACATATCATAGAAACAGTAGTAGCAGTGCCCTACTGCTAAACAAACAATAATTTATTACTTTACATTTTACACCCACGTTCACATCTTTGTCAATTTGACATTGAAGCAACTTCAATTTCGCGTCGAGCTCAACATTAAATTATAAGTGTGTGGCCCCGAAATAATCGTAATGCAATCGAAAGTAGATCGATAAAACTGTATCGATTTAAATCGAGAATCATTCGTTATTTTTTGACTAATGTGACGGGTTAAGGTGCGGTCTCCATGTAGACATGATTTGAAATAAATTTATTTCTGCGGTCATTAAAATGATATGTAATAAATTAAAGTATAATTATGTGACTAACTTAATCTGCTATATGTAACTGGTTTCTCATATTCACAGGCTTTTTTATTCATCATGAAATCTTAGTACAGTAAAGCCTAAAATCTTGATGTTCGACATGTTAGTTCCTGATGACGAGTAGGCATCCATTAAGGTTTTGAAATTTCAACTCCTGAAGGGAAATAGGGGTTAGTTCGAATGAGAATTTTCCACGCATGTTTAAATATATTTGTGGTTCAGTTTACCGTAGCTGGATATAGCCTGTTCCAACCATCATGCTAGGCAAAGGATTTGGCAATCTAGAAAAATCCTCTAGCATTACTGTCAGCCACTGGCCTCAGCTCGGTCTAGCAAAATTATTGAAATAATTGGATTGAAGTTTGGGGAGCTGCTGCTACAATGTTCGCAAGGAAACAAATTGAAAGAGAGAGATAGCGATCTCTCTTCTGTACTCCTTGTGAACCACTGTTATGTTTTTATGTCACTTGATAGAATCCATATTAATCTGAATTTTATCTTTGTAAATGGATCTCTAACGTCCCAAAAAATAAATACATTCCACATTTTTATAAGCTCTATCGAATACACCGTTTATGTTGTCATATTTCTTTTCCAATTACTTAAGTGTGAGAACCACACCTTTACATTAAAGCAATCCCGCTGATCTGCCGACCATTAATACACCGATCGTTTTAATTAGAAAACATATCGATATGTAATTTATAAGTAACGAGTACTTACATAAAACAAAAAACTAACAGAAGGATCATTTATAAACGTTTAACTGTAACTCTTCCAGAACCACTTACCATCAGGCGATCCGTCTGTTCGTTTGCCGCCTATGCAATAAAAAAAAAAACATTCTAACATTACCGTGATTCGATCGATTTCGATCAGGAGGACAATTCTCGAGCGCTTTAACTTAAGTTCCTATAGAGATTGTCTCTCCCTCTCTCTCTCTCTCTCTCTACTTATAGATATAGTCACTACAATCTCGACTGTGTCCAACCACGGGGCGTTTATAAGAAAGATATCTCAAGGTATAATGTGAACACCCCGTCGATTACTCAATCCCATACAAAGCTTACGTGTTTGTCTTAAAATACTAAACTTGTGAGTTTCGTAGCTACATAGCTATGGCACAGAGCAGTCAATCTGCGACATTAAGAAGGATTTGCTGCGGTCAGTCCTTGAATGGGTGACCGTTATTAACACAGCGAGACTCCGTGCTTCGGAAAACACGATAAGCAGTTGGTCATGAGTGTCTTACGAAAACCTATGAGTTTTTTTGATACAAAATAAAATACCTATTATTGCAGGCACTTTTAAAACATTAATAGATGGCAGTCACTCCGTGTAAAATACTGATATCCAGCCGCATCTAGTTACACTAAGAGCCGATCCCAATGTATTTGGGAAATGACTGGGCAGGCAGACAATGACAACTCACCGATACAACCAAATGGTACTTCTGTATGTTTCTGTATCGTGGTGTTAATTCCAGTTGTTACGACATGAAAGTCGCCGGCTTATGTTAATGTAGCGTATATTAAATAGCTGTTTACACTTATGACGTGGGCAGAATTCGAAGTGGTATCAGTACGAGTGGTTTAACGTGTGGATAACTAGTTTGAAATTGAGATATTTCTCGGCTTATTACTGACTTATTAAAGACATCGCCATTTTAAATTGCCCTACTAAAGAGCACTGGAATGATTTTCGAATAACGTATTTACTGCGACATATGAAAACTCAAGTGCAAGTTAGTGTGACGCAAAAACGGTTGACTTTTATGTACTGTTATGACCGAGGGATGCGTCCAAGGAAAGAAAGAAAGAAGATGAAAGAAAGAAATTGTTTTCTTTCTTCTTTCTTTCTTTCCTCTTTATTTCTTCTTTCTTTAAGAAGTATCGAGGGATGCCTCCAAGGAGGACGGATGCGATTTATTGAACTAACGATATTTGCATTTGTTTCTATCGCTCCTCTGTAACTATCCCTTGTTCAAATTAGAATACCAAAGCTGTGGAAATATAAAACTAAACAGTGACCGTCTACCACATAATATAGGTCGCTTCACAAATCTCATTTACACCACAGTTTTACAATAAAATGCATGCTGCCACAGTTTAATAATAATCACATTAACCTCATGATCGATCGCCTTTTTTGGATCAAACTTGCTTGCATCATGATGCTTATCAATGGCCAGGCGTAATTTGTTATGCGTTCGAAATTTCCTTCACTTGTTTTTGTTTTAAAAAAAGAATAAATTGTGACACTGTCACCTTAACATGTAACACAGGTGACAACTAGTGTCAGCTGTCAGAAGCGTACTACCGGAGTTGACCGTCGAGCTACTGGCGTCTGACACACGATTTACTATGCTCTGTTTAACATACTGATGAAAAAATGGGTACCTATCAGATTACATATCTGTTTTATAGATAGATTTTAATTAATTTTAGCTTTACTTAATTGAATTATATTAATTAGTTTTTAGTCTGGTGACATGCAAGGTTGCTGAAAGTGAAGTCCTAGGTTCTATCCGAGTCGGGCAGTGTTGTTTGGGTTTTATTCTTAGAAAATTCTCAGTAAAAGCACGGGGTCTAAAATTGTGCCCGGTAGATTGTAATAAGCTCTTACATGGTACTCAATAACGGCATCGGCGAATGTGGGGGCTAAAACAAAGTAAATCCAGCCGATTAGTACCAAACTCTGGCCCAGGCCTTTTCTGACCATGAAAAGAATTGATAGCGTGGTGAGAACACATCATGGGCTATCCTCCGCCGGGAGGGTTGTGCCGGACTCCTACCGACTAAACTCACCACGGTGGTCCGCCTCGACACCATATGGCGGGCTTCGGGAACTGGTCCACACTCACAATGTTTTCTTTCACCGTTAAAACGAACGATAATCAAATTCTGATCCGCACATGTTTTTGAAAAGACAGAGGTGCGCTTGGAACTTAGACCTAACATAAAATTACATTATTTTATCTCTGTTTCTTTTCATTTTCAATCTAGATTGACTTCCAACCTCATAGCTACCGCAAAAATCAGTTGACCTACAAAATAGTCGTTCTTCATCCATCGAGAGGCTCCCTGTCTCTGAAAGCACGTTAAGCAGTTGGTCCCGGGTGTCATACGAACACCTATGACAGTCGTTACGGGTATCAGCAGCCCAAAAAAATTACCAACCAGTCTAACCGCGGAGTATCAATGTCTCCCAGTAATTGTGTGGCGGAGGTCAGATGGCAGTAGCTCCGTATAAAATACTGATATTCAGCCGCAACCGGTTAGACTGGAAACCGATCTCATTGTAGTCGGGAAAAGGCAGGCAGGTGGTGATGACGATATATAAATAGTTCACCTATTCTTTGTCATGTTATACTAGAGCACGTAAAGCACGTAAAGCCGTTGGTCCTGCGCCTGATCTCTCTCCGGTCGTGTCGGATTGCCGTCCCATCGGACTATGAGAGTGAAGGAATAGAGAGAGCACCTGTGTTTGCGCACACACTTGTGCTCTATAATATCTCCTGCGTAGTTGGCTAATCTCCGGTGAGATTGGCCGCCGTGACCGAAATCGGTCAGGAGGACATTATTATTATTATACTAGAGCCAATTTGCATCAAGTTCATTCCCATGGATTTTTTTAAAGATTTTAGAGATATTCTTGAAGATTTTTTTTGACTTGCGAACATAAACTGCTTATTGTGAAAAATTTAGTTGACTGATAAAATACCTGATATTCAGTCGCATCTGGTTAGACTGGAACCCGAGTTAGGAAAAGGCTAGGCAGATGATTATGGACTCAAAACTAGATTTGCCTTAGTCTAGATGCGGAAAGCTATTACTAATTCGCTGTAAGCTATTAGCTTATCGTGATGGCACCTATTAGTACACCATATTTAGCCGCTAATAGGGCCACATCAGAATACGGTGCGTGTCCAGTTACTGTGTTATGATGAGATCCGCATGTGCTAATTGTACAGTTATGAGGTGCTTGGCCTAACAGGCGTAAGCGCAGCTGACTGTAAGATCTTTTGTTCGATTTCGTCGGTCAATGTTTTTGAGTTTTTCCGTTGCAAAATAACGACCGCCTTATTAGTCTAGTGGTCGCAAGCGTGAGGTGCCGGGTTCGTTTTTCGGGTCAAGCAGTGTAATTGGGTTTTACTGTATGGAAATTCAAATTAGCAGCACGGAGTCTGGAACTGTGTCCTGTAGATGGCAATAAGCTCGTCCCCTATTACATGGGACTCATAACGACATCGGGGATATTTGGATGTATACTACACCTCTGCCTAACCCTTAGGGGAATATAGGCATGATGATATGTTAGTTTTATGATAATATTTCTCACATACTTGAAGATGAAGAAAAACATCGTGAAGAAATCTTCACACTGGGTTCAAAAAGTTCTTGATGGTGTGTGTATTCCACTAACCCGCACCAGGCCACCTACTGGACTAGCGCCTACACCTCTATGCTATACATGTATGTAAGCCAAACGTTACATGCACTAATGACATGCACCAAAATATTTAAGCAACAGATAAATAAATAAATACTCAATTATTCGATAACGATCGAATCGATTAGAGTTCAAAACATTAAGTATCGAGTTGCAATCGATCACGGCGTCGTGACTGGCTGAAGATAATTATATCACTCGAAGCATTGATATGATCGATTAGTCGGGTGCCTCGATATGACGGCCGGGGGTTTTTTGTTTGATGTTTTGTTTGGCTACTGAATGTCGAAAGTATAAAATGGTGTCAGAATTACAATATTGAATGAATGTATCGGAATGTTGAACGAATGAACGAAAGACGACAAGAAATAATTGAATAACGTATTGGAAGGCTAATTAAGTATCCTACTGATATTATAAATGGACAAAAACAACCACCTTATTGGTGATGTCCTTCAAAAAGGTCAGGTGCGCAGTACCCGCAACCGACGTTCATGTATGAAACGATGCATGAATGTAGATGAAGCAAAAGGGTTATGTAAGGATCGTAGCACGTTTCGTTCTGTAGTTTCTGCCTACCCCCATGGGAAAAAGGCGTGAATTTATGTATGTATGTATGATATTATAAACGCGAAAGTTTGTGAGGATGTATGTTTGTTACTCTTTTACACAAAAACTAGTGAACGGATTTGATTGAAATTTGGAATGGAGATAGATTTTGCCCTGGATTAACACATGCGCTACCTTTTATTATGAAAAGACACTAGTATCACGGGATGGTCAGCGTTACTTTAAACCGCGGGTAACACCGCAGGGTGCAGCTATCTATACTAATACGAATAACGAATAAAGGTAAAGAGATTGTATGTATTCTTTTTGTGTGTTTGAACGCGCTAATCTCTAGAACTACCAGTCCTATTAAAAAAAATCTTTTTGCATGTTATAGCTTATTTATTGAAAGGTTCTTGGTTGCTTTTAAGTCCGAAAAAATGCACGGATTCGCAATTCACGCGTCGAAACCGCGGGCGAAAGTTAGTTACTAAGTAACTTATTTTAACTGTTCAATTGAAACGACAATGATTACAAAATATTTTGGGGCTGATCAAAGTACCAGGTGGGTGCCACTTTCTCTAAACAACATTTAAGTGACAAGTACCAACAATGCATCCCACCCACTCGCCAGCTAAGTGTCCCCCACACATACCACGACTGCCAACAAGTTTTTATTCAAAAGCGATGCCAATTACGCGTCCATATACAAAACGAGCGTCTTTTTTGTGGTTCGTCTAAAAAGGCACTAATTATGGTTTCCTGCTAGACAGAGGGAATGTCGGACTTGCGACAAAAAAGTCGGAGAGGTGTGTGCAAAACGCGATGCGGCGTGCGGCTACTTGTATGCTAGGGTTGTTACATGTTTTTATTTTGTGTAAAAAGAATTTCTGCTAGCAAATTTCTTCGTGCAAGCCCTGATTGGTTATACTCATGTGTTGGACAAATAGATGATGTTGTATCTTGAACTTAAAATTGAATTGAAATTCTTAAACTTAAATTCGTGACGGAATATTGCCACAACTCCGATGCTTGGTGTACTGCTTGGCAATAAACTCACCCCATATTACAATGGACCTAGAAAAATGAATTGTAAAATTGGGTGTACCAACGTACAATACGCCTAATCCTTCAGGAAATACAGGTATGATGTGAAATTCAGTAAATTATTAGCATACTAGCTTTTACCCGCGGCTTCGCCCGCATTGATTACGAACCCGTGCATTTTTCGGGTCACACGTAGCGCCATCTAGCGTCCTAAGAAAGTTATAGTTCTTTCCCTCGGGAACAGTACTTTTTTTCTGGATGAAAGGTACCCTATGCCCTTTTCTGTACCCGGACAATGTATATGCAAAATTTCACGATGATCGGTTCAGTGGTTTAGGCGTGAAAAGGTAACAAACAAACTTACTTTCACTTCACTTACTTTACTTATTTATAATATTAGTTAGGATTGGAGAAGACCGTCCGTATTATTGATAATTTGGTACGGACAAGATTGTCATTGAGTATAATATGATAGACCTTCAAAAAATCAAATTGCGTCCGTGACACCCCTGAGATATAGCGAATACCGCGAGGTGTATTAGTAAAACTGTCGCGTACAGCTGTGAGCACAGAGAAGTGCTCCTACAAGGACTAATGAATATCTTCATTGCGGGACATGTGTTTCAAATTACTGATATACACATACTTCACTAATATACTGTGCTATGTTCCGGGGGCCGGTTTTTCACCTTCATTTGTTATCGATATGAAATACGAATGAAAAATTGTATGAGCAGGCCTATCGAGTTTATCATTCCAACGCGATCGTTAATCGCACTCGGTAATCGTTTTGAAAGATGATGTGGTTGTTCTGGACAAAGTTATCTTTGGGGCAACGCAGCGCCAATATCCGTGTACAATCTATAATTGCTAAAAAATATTTAGACAGCACAATTTACATAGCATCACGCCTGTATTCCTCGAGGGGTTAGGCTGAGGTTTGCATGTACAGCCACATTTTGCTGGTGGCGTTATAGATAGGGGGCGAGCCTATTGCCTACCGGGCACAGTTCCAGACTCCGTGCTGCTACTGAGAATTGCCACTTGGATAATGATCCAGGATCTCAGGCTCAGCAGTCTAGTCAGTCCGCTTGCGACCACTTGCCTAATGAAGCAGTCAGAACAGAACAGCTGATTTATTTCAATATTTGGGTTGAAAATGGTGCCTCAATAAGAACGCTAAGAGTTCTGGATCATGAGAAATCTTTATATACAGGGTAGGCAAAATGTATATACAGTAGGTGTTGTAATCTGACAAATACTCACTTGATTCGTAAATGTCAATCCATGTCGGTGACGTTTCTTTTCTCTAGCGATGCGATGATGTAAATTGCAGCTTGCCTAGAGGGGCCGGGTCTCCACCAAGAGTTCTCAGGGATGAATACAAAAAAATTGTCAATGTGCTGACGTGAGGATATCGGGTGAGATGTCTGCCGTTTGCCCCCGTGACCTGATCATAGGTTGGTGGTGTGGGTTCCACTGAAGACTCGGCTACGTCCACTTCACATACTGAAGTGAAGTGACTTAGAGTCTGACTATTCATAAGTGCCTGAAAATGGTTTATATGTATAAAAATATATTTAGAAGAAAAAATAAAGAACTGTTAATTCACAACATAACTTAGCATCACGCTTGTATTGCCCGAAGCGGTAGGCAGAGGTGTATTGTACACCCACATTTCGCCGATGCCGTTATTGAGTCCCATGTAATAGGAGGCGAGCCTATTGCAACCTATCGGGCACAGTTCCAGACTCCGTGGTGCTACTGAGAATTTCCACACAGAAAAACCCAATAGCACTTTGCCCGACCCGGGAATCGAACCCAGGGGGCCTAGACAAAGTGTCATTTTCGTTAACTATAGCGAAATTCGATAAATCTAAAATGTATGGAATTGACATAAGCTTTCGAAATGTCACGTGACTAATCGTTTTCGATCGCTAATTGGTAGACAATGTCAAATCGCGTAACGAAACGATAACGAAATCGAATGAATCGGTCGCTATTCTCATACAAATGCGTAGACAAGTGGCGTTCTTGACAATCTACATCGCTGAGATATCGAATCGTTCGATCGACATCTTAGCGAACGCTTGGACCCTGTAGAAAAGAAAAACAATATGGCTGATTGTTAGTCAGCTGTTGGTGTTATATTAAATTTCATTAAAATATCAATATTTCTGTTTCTCTAATTGACTATTAATAATAAATGACTCATTCTCTACATAATTGTAGCATGTTTAACTATTTTTTATTGGGTGTCATGATTCTACTGCCCTTATCACTACTTATTAGAGGTCGGTGGAGTATGTTGCACTTTCCTTCCATTCTCTTTCAGCCGTCATCTCTGTATTCACATTCCTTTTTTCATAATTATCATATTTCACAAACACCGTCCATTCTGGGTGTGTTATAAAAATAAAAATAGTCAAAGTCAAACATAAAGCTTATAATTTTCTTATTTAATTAGCTCTCTTATATTATTAATCTAATTTCCAACTTAAATAAATAACTTAAAAATATTTAGGCACATACACTTAAAAATAAACTACTTACTCATTATGTAATTAAAACAGAAAATAAAAAGAACTATTAGTACTATAAACATAACAAATATAACAACTTATCTACATTTAAAATTCTTAAAAATCTGTAAATAGCTGAAAATAAAATATTTTTAATATAATTTTAAATATTATCTATGCGCTTTGTGTTGTCCTTACTGTGGTAGTGGTCAAACCAATCATATTCAAAGTCAATCGTGTCTTGTTGGTGCATGGCCGGTGGTGGAGTAACGGCTGGTGTTGGGGATGAGATGAATTGTGATGAATCCTGAAAAAAGTTTCGTTTTAAATGTTTATGTTAAGTAATACCTAGATATAATTAAATAAATCATTTACTTTACTAAGCATATCATTTTAAAAACCCCATGCGTCGTAATATTGCTCATAACATTATCATTACTATTCATATTATACAGGTCCTGTCATACTATTTTCTAATAAGGCTTTCAAAGTTTAACAAGCAAGGTAACAACAGGAGGTTCAGACAACACAGGCCTTACTTTACAAAACAATAAAATAGGTAGGTATAAGCATATTCGTACCATCTACAATGTAAACGTCGATTTATTTCCTCCACCACCAATAGAAATTAACATTGTCGCCGGCACCACAGACGCTCAGATTTCAATCGTCCTTGAGGTCCACCTCGGGGCTTGGAAAGATCGCCGTGACTGTAAATGAAGAAAGAATAGGGCAATAAGCAACGTATTGTTAGAATCATTAGGATCACGTCATTGTTTACATTAAGCATTCTTGAGTGATATGAATTTAATCAAGTTCATGGTCTCCGGGAATACTTCCTTACCTTTCTATGAATTCCAAAAGGGTCGAAAACTGTTCACTACATGCCTGCACTTTTGTTTCCATTGTTATTATCCTTAAAAATGAAAAAAGAAACAGTCAGTTCCCGCTTGTATCATTATCATAAAATTTGTGTAATTTTGGAACTTAACATTATTTAACGAAGTTAAGGAACTTACCTATGAATATTTTAGTTAATTAGTTAATGTTATCACAATATTGTTCGTCAATTACACTTTCACCGAACAAACTTTATTTTAATAACAAACCAAATGTAGTTTGTTTATATTTGGCGCGGCCCGGTTGACAGAATTGACGTCTTGAATTTGACGTTTCATTACGAAACCATAGCCAAAAAGCTGATTTTTATCGAAAGAATGCTTCGACTTATCGTTCGGTTTGCTGATGTTACTTTGTCTACCACTTGGCGATCGACATCGCTTAAGCGATATCGATTTTCGAAATGGAATCGACACGGAACGATTGCCACTTGTCTAGGCCCCCAGGACCTCACGCTCAGTAATCGCGCTTTCGACCATTAGACCAATTCATAACATACAGCGATATATTATGAAATATATGAACTAATAATTCTTGCAATGTTGATTCATTAGTTTTTGCAACTGACAGCTTCAACTCTAATTAGCACATGATTTCAAAATGTCGACTAACATGTCTCAAGACAGATGTCAACCAGAATTAATTCATCAGTAATAATTATGCAAAGAAAATCCTACATTAAAGAAATGTATTCTCTGTAAATACATTACTCTGTGACCAAAGACGGTACCGAACAAAAAAAAATTACTTGTGTATATCGATGAGAGTCTGTTAAACAGGATTGAATTTAGCTCTTATGTTTTTGGGAATAAGGTGCAGAATCAATCAACTATTGTAGAACTATAAGCTAACCAACTCTGATCGGGTTAAAGATGCCAATGTAGGCAAATGAGCAGTATTATAGCTTTTATTTCTACTACAATAGCACAAAATATATCTTAACCATTGTACCTACTATCAGTTTTCATAATACAATACAACGTGTCATTGAAATATACTGCGCTACATTTTTATCACTATCCAAATTTTCACAGGGTGTTTTACCCAAGAAATCTGAAAAAAAAAAAAAAAAAGCCAACTGTACCTCTATCACGAGTTTTCTAACTATTTACTATCATAGTAAAGTAAATTTTCATGATAGCGATTTTAGTTCTTAACTTGGTTACATTAGGGATTAGAGTCGCTTATGTGACATATGTGTCATAATTAAGTTTTGATTTACTATTTACGATATTATAGAGATGTCATGTTAGCGACTCTAATCCCTAATGTAACGAAATTAAGAACTAAAATCGCTTGTATAAAAATTTACATTTACTATGAAAGTAAATAGTGAAAAACTCATAATAGAGGTACTGTTTCATACAAAAGTTCAATACCTACTCGACCAAAATGTATGAAACAGCTGTTTTTTTTTCGTGATTTCAGTGTTGGTACCATTGTGATAGTTGTTCATATTCATGGGTAGAACACTATGAAAATTTGGATACTCAGTTATAAAAAAAAAATGCACTGTGTACTGCCGTCATAATGAAAAAGGGCACAATTAACAAATTGAGAGAAATTGAGTTATATACATATTTGGAATCAGGAAAAAAAGGCCTATCTGCCAATATTTTTTGTATAATTTTACAATCACGCTAAACAAAAGTACCGTAAGCTCAAAGGGCACAACTGAGCCATTTTTTCTGTATTAGTACGTAAAAAGAGCACATCTAACTTACATTACGTCAAAAGGTCACAAATGAATAGATGTGACTTTTATTTTATCATATAATTTATAATTTTATCAATTGGAAAGGCATAATTGACCTACTTCAAATAGTAAAGGCTTATGTGGCAAATGTGTCCTTTGATTTAATATTTTTCCGATACTGCACCTTAACATTTAATTTAAAAGAAAAGTCACAACTGGCAGCTATGCCTTTGCTACCAAACATCTTTGAATAGAGGTGAGGTGAGGGGGCCGAGGTACGAAGCGAGTCGTGTCAGTTGTGCCTCACGTGTATCGACGAGTCCACGTAAGATATTGTTTTTATTACTTATTTGCATGCCTATATTATACTTCGTCATACAATTATTATGTATTTTGCCGACTTATGTGTGTATTTTCGAAATATTTAAGGGGTTAGTTGTGATTTAGTTCGAAAAATACATCGACATTGTATCAACCTACTTTATGTTGATTTACTAACAAGCTTTGTTACTTATCTACATATATTCAACATCGACATACGACATGTCGACATAGCGATAGCTTAGTGGTCAAACCAATAGAAAACCATGCAGAGGGTCTCGGGTACGATCTTGCATGGCACCTCTAACTTTTCGTAGTTATGTGCATACTAAATTGTTTGTACTGTCAAAGATCTTTATCACAGTCGTGGTGCGCGCCGTGAGTGAATCGGACTTCCTCTGCATAGCAGTCTATTGACACACTTTCATGGCTGCAGACGAATTCCACCATAGAGTGGAACGATCTCTTAAAACTAAAAAACGCATATACAACTTTGAAGATTTCTGCAAAACTGTATCTGATACTGGCGCTAGCACTACAGTAAAAAAGATGACCGTTCAAGATTTTCATAGTTTTGAAGACTGCTCGTCAACATTTAAACTAAAAAATTCCAGTCCTCGAGCTTACATGAATGAAATTTCTGAAGCTAATTTTCGAAGGGGATTCAAATCACTTTTTTTACAAAAACAGCCATGACTCTGATCAGTACTTCGAATTAGATTTTCTGAAGTTAAAAATCTTGAACAAGGTATTCCATCACCATGCCAAAAACTTGGTCCGAGGGGTATTGCGAATGACAGAAAATCTGCTATACTCACTAAGCTTGGTCCACTTATGCCTATTAATAGACGAGTTTTTTGGGAAACATTAACCGTAAATGATAGCTCAGCTGATCTCACTGAAACTTATGAAGACTGATTTTTTTATACATATTACAAATTTTGATTGGAGTTCTAGAATATAGAGTAGAGAATATTTGATAACTAGATGATTGTGATAATTTTAAAAAGTGCCATTACAAACATTATTTTTTTAGTACCTATATAGAAGTTAATTTTTATTATATAATGTGATTTTTATAAAAAAGAAGTTCCTCAATGATTGTGATAATTATAGTTACTGTAATACTTTAGTAAAAGGTGTTAATATTTTTAAGTTATTTGTTCTTTTTTGTTTTAATAAAAGTTTTATATTTCATTATTGTGTATTTTTTTAAACGTGTTCTAGCTATAATTAAGATCACTTTAACTTGTTTAAACTAGAATGAATAGGCACAATTGAATAAATGTGCCTTTTCATTGTATTATTCCATATTTTTTTTACTAAATGTTAGAATGAAAAGTCGCATTTGGTTAATTATGTCTTTTATACGTAATATTAATGTTTTCACTCAATTTTTTCTGTTAAGTTGAAAAATAAAATGTAGATTATTTAATAAATGCTATTAAAATAAAAACTTGTATTTAAATAATCTTATAAAAATCATGTAGATGCTACTATTTTCATTCATACATTTTCGACAAATAAAATACTCTCGTTTTTTTTCGCTGAAAACTAAGAAATATTTTAAACCCGATTTTCTCCCGATTTGCAAAATGTTAGATGTGCCCTTTTTCATTATGACGGCAGTGTAGGTACCGCGAAATCTCAGACACTCCTATTGTTTTTTATTATAAACTAGCTTCCGCTCGCGGTTTCGCCCGCGTGGTTTACGAACCCGTACATTTTCTCGGGATAAAAAGTAGCCTACATGCTATTCCAGACTATAATCTATTTCTGTGCCAAATTTCATCCAGATCCGTTCAGCCATTCTGGCGTGAAAGAGTAACAAAGATCCTTCCATCCACCCATCCTCACAAACTTTCACATTTATAATACTAGCTCTAGATTTCACTAATAAAAAAGACGCTCAATGTTACTTTTCTGACACTTTCCTGTCGTGTGGCTTGTCACTAACACCCAACATTTTCATCAACCTGTCGCAATCAAACCGTATTAGAGATAATTGTAAGCAAGAAATTGGTTTCCACACATCGCCCGCAATTCCTATCAGGTGCATGTGATTGCGTTTTTCACAGGAACAACTATTTAAACTTTTTATACTGAAGCCATGTCCTAGGTGGGCGACTAATGCGATACGACGCTATGCTAACATAACGGGACACATGATGAAGTGTTATAGTGACAAGAAGACAGGACACGCATAAAAATTAGTAGTAGCTCAAAAATCTAAATTCGTGCTGTGACTATTTCGATTGCCATGGGCTCGCTGAGAAGATGAAGAAGAAGAAGAAAAAGAAGAAGAATTAGTGCCTTATGTACTAAAAAGAGAACAAAACTGCCTTATTAGTCTAGCGGTCGTGCGGCTTCTGAGTGTTAGGTCCTTGTGTTCCAACAGAGACAGAACATTCTCTATGCTCCTCTGGTCGTCCCTTCGGGGAATAAGGCTTGATGCTATGTAGTAAACCCTGTTAATTAGTTACTAATTGATTTCGGATCTCATACCGTATTTAATGGATGCAGTCTGGCCAGTCTTGCAGTACCTCGTATAGCATAGACATAATTTGTAGTGTCAGTAATTGTGCTAATTAGGCACTTGATGTGTCGTGATGGTGTTCAATTTATTGCAGGATACATAAAAGTTCCATTGGTACCTATTAATGGTCATGTCATCATATGCTCTTTACAGCAAAGTCACAGTAAAAGATTTTGTTTTTCAACTGGCCTTTGCAGGCCTTTGTAATAAGTCGATACTCTAGGTGCTAAACTGTTGTAGGTATAGGTTCAAAAAATAGGTTGGTCTTCTATAGACCCAAACTACTTTTGGAACCGTCCCGAAAAGAGACCGGCAAGAAAGTCCACGGGTAGACTGAGGATATTATATTTATTATCATTTTTTGATCGTCGGAGGTGCTTAGATGTCATTGTTAGCAAGAATTTGGCTTCTCCAAGGATATAATATAGCAAAATAGCAACATGTCTGTACCCCGAGGCGTTAGACAAAGGTGTACGATGAAGCATCCACATTTCGCCGATGCTGTTATTAAGTCTCATGTAATAGGGGGCGAGTCTATTGCCATCAACCGGGTACAGTTCTACTACAGAGAAATTCTATATAGAAAATCCAATAACTCTTTACCTAACCTGGGAATCGACCTCAGGACCTGACATTCAGCAGTCGCACTTGCGACCACTAGACCAATGAGGAAGTTCTATATTTAAAGTATATAATACTATCCATAATTATACCTTAAAAATTGCTCTAGGTTTTTAGCCGTCTTCGAGTACATTCATTCTCTAAATTACAGTCGCCATCAGCCCGATGACATTAACTTCTAAGTTCACATACTTAGCAGGGGCTTGTTCACTCACATAATTAACGTCACGACCACACCACTGTCCTGTCAATCTAAACGTGTGGAGTGAGTTTGTTGGCAGCTAACATGCTCTCGTTTCCTTATAGAGGTATATAGAGCAAGCTTTTGTAATTTGGTTGAGGAAAGTATCTCTTTTGATCGTATTTTTCGATATGGCTTCATAATCAGCCAATTTAAGCCTGCTGCTTAGACCTTAGTCTTTCTCTCTCTCAGATTGCAGACTGGTGGGGTTGTCATATTTTATATCTTCAAAGTTTATGTTTTAAGAAGTCATAATTATTACATCATATTTAAAACTAGCTGTGCCCGCGACTTCGTTCGCGTGGATGTCGGAACTTAACAATGTATTTTTTAGTGAGACCAAATGCACTTAACCCTATTTTTTTCTAAAATAAAAGAATTTTTCTAAAATAAAAGTAGCCTAAGTTATTCCTTATTACATCAGCTACCTGCCAATAAAAGTCCCGTCAACATCGGTCCAGCCATTCCAGAGATTAGCCTATACAGAGAGACAGACAGACAGACGGACAAAAATTGAAAAAAATGTTATTTTGGTGTATGTACCATATATATATTCTTATGCATGTAGTAAGAAACGGTTATTTCAATATTACAAACAGACACTCCAATTTTATTTATATGTATAGATGATTTCTTTCTCCAATAGAGTAGTGAAGATTATGCACATAATTATTTTGATTCATTGATTCGTGTCTCTCCAGACACATATGCTCTGAAACGCTTCTAAGGCAAAGTCACATAACATATAATCATGCCTGTATTTCCCAATCGCTTAGGAAGAAGTCTACAGTTCCAGAACCACAATCCGCAGATTATTGAAATCCAAATGATAGAATGTGCCTATTGTCATTTACCTGTTATTCATCAAAACTCCTTCTGAGCATTTCCATTCAGAAAAACCCAATAACACTGCTCGTCTCAGAATTCCAACCAGATCTCAAACTCAATAGTCACTAGACCAGCAGAGTCAGGGTAAAAATCTAGATTCAAGCCTGCGTCCCAATCTTAAATAACCACTGTACCATTGAATGAATTTCTGGACTAGACTCCAAGTGTCCACGCAATCAACATAAGACACTCAATACAAACCGTAGCTTGCATTATCTTATTTCACCTCGCTCCACGATTATCATAAACATCTTGTACGTGATACCTAGAACCTAGTCGATTACTAGAACGATCAAACGAGTGTCAGGCGTCAGCCTCATGATTGGTCGTCATGTGGACGAGGTTGGCCAATGGACAGCCGTCTCAATGACCTAGATACCTTTAATGTAACGTACCTAAACTATGTTTATTTACTTTGGACATAAATATACAAGTTTATGGCTGAGCTGTGATTGCAGGTTCGCTTAAATTTTGAATTTCAGTGGCCTTCAATTTCTTCTAGTTTCAACTATATAGGATCTGCTATTCAGCTTTTAGTACCTTTTTTTTAACTAGCATGGTGAGACCCCGTCATGGGCTATACTCCTCTTGGGGAGGGCGGAGGGGTGAGCCGGATTCCTATCGGCTAAACTCACCTCGGTGGTCCGGCCTCGGGAATTCTTAGAAGACCGCACCGAAGCCCGAAACAGCGCCATGCGGAAGGGCACTTCCCGGAAAGGATGACTATAAAAGAGGCCACCCCCTCGTGCACGTCCCGTGGGAGACTGTACAGAGGTCCCTCCGTTACCCTCGCCGCTGTACAGTGACACGGGACCACACCACATCTCGGGGGTCGCTAGACGAGAGCGTACTGAGTCCCCACTCTGTGCGCTCGCGACCCCTAAGGCCTCCCGCCAAAATGTGTTAGGCGGGGGGTAGCTTTGACTGCCTACGGCACAAATAACAGCATTCCCTTAAGGGTTAAGTAGATTTCGCTGATGCCTTCGCAAGCCTATAGATATACCGAGTAAAATTCCTAATTCCGTGCTTTGCCCGTCCCAGAAATCGTACCCAGGACCACACGCTCAACAGGCACACATGCGACGACCAGACCTATAAGGCAATCAAAAATGCTAATGCTTATATAAACCTATTGTTCAGTTGTCCGATACATATATCATAGTCATTAAACTTTGCAATATATGCTTTACTAGCTTTTGCCCGCGACTTCGTCCGCGTTTCAGTCGTTTTTCGTAAAAAAGTAGCGTATGTCCTTCCTCACGGTTCAATGGTTTTGATGTAACAGGCAGATTAACTTTCGTATATGATTTCTATGTAGCTTTAACCATTAAGGCTGCACACGCGACGGAAGCTTAAAAAATGGAGTAACTTCTCCCGTTTTCCCAACATTTCCCTTCATTGCTCTGCTCCTATTGATTGTAGCATAATGAAAAGTATACTATAACCTGCCCAGGAGTATGAAGAATAATTGTACCAAGTTTCGTTAAAATCCGTCGAGTAGTTTTTGTTTCTATAAGGAACATACAGACAGACAGACAGACATACACAAAAATTTTACTGATTATATTTTTGGCATCAGTATCGATCACTTATCACCCCCTGATAGTTATTTTGAAAATATATTTCATGTACAGAATTGACCTCTCTACAGATTTATTATAAGTATAGATTATACAGCTAGCTTCCGCTCGCGGCTTCGCCTGCATGGATTACGAATCCGTGCATTTTTTGCGCGAAACCCTAATTCTTTTTTAAAAATACGAAAAAGCCTATGTTACTCCTTATAACATCAGCTATCTGCCAGTGAAAGTTCCGTCAAAATCGGTCCATCCGTTTCGGAGATTAGCCGTATATACTGTCATACGCATTTAGTAAAACTCTGTTGTTTTGACATTACAGACAAACAGACATTTCAATTTTGTTTATTTGTATACTTAGAATATTCAAATCACCCTTGGCTGGTGACTTTTGGTCTTACTTTCACATATCACAAAACCAAGCTTCAAGTTCGCGAAATATGGAGACTTCGAAGAACCATAGCGGATGTCGTTTTTCTCTTATCTGAATTCTTGTAATATCTATTTTTGAGATATGTTCACCTTTTATCACTTTGTAACTGGTCGTCAGTCAAAATTTTGATGTAATCTATGTATTATAAAAAGGTAAAATTTGTTTGTTTGTATGTAGGGGGTTATCTCCGAAACAACTCATCCGATTTCAAAAATTCTTTCACTGATAGATAGCTACAATTATGCCAGATTGAATATAGGCTATAAATTATATATGTAGGTCACGCGGGCGAACCCGCGGGCAAAAGCTATTTTCTTTTATAAATGTGTCGAAGCCTGAGAGAATTAGCCCCTTGACCTTTTGGTAACAACTAGAGTTATCGTATAAAATGATATCATAACACAACATAGCATCACGCTTGTATTCCCCGAAGGGTTAGGTAGAGGTGTACTTCTACACCCACATTTCGCCGATGCCGTTATTGAGTCCCATGTAATAGGTGGCGACCCTATTGCCATCTACAGGGCACAATAGCAGACTTCGTGCTGCTACTGAGAATTTCCATACAGAAAAACCCAATAACACTTTGGCCGACCTGGGAATCGAACCCAGGACCTCACACTTAGCAGGCGTGCTTGAGACCACTATACCAATAAGGCGATATCATTATATTTAATTAACAAACAATTTTAATGATCAAGCTCAATTTTTTCTTAAACCACTTTTTCAAGACAGCCGTCAGTCTATCAACGCTATACTACTCAATTGAATTATTTTTTGTCTCCCTCTAACGCGCACGAGTCGTATAAGTCATGGAAATCATGAATAGGGATGTTACGGAGGTCGATTTATCGGAGGCGGAATCGGAGTCGGAGGTTCTCGTAGTGACCTCCGCGGAGTCGGAGGTGAATCGGAGTCGGAGTCGGAGCAAATCTATGAATGTAAAATTTAAATAAATAAAAAAGAAAAAACTTGCCGCAACTCGTTTACTCTTCGTTCATCAGTTGCACAGAACAAATATACGCAGTCAGTTGTCAGTGTCACATAGAAAGCGCTCGGTAGCGCTGCAGCGATAGCAAGTCATAACTTGTAACTCCGATATATACCTCCGTTTTGATATATCGGAACCGGAGCCGGATTCGGAGGTGTAATTTTAATCGGAGCTTCCGACATATCGGATTCGGAGTCGAAGCTCCGTAACATCCCTAATCATGAATAATGCAGGCGAGTGAGCAAGCGCGCGCCGCGTATCGATCACGCCGCCCTAATGATCTACTATCGATCAATGATCTATAGTGTGAGATTGTGTGGTGACCATGACATTGTTTATTTATGTAGTATGGAATATTTTTTTTTTGTAATCACATATGAAGTAGTCAGACTGCCAGCCCGTAACAGTTAAGACCCGGGTATCGAATCTGGACCTCGCAATCAGCAGTGCGCTTGCGACCTTAAGACGAATGAGGCAATAAGAAGAATCTCTTCGCTCAGCAAGTAAAATAAAACTCAGTTTACCAGCCTATATACATATAATAAAATTATAACAGGCCGATGTCTGTACATCATAGATATTGGAGAAAAACTAATATGGGGGATCTTTATTAGAGCAACAGAAGCCAAAACTGTCTGTCTGTCTGCCTGTATGTTTGTACACAGGCATCACGCAAAAACTACTGCGTGGAATTGAATGCAGTTTTCATCGGTGTATTGCTAGAGGTCTCACTTAAAATATAGGCCCCATTTTACCGTAGCAAAATATCAGATTCTAAATTCTACGCGTACGAAGTTGCGGGCAAAAGTTAGTATTCAATCATTTTTATTGAACATCAGATAACTGTAGGTCTAGATCGCGCTTATAAACAATAAAAGTAACAAAAAAAGTAATTTAAACAGACTTCAACACGTAAACGAAATAAAGAATAAAAACAAATACGAATATTATGCGTCTCCAACCAAGGGCGGATCCAGCTTTCAAGTCAGGGGGGGGTCACATAGTCGAAGTCTAGTTAGGACAGACATTCGATTACAATAATAAATCTAATTAAAATGAAATATTATTTTTCGTATAAAGTATTTTTTTTTTATTAAATTTATTAATGCGTTGAAAAAAATTATCAGTGGTAGACCTTGACCCAGCCCAGGGGGGGGTCATGACCCCAATGACCCCCCCACCCCTGGATCCGCCCTTGTCTCAACAATATTATTTACCTACGTAACAAATTGGATTACCTCCTTTTTCAACCGACTTCAAAAAAAAGGAGGAGGTTCTCAATTCGGCTGTATTTTTTTTTTTTTTTTTTTTTTTTATGTTTGTTACTCGATTTCTCTAAGACGCCTGGACCGATTTCAAAAATTCTTTTTTTATTTGAAAGGGTATGCTTGTCATTTGGTCCCATTGTCATCAGGTCAGGATCTGATAGTGAAAACCCTGAGAAATCGAGGGCATCTCTTGAAAATTGTAGGCGAGCATGGGGTAAAAACTTGATATTTATGTGTATATCTGATGAGACTACAATACTATGGAGGTTTAGGGCAGATCTGATGATGGAGACGACAGAGGATCGAGGGAACTCCTCAACGGTACATCTTAACTACCTCGTGTTTGGGCTTATTTTATTCGTGTTGACAAGATCTTTACACCGAGATGGGTAATGACTACCACTGCAAGGTCCGTGATGCAGGTGCAGTACTGTTTAGGGAACTCCTTAATGGTTGATAGCAGCTACATAGTGTTTGGGCGATTATTCCGTCAATTACGGACCGATTTTAAAAAGTCTTGTTTTTTTTGAAAGGTTATGCTTCCCATCTGGTCCCATTATCACCAAGTCAGGATCTGATGATGGGATCCTAGGGAAATCGAGGGATACCCTCAAATATTGTAAGACAAATAGCCCGTTTGAGCTTTTTTTCTTAATTAATAAGTTAGGTATTGGCGTCTGAAAATCATCATTTAATGATGCTGAGCTGATGATGGATATCATAGTATTCCTCAACGGTAAAGAGTTAAGGGAATAAAACTTCCGAGTTTGGGATCACTCGATATATTTTGATGAGTCCCGTATAAAACATTTGATATAGAGGGTCTGATGATGGAGCCAGGAGATAGATGGTGGAACTCTTCAGTAGCTACTTGTAAACCCCTCGAGTTTGGGCTCATTTTAAACCTCTAAAAGTCAAAACTATCACAGTATTAGTTACAATAGTCGTCTTAATCTTTTCATTTCTCGTAATGCGTTTTCATCATGTGGTCGGCTAAGTAATTTATTTGATTTTAAAATCACATAGTGCAATACCGTCTAAGGTTTTCACTCGACTTGGGGCAACATACATTTGACTTTTGTAAAGTTTTTCAAGAGAATCGTCTTTACTAGGTCTACCCATCAAAATTGTAAAATAATTAAATTTTTTAACAAAAAAAAAAAACCGACTCCAAAAATCTCAAAAACAAAACTAATAACTAAAAAGCAAAAAATAAATCTTTTATTATACAATATAGTAGTTGAAGAATATTGAAGTCGGTGCCAAGTAAAACATGCAATGATAAACCGACACGATTGGCGAAGTGCATTTGTCGTGTCCGACGCATAATCCGCTCCGCACTCGACAATTTCTACGTGAACTCGTTGTTTCAATGTCGCTATTATAGCAGCAAGGTATATTACTTTTATGTTTTACTTGGCACCGATTTCAATATTCTTCAACTACTATATTGTATAATAAAAGATTTATTTTTTGCTTTTTAGTTATTAGTTTTGTTTTTGAGTTTTTTGGAGTCGGTTTTTTTTTTTTGTTAAAAAATTTAATTATTTGAAGTCGATTTAAAATATCACAGTAACTATGCCAGCTTTTGTTTCTTTTACCTAAAGCACTATATTTTACAAGCTTTTATTTAACTTGCAATGTTTGTATGTAAGTATGTATGTTCGGGTCAAATCTTGCAACTGAATTTTGAAGCAATTATCCTCAACCGATTGAGACGAAATTTTGCATACACGTTTAGTTTGCATGACAATGCATGGTTAAACTAAATGACGCCATTCTAAATCCAATATGGCAGACAGCCCAAGATGGCGGACTAGTTATTTTTTGTGCATGCATATTAAATGAAATGGTTTGCTGAGAAGAAAACGAATATACAATAATATAAATAACAAATAAATAAAAATACAATAACACAGCGATAACTAAAAAATAAAAAATTAATTAAAAGTAAAAAAAACATTTTTAAAAACAAGTTTTTATTAAAATGCTCTAAAAAGAATAAAATAAACTTTAAATTGAATCAAACCTATCAAATTATTACATTACACAATTTATATGATATAAAAGCTTGTCGCGAGTTTTATTATTTTTTATCTACAAGTAAATCTCGCCAGTGTGGTCACCCTTAAAAATAATGCAACATTCCCATACATTTATGGCTCGAGCTCACTGTCAGGTCCCTTCTGTTTTGGAAGTGATTTAAGTGCTAAAGTCGCATTCCTATCACCTCGCTACTTACTTTGTGGGGTAGGCACCAGTGCCGGATTAACCACTTAGCAAAAATAGCAATTGCTACGGGCCCCGCGCAAAAGGGGGCCCCGCGTATCCAAAACCTCCAACTGAGCGTAATTTTTTGAATGAAACTTATTTTACATCCTTTTTCCGACTAAGACAGTCCACGTCAGACAATCGGTAACCGATTATTTTGTTGGCGAAAATAAAACACAGAACACATACTGTAAACACATAAGTTCTACAAAAAATCACTTTATACCATTAGTTCCCAAAATGGTCCAGGTGGCCCCCAGGGATCCACGGGACACTCGACGGGGCGTTGGCATGACAAAAAATGGGGGTTTACAATTCAATTTATAATATGGTAGAAATGTAGCTTAAGGGGGTCCACCGGAACCAGTTAAATTCTGAAAGTGGTCTATGAGAAAAAAAAGTCTGGGAACCTCTGCTTTATACTTAAGAGCCCATAGCAGATCAAGGGCCCCTCGATAAAATATGCTGCGGGCCCCGCGCTTGCTTGATCAGACACTGGTAGGAACAAGTATGTTACACTGTCTAAGAACTTTCCTTCATCAAAATTAAAGGTAAGAAGGTTTTAAAAGTAAGAAGATAGATGTACAGAAAGATACATTAATTGGCTAGTCATATAGCATCACGGCTGTATTCCCAAAAGGGATAGTCAGAGGTGTAACACTGTGAGTGTATTACACTCACATTTCGCCGATATTGAATCCGTTCTGCAGTTATTACTGCCTCGTTAGTCTAGTGGTGGCGAACTCGACTGCTGAGTGTAAAACCCTTTGTTCGATTCTCGGATCAAGCAAAGTGTGATTATATTGTTTTGTACGTAAATTCGGCTCAGTTCGGAGTTTGGCAATATGCACAGTTGGTATGCTATTTAAAATGGAGTAATGTGCGTTTATGACACCTCTGCCTAATCCTTATGGAGATACAAGCGTGATGCCATAATACACCTACATATATCTACATATATATACCTTATAGATTTATAGAATAACAATTCAATAGGTATATCTCAAACCAATTTGACTTTCTCACGAAAACCAGTTACAATCTCTCATATGTCTACCATCTCATTGTCTATAATCGAATAATTTAATACATTGTCTCTGGTCTGGTCTATAATCACGCTGTGAGCGATTGGGCGTTATTTATGGCACCACAGATCACGATATGATTGAATTGACTGTCAGAATATGTGGCGTAAGAATTTATTATATGTTAGTAATTGATAATTGGTGCAATGTTTTGTTAATAGCTGTTTTGGTGGAGATTAATGTAGATTCAGATATATACTTATATGATATATAGCCTAGGCCAGCCATACTCAAAGTGTGATCCGCGGAATCCGCAAAGTCTCTGTGCGGGGTCCGCGAAAATACTGGTCACTCTCTTCACAGTCGGCTCTCTTCTATCAAGCCTGACATCAAACAAATGATGAAAAATTAAAAAACAATTTCATTCTCCCATTAGATGCAAATTTTAATGTCAAATAATATGATTATTAATAAAGTATACACATAAACTACTTAGGGCTCCGTCAAATATTTCGTTGTCGATAAGGGTTCCCTCGCCAAAAAAGTCTAGAACCGCTGGCCTAGGGGGTTCCCAAAGTGCGCGCCGCGGCGTCCTGGTGCATCGTAGAGACTAAAGAAGGGCGCCGTGAACACACAGCACATTGACTAGGCTGCCCTTGTATTTTATTTCTTATTTATCTTAAATAATAAGTGTTTTCTTGTGTGTCAATATCAATATAAAAATTCAGCTTCATATTGTGGATATTCTAATTTTTGTGCCGATCTACTTAGTACCCTATTCCGACTAGCTAAGGCGCCGAGACAAAAGCGCCATGAACTGAAAAAGTTTGGGAGCCCCTGGAATAGCCCATTGGTCTATTTATTAACGCGACTGCTGAATGTAAGGTCCAGGTATCGATTTCTGGGTACGGCAAAATGACTCGGCTCTTTTTTTATTCGGTAAAGTGATTGCCTCTCCTTGAGAATACTTCTTCTTCTTGTTCAATTTCAATGCTAGGCCATTTTGTTCTGTTCAAAGCTAGCTCCTTCATTTCTTTATATGTCACTGCATGCCTGAACGAATGAAATGATTACGAAATTTAAAAATCTAAAAAGCAATTTAAAACAAAATTATACTTACTAATAATTAAAACATCAAAATTTATCTTTTAAACATTTCTTAATGGATTAATAAGCTTTTTGAAACAAAAAAAAAATTGTGATTTTGTTTTAAAACAACGATTTTTTTTTTTTGACATAGAACTCTTCCCCACACTAGTATTTTTTCCTGTATCGTGAGTACAGTTTACAAACATACATGTCACATGCACACACAACCAGACCCGAAGCAACTATCTGTAGATCATACAAATATTTGTTCCGTGCGGGGATCGAACCCGCGACACGTAGCGCAGAAAGCTAATCACTTAGCCACTGCGCCAACCGTGTCGTCGAATACCATAGTTACATTGAGAGCTTTTATAGCTAGAGGAGATCAGACGCGTAAATTCAGCACACACCCACTTTTAATGCCTTATAATAGCGTGCAGCGCTCATTATAGGACTTAATGTCGGTCATTTAATGCTATTATATGATAATAATGTACCGTATTATGGCACATAATAATAATATTGATACCGAGTGGTACTAGGTACTTTCGCTGGCACTAACCATGGCCTGATTTAGTGTTTGACGCCTACTTGTGCGCTATGTGTGTATCTCGGCGGTATTCCTTTAGGGGTTTGGCAGAAATGTAAACATCCATTCTCGTTTTATAGGGTTCTTTTATTTATTTTTAAGTAATATTATTTAAACCCTGAGTATCCAATTGTTGCGCAAAGGCATCCTCGTGTGATTTACACCGATATTTATAATTTTTTCTTAAAAATAAAATTTGTCCCGCACAAGGAATTCTTCCTGTCAGCCTTTCTAGAGAAATATCTATATCTAGTTTTCAGACCGTATAATAGATAGGGTTTAATAAAAAATGCAAGCTGTGTTTCTGTTAAACTGTGTAGGTACAGCCTGGCGGTCTTGATCACTTTAGTTAAAGTAAGCAGAAAATGAACGAACAAAAAATGTGCGCACGCATGTTATTTCAGAAATTTTTGATTTAACGATAACGACGATCGTCATTTGCCTGCCTTTTCCCTCATTAGAGTCGGTTTCCAGTCTAACCGGTTGCGGCTGAATATCAGCATTTTACACGGAGCGACTGCCATCTGACCTCCGCCACACAATGACTGGCAGACACTGATACTCAGTTCAGACTGGTTGTCAAACTTTAGGGCTGCTGACACCCGTAACGACTGTCATAGGTCTTCATGATACTCGAGACCAACTGCTTAACGTGCTTTCTGAGGCACGGCGGGGTCGCGATGTGTGAAAAATGGTCAACCATCTAAGTACTGACCGCGGCAAGCGCTGCTTAACCTCGCAGATCAACCGATCTGCGCGGTAGCTATGTAGATACGAGCCCCTTAACGATAACGACGAGGCCAATGAAATCTCGTAATAGGCCCCTCTGGTACTAAGCAGGAACCAGAGTAAAACAAATAAATATACGGTCATAAGCGCTTTGAAAAGCTCCAAAGTTAATCTCCACGTCACGATTGTCGCATTGTGTATCAAAGTCGCATAATGTTTGTATGTATGTCGCAACTGATCTAGATGTGTGAGGTCGACACGTGTGATTCACGCCTAATAACAGAGATATTAGCTGTGTTTTGATAGTTACGCGTCACGTTTGGACCACCTAATTGGGTCAGATCAAAGATAAGGAAAGCCAAAATGGGGGGCAATTCTCACTGTCTCTGCGAGGTTAAGCAGCGTTTGCTGCGGTTAGTTTTTGGATCGGTGACCGTTTTTCACCCATCGAGACCCTATTGTTGCTTGAAAAGCTCGAAATATCGATCCCGGGTGTCATACAAGTCAGTCATTACAGGTGTCATCAGCCCAAAAAGTCTGACAACCAATCTGTATCCCCGAAGGGTTAGGCAGAGGTGTTCTATTGGGGTGGCCTTTTTACAGTCATCCCCTCCGGGAAGAGCCCTTCGGCATGACACCGTGGTGGGCTTCGGTGCGGTCTTTTAAGAGTTCCCGAGGCCCACTATATGGTGGTGAGTTTAGCCGGTTGGAGTCCAGCACACCCCTCCGCCCCCCCAGGCAGAAAAAAAAAGGTCTAATAAGAGATGTACTAAGTCCCATGTAATTGAGGGCGAGCCTATTGCCATCAATCGGACACAGTTCCAGAATCCGTGCTGCTACTGAGAATTTCCATTAAGAAAAACCTAATAACACTTTGTCTGACTCTGTCATTGAATAAATGATCACGTTTTTGCGTGACGCGTGTACAAAAATACAGACAGACAGACAAAAATTATAAAAACTTATTACATATACTCCATATTAGTTTTTCTCCAATATCTATAATGTACGACATCAGCCTGTTATAATTTTATTATATGTATAGATATTTATCTCCATGTTTGCCTCTGCCTTACTTCGTAGATACCACGCGTGACTATATAATGTACAAGCCCATATATTAAGCGATGATGTACTAGTTCAATTCTCACGCCCTAAAAAAATCAAATAACCCTTTGTCTGACTCTGCCATTGAATAAATGATGACAGGTAATAATCTTTCCCGTGATCACTTATCCAATGAAGCATTCTAAATTAATCACATTAATAAATATATATAAATTAACTAGCTCCCGCCCGCGGCTTCGCCCGCGTGGCTTACGGACTCGTACATTTTTCCGGGATAAAAAGTAGCCTATGTGCTATTCCAGACTATAATCTATGTCTGTGCCAAATTTCATCCAAATCCGTTCAGCCGTTCTGGCGTGATTGAGTAACAAATATCCATCCATCCATCCTCACAAACTTTCACATTTATAATATTATAGGAGGATTTATAATATTTGTAGGATTATTTAAGTTAACTAAGTCACTCAAATTAACATATTTGTTGCGGATACACTTTCTATAATACATGTTATATGATCAGCGGAAACTAAATGTCAGATTACATACACACATTACATACACATCCGTTGGACGTGGGCTATAACTCAATATTACATTTATGGGCATGATAATATCACAGCCTAATTGGTGTAGTGGTCGCAAGCGTGAATGCTGAGCGTGAGATCCTGGGTTCGATTCCCGGGTCGGGCAAAGTGTTATTGGGTTTTTCTGTATGGAAATTCTCAGTAGCAGCACGGAGTCTGAACGGTGCCCGGTAGATGGCAATAGGCTCGCCTCCTATTACATGGGACTCAATAACGGCATCGGCGAAATGTAGGGGTACAATAATATAATTCTGCTTAACTTTTCGGGGATAACAGGCGTGGTGGCGTAAAATATAAGACAAAAACATAATATATTACGTTTTTGTCTTATTTTTTACAGTAGTTTTCGCGTGACGCGTGTACAAACATACAGACAAAAATTCTAAAACCTTATTATATATACCCCATATTAGTTTTTCTTCAATATCTATAATGTACGACATCGGCCTGTTATAATTTTATTATATGTATAGATATTTATCTCCTTGTTTGCCTCTGCCTTATGTCGTAGATCCCACGCGTGACTATCATGTACAAGCCTATATATTAAGCGATGATGTACTAGTTCAATTCTCACGCCCTACACTTGTGCAATTTGTTCTACACGTAGGTACCATCGGACACACGGACACGAAGGTCGTCAAGCAAAACTGATATAAAAGGTTTGCGGAACAAAGCTTATATTACTTTTTTTTTATACGTTGCCCCACACTATGATTTCTCCTGTTTCGTGTACAGTACAGTTTACAAACCTACATGTCACATGCACACACAACCAGACCCGAAACAACTATCTGTAGATCATACAAATATTTGTTCCGTGCGGTGATCCAACCCACGACACATAGCGCTGAAAGCTGATCGCTTAGCCACTGCGCCAACCGTGTTTCTGATATTTTCCTGCGGTAAACCTCTAGCTCTAGCTGTTTCCCATTCCCGTTGGCGTATATTTTGGTATTTACTATCTGATTAGTGTTTTGCTGGACTAGCAAAAAGCTAGCTAAGCCCATGTCATTCTGAAGGATCCAGGTTAGCTTTCTGTAAAATTTATTTATTAAGTATATAGTCTCGACTGAGGGCTGGGCCCTCAGACTAGACTTTAGTTATATTTTTTTAAATCTTTTCCAGATCTAATATTATTTCTGAATCATCGGAATAGCTTACAAACTTAAATCTCACATGATCTTTAGGTCAAACGAATATATGTTCCGTGCGGGGATGGAACCCGAGGCACGTAGCGTAGAAAGCAAATCGCTTAACCACTGCGCCAATCAGTACATAATCAACAACATAGCATCACGTCTGTATGCCCGAAGGGTAAGGCAAAGGTGTACTATTGTACCCGTTCCACATTTCGCCGATGCTGTTATTAAGACCCATGTAACTGCTCCAGCCTATTGCCATCATCCGGGCACAGTTCAAACTCCGTGCTGCTACTAAGAATTTCTATACAGAAAAACCCAATAACACTTTACCTACCTTACCCAGGAATCGAACCCAGGACCCAGGACCCAGTCGCGCTTGTGACCACTACACCAACGAGACAGTTCTTATTAAAATCAACAAGTTCTAAAAAAATCACGACGATCCAACAATATGGCGACACACACACAACAAGTTGGTACGCTGGCCGCTCTATCTGTCCGTGTGTCACATACCTTGAGCCAGCTTTCGTAAGCGTAAGTTAATAGCGATTATGTTAATAGCATCTATTTCTTTAATGTGTAACGACACTTAATTGGGACATGATAGCGGTGTAGTGTAAACAAATTATAGATGCTTCAAATATAAGGCAAGCAGAATTGTTGGTGCTAGAGTTAAAACAATGTTTGCCAAAGCTACGGGGGATCTTTGGCTTATTTGAGTACTAGCGACCCGTCCCGGCTTCGCACGGGTATCAGAGCATGTACGCCTACATTTTTTTCTGTCGTAATGTCGTATCAGCCTGTTGCGTCGAGCATTTACTCGGCGCACGCCAGTAAAGCTCCCAGTCGGCATGATTTTTTCCTACATCTTTAACAATCACCGTCATAATGAATTATACACCCAAACCTTCCTCATGAATCACTATGTTTATTGGTGAAAACCGCATAAAAATCCGTTCAGTGGTTTTTGAGTTTATCGCGAACAGACAAACAGACAGACAGACGCGTCGGGGGACTTTGTTTTATAATGTGTGGTGATGACTCCGTGCTGCGTCTGAAAAGTCCAATAACACTTCTCGACCCAGAAATCGAACCCAGGACCCCACGCACCGCATCTCCTTGGTCCACCAATGAGGCAGTCAAAACTGAATGCAGTAATGGAAAAAAAATAACACTACATAAGTTTAGAAATATTTATAGCATGAGTCGGTTTCATATTGTCTTGTTTTGTCCAGTTGTGGTACAGTTAGGAGCAGGTGATAAATTTACCAATACACGTGTGTGGTGTCCACAGTATACACCTACGTAACATGGTCCAATATAGTTCCAACTCAAGTCACGATGGCGTGTTTGATTTGGAACATATTTAGTGCTGCGACATTCACTGAAACGGGATTTATTTTGTGGGAATTCGATTTCGTTGGATTGTTATAACAGTGTTTTAGAATTGTGTCCTCTTATCTATATATCCTATCCTAATAATATCATAAATGTCAAAGTTTGTGAGGATGTATGGATGGATGGATCTTTGTTACTCTTTCACGCCAGAACGGCTGAACGGATCTGGATGAAATTTGGCACAGAGATAGATTATAGTCTGGAATAGCACATAGGCTACTTTTTATTCCGGTAAAATGTACGGGTTCGTAAACCACGCGGGCGAAGCCGCGGGCGGAAGCTAGTGCAAACTAAATTAACAAAAAATAAAAACCGACTCCAAAAAACTCAAAAACAAAACTAATAACTAAAAAGCAAAAAATAAATCTTTTATTATACAATATAGTAGTTGAAGAATATTGAAATCGGTGCCAAGTAAAACATAAAAGTAATATACCCTGCTGCTATAATAGCGACATTGAAACAACGAGTTCACGTAAAAATTTTCGAGTGCGGAGCGAATTATGCGTCGGACACGACAAATGCACTTCGCCAATCGTGTCGGTTTATCATTGCATGTTTTACTTGGCACCGACTTCAATATTCTTCAACTACTATATTGTATAATAAAAGATTTATTTTTTGCTTTTTAGTTATTAGTTTTGTTTTTGAGTTTTTTGGAGTCGGTTTTTATTTTTTGTTAAAAATTTTAATTATTTTACTATTTTGAGTGATGGGTAGACCTAGTAAAGACGATTCTCTTGAAAAACTTTTTACTTAATCGACCACACGACGACAGGGCGTTGGCAGAAATAACGAGGTTAAGAAATCTTCCTTCCAATACTTGAACGTCGGAAAACATCTCCATTTAGGATATCCTTAAACTGTTTTTTGTCTGTACTATCGAATCTGCAATATTACCCATCTCGGCTTAAAGTGCGCATCAATACGAATAAAATAAGCCCAAACACTGCTTACTGCTGCTGCTATCAACCATTAAGGAGTTCCCTAAACTGTACGGCACCTGCATCACGGACCTTGCAGTGGCAGTCATTACCCACCTCGGTGTAAAGATCTTGTCAACACGAATAAAATAAGCCCAAACACGAGGTAGTTAAGATGTACCGTTGAGGAGTTCCCTCGATCCTCTGTCGTCTCCATCATCAGATCTGCCCTAAACCTCCATAGTATTGTAGTCTCATCAGATATACACATAAAAATCAAGTTTTTACCCCATGCTCGCCTACAATTTTCAAGAGATGCCCTCGATTTCTCAGGGTTTCCACCATCAGGTCCTGACCTGATGACAATGGGACCAAATGACAAGCATACCCTTTCAAATAAAAAAAGAATTTTTGAAATCGGTCCAGGCGTCTTCGAGAAATCGAGTAACAAACATAAAAAAAAAAAAAAAAAAAAAAAAATACAGCTGAATTGAGAACCTCCTCCTTTTTTTTGAAGTCGGTTGAAAACAGTGTTGACACCCTTGCCTTTAGCTATTGTTTTAATTACCAGTTTACTGACAACATTATCAACCAAATCAACATTTTAAAGCGTTAATTGGCGGGTTACTGTCATCTAAAACATGCTGTCTCGCTGTCATTGACTGACAGCCGATAGTAACGCCCTCTCGCGGCTTGACGTGGCTTAGATTAGCTTATCTTGATGTGAAATGACGGGGGAACGCCCTTCGTTACTGTAATCTTGTGGTTAAATTCTCTAATTTAAAAACACTTTATTATTTCTACGGAAAAAGTACTATATTTTTATTAACACTTTATTTTTTATGTGTCGTCTCTCGCAGTTAGTTCAGGGAGCTTTTACTGCTTAAACGGGCAAATGGCGAGACCAGAAGAGCCTCCAGCCGAGCAAAATAATAAAATCAAGCAACACTGCTAAGGGCCTCCCATAGTGGGACTGGAACCTCGGCTATCTCAATCTCCGAAGTTAAGCAGCGCTTGATGCGGTCAGTCCTTGGATGGGTGACCATTTTTCACATATCGAGACCCTTCCGTGCCTCGAAAAGCACGTTAAGCAGTTGGGCCCGGGTGTCATATGACCTATGACAGTCGTTACCGGTGTTGTATTTTTAGTCGGTTTTCCTTGAATATTTTTTAATAAAATATGTTTATACTGGGTGTTTTCTTATTTAATAATTGATAGTAAGTGTACTTAAGAAACAGTAGGTGTTAGAAAGAAAATAGTAATAAAGCGAAAAGTAAAAAAAAAAATTGAACACGAAAATTTAAATAGGGTAGGTCAGCTTAATTTTTTTATTTTCAAATTTGTATATCAGTATAATTGAACTGTCAAAAATATATCGATTTCAATTACGAGTGCTTGTTGCATCTAGCTGTAGTACGTAACCTTGTATTTTACACGTCATAACAAAATATTGTGTCGTGTCCTGTTTAGGAACACCTAGTGACATTATTGGAACAAGGCATTCTAACTTTAGCCTTGAGTCGGCAACGCATCTTGCCCCCGACACTTGGGAGCAATTCATTCTTCCACATAAATCTCTGATAGTAATAACCCGTTCTTGGAGAACAATTCTCGAAGTATAATATCACATTCGAGATATATCCTAAAAACTAAATTTACTTTTCTCGAAAAGTGGTTGTCAGTCTGGCTGACCGACTTTTTGTTCTGCTGACTGCTGGTTCGGCTGGTCTTCGTATGACACGCAGGACCAACTGCTTAACGTTCTTTCCGGCACGGAAGGGTCTCGATGTTGTGAAAAATGGTTACCCATCCAAGGACTGACCGCGGCAAGCGCCGCTTAACCTCGCAGATCGACCGCTCTGCGTAGTACCTAGCTATAAACTTACGAGCCCCACTCCGGTTAAAAAATGGGGTGAGAACATTTTGGGTACTCCGAAGATAGTCTGGACATCACGCGTGTACCGATTAACCCTAGAATGGATCAATTATAACAGATCCATTCTAGTAATTAATTGAAATATGAAATTTTAAGAGCTTTAAAATTTTTCCTTTTTAATGACGGTCATACCCGAACGATTTGTACAGGGAAATATTTGACGTCACGGTTGGCGGAGTGGTTAAGTGATTAGTTTTGTATTACGTGTCGCGGGTTCGATTCTCGAACAAATATTTGCATGATCTACAGACAGTTGTTTCGTGTCTGGGCGTGTGTGCATGTGACATATATGTTTGTAAACTGTACACACGATACCCAACGTTTTTTTATTCAAATATTTACCTATACATATATTTATTGCACCGTAGTACTAACTTAATTTCGTCTCCCGCTGGCCTAACCTTACGCTATCAGTAATTGCGTGACAGATGTCAGATGTCAGTCGCTCCATACTGGTATTCAAACGCATCTGTTATGTAATTACAACGGTTCTCTGTATGTAAAATCGATTCTATTTGACATTGCGTTGTCATTATCGTACGGAGTGATTTCTACATTGTTGAACTGTGAAAATTGAATCAATTACCAATTCATAATATACTGTAGGCCTGGGAATATTTTGACGTATAGAAACGTAACCGTATCGTTAAACTCAGTGAATTTTGAATCGAAAATACAACTGTTCTATAAGATTTTGTTTTAATATTATGCGTGACGCACAATTTGTGTCATATAAATAAAGTCTTTAATTCGAAAAAATATTACGTTCAAAACGAGTATTTTTAATTCAAAATTCACGCACGTTTACAATACGCTTACTTATGACACCAAACGTCAAAACGTTTGTGGTAGGGGTATCTAATGCTGTTTAGAGCCTCACTAGAAGTGACTGAATACCGGTCTAACAATTTAAAAATCAGACTGTAAGACCGCAATGTTAACTACTTATGTTAGAAAAGGAAAAAAATACTAACTGACACTAATTATAATTAATACGTACAACTTGATTCATAAGTCACTGACTTTTGACATGCACACGCCGAGTCATATCGATATCAATCGATTGCAATCAATTTAATTCAAACCAACTCGATTATGGTTAGCAATCGAGTTGATGATAACTAGAAATATGATTTTAAATAACATAACATCTGGCCTATGTTCCTCGTAGGCACGTATTGTCAGTGCCGGATTAACCACGAAGCAAGAATAGCAATTGCTACGGGCCCCGCGCAAAAGGGGGCCCCGCGTATCCATACTCGCCCACCTCCGCCTGAGCGTAATTTTTTGATGGAAACTTATTTTACACCTGTTTTTCGAATAAGAAAATTCTCGTGAGACAATCCGTAACCGATTATTTTGTTTGCGAAAATAAAATACAGAATTTCATACAGTAAACGACAGATCAAGGGCCCCTCGATAAAATTTGCTACGGGCCCCGCGCTTGCTTAATCCGGCCCTGGGTATTATACACCCATTTTGCAAATTAACTAAAAAATATATTAGAATATATATTTATTTTTGCAATTAGGATTTTTTAATCACATCTGCAGATTTTTTTTTATATAGTTAGCGCCTGCATTTCCTATGACTATCCCTGAGAAGAAACGCCGAAACAAACTCAGGGGTCAAGGTCTATTTTAAAGTCCAAACAAAACCTCCTAGCTTTATATGAGAATATTGCAGGGTATTGCTAATGACTTCATCAAAATCCACGGGATAGGGTGCAAGCATGTTAAAAGAGACGGCGCAATCGCAATCGGTTGAGCAGAGAGAGTATTATTTATACATATTATAAAATAACATCTTTTTTGACTATTGTCTCAGAATAAATGACTTTGACTTTGACTTTGACTCTGACAATCT
The DNA here is from genome assembly GCA_947562105.1 of Shargacucullia verbasci. NCBI lineage: Eukaryota > Metazoa > Arthropoda > Insecta > Lepidoptera > Noctuidae > Shargacucullia > Shargacucullia verbasci. Next base: position 10,245,807 of record OX387303.1, on the reverse strand, counting down.
AACATGTACCTACACATCTGCTTAAACCTTCGGGGATGCCTGTATGCACGATGTGAATGAAAAACTATTTGTGAATAAGTGACAAGCGAATTCTTCGAGGTTACATCATATTTGTACTAGTTACCAGTCTAAGGGATAAATCCATCTAGCCAAATTTCGCCCACAGCTGGGCATAAGCCTCTCTTTGAAAGTGCCTCTACTCCTGCACCGGTTTCATGCAGGGTCGATCCCCGATGGCTCACATTCCTTCTCCCAGTTTTTGCCTGCCATTCGGTCACAGCTCTGCTCCGTCATCACCACGCCATGCCAGATGTCCTACCCAATTCCACTTACGTAAATACTTAATTAACGGATTTTAAATCTTTTGCGGCAATAGCAACTATCTCAAGAAATGGTTTGAGTAAGAATGAATGTGATATGAAATTTCGTCCCTAATTAATTAAGACTGCATAGCTGATGAATGCACATAACTGGAGTACACAATGAATAGTGTACGCCAGTTATGTTTTTTGAGTTCGAAACTCAGTGTACTGGTTCTTTTTGCAATGTTTTTCTGATTGTCATAATAATAGGTATGTAAAGAATATTTCGCCCAAAAATCAATTAATGAATCAACAACGAGTGAAAATAAAATAATGATGTTTAGTACCTATTGGACTTCTAAAAGCAAGTACTTTGTTGTTAGCTAAGCTTTTGCGTAATAAATATAAATCATTAATAATCTTTGATTTCGACGATACCTAATTGTGACTTGAAGTGAGTTTAGTTTGGATAATTATAGATTAAATTATGTATTTTCTTTTGTTTCAGGATCTATTGGAGCGAATATTCCGCCTGTTCGACATAGATTCTATAGACCATTTAGTTCAAAACGATTGGCTCGAATATCTGAAGGAACGTCTCACGTAAGTTAAATTTTATTGTGAAGATAAAGTTATTTGAATTAATAAATAAATAATACGGAATTCAACATAACACACTTGGTGAATATATTTTTACATACAGCGCCATCTAGTGTCGAGTAGAAAAAGCAACAATATTAACATTCAATTTTAACTTTTCTTTCAGGGAAGACAAACAGATAGATTTTGTGGAACAAGTAGAAAGCGTAGCGTACGTTTTATGTGGGAATGGTGTAATAACACTGGATACGTTTCAACACATCCTGAAAAACAAAGTCGTGAGTATCTTTCATACTGGCGCCATCTTTTAGTTTTATGGTAAAAACTATTGCTATAGCAGACTTACATGTAACAACTACGTTCTAAGAGAGAGCGCTGTTTTCAAAATGAACTAAAACTAAGCATATTCTATTTTTATAAAAATATCCGAAATACCCTACATATGAATTACAATCATGATTCAAATAGTATATTGTAAAACGTTTCTTACATCGTAATTTTCAGGTGACAAATAAGTTATTTAGAGTAGTGGACACTGATGGTGACGGCTATGCGACTGCTGATGAAATCATGGAGTTCCTATCCACTGTTACCAGTAGCAGGTACCGTAATATTATTATAATAATTCTCTCTTACATTAACTTTATTTCATAAAGCATCATGACGTACGCAGACTTTACACTGTAAAATTTCTGTTCGTCACGATGTTTATCTGTAAAGTTTAGAGGATTGGTGCCAAAAAATCCTTGATGATTGTTCCTTAATCCTCTATCAGGCCAGACAGAAGAGGCCCGTGCCCAACAGTGGGTCAATAATGAGCTGAATTATGAGGTACCATAAGTAGGTATCTCTAGTGATAGGTTCCTTTAACCCTCTACACCGAAATAACTGGTTTTCAAAGGCATTCGCTCCGTGATAAGTACAGAATAATATAGGTACATTTATATTTTGGCTATCAGTCGACTCCATTAGGTAAGGTTAGGTTAGATCAACAACTCCATCGTTCGCCTAGCCTTTTCCTTACTTAGTTGTGTTCGGCTCCCAGTGTAATCAGATACAGCGAATTTAAAAGGTCAAAGTCGCGATACGAACTCAATCAAGTCCCTTCGAAATGGAAGGTGAACCGCTAGGCATTTACTTTTGGCTGATGATGGGTTGGATTATTGAAATTGTGACTATGCGTTTCAGACCTCGGGTTGGCTTCGACAAGCACAGTGTAGATCGTCTGGAGAAGCTGTTCCGAGCGACCGTCGGCGATGAGAAAGAGATCACCAGAGAACAGTTCCAGAAGATCGTCGTCTCTAAGAATGTAAGAACTTTAATTAATTAACTGAAGATTGTATGATGTAAGAAAGCATTTTTGAAAATAAGCACTGGAGACACCGCTAAAGTTGTATAAGCTAGTTAATAAAACAAAGTTTATTTTATAAATATTGTTTGAACACGCTGGAATGAGGAATCAGGCATATCTCCCAAATTTTTTATCGACAACGTGGTTCATCTATCGGCACCTATGTGAGGTAACATACAAAGATGGAAAGGAAACTTGAAAGCCTAATAACTCCAGGGCAAAAGTCCTGCGCTGTGTATCTCTAGAGACATTGCTGGACGTCCTCTAGTGAATACATGTCCTTAACAACCGACAGAACAGATTAGAGACATACTATTCCATGAAGTGTACGGCAAGGGACCGCAAGGTGAGAACTAAATAATTTTCCCTCTCTCAGGGAGCCCTTAGTCTTAATAGGAACATTAAATAGGCTGACGATGAATAATTTTCCCCAGCCATTCTTCACGGAGCGAGTGTTCCAGATCTTCGATGAGGATGACTCAGGGTCTATATCCCTTCAGGAGTTCATCGCAGCAGTCCACCGGTTTGCTGGACAAACGCCGGAAGATAAGATACGGTTCCTGTTCAAAGTTTATGATTTAGATGGTAAGTTGGTTGGTCTTTGGAAATGTATTAACCACAGAGTGTGTCGATATACAGTTTGTGCAGCTTATCCGGGCATTTAGTTCCTTAGCGACTGGCTAATCTTTTCACCAAGGCCGCATTGTGCATTTCGACGTGAAAACATGCCATGGTAGAAGAGAAAGACACGAATATGAAAATTGTCTTTCTGTACTTCTTTTTCTGTACTTTTATTTTGACTAATAATAATTTGATTGACTAATGGACCAACAGTGTCTGTTGAAGTCCAAAATATACGCGCAGCTTATAACCAACTTCCTTCCAAAATGTAACTGAGCTCAAATCCACCATCTCCTAACCTCTACCTCCAGGTGATGGCCTCATCCAGCACCGTGAGCTCCAACACGTGATGCGAGCCTGCATGGAGGAGAACGGCATGCAGTTCAGTGATGACCAGCTCCTGGAGCTGACCACGGCGATGTTCGAGGATGCTGACACGGAGCACAGGGGCGCGATCACGTATGAGGCGCTGAAGAAACAGCTCAGCAACCATGATGGACTGCTGGAGAATTTATCTATCAGGTAAAGTGGCTGGAGTTTATTTAACTGACACTTGTTGGAACTGAAAGGTTTTAGAAAGTGATTTTTTGGTTACGATGTTAATATGTATTAGTATTGTATAAACATTCATGCAGAATCTTTAACAGCCTTTCGCAGTTCACAGTTGGAAAAATGCCTAGAAAAACAAGCTACGTAAGCAGAAAGGTTCATCAAAAGTAAGCAGGAGGCAAACATAGTTGTATTTGGAAAGTTGATCAGTACTCCCAACGAACATGAGGAAAACACATCGCTAAAATCTCATCCAAATTCGTCCAACCCCTGTTACGTTTCGTTTAAAGTAAAACTGTCTGCCTGCTTTTAATATGGAGATTTCGGAAAAAGTAAACGAGCGATAGTTTGACGAACGATATGAATTGTCACTGACTGACACAATATTTATGAATTCGCAAATCCGCAATCAGACACCGGTGACTGACAAACAATATATAGAATTTTCTAGTGTCTTCTTTTGTCACGTATAAGCGAGTATTAAATTTATCTAGATAGTATTTTCTGGAAAAAAATTATAATTTTTGACTAAAATCCTTTCCACTTCCAGCATAGATCGATGGCTGGTGCCTCCGAAACAGGAGCCAGAGCCCATCCCGTTCGCCCAGCGCCTCTCCAAGCTGATGCCGTACCAGCTGTCACGCCCCTACTTCAGGAACAACTACGTGTTCCTGACGTATTTGGGGCTGTTCTCCCTGATCAATATCGGGCTGTTCGTGGCCCGCTGCGTGGAGTATCGGAAGGCCAATGGTTTTGTTATATTTGCGAGAGCTTGTGGTAAGTTGTCGATAATGATAAGTTAGTTTAAGGAGCAATTAGTATTATTATTTTAACTAAATCGGTATGCGGTCTCTTTGATAACGAATTTGAAGTACTCTTTAAGTTGCATAAATATTTGTAGATATTCCAACCTTTAACTTTCGACTTGGTTTTTGCAACTATAACTACATATTATAAAACGAAGTCCCCCCGCGTCTGTCTGTCTGTTCGCGATAAACTCAAAAACTACTGAACGAATTTTCATGCGGTTTTCACCAATACACAGAGTGATTCATGAGGAAGGTTTAAGTGTGTAATTTGTTAAGGTTTTGTGTAAATTGGCTGAAATATGACGATGATAGTTGAAGATGTCGGAAAAAATCATGCCGACTGGGAGCTTTACTGCGTGCGCTGAGTAAATGCTCGACGTAACAGGATGATACGACACTACGACAGAAAAAAAATGAAACCGTATATGCTCTGCTAGCCGTGTGAAGCCGGGGCGGGTCGTTAGTTCTAAATAAATATTGCCTCGTTCGTCTATCTTCTCTATGTACAGATATTCTCTGAGGAATCTGAAAGAAAATGCAAAGAAAATAATATATACGATAACTTGCTTTCCTTTTAAGCGGCCAAGACAAGGCTTTTCAAATGTTCGGTTGAGCTTCCATTTAAACTAGATGGGGCTGATGTATTATCAGTCCTTGAGTCTGACAATTATACTTACATCTTTTTGCTACTACTTACATATTGACTGTCTCATTGCATCGCAAGCGCGATTGCCCGTCCTGGGTTCGATTCTCGGGTCGGGCAAAGTGTTGGGTTTTTCTGAATGGAAGATCTCAGTAGAAGAAGAGTCTGGAACTGTGCCCGGTAGAGGGCAATAGGCTCGCCCCTTATTATATGGGAATCAATAATAGCATCGGCGAAAAGTGCGTGTATACACCTCTGCCTAACCCTTCGGGGAATACAGGCGTGATGTTATGTTATTTATATATTACATAATACCGCCGCCTGGCTACCGTAACATTCTTCTAAGATTCTGTTCCCTTCTAGGTCAATGCTTAAATTTCAACTGCGCCTGGGTGCTGGTCCTCATGCTGCGCAACTGTCTCACACAGCTGCGCGTGCGCGGGTTCAGCTCCTACCTGCCCTTGGACCATCACATATACCTGCACAAGTTAACCGGCGTGCTCATCTCTATCTACAGTTTAGTCCATACTGTGATGCATCTGTGTAACTTTAGTAAGTATAGCTTCTTCTGTTGAAGTAGGCGTCTGCTGCTTTTCCTTTTGTCGCTTATGTACCTGACCCATATAAGGCCCGGAGCCTGGTAAGGCCCGGAGCCTGGTAAGGCCCGGAGCCTGGTAAGGCCCGGAGCCTGGTAAGGCCCAGAGCCTGGTAAGGCCCGGAGCCTGGTAAGGCCCGGAGCCTGGTAAGGCCCGGAGCCTGGTAAGGCCCAGAGCCTAATAAGGCCCCACATTTAAAACTGACTCTTAACATTATCTAAACTGCCACGGGCTATGGTTAACGGTCATTACCGCCAAATTACCGACGCCTAAGCCAGGCGTCGGTAATTTGGAGATAATTATTTCGCGTATCACTAACAAAATTAAAATTCAAAGCTTCTTATATCGAAAACATTCTTCATTTAATTTAAAAATAAAGAAAAAACTTGCGGCGTCGGTCAAGCAAAAAGAGCAGACTGCCGAAACCCGGGATTGAACCGGGGACCTTTAGATCTTCAGTCTAACGCTCTCCCAACTGAGCTATTTCGGCTGTGTGTATCAGGTTGAAATTATTAATCATTATCTGTTAACCTGTTTGATGATCAATTGATGTACTAGGTAAGTAGATACAATAACTGATTATAATTGTCCACCACCTCCTCAATGATGTATCGGAATTGTGAGCGTAGAGCGTAAGGTCACGGGTTCGATTAGAAATCGGAAATTTTTTTATTTAACTTATTTAAACATCTATGCGTCATGATAATCTCAATCTCAAGGATGAACATAGCTTAATGCTGAACCAATATAGGCGAGAACAGACAGACGGTTTTCTGGACTAGTACATAAGATTTTATTTCATATTGAAAATCGATGCACCCGACATACATGATGAGTTGTTTCAATTGTTTGCTCCCAACAACTATTGGCGCGTCCGAAGGCATATTTGCCGTGCCGTTGTGTCGCTCCTTAGCGGCTAGCCGCCCTCTCGGCACTCAACGCTCTCCTGTGCACCAATCTTGACTGTGATGTTTGCGAATGGAAGGTCGGATAATATTGTTAGAGTGTTTACGTTTCAGCGAGGATGTATGATTCTGTGTCTAATTCGATTTATATTTTTAAGTGATTAGAGTTTTCTTTTATTTTTCATTGTTTAATTGTGTGTCAAAGTTTATGTTGTTAATTTTTTCATCTTATTTTTGAACTTGTCTTTAATTACTGTAACTGGTGTACAACCGTTATAATTAAAATAAATAAATAAACCCAGACCGTCTTCAACAGCCTCGAGTCGACGGTTAGATGAAATAGCAGCGTAAAATAGATACAGTAGAAAATCTGTTGTTTGTAACTTCGTAGGTGTCGGGACCCGGTTGATTAATTTTTTTTTTAAACGTTGCCCCTCACTAGGAATATTTCCTGTATCGTGGGTGCGTTTACAAACACATATATTCACATACACAAACATCCAGACCCGAAACAATTATCTGTAGATCATACAAATAATTGTTCCGTGCGGGGATCGAACCCGCGACACTTAGCGCAGAAAGCTAATCGCTTAGCCATCGCGCCAATCGTGCCATCCGGCTGATTCGAGCACTTTTTATATGTTGTTCTCCAGTCAATATAAGCAGTTTTATTAGCTTATAATGCTTGGAGAACAAGGTCAATAAAAAGCTGTTCGAATCAGCCGGAAATTCGATCGGTACGATTTTACCCTATTGCTGATATTGCTCGAACGCATCTTATAGAAATTATAGGTATAATATGTAGGGTACAATAAAATGGCGGTCTTATCGCTAACAGCAATTTCTTCCAGACAAACAATGCAAAGAAAAGAATCACGAAATTGGGTACATTTGGTGATTAAATTTAGAATGTAGGACGAATGATGCAATCTAAATTGTTAAACGCCCTGTATATGCTTTCAGGTATGATAGTAGTCAACGATCCAGAACTAAATAAGGCTAACTTCACGCTCTCGGAATGGCTGCTTACTGAGAAGCCGGGGAAGTTCGGCTTGGTCGGCGGCTGCGCCAACCCGACAGGTGTGGCGCTGGCCGTTATACTGCTGGTTATGTTCGTGTGTAGCCAGCCTTTTATTAGAAGAGGAGGAAGCTTTGAGGTAAGAACTGTCTCCTTTTGCCACTACCGCGGCTTCGCCCGCGTGGATTACGAATCCGTGCATTTTTGGGCGATACCCTAATACTTTTTCTAAAATAATAGTATCCTAATTTACTCCTTATAACATCAGCTATCTGTCAGTGAAAGTTCCGTCAAAATCGGTTCAGCCGTTTCGGAGATAAGCTAGAACAAACAGATAGATGGACAAATAGACAGAAAGAAAAAAAAAAAAAAAATCCTTTCTTTTACCGGGTAGGTATACTTTCACATGCATTTAGTAAAAAGCTGTTATTTTGACATTACAAACAGACACGTCAATTTTATTCATTTGTAATGTATAGATTGAACCCGTAGACCGTTGACCTACGAGTATTACACGGGACTCAATAACGCTATCGGCGAAATTTTGATTGAACACAAAACATCCTCTACCTAGCCCTTTGGGGAATACAGGCGTGATGCTACGTTAAATGAATGCCTCATATTCCAGAAATTTCTCATACTATTTCTACCTTTCACCCGAAACAGAACTACGCTTAGACTGGGCATCAGCAACAAAAACATCTGACAACTAGGCTAACCTTAGAGTATCAGTGTCTCCTAGTAATTGTGTTGCGAAGATCAGATAGCAGTCGCTTCGTGCAAAATACTGATATTCAACCGCAACTGGTTAGACTGGAAGCCGAACCCATTATAGTTGGAAAAAATGCTAGGCAGACGATGATAAAATGCCCCTGGCACCATATAATTGTTTATCTCCCAGATTTTCTACTGGACGCACCTGTTGTACGTGCCGTTCTGGCTGCTGCTCCTGTTCCATGGTCCTAATTTCTGGAAGTGGTTCGTGTTGCCGGGCACCGTGTACGTGTCTGAGAGGATCATGCGGCTGGCTTGGATGAGGTGAGATCTATTACATCCGAAATCATTTACTTTATGACGAAATTGTCAGATCTTACTACTTTTTGTTTGTATTAGGTTTGATTGCCTCATTTGTCTAGTGGTCACAAGACATGCGTGTCCTGGGTTCGATTCCCGGGTCGGGCAGTGTTATTGGGTTTCTCTGTATGGAAATTCTTAGTAGCAGCTCGGAGTCTGGAACTGTGGTAGATGGCAATAAGCTCGCCCTCTATTACATGGGACTCAATAACAGCATCGGCGAAATATGGGTGTACAATAATACAGCTATGCCTAACTCTTCGGGGAATACAGGCGTGATGCTATTTTATGTATTAGGAATATTATAGGAATGCGATTGGCAGTATCTTAGCTGACAGTAAGTGGTGGTGCTGCTAAGGCTAAATTATACGAATTGGGGAACATTGATGCCGGCAGAAAATTCCAGTCCTTGTCTACACTCTACTCTCATTATAAGCTATAATGGATATACTAATGATGACTGTATGACGCGAAAAAGTCCCAGGGACATGACTATGATCCAGGTTAAAAATACGGCTTACGTGCGGGCCGTGTTTTCCATTTTTCATTCCATTCATCTGCGCTATTGTTTTTAAAACCAACATTTGACGGTGACTAATACTGAGGACACACGGCAGTACGCCAGCCCACTTAGTTTCATTTCATCATTAGCTTTATGTTCACACTGACTTCATTTACGCCAGATCTGAACGAGGCAAGACGTATATCTCCTCGGGTATCCTGCTCCCCTCCCGCGTGACGCACCTGGTGGTCAAGCGACCGCCACTATTCCACTTCCACGCTGGAGACTACGTGTTCGTGAACATCCCCGCCATCGCCACGTACGAGTGGCATCCTTTCACCATCAGCAGCGCGCCAGAGCAGGAAGGTGGGTCCCGTAAAATTAATTATAATTACGCTCATTACTATCTCACTGTTGGACACGGGCTTCTCAGAATTAGAAAGTTATAGTGTTTCCATCAAACTAGCTTGGAGCGTTTTTCTTTTTTAATATAATGTTGCCCTAGCCTAGGATTTCTCCAGTATTGTGGAAACAGAAATAGTTTACAAACATACATGTCACATGCACACACAACTAGACCCGAAACTACTATACAGACTATTGCAGACTACACACCAGTAGCAAATTCATGGAGCCCTCTCAGGTGCGCAGGTTTCCTCACGATGTTTTCCTTCGCAAATGAAAATGGAATTCAGTTCCGTAACTGAATCCGCAAAAAGTCAGAGGTGCAGGCTGGGAGGAAAATTTTATAGTAATAGGTTCTCCATGTTTCAGACTATATCTGGCTCCACATCCGCGGTGTGGGCCAATGGACCAACCGGCTGTACTGCTACTTCGAGAGAGAACAGGCAAGACTCCACGGTGAAGAACTGCCAGCAATTGAAAATGGACATCAGTAAGTGTTTGAGAAAGGCAGTGTTGAAGATTTAAGTTTAATCATTACATTATTACATATTATAAACCAAAGTCCTTCCGCCCCGTCTGTCTGTCTGAACGCGGTAAACTCGAAAACTACTGAATAGATTTTCATACGGTTTTCACCAATGGACGGAATGATTCATGAGGAAGGTTTGAGTGTATAATTCGTTAAGGTTTTGTGTAAATTGGCTGAAATATGACAATGATGTCGGAAAAAATCACGCCGACTGGAAGCTTTACTGGCGTGCGCCGCGTAAATGCTCGACGCAACAGGCGAATATGCTCTGCTACCCGTGCGAAGCCAGGGCGGGTCGCTATTATTACATGGAAACCTGACTGACTGACCCGATATTTAAATTCGCATAATTTCATACTTCGCATAATTTCATTAAATAGTGATTTTTTCGTGGTGATTTTTTCACACAAAGGCCAATCTAATTCACAAAATAAAATTATACAAAGTTGGAATCGTTAACATCCCTCCCTGGATTTAAGTAATGAAAACTCAATTCAAAAAATTCTCTCTTTAGGAAGCTAGCTCGCTCAATATCCACTCAAAGCAAGAAAAGCCGCAAGAGTTCCTGCGCGAGCGCCAAGAAGCGTTCCGTGGATTTCTCTCCCAAATGTTACACGAACGACGCGTACATCGGTGATGATGGGCTGACTGGAGATTGTAAAGCTAATGATGGTATGTTCTAAATGGAAATGACCACGGTGTGCCTAAAAAGGAACGGCGTGTATGTAATTTTTCACAATACAACGGCCGTGTTGCTGGAGTCTGTTATGAAGCTGCTTCTTCCCAAATAAAACATTAGAAAGTGGGGATGACTTCTCACATTGATGTCAAAAAAGGACCTCTGTGACATAGAACTCAGACTGCCTCATCGGTCTAGTGTTGAGCGTGAGTTTCTGGGTACATTTCCCCGGGTCGAGCAAATAATTGAGTTTTTCTGTATGACCTAATAATATCTACCGCGTCCGATTCGAAACTCCGGCTCCAGTATCAGAAATACTCAATAACAGTTTGCCCGAACCAGTCATCGGACCCAAGAATTCACGTTCAACCATGTTTCCGACGAGACCGGAATATGATTATATTCCGACAGTAATATAATCATATTGTCTTTTTCAGCGCCATCTTCGCCAGCCATAATCCTACACCGCCCAGCACTGTTGGCACCAATCAGGACCTTGGAAAAGTCCCGTTCCATGCCTGATGTGCAGAAGAACTTGAAGAGAAGACAACGGCTGATGGCGTAAGTAAACTTGTGTGTAATTCGTTGGTCTGTGACCCTACTGCCACACTGGGCACAGTTCTAGACTTCGTTCTACTACTGAACATTTCCATATAGAAAAACCCAATAACACTTTGCCCGGCCACCACTAGATCTATGAAGCAGTCTGTGCTACTTGAAGTTTTTAGCAGCAGTAACCAAGAGTTTGGAATTGTTCTCGAAAGATGGCGATAGTCCCTCATCTATACATCTATACATATAAATAAAATTGGAGTGTCTGTTTGTAATATTGAAATAACCGTTTTTTACTACATGCATATGAATATATATACGGTACATACACCAAAATAACATTTTTTACAATTTTTGTTTGTCTGTTTGTATAGGCTAATCTCTGAAATGGCTGGACAGATTTTGACGGGACTTTTATTGACAGGTAGCTGATGTAATAAGGAGTAACTTAGGCTACTTTTATTTTAGAAAAATTATTTAATTTTAGAAAAAAATAGGGTTAAGTGCATTTGGTTTCACTAAAAAATACATTGTTAAGTTCCGACATCCACGCGAACGAAGTCGCGGGCACAGCCATATATACTTTAATAACGGTATGTTTAAATTATGTCTATCTGACCGTCCGTCTATAAAAATATTTCAGTCCATACATATCTGTTTCTTATTCCTTAATTAAGGACCTCACCTCAAGTTGGTGGAATAATCACCATTTTCTCTATTCTCCACCATCGTTTTGACCGCTAATACGACCTCCACTGTTACTAAGGCAACATAAAAACAATCCTTTCCAGACTTCGTGATTTCATGCGTTCGGAATCAGAGAGCAAGTTGAACGAGAGCTCGATACTGAGCGCCCGCAAGACCTATGGGCTGGCCAGCAAGGTCCCTCAGAACAAGTCGCTGGTGCACAGCTTCAGGTACATGAGGACCAAGCCCACCATCATAGCGTTCAAAACGCCCAGCTTTGAGGAGAGGAGGAGGAGTAATGATAGCATATTGACTATTGGTAAGTATAAGAAAGTGAGATGGTCGCTTTTTGACATTTTGTTTATGGCCGCGTGTGGAATTCGATTTAACGTTAAGTTTCTAATGGAGACGAACCTTGGGAGTACCGTAAAATGGGGCTATTTGGGAAACACGGGGCAATTTGGGACTAACATTTCTTTTTAGAAATTTTGATATATTTTCTAAACTAAATCAAAATTTCCTTTGTCATTGAAAGCATCCTACACTACCGCTGTTTAAAAGCAGTTACTACTCCATGAGAAGCACACATAATGATCCCTTTACTAAATCTCAATTAGCTCCGCGCTTCCGAAATAGCCCAATTTTACGGTACCTAATGAGAAAAAAATATTTTAATTGAGTTTTGTTTTTTTTGAACACTAAATCAGAATATAAAATATTCCTCATGGCATAGAGTAGAATTGAAATAAAAATTATTCTATTCTATTTAGATAAATGAGTTTAAACGAGTTAATAGGATTCTAGTTGCACGGTTTGATACATTATTATAAGTAGTTAGTTTTAAAAATAGTTTAGTTATTTTTTTTAATTATCATCTATTAAAAGTCAATAGCTACACTTGAATAAACATCAGAAAAGTTGCACGGTTCTATAAAGTTGGTCCCATAGAAGAACCGGCAAGATACTCAATGGGTATTATTTTAAAATCTCAAATCTCTTTCAACAGTTTTGTTAAGTACATGCTGTGGGAGAAATATGAGAGAACAATGTGGGTTTTGTCAAATAAATACTAAGTGGACCTTTAACATTAAAATCTGTTAATAAAACATGCATGCTATGTATAATGTGGATTCTCTCTCCCCAGCTCGTCGTCGTCTGTCGAAGAGTCTGTCCCCTGATAGAGATGTGGAGTCTCAGCCAGAAAAGACAGTTGACTTCGTCGAGAACGATGGCTCAGAGGCCACCGATGACTTCGAGATCAACTATCCTATTGGAAAGCCGTTGGAGGTAATTGGTGAAATGTCTTCAAAGACTGAAACGCTCTATAATTATGAAATTAAATTGTTTATTTTGCAATTAGGATATTTTAATCACTTTTACACGTATTTTTTAACTAGATACCGTCGGTATTTCCTATGACTATCTCTGAGAAGAAAGTCAGGGGTTAAGGTCTATTGTAATGGACCTAGACATCGACAAGACTAGCTCTTAATTGTCTTTCTTTGTTAACAGTACATGGCTAATCTTGTTACTGTCCTTTTCTTTATATCTTGCCTTACGTGTCTTGTCTCATTTCAACTACTTTCTAAAGGTAAATTAATCATTGTATATGACCTAAAATAGTTAAATTTGGTCCCAGATCTACCTGGACGGTCCATACGGCGCGGCGTCGTCGCACATCTTCCTGGCGCAGCACGCGGCGCTGGTGGCGGCGGGTATCGGCGTGACGCCGTTCGCGTCCATCCTGCAGGCCGTCATGTACCGCTACTGGAGCGCGCGACACGACTGCCCCAAGTGCGGACACGCCTGGGCCTCCGACATGCCCAAGCATAACATGAACTTGAAGAAGGTACGTGTCATAACCGGGGACAATTACAACGCCTCTTTTTTCTGTCATTTCTCTGCCCCTCGTTGTAAAACAAAAGCAAGGTATTATAGTATAGTATAGTATATACAGTATATATAGTATATAAGGAAACCAGAACAAGACATTATAAAGACCTAGTTGAAACAAAAATCATTGATTTGCACAACGTGGGCAGTAGTGGAATCTTTAAGTCTATAAAAGTATGACCAATTCGTTCATCTTCAAGTATGTGATAGTGTGTGTTTTGCTCCAAAAATAAGAGCCATATTTAATATCTGATCAATGGTAAAGTTATCACTCGTGCATCATTTTATCAACCCCGTTGAGAATGATAGATGTACTTTTTCAGAGTCCGCAATAATGTTATAAACATAGCATAGCCATCACGCCGGTATTCCCCGAAGGGTAAGGCAGAGGTACTTTTTGTACACCCAAATTCGCTGATGGCGTTATTAAGTCCCATATAAAACTCAGCGAGGCTATTACCATTATTAGGCACAATCCCAAACTCCGGGTTGCTACTGAGAATAAAAAAAAAAAACAATTATACTTTGCTTGACCTGGAAATCGAATCCAGGTCCTCATTCTCAGCAGCCACACATGCAAGCACTGGACTAATGAGGCAGTTAAAATACCTATGAAGAATGACTAACTTCATCTTCTTTACTTCAGGTGGACTTCTTCTGGATAAACCGTGAGCAACGTTCCTTCGAATGGTTCGTATCTCTGCTCTCTCAGCTGGAGATCGAGCAGGCGGAGCTGGGCGGTGCCATGGAGCGGTTCCTCGAAATGCACATGTATATCACCAGTGCGCTGCAGAAGTCCGACATGAAGGCTGTTGGGCTGCAGCTAGCACTGGACTTGTTGCATGAGAAGGTATGTTTGGAAAAGAACACCAGTTTGAATTTGGCCATGCGGAGCAAAATACGCCTCTACTCTTCTTGTTCTTGAAAAGGTAGATCAGTTTGCACTTGGCTAGAGAAATAGTCAACGTCTCTTCCTTGGTTTAGCACAATACCAAACTCTATCTGTATGTTACCTCATGACGATTAAGCTACTGAAACGATCGCTATGAAATTTTACAAAGATCTAGCCTGGGTCCTGAGAAAGGGGGCTTATAGTATTGCAGCAGAATACAAAATACACGTACACGGAGTCGCGGGCTACAGCTAGTTTTTAATATAACAAAATATATTACCAATTAGCACATCGTAACGTTTCGCCCTTTCAGGAGAAACGCGACTTGATAACCGGCCTGAAGACCAGAACTAACGCCGGGCGCCCGAATTGGGACAAAGTGTTCAAAAAACTGCAGGAACAGAACAAGGGCAAGGTGACCGTGTTCTACTGCGGGCCTCCACAGCTGGCCAGGGTGCTGCGCGTCAAATGCGACCAGTTCGGCTTCGGTTTCAGGAAAGAGGTCTTTTAGTGAAAAATGTGGAGAGGTGTAGGAATATGGAGCTGCTCTGTCGTGCTTCCAAAAATAAATGGCAGATATTGAATAAAAACTGAATTGTATAGAAAACCATAATTATGATTTTATAGATAATTTTCTTTGAGCTTTTTATAAATTGTAGATATGCATAGATTAATATTATGAGATTATTTTAATTTTATCACAATGTTATAATTTATTTATTTGTATTAATTAGTTTTAGTGCCATGACAAGTTTGCCTGTTACCAGTTTAGAAAGCTGCCAGCTATTGTGATAACAGAAATTTAAATACGTAAAGAAATTTGTAAATAAATCTTATATACCTATTATTTTCTAAGCTTTACTATAAATGTTGATTACCAGTTTATAAAAATAACCCTTAATGCTGTGTTCATATAAGTCAATTTAGTTTGAGACGAAAGCTATACAGGGTGTGATTGAGTTTTATTTTTTTTATTTGACAATTTGTAAACAAAATTGACGCGACGCAAAATTAGATTAATTAGTATCACAACATTATTTTAATTAATATAATTATTTGAAGGATACTTAGTGATATTAATAAATAGTTATTTGTTTAAATTAAGGTCAAACTACATTATTATTATTTAAAGTTACCGAATTGTTAGTCATTATTGTGTTGAGAATTTTTCTAGATTTTTGTTAATTTTTAAAAATAAAGGTTTTTACTGTAAATGTGATTCCTTATTTACTGCCTAATGTATAAGCTACAACGAGTGTATATGTTGTAAGACGCAAATTATAGAATAGTCGTAATTTCCTCAGCCTTGTCCCAAATATCTTGGGGAGTACCCTGTATTTTACACGGAGCGACTGCCACTTGACCTCCGTCGCACACTGGGATACACAAATACCCTAAGTTTAGACTGGTTGTCAGAGACCCTAGCATAAGTTTCTTTCGACAAACTAGATTTAACGTATCGAACGCATTCGGCGCTCCAATTGGTCCGCTTCGTGCTCTCCACCAATTGGAGCGCCGAACGCGTTCGGTGCGTCAAATAGAGTTTGTCGAAAGAAACTTACACTAGGGCCTCAGTATTTTTTTGTGCTGCTGACTTGCCTAACGACTATTATTAGTATTCGTAGGAAAACATACAAATACCTACTTAAATATTTACAATAAAAAAAAAAAAAAAAAAACAGAATATCACGTCTAGTTTCTGCTTAACGCCATGGAAAAAACGCGTGATGCTTGTATAAGTATGTATATATACAACATTATCACTGTCTACTTAATTAAACATTAATTAAAGTCGATCAAATATTTCCTCCTATAACTACGTACTACCTAAGTGCGTCATCACCAAGCGTCATCACAAAACGTCATTAGACCGCGAACATTATCAATCTATATATGATAATGTGCTAAAAATATAGCGGAAGCGTCACCGACCTTCGGCCCAAGGTCTTTAGCCTAAGTTCAATGGCAATCCTGTCAGGGTCGACCTTCGGTAGTAACCTTGTTTCGAGGCCAAGCGACCTTGGAGGAAGGACGCGGCCTTGGCCAAGGTTATACGCGAATTTGTTTTTGTTGCGAATGTAAAAATTTCAGCCTGAAATCTGGTATTTTGTGACGTTTATTTTAATGAAAAAGTAAAAAAATATTGCAATTTTTCATGACCTCGTACCAAGGTTATTGTGACGTAGCAAGGTCATGTACTTGAAATGTCTTTGCACTAGATTTTAAGTTACGTCTAAAAAGCTTAGGTATTTTCCCTTGTGTAAATTATTAATTAATCATTATGAAGAACGACTCAGATGAAAATAGATGATGAAAAAATTTAAAAAGAATTAAATGTTAAAAATTAATTCTATTCCAATACATAATAAAGAGACATCTGTTTCATACCAGGAAAACTACTTTATGAATTAGGTGGTTGTAGTAGTATACGTACTGTTTAACAGGTGGCGCTAAATTCAATGTTGTAAAAATAAATTTAGATTGTCGTAATTGTTGAGGACTCACCATTATTTCTGCGAAACACCAAAATAGCAGATTTTGATCGCATATTTTTATGATAATGTCACGAGATAAGGATCATTTGCTATGAATTCGTCGAAAAATATTATCGAATAAGCCCTCTTCAGTCATTTACGAGGTGCTAGTTATGAATAATAATCTTTATCCAAATTTCCAATGGTGGCGTAAAAGACGACCGGTGATTATGACAGGAAGGGCAGCTTGGTCCTTTTATGAGCTATAAGATAATATAATAAAAGCATCACTTACAGGTCATCCAAACGTTTCAGCTGACTCTGACGTAGTTGGCACCTACAGTCGTATATTATAGTAAATAGCTGTTACTTAATATATTCAGGAGATACACACTATACGCTCGTTCATAATCTACTTAAATTGTTGGTAATGCAGGTTACCAAGATAGTATTTTGGGAATCACCGTTACTTACAAATGTTTTAAATAATCTTTGAAATAAAAACAAAAAAACTTATAATTCAATTATCAACAATATATGTACATTATATTGTTGAAATGTCAAAGTTCCATCACATTATATAATTCACATTATTTAACTATTCTTAGTTATCGTGTACAGAGAAACAATAAATTCTAATATAGGTAACTAACTACTTATTACTATCTATTAATTCAATAAACAGATTAAAGATTGAAAAAAATATAAAAATATTAAGTACCTATGCATCAAAATACTCCTTTGCATCGCGGCTGTCAACTGGCAGTATACCTAGAAGACTGGCAGCATTGCCACGCTGTATGGCAATGCTGATTCTTTGACCAAAGAATAGGCCAGCCTTTTAGTCACGCGTTGACTCGACTAATCGCTTTGTGATCTCAAAATTGATATTCAAGTTGTAGAGCGCAGTGATTTTTAAAGCATACTGTGCAATGTTTTACACAATGATATTAACAAATGTTATGTTAGAATGGGGATTCTAAACTCCAGGCTGTTAGTGAGTATTTTTTTATAAAATTCAGTAATACTGTGGCCATTATGTGGTTATAGCGATTGAGAACACAATGAATGATACATACGAATAAAAGCTTGGAGCAGGTCTTTGCCCAGCAGTGGCATAACTAGGACCAATTTATAAAAGTAGACTTAACACCTAAGTTGACAGCACTGTAACATACCGACAGTCTTTTCCAAATTATTTTCCTGTGGACAGAACATCTGTTTTGATTTAACAAGGTCACACACACCTAGGTTACCTAAATACCAACTGTGCTAGTGACCGATTTACTAAGAAATATAACGTACTAGCTTCCGCTCGCGGCTTCGCCCGCGTGGTTTACGAACCCGTCCAATATTCTGGGATAAAAATTAATCCAAAGTATAATCTATATCTGTGCCAAATTTCATCCAGATCCGTTCAGCCGTTCTGGCGTGAAAGAGTAACAAAGATCCATCCATCCATCCATCCTTACAAACTTTCGCATTTATAATATTATTAGGAAGGATTAGTAAGATAGGATTGTATTAACATCTTTTTCAGCCAACCAAGCTTAGACTAATAAATGATATTCTCACTCACTAAGATTAATTGTTACAATGTCCTTGTAAAAATGAGTTTTTTTGGCATTTATCTAAATTAGTAGGCGTAGTATGAACTTTTTCGAACTTTTAACTTATTTGAAAAAATACAGGGGAATTCCCAACAAGTCTCGAACATTTTTGTTTGAAACTTGCTACCCAAAAGGTGCTCAACGTTAACGCTCTATTAACGTGCCTCCGCTGTCTGTGTGTCTGTCACAGGACTGTATTTTTTGAACGGTAGATATTTTATTTTATTTTCATAAAGTAGTTTTAATTAATTCATTAAAATAAGTCACAATTTGTATTTGGTTTTTAATTTTATTATGGAATCGACTGTATTACGACTATTTTAAATATGTAGTTATTTAGTAGATTAGTTTATTTTTTGCCTCAGGGCCTTTGGTTACCTAGCTACGCCTCTGACTGACCCCAAAGTATTTCGGAAAAGCCTAGGTAGATATTTCCGTGAAAGTTAGTCTTTTCACAGATTTTTGCAATGAGTGACATGTGTGAGTGAGAAAAGATCGTATTGCCCCTCCAATGTGTCGGCCAAAACTGATATAGGACTAGATGGCAATAGGCCCGCCCCCTATTACATGGTACTTAATACCGGCATCGGTTAAAAGTGCGTATGAATACAATAAGTATATTTCTTCCGAACCTTTCAGGGAGGGAGATTAATGATATGTTTTTAGAACCTGCCAGTGCTTATGCAGTCCCCCCTTCAAACACGATGACGTGTATAGGTACCTCAGTGAGCAAGTCAAATTGTCTGTTTGTCGCTGATAACTGCAGGACATCGATAAAGACGGGCTTACATAGAAAGCGATAACATTCGTAGATACAGAGGCGATAAGGCAGCTAGCAACTATGGTGCAACAAAAAGAAAAAAATAAATTAAATGTGTTTTTTTTTTTTTCATAACCTAAAATTGTGATACGCTTGTATCACAATTTAGGCAAAGGTATATTATTATACACCCACATTTCGCTGATGCCGTAATTGAGTCCCAGTGTAAGAGGGACGAGCCTATTACAATGTACCGGGTTCAGACTCCGTGCTGCTGACATAGGAGACAACTAATAATGATTTAGAACAAGTGACAGTTCGGCTAACATGAGTAATGTGTCAGAATTTTGTCGTCATGAAAAGTCGAGATAATCCCGCGGCCATTTTGTTTGACCGGCAGAATAAGGTAGGTCACGGATGAAAGCAATTCTGTTCTTTTACAGAGGTCTTGTAGAGTGGACATCGCCAAACTCTTGCTAATTATTACGTAATGACGTCTTTAAGGCTAGAGCCGCATTGGTCTGGTGGTCGCAAGTGTGACTGCGGCGCGTGAAGTTCTGGGCTCGATTCCCCGGTCTTTCTGGCAAAGTGTTATTGGATGTTTCTGTAAAGAAATGCTCAGTAGCAACACGGAGTTTCGAACAGAGCCTTGTTTACGGCAACCGGCTTGACCCCTATTACATGGGACT
This sequence comes from Shargacucullia verbasci, assembly GCA_947562105.1. Taxonomy (NCBI): domain Eukaryota; kingdom Metazoa; phylum Arthropoda; class Insecta; order Lepidoptera; family Noctuidae; genus Shargacucullia; species Shargacucullia verbasci. Next base: position 10,225,667 of record OX387303.1, on the reverse strand, counting down.
TAATAACAGCATGGTTAAATATGGGTGCACATTAGTACACCTCTGCGTAACTCTTCAGGGATACAGGCGTGATTCTGTTATGTTATTATTTGGAACTTGCGAGTCTTCTTAGCCTGCTTCTCATTACCACACGAGGCCACGATCTTCCCAAGCTTGGTTTCCATGCGTGTTTTGGTACATACAAGCTCATCTACTCGTCCCAGTGTCTATATATTTATGTATGTGAATGATTGCACTGCTATAGATGAAGCGTGCGCCCGTTCGTTCGGATACTACAGGAATGGCGGCTATTTATATTTATTTACGCGTTTACGAGGGATAAACATGTTGCTTTGCCAACACACGTGGCCGAGTTTCTAAAGAAATACATCCATTGCTCCATTACTAAATATTTTCAACATCACGCTAGTATATAGGAGGGGCTCGCGACTGGTTAGACATTTAACGACTGTCATAGGTATTCATATGACACCCGGGACTGCCTAACTTCCCCAGGCACGGAAGTGTAATATGGTGTGAATAATGGTCACCCATCTAAGGATAGAACACAGTAAGCGCTGCTTAACCTCGCAAATCGACTGATCTACGCTGTAGCGATGTAGCTTCGATCTGATCATGAGTCTTCTCCATACGACCAACCCACTATTAGAACCGTGCACCTAGAGTCTCGAGATTTAAAAGTGCCTGGCATGTCCCATTAGAAATTGAAACAAAAAAAAAACTTTTTTATAATGATTTTTTTAAAAAAAAAAACCTTGCCCCACACTAAGAGTAATTCTTACATCGTGGGTGCGTTTACAAACACAAATATTCACATGTACATACACCCAAACCCGCAACAATTATCTGAAGATCATAAAAATATTCGTTCCTTGCGGGAATCTAAACCGCGACCAGTAGCACAGCAGTCGATCTCTCAACCACTGCGCCAACCGTGCATTTGACTGCCTTTGACTTCATCTCATGCCGAACAAGACTTGTTTGTAAGATTTCTGTAACAGAATGTTGCGTCTCAGTGTCTGCGCACCCTAATCCATCTTTATCAAACTGTTTACTTGTAATATGAGTGTCAGAGTGTCAGTATACGCCACATCTCGCAGCCAACGGACGTGTTTGCAATATTATTAAATAAACGTTATGTTTTAGTGTCGAAAATGAAGTTATTGTTGTGTATAGTGTTGTTTTCTGTTGGCGCTGTGGTTAGAGGTAAGGCTAATTAGTTTAGCTATTAAGTTACTTAAAGGTGTGCAAATTGTGTGGTTTTATTATCCAATGTTTTGTGTTTAATAGTGAGGATATTTTGTATACGGTCTTCAAAATTAAACTGTTATATGTCGTTTATTTTAGTAAGAACTAACATAACATAACATCACGCTCAGCGGCGTGCACAGAGTTTTTAGACAGGGTAGGCAGAAAATTTTAAAATCTTACTTACCAATAATACCTTCTGCGTGTTGGTTTTGGTTCGTCGTCTTGTCGATTAAATAATGATGTATGTGATTTGCCACCTCAAATATCTTATAATAAATATTTACCCGAGTTATGTAGGGTAAGCAGTGTCTTTTTGTCTTTATGAACCGCACGCCACTGATCACGCTTGTATTCCTCGATAGGTTAGGCAGAGGCGTACTATTGTACACTCACATTTCGCCGATGCTTTTTATGAGTCGTATGTAATATGCGAGCCTATTGCCATCTACTGGGCACAGTTCCAGACTCTGTTACTGAGAATTTACATATAGAAAAACCCAATAACACTTTGCCTGACCCGGGAATCGAACCCAGGACCTCACGCTTCGCATTCGCGCTTACGACAACTATACCAATGAGGCAGTTTAGTAAGAAATATTGAGTATAAAATTACTGTGTTCATCAATATTTTTCAAAATGTTACGAAATTTGTATGCCACGCGTTTTTGATGATTCAGTTTGTGCAGTGACTTATTTATGCTATTAATAAATCGCAAGTAAGCGACCCGGGTACGTCTTAAAACTGCGGCCAGACACCGGAGGACGGACAGCAGCGTCCTCTCACTAATCGGTGAGCCACTGCGATCCCCAAGCCGCCTGCCAAGCGTCGGGATTATGGCAAACCCTTGGGGAAGGCCTTCGTTCAGCAGTGGACGTCTTCTGGCTGATGATGAAGCGACGGCACGGGTTTAATTTTCGCACAGAACATTTGAATATTTGTATGATCTACAGATATTTGTTTCGGGTCTGGGTCTTTGTGTATGTGAATACACACCGTGCCTCGGCACGTAAAGCCGTTGTTCCTGCGCCTAATCACTCCCCGGTCGTGTCGGATTGCCGTCCCATCGGACTATGAGAGTGAAGGAATAGAGAGAGCACCTGTGTTTGAGCACACACTTGTGCTCTATAATATCTCCTGCAAAGTTGACTAAACTCCGATGAGATTTGCCGCCGTGACCGAAATCGGTCAGGAGGACAATATTCACAAGTGAAGTAATTATTCTGAAAAAAGTTTTTAATCTACAGTTTTTCCGGGATGGGTAAAAATGATAGCTTCATATGTCTAGTAGTCGTAAGTGCTATTGCTGAGCATGAGGTCCTGAGTTCGATTCCCGAGTCGGGCAACGTTTTATTAGGTTTTCCTGTATGTAAATTCTCAGTAGTAGCACGGAGTCTGGAACTGTGCCTGGTAGATGGCAATAGGCTTGCTCCTTATTACATGGGACTCAGTAACAATATGTGGGTGTCGAATAGTACACCTCTGCCTAACCTTTCAAGGAATACAGGCGTCATGCTATATTTATAATATATATCTACTCGTATATATAATAGATAAAAAAAAAACACTTTGTGAAATAGTCTTTCTATAACATTCTATTTTTCAAATAACGGGATCAAAGATATCTATTTGGTTGCGCAGGAGTTGTTACAGCTTATAGATATCTATCTGTATCTCTTTATTGATAACAGGTCACGATAGTCTGATCTCTTAACATAGCGAAGGACACATTATTAATATTTATCTGCGTAATTCCAAGAACTATTTACATATCATCACGCCTGTAAACCATGTAGGTGTAGATAGAAGGTTTAAGATTAATATGTGCGTGTGGTAGCTCGTACTGACATCTCATAGAATAGGAAGCTGCAAGGGGTCGCTGCAAAACCAGTGATAGCCTAGCGGTTGAACGCTTGCCTTCCATGCAGAAGTGTTTGAGTTCAAATCCGGCCCATACCTCTGACTTTTCGGAATCATGTGCCGATCAGAATTTGATTATCACTTGTGTTAACGGTGAAGGAAAACATCGTGAGGAAACCTGCACACCTGAGACGGCTCCATAAAGTTCTCGATGATGTGTGTAGTCCGCCAACACGCACCGTGTCAGCGTGGTGGACTAAGGCCTAATCCTTCTCATTCTGAGAACAGACCCTTACCCAGCAGTGGGACAGTAATGGGTTGAATTTATTTATTTTTAAGGGGTCACCGGGATCCTTAAACATCCGCACAGATATATATTATATGTATATTTGTATTTATGTCTAAATATCATAACACTGACTGCCTCATTGGCCAGGCAATGCTGAAGATAAGAGAAGGTCCTGGGTTTGATTTCCTTATTGTGAAAAATGTTATTGACCTTTTCTTTATGGAAATTCTCAATAGCAGCACGGAGTTTCGGAAATGTTTCCATACAGAAAACCCCAATAACACTCACGACCCAGGATCGAGACCAGGACCTCATGTTCAGTAGTCACGTTTTCAACCACTAGACCATAGAGCCAGTCTATATACATGGACCCATGTGCCAGGAAAATGTAGTAGTATATAGTTTTATAAACAAAACAATAAAAAAAAAAAACTTGCAATGCATTGGACACGAGACTAGTTGACCTTTTGCAAAATAATGAGGAAGGATCATTAAAATATAAAGATTTACGTGTGTATGTAAAAGCCTAAACTTCGGTAAATCTTAAGATTTACCAACTTTGAATGGTAAAAGTTCGAAATGTTCTGTGATCATCGTTCATTTCGAACTTTTACTACCATCCACTCGTTCAATCTTAGGTTTACACCCCAAAGACACGGTAAAGGTCGAAAGATAGACATGTATAGACGTGTTCGGTGCATGCACGATTAATAAATAAGTACATGTTAGGTTTTAACTCATTGTAACCCATAACCAATATTTACCAACCGTTATTGGTAAAACGTACCATGCACCAAACTCTAATGGTAAATGTCAGAAATTTTTTCTGTTACTTACAAAATCCTTACATTTACCAACTCGTGTTGGTAAAACCTAAGATTTACCAATATACGGGCTTTTACAGTAACATATATAATATACACATCTATTATCTTTACATAATAATATGTATCTTAACATTACTGACGGCACGGTTGACGCAGTGGCTGAGAGATTGACTGCTGCGCTACGTGTCGCGGATTTGATTCCCGCACGGAACAAATATTTTTATGATCTGCAGATAGTTGTTTCGGGTCTGGGTCTTTGTGTATGTGAATATATGTGTTTGTAAACGCACCCACGATACAGAAATTATTTCTAGTGTGGAGCAACCTTTATTTTTAAAAAGAAAAGAAAGAACAAGCAAACTAACCACACTCTGACACAGCATCACGCCTGTATCCCCGAAGGGTTAGGCAGAGGTTTTTTATACACGCACATTTCGCGAATGCCGTTCTCAAGTCCCATGTAATAGGGGGCGAGCCTATTGCCATCTACCGGGCAATCCCAAATACCGGATTGTTTCTAAAAATTAGCATTTTTCACGTATTTTGAGAATTAATGTAAGTTAAAAAAGTTGAGAAATTGTTTATGTCTGGCCGTTTTTAACGTATGTTTGACATAATTCCGTGTTTACTAGTACAGTTTATCTTAATCTATCTATATCTACATGTTGTATGTTATATATTACTAGCTGTGCCCGCGACTTCGTTCGCGTGGATATCGGAACTTAACAATGTATTTTTTAGTGCGAAAGGCCATTTAAAAAAAATAATTATAAAAGTTACGTGAAGTTAAGAAGACCAAATGCACTTAACCCTATTTTTTTCTAAAATAAAATAATTTTTCTGAAATAAAAGTAGCCTAAGTTACTCCTTATTACATCAGCTACCTGCCAATAAAAGTACCGTCAAAATCGGTCCAGCTATTTCAGAGATTAGCCTATACAAACAGACAGACAGACAGACAAAAATTGTAAAAAATGTTATTTTGGTGTATGTACCGTATATATATTCATATGCATGTAGTAAAAAACGGTTATCTCAATATTACAAACAGACACTCCAATTTTATATATATATAATAAAAATAAATAGATAAATAGATGTATAGATATGACAATTTGATATTATAAGCCATTCGATAATAAAAGATTACATATCAATGTACAAAGCCGTCTCTGAGTCCTGCATAGACAAAGAACTATCACTCTCTACTTGAAAGATACGAATAACTTCACGCCTGTATTCCTCGAATGGATAGGTAGAGGTATTTTAGTAAGTACGAGGACAAAAGTCCCATGAAATAGATTTCGATGAAATTTATAGTAAGTATAGCGGTTTTCGAGGGCGAAAAATCGATCTGCCTAGGTCTGACATCTGAAAAAATTCGTAACCTGAAAAAAGTTCAGCGAGCGCTCGATAGCCCAGATATTTTAATTTTGTAACATTACTCCTCTGCTTACCCTTTCCAGGAATACTGGCGTGGTGCTATCACTACATATTATAAAACGAGTTCCCCCGCCGCGTCTGTCTGTCTGTTCGCGATAAACTCAAAAATTACTGAACGGATTTTCATACGGTTGTCACCAATGGACGGAGTGATTCATGAGGAAGGTTTAGGTGTATAATTCATTAAGGATTCGTGTAAACTGGCTGAAATATGACGATGATTGTTGAAGATGTCGGAAAAAATCATACCGACTGGGAGCTTTACTGGCGTGCGCCGCGTGAACCAATAGAGTTATACATCTTTATTAAAATATATCCTTATTCAATTAAATAAGACCATCGTTTTGAGCAGTGATAGCCTAGCGGTTGAACGCTTGCCTTCCATGCGGGAGGGTCAGCGTTCAAACCCGGCCCGCACCTCTGGCTTTTCGGAATCATGTGCGGATCAGAATTCGATTATCACTTGCATTTACGGTGAAGGAAAAACATCGTGAGGAAACCTGCACACCTGAGAGGGCTCCATAAAAAGTTCTCGACGGTGTGTGTAGTCCGCCAACCCGCACCGGGCCAGCGTGGTGGACTAAGGCCTATCCCTTCTCATTCTGAGAAGAGACCCTTGCCAGCAGTGGGACAGTAATGGGTTGAATTTATTTACTATCGTTTTAGAACAAAGAATGTAGGCGTATATGCTCTGCTACCCGTGCGAAGTCGGGACGGGTCACCAGTAAACAACAATTTACATCAAAACTTTCCTCAATCAATCATATCGAATGGTATTAGTCACAATTATGTCGACTGAATCTTTGACCCCACGGTCTACCTTTAATCCTTGCTATCAGAGTTGAAAGATTACAAACATACCAGAGATATGATGAAAGAACTTTCCATACGAGAAGAAATAGATAGAGAATCATCATCAGCGGCGTGCACAGAGTTTTTAGACAGGGTAGGCAGAAAATTTTTAAAGCTTACTTACCAATAATACCTACTGCGTGTTGGTTTTGGTTCGTCGTCTTGTCGATTAAATAACGATGTATGTGATTTGCCACCTCAAATATCTTATAATAAATATTTATCTGAGTTATGTAGGGTAGACAGTGTCTTTTTGTCTTTATGCACCGCACGCCACTGATCGTCATTGTTTATATAGTCATCATTGATTTCGATGACGGCGACCCTAAAAGAAAATATGTTCTAGCGTGGCTAATATGGCTCGCTAGACTGAACTTGGTTTTGAATACCCGATCGCATGGTAAGCAATACAGTTGGCCCGCAGAGTTATAAGTGTTTGAATAGGAGGGCTTAGGTCTGTCTTTACGAATTTTGCATCTTTCGTCAAGTGTTCTTCGAATGTTTTTATCTTCGGAGGCCCTAGTGTAAGTTTCTTTTGACAAACTCGATTTGACGCATCGAACGCGTTCAACGCTCCGATTGGTCCGTTTCGTGCTCTCCACCAATTACACTAGGGCCTCTGTTTATAAGCGTAATACGCGTTATTTTTGGTCCATTTAATAACAAATATTAATCACGCTATCTCTTTCTTACAAAGTGTAGAATAAAAAAGACTAGAATAGAATTGTTTTTATTTGAAACTACATAGCTGTTGGCCGCGACTTTACCTGCGTATATTTATTATTTATTATCTAATTACTACTATAATACATTCACATTTCATAGGGGGCGATCCTATTGCCATCTACCGGGCACAGTTCCAGACTTCGTGCCGCTACTGAGAATTTTCATACAGAAACCCCAATAACACTTTGCCCGACCTAGCAATCGAACCAAGGACCTCATGCTCAGCAGTCGCGCTTGCAACCACTAGACCAATGAGGCAGTCTAATTAGGGTTTTGCTGCAATGGTAAAAATAATACGTCCTCCTAAGGGACCCAGGCTACGTTTTTGTAAAATTTCATAACGATTGGTTCAGTGGTTCAGTCGTGATGAGATAACAAACAGACAGACAGAGTTTTGTTTTTTTTTTTTAAACATTACCCCACACTAGGATTTCTCCTGTATCGTGGGTACAGTTTACAAACATACATGTCACATGCACAAACAACCAGACCCGAAACAACTATCTGTAGATCATACAAATATTTGTTCCGTGCGGGGATCGAACCCGCGACACGTAGCGCAGAAAGCTAATCGCTTAGCCACTGCGCCAACCGTGTCGTCAAAAGAGTTACATTCACATAATATAGTGTGGATGAACCAACTAAAGGGACTTTTAAAACGTATTAGTAGGGCTCTTGTTCCAGAAAGTTGGTCCTATAGAGAAGAACCGGCAAGAAACTACATTGAAACTATTTAAAAACTCAAATCTCTTAACAACAGTGTAAACAGAAAATATTTTGAACTGTTTAATTAGTATATTATGCCTAATTTACGTATATAGACATGACACGTCGCAATGGTGACTTAATTAACGCTGTTAATTGGTAAATTTTGACTCATGTTGTTCTATAGAAACATATAGCCTGTAAGGATAGTAATATAGTGAGTGTGGAAAATAAATAAATACCTAGTCAGACTCTAAACAAAGTAATCAGCGCCGTTGTTGGTATTTTCATTGTACACAAAAGGAAAATAATGTGCGGTATTTAAGAGTAAGTTTCGTTTAGTTGCCGACTGCAAACAAATAAGTCCTTCTTAGGGAAAAGTATCCGATTTTATAATAAACTGCCCAAAGCAATAACGGATCTAACGGATGGCAAGTTTAAAAAACATGTTAAGTCAGTGCTTATAAAAAAGCATACTATAAGACTATAGACTATGTTGACGATAAAGACGTGTGGCGTTAATTTTCTTCTGCACATGTGGCTTCCCTGGTAACTGTCAGCCAGCCAGTTGCGGCTGAAAATCAGTATTTTACACGGAGCCACTATCTGACCTTTGCCACCCACTGGGAGACACTGATACTCTAAGGTCAGATTAGTTGACAGATATTTTGGACTGTTGACATTTATAACGACTGCCACAGGTATTCGTATGACACAGAGGACCAACAGCTGAACGTGTTTACCAAGGCACAGAGGGGTCTCGATGTGTGAAGATCGGTCACCCATCCAAATATTAGCCGCAGCAAGTGCTGCTTAACCTCGCAGTTCGACCGATATGCGCGTTAGCTATGTAGCCTCTCTTCATCTCGCATCCCCGCGGTATCTGCAATATTATTGAGATAAATCGCGATGGGTTTTACCCCACAGATCATACGCCGTTATGATAAGGAACTGTACTATGTGATAAGGGGATACACAACATTTTACTCGGAAGAAAAGATAATAATATAATTAATAATTATTATACTTACGTATTAGAAATAGTGACATGTTTTCTTATGAAATTGAAACGTGAATGAATGTGTTCTGGTGATGTCATTGTGACATTTGACTTTTGTTGTAAGGAAATAACAATAATTATATGCAGTAGAGATAATTAAAAAAAAACATATATTTCTTATGAATAATTTTTTATTGATTTTCATATATATATAGATCACTAGCTTACGCCCGCGGCTTCGCCTGCGTGGTTTACGAACCCGTATATTTTTCGTATGTTCGGAGCGCCGAACGCGTTCGACGTAGTAAATCGAATTTGTCAAAAGAAACTTACACTAGGGCCTCAGAGCGCCTAACTCGTTCGATACGTTAAATCAAGTTTGTTAAAAGAAACTTACACTAGAGCCTCTGTTTTGTTTTTTCGCTATCACCATTGTTATCTCGTTAATCTATTTTTATACATTAAGGATTGTTGATACGAGGCTTGTGTGTACGACGTATGACAAAGATCTTTGTTAAAGACTAGCTAGACATATTGACGTTGAAAATATTTAAACTTAGTGCATGTAGACAGTCTTGCGAAATAATAAAATAGAGGAAAAGATCCAGACGTTAATGGGAATAAATCTGAAAGGTTAAACATTAAACATTAGGAATATTGTTTGTATCGTAGGTGCGTTTACAATGGCATATATTCATAAACAAATAACTATCGGTAGGTCGTACAAATATTTGGTTCGTGCGGGAATTGAACCCGCGACACATCATTCGAGAGTTGAAGAATAATAAAGAATTAAATAAAATTTTGTTTAAATAAAAATGAGTCCTTATCAGCAATTAAACTATTTTAATTCCACATTGAAATCCTTTCAAAGACTCGACTCCACACCTCTGGATCTCTAATGAAATGAAATGAAATTGAAATGAAATGAAATGAAATTGAAATGAAATGAAATTGAAATGAAATTAAATTGAAATGAAATGAAATTATTTATTTTGCAATTAAGATTTTTCAATCACTTTTACACGTCTTTTTTAAACTAGATGGCGTCGGCATTTCCTATGACTATCCCTGAGAAGAAACGCCGAAACAAACTCAGGGGTCAAAGTCTATTTTAAAGTCCAGACAGATTGTAATGATGTAAGGGTTTATGTGAGACAAATATAGGGTGGAATAGCCTTTTGAAGAAAGTGCCATAAGTATTTGAGCTAACCTGTCGCAACAGAATGCAAGCATGCATCAGTTATTCTGAGAATTAATGGAATTTCCTACTATACTATGTATTAGATACTAATATACTTAATTAAGATATTTTTTTGTACTCATTTTTTGCTCTTAGGCTTGCTTTGCCGGCGCCATCTAGTTTAAAAAAGTGTAAAAGTCTAGTGTAGAAGTGATTGAAAAATCCTAATTGGAAAATTAATAATTTTATTTAATTTCAATTTCATTTCATCTCATACGCCACGAAAAGTTCACGCGATTTTATTTCTACTGACTTATTTTTATTCATCACGCCTGTATTCCCAAAAGGGTTAGGCAGAAATGTAGGTACCTACTGTTGTGCACCCAAAACCACACGCCTAGCAGTCGCGTTTGCAACCAATAGACCAACGAGGCAGTATTTAGATTTCTTTGGTCTTCATAAATCATTCATGATCATCATCAGCCACAAGACGTCCACTGCTGAACGAAGGCCTCCCTCAAGGGGGGGTTTGCCATAATCTCCACGCTTGGCAGGCGGCTTGGGGATCGCAGTGGCTCACCGATTAGTGAGAGGACGCTGCTGCCCGTCCTGCGGTGTCTGGCTGCAGTTTTAAGACGTACCCGGGTCAATAAATCATTACTATAAATAAAAAATATTTTATTTCAGACTGTAAGACCATTTGGTTAATATATAAACAATTTAAAAACTAATGTTAATACTTACATCTACCAGAATTAGTATGCAATGGCCGATTTTAGAATAATAATATCGCAATCACTACATTTCCCAATTACTTTGCCGTTCATTAGCGTAACCTTTACGGTTAAATAGCAGTTAATAAGCTGTTAAATTAACTATTATTATATTAGCGTTCAACGTTATTTTTAATAGCTATGTCTATCACGCGTTTTGACCATAGAGATTACACTATACTCGGTTTGTTAAGGTACTTAAATAAAGGTAAACAATCTTGATGTGTCTTTTTAATATTTTTTGTTTAAAAACTCGGTTTAAAAATAAAACGCGACAAAAAACCAATATACAACAATAACGATTACCAAATCAATTGAACCACTAGTTTAAGCAGTAGTTTATTTGTTTAATATGTGTTTGTGTAAAAAGTCACATCAAGATTGTTTACCTTTAGTTAACTACCTAAACAAACCGAGTATAGATATGTTCTTTGGCTAGTTGAAGTTAGAGGTACAAGTTAAGCGGTCGACCGCAGACTGCAACGGCAAACCACAAACACACTACTGTTTTCTATATATTTTTATAATATTTATTTTACCTATATATTACAAGAGACTCGTCCCGACTTCGCACCGATGCAATTTTTTAACGAAGAACTGTCAGACTGAACGTCACATATTTTTATTGAGATTTTCATACAAAATACCACCAAAATTTCCGACTTTTACCATGTAATATTTCACACAAGCCTTATCCTCACAATTCAGTAATTGAGTAGCGGAGGTCAGAAGGCAGTCGCTCCGTGTAAAATACTGATATTCAGCCGCAACCGGTTAGACTGGCAGCCGACCTCAATGTAGTTGGGAAAAGAGATGATGACCTATGTATTACTAGCTCTCGCCCGCGGCTTCGCCCGCGTGGTTTACGAACCCTTACATTTTTTCCGGGATAAAAAGTAACCTGTGTGCTATTCCAGACTATAATCTATCTATGCCAAATTTCATCTAGATCCGTTCAGCCGTTCTGGGGTGATTGAGTAACAAATATCCATCCTCACAAACTTTCACATTTATAATATTAAATAAGTAGGATAGGATAGGATTTTTGAATATGTATCGTTGGCCATATATTAATGGTGATATACCTAAATAAATAAATAATAAAACTAAATGCTGTTCGATCGTAGCCTGCCTCATCGGTCTAGTGGTCCCAAGCGCTGACTGTTGAGCGTCAGGTCCTGTTGGATTGCCGAGTCTGACAAAGTGTCATCGGGTTTATCGGTATGGAAATTCTCAGTAGTAGCATGGAGTTTGTCTGTGCCCGGTTAATGGCAATAGGCTCGCCCCCTATTACATGACACTCAATAATGGCATTGGCGAAATGTGGGTGTATTAATTATATAATAAAGCGAAAATTTGTGAGGATGGATGGATGGATGGATCTTTGTTACTCTTTCACGGATCAGCGAAATGTGGGTGTACAATAATATACCTGTGCCTCAGTTTAAGAAATAAATACCAGTTCTTATTTCACCGCCGCCATTCTACGGTTATCATCATCAATTATTATCTGACAATAATAACGCTATCACACGTACCAGTAATCACTGATAACAGTAACCTAATACATATGTATGTGGACAAATATTAGCGTAATATCTTCCGCCCCCGGCTTCGCCCGCGTAGATTACGAACCCGTGCATTTTTTTGCGCGGACCCCTCATTTTTGTTAACCTACTTAAACCTTCCTCTTTTAAAAATAAAATAAAATTCCCGTCAAAATCGATCCAGTCGTTTCGGAGATTAACTAAAACAGACACACAGATAGACAATCATTTTTTTTTATAAATATCGTATATACTTTCATATGCATTTAGTGATAAGCTGTTATTTTGATATTACAAACAGACACTTCAATTTTATATATTTATATAGATGAAAAGGAATAATCTATTATACAAAATGGTGATTTAATTGCCTCCACTAATTAAGAAGGCGAATTAAACAGAGATAAACTAATTTAATAAAAAAAGTATATAAATTACTTGACTGCCTCATTAGTCCGTAAGATCTTGGTTGGTAACCGTGAGATCTTGGTTCAATTCCCGGGTCGCGCAGTGTTACTGAGTTTTTCTGTATAGAAATTCTCAGTAGCAGCACGGAGTCTAGAACTGTGACCGGTAGATGACAATTGCTCGCCTTATGGTGTACAGTCAGCATCAAAAACATGTGTACACGTAGCGAAATTCAAACACTTATCCTTGAAAAGGTATTGGTTAAAATCATAAAATTTAAATGACCATGTATTTTTATGTATCCGCAGATACTATGTATGAAATTGGTCAATATTTCAATCACTATTTCCTCTAAAACTCGCTTTTGAATTTAGCTACGTGTATACATCTTTTTTATGCTAACTGTACAATATTACACCTCTGTCTAACCCCTCGGGGAATACAGGCGTGATGCTATGTTATATATATAAAGAATATTGAGACTGGCGGTACATTGTTTCGTTTTCCCTGTTGTAATATTAAATTATTATCAAAATTACCGGGAATTACTTAATTATTTACTAAACAAAGTATTCAATGGGCGGTAGGTACTGTACAATGGGTACATTAAATTCTACTACTTGTGAACATTGTTTAGTTATAATTTATAAAATTTTCCTTATGGCCCAGGAAAACTAATGAAAAAGGTATTAAGTATTAAAATATTTAACAATATTCTTATAATTAATTAGCGACCCGCCCCGGCTTCGCACCGGTAGCACTAAATTAATTTGCAGAAAACATAATATGACACAAAATAGTCAAAAAAGCAAAAAGAAGTTTTTTTGTTGATCTGATCGCTACCAATCTTCACAGGATCTAATCTGAAGATGAACCTAAAAATTTCATTAAAATCGCTCCAGCCGTTTTGGAGTCCATAGGAAACATACATACACACATTTATTTTTATACTAGCTTCCGTCGGCAGCTTCGCCCGCGTGGTTTACGAACCCGTACATTTTCCGGGATAAAAGTAGCCTATATCTGGTGTGGACCTATATATGGACTGATTGCCTCTTTAGTGTAGTGGTCGCAAGCGTGATTGCTGAGCGTGAGGTTCTAGGTTCGATCACCGGGTTGGGCAGTGTTATTGGGTTTTCTATATGGAAATTCTCAGTAGCAGCACGGAGTCTGGAACTGTGCCCGGTAGATACCATTAGGCTCGCCCCCTATTATATGAGACTCAAAAACGATATCGGTGAAATAGTACACCTCTGCCTAACCCTTCGGTGAATACAGGCGCGATGATGATGATGCTATTTTTATATACGGACCTCATTGGTGATGACCTTCATAAAGGTTTGCAGTACCCAAAACCGGCGTGCATGTATGAAACGATGCATGAATGTAGATGATGCAAAAGGGCATCAGTGAAATGTGGGTGTACATTAGCACAACTCTGCTTAACCCTTCGAGGAATACGCGTGATGCTGTGTCGTTTACGGGTTGCTTTACAAAGTACCATCTATCTCCAAGGTTATGCACACAGTACATGTGTCGCCATTAATTGTTTATCATTAAAACATCTTGAACGAGACAAAATAATTATTGGTAATTAATAATGCAATATGGGTTTGCAATAATGACAAGAAAGATGTCACAAGGGTCAGACGTCTCTTATCTGTCTCATTTATAAGCCGTTTGTGCGTTTTGCCAGCTAGAACACAAGCAGTGCTCGACCTTCGTTGCGTCTCAAGCTACCATAATATTGGGAATCGCTATGACGTAGTGGAATGAAAACTCCTTTTTTCTTCTTCGTATTTTTAAACGCTTGACATTACGGTTTTTCTGTATCGTGGGTACAGTTTACATACATACATGTCACATGCACACACAACCAGACCCGAAACAATTATTTACTACATCGAACGCGTTCGGCGCTCCGATTGGTAGAGAGCACGAAACGGACCAATCGGAGCGCCGAACGCGTTCGATGTAGTTAATCGAATTCATCAAAAGAAACTTACACTAGGGGTACTGTGCGGGAATCGAGTTCACGTGTCGTCAAATCGAAAAATAAAATTAAAAACATCGTTTTATTTTTGGAAAAACTCTTTCGTCAATATTTTTAAAACGTTGTTTATTGTGGATGTTTTCTGTATGTAATATGATAGATGACCGTTAACTTAATTATCCAACGAAGTAGTATTAAAAAGAATACTAAATCAGCACGATGATGCCGTGTTCGTAAACAAATGAAATTTTATACATCTTAGCCATTGCATATTAGATGTTATTTAGTTTGCTTAGACAATAATAATGTATGTATATATGTAATACGTTAAAGGTAATTAAAAGTTAAAAAAGGAGATAAAGAAATATTTTGCACAAAAAAAGAAGAAAACAAAATTAATACGATTATTACGTTTATATTCTACGAAACTACTTAAGTGTCTGTTCTACCACATATTGATAAAGTAGCTGATTGCCTGACGTCAACTTACCTGACAGAATGCCTTACAATTCGTCTTTAACAAGTATCTATATATGTATAATCTGTAAATCTAGGTGATAAACTCTGGGATCTATGCATTTAGATGATAAATGATAGCTACTAATGTCGTTTTTTATTTAACTGTTATTTATATGTATGCTATCTTATCAGATAGTGGTGAAAGAGGCCCTAGATATCTTTTGCTAAATTATGCACTGCATAATAAAAAAAAAAAAAAAACTACTACACTAAATAAACGTCAAATTACTCTTATACAATACAATGAAAATTTAAACATAACTTTTTTTTTTGTTTCAGCGCAAGAAGACTACGCTTTCCCTGACTATTGGCAAGGTGACTTTGATAACTATGACAATTTTTCTAATGAAGCAGACTATGAGAACACAGACTTGACAGACTCAGGGACAACTCCGAACACTGACACTGAAATACAAGACGTTAAAGAAGTTGAATTGCAAAATGAGCCTGAAGGCAAACAATTTGATGTCATGGAAGATTACCAGATTGAAGACAACAGATCGAATTCTGATGAAAAAGAACAAACAGAAAACGTTAAACAGATTGTAGCTAATGACGAACCCATGCCTGATGTTCAAACAACTGAAACTAACGAAGACTTGGCAGTCGCGCCTCTAGAGAAGACCAACAAAACTAATACTCCCAAAGATGAAAGTAAAAATCTTGGCATCGGTGACGGTTCGTGGGGCAATGAGGGTGAAGATGACGTTGCTCCTTTTCCAGAGCCATCAACAGAAGATATGCTTAATAAAGATCTTACAGACGAAGTTAAAAACATTTTGCAAGTAGATTCTTCAATTTCTGATGCAGAAAAAGCAGAGGAAGAATCTGTAAAAGAAGAAAACTTAGAATTGCTTGACGAACAGGTGGACATAGATCAAATCATGGATGAGACAAGCAAACTTTTCGAACAAAGTAATGATGCATTTGAAGCGAATGATTATGACAACTCTGAAGAACAAAAACAAGAAAAGAGCGAAGAAGATTTATTCAGTATAAATAACGATGAAATTGAAGATACGCCAGCTAAAGTATATGCCGATCTAAATGCTGACATAGACAAATTGTTTGAGAATCTTGGCAAATTAAGTGATGATAGTTCCGATGAAGATAAAGGAGCTGATGCCGATAGTGCTTATGTAGACGATATTCAAGACTACGAAGAAAAATATGATAAGCCTTACAAAGAAGACGTCGTTCTGTCCTGGAGGGAATCGGAAGCTGATGCTGCTGAGGAAAATCACTCAAATGAAAGTGACGAAACAGCTGATGAAAATAACAACGAAACCGCTGAAAAGTTTAAAATCTCCGATGAACAGGTAGAAAAAGATGACTATGAAAACTTGGATGACAGCAACTTATCAGATATATTCGCTGAAAATGCGAAATCTAATTCTGCTGAGAACAACGAATTCAAAGAAAGTGACGAAACTGAAGATCAAAATTTGGATGAAGCTGATGAAAATGGCAACATTGCAACTGAAAAGAATGATGATCAAAATCAAGCCGCCGAAGCTAGAACTGAGAAAAATGTTGAAGCCAAAGAAACTTTCGACTATGTCGACATGTTCGATGAGCCTCTTGACAGCGAACCTAACGCTGACGCTGACATTGATAGCGTCATTGAACAAATATTCTCAGAGGACATCAAAGAGCCCCAGCCATACGGAGACGACGCTTTGATTGATGAGAAACAACCTAAAAACGAGGACGCAGAAGAGTTTGAATCGCTTGAAGTTAGTGAAACTAAAGCTTTTGATGGTATGGATCAGAAATCCGTTATGGTTGACGATTTATCAAGTGCCGAGCTCAGTGATTTAATGACTCAGTTTGCTATGGCTCATAGCGAAGACCTGGATGTGCACTCAGATAGCTTTGCAAAGCATGTAGCACCGATACATGTAACTTTATCCGTAGATGAACCAACTATTATCACTTCGCCAGAGTATCCGAATAATTATCCAACCAATAACATCGTTGACTGGATATTCGATGGCCCGGGAACCGGTATTGAGTTGAACATCACTGACTTTGCTGTTAACGGAGCTTTGGGCGACTATCTTCTTGTGAAACCAGGTATTTTTATTTCATATTCATTTAGTGTTGTGTTCATCGATTTCAATAATACTTTTCATACTAAACATTTGTCTAATGAGTCGGTAAACTTCTTTGTTAATTAAAATACTTATCAAAGTTAAAAAAAGGATGTACTAATAACATTTTCGGGATAGCTCGTGATACTTCGCGGACGCCATATTTAAATTTTATTATACCCTATGTCACTCTCATAATTAAGACACCTCATAATATGTTAAAACCCGTCAAACCGTTTAGGCTACATAGCATACCATACGCTAGATAACATTATCCTCCTTTGGCAGTAGAGTACAAATAGAAATGAATCAGCTAATAAATAGTCATCAATAATTACCTATACATTAAAAACAAATACACGAAAAATGAGTTACTGCATTAGAATGGTACCAACAATGAATCATTACTAGTGTGTTATCAACTTAATAAAAGCAAATTAATATTTAGTATTTAATTTCGCACAAACAACATGATAATTACGCATCCTAAGTTTTATGATTTATAGCTTTTCATTCATCAAATCATTGCATTGTATTAACGGCCTATCAATGAAGCCAAGATTCTTCTTAATATTTTTTATGTAAGCTATGTGTAGTGTGTAGGTTTTGGAGAACACTAATCATAATGATTTAATGTTAAAATACACTTTACTGTTTCTGATTTAATACGTACAGTTGTTACACATACCTACACCTGAGGCCCTAGTGTCAATTTATTTCGACAAACTCGATTTAACGCATCGAACGCGTTCGGCGCTCCAATTGGTGGAGAGCACGAAACGGACCAATTGGAGCGCCGAACGCGTTTGATGCGTTAAATCGAGTTTGGCGAGTGATGGCGTTTAAAACATCAGTTAGTCCATAGGCATATAAATCCTTCCCTCACCATGTTTTTCTTAGCTATAGTAAACTGTTAATAAACTTTTAATTTTATTGTTATACTTGCCTCATTGGCTGCAGAGCATGTGGTCCTTCATTCGATTTCTAGGTTAAACCAAACGACACTGGGATTTTCTGTTAAGAAAAATTCTCAGTAGTAGCCAATTTGGAAGTGTGCCCGCTAGATGGCAAACACTCGCTTCCTATTTCATGGGACTTATCGCACATTCATGAAATTTGAGTCTACAATACACCTCTGCATAGCCCTTCAGGGAATACGGGCGTGATGTTAAAAAAAGATTGTTAGCAATCAAGAGGCGTACTATTGTACACCCACATTTCACCAATGCCTTTACTGAGTTCCATGTAATAGAGCTCGAGAATATTGCCACTTACCGGGCACAGTTCCAGACTCCGTACTACTGAGAATTTCCATACAGTAAACCCAATAACACTTAGTCTGAACCGGGAATCAGGACTTCTCACTTAGCCGGATACACCAATAACAGTCCAGTCCGAAGTTATTTTTATTTAAAGTTTATTTACATTATTATTCACAGGCGGTCTCGACGCCAGTGGTACTGATGGTCTTATCTTCTCGTACCGTTTGACGTCTGAGAGAAGGTACAGGTTTGCAGATGTCAACCGCATGTTTGTGAGGTTCGAGGCCAAGCCTGGCTGGCAGTTCATGACTGGCTTCAAATTCAGCGTGAAGATGATGTGTGAGTATTCCTTTTTGTATATGAAATTTTAACGGGTTTTTCAAGTCTTACTGATAAAGTTAGTGAACTGATAGTAATCTAACAGATATCATATCTTAGATAAAATAACTTTAATTAGTAGTTTCTTTTTCATATATTTTTAAGTGTATTAATTTGCTATCGTTTTCTAATACTGTGAGTTTATATTATTAATTATAAATTAAAATATACCTGAATTTATAAATTATAACTTGACAGCCTTATTGGTGACTGCTAACGTCCTGGGTTCGATTCCCCGGTCAAGCAAAGTGTTATTAGGTTTTTCTGTATGAAAATTCTCAGTTTCAGCACGGAGTCTTTAACTGTGCCCTGTAGCCTCAATAGGTTCGTTACGACTTAACAACAGCGTCGGCAAAATAGTGCACTTCTGCCCAGCCCTTAAGGGAATACAGGCGCTATGTTATGGTATATAAAATCGAACTCCAAGAAAATGTCTGAATCCACCTTCTCTCTTCCAGGGCCACTACCTCAATTTGCGGAAGATGAACCGCAGCCAGAACCAGTACTGAACCCACCACAGGAGACGCTAACCCTCAACCTGGCTGGGCTATCACTACCCAAGTTTGTGGAAATCAAGGAGCAGTTCCAAGAACTGGTCGCTGATATGGCGAAGGCGTATATCAGAGACAATGACATAGACCAGGGTTTAAATACCACGTAAGTAACAGGTTCATTACTTAACCGTCGGTATTTGAAAGGTTGGTCAAATCTGATCATGTTTGAATAGAACGTTTATTTGCATGAAATGAGTTACATACAAAACAATGTTAATAACTAGAGATGGGGCAATAGGGTCATTATTTGGTAATACTATTATTAAATATAACGCTGTACTGATATTACGTTGACCCGGGTACGTCCTAAAACTGCGGCCAGACACCGGAGGATGGGCAGCAGCGTCCTCTCACTAATCGGTGAGCCACTGCGATCCCCAATCCGCCTGCCAAGCGTGGGGATTATGGCAAATCCCTCCCTTGGAGGCGGCCTTCGTTCAGCAGTGGACGTCTTCTGGCTGATGATGATGATGACTGATATTATATTATTATAACTATTAATCGATAATAGTCAAATAATAGTTTACGGAATCAGTATTCGTTACCCAATAGTATATAGGTATTATTCATTTAACGTACTCAGTCGTATGATTACACTATTATCGATACCGACTAACATATTACGCGAAACGGTCATTAAAATTTCCTTCATACTTTTACAGGCTTAGGACTGTCAACGTTGTTTAGTTCATTGGCGTAAAAGTTTAATCACTGTTATGTATATTGCTTCTTGATTCGTTTTTACATGATTTTATATTTACAAATTTCTTAGAATAGTTATTTGACTATTACTGCAGATTTGAATAATCTATTATCATATTAATACTTTATATTATGTTACCAGTAACTATTATGATTATATTAGTGACACCTCTATTAATAAAATTCAAAAGACAACATTTCGCTTAGTTGGCATGCAAAATTTGAATTAAGATAAATTAAGATACACTTTTTTACACAATTATTTAATAATTAAGTGAACTATTTAATGAAATTAATTTATACGGTAGTTATTTTAACAGTTTAACAGTTTGTTAAATATTATGTTAAGTAGCTGTTGTGATTTGTTGTGGTTGACTAACATTAACCATTGTGTGGTTACTTTGATGCAAGTATTTCGAACATCATCATCTGGTTGCCTTTTCCGAACTACATTGGGGTCGGCTTCCAGTCTAACCGGTTGCGGTTGAATATCAGTATTTTCCACGGAGCGACTGCCATCTGACTTCTGCCACACAATTACTAGAAGACACTGATACTCTAAGGTTAGACTGTTTGTCGACTGTCATAGGTATTCGTATGACGACACGGTTGGCGCAGTGGTTAAGCGATTAGCTTTCTGGGCTACGTGTCGCGGGTTCGATCCCCGCACGGAACAAATATTTGTATGATCTACAGATAGTTGTTTCGGGTCTGGTTGTATGTGTATGTCACATGTATGTTTGTAAACTGTACCCACGATACAGGAGAAATCTTAGTGTGGGGAAAAGTAACTAAAAAAACGAAAAAAAAAAAAAACTAGTTCCTATGACTAGCTTTCCGAGGCATGAAATGAAATGAAATGAAATGAAATTATTTATTTTGCAATTAGGATTTTTCAATCACTTTTACACGTCTTTTTTAAACTAGATGGCGTCGGCATTTCCTATGACTATCCCTGAGAAGAAACGCCGAAACAAACTCAGGGGTCAAAGTCTATTTTAAAGTCCAGACAGATTGTATTGATGTAAAGGTTTATGTGAGACAAATATAGGGTGGAATAGCCTTTTGAAGAAAGTGCCATAACTATTTGAGCTAACCTGTCGCAACAGAGTGCAAGCATGCATCAGTTATCGTGAGAATTAATGAAATGAAGAGCGCTCAGCCTAGATCTCACTCACATTTACAATGTATAGCGGTTATATATAAGAAATAATTTCAATTTAAACGACATTACAATAACAAAATAATGAAGTAAATAATATAATAATTAATGGCAAAATTTGTATATAAAAAAAAAAAGGAAGGCTAAAGAGCGGCTCAATCCCAAGCGTTTTTGTCATCTAAATAGTCCGAAATTTTATAGTATCCTTTTTTACAAAGTTTAGATTTAATTACAATTTTGAACTTCTTTAATGTTAAATTACGTATATCATTGGGAAGCTTATTGTAAAAGCGTATACATTGTCCCATGAACGAGTTGCTTATTCTGTGGAGGCGCGTAGCATGTACAGCAAGGTTGTGTTTATTCCTAGTGTTCAAAGAATGAGTATCAGACAGTTTGACAAAGTTCGAAATATTTTTATAAACATATATTAAATTTTCAAAAATATATTGTGACGCTACAGTTAGAATATTAATTTCCTTAAATCTGTGTCTCAGCGACACCCTTGGACCAAGATTATAAATAGCTCGGACAGCCCTTTTCTGCAAGACGAATATAGTATTGATGTCTGCAGAGTTTCCCCAGAGGAGGATGCCGTAAGTCATGGAGGTGTCAGCAGCCTAAAAAGTTTAAAAACCAGTTTAACTTTAAAGTATCGGTGTCTCCCAGTACCTAATTGAGTGGGGGAGTTCAAATTCTCACCTCCCCCCGGCGGAGGATAGCTCATGATGGGTTCCCACCACGCTTATCAAAATAAAGGTTATTGTACATGCGAATATTTTTTTTGTAAACGCACCCACGTTGGAGGATTTATTATAAGAGTGGGGGAAATATTTTGTTTTTTAAATTTAGAGCATCATATTTACAGCTATGTGTAATTCTTTAAAAATAATATACCCATATCAGGGATTATCGGACGGAAAACTTTATAGACAAAGCAAGATAAAACAATAATAAAAATATTATTTTTTGGTGATAACGCCCGAAATACTATCCGTTTTACGTTGACCTGTGGTGACGGCTAAAATGTTTTAGCACAGCGTTTAATTTATACTGGATGTTCTAGTTACATGGATAAAAAAATATTGATGTGTGCATATTCCAATCTAAATTGTTATTTGATTACAATACAAGTAGTTTTAACAGAACGTTGGTTATTGTTATAGAGTTGTATTGTTAACTAGCTTTTGCCCGCGACTCCGTACGCGTGGAATTTAGAATCTGATATTTTGCCGCGGTAAAATAGAGCCTATATTTTAAGTTAGACCTCTAGCAATACATCGGTGAAAACTGCATTCAATTCCATGCAGTAGTTTTTGCGTGATGCGTGTACAAACATACAGACAGACAGACAAAATTCTAAAAACTGTTGTTTTGGCTTCTGTTGCTCTAATAAAGACCTCCCATATTAGTTTTTCTTCAATATCTATAATGTACAGACATCAGCCTGTTATAATATTATATGTATAGATACCATAACAAAACAGCATCACGCCTGTAATCCCCGAAGGGTTAGCTAGAGATTTACTGTTATACCACCCTCATTTTGCCGAAGCCGTTATTAAGTCCCATGTAATAGGTGGCGAGCATATTGCCGTCTTCCGGACAATCTCAAACCCTTCTCTTTCTTAAATTTAAATTTCCATACAGAAAAACCCAAGAACACTATTCGACCCAGGAATCGAAACTAGGAGCACATGTACATGAGTCCTATGTAATAGGGAGCGAGCCTATTGCCATCTACCGGGCACAGTTCCAGACTCCATGCTGCTACTGAGAATTTCTATGCAAAAAACCCAATAACACTTTGCCCGAGCTGGGAATCGAATGGGGAACCTCACGCTCAGCAGTCCCGCTTACGACCACTAGACTGATGAGACAGTCAAGTTAATAATACTTTAATGCGGAACTCTGTCGCAAACAAAGTTTTGTACAGTATATAGACATATGTTGAACGAAACAAGAGTATTTCTATTCTCGTCCCGCTCTTTGCGTCATCCTGACCCAGATAGCTTTAGCGTTCAATTTAAATAACAAAACCTATTCATCAAACAAATAATATTGGAAAACTTCAAACAACACGAACAAAAATGTACACGAATGTTTTTTTTTTTAACTGAAATAAAATTGTATAAAACAAAAAATCAAGTTATTCGAAATTCAACTCGCACATGACCGAATGTGTTGTGGAGGTTCAAGGTTCGCGCATGCGTAGTAGGAAGCTCCGGACATGCGCGGTGCAAACGTCAAATCTATTTCAGTAAAGCTTACCAGGCGAGCTTCTATACCGCGTATTAACCAAATATCACACAAAATCTAATTGTAAATACATAGAATAGCTAAAAGTGCGTCTATATAGTGGAAAATTGAAACAATGTGCACGAAAAACGAGACGTTAAGATGTTAAAAATAAGAGTGATATTCCAAAATGCAGCATTGCGCCAACAAATCGATTCGAACGTTCCCTGATGCCAAATACAGAATTTAGTGTCAAACATACAGGATGGAGCCTTTAATAGATAGGAATAACTTTGCTATAAGCGCTATGGTGACGGTCGCTATGCAGATCCTATTTTTCACCATAGCTTCGTTGTTCCAAAATGATAAAGTGACTGACTTCACTGGCGGGGCAAATTTTATTATAATTGCCTTGCTCACCTTCTTTCTTGGACAAGGAGGGTCTCATCTCAAGAGTTACGACAGCAGACAGCTGATGGTCACTGCTTTCGTTTGTCTCTGGGGTGTCAGACTTTCAGGATACCTTATCTACAGAATCTATCATATAGGTAGAGATAAGCAGTTTGAGGATCGGAAGAGCAATACTCTAAGGTTCGCAGTGTTTTATACGTTCCAAGCAGTTTGGGTGTATATAGTTAGTCTGCCAGTCATTATAATGAATTCTCCGCACCACTCCTTCCCAAAGTCACCGAAAACGATGACGACTTTGGACTCTGCTGGCGCAGGAGTGTTCGTCATAGGATTGTTGATCGAAACGTATGCTGATCTACAGAAATTCGCGTTCAGGCAGGAGCCAGCCAATCAAGGAAAATGGTGCAATGACGGCCTCTGGGGACTGTCGAGACACCCCAACTATTTCGGTGAAGTTGTTCTCTGGTGGGGGATTTTTATCATATCGTTGAATGTGATCAACGGCGTCGAATGGATCGCGATACTATCGCCACTTTTTACGACTGCGATCATACTTTTCTTATCGGGTATACCGCTGCTCGAACGATCGGCCGACGAAAAATACAGAGATAACCCAGATTATTTGTATTACAAAGCTTCGACTTCGCCCCTAATACCAATCCCACCGGCGATCTACGTGGAGGTGCCGAGGTTCTTGAAGTTTGTCATGTGTTGCGAGTTCCCGATCTACGATTCGACAGGCGAAGACTTCCCTGCACCAACGATCGTGACGGAGACGACCAGCATTTCGATGGTGCAATCTCAGACATAGCTAACAAACGCCGCGCGCGACCTCGCGGCGGCTAACGACCAGATAATCAAGAACCCGACCCAGAAACAATTGTGATACACAGCCGAGGACAGAGCGCACCGGCTGCCAAACTCGTTGCCACTCAAACAAAACAACACTGTAGATATGAATCTTCACAATAGTTATATGGAAAATGTTAAGAAAAGTAAACGTATAGCTTTAGGACTTATCGAAGAGACGAGGGACTATAGCGCTGCGAATACACCTGATATTGAAAAGAATGTAGATTTAGCTGTGCCTAGTACTAGTTACGAGAAACGACCTACAGAGATAGTTAAATACGGTAAAATAACTTTTAACACAACTGCGATATTACATCATTATCCCCAAGTATCAAATAATGAACTGAAGCTACATAATACTAAAGTTGTTAAGAAAAAAACTGATTTAAATCTCCAAGAGTCTAAAGTAGATAATAACAATGAATCGACACCAGAAGAAGTAGCCGTAGTTTTGAAGGACAACTACAACAATAATGAAACAGAAATAGTTGAATTAACAACAGACAATGCAATTGATGTGTTGAAACAACCGGTGAAGTTCACAGAAGAAAAGCTTGTATGAGATTTGGGGAAAACTTTTTTCTCTGCACATTTCAGTTTATGTAGAATTTGGCATCAATACTTGAAGCCTAAATTGACATATCGCGATTGATGTAAAGACTGGCAAAACTAATGAGCAGATGTTGAAGAGACAATGTTAGATATTGTAAGTGTAAAGTCCTCATAATATAGATGGAATCCGTCTCACATAGAATAATATTAGATTTACAGATATGAATACATTCTATTATTAATAAGGATAGTGCTAGAAGAATACGTTAATGGTGAGTTTTTGAATATTTCTGCATATAATTTTATTTGTAGTACTTTTTATTTTTAGTCTACGTTGTCCCACTGTACAGAATTTGCCTATTTTTCCATTTTCCACTTATCTCTATTTGTATATTGCCTCCTTAGAGTGCTCATTTTTATAGACATAAAACGTGTTAGTTTCTAGATTTTTTTCAAACACTTTAATATAACCAAGCCAAATAATTAACATACTTGTCATGAAACATTGAAACGAGATAATGCTGAATACAGACAATATATAATAGTCACTAATATTGACAATTGCGACGCAATAGACAGAGTTCTCACTATTAGAAGAGTGCAAGTCAATATTATGCAATAACACTCAAAAGCAATGTGTTCGGGATGACAGAGTAAGACATTGGTAGACAGCTTAGCGCTAAAGGAGAGCAAACGTTACGGTTGCCTATCATAAGTGCCATTACTATACTATTCTTAATTCTATGACGTGACATAATCAACTGTTCATGAGTTGATGTGAATTTAAAGTGATGTTTTACGTCCAGACAAATGAGATGTCCATCAGTACACACGCGTGCTACATCGATTTTAAACATGTTTTTTGATAAAATTCTAAATGACAGTGGAAAATATTGTCGTATTATAATTGTATATTCGTGTCATTGAATCGATAAAGTGCTATTCGAGTGATAAGGTGACGTTATTGATAAACCTGTCATCGATAAACAATAGCAATAGAACTGTATTAGTAAGAGAGGTTTTGGGTTTCTTTTATTGATATGATAATATTGTAAAAAATAATAGTCTCATCTTACTTTGTGGTGATTATATCGTCGTTGAAGTTCTAACACCACGTATGCCAAATATAGCAACTTTTCAAGAGAGCGAAAAATCTGCATAATTTTACATAGACATCAGTACAATACCAGTTTATATTCATTTCATTTTACGAGTTTCTATTGGACTTTGGTTGTTTCTGATTGGCGGAAAAAACGCGTCTTCCTATTCTTTAGCAAATGGCATCAAAATGTCAAAACCGTCAAAAAAATACTTACGTGATGTTAGAACCTCAACGGCGCTCTTCTTCTGAAAGACTTTTAATTATGCTGAATTTATCATGTAGCAATCAGGTTGCGACAGGCGTAGATCGCGCGATAACTTCTGTCAAACTTCATTTTTGTGACATGTATGTATTGGCTGGCAGTGAGATTGCAGTTGCGTGACTGTCGCGTTGCTTGAAAATCGTTATAAGATGTCACTTCTTTTTACAAAATAAATGAAATGAAATGATTCATTTTGCAATTAGGAATTTTCAATCTTTTACACGTCTTTTTCAAACTAGATGGAGTCGACATTTCGTATGACTATCCCTGAGAAGACACGCCGGAACAAACTCAGGTCACTGTCTATTTAAAAGTCCAGACAGATTATAGTAATGATTTATGTGAGACAAATATAGGATGGAATGGCCTTTTGAAGAAAGTGACATAGCTATTTGAGCTGACCTGTCGTAACAGAGGGCAAGCATGGATCAATTATCGTGAGAATTAATGAAATTAAGAGCGTTCAGTCTAGATCTCACTCACATTTACAGTGTATAGCAGTTATATATAAAAGACCATTTAAATTTAATCGACATTACAATATCAAAATAATCAAGTAAATAATATAATAATTAACGCCAAAATTGTATATAAAAAGAAGGAAAGACTATAGAGCGGTTCAGTCCCAAGCGTTTGGCATCTAAATAGTCCGAAATTTTATTGTATCCTTTTTTACAAAGTTTAGATTTAATGTGATTTAGTTTAGTGCGAGTCCGTATCTCTTGTAGATGTATGAGCAGTACGACCTTCATGTATAACATGAATAAACTTCGACTCTGATCTATTATG
The DNA here is from genome assembly GCA_947562105.1 of Shargacucullia verbasci. Classification (NCBI taxonomy): domain Eukaryota; kingdom Metazoa; phylum Arthropoda; class Insecta; order Lepidoptera; family Noctuidae; genus Shargacucullia; species Shargacucullia verbasci. The sequence goes on along the minus strand of OX387303.1, from coordinate 10,197,936 downwards.
AGATCGGATGCGTTTTATTGACGTTTATGTATATGATTTGCGTATCATCGACCTATATTACGCATTTGTGTTTTCACTTGCTTTAATCCGTGAGTTTGGCTTTACTTATTTTCTTGTTTGGCTGCGTAAATTTTGATTCTCGTATTATCTATGTTATTGTGAGGAATTATACTCTATCTCATTGGACAAATAAAGTCTATTTTAGCATGGAAATTTAAAAAATAAACAACCTGTTTGTTTTATTAGAGATTCATCACAGTATATTGCTTTATTGATGCTCAGTCAGAATCGACTAAATTTATAAAACTTCATTTGAGTTAATTATATTGTACAGATAATTTATATTATGTATATAACTTGCAAAGAGACATAAATTATAATGATGACAAGAAATTCATGAGCAGTTATTCGCAATAATTAAGCTATAGATATAGAGCGAGTAGAGGAACGAGGTATGGTGTTCCTCCATTGAAAAGGGAGGATTCTCCGACCAGGCAAGGTGGTGCCTGGCGGGACGAAGCCTGAGTCAGGCATTCGTATATGTGTTAGAATCGTTGTAAACTCTCATAGTGCGATTCAGGATTCTCTGTTATCGCTTCACTCCGATAGATGACGCTGTACTTTTTGCCATATTGCGAGTAGAAGTCGCTACAAAGCCTACAAGTTCAAATTATCCTTATAAAACCATAAAAATCATAAATCCAACCCCAAAATCATATTTTCAACGCCAAAATAAAATTACTCGATATCTTTTTCGTGCAAAAAGTCTGTATTCAAAAAGATTGCGAAAGATTATGTAACGACTATTACATTATGCGGCGGCGATGTGACGCATTTGCGAATTGCGGATATCCGCAATTTTAGGGGGAACTCGAACGTATGACATTCTTTAGGGAGAGGACAAATTGATTAATATCCGATTGTTCACGGCGTTTCTGTTGCTTGAGAATAAAATGTTCCCTTTTGTGAACAACAAAAAAATTGCATCACGCCTGTATCTTCAGGGTTAGGCAGAGGAGTACTATTGTGCACCTACAATTCGCCGATGCTGTTAATAAGTCCAATGTTATATGATCTATTGCCATCAACCTGGCACAGTTTCAAACTCCGTGGTTATATATCTTCGATAAAGAAAATCCCAATAACACTTTGTCCGACCCGGGAATCGAACCCGTCTTTCAAAATCTGTTATTTTTTACGTTCTAAAAGTTTTGTGTTTTCTTTTAGCTCAGCAATGACGGCATGATTGAGGTAGTGATTGAGCTTTGCTTTTTGGACTACGTGACACGGGTTCGAGTCTCGTATAAATCAAGTATTTAAACTTAAAACAATGTGACAAGTATGTATGACATGATTAAGAGTAAAGCTTCCAATTTGTATGGCGTTCAATTAGTTATTTCAGGTTGTGTGTGTGTATGTGAGATGTATGTTCGTAATCTGCAATCACGTTACATGACTTGTAGTGGGGGCAAAATCATAAAAATATCGGGGTCCCTGCTGTACATAGTACTCTGCCAGTTTAGACCATAGCTCCCAGAATACCCTCGAAGTACCATAACGAAGGTAAGTTTCCAAAACTTGAATAACCAAGGACTCAAACCTTTCCAGGTTCGAAGTGACACAGATCACGAAGACTGCTGTCTGCAACATCCACTGGCCTAACTACGAGACCTGCGTGGAGGTCACCTTCGGAGTACCTCTTCATTACGAGGAGGAGGCGGAGCCGAGGCTCAATGCTGAGGACTTGGATACAATGTGGACGACGTATATTATTAAGGAGGAGTTCGCTGGGAGGCTGCGTTCATTGGGTATCACGGTAAGCTTTTACATATTTTTTCCTTTAGATTTTTTTATTCTAGTAAATATAATGTCCTCCTGACCGATTTCGGTTACGGCGGCCAATCTCACCGGAGATTAGCCAACTACGCAGGAGATATTATAGAGCACAAGTGTGTGCGCAAACACAGGTGCTCTCTCTGTTCCTTCACTCTCATAGTCCGATGGGACGGCAATCCGACACGACCGGAAAGAGATCAGGCGCAGGACCAACGGCTTTACGTGCTTTCGAGGCACGGTGTGTATTTACATACACAAAGACCCAGACCCGAAACAAATATCTGTAGATCATACAGATATTTGTTCCGTGCGGGAATCGAACCCGCGACACGTTGCTCAGCAGTCGATCTCTCAACCACTGCGCTAACCGTGCCGCCGCGTGCTAGCAAATATAACGACACAGCAAAACGGCGACGTGGTAGACCACGAAAGAGATGACGGGACGAATTGGAGACATTTGGCAAAGACTGGACATCTTTGGCACAGAACAGAACGGTCTGGAAATCAAGGGGGAGGCCTTTGCCCAGCAGTAGGATGTGATAGGCTAACACTAACAGTAACAGTAGATATAATGGGTGAGCTTTTGGCTTCTGTTCACTAGCGCCAATAAATTTATCAGCTCTGCAAATCTCTAATTTCTAATTTCTGTTAATCATTGCCTCATTGGTCTAGTCGCAAACGCGACTGCTGAGCGTGAGGTCCTGGGTTCGATTCCCGGATCGAGCAAAGTGTTATTAAGTTTTTCTGTATAGAAATTCTCAGTAACAGCACAGTGTATGGAACTGTGCCCGATAGATGGCAATAGGCTCGCCTCCTATTACATGAGACTCGACGAAGTGTGGGTGTACAATACACTTCTGCCTAATCCCTCAGGGAGTACAGGCGTGATGCTATGTTGTTATTGTATGTATTCCATTAATCTTCTATATTTTGGGGAGCACGTTATCCAGTGGATCCCGGGTGTCAGACAATCGTTACTGGTGTTAGCAGCCCATAAAATCTAACAACCGGTCTAACCTTAGATTATCAGTGTCTCCCAGTAATTGTGTGGCCTGAAGTCAGATGGCTGTCGCTTCTTGTTCAATACTAATCTACGATCTGATGATTGACTGGGAGCCGAACCTGCTAAAGATACGATCAAGACTTTCAGCTAGTACATTCTTTTACCAACGTTTCCAGGAGTACGCGATCCCCAACGACCGCACAGTCCTGATGGTGTGGCTGGTGATCGCCTTTGGAGTGCTTATCTCCATGGCAATGCTAGCCTTCGCACTCTGGCGGTTCAGCTGCTTCGAAGATTACACTAGGTAAGAAGAGCTTTGAGGAAAATTGACCTTAATTTTTCCACCATAAGTCTGGAAATCCGGAAATTCTGAAAATTGAAATATGTATGTATGATTGCACTCCTGTCCTTTTCTTTACCTGGGAGGACAGCGGACTAGAAACCTCACAAAGCCTTCCATACCATTGCCAACGCCTAAAGCGTTGGATTAATTAACGAGGGCTAATTAATCTTGTTTAAAAAAGTATAAGTAAACCACAACAGAACCTCTAAAATAAGAACCTTAAGTCTTTCTTACAAAGTCCTGTTTACAATATCTCCCGCTTTCTTCCAGGATGAAGACCTACGGCGACACAGACAGCATTCAGAACGAGAAGCGTCATTTGGACCTGTATCCCACGCCGCACCAGACCCTCCCACCGCTCTACTCAGAGAACGACTACAAATGGGCTGATGATAAATACGATGACTCTACCAGAGGTGAGTCACCAATATACCAGATAAACTCTGCTCGACCCTGGGATCGATAGCAGTGCGTCATAATTTTATTGATTATGTATCTCTACACTAGGAGACCCTTTTGTGGATCTCGATAACAGCGCCACCTACCGGGTCCAACTATAGCTAAGAACCATCCAGATGACCCTATAAGTACAAAAAAAAAACATCAAAATTGATCTAGCCATTTAGGTGGAGAAGAATTACAGACACACGCAGACCAGAATTTTTTATATAAAAAAGACTTGTATTGACTGTCTAATCTGTCAACATACAGCCTAAACCGCTGGGGCAATAAACTTGAAATTTTGACAGTAGGTTTCTTTTATGACGTGGGTACCCATTAAAAAAGGATTTTTTGAAATTCCACCCCTAAGGGGGTACACTAAGGGACAAAAGTTCATATGAAAATCCGTCCGTCCGAATTTTTTTAGTTTAACTCCATAAATATTATCCTATGAAACAAGTGCTTTAATATTTTCATAAATTCTACCCCTACTTCTGTCGAGTTGGCGCGAGCTATCATATGAAAGTCGCTCATACTGTAGAGGAAAGATTAGCCAGTCAATAGTGGTGGCATCGAGGCTGACAGCCAGGGTGCACCAGACGATCTCAGGTTTTGTCACTCGTGGAAGCTTTTTCCTTGCATTCTACCCCTGAGGGGATAAAATAGGGATTGAAAATTTGTTTGTAATTCTGTCATTTAATATTGATGTCCACGCGCTCCTAAATGAATGTGCTGTAGCTATGTAGCTAGAAGCCCCTCATATATTAATAATATATAAATAGCGTATGTATTCATTAAATCAAAGAGGAATGTGTTGGTAATGTCACTGATTGTTATAAATCAAGTGTATTATAAGGTGTCAATCTTAATGTTCATTGATGTATCATGTTCTAACAAGTATGTTATGACACGACCTGGGGGGCAATTCTTGGTTTGACATGCTCTCTATTAGAGATACTTAGTTCCTTCCCCAATGGAAAATTTTCTCTGAAACCTCCATTGCGTCCAAACTCTTGCTTTTGTTTCACCAGAGGTATCTTTGCTTGAACGTTTAAAGTTAAGACATATCTAATTCATATAAAAAACTGTAACAGAATTTTGGAAATAAAAGTGATCTAAAAAGTACTAAACAAGAAAATAATTCTGACAGAAATCAAGAAATGCATAGGTACAATAATGTCTGGAACACCTACAAAATTATAATGGTCAATTCCTCGATGCGTTTTCACAAGTAGCCGATCAAGTGTGCCACGTATGTAAGCAAATGAAATAAAAAAACCAAACTAAACACTTGCGTAAGACACTACGCCACTTATTACCGGAGGACTGTCCAGTTGTAAGTGTTCCTGGCACCCACTTGGTACACACGAGTGATATCTGGCGTCTAATACGGTCTAATTTAACATCCACAAAAATGCGCGCGCAGAATTTTTAAATATTTTTTGGTTTAATTTTAAAACGACGATCAAGCTCGACGTGACCTTAATGTTCTTTCTATATATTTCGATTTCGATATTATCTATAATCCCGCGAGAATTGCTCCCCTGGTTCATTGATGTACGGGGTCAGAAAACTTGATAGTCTAAAGTTGTATAACGCTACGTCATAGAACGTAAAGAGTCGCTCCAACCGTAGAGGAAGATTAGCCAGTCAGCTATGGTAGTATCGAGACTGACTGTCCAGGGTGTGCCAGATAATCTCATATTTCGTCACTCGTGGAAGCTCTTTCCTTGCACTCGTATGATAAAATTTATTAACTTAATTCAATAAGATCTTTAGAACTTAAGTGTGAATATTTTTTTCTAATTTCAGTGGACATGGGAGGTTTTGCCAACAGGAGTTATGTCCGGGACGAGCTGTTTGACCTCGACTCGGACGAAGACGTGATCACCACACGCGACAAGTAACTATTACAACCGCATAAAGTTTAAAATCACTTGCATTTGCTTGTCATGAAAAATTTGCTCTGAAATTTAACTTACAGTAGATGCAACGCCTTTTTTCACCGACCAAGAAAGCATTTAGCCCTCTATTTTATTATTTTTTTAAACAATGGCTTCGTTCCTCTTGGTTGCTTCATAATTCGATCTATTCTGGTTTAATATTACATATATTTATATTCAGTAGTTATTAATTAAAATTTTCAGTCTAATTTGTGACTGAAGCAAGAGATTATTAAAATTTATTACTACTTGGAGGGTCCGAGTTCAAACCCGGCCCGCACCTCTGACTTTTCGGAATCATGTGCGGATCAGCATTTGATTATCATTTGCGTTAACGGTGAAGGATAACATCGTGAGGAAACCTGCACACCTAAGAGGGCTCCATAAAGTTCTTGATGGTGTGTGTAGTTTGACAACCCGCACCAGGCCAGCGCGGTGGACTAAGGCCTTACCCTTCTCAATTTGAGAAGAGGCCCTTGCCCAGCAGTGGGACCATAATGGGCTGAATTTATTAATTTATTATTACTACTTGGAGAGCAAAAATATTGAAATAAGTGTTTTAAAAAAATATTTTTTTAATGTAGTATTTTAAGAAAACATTTCAGCAAGTTTTTTTTTTTCTTTTGTGTCGTTTCAATTTTATCGTAAATTCATTTACATACCAATTTAAGAAACGCTGCATATTTTTTCATGGCAAGCAAATACCTTAACTAAAGCTTGATATTTCTTCACAAATCTCATCTTTTCTGACTCTCCATTACAAACTAACATTGCAGGTACACTACAAACGTGTAGCCGACACTTTCACGTCTGTCAGTAGCGCTTTAGCACAATGGTACGACTTACTAACATTACTAATATTCATTCCCCATTTACCTACATCATCATCATCATGAGCCAGAAGACGTCCACTGCTGAACGAAGGCCTCCCCGAAGAGGGGTGGGGGGTTGCCATAATCCCCACGCTTGGCAGGCGGCTTGGGGATCGCAGTGGCTCACCGATTAGTGAGAGGACGCTGCTGCCCGTCCTCCGGTGTCTGGCCGCTGTTTTAAGACGTACCCGTGTCCTAAAACTGCCTTAATAGATATTTACCTACATAACAACCTCCTATCGCATCATTTTTTGACTATCATCAATTTTATTCTCTAAAATCTTTTACCTCTAAAATAGTATTTCACCATCTCAATATCCTCTATATACATAGATATAACTTTATTTTTCGAATAATGATTTTAATTTTATAATCACCATATTTTTTTATATTTAAAGTCTGGGTTCTGGGAATTTTCCCATACTGGGAAAAGATGTCATACATTTTTCATACTTGTACCAAATGTCCTGAAAAATAATTTGTATATATCACTAACCAGTCATGAGCAATAAATATATATATGGTAACAAAATCGCTTTTCTAATAAATTAAAATTATTGAGTGATTTTTTTTATATTTAAATTTTAATTGTTTTTGAAATGGGTACTTTATAGTATATACCTATATGGATTAGCCCATGCATCGCTTAGCCCATGTATCTTATTTCACATAATTATTAAACACATAAAAATAACAGCATTGCTTATTCTGTACTTTTATTTCTTCCTTATAATAAGCTATTAGGCGCAATAAAATAGTCAAATATATTCTGCTTTCAAAATTTATTCCTACAATTAAGGGCGGTACTGGGTGATCTTCTTTTTATTAAACAAAAAGAGGAAATAATTTATTTTACTCTATCCAAAAATGTGTAACTTATTTATTTTTTACGTTTTCAGGAAAGGCGTTATCAGTCCGAAAGAGTTCTTTGCAGTGTAAGAAGCGTACGTAAAGATATTCCATAAATGTATCGATATCAGTAAATCGATTGATTTTTATCGATATAAGTCGTATTGCAAATTTTACAACGTATCGCTTTGAAATCATCGTGACTATTTTATCGATTAGTTTTATCTATCGCTTTACCGATATCGATAAAGATTAGTATGATTTTAAAAACGTAGTGTACTTTAAGAATAAACTGTTGATTTTATGTGATTTTAAATAAAGAATTCGTGAATACTGTCGTTAAAATTGTGAATTATATTCACATAAATAAATAAAGTGAATATTTTATAAGTGGAGATAGTACAGGAGTTTATTAAACGTGCTCTTTGCATATCTAGATGCGTGATCCTATAATTTTTAATTATTATTACTTTGATTCAGTGCTGTTTCCAGTTTATGTCTCGATTTTTATATTTGAATCAACAATCATTCCAATTTTTATCCTATATTTGATTTATTATGGTAACTACTATTCACTTTGTATTATTTTATTGACAGTATACATAAATTTAATAATGGATTAAATAGATATTATACCGTTGTATACTTAATAGATATAGAAATATTATTGTAAAGTACATGATATAAAAATGTTGTGATTTTTTTTTTATACAAAATATCTTTAGCTTCTGTTGTAAATTATTTCTATTTTATATTTTTTTGTTTTAAATTTTATTCATGAATAAATGGTTAATTTTTTATATTGTTTTTTTTTTTTTTGTTTTCCATGTTTTTTTTTTATTTACAGATTTAAACCCCACTAGTTTCGTAATTGATGTCAAATATTCGAGCCTACATAGAAATTAATAAGAGAGTAGCATTTATAAAATAAAGTGTATCGATAGATAGTAACTATTTAAAAATAAATAATTTAGGAACTAATCATCCGTTAGTTGAATATAAAACCATGATTTTTGTTGCCTAGGGTTGTGTTTTCAGAGTTTAAAATAGGGTTGTGACACATTACCATTCCTAAGATAAAATATTCCAAGTATTCACTCTTCTATTGAATTTTACAATTTTATCCCGTTAGTGTTATTAAAAATGTACGGAAATGTACTGGCGTAACTTAAGGTACGAATATCTACAGTGTAATGTATACTTTTAATTAACTTTATTGCCAAAGTATGATATAGTGGCAAGTTGAAAATAAATGTAAGCAAAACATGAAACTGCAAGTTAAGATATCTGTTTAATAGATATTAGTTGTATTGTGAAACCAAAAATTGAAAATAAATTGCGATTAAGTATATTTTTTCATTCATTTTAAAGGAAATTATGCGCTACTTTTCGCCGACAGAATTGGTGTTACAAAGTTAAAGATTCAGACTGAAAACATATACCTAACCCACCAAAATATATTTACTATGAAATTAATGTAGATTATCTAAGTGATAATATTTCATGGAAAACATTTAAATAAAGCTATAGATTTGCCAACCGATCCCTTAGCTGTCCAAAACTATATATTTTGCTAAAATGGATAGGTGACTTCTGAAGTATGTGTGTAAGTATAAAATAAGGTTATAATAGTAATATATACAATAAAAGAAAAACGGAAAAGTAACACGTCACCTTAATACCTGAAATTATAGTTCCTTAGGTATACCGTAGATAGAGATATTAAAATAAATAAATTCTGTGTCTATAAAAATGTCCATGAAACTGTAAAAATTTTACAGTTATACAAACAAAAAAACCTGAAATTATACTTTACCAATGTAACGACCAAATTGTACAAAATAATATAAATTTTCCCAAAGGAAACTGTCGTGAAGACGCTTTCCCAAAGTGACTGGAAATTATTTGGCGTAAACATAAATACATTTAAATAATATAAGATGGTATATTATTGATAAACATGTCTTAAATTCACACATGTCTTAAAAATCATATTCCCAATACTGGGAATTTCTATTCGGTGCGAATACATTTTTGCCAAATAAAAGAGGTATGTTTATTATAAATTTGATATGCCAAATTCAATATAAAATAAATAAATCAATTCGGCCGATGCCTGTCTCACAGCTGGGCGAGGGCCTATTCTCAAATTGGATTGATGAAACAAATTACTCACGGAAATATACGTAATTTCTCTAGTATCATTTACCAATGTCACGCAGAATATTATTTGTTTTATTTTTTACGAAAAATCTGAAATATAATTACGATACAGCTCTAATATTTTTATGGTTTTTATTAATATTCCTATTGGCTTTCAAAATTCGGCGCTAATGGCAAAAATCTGATATTAAAATTTTAACAAAATATTTTTAGGAATAGATCATTATTACTAAAATAATTATGGTTTTTTTAATAGACGATATATACTATTGTTTTTCATTCTTCCTTCTATCTCGAATAAATTAAAATTTTAATGTAAATCTTTTTATTTTCATATTGTTATGATATAGTAAATTTTTTAGAATATAGGACAATTCAGTGTTTTGTTTAGGTATAATATATTATATCTATCCTTCTTCTTATATGTACGCTAATATTTATATAAGCCAGTTTATTACGCATTTTGAGCAATTTATGCACTCTAAAAAAATGCGTAATAATCTTAATAATAAGTCATTGCAGTATTATACCTATTTAAAGTATTTACAAAAAACTGTCAGGCCAAAGTTCAAAGATATACATATAATATGATGTGTATTGTGCAAATAAAATGAGTTTACATAATAGCGAACGAAATAAAAATGAAGAATGCGTAAAACTGCTTTTCACAATTTTACAACGAGTTGCCTTTTCGCCATATTTATTAAAATAAAATTTATTTACACAATAAAATCTATATATTTTACGGGAAATTTCATTATTTTTTCAAAGTAAAAGAAGAATTATGGATGCTATCTATGTATATTTGAAATAAATTAATTTACGTACTAACCGATATTAGTATTTGAATAATAATGACCCGTAAAATAATCCATAGAATAAAAAATAAAAGAAAGTTTTACGCAAACATGTGAGAGTGTGACAAAGAACACCACTATGTATAATTTATGTGACATGTATATGTATACAGGCAATAAAAAAGTTATGCCTATAAATAAATGTCTACTTTCATTTATCTGTTCCCGCATTTTATATTTTAGAATTAATTTCGACGATACTTATATGTTAAGTATATAAAAATGTGACAACAGTAATGTATAAAGACAACATCCTATTAAATACCCAATACCCATTACTCTATAAATAGTCTGCTGAGTGCGAGTTCCTGAGTTCGATCCCCGTGTTGGGCAACCTTATTGGATTTTTCCGTTAGAAAAATTCTCAGTAGCGGCCCGGAGTTTTGAATGAATAAGCCATAAATAACGGCACTGGTGAAATGTGACTCACTGCTTAATCTTCTGAGTGATACAAGCGTGATGCTATGTTATGTTTAGGTCTATTATTTATAATTAAAAAACTCATTTGTTTGGTCTCTGGGCGAGGTTAGTTTGATATGTGTAGAACTCAAAATTTATGAACATTTCGTAATTTTTTAAAGATTTATTAAAGAAGATAAGAATTGTTCTAAATTTACCATCTTACTAGTCGATAAAGTTACGCTATTCTATAATAATTTATTAAAGAAAATCTTAAAATTACGTGGTATAAAACAGATAAAAATGACAAACGATGTGACATCAACGTTCCTTCACATAAACAAATGAAGACAAGTGAAAAGTCTAAACAAATAAATAAATGTATGAATCATATTTAGTACATATCCATACAAGATGATAATTTTCTGTCGTATTGATAATCATCAAACACAGAATAACTCTATTTGTAAAATATAGTCATCCTACTTATATACCTATATAAATTATATATTAATTTTAATATTATAAATGTAAAAGTTTGTGAGGATGGATGGATGGATAGATGGATGGATCTTTGTTACTCTTTAACGCCAGAACGGCTGAACGGATCTGGATGAAATTTGGCACAGAGATAGTTATAGTCTGGAATAGCACATAGGCTAAAAAAATATACGGGCCCGTAAACCACACGGGCGAAGCCTCGGGCGGAAGCTAGTGCAGTAATAAAAATTCTAATGAAATTTCCATTTTGCTCCCAAACAATATGTAAATAAAGCAAATCTTATATAATCTACAATATTTTTTATGTAATTCTGAATAATACTTTTACAAATGGTAGCACAAACATACAAGTCAGTGAAACGTTGTACGTCTGAATTTAGACGGTTTTTGTATTATTACCGTATTGAGTTATTCTGTAGCTTTGAGTCTGATTTTTTAACAGTCAGGTAACTTTTACCTCTCTCTTCAATTTCAGTGTTAGGCACTTATCGGTATAGCATTTTCCATTTTGTCCTGTCTAAATCTAGCTCCTTCATTTCTTTATATCTCACTGCATCTGCCTTTTTAAGTTGGTCTATATTCTATTTCATTCTTGGCCTACCTCTCTTTCGTTTTGCTTTCAGTTTTCCTTCTATTATGTTTGTTATAAATTTATCATGTCTTATTAAATGTCAATCAATCATTCTGCCCCTTCTTTGTTCTATTTGAATCAAAATTTACCGCGTCTCTTTTACCCTTCCCAATATTTCCATGTTAGTGACATTTTGGAGTTGCGAGTGCTGCCCAACTGTTTCGCCTCGCGACGAATAGAAGAGTTTGCGAAGCTGATTGCTGATCTTCGCTAGTCGGGGAGGCAGCTTAAGAATAAGAAGAAGAAGAAGTGACCTTCTCTGTCCTGACTTTATAGGAGGAATCAATTTTGCCATTTGATAGCTATCGTATTGAAAAATTTGCCCTCACAAAAGTAGGTACTTAATGTACCTATGATTTGGTAGCAGTCAGGCCGAATATCATAATATAGCATCACGCCTGTATTCCCCAAAAGGTTAAACAGAGGTGTCCACCGATGCCCATGTCATAGGGGGCGACCCTATTGCCATCTACCAGCCAGAGTTCCAGATTCTATGCTGCTACTGAGAAATTCTATACAGAAAAATCCCAATAACACTGCCCGACCCGGAAATCGAAACCCAAGAACTCACCCTCAGCAACTGCGCCTACGACCACTAGATTAATTAGGCGGTCAGGTCGAATATCACAATATTAGTAGCATGTTAGAACGGAGGGAAAGAAAAAAGATGTTTACGAAAAATCGTTTTTCTGCAAATCTATATATAATTTACAGACACACATAAACAAATTAGATATACAAATAAAGGTCAAAGGTGTATTATTCTGACTTCGTTAAGAAGATTATGACTGTAAGGTTCTTCAGCAGTAGGCACCTTACACTTGTTGTATCAGTTAGAAGTTTTAAGTAACATGTTTTTTGAGTGAGGTGAGTTGACGCAAGCACACAGATTTTGTGGCACTAAAGTTTATTAGATGTACCGATCACAATTAAGTTAGAGTAAGTTTAAGTTGGATGCTAATCCGTGGTGTTCACGTAAGTGGCTTTATCAATTGACTACAAAACTCTCCAAATTATATGAAACGTTGTTATAAGTACGCTACAACAATAGGTTGCTGCGTTTGCTGTCTGACGTATGTACGTAAACCGTATAATGACCATGAATCTATATGTCTTCTATCTCTTATTATTCCAAACAGTCATTTATGGTCTTTTTGGACGGATTTATGCGGCTCTGAAGACCAGTCCTGGACTGGATTTATTTGCTCATAAATGGAACGTACTATTAGCATGCTTGAAGTATTTAATTTTATAAACAGTGCAAGTGACTTAATTACATCCTGATATTATTAAAACTTAAAAAATATTTCTATGAAACCTGAATAGTCATATTTACTAGAGACGTAACAGCAAATTATCTTAAATATCTCATTAATTTACCCAATTAATTCTACTTTACACAACTCTTACAAATTCAATATAAAAATTTCAAAAGAAAACACAACACTTATAAGTTATAATACGCTACTTCTACACCAGAAATCACGATTTCTTTACACGACACATCTTCGCTACAGAATGCCCGCTTGCTCTCCTAGCAAGGTCACTTCGGATCTTAGGCTTACAGCGCTCACACTACAATTAGCACAGATAACGCGATAACAGACGAGATAACGCTCGCAGGACACATTACGAAACCATGGAGAGTTTCAGAAGAAAAATTACGTGAAAGTGACTTGAATTTACGCGATACAAAATTTGATTCAATTGAAATGAGGTGGATTCTTTTTTTTTTAAATTTTAAAATGTTACTTTGAAGTGTAAAGATACTTAAAGGTGTTTGTGTAATTGATTCAATTTTTTTGTGACGTATTTTTGAATATTTTTTGTAGTGAGCGTAAAAGTGATGACGTAAGGAATTATGGATGCAGTTGAACTTAATGATAGAACCGCAGAACAAATATACGTAAATTGATATTAAATATCAGTAAATTGTTTATTTCATCTCACATTCATAATATCGAAAATGGGAAACGACACGAAAGATCTAGAATATGAACAAATAAACCAAATGTACGACGAATGTCTGAACTATCTAAAAGACAACACGAATGATATCAAAGTTAGTGCAAACTCAACAGAAGATCCTGATTATGAAATGATCAAAGAAAAGGTTGAAGATAAAAATGATGAAGTAGACACAAAAACGATGTTCAAATTGGAAAATGAAAAGTCAAATGAAAGTCTGGATTCAATCATTTCAGAGCCAAGATCTGAAAGACTCAGGAAGCTATCCAAACAGCTGCCCAAAATTATTATAACTCAAAGTACAACTAGCTTAAACTTAAATAACGAAGAAATCAAATTAAACCCTATCCGCAGAAACATAGATATTTCAAAAAGCGATCGTTATTTGCCGAAAATAGATAAATACGAACCAAGAAACGAAAGGAGTATGCCGCAAATAAATCAGAATATGCCAAAAATCTATCACAGTGTGCCGAAAGCCGATCGTAATGTGCCGAAAAACTATCATAGTGTACCGCATATTGATCGGAGTATGACTAAAAACGAAATAAGTATGTCGACGATGGATCGTAGGACGCCGAAGGTGATGAAACCATTTAATCATATTTCCTCCGTGAAAAAACCAATTGTAGCTAACAAGTAAGTTTTAATTAGGTATATCTAATTTGTATATACGTATATGACGACATCACGGCACGGCACGGTTGGCGCAGTGGTTGAGAGATCGACTGCTGCGCTACGTGTCACGGGTTGATTCCCGCACGGAACAAATATTTGTATGATCTACAGATAGTTGTTTCGGGTCTGGGTCTTCGTTTATGTAAATACACACTGTGCCTCGGAAAGCACGTAAAGCCGTTGGTCCTGCGCCTGATCTCTCTCCGGTCGTGTCGGATTGCCGTCCCATCGGACTATGAGAGTGAAGGAACAGAGAGAGCACCTGTGTTTGCGAATACACTTGTGCTCTATAATATCTCCTGCGTAGTTGGCTAATCTGCGGTGAGATTGGCCGCCGTGACCGAAATCGGTCAGGAGGACATTATGACGACACCGTTGGCGCAGTAGCCAAGATATAAGCTTTCTGCGCTACGAGTCGCGGCTTCGATCCCCGCATGGAACAAATATTTGTATGATCTACAGATAGTTGCTTCGGGTTTGGTTGTGTCTGCATGTGACATTGTGACATGTAGTTTGTAAACTGTATCCACGATATAGGAGAAAACCTAGTGTGAAGCAACGTATAAAAAATTCATGCTCTAAATCTCTAGTTCACCTTTTCAAGAATTGAAAAACGTATTTACGGTTCCTCGTGTAATTAAGTAACCAACATGTTTTCTTTAGTTTGTCTGGGTATCGTCTTTACAAAGCGTAATGTGTCATTTTTGTTCATATATCATAATTTTAAACTGTTCAGTGGGTTTTGAAAGTCGGTTTATCTTCTTTTATGTATATATTTCTTTTTACTATTAGTTGTATAATTTTAGCTTGCAGTCCAGATATGTTGGTGGATACTGCTGGCTTTTACGACTAATAATATAGCATCACGCCCATATTCCCCAAAGGAGTAGGCAGAGATGTACTAAGCATTGTATACCCACATTTCGCCCATACTGTTTTGAGTTCCATGTAATAGGGGGCGAGCCTGTACCGGGCACAGTTCCAGACTCCGTGCTGCTACTGACAATTTCCATATAGAAAAACCCTAGACCACTGAGGCACTCTACAACTAATGAAATTTTATAAAAATATAATTTTCTGACACTTATGTTATGAAATAAATTAAGTGCCTACATATATATGTACATATAATAAAATGATAACAGGCCGATGTATATGCACATTATAGATATCGGAGAAAAACTAATAGTAACAACAGTTTTTAGATTTTTGTCTGTCTGTCAGTACACGCGTCACGCAAAAACTACTGCATGGAATTGGATGCAGTTTTCACCGATGTATTGCTAGAGGTCTAACTTAAAATATAGGCTACATTTTACCGGTGGAAAATATCAGATTCTAAATTCCACGCGTAAGAAGTCGCGGGCAAAAGCTAGTGAGTAATAATTTCAGTATCTTCGTGCAAGAAATGTTAAGTTTACACAATGATATTTGCAAATGACGCATTCATATTTATTTAATTTATTAAAGCTTAGAAAACAGTGGCTATATATTTTTAACCATTTGACGGAACGGTTCGCGCAGTGGTTGAGCGATCGACTGCTGCGCTATGGGTCGTGTGTTTGAGTCCCACATGCGATAAATATTTGTATGACCTACAGATAACTGTTCCGGATATTTGTGTATGTGAATATTTGTGTTTGTAAACGCACACACGATACAGGAATTATTCATAGGATCTCAACGTTATTTAAAGAGATTAAAAAAGTAAATTAACACATAACATAACATAGCATCACGCCTATATTACCCGAAGGGTTAAGCAGAGGTGTACTATTGTACACCCACTTTTCGTCGATGCTGTTATTGAACCCCATGTAATAAGGGGCGATTCTATTGCCGTCTACCGGGCACAGTTCCAGACTCCGTGCTGCTACTAAGAATTTCCATACAGAAAAACCCTATAACACTGCCCGATCCGGGAATCGAACCCAGGACCTCACGATCAGCAGTCGCGCTTGCAACCACTACACCAATGAGGCAATCAGTTGTATGAGCAACGTAAATGAATACAGCCAGAATTGATAGAAGCCTCATCAGTATATTTGATGACCCTATTTACTTATCTCTAGGGTTGAGCTCCACGATGGCTGATGCATGTGTCCCGTCAGTAGGGACAGGTCAACTCAAAACTGTATGGCTTTATCCTCAAAAGGCCATTCCAGACCCCTACATGTTCTCACATAATCTAAAATAAATGTCTGGACTTTAAAAAAGAAACCTTTGAGTTTGTTTCGGCGTTTCTTCTCAGAGGCAGTCAGTAGGAAACGCCGGCACCACCTAGATCTAAAAAAGACTTGTGAAAGCTTCCTATACGGAATTATTTACAGAAAATAAATCATTATTTCATTATTATTTCTGTGTAGGCCAGTACTATTACAATCTTGTTTACAAAGTTTCATCATTATCGAGGCTTGACCGGATTATTTCGTCGCTCAGCCATGAAAACCTTGTAAGCAGTGGCGTGCGGTGCATAAAGACAAAAAGACACTGTCTACCCTACATAACTCAGATAAATATTTATTATAAGATATTTAAGGCGGCAAATCACATACATCATTATTTAATTGACAAGACGACGAACCAATACAAACATGCAGTTGGTGTTATAGGTAAATAAGCTTTTAAAAATTTCTGCCTACCCTATTTAAAAACTCTGTGCACGCCGCTGCTTGTAAGTGTAAAACAAAATTTTACAGGAGGATAGAAAACTGGTCAGCAAAAGAAACTCAACTTGATCATGATTATGACGGTAAAGTTTCAGACTTACATAAGTTAGACTCTTTTATTTTATTTTATTTTATTTTATTTAAAATTTTAAAAGGGATCAACAAACAGCTACACTATGTGATATTACAACATAATAACATATTAACTTAAATAATAATGTAGTCCACAGCGCTGTTCATAGATTACCATTATTGAATACATTTTAAAAAATGCTAGGGAATAGCTATTCGTGTATGATAATTATTATAACTAGTAAAACAGAAAAAAAAAGAATAAAGTAATAAACAAGATAAGATAAAGTCACATATCTAAGAACGTGAAAGTGTCTTATACAAATGGCTTCGAAACAATTTCAAGCTACATTGTGCTCACATTATTGTTGTTCGAGATCAATGTATAAATTAATATTGTGTATTTAATTCCGTGTTAAAAAGAGTAACCATGGAGTTTCTTGCCCGTTCTTCTCCATTGGAAATCAACACTTTGGAACGTGGCAACTAGAGCCTGACTATTCATAAGTGCCTGTAAATGGGTTATATGAATAAAAATATATTTGAATTTGAACTTGAACTAAAAGTATCCAATATTGTCAAAGTGATTTCAGGCATCCGTCCCCCACGCGCACCCGGCCCGGCTACGGCAACCACCCAAAGCGTCTGGTCTCCAAGAGTGGCATGGAGAATGTGGCTCTGATCTCCAACGTGCCTTTCGAGAAGATTCGACTGCTCAATGATACTTTTCATACCTTGGTATGGCTTATTCATTCATCTTGTCTCTTCTGACTCTTCTTTATCACGCCTGTATCCTCGAAGGGTTAGGCAGAGATGTACTATTGTGCACCCACATTTTACCGATACTGTTATTAAGTCCCATATAATAGGGGGTAAGTCTATTGCCATCTACCAGACGCAGTTCTAGAAATACAAAAATCCTTCAATGTTCTCCATCGTCTTCCCATTGCAGATCAACTTACGCTGGCGGTGGCTCATCATAGGCACCATCATCGTCCACTTCTCTATCTGGCTGGTCTTCGCCGTCTTCTGGTACATCACTGCGCTTGCGCACTACGACTTTGAACCTGATCCTCCGAAGAAGACCTGTGTGACTGGTGGGACGGACTTTGTTACAATATTCTTGGCTTCTGTTGAGGCTCAGGTATGTACTAAAGAATACTGAGATCATATTTACAAAATGGTGACGACATAACGCCATAATTAAAACCATATTCAGGGTATCGCGTTAGTTCGTACACCAAAAAATATCAATTTGTTTGAAGTTTTTTGAGTATCAGGGCGAAGTGATAAAGGCAATCCTGCATCGCACTATCAAAGTTTACGCCATAATT
The DNA here is from genome assembly GCA_947562105.1 of Shargacucullia verbasci. Classification (NCBI taxonomy): domain Eukaryota; kingdom Metazoa; phylum Arthropoda; class Insecta; order Lepidoptera; family Noctuidae; genus Shargacucullia; species Shargacucullia verbasci. Next base: position 10,179,377 of record OX387303.1, on the reverse strand, counting down.
TAACCCATAATATATACGAACGTCCAACGCCAAATGTTGGGCTTCATCTTGCCTAACCTAGCATCTAGACTGATCTGAGGATCCCCCCCTTTTGGTGAAACACCATACTTTGTTCCTGCAAGCACAGGCCGTTTCTCAGAATAAAGTTTCTCAGGATAAAGGTCCACCAACATGGCCTGATGTGGATTGGCGAATTACACAAACAATCGAGAAAATTTTCGAGTCCTTTCTGGTATCATAATCAAATTCTGATCCCCACATGAATTTCTAAAGCACAAACTTCATGAAAGAAAAGCCTTAAATCATAAAGTTGGAGAGGAGAGGAGCTGTAATAGAGAGGAACGGTGTACCAGACATCATTGCCCTCATTCTTAACTGACAAGCAGACGGACCAACAATCAGATTAGTTTATTAGCGTGGATTTACTTGTCTCGCCCACTGACGCCACTTACAATTTAAATCGTATTATAAGGGCCATCATGGACAAGTTACAGGAGGCATGCGGGATTTAATAAAATAAATAATATTATTATTATTAAGCTCATTACAGTCTTACTTCTAAGCACGGTCCTCTTCTCAGCATAAGAAGGTCATGCTGGGGAGACCAAAAACCATAGACATAGGAAGATCCTCTCAAGTTTCCTCACGATGTTTTTCTTCACCGTTAGCGCAAGTGATAATCAAATTCTGATGATGCAATGTCAGATATGCCTGGTTAGAATTCAGACTTAGACTACATAGAAGGCAAGCGTTTAATCGGAAAGCCTAACTTCGGTTCTAAGAGCTACCCCTTGATTGGCAGAAGCCGTTTTGCAAAAATGACATAAAAGGCCCAGCCTTCGAGGGTGGTCTGCCGAAATCGCCCACATCGTTTAAAGTACCTCGTCAGTCCTTCTCACTCTGAAATGAAATCAGTGCCCAGCAATGGGACAGTTATTATATAAACCCAAGCTTTAGAGTACTGACATTGACCCTCAAATAACTGCCTTTAACAACACAAAAAGCAATTTAACATCTATTCTTGGACGGAGCACAGCGAGTGCATTACAATTACCAGTTCATTCCTTTGTAGATAAACGGTGTCATTTATAACGATGAGTTAACAAAACCTGGACGAAGCGTGCCGAACTGCCGACGGTACAGTGACATTGTTGACTGATCAAGAAGACTGTAGGACAGTACTGCGCGTCGGAATATTCCCTCATGCACCGCTAAAATACATACATATTATGCACGCTTGTATTCCACGAAGGGTTAGTCAAAGGTGTATTGTACGCCCGCATTCCGTTTATTTTTAGTCTCATGTAATAAGTGAACCTTTTGTCATCTATCGAAACATTCTGACAGAAAAACCCGCTAAAACTTTGCCCGTAGATCGAATCTTCGCACTTCGTCTAATTAGGCAGAAGAAACTCCAAAACAAGCTGTTTAAAAACAATTTCGTTTAAAGAAGGAACTATTAATATGCAAAGTAAGTATGTGCGGTGTAACTTTGAATGACAGATTAAGAAATAGCGTGATAAGCGATCGTTGCGGCCTGAAAGAAGATGTAGTGACAAGGATAGAGAAAAGTATGCATCGTTGGCTTGGTCATATAGAGAGGATGGATGAAAGGCGATTAACGAAAGGGATTTATAAGGCAGTTGTTAGTGGAAACGCCAGGGGACGCTGGAGAAGGACATATACGGACCTTATTGGTGATGGCCTTCAAAAAGATTAGGTGCGCAGTACCCACAACCGGCGTACATGTATGAAACGATGCATGAATGTAGATGAAGCAAAATGGTTATGTAAGGCTCGTAGCACGTGGCGTTCCGTAGTTTCTGCGAACCTCCCATGGGAAAACGGCGTGGCTTTATGTATGTGGAAGTGATAGCTTAGCATGTGTACTCTTACCTTTCATGCAAAATGGTCCTAGGTTGATCCCAGTCCGCACCACGAATTCGCTAAATTTGATTATAACTTGCATTAAAGCTGAAGGAAAAACTTTGCATATAAACATATGGACCTGAGAGAGCTTTAAAAAGTATCAATTTCTTCAAACATTTGAAGTTAGACAAGAATCGCTCCGTCTATACATTGTACCATTAACTATAAACTGTAACAAAATAGGACAACCAGGAACTCGGCACTATGTTTGTTCAAGGTCTTTGTGGTCATAATGCGAAAACATCGATCTCATCATCTAAGGGGTCAAAGAAGTTTGAATAATTAGGATCTATGAAAGAGTTAATATATCCTCTATTTTATATAACAGATCCTCTTCAGAACAGAGCCTCATCGGTCTAATGATCGCAAGCGCGGTATGGAAATTCTCAGTAGCAGCATGGAGACTGGAACTGTGCCCGGTAGATGGCAATAAACTCGCCTCTTATCAGGTCCCATGTAATAGGATAGCCAATTACCATCTGACCATAATTCTGAGCTGCTACTGAGAATTTCCAATCAGAAAAATCCAATAACAATTTGCCCAACGCGATAATTAAACCCAGGACACTCTCTACCGTCGCGCTTGCGAATATTAGACCAGGCAGTCATTCTAGACATTATTATTACTAAAAGCTTCTTCTACCCCACTTCTGGGCAAAGTACGGCCTCTACACTTCTAAACATTCTACTTATTCACTGACATTTCAAGGGTACCGACCCTTGAAATGTCAGTGAAGTATTTGAGCACATGCTGTATAAACAGGATTCATTAAGTCCAATCTTTGCCGCCAAAGAGATGTAGCAATCAAGGACTATTGAAGACGACATCCTGCTTTACGAAAATTAGCTGTTAACACTGATGGTAACTAAATGACTGGCTTCGTGTATTGTTGCTGGAATGTGGATTGGTTGAAGTTCAGGTTCCTAAAGGAGTCAAGTTTAAATTAACAGTTATTAATTTATTTTGTGTTAAGATGATTAAAATATTTAATTTTGTTGTTTTTACTTTCAGACTACAATCGGTTTTGGTGATCGCGCAATTGATGAAGAATGTCCAGAGTCTATATTTCTGTTCATCATGCAGGTAAGACACGTTATCGTACTTCACTATCATCATCATCATCATCTTCATCATATCCCCTGAACTGTCATGGTAATTCTCAAGATAAATTTTGTATGAAGACGTCAACGGTTTTTATTTTTTTTTAATATATTAGTCTGTATTGCCTGTTTTGTTGATGACGTTATTCAGTCCTCGTGTAATAGAGCGAGATTACCATCAATCAGACACAATTCCAGTCTTCCCGAGAATTCCCATACAAAAAATCTCATAGCACTGCTCGGCTAGGTAATCGAAAACAGGACTTCACTCGTTAGTCGCGCTTTCGACCGCTAGGCGAATGAGGTCTGCCTCAAATGAAAGAAAACATATTTTTACTAACAAATATATTATTAAATAACATATTTTTAAATAAGTATTCTCACTAATGAGTAGACAAACTGATTAAACATAGCAGATCACAACATAATTACATAATTAACACATATTAGTTACTGTGTATAATACATAATATTATAATGAAACATCTGTGATACACTAGGTAATAGATTACAGTATATTTACTAGTATGAAGGCCATGTCTTTGTTAACTGAAATAATAAGCAAGCGCGTAATTATGTCACTTCGTCAGCTGGTAAAATCATTGTAAATAAAAGGGAGCAATTTTCAGATCTTGTGACAACTTGCGCCATCTAGATTGTTAAATAAGAACTTTTTAGAAGTAATGACATTATCCGTCACTAGATGGCGGTAGTAGTATAGTTTATCAACATCGTTATGACGTTAAGTGGTTGCAAACGCGACTGCTGAGCGTGAGGTCCTGGGTTCGATTTCCGGGTCGGCAAAGTGTTATTGGTTTTTCTATATGGAAATTCTCAGTAGCACGTAGTCTGAAACTATGCCCGGTAGATGGCAATAGGCTCGCTCCCTATTACATTGGGCTTAATAACAGCATTGACGAAAATTGGATGTAGAATAGTACACCTCTGCCCAAACCTTCGGGGAATAAAAGCGAGATGCTATGTTAAGTTATGTTACATCGTTGAATGAAATACTTTATAATGTATAGCCTTTTTAATACTCTGTCTCTTTCAGTTGATCCTCGGCACTGGTCTTTCTGGCGTGCTCACTTGCGTGGTATACGCTAAACTGACGCGGCCAGAGAAACTGTCCAGAGATGGCGTTGGGTTCAGTAAGAAAACCGTGGTGAGTTTTTTTTTTACTCTAAAATTATTGAGACTTTCATTGAAGCCAAAACTAAAGCTGACGAAAAGTTCCTACTTACTTGGGTAAGAGTTCAGGGATTAGAGAGTTCGAGAAACTAACGAAGAATTTGATATATCTACCTAAGACAGTCTGTAAAAGCACTGGAGAGAGAAATATTGAAAGAACTTCATCAGCTACACCGACAAGAGCCAGGCTCTTAAATAAGAAGAAGACAGTCTGTATAATGATAGCTTGTGATCAAATCCTGTTTGTAGAGAAGAACAAAAGAAAATATGCTGTTTGCAGTCCATGAATAAGCCACAGAGAACACGTAAAGACTGACACACCTTTAACCCACAGTCTTGTTAGTTGTAGTTTGAAATTTTGCTGAAATGGTCTTATTTGACATCGCTCTGATTGTTTTTGGACTTTTTTATTTATTGTTGATGGACACAAGACTGTTTTTGGAACTGAGTAGATATTAATCTTTTTTTGTTTAATTTTTGATTATTATTTTGTGCCTTAAGTATTGGGCCGAATAAATGTATTTTTTTGACAGAAATTGAATTAGAATTTTGACAGAAAAATCTAATTACACTTTGGCTGATCAGAGGATCAGAAATGCCAGGAAAGAGTATACAGGATTGACGCTACCTTTGATCATCGCACCCTGAGCAGTCGGCGTCTATACTACCATTGTTGAATTATCTTTCCACTACGGTGACTCGAAGGAAGTAGAAAGAAAGAAAGAAAATACGTTTATTCGGCCCAATACTTAAGGCACAAAATAATAATCAAAAATTAAACAAAAAAAGATTAATACCTGCTTAGTTCCAAAAACAATCTTGTGTCCGTCAACAGCGTCAAACAAGCCCAATTGAGCAAAATTTCAAACTACGACTATTGGGCCAATGAAGCATACGAGTATAGTTGAATTTAATAACGACTAGCTTAGCCAAGTTACTTCTTATTAGCTATCTGGCAGTGAAAGTCGCGTCAAACTCGGTCCAACCATTTCGGTGATTAGCTAGAACAAACAGACAGACAGACAAAAATTGTATAATTTTTTTTTTTTGTATAAGTACCGTATATTCTTTCACATGCATTTTACTAAATGCATAAAAGAGCTGTTATTTTGACATTACAAACAGACACTTCAATTTTATATATTTGTATAGATTACAAATTCATTTGCGCTCCAATAACACATCGCACCTACATTGCGAACGTAGCGCGGCAGCAAATACAACTTTGTATTACCAAGCCGTTTTTGCCGTCGCGTTGCTCCAGCAATCTACGGATGGCGTGTTTTTGAACCGCAAATAAGGTTGGTAATCGTTATTCAATTCAATAAATTGAAATAAAAAATAGTAAATTGCTTTATACTTTTCAGATCAGCATGCGAGACGGTCGCCTCTGCCTGATGATGAGGGCCTGGGACCTCAACTACGATCATATCATCAGCTCCGAGTTCAAAGCACACTTCGTTAACACTTACAGGTGAGAGAAACATAGCATCGCGCCTGTATCCCTGAAGGATTAGGCAGAGGTGTACTATTGTGCACACACATGTCGACAAAGCCGTTATTAAGTCCCATGTAAGGGGCGAGCCTATTGCCATCAACCGCGTGCAGATCCAAACTCTGTGCTGCTACTGAGAATTTCCACAGAAAAAAACCCAGACACACTTTGCCCGAACCGTGAATCGAATCCAGAACCTCAAGCACTTTTACGTTGTCATGGTAACACATCAACTTGAATATCTATTTACGGTAAGATTAACTTGAGGGCTCGTAGCCATGTAGGTACCGCGCAGATCAGTAGATATGCGAGGTTCAGTAATGCTTGCTGCGATCAGTCCTTGGATGGGTGACCGTTTTTCACACACGAGAAAGGCATGAATGGGGTTTCTCGGAGAGCACGTTAAGCAGTTGGTCCCGAGTCATACTAATACTAAAGACAATGATTACTACGACTAATTAAAATTATTCCTGTATTGTATTGCAACGTTCAATGTATTATCCATTGCGCTTCCAGAACTAAAGAAGGCGAAGTGATACGATACTACGCGCGCAGTCTTACTCTACAACAGCGGCAGTTCCTGCTCTGGCCGGTCACACTCGTACACGTCATCGACGCCACAAGCCCGCTCTTCGGATACACTCCTGACTTGATTGCTCATAATAGGTGAGTTTGACAGTCGTTACGGGTGTCAACAGATCAAAAAGTCTGACAACCAGTCTAACCTTAGAGTATCAGTGTCTCCCAGTAATTGTGTGGCGGAGGTCAGATGACAGTCGCTCCGTGTAAAATATTGATATTCAGCCGCAACAAGTTGATAATAGGCAGACAGATAATATTAACATAACATAGTACCTATCACGCTTATATTCCCCGAAGGGTTAGGCAGAGGTGTACTATTGTACACCCACATTACGCCAATGATTTTATTGAATCTCATGTAATAGGGGGCGAGCCTATTACCATCTACCGACCACAGTTCTAGACTCCGTGCTGCTACCGATAATTTCCATTCAGAAAAATCCAATAACACTTTGCCTGACCCGGGAAACGAACCCAGGACCTCACACTCGGCAGTAGCGCTTGTGACCACTAGACGAACGACACAGTTAAATAATATTATTTAGACCATAACAACTCTGCGTTATAAAAACAGGCAACTATACAACGTGACCACTAAATCACTGGGTTTGATATCAAGAGCACTTTTTATAAAGAATTATCTTTTTCCTCCACAGCTACGAGATTACAGTGAGTTTGAAAGGCGCGTCCGCATCGATGGGTACATTCACTCAGAGCCAGACGTCCTACCTCCCCAAGGAGGTGGTGTGGGGGTACCGGTTCCCGCCAGTCGTGAAGTGAGTTATATTGACTATCTTTACCCTTGAACATTTATGGAAGACTAGCTTCCGCCCGCGGCTTCGACCGCGTGGTTGTCGAACCCGTACATTTTCCCGGGATAAAAAGTATCCTATGTGCTATTCCAGACTATAATCTATCTCTGTGCCAAATTTCATCCAGATCCGTTCAGCCGTTCTGGCGTGAAAGAGTAACAAACATCCATCTATCCAAACTTTCGCATATATAATATAATAGTAGTAAGATTTGCACGTAGTACTGTCCAAATGTTCTTCACCATCCTTCAATAATCCTATAACAATCCGCAGTGTAGTCTGTAAACTACATAACCACATGTCTGACAGCCGCCTATTTTTCTTAGATTCTTTATGGTTCAGCCGCCTCTATGACTATCACAGTTTTGTCTTTGCCTGAACCACATGCTTGTAAATTATATCTGAAATAATCGCTTCTGTTTCTGTAAAAGTTTACTCTCTAGCAACTTTTACCCGTCAAAGTCAAAGACAAAGATTTTTATTTCAACTAGGCTTTTGCAGGCACTTTTAAAAAGTCGAGACTCTAGGCGCACAGTTCCAAAAGGAGTAGGTCCTATAGAGGACAGACCGGCCAGAAACATCATGGATACTCTCTTCAAAAAATAAAAAGTTAATTTACAATTAATTATCTTTAATTTACCATGGACCGACTGTGTGACAGCAAAGACAAGATTATTCATTATAGTTACACAATGGATGTGTTCAAATATGGTTCACGGAACAGGGCAATTTGGATCTTAGGAACTTGGGTTTAGATTGCATTTTTATGGACCGCCTTTTAACTTCTACCCTGATCAGAGAATTCGTGAACAGTATACGTAAAGAGTTTGCAGGTACAACACACACAAGCAGAAGTACGTGATCGACCACAAGAAGTTGGACATCCTGGAACCAGTTGATACTCCATGCGTCTGCGCAAGAGATTTGTATAGATCGTAAGTATTTTATAATCATGCGCCTTTTTTACCTAAAGAGAATCCTCGGGTGGTGTGGCAGAATCTTACCGTCTTTACCCGTGGTCCACTTCGACACCAGATAGTGGCCTTCGGGAACTTTTAGAAGACCTCACGAAAGCGTACGGGCGTGACACCCAATAAAAGACAGATATCGCGGAGGAGAAACTTCCTTCTGCTTACTGTGCTATGCAAAAGTAATAAACTCTTACTCGGGCTACTTTATGAGAATACCAGTAGGTGGCTACACCTATATCAATGAATACCAATGACCGTGAAGTCGCCGTCTACCCGGGAGCCGCTCTGTACGACCACAGAAGCCCCCTTCAGTGCGCTCGCGACCGACCGACTGACTTATTGTCAAATTTTCTCAATATTTTTGTATGAATATTTTTTTTTTTTTTTTTAAAACGTTGCCCCACACTAGATTTTCTCCTGTGTCGTGGGTACAGTTTACAAACATACATGTCACATGCACACACAACCAGACCCGAAACAACTATCTGTAGATCATACAAATATTTGTTCCGTGCGGGAATCGAACCCGCGACACTAAGCGCAGAAAGCTAATCACTTAGCCACTGCGCCAACGGTTATAATTTCTAAATAAATGATAATACCTAATATCACTTGTTGAACTTTCAAAATCTAATAAGATTTATAGGATTATACAAAAGCGACTGCTGGCTGACCCCTGTTAATTTGATGTAACGAATGTTCAAGCAGGTTCTTAGATTATCAGCCCACTGATTATCGTTGGTACTTAATCGTATGAGTTACAATAATTTAAATACAAATTCAAATATATTTTAATTCATGTAAACCATTTACAGGCACTTATGAATAGTCAGGCTCTAGTTGCCACGTTCCAAAGTGTTGATTTCCAATGGAGAAGAACGGGCAAGAAACTCCATGGTTACTCTTTTTAACTCGGAATTAAATATGCAATATTAATTTATACATTGATCTCGAAAAACAATTATGTGAGTACAATGTAGCTTAAAAGAGTCTAACTTATGTAAGTCTGAAACTCAAGCCTGATAGGTATGAAAAATATATTTACTTTTGATAAAATTGCCATGGTAGCTATGAGCTGACCAGTCCCAATAGACGGCACCGGTTCACGAGTATAACGCGTGCATCAGCGTCGCTTTGCTCAACCATATTTAAGTGAGCATGACAAACTCAAACTGCGAGACAGCTAAATAATATATATATAATTGTAACCCTTCCTTATGTATGTTGTTTGTAAATGGCGGATAAATAATTGCCAACCAGTCAAATTCCCCACGCTCGGTCAACGAATTACTGGTCGTGAGCGCACAATTACACAAATGCAAAGCAAATTTCGACTTCCTAGTGACAATATTCATGCTTAATGTTTTCTAAACTCTATTCCAGCTCTACCCCAGTGAAGTCAGAGCCGCCTCCTACCCCCGGGACTCCAGGAAACTTCAGTGACACTGTATCTGGGTTTCACCTAGAGAGGTCATCTTCATTCAGAAAGAAGACGAAAGCGTGATTATAGAGTACAAATTAAAATGTGTTTCCAACAAGGTTTAACATGGCGAGGATGTGGTACAAAAAGGATACGTCAAGGATATGGAGGGTCAAGATGACCCTGTTTTTCATTTATGTTTTAAAAGTATTTATTGGTATTTTTAAACAATGGATGGGAAATAAACTTACGGATTGGTTCATTAATTAAAGGATTGCGGGACGAAAAACTGTACGCAAAACAAAACGAGCAGGGTCATATTGACCCTACCACATCCTCGCCGGGTTAAACACAAATTTGCAAGGATTAGAAATAAGAATAGGTGAATACGTCAATGTATTTTGTATCTTAAAAGCATTTAAAGGAGATTATTAGATTTTAATATCGTTGTAGAAATATTGGTGTAAAGATTGCGAGAACCACTGTGGAGGGTAAGACCTGGGTTCGTTATCCAGACTAGGCTGAATATAAGTGTTTTACTATTAAAGTATTCAAGTCAATATCTGTTAATTTATCTTTATTATTAACTAGCGACCCGTCCCGGCTTCGCACGGGTGCAATTTACTAATGAAGTCATATAAAAATACCATCTAAATTTCCGACGTAATCGGCCGATTTTCCAAAAAAAAAAATCTAATATATAATATTATTACAATAAAATATCTTTCCTATTATTGTCTGTAGTTATAGTATAGTTGGTGCACAGGTTGAGCGATCGACTGCTGCGCTACGTGTCACAGGTTCGATTCCCGCACGAAACAAATATTTACCTTGACCTACAGACACCTGCCAGTGTGTCCAATCGCACCAACGATACAGGAATTATTCCAAGTGGGGGCCGAGTTTAAAAAAATAAAGCTATGTAAATCGATGTTAAACATACGGTTTCAATTAAAATTCATCATCATCATCATCAGCCAGAAGACGTCCACTGTTGAACGAAGGCCTCCCCTAAAGGGGGGGTTTGCCATAATCCCCACGCTTGGCAGGCGGCTTGGGGATCGCAGTGGCTCACCGATTAATGAGAGGACGCTGCTGCCCGTCCTCCGGTGTCTGGCCGCAGTTTTAAGACGTACCCGGGTCAATTAAAATTATGTCAGTATTAAATTAAACAATACCTATGTTATGGAAAATTTGAATTCAATAAATATATTTTTTTGTAAGTAATAAAATTGACGTTTTATTGATCTAGTGGTCGGAAGCGCGACTGCTGATTGTAATCATTTGTGTTCGATTCCCGGGTCGAGGAAATTGTTATTGGATTTTACTGGTGATGGAAATTCTCAATAGCAGCACGGAGTTTGAAACTTCGCCCGGTATATGGCAATAGGCTCGCCCCATATCAGGTACATAAGACTGACTAATAGTATGTGAAAAATGCGGTCGTACAAAAACACCTCTGCCTAACTCTTTGGCGTATACGGGCGTGATGCTCTACCAGTCTTGTAGGTCGACTTATCCTTACAACCGACTCCGCGACCAGTTATCAAAACCAAACTGACAGATTTAACAAATAAGTCAACGCTCTTTAAAGATTCTAGGCCATAATTAGATCAAAACAACTAGTACAAATATATTTGTTTCTTATCTACGGATAAAGGTGTGCTCGTTATCTTAAAGATAACTATTGTAGCGAAACAGTCCTGTACTGGCTTTTGTGTATCACTAGTGTTAGTTCAAAATACCTGCTAATATCTATATTTTAAATTAACTGACTCTAAATATTAGGACGGTGAAGTGAGGTTTATTCTGCTAATATTGGCTCCAAAAGATGTAAAGCAAAAGAAGTTTCTCTTTAAAGTGATGAAAAATCGAATGTGATATAGTGGTGGTACTGATAACCGAATCAATGTTACCTACTTTATTTATCTGACAGGAAAATCTTTGCTCACATAATAAGAAAAAAGACGCAATACAGTGACTATTATAATTGTTCTAACGGGCCCTTTTAGGGATCTCGACAACAGTGCCACCTACCGGGTCCAACTTTAACTGACAACCATCCAGGTGACAGCATAAGTACAAAAGAAAATCATCAAAATCGATCAAGCCGTTTAACAGGAGGAGAATTACGAACATACACACACCGGAATTTTATATGTAAAGATGTGAGTAAAGTGTATTTTATAAAGAACTAATAAATTATTGTGAGCAGTGATAGCTTTGCTTGCCTTCCATGCAGGAGGGTCTGTGTTCAAACCCGGCCCGCACCTCTAACTTTTCGGAATTATGTGCGGATCAAAATTTGATTATCACTTGCGTTAACGGTGAAGGAAAAACATCGTGAGGAAACCTGCACACCTGAGAGGGTGACATAAAGTTCTTGGTGGTGTGTGTAGTCTGCCAAACCACACGGGCCAACGTGGTGGACTAAGGCCTAACACTTCTCATTCTGAGAAGATACCCTTGCTCAACAGTGGGACAGTAATGGGTTAAATTTATTTATTATTATATTTAGTAAATTATTCAATGATTCTAAAACGAATATCGTATAAAGTTCTAAAAATCAATATATTTTCAGAGAACAAATTACAACAGAACCACTTAATAATTTGAAACACTAAACCTTCCCCTTTCAAAAGCATCAAATACACATCCAAAAACAATTTCGAATCTAAACAAACCGATGCAAAACTTCGATCATCTGAAAATGAACTACGAACAATGCGAGTCAAGACGAGGCAGTCGAAGTCGAGCTTTAGAAAGATCTTTGAGCTACTCAGAAGCTATAGGCAACGGTTCAGGCAGATCCTCGATAGAAATCGCCAGCATCAACCAATCAGATGTCTACGCAAACGAGGAGCTGAAGAAACAGTACAGGATATCACAAACTTACGTTGAAGGAAAAGAAATTGCCTTTCCATCTGTAGTCACAAATGTAGATACAAAATATTTGAGAGTACCTATTGATGAAAGTTCACAAGACTCTTCTATATACTCCAGTGAAGATGAACACACAGATCATGGGCTGATCATGACTATAGATGTTGAAACAAGTAGCCCTAAAGATTCTGATGCGACTAAACCAATGTCGGAAGATTCAACCTTGCCTATTGCAAGCTCTAGTGTTGATACTAACACAGAGAATATTTATGACACAATAGAGACTGTTGGGACTCCTGATAGTATTTTTGATGGGAGGGAGACGATGTATGGTCAGTCAAGTCAGGGGCATTCTACTCCTTACAGCAGAAGAAAGAAGAGGAGTACACATAGGTATGTGGAGTTCTAATTTCTTGGTTCTGGGTAAAGGGCCGTTTGGAAGTGTAATTAGGTGTAGAGGCCACTAGAGGTAGCTGTGGTTTGGCAAACTCCGGGCTGCTAGTGAGAATTTATTCTAAGTCAAAGTCAAATATTTTTATTTCGAGTAGGTCTTTGCAGGCTCTTTCAAAGCGTTGTGACTCTAGGTGCACGGTTCCAAAGTGGGGGTAGGTCCTATTGAGAAGAGACCGGCAAGAAACTCCATGGATACTCTTTTAAAATAATAGTTTTATACTGGGTACAATCTTTAACGATAAAGACTATGCGTGTACAATGCCAGTCAATGCGCAAAACCATATTAGATAAATTCCGCTCTATTACGTGGGACTTAATAACAGCATCAGCGAGACGTGGATGCACAATAGTACACCTCTGCCTAACCCTTATGGGAATATAGGCGTGATGCTATGTTATGCTATGACAATTTAATATTATGGCCTTCGTTTCCGTTCATTAAAAACGATCAGTCATAATATTATGTTAACCCTGAATCATTTTATCGCAATTGATTTTAAAAGGAACCGTGAATTTGGATAAGATAATACAGAATGAAATATATCAGAAAAATTGCTAAGTAATGAATCAGTATTTACTTTACATATGTATATAACAGCTGGTGTTTACAAAGAGAATAAAGAAATATTGCAGAATTGCGATAAAATTAATCTTCGTTTACTTTACACTTATAATTATATCAGAGGAACAATTCTCGCGTGATTTAAAATCATGTCGAAATTGAGATTATCTCGAAACACACAAAGCGGTTAATACATCGCCAACTTTTTCCAAATTCTCGACTAGATGCATTCTCATTAGAGATTAGAAATTTTTTCTACGCGACTATTTCTATAGAGGGAAATCAGGGAGATGATATTATCTCTAAAAATGCTCCCTAGGCATTACAATTGAACAAGTAATGGTGATATCGAAGACAGCTCAGGGTGCGCCAGATGATCATAGAATTCGTCATTCGCGGAGACATCATCCTTCTATTAGCGTTACATACATCTCAATAATATTGTTCTTTTAGACGGAGACGTGGGAGACCAACTCGTTCACGACGAGTGGTGCTGAAGACTGGTGAAGAGAATGTGCCAGTCAGAAGCAACATATCAGCCAAGTCTATCAAGTACATGAGGGATATTGTTAACACTGTGGTAAGTGTTTTTATTAAAAAGTTCTTTAAACAAATCCTTCAGGCTAGTTGATATTACGAGACCAAGCCAAGCAATGAATTGTAGCATTATATAGTCATTGTAGCAGTAGAATTGTTTATTTATTGTGTATGCATTGTAACCTGTTCAGTCATTGTATTTATATCTAATGATTATATTACTTCTTATATATATGTATCACTTAATTTGATGAAGTTTTCTTTTTCTTTTTTTTTATGTAAAAGTACATTTTTGTTTGGTTTTGTCTTCAGTTAGTGTTAAATAGATTTAATTTCTTGTGCGCGTAAAAACTTAATGTTTAATGCAAATGACAGGGATCAGCTGAAAATCAGTGCTGTGCACTGTGCACAGCGAATACTGAGCTGCATCCCTTGCTACACATATTTGATGTCTCTCTTTTCTGTGCTTATATTGTGTTTTATATGTAATGTGTGTAGCAAAAATAAATTGTTTAAATGATATTTCTATTAAAATGGTGCTAATAATAATCGCAGCATTTTTACCATCTCATCGTCAGCTATCAAACCTATTCCCAATTATATTGGAATGGCTCCCAGTATCAGTATTTTATAGGGAACAATTGCCATATGACCTGCGCCACAGAATTACTGAGAGAGACACTCTTAACTTAAGGTTAGATGAATTGTTAGATTTTTTGACTTTCGTTACGACTATCATAGATATTCTTATGATACCCGAGACCGACTGTTTATCGTGCTTTCCGATGCCTAGTCGGGTCTTGATGTGTGGAAAACGATCAGTTACTGACTGCAGCGAGGACTGCAGCTATGTAGCTGTACGCATATTTCTGCTAGATTCATTGAAAACTCTCATAGTGCAAAGTATGATTGGAGTTCTCGCTTGACTCTGACAGATAGCGCTAGTTGCCACGTAGCTAGTAGAACACAATAGTAAAAGTATTTGCTCCCCAGATCAACAGCAAATGGCGCTTCATCCTGATGATGATGGTGGCCGCACACTTCTTGTTTTGGTTCCTGTTCGCTGCGATATGGTACGCCGTCGCCACCTCCTACCAAGACGACATAGGTGATGGAAAGGAACACTGTGTGACCGGCACTACGTCCTTCGCTGGACTGCTTATGATGTCTGTGGAAACTCAGGTAATTCTTCTGCTATCATGTCGGCACAAGCTACAACATGGGAATCGCTCATGCCGTAGTAGAAAGATTAGTGAGCAATGGTAGTGGTATCGAAACTCAAGGTGCCACGATTTCAGGGTACGGCACTCGTGGAGGCTCTTTCCTTTTACTCAGAATTATTAAATGAATTTAAGTAAAAAAAACTTACCTAGCCATTTATACAGACGAACACAACAGCTATATACTGAAAGACGTTCTATGATATAAATTAAATGTTTTGTATAATACTCTCTTGTCTTTTGTGAATTGCAAAATTCAGGCATAAAGCATGAGTGTATTATCAGTAGGCATTATCTGATTTGATATTCCAACTGATGGGACTAAAGCTTACTACCAGATAGGAATCAGGCCGTAATAGCAGACTGAGTGAAGTTTTTTTTATTAATTAAATCATTTTAAAGTTTTACTTGTCATTGGTTCTAGGAGAACTCGCGTCCTACATTAAACGATATATATTTTAAGTATGAATAGAACAAAATTACCGGATGAAACTACTATCTTTTCCAGATGACCATAGGATATGGCACCAGATTTCCCAATGAAGAATGTCCAGAAGCCATCATCATCATGGTGTTAGAGGTAAGCTAAACAGACTACTGCGACTATGACTAATAAGACTATCAATAGCAATATAGTCGAATATTGAGCACGAGATTGCGTAAACCCACCCATCATTAATCTGTTGTCTACAAGCACTTAGCTAGCTGAAGGAGTTAACAAGAAAACACTGAATGGACTCACATAAAAATATCCAAGTAACGCATGACCAGTTAATCTTATGGACAACGGCAATAGTTCGAGAAAATACTAGAATAAAGAAGATTCTAATCTTATTAATGTTATGTTCCAGATAGTAGCAGGCACTGCTCTCTCGGGAGGTCTCTCAAGTTTGCTGTTCACAAAACTAATCAGACCAAATCGACACGTTACCTCCGTTGGATTTAGTAGGAAAGCTGCAGTGAGTATTTTTCTTCTGATAATCTGAATAAAGTAAGAAGAGATGAGAAAGATGTGGTATAAACCGAAGGGCAAGTCGGAAGACGCATAATGCAAGACAAATAGTTGATTCAGAAGTTTTCACTGAACATATTTTGGATCGTTTCTTCGTTGGTCCAGTGGTCGCAAGCGCAACTCATCATCATCAGCCATAAGACGTCCACTGCTGAACGAAGACTTCCCTCAAGGGAGGGTTTGCCATAATCCCCACGCTTGGCAGGCGGCTTGGGGATCGCAGTGGCTCACCGATTAGTGAGAGGACGCTGCTGCCCGTCCGCCGGTGTCTGGCCGCAGTTTTAAGACGTACCCGGGTCAAAATATGATTGCAGTTGTCGCTTGACTAAGCGCAATTGCCACTCGTCAACTCTGATTCCCAGGTCGAGAAAAGTGTTATTTGCGCAGAGTTTGTGAACAATTGGCTCGCCACCAAATACATGGGACTCAATAACCGATTGATGAAATGTGGGGGTAAAATAATAAACCTCTGTGTTATGTTATGTTATCTTTTGACCAATAATAGAAGTCTGAATCTTCAACTGTAAGAATCAAACAGTATATTGGTAACAACTTTTTACAAAATCAAAAACATTGGTTAAAAAATGCTTAAAATGATCCTTGATTCCCCATGACACATGTTTTGTTAATAGTAGAGCGTGGTCAAACTGCAGTGTTATACATCACTTATATTTCCAGGTGTGTCGTAGAGACGGCGAGCTGTGTCTGCAATTCAGGGTGTGGGACTTGATGAACTTGCATCTCATTGGAAGCACCATCACGGCTTATATGCTCAAGCCTATCAAGTACAATGATTTATATCGTTTTATCCGTATCACCCATTCATTCATTCCCTTAATAATAAATAATAAATATTATAGATGTGGAATACCTTCATAAGCTTTTTATTATCTAAAGCACGTCATATTTCTCAGTCTGCTTATAATTAAATTAGATGGATCCAAAATTAAAGTTGTTTCGAATGACTGCTTTACAAAATAACTCTCATATCATATGGAATACGTAAAATCGCGAACTCTGTTATATAAGAGTTCTAAATAAATTTTGGAGTGGCGCAAGGCAGTATACTTGGCCCAACTGTGTTAATTCAAATCGTCTGACATTTCATAGTTAATAACCACCAATCTGACTAAAAGGATTAAAAGGATTAAACATATGTTAAGTGAAAATGTGTACCACGCTAATGTTGGCTAAAGACGACAAAAAGCTAATTTTCCTAAACCTTAGCGTGGGATGAACATTCTTTCCTAAGGCAAGGTCACCAGGTTAATTCATGATGTATATTGCCACATCTTCCAGAACTCTAGAAGGCGAGTTAGTCCACAACTACATCCACAACTTAAAGCTGAAGCAGGCTCGTGCGTTCCTTCTGTGGCCCATCACAGTAGTCCACGTGATAGACGCCGAGAGCCCTCTGTACGACTTATCTGCACAGGACATGATGGACTATAGGTATGAACATATCTTCTTCTATATCCTAACACCACACCTATAGGAAGGTTACTAAGAAAAAATGTCTACTTACTACAACCAAGACCAATTTGTAAAATGTTTTTAAATATTTCTTCTGATGAGTCCGCAGAAGCTGCTGTATGGGAATTGCTTATGCTGCAGTACAAAGATTTGCAAGTGTTATTGAAGTTGATTGCCCAAGTTATCCCAGGTGGTCTCAGAGTTAATCACTAGTGAAAGCTATGTAAAAGAAATATTTAAGTCTAAGTCCGCTATAATAACACCTTGAATTGAGGTCAATATTAACCCCCGAAATTGAGAAATATGAATGAAATGTCCCAGATTCGAGATTGTGGTCTGCTTGACTGGCGCGTCTAAGAACATGGGCACCACCACACAAAGCAGGACCTCGTACTTGTCCAAGGAGATCATGTGGGGATATCGGTTCAAGAATGTTGTACGGTAAGTATTACTAAACTACCTCTGTAGTGTAGTGGCTGGAAGCGCGACTGCTGATCGTAAGGTCTACGGTTTGATATCCAGATCTGATGAAGTCTAGTTGGGTTTTCTCTAAGGAAATTCTCAGTGACAGCTCAGAGCTTATAACTTTGCTTGGCAGGCAATAGGTTCGCCTCCTATAACATGATATCGGTATAATACGGATGTACTGTTTATTCTCTGGTTATAATGTCCTCCTGATCGATTTCGGTCACGGCGGCCAATCTCACCGGAGATTAGCCAACTACGCAGGAGATATTATAAAGCACAAGTGTGTGCTCAAACACAGGTGCTCTCTCTATTCCTTCACTCTCATAATCCGATGGTACGGCAATCCGACACGACCGGAGAGAGATCAGGCGCAGGACCAACGGTTTTACATGCTTTCGAGGCACAGTGTGCATTCACATACACGAAGACCCAGACCCGAAACAAATATCTGTAGATCATACAAATATTTGTTCCGTGCGGGAATCCCGCGACACCTAGCTCAGCAGTCGATCTCTCAACCACTGCGCCAACCGTGTCGTCATCGCCTCTGGTTAAGCCTTCAGTGAAAATAGTTGATGCTGTGCATCTTTATGTATAAATATCATAGGTTTGTATAAGGGAAGGATCACTACAACCCACTACTGCAAAACATGCATAAATTTAATAAGTTCTAACGTCCAGCTGGCATATGACGTCAAAACTCTCAAGGAATTTGATGAGAAGCAGCTGAGTAATTGTATTGAATATTAAGAAGACGAATATTAATAAGTTAAAAATAAATAAAGTTAAATAAACCAAGTATTGTTTGTAATGTGCCAGTTTGATCGTCGATGTTAATGAGATCATACCCCAAAAAACGTGACTTTTAACCAGATGGCTTATGTTTGCAGTTTAAAATCATGAGTAATCTGTTACTGCTTGTGGTTTAGCTTTAAAAACCTTTGCACGAATTTAATAAAATTATATAAATAAATAAACAAGTTACTGTTCCACTGCACACGGGCTTTGTCTTAGCATGATTCCTCCACGCTGGTCTTCTGCGTATTGGCAAACAATACACACCATTGAGAAAACGGCATCGACGGCACGGTTGGCGCAGTGGCTAAGTGATTAGCTTTCTGCGCCAGGTCTCGTGGGTTCGATTTCCAATCGGAACAAATATTTGTATGATCTACAGAAAGTTGTACTTGATACAAAAGATATCTTAGAGAGGGGCAAAGTTTTAAAAAATTCGAACCTTCTCAATTGTGCAGGTTTCCTAACGAGGTTTTCCTTCACCGTTAACGCGACTGATAGTTTAATTCTGATCCACACATTATTCCGAAAAGGCTGAGATGCACGCTGGCTTATCAACATATCCTTCACTACTTACTTCTCTTCTTCCACAGGTACAGCAAAAAAGAAGAAGCCTACAAAGTTGACATCGACAACTTAAACACAGTAGAACAGGTGGAGACGCCCCTCTGCAGCGCCAGCTACCTGAAGGTTTTCGAAGAAGACCTCAAAACTTCCACCAACCCACTCTCCACTCCAATCATGTCTGTTTCTCCTACCGACTTCTCCCTACAAGAAGACTCTTCCACTCTGTCCAAAGTAGAAGATTCTCTGGCGTCTTCTCCTACTTTTAATAGAACTGGAACGCAGAGGAGTTATGGTTGGAACTTCAAGAGGTTTAGGCCGGAGAGCTATACGCAAGCATTGGAGAGGCAGGAGGTGAAGGAATAGAGAAAAAGAGAAGCAGGAATTTAAAAAAAGAGAGAAAAATAATAGATTTTGATCGGGGATTATGGGGACCAGTTCCAACAATTTTATACAATGAAAAAGACGAATTTGTATGACTGCTTAACGTGCTGTCTCGATATGATTAGGACGGTCACCCATCCAATAACCGACCGCGGCCAGTACTGCTTAACTTTGTAGAATTATATGCCCTGTAACTATAATATTTAGCTACAATCCTCATTGTACGCCACTATACTTAATTATAATAGCAAAATGTTGCATGACTACACAAATAATTATTTCCGTCACTAAAGGCGAAGCTACATGATATTAAAATATGGTTATATCAATTATATTGTTAAATAGATTTAAACTAAATATTATTTTTATTATTATATCCCAAGGGGGAGTTTGCCATAATCCCCACGCTTGGCAGGCGGCTTGGGGGTCGCAGTGGCTCACCGATTAGTGAGAGGACGCTGCTGCCCGTCCTCCGATGCCTGGCCGTAGTTTTAGGACGTACCCGGGTCAGCAAAATATACAGGCCTAGTATTGTAGTACTATGAAGAATATTGCTCAATTTAATAAACATAGCATAACATAGCATCACGCCTGTATTCCCCAAAGGGTTACGCAGAGATGTAATTCAACATATCGTCGATGCCATTATTGAGTGCCATGTAATAGGCGAGCCTATTGCCATCTACCGGACACAGTTCCAGACTCTGTGCTGCTACTGAAAATTTCCATACAGAAAAACCCAATAACACTGCCCGACGTGGAAATCGATCCCAGGACCTAACGCTTAGCAGTCGCGCTTGCGGCCATTAGCCCAATGTCTCTACCTTACCATTTGACGACACAGTTGGCGCAGTGGTTAAGCGATTAGCTTTCTGCGCTATGTGTCGCGGGTTCGATCCCCGCACGGAACAAATATTTGTATGATCTACAGATAGTTGTTTCGGGTCTGGTTTTGTGTCTATGTGACATGTACGTTTGTAAACTGTACCCACGACACAGGAGAAATCCTAGTGTTGTGCAACGCTTTTTTCAACAACAAAAAAAAACAAAATCACCTTACCCCTCGAGAAATACAAGCGTGATGCTATATCATGTTATATTTTATATAGCTTTATTTTATTTCTAGTCTTCATTTTTTAGTAAATAGGTATGTATGTACATGTATTTTTTTTTATGCTCTATGTACTGGTTGTCTGTGAGAAATTGCCTTTTAGCGATAAGACCGCCATTTGTACCCCCTGTGTGAATTGTACTGTATATTTTGCTTTGGTGTACAATAAAGAACAACTATCTATGTATAAAAACTATGTTTTTATGAGTCTTTTATAACTGTAACTACTTATTTAAAATTTAATACATTTGTCTGTTTAGTTCTTAAGATGCTGTGGTCTACTATAATTGAAGGAGTAGATACACCAGAACCATACTAATATAAAAAATATATATATATATAAAATAAACTAGTTATTTTTAACTAGCTTTTGCCCGCGACTTCGTACGCGTGGAATTTAGAATCTGATATTTTCCTGCGGTAAAATGGAGCCTATATTTTAAGTTAGACCTCTAGCAATACATCGGTGAAAACTGCATTAAATTCGATGCAGTAGTTTTGCGTGATGCATGTACAAACATACAGACAGACAAATATTCTAAAAACTGTTGTTTTGGCTTCTGTTGCTCTGATAAAGACCCCCCATATTAGTTTTTCTCAATATCTATGATGTACAGACATCGGCCTTTTATAATTTTATTATATACATACTTTGTTGGAGATCCTCAAACTAAATAAATAAAAGGCGGGGTGAATTCTCAAAGCATTTTTAACCATTAAGAATTTCAATTGTTTTTAAAATAATAATATTCTAAGTGCGTATATTAGTCCATATGTATATATAACTAGCTGTGCCCGAGACTTCGTTCGCGTGGATGTCGGAACTTAACAATGTATTTTTTAGTGAGACCAAATGCACTTAACCCTACTTTTTTCTAAAATAAAATATTTTTTCTAAAATAAAAGTAGACTAAGTTACTCCTTATTACATCAGCTACCTGCCAATAAAAGTCTCGTCAAAATCAGTCCAGCCATTTCAGAGATTAGCCTATACAAACAGACAGACAGACAGACAAAAATTGTAAAAAATGTTATTTTGGTGTATGTACCGTATATATATTCATATGCATGTAGTAAAAAATGGTTATTTCAATATTACAAACAGACACTCCAATTTTATTTATATGTATAGATGATTAGGTATTCAAAATAATTATGCATACACAATCAATATATCGCGTCAATTACACGTACTAATAATTCAGGTATGTGTTTTTTTTACATTCCGAATGTAATCAGCTTTGCCCGGACAATGCTTATTTAGCACCTCCTGCGCACTTTGACCATTACAAATACCAAAAACAGTATTATTTTTGTATTTAAAATTCACACAAAGAAATGGAATCGCCGACAAAATAATCACACCCTTGTCATACCATTTATCTCTCTTTAATACACCCTGTATAAACAAATTAACCGAAACACCGTTATATGCGTGTTTTAATAATATTTATATAAAAACAACATCTGTACAACAGAGGTCGATCACCCGGCGCCTGCGTCGTTTTTTTCACGCCATTTGTTTTTTTTATGTCAAATTATTTATGCGTATAATTTGTCTATTAATACCATATGGAGATTTTATGGGAAGAAAGTCAGTGGGAGACCTAAATAATCTTCTACTGTTTGCAATATTGTTTTGTTTGTATAATTTAATTATTTTTACTATTACCTTGTATCGGCAGTGATAGCCTAGCGGTTGAACGCTTGCCTTCCATGCAGGAGGGTCTGAGTTCGAACCCGGCCCGCACCTCTGACTTTTGGGAATCATGTGCAGATCAGAATTTGATTATCACTTGCGTTAACGGTGAAGGAAAACATCGTGAGGAAACCTGCACACCTGAGAGGGTTCCATAAAGTTCTTGATGGTGTGTGTAGTCCGCCAACCCGCACTGGGCCAGCGTGGTGGACTAAAGACTAACCTCTTCTCGTTCTGAGAAGAGACCCTTGCCCAGTAGTAGGACAGTAATGGGTTGAATTTATAATTTATTTATTAATTGTTCCTTGTATCAAACCACTGTTGGGCAAACGCCTCCCTCATGATTTCAAGACCCTTCGGCCTGGAGCCAGTGTGGACCTTTCATTATATACTTTTGTGGACGACCGCGACGCCTTCACCGTATCAGAGCTCCGACGACGTTTGGCACGGAGGCTAAGCGATTAGCTTTACGCGCTACGTGTCGCGGCTTCGATCCCCGCACGCAACAAATATTCGTATGATCAACATATAGTTGTTTCAGGTCTGGTTGTGTATGCATGTGACATGTACGTTTGTAAACTGTACCCACGATACAGGAGAAATCCTAGAGAGGGCAACGTTTATTTAAAAAAAAAAATGAACTTGATACTCAGCAAAAAAAAAAAAACTATTATACCGAGACAATAATTTCCGCATTTTACACCTTACACAGTCGAGCAGTAGCAGAGCTTGTCTTCTGTCGTCTCGGCACAAGTTTTTTTATGAATCGTTTGTGCCGTAGTGCCGTACTGAAAAGATTAGTCAGTCAGCAATGATTTATCGAGGCTGACTGCCAAGGGAAAGAAGATCTCAGATTTTATCACTCGTGGCAGGTTCTCCTTTGTAGCAAGCACTACTTGCAAAAACACCCTGTAATCACTGTCTCGCAATAAAAATATACTTTTGACTTTGACAAAAGAATATTGAGCAATGTGTGTCAAACCGATCGGACATGAGATAGACATTGTATTAACACAATCTCTTCATAGATCGAACAAAGAGATCGAAAGAGCGTTTGACCTACATGTTGCTTATCTTTTTTTGTTCTAATAATAACTTTTTTTATGAATAATAATTTTATTTTCTACGTCAATTCCATAAATCAATGTTCATATCTATATGTTTTTAAAATTGAAACTTATTTTTTAATTAAACATAGTTTTATTAAAAGAATATATACATTGAACCACCATAGCACGAATATCTTAAACTGTTTTTGTCATTTTTAGTATTTAAATAGAAATACCTATGATAAATATGATTAGTAGTTAGTAAAATATATATTACTAGCATCCGCCCGCGGCTTCGCCCTCGTGGATTACGAATGCGTGCATTTTGGCGCGGAGCCCCAAATCATTTTCTAAAATAAAAGTAGCTTCAGTTACTCCCTATAACATCAGCTATCTACCAGTGAAAGTCCCGTCGAAACCGGTCCAGCTGTTTCGGAGATTAGCCGGAACAAACAGACAGAAAGACAAAACTTAAAAAAAAAAAAAACTTGTAAATAACGTATGTTCATGTCATATGCATTTAGTAAAAAGCTGTTATTTTAACACTACAAATAGACATATCAATTATATTTATATAATATATTATATAACTAAATTTTACTAAGTCATATATTTCTTTTCATCCTGTACTCATAGCTACAGTCGACACAGAGTAAGAAAAAACACTTTATCATTTACCAACTCACCAACATACACTTAGATAACGATTGTAAACATTAGACATATACCTAATAATTAATTATATCATCAACCAAGTGCCTATCAACACTAAATGAGTATTAATTAATGTTTCCTTCGCATGTCCTATCATTTTATAATAGCCGTATCGTAATTGATAAAGCATTTTATAATTGTTACACTGTTATAGGTACTTACTGTAGCGAGTTGTCACAGCATAAAAATAGCCATTATCTCAAGTTAATAACTTGTGAAGTAGTCTCTCTCTCTCTCTCTTTAGTAGGGAATTATTATTTAGATAAAAAGCGTAACTCTGGTCCTCTTCTTTATCTCTTTGTTTTTTCCACGATTCTTCTCCTTGAACTGGTTGTATGAAAGAAATTTTGGAATAAGACCGCCATATGAAATCTCTGTTACATGCTATATACATTTTCATTCATCATCAATTCATTCAGTGATTTCTTTCTTTGTACTTTGTACCAATTACAATCAGATCCAGCAAGTCCTCTCTTGTCTCCCCCCAGCAACGCCCTAAGCCGAGGTTCGAGTCCCAATATGTAACACCCTTAGCAGTGTTGCTTAATATTATTTAATTTGCTCGGCTGGAGGCCCTTCTGGTCTCGCCATTTGCCCGGTTAAGCAGTAAAAGCTTCCTGAGCTAATTGCAAGAGACAACTCAAAAAAAAAACTTTGTTCCAATTTTATTTGGTGTAACGAATATTTTATCTATAATTTTGATGATTATCTCCGAATAATAAATAATAGAAATATCAGGAAATGTTGATATACTTAACCTATCATACTGTGAGTCGTAAATGTCATTCCCATTGACTTTGCTACCGTTTTTATTATTCAAGCCGATGTTTTGTCTGATTCCTGTATAGCGACCATATAAAACGAACCAGGAAGAGTCCATATTCGGACAAAAGAAATATTATCTAAATGTACTTTACCTTTTCAAGTGTAGAGAAACACAGTTTATCTCGATCATAAAGCTTAGTCCAGGAAGTATTTGTATACTTACGAACGAGTATTTTATCAGTGTGTAAGGCCTGTATGCGCCATGTTAACGAACCAACTAGTTTGACTCTCGCGTTCAAGCAAATCATATGAATCTTTGAATTGATGACACGGTTGGCGCAGTGGCTAAGCGATTAGCTTTCTGCGCTACGTGTCGCGGGTTCGATCCCCACACGGAACAAATATCTGTATGATCTACAGATAATTGTTTCGGGTCTGGGTGTTTGTGTGTGTGAATATATGTGTTTGTAAACGCACCTACGATACAGGAATTATTCCTAGGGTGGGGCAAGGATCTCTTAAAAAAAAAATAAAAAAAAAAATCTCTCCAAACACTCGTCAAACATTTTGGTAAACACTCGAATACGCTGGCAGATACGTAGAAAATTTGACAGTTACATAAAAATTTACAAATTATGAATGAACGAACTCATCGCCGATTAAATTTGGATTAAAATTAATAAATTGACATACTGCATTTAATCCAGCTATGGCAAGCAACTCAATTATTTGCAATAAAACAAACGAATTGAAACAACCAACTTGTAATTACCAACAAAACAATCCTTATCCCCTTTAAACAAAGTATATTATTCTGTAATCAATTATTCCAATAAAATTGCAGAAACTTATCAAACGTTTGGTAAATGTGCAACAAACCAGTTTAACTTGACCCCCCTAATAAAGTTAATGTACGGAAATGTGATATAAAAACCGTTTTATTATCGATTTGGAGGTATCAATTTATATGGGACGTGTTGTAATACTGACGGTAGCTGGTATCAGTGGGTCATTAGGAAAATTTTATACTTCCTTATATAGTTCAGGAGATCAAGGATTTTACTTAAACATTTTCTGTTTAGCAAAACAAATAAAATTCAATTTTTTTTTAAGGAATGGAAAGTTCTTAATATTGCATGGAAGTGTGGCTTTAATTATATAAAACCACTTGTCGAAACTGTGACGGCCCGGTTGGCGCAGTGGTTGAGCGATCGACTGCTGAGCTACGCGTCGTGGATTCGAGTCCCGCACGGATGAAATATTTGTATGACCAACGGATAGTTGTTCCGGGTCTGAGTATTTTTACATGTGAATATTTGTGTCAAACAAGATACGGGAAGTATTCCTAGTGTGGGGTCTCTTAAGTTCGTGAGGTCCGAGTGGTTTCCTGTTTAAAAAGATCTCAATGTGATGGGTGGACTCTTCCCGTGCCAATTCTTTGGCCTATCCTTTGTCCAAAGATCTAACATTTCCCTTTGCGCCAGAAGCTAGTCGTGCACATCTAGTGATAACGTACGTCGAATCGTTGAAATCCTTAAAATAGGGTTGAACTACACGATGACTGACGCATGCGCCCCATCTGTAAGGATAGGTCAGTTCAATTCTGTCATGGCACTGGCATTTTCCTTCAAAAACCAGTCAATGCGTTGACGTACATTGCTCTTACACATTGTGTCCATGTTCCATGAATTGTGTCACGAATCATATTTTAAAAGAGTAACCATGGAGTTTCTTGCTGATTCTTCTCCACGAAATGACACACTGATCTCGCTAATCGATTTTTAATCGGCTTTTTATGACCTATACGAATAAAAAAATTCTTTGTTTAGCCAAAAAGTCAATACATAACAAAAAAAAAATACCACAATATTCTAAGATTCAAACAGGCATCAAAATCGTGACCTAAACAAGTATTCGTTTAGTCTATCGCCTAAAACCGCAACTAGTCACATAGTATAAAAACATTTGCTCATTAAATAACAACTGGACGTGTACAAAAACAGCGAAATATGTAAATAACAAAATAAGCAATTGTTTGTGTGTGACATTATCACGTTTTTGTAACGTAACGCGTGTACAACACGGGCTAGCCGTAGAAATTAAATAATAATTTGAGGAACTGATCGAGGAAATATTAACCATCATGCCTCTAATAACCAAAAGTAAAGACAGAGGACTGGTTTTCGTGGAACCGTGAACAATAAGCCTTACGCATTTCTTTCCTGATTCGGATTGCGGTAACCGACACCGTATTAAGCACAGAGGCCCTAGTGTAAGTTTCTTTTGACAAATTCGATTTACTACATCGAACGCGTTCGGCGCTTCGATTCGTGGAGAGCACGAAACTGATCAATCGGAGCGCCGATCGCGTTCGACGTAGGAAATCGAATTTGTCAAAAGAAACTTACACTAGGGCCTCCGACCACTAAGTATATATAAATTAACAAATTTACTAGCTATATTACTATTTGCCTAATATAATAAAAATTTGGTAGGTACATATATAAATCTAATATTCGTAACTCTTGATAGATGTATTGTATGTATTTTGTACTTAGTATTAGATATTGATTATCTTAACACAGACAGTACAACAAAACTTATTCCCATTTGAATTTAGCTTTAATTCCATAATAATGTAAACCATTTACAGGCGGAAATGCAGACTTTTTGAAATATATATACAGGCTAAAAATATATAAATAAAAGTACAAACTGTTAAAAACGGGGAGGGGAAGAAATCGTAGTGCATCGTAAAATTCGTCCACATCGCTGTCAACGGGAAAAGTGCCCAGAACGCTGGCGGCATTGCCACGTTGTATGGCAATGCTGATTATTATTATTATTGAATAAATGTTACAGTACTCTACTAGACCAAATAAATATAAAAAATAAATGTTACAATTAAATTATTCAATGGTAAAGCCCTTGAAGGGATGTGAAACGCAGCAACAAAATCACAATCGATCGATTGAATCACATGAGTCACAGGATGAGTAATCGATATGCACCTACAAAGATGTGAGACAGGCTTCCGGAGTCCGGACTGATTGCTGAGTAAGGCTATTAATTTAGCCTTGTTATTGTCCAAGAGATAGGCAGATTTTATTTGTTTTTATCTAGTTGTAGTTTGAAACTTGAATTTCTTGTATATAGATTATATTTTAATTGGTTTATAGTATTAAATAATGTTTCAATATTACTTAAAAAATATTATGACTAAACTAGCAAATGAATTCATAGGATAAAACGATAGTTGCTCCAAAACGACACGTAAAAAAATGGAAAACCGTTAGTATATTTTAAAATACATTATGATAATAAATAGAAATCTAAATATTAAAACCTATTTCCTAGAGGAAACAGGAAAAGAGGACGAATAAAAACATCACATTTTCACTTAACTCCTATGTTTTTGTATGTATTTAAATTGTATAGGACTTTTGTCTCGAAATAAATAAATATATTTTATTGTAAGTTATCATCTTATTATTACATGAAGCACGACTGAGGATTTTAAAAATCCTTGAACATTTGTTTCCTAAGTCAGACAAAGCTGTAATTAGGTTTTTTTCTGAAACCATAATTATTTAATAAACAGTATAGTCCAGTACAGTATGGTTCAAGCGTTTTAAACTTTATTTACGAGAATTCAGAAAAACGTAGACTAGCGATGCCTGCTGTGAGTACGACATTGATTTAGTGGTCACAAGCGCGACTGCTGAGCGTGAGATCTTGGGTTTGATTCCCGGGTCGGAGTTCAAATCCAAGACCGGTCGGACCGGTTGGCGTTATTGGGTTTTTCTGTATGAAAATTCGCAGTAGCAGCACGGAGTCTGAAACCGTGCCCAGTAGATGGCATTAGTTTCGCTCCCTATTACATGGGACTTAAAAACGGCATCGGTGAAATGTGGGTGTACAATAGTATATAGGTAGTATTATGTTATGTACATATATATACAGGCTAAAAATATATAAATAAAAGTACAAACTGTTAAAAACGGGGAGGGGAAGAAATCGTAGTGCATCGTAAAATTCGTCCACATCGCTGTCAACGGGAAAAGTGCCCAGAACGCTGGCGGCATTGCCACGTTGTATGGCAATGCTGATTATTATTATTATTGAATAAATGTTACAGTGCTCTACTAGACCAAATAAGTATAAAAAATAAATGTTACAATTAAATTATTCAATGGTAAAGCCCTTGAAGGGATGTGAAACGCAGCAACAAAATCACAATCGATCGATTGAATCACATGAGTCACAGGATGAGTAATCGATATGCACCTACAAAGATGTGAGACAGGCTTCCGGAGTCCGGACTGATTGCTGAGTAAGGCTATTAATTTAGCCTTGTTATTGTCCAAGAGATAGGCAGATTTTATTTGTTTTTATCTAGTTGTAGTTTGAAACTTGAATTTCTTGTATAAAGATGATATTTTAATTGGTTTATAGTATTAAATAATGTTTCAATATTACTTAAAAAATATTATGACTAAACTAGCAAATGAATCCCCAGGATAAACGATAGTTGCTCCAAAACGACAAGTAAAAATATGGAAAACCGTTAGTATATTTTAAAATACATTATGATAATAAATAGAAATCTAAATATTGAAACCTATTTTCTAGAGGAAACAGGAAAAGAGGACGAATAAAAACATCACATTTTCACTTAACTCCTATGTTTTTGTATGTATTTAAATTGTATAGGACTTTTGTCTCGAAATAAATAAATATATTTTCAACCGACTTCAAAAAAAAGGAGGAGGTTCTCAATTCGGCTGTATTTTTTTTTTTTTTTTTTTTTTATGTTTGTTACTCGATTTCTCGAAGACGCCTGGACCGATTTCAAAAATTCTTTTTTTATTTGAAAGGGTATGCTTGTCATTTGGTCCCATTGTCATCAGGTCAGGACCTGATGGTGGAAACCCTGAAAAATCGAGGGCATCTCTTGAAAATTGTAGGCGAGCATGGGGTAAAAACTTGATATTTATGTGTATATCTGATGAGACTACAATACTATGGAGGTTTAGGGCAGATCTGATGATGGAGACGACAGAGGATCGAGGGAACTCCTCAACGGTCCATCTTAACTACCTCGTGTTTGGGCTTATTTTATTCGTGTTGACAAGATCTTTACACCGAGATGGGTAATGACTGCCACTGCAAGGTCTGTGATGCCGGTGCAGTACAGTTTAGGGAACTCCTTAATGGTTGATAGCAGCTACATAGTGTTTGGGCGATTATTCCGTCAATTAGGGACCGATTTTAAAAATTATTGTTTTGTTTGAAAGAGTATGCTTCCCATTTGGTCCCATTATCACCAAGTCAGGATCTGATGATGGGATCCTAGTGAAATCGAGGGATACCCTCAAATATTGTAAGACAAATAGCCCGTTTGAGCTTTTTTTCTTAATAAGTTAGGTATTGGCGTCTGAAAGTCATCATTTAATGATGCTGAGCTGATGATGGATGTCATAGTACTCCTCAACGGTAAAGAGTTAGGGAATAAAACTTCCGAGTTTGGGATCACTCGATATATTTTGATGAGTCCCGTATAAAACATTTGGTATAGACGGTCTGATGATGGAGCCAAGAGATAGATGGTGGAACTCTTCAGTAGCTACTAGTAAACCCCTCGAGTTTGGGCTCATTTTAAACCTCTAAAAGTCAAAACTATCACAGTATTAGTTACAATAGTCGTCTTAATCTTTTCATTTCTCGTAATGCGTTTTCATCATGTGGTCGGCTAAGTAATTTATTTGATTTTAAAATCATATAGTGCAATACCGTCTAAGGTTTTCACTCGACTTGGGGCAACATACATTTGACCTTTGTAAAGTTTTTCAAGAGAATCGTCTTTACTAGGTCTACCCATCACTCAAAATTGTAAAATAATTAAATTTTTTAACAAAAAAAAAACCGACTCCAAAAAACTCAAAAACAAAACTAATAACTAAAAAGCAAAAAATAAATCTTTTATTATACAATATAGTAGTTGAAGAATATTGAAGTCGGTGCCAAGTAAAACATGCAATGATAAACCGACACGATTGGCGAAGTGCATTTGTCGTGTCCGACGCATAATCCGCTCCGCACTCGACAATTTCTACGTGAACTCTACTTTTATGTTTTACTTGGCACCGATTTTATTGTAAGTTATCATCTTATTGTTATATTAAACACGAACTAGTATTTTAAAAAACCTTGAATATTTGTTTCCTAAGTCAGACAAAGCTGTAATTAGGTTTTTTTCTGAAACCATAATTATTTAATAAACAGTACAGTCCAGTACAGTATGGTTCAAGCGTTTTAAAGTTTATTTACGAGAATTCAGAAAAACGTAGACTAGCGATGCCTGCTGTGAGTGCGACATTGATTTAGTGGTCACAAGCGCGACTGCTGAGCGTGAGATCTTGGGTTTGATTCCCGGGTCGGAGTTCAAATCCAAGACCGGTCGGACCGGTTGGGGTTATTGGGTTTTTCTGTATGAAAATTCGCAGTAGCAGCACGGAGTCTGAAACTGTGCCCGGTAGATGGCATTAGGTTCGCTCCCTATTACATGGGACTTAAAAACGGCATCGGTGAAATGTGGGTGTACAATAGTATATAGGTAGTATTATGTTATGTAGGCTAGCGATATCAGCGCTGATTTTTCAACATATGTCGACTGAGACATGATCTCTGTTTTAAAATACAGCAACCTTATTCATCCTTAGTGGGATTCCCTAGCATGGAGTGCAGACGTTTGTATTGTAAATACGTCATTGTATTGTTAGATATCTATTCCTGGAACTCCTGGAGCCATAACATGCTACTATGTACTATATTCTTCCTGAGAACTTTTTGCTTACTCAAGCACCAAAAGAACGATAAGACCTACTTGTTGACCGTTTGCATGAGTATGCTCACGTTATGAGAACTCATGTTGTATAAATTAAAATATAGTATTTATATCACATCTATACATATAAATAAAATTGGAGTGTCTGTTTGTAATATTGAAATAACCGTTTTTTACTACATGCATATGAATATATATACGGTACATACACCAAAATAATATTTTTTACAATTTTTGTCTGTCTGTCTGTCTGTTTGTATAGGCTAATCTCTGAAATGGCTGGACCGATTTTGACGGGACTTTTATTGGCAGGTAGCTGATGTAATAAGGAGTAACTTAGGCTACTTTTATTTTAGAAAAATTCTTTTATTTTAGAAAAAAATAGGTTAATAGTTAAGTTCCGACATCCACGCGAACGAAGTCGCGGGCACAGCTAGTACATAAATATAAAGACTGATTAAAGGTACCAATATCTGGTAAACTATATGTAAGTAAATCAAAAATATTACTATTGATGTGCCTTATTCATCTAATGGCAAGTACTCCTGCAAATGACGGTTCAATCTTCGAGTGGGGCTATGTTATTGGGGTTTGCTGTTGGAAAATTTTCAATAGCAGCCCGGAATTAGCAATTAACTCGTATACTATTACATGGAACTTAACTAGTGCACCTCTGTAATCTTCGGGGAATACAAGCGAATGTTCCTAAGCCATTTGAATGCCTGTCTTCCTAAGAAAGATACCATAAACAAAAGATAAATCGAACAACCTACTTTCAACGCATACTTCTATAATCTGTTCCATATACGCATTTCAGTGAATATCATAATTCATATTTACATGGTGATATAAAATAGAAATCACATCGATATAGTTTATCTTATCGTTCTTAGATATCGGCAAAAGATTTGTAAATGGAAGATTTTAATGCGCAAATGAAATTCTCAGCACTTTCTTCTTAGCGAGTTGATGGCAGATTAAATTAGTTTGGCCCATAATAGCGCTTTCCGTAGCAGCCATTAACTCCTCCCGCGAGCAGGTAGTAGGACACGTGGAGTAGGGTGGAAGGTGGGCCATTGGCTGCTGGGAGACGCCACAATCGCATTGGAGGTCTGAGCCGTATGTGAACCCCCACTTGTGAAGGTTATCTTTGCATCGGCCGAGTAATTCACAAAGAATCAGTCAGTGCAATGGATACATAATCGAAGCCAAGGATGAAAATAAGGATGAGGATAATATTATGAAGAAACCCACATGATAGTGGGTGAAAGCTGTTAGGCAACCTTCTGATAAGATCAACTCGGTCGCCTATAATAAGCAGCTATAAAAACAAAATAAAACGCTCACTCGGTCACCTATTGAATAGTGAGACACAGAATAAGAGACTTGTAAGTTATTTTCCATAAGAATGACCTTCTAAACAACCGCTTTGAATATTCATAAGTGCTTGTGAATGATCGTCATGAATAAAAATCTTTTGACTTTGATTCTATAAAGAAACAACTTTTGAACATAGAGAAAACAAAACAATAAAAACATCACTCAATAGTTTCCTGAAGAGAAAGCAAACAACGTGATTTTATACATCATCTATACGACTGTTTCATTATAACGGCTAAGAATTCCTTATAAACACTATTCTGATCACGTCTTGTTCTAGCAAATAATACAAAAAGGATCGTGTCTGTCGTATACACGATCGTGAGGATTTTTTTTACAGACAGTGTATTATAAGACGCGTATTGTTATAGGTTTGATATAGTGACATTCCATAGATCAGTACCTCTATCACGAGTTTTCTAACTATTTACTATCATAGTAAAGTGTATTTTCATGATAGCGATTTTAGTTCTTAACTTGGTTACATTAGGGATTAGAGTCGCTTATGTGACATATGTGTCATAGTTAAGTTTTGATTTACTATTTACGATAATACAGAGATGTCATGTTAGCGACTCTAATCCCGAATGTAACCAAATTAAGAACTAAAATCGCTTGCATAAAAATTTACATTTACTATGAAAGTAAATAGTGAAAAACTCATAATAGAGGTACAGTATGGGTTATGGCACTTTATTTTGTCACTAAGTTAGATTTTTTGGCTATTATCAATTCAGGTGATTGGATGTTTGTTTGTAACTCAATCAAAGCTTAATTTTAATTGGATTGGATCAAGTATATCAACAAAGGTATATAGTGGATAAGATCTGACACACATTTCATCCGAGACGTTGGCTTAATTTTTTTTACCTATTTAACTATTTTAGAGATATTCTGTCCATCTATAAACAGAGTCACTAAATCTCGACTGCAAGCGGCCACTAGTTGCTTGTCAAGCTATATATCTAATATGATATCTTAAGAATCCGGAAAAAATTGCTTGCTATATCCGCCATGTTTTCCGTTCCACATGACCAATATTTTTAAATAGTAACTATAAAGGTTATTTTTTATTATTTTCCTTGGAAGGGTGTTTAGTACCTATATGAAATCAAAATTGATTTCGATAAAAAAAAATACTTAGTATATCTTTTCTTCGCGCTGCGGACAGGTCAACAGCTCAGCTAGTGATATTTGAAACTTGAGATAAGTATTATGCCACATTTTAGGTCAAGGATCTGTGGCACATAAAACGAAGGGATATCATTTTTATGGTCTCCAACCTTGGCATATTAGATGGTGGAAATATTCCATTATTATTTATTTATTTATTGAACAAAGTGATACAATTTTTCTCTTAAATCTATTTCGCCAAACTGCATGACAGTTTGTTGGCGAATACTGAGCACTCACTTAAGCTTATACTCGTAACAATATCACTTTAAATCGACATATGTATAATACATTAAGTTAGTTTTAAATTACTTATAAATATAATTATATATTAGGTAAGTTTATTGACATTAAATCCGTGCAATTTACATGTTTATTTTTACATCAAATGCATGCAGTAGCAGTTGTTTTACTTTATTTTTAAATACATTTTTAGACATTTGCTCTTCTTCAATTGACATTTTATTAAACAATCATGTTTTTAATAATGATGTGGTAATAATTCTGGAACACGTGTTGTTCTGAACAATTTCATCCGATCTGTTTTTTTCTTGTCACCAATTAAAACGTTTCCATAAAATGTTGGCGCCATCTGTCTGTCAAATTATTTTAATTAAGTGTTGATTTATTTTCATGTTTTTAATTATTGTATTTTAATTAGGTATATTTGTGAATTATTTAGCGTTAAGCGGAAAGAAATACCTGAATGTTCCAAAATTGTTCGTCTGTGTTCAGTGCTCATTACTCAGTTGTGGAATCTATCTTTGTGACTTTAACACCGTTGAGGTATTTACCTATTATTTGTCAAGAACAAACCCAATTTAAAAACATAACCCAATTTTTTTGCTAAAAGATTTATTCGCTAATGAATATTGTAATAATATCTATTTGTTATCATTGCAAAAATATGAATAAACATTCGCTAAAAAACATGAAAATATGTGCATTTGGATGCTGACAGCTTAAATGAAACAAACATGCATTAATTATCTAAAATAATAAATACTCCGAATATTGATGATAGAAAATAATGTTATCAGTAAACATTCGATATAAAATAATAATCAAAAGCGAGAAAACCCACATGGTCACACGAGTATAAATAACAATACCTATATATTGCGAGAAAAGCACCGCGACTCCTAAACTACACCCAACAATCGACCACTATAGTATTTAATATTGTCATAATCGACGCGCACGTGGAGTCGAGAGCGCGCGTCCGACTGACGCCCATCACTACACACGTCAAAAATTGGCGCGAAAAATTTGTTAATTCATAATCTTTTTTTTATTTTTCAAAAACGGAACGCCGTTACGTGATATTTGGAAAATTGTTCGTGGACCGTTTTTTTTTTTTTGTATTTATGGAAACGAATATAAGGAGTTTTTAGTGCAGTGAGTGAAAATGAAAACTTTCTTGTTTATATTTTTGGCGGGCTATGCTGTAAGATGCGATGATTCAAAGTAAGTGTTTTTTTTTTTTTTTTTATAAATAGTCTATAATGATTATACCCAGTTAAAATAAGAATAGTAAAAAAAAAATAAAAAAAAAAACAACAAATGATAGTACATATTTTCATCACTTAATTTAAAATATAAAAATAATGTAGGTACTACTATATCTTACAAAAAAAAAAGAATCTAACTAATTATAATTTAATGAGTATAAAACTAATAAATAAAACTCAACAAAAATATTACCACAATTAAACTTTTTTTCACTTAAATTCTCTTTATAAATAACGTATTAAACTTTCAGTTACCTAAAAAGAAAGAAATATGTGTTCTCAGGAATGGAGATGAAGTAGAGTATGCTAAAAATTCATCATGTGTCGTTAGTCCTTTAACGCAAAAGTTTTTTCTTTTTTTTTTGGCACCTGTCATTATTTTCTTCCAATGCCCAGATAAACTGTGTAAAAAAAAAACCTTGTTTATTTTTAAATTCCCAAGTCCCCAAGCCTTCCTTAAAATCTGTAGGAGGTACAAAACTGACACCTGATTGCTCATTTTCAGTGCCCGAGCCATGTATCATGTCATATTATATTTGTGTAAAATATATATTTTATTAATGATCGAATCTTGTTACTATGTACATATTACAACAGTTGGATAAATAGCATTATGTTTAAAATTTATTATTAAAACAATTCAAAAATCCAGGTGTGAAAATGTACCTAGTGTCTGCCCAATACAAAAAAATTCAAAAGGAAAAAAAAAATTTTTTTTTTTATTACTATACAGTAAAATGCTGTAACTTTGCTTGCATCTCTAACTATGCCCGTGCTCATGCTGTAAAGTAGTACAAACCTTCTTAAGTTAACTACTAATTAAATATTTATCTTAGTTCCTAATTTATTTAGCATTGCAAATGGAATTTGATATAGTAAGTCATTATCAGTTATTCCTGGGCAAAGTTAGTAGTGCAGGCAAAGTCACAGCATTCTACGGTATCATTATTTTCCAGTATCGATTTTTGTGAGCTGAACGAAATAAAATTTCGTAATCAAAGTCATTTTGTGTAGGAACCATTACAAAAGTGAGTTGGTCCTATAAAGAATAGACAGGCAAGAAATCCCATTCATAATAATGCATTTATCTATAATAATTATTATCTTGAAATACATCCATATTATTATCCTTCAATTTCACAAACAAAACAAGTTATGCGACAAACAAGTTATATTTATTAACATCATGAATTAATTCCGAATAATTCAAACCTTTGAGTCAAAACAAATAATGTTCCATTTAAAACTGGCCACTGAAAAATTAAGACTCAAAATCATAAAATTTCACACAAGTCATAAAACTGATAACAATTACCATTGTTCTAATTATAAATAAACGTTGGATTACGCACTGATAATGCACTAGTTTGCAGCCTTATCACCTTTTTTCTCTAACCGCATTTGACGTATGTGCGCATGCGTTGGATATTTACATCGTTTGCGGTTTAATATCACGGTTTATTAAAACTTTATTTAAATCATTAGGTACTGATAATATGATACTTACATATATTTATCATCACGCTTGTTCCCGGAAGGGTAAGGCAGAGGTATAGTATTGTGCACAAAATTTTCGTGAATGTCGTTATTTAATCGCATTTACAAAATTGATAAGTACATAACCATACTTATTTACTAGACTGCATCATTGGTGTAGTGCAGAGGTTCCCAAACTTTTTATCTCATAGACCACTTTCAAAACTTAGCTTGTTCCGGTGGACCCCCTGCATCTACATTTCTGCCATATTGTAAATTGAATTGTAAACCACCATTTTTTGTCACGCCAATGTAGACCCCCGTCGAGTTTCCCGCGGACCCCTGGGGGTCCACCTGGACCACTTCGGGAACTAATGGTCTAGTGGTCGCAAGCGCGACTGCTGAGCGTGAAGTCCCAGGTTCAGTTCCCAAGTCGGGCAAAGTATTATTGGGATTTTCTGTATGGAAATTCTCAGTAGCAGCACGAAGTCTGGAACTATACCCGGTAGATGGCAATAGGCTCGCCCCCTATTACATCGGCCTCAATAACAGAATCAGCGAAATGTGGGTGTGTAATAGTACGACTCTGCTAACCCCTCGAGGAATACAGGCGTGATGCTATGTATGTATAACTAAACTTATAACTTTCCAACCATAAAGAAATACTCTAACCTTTTTGTCACCAAGAAATACGGCATCTACCTTGTCTATGGTATGAGGTAGCCAAAATATCGACTGTGAACTGGCAACTGGTACTATCTCATTTTTGACAACATTACAGGATTAAGAAGAAACTATGGACCGGTCGATGTTAGTACAAATTGAATGAATTCGATTTTGGCATCCAATTTTGATTGAAGTAAAGTATGCTTGTTGCAGCGCTGCCGGGTATGAAATAGTTTAGAATGGTATAACCAAGTAACATATACATAACGTCATAACGTTTTAAATGCGCCCGTAAAGGCCCAGTTGAAATTAAAAACATTTGACTTTGACTTTGAAAATCTCCATAAAATCGAGATAGGACATGTTGCCAGTTCACAGTCGATATTCGCTTCCGCAATACCCTTTTTGAACAAGACTCAAGACCACATAATTATATCATTAGTACAAAAAAAACATTCTTTGTTTGTATATTGGCAATGGAACAGTGTTTATTTATAATTTAAGTCAATGACATGATTGTGTACGTTCAGAAAAAAAAAACCAGTCAAGAGCGAGTTGCGGTTTAAATCCGTACGACGAATACATATTCTTCATTAAATTAAATTCATCCAATTACTGTCCCACTGCTGGGCAAGGGCCTCTTCTCAGATTGAAAAGGGGTAAGGCCTTAGTCCACCACGCTGGCCTAATGCGGGTTGGCGAACTACACACACCTACAAGAACTTTATGGAGCCCTCTCAGGTGTGCAGGTTTCCTCACGATGTTTTTCCTTTACCGTTAACGCAATCCGCACATGATTCCGAAAAGTCAGAGGTGCGGCCCGGGTTTGAACTCGAACCCTCTCACATGGAAGGCAAGCGTTCAACCACTAGGCTATCATTGCTTATATTTATATTCTTCATAGTTAAACTAAAAATTCTGGTCTTATGAGACGCACTCATATATATTATCATATATTATATACTCATATATACTAGTAGGCAACTAGTAGACTAGTTGCAGGCGCAGGGTATGCATGCGTAAGGTCGATATCCATATCGATTAAAGTGTTACATATTTATTTGATAATTCTGCAAGGAAAGAGCCTCGGAATATGTGAGTCGCATAATGCGTATGTACATGTGATCGTCTGGCGCAAGGTGGGCAGTCAGCTTCGATACCACAATTGTTGGCAAATCTTTCCACTCATGACTCATTCTCATGTGATGGTGCCGATACAATAGAAGAAGAAGGAAGTGTGCCCTATGAATGGCGATAAGTTCAACCGGAGCATGCGCAAAATGTGTACCAACACACACCTTTGCCTAACTCTTCGAATACGGGCTTGATGGTGTTTAATTAAGTTTTTTTTTCTTTGCCCTACTATATTATTTCTGCTGTATCGTGGGAACAGTTTTCAAACATACATAACACAAGAAGACCCGAAACAACTATCTGTAGATCATACAAATATTTTGTTCCGTGCGGGGATCAAACCCACGACACAGCACAGAAACCTAATCACTTAGCCACTGCGCTAACCGAACCCGTTGTTTTTCTTGTAAATATGAGTCAGATTAAACCGTAACCATCACAGGAAGCTGATGAAGAATAATACGTTATATTCTAGTTAATTAGACCTATGACGTTACTAAATAAGGACAAAAACAAATTTATATCTTGTGTTTGTCATTTAAAATTCCTCATGTTATTCTGAACTATTATTTAACTTATGAAATAACAAGCTGTTGCCCACAATTTCATCTGCGTTTATTTTGTCTGGACCTCGATAACAGCGCCACCTACTGGGTCCAATTATAACTAATAACCATGCAGGTTACCCCATAAGTACAAAAAATCATATTAATCGATCAAGTTGTTTAGAGGAGAGTAGATGAGAGGTCTCGGTGGTGGCTAGATGAGTGCTAGAGACTAAAGCTCGCGGCTCGAAAGACCACACATCTCATTCCTGCGGCGTCCTACCACCGCAGATGATAAGACCAATGAAAGGTAAAGCTACCGCACATTTGACACCTACTCACATATTAATAGAAATCGATGATGCGCACATAGTTAATCGATGTT
Organism: Shargacucullia verbasci; assembly: GCA_947562105.1. NCBI lineage: Eukaryota > Metazoa > Arthropoda > Insecta > Lepidoptera > Noctuidae > Shargacucullia > Shargacucullia verbasci. The sequence goes on along the minus strand of OX387303.1, from coordinate 10,139,070 downwards.
AATCGTGGAAGCCTGCTAACTAGAGGTTAATCTGATTAGATTACTGTAAGCTTCCACCCATGGTTTCACCCGCGCATTACGAACCTGTGCAGTTTTTTGCGCGGAACCCAAATTCTTCTTCTACAATAAAAGTAGCCTAAATTACTCCTTATAACATCAGCTATCTGCCAGTGAAGGTCCCGTCAGAATCGGTCTAGCAATTTCGGAGATTAACCTGAACAAGCAGACAGACAGACAAAAATTTACCTTTTTGTTATAAGTACCGTATATACTTTCATAAGCATTTAATAAAAAGCTGTTCTTTTAACATTACAAACAGACACTTCAATTTTATTTATTTGTAGTATAAATTAAATGGCGTAGGTACCTCAGGAACTCAGAAACCGTGTGGTTGGTGTTAGTTCGGCTCATTGGGTTCATTAGTAAGCGCACGACATATTCTTTCATCCGTGATCATTATAACGATGGCAGGTTTTCACGCCGTTGACAATAATAGTTCTAGATTTCAACTTTACCCTATACTTATAGATTAACTAGGTTCCGCCCGCGGCTTCGCCCGCGTGGTTTACGAACCCGTACATTTTTCCAGGATAAAAAGTAGCCTATGTGCTATTCCAGACTATAATCTATCTCTGTGCCAAATTTCATCCAGATCCATTCAGCCGTTCTGGCTTGAAAGAATAACAAAGATCCATCCATCCATCTATCCTCACAAACTTTCACATTTATAATATTAAGTAGGATTAGTAAGATAGGATAGGAAGTACGATAGGATTATAAAAACAACTTAAAAAGAGATAATTATTTTCGTTAAAAAATGCACTGAATATTTCTTCTGTAAAAATGAATATATGGCTAATTATTAAACAGTTTCAAACAATAAAAACCTTCGCAGATTCCATACAAAACTCTCACCCATTCAAAATACAAAAACAGCTTTAGAAGATACGTCACGAACATTTGAACAAAAACGAAAAGACACAAAATCTTAATACAAAGAAAAGCGGAAACTTTTAGAATAAAGTGACATTTGAAAGTTAAAGCAAAACAAAGAAAAACCTTCAGTTGTGCGTTTATGCGTTGCTAGGCAACGGGAGAACTGATGATTCATTTTGAGAAACTAGAGCATATATATCCCATACGAAATTCAACTTTAAATCTATGAAAATAAGATTGAAAGTCTGTTGAATGATATATCATTGTAGAGTGGGCTTCTCTCATTCAAAATTCAACTTTAACAGATTTAATACAAGGTTAACTTTCCATTAAATGTTTACTGAATATTTTTGCATTGTTTAAAAAGCTGGGATATATTTACAAATATGTATGTTAGTGTGTTTGTTTACGCCTGATCAGATGTTCAGTAAATATTTATTATTTTACCTTAATTAGAACTTTATATAGGAAGTATTAGAGTACATTTATATGTAGTATATAAATTCACTTTATCTTATAAATAGTAAATAGGTTAAGAGGTGTTCTAGGAGTCAAATATTCCCGAAATATAGAATTGGATATTTCGCACATGCGCACACACAACTAGACCTAGAACAACTCTCTATGAGCCATATACTTATACAGTAGTATTAGAAATTTGTTACTCTTGTCTTGTGACTGCCTCACTGATCTAGTGGTGTGGTCAACTACTGAGGTGAGGTCTTAGATTCAATTGCCGGCTCGGGCAATGGAAGAATCCCATGTAAAAGGGGACGAGCTGATTGCCATCTACCGGGCACAGATCCAGACTTCGTGCTGCTACTGAGAATTTCCATTCAGAAAAATCCAATAACACTTTCCCTAACCCGAGAATCGAAGCCAAGACCTCACGCTCAGCAATCGCGTTTGCGACCATTAGACCAATGAGGGAATATATAGAATATTCGACACAGGGTGATATACAACTAAATATTGTGAAGTTAATTGACTTCTATGTCCAGTCAGCAGAAGCCTCGCCACACATAATTATGTCCTCCTGACCGAATTTCGGTCACGGCGGCCAATCTCACCGAAGATCAGCCAACTACACAGGAGATATTATAGAGCACACGCATGTGCGTAAACACAGGTGCTCTCTCTATTCCTTAACTCTCATAGTCCGATGGGACGGCAATCCGACACGACCGGAGAGATCAGGCGCAGGACCAACGGCTTTACGTGCTTTCCGAGGCACGGTAAACACACATACATCCTGTATGTCGGGTGGTCATAAAACCAACTAATACCACTCATCAGTCATCAATTGTAGCCTCGCGTGCCGCGGACCAAATAAAAAAACAGACAAATCACTAACAACTACGAATAGACTTTTTATGTGTCTGTTGAGGCTAGGGTTGGCATAACATAGATACACATATATGTGTAGTATTTTAAATCGATATGAAATGAAATGATTTATTTTGCAATTAGGATTTTTCAATCACTTTTACACGTCTTTTTTAAACTAGATGGCGTTGGCATTTCCTATGACTATCACTGAGAAGAAACGCCGAAACAAACTCAGGGGTCAAAGTCTATTTTAAAGTCCAGACAGATTGAGCTACAAGGTTATGCAGGAGATTTCGCGGGTTCCATGGATTGATTGCAATCATAATAAAAACTTAATTACTATAGCCTTAAGACTTCGTTTCGGACATATTCCATGAAATAAGTTTTATTATTTAATGAAAAAAATTATGCCTCCAAATTGTGATATCTGTGGAGTGGTTGACGATGTTTGGCATATTCTGATGGAGTGTGTCCGTAACGAAAATACAAGAATTAATGTTTTTGGGCGATATATAATTTGCGATATTGGCATTTGTAACACCGTCCTTGCTTTCCCATTGTCGGATGAAGCCAAACTATTGTATGAGTTAGTCATAAGATAATATTTTTGTCAACATTTCTGTATTCTTCCCGTATTGGGCGATATGGACAAAGCCCTTTAATAAATTAAAAAAAAAAGGTTATGCAGCGTCTGCTGCGGTCAAACAGTGACCCTTAGGGTCAATTCCCACTGAAAAAGCAGCGGCCGTAAGAGCACGGCGCCGCAAGGGGCAGTGCGGCGCTAGAAGGCTCGTGCAGCTTCGCGGCGCCGCGCCGCGTCCTTTATCTTGAAATAACTATGGACTTTTTAATCACGTAGATAAGATTCAAAATGATTTGTAATATTTTTCCTCAAAAAGCCACTGCCGGCCGCTGCTCGCTCAGTGTGAATTGACCCTTATTCACACATTGAGATTCTCCGTGCCTCGGAAAGCACGGCAAACAGTTCCGGGTGTCATACGAATACCTATGACAGTCGTTACTTGTTACGCCCTAACAGACTGACAACCAGTCTAACCTCAGAGTATCAGTGTCTCCCAGTAATCGTGTGGTGGAGGTCAGATGGCAATCGCTCTGTGTAAATACTAATATTCAGCTGTAACTAGTTAGACTGGAAGCAGGTCACAATATAGTTGAGAAAAGCCAAGCAGATGATGATAGTATTTTCTCTTTTTCATTTCTCTTTTTTATTAAAAAGACGTTGTCCCACACTAGGAATAATTCATGTATCGTGGGTGCGTTTACAAACACGTATATTCACATACACAAATACCCAGACCCGAAACATCTATCTGTAGATCTTTCCGTCATTTTAAATCGGATGTGGAACTTCATTTTTCTAAGTCTATTGTGTGTCACGTCTCCTCGTCTTTCCAATCCTTTCTTCCTCCTCGTCTTTCAAAACCTTCCAGCAATTTTTGTACACGCATAAAATATCCAGACCATCACACCAAATAGGACTGAATAAAAAAAATCTACCATAAATATTTAAAATGCTTAGATTGTGTGACAGCCCTGCCAAGCCGTCCTACCAGTGTCAAGGTGAGCAGACAAAGCAGAGTGTTCCACGCCCATACATCACTGCGTTCACTGATCACTGCGTTGTATGACTTTGTATCACGAACCCACGACCAACGATTTATCGACGAAGCAAGAGATACGTGATGGTAATCACACATTTTTTGCTAGAATAAGCTAAAGTACAAAGATGCCCATGTTCGGCAGTGAACCTTTATAGGAACTATCAACTCTGCCCACATAAGGCCGCTCCCGTAGCGTTACGTCAAACTACACAACATCGCAACTCTACGCACGAAATTATGAAAAAAAAAGAACACTTTTATTATTATTTTTTTCGATCGTCGTTTATTTTTTTGTGTACAAGTGGATGTTTCTTTCATAATTCCTAGAGAAGACTTGGCAGATAATACACGCACGATTCCCCGAAGAATAGAGGTGTATTTAGTACATACAATTGACCAATGCACTGACGACACGGCTGGCGCAGTGGCTAAGCGATTAGCTTTCTGCCCTACGTGTAGCGGGTTCGATCCCAACGGAACAAATATTTGTATGATCTACAGATAGTTGTTTCGGGTATGGTTGTTTGTGCATGTGACATGTATGTTTGTAAACTGTACCCACGATACAGGAGAAATAGAAGTGGGGGAAACGTTTAACATAAAAAAATTACTGCCATTATTAATTCCCATATAATAGGGGGCGAGCCTATTGCCATCTACCAGACACAGTTCCAAACTCCGTACTAGTTACTAATGAGAATTTCAATACAGAAAAAGCCAGCAACGCTCACACTCAGCAGTCACCTGCAAACAATCCACCAATGAGGGTAACCAATTAGTTTTCGTACGTGTTTTCTTTGAAGGTTTGGCAGATGATAACAATGCAACTATTTTTCATGAAGCCGATAATGATTCACCGAAAAAATATTTATATCTCCGTGATTGCACGCAAATATATCTCACACACCCATTACTTAAAAGTTCTGATAATTAATGCGTTTATCATTTAATCTAAAATAAATATTTGCTGCTGTAGCCACTAAGTGATTTTTATCAAAATTTGGTCAAGACTTTGATTCTTTATCATCATATTCGTCATTCACAGATATCAGAATATCTTGCCTTTTCCCTAATAATATATCGTCGGGGTTGACTTTCACTTGAACCAGATGCGGCTGATTTACCAGTGATGCTGATTACCAGAGGTGCCGATTACCAATGTTGCCGATTACTGGAGATGCTGATTATCAGTGGTGCTGATTCTGTTGTACACAAACTAATTTACTTTCACTATATTTCTTTCTAACAAAAACATAAGACAAGGAAGGAAGATATTTATGTACTTATGTCAAAATAGTCATTTGATAAAAAATCAACGTGTGTCCGTAACGACTGTCATAGGTAACCTTATGAGAACCAAGACCACCCGTGTATGTGTGTGTATGCCCCCCAAACCAAGGAGTATCAAAGAGTATAAAATGGTCACCCATCCTAGAACTGACCGTGTTAAGTGTAGCTTAACCTCGCAAAATCACCTTCGCGGCAATCCCAAGAGCTTCACCAATCATATAATAATTATGTCACCAACTTCCCATTAATCAATCTTCATATAATTACTCGTCACCCGTCAGTTCAAAGTCCTGCTGACCTACTTATGGCAATCGATAGCGAGTGCATAAAGCTAAGTAAATAACCGAGCGTTCAAGTTTCATAAACATTTACTTAACTAACAGGGCGGCGGTGCCTTTTGATGTTAACGGGAAGTATAAATTAGGACATGTTTTGAGGTTGTCTGGGTTACTCCGCAAACGGGTAACCTGTCTCGGCCTACACGCGTCATAAAAAGTGACAAAGGGATGGTTCGGCGCAATGGCTAGTGACGGGTTTCATTCCCGCATGAGGCAAATATTTCGTAGCTGCGCGTACAAAACCGCGGAAGAGCAGTTTGTGAATACCGCGTAACAGTAAATGGCGCAAAATTGAAATATCACGCCAGCAGATCCTTAACACGGATCTTCATATATCATATCTCACAAGATTATAAAGCCAGTTGCAACGAAGTAGCTACAAAGTTCAGTCAGTAAAATATAGTTAAATGGCTAAGATATTAAGATTTTTCTTCTTCTGCGCTAAACCCAGATACGCGGTATTTACAAAATGCTCTTCCGCGGTATTGCACGCGTAAGGACAATAGATAGAGCACTTATTTATATTCTGCTGATCGATTGAGCAATGACGGGTCGATTTGATGACACGATTTAAGATTTTAAATTGTAATTTTAATCGTGTGAGATCTAAGCTAATCAACGTAAAGGATCTTTTGGCGCGATATTTAAATTTTGCGCATTTTGCTTTTATGCGGTATTTACAAATTGCTCTAGCGCGGTTTTGCACGCGCAAGGACATAGAGCACTTATTTATTTTCTGCCGATTGATTGAGCAATGATGGGTCGATTTGATAACATGATTTAAGATTTTAAATTGTAATTTTAATCGTATGAGATCTAAGCGAATCCGCGTAAAGGATCAAAAGGTCTTTTGGCGCGATATTTCAATTTTGCGCATTTTGATTTTACGCGGTATTTACAAATTGCTCTTTTGCGGTTTTGCACACGCAACGACACAATAATTAATTATAATAATTATGTACTTACAAAGAATATTAGTTCGTAACCCACTTGACGTTACAATAAGGTCACTTCCGAAATAAGTAAATATTTACTTTGTATGTACTGATATTTAGTGTGGTCGTTCTTTGTTGGCAGTGCTAAGTATTATGATACTTTGTACTTTATGTTTCAACTGCTTCGTTGGTGTAGTGGCTAGTACGTCTGCTGAGAATGAGGTCCTGTATTCAATTCCCAGGTCGAAAGTGTATTAGGGTTTAGAGTGTATTACAAATTAAATAATAATTATTACATATATTAATATCATATAACATCACGCCTGTATTCTCAAAGGGTAAGGCTGAGGTTTCGGACCCACATTTCGCTGATGCCGTTATTGAAGCTACTAAGAATTTCCATACAGAAAATCCCGAAACCATATTGTTCGACCCGGAAATCGAACCCAAACTATATCAAGGAGGTAGTTAAAGCATAAAAAATGTTATACTTAAATACGAGTAATCAAACGTTTCAATATTCCATTGTTTTTATCGAATCAACAAAATAGAGCACTTTGAACAAAAAAAAAACAAACAAATTCGAAACACTCCAATAAGTCAAATCAGTTCCGTACAAACAATACTATTGACCTTGTGACAATGACATAATATTGTTTATATTATAAAACGATTTGCAAGTAAGCGGTAATTGGTCTCGCGCCACTGTACAGAAATGTGGCAGAAAGTCAATAAGATCTAACAACCTCTGGTCAATATGGACCGCAGTAGAAAAGCTAACAATTTAAGCATTTTTATAAGTATGACGAGGTGGATAAAGAGGGTAATTTAAAAAAAAAATAAAAACTCTGGGGTTTACCTTCTTTATTCGAAGGAAGGTAGACCCCAGTTTTTTTTTTTTTTGTTTAAAGTACCTTCTTTTTTCTGATATTTTCACATAAATACCATCACTTGGACAGTTATCTTGTCACCACAATACCATTTCTGACTGTTAAATTATATTTAAAAATTAGGAGATACATATTTTATTAATTGTTTAAGAAGTTTATATCTTTATATATAAAATTCCGGTGTGCGTGTGTTCGTAATTCTTCTCCTCCTTAAAGTTTGAATCAATTTTGTTTTTGTATTTTTTATTTTTACTTATGGGTTAATCAGAATGGTTCTTAATACAAGCAGAAAAGTTTTAATCATAATAAAATGTCGAATAATACGGTAAAGACTTAAGTTAATTAAAGAAAACAATGGAATTGAGACCATCAAATCTCAATCAAAAATCGAATTTATTAAATGATTAAAGAATGTAGGCGTAAATCCTTCGCAATCTGTGCGTGTCGAGAAATCGACCGAACTCATTACGATCTCTCACGAAACGATGCTTTGACATGCGAACAGAGTTCAATGTAACTATTATATCTTTCTTTTTAGGACAATATCTATCCACACTATTATAAATGCGAAAGTAACTCCGTCTGTTTGTTACCTCATCACGGATAAACCACTGAACCGAATGTTGGAAAATTTTACAGGGAAGTAGTCTGGGTTCTAGAGGACAGTCTTATTATAACTATTGCGACACTAATCTTTATATATAAAATTCCGGTGTGTGTTCGTAATTCTTTTCCTGCTAAACAGCTATATCGATTGTGATTTTTTTTTTGTTACTTATCCTTTCATTTCGATAGTTCTTAGTTATTGTTAGACCCGGTAGGTAGCGATAATGTCGAGATCCAGACTTTTTGTTTTCATAAATTTCTTTAACCTTAAAGGGTCCGCTAGTTAGATAAAAAATACAAAATACACGCAGAGTTAATTGGTTTACTGATACTATATTTTATAGTGGTAACTATTTCATTCAGCATATAGGATGTAAAGCGGTCTTTAATAACACCATACAAAGACTTCCGCCCACTGCGCAGCAACACACGGCAATGTTTATTTACATTAATTAATCTATAATTAGTCAGACCTTTTGATATTATTTTTGAACATATACACAGTAATGAACCTTTAAATTTCATTTAAAGTAAGCAAAGATTTATAGTAATTTTGGATGGTAACTGTGAACGTAGAATCTCGTCATTTTAAAAAGGGTCTGTAAGGGACCAGTTAAAAAAAAAGGAATTTGAAAGGACAAACAGAAATGAAATGAACTCAATATTCAGGACAAAAATCATTTACCAATGAACAGCATTGAATTTTAGTATATATACGAAAGCTGAAACACGTGTCAAATATTTGCACAGATACAGTCTGTATAAAAATTCAAAAATGTATAATAAAAACTCATAAACTTGCCTCGTTGTCCTCTCATAAACATGGTCATCACTAGTTTCCGAGCGACTATGGCAGAGTAGGGTAGCGGAGTAAGTGCGCTGGCGCATGCCACTGTGACTCGGGTTAGACCATGCGCTGATGGTACGTGCGGATGAAAGTTCCGTCAGTTAAAGAATTTTTAAATATTATTTGGACAAAATATAACATGGCTTAAAAATGATTACAATCGGTTCAGTTACTGATTCTGAACAAACTACTTTAACGTTTAGTATATACTCAAAATAATGTATAGATTACGAGAATTCGGAAAAAGTAGACAGAGGGCAGCATCCGCCATGTTTCAAGACCCGACAGACGTTGGCCTGCAGTTTTAACTGTAGATTCACAGTTTTTTACAAATAATTACAGTTTTTAGTTTTGTACCAAATCTACAGTTTTTTCCTTAGAGCACACCAATGCCATCTGTTAATGTCATCTCCATCATGGTCCATCCGCAGTCAAATTCTTGCCCACAACTCTCAAAAGTACTTAATTAAAATCAATAGATGGTTCAGTTTATGGGATTCACACATATAGTTAACTTATACATATAACTCGTTAAAATTTTCTTCATTAATTGTAAAGTATGATTTATACAGTAAAATCGATTAATTTTCAAAGATCGTGCATTCTTATTTGTAACTTAAGAAACGAAATAAATAAAAACTGTGGATCTAGTTTTTTTTTATTTTACATTTTTCGACAGTTTTTTTTACGGTTATATGCAGTTTTACTGCGTATAACCGTGCAATAGGGTTGGCAGTACTGTCCTGCCCAAACCTGTTTTAGAACTCGATCGCAGCGCCACCTACCGGGTCCAATTATATTTTCAAACCATCCAGGAATCCATTGAAATATACACACAAAATTTCATCCAAATCGGTGCAACCGTTTAGGAGGAGTTAAGTGACAAACACACGTACAGACGAATTATAATATATACATACTAGGAGACCCGCGCGACTTCATCCGCATTAAGAACAACACCACATCACACTACACTACACTACGCTACACTGCACTACGCAACACTATACAACGCTACAAAAAAAATTATTTCCTCACCATATAAACCTTCCCTGGACTTCCACAAATATTTCAAAACCAAAATTAGCCAAATCGGTTCAGCCGTTCTCGAGTTTTAGCGAGACTAACGAACAGAAATTCATTTTTATATAGGTATATAGATAGATAACAAACATCAAATCTATTTAATTGTCAAGTACTCGTGACGGGTGTTATTCCATTCATGTGTTACTTTAATTATAGTCATCCAATGCACTGGTGCTAATTGTTGTTGTTCTGTGCTCTACAGATGGGTTTCAATTAAGAGTAATTAGGATTTCATTGTGATTTCATATTGTCCATCCGCAGTCAAATTCTTGCCCACAACTCTCAGAAGTACTTAATTAAAATCAATACATGGTTAAATTTATGGGATTCACACGTATAGTTAACTTATATAACTCGTTAAAATTTTCTTCTTTAATTGTAAAGTATGATTTATACAGTAAAATCGATTAATTTCGCAAGTTCGTGCATTCTTATTTGTAACTTAAGAAACGAAATAAATAAAAACTGTGGATCTAGTTTTTTTTTTATATAGGTATATTTTTTATATATTCATATTGTAGCAAATATATAATTACATCATCATCTGTTTAGTCTTTACCAAAGTACGTTGGGGTCGTTTTCCAGTCGAATATCTGTGTTTTACACGGAGCGACTGCCATCTGACCTCCGCCACACAATTACTGGGAGACACCGATACTCTAAGGTTAGAGTGGTTGTCAGACATTTCGAGATGCTGACACCTGCAACGACTATCAGAGGTTTTCCTATGACACTAATTGCTATTGTGCTTTCCGAAGCTAGGAGTGGCTCGATGTGTGAATAACGGTTACCCATCCAAGGACTCCGCAGCAAGTGCTGCTTAACCTCACAAATTGACTGATCTGCGCGGTAGCTACCTAGCTACAAGCTCCTCAACCTATATGGACATAAATGGCAAAGCTATGTACTAAAAGAAATATAACATGCATCACGCTTGTGTTCCCCAAAGGGTAAAGCAGAGGTGTAATATTACACCCACATTTTGCTGATGACATTATTGAGTCGCATGCAATAGCCTATTGCCATCTACAGGACACAGTTCCTGACTCCGTGCTGCTACTGAGAATGTCCATCTAGAAAAAACAACTAAAACTTTTTGCCCAACCCGGGAATCAAACTCAGGAGCTCACGGTCAGCAGTAACGCTTGCTACTACTAGACTAGGCCAATGAAGCAGTCATAACCTAATTGTTTATGCAATTACATTGTTTACTAGCTTTTGCCCGCGTCTTCGTACGCGTGGAATTTGGAATCTGATATTTTCCTGCGGTAAAATGAAGCCTATATGTTAAGTTAGGTCTCTAGCAATACATCGGTTAAAACTGCATTCAATTGCATGCAGTAGTTTTTGCGTGATGCGTGTACAAACATACAGACAACAATTCTAAAAACTGTTGTTTTGGCTTCTGTTGCTCTAATAAAGACCCCCCATATTAGTTTTTCTCCAATATCTATAATGTACAGACATCGGCCTGTTATAATTTTATTATATATGTATTTATGTATAGATGATTACGTACGATAAGTCAATGTACGATATAATTGTGTGGTTTACTGACCTTAATTAGTTATCAGTTTATTATTAATTAGACATCAATGACATGGGAATTACGTATTTTAATTAATAATCTTTAAAGTGGAACAGCGTGGGGCATTGGATTCAATTCCCGGATCGGGTCTTTTTTTATTAGCGTGGGGGGTGTGCCGGACTCCTACCGGCTAAACTCACCACGGTGGTGCGCCTCGACATCATATAGTGGGCCTCGGGAACTTTTAGAAGACCGCACCGAAGCCCACCACGGCGCCATGCCGAAGGGCACTTCCCGCAGGGGGTGACTGTAAAAAGGCCCCCCGCTACCCTCGCTTCCCGGATCGGGCCTACTACGGCTCTTAAAAGAAGATTTAAACAATATAATCCTACAAATACACCAATAATGAATTCGCTAATGATCGAAAATATTATTATTATATTTATGCTGTATTTATTTATCGTTTCATCATCATCAGAAGACGTCCACTGCTGAACGAAGGCCTCCCCCTTAGACCACCACATCGAACGACATTCACCCACTTGCATCCATCGGTTGCTCGCGACTTTCACAATGTCGTCGGTCCACCTAGTAGGAGGCCTTCCCTGCGTCCTCCGGTTCTTGGTCGCCACTCGAGAACCTCCTTTATATTTATCCGTTACTAATTATTATTTATAGGACAATTATATACAGGTATATTAGCCGTCGCCCACTTATACGTATTTTGTTTGCTGGACCTCGACATCAGCGCCAACTACTGGGTCCATCTATAGCTAAAAACCAAGCAGGTGACACCATTAGTACAAACAAAAATCATTAAAATCGATCAAGTGAAGAATTACAAACACACGCACACCGGAATTTTGTAAATATACCTATTTGTTTCTTTGTAATCACGTTCTCGAAAACGGCTCTAAGGATTCCGATGAAGTTTACACTTTACATTATAGGTCTTTTCTGGGGTGAAAATTAAATTAAGCTCGGTTTTATCTCTGGACATAAAAAGATTTTATCCCGAACGGGTGCAGGGTAGCCCAGATATATACTGTTATTATAATTCAACCCATTACTGTCCCACTGCTGGGCAAGTGTCTCTTCTCAGAATGAGAAGGCCTTAGTCCACCACGCTGGCCCGGTGCGGATTGGCGGACTAGATACGCCATCAATAACTTTATGGAGCCCTCTCAGGTGTGCAGGTTTCCTCACGATGTTTTCCTTCACCGTAAACGCAAGAGATAATCAAATTCTGATCCGCACATGATTTCGAAAAGTCAGAGGTGCGGGCCGGTCTTGAACTAAGGCTAAGGCTAGGCTATCATTACTATTATTATACAAAAAATTTGATTGTAGTACGTTGTTCCAAGCTTAAAGTAAGTCCCTTACATTTTAAAACGCTTAATATCCTGTTCTGATTTAATTCATCCTCATTAAAGATAATTCACGCATTGAACATTAAGCTGCCCACCCACGGTACCGTAACACGAACTGCGGTCATTCACCTGTTACGCATACTTTAATGTTCGTATTCGGTTCGCACTTGATTGAGCCATGTTTTACTGGAAATATGTTTAATATTCTGGTGTTTGTCGGTGGTTCGGAGTAGTGGGAAGTGGACCTAAATGAACGAAGTGGTGATGACGTCATTTTTATTTTACTGCATCGTTGGTGTAGTGATCGCAAGCGCGACTGCTGAGCGTGAGGTACAGAGTTCGATTCCCGGGTCGGGCAATGTTATTGGGATTTAATGTATGGAAATTTTCAGTGACAGCACGTAGTCTGGAATTGTGTCCGGTAGATGGCAATAGGCTCCTCCCTTATTACATAGAACTCAATAACAGCGTCGACGAAATATGGGTGTGCAAAAGTACACCTCTGTCTAACCGTTCGGGGAATACAGGCGTGATGCTATGTATGTTTTATATTACAACTTGATAGTTTAAGCTAGCATCTAGTTAGAGACCTATATCATCTATTATCATCTACCTAGCCTTTTCCCAACTACATTGGGGTCGGCTTCCAGTCTAACCGGTTGCGGCTAAATATCAGTATTTTTCACGGAGCGACTGCCATCTGACCTCCGCCACACAATTACTGGAAGATACTGATACTCTAAGGTTAGACTGGTTGTCAGATCTTATGGGCTACTGACACCCGTAACGTCTGTCATAGGTCTTCTTATGACACCCGGGAAGAATTCCCGGGTCGGGTAAAAGTGTTATTGGGCTTTAGCAGAAATCGGGAACTGTGCCTGGTAACAGCATCGGCGAAATTTACGGTACACCACTGCCTAACCCTTCGGGGAATACAGGCGTGATGCTATGTTATGTAAACAATTATGTCTCCGCGCGAGTTTCGTAATCACAATACAAAGAATCTGATTTGTTGTTATTTTGTGTGTCACGATACGATGTAGTTAAATGATACGTAAATATTAATATGGAGTTGTTGAATGAACTCTGGTTACACAATAATAATATAAACATAACATCACGCCTGTATTCCCCCGAAGGGTTAGGCAGTGATGTATTATGTACAGTCAGCATCAAAAAGATATATAGACTTAATGAAATTCAAAAGATTGAAATCTTGACCAATTTTGAGGTTTGAGATATATTTATTTCTCATAAGAATTTACAATATATCACTTACATGAGAATTTTGCATTATAGTATCTTCGGATACATAAAAATACATAGTAATTTAAATTTTATGTTTTAAACCAATAGTTTTTTTAAGAATAAGAATTTGAATTTCGCTGTTTATACATATTTTTGATGCTGAGTGTACACATTTCGTCGATACCATTATTTAGTTCCATGTAATAGGGGGCGAGACTATTGCCATCTACTGGGCACAGTTCCAGACTCCGTTCTACTACTGAAAATTTTCATACAGAAAAACCCAATAACACTTTGCCCGACCCGGGAGTGAAACCCAGGACCTCACGCTCAGCAGTCGCGCTGGCAACTATTAAACCAATGAGGAAGTTTTTTTTTTTTAATCGTTGCCCCACACTAGGATTTCTCCTGTATCGTGTGTACAGTTTAGAAACATACATGTCACATGCACACACAACCAGACACGAAACAACTATCTGTACATCATACAAATATTTGTTCCGTGCGGGGATCGAACCCGCGACACGTAGCGCAGAAAGCTAATCGTTTAGCCACTGCGCCAACCGCGTCGTCCAGTTATATTAGAGTATCTAAATATATTGCTTTAATTCACTTCATTTTTGTTACAGTTACTATGTGGTCCAAATGCCGGACGTTGTCCCCACAAAAAACTTCAAAGTTTACTGGAACGTGCCCACAATGCAGTGCAAATCCAAGAAAATACTCTTCGATGACCTCCACGAGAAGTACGGAATTCTCCAGAACACTGGGGACACCTTTAGGGGGGACAAGATCTCCATACTTTATGATCCGGGGGACTTTCCAGCGTTACTGAGGAACAGCAGTGGGGAGATTAAGTACAGGAATGGTGGTGTCCCCCAAGAAGGTGATCTGATTAAACATTTGGAGACGTTTCAAAACGTTTTGGAACAGAGTGTGCCGGACGAGAGTTTTAATGGTGAGTTATTTTTGATCAGTACCGCTATCACGACTTTTCTTACTATTTACTATCATAGTAAAGTAAATTTTCATAATAGCGATTTTAGTCCTTAACTTGGTTACATTAGGGATTAGAGTCGCTTATGTGACATATGTGTCATAGTTAAGTTTTGATTTACTACTAGCTGTGCCCGCGACTTCGTTCGCGTGGATGTCGGAACTTAACAATGTATTTTTTAGTGAGACCAAATGCAAGTAACCCTATTTTTTTCTAAAATAAAAGAATTTTTCTAAAATAAAAGTAGCCTAAGTTACTCCTTATTATATCAGCTACCTGCCAATAAAAGTCCCGTCAAAATCGGTCCAGCCATTTCAGAGATTAGCCTATACAAACAGACAGACAGACAGACAAAAATTGTAAAGAATGTTATTTTCGTGTATGTACCGTATATATATTCATATGCATGTAGTAAAAAACGGTTATTTCAATATTACAAACAGACACTCCAATTTTATTTATATGTATAGATTTACGATATTATAGAGATGTCAGGTTAGCGACTCTAATCCCTAATATAACCAAGTTAAGAACTAAAATCGCTTGCATAAAAATTTACATTTACTATGAAAGTAAATAGTGAAAAACTCATAATAGAGGTACAGTGTAATTTGTTTACTTATATTCGAACTCGAGTGTCAAACGAACATTTGCTTTTGTTTTTGAAGACTACCTTACTATACATTTATTGTTGACGTTTTAGTATTGTAATAAGCCCAACAAAATTAACATTTAGTTTTTAGCTATTAATATTTCTCATGTAAGTGAATTAATGTATTCTTATGAGAATAAAGTTATCTCAACCCGTTATTTTTTTGTCAGTAGCAGTAATTTTTCGCTTACTGCTTACGTTAAATAATTATTTTATTTTTTGTTTTTACTTATTGGAAAAGAGTGGCCTGCCTGATGCGGCACCTTCTAAATACCATATTCGGTAGGGTTGAATACCCTATTGTGAGGCACTGGAATACCGTCCACGGTTCCAGAGTTGCCCTTTTTAATATTAAATAATAATTGAAAATAATATTAAATTAAATTAAATTGAAATTAATTAAATTACATTTAATTGAATGAAAAATTAATTGAATTGAAGTAATTAATTTGAATTAGACTGAATTAAACTAAATTAATTTAATTTACTAACATAGCTTTATGTATTACTAACAATTTTTGGAATATATTATTCTGAAATAAATGTTTTAATAATAATAATAATTGTGTACGTCATGCTCATTAATATTATCTCGCTGATGGGCGTGGTGTGTTAGGTCGCCGGAGTTCCCTACATAGTGGTTGAACTAAGCGATGCTGACGCATGCGTCATGCTCGTGAACCGGTGCCGTCTGCCGGGACTGGTCAGCTTGTAACTGCCATGGCAATATTATTCAGAAGCAATTTTATTATGGCTTTTTTCTAGTATTTAATTTATACTTTAAATTACATTATTCTTGCATTCTCTTACCACAAAAATGTACCTAACAAAAATTGTAAGACCTATTATTTTAAAAGAGTTTCCATGTAGTTTCTTGCCGGTTCTTCTCCATAGGACTTACTATTTGGAACCGTGCAACTAGAGTCTCGACATTTCATAAGAGCCTGAAATTAGTTTACATGAAATAAATATACCTATACGGTAATACCTCGAACTTACGCGATTGTTGGGACTGAGCGATAACCGCGTCAGTCAGGGTATAATTTCGCTTTATTTTATAGCTAAGCGTCGATTCCACGCGACACGTCCGAACATGTACATTAGCTGTACAATAATGAGGGGGAGTGAGTAATCGAGTTGTGTAGCACTCAAACAAAAAACGAATTGACGAGATTTTAAAATCGCGTAACTCCAGTTTCGCGTAAGTCGGGGTAGCGTAAGTCGAGGTATTACTGCATTCTATTATATTACCGACACGGTTGGCGCAGTGGTTGAGAGATCGACTGCTGAGTTACGTGTCGTGGATTCGATTCCCGCACGGAACAAATATTTGTATGATCTACAGATATTTGTTTCGGGTCTGGGACTTCGTGTATGTGAATACACACCGTGCCTCGGAAAGCACGTAAAGCCGTTGGTCCTGCGCCTGATCTCTCTCCGGTCGTGTCGGATTGCCGTTCCATCGGACTATGAGAGTGAAGGAATAGAGAGAGCACCTGTGTTTGCGCACACACTTGTGCTCTATAATATCTTCTGCGTAGTTGGCTAATCTCCGGTGAGATTGGCTGCCGTAACCGAAATCGGTCAGGAGGACATTATATTCCCGACATTATTGCAATTTACATAACATAGGTACATATAAGGATAACTATGTACAATAATTGTTTTGATCTGTCTTAATTGTTTGTGTTATTTAATTTAGTTTAAATTTACATAACATAGCATCACGCCTGTATTCCTTGAAGGGTTAAGCAGAAGTGTACTATTGTACACCCACTTTTCGCCGATGCTGTTATTGAGTCCCATGTAATAGGGGGGCGAGCCTATTGCTATCTGCCAGGCAGTTCCAGGCTCCGTGCTGCTACTGAGAATTTTCATACAGAAAAAGCCAATAACACTTTGCTAGCCCCGGGAATCGAACCCAGCATTCGTAATCCACGCGGGCGAAGCCGCGAGCGGACGCTAGTTATCTATGTAAATGAAACACAACAAATGTTGCTACCTATGCCCATTATAGACTTTGAAACCATCCAACCGATGTGCCCCAAACCAGTTTCATTAGAAAGATGTGAAGATGGTTTGAGACCACTAAAACAATGCATTTTTAGCGTAATAGCCCACGCCGGGTATCCGCTAGCTACATATAATTCACCTGCAGGCATAATGAAGCCTTTAATTTTACTCATCTACAATACCATCACGCTAGTATACCCCGAAGGGTAAAGCAGAGGTATACTATTTGTATCCACATTGAGTGAGTAGATCAATTATTAGGTTCGTGCGGGGATCGAACCCGCGACACCTAGCAAAGAAAGCGAATGACTTAGCCACTGCGCCAACCGTGCCATCAAACAATGAGCGTAAACAGACAAATATAAAAATGTAATTCCATTCATACATTTTCAGACACATTGTTTTTATTTACTTTTAATATCGACAGACAGACATAACAATTGTAATGTTTATATTGCAAAACCGGCAATGTGAATCATTTTATGTTTCGAAATAATTGCAATAATATGAGGCACTGGTCCGAATATGTGATGATTCGATAAACATATTCAATATTGTGAAAGAAATACCGGAATGAAACGCCAAATAACGGAGATTCACTTAGTCTTAAAATCACCGACAGTGATGATTGAGAAATCTTGCTTACCCATTGAGACTAAGCGTAATGATATTTTGTTTTTTAAACTGTAAAAAATAATTCGTATGTCGTGGATGCGTTTAGTTTACAAACACAAATATTCACATGAACACACACCCAGACCCAGCCTGATTACCGATGTAGCGACAGGCGTAGATCGCGCGATAGCTTCTGTCAAACGTCATTTTTCTGTCATATAATGTATTGGCTGACAGTGAGATTGTAGTCGCGTGGCTGTCGCGTAGCTGTCGCGTAGCTGTCGCGTAGCTGTCGCGTAGCTGTCGCGTAGCTGTCGCGTAGCTGTCGCGTAGCTGTCGCGTAGCTGTCGCGTAGCTGTCGCGTAGCTGTCGCGTAGCTGTCGGGGAGCTGTCGCGTAGCTGCCGCGTAGCTGTCGCGAAGCTGTCGCGTAGCTGTCGCTAAGGTGTCGCGTAGCTGTCGGGGAGCTGTCGCGTAGCTGTCGCGTGGCTGTCACGTTGCTGTCGCTTTTTTACGTAATTACGCTACCGAAACAACTATCAGTAGATCATCCAAAAATTTATTCTTGCGGGAATTGAAACCGCGTCTCGTAGCGCAGGAATCGAATAAAATGATATTATGTTAGATGTTCACACAAAATACATACATAATACATAATCCGCGAGGTTAAGCAGCGCTTGACGCGGTCCGTCCTTGGATGGGTGACCAATTTTCACATATCGAAACCCCACCGTGCCTCGGAAAACATGTCAAGCAGTTGGTCCCGGATGTCACACGAAGACATATGACAGTCGTTACGGGTGTCAGTAGCCCCAAAAGTCTGACGACGAATCTAACCTTAGAGTATCAGTGTCTCCCAGTTACTGGGTCGTGGAGGTCCGAAGGCAGTCGCTCCGTGTAAAATACTGATATTCAGCCGCAACCGGTTAGATTGGAAGCCGACCCCAATGTAGTCGGGAAATGGCTAGGCAGTTGATATTCACACAAAAATTATACTATGAATAAAACAAATCTGTTGGATGATTTCTTCATCAATAAAGTCTGTATATCGGACCGCCCTTGCGAACCGTGGGAGGGAGGTTTATTTTATCATGACCTTCACGCCCCACTAGTAGATTAGTGCCTGCAACATGATGCTATTAGTATAAAGGTCAGTCGTTTCATAGCTATCGCGCTGATCAATCGATCTATCAGGTTAAACAACACTTACTGCGGTCAGTCCTTGGAGAGGTGACCATGCTACATACATAGCGACCCCACCGAGTCTCAGAACCACGTTAAGCTGATAAGTAAATGTAAGCAGCCTAAAAAATCTGACAACTGGTCTGAGCTTAAAGTACCAGTGTATCAGTAATTGGGTAAAATATCCGGGTGGATGAGTGCCGACCAGATGGCGCTTATATTTTCTTGTATTGTGGGTACAATAATTACAGACATGTGAGAATGTATGATTAGTAAGCTGACAACACATGAGAATGTAAGAAGAATGGAATGACAACATTGAGTGAGCGAGAGAACAGGATAAAAGAGGGAGTCAGACGACGAATGGAGACTAGACAAGACGTGCGGTTATATGAAATGTTGTCTAAAGTCTAGAGTTTGTTGCCCGTTCTTCTCCATTGGAAATCAACACTTTGGAACGTGGCAACTAGAGCCTGACTATTCATAAGTGCCTTTAAATGGTTTACATGAATAAAAATATATTTGAATTTGAATTTGAAAAGAAAATAAAGATATATTCAATAAGGTTCAATATAATTAAAACGACAATTTTACGATCCCACATACATATCACATCCACAGGGTCGGATTTGATACTCGATGCTAGCTTCGAGGATTTAAAGCGTTCAACCGCCGCAAATTCTCACCAAGTTCTGCCGCCCCCGAAATTTTGCCGCCCTAGGCCCCGGCCTACTTTGCCTATAGGGAAATCCGCCCCTGCACATCCACATAAACTAGCCCGAAACCACTATATGTAGATCATACAAATATTTAAATTATATAAAATTGTTCCCTGGAATCGAACCCGCGACACATAGCCGTCAAATTATGCTGTAATTTTGTCATATACTTTTCAGGAGTCGGGATTATAGACTTCGAGTCGTGGAAGCCAGTGCTGAGACAGAACTTCGGCATCCTTACACCTTACAAAGACGTGTCGTACGAAATAGAGAAGAAGAGGCACTGGTGGTGGAAGAAACAGTGGATTGAAGAAGAGGTAAGAAGGAGTAGTAAGAAGAAGTCTCAAATACCGTTTCAATTTTTCTTGATTAAAATGGCCGATTGCTAATTTACAGCAGTGATAGAATGCTTTACAATATTGATGTTTCACAAGTGTCTGATAAATTAATCTAGCAGATAAACTTGCTGATTTATTAACAGCTAGATCTAGTGACTGTTTATAGGTTGACTACATTATATATGTACATAGACATGTAGCGACTACCACTCGCAACATGGCAAAAAGTAAAACGCACTATGAGAGTTTACAACGATTCTAACACATATACGAATATCCGACATTAATCGTTGGGCTTCGGCCCGCCAGGCTAACCACCTTGCCTGGTCGGAGGATCCTCCCTTTTCAATATAGGAACACCTTACCTCGTTCCCCCATATAGAACAGATATTGAAAGCCGATCCCATCATGGATGTGAAAAGGCTAGGCAGATGATGATGCGATATTTTATATTTGAGATTACTATCGGCCACTCTATCAATAACTGAATCATGCCTTTCATATTCTCTGTTGTTTTCACATATCAGCATAATATCATCACGCTTTCATTCCCCGAAGGGTTAGACAGGCGTGTACAATATAAACTCACTTTCACTGGCACCATTTTTAATTCTCATAGCTAGCTTCTGGTTTAAAGTATCGAGCTGCTTTATAGAACTTAATAGCGGCGAAAGACAAGTTAAGCCCTGCTTATCCCCTCGGGGAATATTGGCTGCTACATAGGTACAGTTGCAAACAAAACTATGAACTCATCCCGGTGATTGCTCAATCATTATCTCGGCTGTAATTGGGGCGCGCTAATTGAAGGGCCTCTCCGCGTTGTGGTTAATTGTAGATATATTAATAACTAGCTGTTGCATGTGGCTTCGCTCGCGTGGATATATGGATATTAAAATATTGCCACGTGAGCAACTATCTCTTCCCGCAGCTCTGTAGCCATGACTTGAGGGTCATATAACACAAAAGATATTGCCCTAAACAGGCAAGCTTCGTCACCAATGATAGGAACGATGGTGTGGGGCGTCATAACGCCATTTACATTCAGACGTTTAACAGCCATACTGACAATTTAATTTTTAAAATAACCTCTAAACTACAGATTACGATTATTTACCAGTAATCTTAAATGAAATAATTCTATGAAAATAACCACAAAGAATAAAAACTAATCCATGAATTAATGAAAATAATTTGGGTGATGTAATTATGTGATTAATGTTTAGTAACTCAACAAAAGCTCGAAAGATGGCGCAAGTATAAAATTATCTGTATAACAAAAATTAACTCGTCATATAATCATACACTAAGCGATTCAAAAACAGTACACAACGCCATCTATCGCCATTATATGTAAACTTATTTATTAAAAATTTCGCAAACTATATAAGAAGCTTTAATGTTAAATTTCATGTTTCTTCCTTCAAAAGTGACAACATTCCCGTATAAACTTCTTTAATTCACCTTCTTAACGGTTTTTTTTTTTATGTACATATAAGTAAACACGGTTATTTCTAACCAAAAGCAGGTATATAAAATTCCGTGCTTCTTACTTTGAAAATGACGGATTTCCATACAACCGTTCATATTTTAACACCTTAGTGGTGAAATTTCGAAAAACGCCGATATACATGTACAATTATTTTTTACCAGAAGCAGCAAGGGGCGGCGGGGGCAAGGTTTAAAAAAAAGCCAATAAACAAATACCTATACTCGGTTTAAACAAATAAACTACAGCTTAAACTAGTGATTCAATTGATTTCGTAATCGTTATTGTTGTTTTACGTTGGTTTTTAGTCGCGTTTTATTTTTAAACTGAGTTTTTGAACAAAAAATATTAAAAAGACACATCAAGATTGTTTACCTTTAGTTAAATACCTAAACAAAAGGAGTATATGTATCATCACTTGGGCAGGGCTTTCACCGCACCTTCAAAACTACGTTACATAAACATACATGAGGAACTTTAATAATAAACAGATAATTTTCAGCTCCTATTGCAAGCTCCCTTACTAAAGAATAATTCTTTCATACATACTTAGAAGAATCTACGATATTCCACACCTACATACAAACATAGTAAGGTTGTAATTTATCAATCAGATGTCGGCATGTACTCGTCAAACTAATGTTTAAAGTATTTAGGGCGGTTAGTGCCGTGGTACACGACCCTCAATCTTTCAAAATAAAATATATTTTTATTCATGTAGACCAGTTAAAGGCACTTATGAATAGTCAGACTCTAGTTGCCTCGTTCCAAAGTGTTGTTTTCCTATGGAGAAGAACGGGCAAGAAACTCCATGGTTACTCTTTTAAAGTCTGATTGTTTAACATTTCATAATAATTATGATGAATACATTGTTCCCTCAACGTTATGTGAGGAAAATGTAGTAGGTACTAAGTGTAGTCTAAACAAACTGATAACTATAATATCTGGAAATTTCTGATAATACTGCCATGACAGTTAAGAGCTGACCAGTCCTAGCAGACGGCACCCGTTTTCAATCAACTCCGCATCACTCCTCTGATCTGTTTTAATTAGAGGACAAATCTTTTTGTTACAAAGGTTTATCTTTAGACCTGTTTTATAGCTTGGAGACAGTTTTTGTATTGTGATCCTTATTGTGTCTAAATAGTTTTTAATACAACACAACATAGACTTCATCACGCCTGTATTCCCCGAAGAGTTAGGCAGAGGTGTGCTATTATACACCCTCATTTCGCCGATCTGAGTTCCATGTAATAGGGGGCGAGACTATTGCCATCTACCAGGCACAGTTCCAGAGTCCGTGCTGCTACTGAGAATTTTCATACAGAAAAATCCAATAAAACTTTGCTCAATTCAGGAATCGAATCCAGGACCTCACGCTTAGCAGTCGCGCTTACAACCGCTAGACCAATGAGACAAAACTTACAATTTAGTTCTGTACTAAGTTTACGGTTTTGGATTACGGACTATATTTCGAATACAATAAGATTTATAACAAAAAAACTGGCTCGAAGGTTAAAAAATGGACTAAAGATAAACCTTTTTTTTAGGGTTCCGTACCCAAAGGGTAAAAACGGGACCCTATTACTAAGACTTTGATGTCTGTCCGTCCGTCTGTCTGTCACCAGGCTGTATCTCAAGATAGCTAGACAGTTGAAATTTTCACAAATTATGTATTTCTGTTGCCGCTATAACAACAAATACTAAAAACAAAATAAAATAAATATTTAAGGGGGGCTCCCATACAACAAACGCGATTTTTTGCCCTGTTTTGCTCATCAATAATGGCACAGGTAGGCACTTGAAATATTCACAAAATACTTAGTTGTATTTTTACTTTAATAATAAATACCTACTGTTAAATTTTTTAAGCTTATATTTTCTTTTTCTATTTTAAGATGAAATGAACACGTATATATATGTTTTATCCACAAAAGAATAGTGAAACAATGCCCGCATTCTTGCTATGCAAATTCCAATCTATCATCATAGAAATAAAAGTACATATACTATGTAAAATGGAAATAATTTAAGCCTAGGGATTGACAAATAATAATCATAATCTCCTCCTTACCGAAGATCTTCCTCCTGACCGAATTTCGGTCACGGCGGCCAATCTCACCGGATATTAGCCAACTACGCAGAAGATATTATAGAGCACAAGTGTGTGCGCAAACACAGGTGCTCTCTCTATTCCTTCACTCTCATAGTCCGATAGGACAGCACACGACACGACCGGGGAGAGATCAGGCGCAGGACCAACGGCTGTACGTGCTTTCCGAGGCACGGTGTGTATTCACATACACAAAGAACCAGACCCGAAACAACTATCTGTAGATCATACAAATATTTGTTCCGTGCGGGAATCGAATCCGCGACACGTAGCGCAACAGTCGATCTGTCAACCACTCCGCCAACCGTGCTTCACGGGTAAGCGTAAATAAGATCGTGTACCAACACACTAACCATTCATTCCTGTTGCACAATTCATCTGTAACGATCATTGAGTTCATCTAATGTTGTGGTCTAATAATAACAGCTGCACCTCTAACTACTGGGATTCTAAGAAATATAATTATATACATGATGATTACATTAGTTCATGATCTTTTAATCGCCATCCCAATTTTTTTAAGCATTAGGTATCATTGAAAGACTTTATTTTTGAAAAGAGAATTGGTTAACGAAATCATCAACATCATCATCAGCCAGAAGGGCGTCCACTGCTGAACGAAGGCCTCCCCAAAGGGGGGGTTGCCATAATCCTCACGCTTGGCAGGCGGCTTGGGGATCGCAGTGGCTCACCGATTAGTGAGAGGACGCTGCTGCCCGTCCTCCGGTGTCTGGCCGCAGTTTTAAGACGTAGCCGGGTCTCGGTTAACCAAATGTTCACAACATAATATAAATTTTGCGTGTTTACTCATCAAACTTTAAATACTACGCTTGTTGCGCCTGTGTACATACGACGAGGAAAAGAGCTGCGCGCGCCGCTGCCGCCTAATGTGTACGATATCTACTAACGTAAACCTTTATTACATAACTTTGTGATATCATATCTCAATAATTAAGCATAAGTATTTCAGTATTGGACCGACGACATTGTGAAAGTCGCGAGCAACCGATGGATGCAAGTGGCGGAATGTCGTTCGACGTGGTGGTCTAAGGGGGAGGCCTTCGTTCAGCAGTGGACGTCTTCTGGCTGATGATGATGATTATGATGATTTCAGTATTTTTACCAAAGACATACAATATTAAAATATGGATGGTGATTATTTATTTTGATGTAGAACAATTAAACAAAACAAAACAATTTGATTGATTAATTGATGGTAAATGCATTGATGACATTATTGGCGGAGCCTTCCGCATTCAGGAGGCCTTCAGTATTGTATAAAACACCACACAAGGCAATAGTGACGGAACTAGTTGTCTTCCGCCTCCCATATCCATTCAGCAATGCTAGGTCATTATTAAAATGGCAGCATTGTCACTCCAGTATTCCCCGAAGCGTTAGACAGAGGTGTACTGAACACCCATATTTCGCTGATGCTGTTATTGAATCCAATGCAATAGGGAGCAAGCTTAATGTCATCTACCGGGCACATTGCCAAACATAAGGCTGCCAATGTGAATTTTCAAAAAATGACACTTTTCCCGACTCGGAAATCAATCCTCATTCATCATCATCATCAGCCCGAAGACGTTCACTGCTGAACGAAGGCCTCTCCAAGGGGGGGTTTGCCATAATCCCCACGCTTGGCAGGCGGCTTGGGGATCGCAGTGGCTCACCGATTAGTGAGAGGACACTGCTGTCCGTCCTCCGGTGTCTGGCCGCAGTTTTAAGACGTACCCGGGTCAAATCCTACATCCTCATACAAACCTCATTGGTGAGACATTATTATGTTCTATTCAGAAGTAAACAGTGACTCTCGTATTATAGACGAAACCCATTATCCACAGGTACAAATCCGAACTTCAGGTTGCTACTGA
Source organism: Shargacucullia verbasci (assembly GCA_947562105.1). Classification (NCBI taxonomy): domain Eukaryota; kingdom Metazoa; phylum Arthropoda; class Insecta; order Lepidoptera; family Noctuidae; genus Shargacucullia; species Shargacucullia verbasci. The sequence continues at coordinate 10,113,055 of OX387303.1, read as the reverse complement.
GAATTCCTACCAGAAAAACCCAATAACACTTTGCCCGAGCCGGGATCCACTCCAAATTCTCACCAATGAGGCATTGTTACGATCCAAGAATAAAGATACAAGAGATCCCAGAATAACGCTTCTAATTCTTTCTTCCAGGCAAAACGTCGTTTCGAAGGAGCTGGTCGCGAGTTCATGCAGGCAACTGTCTCCTTAGCCAAGAAGATGCGGCCCCAAGCGCTGTGGGGGTACTATGGGTACCCGTACTGCTTCAACATGGCGAACAACAACAGAAAGGAGGCTTGTGCTGACAAGGTCCCTGAAGAGAACGATCGGTGAGTCTGTATCAACCTTCTTTGTTCGCAACTATTTTCGGGTGGCTTCCAGTCTAACTAGCTATAGCTGGATATCAGTATTTTACACGGAGCGAATGCCGCCTGACCTCCACCACACCATGACTGGGAGACACTCATACTCTAATGTTAGACCGGTTGTTAAACTTTTTGGACTGCTGACACCTGTAACGACTGTCATAAGTATTCCTATGATACCCAGGACCAACGACTCAATGAGTTTTTCGAGGTACGGAGGAATATTTAAAAGCATACCGAATTCAATCTTTTGTAGAAGCCGATTAATTTGATAAATAATCAACTTCTGGGTTCAAAAAGGTTTTATTACATTCAGTTTCAAAAGAACCTAACTAATTCTAAGAGCACGTAGTTCTCTCCACCTCTGCACGAGAAGTTGCCATGTAATATAGGAACTTCCGTCAATTTATTTAAGGTTTGATTTGCGGTTGAACGCAGAAGTTGATTATTAATAGTCATGACGAAAAAAATCTTGAGGAAACCTACACACCTGAGATGGCTATGTAAGTTCTCGATGGTGTGTGTAGTCCGTCCGCACTAGATGAGCATCGTAGACTGAAGCCTAACCCTAGTAGACTCAAAATGAATAAGACTGTCCGTCTCCAGTAGTGGGACAGTAATAAGGCTGTTCGTTTTTTTGGAATGGAAATGAAAGGTCCGAAAACCGTCATGTTAATTACTATGCGTCGTTCAGAAAAAGAAGGAAACCAAATTAGGTCAACTTCACGATAATTCTATAACCAATAACGCCAAGAATGAGCTACTTGAACGAAAACATCATTTAAAAAATCCATCTTACATTTTCCAGCATCAAGTGGCTCTGGGAAGAAAGCACAGCGTTGTACCCGTCGGTGTACAGCACAGATGACATGACGTCAGGACAGCTGGCGGGCCTCATACGGGGGCGGGTGAAGGAGGCGGCGCGGGTGGCCGTCAGGGGGTCGCCGATACTGCCGTACTTCTGGTACCGGTATAGGGACAAGGGGTACTTTAGTGAGGTGAGTGGTACTAAATATGTCGTTCTGTTTTTTGATACGAGTTAGATTAAGCTGTGATAACTATTGCAGTAGCTAGGAAATGGAGATTTTTAAAGTCATTTTAAAGGTTCTTGATGTATTCCGAAAATTCTTCTTCATAGTTTAGTTGTGTAGAATTGCCGAGTAGCGACAACACTGCTAATTAGTACATAATATTGTAAATACTGTATTTAACTATATTCTGATGTATAGCACCTCACTTGCTTGCACCGATGCTGCCAAGGATGGACCAGACAGACTCAAATAATAACTATTCACTATTGCCTTGAATATAATTGTATAAGTTTTCTTTTTTTCTATATCTATATCTTTTAGGTATATTTTTTTGATGGTTACAGTATGGGCTAAAAAACGTTCAATTCTATTGGTATTATGAGAATCGAACACATAGGTACCAATATATAGACATTGCCTGCAATAACAAAAGACAACTTAGGGGGACTACACAGTAATAACACTCATTAAACTGAGGTTGATCAGATTAATCATACGGTGATAATTATTAATCGTAGTATAAATTACTAATATAAATAAGATAATTTCCCAACACCTGCACGGTGAAATCTGTCCTCCATTTGTCTCTTTCAACAAATAGAACCAGGAGGGGCGCCGCACTCTTTAATCTTCATTTCATAATAACCTACATTAATTTATTTTACAGAAAGACTTAGACATAGCAATCAACACGTTTTACAAATCAAACGCATCAGGCTTCATAATCTGGGGCAGTTCCAATGATGTGAATACAGTAGAAAAATGTACGAATCTCAAGAAATACATCACAGATATATTAGGACCTACAGTAGCCAAATACACTAAACCACACAACAGACTCGAAGACGAACCGGACGAGACTGTAAGCGAAACTTTTAAACCAAATAACGCATCTAAATATGATCCCGAATACACCTGGATTCCACCTGTAAATTACACACAAAAAATAGAAGAAATGGTTGATAAAGAACTTAAGGAAGAGAAAGAAGCTGCGGTTGTACATAAAGAAATAAAAGAAAGTATTCTAGTTGATATGATTTTGGATAAGATAGCTAATTATTGTGCTGAAGACTGTGATAGTAAGAATAAAGTTAAAAAAACTGAAGTAAGAGATGGTAGAAAAAATGAATCTCATATACTTTTAGTGACTGAGGACCCTTTTAAGAAGAGTTCTAGTAAAATTGCTGTTACTGGTAAGTTTTAGTGTATATATTTTTTTGTTCCAGTCTGGATTTAACCTGAATGTGAACCGTTCATCATGTTGATTGAGTGGTCGTCACTATTAAATTAATAGAATAGAATAGATTACATCTAAAGGTTTTTATAAAGTATTTTATTATTTACCTTACATGTGCTAACATTATTTAAAACATTTCATGTAACATTTCAACTCCGCGCAATCAGAGTTTCGGCGCTAACGTGTGAATTATTTTAGGCAATTTTATGCATCGTGATTTTTTTTTTCTACTCTAGCGTTATACGTGATATACTCTTGTGTGTTATTCTTATAGAGCTTTCGTAAATCTATAAAGCTAAAATATTGAGAGGTTGATAACTCTGAAAGCTAAGATCTAATACTAAATCAATCATCTTTAAATAAAACTTTTTTTTTTCAGTGCCAACTACTACAGAAGAAGACTTATATGATTACGACTTAAGCACAGGGGGTGTAACAGTGAGAGATTTCTTCGAAAGCAATGAATATTGTGATTTTAGTACAACCAGTAAAACTATCGAAGATACTAGCACAATAAGTACAAACCCAAAAGAAAGTAGTACAGTTGGTATAAAAAATGAAGAAAGCAGTACAAATATTTTAAGAACAACTGAAGATAGTGAGATTGATTTAAGTGATGACCAAAGTAATGCAATTGATTTAAGACCAGAAGAAACTAGTACAACTGATATTAGTACTACAATTTACTTAAGTACTACTGAGAGTACTACAAATGAGTTTAGTACGACTGAAAGTACAAGTCGTAGTACAGTAGACACTAGTACAATTTATAATTATATAAATAGATTTGAATGCAGTACTTCAAGTATAAGTGAAATGGAACCTGAAGTCAGCTTAAGTACAGAAGATTATAGTACAGCATACCCAAGTACGACGGAAATAAGTACAACAGTCAGTGAAAATAGTACTAATAGTGATAGCAGTACAACATTGGCACCGGTGTTAACAGAACAGGTTGTTGTTTCAGTTGTATAAGGTTTGTTGTTAACTGTTGTTTTAATTTTATGTTTTTAGGACAACTATCTACTGTAATAGTTAAAACTGATTTAGACTACTCTAGTTTACTATTAGCCATACGTTTCTCCCAACTTGTGCCAAAACATCCAGTTATTCTGTCTCCTTGAATTTTCACAATCAGATACAAATCACCTCTACTACTCTCTACAACTACTGATCACGTATGGTCAGTAGTCTAAAAAAGCTGATACACTTGAGCATTCTATCAATGATTGAACCTTTTTTGCATAGACGTTTGGTTCTTCTTTGTTAAATTTAAAAAAAAAACTGTTTCTGCTTTATTTTCTACAGCATAAGTATGCTTATTATAAGAATGGTTATGCGCGAAGATTTTAAATAATGTTTTCTAGAGAGGAACAGCCTCTCTAATAGAACTTTATCTCAAAGTGCGCTTGAATTACCTCCCAAGTCTATAAGCATTTAAATATCTTTGATAAGACTTTTATTATAATTTCAAAACTTGTATTTTGCTTGTCATGATATTTATAAGACTTCACACTTAGTAACAGTAGATGGTTGTTCTATTAAAAATTACTAATTATAATTTTTGTTAATTAACAATTTAATTTGCATCCAACATTGTACTTAATTTTGCTAATGTTTGTTATTTTTGTTCGTATTAACTATCGTTTGCTCAGTGATAATTGTGATGAAATAATATTTGATTGTATGTACCAGTATATCTTATCAAACACTATCTCTTTCTGTTAATCCGTTTCTTTGTAATTTGTTTTAAAATAACCACTAAGTAATATTTTATAAGTTTGCTGCGAAGGTCGAAATTGCATAAATTATAATTCATCATCATCATCATCAGCCAGAAGACGTCCACTGCTGAACGAAGGCCTCCCTCAAGGGGGGGTTTGCCATAATCCCCACGCTTGGCAGGCGGCTTGGGGATTGCAGTGGCTCACCGATTAGTGAGAGGACGCTGCTGCCCGTCCTCCGGTGTCTGACCGCAGTTTTAAGACGTACCCGGGTCAAATTATAATTGGCAGTACAGAATTTATTAAACATTTCAATTTAAAAAAAAACTGAATTCAGAATAACAACAGCAACATAACGAATATAATTTACACGAATTTCGACTTTATTGCTAGCAAACATTTCAATTTGTTTACCAATCATACTAACTTTGAGCACTCTTATTTTAAATGGCAACTAATAGCACGATATTTATGTTTTTCTTTTGCACCAACGCTTCTGTTTGTCACATTGTTTTCTTAAAACGTGTCTGTCTGTAGGTGTTGGGGTCTGTGTCCAGAGCTATCATCAGTAAGCCGATCGCGTGTACTCTGTTCTATATCTACTCTATCACCAAGTGTCTCTGCATTATGTTTGGGACTTGCTAAGTTAACAGCTGACGATTTTAATTCTTCTTCTGCATTGATTGAATCTTCATCTTGCGTGTCAATGGTTCTCACTGCACTATCAGCAACAGAAGTAGATTTACGTGTAGAGATGTTCAATAATTGTTTATCTATATTAATTACAGCAAAGATAAAAATTTGTTTAGTGATTGTTATAAAATTTTGATGTCTTGTACCATCTGAACTAACCAGGCATTAGTTTTTAAATATTTATTACAATTTATGTTGCTAACTGTACAAAAATTTTGGTGTTGGATCTGTAGGCGTTGGAGGTGTTTGAGAACCATTTTCATGAGAAGACTGAGCAGTCTGCGTTCCTGAAAACTAGCGTTATTTAGCGTTATTTGTATACACCGCTGCTCATGCGCAATATTGAATCAAGAACTTGATAAACGTACCTACCTCTTGGTTTCTTAAATGAAACTCCATTATATATTGTCTATGTACTTATTATGTGTCAGTTCATAGCAAGACCTAATATAATAATGTTATTACGTCATACGTTACCTTGCTAGTGCAAGTGTAAGCAGAAACCCGGATATATACGAGATTATAGATTAGTTTTGCAGTTACTGGTTGAGATGTACCCCAAATACGATTTTTTTTAACGCCAAAATATTAAGCAAACAATGTGCACGCGCATTCGAGTGAAGTTCTATTTTGTTTGTCGACGAATACTCGAAATTTCGGGCACAGAAATCTATATAAATAAAAATCAATTGCCACATGTATGTCGGAGCATCACTTGAGAACGGCTCCACCGATATGGCCGATTTCTTTTTTGTTGTGTTCGTAATTGTAGGGACAAGGTTTGTATGAAAAAAAAAATTGTAAAATCCACCGGAATAGTCGAAAATTTGGATGGCATTTTTGTATGAAAATTTCCATACTTAATATTTTTTTTTGCAAAGCGCACTTCTCATTTGCTTTATTAGTAAATTGCACCCGTGCAAAGTTCGGACGGGTCGCTAGTATTTCATGAACACCAATTTTATATACACACAAAACAATATACACAAAAACGTTTCTAAGCTTATTAAAGACGTTTCTTTCTCTTATGACATCTTTGAAAGATTTGTTTTTAACTTGAATGCGCTTTATGCTATTTTTAAAGAATGAGCGAACGAGTTTACCTTTCATTATCATAATCTTAACGAGATTATAAGTGTCGTCAGCTGTTAACATAAAAACATAAGCATTTGTGACTAATCATTTTATCTGTGATATGTTTTAGTATAATTTTGTTAGATTTTTGTGAATATTGTCAATTTAATTGTCAGTTCTGTAAGATTATAAAGCTTATATTTTTAATGTAATATGTTGTTTTACTGTATCGCCTTTACACTATTAGTTTTAAACAGACTATGAGACTGTTTCTCCACTTGTTGATAACCAGTGTTTGTTTATCAACGACACACATAGCATCACGCCTGTATTCCTCAAAGGGTTCGGAAGAGGTGTACTATTGAACACCCAGATTTCGCCGATGCCGTTATTGAGTCCCATGTAATAAAGGGCGAGCTTATTGCCATCTACGGGGCACAGTTCCAGACTCCGTACTATGTATTTCCATACAGAAAAACCAAATAACAATTTGCTTAACCCGGGAAGAGAACCCAAGACCTCACGTTCAGCTGTCGAGGCAGTCCACTATACCAGTGAGGCAGTCCTTCACAAGTATCTGATAAGTAAATCTAGCTGGTAAACTCTCATTCATTAACATTTAGATCTAGTAGCTGTCATTTTTATGTAACTGTCATTTTACATGTTTGATTACTATCAGATCCTATCCTATCCTACTAATATTATAAATGTGAATATTTGTGAGGATGGATGGATGGATGGATCTTTGTTACTCTTTCGCGCCAGAACGGCTGAACGGATCTGGATGAAATTTGGCACACAGATAGATCATAGTCTGGAATAGCACATAAGCTTTTTATCCCGGAAAAATGTACGGGTTCGTAAACCACGCAGGCGAAGCCGCAGCCGGAAGCTAGAACTTTATCAGCGAGTGGTCCTTATTATTTCACTTCTTGAGATCCGGGCACCACAGACTTCTCAACGGCCGATACTTTAGTTGGTTCCATAATATACAATATCTAATATTAATCCAACTCTTGATTCTCATATAACAATAAAATTGAGTATTAATCGGTCGACTAATCTGTAGTTTAGAATGCCAACTCCATTGAAGGTTGGCGGTCAGTTATTGAAAGATATTTCCTTCCGTAATATTCGAAGATCCACTGTCAATACATAAAGAATGCATGGCTCTCGGAAGTTGTCTTAAGTGACAAAGACACATGGCGCTATAACCTAAAATAAACAAGTATTTGAGATGCAGCCTTGCAGACTATTAGATGTTTTGTTTTTCTTGTTGGAGTTTACATTGATATAACGCCTGGCGGAAGTATGGCTGGCAATCAATAAAATGCCAATGCTGGTATCGGTGTTGGCATCGTTAAACGATTTGTTTACACAATGGTAGCCCCATTCCCGACAGTCTAGAACTAGTCACTATATCACTGTTAACCTGCCCCACCATCAATTTAAAACTTAATATTCAGTATAGTAGACCCGGGTACGTCTTAAAACTGCGGCCAGACACCGGAGGACGGACAGCAGCGTTCTCTCACTAATAGGTGAGCCACTGCTATCCCCAAGTCGCCTGCCAAGCGTGGGAATTATGGCAAACCTCCCTGAGGGAGGCCTTCGTTCAGCAGTGGACGTCTTATGGCTGATGATGATGATGATGATTCAGTATTTTCAATTCTTTATTTTCGCACCTTGAGTGATTTTAATTGACTGTTTTCAGTGGGTAAGATACTTTTTTATGATGAGATCTAACGCCATCTAAAGATAACAATCAGTAACTTCCAATTTGTTCATTCACATACTTTATTAACACAAAATTGTAACAAACAGGATTAAAGAAACAAAACACATTGAAATGGGTAATCGGCAATAAATGGGTGGTCTCAAAATAAATAACATGTAAGTATCGCTAACTAATATTAATTAATCAATCATTAAACTGAATACAAAAAACAAAAGAGATATCAATGATCAAACGTTAATGCAAAACGAATACTAAACATCAATAACTGAATTTAAAAGAGTCACAAAACTTAAATCGTAGTACAGATCACCCAGAAATAATAGCAAAACAGTAATTCTTAAACAACAAAGGCATTTCATCATCAGATATAAAATTCCTATCAGGCCTCACACTAGCAAAATTATTATATTTCGGCTCAGCGATAAAATTGTACCCTGTTTCGGAACACTCCTTGATTCTGATACAGTCTTTATGGAGCTCAGTGATGGTGTAAGCTGTGATGATGAAAGGGATCTTGAGCTTTAAGATGATGTTGATAGTGGTAGGCCAGGCGTCCTTGCCGTTATAGACTGAGGACCTCTGGATACTGGGATTGAAAGCACACACTGAAATAGAAAGAACAATATTCCAGTAGACGCTGATATTATAAACAAATTCGAATATAAAGAAATGATCAATATGTAGCATAATTTGTTTATTTCATATGGTACGTCGCTTTATTATAGTAGTTATCAATTATTTAAACGATAAATAAAATTGACTAACTAAATCATCTAGATATGAATCACACAAGCAATAGACATGATTAACTTTAGACTAGAGGAAGAAGGAAAACTATATTCTAAGTATGGGTAGCCCATACCAGTAGTTAAAAGATTTGGCTAGATTCCAGTCAGTATGCCTTAAGTTTGAATTGGTATTTCTCCCAGATACACTTAATCACAAAAGGCGTGTCTCTTACAAAATTGATGCTTTTCTTACCAAAGTTTATTTCTTTAAAATAGATGCTGTCGGAATCCCGACAAAGACTCTGTGTATTCTTACCAATATCAGGATGCACGAAATCCTCGCTGGACTTGTAGTCAGTGTAGGTCCTCTTGTCTTGGAAGTCGAACACCACGCGCCGTTTGTTCTGACGACAGTTTTCGCAGAACCTAGAGATATAGGTAAATGAAATATCATTAGAGTTCTTACACTCAATATTTAATTCATGAATTTTGATTTAAATAACTTCTAAGATATCCGTACATTGGAATGATCCAAAACATATTCATCAGAAAAAAATATATAACTAACACCGTATTTACTTATTAAATCGAAGCTAGGGAGAAAAACTGTGGGATACTAATATTTCATATAATAAATAGTCAGACGCGGTCACGGCAGTCAAAGAAAGAGATGGATGGCGGGATAAATTAGACAATTATGTAACTGATGACTGGAAGTAAAAAGCGCTGGATTGCGAGAAATGAAGAAAAGGAATGAAGAAAGGACGCTTTTGCCAAGAAGTCGAACAATATTATGCTGATAATAATCAAAATTATAGGTCGAGCTAACTTCAAATATATTTAAAAAGAAGGATGCAAATTCTTCTGGGACAAGTTTAACTAATTGCTAAGATGTATTCAGTCCAGTTTCCCTCACTTTATTTTCCCAAGCAGTTCCAAAGGCAAGTTCGAGGGGTTCAAGTTATAGTTGATGAGCACGACCCTCAACTCTTTCAGATCAGGTCTCAGGTGGAGGAAGAACACCTCCCACTTGTTCAGGACATCAGCTTCAAACTGCAACTCCGCTCCTACCACGTGGATTGTAAAGGTGGACTTCTGAAATAGAGAGCAATATTTCTTACTATTATCATAACCTACCATCACGCCTGTGACGGCATGGCTGGCGCAGTGGTTGAGAGATCGACTGCTGAGCTACGTGTCACGGGTTCGATTCGCGCACGGAACAAATGTTTGTATGATCTACAAATAGTTGTTTCGGGTCTGGGTCTTTGTGTATGTGAATACACAGTGTGCCTCGAAAAGCGCGTAAAGCCGTTGGTCCTGCGCCTAATCTCTCCGGTCGTGTCGGATTGCCTTCCCATCGCACTATGAGAGTGATGGAATAGAGAGAGCACCTGTGTTTGCGCACACACTTGTGCTCTATAATATCTCTTGCGTAGTTGGCTAATCTCAGGTGTGATTGGCCGCCGTGACCGAAATCGGTCAGGAAGACATTATTATTATTATCACGCCTGTATCACTTGAAGAGAAGGTAGTATACACACGGAAGGTGATATTTGATGAAACGACTGGTCCAGTGGTTGACCACCAGGGGTTTGGCACCTCCTGCTATTACACAACCTGCAATATACCGACTTGACTGCCTCTTTGGTCTAATGGTCGCAAACGCGACTGCTGAGCGAGAGGTCCTGGGTTCGATTCTCGGGTCGGGCAAAGTGTTATTGGGTTTTTCTGTACGGAAATTCTCAGTAGCAGCAGAGTCTGGAACTGTGCCCGGTAGTTGGCAATAGGCTCGCCCCTTATTACATGGGACTCAATAACAGCATCAGCGAAATGTGGGTGTACAATAGTACACTTCTGCCTAACCCTTCGGGGAATACAGGCGTGATGCTATGCAATATACCGATAGTCCGAGGAAGAAAATGTGTAAGTAAGTACGTAAGTTCGTCCCTATGACCGCTAATAAAATCGAATTTACAAAAATTACATTTAAGTAGAACTATAATAATGTACAGCAGCAATTTTTTGTTTCGCTTATTCTCTGCTGGTGGTAACGAAACCATAGCGCGCATAACCCATTTAATTTGCTAGCAACGCCATCTAGACAGCGAGGACGTAAACTTTGTTCCATTTGACCATCATTTTTAATGGCGTTGTTATTTTAATTTTTATAGAACACTGCCCTCGAAAAGACGAAAGAACGAATCCTGGACACATCGTTTCTAAGTGGACAACCCGGTTACTATCGCGGAAAATCGCAAAGCAGCGAGTTCATAAGCGGCGGTAATCGCTGTTACGTGAACGAAAAGATAGCGCGATTTAACTGACTGGGACAACGCCATCTAGAGAGCGAGATGGTAAAATTTCAGTCACTCGCAAGATCCGTAGAACTTCGTGTAAATGAGTATTGCGTCTGTAGGGGTGTGTGAACGGCCAAATGTTCGAAGATATTTATTTGGCTCTTTCTCGTTGTTTCTGAGACTTTGATGTCATGATTTCAGTTCGTATTCCATTTTTTATTCGTTCGTACATGCACTGCTGAATTTGGACCCCCTAATACCTTAAAATGAATGTAAAATGCATAAATATGTAGTTGAAACAAGGGGCTGTTACTGTGAATATTTCCAACCAAACATCCTAATTAGACTACCTGACTCGGGGATCGAACCGAGGAGTTCAAGCTCTGCAGCCACGGTTCGCGGTGGTTTAAGATTGAATTTTGTGCTATACATAATGCCTACCTTATTTAAAACGCCGTTAGCCGAAACGCCGGCCTTGTTCCTATAAATCTGGTGGCAGTAGGCAGCTGTGAGTGGTGCCGTAGCAAGCTGCGTAAGCGCAGCATACTGTATGTCGTTGATATCTGTGTCAAACATATATTTTCATAAATTAAATCACGTTAGCAAAAAGGGCACTAAGCAACAAGATCTACAATAAATTCAAAATACGAATAATTATATATTTTTTTACTTCTTCAAGAGTCCATTTCGATAAATACAGTTTTAGTACATTTGAATGTCAAATGCAAGCAGACTTGGCTTAGTCTGATATAAATTTTCAGGAAAGTAAATATCACATATAACTGTTTTTATTTCATCATCATCAGCCAGAAGACGTTCACTGCTGAACGAAGGCCAAGGGGGGGTTTACCATAATCCCCACGCTAGGCAGGCGGCTTGGGGATCGCAGTGGCTCACCGATTAGTGAGAGGACGGTGCTGCCCGTCCTCCGGTGTCTGACCGCAGTTTTAAGACGTACCCAGGTCAACCTTAGGTTTATTTAAACCTCGCGAAAAGCTTTGAATTTCACATTCCCGTGAGAACTCTCATACAGAAATGCAACGTTGTGTAAAAAATTAAGTCAATCCATCGACTACTTATAGAGTTTTGCGGACGCAAAAATATGGAAACTGAATTTTATTTAATATACAAACATTATTACTTACTACGGTGTCATCAATTTAAAAAAAATAGCCAAAATGTCTGGAATTACATGAAAATATAAGACGTATAAAAACCTCTTATATTATTGACTAATCTCTACTTCAAACCAATAAGACCAATATAGATTACAAAAAAGAAATCATTGTCTACTTATCACTAGAGATGTGTAAGTAATGCTAGTAATATCACTCAGTGACGTGATGCCACAACACACATTACGCATGGAAAACTAACATTACAATATCACGCACCATTACACGTATACGAATCAAGTAATATGACTATAATTGATAACTACACATGGGCGATAAAACACTTTACCAGCGAAAAACCACTGACTTGAATTCTGAACTCGACGTAATGGTAATGTTAAATTTTAGGTGACCTTTTTTTTTGATGCGTTTCTTTGAACCGTTGAGTAAATTATTGAATGACCTTTTTTTATATGAGTGATATGACACTGTGCCACGAGTGTGACTAATGTTTCAGGTGATGGTGATATTACCGAGTCATATTACTTTGAAGGCATTGTGATGTAATGTAACATTACACTTTCACGTAATGTTTTGCGGATGTCTACTTATCACAAACACTACTTTCAAAGCGGCCCTTTTGAAAGTCTTTCTAAAAACCCTTCAAAAACATCACTTAATTTTAAATTTTAATCAAAAATCTGTCCATTGCACGGTCAGTTATTTGCAAAATTGCAAATTAAACCAGCCCCTATAAACGGTCAATTTTATTATACAAAAGATCTAGGTCAAAAGGATTTAGGGTTACACCCCTTGCAAATTCGACAAGGAATAATCTCGACTGTTTTGTACTTATTTCAATATACCCCTTTGCTTTCTTTTTTCACGTTTGAACTTCATCGTTTTTGCATACCAATTGTTTGGATTTAAAGTCTCTAATTTCTGTTATGTCGACCAACCCATTTCTCCTAGGTGTTTGCTTATACATAGGTATTTTATGGACTAATTTATATAGTAGCAGTGACAGCTTTACGATTGACCGTTAGACTTCCATTAAGGAGCATGAGTTCAAGCACGTTCCCCGTTTTTTTTTTTTACTTCCTGTCCTATCTAAATTTTGTTTATCCCATGTGTCAACGGTGAAGGAAAACATCGTGAGAAAACTCGCACACCTGAGAGGGCTCCATACAATTCTAGGTGAATTATTACGCATGAAATACAAGGGCATTTAATATATTGCGCATTTATTGCGTAGAAACTGCGTCACTTTCACAATGCTAACAGAAACTCTTTTAAAGAGACTTTTAAAACCGTCTACAGAGCTATAAACTCACCGATTTTCTCTTCATACATAGACGCAAGAACTTCATTAATCTTTTCTGGGAGTGGCTGTAGTTCGTGCAGCACTTTGGTCGGCAGCTTCGGTTCCAACCGCCCCTTGGTCTGCTGGTAACAGACAAGCTTCTCATACAAGGAGTAAGACTTGCACCAGCGGGAGTGAGACTTTGGGAAGTGGTCGACGTTGTCCGTGCAAAATGATATCTGTGGAGCAGGGATTTTGAATATTTTTTGCCTAGTAATCACCATAAATTATAATTCAAGAACATTTTTGAAACGTAAGTTGTAAGGATTTATAAAGAACTTGGATATAAACTAACCTGACCACAGCCCTGGCAGTCACTCAGTTTTCCCTGCCTCCATTCCCTACACGGCACATCAGCGCAGATCCTCGGATACAAGAGAGCCTCCTGCTCCCAGGGCACCAGCCGTCTCTTCAGCACCTTTTCACAGGAGACTATCATTTGCATCCTGATCAGCCGGTAGTCGTGTCCTGTCAAGTTTTTGGCATCCGCGTAAATGTGTTTTTGATCTGAAAAGCAAAGGCTTATTTAGAATTTTGAAACGGCTATTTTATCGATTGTAATAAAGTAAAAAACATCATTGTAAAAAAATTGTGTTCTTAAATAATTATTCTTTTGGCAGTCCTATATTCTGCTCAAATTTTGGTGGTGTAAAGAGCCACAATGGTTCTATAATACGTCTAAACACAAAAAAAACAAGCTTTATTAGCTTTATACAAAACTTTATTATTGCAATACTACGCAGATGCTTTAATTCTCTTGATACTTACCTCAAACAAAAATATCATCAAAAATTCCAAATTTTAATGTAGACTCACCTTTCAGATGTCCTAAAGTAGATACAGCGAAACACAACGCCTGGTGATGAGGCCAATCTTCATCCTTATGCTTATTACTGCAGTAGAACAACAAGTTACAGAAACCACAAGGCACGCGAGAACTGCTCAAATTCTTCTTACAAACATGGCAAGCGCTCTGGAGAAACACTTTTCTAAAACTATACTTGTACACAAAATCATCGTTGTCATTAATTTTATAATCTTTACTTAACTCTTTCATTTTATTCATCGTCTGTGTGTTTTTAGACTGTTTTCTTTCAACTTCAACAGAATCTTTTACCTTTACTTTAGCCGTAATTTCATTTGGAATTTTATCCTTTTCCTTTTTATAGTCCCTTTTATTCGATCGTACAGGAATATCGGGATGGCCTAGTAAGTTTTTTGGCGGCGAAACTTGAGTTTTTTCATCATCTGGCGCTATTATGTTTATCTTAGGATTGTTCTGGTCTTGAGATTCTTTGACTATCATTTCGAAAGTCTTGTTGACGTCATCAGCGCTAGATGTTAGAGCATCCTCAAAATTTTCTATTGGTTCATAATCCACATCAGAAAAAGAATCACCTTGATTTAAACAATCTATGTTGCTCGACTGTTGTTTACCTTTTCTTTTACTTTCACTTTTATCTTTTGATTCAGATTTAGTTTCTGTTTTAGATTCTGATTTCTCGTCTTTCTTTATCTCTTGTGTGCTTTGAGATTGCGTCGTTGTTCGTATATTTTGAGTACTGGTAGCCATTTGAGTTTCTTGCTTCCCTTTTTTCTTCTTATTTTTACCTTTATTTTCCTTTCTTGCCGGACATACCGGTGGAACGTCTATAGGCGTTTCTGTAATGTGTTCTTTGGGTTTTGATTCGAGATCTTTCCTTTCAATTTCTAACAATTCGGATTTCTTTTCTTCTTTTGGTTGAAGCGGTATTGGAGAAATGGGACTTTTGACATCTTTCTCCTCCTCAATCAAAAGCTTTTCCTGAATTATTACATCAATAGGTGGTATTGTAGTACACGCATCATCTATTTTTGGCGGGGATTCGATATTTTTGGTGTCAATTGTTAATGAAGCATCCACAATTTTACTTTCAATAATTGGAATTTCAATTTTGTTCTCTTCTGTAGGAGTCGTTTTTTGTATCTCACTTATGTGTTTACTTTTTTTAGTTTTATGAGATATAGTTTTGTCTTCAAGTTTCTGATTATTACCTTCAATAACTTGTCCTATCTCAATGTTATGTAATGGTACACTGATATTCGTTTCTTTTATAGATTCTGTCTGTTCCATAATTTTCTCTGTATCAGTTGGCTTTTGTGTTACAGTGCTTTCATCAGTATCAAATAAAATATTAGATACTTTTTGAGCTTTTTTTCTGGTTGCTTCAAACTCCTTTTCAATTGCCTCTTCGCTCTTTTCCATAGAAGTAAGTTCGGCTAAAGACCTTTCAATAGACAGCCTTAATTCCTCCATATCTTGGTTCACTTCTATCATTTTTGATTTCAAATCTGTTTTCTCTTCTTTTGAAGCAATTACAATTTCTTCTTTTTGAGGAGTTTCCACACATCGTTGTACTAAAGAAGTATCTTGCATAGGCTCTACAAGAGGAAAAATTTCTCTGATATCAGTATTATTATTATTATCGAGTAACTGTTGACTTGTTGCACGTGGATACGTAATATCCGGAATGACGTCACAAGCAGATCCTTCTGATTCATCAGCTTTAATACTACTTATCTCCATGTCATACATTCTTGTTATATTAGAAGCATCAATCTTCGATGACAAACTTTGTTTGGTAATTTCTTCTGATTTTGGTATTTCTTTGGCTACTTCTTCTGGTTTTGGTGTTATCGATTGGTCCTCGATTACTACTTCAGTCTTTTTTGGGGGCTTAGGAGACTTTTTTCGTTTCTTTCCCGGTTTCGTTTCAGTCTTATATATATCTTCAGTCTGTTGTGCAATGGTTTCTTCCTCTGTAGTAAATGCTTTTTCTTCAACTATATTTTCGGGAGTTAACAATTCTTTTCCTTGGAAGCAAGTTAATTCTACAGGCTTATTAGTATCTTTTAGTTCTGTCACAGTATGAACATTAGTTGGTGTTTCAGATTTCTCACACATAATTACAAATTCTTGTTGTTCGGTTTGTGGAGTTAATATTTCAGTTATAACTGGCAATTGTTCCGTTTTAATATCTTCTTTAGTATCTGTATATTTAGTATCAGTCTCTAGTTTCTGTTCTTGAATTCCAATTTCTAGTGTTTTAGACATTTTGGCACCCTTTTTTCGTTTTTTACCCATAGCTTTCTCAGCAATTAGTTCGAACTCTTGAGCAAAAAGTTTTTCATCTTCATCAGGAGTGTCGCCTGACATAAAAGTTATATCACTAGATATTTCAGATTCAATAATCTTGGCTTCCATTTCACTTACATTTTCTTTCGTCTGAGGCTCAAGTTTAACTTGAAAAGGTTCCTCTTCAGGTTTTATGGATTCAGAAATGCTAATATCTTTTTGTCCACTGTCACTAGCTTGGCCCTCGTGTTTTCCTTTACGTTTCTTTTCAACCGGCTTTGCAATTTTAGCTTTAAGTTTTGGTGATTCTATAGTGGCTATATCTTGAGTCTCTTCTTCTTGAACATTTGTTATGACTTCTTTCACATGTTCCGGGATAACATTTTGTAAAGTTGTGTCAATTTCTATTTGCATGGAACTCTGTTCAGTTGTGGCATCATCTTGCTTTGGACTTTCTTCGGGTTTGGTAGTAGTATGCTTTTTATCCTTCTTATTTTTCTTCTTACCTCTACCTTCGGTTATTGGTGTTTGTTTGCTCTCTTGTTCATCTTTTATTGGTGTTTGTGCCTTTCCGATTATAGGTTGAAATGGTAGATTTTCTTTCTCATGTTCCAATTTAGTTCCAGCCTTATCAACTTCAACCTTTGCACATTCTATGGAAATAATATTGTCCCCAACTTTTTCTTCCATTTGAATATCAACCAGCTCATCTTTGTCGTCTAGTATCTTCTGGAAAGCAGCAGTACAAGAAAAATCCTCTTTATCAGACTTTTCCGAATCATTGCGTTTCTTTTTATTCTTCTTCTTTTTTGAAGGCTTTACTTCTTGTTCTATGATTTCCATTTTTATAAAATCTTGTTTTATGTCTTGTTCTTCAGGTGCTTCTTCTATATTTTCTGTAAGAATATTTTGAAGCTCCTTATCAGAGGTTAGAGGTTCTTCAAATTTTTGTTCAGTATTCTTCTTTTTGTTCTTCTTTTTACGAACTGTGGGTGTTATAAGAGGTAATTCATCAGGTTGTTTCTCAACTTCTGAGATTTTGACCTTTGTTTCCTCCAGAGTTCGTTGGACATCAATTTCCTTTGTTTTTTCGTCTAAGTCGTCATCAAAATCGTCGTCTTTACCTTTTTTCTTCTTACCTCTGTTTCGTTTAGGTTTTTTCGGAGTTTCTTCATCCTTAACATCAGCAACAGGTGTAATAATAGCACTCATAATTTCAGGCACACGTTCTTCTTTAACACTTTCAACTTTTTCCTCCAAATTTTGTATAGTTTCATCAATAATATCCACATCCTTCTTTTTATCACCAATTATACCTAAATCTTCGCATTGATCACCACTTTTCCCCAATTCTTCAACATTATCACCACTTTTCTCTTCCTGTGACGAAGTAGGATTTGGTACTTTCCCTTTTTTATGTTTGCCCTTTTTATTCATTTTCACAACATGGATATATTCACGACTAACGTTTACAGGGAAATCGGAGTGACTGAGCTTCTAAATACAGATTTATCTGACCGATATGTTGGACCGCATTTCTAGTTACAAATGTCCACGTGAAAATACTAAATGTCATTTGGAAATCTTCAAACAATTTTCAACTGTATTTTGTTTCAAGTAGAGTATATTTTTAGTCGTGGCCGGCTTACAATTTGTGCATGCTACGAGTCATAAGGAAGAGACCAGTGCCAAAAGTGCATACTATATCTGTTGCGTAGTGATGTTCTATAAATATGCCAAATATATTGGATTCCATTTTCGATACTTCAATCGGTTGTCAATTTGACAGGGACAGACGTTTCATATCAACAATGTAAAATTAATTCGATTAATTAATCATGTCAATGTATTAAAACCAATCCAGTTATTTATGCAGATTCTCGAACAATACAAGATTAATGTTCATTTATTTAAGTAATTATATTCTAATAAGAGCACGATAGATTTTTATAATGATACCGAATGCTGTAACTTTATGTATGCCTAGGAATAACTGATAATGACTTATTATATCAAATTGCATTTGCAACGCTAAATAACTTAGGAACTAAGATAACTATTTAAAAAGCTGTCTGAAAGGGTTTCTACGTGTTGGCTTCGGCTCCACGCACGTCTATCAACCATCCGGGAGTCTGTAGTCCCTTGCAAAGAGGAGACATAGCATCATAAAAGCTATATATGTATAACAATATAATTATTATCTATTATTTAGGTACTTATTTTGACACTGTTTTTGATTGTAACTGTACCTAAATTATTTTTTACTAAATTACAGAATTATCTCTGTATCCTTTCATATGCCCATCTGTTTGAATATTTAGGGTCCCATAAGCAAAACATGTATTTAATATCATTTAAAATGACAATAGCGTTATCGCATTGTGTGCTTCCAAAAAATCTGTCAGAAATACAATACATAAAATAACTGAGTCAAAAACTTTAATAACATTATCTTGTCACAATCAATCCTTCCCAGTGACCTAGATAAATCTTTTATGGCTCCCTGGTCACTTGAAAACAACTGTCATATGTTAGGGGGCCCTTAAAACATAGTATACTTACCGACAGATTTGTAAAATTCACGCCAAATTAGACCTTATGTCAATAATCATAAGAGAAAGCATGAGTTTCGGAGAGCATGCCAAAAGAAACCATTTCAAATATGCTGTTGCAAAAATGAATGCCGGATGAATTTGATCCTTATTCCTTTTTCGGTTAGAGGTATGGTTCTGTTCAGGGATTGTACTGGGTAATGTTGTCAAGTTGCCCCTTTTTTAAATGCTAATGTAAGGCAGACACCCCTTAGTCCAAAGTGCAGGGAGCTGCTCATTTTTTGTCAATTGTTTTGTTAGCGATTTTCATTTGTCAGTTTTAATATAATACTAATAAAGTTGTGTTTATGAATATCTTATATACTAAGTGAGGCGATGAATATTCATTATCAGAAATAAAAGACACAAATTGTTATGCTAAAGCAGTCATACTCAACCTGCGGCCCGCCGAGCTTTTGTGAGTGGCCTACCTGGCATAGTAGTCAAGGTGTCAACTGCTTTAAATTTCGCGCAGATCCAGAGAAAGTGTGGGCACGCGGAGTACAATAGGTACCTAGATAACCCTACCACGCATTGCGTTGCAGGGATTCAGAGATCTCATTAAAAGTAAAGTTTTGGATTGTGAAAGCTCATTCAAAATTTTGTCAAGATCGCATGTGGCTACATGATAACCTCACATTATAAGACTTATAAGATCATTCACTCAGATGAATTGTGAACAATCTCTTCTCTCTTCTTTAACACCTAAATTTTATGTTGTCGCCCGCGGCACCTTGACTAATACGTTTTTATGGCCCTTAAGGAAAAAGGTAGAGTACGGCTGTGCTAAACGCTCTTACTGATAAATTAGTAAACTAATAAAATATGAGTAAGATAAATTTACACTATTATTGACGTATCAGGGAGTTATGAATCAGAAAATGTAAATTATTGTGTCAGATAAGTTGTCGACAGTTAATCAGCTAGTTCATCAGTAAGTTGTAAAACAGGCCTCATCAAATACTTAATAATTGGAATCATACTCGTAGATGTAAAAAAAAACTTTTGACAGACAATTTTCTTCTGAAAGACATTTGAAAACATATCTCTTAGCGTTAGGGAATTGTTTTTAGTATTCGTCCAATTTGAGCTTTTAACATGGAAAGTCAGTCGGAATTTTGCGTTTTTTACAGGCGAGGTTGATTGACAGCAATCAACTTTAATCAATCAAAAAGATCAATCACTTGGGGGGCGTCTAAACATTACTACAGATTGGCACTTCATCACTTCATATTCCTAGTGAATTATTATCATCTTGCCAAATGTAGATTCCAGCAATGATTGGCAGTTTTTTTTTTTATAACATTGTCCACATTAGGATTTCTCCTGTCTCGTGGGTACAGTTTACAAACATACATGTCACATGCACACACAACCATACCCGAAACAACTATCTGTAGATCATACAGATATTTGTTCCGTGCGGAAATCGAAACCGCAACGCGCAGAAAGCTAATCGCCTAGCCACTGCGCCAATCGTGTCGTTAAAATGAACTTAGCTATACGAATCCTACTAATCCTACTAATATTATAAATGTGAAAGTTTTTGAGGATGGATGGATGAATCTTTGTTACTCTTTCACGCCAGAACGGCTGAACGGATCTAGATGAAATTTGGCACAAAGATAGATTATATTATAGTCTGGAATAGCACATAGGCTACTTTTTATCCGGGAAAATATACGGGTTCGTAAACCACGAGGGCGAAGCCGCGCGCGGATGCTAGTATTATAAATGTGAAAGTTTGTGAGGATGGATGGATGGATGGATGGATGGATTTTTGTTACTCTTTCACGCCAGAACGGCTGAAAGGATCTGGATGAAATTTGGCACAGAGATTGTTAGGAATATCAGGAGTATTAAAATAAAAAAGATCTTGTTCCGTGAAAAACGATGTAATGTTAAAGAGACAATGACTTGCAATACCAGAGGTGAATAATAACAAAATGTCGGTGGTAGTATAAAAATATTAATTTAAGTTCCTTAGATGACGAGGTGACAACTAATTAGTGTCAGCTGTTTTGCATCTATATTTTCATCAGGCGTTCTGGAGTCTGAACATGCCCCCGCGCGTTGAAAGCTTGTCTTTCAACCAAATCTTCCATCAATCCGCTTAGCCGTCTTCTTGAAAGAGTGGGCAGATTTTGCTGAATGCCCTCCGGACTGTTCCATTTGCTGTTTTTACGTCAGCAACTCGATTGATCCCATCTTTACCAGGATGCACTGCCAATATGCGACCCAGCTTCCATCTAAGTGGGGGAAGATGATCGTCTTTCAAAACGACGAGTGTATCCTTTTCTAATTGATCAGCACCTGATCGCCACTTGACACGTTGTTGCAATTCAGCAATATATTCCTTGCTCCAGCGGTTCCAGAAATGTTGGCGTATTTGTTCAATTCTTTGGTAGCGAGTTAAACGAGAGGTAGATAGATCTTCGTAACTGGGCGTCGGTAAAGCAGTGAGTGGCCGTCCGATGAGGAAGTGCGCGGGCGTCAAAGGCAACATATCGTCGGGATCCGATGAAATAGGAGATAGGGGGCGAGAGTTAAGCAGTGCCTCTATTTGTACCAGGACAGTGTTAAGCTCCTCGTACGTAAAATGACAATTTCCCAGTACTCTGTTTAAATGAAACTTAATGGACTTTACACCCGCCTCCCAGAGACCACCGAAGTGAGGAGAATAAGGCGGAGAAAAATGGAAGTTAATTCCTTCATCGGCTACATTTTCAGATAGCAAACTACAATTTTCTTTTAAAAATTTACCGATCTCATTATAGGCACCAACAAATGAGGTGCCGTTGTCTGAATAGATGTTTTTAGGTTTTCCTCTACGAGACATAAATCTCCGTAAAGCTGACAAGAAAGTATTACTCGTTAAGTCACCCACCAATTCAGTGTGAATAGCTTTAGTAGAGAAACATATGAAAATTGCTATGTACACTTTAATAAGCTTACAACCCCTTCCATGACGATTAGCAGCCAAAATAGGACCTGCATAATCTATTCCTACGCTTTCAAACGGGTGACTGGGTGTAAGACGCTGTGGCGGCAGATTCCCCATCAAAGGGGTAACAATTTTTCCCTTCATGCGGTTACACAACACACACTGACGATAACATGATTTTGCCAAATTACGACCACCAATTGGCCAATAATTTTCTTTAATGGTAGCCAAGAGCAATTGAGGTCCAGCATGCATTAATTTTTTGTGCTCAAACTTAAATAATAGTTTTGTAAAGGGATGAGTGGACTGTATAATTAAAGGATGTTTCTTTTCGTAACAATAATCTGAATTTTCTAACCGACCACCCACACGCATTAATTTTTGGGCGTCGAGGAAAATGTTAAATTTGAGCAAAGGACTTTTCGTTGGTAATAATTTGCCTTTTAGTAAAAGCATGTACTCAGGAAAAGAATCAATTTGAGAAAACATAACCAATAAATTTAATGCCTTTTGTAACTCATCGGTGCTCAAATGTTTAGATGGAATTGATTGCTTTTTACAAGCAGCAACAAAACGTAATACATAAGCTAAAGAACGTTTTAGCCTAGAAAAATTTGAATACCGGCTATAGTCAATTAGATTAATATTAGTCTCAGTGGTAACGTATAACGTTACTTCAGGCTTCACTTCAGGAAGCTTCTCAATGGTTCCCGGAATTGATGGCCAATGAGATGGGTCTTGCTTCAAATACTCCGGACCATGCCACCACAAATCTGAAGACTCAATCAAATTAGGTTCAACACCGCGCGAGATTAAGTCAGCTGGGTTCTTGTCTGTAGGGACATGCCTCCACGTACAAGATCCAGTTTTATCATGAATATCAGCTACACGATTTCGAACGAAGGGTTGTAGTTTACTTGGTAGAATATTTAACCAACCTAACACTACCATTGAGTCAGTCCAAAAGAAAGTGTTCCTAATTTTAACCCGAAGTGAATTTACTACCTTTTCATATAAACAAGCTCCAACTAATGCGCCACAAAGCTCGAGCCTTGGTATTGTAACAGGCTTGATGGGAGCTACTCTGCTTTTAGCCAAGAGCAAGCGCACCAGTATATTACCAGTATCATTGATACTTCTAACGTATACACAAGCTCCATAGGCACTCAGTGATGCATCTGAAAAAATATGCAAATCTAAATATGTTGGGGAGTCACACACAACCGTGCGAGGAATACGTACGTTCTTTAGGAATGGTAAACCCTTTATAATTTGAAGCCACTGATTATAAATTTCAGGCGACACGTTGTCATCCCAAGACAACTTGTGAAGCCATAACTTTTGTAATATTATTTTCATTAAAATTACACAGGGTGATAAGATTCCCATAGGATCAAATATCTGAGAAATTACTGAGAGTATGCTACGCTTCGTTAATTTGTTGGAAGTTAAAATATTAATAGAAAAACTAAGTTCATCAGACTCCGAATACCATCCTAACCCTAAGGTTTTACTTGGTTCCTTAGATCCGATATTTAAATCTATTGATGTTTGCGAATCTGACATTAATTGTTTCGCGTTTGATTTGAATTTTCTTAGTGGCATACAGGCAGATGCCAGTGCGGCTGTTACCTTATGTTTTATATACATGACGTCAGCGATGGTATCCCCTCCCGTAAGCAAATCATCGACGTAAAAATCGTGAGTAATGATTTCGGCTATTTTAGCGTCATCACACTCAATACCAATTTGTTTAAGACACCTAATGGCTAAAAAAGGTGCACTCGCTGTGCCATACGTGACCGTGTTTAATTGGTAGACTTTAAGGGGAGATGAAGGATCATCACGCCAAAAGATTTGTTGGAGGTGCCTATCACTCGGATGTACAGTAACCTGTCTGTACATTTTCTCTATATCAGCGGCTAAAATATATTTGTGTTGCCGAAAACGAATAAGTATTGATAATAAGTCGTCTTGAATGGTAGGACCTACCATCTGAATATTGTTCAGAGAAACCCCTGAACTGGTTGGTGTACTAGCATTAAACACCACCCTTAACTTGGTAGTGGTGCTACACTCACGCAGGACACCATGATGAGGGATAAAATAGGCTAAGGTTTCTGAATTTAACTGAGTTTCCGACATGTGACCAAGTGAAATGTATTCAGACATGAAATCACCGTAGCGCTTTCTAAATACAGGTTGATTTTGAGTTCTCCGTTCTAAAGATAAAAGGCAATGCTTAGCTCGTTGCAATGAGTCGCCCAATACATCTTGACTCTGCTTGAGTGGGATACGCACACAAAAGCGATTATCCTCTAAACGAGTTGTGTTTTCATTGAAATGCTTTTCGCATAATTGCTCCTCTTCAGAGTAATACGATGACTTAGGGCTAATCTCTTCGAGCTGCCAAAATCGCGTTAACTGGATTTGTAGATCATCGTTGAGAGGCTCACTATCATGAGAATCCAATTTCGTAAAATTGCATTTTATGTGATGAGACGAGTTCGATACATGACCGCCATTAATGGGGCCAGAAACAATCCAACCGAGGCTTGTTTCATAAAGTATCGGATTGCCGTCTCCTAACTTAATTCTACGAGGTCCCAATAAATCCCAGAAAATATCAGCGCCTAATATTAAGTCTACTGTAGACGGTGTATGAAAATTAGGATCAGCTAAACAAACATCATTCGGAATATTTACAGCCGACATGTTTATTTTACAACTAGGTACGCAATCAGTGATCGACGGTAAAACAAAACAAAGCAATTTATTTGAATAAGCTTCACTTAACGACTTCATTTGTACGTGAACCATTTTGCCTATACGTGATAATGAATTATTAATTCCTAAAATAGATTTATTTACTCTGTGAAAGGGTAATTTTAATCTTCGACACAAATCGTCCGTCATTAGACACGAAGTACTGCCGCTGTCAAGTACTGCGCGGACAATATGTTGCCGATCATCATTATCGTATAATTTTACTAACGCAGTCGATAACAATACTGTATCATGAGACGAACGTGAAGTAGCTACACAGGACAAAGTAACGTTTCGATCTGACTCAATGGCAGGGGTAGACTCAGTTGATGTCGTTGGCTTTTCAGCGCCATCTGTGCGCGGGGATGTGTTCGATTTACGTTTAAAATCAGCTACATGAATGAGCGTGTTATGTTTACGTTTACATAGCCTGCAACCATTTGACTTGCAACGGTTAGCATAATGTCCAGCCTTAAAACAATTAAAACAAATTTTAAAAGTAGGTAATAGTTGCAACCGTTGGTCGGTACTAAGTGCTAAAAACTGAGGACAATTCCGTAGCTCATGCTCACCATTACATTTAGGACAAGATTGAACTGACACGGCACTTACACTATGTGCGCTTAACTGTTGGTGTGCATGACTGATTGACTGACTGACCATACTTCTCAATTTTACGTTTTTATTGTTTGATGTGTGCTGGTTACTCCGTGACAATTCTAAGGTTTCAATTAAATCAGCTCTTCCACGCATGAATTCATAGAACTGACATAATGTTATACACTTGTCCTTGTCCAACCTGCCTTTAAATTCCTCCCATTCGCGGAAAGTCTTAGCGTCTAGTTTGTGAGTCACGATGTGTATGAGCAGTGTATCCCAGTGTTTAGTTGGCTCACCCAACGACTCTAAAGCTCTGAGATTTTTATTTACTTGATCTATAATACGCTTTATACTATCAGAGGACTCTTTTGTCATAGACTCGATGTTGAATAAAGCACTGACGTGATTTTGTATGAGTAAACGTTTATTATCAAAACGTTGACATAATAAGTCCCAAGCTATTTTATAATTTTTAGTAGAAAACTCAATGGATTGTATTACTAAGGCAGCGGTCCCTTCCAAAGACGCTCTAAGGTAATGAAACTTATTGATGTCATCTATGTCGTCGTTTGAATGTATTAGGCTGCAAAATGTATCGTGAAATTCCAACCAATTGTCATATGACCCACTGAAAGTTGGAAGCTTGATGGTAGGTAACTTAACGAGTTTGTGATTACTAGTACGTGAGAAACCTTTATCACTTCCTTCATCGTTATTTTTACGATTACGTGCCAATATATTCTGTGCTTTACTAAGGGACTTATAAAAGGATGATTCAAAATCGCTCCTCTCTAAGATTTGAGAGTCAACATCATCTACAAGACACTCTATTCTTAACTGCACCTCATCATATTGTTCATACAATGTTTCCATTTTATTAATACGTAATTGTAGTTCACATACCTCTGTTTGGCCTAATGACTTATCCAGTCCGCTTAGGTACGTGGAAAAGACTGTAAGACGACCTTTATAGCTACCCCGTTTCTTAATTAACTCCTTTATATCCTCTCTTTCAGGCATTCTGGAAGGCGGGTATGTGGTCACTCTAGCACTAAACCTGGAATTTATATAATGCAACGATTACTTAATGCTCAAACGATAATAATACCTGTAACATTAGATTGGAATTCAATTAAGTAATAAATGATAAAAATAGGTGGACAACCATAAAATTACCATAAGAATTGAAATTAAAGTTTAAACACCCTCACAAACCACTAATATTTGCATGAAAACAGAGTAATACTTATATTAATGCTACAATTTGATCACTGACACGAATAGATTGTAGTCTGATAATGGGTAAATTTAATAATTTAATAAATGTAAGCGGTACTGACCTTTTCCATTGAAATTATACAAAATTAATACCACCTGACGAAGAGAGTACTGGGTGAAATGAACCAGACAATTATCACGCTTAACACTGAATAACCATGCCTTGCTGCAGTTGCCTGTGTCCAGTTTCCTCTTCATATGTATAATATTCCACTTTGATATTTCGATGATAATTATCGTTATCTATTGTTTCTTCGCTGATTCTTCTTTATTGACTTTCGAATCCGGCTCGAAGGACCATGTTAGGAATATCAGGAGTATTAAAATAAAAAAGATCTTGTTCCGTGAAAAACGATGTAATGTTAAAGAGACAATGACTTGCAATACCAGAGGTGAATAATAACAAAATGTCGGTGGTAGTATAAAAATATTAATTTAAGTTCCTTAGATGACGAGGTGACAACTAATTAGTGTCAGCTGTTTTGCATCTATATTTTCATCAGGCGTTCTGGAGTCTGAACAGAGATAGATTATAGTCTGGAATAGCATATAGGCTACTTTTTATCTCGGGAAAATGTAGGTACGGGTCCGTAATCCACGCGGGCGAACCCGCGAGCGGAAGCTAGTGAATAATACGTAGGACGAGTAAGGGTCAGTTCAAACAGACCCCTGAATATGATTGCTGACAGAGTGGATTGCCCATACATAGTTCACTGTTGCCTGTGGCATGTACCACAATGCAATTTTACTGACTAGATCTCACCTATATGAGTCTTGTCGTAAAGTTTATTCTATCCTATTCTAATAAAAAATTAATATGATGTTCAAGAGTGGTATAAATCGCAGGGCCATTGGATTTTATAAACCGCTATAATATCCCATAATATCATGGAAAAAGATGTGTTACTCTCTCATTGGTCTAATGGTCACAAACGCGACTGCTAAGCGTGAGGTCCTAGATTCATTCCCAGGTCGGACAAATTGTTATTGTATTTTTTTGTATGACTATTCTCAATAGCAGCACGGAATTTGGAATTTTGCCCGATAGATGGCAGTAGGCTCGCCCCTATTACATGGTACCTCAATAACAATACACCTCTGCCTAACCGTACGGGGAATACAGGCGTGATACTATATTATGTTATGAAGTGTTATATGTTCTTTGCAGAATCGCCACTGAAAGCCAGACGTGTCGCAAACCTAACCTAATTTTACAACATTTCACAACTGCAAGTCCCGACCTATATCCTACCGATGCGTGCGACGGAGAAAGGAGATGACATACTAATTGTAACACTGCGAGCGAGAGGGATAGAACATAATTCTACTGCTTATTCCATAAGAGCGAGAGAGACAAAATAAGACGAAACTAATTATATTGCGTGCATGACGAAGCGATTAGTATGGAGTGCGATTTATTGTCGCAAATATCACAGCTGTCGCAACTTTTTGTGTTCTAATATTTTGATTTAGTAGTGTTATGATGTGTTTCTTCACGGTTTTTGTTGGAAAGGGGTGAATTAATCTTCGATTGGGTTGGTTTTTGATCGAATATAAAAAAAAATTGGAAACAAGCTGTATAAAAGTTTGTCGCGAGATTTACTAGTACATCTATACATATAAATAAAATTGGAGTGTCTGTTTGTAATATTGAAATAACCGTTTTTTACTACATGCATATGAATATATATACGGTACATACACCAAAATAACATTTTTTACAATTTTTGCCTGTCTGTCTGTCTGTTTGTATAGGCTAATCTCTGAAATGGCTGGACCGATTTTGACGGGACTTTTTTTGGTAGGTAGCTGATGTAATAAGGAGTAACTCAGGCTACTTTTATTTAAGATTTTTTTTTTTATTTTAGAATAAAATAGGGTTAAGTTCATTTGGTCTCACTAAAAAATACATTTTTAAGTTCCGACATCCACGCGAACGAAGTCGCGGGCACAGCTAGTAAACAATAATACAACTCGCGACAAGCTTTTATATCATATAAATTGTGCAATGTAATAAACTGATGGGTTTGATTCAATTTAAAGTTAAATATTAATAAAAGCTTGTTTTTGCCACACAATTACTGGGAGACACTGATATTCTAAGCTTAGACCGGTTGTCAGACTTTTTGTGCTGCTGACACCCATAACGACTGTCCTATGTATTCGTATGATACCTGGAAATAACTACTTAGCGTGCTTTTCGAGACACGGAGAGGTCTGGATGTGTGGAGAACGGTCACCTATCCAAAGAGTGACCGCAGCAAGCGATGCTTAACCTCACATATCGACTTTACGACGATAGTAGAATACGTCTAAAATATCACATAAGAACTTTCTTGATACTATAAGATTTTGTAAATCTACATATGTGTAACGTACGCTCTCGGGAATTAGGAAAGGATTAGAGTTGTGTAGTCATTTACAAAAAAAAAAGCAGAAAAGAAAAATCATACTGCATTTTTGTTGTTTTTTAATCTATAAGACATCTCCTGCATACTATATAATGTGTATCAAATCCACACATGTGACGCGTGCGCTCTCGGGAACTGGGGCACAGAGTAGTGTTGTGTTTTATTATTTTTTGCAATACATTTGTTATGTTGTACCGTGTTTTTATTTTTAAGATTTGTTTTTGACATTTATGTTACACTAGCTTCCGCCCGCGGCTTCGCACGCGTGGTTTACAAACAAATATATTTTTCCGGGATAAAAAGCCTATGTGCTATTCCAGACTACAATCTATGTCTGTGCCAAATTTCATCCAGATCCGTTCAGCCGTTCTGGCGTCAAAGTGTAACAAATATCCATCCATCCATCCATCCTCACAAACTTTTACATTTATAATATGTATTAGTAGGAAATACATAAATTTTTTAACAAAAAATAAAAACCGACTCCAAAAAACTCAAAAACAAAACTAATAACTAAAAAGCAAAAAATAAATATTTTATTATACAATATAGTAGTTGAAGAATATTGAAATCGGTGCCAAGTAAAACATAAAAGTAATATATCTTGCTGCTATAATAGCGACATTGAAACAACGAGTTCACGTAGAAATTGTCGGAGCGAATTATGCGTCGGACACGACAAATGCACTTCGCCAATCGTGTCGGTTTATCATTGCATGTTTTGAAGTCGGTTGGAAATACACGCAGACGAAGTGGCGAGCAAGTAAATAAATAATTGTCTTACCCGCTAATGATACCCACGGGAAAGAATCGGGCAGTATATTTCCAAGCTAACAAGCGACAAAGTCGGAAGTACTGAGTCTCTTTGAAAGCGCACTAAGACAAAGGCAAACGTTAAATAAAAAAAAACAGTCTCTAAATCATTCACTACTCTATGTCGCTTAAAATGTAAATAGGGTGAAGGGCCCATTTCATGTCCAACTCAATTATTCCATTTTGTGTCATAAAAATCGTGTAAAGTTTACAATGCGGATTGCGTGCCGTTCCCTTAATGGCCGGCTTAGATTCGATTCCCGTGCGACGGATTTTGTAACGTAACACGCTTTTGTCATATTGTGTTGTTGATATCGTGTTAAAGGGGTAGGGAGATATTTGATCGCGTGTTTCACATGTATTTTGGGATTATGTGAAAATCATGTTGAATGATATTTCACTCAAGGATTGATTCCCAAAGTAAATTAGAAACAGATAGTAAAGAGAGAGTTAATAAATTAAATAAAAAACTGGCTATTGGTCTTGTGGTCGCAAATACGACTGCTGAGCTTGAGACCCTAGGTTCGATGGCCCGCAGCCAGTGGCGTGCGGTGCATAAAGACAAAAATACACTGCCTACCCTACATAACTCAGATAAATATTTATTATAAGATATTTGAGGTGGCAAATTACATACATCATTATTTAATCGAGAAGACGACGAGCCAATACCAACATGCAGTAGGTATTATTGGTAAGTAAGATTTTGAAATTTTCTGCCTACCCTGCCTAAAAACTCTGAGCCGCTGCTCGCAGCCTAATTACGTAAAAGTAGCGACAGCAACGCGATAGTCACACGACAGCGGCGCCACTGTTTGTCACATGTTTGTCAATACATATATGTCACAAAAATGACGTTTGACAGAAGTTATCGCGCGATTTACGCCTGTCGCAAACTGATTGCTACATCGGTAATTAGGCTGCCGGTCAGGCAAAATGCTATTGGGTTTAAAAAAGGAAAGACTTTCCATGAATGACGAAACACGAAATCTCATCATCATCATCAACATATTCACACATAAATTAAAAAAAAGTTACTATTACATAAATCTTATTACAGTATAAACAAATATTTAAACGAGAAATTCATAAAATTTATTTATGCAATATTAATAAATGATCATAATCATATAACTATTAGATTTAAGTCAACAGCCCGACAGGGTCCACAATTGTTTCTTATTATTAATTTTACGACATAAGTACATACATTGTGGAACGCAATAAACATATTGAGTACTAGCTTCCGCTCGCGGCTTCACCCGCGTAGTTTACGAACAGACAGACTATACTCTATCTCTGTGCCAAATTTCAACCAGATCCGTTCAGCCGTTCTGGCGTGAAAGAGTAACAAAGATCTATCCATCCATCCATCTATCCATCCTCACAAACTTTCACATTTATAATTAATATTAAGTAGGAGTAGGATTGAGCATCATCATCAGCCCATATTCGTCCACTGCTGGACATAGGCCTCTCCCAATAAGCGCCACTGAACCCGATCTTCGGCTTTCCGCAAGTCATCGCTCCATCAGGCTGGTGGGCGAAATCTCAGAAACTATACAGTTCGTAATTTCGTTGTATGTTTTTCATTCCAGTATCGACCCAAGAATTCTGCATAGATTCCGCCGTCTGACCTATATACAAAATTAGAAGATCTAGTAAACAATGGCCGAAGAATGCAGGACTATAATTAGAATTGACTTTCTTTGTAACTATGGTCTCATTATATTGATACGATTAATTAAAAGAAACTAACCAATGGCGCGATTGATGAGCTTGAGATCCTAGGTTCTTGGATCGAGCGGAATATTATAAAAAGTATATGTTACTGTCTTCTGTTGAAGTCAAATAGATTTTTGACTTCACAGTCTATTTTATTAAAAGTCAACTTTACTTCAATCTAAAATAAAATTCTATGATTCGATTCCTAAATTGCTGTGGCTGCTAGGCTGTTATAGATTCTATGTAATTTAGGTAATATTTTTATATTTTTTACATCTTTAATCTGTTTAGTATTTTTAGTTGTTAGTAATAAGTACCTATATTCGGTTTGTTTAGGTACTTAAATAAAGGTAAACAATCTTGATGTGACTTTTTACACAAACACAAATTAAACAAATAAACTACTGCTTAAACTAGTGGTTCAATTGATTTGGTAATCGTTATTGTTGTTTTACATTGGTTTTTAGTCGCGTTTTATTTTTAAACTGAGTTTTTAAACAAAAAATATTAAAAAGACACATCAAGATTGTTTACCTTTAGTTAAATACCTAAAGAAATCGCGTATAATTAGTAACATTGTGTTTCTGTGTTTTTTTATGAACATTTTTCTAAATATTGACCATTTTAAAATACTGACGTTTGCAAAAAGGAGTAACTGTGTGTTGAATGGGAATTGCAGTAGAATTTACCATACATTAAATAGTTATAGTTATTGTGAAAGTCGCGGGCAATCGATGGATGCAAGTGGCGGAATGTCGTTCGATGTGGTGGTCTAAGGGGGAGGCCTTCATGCAGCAGTGGACGTCTTCTGGCTGATGATGATGAAATAGTTATATATTTTGCAGTCTCCTAAATATATTAATTGTAGCAGAGTATTAAAAACTCTACTCTTTCTATCGGCTGATAGTGTAAGTAGTGTAAGAATGTACGATTATAGTGTACTGTGTAAAAACTGCCTCATTCGTCTAGTGCTCGCCAATCGTGACTACTGAGAGGTCCGGGTTTTGGTTCCTGGGTCGTGCAAGGTGTTATTGGGTTTTCTGTATTAAAATTCTCATTAGCAGCGTGGATGTTGGAACTGTGCTCGGTAATCGACAATAGTCTCGCCTCGTATTCCATGGGACTTAATAACGGCATTGGCGTAATGTGGATGTATGAGTACACCTCTACCTAACCATTAGACGAATACAAGAGTGATGCTTTATTTTGTGTAATAAGACCAGTTTCGACAGATCAGCTGAAATAGTTATGGCACTTTCTTCAGAAGGCCATTCCACCCTGTATTTGTCTCACATAAATCCTTACTAATAATCTATGTGGAATTTAAAATAGACGTTGACCCCTGAGTTTGTTTCGGCGTTTCTTCTCAGGGATAGCCATAGGAAATGTCGACACTATATTTCGACACCATCTAATTCAGTGGTCGTCACACTTTTCTGGTTAAGGGCCACACAGGACAATGTGAGGCATCACTGCGGGCCGCACTTCTTGGATTGTTTAGTTGACACTACCAATCAATTGAGATATTTTTATGAGCTGTCAACCCGCTCCCTTACAGCAAGCGAACCGGTTGCAGAAGGAAGTTTATAGCTACCCGCGTACTTATTATTTAGTTAACTTCATGTGCAAAATCATATTTTGATATTATCTACTAAAATTCTTTGCTTTGTCGCGGGCCGTTTGTTAACCATTGATCTATTTGAAAAAAGACGTGTAAAAGTGATTGAAAAATCCTAATTGCAAAATAAATAATTTCATTTAATTTCAGTAGAGAGATTTTCCCCTCACAAAATAACTTCCTTTCAAACAGTATATTATTTATCAACTAAGCTGTGAAATGGTGCAGTCACCCGTCATGAATATGCAACAGTCCCACACCGGTACCTAAGTAAATATATTATGACAACGAAACCTTTTTTGTAATGTAAATTTTATACAAACGTTTTTATTTTCTGTACATATGTAGATTTCTTTACATAGCTCCCGAGCGCTTGATGCGGTTAATCCTTAGATAGGTGACCGTTTATCACACATCGAGGCTCTTCTGTGGCTCTGAAAGGTCGTTAAGCAGTTGGTCCAGGGTGTTATACGAACACGAGACAGTCGTTACCGGTGTCAGCAGCTCGACTACTTTCACAACCTGGCTAACTTTAGAGTATCAGTGTCTCTCAGTAATTGTGTAGCGGAGTTGAGGTTACCTAAGTAAGTTTTTATTAACAAACTCAATTTCATGGATCAACTGTATTCTATGTGCCGATTGATCCCCTCAAGCTCTTCGGTAATATCGACATGTTCAAAAAAACTACACTAGTGCCTTATATCGTTTACAAAGCAAAGATATTAAAAAAAAATCCTTGGCCCCACTCTAGGAATAATTCCTGTATCGTGGGTGCGTTTACAAACACAAATATTCATATACACAAAGACCCAGACCCGAAACAACTATCTGAAGATCATACAAATATTTGTTCCGTGCAGGAACCGAACCCGCGACACGTATATAACGTCGATAGCTAGCAAAATACTTCATCTTACATTGGCATGAAATGATAGCCCTTATCATAATAATCACTCCAAGCTAATATAGGAAAACGTCAAAGATTCTAAGCAATGACTGGATACAAGGACCAATTGGATGAAGTCCGCCAATACAAGTGGCGGACTAAGGCCTGTTGCGCGCTCTGGTATAGGTGTTCACAGTGGCGTGCGGTTCATAAAGCCAAAAAGACACTGCCTACCCTACATAACTCAGATAAATATTTATTATAAGATATTTGAGGTGGCAAGTCGCATACATCATTACTTAATCGACAAGACGACGAACCAAAACCAACCTGCAGTAGGTATTTTTAAGTAAGTAAGCTTTTAATTTTTTTTGCCTACCCTGTCTAAAAACTCTGTGCACGCCGCTGGGTGTTCGGCAGGAACACCATGCTGCTTTAGCCGGTAAGAAGTAAGTAGTCTGACACCTATTGCTTTCGACAGGCAATGTTGGTTAATCATGAGATTTCAGTAAGGAGAAATATTATATTATCGAAAGCAAAGGTTATGAGCGAAAATAATCTATTAATGATGTTCTCAGAATGGTTTAACTGTTTACTGTAATCACGTATACTGATAAAAAACATTTAATCCTACAGAACCGTTACGAATAGTTAGAAATTTACGTGAAAAATCTTCATCTAACACAGAAATCCCCTAAACTTAACAAAAATTGAATTCAGATAGTTGTCAATTTTTTTTTTCTTTTGACAGACTAGCCTTTTACCCCTATCTCACTTGATGGCAAGCGATGATGTGGTCGAAGATGCACGCTTGCCTAGAAGTAACCTATTCACTTTTGACTTAAAGACTCCCAGGTTGTAGCTCACAGGAAACACAGACTCTGGCAGGGAATTCCACTCCTTAGCTGTAAGCACAATGAATGTGTTCCCAAAACGTTTTGTGCGTGTGGATGGGATGTCCACCATGTACCGGTGGCGCATCGCCGTACGTCTTGTGGTCCGATTTAAACTGTGCCATTCCCATTTCAATTTATTTAAAACATCCCCAAGAAAAAATACATTGAATACCAAGCTAAGAAACGTATCATAATGTTCTAAAATCACCTGAAACTTACACAAATCTTCATAATAAGCACCAAAATCTTACATAAATCCCTCAAACTTGAACATCAGCTGAAACATACAAAAATCCCTACAAATACTACCAAAAACATCTCAAACGTTCAAGTACCGATAGAAACCTGTACACCTACAACCGGGCCGCCATCAGCCGGGCCCGGAGCAGCTGATGTCGTTGACCCGAATCCGGTGACAAGTAGATGGTGTGGGGGGGCGAAGTGCGGG
Organism: Shargacucullia verbasci; assembly: GCA_947562105.1. Lineage (NCBI taxonomy): Eukaryota > Metazoa > Arthropoda > Insecta > Lepidoptera > Noctuidae > Shargacucullia > Shargacucullia verbasci. The sequence continues at coordinate 10,077,611 of OX387303.1, read as the reverse complement.
GGGATCGAGGGGGGAAGTTTATATTGAGGGTGGGGCGGTACGGTGCCATTGTTATACGATACGGTAAGTAGGGGTTTTTGTGTTGTAATGCTTTGTGAAATGGAACCTGCTTGAGGTTAAATGTCGAATACTACAATGTACGACGGATAAAGAGAAGAAGGCTTAGGGGAGCAATTATCGCGGGCTTGGAGATTGATTTCTATTTTTGAAAAGAGTATCCACGGAGTTTCTTGCCGGTCTCTTCCCCATAGGAGCCGGACTCTAGGTGCTCGGTTCTATAAAGGCTAGGCCCCGTTTTAGTACCGGGCACCTAGAGTTTTGATTTTTTTAAAGTGCCTGCTAAAGCCCTGTTGAAATAAAAAGCTTTGACTTTAACTTTGAGAGATTAGCCACATATTAAAAAAAATATTTTCTAAAATCTCGACAGCGTTGAACGAGTTGCATTTCGATTTTGACTTTTTCTACGATCATACGAGAATTGGCTCCCAGAGTCGGAGTATAATTTTTTTTAAATAGTTTGTCCTACACTATGAATTATTCCTGTATCGTGAATGCTTTCACAAACTCAAATCTTCAATACACCAACACCTAAACAACAATCTGTAAGCCATACAAATATTTGTTTCGTACAAGAGTCGAACCCACGATACGTAGCGCAACACAAAGCAGCCACAAATTTTTGCACCGTAACTTAAAGCTGTTCATCATCCCCTCACCCCATAATCCACCACGCAGGTACAAACACAGGCTGGTGAATGTCACAAGTCTCCAATATTTTGGATTTACAACACGGTTTCTTCACGATATCCTTAAACAGAAATATTTCCTTCAAGAAGCACATTATCACACGTTAATTCTATTTATAGATGGGCAATGGAAACATATTTCCACCCTCAAGACATCACTGCAAATGTACAACCACCGGTGGCTACCCCCTATATTTATTAACATTGAAATACCAACCTTATTTCATTAAAATACAGCTCAATTTACGCTAGCAATACAAATAAACTTTATTGAATAGAGTGATACAATACCCCAATGGAAAATAAACTTTATCTTGAATCGCTAAAGTCGGTTTTGCTTTGATACTGGAAAACTAATAGCTAATATTTCCTGCTTAACTCAGGTGTTACAAAATGTACCTTATAAGTTCAAATTAAGGTGTGTTTTTGAATGTGTAAAGTTAAATACATTTAGTATTGCGAATACGGACGTTCGCGAAACTCGGTGTGAGAGATTTGATATCGTTTTTTGCAAGTAGCTGTATATAACTGTACATGGCCGTTTCTTTTTGTTGCCTTTGACAATTTTCCCATTTATTTACGTGAATATTGCCGAGGCTCTTAATTGGGTCCCTACCAAGAGAGATACTGTTATGCTATGTTTTCTAAGTAGCCTTTTTGTTACCTCTTACCAGGGTACGCTGACGTCTTTGCTATATTTACAAATAAACTGCCGAAACATTTTTGTCGTTCGGATAAGAGTATCGTTTAGCTGCCGGCTTCTGACAAAATTGCCTTGAAATACGCGCAAAATAGGTGATGAATGGTGAATTTGATTTTGGTCTGTATCGTTTTGTCAGATTATCATCACATCATCATCAGCCAGAAGACGTCCACTGCTGAACGAAGGCCTCCCTCAAGGGGGGGGTTTGCCATAATCCCCACGCTTGGCAGGCGGCTTGGGGATCGCAGTGGCTCACCGATTAGTGAGAGAACGCTGCTGCCCGTCCTCCGGTGTCTGGCCGCAGTTTTAAGACATACCCGGGTCGATTGTCAGATTATAAACTAGGTCAACACGATTAGTTTTTTTTTAAATTTTAATTAATTTAATAATTATCACGAGATAAGTATAAGGAAGATTTTTAGTTAAAAAACGCATTTTTAGGGTTAATTATTTCTCAATCTATAAACAATATCAAAAAAACAAAAATGAGACGACCTAGTTTTTACTTGTGTCTATAACATAAAAATATCATCATAATCAGCTCATGTTTAGTGGGGTAAAACGTTAACGCATTTTTTATGAAATATTATAGCTAAACTATATTAGGTGTTGAAATTCGGAAATTATAGAAGTTTCATGTCATCTCTGGCAAGCCAAACTGAACCACCTCTTAGGTGTGCAAGTATCCTTGTGATCCGCGAATGAATTCTAAATTCGAAGCGATAATCAATTTTCGATCGGCACATGAACTCGTTATTTCAATCGATTTTAATCGTTCTTCAATGTACATTGCACAGAATGATAGAAAAACACAATGTTAATTATTAAACTGACAAAATTTAATTGAATCGAGTTACAATCATCCATCGTGATTCCTCTGGAAAGTTAGTTGTCGGGGTGCAATGAAAGAGCCTTCACAAATGACGATACAGGAGATCGTCTGGCGCACCCTGGGCAATAAGCCTCGATACCATAATTGCTGACTGGCTAATCTTTCTCTGCTCGTCCTTACTCGACAGAAGTAAAACATCCTGGGTTCGTGAGAAATACTGAAAAGAGTATCCATGGAGTTTCATGCCGGTCTCTTCTCCATAGGACCGTCACTTTGGAACCGTGCGCCTAGATTCTTAACGTTTAAAAAGTGCCTGCAAAGGCCCATTTGAAATAAAAAACTGACTTTGACTTTGACTTTGAACTCAGACCCAACTGTATATAAGGCACGTGTTCAATCGCTAAGCTAATACTTGCTTGACAATAATATTAAATAATTTCACCCACTTTAAACTTCACGAGTAAAAGGCCAGTACGTAAGTAGGACGTAATTGTACTATTAAATAATGAAAACTATAACAGAATCTGACTGGTTCACACGTGATCGTAAACTGAATTACTAGAACAATATAATGGATAGAATTGTTTTTATTTCAAACTAGCTTATGCCCGCGACTTCGTACACGTGGAATTTAGAATCTGATATTTTCCTGCGGTAAAATAGAGCCTATATTTTAAGTTTGACCTCTAGCAATACATCGCTGAAAACTGCATTCAATTCCATGCAGTAGTTTTTGCGTGATGCGTGTACAAACTTACAGACAGGCAGACAAAAATTCTAAAAACTGTTGTTTTGGCTTCTGTCGCTTCTAATAAATACTAGTTTTTCTTCAGTATCTATAATGTACAGACATCGGCCTGTTATAATTTTATTAGATGTATAGATAAACCTAATGCATGCACTTTTGAAACGTAAAAGGACTCTAATTGCACGGTTCCAAAAAGTAGATCATACGGAGAAGAACCGGCAAGAAACTCCATAGACACTCTTTTAAAGTCTATTATAACAATCTTGCTCTGTACATAATGTGGAAAAAGTATGAGAGAACAATGCAGGTTTTGTCAAATAGATATTAGATGAAACTTTAATATAAAGTCTGTTGATAAAAATTAAATAAAAAAAGATGACAAATACGCCTACACTGCGCTCACATTTACAATTGGTAGCCATCTGTAACTAGCTTTATACGAAAAACTAGGTTATTTTATTTTGATATTAAGTGCAATTATCATCAACGTCATCAGATGACAGGACGTTGGCGCAGTGGTTAAGCAATTCGCTTTCTACGCTACCGATCACAGATTCAACCGCACGGTACAATTTGTATGGCTTACTGATTCTGATTCCTGGTGTGGGTGTGCATGCGTTTAGATATGTCTGTAAACTGTACCCACGATCCCGGAGAAATAATAGAGCGGGGCAATATTCAATAAGAGCACAAAAAAAAAAATTGTATGACGTTCTGAGAGTTGTTCCTGGTCTGGATATTTTTGCATGTAAAATTAATGTATGTACACCGTATCCACAATACAGGAGAGAAAAAAATAGACCAACGTTTTTTGCAGTTCATCTTGGTAACATAATTCAATGTTCACTACGCTAAGATCGGAAGCTGCTATCTTCCCATCTGACCTTTCTACCTACAGCACTTAAAAGGATTAGTTTTACTGAACCTTAAAGTCTGTAACACTAGCTTTTAACTTTATCAACTGAAAATAACTTGAACTTTTTCGAATTGGTTGCAGAAGGTCATTCAATTTACTAGTGAACTTAAAGTAAAGTTCTTTATGTTTTCATTTTACCCAGAACTTTGACCGCGATACGTAGATTAGAAAGTCGATTGGCTACCGTGCCAGCCTTGTCGTCAACATCATCATCACCTGCCTGCCTTTTACCAACTACATTGGGGTCGGCTTTCAGTCTAACCAGATGCGGCTGAATATCAGTATTTTACAATGTGAACGCCATCTGACTTCTGCCATCCAATTACTGGAAGACGCTGATACTCTAAGGTTATGAGGAGACCTGTTTTGAGACCATTGAGACTTGAGTTATCATAGGGGCTCGTAGCTATACGGTCGATCTCTGAGGTTGAGCAGCGCTTGCTGCGGTCAGTCCTTTGATGGGTGACCATCTTTTGCACATGGAGGGGCCGTTCCTTAGAAAGTAGGTTAATCAGTTGGTCCCGGATGTCATACGCATACCTATGACAGCCGTTACGAGTGTCAGCAGCCCAAATAGTCTGACAACTGGTCTAACCCTAGCGTATCAGTGTCTCCAAGTAATTGTGAGGTTAAATGACAGTCGTTCCGTATAAAATACTGATATTCAGTTGCATCTGGTAAGACTGGGAGCCGGCCCCAATATAGTTGGGAAAAGGCTAAGCCGGTGATTCATAAAACTTTCGACCTTTTTATTTCGAAAGTATAATAAGTGTAAGTAAAAGCAAAGCTAAATGGCTTATTTCTAGAGTACCGAGTACCAAGTCACTCTAACATCACACACACACACACACACACACACACACACACACACCTGTATTCCCCGGAGGGTAAAACAGTAGTAACTGTACACCCAAATTTTGCTCACGCCAGAACACTTCAATGACACCATGATTATTTTTCCTTCAAACAATTCCCATTGCCATACCATATAGAGTGATAACTCTGCTCGGCTCCCAACGTTTATAGCGTGAAGGTGAATAATAAGCCTTTGTGAACGAAGAGCCTCAGGACCAAAATATTAGCATTTAAATTACCCTTCGTTCGTGATAGGGTTGACACGACAATGGTTGTATATTTTTTGGATTACGTCAGAATATTTGAATTAGGTGTATCATCCCTGGTGGGGTAACGAAGAGAAGTTATAATGAGTCTGAACTAATGACAAAATCACGCCTGTATTCCCCGAAGGGTTACGCAGAGGTGTACCATTGTAAGTGTCCATGTAATAGTGAGCGAGGTCAATGCCATCTGCCGAAAATAATTAAAAACTCCGAACTGTTTCTTAGAATTTTCTTAAATAAACCTAATAGGTAACACTTTATCCGGGCCAGTTTTTTTTTAAAGCATTGCTCCACACTAGTATTTCTCCTGTATCGTGGGTACAGTTTACATGCATACATGTCACATACACACACAACCAGACTTGAAACAATTATCTGTAGAGCATACAAATATTTGTTCCGTGCAATATCAAAGTCAAAGTTTTTTATTTCTTCTATGCGTTTTCAGGCACTTTTAAATCGAGACTATAAGGCGCACGGTTCCAAAGGGTCGTATGGAGAAGCGACCGGAAAGAAACTCCATGGATACTCTTTAAAAAAAAAGTTAATTTACAATTAAAAATCTTAAATTAACATGCACTATAGAAGAACAATACAAACTTATTAAAATGCGGCTATCAAACCCGCGACACCTAGAGCAGATAGCTAATCACATAGCCACCACATAACGTTAGATCTAGAAAAATAAATAATCCAGTCTATTACTGTCTCACTGTTAGGCATGAGTCCCTTCTAAGATTGAGAAAAGTTTGTCTTAGTGCAATTTTTATAACTTAAATACCAATAAAACTGATTCATTTCTTACCTACAAAATTTATAAAAAACGTTTTCAGAAAAGACAATTTATTTTCATAGAAAACATTTCGCGTGCCAACCCTACTGTACATGGGAAAACTTTGCATAGTTATTTTACTTGTAAAAGCTCAGAATACCACTACAGTTGCTGTGAACATAGACATATTAAAACATATTCATAATGTCACAGGAATGACCCACAGTTAAAATATTCAGTTAAAATCATAATACATACTGTACGGGACAACTATAAATGATAATGCTTGATAGAGTTTATAATGATAGTTTATTGATTATTGCTAATACAATTTGATGATTGGTAATGATACAAGATGATAGTGAGTACACGCGGTGAAGACCGATTGCGAACTGGTTATAATTTTACACGCGGTACAAAAATGCTTATTCTATGTAAAATGACTAAGTTGTACGGTTGGACCGTACATGCTCCCAGGCACAACAGATCAAAGGGAAAAAGTACAAAAGACATAACGATGTAAATATAAATCAAATATGCATAAAACAAATGCTTTTAAATCTTTGTCCTATTGCTTAAAGATACTTAAAGTCTCTAAAATGTCTATTATTCACTTTCACGAAAGATCGATTAGCGAAATGTAGGCGACGTAGCCTTGTTTTGTTTACGCGCACTGATCACACCAGAAATGGTTTTTAATTCGAGCTCGCTATGCCCCGATGGCTCACTAATACACGGAACACTGATAACACTAGCACTTTGAAGCTGCTGATGCTGCGAGTGCACTGTTAGCGATGCCCTGCGCACACGCTGCAGGCGCCGCCACGCGTACACCGCCACGGCTACGAACATTGCGAACACCACCAAATATATTACGGTGTAGTGGTGGACGTCATGATATGAGAACCTGTTCTCTAGACCTTCATCACTGCTTGATTTCATCTGACTCAACTCATCCTCGACGTGCTTTATAAGACCTTGGGTCTCAATATGGTCTCGGTCAGTCTGTTCATCGATTGCACTTATTGGTATAGACAAGTTGATTATATTGTTAATTGGTGGAATATCAATCTGCATGACATCTGCCTTCATATTTAGATGGTTTGAAAGTTTTTTATGCGAATAAATTGTATAAGTTTCGCCTTTTATAATGCACTTGTCGCTAACCATGATAATACCGGCCTTAGTTAATTGTTCGGCCGTAACTTGATACTCGCATATCACTCGTATGGAGCACCGTCCGCAGCAAAAATATAAATGGGTGTTTAATTTATTTAATTCTGTCCAATTGTTTGTGCAGACTGTAGTTTCAGTTTTACAACGATTTGATTGTTGATCCTTGATGCATAGATTTTCATCTGATCTCATTTGATGTATTGGACCTTTTAAAGCACAAATATGTGTTTCTACGTCGTATAACATGCAGTTTTGTATATCGTTTTCCGAAATTGGTATATACGAATCCTTTTGTATATTGATTGCGAGACGATCTGCGATGGGAGTTATTTTGATCATGTTGCTTCCAACTTGTTGCGGAATTGCTAGTATTCTGTAGATGTCGTAATTGTCTCTACTAACTAATGGGATTCTTATTTCAATGATAATGAACTGCTGCATGACTCTTGCTTTAGTCTTCAATAAATGATACATTTTTGATATATCTCTTCGTATATTTTCTATCGGTAGAGTTAAATCTTTTGGTAACTGTCCTATTATGACATTAAGTTCGTCCTTCAACTGTTCAGGATTTAGAAGATGCCTGTTAAATTCACTGTAATGATTGTTCATGATGGCGTCCAAAATGGTCTCTTGGATACTTTTCAAGTTCATCAGTACACTGTTGGCAATGATTGACGATATACTAAAGCTATTTAAAGTTAGTGACTGCTGAACCTCATCCTTAAGTGTATTAAACCCTCTTTCTAGGCTGATTAAGTGTTGATTGAACACCTTATGATGCTTATCCATTGCGTTTTCTACTCTTTTGATTATGCTGTTCTCTGCCTCTACTATCGAAGTGTGATTTTTCCACAGTAGCTCCAGATGCTTTTGATTATTCCTGATTTGTTCAATATCCTTCAAATATTGCTGAGCAAACTCCTCATCTAAAACTCCAAACAAACTTCGTTCTATATTTCCCACAACATTGATAAGACCGCGCTTATGTCGCACGTTCCTAATGAACTGCTGATCAAGCAACATGCTATTGTAATGGTCAAGTTCACTGCACCCGTGACGTAGCTGCATAAGGATTACGTCACACTGCGATATCTTTGTTGTGTTGGAACATATGTTGCTCAAATGATTTACATATTTCTTGAGTAGCTGCGATCCTTGCCAGTAAGGTGCCATATCGTAATATACGATTAACTTCCATTCATCTCGTGCGAGACGCATACTGGAAATTTTATCAAAATAAATGCCTTGATTGCTATTCAAGCCTGCTATTTTGTAATCAGCACTTGATTGTGTTATGATTAACATCAGAAACATGAGAGCTATATAAATGAAATTGCAAACCTTCCCTGTCTTCCGATTAGCCGATTTATTTTTAGATGTATTATTTGTGCTGACATGTTCGTCTGTCTGCGATATTATGCTATTTTGCTCTATCTTGTTGTGACTTGAAGTCTCATCTTCGTGGACTGGCAATACGGAAAGTTTTGTGATTGGCCTCTTGATCACGCCGTTTTTGGTCCTTACAGACACAACACGTACACAACCGTCCTTGCCAGGATGCAACTCTATGATTCTGCCGAGAGCCCACTTCCCTGATGGTAAATTAGCATCCTGGATGATGACGATGTCGTTAATTTTTAGGTTTGATTGAGGTTGCCGCCACTTGCTACGTGCTGATAATTGACACAGGTACTCAGCTTTCCACCTTTTCCAGATATCGTCAAAAATCTTTTGAGCGAGCTGCCATCGTTTTCTGGCATCTCTCTCCGTTTCAATGATGGTAAGAGTAGGACCGCTTGCTAGAAAGTGAGACGGTGTTAGATAATCCATATCTTCTGGGTCCTCACTCAGAGCGCAAAGAGGTCTGGAATTGAGGCAGGCCTCCAGTTGTGCTAATAATGTCGAGTACTCTTCATAAGTTAGTTTTTGCTCGCCGACTACTCTTTTGATATGATGCTTAAGGCTTTTTACGGCAGCTTCCCAGAGTCCCCCAGCACTCGGCCAGGAAGGCGCGTTAAAGTGCCATTCTATTTGCATGTCTGTTATTGCTCTGTAGAATTCGCTGTCAAGTGTTTTTTGAATGTTGATGTATTCTTCACGCAACACCTTGTTAGCTCCGACAAAATTAGTGCCGTTATCACTATAAATATTGGTTGGAGCTCCTCTTCGAGCTGCCATCCTCCTCAAGGATGCTAAGAAGGCAGCTGAGCTTAGATCGGACACAAGCTCAAGGTGCACAGCCTTTGTCGCCATGCACACAAACACCGCTATGTAGCCCTTAGTAGTCTTAATCCCTCGACCTTTGCTTGATTTGACGTCCACGAAGCCGGTGAAGTCAACCCCCGTATGATTAAAAGGACGCGTCTGATTACTCCTGGATGCAGGTAAGTCTCCCATTATTTGTTTATGCTTGATCGGGTTATGTTTTCTGCATATGACGCAGTTGTGAATGCGTTTCTTAACAGCTCGGTTACCGCCAAGGATCCAGAATTCTTGACGTAGCCAAGCTAATGTTAAACGAGCTCCACCGTGGAATGTCATTTGATGACCTTGGTCTATTAATAAGTTGGTAAGTAGTCCGCTGTGTGGTAGGATAAGAGGATGTTGCATATTTTTGCTTATTCTTGCATTGCTTATTCTGCCACCGACCCTTAGTCGTCCCTCTTTATCTAGGTACGGATTTAGATTAAGTAGTTTGCTTTTTGCTTCCACCTTGCCATGCTTTTGGAGGCTTTTGATCTCCTCCGTGAACTCGCTTAGCTGTGTATGCTTGATAAGAATGTGCTTTGCTCTTCTGATCTCATTTATTGTAAGAAAAGACGGTTTCGGTCTGGACTTTGATAATATACGCAATAACCACGCCAGCATACGTGTTGATTTCCCAAAACTGTTGTATCTGCTTAATAAAGCGCTAATAACGTCGCTTTGATGTTTTTGGGAAGTGCAGGTTACTTGTTCAAACTTTATGATTTCTTCGCATGTATTATATACAGGATGTTCCTCTGTCTCTTGATATTCGTTAAATGAAGATAACCATGTGGGTCCATACCACCAAAGGTCGTGCTGTTTTAATTGCTCCACGGACATACCTCGACTAGCACAATCGGCTGGGTTATCGGCGGATCTTACATAGCGCCAACTATCTGTTGATATGACTTCGGTCGCCTGCTTGACTCTATTGGCAACGAAGGGCTTCCACCTGTTAGGATCGCCTTGAAGCCATCCCAACACGACTTTCGAATCCGACCACGCGAAGCTTTTAATCTTGTGTTCAACAAGACAATGTATGACTGTTTTCATCAGCTTTGATAATAACAAGGCTGCACATAGTTCTAGCCTCGGTAAGGTGATATTTTTGTTTATAGGAACGAGCCTAGCCTTTCCAGTTACTAATGATATTGATGATAGCTGGCTGGTGTCTTGCCTTTTGATTTTACAATAAATCACACAAGCATACGCTTTTGTTGATGCGTCACAAAATCCGTGTAACTCGATACTTGTGTTCTTGTAACTCTGTAGCCATCTTGGTACCTTAAATTGATCTATTTTGTGAAGATCTTGTGCTATTAATGACCACTCTTTGATGACGTCTTCGGGACCTTGATCATCCCATTGAAGATGTAACCGCCAGACTGTCTGAAACAGTAGTTTAAGTTTGGTCGTCACTGGAGACAACCAACCTAAAGGGTCAAAGATCTTTGATATATCTGATAGGAGAGATCTTTTTGTTACAGACTTTGAGGATGACATATTGATTTTACTTTGGAAGGTAAACTGATCTTCATTTGGATGCCACCTCAAACCGAGTGTCTTTGTCGACTCTTGATGTCTAAAATCAAATATCTCGTTTGTTTTGCTAACGTCGTTGAGTAATTCTGCTTTATTTGACGACCACTTTCTGAGGTTGAAACCTCCTGATTTCAAAAGATTTATCAAGTCTTTCTGCAGCTGTTTTGCTTCTTGTAAGGTATGATGACCACTCAGAAGATCATCCATGTAGAAGTCTTCTTCGAGAACCTTGGCTGCTGTCGGGTACTTTCGTCGCTCATCATTCGCTAATTGCTTTAGCGTCATTATTGCTAAGAATGGCGCCGCTTTTGTTCCATATGTGACAGTCATAAGTTCGTACTCACGCAAACGTTGATTGGGCGAATCTCGCCATATTATTTTTTGATACTTCAAATCATCCTTGTGACAGAATATCTGCCTAAACATTTTTTCCAGATCCGCAGTGTAGGCGAATTCATATTGTCTCCATTTTAAAATTAATGTAAACAAGTCGTTTTGTAAATTGGGACCACTATACATTAATTCGTTCAAACTGAACCCTGATGATGTTTTTGCTGAGGCGTTAAAAACGACCCGCAGCGCAGTTGTCGAGGAATCCGATCTAATTACACAATGATGTGGTAAGTAGTAACTCAATTGATTTTTGTTGATTGTGTTTTCTTGCATGTGTCCTAATGTAATATATTCATGTATGAATGATTTATAGGATGATTCAATAAATTTATTATGATTAAATTTCTTCTCCAATTGATAAAATTGTCCGATGGCTTTGTGTTTGGACTCTCCCAGTTTTTCCTCAATGTTTTTCTTCAGAGGTAACTTCACAACATAACGACCATCTTCTCTTCTTGTTGTTTCAGTTTTGTAACGCTGCACGCACTCGTCGTCCTCGGCGGATAAGCTGGTTTCATTTTCATCGGCAACATCTTCGATTGTCCAAAATCTCTGAATATCGTCTATATTGTTTAGAACGACACTACACTGATAAGATCGTACATTTCCACATAGAATCCAGCCCAGGCGAGTTTGCTGCGCTACTATTTGTGATTCGCCTTCTTTGATTAGGCCACCCATAATGATCAATGAGTAAACATCTGCTCCGAGTAATATGTCGACGGGACGACTCATGTTGTATTCTGGATCGGCTAGATTAATATGTTCTAGGCAAGGCCATAATGGTTTTTGAAATGATCGATTCGGCAAATTATTCAACAAGTTTTTCATTATAAATAAGTCGCCAGAAAATGTAAAGTCGCCTTGCATGGCTGCTGCTTCCACTTGTATAACGCCTTTGCAGTTGCTCTCCTTTGTGCCAACACCTAATATAATTCCCTTACATGCTTGTCGAGGAAGTCCCAATCTTTGGGCGGCGTTTTCAGTGATCAGAGATAATTGGGAACCTTGATCGACTAATGCTCGCATAGGATAAAATAAACCATTGGCTGCCTTAATCTGGATTTGGGCTGTTGCTAAAAGAGTTTCTGCTATCCCTTCATTTGATACATGTGTGACATTTTTGCGCTGATCCTTTGATGTCGATGCGCTATCGCCGGAATTTGCTATACTGGAATCCGAGTTGTAAGTATCGTGTAACAAAGTATTATGATATCCCTGACATTGACGACATCTTTTATCGGAAAAACATGCCTTACCTTTATGATCGTAAAGACAGTTTTTACATAGATTTAATTTATTTATTGTTTTATGTTTGACGTCCGGTGTTGATTCTAAGAACGTTTTGCAACTAAACAGATAATGATTTTCGCTGCAAAACGGGCATTTTTTTGTCCATGATTTGCGAGTTGCAGAGTTATTAGAGAATGATTTATAAAACGAATTCTGATTCTGATTCGTCTTGTTAAAATGCTTCTTGTTGTTAGGTTCTTGCTGCGACCTGAAGCTGTCTGATTTTTGCGTATCTTGCTTGCGGCGAGATGATTCTAGTGATGTAAACTTGTTTTCTAGAAACTCCAGGAATTCGTTTAATGCCGGCAGATCTCTAGGATTTTTCAAAACGTCAATGTACTCAGAGTGAGTCTGGGAATCCAGTTTCTGTGATAGTATATGGACCATCAATGGATCCCATGTTGATATGTCAACTCCAAGGTTCTTGACTGCATTTAGGCATTCGTTAGTGGTGTCGTATAACTTCTTGATATTTGGAGCTGACTGCTGTTGAAAAATTGGCAATGATAGAAGAATATTCATGTGAGAGCTGAAAATTAATTTTGTATTATTATATCTATGATTTAAGATATCCCAACAGACTTGATAGTTTTCTGAACTGATATGCAAATGTTGAATAAGCCTCTCAGCTTCCCCTTTAAGTTTGGCTTTTAAGAATTGCAGCTTTTGCGCGCTGGAGATGGAACGATTGCTATGTATGGACTCCGTGAATAAGTCCTTAAACGGTACCCATTGGTGGTAGTTACCATTAAATGATGGAATGTCCATTTTCGGTGTTGTTGTTTCCCTGTGAGAGACAGACCACAGCTTACTGTTAATTGATTTTTTGATATTGACATACAGTTGTTCATATTTGCTGTAAGTCTGATCATATTCTTCGTTGTCTTGATACAACTCGCTATCGATTTCCCAGTGCAAGGAATCGATTGCTGACCATCTTGATTGCACTGCTTGCAAGATATCGTCGAACTCCCATTTCTCTGATATTTTCTCCAAATCAATGATTGCGATGGTTCGTGAGAACGCTTTAAAATTGCTTTTTTGTTTTCGTAGCAACTCGTCTAACTTACTGCTGGTACCTTGCGACGTATAATAAGCCGGAGACTTAGCTGATTGATCGTCTCCTTCATGATCTGCTGATCCACTTCCGTGCCCTTGGATTTTCTCCGTTTGAATTGTTTGCAGCAATGATTGTTGAACAGGCTTTTCGTCAGTTTTTGGATCTGCAGTTAACTTGTACTGCTGAATGTACGTACGAGCTTCGTTGTAGAACTTCATCGTTTTCTGATAATAATTTTCCGAGAAATAGCTGTAGCCACGTTCGTCGTACTCTGATAATTGAACATGATTCGACTGGAATTCTTCCCAGTATTTATCGAGAAGTTCTATTCTTTTCTTGATGTAAACAGGAGTTTTCCTTTCAGGTCCATCCTTTTTAAAATTACGTAAGAGCTGCTCCATGCCTTGCATGATCTGATTCTGATTTTCAAGCAGGTTCTCCATTTTGATGACGCTAATAATTTTGTTTTAGTGATGAAGATTGGATAAATGTATATGATATTTTTCCACTCAATTTCTCTTGCTTCGCTATTCACCACGAAGCTTGAAGAATGATAACGATGATAAATTGATATACCCGTGTGCAGGATTTGTTCGAGAACAGACAACCTTCTGCTAGTTGTATATTTTCAATGCTGATATGTTATTCTATTAATGCTCTGCTGCTGTGGTCGAATGATGTAACCTCTGCTCGACTCGTGGGCTTACTACGCTGACAAAGTCCACTTGTAGAAGGCAACTCGAACCTTTTCGCTGTTGCGAATAATAATGCAAGTCCACTCACCGGTATCTGATGCTTTGTTACCTGGTGATTAAACTGCTAATAAAATCCATGCACTGATTTAGCGGAACAACCACACACTTTATTTAACACACGCGGTATGTCCCACCAATTCTCGTCGGCTCGAAGGACCATTTAGTTGTACGGGACAACTATAAATGATAATGCTTGATAGAGTTTATAATGATAGTTTATTGATTATTGCTAATACAATTTGATGATTGGTAATGATACAAGATGATAGTGAGTACACGCGGTGAAGACCGATTGCGAACTGGTTATAATTTTACACGCGGTACAAAAATGCTTATTCTATGTAAAATGACTAAGTTGTACGGTTGGACCGTACACATACTGTACACCAAAATTTTACTTTATATGTTTAAATAACAGAATTTAACATACATAACATCACGCCTGTATTAACGAAGGGTAAAGTAATATAAAGATAAACTTTGTTTTGTTGTTAAACCGAATATGTTTTGCATATAAAAATTCCGCCACCCTGATTCCACTTTTAGTAGTGGAAATCAGTTTCTCCAAACGCTGGTGTACAATCAATAAGTTGTACAATCTGATCATATCATTTATGTGCCTAAGTCTCTAGCTCGAGCAGTCGAACCTACTCCGCTTTATCTTTTAGCTGCTCGTTAGGTTCGCGCTGGAAATCTGACAATTCTATAATACTAGCTATAACTCTCTACGCTACCTGCGTGTTCATGTAATGATTTAGCCCATTTCCATCCAGTGGCGGTCTGAGGGGGAGGGGGGAGGGGTTGTAGCGGTCATGGCCCCCCAAAAACGTACATGTCAAATTGACAAACCTCCTAATTAAAGGCAATTCACGAAAATTTAAAATAAATTGCTTAAAACGTCTAAACAATGAAATCAATCAAATGCCCCCCCCTCCCCAGTCACTTTCCTGTTAATGTGACCCCCGCTAAGTCTTTGGCTGCGACCGCACCTGTTTCCATCACACCGCTGGGCCAGGGCCTCTTCTCAGGATGAGGAGGCTTTACCCCATCGCGCTGGTTTGGTGTCGGTTGGTGGACTACGCACACTATTAATAACTTTAAGGAGAGGTGAGCATGTTTCCTCACGATGATTTAGTTGTTAGTTTATCTGCAAGGTCAAGCAGCGCATACTGCGGTCAGTCTTTGGATGGGTGACTTGTTTTTCACACATCGAGACCCCAGTGCCTCGGAAAACACGTTAAGCAGTTGGTCCCCTGTGATATAGGAATACTTATGGCTGTCGTTACAGGTGACATCATAGGTCTATGGTTGACATTAGCCCAAAACGTCTGACAACCAGTCTAACCTTAGTGTCAGTGTCTCTTTGTAAATGGGTGGTAGATATCAGATGAGAGTCAAAGTTATGTTAATATAAAAACTGATATAAAAAAGATTCAAAAGTATTCTGACATTGTTGTACGTTTATCTTTGTGTCGTGGCTACAATAAAATATGAATGTATCTTATGAATATATATTGCACACACACCGGTATATAATATTTGTTTTGGGCAAGAATCGAATCCACAACCCGTACCAAAGAAAGCCAAACGCTTAGCTATATCCTTCAAACGTCACGTCATTAGAATATTATCTAAATAGACATCGAATAATCTTTGATTCTGGTAGTTCTTATAAGGAAATCGAAAGCTACGACTAAACAGGCTACGAAAATGCTACGAAGATAAACACGCTACGAAAGTGCTACGACGGAGACACGTAGGCAATTTTTTAAATGCTCTTCACATTTTTTTCATTAATTAAAACGAAAAAATATTATATATTTACTACTTCATTGATTTAGTGGTCGTAAGCGTGAGGTCCTGGGTTCGATTCCCGGGTCAAGTAAAGTGTTATTGGGTTTTTCTGTATGGAAATTCTCAGTAGCAGCATAGTCTCGAACTGTGCCCGGTACATGGCAAGATCCTATGGGACTCCATAACAGCATCGGCGAAATTGGGTACGGCCGTTTGGTATTAATATGAAGATAAGTATGATTAAACAACAAAATTTAAT
This sequence comes from Shargacucullia verbasci, assembly GCA_947562105.1. NCBI lineage: Eukaryota > Metazoa > Arthropoda > Insecta > Lepidoptera > Noctuidae > Shargacucullia > Shargacucullia verbasci. The sequence continues at coordinate 10,061,251 of OX387303.1, read as the reverse complement.
AAACCATCATATAAAAATGAAAATGAAATGAAATTATTTATTATGCAAATAGGATTTTTCAATAACTTTTACACGTCTTTTTTAAACTAGATGGCCTCGGCATTTCCTATGACTATCCCTGAGAAGAAACGCCGAATCAAACTCAAGGGTCAAGGTCTATTTTAAAGTCCAGACAGATTATAGTAAGGATTTATGTAAGACAAATATAGGGTGGAATAGTCTTTTGAAAAAAGTGCCATAACTATTTGAGCTGACCTGTCGCAACAGAGTGCAAGCATGGATCAGTTATCGTGAGAATTAATGAATTTTAACAGTTTTCAGCCTAGATCTCACTCACATTTACAATGTATAGTGGTTATATATAAAAGATTGTTTAAATTTAAATGACATTACAATATCAAAATAATGAAGTAAATAATATAATAATTAATAGCAAAAATGTATTTATAAAGAAGGAAAGTCAATAGAGCGGTTCAATCCCAAGCGTTTTTGTCATCTAAATAGTCCGAAATTTTATAGTATCCTTTTTTACAAAGGTGAAGAAGAAGGTTTAATTACAATTTTGAACTTCTTTAGTGTTAAATTACGTATATCATTGGGCAGTTTATTGTAAAAGCATATACATTGTCCCATGAACTAGTTGCTTACTCTGTGTAGGCGCGGAGATAGAAAATGAAACTCTATTACTCCACAGAAAATATAGTCATCACCTTGAAACATATACCATTACTATTCTCATCATCTGAAACAATTAATAGTTTTCAAAATACGATTACGTTCCCGATAATTATTACCGCACTTTGATAATAATGTCCTCCTGACCGATTTCGGTCACGGCGGCCAATCTCATCGGAGATTAGCCAACTACGCAAGAGATATTATAGAGCACAAGTATGTGCGCAAACACAGGTGCTCTCTCTATTCCTTCACTCTCATAGTCCGATGGGACGGCAATCCGACACGAGAGAGATCAGGCGCAAGACCAACGGCTGTACGTGCTTTCCGAGGCACGGTGTGTATTCACATACACGAAGACCCAGACCCGAAACAAATATCTGTAGATCATACAAATATTTGTTGCGTGCGGGAATCGAACCCGTGACATGTAGCTCAGCAGTCGATCTCTCAACCACTGCGCCAACCGTGTCGTCGATACGTCTACGATACGATACTGTCGTACCGCACTTTGATAACACTTTACTGATTAACCAATGGCCAACGACCCAGCAAGAGTTCAATCCACCTGTATTCCAAGAATAAAGTCTACTCTACTAAGAACTTATATAGCCTCAATAAACGTACAGGCATTTCTCGCTACCATTCAATATTAAATAATATCCACTGATTATTTCGCGGAAACAAAACAAAGGAATTATTAGGTTTTAATATTAGAATCGTATTGCTAGATATTTGTAAAGTTCTGTTTGTGTTGTCAATTCTTTTCGTTGATTAATAAGGGTTGATTTTTACCGTCCGCAAATAAAAGAAAAGCGTATCAGTCATCTGTTATAAATACGACCTAATTCTACTGGCAAGTGTACTGAAAGTTATGACAGTGTCAAAGTCAACATTGTTTCGTAATTGACGTAAATTTTTCGTTATAACTCGTTGACATAATCGCGTATTTTGTCGCGAATTTCCACCTTAGTTTCCCTATTTCCCTAGTACATAACGCGATCTCGTTCGTTGTCCCCGAACGTAGTCCAAATGGAACCCAGTTACGCGGGGGCCGCGGCTCCCGGGGTGGATCGATCGCGCCCGGGGTAGATCTGGTTTTTTCGGACACTATACCAACGGAGGGTGAACGAACTGAGTTATGTAAGCGCGGTCGATAGCGGGCGGCATGCGCGCCGCGCTCGGGACTACCCCTCAATACCGTTCGCGCGCGCTACCCCAACGGACGTGCACTTTTGTTTTATCGCGTTTTTTCGTTCCTCTTTCGTTCTTTCCGTTTATGATTTAAGCCGCCACCATGTCGAAAGGCGATGGTGAACAGCAAAACGGTGGCGGTGAGGAGTCCAAGACTAACCTGATTATTAATTACCTGCCGCAAAGCATGACGCAGGAGGAAATTCGGAGTCTTTTCTCGAGCATCGGCGAGGTGGAATCGTGCAAGCTGATCCGGAACAAGGGCGCGGCGTTCCCCGACGCGCTCAACCACGCTCTCCATGGCGGTGGACAAAGCCTCGGCTACGCGTTCGTCAACTACCACCGCCCCGAAGATGCGGAGAAAGCGATCGCCACGCTCAACGGACTGCGGCTCCAGAACAAGACTATCAAAGTGTCGTACGCGCGGCCAAGCAGTGAAGCTATCAAAGGTGCGAACCTATACGTCTCCGGACTACCAAAGACGATGACGCAGGCGGAGCTCGAGAGGCTGTTCAGTCCGTACGGCAGGATCATCACGTCGCGGATTCTGTGCGAGAACTCCGGCGGAAGGCCGTTCACCGGTGGCGAGCAGGGCTTGTCCAAAGGCGTCGGGTTTATTCGCTTCGACCAGCGCGTAGAAGCGGAGCGCGCGATTCAAGAGCTGAATGGGACGGTGCCGAAGGGAGCTACAGAGCCTATAACAGTCAAGTTTGCCAACAACCCAAGCAACAACGGCAAGGCGCTGGCGCCGCTGGCGGCGTACCTGCCGGCCGCGCTGCGCTTCCCCGCGCCGCTCGGCAGATTCAGCTCAGGCAAGTCCCTCCTAGCGATCAATAAAGGTCTGCAGCGCTACAGCCCGCTGGCGGGTGAGCTGCTCGGCGGCGTGCTGCCCGGCGCCGTCGGCTCCGAGTGGTGCATATTCGTGTACAACCTAGCCCCCGAGACCGAAGAGAACGTCCTCTGGCAGCTCTTTGGCCCCTTCGGCGCCGTGCAGAGCGTCAAAGTGATCCGCGACCTGCAAACCAACAAGTGCAAGGGCTACGGTTTCATTACCATGACCAACTACGACGAGGCCGTCGTCGCCATTCAGTCGCTCAACGGGTACACTCTCGGTAACAGAGTGCTGCAGGTCAGCTTCAAGACTAATAAGATCAAGACCATCTAAGGGGATCGCCCCAGATTCGGCCTAGCCGGACGCTAGGACGGCACAGCAGGCGCGCACCCATACATACACATACATACACGTACACGGCAGTCTACAACTAGTGCCGTTGTACGCACACACTCGCAACAGTTGTGTGCGAACGCATCGCGACATGGACCCAGGCTTGTCACCTTTTCAGTGAAAATATAGTATTTTGTCGTGTTATAATATATGTAAAAATATTACGTTTTCACCCTGTATATGCAAGTGACGGACGTCGAACTTTTACGGTGTCGATATAATATGCCAAATACTTGATAAGCGTGAGTCTAAATGTAATAATAGACATAGGTGACATCCCTAATTGGACCTGACTTTATAGACTGTGTCTTCCCGAGACGGCCCGCCCTAATGTTAGGGTTGCCGGGCGGGCGTTTTTATAATTGTAAAACTAGAGAAATGTTTTTGACTGTAATGTGTGGTAACCCTTTGTTCAGCGCTTCGTATAGTCAGTAGTCAGCCGCGAAAATTGGGTTAAGTGTTGAGGAAATCAAAATGGCGACGAGGCGGGGCTCGCTTTGCGCATGTCCGGATAAGATGGCGCGTGAATGAAGGGTCACCACCGACCATGCAATAATATAATAAGCACGCTCCACATGAAATGTGGACGATTCGGCCGAAACACTGAAACATACATATTGGTAATAGTCAATAACAAAATAATGATATTAAACTTCGCTTATGAACGGTTGTGGTTATCGAGAAAATAGTTTTCGAATATAAAATAATATTAGCAATAATAGCCTAAATGCTATGCTCCAATTTTTTATGCGATCATATCGTAATAATTACATTAACGTACGTATTAATACGAAGTAAGGCGGTAAAGACAATCGAGGAACAGACTCGACGCGCCGACATATTCACTCACAGTCCCGGTGACGGCCGTGCGACAGGCCGACTAATCGAAGTAAAATAGTGTTATATTGTTAAAGATTGGAAAGAAAAAATATATATTATCTATACGTATATTTTAATCATATATTAAAATTAAGGATGAAAAAAAAAACTAATCAAAAACTGTGATAGGTTTTGATAAAATTTTAAAGATCATGCGGTGTTGGAGGCGACTGTACGTGGTCCGGGGGCCTGTCAGTAGTTAGTATTAGAAAAATTTTTGAGATACATTTTCGATTGTGGTATTACGCTTAACACGACGGGCGATGCCATGTCGTACGGAGTTGACGGATGTTCGGAGTAAGCGGAGCTTGGGGAAAATCGATTGAGCCAGTTCTGGGGAGCGCGCACACGGAGAGCGGGGGGCGAGGTGCGGGGGGCGGGGGGCGCTCGGGCGGAGGGGGCAGCAGCGGCAGGGTGGCTGCCGCGGACACCACCTCCCCATCCTCCACTCCTCGCCACCCCACGTGGACGAGGACGAGTCCGTTCGCGGAACAATGGTGCATACTCTAGTCTAACGATGTCGTTTCCAAAATAAAATTAAATCGATGTCTAAACATATGATCGGTACCTGCTATAATAATAATGTATGGATGCGGCCCTGCGTCTATTCGAACTAGGCTTTAATTGTCTTAGTCTAAATGGAAATTTGTAAATAGAAAAAAAGTTGTTTAATTTAAATAAATGAATAACTAATATGTAATGCCGCGTCTCAAAACGTCACACTAGTATCTATATATCATAAACTGACCCGACAAAGACCTATTATAAAACATCGAACTTGAATAGATATTTTAAATATCGTGCCGTCCTAACGACCCTACGATTTTTGTAAAAAAAATATATACTTAATATTATGTAAAAAACAGTTTTGTAACATTTCAAATATTAAATTAATAGGTATCTACTCATTACATACCAAAGATGGAGATTAAAATTTACAAGTATTTATATATTTATTATAAATGTAAAACGTGCAATAACTAATAGCCAGTAATTTAATAAAAATATTATTAAAGAAAAAAACAAAATGACTCGAAGAGGCGTTGGTTGACATTGTGTCAACGTGTGGAGTTCGCGCCACGTTTGTTTACTATTTATTGTAAACTATTAGTTTATCCGCACTCAGTACGCGCGAATTGATTCACACTCATTTTTTCTATTAATTTAATAATAATAAAAACGACAAAAAAATGACGCTTAATTTCGATACAGCTTAAAAAATGCTTTGACATTCCAATTTTAGTCTTAATACTTTTATTAGGAGTACATTTATTACTTTAGAGAAAATTCGTGAGTTACCTTTATGCGTTTCTGAACGTCAATTCATCTGTCATCACGATTGACAGCTGTCAAAACGAAGTGACGTTCTCAAATGCCGATTATGTTTGATTTAATTCTAATAAAAAACGTACGGTTGGTAAATAAAATTAGTATTTGTATGGTCGGCGTGTGAAGCACAAGTTTTGCTATATCTACTTATTACTTGTACTATGTAGTCGTCTCTTAGGTTAACATAGTTGTTGTGTTTTGTGTTGTTTACATTCAGCATGAAATTTCAACTATTCTAATCATATATTCCGAAAGGAAATATTATTATATTTAAATGAAAAAAATATTTGATATTTTGAATAGTTGAAGTTAATGATCAATGTTGATAATAATAATCTTAATGATAATTTCGTCATAAATTTTTTCATCTTAGATTTACTGTCATTAATTTAGTGTATGTGCAATTAATTGTATTTATGTGTAAAACTTAGGTGTGCATTTAACTTATTTAATATATTATTTATAATTATTATTATATTCCTCAATCATTGGCTTTTATCGATGTCGATATATTAACGAATGATCTCACCTCTAGTCAGGAAGCGTACAGGTGGAAACAAAAGTGTTGTTCACCTGTTTTTTTATCAATTTCGATAAAGGTGGATGTTTTGTCGAGAATTCGATAAGGTTAACCTAAATTGATTTATTTATTAGGGAAATATATCGGGCAATTAATCTAGGTCGGGAGCATGGGTGGATGTGCTAAATTAATTTGGAAATGTCATAATAATTTAATTTGATTACAAAATTTTACGAGTCCTTCTTAAAGTTTTTTTCTCAAATATTCGCGTAAAATAAAGCTTAATACGTCGTTTTGAATCGAAACATAAAACACCAAAGTATTTTACTGAAATTTCATCGACTTTTTAGATAATAAATAATAAATAATGAGATTGCAAATGATAAAAAATGCAAAAATGATATTTTGGAGTGAATTGTTCGTTAAGAGTTCGGTTAGGTGTTACGTGACCAGTTAGTAGAATGTTTTGTGCGCCCCTCTTCTTTCGGTAATAATTATAAAAAATAATAATAAATTTAATAATAGTGCTCAATAGCTTAGAGGGCGATGGCCGTAGTACGTAACGCGAGAAGCAATAAAAATAATTGTGAATTTTATAAACAGAACACACGGGTAATAACTACACCATAATTAACTTAATATTTTTATATGTATTTTAAAATATACTGTAATTCATATCTTCATAGATGTAAGCGGCAGACTCGCAAAACGTTCTACTAATTAACTATGGTTACTGTTTTAATTGTTATTGAAAAAGGAGGTTAAAATATTGGTCACATAAGTCCCGTGTTATAAGAAAAAAACCTTGCTAGGTATCGCTAGAGCAATCCAAAAAAAAAAACTATTTTAAGAAAAGTTGTCAAGGACTACGAAAAAAATTACAATAAAAATCAAATGTGGGCTGAATCAGAATGTGACCATTATTTTATTAAACTTATAACAATTGAAACTTTAACCATCGCAGTTATCTACAAAGCTATGGTGAATAGGTTGTGGATAAATACGTCGATGCTAAGTAACTAACCCCACTAAGTGACAAGGGATAATCTGATCAATAGCATAACGGCTAATTTTTGAATGGTGTTTTGATGCATTTTTATGAAATTAAAAAATAATAATATTATTAAAAAAATATTAAAAAACGTAATTAATTGGCAACACAGAAACAATACTCTAATACGCATAGGCTAATTGACAATGAGGCTGTGAAATTAGCAAAAATAAAGTTAAAGAAACACGTGACGATTGATCGTAATTAATAAATAAAATATTAACGTAAGGAAAATCACAGAACAGGGATTGAATGGGAAATTTATTTCATGCGGCACTCGTCGGCACACATCACTTCCTAATCGTTTCCCAATGTGTCGATATTCATATTTTCCCAATCGAGAGCATGAGCTTTACCAACATTAATGGATGTCACCGTACCATTATCACATGTTACCAAATTCTTCCCTGTTAGCCATTGAACACTACTTTTATAATATAAGTAATGTATGTATCTTTATGATCTTTTCCCTTAAGGGATCAGAACTTCGAGCGGTGTCAATGGACACATTGGCCCCTCTTGAAGTTACATACAGCAATAAAGTGTTAAATTTAAAGATTGCGATAGTAAATAAGCTATAGGTTGCTAACCCATCGCCTAAAATACTTGTCTCTGTTCTGTGATTAGAATCATGCAATCACGCGTACAAAACATGGTTAATGGCCCATATTTAATAAGTAAATCAATTGAAAATAATACTCCAAACTGCGTGAACTGTTTGACTGTCCAATGTGAAAATAATGGTATAGAAATAGAGATGGGAATAAAAGCATGTAGAGTTTTTCTATGCAACTTATCGTGGTAGCATGGAATGGCCTTAAACTCGGACGCATGCACAAAGATTTATCCCTGTGGCCGAGATGTACGCGATTCCGATAGTTAGGTCACAAATGAAGAAATGATCTTCCATAGTAAATAAATACGTAAGTTTTATATTTCTGCACGTAAAAATATTTCATTGAAACACCAAACTGTGTCTCGATACTGGGCGCGCCTTAAAAATATGCTCAATTTAATAATGGATGCCGCGTTAAGTGTTGCGACACAGATGCCTAATCGACTAACTCATCATAACGCTTGAAATATTTTTCACGTCGTAGAAAACTCGAGACATCGACTAAATGTGTTACTATTACTTCATAAATGTCAAAAATTCTAGTGAGAATATACAGAAAGCAATGCACAACACCTTATTAATACTTGTATGCTGCTACAGCTGTATTGTTATAAAATTATTAATAAAATTTAATACTACATTTGCTCACCATAAACTTCCTTGTATTTTGGATCTGTTTCTCTATTAGGATAGCTTAATAGTGTATCGATAATTTTATAAATACAGCTATATTAAAGCAGCTTGTTGCTTCCCTATAATGCATGATCATCGTCACTATTTGTCACAAATGTTCCAAACACATAGTGTTGATTTGTTTCGAATAAAATTCCTTTTTACTAACCTCTTTAACGATTCTGACTAAAATAGCCCTATGTGTTTTTATCCCTGAATAATCGTTATAGACAGTGAAAACCGGAGCGAGAGTTAAAATATATCGATCTGACGTAGAATAAAAAGCTTTATTTACAAACATATTAGAATGAAATTAGCTTGACAATACGCCGTCGGGTAAATAACAGATTGCAATAAATATGTAAATAAACATCAAAGGATCGGTCCTGCTTCGGGTAAGCGAATTATAAATAAAAAAATATTAATAACCAATAGTTTCGAATTTAAAATAAAAAGTAATATCATGTAATATCAATTTCACTGTCTATTTATTAGTATTCGTTTTCGGTGTTGATTCCTCTTAAGCTGCATGACCACAGTTTGTTCCCATTTCGTATTCATATAGTGAAAATTCCGTCTTGTTAGTAAATTACCATTTATTATTATTTCTTGATTGCTTATGTCAGTGTATCGTGATAAACAATCGACTAATTCCGGTACGATTAGACAGTGGCACATCACTATTTGGCAATAATTTCGACGCGATGGGAACGAACTCGGCGTTGTGCAGAGTAGAATGTGATACTCCTAGTACATACTGATAGTCAATACTCATAAAACCATAACCATAGATCAGACAAAGTGCTAACACTTTTCTAGATCTCTTCGTGTGAATTTTCTAATGTGTAAAATCAATCCCACTTCCCACAGACTCGATAAGGCTAGGAAATAATTTAGAAAAATGCATCGTAAGATAAGAAATCTCAAAAAATAAAGTATTTGAATAAGTATTTTACCAACTTCAATGTTAAGGTGTACTAGACAATGAAAGCAATGATATTTATAATTAAAGAAAATAATGAGATTATTCGGTCAGCCATTTTCCTTGTTCGTACTTGCTGACATCACTTTGATACAAATACGTATTTTATAAAAGTAATAAAATGCAAAAAAAGATTAAAAAAACACTTAAGATCTTCCGGTATTAACATAAAAAAAAATCAATGTTATAAAATTTCATTTTCGTCTTTTTATGAATTATTATAAAATTAAGAGGTAGATGTCTGTATGTGTTGGTGGTATTAACCGATTTAGTTGATATTGTACCTAAAAATTAGGTATTTCTATAATAATTATTGTGTCGGTTTAAATAAATTACCTCTACATTATAGCTTTTGTGAGGAGTTTGAGTTGCACAAGAAATAGTAGTGGAATAAGGTCGGAACACTAAAACTGGGTTGTTCTAAATTCTAACTATGCTTGCGTTTAGTTGGAAAGTAGGACGTCGACTTGCCAGAGATGCTGCGATGCTACTAAAATTGTGTGCAACACAGCACTAGGCTTAGCCGTATCTCCGCGTCTTTGTGAGTCAAAAATTAAAAAAAAATGTATGAAATGTCAAAATGATTGCAATAATATTTGACAGCTAATATATTTTTAGTGTCCATTACAGTTTTAGTGTCGTCTTTAGTCATAAATGTTGTTTCCAATTATTTATAAGATCGTTTAAGGATTTTGTGTAGAGTTTTCCAAATTCGCTAACTAAATCCACACGTTAACACATGAAGGAAAATAGCAAGCGTTTGAAAAACTCTACACGCCATCTTTCTTTCGATAACGGATTAGAAAGATTTTGAATAAAAAAAAAAGAATACTCATTCCTAAAAGTAAGCATTAATAACCATATATTTACATCAGTAGATACTTGGCTGTTTTAAGTAATTATCAATTAATATTTTCACGTAATTTATGTGTCTATAATTAATTAATTTATTGGAATTAATTATAATAAAAAAAGGAAAAATGTCACATTCTTCACTTTATACAATAGTTTTTACAATATGATATTTAATATCCTCAATGGTTGTAACTATACATTTCTTGTTCTAAATATATAAAAAACCCGAATTGAGTTTATTTTTTTCATCCTGACGTCAAAATCCTGCAAATGCATAACTGTAGACAGTTAATGCATTTTTTCACTTGAAATAAAGAAAAAAAATCTTACTAAATTTTAGAAGCACTTGTGACTCTCATTGTACTTTTAATGTTTGATTTTCCATGATCGATTTAAAAAGGCTTATACATTAAATAGAAATCATTAAACATCTTTTTATTAACGAAAATAAATCTAAGTAGAATTTCAACTTTAAAGTGACAAAAAGTTACTTTAAAAAAAGTAGCAAAATAAAATATAGGTTAATGTAATTTATTTATGATTTATTTGAAATTAAAAAAAAAGTAAATACAGACAAAATTAAATATAGAATTTCTTTACTAAATATCAATTAGCCATACTGTGCAGAAACTCCCTTTTGATGAATCTAAATACAGTTCACAACAAAATACAGTTAACAATCAAGTACAATAATTATAACCATTGATATAAAAAAAAATGTAGTAAAAAAACACTCATGGATCACTACTAGAAAACATCTTCCAAGCCCATGAAGCCTGGTTCTCCGGCAGCCACATCCAGAAACCTACCTGCGTTCTTCAAGTCATCTGTCCGGGCTGAGAGGTGTTCTCCACATTTACCGATCCGAGATCTTCACTGAAGGACTCCGCTCCGACAACCATCAGAACATCTATTGACTGCTCATGCCGTACTTCAAATATTAGGTAGTCAATCATCTTATATAATAATTAGGTACAGGTTTAAAAAAAAAAACTCGGTAATCCCAACATTTAAAAAAATCTTCCATCTGGCGAATTTTTATTCGGAGACGTCCGCGTCGCTTCTCTTTTATATTGATCTTTTTCATTAATTCGACGCTCAAATGAAAACTCCACAGATTTTTGCTCAACTTTTTTATGCTCAACAGTTGAGTGGAGGAAGATTTCGACGGTATGGGTAAGTTTAGTTTTTATACCGAAAATATTTCTCTAGTTCCCTTGTATGTATGGGTGTGTCGTATGCGAATTTCTCAATAATAACTATAGCCTAGGCTTTTACATTGATAGAGTAATTAGTTGAGTACGCTAGCCTATTCCTTAACCAATCTTCTTTACTCTATCAGCTATAGCCGTACCATTGACATAAAAACTCAAGATATACACTTCAGAAGTTCAAGAGACATATGAACATTCATTCTAATATTTGAACATCGTTGAAATTATAAGCGAAATTATATTATTGGGTGCGCGATCAGATAACATAAAAAAAAACAAACTATCATCTCAAACAACATCAAAAAAGGACACAATTTCTTACAATACATTTGGTAAGTAAATGTGACCACTGTAGCTGTACAAACGAACAATTTAAAGACACTTTTGTCAAGCTTTTTTTAAAGCGTGTATCTCGAGTTTTTATATCAATGAAAGTTACCTTCTGTCTGTTATGACGTAACAGCGTAATTATCTGATTACGCTGTACTCTACCACTGCACTGGTACAGTCGAACAAAAATAATTATGAATGTATAGGATTTATACTATGTAGTACTTTTTTCTCAGGAATATGTAAAGATGTGTTCAAATTGTGATTTAATTATTATATAGTTGAAGTATATTCATTTAAAACCCTAACTAAAAGTCAAAGATCACTTCTTTAAAAAACTTTATCAGTATAAATTTCAAAATATATATTACACTATATTTACACACTAATCAGATTAGAAAAGTAAAAATTATAAAAACTTTACGCATCAAAATACTCCTCCGCATCGCTCTCAAGCGGCAGTGCGCCCAGAAGACTGTATGGCAACGCTGATGCTTTTGCCAAGAAATATGCCAGCCCTCTGGTCACGTGGATATAAATCTTAAAGAAAAAGAACAGAACAATAATAAACATAAAAATATATATATGTAGATATATCTAATGACACTGTATCATCATCATCAGCCAGAAGACGTCCACTGCTGAACGAAGGCCTCCCTCAAGGGACCATAATCCCCACGCTTGGCAGGCGGCTTGGGGATCGCAGTGGCTCACCGATTAGTGAGAGGACGCTGCTGCCCGTCCTCCGGTGTCTGGCCGCAGTTTTAAGACGTACCCGGAACACTGTATACTAATATATTTTTGTTCGGCTGTACCAAACTAATTTACTCTACCAATGTAAACGCAGAAAATGTTACGATTTTTAGCAAATATTTCATTCTTCCTCAAAATCTTTTCTAGCCTGTTCAAATCATAGACAATTCAGCTTTTTTTACATTAAGATACTATTTTTTAGTTTTTAGTTCTTATTTTTTCATTGCACGTGTCGCTGTGGAAAAATTAGTCAGCAAGATTTGTATTGAGATTGTATAATTTACTCGTAATCTACAAACCTCGGGTTGTCCTAATAATATTTAGGTTAGGTCAGTTCGGGTAAGATCGGCCATCGGGTAAGATCGTACAGATCGAATTTCTGGCTGATTCGATCACTTTTTATATGTTGTTCTCCAGTCAATAGAAGCAGTTTTATTAGCTTGTATTGCCTGAAGAACAAGGTCAATGAAAAGGTGCTCGAATCAGCCAGAAATTCGATCTGTACGATCTTACCAGATGGCCGATCTTACCCGAACTGACCTTATATAAAATATGAATCTTTTTAATTTCTGTAAAACATAAAAGAAAATTTTGGCCCCAAATTTGCCGCCCCTAAAATCAGCCACCTTAGGCTCCAGCCTACTCAGCCTGTTGGTAAATCTGCCACTACCTTACACATTGTTCAAAAAACACAAAAACAAAAGGTGGTCGATCGGCAGCCTAATTACGTAAAAAAGCGACAGCAACGCGACAGCCACGAGACAGCAATCTCACTGTCAGCCAACACATAATAATAAATAAATTTAACCTGATGACTGTCCCACTGCTGGGCAAGTATCTCTTCTCCGAACGAAAAGTGTTAGGCCTTAGTCCACCACGCTGGCCCGTTGCGGGTTGGCGGACTACACACACCGTCAAGAACTTTATGGAGCCCTCTCAGGTGTGCAGGTTTCCTCACGATGCGATGTTTTCCTTCACCGTAAACGCAAGTGATAATCAAATTCTGATCCGCACATGATTCCGGAAAGTCAGAGGTGCGGGCCGGGTTCGAACTCAGACCCTCCTGCATGGAAGGCAAACGTTCAACCGCTAGGCTATACATTATATGACACAAAAATTATGTTTGACAGAAGCTATCGCGCGATTTACGCCTGTCGCTACATTGATGATTAGGCTACCGATTGGCGATCGTAATTAGTTGTTATTACCTTCCAAGGGGACGCTACTCTCTATCTAAACAAAATAGAAACGCCGGCAAAATGATTATTGAAAGTAACAATGATGAATGATGAATTGACAGTTAATAATCAACAATTAATAAATTATGTCAATTCAGGGGGCTAATAACACTAACTAAACTGCATTGAAAACACAATAACAACCCAAGCATCGAACCTAGAACCCATTGTGCCTACAAGAACTATGCAATTTATAAAATGAATATTTATGGTACACAAAAATAGTTAAAAAAAAATGTAATTTTCACAATAAGTAATTCCTGGCATCTTCTTGTTTTAAATTTATTCGACCCAAATCCTGGCCAGCTCGGCAGCTCTTTGATTGGCCTCTATGAGATCCAACGCATTACAGGAGACAAAGCAGTAAGGGTAAAATAGGGTAGCCAACCGTCCTGTTTTCCCAGGACATGTCCTGCTCTTTGAAGTGTCCTGGGTTGTCTGGAATAGTTATTAAGTAGCGTCCTGGGTTTTTTAAAGAGTCCTCGTAAGGTCTTGGTTTATCAACATGCTTCGAACCTTAAGTTTAATCATCGGCGTTATTTTATAATTTTATAAAACATTGTATTTGCTATTCATTGCGATTCATTGAGTGTCCTGTTTTTAACCGAAATGTCCTGACATTTCCATTTTCAAATCCTGGTTTTCAGAATTTGAGGATGGCGAGCCTAGAGTAAAACGGCAGATGCTCCATTGCCTATGTAGCGACCGTAGACACACATATATTCCTCAGAGAAACATCCTACAAAGTCACTCATGTAGAGGAACTTCTGTAGTTACAGAATAAAGTATATCCAGTGCATTAAGAGCCATTATTAGGCATATTTTTATTGTGAAACTGGATGTTTTATTATTATTATTATGCTGTGCGTATCGAATTTCGATATCATAGAAAAAACCTAGGAAAAATTCTTATGAGGTTTTGTTAGGTTCGTTTGTATCGTGTTAACAGTGTACAGAGGTTGGGTTTTACATTATATATGAGGTGTATAATTGTACACCCACATTTCGCCGCTGCCGTTGTTAAGTCAGTGAAACAGTGTGAATCCCATAAATTACTAAGATTTTTCACGCAGACAGTGCTGCGGGCACAGCTAATGTATACATCCTTATCCACTGCCGGATTAACCACATAGCAAGAGTAGCAATTGCTACGGGCCCCGCGCAAAAGGGGGCCTCGCATATCCAAACCCCAAACGTCCGTCTATGCGTAATTTTTTGAGAAAACTTATTTAGACGTGGTAGCTATATTGAATTTACTTGATGTCACAAAAACGTGTAACATTACATCTGTTTTCCGACTAAGACAATCCACGTCAGACAATTCGTAACTGATTATTTTGCGGGCGAAAATAAAACAGAATTTCATACTTAAGAGCCTAACCCATAGCAGATCAAGGGCGATAGAATTTGCTATGGGCTCCGCACTTGCTTAATCCGGCACTGTCTTTATCCACACTATTAAAAATGCGAAAGTAACTCTGTTTGTTTTTTACCTCATCACGACTAAACCACTAACAGATCGTTATGAAATTTTACAAACAGGTAGCTTAGGATCTGGAGAAGGACATAGACTTAATTTTACTATTGCAGTAAAACACTAATTATATAATAAATACAAAATACGCGCAAACGAAGTCGCGGGCAACAGCTAGTCTACAATAAGTCCAAAACATAACTAATGGAAAATAAATGTAAAGGATTCCATAGTAGCCGATGGGATTAATCCTTATTCCAAACTCTTTAATACTAATTGTTCTGCCTGATTCGCTGGGGACCACAGCCCTTCAGTTCACGGTCTTATAGAATTGGTAAATATTATCCATACAGGGTGACTTGTTACGCTGAAATTGTGACATTTACCTTTTGAGATTAGATAATGAGCGTGAGGTTCTGCGTTATTGTTTTTTTTTTTATATAGAAATTCTCAGTAGCGGCACGTTGTCTGGAACTGTGCCCTTTGTACTTGGAACTCAATACGGCTTCGACGAAATGTGGGTGTACAATAGTACACTTCTAACTAACCCTTTGGGGAGAGGAATACGGACATGTTATATTAAATTGACAGTAAATACCCCAGTACCTAGTAGGTTTACCTAGAAATAATATTTTTTGGTATGTTTTTTCGCAATGTTAAGCTTGTCTTCTTTTACCAACTAAAGACAAAAGATCTAAATAAGATTTCGAGAAATGCAGAAATCAATTTCATATTCAATCCGTTTAATTATCTTGCATCTTGTCAAGTTTTTTCCCAACTACATTAGGGTCGCCTATCATACGAAAGAATATGCGAAAAAAAAATCAAACAAGTGAAAAGCGTATATATTTTCATTTTGAATCGTTTCAAAACACGTTGTTTTACAAGTCACCCCTGTATACAGTAATTAAGTACCAAAAACCCGTATTTATAATATACAAGATAAACACAGCATATAGCTAGCAGTAATCCCAATTACGTAGTCAAATTCCCTTTAAAGTTGCGCTCGGTGGCTACCTCACTAATTGACTGGGCAGCCCAATACAGGGCGACGTAGGGTTGCAATATTGATTCAATCTCTGTTTTCGGCTGCAAACTGACCCTCAGGCGAGGGGTTGAAATGAAATAGCATGTACAAAGAGATATTAAATCCCTTTGACGCACCAAAACATTGAAAACACGATGATATGTAGATGTGTTGACATTGAAAAATGGAGTTGGTATTTTTAATTATTTAGATTTTTTTAAATACTTACAAATATAAGTGTCTTTGAAAAACAATTAACCGACTCATTGGTCCACAGTGGTTAGATGTTGTACGTGAGGTCCTCGGTTCGATCCCCAGATCTAACAGATTTATCAGAAGCAGCCTGGAATGTGGAATTGTGCCTGGTATGGCTATAGACCCATTAGTACTCCTCTGCTTATTCCTTCAGGGAATACAGGCGTGATGCTATATTATGTTAATGTGTTGTTTTGTTACACTGTGGTCCTCAGAGGATGAATTTTGAATCTGAAGTATTGTGAGACGGACTTATAAATGATGTGTACATACTATTGTACACCCACATTTCGCCAATGCTGTTATTGAGTCCCATTTAATAGGGGGCGAGGTTATTGCCATACACCGGGCACAGTTCCAGACTCGGTGCTGCTACTGAGAATTTCCATACAGAAAAACCCAATAACACTTTGTCCGACCCGGGAATCGAACTCAAGACCTCACGGTCAGCAGTCGCGCTTGCAAACACGAGACAGAGACAGTCTTCATATACAAAATTTAAACAAAAAAATACAATCACATAATAATTAGCCATAACACATAACAATGACCAAATTATAAACTAAGTTGTACAACATATGGTAACACCATGCTTCACAACCCCTGGCGCGTGCAGCCAGCCAGGCGTAACCAACACGAGGTGAATTTAAATCACTTACAACCAGAATTCTACCCCTGTATAAAGTCAGTTTGACAGAAACACAGGCGTTGGTGCGTAACGGCGACATATCGATGAAAAAAAAAAAGTGACCAGAGAATTCGCCAGCCTCACTCTTGTGGTGGGTGTCAAAATTAGGAAGGATTATGAAATGCAGCAGCGTTTTAATCCAATAAGTTAATTATATCTATAATTTACTAAATTATGTGTGGTTTTTCACCATACATAGACGCCATTTTAAGTATTTCAAGTGTCTTAGGCCACTTTTGTCTATTGTTAATATTAAACGGATTTTTTAACCACCATACATTTTTATTGTACCTACTAGCTTCTGCCCGCGGCTCCGCCCGCGTTTTCTCGGGATAAAAGGTAGCCTATGTGCAATCAAGACTATAATCTATCTCGAACGTAAACAAACTCACATTCGTATTTATAATATTAGTTAAGATTCCCGTTCCCGTGGGAATACGGGGATAAAATATAGCCTATTTTACACGCTGATAACGTAGCTATCCATCGGTGAAAGAATTTTTAAAATCGGTTCAGTGGAATAGGCGTGAAAGCATAACAAACAAACAAACAATCAAAAAGGAATTAATTTACCGTAAAAATTATCAGTTCAACGTGTTTACTAAGTCAAACGTTAAATTCTACGCTTGTCGTGATTATATTGAATGAGAGATAGCATGTACGGTATCCACTAACGTAAACCCCTTATTAGACATCTTTGTGACGTCATATCTCAGTATTTTAATACTGAGTGATACTAGAAGAAAACACACATTTTTAAATTATTTTTATTAAAGACTAGCTTCCGTCTGCGGTTTCGCCCGCATTGATTACGAACCTGTGCATTTTTTCGGGTCACAAGTAGCGCCATCTAGCGTTCTAAAGCAATGGTGACCGTTGAAAGTTGTTTTCCCTTGTGAACAGTACTTTTTTCTGGATGAAAGGTACCCAATGTCCTTTTCTGTACCCCTGATAATATATGTGCAAAATTTCATGATGATCGGTTCAGTGGTTTAGGCGTGAAAAGGTAACAAACAAACAAACTTACTTTCGCATTTATAATATTAGTTAGGATAACATAACATAGCACCACACCTGTATTCCCCGAAGGGTTAGGCAGAATGTATTGTACACTCATATTTCGCCAATGCTGTTATTGAGCCCCATGTAATAAGAAGCGAACCTATTGCCATCTACCGGGCACAGTTCCAGACTCCATGCTGCTACTGAGAATTTCCATACAGAAAAACCCAATAACACTTTGGCCGACCCGGGAATTGAATCCGGGACCTCAAGCTTAGCAGTCGTAGCTTACCACTATACCAATGAGAAAATCACCACCTATTGTTATACAAAATGGTTTTATCAAAGATCATAATATTTAAATTTAGATGGTGATAAAAATCTCTTGTTGTATATATAGCATATCAATTATTTTATAAAAAATATGACTCTTAGTCCCCGAAACCCCGGACTATTGACAAAGGGATGTGCCTGGACAAAGGGTGCAAAAGCAAAGCATCCTTTTAAATACCAATTCCGAGTGGAATTTAATAAAGTTTCGCCTCCCTGATAAGCTCCCACCTCTGATGAAGAGGGCCGGACAAAGAACTAGTGCAACACAGAATAAATAATATTAGGTATTATGGAAGAGAGATAACAGATTTTTTAAATAAAATTTCTTATACATCTTTTTTTTTTGGCATAGGTGAGGAGACTCTGAAATCAAGTGGAATTTCTCTCAGAAAGAAACTGAGAATATTTCACAGGTTTTAATAAAAATAATTTGCACTAATTAATCCTATCCTATCCTACTTCCTACTATCCTACTAATATTATAAATGTGAAAGTTTGTGAGGATGGATTGATGGATGGATGGATCTTTGTTACTCTTTCACGCCAGAACGGCTGAACGGATCTGAATGAAATTTAGTACAGAGATAGGTTATAGTCTGGAATAGCACCTAGGCTACGTTTTATCCCGGAAAAAATTACGGGTTCGTAAACCACGCCGGGCGAAGCCACGCGCGGAACCTAATATTAAAATAAATGTGAGTTAGTTAGGTTTTTACAAAATTTGTGTTAAAACCTACCGATATCTATACATATAATAAAATTATAACAGGCCGATGTCTTTACATTGTAGATATTGGAGAAAAACTAATATGGAGGGAGGTCTTTATTAGAGTAACAGAAGCCAAAGCAACTGTTTTTAGAATTTTCATCTATCTATTTGTCTGTATATTTCTACACGCATCACGTAAGAACTACTGCATGGAATTGAATGCAGGTCACCGATGTATTGCTAGAGATCTAACTTAAAATATAAGCTCCATTTTACCGCAGGAAAATATCAGATTCTAAATTCCAAGCGTACGAAGTCGCGGGCAAAAGTTAGTTTTCTATAAAGTTACTCTTCTAGATACTCATACTCTAAGTTAAATTCCCAAAAATATAAACAGACCGTACAGGGGCGTGTTCAGTTACTAATAAGGCTCTTTCCTTTAATAGCACCGAACATCCCCGACAATGTAGCTGCATTTGGTGCGCCGATCAATCACACAAAGTCCTTTCAAAATTAATAATCGTCCCGCCAGAGGGGGTTGCTATGGCCACAGACAGACGAATCATAGCTCTATGTACCTATAGAGGGGGGTTGTCTATGTATGATTTTAATCCCCTTTTACCTGCCAGCTACCGGCTCGGACCACGATTCCAATTAGTGAGTCTAATTGAAATTCGAGAGTGGATGCAAAATTTGTAGTTTGCTAGTAATGTTGTGTTTGGCGTCTGTTTTGTTTATATACTTTAAAGTAAATGGACATAGCATAGCATCACGCCTATATTCCCCGAAAGGTTATGCAGAGATGTACTTTTGTACACCTACAATTCGCAAATGCAGCTTATTGCCAGCTACCGAGCACAGTTCCAGCCTCCGTGCTACTACTGAGAATTTCCATATAGAAATATCCAATAACATTTTGCCCGATCCCAAGATCTAGACCAAGATATATACTATGTATTAATATATATGGAATTGGAGCCTACTAAGAGAAAATGTTGATAAAAAACAGATTTGTTTACTTTGTATAGTATTGATAATTTTAGATTAGGAATTTAAACCTCGTTTATTTGACTATATTTTCATCACAGTTTAAATCAACTACAGCCATGCACTAAGGTACCTTAAAGATTTTACAAAAAAAGTCAATCTCTCCCATTACCCCATACAAGCGGGTAATGAGAGCCAACTATTCAAATAAAACAAAGAAATAAAGAACAAATTATTAAAGGAAAATAAAACTATACCGCTATCACGAGTTTTCTTACTATTTACTATCAAAGTAATGTAAATTTTCATGATAGCGATTTCAGTTCTTAACTTGGTTACATTAGGGATTAGAGTCGATGTGACATATGTGTCATTTACTATTTACTATATTATAGAGATGTCATATTAGCGACTCTAATCCCAAAAGTAACCGAGTTAAGAACTAAAATCGCTTGCATGAAAATTTACATTTACTATGAAAGTAAATAGTAAAAAACTCATAATAGAGGTACTAAACCCTTTAAGGATCCAAACAAAAAGCCTCCTCTCCTGAGAGTTTGCATTGCATTTTCTAATGAATCTACTGCCCAAAGCTTTTCTTGCTATACGATCTGTTTTACGCGGCATCTTAAACAATAAAAAAGAATCAAATATAAACCTAAAATGTCCTGGTCGGTATATAATCGGCAGTTTTTTTTAAGCACGGAGCGAAAAACACACAACCATCCCTCGTGACTCAACGAAGGGCCCTAACGAGTCGTGCGCGTCAGACGAACTTTCTCGATGGTCATGTAATGGAAATGGCCAAGTGCTTTAGGTCACCCGAATGTGCATAGGTTCGGTCCAATCCTATTTAAAAACATAGGTTGCTTAATACAATGCAATACCTTGCTATTCAATTGCCATTCATAATTATGGTTACATGACTCCGTATTAGGAAATGAATAGATAATGGTTCGTGTATTGAAGGGCTTGTATCATCATCATCAGCCAGAAGACGTCCACTGCTAAACGAAGGCCTCCCCCTTAGATCACCACATCGAATGACATTCCGCCACTTGCATCCATCGGTTGCCCGCGACTTTCACAATGTCGTCGGTCCACCTAGTAGGAGGTTTATTTATCACATACATTAAAATTAATTAAACTTGCAGTTATTCACCATTAACATTCGTTTTGCTTGAAAAATTATACGAAAATGTACACAGCCAAAGTCAAAGTTAAATTGTACTACATCCTACTATCCTACTTATATCCTACTATTGAAAATAAACATAATTTCTAGAACGCAGCATCATAAGTCAATATTGTTGAACGCAGTTTTTTATGTTTGATAGTTTATTCTAATTTACCATAAACTACGATATAATTTCAAATTGTCTATTCCTCACCCACCATTCTTTCTTTCTGTATTAAAGTAATAAAGTAACTGTATCGAATCGTATCGGTGTATAATTTTCTACAGGTTATGGGCCGTCCCATAGGACTACTTTAGATTCGAAGTTAATAGTTTATTGCAATAAAGTCGATACGGAAAGTAATTCGCAAGTCTCGGTAAATATGGCTACGACTAACCTTCAAATTGAAAAATTAGCCGGCCGGGACAATTATTCCACGTGGAAGTTTGCAGTAAAATCATATCTGGAACATGAGGATTTATGGGAATGTGTTGATCCGGGAAATGAAATCGATTGTAAGAAGGATATAAAAGCCAAGTCAAAAATCATTTTGTTGGTGGAACCAATAAACTACGTCCATATTGAAAATGCAAAGTCATCTAAAGAAGTATGGATGAATCTTCAAAATGCTTTCGAAGACTCTGGGCTGTCAAGGAAAGTCGGTTTGTTAAAAGATCTAATCAACACATCGCTAGATAATTGCTCCAGCATTGAAGATTATGTGAATAAAATTATGAGCACTGCATACAAATTACGGAATATCGGCTTCGATGTGGGTGATGAATGGCTAGGAACACTCATGCTGGCAGGTTTACCGGAGAATTATAAACCTATGATTATGGGTCTGGAAAGTTCCGGCATAAAAATTTCATCAGATTTTATAAAGACAAAGCTTTTACAAGAAGTTAAAGTTTCCGAGTCTTCTGCATTCTTCACAAAGCACAAGAAGACCTCTTATAATAATTTTACAAAGCAAAAAGGAAAAGGCCCTCGCTGTTATAATTGCAACAAATATGGACATGTTAAAAAGCAATGTACAGTGAAGAAAACTAGTGAAAATGCTTTCTCAGCAATTTTTTCAGCTTACAGCATAGTAAATGAGGATGAATGGTATATTGATTCTGGTGCCACAATGCACATGACAAGACGTTCAGACTGGATGTATGATTTACAACCACCCCCGATACACAAAATAATGGTAGCAAACAGTGATGCTGTCTCCGTGCAAAATATGGGTAAAGTAAATATTCAAACAAAGGTATGTAAAGATGAGCATCTAATCCAGGTGAGAAATGTGTTATTTATTCCTGAACTGAGTGCAAACCTGCTATCGGTTAGTCAATTAACTAAAAATGGATGTAATGTAGAATTCACTAATATGGGCTGTAACATATACAATGCTAATAAGATACTTATAGCTACTGCAAAACTAACCAATAACATGTACAAGCTCAATACTGTTGCTGGCAATGCTTACGCCGTTTCATGTGAAAATAAGTCTGATATTTCTACATGGCACAAAAGGATGGGGCATCTAAATATGGCTGATGTAAAGAGATTAGAATCTTGTGCTGAAGGTATAACTATCACTAACAAAGAATTTGATACTGTTTGTATACCATGTTGTGAAGCTAAACAAACACGATTATCATTTCCACATTCTGGTTCTAGAGCAAATGCATTGCTAGAGATAGTGCATACAGATCTTTGTGGTCCGATGGAGACACCATCTGCTGGTGGTGGGAAATACTTCATAACCTTCATAGATGACTACTCCCGTAAAGTATATGTATATTTTCTAAAGAACAAAATGGATATTAAATCAGTGTTTAAAAAATTTAAAGAAGAAGTAGAAAATGAAGTAGATAAGAAAATAAAAATACTAAGAAGTGACAATGGAAAAGAATACTGTAATAAGGATTTTGCAGATTTTTTAGCAGTTTCTGGTATCAAACATCAAACTAGCACTCCGTACACACCTGAACAAAATGGGCTGGCGGAGCGGATGAACAGAACGCTGGTGGAGCGTGCAAAATGCATGTTATTTGAAGCAAAACTGCAGAAAATATATTGGGCTGAAGCAGTTGCTACTGCAGCCTACATTGTCAACCGTTCACCATCACGAGTCTTGGCTGAGGTAACACCTTATGAAAAGTGGGTTGGTAAGAAACCAAACATATCACATTTAAGAGTATTCGGTTCAAGAGCCATGGTACACATTCCAAAACAAAATCGTTTGAAATGGGATCGAAAATCACGTGAATTAATTTTCATGGGTTACTGTGACAATACAAAGGGATATAGATTGCTTGATCCAGTTAGTAAAAGGGTAGTAATTAGTAGAGATGTCATATTTATTGAAAATACATACACAGATAATATAATACAAAACCCTGCTTTGACACCACAGTTTATTACTGTTCCCCTCAATTGTACACAGGAAAATGATGAGATGGTTGATGATAGTTCACCAGATCAGACAGTAGATGTCACATCCCCTACAAGTACTGAAACTTCTTTTGACAGTTGTGTGATAAATAGAATGACTGATGATGAGACTTATTACCCCAGTACAAGTGATAATGACAGTAATGAAAGTTTCGAGAGAAACATTACTTTGAGACCTCGGCGACAACATAATGAGAAAGACAATTCTTTCATGTGTGTTCTACAGATTTCAGATCCACTGACTGTTGAAGAAGCTTTATCGAGTACTAATTCCAAACATTGGAAAGAAGCAATGGATGAGGAGTATCAGTCCTTATTGGATAATAATACATGGGAAATGACTACTCTTCCAGCCGGCAAACGTTCTATTCCATGTAAATGGGTATTCAAGACAAAGACCAATGAAAATGGAAAAATAGTTAGATATAAGGCACGACTAGTGATTAAAGGATGTTCACAAAAACCAGGGATAGACTACACAGAAGTTTATTCACCAGTTGTGCGACATGCTTCATTAAGATATTTGTTTGCACTTTCTGTGAAATATAATTTGGATATTTCTCAAATGGATGCAGTATCAGCATTCCTCCAAGGAGAAATAGAAGAGGAGATTTATATGTTGTCACCACCCATGTTTGACAATGATGGACAAGTATGTAGACTTAGAAAGTCATTATATGGATTAAAACAAGCGAGTAGACAGTGGAATAAGAAGTTGAGTTATACATTGAAAGGTATGGGGCTATCACAATCAAAGTTAGATCCCTGTATTTATCATAAAATTGTGGATAAGGATAACATGATTTTTCTGGCTATTTATGTTGATGACTTGGTTCTATTTACAAATAATGAAGAAACAAAAAAACTATATTAAAGGAGAGTTACATAAACAATTTAAGATGAAAGATCTAGGAGATATAACTTACTGTATTGGTATACATGTGGAGAGAGACAGGAAGAAAGGAATTATATATTTAGATCAAAGAAAGTACATACAAGAAGTATTACATAAATATTGCATGTCTGATTGCAAAACTGTTAAAACTCCAATAGATCCTAATACGAAACTTCAAGGAAATTCTGACTCAAGCAAAATTTTAACTGATATTCCTTATCAAGAGATAATTGGGTGCCTGTTATATATTTCACAAGTCACCAGACCAGATATAAGTTTTGCTATAAATATGTTAAGCAAATATAACAACAAACCTGAAATGTTACATTGGTCCACCCTGAAGCGTGTTCTGCGTTACTTAAAAGGCACTCAAGACTATAGATTAAGTTATAAGCAAAATATTGATGAGACAATGGCTCATGGTTACTGTGATGCAGACTGGGCGAGCTCAGTAGATGATCGCCGTTCTTGTACTGGCTACACATTTTTGTTCCAGGGAGGAACAATCAGTTGGAATTCTAGACGTCAACCTACTATTGCTTTATCTACAACAGAAGCGGAATATATGTCTTTATCTTCATGTGTACAAGAGGCTCTGTGGCTAAAGCAATTTCAAGAAAGTTTCTGGCCGCAATTGAAAAATGAAGCTATGAAAATCTACAGCGATAATCAAAGTTCTATTAAACTTTCAGGTTGTGATGGCTATCATTCCAGGACCAAACATATTGATGTGAGGCACCATTTTGTTCGGGAAAAGGTTGATGAAGGAGCCATTGATGTTCAGTATATACAGACAGACATGATGGTTGCTGATGCGCTCACCAAAGCTACACCACTCTCAAAACTGGCATATTGTTCCTGCAAAATGGGATTATGTTTAAGGGGGGATATTGAAAATAAACATAATTTCTAGAACGCAGCATCATAAGTCAATATTGTTGAACGCAGTTTTTTATGTTTGATAGTTTATTCTAATTTACCATAAACTACGATATAATTTCAAATTGTCTATTCCTCACCCACCATTCTTTCTTTCTGTATTAAAGTAATAAAGTAACTGTATCGAATCGTATCGGTGTATAATTTTCTACACCTACTAATATTATAAATGCAAAAGTTTGTGAGGATGGATGGACGGATGGATGGATCTTTGTTACTCTTTCACGCCATAACGGCTGAACGAATCTGGATGAAATTTGGCACAAAGATAGATTATAGTCTGGAATAGCACACAGGCTTTTTATCCCGGGAAAATGTACGCGGGGGAAGCCGCAAGCGGAAACTAGTGATATATAAATTGTATATTGCAATGTGAGTGTTTTTTTTTTTAATAGCTATTATTACTTATAACTATTTTATCCATTTTAAACCAATATTTTGAAAAGATGTATCCATGGAGTTTCTTGCCCGTCTCTTCTCCAGAGGACCAACCGACTTTGGAACCGTGCACCTAGATTCATAACGTTTTAAAAGTGCTTGCAAAAGCCCATTTGAAATAAAAAACTGTGACTTTGTTAAGATTAAAATTTTTGAATTTTTAAACAACTTATACGTATACTCGTATTATTTTAGATAGATAAAGTTCTGTAAAAGTCTAAACGCGTTTAGTATGGCAATTACAAATATACTTGGGTTCTCTAGTTTTTAAAAAAATGGCGTATATCATAAAGGTTAAATAATAGCGTAGGTTCTGTGTGCATGACGTCCATTGTACGAGATCTTGGCTACATACTACCGTTCTATTTGATATTTTCCTATGGCTGTTTGTGACGTATGGACGTAACATTTCCTGTTGCAGGAAATTACAGAGACCGGTAAGTATTGTCAGGATGTTACCAAGAGCAACGGTGTTGTGGGTAAGATATAGATAGATTGGTATTTTAGACGTGTGAACACAAGAATTATCAGTACCGCTATCACGAGTTTTCTTACTATTTACTATCATAGTAAAATAAATTTTCATGATAGCGATTTTAGTTCTTAACTTGACATGACATCTCTCAATCTGCATCAAAGAATTAAACCTGTCGTTGTCCCTCACTGCCATGTAATGTGGAAGACATAATGGAGACCAATCAAAGGGTCGTTCGAACTGGCCATATTTTGGACCGAAAAAAATTAAGACCCGTGATATTACAACAGGTGTACAAATTAATATTCTAAACGCATATCGCAAACCATTAACAGTTTCATCAATACTAGAAATAAAATTTAATCTATCTGTAGACATTAGTCTTTAAATTAATAGAGATAACATATTTTGCATGTGTAATAGTGGAATACAAATTGCGTATCTACAAAATGCAGTAGTTCTTAGAATTTATGACGTAATTTGTGACAGCTCGTCGAATGAGCTGGTATGTCATGTGTCAGGTTAAAACTACAATGCGTTCATCATAGCTAGTCTCCTGACAAAGTTCTTATATCACTGCAATAATGACTGTTTTAGCTTAGCCCAGGCGACTATTTAAAGTGAACAGTGTGTAGCTATCGACACGAAAATTAGCAGATGACAGGAATCACTTAATGTGAAAAGTAAACAAATATTTCTGAAGTACCATTACGTACCATAAATATTAATTTTATTAATAACCAGTTCTTGTGACTGGCTCAGTGGGTTCTAAATTTGATGCTCGGGTCGGACTAAGTGTTACTGGGTTTTACTGTATGGGAATTCTTCCAGTAGATGGAAATAGATAACTCGACCTCAACTCAAACCAAAAATGTATGAAAACAATGTTTTGTGAAATTTTATAAAAGTTCACTGAAATGCACGCGCACGTTAGTTTCATACGATTTAGGCTTAGCGGCAGCTACGATCAAGATTTATTTGTAGAAACATTAGTATACAAACAAAGCAGGCAGGTTGTTCAGTTACATAAAAAAAAGATCAGTCATGTCTAGCCTTTGTGGCGTACAAATATGGTTCATGTCGGCTTACCGACCGTATTCCTCTTATGTTTAGGAATTATATTTACAAAACTTGTTTTAATTACTATTTAAGATATTTTTATATATACGTTATGATTACATTACGTTATTTTATTGGTACGACCGATTTCAAATAGACATAAAGATTAATTAAACAATTTAAGGCTGTATGATCTTCTCAGAATACAAGTACCAATTTTAAGTTACGATAGATACATTTCTGAATGGCTAATCTTTCCAATATGATATAAGTCTGAGGCCCTAGTTTAAGTTTCTTTTGACAAACTCGATTTAACGCATCGAGCGCGGCGGCGCTCCGATTGGTCCGTTTCGTGCTCTCCACCAATCGGAACGCCGCACGCATTCGATGCGTTAAATCGAGTTTGTCAAAAGAAACTTACACTAGGGCCTCTGGAACGAGTTTTCCTACACCTCAACGATAGAGAACATAAGCCAAACGATTTTTTCACAACGATCAAGCTTAAGTAAATCTGGTACTAGACTCCAGTGCATATTTTCAATTGTTATTTTACTTTTTGTTTCGTTTCTTTTGTTTTATTTTCCGTTTTCATTGAGCTTGTTAACTGTCTGTCACTAAATCAATGTTCTTCATTTCTATTTTAGTCTATAATTATAATATAAGATATACAACTATTATATTTTGTTTTAATTCCACCAAACTACTGCTAGCTTGGTTGCATGCACAGTACCGCCCTCCCGCCCGCAAATATATGCACATGCAGAAGGTGCGATAGAAATAATGTAACATGCAACCAAACTGATCCTCGACACGTGTTTCGCCCCTACACGGAGCATCCTCAGGAGATGTTGACTTGGACGCGTCCAAGCGGTCGACGATTCACCTTCTGCATGTGCATATATTTGCGTGCGGGAGGGCAGTGCTGTGCATGCACCCAAGCTGGCAGTAGTTTGGCGGAATTAAAACTAAATATTCTAGTTGTATATCTTATATATCATGGATTTCCGCAAAGTAACGCCTGATTCCATTAATTATATAATTATAATGATTTTTTATTAATTTCAGGTATCCATGCGAACGAATGGTTCCTGTACTTACATAACAGCTAATGGCCGTAATAAAATGTTCTAAATGACCATACGCGGTCTGTAACGAAGCTTAAATTAACTAATAATATAACTAAAATAAATGGCTTTTTCTCTGTTTCAATGTTTCTTGTCCTTTTTATTTTTTTATTAGCAGGAGCGACTGAACTCTCTCTATCCATGCAGAGTCTAAGTTTAAGAGTATCGTTTAGCTGCCGGCTTCTGACAAAATTGTCTTTGGGCGTCAACTTTTCTAACATCTCTTCAATCTTATGGAATTAATTTGATTTTGGTCTCTATCGTTTTATCACATTATGAAATAGGTCGAAACATTTTGATTTTTTATCAGAATTTCGACCAATTTAATAATTATCACGAGATAAGTGTAAGGAAGATTTTTAGTTAAAAATAAAAACTAATTTTGAGGGTTAATTATTTCTCAATCTATAAACAATATCAAAAAAAAACGTGACGAACTAATTTTTACTTGTGTGTATAACAAAATATTCAGCTCATGTTTAGTGGGGTAGAAACGTTAACGAATTTTGTATGAAAACTTTTAGCTAAACTAAATGTACTTACAAATATTTGTATGATCTACAGATAGTTGTTTCGGGTCTGGTTATGTGTGTTTGTGACATGCATGTTTGTAAACTGTACCCACGACACAGGAGAAATCCTAGAGTGGGGCAATGTTTTCTTTTACAGATAAAAAATAAAAGCTATAAACTTAAACCCGTCCCGTACTTCTTAATTTATTTTGCAGACCAACATTTGAAAATCCCTTGCAATAACGGCACGGTTGGCGCAGTGATTGAGAGATCGCCTGCTGCACGTGTCGCGGGTTCGATTTCCGCACGGAACAAATATTTGTAGGATCTACAGATAGTTGTTTCGGGTCTGTGTTTTTGTGTATGTGTTTGAAAACGCACCCACGATACAGGAATTATTCCAAGTGTGGGATAATGCTTTAAAAAAATACAAAGTATTCAAAATCACAACAAAGAGGGCTCCAAAAACTTTTCAATGGTCTGTGTAGTCCGCCAACCCGCTCCATTTGGCGAAGGCCAAAACCCTTCTTATTCTACGAGGAAGCCCATGTCCAGCAGTGAGAGTAATCAACTGGATTTTTAAGATAATTAGAAGTCTTTCAAATAACACAATAATGTCAAAGAAATTGTCATTTTTCTAATATAATGTGCTTGACGGTTCGATGGACACAGTGGTTTAGTACGTCTGCTGTGCAACCTGTCGCGGGTTCGATTCCCGCACGGAACAAATATTTGTATGATCTACAGATAGTTGTTCCGGGTTTGGGTGTATGTCCATGTGAATATACGTATTTGTAAATGCACCCACGATACAGGAATTATTCCTAAAGTCAACGCTTTTTAAAAATAACATTTATTGCTAGGATTGTTTATTTTCTAGGATAACAAACGTTAAAGGCAGCAAACTAAATACATACAAGATTAATGAATTGTCTATCTCTCTGTCTATCTATACATATAATAAAATTATAACAGGCCGATTTCTGTACATTATTGATATTGGAGAAAAACTAATATGGGGGGTCTTTAGTAGAGCAACAGAAGCCAGAACAACAGTTTTTCGAATTTTTGTCAGTCTGTCTGTATGTTTGTACACGCATCACGCAAAAACTACTGCGTGGAATTGAATGTAGTTTTCACCGATGTATTATTAGAGGTCTAACTTAAAATATAGGTTCCATTTTACCGAAGGAAAATATCATATTCTAATTTTCACGCGTACGAAGCAGCGGGCAAAAGCTAGTTCTCAATAAAAACCCTAAATTGCATCACCCACGCAAGGTAAGTTGCAGACAAGACTGTGTAGGAGGTACGAAGTTGAATAAACGCTATTCAAAGCACAACATCATCAGTGTCGTGCGGTGCATAAAGACAAAAAGACACTGTCTACCCTACATAACTCAGATAAATATTTATTATAAGATATTTGAGGTGGCAAATCACATACATCGTTATTTAATCGACAATACGACGACCCAACACCAACATGCAGTAAGTATTTTTGGTAAGTAAGCTTTTAAAATTTTCTGCGTACCCTGTCTAAAAACTCTGTGCACGCCGCTGAATATCATTAAACTCCTTTGTGTTCTCATAACATAGCATCACGCCTGTATTCCCCGAAGGGTTAGGCAGAGGTTGTACTATTCTACACCCACATTTCGTCAATGCTATTATTGAGTCCCATGTAATACCGAATCTATTGCCATCTACCGGGCACAGTTTCAGACTCCGTGCTGCTACTGAGAATTTCCGTACAGAAAAATCTAATAACACTTTGTCCGACCCGGCATTCGAACCCAGAACCTCACGCTTAGTACACTTGCAGCTTTGTACCAATCTGATACCGTACCCTCTGCCAATACGGTACAAATAAGGTTCAATAAAACCTTTCGGAATCCCCCTGTCATCAACATCTGACTCATCCCTTTGAAGCGAAATTCCACCCTCTACTACACAGTGCAATGTGCATTGTTTTCAATGGGGTGTGTTTGTAAAGATATTCGATTCGTCATGTCGACGAATCGATTATGATCATTCGGTTGTGTGAATATCGATATGATAGTTTTAGACTGAATTATCTTCTAGACTCACTGGTTTAATGGTCGCAAGTCCAGCTGCTTGATGTCCTGGGTTTCAATTCCCGGGTCGGGTAAAGTGTTGTTGGGTTTTTCTGTATGGAAATTCTCAGTAGCAGCACAGATTTTGGATCTTTGCCCGGTGGATGGTAATAGGCTCGCCCCCTATTATTTGGGTCTCAATAACGGCATCCTATGTATAATTCATTTTCTACTAACTACCTCACTGGTCTAGTGGTAGCAAGCGCGGTTGCTGAGCGTGAGGTCCTGGGATTGATTCTCAGGTTTTTCTGTTAGAAAAGTCTCAGTCCAATGTTTATAATCGTGCACAGAATTTATATGAAAGCATTAGTGAATGAAAGTGTACCATTGTACTCCTCTGCTCTGCTCCTCTGCCTCCTACTGCCTCTGCTACTCCCTTCGGGGAATACAGCCGTCATGCTATGTTATTGTGCAGTTAATTTTTATTTAAGTCCAATATCATCTGCCTAGCCATTTCCCAACTACGGGGTCGGCTTCCAGTCTAAACGTTTACGGCTGAATATCAGTATTTTACACAAAGCGAATGCCAACGGACCTCCGCCACTCAGTTACTGGGAGACACTGGTACTCTAGGGTTAGACTGGCTGACGGATTGTTTAGGCTGCTGACACCAGTAACGTCATAGGTCTTCATATGTCATCCGGGACCAACTGCTTAACGTGCTTTCCGAGATACGGAGGGGTTTTGATGTGTGGAAAATGGTCACCAATTTGTACTATAGTTATGTAGCCATATAAATCTATACATATAATAAAATTATAACAGGCCGATGTCTGTACATTATAGATATTGGAGAAAGACTAATATGGGGGTCTTTATAAGAGCAACAGAAGTCAAAACAACAGCTTTTAGAATTTTTGTCTGTCTATATGTTTGTGCACGCATCACGAAACAACTACTGCATGGAATTGAATCCAGTTTTCACTGATGTATTGCTAGAGGTCTAACTTAAAATATAGGCTCCATTATACCGTAGGAAAATATCAGATTCTAAATTCCACGCGTACGAAGTCGCGGGCAAAAGCTAGTCCAATACAAAAGTTGATTATTTTGTGTTAAGTTGAAGCGAGCACAATTTTGTTGGTTGCGCGAGTCTCGTTTTTTGCGTTGTCTAATTTAAGTAGCATTCGATTTCCATACGTATTGCGTTTTGGGGCACTCAACGACGCAAAAAATGTAAATACCTACGCAATACACTACACACGTGTTTGCGTAAGTCTGGTGTTTGCCTTGGTTTAACAAATTAAAACTGTTTGCGTCAAAATATTAAAGGGTGGTACTTCTCTTTAAGTTTTAGAATAGCTTAGTTTGAGGCAAACTTTACAAAAGTCTATTTTTATGCTAAATGCAGTCAGTGATGCGAATGAGGCACAACAGAAAATGTGTTGTTTCTCGTTGCCTCGCCACGTGTGTTTTAATGAGTTACTTTTGAAGACATAACAACTAGTTTATACTCGGTTTGTTTAGGTACTTAAATAAAGGTAAACAATATTGAAGTGACTTTTTACACAAACACATATTAATCAAATAAACTACTGCTTAAACTAGTGGTTCGATTGATTTGGTAATCGTTATTGTTGTTTTACATTGGTTTTTAGTCGCGTTTTATTTTGAAACTGAGTTTTTAAACAAAAAATATTAAAAAGACACATCAAGATTGTTTACCTTTAGTTAAATACCTAAACAAACCGAGTATATGTAATTATGTCAAATCATAAAAAGGATGGCCCTTTACGACGAAATTACGTGCTGCGATACGTCGAGTGTGGATGCGAATATTTATTTTCGTAAACCCACCTAAGTTTATGCCTAGTTTAGGGCAAAGTTTTACAAAAAGATACATATTAGATCTGACCATCCAAAACGGCAAAACCAATTAATAAGGCAATATAGACATAATCTGCTCCTTTCCCTCCGCTCCGCTATTTTAGGGAGTCGCCTACCTAAAAGGCTACACACAAAAACTGCGTGATCCTAACGCTTCGACCACCCTCCTTTGGCACCCCAAAAAAAATTAGATAGGTGTGACGTCACCAGTTCATTGCTCCCTCATCCCTTGGCGTAAACAAGAGTCAATGACCTTGGTACGAGGGTTAGATATTTTGTTAGAAATTTTGACAGAGAATCATGACGTCACGAAGATTGCACGCGAATGGAAAAAATAATACGATTGCACGGATTGCTCCGTCTGTTTATGATTCCGCAAGCCGAGACGAGTGAAGGAAAGAGTGAAAGCAAACTAAAGTCAGTATAATAAGTACTTTACGTAATTTTGAAAGAGCTGGACCATTTTTGGCCAAAGAATCAGCGTTGCCATACAGCGTGGCAACACGAGTCTTCTGGGGAACACTGCCGGTTGACAGCGATGGTGACGAGCATTTTGATGCGTAGGTAATGTTTTTAAAAGTTTTACTTTTCTAATCTGGTTAGTGTGTAAATATAGTGTATAAAATATTTAGTTAATCCTGTCCTACTAATATTATAAATGTGAAAGTTTGTGAGTATGGATGGATGGATGGATCTGGATGAGTGATAGGTTATAGTCTGGAATAGCACCTAGGCTACTTTATATCCCGGGAAA
Source organism: Shargacucullia verbasci (assembly GCA_947562105.1). NCBI lineage: Eukaryota > Metazoa > Arthropoda > Insecta > Lepidoptera > Noctuidae > Shargacucullia > Shargacucullia verbasci. The sequence goes on along the minus strand of OX387303.1, from coordinate 10,027,477 downwards.
ATGTACGGGTTCGTAAACCACGCGGGCGAAGCCGCGGTGGATGCTAGTATTATAAATGTGAAAGTTTATGAGGATGGATGGATGGATGGATGGATGGATGTTTGTTACTCTTTCATGCAAAAACTACTGAAAGAATCTGCATGAAATTTGGCACAGAGATAGGTTATAGTCTGGAATAGCACATGGGCTAATTTTTATCCCGGAAAAATGTACAGGTTCGTAAACCACGCGGGCGAAGCCGCGAGCGGAAGCTAGTGTCATATATAATAAATATATATACAAGCAGCATCAATAGTATGCACACACATAAGGAAATTCAGTTGCTTATTCTTGGAAAACTATGAATTAAAATCATAAAATTTTAATTACTTTATAATGACTAGGTATGTACTTTGATCTATCCGCAGAAACTATGTGTAAAATTGGTCATCATTTCAATGACAATTTCCTCTAAAAATCTGACAAATAAAAATAACCTTCATAACCTTGTCTGAAAGACGAAAAGAGGTAACCAAAGGAGGATCTAGCCCACATAGCGCCCGGGTGCAAAAAATACCCTGACGCCCTCTAGTAGGCGCGCGATCAAAATGTATGACTTCGCACGCGTGGATAACGAACCCACACAATTTATTTGCTAAATTAGAACAATGCGCTGTTTTTATATCTAAGTCCCGCGACCAGCGCTCGGCTGACTGACCCCTGAAACCCTGCGCCCGTGTGCACTGCACACCCTGCACCATAGGTAAAGACGGCACTGGAGGTAACAGAAATGAAAGCAAATAGAATATTACCTACCTCAAAGATATAAGTATAGAAACACATATTTTATTTACTGTTTAAGCTTTTCATTTTACTCCTGCAAAACGCCTATGGATGTCAGAATTGAAAATGCTGCGGACGCCAATATGAAAATAAAGAGTACAATCACATCACACGTCAGCATCTTTTCAATAGGAAATTGCTATTTCGTATAAAGATACGGAAAACGCATCAAAAAGGAAAATTGATGGGTACGCGTCTTCATACAAAAAAGCAATTTTCAATAGATAAAATGCAAATTGACACTGACAAGTATGATTTCACCATTTCACCCTAAAGGTAAATTATGTAGGAAATTTTCTAGTTAGTATTACGGCAATTGTTCCTCTCTGAGACAATCTGGGCCGTAATCAACCACGCAGGCCCTGTTTGTTGTAGGTCATGCCAGTTTCCTTACGATGTTTTTCTTCTTAGAGAGAAATGGTGATGAAAAATGCCAAATTCTAATCCTAGCAAACTAAATCACCTACGCCAGTTAGTTAACAAAATAATCTATTTGCGATAGACAGTTGATTAATATAATTAATTGCTTTCCTAACAAAAACAGAGTGCATGAACTGAACAATCCAATAATTACGATTGCAGACTATTACTAGCGCCATCTAGTATGTTGTCTGAACAACTTTTATGCTTTGTGGCATTACTTTATTTGGCTACTAACGCCATCTAGTAGGTCTACTTTACAAATAAATTGCAGTTGGAATAAAAAAACTACTCCTTGTTCGTCTATACAAGAAGCACTAATTTATTGGCTTCCCCTAAATACTCTTACAATATCATAGTTTTTGTGAAATGTTTGAGGGTAAGCAGTATTTTGTGTAAATATAGTAAATAGCTATATTTACCCTGCCGATACTAAAATCTAGCTACGCCAGTGCCACAGGCCAGTGGCCTGCACTCTATATTAATTGAACATAAGCATCATGCCTGTGTGTGTGCATGCATGTATTCCAAACCCTTCGTGGAATAATGCGTGATGGGGCCGTAAGGTTCTGGAATGTCCACCGCGTACTGGAAGGCGGACCGTGGGCAGGAAGATCGCAGAACCAGCACAGCACCAGGACATGGTGATGCTTGGGGGAGGCCTATGTCCAGCAGAGGACACCTTTCGGCTGAGATGATGATGATGATGATGATGTATATCCTTATCCTTACTAATATTATAAACGCGAAAGTAAGTTTGTTTGTTTGTTTGTTACCTTTTCACGCCTAAACCACTGAACCGATCATCATTGAATTTTGTACATACATTATCAGGGGTACAGAAAAAGACATAGCGTACCTTTCATCCATAAAAAAATACCATTCCCGAGGGAAAGAACAATAACTTTCGACGGTCCCAATTGTTTTAGGACGCTAGACGGCGCTACATGTGTCCGGAAAAAATGTACGGGTTTGTAATCAATGCGGGAGAAGCCGCGGGCGGAAGCTAGTAAGTAATATATTGAGACCAAAATAAAACTCGATTTATATTATTAATTACGTTTATTAAACAAGTTGATCTTATTATAAACGTTTATCTCGCCATATGGTTACCGACTTCACATTTGAAGACCTCGTTACCTGAAAAAATAAAATAATGTATTGTTAAAGAATAGTCTAATATATGTAAAAATAAATGTTTGTTCGTATTTTATACGCTGCTATACCGTTCATCTGATTGCGATAAAACTTCGTCAACTTATTGCTTGCACTAGCGTGAAGATTATAGGCATAGTACAATAAGGTAGACGACTACTAGTCATCTGAGTTACTTTTTATGAACTGTCAAAAACGACAATTTTTGTTCTAAAAATGTTTGGAATACAAAAGTGTGACGTCATAGTTTTTCATTGCGATTGACATACTTATTGTGTGATTTCGATAAATAAAAAATTGAGAACGCCAAAGATAAGCAAGAGATTAAGTTTTACTAAGTTTTTATAGGGAACCTATTTACCAAACAAGATTTCACCAGGAGGTATTTTATAAATATAATTTTACGGAAAAGGTCAAAGGAAACAGCTTCCACGAGTGACGAAACCTGAGTTCGTCTGGCGCAACTTGGGCAGTCACTACGCCAACGCCTGAATTTTTTTGCAATTAGGATTTTTCAATCACTTTTACGCGTCTTTTTTAAACTAGATAGCGTCGGCGTTTCCAATGACTATCCCTGAGAAGAAACGCCGAAACAAACTCAGGGGTCAAGGTCTATTTTAAAGTAAAGACAGATTACAGTAAATTTATGTGAGACAAATACAGGGTGGAATGGCCTTTTGAAGAAAGTGCCATAACTATTTGAGCGGACCTGTCGCAATAAAGGCAAGCATGGATCAGTTATCGTGAGAATTAATGAAATTAAGAGTGTTCAGCCTAGATCTCACTCACATTTACAATGTACAGCGGTTATATATAAAAGATAATTTAAATTTAAATGACATTACAATATCAAAATAATGCAGTAAATAATATAATAATTGATGGCAAAATTGTATATAATAAAAAGAAGGAAAGGCTATAGAGCGGCTCAATCCCAACAGTTTTTGTCATCTAATATGGCTATATGGCTCGTACCTTGATGTGTAGAGATGTGCTGCCTCAGTTGCTTTATGCTGATGAACTGCTCTCGACAAACGCGGCATTTATAATGGTAATCCACTATCTGGAAATATAAAAAGCAAAAAAAATACTGTAATTTTTGTTACAATGGACGACACGGTTGGCGCAGTGGTTGAGAGATCGACTCCTGCGCTACGTGTCGCAGGTTCGATTCCCGCACCGAACAAATATTTGTATGATATACAGATAGTTGTTTCGGGTCTGGGTCTTGGTGTCTCGGAAAGCACCGTATCTCTCTCCGGTCGTGTCGGATTGCCGTCCTATCGGACTATGAGAGTGAAGGAATAGAGAGAGCACCTGTGTTTGCGCACACACTCGTGCTCTATAATATCTCCTGCGTAGTTGGCTAATCTCCGGTGATATTGACCGCCGTGACCGAAATTCGGTCAGGAGGACATTATTACATTATAAGTACATACGAATGTTTCATGTCATACCCACTTTTAGTCTGATATTACTGTTTTTTTAAGTTACTTAACTAGAGAACCAGAGACCAAACAAGACACTATCTACGCCATTTACCGGATATCGACAACATACTCTTGTTTTACTCAACTTTGACATTCAAATTTAAATTTAAATATATTTTTATTCATGTAAACCATTTACATGTATTTATTTACAGCCATGCATTGAGAGACAATAAAGATTTTACAAAAAAAGTCAATCGTTCCCATTACCCCATACATGCGGTTAATGAGAGCCAACTATTCAAATAAAACAAAGAAATAAAGATCAAATTATTAAAGGAAAACAAAACTATACCGCTATCACGAGTTTTCTTACTATTTACTATCAAAGTAAAGTAAATTTTCATGCAAGCGATTTCAGTTCTTAACTTGGTTACATTAGGGATTAGAGTCGATGTGACATATGTGTCATAGTAAAGTTTTGATTTACTGTCTATACATCTATACATATAAATAAAATTGGAGTGTCTGTTTGTAATATTGAAATAACCGTTTTTTACTACATGCATATGAATATATATACGGTACATACACCAAAATAACATTTTTTACAATTTTTGTATGTCTGTTTGTATAGGCTAATCTCTGAAATGGCTGGACCGATTTTGACGGGACTTTTATTCGCAGGTAGCTGATGTAATAAGGAGTAACTTAGGCTACTTTTATTTTAGAAAAATTCTTTTATTTTAGAAAAAAATAGGGTTAAGTGCATTTGGTCTCACTAAAAAATACATTGTTAAGTTCCGACATCCACGCGAACGAAGTCGCGGGCATAGCTAGTTATATATAAAATCTCACCTCAGCTAATATAGCAGATATGACGATCTTATACTTCTGCATGTCTTCTGATGAGTGTGTCTTGAAATGCGCCAATAGATTGTACACCGTTACAAACGAACGTTCACAGATCGGACAGGCAATACTTTCTGGAAATAAATAATTTACATAGCATCACGCGTGTATTGCCGGAAAGGTTAAGCAGATATGTTAAAAAAAAAACATACACTAGAGCAGCGGTTCTCAAACTTTTTTGGCGACGGAACCCTCATTGAAAACGTAATATTTGACGGAGCCCTAAGTAGTTTATGTGTCTATATTAATAATCATATTACTTGACATTAAAATTTACATCTATATGATTTTTTTTAAAATTTTTTTGTCCATGAAGAGAGTATATTCACGGAGTGACTTTACGGACCCCTAAGGCTCCGCGGAGCACACAAACAAGTCCGTACGCCAAAATGCATGCGCCTATTGTCACATGTACACATGTATTGTGCTATAGATGTACATAAATACTCTTCTGAAGGTATACTCACTCTTGGAATTCTTCTTGACACCCCGCCATGAGGTTTGGAAGCATGGTGCACACATCTTGCAGTACAACAACTCTTTCATGTACATCTTGATGTCATCATCTTCTTTATCATCTGGATCTTGGTCTGATGATTTTCTGGAAATATGTATTGAATCTAGTATGAATTTACTTTGAAACCGATCATCGTTACAATTAAGAAAAAAAAATGATTTTGAAAATATCTGCCTACACTATAGCGCAGTGGTTGAGAGATCGACTGCTGAGCTAAGTGTCGCGGGTTCGATTCCCGCACGGAACAAATATTTGTATGATCTACAGATATTTGTTTCGGACCTAGGTCTGCGTGTATGTGAATACACACCGTGCCTCGGAAAGCACATAAAGCCGTTGGTCCTGCGCCTGATCTCTCTCCGGTCGTGTCGGATTGCCTTCCCTGAGGACTAAGAGAGTGAAGGAACAGAGAGAGCACCTGTGTTTGCGCAAACACTTGTGCTCTATAATATCTCCTGCGTAGTTGGCTAATCTCCGGTGAGATTCGCCGCCGTGACCGAAATTGGTCAGGAGGAAATTATTATTATTATTATTATCTGCCTATAGGCCTGTCTAAGCATGCAAACATTAATAAGGATAATTAAATTAAAATATAATGGAACATTACAACAATTAACTCACATAAAATTGAGCTAAATTATTAGATACGTTTTAGTACCAGCAGTAAGTGAAAAAATTTAGTTATTTATTAATCTCAATTGATAAAACAGATGCTGAATGTGGACAAATAGCATAAGGAATATATAAAAAGCTAGCGGACCCGACGGACATTGTCATGCTTGAACCTGTGTTAAAATTAAATCACAGCACCACCTACCGAGTCCAATTGTGTTTTCAAACCATCCAGGAGCCCATTGAAATATGCATACAAAATTTCATCCAAATCGGTCCAGCCGTTTAGGAGTTAGGTGACAAACACACATACAGAAGGATGATATATATTAAGATAATTACCGATCACAAGCCCCAACCAGTTTATAAACAGCAGATGAGGCTTCCTTAGGTTTGTACACAACGAGGACCTCTCCCTCCTTGCTGTCTTCCTTGCTCAGAATCACTTCATCAGTAATATGGTAGGGTCTCGGTTTTCTGGTACCTAGACCAAAAGTTGTCAGTACTTTCTTCTCTTTATACCGAGGCAGGACACATTGGAAGATCTCCGATTTTTTATCACCATCATCATTTTCTACGGATGTCTTGCTCCAAATTGTTGTCTCGAGTTTTCCTATAGAGATTGTAAATAAAACTTTGATTGTGGCTTGATATCTGTTTTGGCATTCAAAAGGTTAAGTAAGCAGACAAAACCTACCGACTAATTTACGGACAATAAATTTTTAGGTTAGTAAGCAGTTTTGAAACTTTAGTAGTAGTCCAAAAAAATCCTTAAATAAAATATGTTACTCTTTAAAAAATAGGTTTAATAGTAAGGAATTTGAAAAAAAATATTAAAATTGTTGTTTACATAGACAGATTCAGAGTGGTGGGGAAAATTTATTGGAATATATAATAATATACATATCCCACACATTAGATTATCAGTCCTCTCTCTGTGTAAACACACTCATCTATACATATAAATCAAATTGGAGTGTCTGTTAGTAATATTGAAATAAACGTTTTTTACTACATGCTTATGAATATATATACGGTACATACACCAAAATAATTTTTTTTACAATTTTTGTCTGTCTGTCTGTCTGTTTGTATAGGCTAATCTCTGAAATGGCTGGACTGATTTTGACGGGACTTTTATTAGTAGGTAGCTGATGTAATAAGGAGTAACTTAGGCTACTTGTATTTTAGAAAAATTCTTTTATTTTAGAAAAATATAGGGTTAAGTACATTTAGTCTCACTAAAAAATTCATTGTTATGTTCCGACATCCACGCGAACGAAGTCGCGGGCACAGCTAGTCATACATATAATACAAACCTGACTGCTTATTTATAACATTTCTGAACACAATGGTCCTTGCAGAACTCCTTGTGTCGCCCTTCTCCGGTTTTAGCAAGCTATCACAATGCTTGAAATGCTCCAAACACACATTATTCCAGTTGTTCAACCTTTTTACATCCGAAGCCTCGTTTAGTACTGCTTTTACAGGCAGACACAATGGATCATCATAATCTGGTATCCTAATTTTACACTTCTTTCGATCTAAAACAACCTCTCTCACAGGAAATTGTTTTTGTTTCTTTCGAGGAGGGCCAGTGTTTTTGAATTTGTACTCCTTGGGGGCAACTTTTAAAGTTGTAACACCTTCTCTATGGTAGGATTTTACTTTTTTGACGACATTTTGCCTCTTTTTTTTACTTTTTGAACTTGGTTGCGGACTTGGCGGCAGCACGTCGTCGTTAGGATCGTAATCAGAATCATCTTCGTCTCTTTTCTTCTTTCTTTTCCTTTCCACCGGTTGGCGTTCAATCAACAGTGGAACGTTCTCATTGTTATCTTCGACTTCGACTTTGGGTATTAAAACTGGAGTCGGTACAGTAACTGCTTGCACGCATTGCTGGACAATATCAGCATCTTCATCTAAAAACTCAATGTCACCGTCCGAATCACCCATATTTTCTGTACAAACACAATAATCCACGTTTTTTTAGAAGAAACACAACATCAAATCAAAGTCGACATTTCGACAACTAAATTAAATGTCAGTGTCAACTGTCAATTTATCTGCGTTCAGAAACTACCCATTATAAAATAGGACAGTTATGATATCATTGCAAAACAGTAATAGCCTACAGGGTAGAACGCTTGCCTTCCATGCAAGAGGGTCTGAGTTCAAACCGGCCGGCAGGCCAGGCGTGGTCTAGCGTGGTGGATCAAGGTTAACCCTTATCATTCTGAAAAGTGACGCTTTCCCGGTAGTGGAACAATAATGGGTTGAATCAGATTGAATTTATATTTAAATGTGCATTCTTCGGGCATAGGTATTACTAATCACGCTTGTAGATTAAAGCATTATATAAGTGCTATTTAATCTACATGGTCCAAGTGCCTTATCTATCCACTTGTAAATAGATACACAAACAATCAATATGAATCAGTTAAAAGTTATCCTGGCACTTTAGATCGGTGGTGTGCTGTGTGCAAGAAATATTAAAATGTGTCGGATACTAATGAAATACGTTTTATTTGTCGTCAATTTAATATGCACGGTGAGTAAATACTACTGTACATTTACATTACATTACATACATTTAAAGTTAATTGACTTTTTATAATTTTTATTTTGTTCCAGGTTGTAGGCCTAGCGCTGATAGTTTGTGGGGTCGCAGTATTATACCATATAGATGAAATATTCAAGATTGATCTGAGTTTCGTGCCGTACCTCATTATAACTTTAGGAGTCATAGTGTTTTTGATTGCCTTTTGCGGCTGCTGCGGTGCAATTACTGAATCAAAATGCTTACTCGTAACAGTATGTAACTGTTTTAAAATAATACTTTGCATAAAGGTTTTCTAATATCATTATCGTTGATCTAGTGCATAAGCGCTCTTTTCAGGTCATGTTCTGGCTGAGTTTGAAGAGTAGAGAGCGCGAATTACTCTTTTTGCAAAAATAGATAGTATTTTATGTACAATCATTATAAATATTATTAAACATATATAAAAAAATAGCTCCCAGATTTGAGGCCCCATGTGGGACGTAGCCGAAGCCGAATCTTCAAGTTTTACAGCTACGTATGTTATCATTAGGTCGATGATATATTTTTTTTTAATAAACTCTATTTTCAGTATGGCGTTTGTATGGCTGTTTTGGCAGCAGTGAAAATATACCTTACAGTTGAACTGTTAAATAATTTGAGTACTCACAAGAGTACGATAGAAGACTATGTAGATGATGCTTTCACAAACTCTGAATCTAGCGAAACCTTCCACATACTTGAGGCACTGGTAAGTTAGTACAATAAATCAAACTAGGTACTCAGAGTTTTTTATGACGTGAATACCTTCAAGGAGACACTTAGCAATGAAATACGATAAGGTGAGCGCTGTTTCACTAGTACCGTAATGTATGCTAAAAATATAATCATTTTTATTTCAACTGGGCTTTTAAATTTTTTTCCAAAATGTAGTTAGCAGTTCTTGTTCTTTCTTTCGGTACTTGAGGTTTGAATGTACCTAAAATTGAATAGAATTGAAAGTAATTACAATCTCTATATATAAAAATCAATTGCCACGTGTATGGAACATCATTTGAATGCAAGGAGGCCTGGGCTAGGACTGCTTGGTGTAAAACAGTACAGGCTGTGTAAATAAAATTTAATTATTTTCTACAGTTGCATTGTTGCGGGACAATTGGGCCAGATTCTTATGAAAACACTCTCGATAACTTGATGCCACCAACATGTTGTGAGAATCCCTCAGAAACCACTGTATGTCCTAAAGAGGAGGCTTACGAAGCAGGATGTACTGCTACGTTAGGGGATACCTTCGAATCGGTCGCAAAAACAATTGGCATGACACTGATCGGCATTATTATCGTTGAGGTAATAACTGTTATTTTTATAAACAAACTTCCTTTTCACTTTGCCGTTGCAGTCAAGAAAAAGAGAAAAAAGAAAGAAAGGCGAGCCTTTATTTTTCCAAAATCCGATACGCCAGTGAGAATATAGGCCATTCCTATTGATTGCAAGAGACTCGATATTCTGGAACATATCCGCATGGCTAAAGCCAACATTGAGGGTCGTTTCAGTGGGTAACAATCTCTCAACCCTGTCTTTCTCTCTCTCCACCTTGAATATCTGCAGTCTTTTGAAATCTCTCCTAATGTTTACGTAACGCTGCGCTGGATAGTGGTATTTAGGCTGTAAAGCTATAGAAATATTCAGCCATTATTATGACGCTCATGGAGCTCATATAATATTTCATTACCATCGGTTCAGAGGTGTTTTTTATTTTTTTTACTGTTGATAGGCACGCGTTTGACCAATATCTCACCCTGATGGTAATCTCAATGTTGTGGTCGAAGATCTAACACACTTGCCTAGAAGTAACCTCTTCACTCTTGATTTAAAGACTCTCAGGCTGTAGTTATCAGGAAACACAGACTCTAGCAGGGAATTCCACTCCTTAGGTTCAACCGCGATAAGGTAACAAACAGACAGACAGAGTTACTTTCGCATTTTTATAATAATGTAGATGAACGAAACATGCAGTAGAAACTTCATGTAGCATAATGCTGCGTAAAAGTAATTACGTAATATTTTAGTACCCAAATGAATTAAATCGTGTAAATATAAAAAGATATTATAAAAGGTTTATTTTATTTGATTCCAGGTGGTGGCGATGACTTCGTCTATATTAATTATTGTAACAACGAAACCCAAAAAAGGGGACTATACTAATTAATGTTGTTAGTTAACGACGTTACCAAATGTATGAAATTAAATTAATTATATACTTATCTTAGTTGTCTGTGTAATTATTACAAACAATTATTAGTACTATATTAAGAATATAAGTGAAAACGTTCCCCATGAAGTGTTTAGCATATAAAAGTTTCCTGCTGTTTAGACGTCTATAAAAAAGTCGACTAAATTATAAAATGTGATCATAAAATATACGCCCAGTTCTGGAGGGGTTATGCGATATTATCATTGCCTTTATTTTCTGGCAATGCCCTACATTGGCTACTGCTTAGGCTTGCCCGCGACTTTCACATTAAGTGCTTTTAATGAAAAATAGACTAAGACTGACGTACTAAAACTTGTTGCCAGACTACCCATATGTCAACAAATATATGTATGATCTATAGATAGTTGTTTCAGGTCTGGTTAAACTGTACCCACGATACAGGAGAAATCCTAGAGTAGGGGAAAGGTTAAAAAAAATTGCCTGCCCCTAGGAACTATAATATGTGGTTCCTGTAGTTTGGCTATTCATTTTGATCTGCTGGGACATGGCCTTCTTCTCTAAGGAAAGAGAAATAATATTATCAAAGGTACAATACAATCGAAAGTAAGTTATGTTACCCCATTTCTACAGTCTACCCTGATAAAGAAATACCTAATTATGTTTCTATATCTTAGATATAAACTGACCCCAATGGACCTTTCAGATTTTGATATTACTATACGATGCGAAAATGTAAAGTAGGTTTCCGAACGTGTAGCTTGCATTTTGTACCATAAACAAGACAAACTCTACTTATTAATGTCAACATGTCGGACAAGTTAGTATTTTTATCGTAATAAATGACTAAATTTCGTGTATACACAGAATATTTTTATCCAAAATAACTTAATATACTGTAAATTAAATACAAAATGTGTCTAGTGATTGTTAAAAAGCCACAATCTCGCGTTTCATTCTTGTGAATTTTGCGTCGCAAATTCATGACATGTGTTCTACTTTCATCATGATCAATAAAATACTCATTTTTATTACAGTGAAGACTTATTAGGTGACGATTTAGGAGACCAGAGCCTCGCAGACTATAACCTTGGTAACGAGGAGGAGGAGCAGCTCTTGGCTGATGACTATGAAAATTCTGCTCCTCAAAATGTTCCCACATCAATCGGCCCTAGTTACCGAGACACCATCGACATGGTGCCATCGGAGTACCCCAGTCATGTTATGGAGTACAATAATCAGGTACGTGAACCTTTCTTTCTATGACCCGTATTCTAGAAGACTCTAGTCTGTGTTTTGTGTAATTTTATTTTTTCTGTTGTTTTGTCTTGCTGTATAATAAACAGTACTCTATATATATTGATTACTGCTTGATTCGGACAGAGAGTCTCTTTAAGGGCAGAGTATTGTTACTATTATTTATATAAGAAAGAATAATTAAACAAAACAACAGCAAAACCAAAATTAAGTCCTTGCTCCCTAGCGCCCCTAAACATAGACTCCAACACTTGATTTGTCCTGTAATACACATCTATATTGGTATTTCAATGCTTTGATTACACTGGGAGCTGATCCCGACATAGTGGGTTTGGTTAAAGGCTTAACTCATTATGTATATCATTTTAGTATCTAAACGTGGACCTTCCATATTATTCAATAAAATAAATAAATGATAAGTAAGATATTCTGTGGCTCAACTTGGAAGACAATTCTATGGTATAACATAAAACATTGGTCAGAGGCTTGTGGCTATGTAACTATGAATTTCACAATTAAGCCATAATCTAAGGAAAGAATATATAAAAACCACACAGTTATTTCTTTATGACTGCTATTTGTGAGTTGATCAGGGCAAAACTGATGCTTCTCATTGATTGAACTGTGCCCCTTGACATTGCATAATTTTCCCTTACAGTAATGCGATGTACTAATTATATGCCTTGTTTACAGCAGCCGATGCCATACCAAGCTATGGCTGACGCTGAATGTGTGGTGCCCAACATAACAGTAGAAGTCCCGAATGCACCATTGCCAGACCTCCCTACGTACGCACCGTATGAGCCACCCGTATATGAGGAGCATGCAGTACCACCACCAATAGTAAGTGAATTCTAAATGTGTTATGAAAAATAAAACAAAAAAAAGTTTGTATATCAGTTTTTTTTTTTTTTCATAATATTTCCATAATGCAGTGTTTGCCCAACAGACAAATGTGGCTTACTTCTGTCTATTGGTCTATTATTATAATAATTAGATTATAGCCTATTTTGGAAAGACTATTTTTAGGTTTCTTTGTTTTTCCTACTGGTAGTAGCAAAATTCAAACACATTTTTTTGGAAAAATATTGGTTAAAATCATAAAATTTAAGTGGCCATGTATCTTTATGTATCCATAGATACTTTTCACGAAATTGGTCAAGATTTCAATCACGATTTCCTCCAAAACTCGCTTTTGAATTTCGCTATGTGTATACATCTTTTTGATGCTGACTGTACTTGGTTCATTTCCGGGGCTGGGCCAAGTGATATTAAGCTCTTCTTTTAGAAAAATCATCAGTAGCAGCCTGGATTTTGGAAGTCTGCTCAGCAGATTGCTATAGGATTACCCCCTATTAAATGGGATTGGCAAAATATGTGTGTTCTATAGTATCCCTCTGCGACCTTCGGGGGAATACTGGTGTGATTCTATGATACGTTTTTTTCTTACAGCCTGCAGCCCCCATAGAATCGCCACAGATAGTTCCATCAGATATAACTCCACAAATACCAAGTAAGTTCTTACATTACCTTTGTATTTCTCTATCAATATAATCTAATCTGATTTATCATAGACAAAGATTTTTTCCAAAAAGTTTGGTAGTTAACAGATTTTATTTGTGGTACAACAATACTAGTCAGAAGAATGGTATATGAGAAAATCATTGCAAACTTTCATAGTGCGATGTAATATTGCAGTTCTTGCTTAACACCAATAGGTGGCGCTGGATGTCTTATAGCTAGCATAGGCGACAATATCTATGGCATATTTCCATTGATTTTATAATTTTTTTACACAGATGGTGATTTGGGTGGACCAAGAGAGCGATTCATTTCCGAAAGACCTGCAGGGGCACAACGCTTGCCCCAAGTCAGGGATATACCGGACAGTTTAGGTAAATGTCTATTTTATATTCTCCATTAGTTTTATTGAATTCTGGTAAAACCTCATTCACACCTCAAAAGCAATATTTCTTAACTATTTTATTAAAACTCTAATTTCAATGGAAAATGACAACGATACCATTGGCGTAGTGTCTAAGTCACGGGTTTGCTGGTTATTGGTGTAACTAGTGTTGTACCTCACAGACAAGGTGGTGATCCCGCACGGCTTCGTGCGCGGGCGCACCACGTGGCGCAACCCTCAGCTGCTGCAGCGGTACGCACACCCCTACCGCAGGAACAACCTGCCGCGGGTATGTGCTCCTACACATTACACTATATATTTATTATATTACATGTTACATATATTGAGTCGAAAAATATAACGGGACACGGAAAAATAGTACCTAAAGTATTTTTACACTGTGTTAACAGGGAAACTTCAATCAACGCGCCTCTTTCCCTCCACCACAAATGCGTCACAGTCCTCCACAGATGCGTGCCGAAATTAGGCCCGAGATGAGACCCGATATTCGGCCCGAAATGAGACCCGACAACCGGCTCGAGTTACGCCCCGATAGCCGGGCCGACATGCGCCTGGAGCCGCCCAGCCTGCCGCAGATGGGGCCGGAGATATCCCCCGAGCGCCCGATCCTTCCACAAGACATGCCGCCGATGTTCCGCCCCCAAATGGAGCGTCCCCAATTCTTCCCTCGATTCCAATTCCGCCCCAATATGGAGGAACGTCCCCAATTCGGTCCGGTCAGACCGAATTTCGACCCTAGGCCAATGTATTTTAGACCTAATTTCCCTCCTCGTCAATTCGCCCCTCCCATGCGTGAAATAGTGCCGAATTCGAGCCACATGCCGCAAGTGACGATTCGGCAAGCTCTGCCGATGCCGGGGCCGAGTTTGGAGAAGCCGAAGGATATGCCGAGAGAGCCGGAGGTGCGGATGTTGCCGGTGGCTCTGCCGCACAACTTGCCGCCGGGAGGACTGGCCGGCAAGAAAGTCTTGATCAATCCACATTTCAAAGGGAATTTCCAGCCTCCAGTTGAAGGTAATTATTATTCACATAACATAACATAACATAGTGTGACGCCCAAGGGCAGATTCAGCTTTCAAGTCAGGGGGGGTCACATGTTTGAAGTCTAGTCGGGACAGGCTCCTATTCGATTACAATAATAAATACTGTACAATCAATGCGATCAGAAAAATTATTAGTAGACGACCTAGAACCAGCCCAGGGGGGTTATGACCCCAATAACCCCCCCCCCCCCCGGATCCGCCCTTGGTGACGCCTGTATTTCCCGAACGGTTAGGCAGAGGTGTACTGTTGTACACCCACATTCCCATGTAATAGGGGGCGAGCCTATTACCAGATATAGAATCTGATTATTCTTAAGTACCTGTATATAATCTACATTTATAAAATCATATATTAAAAAGGCTAACACATATCATTTGTAACTAATGATGACAATGTCATAGGGCTGCCTGCCTACATACCGACGCGGATACAAAAGTCGCCGCCGCTCAGTCCCACGATTGAGAACAAATTCGGTAATTTAGCATTATTTGTTGTGTGCATGGCTTGAGGACCAACCCTAGATCGTTGAGCGTCGCCCACGACAGAGCGGGATATAATGTAAAGAAATGTCACGCGTTCTTGGGATGATTACCATTTATTCCGAATTTAACGAGGAAATGTGTCAGATTTTTATTGTGAATGGTTCCCTTGAAATGAAGTCTTTCGTGGACGAAGCCCTTTAGTGCCAATATCGATTATGCTTTCGCACATTTCGACCCTTATCATCAGTGATTTTATTAAAAAAATAAAATATAATTTATAATAATTATCGGCTACTAAAAAGATCGTGTTTATCTTAGATTTTAATTCATTCATTCCTTAAAATTACCCATAGTTTATTTTATATTTTACTAGCCTTCACCCGCGGCTTCACCCGTATAGATTTGTGCATTTTTTGTTTAAATAGAAATAGCCTATATTACTCCTTATAACATCAGCTATCTGTCAGTAAAGGTCCCGTCAAAATCGGTCTAACCGTTTCGAAGATTAGCCGGAACAAACAAAGTGACAGGGATAGGGAGAAAATTTTAATAATTGTTATGTTTTGTTTTTTTAAGTACCGTATATACTTTCATAGGCATTTAGTAAAAAACTGTTATTTTGACATTACAAACAGACACTTCAATTTTATTTTTATTTTTTTATAAAAGATTATTTCGCCCTATTCAGCTGTCATACTTTTATCCTTATATTTCCGAGATCAACATGTGAATGTAAAATTAAAAAATAAAAGAGAATACTGCCTACATCCGCTTTGAATCTTTGGCACCTATATAATTCCATTTTTGTATGAACTGTATGAACCGATATCGGCACTAAACATATATAGTTTGGCACTTGTACACGTATTGCACTATATATGTATATTTACAGTAATACTTGCTTAGTTAAAATTCAAATTACTTTAAAGTTGTGAACGAAAAACTTAATTTATCAGTGTTAGTGTAATTTTGGATGACGTACACGTGGTGGTACATGTACATGTACATGTACATGTACTTTTATATAGAAAATATATGGAAAATTGAATTTTTTATTTTCTCAATTTTGGCTAATTCAATTTAGTTTTATTTAGAAGTTTATTTTAGGGGAAATATTCTTATGGGATGTAGAATTTCAAATTGAATCTCTTTTTTTTTGGACTATATAGTGATAGATATATGTATTAAATAATAGTATTTAAAAATGATGAAGTTTTAATATCTTAAAAAAAAAACAGTTCCTTCAAAACAGAATTCCAACCAACACGAGCAACACTGAAATCGCTAAAAAAACAGCTGTCCCAGTACGTTAAAGTTGAGTAATATTGAATTATTCGTATGGCACCCTCGTTGCCATATGCAACAAAAAACAGCCCTTCAATACATTTAAGCTGAGTAATATTGAATTATTCGCATGGAATATGACTTTTCTCGATTTCAGTGTTGGTCTTACACTAAAAGTTATCCGTATTTATGAGTAGAATAAGCCCTTTAATGAATTAAAAAAATTACATTTTGTTCTAAAAATGGTTGGAATACAAAAGCGTGACGTCATAGTTCTTCATTGCCATTGACATGCTTATTGTGTGATTTTGATAAATTAAAAATTGAAAACGCGAAATATAAGCAAGATATTAAGTTTGGCTGAGTTTTTAGAAGGAAAACTATTTACCAAACAAGATTTCAGAATTTAGTTTTGATGCAGTCATCTAGCCTATTGTGTCTTCATTATTATTGTATTTGTTCAGGCCCAGTTAAAGATATAGACGACGCAGCAGAGCGGTTCATAGCGGAACAAAGAAACGCTTTAGCCAGGGCTGCAGTCAGGAAGTACGCCAGACGATCGCCACAGAGGTATGTTAAACAATAGTCTGTAAGCCTACGTTACTCCTTATAACATCAGGTATCAGCCAGTGAAAGTCCCGTCAAAATCGGTCCAGCCGTTACGGAGATTAGCCGGACCAAAAAGAAAGACTGACAAAAAATTTAAAATTTGTTTTTTTTTTTTGTTAAATATGCCGTATATACTTTCATATTCATTTAATAAAAAGTTGATATTTTGACATTACAAACAGACACTTCAATTTTATTTATTTGGATAAAGTTATGCGTCGCTACGTGTCGCGGGTTCGAGTCTCGCACGGATCAAATATTTGTATGGTAAAATGTGTTTAACTCTTGCGGTATACAGGCGTGATGCTACATTTATATTTCTTATATTGTTGCAGATACATAGAGAACACAACGATAGAGATTGAGAATGAGCTGGCTCACGGGCCGAGTCGCAGGAAGAGTGAAGACGATGACTTGCTGAGGAGACAGGAGGAGTTTATCAACGCTAACAGAGCGGGACTTAGAAGGAGGTGAGTGGAAAGAGATAACGAACGTGCTGCCATCTATGAGATTTTTTAAATACAAATTATAATTTATTTGGTTTGAAATTCCATGTCTATATTTATAGAACAGGAAGTCTAATATGAATATTTTAACGTATAGAAACGTATTGGTATTGATAATATCAGTTAATTTTGAATCGAAAATACAACTCATCATTTTATGTGTTACACTATTTTTATCATAGTTACTTAGATTTGAATAGTCTTCAATTTAAAAATATATCATGTTCACGTTACGTTTAAATACGTTACGTTTTTTTTTTATATACTTATGGTATTATCTGGATGGGTCTTAGCTATAGCTAGACCGGCAGGTGGCGCTGTTGTCGAGATACAGAAAATTGTGAAGCCGCCGGTTTGAAATAAAAACAATTCTGAGCTATTCTATTGCGTGTAACACCGTGGGCCGTTCATTCATAGACGAGTGTCGTGTTGCTCGCTCCCACGTAGTAGAGTTCCCCCACAGCATGTGGCTCGTGTAGTGCGGTGTGCGCAGAGTGTCTGTGTGCGGCGTGCGCAGAGTGTATGTGTGCGGCGTGCGCAGAGTGTCTGTCTGCGGCGTGCGCAGAGTGTATGTGTGCGGCGTGCGCAGAGTGTCTGTGTGCGGCGTGCGCAGAGTGTATGTGTGCGGCGTGCGCAGAGTGTACGTGTGGTGTGCACAGAGTGTATGTGTGGTGTGTGTGCAGGATGCGGTCTCCGTCGCCGTTGCGTCGGTCGCAGTCTCCGCGCCGCAGTCCGGAGCGACGCGCGCGGCCCGACGCGCCCCGACACACTGACGAGGTGCGTGCTTTAACTGCATTACTTAACATTTTATTTCGTGTTTTTTTTTTTAGCGTGTTTATGGGAATCTATACAGGGACCCGGGTACGTTTTAAAACTGCGGCCAGACACCTGCGGAGGGCAGCCGCCTGCCAAGCGTGGGGATTATGGCAAACTTGAGGGAGGCCTTCGTTCAGCAGTGGACGTCTTCTGGCTGATGATGATGATACAGCAGCCTAGAAGTTTGCTATGGGGACTGTGCTGTCAATGGCGTTCATTATTTCTTCCGGCTTGCAAGAACCCGTTGCCAATTCTTCTCTGCAATACCTATAACCATGCAACTAAATTAATTTTAACAATTCGTTATTAATTCCTTACGCGATGAGACTTGCCATCCACCGGGCTCAGTTCCAAACTACCGAATTACAATACCATCCAAATAAGAATAGGAATAAGTATCGGCCATATTGTGACGTATATGACAAAAATCTTATGAAATCAGTGTTAAAACCAATTAAAACTTAAGGCAAGATACCACCTTTGGCTGCAATTTTTGAAGAGTTTTTAATGATTTCTTTTCTACACAATAAAAATAGGCAGAAACAAATATAAATAGTAATAAATGCCTTAAACCGATTTCCATTATGCCCATTTTTATTGTAAAAAAAAAACATTAAAACCTCTTAAAAAATTGCAGCCAAAAGTGATATCCTGCCTTAATAGATTTTTTAATACTATGTGTTAGATAAATAATGTAGAATAATGTAAAACGTTATGTACGTAAAATAATTTCTTCGCAAATCTTAGTTTTCAAGTGACAGTTGGCAGATAGAGGTCATTGACGTTCCTATTCTTATCTTGATCGCATTGTAATACTAAATATTCCCGAATCTGAAATCGAACCTACATCCACGAAGACGCGCCCCACTATTTTTGGTCGAGGCTTTCCAGCTGACTGTAATGCTCTTTCGTGATCAGTTAATATTTCGTAGTGTGCGTGTGCACTCATAGGTAATTATTGTGTATCGACAGAACTATAACACTAGCGGAAGGTTGCACACTTGTACGGTAAGCAATTAGGTAGAAAAGTTGGGCGCGTCTTCGTGGATGGTACTATCTGTAAACAGATTTTTAAAGTACAGTTACATTTCGACAGACTAAAAATGTATAAATACTTTTCACAGGACAGCGAATATAAGCGAAGACTTCGTGAACAAGAGAGTCTCCGTGAGAGAGTGCTGAGAGCCAAGGAGGTGCGCCGCAGGAAGAACGCGGTAGCTTTACACAAACAGCTGCAGGACAAGTGAGTGATAGACATGTGTCCGATATCACAAAACGTAACTAAAACCTGCTTAACCGGGCAAATGGCAGGACCAGAAGGGCCTTCAGCCGAGCAAATTAATTAATGCTAAGGGTGTCCCATAGTGGGACTCGAACCTCGGCTTAGGGCGTTGCTGGGGGGCAGACAAGAGAGGACTTGTTGGATCTAATTGTGATTATTAAGGGACATTTGATTTATTACTACTGTATGTGCTTAGGCGCGTAAAAGACATGAAGCTAATATTGTCGCGAGTTTGGTTGGCACCACGCGACATTTATGCCAGTTGAATTTTGTAAAATAGACTTTAAATGTATGAGCATAAGATGTTTGACCTTGACCCCTGTCACAGTCATAGGAAATATCGACGCCAACTAGTTTAAAAAAAAACTTCTAAAAGTGATTGAAAATACTAATTGCAAAATAAACCATTTCATTTCATGTCGATTGAAATTGACATAGCGTCACGCATGTATTCCCCGAAGGGTTAGGCAGAGGTGTACTATTGTACACCCACATTTCGCTGATGCTGTTATTGAGAGCCATGTAATAGCGGGCGAGCCTGTTACAATCTACCGGGCACATCTCCAGAGTCCGTGCTGTCACTGAGAATTTCTATACAGAAAAACCCAATAACACTTTGCCCGACCCGGGAATCGAACCGATGCGATCATTAAACCAATGAGGCAGACAACCAAAACTGAAACTGACTGATTTTCAAATTTCCAGGGAACGCGAAACCCAAGAAAAAGAGAAAGAAGCTCAACCCAGAGCTTTGGCCGTGTCCCTCCCCGACAAGCCGAGCAGCACCGACACACACGACAACAGGCCCGACACCACACGGACATCGCCCGAGAAAGAGAGGGAAGATAAGGGCGACGGAAAGAAAGAGATAAAAGACGTGGTGAGAGAACGCTCGCCGGTCAAGGAGGACAGTGTGGAAGTTAACTCCACTTGTGGTGAGTTTAATATTACTAGTGGTTGCTTAGTGGCCGAAATTCGACCGTATCATTTTTTTTAAGTTTGAACATTATTGAGATTATTTTGTCAAAGAGTATATACCTCTGTAGTCATTGCATATATTTTATTTTTAATTTTTTTCTATTACGTCAGTTGCGAGCGACATTCATTTGACATTTAACATTGGCAGTATGAACGTACACAATTAATGTTTTATTTAATTTATATAGATATATGTGTGTGTTTCAAACGCATGATAGTGTGTGTAATATATATTTTTTTATTAATTTAATGTATTTCTAATGCATATTATATAAAAATATTAGCATGCACTCCATCTCCATATAAACTTTAACTATGCCAAATTTCATACTCTCTGTCCGCGTAATTTGCGTAAAAAGGGGCCCAAAGTTTTTACTTCACGTATTAATATATAGATGTGTGTTATGTTTTACATAATAAGAACCACACTACCACATTGGGAATATCGTGTAACGATAGTTGTGATATATAAGTTATTTATTTTTAGTTCAACTAGATAGGCCAGAGGCTAGAGGTGTACTATTTTGCACCTACATTTTGCCAAAGCCGTTATTGAGTCCCATGTAATAGGAGGTGAGCCTATTGTCGTCTACCGGACACAGTTCTAGACTCCGTGCTACTAGAGTCTTTTAACATTTCATAAGTGCCTGTATTAGGTTTATTTGAAACAAAAACAATTATATCTATCTATCTATCTGCTACTGAGAATTTATATGCAGATAAACTCAATAAGTCTTTGCTCGGCCCAGGAATCGAACCCAGGATCTCACGTTCAGTAGTCGCGCTTGTGACTACTAGACCAAAGAGGTAATAATAATGATGTTTGTAAGTGATATCCATATTGTTGTATCCCAGAGAACCTAACTCCGCCGCACAAGGTCCCGGTACAGCGCGAGTCTCCGGAGCGTGCGCTGACTCCGCCGCTGCCAGACAAGAGGAGCGACACTGATGATGACCTGGACCTCATCCTCGGAGACATCGACGGCATCCTGTCCGACGATGACGACACCGGACGGTTCAAGGAGAAGCCCGACAAGTTAGTACACTATAAAATGTTACTCAATAGTGGCAGTTAGTGGGTTCGATTCAAGAGTATCCATGGAGTTTCTTGCCGATCTCTTCTCCATAGGACTAACCGCCTTAAGGAACCGCGCAATTAGAATCATAACGTTTTAAAAACATAAATAAAAAAATAAATTTTTATTCATGTAGACCAGTTAAAGGCACTTATGAATATTCAGACTCTAGTTGCCACGTTCCAAAGTGTTGTTTTCCAATGGAGAAGAACGGGCAAGAAACTCCATGGTTACTCTATTAAATTCTGATTATTAACATTCAATATATTGATGAATACATTATTTCCTCAAAATTATGTGAGGAAAATGTAGTGCTAGATCTAGACTAAACAAACATGAAACAAACTGATAACTGAACTGAACTGATAACTGAACACCTGTAGAAGCCCAGTTCAAATACTAATATTTGACTTTGACTTGTCTTAATATCGTTTGTGACTAAATATGGTCATTGTGTTACTTCACCTATTACAAAAATGATGTGACCTAATACCGGCAATTGGTAATGTAATATAACATTGTCATTTTGGGACTTAACACCGTCTCTTGGTAGCCTAGTATCGTGATCTGAGATCTAAGTCCGCGTGTTGTGTTAACAGAGTGTCTCCTGCGCGCAGTGCGGCGCTGGACTTGCGCTCCAAGCTGGGTCCCAAGTCCGGCGACACGCGCCACACACAGCGACAGAAGATCGTGTTCCACGACCACAGGGACGACGCCAATATTAAGAAAAAAGGTAACTTGTGTTATTACTTTGACTGCCTCAGTGGTGGCAATCACGACTGTCGAGCTGGAGATCTTGAGTTCAACTCTGAGTCGCGCAGCTTTATATTTTTCTCGTGGGCGGTGCGCCTCGCTGTTTCTGTATATTTAACTGTACTTAATGAATCAGTGATTGTTCTACTTATTGCTTCCGCCCAACGTGCGCCTGCGCACATCTAACAAAAAATAATTATTTTCACTTAATTAACTGTCTCATTGGTTTAGTGGCCGGTAGAGCGTAAGGTCGTAGGTTCAATTCCCGAGACGAGCAACGTTATTAAATTATTCTTACCTATAGATTTATTTTAAGTATTTTTTGCTGTGCCTTACAGCATCTATGATTGTGCCTAGATTTAAACCTATTATATAACACCTACTGTACCTACATTGTAGAACGCAAATAAATAATATGAATATGAATATGAATAAATATTTTTGTTAGAAAACTCTTAGTTACAACCCAAAGATTACAATTGTTCTCACTATTACATAGGACAATTACTGCATTCGGTGAAGTGTGTGTACACCTCTACCTAACCCTTCGGGGGATACAGGCGTGATGTTGTTATGTTAAATATTATTATCTTTACAGAGAAGTCCCCGCCGCGTCGAGCAGTCGTCACGAGCTCGACTAAAACAGAAGACACTGAACCTGTTGAAACTAAAAAGTTAAAGGTAAAGATTTTATTTATACGCTAGCTTTTGTCCGCGACTTCGTACGCGTGGAATTTTGAATCAGGTATTTTCCTGCGGTAAAATGGAGCCTATGTTTTAAGTTAGACCTCTAGCAATATATCGGTGAAAACTGCATTCAATTCCATGCAGTAGTTTTTGCGTGATGCGTGTACAAACATACAGACAGACAGACAGCCTTTTGCTTCATCTCCATTCATGCATCGTTTCATACACAGACATATGGGGGAACGAGGTATGGTGTTCCTCCATTGAAAAGGGAGGATCCTCCGACCAGGCAAGGTGGTGCCTGGCGGGCCGAAGCCCGACAGTTGATGTCGGATATTCGTATATGTGTTAGAATCGTTGTAAACTTTCATAGTGCGATTCAGGGTTTGTTGTTGTAGCTTCACTGCGACAGATGGCGCTTTACTTTATGCCATGTTGAAACATCTAGTGAACAGGGCGTTAAGATTAGAAGTTCACCTCAATATAGGAAAAACGCTTAACAGATGACAAAAAGAGTTTTTCTTTTTTTTTAAACATTGCTCCTCCCTAGGATGTCTCTTGTGTCGTGTGTACAGTTTACAAACATACATGTCACATGCACACACAACCAGACCCGAAACAACTATCTGTAGATACCGCTATACCTATACCGCGATACCTAAGTAGCAAGCTATACTCGGTTTGTTTAGGTGCTTAAATAAAGGTAAACAATCTTGATTTTGTATAAAAACTCATTTTAAAAATAAAACGCGACTAAAAACCAATGTTAAACAACAATAACGATTACCAAATCAATTGAACCACTAGTTTAAGCAGTAGTTTATTTGTTTAATATGTGTTTGTGTAAAAAGTCACATCAAGATTGTTTACCTTTATTTAAGTACATAAACAAACCGAGTATAGTTACATAGCCACTGAGTCCAACCGTGTCGTCATTATTAAAAAGCTACTAGAGTATTCACTACGCCTTAAAATGCACCTTAAACGCTGTTACTGAAAGTTCATAGTACTGTAGCGAAAACTTCTCGCAACATGGCAAAAAGTGAAGCGCCATCTATCGCAGTGAAGCTACAACAACAAACCCTGAATCGCACTATGAAAGTTTACAACGACTCTAACACATATACGAACATCAACCGTCGGGCTTCGTCCCACCAGGCTAACCACCTTGCCTGGTCGGAGGATCCTCCCTTTTCAATGGAGGAACATCATACCTCGTTCCTCCACAGTACTTATCAATTTCATAGGTGTTTTATGAAATGGATATTTTGTTTTCAGGTTAAGGCGAAACCAGATGTGTCAGCCAAATCCAGACAAAGAATAACATATGAGAAAGAGGTTTGTTCAGTTTTTACAACTAAATGTTTTTGGACCTAGTCTTACTTTAACGAATTTGGTTCGGACCGTATCATCGAAACAGACAACGGGGGCAGATAATGCAATATTATATCTTCGAGTATTTGCGTATATAAACTTAACTTAAGACGGCACGGTTAGCGCAGTGGTTGAGAGATCGACTGCTGAGCTACGTCTAATAGAGAATCATAATACATGTATCATATTCTTCTCCAGCAGGCCGAGAAAGAAAAAGAAGATGACAAGAAGACCGCCTTCTCCAACCGCCGAGTGATCCTCCAACGCAAAGCACCCAAAGAGAAATCAGTATTCTCACGGATTGAGGTCAAAGCAGACCCCTCCAAGCCAAACCCTGGGATCTTCAGCCGAGCTGTCAGAACAGCGATAGGCACAGAAAGTACCCGCATAGTCATCAAGAAAGAGGAACCACAAGTACAATTTGAAAGTGATTCCGATCTCGATGAGGACACGCTGTTAGAAGACTCGGGGAATATTGCCACGGTAGACAACTTGCCACACGGCATGACCGACACGAGGTTGAAGACGCTGGCGGGCAGTGAAGTTCAGGTAATTTGTGCTTTAGGGTACTTTTTTTGGATTGTCTTTGGAGTTGGTGGCTCGAATGTTGGTTGTGAGGTTTGGTTCCTTCCAATTAAGTGAAGGCAGATATGACTAAGTCAGTAAAGGAATATATCGTGAGGAAACCTGCACTCTTGAGAGGGTGCCAATCGGTTCTCCCAGGTTTGTAGTCCCGCAGCAGGCCAGTGTAGTGACTGAGGCCTAACCTAAGCATTCTGATATGAGGCCCATATCCAGCAGTGGGACAATGAGTAGAATTTATATTGGTACCCCCACCTGGGGTTGCGTGGAATTCGAAAAACATAGTGTCGTATTGCAACAACCAATCTAACACATGTTTGCAGAAATATGCTGTATCAGAATATACATCGCGACCATAATATGAATAGAATTTTAAATTGAATAAAGCGAGGACGAATAAAAATATTACTAACATTAATCTTCTGCTGTAATTATATAAGCTCTTATAAAATTGGTCGTACCATGGTCAAACGTGAACTCACTGCACGGGACGGACTGACTTTGGACTGATATCGTCAGGAGGCTTGCCCTGTGTTACAATGATAATATCGTGGGATTAAACTTACACCCTTTCTCCCCTTTTTCTCTTCTCATAGAGAGGAGGCTTGAATCCCAACAATATTAACACAATATTATTGGTTGATGATGAATATCAATGGATATCTTATTAGTATGGGACTCGGAAATATATATTTCTTGTGAAGTAATTGTATAGCCTATCTATATTAAATTGAGCTGCATGACGGGTAATTCATGCGAGCACAGTACTCATATAAACTGGCATAATACAGTAGATGACTACTAGTCATCTCAGTTACTTTTTAAGAACTGTCAAAAACGACATTTTGTTCTAAAAAAGTTTGTAATACAAAAGCGTGATAGTTTTGCATTGCCATTGATATTTATTGTGTGATTTTGATAAATTAAAAATTGAAAACGCCAAAGATAAGCAAAATATTAAGTTTTACTGAGTTTTTAGAAGGAAAACTATTTACCAAACAAGATTTCAAAATTTATTTTTGATGCAGTCATCTATCCTATTGTTTGGACTTTAAAATAAATTAACCAAAGAGACCTAACAGTTTGTTTCGGTGTTACTTCTCAAGAATTCGTTTGGTTAGGAGACGTCAGCGTTAATTAACCTATTTATCAACTTATTTTTCCAATAAATTTACTGATTGATAAATAAAAAATGATAAATTATTACAATAAATAAAAAATATACCACATTTGCATTGTCATCCAATTCTGAGGTATACTCATCGGGAAGTTTAAAATTCATTGCAACTGAACAGACAAACAGACATACAAGAAATCGAGCAAAAATGTCGTAGAAACAATTAATTAATTATATAGTAAGACTAGCTGCCCGCCCCGGCTTCGCACTAATGAAGAAAATGTGACCAAATCTTCCCTTTACAGTACGACCACGTAATGAAATAAAATGACATTTAAATAATTTCGACCATAATTTATATGGAGATTTAACCCAAAATGTTTACTTTTCCGTACAATTTTTTAATCTTTTTGTTTCATCCAAACCTTGTCCTGACAATTAGGAATACAACAAAACAAGAATTAGCCGTTCTGAAGTTATGCGCTTACATTTTTGGCAATTGATTTTTATTTATATAGTGACATATTCGAGCCACCAACTTGATTATTGCATACAAATTCACTGTGATATTAATGTGTGATATATATTTATTATGTACATATAATATATTCTTATTGCTTAGATCTACACTGTAGAACAGAGTTTAGTATATTATTGAATTTAAATATTTTATATGCAGGCTTATTAATTTCGAAAAATGTTGTCTACTATATTAAACGTGATATTCAAAGTGAATTTTGGTTTTGAGGGTAGTTTTGTAGTCTTATTAGCTTTATGAAAATTCATATCTTAAATTATTCATGTCTGGCGGTTCGAGCAGTTCATGCCTTCTTTATTGTCCTGCTGATAGTACTGTTGTGTGTCAGATCGTTAAACTCCCTAAAATAGTAACGAGCTACACGATGACAGATGCATGCTTGCTATCTGTCAAAATAGGTCAGTTCAAACAGCTGTGGCACTTTTTTCTAAAGGTCATTCTAGATGATACCCTGCATTCGTTTCAGATAAAGCTTTACGAGATTTTTTCTATAAATAGACCTTGATCCCTGAGTTGGTTTCTTCTCAGGGTTAGTTAAAGAAAATGCGGCGCCATCTAGTTTTAAAAAAAGAACTAATTTTAATTGAATCCATATACCGTTTAATATCCTACTAATATTATAAATGCGAAAGTTTGTGAGGATTGATGGATGGATGGATTTTTGTTACTCTTTCACGCCAGAACGACTGAACGGATCTAGATGAAATTTGGCACAATGATAGATTATAGTCTGGAATAACATATAGGCTACTTTTTATTCCGGGAAAATGCACGGATTCGTAATCCACGCGGGCGAAGCCGCGAGCGGAAGCTAGTATCCAGTAAGTCAACTAATTGTAGGTTTTTCTTCTAAGTAGGTACTCATAGATAATTAAATCGATTTTTTTTTTATTTATACTTGCAAGATTTTATTTATTACACTAATTATCAGAACTTGATGACCAAAAGATTAATAAGCGTGCATATTTGTTTATCTTAATACTACATTTGTCAAACCAACTAATTAATATTAACGAATATTTTGTTTAACACATAACAAGCATTATAATCTAAATACAGTTTAAATTATTTAAGACAAATATAGTATTAGTTTTATTATTGTTTTAAACTATAAACTTTACATGTCTTCTTTGTTAAAATCTATATTTTTATACAATTTGTTTAGATATATGCCAATTATTTGATGTGTAGCGAATATTGTCAAAATTATACTGATAAAATGGTATATAGAAAATCATTTGTCAATGATTATAATTCCTCTGTAAATAATGGTCGATATTTGCTAAACCTCACTTGATTTTTTACTAAACGACAATAGCTCAGCGGTTGTGTCGAACTAACGGTCGAGAAGTCGCCAGTTTGAACCGTTGCGTTACTGTGGTGTACCTTGAAGTTAAATTATAGTGATGTTTAGCCAGCGTGGCCCATTGTATACAGGGGCCATTGAACATGATCAAAAATATATGTTAAAAATGATCATGAAACACGAAGTATAATAATTTGATTTTTTTTTTTAAATTAAAAACAGTCTTTTATTTAATGCATGTCAAATTTTACAATAATGTGATATTTTATATGAGTAATACAATTTTAATATGGATAAATTCAATTTAAGTTAAACAAAAAATAATCTACTTGAAATTAATTCTCGAAACAAACTACAATATGTGGAACATTATAAAAGTGATATTGAAATTTAAAAAAAAAAAATTTTTTGAATGCTAATATTTATCACTTAGCTATTTGAAAGCCTGTAAACTTAAAACTGGGCAAAATAATAAGAATTAAACCATTATGATCCCTATCTTGTGTAAAAGAAATGTTTGAACGATTTCTATCTAAAACTATAGTTTTTATTCTATTTGAATGTTAAACATATTAAAATTGTATTACAATAATAAAATAGGAAAAGTGTTAAGTGATTGTTTTTGTATACTGTTAACTGTTTTAGTCGTAAGCCATTTTATTTAACATAATATGTTTTGTAAGAAAAAATATGTACATATATAATTTTTATTACGTGATCTTTTTTTCAGCAGTTCATGTGTTGCCATGTATAATTACTTAACATTTTTCATATTACCAATAGCTATGTAAATTTTAATTAGCAATTAAAGTATTCTTAAGCCGTAAATATTAAGAAACGTAAAATATTGAAACAAAAACACCCACGGATTAATGTTCCAGAGCTTATTATTGGACAAGGAAGAGAGATCAGCGAAGATAACCTTCAAAACGACGACAGCCGCTGAGAGTTTCAAAAAGAAATTCAATAACAAGATGGTCGCTGCAAGCCGTTTGACCGTCACATTGCGCTGAATAAATATATTCCACCCTGTATTACAATCTAACCAATAATGTACAATACAAGTAATTAATAATGTTACAATTTGAGTGTAAATGTAACAATTACGTTGTAATACGTTACGATCTATTCAATAATGTATAATCAGATTATCTTGGTTACAATCTGACCACAAATGTTACAGTGTAACCTGTGTAACATTTAGTTATAGGTACATCTAACTATTGATTTAAAATTTAGTGAGTTTTGTTACAATCTGACCACGTTTTAAATGTAACCACAATTGGATATAAAATTTGTAATTTAACAGGTTACAGATCTAATTAGTTATGTTACAATTTGGCCATGTCATGATAACTTTTTGATTATGTTATGTAACAATTACTATGTTATGTTACAAACCGATTAATATGTTATTTTATAAAATATATTTTGGTTAAGTCTCAAGTCGGTGTTGCACTAAAATGTTTACAATTTGTACATTAATTTAAAGTTATGTGTATATACACATTCGTGTAGGAAAATAGAGAAAGGCCTCGAAGTTAAAAAAAAATGCATTTGCTTTGACTTGTATGAGTAGATGTTGCGTCTATCTTTTCACTGCCACTGACGTCATTAGACGTTAAATGCCATTCTCGACAATGACGTGATATGACGTCGGACTTTTTTTTTTTTTTCAATTATCTTTTATAGATGCAGATGAAAATTATCAATGATATGTAATTTTTCCTGCTATGTGGAAAGGGAGTTTGTTGTCAGTAGGGAAGTAGTCAAAAGATTTCGATCGATATCGATTTTATTTCAAATTCATATGCAGTTGGCATTATTAGAATGAAAAAAGAATTGGTCGGAAAATTCTAGAACGTAGTAACGCAAAAAAGGTCCAAATACACGGAAGTTATAATGTAGCCGTTAATATAATAACTTTACGAATTAAAGTAGATGTTTTTGTTAGGGGACTAAGTTTAGTTTTTAATTAACTGGTTTGTTTATTTTAATCTTTATAAGTTAAATCTTCTTAGAAAATATTTATAACTACTTAATTATATGGTCGTTGTATACCAAATAACTCACGGGGAATTGCATAAGTCGTTCGGAAAAGTATAGAAAAAACATAATAAAAACAGAGAAAAAAGAGACGTAAATATCGTCGTTTATTCCTTTTATATTGTAGTGTTGAAAAAGGTATGCGTTTCTGAACGTTTTACTGTGATTCGGTGTCGGAGATTCCCTGTGTTGTTTTGTTAAAGAGTCCATTTTATAGTTTCTGGAAAAAATAATTCGCAAATATACGTCAGTAAATCTCTACTGAATCAAGAACTTAATGCTTGCGATATCTATATAAATAATATTTTAACATGTACCAGGTTTTCAATAGCTATATTTAGTATAGACGTTTTTATAATAATTATCAATACAATATTACATAATAATATGTACCGTAATAATCTTATCTTTCATATAAAAAGTCTTACCTTTCTAGTCTCTATTTCTAGGGTTTATTTTACTCATCAACATGAACCACTTTTATTATGGCACCAACAGGGAAATCGAGAAAAAAAACATCTTCTTGATTTCAAGTTTGGTCGCATACTAACAATATTTCGTATTGATGAGTACAAAAACGACTTAAAGGGATTAAGACTAGAAAGGCAGAAAATTATATACACAATACAATTACATTTCTATGTATTCCGAGTTACTCTTTTCAGTCTTTGACGCCTATAGACGTCCAGTCGAAAATGCTTTTGTAATATTTGTTTACTTTGATTTTAAATTTCTGAAAATATAATAATTATAAGTGCAATCTACATTAGCATCATTATTCGTCCTGAATATAGACAAAGACGGCAATCAATTGGTTGGATATTTAAATATTCAGCAGCCATAGAGGTAGTATTGCCTTTGCGCATCTTAGTTTATTTTTGTGCATGACGATTAAAAGGGTTTAAATATTCTGTTAAGGCCCGATTTTACAATGTCCAGATAAAAAAATATTTGGCTGTAATTTGAAATTGGTACTGTTTTTGTTTGTTCAACTATTGGAAAATCAGCGTTAAGACTACAATATTACTAATATTCAACCTAGTTTAATTTTTTATGAACTGAATATGTCAGCAAAGTAGTCAACTTCCTTGGAAATTCGGATCTCGAAATTGCCTACAAGAAAAATTGCCACACGTTAAAAATAATGTGAAACTGGTAGATATTTTTGCATAGTGTTCGGTACTGTATACCATTCTTTCTGGTAAAGGCTTCATATGCAATTGTAGTCTTTTTAACCATACTAATACTAATATTTAATTCTGTATAATGCCTCCATATTACTAATTTGAGGTTTCGTCTCCACAGGTATCTATTAATAACAGATATATTTATTTTGTCAACTTCACGAATTATTTATGGTAACTATAATGTATGAAATAAGTGTGTTATTGTAAATGCTTTGTAGTATCTATTATGTTTATGAAAAAATATCATTCAGAAAATGATAGTTTCCGAATTTTGTCTGTAGCAACACTCAAATATTTTTTTAGCTGTCAAGTAATATACAAAGGATAAATGATTGTCATACTTTTGTTGTGAAAATGTTCCAGTGCATGTTTATGGCCAGTTCTGATAACAATATTGAAATTGTTTTATGTCAAAAAGTTGTCTTACGGTAACGGTCAAAATGGTTGCCAAACTTATAAAAACAGAAATGTTCGTTATTTATGAATATTCGTTATAAGTTGGTCGAAAATTGTATTGCATAATAATAATGTCTCTTTTTTTATTCAAATCTAATTCTTTATTGGTGAAGCTTCTACGACTGATACAAAGCACATCAGAAAATAGTGAATGCAGTGTGATTGATAGTTGGAGATTTGACTAAAAATATTAACCGCCTTAACGTATTAAATTCTGATTTTTAAGATGTTTAAATATTTTAAATTGTTCGTTTTTGTTCGTAAATCAACAACTAAAATCCTAACAAGAAAAAATATTTCATACAAACACAGGGAAACGCTAAAAAGTTTTCAATATTCACTGCAATTACCCATGCATTTGTCAAATCTTACTAAAACTGATACTACAATTGTTTGTTTTCACTACAAGTTAATATTCTTTATTAATAATTGTAGGGAATGAGAGGTTTATTTTATATAAATAAGAGCTTGATAATTTTCCTTGCATTTATATTTCACTGAAAGATGCTTTATAAAAGGCATAGCGCCTTTTTTTTTGGTCAATCTGTTTGTTGATGAGCAGAAAATCAGGTTTATCCGTGTCTATTCCAAAAATATTTGGCTTAGTTTTTAAAATTGCATAAGTTCGTTTTGCTAAATGTCTCCTAAAAATAATGTGCTTGCAATTATTTATTACTAATATTGTGATAGATATACACCTAAATTTTTATCTAAATACCCCCGTTGTGAAAGCAATTTTTGGTTTCATTAAAAATAATTTTCTAATAATCTGGAAGCTGTTGTAAGTTTATCCATTTGCATCTTAATATCTTTCTTGTATTATCTAATTTAGTTTGTCATATTAGAGTTTAGGTGTGACAAGATATATTTTAGTAATCTGTAGAGGTTAAAAATTGCTTTATTCGAGGCTGCCTCGTAATGACTAATTTTGCAACCGACTTAAGTTTCGCGTCGCTGAGGTCTAAATTATCAAACGTAAAATTCTCGCTCAAGTCGCGATTTAACATTTAGAAGGGCACATTTAATATATAAAGGCCTATTTCTTGTTTACAATGCCTCATTAGTGCTGCTTCCTTCGCCTCGTTGAAAATACCTTGATTTTATTACTAATTTCGAGGCAGCCTCGTCAAAAGCAATTAAAGCATTGCGACACTTATTGTTATTAATAATGCAAATAAAATATGCTAGATGTGATGTGTTGTTTATTATTTTGTACAAATACCAGTTTTTTCTAAATAGTGTGATAATTTTTATATCGATCTCAGAAAATAAATAATGGAGGGGAAATAGATGAAGTGTTTTAATTTATGTACAATTGTTTTACCCTGTACTTGTGTACAGTCGCGAACATAAAGATGTATTCCGACATTCAAAAGTAAATTTTAGAATAATTGGTGATGAAAATCTTCAAATATTGTCCTCATTCAAACACAATGTGAACTTGGTTTGTGTTTAAAGATTTCATAATCAATACTTTTTCTAAAATGTCTATAAATGAAACACGGTGTGTTCGTGACTGTACATACTATATTAGATTTAAGCAATTATTTTAACTTATTTTATAATATTTACTTGTAATATAAGGAGAATTTGGTCAAGTTGTTCTAAATACAAAATATAATAAATTTTCTATTTTTTCTAAAATGTTGGTTTGTCGTTATTGTTTATTGCAAGTAATCGTTATAAATGAAGTTAATAACTTGTTCACTTGTCAAACATGATGGCTATGTGCAAATAAGTTTTTTTTTTTATATTAATTTGGAATAAAAAAAATATATTCTAAATAAAATTATACAAAACAACACTTTTTAACAATCTGACTAGTGAACTTAATATGTTGTTTTTTTTTATTTATTTAATTTGTGATGCTAATCATCGAAAACTTGCTTGAAATATATTTCGGAAATATGTTTTGAGTATCGAAAGACTGAATTTTTAATAAATTGAGGTGATTTTTTACAATATTGTCTTTTATTTTCGATTACGTAACACGAGGCTTCCCGACACGCATGGTACAATCAGGATCAAATACACTGGAACATATCTATACATATAATAATATTATAACAGGATGATGTCTGTACATTATAGATATTGGAGAAAAAGTAATATGGGGATCTTTATTAGTGCAACAGAAGATAGAACAAGTCTTAGAATTTTTGTTTGTCTGTCTGTTTGTACACGCATCACGCAAAAACTACTGCATGGAATTGAATGCAGTTTGCATTTAATTCCATTGTATTGCTAGAGGTCTCACTTAAAATTATAGGCTCCATTTTACCGCAGGAAAATATCAGATTCTAAATTCCACGCGTACGAAGTCGCGGGCAAAGGCTAGTAATTAATAAATATCTTAAATAAAAGTATTCAAATAGCGTGGATAGCGTCATAATCATATCAACCGTTACAGTTAAACTGTTTTAAACAGTGACAAATTTCTTGTTACACGTGACACCGCACGTAATCGCTGGAAATCGCACGGCGTCGCCCGACACCGCACGAAATTAATTTTATATTATTTTAAGATGTCTGTTTGTTGGTGCTGAGTAAAATGAGTCTCATTATGAAAATAAAATATAATTTTATTCACCGGTCATTTCTTAAGTCGATAAATTCTTATAAATAAATAAATAATACTAAAAATTACAGTTCAACATTGTTATAAATCTAAAACCAACTATGTTGAGCAAAAATATATTCCACAATTCGGAATCACAACCTTTAGTTTTTTTAAAGGTAAATCGCTTATAGACTTGTCCTATGGCTGTCCCTTAGCATGAAAATTTATAGAATTATGTAATATTCAGAGGCCAACGAACCAAAAAGTAACTTCTAAAGTGCCATTTCGGCCAATCGGTCCCCCAATTACTTAAGGAAATCCGATCCATCCATCATAAACATGCTATTCCGTACTACTGAAAAATATACAAGCGAGAAAGAGATGCACTATTTGTTGATCGTTGCGACTATCAATTTTTCTTACGCAATCAACCTGCTTCTCACTTTAAGATAGAAAGAGACAGAATACTTGAATCGGTGGCCAGTGACAATAATAAGACGCTTGCGCCTGCATTTCAATAAAAAACATCAGACAAATATTGCCGTCCTGCGCCGGCGCCACTAACCGTGAGAGCAGCTCACAAGACACCTCACATCAGCACATACGTCAGTCGAACTAAAACACGTAGTTATGTCTGAAGCTAAGGAAGGTGGCTATATTGAAGTAGCGCGGCATGTCCTGCAGTAAGCCTCGGTACTCGTCCGTGAAGTCCTGCGGATGGTGGATCTTGTGCGAGTGGTAGGACAAGTCCACGATGGCCTGCGATTGGAGCGGGGCTGGTACCTGGAGTAAATAATGGTTTGATATTGGTATCTCTACTAATATTTAGGTCGGAGTTGTCCTTCTATCTGTTTGTGTTATTATCTTGAAGTCGCTTCAATCTCAAGTATACCTTTGTGAATACACCTGGGTAGTGACCGCCTTATTAGTCTAGTGATCGCAAGCGTGAAGTCCTGGGTTCGTTTCCCGTGTCGGGCAGTGTTATTGGATTTTTCTGCATGGAAATTCTCAGTAGCAGCACAAAGTTTGAAACTGTGCCCGGTAGATGGCAGTAGGCTCGCTCCCTTTACATGGGACTTAACGAGATCAGCGAAATGTGGGTGTACAATAGTACACTCCTGCTTACCCTTTGGGTATACAGGCGTGATGCTATGTTATGTTCGAAATACTCGCGTAAAGCGGCTTAAATTATAGCGCGAAGATTAGATTGTGTTTAAACTCACTCACACTCACACACTCACGACAATATTCCCTACACCACTTACATCAAAAGTAACATTGATGATCATCTGTCCTGTATTCTCGCTGTAGGTGGCTGCCGAGTGGTACACCACGTACACCGGCCGCTCCAGCTGGTAGAAGGACACGCGCGGCGAGGTGGACAGGGACCACGCGCTGATGCTGACGTTCTCACGAGGCCAGAACGTCAGCATGTTGTGGTTGGCACCTGAAAATCAGATTTGTTTAAGCAGGCGGGTCTGCTACACCTAACATGATTTTTCATTTTTTGTTTGCACTCATTGTATTATTGCGCTCTATATAGACATCCGTCGTAGAAGACGGTCTGTTTCCAAACATGTTTAAAAAGCAATGTTTTGTAAACAGTTTGATACAGGTCCAGGAGATAAGCTTTCAATTTAACTAACAAACAGATTTTATTATCTAAATAGCATTAAATCCGCATCAAATAAATCTTAACTAAAATACTTTACAATATTTCTATGGCCAGCCACAATCAAATGCATTATAACAAGTAAGCCAAGGTCTATTTTTTTATTCATTAATTTGCGCATTTATTATTGCACAATAATATTAAAGATTTTATTATTTTTTAAACCTATCGATAAAGCAAAAGTGCTTTAAATTTATTTTTCGTAATTTCTGTTTGTAAATTTCTGCGTTCTCCTGTGACTGATCATTAATATGCTGATTGTACAAAGGTTTTTGCAATATACCTGCCCTATCATTCATTGTATTGACTACAGAAAGGCAGTTGTTGGACTGTGTTTGTTTACGAATACATTCAAAGACACTTACCAGTGAAAACAAAGCTAAAGTTGCACACATCTCCGTCACAGCTGCGCTCGGCCGCTCGCACCGACACGGGCGGAGAGAACGGCGCCGGAGGACCCGTGTACATGAACATCGCGCGGTTACTGTACACATACCAAATAAAAGTAATATTGGTACAATTGTATGTTGTAACCCCCAGTTTAGTTTTAGTATTGTACCGATTACTACTCGCAACATGGAAAAAAGTACAGCGCCATCTATTGGGGTGAAGCGACAACAAAAATCTTGAATCGCACTACGAGAGTTTACAATGATTTTAACATATGTATATAAGAATGTCCAACATCAACCGGCGGGCTTCTGCCCGCCAGGCTAACCACTTCGCATGGTCGAGGGATCCTCTATTTTCAACGGATGAACACCATATCTCGTTCCTTCATAGTGTCTTTTCTTACTAAAAAAGACTTGTACTATAAAGGACTGAGAAGAAGTTTAGAATTGTGCCATATATAATAATAGTGTCCTCTTGACCGATTTCGGTCACGGCGGCCAATCTCACCGGAGATTAGCCAACTACGCAGGAGATATTATAGAGCACAAGTGTGTGCGCAAACACAGGTGCTCTCTCTATTCCTTCACTCTCATAGTCCGATGGGACGGCAATCCGACACGACCGGAGAGAGATTAGGCGCAGGACCAACGGCTTATTGTTCTTTCCGAAGCAAGGTGTGTATTCACATACACAAAGACCCAGACCCTAAACAACTATCTGTAGATCGTACAAATATTTGTTCCGTGCGGGAATCGAACCCGCGACACGTAGCTCAGCAGTCGATCTTTCAACCACTGCGCCAACCGTGCCGCCATATATATGGTAGGTACTAAGCTCGCCCCTCATTACATGGGACTCAATAACGGCATCGGTGAAATATGGGTGTACAATAGTTCAACTCTGCCGAACTCGTCCGGGAATATAGGCGTGATGATATGTTCTTAAATTATCCGCTAAATATATTAATAATATAATAATAATTTATAAGACCCGTATTTAAAACATTTTCCCATAAAATTTTGTTAGTCACAAAAAAAAAAAACTAATTGCGTTGGGATTTTTTATCTAAGCAACACACACAAATTATTGTAATGCAATAATTAAGCTACAGTCACGAATAATGATTCTATTATTCGACGAATACTATCACGCTAAACGTAATTTAATTATTCAGGCAATAAATTCTAGCTAATATAAAAAATATGGCCCCAGGCCAAAAGTTCCCATTTTGCTCTTCAGGCCAAAACGTCCTAATTTGCCCAATTCACGATTTGACCATAGGCCAAAAATTCCCGCTTTGGTACCGTGGCAAAAATTCTCGACATGCCCCAGGCCAAGAATTCTCAATTAGATCGTAGGCCAAAAATTCCCGCTTCAGTTCACAGGCCAACATTCTCGACATGTCCCAGGCCAACAATTCCCGATTGGACTCTCGTACAAAAGTTCCCGATTAGAGCCTAGGCCGAAAATTCCCGCTTTGGTTCCCAGGCCAACATTCTCGACATGTCCTAGGCCAAGAATTTCCGATTGGACTCTCGGCCAAAAATTCCCAATTAGAACCTAGGCCAAAAATTCCCGCTTTGGTACCCAGGCCGAAATTTTCGACATGTCTAAGGCCAAAAATTCCCGATTGGACTCTCGTACAAAAATTCCCGATTAGAACCTAGGCCAAAAATTCCCGCTTTGGTACCCAGGCCAACATTCTCGACATGTCCCAGGCCAACAATTCCCGATTGGACTCTCGTACAAAAGTTCCCGATTAGAGCCTAGGCCGAAAATTCCCGCTTTGGTTCCCAGGCCAACATTCTCGACATGTCCCAGGCCAACAATTCCCGATTGGACTCTCGTACAAAAATTCCCGATTAGAACCTAGGCCAAAAATTCCCGCTTTGGTACCCAGGCCAAAATTTTCGACATGTCTAAGGCCAAAAATTCCAGATTGCACTCAAGGCCAAAAATTCCCGATTAGAACCTAGGCCAAAAATTCCCGCTTTGGTACCCAGGCCAACATTCTCGACATGTCCCAGGCCAACAATTCCCGATTGGACTCTCGTACAAAAATTCCCGATTAGAACCTAGGCCAAAAATTCCCGCTGTGGTACCCAGGCCAAAATTTTCGACATGTCTAAGGCCAAAAATTCCAGATTGCACTCA
Organism: Shargacucullia verbasci; assembly: GCA_947562105.1. Lineage (NCBI taxonomy): Eukaryota > Metazoa > Arthropoda > Insecta > Lepidoptera > Noctuidae > Shargacucullia > Shargacucullia verbasci. The sequence goes on along the minus strand of OX387303.1, from coordinate 9,988,772 downwards.
AGGCCAAAAATTCCCGATTAGAACCTAGGCCAAAAATTCCCGCTTTGGTACCCAGGCCAACATTCTCGACATGTCCCAGGCCAACAATTCCCGATTGGACTCTCGTACAAAAATTCCCGATTGGAACCTAGGCCAAAAGTTCCCGCTTTGGTACCCAGGCCAAAATTTTCGACATGTCCAAGGCCAAGAATTCCAGATTGCACTCAAGGCCAAGAATTCCCTATTGGACTTTCGGCCAAAAATTCCCGCTTTGGTTCGCAGTCCAAAATTTTCGACATGTGCCAGGCCAAGAATTCTCGATTGCACTCTAGGCTAAAAATTTCCGATTAGAAACGAGGCCAAAAATTTCCGTTTAGAACCTAGGCCAAAAATTCCCGCTTTGGTACCCAGGCCAAAATTCTCGACATGTCCCAGGCCAAGAATTCCCGATTGGACTCTTGGGCAAAAATTCCCGATTAGAACCTAGGCCAAAAATTCCCGCTTTGGTACCCAGGCCGAAATTTTCGACATGTCCAAGGCCGAGAATTCCCGATTGCACTCAAGGCCAAAAATTCCCGATTAGAACCTAGGCCAAAAATTCCCGCTTTGGTACCCAGGCCGAAATTTTCGACATGTCCAAGGCCAAGAATTCCAGATTGCACTCAGACAAAAATTCCCGATTAGAACCTAGGCCAAAAATTCCCGCTTTGGTACCCAGGCCGAAATTTTCGACATGTCCAAGGCCAAGAATTCCAGATTGCACTCAAGGCCAAAAATTCCCGATTAGAACCTAGGCCAAAAATTCCCGCTTTGGTTCCCAGGCCAACATTCTCGACATGTCCCAGGCCAACAATTCCCGATTGGACTCTCGTACAAAAATTTCCGATTAGAACCTAGGCCAAAAATTCCCGCTTTGGTACCCAGGCCAAAATTTTCGACATGTCCGAGGCCAAGAATTCCAGATTGCACTCAAGGTCAAGAATTCCCGATTGGACTTTCGCCAAATTTCGCCAATGCCAAAGCCGAAAATACCCGTCATGGCCTGAGGCAAAAAATTCTCGGCATGCCCCAGGCCAATAGATCCTGATTTGCCCCCAGGCTAAAATTTCCTGATTATTACCTCTGTAGGCCAAAAGTGCCTGATTTTCCCCTCAGTACCCATGATCCAGTATTAGACACAGTCATGCTTACAGCAGGCGAGCAAACCCGGTCCTGAAGAGCGGCAGTCCGCAGTGCACGTGCGTGCGGCAGTCGCTGCTGACGTCACGCAGCAGCACGTGGCGCCCCGCGGCCGCCAGCGCCGGCAGCACGCGCGCCACAGAGTACGGGTCGTGCCGCGTCACCACCACGCCCGACGTGCGCGACACCACCGACCCGCCCAGGTCAAACGACACTATCTCCGAGTGCTGGGAACAAATGTTATTGCTATTGTTTTCTACCGGACACAGTTCCAGACTCTGTCCTGCTACTGAAAATTTTCATACTGTAAAACCCAATAAGACTGCCCGACCCGGGAATCGATCCCAGGATTCCACGCTCGGCAGTCGCGCTTGCGACCACTAGACGAATGGAGCAGTCAAAATCAATTTTAATTAGGAAAATCAACACATATAAAACGGAATAGAGTCTATTATGAGTTTTCTTCAACTACGATTGTATTATCTATACATATAAATAAAATTGGAGTGTCTGTTTGTAATATTGAAATAACCGTTTTTACTACATGCATATGAATATATATACGGTACATACACCAAAATAATTTTTTTTACAATTTTTGTCTGTCTGTCTGTCTGTTTGTATAGGCTAATGTCTGAAATGGCTAGACCGATCTTGACGGGACTTTTATTGGCAGGTAGCTGATGTAATAAGGAGTAACTTAGGCTACTTTTATTTTAGAAAAATTCTTTTATTTTAGAAAAAAATAGGGTTAAGTGCATTTGGTCTTCTTAACTTCACGTAACATTTATAATTTTTTTTTTTTTAATGGCATTTCGCACAAAAAAATACATTGTTAAGTTCCGACATCCACGCGAACGAAGTCGCGGGCACAGCTAGTAATAAATATATTTTCGCAAATTTTTAGCACTTTGAGAACTTTTTCACTAAAGGGAAACGATTGCATCCAATCACTGTTGGATTTTGAGCGTTTAAACGCCTCTTCTGTGACAATAACAGATCTCTTTATTCTGTGTAGTTTTGTGAGAAATTGTATGTAGTACATAAGCTTATATTGTATTTCTTAAACAAATAAATAAATAACAATTAAATTTTAGAAACGGTCATCCGGCTATCGTTATACGGCATAATTTTCGAAATTCTAATCACTTTCTTTAATTGCCTGCTGAATGATTTAAAAAAAAAACAAAATCAGAAATAAATTCGCAAAAATGAATAGTTTAAACTAATACTCACAAACCAGTAATGCCTCTGCACCGATATGCCGTCATCCTGGTATGGGCTGAAGGGGATGAACATGAGCACCACGCACACTGCACCTAACGCAGACAGCACCAACCACAGGTGCTTGCGGGAGAACAGGAGTTCGACACCCGACTGGAACAAGCACAATAATGAGAAGTAATTACACGATTCGCCATTGCCATACAAATGAGACATAATGGAAAACCTACTGTGATGCGTTGCCGGGCACCTCCTGTCTTTAATAATAGGGTAAGCAGGACAATTTGTTGTTAAATAATTTTGACAGCATACACACATACATACATAAAGTCACGCCTTTTTCCCATGGGGGTAGGCAGAAACTACGGAACGACACGTGCTACGATCCTTACATAATCCTTTTGCTTCATCTACATTCATGCATCGTTTCATACATTAACGCCGGTTGTGGATACTGCGCACCTGACCTTTTTGAAGGACTTCACCAATAAGGTCCTTATGACCTTTTAGGGCAATTTTGACAGCATTTTGGATAAAATATTTTTGTTGGCAATACTGGACTCCAGGACTCAAAAAACCCAACAATTCTTTGCTCGACCCCGCGATCGACCCTATAGCAGCCGTACTTGAGACTATTACATCGATGAAGCTGCAGTCTAAAGTGTTTTAATATCCTATCCTATCCTTCCTAGTTATCCTACTTCCTACTAATATTATAAATGTAAAAGTTTGTGAGGATGGATGGATGGATGGATATTTGTTACTCAATCACGCCAGAATGGCTGAACGGATCTGGATGAAATTTGGCACAGAGATAGATTATAGTCTGGAATAGCACATAGGCTACTTTTTATCCGGAAAAATGTATGGGTTTTGTCACGGGCGAAGCCGCGGGCGGAAGATAGTTTTTATCTTTCTATTGTATAAAATAAAATTCCGGTTTGCGTGTGTTCGTAATTATTTTCCTGCGGCTTGATCGATTTTGTTGACTTTTTTGTACCTGGATGGTTCTTAGCTATAGTACCAACTATAGCTAAGAACTTATGGATGATACCGATGGTTCTTACATATCGTTGGACCCGTTAGGTGGCGCTGTTGTCGAAATCCAGAAAACAAAATACACTCAGACGAAGTTATAGGCAACAACTAGTTATTTTTTTATATGGTCATAGAACACATTACCGAATAATTCATCACATTTGTTGTCCTGTAAAATTTGATTAAATTCTTGATACTTACAATGGTAGACGAGACTAAAATAGCGAGTCCCACGTTGAGCACAGCTACCGTGTAGTCTGGGTACTCGCTCGCTGACCTGCCCATAATAGGCAACATCTGAGCGTCCAGCCTCAGCACCAGAGAGAACATGAACATCACTGATGGGACAGACAGGACTACTTCCAGCAGAAGGTGTTGCCAGCCTAGAAAAGAAGATAAACAGAAAGGGATTAACCAAAATTTAGCGCTCATGACGGATCGGTGGGCACCAGGGGGCATGTTGGGAGGGCACCAGAGGGCATATTGGGGTAACCAGGGTGCATGTTGGGGGCACCAGGTGTCATATTGGGGTCGTCAAGGGTCATGTTGGGGTCGTCAAGGGTCATGTTGGGGTCACCAGGGTGTATGTTGGGGGGCATCAGGGCATGTTGGGGGGCATCAGGGCATGTTGGGGGTCAGGGGGCATGTTGGGGCACCAGGAGGCATGTTGGGGGCACCAGGGGCACCAGGGGGCACCAGGTGGCATGTTGAGGGTGCACTAGGGGCCATGTTGGGGGCACCGGGGGCATGTTGGGGGCAACAGAGGGTATGTTGGGGGCACCAGCGAGCATGTTGGGTCCACCAAGGGGCATGTTAGGGGGCATGTTGAGGGCATCAGGGGCATGTTGGGGGGCACTTGGATACACACAAAAGAGTATCCATGGAGTTTCTTGACGGTTCTTCTCCATAAGACCAACTTTTTGGAACCGTGCAACTAGAGTCCTATAACGTTTCATAAATGCCTGTATTAGGTTTATTTGAAATAAAAACAATTCTATCTATCTATCTACTTGCGAGTTATGTTGGGGCAAGGTGGGGTCCATCTTATCTCCATGGTCCTATATCCAGCAGTGGTCTTACCTCTAAGCGTGACGTATCGGACGACAGTGAGCGACACGAGCGACGTGACCGTCATGATGAAGAGGGGCGTGCTGATGAGGTATCTGAGCGGTGTGAGCGGCGGTATGCAGACGAACACCAGTAGTATTACAGACATAATGAGACGAGTCGCCGCCATTGCCTGCAGCGTGCGGATAGAGCGACTTAAGCCGTTCTGGAAATAAAAGAAATACAAAGTCAAAGTCAAAGTTTTTTATTTCAAGTAGGCCTTTTCAGGCACTATTAAAAAGTCGAGACTCTAGGTGCACGGTTCCTAAGGGGTAGGTCCTATGGAGAAGGCTTGTTCAGTTTAGACTTTTTGTACAACAATGTATTTTAACAAAATATTGTAAGAAATTCTGAATTTATAAGAGTAACCATGGAGTTTCTTGCCCGTTCTTCTCCATTGGAAGTCAACATTTTGGAACGTGGCACCTAGAGTCGTAACTATTCTTAAGTACCTGTATATAGTCTACATGAATAAAAACATATCTTATCTTAAAGGGACCGGCAAGAAACTCCATGAATACTCTTTTCAAGCTAATTTACGATTAAAAATGGCTACTTGCCAGGGCCAGGGATGATTCGCTACAGTACTATGGTGACCTTCCAGTTACTAACCTTCTTCAAAGTCCACGCGTCGTAAGCCTGTGACGTAGCGACGGCAGCTAGGAGGTACGGCATCCAGAATATTGGCACCACCAGCCATGCCTCGGTCAGGTATCTGAGGGAAAACATTAAGTCATAAATCATTTATGTACATCCCGATGTACATCTCTCGTCTGAACATCACGACTGAGACAGAGGACTGGAGGAGCTGCTGGAGTCGCGCCGCAACGTCAACTTCAAGGCGTTTGTGGTGCGCATACCGACATGCTACCTTGACTTGGTGTTGAACGAACGTAAAAGTTTGTGAGGATGGATGGGTGGATTTAGTTACTCTTTCACGCTAGAACGGCCGAACTAATCTGGTTGAAATTTGGCCTGGAATCTGGAATAGCACATAGGCTACTTTTTATCCCGGGAAAATGTACGGGTTCGTAAACCACGCGGATGAAGCTGCGAGCGGAAGCTAGTATTTTAATATATTTATCGCCTCAAGTCGCAAGTGCGACTGCTGAGCGTGAGGTCTTGTGTTCGATTCCCGGATCGAACAAAGTGTTATTAGGATTTTCTGTATTAAGTCTCGGTAGCAGTATAACACATGTTAAATTTATATTTACTGACTAGCTTTTGCCCGCGACTTCGTACGCGTGTAATTTAGAATCTGATATTTTTCTGCGGTAAAATAGATCCTATATTTTAAGTTAGACCTCTAGCAATACATCGGTGAAAACTGTATTCAATTCTATGCAGTAGTTTTTGCTAGATGCGTGTACAAACATACAGACAGACAAAAATTCTAAAAACTGTTGTTTTGGGTTCTGTTGCTCTAATAAAGAACCCCCATATTAGTTTTTCTCCAGTATCTATAATGTACAGACATCGGCCTGTTATAATTTTATTATATGTATAAATTGTAAACCAAATTTGTTTGAAGAGAGTATGTCTATGGAGTTTCTTGCCGGTCTCTTCTCCATAGGACCAACGCACTTAGGAAACAAGCACCCAGAGTCTCAACTTTTTAAAAGTGCCTGTAAAGGCCCAATTCAAATAAAAAAAACGTAGACTTATAGCATGTGACTGACCGCATCTGCACGGTGGTGGCCACCATGACTGGTACCAGTACAGCGACGCACAGCACGCCAGCAGCCACGCTCGCCAGCCGACCTGCTGCGGCGTACACCAGCTTGTACACTGTTGACCTTCCTATAAATAAAAAAACGGTTATAATCTTGACAATTTTTTCTGACGGGTAGTTATTTAAATTACAGGTAATTTAAAAATAAAATAGTTCTATATAACTCGATAGATGGCGTCGAAATTGGAAGCGGAGTATGAAAAGAACATTTTGAGTATTTTCATTTTTTTTTACCAACTATTAACCAACTTCTTTACCTATATAAGCTAATATAGTATTACGCTATTTTCCCTAAAGAGTTAGGCAGTGTACTATTGCACATCTTCAAGGAATATCGTTATTAAATATTGCGAGCCTATTGCCATCTACCGGGCTTTCAAATTCTCAGTTGCTACTGACAATTTTCATACCGAAATACCCAATAGCACATACCCTAAGCTAAGACCTCGCGTTTAACAGCTGCGCTTGCGCACACTAGTCCATTGAGATAGTTTAACTATTTTTATCAGCTTTAAAAGCATCAGCAGTACTCACTAGCGCCGACGAGCCACACATAGTAGCCGACGCTGCCGAGTGCCAGCAGCACCACCAGCAGGTCCAGCACGTACGACGCCCACAGCGGGTACGTCACCAGCAACACGTTCAGGTAGTCGAAGTACACCGCCGACGAGGGAGGTACCTGTGGGAGATATCAAAATAATCCCCAAAGTATGAGTCTCTTGCCGACGTATGAGTTACTCCGTAAAGTATAAGTTGATCACTAATTTAAACGGGTACCTTTGTGTCCATATCTTCAGCGTTAGCGAGTTCCGGCAACAGCGCCAGGATCATGTCTCCCGCACCCTGGATCACTCCCGGTAGGATCAGGTCAGGTCGGTCATAGCGAGTGTGGTACACATGCGCCCATTTCGTAAACGCTATGTCGATACCTGGGGAAAATAAATAAATTAAACACATAACATCACACCTTTATTCTCATAAGGTTATGCAGAAGTGTACGTATTCCAACATTCCTACATTTCAGTCATACCATTATTGAATCCCATGGAGTGGTGTTGGCGGGGGGGACATACATATACACATAACAGTAAAGTGACCTTGGTGGGGGGGGGGGGGTGATACTAACAGTAAAGTGACCTTGGTGGTGGGGGGGGTGATACTAACAGTAAAGTGACCTTGGTGTGGGGGGGGGTGATACTAACAGTAAAGTGACCTTGGTGGGGGGGTGATACTAACAGTAAAGTGACCTTGGTGGGGGGGTGATACTAACAGTAAAGTGACCTTGGTGGGGGGGTGATACTAACAGTAAAGTGACCTTGGTGGGGGGGTGATACTAACAGTAAAGTGACCTTGGTGGGGGGGGTGATACTAACAGTAAAGTGACCTTGGTGGGGGGGTGATACTAACAGTAAAGTGATACTAACAGTAAAGTGACCTTGGTGGGGGGGTGATACTAACAGTGAAGTGACCTTGGTGGGGGGGTGATACTAACAGTAAAGTGACCTTGGTGGGGGGGTGATACTAACAGTAAAGTGACCTTGGTGGGGGGTGATACTAACAGTAAAGTGACCTTGGTGGGGGGGTGATACTAACAGTAAAGTGATACTAACAGTAAAGTGACCTTGGTGGGGGGGTGATACTAACAGTAAAGTGACCTTGGTGGGGGGGTGATACTAACAGTAAAGTGACCTTGGTGGGGGGGTGATACTAACAGTAAAGTGACCTTGGTGGGGGGGGTGATACTAACAGTAAAGTGACCTTGGTGGGGGGGTGATACTAACAGTAAAGTGATACTAACAGTAAAGTGACCTTGGTGGGGGGGTGATACTAACAGTAAAGTGACCTTGGTGGGGGGGGGGTGATACTAACAGTAAAGTGACCTTGGTGGGGGGGGTGATACTAACAGTAAAGTGACCTTGGTGGGGGGGTGATACTAACAGTAAAGTGACCTTGGTGGGGGGGTGATACTAACAGTAAAGTGACCTTGGTGGGGGGGTGATACTAACAGTAAAGTGACCTTGGTGGGGGGTGATACTAACAGTAAAGTGACCTTGGTGGGGGGGTGATACTAACAGTAAAGTGACCTTGGTGGGGGGGTGATACTAACAGTAAAGTGACCTTGGTGGGGGGGTGATACTAACAGTAAAGTGACCTTGGTGGGGGGGGTGATACTAACAGTAAAGTGACCTTGGTGGGGGGGTGATACTAACAGTAAAGTGACCTTGGTGGGGGGGTGATACTAACAGTAAAGTGACCTTGGTGGGGGGGTGATACTAACAGTTAAGTGACCTTGGTGGGGGGTGATACTAACAGTAAAGTGACCTTGGTGGGGGTGATACTAACAGTAAAGTGACCTTGGTGGGGGGGTGATACTAACAGTAGTGTCCTTTGGCGGTGTCATACTAACAGTCACAGTAGCGATGAGACTTTTTTTTACTATTGTAGCAAAACACTAAATTGATTATAAATACAAATTACACGCAGACTAAGTTGCGGGCAACATTTAGTATATTAGTATATAGAAGAAAAGTTGCCTTGTATATCTCCAAAGTCCCTCCATATCCTGAAGTCAGTGTCGGAAGGTATGAGGCCCGAGGAGAACATGAACTCTGCCAGCCCCTGAGCGTTGGGTCGCGGAGCGCTGCGTCTGTATGCTCCTAGCACCCTAGAGTCTGTGACCTACGTTAAGGAAAAATTAAAGACAAAGGATTTATTCTTTATTCTCATTTAAAACAACGGCAAAAATGAACCTCATGTTTATTAAATAGACAGGCTTATTCAATATTTCAGGGCATAAATATTTCCCAGTATTTGAGCCATATATGGTGACGGGCCTTATAAAAAGCATAATTACTGTCTTACTGCTGGGCATGGGCCTCTTGTCTGAATAAGAATTGTTTAGACCTTAACGTCACCACGCTGGCCTAGGAGACTAAAAAGGCCACATTACAAATTTCAAAATATCCACTTAATTGACGACTCTAAATACTATATGCGTAAGGTTCATATTCTCTAATCTCTTTGACACTGACGACGCGTTTGGCGCAGTGGCTAAGTGATCAGCTTTCTGCGCTAAGTGTCGCGGGTCCAATTCCTGTCCGGAACATATATTTGTATGATCTACAGATAGTTGTTTCGGGTCTGGTTGTGTATGTATGTGACATGTATGTTTGTAAACTGTACACATGACACAGGAGAAAGCCAAGTGAGGGGCAAAGTTTAAAAAAAAAAGTAAAGAATAAAGAAACGCTTAAAAATTCGTAAATGAATTGCTTAATGTGGCTTTTTTAGAGCTACACATACCATCGATAATTTTACGGAGTCCTCTCACGTGTGCAGGTTTTCTCACATTTTTTTTCTCCACAGTCTCATATGATAATTACCTGGAATATGGTTGGTTTCCCGTTCATTCCCGCTGCATCTAAATTGATGACTGCAGTGACTCCCTCGGCCCACGGATGCTGAAGAAACCCGTGACTTGCCTGAAAGTAATAATATGCGTTAAGAGTATCGTTTAGCTGCCGGCTTCTGACAGAATTGTCTTGAAATACGCGCGAAATAGGTGTTTGATCGTTAATGTTTTTTACATGTAATTCTTAACTAATTAATTTGATTTTGGTCTGTATCGTTTTGTCAGATTATAAACTAGGTCGACACGTTTCGTGTTTTACAAAACTTTTATTTATTTAATAATTATCACGAGATAATTATAAGGAAGATTTTGAGGTTTAATTATTTCTCAATCTATAAACAATATCAAAAAACAAAAACGTGACGATCTAGTTTTTACTTGTGTCTATAACATATAAAAAAATCAGCAAAATCATCAATCACGCGTTTTGTATGAAAACTTTTAGCTAAACTGTAGTCTTAAGTCCACTTTATGTACCAAATCTATACAAATAAATAAAATTGAAGTGTCTGTTTGTAATGTCACAATAACAGCTTTTTAAAAGTACTATATATACGGTACTTATAACAAAAAAAAGGAAAAAAAATGTTGTCTGTCTGTTTGTTCCGGCTAATCTCCGAAACCGCTGAACCGATTTTGACGAGAATTTCACTGACAGATAGTTGATGTTATAAGGAGTAACTTAGGCTACTTTTATGTTAGAAAAAGAATTAGGGATCCCCGCAAAAAAATGCAGGAGTTCATAATTCACGCGGGCGAAGCCGCGGGCGGAAACTAGTCTGTAATATAACATGAAGAGACTCCGATTGGTATGCGAGGTTAAGCAGCGTTTGCCGCAGTCAGCCCTTGGATGGGTGACTATTTTTAACACATCGAATACACTGTGCCTCGGACGTTAAGCAGTTAGTCCGGGAAGTCATACGAATACCTATGACAGTTACAGGTGACAGCAATGCAAAAAGTGACAACCAGTCTATTCATAGAGTATCAGTATCTCCCAGTAATTGTGTGGCGGAGGTCAGATGGCAGTGATGATACTGATATTCAGCCGCATCTGGTTACAGTGGGAGCCGACCCCAACATAGAAATAATCCCGTAATCGGTTTTTGGTCCAAAATAAATTCGCCATACTCAGATCTGCGTTTAGGATGCCTATATTCAGCACTGGTTGACATTATTCATCATGACTGGTTTCGACACGGTTGGCGTAGTGGCTAAGACATTAGCTTTCTGCGCTACGTGTCGCGGGTTTGATCCCCGCACGGCATAAATATGTGTATGATCTACAGATAGTTGATTCGGGTCTGGTTGTATGTGACATGTATGTTTGTAAACTGTACCCACGATAGAGAAGAAATCCTAGTGTGGAGCAACGTTTTTTTTTTTAAAAAAAATTTGGTATATTTACCTGCAAACCATTCTCCTCAGCTCCATTGAACAGAAAGACGATATTCCTCTTTAGTTTATTTGTGCTTCGAGACAGTTTAGTTAGAGCTTCGGCCATGATTGCACAGAACGCTGCATTGTCAGACGCTCCTGCGAAAATATTATTGTATATATATCTGTAGCTAGCAGTGATAGTCTACGGGTTGAACGCTTGCCTTCCATGCAAGAGAGTCTGAATTCAAACCCGGCCCGCACCTCTGACTTTTCGGAATCATGTGTGGATCATTTGATTATCACTAGCGTTTACGGTGAAGGAAAGCTTTGTGAGGAAACCTGCACACCTGAGAGGGTTTCATAAAGTTCTCGATGGTGTGTGTAGACCGCCCGCACCATACCAGCGTGGTGGATTACGACTTTAACCTTCTCATTCTGAGAATAGGTCCACTCCTTGCCCAACAGTGGGACAGTAATGGGCTAAATTACTTATTTACTAATTGACTCAACGGACATTTACTGCCTTCCTAGTCTAGAGTTCATACAAAATTTATTAGAAAAAAATTCGTTCAGTTTCTCGAATTTTCCAATTATCCAGAAAACATTTTCAATTTTTTCTTTTCCTAAAAACCTTAATTGGACTATTTTGAATATTTTCAAAAAATAAATACACAAATCGGTCCAACCGTTCTCAAGTGATGCGGTCACCAACAAACAGAATTTAATATTTATTTATAGAGATTGATCGCGATGATAGCTCGTTGTGGTGGAGCAATAAATAAAACAGTGGACTGTATAAATTGATTGATGTAATACATATTGTATTTGAATTATGTTAACGGTCGATGACTATGTAAAATAATGTAAAAATGGTAAAAATGAAAGGCGCAAGCGCAGCTGCATGCGGTGTCGTCCAGCGACTCACTGGTCCGGGGGGCGCTTCGTCATGGCTAACCGACGACATCATCACGAAGCGGGGGTCCGCACCCCCGCTAATTGAAATGAAATGTAATTATTTATTTTGCAATTAGGATTTTTCAATCGCTTTTACACGTCTTTTTTAAACTAGATGGCGTCGGCATTTCCTATGACTATCCCTGAGAAAAAACGCCGAAACAAACTCAGGGGTCAAAGTCTATTTTAAAGTCCAGACAGATTATAATGATGTAAGGGTTTATGTGAGACAAATATAGGGTGAAAAAGCCTTTTGAAGAAAGTGCTGATTACTCAACAGAGACAGATTTATAATGTGTAAGTATGAGTTCTATCGTGTCAGTATAAGTTCTCACTTAAGTATAACTCAAAGTCAGTAAAACAAAAACTGGACCAATCGTACAACGAGACGGGACGAGTAACATGGACTTAAAGAATATTAACCAACAAACGAATAATTAGACCTGTTTCACCACATTTTAAGAAACTGTCCAATAGTAATCTAAAAAAATATCGGTAAAATAAAAAACGGCCTTAATGAAGCTTCTCTTATAACTTAAAATCAACCTTCTCACCTAAAGCGAAAGGCACAGAATCGTAGTGACAGTTGATCAGCACAGTGCTCCCTATAGTGCCATTTTCGTGGAACCCACTCTCTCCTTCCAGTAAAGCTATTATGTTGGACACATTCTGGTATACATTGAAAAATGATGCCGACGAATTGTGCCAATAATCACCTGAAATATGAAACAAGTTATTACGGTTATAGACATTTATTTTCTCAAAAGACTTTACAAAAATCACTTATAGAGAAAATACAATATTAGAATAAATAACATGACCGATTAGCGTAAACGATAGTATCGTATAAATAAAGGTTAGAATTTGGTGTCTGTTAAAAAAAAAAAAAAAAAAAGTAAAAAGGTCGGGTATGTGCAGAAGAATACAAGCACGTTTACAAGACATGCACGTATCCGTGCATAGTAACTGCGGGTCGGTGATAAATACAATAGATATTTGTTAAGGCCTAAGGGTTATTAGGAACATTATATCAGAAAATGTGTGATTAATGACAAATTTTCAAAGAACTTCTCTTTGGTCTAGTGGTCGCACATCCAATCCAAGTCTTGGATTGGTTTTTTGGGTCGGGCAAAGGGTTATTGGGTTTTTTGGGTCGGGCAAAGTGTTATTGGGTTTTTTGGGTCTGGCAAAGTGTTATTGGGTTTTACTGTATGGAAATGCTCAGTAGCACGGAGTCTGGAACTGTGCCCGGTAGATGGCAATAGGCTCGCCCTCTATTATATAGGCTTCAATAACGGCATCGGCGAAATGTGGGTGTAGAATAGTTCACCTCTGCCTAACCCTTCGGGAAATAAAAGCGTGATGCTATGTTATGTTATGTAATTAGTGATTACTCTTGCTTTACCTAAGCCTTTTTTTAAACTTTGCCCCACTCCAGGAATAATCTGTATCGTGGGTGCGTTTATAAACACGTATATTCACATTCACAAATGCCCAGACCTGAAACAACTATCTGTAGATCATAAAAATATTTGTTTCGTGCGGGAATCGAACCCGCAACACGTAGCGCAACAGTCGATCTCTCAAACACTGCGCCAACCGTGCCGTCAAACCGCTTTACCTAAGCCATCACGCCGGTATGCCACACAAGGTTTGGCAGAGGTGTACAATGAGGAACTATTCTAATGTGGGGCAACATAATTTAAGAAGAACATTGAAAAGAAAGGCCAGTCATATTTAAAACTCACCAGAGACAAATTGCCAGTCGGTTCTGACGACTTGATTGGCCTGTGCGGCAATATCATCGATCATGGCCTTCAGATCTGCAGTCTTGTTCAAGTGGTACAATGTTCCTGATACCCTAGGCTCGTCGCCGACTATCCGAAGGAGGTAGCGGAGTGCTACCTCTTCACTGAATGTGTCTGAATTCTGAAAGATTGAAATGACTATTCAGTAAAGGGGCAATGACCCGACCGTGTAGGCTACAGAACCGATAGCCTTTGAGGTTGTAGCGAGTGTTATGATTACATGACAATCAGCGCCATCTGTTACCGTCAAGCGACAACTACAATAGACTATTGATTTTCAAGACTTAAGTTTCTGTCGTGGCGTGGTACAGGCATAGTACAATTTCGGGGATTATCATTGTAATAATGTTCCTTCCTGTTTATGAATATATGTTTCGACTTTCATCAACAAAGTGATGGATGGATGGATATTCGTTACTCAATCACGCCAGAACGGCGTAACGGATCATGATGAAAGTTGGTACAGAGATAAATTATAGTCTGGAATAGCACATGGGCTACTTTTTATCCCGGAAAAATGTGCGGGTTCGTACACCACGCAGACGAAGCTGCGGGCGGAAGCTAGTTAATATGACAAATTAAGTGACATTGTTCGTGCTTGATTGCGGTTTTCTGGACAATTGCGGGAACCAATCGAATCACAATAAATAAATAATACCAAAAAAACAAAAATAAAAATCAATTCATCATTTGAAACAACCATAGAATACTCACATCTCTAGCCACGTTCGCTTCTTGTACAACACTGGGCATATCATCTTCCACCAGCTGCGTCAAATATGCCAGCAGCAGGTAACCGCCCAACACTAGAATAAGCAACGTGCTAGGAACCTGAAATGATTAAGTGGTGACGATGACTTATCTGAACTACTAGCTTTTGTCCGCGACTTAGTCCGCGTAACCTACAGGCAATATATAATTTACAGCAGTCAGGAATAATGTAGCTTTCTACCAGTGAAAGATTTTTTAAAATCGGATCATTCGTTCCGGAGATTACCCCCTACTTATATATAAATAAATTTTACCTCTTTATAATATTAGTATATTGACGACACGGTTGGCGCAGTGGTTGAGAGATCGACACGTAGCTCAGCAAGCTACGTGTCGCGGGTTCGATTCCCGCACGGAACAAATATTTGTATGATCTACAGATATTTGTTTCGGGTCTGGGTCTTCGTGTATATGAATACACACCGTGCCTCGGAAAGCACGTAAAGCCGTTGGTCCTGCGCCTGATCTCTCTCCGGTCGTGTCGGATTGCCGTCCCATCGGACTATGAGAGTGAAGGAATAGAGAGAGCACCTGTGTTTGTGCACACACTTGTGCTCTATAATATCTCCTGCGTAGTTGGCTAATCTCCGGTGAGATTGGCCGCCGTGACCGAAATCGGTCAGGAGGATATTACTATTATTAATATTAGTATAAATTTATTTACTATAATTTATACATTAGTATAATTTATAAAGTTAATGAGGTAAACCTACCTAATTAAATTTATAAATTATACTTATTTATGGGAGTGACGCGACAGGTCATCACTTTTCATGGTGACATCCTCTAGGATCAAAATAGACAATTATTACAGTGGTGATGACATAACGACGATAATTAAAACTATAGTCTGGGTATCGCGCAGTGGCGTGCGGTTCATAAAGACAAAAAGACACTGCCTACCCTGCATAACTCAGATAAATATTTATTATAAGATATTTGAGGTGGCAAATTACATACATCATTATTTAATCGACAACACGACGAACCAATACACATGCAGTAGGTATTTTTGATAAGTAAGCTTTTAAAATGTTCTGCCTGTCTAAAAACTGTGCACATCGCTGGTATCGCGTTAGCAGTTCGTACAACAAAAAATATCAAATTATATTCCAGGGAGCCACTGGTTTTATTTTTTACTTTAATTTGTACGAGTCCTTTCTTTATGAAAGTTCAGTAGGTCTTTCACGTAGACGGACCGACACAATTTAGATTTACCTACATGCGTAAAATTCAACCAAACGAAATGTGCGGTTCAGAAATTGATAGTTGCAATATCGATTTCTGAATTTTGATGTAACACCGCATTTAATCGTTTTAAAGTATTTTGATTGACTAGTAGCGATCGTATTTTCATATATTCTCGTTATGTCGTCACCACTATATGTATAAATGGATAGGATTTTATACACCTAGGATTTTTGTGCTATAGGTATACTAAATTTCATAAGTCTTATGTTTTTTTGGAATTTCCAGAGTTACATTGGGAGTCACTAAACCCTGAATATAATTTAGGGTTTTGGTCCCAAAGCTCATTTTCATTAGTCGATAGGAAACGCATTCAGGTTGCGGGAGATATATTTAGCTTTTTCATTCATTTTATCAATGGGGTGTTCTTCCATGCTTTGTTTTGATAGGCTCATCCGCTAATATAACTCGTCGTTATTCCACCTACGGTGGCGTCCAATGATGAAAATGACTGTGATACGCGTAAAATATCTGTATATAAACACCACCCCAATAAAAACGACATCATAAAACACACACAACATAGTTAAATTATTAAAAAAATACAGAAGCAACACAAAACAAATAAAACCTGTAATTTTTCTATGCAGGTTTAGGTATTGTCAAACTTCTAGTTCCCTCTGTTGGGAAATTTTAGTTACTGCGCAGCTACACGCAGCAACTTCACAGCGAACTTAAAGTTTGGCAAGAAGCTAGCTATAACTTGACTTGAAGACAGTCAGCATTCAATCTTTTATTTGGGAGGACAGAGGAATAATCTAAGGTATAGTCTAGAGCATCAAGCACCAGTGATTGCCGTCGGAACAACAAGCCTTGAAGAGCAGAAACCTATCTCCATCTCCCTCCCTAAATTCCCAAGCTCCAAGCGATAGTTGCCCCGCAAAATATTAGCACTATTATAAAGGAAAATTACTACCCAATATACTATATAAAAAACACAGCAGTCTCTACTCGCCAGGAGATAAAGATTTTAATGAAAATTGTTAGGTTGACTAAGTTCTTGAACGGTCAGTGCACGTGTTCTGTAAAGATCATTTTTATAATGCGTTGAAAGGGTTAAAAGATTCTTCTTATATTTTCAATATGGCAACGGGTGATTTTTAAGTAAAAATCGATGACTGACATCAACAAACACAAGAAATATTCTTAGTTAATTTGATAAAACATTGATTTAAGCAATAAAAGCGGACGCCATTTTGAAAAATAAATAAAAACGGGCGGGCTACGAAAATTTTATAACTCTTTTCAGTACTGTGGCGATTGGATATTCTCTTCTTGTCTAAAGAAATATTTTGACTTAAGGCAGACACTGGCAAATGATAAGCCTTAAATGAAGAAGAAGAAGATTGATAAGTTAGTAAGTAAGAAAAATGTGAGAATTAATCTATGCTTATTAGTTAATACACTACTAAATTTTTATTACCAGATTTTGTAAGAGCTTCATTTAAACTGACGAATTAAAAAAAACTGTGACCCTTTTAGGTAATCAAACAAATTTCACGTATTATCAATGAGATTCCGAAGACTGTGCATGACATTATCAAATTTAGATAATCATGACACTGAAAATTTTGATTTTAGAACGACATACATATAAAAAACCCGTATATATGTATATTCTGTTACATTTTCTTAATAAGTACCTACCCAATTTTTTTTGGTACTTCATAAATAAGCTTGGTGGTATTCTCCGTCTGTCTACTGGGACCTATTTGAACTTGAGACATAATATACACCAACCTCATAAAATGTTATAAAAGCAGATAGGGTAACGATGATACTTAAAAAAATGGGACCTAACTTAAAACATTCACATCACAATTCTTCAATGGCGCAATGTATTGAGTCTGTTTCTTTATCTGTTTAAACAAAAACATTCTCTAGTACTCATATCCTTTGTCCACACCTTGGAGGCTAGTCGTTAATCTCAACCGTTTACTATCTGCGATAAAAGTGTTGTTTTACAAATATCTATGACAGTGTCATTTGTGATTCATTATTGCGAGACAACTAATTAAAACAATGTATACAAAAAACTGCATGACACATGAATTAAAAAAAAAACATAGTTCCTTTTTTTTTCATTTTTATTTATTAATATTCTTTTTTGAACCAAAATCAGTGTTCTCGGTCATAATTGCGACAAATCTAGAGACGAATTATTTTCACGTTTAAATTCCGGTCATTTGGTCATCTTAAGAGCGATTTACGTAATTCAGGTCAATACAGAAATAACGTATAATATCGGACATTGAATTACTTTCTTAATTAGGTATGTATATAACGCACCCTCAGAATGAAAGTGGCCTAAGTCAAAAATTGCAATTTGTGGGAAATGAGCAAGAAAATCTTCAAAAAAGTATACATTTTAAGGTCAGTACAGCAAATTCAGAAGTTACAGGAATTTAGAGTTAGATCACTTTCATTCTAAGGGTGCGATAAATACCAAAAGTCCTAGAGACTAAAATGTTATCATCGATTCGTCGTGATTTCGCTGATTCATTTGAAGATATACTAAATAAAAGATTGCAGATTGTGTAAAACAATTGGCCTAATTTTTACATAATCGTAAATCCGTTCTGACATCAAAATAATTTAAGCTGCGTCTATACTGACGCTCTTCGTCTGTTTCTATAGAAAATGGTAGAGACATTTATAAAAAAAGCAATCAAATCACGAGCGGAGTCGTGTCAGTTGGAACCCAGCTTTATTGACCACAACTATTGGTTTTTATTTTTGTTTCATTCGGTATGAATAACGTCAGAGTTGGGTATCATTTTCAAGTTAAACATATTTTTTTTGATTTTTTGTTTTTTTTTTTGAATTGTTTTATTTCAACACAAAGCCCGAAATTGAAGCAATCCTTAAAACGCTTGGGTCATAATATAATGTGTGAGACAGTCTTTTTGTCTACACATTAAAGCTAACACTTAATAATATGCATAAGTACGTATATATTTATAAATAATATTTTTTTCAAGTTTCTTTACAGTGTACTCGTATATATACATATAATTCCTAAAGCACCCACATTAAAAGCAATCAGAATACACATTTTATTAATTAAAATATAATTTAAATAAATATATAATTAAATTAATTATTTTTTATCCCATGTTACATAATGTCATAACGTCACATTCCAAAAAAACCCTTTATCAATTTAAAACTTACAGATTTTACAGGCTCATTTAAATGGCTGCCTTTTTTACTGATCCCTTTGATGACCTAAAATTATACAGTCTTATTATGGCCCATTGCATACTTTATAATAATAAACATATCCTATGTGTAATGACCTTAATTGTAAGTCCAAAGTCTAAAAGAGAATATTGAAGAGAGATATAGTTTAAAAGATTAAAATGTAATCTCGAAGATAAAATAAAGTATTAATAGATATACAAACTACTTTTTACTAAATTTAAATCTAACAAGAAGATTAAATGTGAGATTTTAAAAGCAGGGAAAAATTGTTAGTCAAATCATAAGAGATAGTTGTCTAGTTTAGTAAACATTGTTTTTTATATCAGATAGAATAATTGATTATGAAATTATCACTGCAACAGTCATCGGTGCAAAAGGCTTAGGTCTACGATGATCAACATATATCATAAACAATCGCTAGAGAACGCCAACGCGAGCAAAATGTACGAAATTGACAGTAACTGTCAACTAGTCATGTCATTCGTAAATGTCATTCCATACATTTTTTGCGTTACCATTCTCTAGACATTCGATTGCAATTTCTCTAGGCGGCTGCTTGCCCAACCTTGGCAGCCTGTGACCAGTGTTAGACTGCAATAAGTTTAGTTAAATACCTTGTTTACTTTACGAGACAATTATCCTAGCATGCATAGTATGAAATGGTCATTTTATACATACCAAAGGCCATATTATATGGAGGTTGTATGACATATGTTTGTATGAGATTAATAGTGAAGAGCCAAAGATTAGTCACGTTATAACTTAGTAAATAAAGTGGCAAAAGCGAGAATGAAATAGCAGATTTGAAGTATGTTGGACCAATTAATGATGAAAATTATGATTTTATGAGTTTGTAAAGTGAGTGTGGCCATTAAAAACTATAATTTAATGCTCAAATTGTAGTTATTTTTAAAAGTAAAACTTTTCAGTATTGTGTTAGTAAAATGAATGAACTAAGAGTGAATGAATTAGTGGTGAATAGTGATTAACCCGTTGCCAGGGCTTTTCCGCTCGGTCGTCGTCGAAATCACCGGTCGGCACACCACGGTAGTCATGATCGTACGTCTGAAATGTACAAGTATTAAGTTATATATAGGAAGAAGTATTATATGAAAAGGAAAAATTTAACAAAAATGTTTTTAGTAATGTTAGTCACAGGACCCAAGAAAACAAATTTTAGTAACATACAGTACCCTAGTGTAAGTTTCTTTTGACAAATTCGATTGACTACATCGAACGCGTTCGGCCCTCCGATTGGTGGAGAGCACGAAACGGACCAACAGGGGTACAGAACTAAATAATGCCTTATTTCGCAGGTCGTTTGCGGTGACCGAGTAGGGTAAATTTTTAGTAGATTGGCCATATTCTAATAAGGTTCTTTAAATTGCCCCTACGCGCTGGACCCATATTTTCGCCGAAGCTTCCCAAATGACCAGCCTTCCTTACTTTGGTGGTAGAGTAAAAAAATTACAATTAATCATCCATGTTTTCTTTACATACCACTTAACAGCAATACCTGTGAATACCCGTCATAGAACCCATGTTATTGAGTACAATGCCCCACACTTCACAGTTAAGATAGTAAATATTATTTTAGTAAATGTTTGTTTTATGACATACGATGTGTTTGACTTAGCACAGCGATATTATGATTACGGCGTGGTAATGGCTGGTAAAACTGACGGACTATCTCATTGGGTAGAGACTACTACTCACAACATGGCAAAAATTGAAGCGCCATCTATCGGGGTGAAGCATCAACACAGTCCTGAATCGCACTATGAGATTTTACAATGATTCTAACAGATATACGAATGTCCGACATGAACCGTCTAGCTTCGGCTCGTTAGGCTTACTACCTTGCCTGGTCGGAGGATCCACCCTTTTTAATGGAGGAACACCATACCTCGTTCCTTCACAGGCTGGTCGAAAGCGCGACTGCTAAGCGTAAGGTCTTTGGTTCCGGAACCTCTCGCTAAGCATTTGCGCTAGCGACCACTAGACCAAAGGGTCAGTTTACTAATAAGGTAGGTATTTATAGGCACACTCAAGCGCCACTGGTGTCTGCTGTCACAATAACGATTGCCTTGTATTCATGATTGATCACCCTCATAAAACTGATCCTATCTCTTCAAAGAAGCCTATTGCTTTTAATCCAAATGTCTTTTATAAATCCTAGGGATATATTAATTAATTTTTGATATCATATCTTAACATAACCTCGTCAAACCGAAAAGTACTCTATTCCTATATAAATTAGGATTAAAATGCATTTATTAAATAACCGTTCACCGATTTTATCAAGTTTGTAAATCCGAGAATATTAGCGAAAGTATTTAAAGGTGGTTTTCGTGCTGAATTGAGGTTATAGAGAAGAAAACTGAGAAGAGGCTTTAGTGTGGTACCTACAAAGAAAGAGCCTCCACGAGTAACAAAACATGAAATAGTCTGGCGCACCCTGAGTCAGCCTCAATACCACCATAGTTGACTGGCTAATCTGTCCACTTCGGTATAAGCGATTCCCATGCGATAGGCTCGTACCGACTCGACAGAAGAAAAATCTCTAGAGCAACTAAACTAGAACAAGTCTCTAGTCTTTGACGACACGGTAGTCGCAGTGGTTGAGCGATCGACTGCTGTGCTACGTGTGGCGGGTTCGATTCCCGCACGATACAAATTTTTATATGATCTACAGGTAGTTATTTCGGGTCTGGGTGTATGTCCATGTGAATATTTGTGTTTGTAAACGCACCCACGATACAGGAATAATTCCTAATGTGGGGCAATGTTTTTTTTTAAAAAGACTAGACTAAAAAAAACTCGATTTCACGCATCGACTCCAAATCGAAATGAAACTTTGTCCAGTATTGTTTTTTATTAAGAACTGTATTTCGACAAAAGTAAGGTTAAATTTAAACTAGCTCGAAGACTTAGCTTTAAAACTGGTACAGATAAACTTAATTAATTAATGAATATTTAAATTTATCGATGCTATCAGTTATAAAACCTATGACTCACAAACTCTATTTTGTTTTCGTCGCCAAAACTAGTGATAATAAATATTTTATAGGATCACAAATTATACAAAGCTATTCCTATATCCTCATTGCAAAAATTCATCACGGAAGTCGGTACTGTTGATAATCTTCAATGATTTACTGGTTAGTCATTACAAATTTTACACGTCAGTAATAATCTTATGGCGAACCACTGCACTTGGACCCGGGTATGTCTTAAAACTGCGGCCAGACACCGGAGAACGGGCAGCAGCGTCCTCTCACTAATCGGTGAGCCACTGCGATCCCCAAGCCGCCTGCCAAGCGTGGGGATTATGGCAAACCCCCCCTTGAGGGAGGAGGGAGGCCTTCGTTCAGCAGTGGACGACTTCTGGCTGATGATGATGATGATGATGAACCACTGCATGTAAATGTTGTCTGTGGTTATACCTTTCAAGTTGACAACACAGTCATGTCAAACCTATGTCAAACCAGAGACATTGGACTAGTAGGGTTATGGGCAAGCCTCAAGCTCGTCCCATATCCCATGAGAATTCGTTATTTACGTTCTTTCGTTGTTTCGTCTACCAACTACATAACATAGCACCACGCCCGTATTCCCCGAAGGGTTAGGCAGATATGTACTATTGTACACCCACATTTCGCTTATTGAGTCCCATGTAATAGGGGGCGAGCCTATTGCCATCTTCCGGGCACAGTTCCAGATTCCAAGTTGCTACTGAGAATTTTCATATAGAAAAACCCAATAACACTTTGCCCGACCCGGGGATCGGACTTAGGACCTCATGCTTAGCAGTCGCGCTTGGGCCCATTAGACCAATGAGGCAGTCAAACTGTATGAAGAATAATAAAAGAAAAAAAAAAGATTTGAAACTAAGCGTAAAAAAGTTATTACTATACTTTACGCTACGACACTGGAGTATGACTCCAGAGGCCATAGTGTAAGTTTCTTTTGACAAACTCGATTTAACACATCGAACGTGTTCAACGCTCCGATTGGTGGATAGCACGAAACGAGACCAATCCGAGCGCTGCACGCGTTCGATGCATTAGATCGAGTTTGTCAAAATAAACTTACACTAGGGCCCCTGAACGAATTGATACTACGAAACAATTGTATTACGAATTTTCTTTTTAATTACATTTTCTCGTGAAACGAATTGACTAACTACAATTTTTTTTGACATCTACATAATTATTTACGTTTGGCACTTTACCGGCATTTCTACGCTTGGAATTGCTTCGCCATAATTATATAGATAAGTAGAACAACTGGAATTAAAACAACAACTGGAAACGAACACCGATGAAACTGATGGACTTTGATGGTTCTCAGTTCTGACACACCTGTAAAAGGTGATCGATTACAAAATTGATTATTATCTAATATAGATCGATTCGATCAACGTTTAATATTATTTGAAAACGAAGTGTTAGAAACGGGATATACAGTCAGCATCAAAAATATATATACACGTAGCGAAATTCAATCGCTTATTCTTGGTAAACTATTGGTTGAAATCATAAAATTTATAATGAATATGTATTTTATGTGTCCGCTTATACTATGTGCAAAATCGGTCAAAATTTCAATCACAATTACCTCTAAATATCGCTTTTGAATTCCATTGACTGTCTTATTGATGCTGACTGTACATGTACTTATATATTTTTTCTTATATCTATATCTCTTGCAGTTACCTCAGGGAGCTTTTATTGCTTAACCATAAGGGCCTTCAGCCGAGCAAAATAAATAATATTAAGCAACACTGCTAAGGGCCTCCCATAGTGGGACTCGAACCTCGGCTTAGAGTGATGCTGGGGGACAGACAATAGATGACTTGCTGGATCTGATTGTGATTATTTAGGGACATTCGATTTATTTGTGAGATATAAAGGTTATTTTATATGTATATATATAAGGGGCCATCCATAATCCATATCCAAAAATTATTAAATTAAAACAGCTGTTCCGAAATTAGTTTTATTTCCATTTATTTGAAATCACGGCGAGGCTCTCAAGGAAATCGCCAATATAACAATTTAAATCTTATATTCACACAGATAGAGTTGGAAATATTTTTAAGTTTTTCGTTAATAGTTCAAACTTCACGTTTTAATACTTGGATATATTAGATTTTCAAATGTGATGTCATGAAACTTAGGACCCCTCCCACCCCTTGTCACACAATGTCACACTTCGTCGACCCCCTCCCCCCCTCTTAACGTGTGATTTAATTTATGGATGGCCCTTAATTTAGGTGTGCGTGTGTAGTGGCGGGGCAAGACCTAAATTTGATGTGGCAAGGTATGTACATCATTTCGTGAGGCCCTGTAGTGTCGCAAATATTCTTAGTTTTTGAAAAAAAACAGCATTGCGCTGTTTTTAGCTCTTAGGGCCTCGCGGCACATCATCATCTAATAAATGATATATTTGAGGCGTGAGGCCTCTCGGACTGCGAGGCCGTAGGCGGTGGCCCACCTTGCCCACGCCCTACGCAGCCTTGATCGATTTTGATGTTTTTTTATTGTACTTAGGGGCCGTCCATAAATCACGTGAGGCTCGAGGGAGGGAGGGGGATGTAGTAAGATATCACGTGTATTTTTTTTTTATCGTGCTGTCTCGATAGAAGAAGGAGAGCTACCTCGAGAGTCCTAAGTGGCATGATGTTGTATGACACAACATTGTTCGTCTTTGTTCGTTAAAAAAAACATTTTTGACGTAGAATATTTTCCGACGTTTTCCATGCGATAATCTTAAATTAATTTGTGCTCTTAAATTCCTTAACAAATCTATTACGTCGGCTTAAATAATACCGTATTTTAATATGTACATCTTTTGACATGTTTATTATTTATAACCATATTTATAATAGTCAAAATAATCTCTTTGATGATTTACTTATCACCGAAAAGATCATCTACATTGACGTTTTATCTGGTAGTTATGAAAACGGACCAGATACTAAATATCATCACGCTGTACTCGCCTAAGGGTTAAGCAGGGGTTTATTGCTGTACACTAAAAATTATTTAATGCCGTTATTAGAGTCCCATGTAATAGGGGGCGAGCCTATTGTCATCTACCGGGCAAAATTGGGCCTGCTACTGGGAATTTCATTACAAAAAACACAATAACACTGTGCGACCAGGAAATCGATCTTAGAACCTCACGATTAGCACCGGAGTTTACAACCTCTAGACCACTGAGGCAGTTACCATGTTTTTTTTCTGTATAGACTACCAGTAGCTTGATACATATGAATAAAAGGGTTGTCACTTTACCAGTGACCTTTAGGCCACTTTACCAGTGATAAGGTCACTGGTAAAGTGGCAAACAGTATGATTACTCAGTACTGAGATTTAGCTGTCTAGAAACGCAAATACTGACATATCAGTGTGATATCGCACA
This sequence comes from Shargacucullia verbasci, assembly GCA_947562105.1. Taxonomy (NCBI): domain Eukaryota; kingdom Metazoa; phylum Arthropoda; class Insecta; order Lepidoptera; family Noctuidae; genus Shargacucullia; species Shargacucullia verbasci. The sequence continues at coordinate 9,963,307 of OX387303.1, read as the reverse complement.
ATAATCTACAATGTCATAAAATCGTATTAAGTATATTATTTATAACCAATGATATTTTAATAATTTTATAGTAGGTCATATTGATGATTTAGCCTGAATGATAAAACAACGGTTGAAATGAAATGAAATTATTTATTTTGCAATTAAGATTTTTCAATCACTTTTACACATTTTTTTAAACTAGATGGCATCGGCATTTCCTATGACTATCCCTGAGAAGAAACGCCGAAACAAACTCAAGGTCAAGGTCCATTTTAAAGTCCAGACAGATTGTAATGATGTAAGGATTTATGTGAGACAAATAAAGGGTGGAATAGCCTTTTGAAGAAAGTGCCATAACTATTTGAGCTGACCTGTCGCAATAGAGGACAAGCATGGATCAGTTATCGTGAGAATTAATGAAATTAAGAGCGTTCAGCCTAGATCTCACTCACATTTACAATATATAGCGGTTATATATAAGAATCTTATGGCAAGGCAATAAAACTCAATTTTAAATACAGTGAGATATGCAGTTTATGAATTATGAAATACTTCAGTTATGGTAAGAGGGTCTGAGTTCAAACCTCGCCCGCACCTCTGATTTTTCGGAATCATGTGCGGATCAGAATTTGATATTCACTTGCGTTTACGGTAAAGGAAAACATCGTGAGGAAACCTGCACACCTGAGAGGGTTCCATAAAGGTATAGTCTCGATAGAGTGTGTAGTCCGCCAACCCGCACCGGGCCTCCAGATGGCACACCTCTGCCTAACCCTTTGGGGAATACACGGACGTGATGCCATGGTACACTAGGAACCATTGCAGTATCGGACCGGCCGGACCGAACCACTTGCGTCCTGCTACACCAACGACACTCCTGTTCCAACTGCATAACTACATATAACAAGGATTCTAGAGTACCTACATCCGAATCAAAGCAAAAATAACTCCGAAGATCACGCGGTTGGAGTCTCGTTACAATGCAAATTGCAATTCCTTTGCGGTTAGAATGCTAACGTTTCATTCATGGAACAAGAATTTTGGCTGACAGGTGTAATGTTCCGACGATTCCGAACACGGCTACCGAACACCGTGCGAAACACGAAGCCAATTCTTCATATGAATTATTGTTTATAACACTTGCGTGAACGGTGAAGGAAAACATCGTGAGGAAACCTGAACACCTGAGCGGGCTCCATATTAAGGTAACCCGCACCGGCCAATGAGGTGGACTAAGACTAGAGTCTCGACTTTTTAAAAAGTACCTGAAAAGGCCTACTTGAAATAAAAAACTTGGACTTTGATATCACATTTCCCGATATAGGCTTTTATGTTTGTTATAAATAAATAAATACATGCGTTATGTTGACCGTGACTTTGAAAAACTTGACTTTAAGGAAACAATGAATAATCTAAGGAATAATAATAAAACAATAAAAAATATATAAGATATATGATACTATGTTAAATAAAGAAATAAAACGATAAATATATTTTGGTAGTTATCTACTTTACGATGCAATTAAGTTTATTGACTGATATGGGCCCCTAAAATATGGCAATTTATTGGCAAATAATACCAGAGATTAATTATGTAATTCCATCTAGAAAGTGTATGTTTGCTACTTAAAATTGTTGCCGTAATTTGATCTGTTTTTATGTAAATGATGACACGGTTGGCGCAGTAACGACGCTACGTATCGCAGGTTCGATTTCCGCACGGAACAAACGTTTGTATGATCTAGAGATAGCGTTTAGGAGGATGAGACTACTATATAAAGAAATGTAATAACAACACGAAAATGTAAATTATTATATCTATACATATAATAAAATTATAACAGGCTGATGTCTGTACATTATAGACATTGGAGAAAAACTAATATGGGTCTTTATTAGAGCAACAGAAGCCAAAACAACAATTTTTAGGATTTTTGTCTTTCTGTCTGTATGTTTGTGCACGCATCACGCAAAAACTACTGCATGCAGTTTTCACCGATGTATTGCTAGAGATCTAACTTAAAATATAGGCTCAATTTTACCGCAGGAAAATATCATATTCTAAATTCAACGCGTACGAAGTCGCGGGCAAAAGCTAGTAAATGATAAACGTGTGTCCAAAGTGAATAGTCACGACAAGTTTATATTGAATAGCTTTTGTTTGTTTTTTTTTGTTGTTAATTGTCACAGGAAGTGTCCTTTTTTCGACTTACTAGACAAAAATTGTGACAGTTCGGCTAATATGCATGATATAAATATAATTTATAGCCTATAGCGCTCAGGAATAATGTAGCTTTCAACCAGTGAATTTTTTTAACACGATTTTATTAGCTTCACCTGTAACTAGCTAACTATGTTAAAAAAGCTTGGAAGTCAAATTTTACCCACTTCCCGGTTTCCGATTAAGCTGAAATTTTGCATACACGTTTTTTTAGAATTGGGACATTAGTTCTGGAGATTACCCCTTACATACAGACTTACAAATTTTACCTCTTTATGATATTAGTATGATGATGAACACAAGTGTCTTATTTTAATTAAATGGCATAAACACTTGAGAATAATAGGTTATAGCATGGAGTTTCTTGCCGGTTCTTCTCCAAAAGACAAAATTTTTGGAACCGCACAACTGAAGTCATATTCAAAGTCAACGTTGAAGTCAATGTTTTTTATTTCAACTAGGTCTTTGTAGGCACTTTTAAACCTCAAGACTCTAGGCGCATATTAACGTATAAAAACTGCCTGAGATTGGTTTAATTTAAATAAAAACAATTCTATTCATGCAAGAATGCATACTTTAAAACTGCATTTTTGGCGGCATGATCGACTACTGTACTACGTGTTACTTGTTCGATTCCCACATGGAACAAATATTTGTAGTTTTTCTGGTTTGTATAAGTGAATATTTTGGTTTGTAAACAAATCCACAACACTGGAATAAATTATAGGATTGGGCAATACTAAAAAAAAAAACGCTTACTCATTGCAATGCTATCAGTCAATACAAAGCAATCAATCATTCATAGCGGCTCACCTCAGAATGAGTTAACACTTTAGTCCACCACACTGGCCTGGTGTAGGTTAGTCCTACCCCACCTGAAAGAACCTTTTAGAGTCCGCTCAGGTATCCTTTCCTTCACCATTAACGCAAGTTTCGACGGCACGGTTGGCGCAGTAGTTGAGAGATCGACTGCTGCGCTACGTGTCGCGGATTCGATTCCCGCACGGAACAAATACCTGTATGATCTACAGATAGTTTTTTCAGGGTTGGGTCTTTGTGTATGTGAATATATGTGTTTGTAAATGCACCCATGATACAGGAATAATTACTAGAGTGGGGAAAGCTGTATTTTTTTATTTAATAAATTTTTGATGAGATTTAAATATTATTCAGTACATATTTCTTCACCATTTTTTTTATTTGATATGTGGCAATCTAGCTGATGTATCACCTGATGGTAAAAGATTACTGTCGCCCATGGACACCCGTAACACCAGAGGAGATACAAGTGCGTTGTCGGCTTATTAACAAGGAGTACGCTCTTTTCTCTTGATGGTTTGAAGGTCATATTGGTCCGGTTAATTTATAAATTAATTGTTGTTATACAAGTAAAATAAACAGCTATTGTATGATATTAATCATGGCTGCTAAAAGTGAGATCTTGGGTTTGTTTTCCAAGTTGAACTAAGTGTTATTAGGTTTCGTTAAGACACAGGCGGTGCTTAACGGTGAAATACAATAGATTTTCTATTTAGTTTAGTTAAGGAGCAGTTTGAAGTTCGGAATTGTGCCTTGTACAATGAGGGTTTAATAAAATTTAATAACAGTATCTTTCACAAACTCCCGGAGAAACACAGACATCATACTCTATGTGTTGACTGGAATATATATTTGTTAAATAATATATAAAGTCTGTACAAAGAAGTACAGGGTGTATCCTACTAATCCTACTTAATATTATAAATGTGAAAGTTTGTGAGGATTGATTGATGGATATTTGTTACTCAATCATGCAAGAATGGATGAATTTATCTAGATGAAATTAGGCACAGAGATAGGTTATAGTCTGGAATAGCACATAGGCTGCTTTTTATCCTGGAAAAATGTACAGGTTCATAAAAAAAAGCAGGCACTGCCGCGGGCGGGAGCTAGTAAATAATATACTTGAGCATTCTTTCCTGACCTAAGATCGTTTAGCTAGAGTGCAATATAAATCTACCTACAATTAAGTGTTACTGGTTTTTTTTTTTTTTTCTTCATTTCAGACGTTTGACAACTACAGATAATTTTCGAACAGACTTTTTAAGCTGATATGCTGAATATGAAATGGCAAAATATTGTCAAAGTCACATAAGTCTAGATTTAGACGAAATAATACCTTTGGACTAGTTAAAATCATAAATAATTTTTTTGGAAGCTATTACACCTTTAAATTAAGTACGTAAGTACCTATAAATTAGAAAAACACTGGACTAAACAATTTTATCAGCACTATATACTTGATATTACCTAATTCTGGCTGAAATTGGAATAAACTCTGCTTTTGAGGATAATACCATAATAATTATTTGATATTAAATGTGATTCTATACTTGGAGTATATTAACAATATTTTAAGATTGTTTTAAAACTGTCTATTGTTGTATTTTCATTTCATAGTTTTGTAACATCTACCGTACTATAAGAAAAAGTTCGTAAACATACCGCCGATAATCCTTTGTTTCGACTGAAAGTATCTTTCTTTTCAATGCCACTCATTTTGTATGTGATAACAACAATAATAAGGCACTAAATTTATACACTATTCCATGAATTTAATTTAAATAAACAATAAAAATATAAATATTAAAAACGATGCCTCACTCTTCTGTGAATGAAATGACACTGACAATCACCTGACAATTATATACTATCAACGCACCGGTTTTAAGTTTTACGTTGGTCAATGACATTCTTATCAAAAAATGTTGCCATAAAATAAAGTTTACACCAATGTAGTAAATTTAATTCATAGATTTTAAGTTTCTACGGTGAAGTTCTATGAAGAAAAATTACCTCTACTATTTCGTCTTATTTGTCCTCCGTCACTGTTGCTACAATAACAAACTAGACTAAACTAGATATATTAATATTTTTATGGAAGCTTTACCCACAATTCTGCTAGAGAGCTATGTGTAAAGCTCCTTTAAATATATTAAATAAACCTTTTTGCTTTTGAAACTGAGTTGATGAGATAATAAAATGGCAAGGAACGTAACAAGTATACCTTACAAAAATATACAATCATTTCATTAATGTCTCACTCCTGGGCACGCCTCTTTATAGATAGCAAGATCCGAAGAAAAACTTTACGATGCATTTTTGGTTCCTTTATTATAAATTTAGTATTTGAAAATAGTAGTTGATATCATTCTTATTTAATATTATGAGGAAAAAATTTAATGGCTTAAACTTAAAAACAATAATAACTATAGGTATTTCAATGATTTCAACAAGTTATCTTTGAACCGATTAAATAGCATATGTGTAATCATGGTAAAAATAACAACATTTTGACGAAACAGGTATAAACAAAACGTTAGTTCGAGATAAATACCCAGCCAATTACTGCGAATTCCTTTCGACATACATCAAACACATCTACGCATTCAATACGTTAATAAATCGGCCAAGAGCGAGTCAGCATCGCTTTGACGTGTTCCTTACACTTTTCATACATACATTGATAAATTATTTTTGTTCCACGTCTACAGGCATAACATAAAAGCAGCCTTGCTGGCAGTCTACTCGGGCTTACTGAGATTTGGGTTCTGCAAGCTATGTTCCTTATAACCAGTTAGCCGGTTCGTCTCCGCGTAATTTTGTTTTCTGTCTCAAAGTTTTAGTAAATAGTATTCCATTCCATGGTTTTTGCACCACTTGAATCTACATCTAGAAACTCTTTCTATCTTGACAAACTCGAGGTTGAGTCGATTGATTGATACAATTTATCATCAAAATATATACACGAATTTAATAGAACTAGCGACCTACCCCGGCCTTCGCATGGGTAGCAGAGCATATACGCCTTAATTTTTTTCTCTCATAGTGTCGTTTCCACCTGTTACTTCGAGTATTTATTCGGCGCACACCAGTAAAGCTCCAAGTCGGCATGATTTTTCCGATATCTTCAACTATCATCGTCATATTTCAGCTAATTTACACAAACCTTAACGAATTATACACCTAAACCTTCCTCATGAATCACTCTGTCTATTGGTGAAAACCGCATGAAATCTGTTCAGTAGTTTTCGAGTTTATCGCGAACAGACAGACAGACGTGGCGGGGGACTTTGTTTTATAATTTGTCGTGATACCTGTGACAGTCGTTGTGGGTCAGCAGTCCAGAAAGTCTGTCAACCGGGCTAACCTTGGAGTATCAGTCTTCCCGTAATTGTGAGGTGGAGGTCCAATGGATGTCACTCCGTGTAAAATACTGATATTTAGCCGAATCTGGCCGACCTCAACAAAGTTGGGAAGAGGCTAGTCAAATTATGATACGTGTATATTTTCTGTAAAACGACGAGGCATCGGTTGAGGATCGCTTTGATATTTTAGTAAGACTGTATGACAGAAACTGTTAATTAAAATTCGGTTCGGTAAAACATTTTTGGTTGGGATTTTAAGAGATAGAATGGCAATAATACTAACACTGTTTTCATTTTACGGTACGGTACCCTGAAAGGGGTAGTCGGGTGCATCTGTGGGGTGGTGCATCTATAGAGTATAATTATCGTTCTATTTAGGTACCAGTTTATCGATTTCTGTCTAGCCTACCTGGCCACCCAACTCCTACGTGGGTAGGGGTCGGGTGGGCTTGCAGGCTCGGCCCGGGGACCAGTCTGTCTTTGCGCTTGTAGCGGGTTGGACGCACACCGTTTTCCTCACATTATCGATTAAAAGCAGAGAGTACAAGTTCCACACAAATTGTGCTACGTTATCTGGGCTACGACTCAGGTGATTATTACCTATTTCCCTTATGTGGCTGGCATTTTTTGTTTCGTCCTCTGTTAACCTAAAGCCACCTCCACACTATTGTATTGTACGATCGCAATGCCTGCGTAAAGGGCGCGGCGATCTGCGCGGCGCAGCCGTTGTGTGAACGCGAGTTTGGCTGTTTTTGTGTTTATTTTTCGTTGCGTTTTCTTAAAGGTGCGTGGTGTGGTGCGATCTTTGACGCAAATTACGCGAATAATTATTAAAATTGCAACCAATGCTACTTATATAGTGATAAATATACTTCACGATGCTCTAATAAATAGGTCAACAGATTTTAATAACAGTATCTTCTACAAACATTTAGATAAATTAAGTATCCCAAATCTACCTATAATATGTAATGACTGATATTGCTAACTATTTTTCCAAGTAAATAACTAATTTTATTATTAGACATGAATATTCTTGGGTCTCGGTCTGACTGGCAATCAAAAATGCATGTGATTATAGTTATGTGAACGCTATGCGTTTTTTTTTAATCAAGGCCTACTGCGGTGCTGGCAACCACTTTTCATTCTGGTTTTTGTTTCATTTCCATAAATCGTATCTTCATTTGGTTTCAGATTTTAATTCCGTCACCATGTCTAAGCTGGCCAAGGAACCAGTGAAGAAAGAACCCACCACTCCCGAGGAAGCCCATCAGGAAATGTTGGATAAAATTAAAGATGCCGAGGAGTTGGTAGAAATCTTGACTAACCCTGAAGAATGGAAGAAAGTATTCCAGGGAAAATGCAAACTGTTGTTGGATAAATAAACAACAACTCAGTGTTGGTCGTCAGTAAAAATTAGTATATTTACAAAATTATTAAAAACTTTCAATAAAATGATGGCAACATTAAAATTTAAGAAATAATTTATCCGGCTGTATTTATGGAAATGGAAATTGATATCCGAAGCACGTTTATGACCTTGTTGGATAGAAGGGATAGAATAAGCCTTAACTGGAAATAATATTTTTTTTAAATTTTAATAAGTCACAGAGTATTTAGTAGTTTTTAAAATTTTGTAAACTTTGATTATATTAATTTAAAAATATTATAGTAGTTTACGACGACTGATTTATGCTTTTAAAAATGGAAATAAAAACATCGCCAAAATGTACCCATCTACTGTTTTATTTTGGTGTAGAAAAATAAAATAATAATAATTCTATTCTAATGTCCTATCGCTGTGCCTCTTCTCAGAATGAGAAGGATTAGGCCTTAGTCCACCACGATAGCCTGGTGCGGTTTAGCGTACTATGCATACAATCGAGAACTGAATATAGCCCTTTAATATATTCAGGTTTCCTTACGATGTTTCTTCACCGTTATAATTTTTATCCGCACGTCATAAATTCGGAAATTCAGAGGGATGCGGGTGGGTTTCAATTCAGATGGGGCCTGCATGAAGCAAGCGGTTAATCACTAAACTATCACTTGTAGTTTAGCAACAGATAAATCTACTAGGAATTTCCTTTCAAATCTTTTAGGTGTTCCAACCATTGTATGTGATCCATAGGAAGATTTGAGAAGCTTGGATGTGGCTAGTTCATGACTTTTAGGTGCCTATATAGGTAATTTTTTACAAAAAAATCTTCTCCATGTAAACTTAGTAACGATGAAGTGATCACGCTCACGAACATCTGCGACCTTATGCAGCTTTACTTATGGTGCAGGGTGTGCAGTGCACACGGGCGCAGGGTCTCAGAGGGCGTCGAGCGCCACTCGCGGGACTTAGAAAATTGCGCATTGTTGTAATTTAGAAAATAAACTGTTTGGGTTCGTAATCCACGCGGGCGAAGCCACAGGCGGAAGCTAGGCATTTATAATTGCACCATTTGCTACCCAATTTTGATGACATTTTGATTGCGTGCCTACTAGAGATCGCCAGAGTATTTTTTGCACCCGGACGGCTAGAGGCGTCCCTGCTCTATAATTGAGGATGTGTTGCCGACCTAAGACGAAAGCTATTTGCCTTGTGTTCCGATAATTTCCCTATCTGTCCCGATACTGCATTCGGAACTCAAGTACGGTTACACAATGATAGAGGGGATAGAAAGGATTCTATATTCCACTGACCAGCTGGATTGTGGTCCTGGCAGCCGGGCCTTTAAAACTAAATTCGGTTTCACCAGCCACATTCACACTCGTCATCAAAATAAGTCATAGAGGACATCATATGTGCGAGTATGTGCGCACAGTCAGCATCAAAAATATATATACACGTAGTGAAATTCAAACGCTTATTCTTGGAAAACTATCGGTAAAATCATAAAATTTAAATGACTATTTAGTTTTATGTATCCGCATACTATTTCCTCTAAAAATCGCTTTTGAATACATATTAACATTTTCTTGATGCTGAGTGTACATTCCTTCATTCCATGTAACAATTAAATGGAATTATATTATATGAAATGAATGAGACGAAAGGGAACCATACGATGACTTTTGATAGTTTGTAACTTTTTTCATGTCGTGGGTTTGTTTCCCGCTCGGAAAATATTTGTAAAGCATATATAGTTGTCTTGATTTGGTTACATAAGAAAATTCTGTCCGCCACAAGGACCAACAAACAGAGTATTTCTTTTTTGCTTTTAAAAGGAATGATTAATTAGCTACATAACATAACATAACATAGCATCACGCCTGTATTCCCCGAAGGGTTCGACAGAGGTGTAAACTGTGCATCCGTGTGGCTTTTTTTTTTTTTTTTTTTTTATGTCATAGGCGGCAAACGAGCAGACGGATCGCCTGATGGTAAGCGATTAACGTCGCCCATGGACACCCGCAACACCGGAGGAGTCACAAGTGCGTTGCATTGTGGCTACTGAGAATTTCCACAGAAAATCCTAATAACACTGCCGGACCCGAGAATCGAACCCAGGACCTCACGCTCAGCAGTCGCGCTTGCGACCACTAGACCAATGAGGGGGTCATTGATCATTGATGGCATTAATTACCGACTTATAATTTAGAATAGCATGTTTATTTGACAGAAACTGTTAGGTACTTATAAATATATTTTTCACATAATCAGGGAGCGGGTCTCAATCTATGTTTATGTGACATGTGTATATATTTGTAAACTATACGTAGGTACTTTACTGGCAACGCTGTAGATATAAAAGTAACACTGAATGGAAGAAGACATATTGTGCTGATTCCAAATAAAATGGGTTGTGATGATGATGTATCCGAAATCGTACATTACATGGACTATAACATAACATAGATTTACCGAGATATCTTAGATATCATCTTCTAAGATCTTATAAGATATCTCTTGGGATTGAGCCGTCCCATCACATATCAGTGCTGTGATGAGGCTCGGAGTTAAAAGTGCCCACGGCCGCATTATTTCATAGTTAATGTGGATGAAGCGAGCTTACTTCGGTTTACAAGAAGACATTTTAAACTCCGGGCAGCTTCTGAGAATTTCGTCACATATAACCCAATTCCTAAGACTTTCATTAACCTAGGAATCGGAAATAAAGACCTCGCAGTCTGCAGTAACGCTTGCCTAGGAGCGTCTCGTCGTAAATTCGCCTTGATATAATATAGTAATTTTGGTCCTTACGCCCGTAAGGATCAACATTTGCGAGCTAATAAATGATAACTACTAGATGGCATTAGTTGCACGATCAAAAACACATTGAACACATTATCCATATTATTAGATATTTTGTTAAAAATAATAATCTAACCTAAAATTAAATATGTTGAAAACGGCTTGAAAATAAAAGCATGCTCAAAAGCCTCGTACCCATACTAATATAATTAGAGAAGGCAGATGGGCAACATTGTACTAAATGTAGTTGGACGTAAAAGTACGTATATTAAAAAGGACCAATGAGAGACATCCACCCTAGACGGTAGTATTGATCGTGGTTTTGTATACCCCCCCCCCCCCAGATCCCTCCCCCTCAACTGTCCAGCGACCATTCTACCTTTGTGGATATTGAGAGTTACACATATATCTAATAATCTTTTTATTGTTTTAAGGAAAGAAAGTATCGTTTACCAAGAGGTTAATGTAAATCCTATATTGTGATTGATACTTTTGTTTAGAGATTTAAGCTAAGGTAAGCTATTAATAGTTACTTTATCTTACAAAATAGATATTTCTTGTAGTAAACATACAAGATGTAACTTAGGGATTATAAACTAGCTTTCTGCTAAATGCAAAGCGGCAGATAAGCCGACGAATAGCTTAATATCCTGGGAATACATTTGACTAAAGGTTTAATCGTCGAATTCGTTTGGCGGTTTTCTCAAAACGTACCCGCTTATATTTTATAGTCGCCGAAGACGGCGATGTTTTTGATTGTTTTTGTTTACGCCGGTTACCGGTATCATTATATCATGAGATACATTCCTGCTGAGCATATGGTCCTGAGTTTAATACCCAGGCAGGTCAGTGTTATTGGGATTTTCATTTGTTCGTCGGGAGTTTGGAATTTGTGCTTCGTAGACGAAATTAGACTTAATAAAAGGTTCAGTGATAGGTATGTCTGTATATAAATACAACTCCGCTTAACTCATCGGATAATACAGGCGTGATGCTATATATTATACTGAAAACGCTCTTGCGAAAATTAGGCTACCATTTTAAACATGCCGTGGGTTACGGTTAGAGCAGTGTTTAAGCGATAAGGTTTCTGCGTTACGTCTCCCCAGGTTCGAATTCCACACGCAACAAATATTTGAAAGATCTAAGGACAGTTTCTGGTCTGTGTGTGCATGTGAGATGTATGTTTAGCGGGCAGCTGGCTCTAGGTAGAAGGAAGGCCATGTGTTTCACCTTTAATCTCTTTCTGTCTCCCATACATTTAATCCTGTAGTAACATATTGGGTTGCAAGGAAAGAGCTTCCACGTGCCGGGACGACAGAAGAAGCAATAAATTTATTTAAATAATCAATATATTAATGCCTCCTTGACCAATTTACTCCCATAAGCAAAAACTGGGTACCTAGGACAATTTATAAATCGTATCTTCATTTCATTTCAGATAGTGTAGCCATGCATAAAAATAAGAAACCGAACGAAACCATATCATACGAAGATTACGAGAAGCTAAAAAAAGCATTGCTGAATTATGATCGCATGAAAACGACAGTTGAAGAAGAACAGGCGGAAGAAACAGAGATCACTGATGAAATAGATAAAACTAGAGTAGAAATGAAAAGTGGGAACACTGAGAGCCAAGCTCTCCTCACTACCATCGCAAGAGACATACAGCTCCATGATGAAGATGTACGTATCATAGAAAAAAAGAAAAGAAGTATGAAGGAGAAGGCGCGAATGACAAGAAAAAGATATCGTTATGATCCTAAAGCTATATTAAATAGTTTAAGTAGATTTATTTATCATTCTCCAATATGTCATGAGAGAAAAGAAAAGTATATTGAAGAAACTAAAGTTCTTCATCTAAAGCCTAAAGAGTGAAGTAGGTATTTCTCACTCTCGGGTCTTAATATTACTTGCGTAAGGTTCATCATATTCAACAATCATCTGTTTTATAGTTGCTATGGAAAATCGGAAATTAATTCCTAGCCTTTTTAGACCTTCAGGACGACGAAAATATCCCTTTATAGAAATCTGTTATATGTTATATAGCATTTTGTTTAAATCATTTCGAACAACAAACTCTTTTTGTTGTATAAATACAGGTCTTCGTATACTCCATTATTAATTAGCCAGTGATGATCCTCATCATAGGTAGTGTTTAACGTGTGTGAGTTATTACGAATTCTATTAATAATACATAAGTTGAAACCATGGTACAGTCGGCGACAGTACTAGACGAAATGTTTTTAATATTGAATTTTCAAATTATATATTTTTTGTTTGTAGTCTAAGTCGATAAAGTTACGTTATATTTTTTTATTAAACTGTTTACAATAATCAGCTACTTTTGTCGCTGATTGTACCTATGGCCTGTTAAATAGACTAAGTTGATTGGTTGTAAGATAACCTTCCTTTAAGTAAAACTATCTCAGTATAAGGAAATATTGAACCCATACTAGTATGTGGGAATTAAACGGTTACAAATGTGATTTATGAATGTAAATTATTGTATGTAGATAACTTATTAATTATGTAGATAAAGAATTGATTTATTAGATATTAAATTTTGTAAGCCCCTCCTAGATATGTGTTCAAGGTAGGTAGGTATATGAACGAAACGTTTGGAAATTTATTATAAAACTGTTAAAATTGTCCTCATGTTTGCCAAAGAACTGCTCAATTTATTTGTTTGCTCCAATTGTATTTCGAAACAAAATATGAATGAAAGATGCACAAAAAACGAATGAAATTGAATGAACTTATATTTACACAATTCAGGATTACAGCACAGTAAACATATAAATACGTTTACTGCTATTATTATAATAAGTTTACTGTTTTCGGTATGGTCAGACTCTGACCACACTCACTAGTTAAGTATACATACGCGATTGCAGGTCCGACGATAAATCAAATTATGTTAGCTTCAAAGGTTAATATCATTTACCTAGTAACTAATTTATGTTTTTTAATAAACTAGTCCTCAATGCGGTATATTTCGTGGTATGGTACCTAGATATTTACCATACTGCTAACTTTGCATTGAGGTACACATTTTGTATACCTATATATGTAATTATACTAGATAGTTATCTAATAAATTAATAAATGTGTCTTTTTAATGTAGTTTTATTTCTCCCCATATATTTGTACAATTTTAGACTTCCAGTTGTAGACCTCCACTGAATATCATAAGTATCTGCTACCTATAATTAACCAGTTAAGTTTATGCTCAGGGGTGGCAGACAAAGTACAGGAGGAGATAGCTGGAAAAGTAGATAATTCAGTTCTTCAAAAATATCTAGGAAAATATATTGTAGTTTATGAAATCGATGGAGGTAATAATCTATACTTATAGTACTTGTGCCTTTTGTACGCAAGGGGCGATAGGACCAATATTTTAGTTACACCAACCACTACTAGATGGCGTTAATAACAAAACCAGAAAGGGTAATTTTTATCAACTTTTATCGTATTCCAGTTTCGTAAATTTTTACTGATTTTAATTATAACAAAATTCAGAATACATAACATAAATTACGAATTAACAGAAAACACTAGACACCAAAAAAAATGAAGAAAAAGGGCAACACTATACCTATCTCTGTCACACACATAGCCCCGCCCAGGAACGCTAGATTATTGATCGCATCTGTATCTATCTAGAATACTAGAATGCCTTATTTCACAGCCGCCCCTAGTCTTGTTTGTGCATTACGCGAGTTAGACGTGTTGTCTTTTATACTTCAGAAAAAAATAAGTAAACAATAATAAATTTAGAAAGGTGTGATTGATAAATTATATTATTACAGTAAAACCAGTTATATCGTGAATAAGCTCGAAGATTCAGGTAAATATACTTAATTAGTTATACTTTTATGATAATTAAATCGTAGTTAGTATACGAAATGTGTACAGAATGTTGTTCTATATAAAATATTAAATAATGTACCTACTTTATTACACACACACAAAGTATCACGCGTGTTCTCTAAGAGATAGGCAGAAGAACCTCATTGATAATACAATATTTTAAAATTTTATATTGTTACACTTTCACTCTGAGCTGTAACTGCGATTTTTCTAAAAGAAAAACGCAATCACTTGCTGACCTGGAAGTTGAGCTTGGGACCTCACGCTCAGCAACCCTGCTTGCGACTAATGAGGCAGTCATTTTATTATTTACTAGCTTTTGCCCGCGACTTCGTTCGCGTGGAATTTAGAATCTGATATTTTCCTTCGGTAAAATGGAGCCTATATTTTAAGTTAGACCTCTAGCAATACATCGGTGAATACTGCATTCAATTCCATGCAGTAGTTTTCGCTTGATGCGTGAACAAACTTACAGACAGACAGACAACAATTCTAAAAAAATGTTGTCTTGGCTTCTGTTGCTCTTATAAACACCCCCCATATTAGTTTTTCTCCAATATCTATAATGTACAGACATCGGCCTGTTATAATTTTATTATATGTATAGAATATGAGGCTATTTCGCATGCAACTAGATGGTAAGAATGGTGCACCTTGTGGCTATGTTGCGCGAAATTTTTAGGTGCTATTAATGATATTGTTTTAAATTGATTAATATTTTAAGTTCCATTTCCTTTTAATGCTAGCGTTACTATACAAAGCCATCTTGTTATATTTTTCGTGTACATAAAAGTACTGTGCCTTACTCTAGAATTGGTCCTTTATCACTGTAGAATCATATGTATGTAAGGGATTCAAATATCTTCCGTGCTATGATCGAACACGCAACAAGCAACACGTAACGCATAATGCTGTAACATCGAACGTGATATAGTAGTGTTGTTGTGGTTGTGTTGTATCACGCAGACAGACGCTAATCGATATTGCGCCGAATGTATCACGATCATACTCGTAGGTACTCGATGTACATATAGGCGACTCTATTAGGGCTGTGGCTACGTGTAACGTAAAACAGGGTAGTTTGGGAAACACTAACATTTACATATAATAGTATCACTCCTGTATTCCCCGAAGGGTTAGGCAGAGGTGTACTACCGTCAACTTCGGACTGCTACTGTTAAGTTTCTAATAGAAAAATCCAATAATTACCTTCCCTGACCTCGGGCTCTAACCCAGGACCTCAAGCTTAGCACCCGTGCTTGCGAGCAAATAAAATACATTAAATCAATAATCCTACTATTATTTAATAGTATTTCATTGATGTATTTTGTCTACGTATGGTATTTTGAGTGTGTAATGTGTAGTACATTCTACACACTAATGAAATCTTCACTATTATAAATGCAAAAGTAACTCTGTCTGTATATTTGTGACGTCATGACGACTAAACCACGGCAAGGTTGGCGCAATAGTTGAGAGATGGACTGCTGCGTTACGTATCACGGGTTCGATTGCCGCACAGAACAAATGTTTGTTTGATCTACAGATAGTTGTTTCGGTAGTGGGTGTTTGTGTTTGTAAATGCACCCACGATACAGGAATCATTACTAGTAGGGGGCAACGTTTAAAAAAAAAACACCGATTCGATCGTAATGAAATTTTACGAAGAGGTAGACCAGGACATGGAAATGACGTACGCTTATTGCATAATTAAAATACTAATAACATAACAGAATTACTAATCAGATAATAAAAACAAAAATTCAAGCAGACGAAGTCGCGGGGAACAGCTAGTACAGTCTGTGCCCTACATTACCTGACTCCCATAGACATTATAGTATGATAAATTCTAGGGGGTCAGGTAATGTAAGGCACCGACTGTACTATATAAATAGACAACGTTTTGTAAATATAATAATAAGTATATAGAAATATTATACATTAATCTGTTCTATTAATTGTTGTTTCAGTTATTGTCCTGTGAAAGCATGCACGCTTACTAATTTTGCATCGTCTGCAGAGCCTCACATAAGTACATAATCTGAGGAACAGATTCGCTACAATGCAGGTGCGCCCGGCGTTAACTACAGAACAGAGAGCCGATATAGAGCGTCTCAAACGTGTACTTACTTCTGGAGATAGCGAACGAAAATTCTGTATTCAAAACGGAATTCTAGATCATCGAACAGTATTAATGGTCGAGATTATACCGAACAGAATCAATGATCTTAAAGTAACAGCAGACAGAATTGAGAAACTAAAAGATTTCTTGCGACAGATTCGTGCTGCTGAGTTTATTTCTTACGATGAAAAAGAAAAGGATTGCAATGAGATAAATGAAACTATTATTAAACTCGAAACTGAAAACAATGCAGAGCTAAAGGCGGAGGATGAAAGGCTAGAACAACTGTTGGTTGATCTGTGCCTGAAAAAGGGTCAAGATTTTAAATTGCCCGACGGATATTAAGAATCGCAAAAGAAATAATGATATTTCTGATGATAAAACATTTCTTCAATATAACAAAACATATCCGGAACTATAATTTACATCAGCTCTTACAATGTACGAACGAAGAACTTTAGTAAAAGTAAGTTTAATTCTGCAAAAATAACTCATATCAAGACGGGGCATAATGGCTATAAAAATAAAAATGAAGAAGGAATTTGAAGAGCTTCTATAGGCCCATAATAAAAAATATAACTTGGACTTGGAAAATGTACAATTTAGAACCCCAAACACAAAATTATTATAGAAGTGAGTTATTTGAAAATGTATAAAGTAATAATATGATTATATAAATTACGTAAGTCCAAATGCCGGCCAAATTTTAAAAGAAGGGTTTTAAGTAGGTATAGGCTTTATTGCATGTCAAATGTGAAACGTGGACTTTTAATATACATATATGTATACTATAATAACAGGAAAGGGCCAAAGACTGAGCCTTGGGGAACGCTCATAGACCCCCCAGATGTAACATTATATACGTACTCTTTATTGCCGTGTAACAGTTATTGTTTATTCCGCTTCTATTATAATGTAGTAGGACTTTGACCGAGTTTAGCACCTCTCTACTAAACCGCATCCAGTAGTATATTAGGTTGTAGTGAGCAACGCAGTCAAAAGCCTTGGTCAATTCCAAATAGTATTCATGTAAGTCTTCGGACTTCTGAGTCCAGAATGTTGTAAATACTTTTCTCTTTCGTCGATAATATATAATAATAAATGATTGACTAGGTATACAGGGGATGTCGAAGCAGACTGATTAATCACGAAAATATAAGTTAGTCTGGAACAACTAAGGTGTCCAAATAAAGTGAACCATTTATAGTACTGTGTCTTCGACACAGTACAAGTATACAAGTATGGAACAATTGGTGACGTAATCGTAGGAACCATTACAGTAGAATCGATTATAATAATTATTATGTTTATAACATAAAAATAAATCTTGTTCCGTAGAAAAAGAAAATTAAAATATATACTACATAAAACAAAACACAAACTCGTAGTTATCAAAGGTAACAGTCCCGGATTCATCTATAAAACCGTCTGCACTTTAAAAAATGTGTCAATATGCTATAATATTACAACATTAAAACAGAACCTTTGTCAACGGAATAAGGTTCATTTTTCATAGGTACATATTCAATGTCTATTTATTCACAAGTACCTATATGTTTTATTAACAATACGCCATAAAATAAAAAAAAAATAGCATAAGGTTTCACATTCACAATTTTTCTCTTTCTGTTCAAATAACTGTCACATGAAAAGTATTAGTATTTAAGTATGTACCGTATTATAATTATCTCTATAAATGTCATATTTTGTAATATTTGGATTGATGTAAATTAAAATTGTGTAATATTAAAATGGTCTTATTTACTTACCCTTTAAGTAGAGGAGAAGGCTCTAAGTTTGGTGGTCGCTATATGTTGTCTTTTTGCTCGTAGAAAGTTTCTGCTACCTATCCACTTCACATGGTCCTTTTGACCCCTTTCATGATCAAGGATGTATTATGTAGGTAGTTACATATTACAGCCATATCAAGAAGTTTAAAAATTGTAACCTGTGAAAGAAAAAAATATCTTTACTTATACTGATGGATGCAAGTGGCGGAATGTCGTTCCATGTGGTGGTCTAAGGGGGAGGCCTTCGTTCAGCAGCGTACGTCTTCTGGCTGATGATGATGATGGTGATGATATGTGTGGAACCGATAAACTAGACATAATATTATAATAAAGTTTCTACTTCAATGTCCTTTCACCTGCCCTATGCGATTGAGAGATGGTGAAAAAATATCTACCAAATGTTTTATATATAGATACTTAAAGTTTAAGATCGTGATTGATGAAGAATAGTATAAAACTCTTATACGTGATTTTATATGTAGTATACCGCCATCGCCTGCTTCTAAATTACATATAGTTTTAAATAGGTACTCACGTGTCTTATAAGTTTAATTGAAAATCAGTTGTACTTCTTCCTTACACCAAACTTAATGTGAAGAGATGTTTAGCCAGAATTTCCACCATTCACAATTCTTAGAAAATACAAAACAAAAACTCAATTAAAAAATATAAAGTTTCCGTAGTTACACTCTGGGCAGAAAAGTATTCACTCTGTAAATTATTATGATAATTGAAGGTATTTAAAAAAAGAATGATGTTTTGTCCGTGTCGGTCAAATGCTTCGAGCGACATCTATATTTTTCTATCAAGAACCGCAAGCAAACTTTAGACACGGTGGTACGCAGGAACACTAGCTTGATAGTTTAACCTAGTACTACTAGATGGCGTTGTTAAGAACGTGACGAAAAGTTTCCAACTTTGTGCTAGTACTGAGTTTTTATAATTTCTATTTTCTTTCTTGTATTTAGCTTATAAAGTACTTATAGAATTATACAGGTTGTTATTTATTAAAACCTTTTTTTTTTTTCAGATAATATTTGTTTTCATTTGTTGTTGTTTTGTTTTACAATTGATTTTTGAATCACTCTAGTTGTCTTGTAAGTTGTAATTTTGAAGTGGCTCAGACTTATGAGCGAGTAGTTAGTGAGTTCGAATTCAGACGAACACATTCTAATTCGTCCGATTTTTTACTATCGAAATTATGTAGTTGCGATTTATTAATATCATATCAGCTTATGTATACCTACCTATGTATATTTTATTTCCGCAGAGCAGGCCTGGTCATAGTAAGAAATGTAAGAAGGAATGCACCAGGTAGGTGTGTTAGGACCAATAAATAACGTTTTAATACGTACTCAATATTTTTATTAATATTATGCTCACAATCTAAGTACAGTGTAATTAGCTACCGAATAAATTAACTCTCTGATAATTTCTATCGAGTTAGAACAATCATCGATTTTTTTTTATAATTCGATTAAATTCTCTAGAACATGCGCCGTAAAAAACGAAAAAAAAAAAATCTTAAACGATGTATACAATTATACAATTTCTTTTGTCAGATAAATTATTGTAAATTACATTTTATTATACGTAAAATAATAATAGTATAAAAGTGACTATTTTTTTTTACATCGATAAGTGAAGGCCTTAATACACACTTAATATTATTAGTAGGTAAATATAATTACATAATTATAATTTTATACATTAATATTTACATGAAAATCTATATACACCGAAAACACTAACAGATCATAATAAAAATATAAAAACATACCCACAGGTAAAATTAAAAGTATAAGTACATTTTTTTATTATAATAATTATAATACAAACTAATGGTAAACATCACATTATAATAGTAAATAGTACCTATGTTTTTTTTAGTATTTGATTCTTCTATTTTTGAACAGCAATAATAACAAGAATTGAAAAAAAAAAAAAAAAAAATTGTACATAATTAAATATTGTACTGATTTAAGGAATAGAGTGAAGAGAAGTGGCCCACTAAAGCTTTAATAAATTTTGAACCATGTATTGAAGTAGTTTTAGTCCATTTTGATTGACCATTAACATTCAGCAAAGCATTATACAATGTTGTATCTCTGCGGATAGCAAACACGTTGTTTATTTCTATAGGTAGATCTTCTGGCTGAAGTGGACCAAATTTGTATATTTATAATTAAATTATTACGTATAAATGATGCAATAGAACAAAATAAGTATTTATAATCATTTTAATAGAGATTTGATTGCCAGCCTTCTCCATCCCATTGAGATAGAAAAAGACCAAAATGAGGGGCTTATTTTGGTCTTTTTGACATTATTTATCTACTGTTCAAAAATATTTGAAAAACAACAGCTATTTTGAAGTTGTAAAGCCTTGGCATAACATAAGAAAAATACAGATGCTTGCACTGTGTCAATTATGAATAAATTATTAATGATTAGTTTCAATACGCATTGGCCCGTGTTCTATTTTAACGTATGTACTGTCTAATTAGAAGATAGATAGGTACAAGTACAAGGTAACGAGATAAAGATGAAGTAGATATTTTAAATAGAGTTTTTCTTCAAATTATTTATTTTTAGAAAACTTCTACAGAAAACTTATTTTTTATCGGTTGGCCTATACCTGTCACTTTTTAGAACTGTACTTGCGTTAATTAATTAGACAGTAAAGACTGTCCAATAACTATGATTACATGTCAAAAGCCTGATAAGGATAATGATAAAGGTTAATTGATGTTTAATTGAAAATTCTTTTCAAGATTTTTGAAATGTAAATTCATCATTAATTGAAAACAATGGAGGTTTTCACTGTGGTCCTTGCGTACAGAAATAGACTTTTATTGAAATAACAAACCAATTTAGTAAGTTTTGAACAAAAACAAAATTATCTTGATACAAGTAATGCTTTGTTAGATTTTTGAGATACAATACTGGTTTCTTTTTTCTCTGCAAACATTTTAATTTAGAGTCATGGTACAGCTCTATGTTTGTATGTATCATTCAAATACGTGATTACACTTCGGTTCCTATCGAATAACGTAAATTTTAAGGTTGATCGATAGCATTTTAGGTCCTCGAAGCCCATAGTAAAGAATCCTTAAGTGACGATAGTAAGGTATTATCGTCACACTTGTTCAACATACTTAGATGCATCCGGCAAGAGCTTCCACGAGAGACGAAACTGACTGGCTAATGTTTCTGCTAGGGCATGAGCGATTCTCATGTGATACCTTGTGGTGACTCGACAGAAGAAGCGTTGAATGCACTTAGGAAGTGAACCCTATTTTGAATCTTGCTGAACCGCTAATCTTTCCACTATGGTCTTTGCGTATTATTGAAGGAGCTCATAACTATTTGCTCGCGTACCTAAGCCTCCCAAACAGCCGGTTACCTCTTTTGGAGTTCCGTGAGTTAAGAGACACAGAGAAAGAGAGAAATTTTAATTATAATTTACGCACGATTTAGCACGGGCCTCTTCAATGGTTAGGATTTAGTCCACCACGCTGACGTGGTGTAGATTAGCGGACTATGCACACCATTAAGAACCTTATAGAAGGAGGTTATAGGATTCCAATTTCAATAATTTACAAATGATATCTGTTGTATCAGCCATGTCTTCAGGGTGCTTAAGATATAGTAGAACATCCAATGGTTTCCGAGGGTCCATTTCACGTGTTCGGAGGATAGCAACACTATGACCAAGGCTAAGTTCCGCGCACATAGTCCATAGCTTACGTGAGGCAGCACTAGGGCGAGGGCGGCAGCGAGTCGTCGCTCTCGAGGTACGTGACGTAGTTGTCCTCGGCGTGCGGCGCGCGCGGCGGCGGCAGGTTGGGGATGTCGTAGCCGTGCATCTGTAACCAGGCGACGTGCTGTTACACTGTTACATTACTCTGCTGTACTGTGTGGTTGAACACGGAACTAATATTTGTATGATCTAAAGATAGTTGTTCCCGCACCCGTATTACGTAAGAACAGTGTGGCAGTCGTTGTCGTTTATAATTATGCTATTATGTATGCGCTTATGTAAATATACATAAGCGAGAAAGGGATGCACTGTTTGTTAGTCGTTGTGACTATCAATTTTTTTTTACGTGATCAAGGGGCGGGTCTGTGCCTGTGTGAACTCAACAAAGGAAATATTACAAGTGGGGGCAAAGTTAAAAGAAAATCTGGCTTGGTGTGAAATTCTATTGGTATCAGAGATATACGACAAAATCAATGTCTGTATCTGTTATAAATGTACAAAGTTAATTATACCTATCAATCAGATAACATCGAAATAATGGTTGGTATGACAGATTGGAAACTTCGGAAAAACCCTATAATACCAAGTTTATACGAAGATTCGAATTATATTAAACTCGCATAGGAAAATTGAAACACCTAGCCATCTTCATATTATTGAACTTTAATGGACCTGATATATGAGTGTTGAAAACTTGTACAGAGAAAAAATTTGAGGTAGGCAGTAGGGACAAAAGCAGAGGATCTTTAACTGAGCGTTAGGGAAATATGCCTGTTAAGCGAAGTTAAGTAGGTATAATGGAAAGATGATCATTAATATATCAATCTGTCGAAATTACAAAATCCAGGCCATATCTTCTGCAGCTGCGATGTCACCTCCAGCGCCAGCGAGCCCGCTACCATCAGACTGCCAGTATGTGTACGCACCTGGTTGACGAGCTGCTGGAAGGCGGCGCTGTGCTGCGGCGCGCGGTCGAGGTCGGCGTGCAGCGCGAAGTCGGAGAGCGCCTTCCAGGGCGGCTGGTACGCCGTCACCTCCAGCGCCAGCGAGCCCGCTACCACAAGACTGCCAGTATGTGAACGCACCTGGTTGACGAGCTGCTGGAAGGCGGCGCTGTGCTGCGGCGCGCGGTCGAGGTCGGCGTGCAGCGCGAAGTCGGAGAGCGCTTTCCAGGGCGGCTGGTACGCCGTCACCTCCAGCGCCAGCGAGCCCGCTACCAGCAGACTGCCAGTATGTGAACGCACCTGGTTGACGAGCTGCTGGAAGGCGGCGCTGTGCTGCGGCGCGCGGTCGAGGTCGGCGTGCAGCGCGAAGTCGGAGAGCGCTTTCCAGGGCGGCTGGTACGCCGTCACCTCCAGCGCCAGCGAGCCCGCTACCAGCAGACTGCCAGTATGTGAACGCACCTGGTTGACGAGCTGCTGGAAGGCGGCGCTGTGCTGCGGCGCGCGGTCGAGGTCGGCGTGCAGCGCGAAGTCGGAGAGCGCCTTCCAGGGCGGCTGGTACGCCGTCACCTCCAGCGCCAGCGAGCCCGCCGCCTCGTGCCGCACGGGCGAGCCCGCTACCAGCGGCACGCCCATCGACATGTAGCCCAGGCGTCGGCCTTCCTGTGGCAAAGGATAACTTGGGACCTTCGACAAAAGAAACAGTTTGCTCTAGAAGTACCTATAAGCAATACTATGAAAGATTGAGACTATGTTTGAAATAGTTGAGGACCTATGATGACTATTGTGAGGCAATTCTCAGAAATAAATTCTCGTCTAAACAGCACCAAGTTTTTACTTGCGTGATTTTGGATATGGTCCAATGCCTAGAAGTATCCAACTAGGATAGACTAAATTGAATCTATAACACTCCCGGTTTCTGATAGACTGATCAACGCGAACCAGCCGAAAAATAAAAAGTAGTCAATGAAAATTTTAAAACAATTGACTGCGTTCCTCACGGTCAAATCACGAATAACATGATTGGTTGTTGAATATATTGTTGACTAGCTTCCGCGTACATTTTTCCAGGCTAAAAGTTACCTATGTGCTATTCCAGACTATAATCTATCTCTGTGCCAAATTTCATCCAGATCCGCCCAGTCGTTCTGGCGTGAAAGAGTAACAAAGATCCATCCATCCATCCATCAAGACTACAAACGGCTAAAGAAAGAAAGGAAGAAAGAGTCTATTAACTGGTAGAGCGTTACATCATTACATCCTTGAACCTTTAACCAGGTGCGTCTGATAGGCAATAGGAGAGCTTTCTATTACTAGAGAATTCATAACGACATCGGCGAAATGTGAGTGGCTGCCTTACTCTTCGGGGAATTCAGGCGTGATGCTATGTTATATGTCTCTTAACATTTTGACTAAGTATCAGGGTTCTAAAAAGCTAGCTACTTCAAATGTGATTGTTTATATTGTTAATTCCTTACATCGATAATGTACCCCACCTTTTCTTGCTGCATCTGCATCTTCAGCTGTATGGTCTTCTTCTTGTCCTTGCAGCGTTTGTTTTGGAACCAGACCCTGATGACCCTTGGGCTGAGTCCTGTCATCTCTACCAGTTGTTCCTTCATCAGCGCGTCGGGTCGAGGGTTGGCGGCGTAGCAGGTTCTATGGAGAAATAGATTATTTGGTTTCACTATTCACTATTCTGTACAAAGAGTAACACTCTTCGTCAACCAAATCTCACCTCAAAGTATGCAGCTGCTTCTCGTTGAGCACGGTGCGCACGCGCGTGGGCTTGCCGTCGGCAGCGGGCGTGGTGCGCGCGCGACCGCTCTTGTGTGAACCCGACTCGCTACCCGAATCTGTGGAGAAAAGGAAATTATATATCCGTGAGGTGGATTCCAGACTTGAGTTGGTTAGGACTTTGTACATCAGATGGCATGCGTTCCCTGCAAATTAAATTAGTCAAAGGTATTAATTATTTTAAGTTGGCTTTTGCAGGCTGTTTCAAAACGGCGGTATATGCTCACTTACACGAAATGAATAAAAAAAAAAAGAATACAAAAAGAATCTCGTGTTATAAAACGAACAAAAAGAATATCTAAGTACTTAAACATTTTATTTTTATACATTATTTCTGAACAAAGAGTAATGCACTATTGGAAAATAATAATTTATTAGTAATACTTTATAAACAGCTACCTACGCTGTACAATAGCCGTGACTTTAAATATTGATGTCCATCCCTAAATATCACATCAAACAAAATAATCTCAAATCTAACAAAGGGTCACTAATATTAAGGATTAGTGCCCCTGCCCACTCGATCCTCATTTGACACCTTTATAATCCTAGTGGTGATCCAATGACACCTTTTGTACATTTCTAATGAGATAATGATTTTAGCTCTAGGGTGGACAGTGTGAAGGGGCCTTAAAAATATTAAAAATTAATATTGGATGTACATAGCGACTACTACTCGCAACACGGCAAAAAGTAAAGCGCTATATATCGGAGTGAAGCTACGACACCAAATCCTCAATCGCACTATGAGAGTTTACAACGATTCTAACACATATACGAATGTCCGACGTCAATCGTTGGGCTTCGGCCCGCCAGGCTAACCACCTTGCCTGGTCGGAGGATCCTCCCTTTTCAATGGAGGAACACCATACCTCGTTCCTCCATATTGGATAACTGAGTTTGGAGTATTTATAACCACATTTTTGTAATATTTTTTGATCTACTACGTCCTCATTGGTCTAATGTTCGCAAACGCGATTGCTGAGAGTGAGTTTCTGGGATCGATTTCCGTGTCGGGTAGTGTTATTAGGTTTTCGCTTGCGCCCTGTTACGTGGGACTCAAGCATCGGCGAAATGTAGGTGTACACTAGTACACATCTGCCTAACCCTTCGGGGAATTCATGCGTGATGCTATGTTATGTTGTTTTTATTTATTAGTTTACCTTCTCTAGTCTAATAATTTTAGATCTGACAAAAAAGGCCCATCAAAGTGTTTTTAATTTATCAAGGATTAGAAAGAGTGTTTACAATATTATTAAGTTTAACCCACATTTTACAATATTATTATATTGTAATTGTATAAATATAATAAAAAAATAGGGTTGAGCTACACGTTTACTGAAGCATGCGTCCCGTCTTTAGGGACAGGTCCGCTCAAATCTGTCATGGCACTGGTACTTTCTTCCAAAGGCCAGTCCAGACATCGACCTACATTGTTCTTACACGTCTTCCATGTACTATGTCATAAACCATATTTTAAAAGAGTAACCATGGAGTTTCTTGCTGGTACTTCTCCATGGAATGACAATTTGAACCAACTAAACGATTTGTAAGTGCCTTTTAGGGCCCTACACGAATAAAAACAGTTTTTTGAGTTTGAGTTTATTAAGTCCCATGTGATATGGGGAGAGCCTTTACTAATAAACGTCATACCACTTTACTCGACCCGGGGATCGAACTAAGGGCCTCATACTCAGCAACCTTGTTTGCGACCACTAGACCAAAGGGGCAGTTAAACCATACATTTACTATCTCATAAACCAAACTAGGTTCGGTTTAAACACAATTTTTAATTATCCGATAAATTCCACAAGCAACAAACTCCGTTCGGCAATATCAAACGCGTCGGCGCCTTTGTCGGCGGACATCAAAGCGGTTATCAACAAATCACGGCATGATCGCGAAACGATTATCGATACTCGAATTTGTACTGATAATATCGATAAAGTTCTGGTAATCGCGTGTACGATAACTTAGATCTAATATTGGTCGATGTTAAGATTGTATACTAATGTTATGCGCTGGTTTCGTGCGCTATCGCTTTTTTCGTGTTTGCTGTATGATCTTTCAGGGGGCCGATTATTCTAGCACGTAAAATACGTATATCGTCACTTCAGAGTATCGTTTAGCTGCTGGCTTCTGACAAAATTTCCTTGACATACTCGCACACGGAAAATAGGTGTTTGGGCGTTAACGTTTCTTACATCGAAATCTTAACGAATTAATTTGATTTTGGTTCTCTATCGTTTTGTCAGATTATAATTTAGGTCGACACGTTTCTTTTTTTTTATATATATATATATATTTATAACAATACAAGTACATATACGGTTATTTTATATATATATATATATATTTAATGCGTTTTTAAATTACGCATTTTCAATTTTATTTTACGCATTTTGAGGGTTAATTATTTCTCAACCTATAAACAATATCAAAAAAACTAAAATGTGACGACCTAATTTTTACTTGTGTCTATAACATATAAAATAAATATCAGCAATATTAGCTCATGTTTAGTGGGGTAAAAACGTTAACGCATTTTGTATGAAAACTTTTAGCTAAACTATAGTCTTAAGTTCACCACATAAGTCAATTTTAGCGGTTTTGACATTTTGATACCATTCGCTAGAGAAAATCGGGTTAAATACAGTTTTTTACTAAAAAATAACGGTCCTATATTTAACAGATCTAATTTCAAGTGTACCTACACAAAGTAAGAAATGCTATTGTAATGGTGTCTATGTAAAATTATGCAGATTTTTCTCTCTCATGTAAAGTTTCTATTTTTGACTTACGTGGTGTTAGAACTTCAGCGACGATATGTATAACTAAACAATAAATTGTAATTCTGTCAAAATATATTTCTTTTATTCAGGAGCCTACATATAATCTTGTAAGGAACCTAATTTTTAAGCGATCATCGCCCATGAACGTCGTGAATTTTGTGATTTCCAATGCGTTTCAGACTTAATTAATACTAAAGTTGGAATGGCTTGTGTTCTGGTAAAATAAACCATAAATTTAATAACCATTTGTTGTTTGAGTTTATTATCAAATGATGTGTTAGACTGCAGACATTTTCTAGAAGAAATAAGTTAAATAATATAAGCTATAATTATGTTGCCGTATGCGACAAAATGACGCGAGAATTGAAATTTTTCATTATTGCATGGGTTTTGGCGTACTTTAGATATTTTGTTGTAAAAATAAAATAAATTATAAGACGTTTAGTATGCGACAAAATCACTTATGAAGTGAGAATTGCCCCCTCGGTTCTTATAATACGAAACTATTTCGTCATGGGGTTTTTTTTGGTGTCAAAGAGACGCCCGCGACGCTTTACATTTTCAGTTAGATTTCTAGTTACATTTTTTTTCTTGTCAATAAAGGCCTGCTTTGTACTTGTGTAAATAGTTGTGATATATATGGCAGGTGGCGCTTACTGGCGCCTCTTTCAAGGTTTTGGTTAGATTTGTTAATATAGTTTTTTATACCATACGAGTGGCGTCGGCGGCCGTTATAAGTTAGTAGTGATAACTGTGAATATTTAGATCCAATGTATCTACATTATCTTTTAGGGGACACTGTTCACTGGCTCCTTTCAACTACTTTATGTATTTATTTATATATATCTCGATTAATATTTGTAAGTCTTCCATTTAGATATATTAACAAAAATATAACAAATCAAAATATTAATAGTAGTTGTTTTAATAATGTATTTTATTAAGTAACATCTAACAATATAAACTCACCAGACATAGACCCCAGTTCGTGTGGATGATGCGAATTGTTGTTACTTAGAGTTGTGTTGTTGTTGCTTTCGGCGTTACCACTGGTGCCAGTGCTCGCGGTCGCGCTCTGAACAAATAAATTTCACTGTTTTTAGACAAATTCATAGCATGTTCGCTAGTAAATAACGACGGTGTTAAAGAAGCGACAGAAGCCTTACTATGGATTTAATTAAAGGATCAATAACTACACTAGAACCTATTTGTTATATTTAATAAAACAACTAGTTGTTCTGTAAAATTTACTTGGAAAGTAGTTTAATAATGAGCTACTTTTGTCTTTCATATCTCTTGCAGGAAAAATCGGCCGAGATTATTGATATTTGATGGATGTGAATTATAAAAAAAAAATGTGCTCATGTCGGCCTGTGATGTTGAAAAATATCTGTTATAGAGAGTTCGGTACAGACGGTGAAATAAATTGATGAAGTTCTCTTCAATTTAAAAATTAGTTCAATTATAAATTTAGAAAGAACAAAGAAAGAAATTACGTTTATTTGGGCCAAACTAAAAATCGTACTAATATTATAAATGTGAAAGTTTGTTAGGATGGATGGATAGATGTTTGTTACTCTTTCACGCAAAAACTACTGAACGGATCTGGATGAAATTTGCCACAAAGATAGATTATAGTCTGGAATAACGCATCGACATTACACTTTAATAATTACTTACAAAAGTAACGTTTGCAAGTTATCTATATAAATAAAAATGCATCGCCAAATGTTTCTAAGCGCATAACTTCCGAACGGCTGCACTTATTCGGCTAATTCTTTTTTTGTTGTGTTTGTAATTGTCAGGAGAAGGTTTTTATGTAACATATTTATTGGAAAATCCACCGGGAAATAAAGGAATTTTTGTTTTTGTTCATTAGTAAATTGCACACGTGCGAACCCGGGTGGGTCGCTAGTTTTTAATAAAAAACTGCTTTTTACATTTATTTACTTTTTTTACTTTTGTCGCTAACCATATATCTAAAGCTCAAAGCCTACGTATCTATCAAAAGTTATTTATTTAAGATATGAACGAACCTTTTCTAATACGTCATGATCTTCTCTACAATAAAGCGCTCCTCCTTCTCGTAACGCGAATTCGTCCCCTGTTGATAAAAACATTGTTTATGGTCAAACTATAAGCGGTTAACATCAATAAAAATAAAACCTGTTTCTATGATGTTGCCAGTTTGGATGAGGTAGGTAATATATTTGAATTTATTTTGATAGTATATTTTTTTTTTTAACGTTTCCCCACATTAGGAATAATTCCTGTATCGTGGGTGCGTTTAGAAACACATATATTCACATACACAAACATCCAGACCCGAAACAATTATCTGTAGATCATACAAATATTTGTTCCGTGCGGGGATCGAACCCGCGACACTTAGCGCAGAAAGCTAATCGCTTAGCCATTTCTTAAGAAATAAGTAGTTCCTTTGTGCTCATGTTTCGTTTTTTACATTTATATCATCGTGTTTACTGGTGTGTACATAAATAAATAAATAAAAAAATTCTAGTGGCAAGTAAATTAAAAAAAAAACTTCGTACATATTGAAATGAAGCGCTACGCGTTACTTGCCTGGTATAAGTTGTCTGGCGCATGCGCAACACCTGAAGCAGTCGATGTGGTAGATCTTCGTCTTGGCTCGCATCACGAAGTCGTTCTTACTGAAGGAGGACCCACATTTGTCGCATTTTGTACCGAATAACCTGGAGACAAAGATATATTTATGAACACTTGTTAATTGATGCCATGAGAACCATAGTGGCCTATGATTGTAGATTACGATTTCTTACAGTTAAAATTGATCATTTTGGTTCCTACCAAAGTGGTATCTCCTGGGTGGCCTAAAAGTTATTCAATAAATATTTAATAATAAGTAAGAAATCATAAGACCCGGATACGACCCGGGTACGTCTTAAAACTGCGGCCAGACACCGGAGGACGGGCAGCAGCATCCTCTCACTAATCGGTAAGCCACTGCGATCCCCAAGCCGCCTGCCAAGCGTGGGGATTATGGCAAACCCCCCCTTGAGGGAGGCCTTCGTTCAGCAGTGGACGTCTTCTGGCTGATGATGATGAAGAAATCATAAACTTTATTGTAAAAAATGTAATTAGGCCACTGTGGTTCTCATGGCCTATTTAAAGGCTCATTGGGCGCAGTTGTTAACAAGTTTCTAAGCTAGGCTCGAACCAAGGACCTAATGCACAGCAGCTGTGCTTGCAACCACAAGACCAATGCGGTAGTCAGATAAAGATGATCTTGAATAAAATATCGATTATACCTTTATTAAATTAATTCATCGTATTCATAGACAAATTATAGGATTCCCCATGTCGCATACCGGTACTTAATATAAGGAGAGCAATTCTCGCGCGATTAGAGATTATGTCGAACTCGAGATATATCTAACAAAAACATCCCGGATATCTTTTTCTTTTTTTGATTCTCTTAAGTCGTTCTATCAAATTAGATATATCTTTACATTAAACGCTCAAAATGCAATAAGGTTCGGACACAGTTCAGATATTGGAAAAATAAATAATATAAATAAAGAGTTCTCTATAATAGACTTATGTCGAAGCGCCTGAGAATTACCCCAGGGTAGTCTCAATGCGGGAACCGAACCGTGACCCTGAGTATAGTAACGTAATTCCACAATTACAGTTTCATTATGACAATGAGAATTTCCTCATGATTTTCCTTTACTTTTACCTGCCTACCTAGTTTTTTACTAAGTTTAGACTATAATTGCACAATGTAACCTTGGCTGCTAACTGATTTGTTTAAACTTCAGTTATTACATTGTATCTATACATATAATAAAATTATAACAAGCCGCAACACAAAAAAAATGCAACAATTTTTTTTTTTCAATTCAACATCAATAAACAAAAATAAAACCGAAACAGATTGAGAAGCGATGGCAGGATGTATTTTTAAAACCCACCCTGTTGGGAGGGTTCATCGACCCACACTCAGGGGTGGTGGGGGGAGGGGGAGGAGGGGGTTGGACCCACCCGGCAATCCCGCTAAAAGCATGTCCTATAGGTAGGTGTACCTGTATAGGTACCAGTATTTATTTTGTAGGTTACTGAAGTATATATACGGTTAGAAAATATACGTACAACTGTTTGTGTTGTACTATATATTTTGATAGTATTATTGGATAAAAAAAGTCGTATTTATTTTGTGGGTGAGCTACTAAAGTTATTAGAGCCGAACGTTTATGGTGAAGTGGTTGGAAGCGCGACTGTTATACCCTGGGTTCGTTTCTCAGGTTGAGTAAAGAGTTCTTGGGTATTCTGCATTAGAATGATCAGTTAGATATACCTTGGAGTTTGGAATGCTGTCCACAATTTAATGCTGAAAATAGGCTCGCCCTCTATTATAGTGTATAATACACTACCTACTGTCTAACCTGTCAAGGAATACCTACAGGCGTGATGCTAGATATTTTCTGATTATATGATTGTATGTAAAAAACTGCATTTATTCTGTAAAATACTAAAAAGTGGTCTTTATGTGTTCATATTATACTTTTTGATACACTGTGGTTAATACGACTGTATAATTGTAGCGACTACTACTCGCAACATGGCAAAAAGTAAAGCGCCATCTATCGGGTGACGCGACAACAATGATCCCTGAATCGCACTATGAAAGTTTACAACGATTCTAACACATATACGAATGTCCGACATCAACCGTCGGGCTTCGGCCCGCCAGGCTAACCTTGTCTGGCCGGAGGATCTTCTCTTTTCAATGGAGGAACACCATACCTCGTTCCCCCATATTAACAAGAAATATTTACTGTATAAATCAGTGAAGTATATCTATATGTAGGAAGGTTATAAAGAACTACTTACCTTTAATATCGACTCTACTTACTACCTATTTAGATATTATAGTAGATTGACATCGATATTAGTATTGTATAAAAAAGCAATATACTTACTTAGCAAAAGTTCTTATAAGATATGATTGGACATTTCATTTAAGTAGAAAATGAAGATATCTAGATATAAATATGTAGTACATATTTGGTTAAAATATTGGTTTTGGTGTATTTTTATTTTTATGAATAAAATTTTACGAATGCTACATAACCACACCACGAGGGGTGCAGTGGCTTTTTATGAAAGTAGTATTTCATCTGTCTTTATCTCAGTGCAGTCGGTAAACGAAAATTTCCCTATGTTGTAGGGCGAAGCCGTAAGCGTTCGTAATGATTCGGTAAAGCAAGATGTGCTTGAACGTGCAATATTATACCGCTAGTGCTTATAATACTGCAGCGCACGTAGTCGCTTATCTACAGACGTATCCGCTCATCTATAGGTAGGCTCATTTGTTTAGGTACTTAAATAAAGGTAAACAATCTTGATGTGACTTTTTACACAAACACATATTAAACAAATAAACTACTGCTTAAACTATTGATTTGATAATCGTTATTGTTGTTTACATTGATTTTTAGTCGCGTTTTATTTTTAAACTGAGTTAAAAAAATATATTAAAAATACACATCAAGATTGTTTACCTTTAGTTAAATACCTAAACAAAACCAGTGTAGGCACGTAGCCGCACATTTACGCACGTAGCTGCTCATCTACGCACGTAGCCACGCATCTACGCACGTAGACGCGAATCTACGACAGCTTTAACAGGCCGAGTGGATTGATTTGCTTCTCATTATACTCTAAGTTTAAGGATAGACAGACAAACAGTGACACATTTCTTAATACTTACTGCGCTTAGATAAACATCTAAGAAATTATCGAAAATTATCATTTGTATATGTTTATGTGTTAAATAAATGATGAATTATGTACCTATCATATCTAGAACATAATGATTATCTACTTTCTGATATTCTAACATACTTATTGCCACAGTTATCTCTTTCCGTTAAATCATACATATATTTTTATTAGTTTACTAAACTAGGACATTCATTGTTTTGTTATTAAAGAAAGGTGTAATTTGTATTATTTAGAATCAATAATAATTTAACACTTAACTGTCTTACTGCTAGGCACCAGGCTCTTTACTTCTCTTCTCTTCTCTTCTTTAGCGGGTTAGCAGATTAGGCACATGATCTAGAACATTATGGAGACCTCTCACCCTTCCTCACGATGTTTATTTCACCGTTATTGAAACGATAATCATTAATAGACAGAGTGTGGACCGGATTCGAACTCACACCCAACTGCATGAAAGGCTATCGCTAAGATATCAATATTGCTATTCTAAGCGAATTATATCATTCACATTAAATGACGAAAATCCACTAAATTGATGACTCTTAATATCATTCGCGTTAGGTTCATATTCAGCAATCAATTAATGTGGCTTTATTAGGCTCCTTGAGCTCGAAGATCTTATTATATTTTTGATTGAAGACTTTTAAAACCTCTACAGAACCGGGCTTTAGAACGGTATCGATACAAGCTATGAAAACTTAAGTATTGTTGTCTTTTTCTAATATAACGGGATGAAAAGAATAAGAATGATGAATGAATAATGAATGACAGAGACCACACAACTAACTTACCAGTCTGCCTATCCATCTGCAGGACATGGCAGTATCTGTAAATAGTCGTGTAAACAGAAATACGATACAGCGGCGCGGTGTACAATTTCGCTAATTGACGCGACAGAAGCTGTGACTCCGCTTTTGTGAACTTTTGACGTCTTGTTTGTTTATATTAGTTTTGAATAAAGAATATTGTTAACTAGAGAGATTATTAGTCTAGTAGTTGCAAGCGCGACTGCGGAATGTAAGGTTCTGGGTTTGATTCGGGGTCCGGCAAAGTGTTATTGGGTTTTGTATGAAAATTCTCAGTAGCAGCACGGAGCCTGGAACTGTAACTCGGTAAATGGCAATAGGCTCGCCCCCTATTACATGGGACTCAATAACGGCATCAGCAGCTGTATAATAGTAGACTTCTGGCTAGCCTTTCAGGGAATACAGGCGTGATGCTATGTTATGTTGGTGTAAACTAGATAATTAGCGATACACTCCTAAAACAGAACAAGTTGATATAAATATTTATCATACATTTTACTAACTACTTATTATCATCTACTAAGTACATTAATTTACACACTTAACAAATTAAAAATGTAAAAATGACAAAAAACATCGATGTTTGTTCGTGTTCGTCCGCATCGGTGTCAAATGGCAACGTTGAATGAAATATGGTCTGTTTTTCAACACATTTTTAACGTCAAATGTACAAACTATTTAAACTGTTGTTAGTGACATAATAAACATATACATATATATAAAAATAAATATCTATGTATGTATGTTCCTTATGGACTCCAAAACGGCTGGAGCGATTTTAATGAAATTTTACGTAATCCTCAGATTAGTTTAGCGGATGATCCTGTAAAGTTTGGTAGAGATCGGTTAATCATATTATTTTTCGCTTTTTGGCAATAGTTTTAGATAATAATTAGTGCTACCTGTGCGAAGCCGGGCGGGGAGTTAATTACGAAAAATGTATGGTCAATGTAAGTTAAAATAAATTATGAATAAGTTATTTAATTTTTGTGCATACAATTAGGTACTTATGATAATCAGTAATACTTCTGTATCGTCGGATGGAATGGTTCTGCGTTCAATAAGTCCCAAGTTCACCGACAAAATAACGGATGTTTAACATGAAAACGGCTGGTTAAAAATCCCTGTCATCCCTGTCAAACGCAGTGATAGCCTAGCGGTTGAACGCTTGCCTTCCACGCAGGAGTTTAAACCCGGCCTCTGTCTTCTCAATCAGGTGCGGATCATAATTTCATTACTGCTTGCGTTTACGGCGAAGGAAAACATCTTGAGGAAACCTGCACACCTGAGAGGGCTCCATAAAGTTCTTGATTTTTGTGTGTAGTTCGCCAACCCGCACCGGGCTAGCGTGGTGGACTCAGGCCTAACCCTTCTCATTCTGAGAAAAGACCCTTGGCCAGAAGTGAGTTAGTCATTATGTACGGCTGATTTGTGGCCTAAACATGTGGTATATTGTTGGTTTTAAAAAGAGACCCTTGCCCAGCAGTGGGACAGTAATCGATTGAATTCATGAATCAGTAAATGACGACACGGTTGGCGCAGTGGCTAAACAATTAGATTTCTGCGCTACGTTTCGCGGGTTCGATCCCCGCACGGAACAAATATTTGTATGATCTACAGATAGTTGTTTCGGGTCTGGTTGTCTGTGCATGTCACATGTATATTTGTAAACTGTACTCACGATACAGGAGAAAATACTAGTGTGGGGAAACGTTTAAAAAAAAAAATATATATTATATACGGCTGATTTGTGACTGATCTGTTATATTGTTGGTGAACTTGGGCCTGCGTAAATAGAATATGACTCTTGTGTTAGTTTATCCCATCACATCCTATAGGATATCCTCACGTCAACATTTTTAATAGAAACACTTCACTTTATACTTGATCATTTCCTCAAAACGACTAACAACCGATACTCAATAACACAAACAATGAAAATTTGACGTTTATCACACGAATAGTGTATTTTCAGTACATTTCCTATATTTATCTCGCGTTGAAAGACGCGGCCGTGACGACCGGCGATGTAAACAGAACGTTTCCGTCTCGCGTAGCTTTTAAAGGGTTAATAATAAAGTTCGATTGGCTATTTATATCTTATGTGTTTTATGCTTATTGTCGTTCTCATTTTCAGGGTTACCTGTGGACATTGAAATATGTACGTTGAACATACATAACATAGCATCACGCCTGTATTCCCCGAAGGGTTAGGCAGAGATGTACTATGGTACACCAATATTTCGCCGATTATTGAGTCCTATGTAATTGGGGGCGAGCTTAATTATCTACTGGGCACAGTTCCAGACTGCGCCTTGCTACCGAGAATACAGAAAAACCCAATAACACTTTGCCCGACCCGGAAATCAAACCCAGAACCTCACGCTTACTAAGGAAGATAGTTATACAGTGCAGAAATTGAAAAAACAACGCTCGAGACAATATATCCAACATATTTCGATATCGGTTTCTTAAAGGCCCATGGCCATGGCACATTACGTCTATGGGCCGATACTGATATGATGAATGTATTATCTTTGCTCCATATCTACACAAACACACCGACAGACAGACTGGCAGACGGCAACTTTGTTCAATAATTATTTGTTTAGCGATACTAACATTTTTCTAAGAATTGGCTAACGGTAGTCGCTTTGTTTTAAGCGCTTATCAGTTTGAAGTGGACAGTTAAAATCTACATATTTCTATTGTTTATCTATGTATGTGTGTATATTTTCTTGGAATTACCTATAAATCCTTAAGTACGTTATAATTATTATTTTAATTATTGCTGAACGATGAAGGTACTATATTATGAAGAAAAAATCAAATGTCAGAAAAATTGAGAATTTATGTTTGTATGTAGGGGATAATCTCTGGAACTAAAAATCCGTTTTTAAAAAATCTTTCACTGGTAGAAAGCTACATTATTCCTGAGTGCTATAGGCTATAAATTATATATTGCACGTAGGTTACGCGGATGAAGTTGCGGACAAAAGCTAGTAAATTAATAAAATAGAGATCACGGACTTTCCACACATCTAATGTCCTAAAGATTAAATGTTGAAGTCTTCTGGTTCTTCTTAAAGGTTGCTACTTGATGCTATAATTAAATATATTCCTCAAACAAGGACCTATCTCCAGAAGCAAGCTTTATTTCTCACCAGCAAAATTAAGGCAATAATATATGATCTCGTTATAGTGTTTGATAAAAATCGTATCAAGGCCTTGAAACCTTCTTTAAAAGCAACATTTAGTTTACGACTTTTTAGAATTTTAATTTTTTGTGAGGTATCATTCCTGTTTTTTTTTATTATTACTACGGTGACAGCTGTACTTTTTAATTTTTTCGTTTTAGATCACTTTGGCTTAAAGAAAGAGATAGCATGTAAGCAGTTAGATCATTGATTGTGATATTTTCTCATTTAATCAACAGTTTACAAAATGCCTAAATCTCTAGGCTAAAAAAAGAATACCATTACGTCAATCAAAAGTCGGGCGCCACTTTGTACACACAGACACCAAAGATGAAATTCACTAAAATAACCTCTAATGTTTATCTTTTCACCCTTCCATTTCTCGCTGCTAAAATATAGTATTACACTAATACAAACAAACTTATACGCTTGGTAAAAAAAAATCATAACCTCTAACATCTTAGCTCCACAGAAATAAGGTCTAGATTCGAATGTTCAGAGCTGAAAATACGTTAGTGAACAGTGAAATGTGTTGGTAAAGTCTCACTGTGATGTGCCGAAGTGAAAACAAACGCAGCTCAACTCAGCATTATGTATTTTGGCGCCAAAACAAACGTCAGTTTGACAGCGCGGCGGGCGGCGGGAACACGATCTGTGTTTGTTCCCGTTTACATCGGCCGGATAAGCGGGTTTTCGATTACCGATGGTGTTGTTTTTTTTTTTGTCTTCTTTTATTTTCTCTCGATATTTTTTTTAGGCATTGTGAAATTAGTGATTGCTGTTGGATTTGTAATGAAAATGTTGTGTCTGATGTTCTGACGTTGTTTTAGTGAGAATATTCGTGTTCTCATTTGACTGGAAGTGGAAGACCAATATTAGTTTGGTGATATCATAGCCTATTTTTAAGTTCGTTGTAGATTAACAATATCTGTTAAAGTGAAATTATATAAATTGTATTGTATTCGAATTCATGCCAAATTTATTTAAACATCCAGTGGTGTTTGTGGTAACGATGTATTCGGACTTATTTGCTATTTAATCTGGTATACATTTCAACAGTTTCTTTACCATATTCTGGCTGCATTCATTTAAGGCGACCATACAAGTAGAGGCCTATCTGAATGAGCCATAGTGCGCTACTATGGCCTTAACGGGCGGGTGTCAGCCGCTACGGCGTGGTTGCCAGATACCTATGCTTTATTTCGAAAAAATATGCGCGTTTGTTTTAATTGTCGTCTCTTCATCATTTAACCAATGTCAGATAGAGAGGTGCCTTTATCATGGCTGGTTAGGTAGCATGGTAACATCAGGCTTGATCTGAAAGAAAGCCAGTTCGAAGCCACATAGCATCCTTAAGAGGAATAGGTATATTCTGCAGAATTTATGCGTTCTGGACTCACCTAGTATAATCTCTTTTGCAGTATGTCTTCCCATCTCTAACAAAACAGGTGCAGGATTCGTCGAGGAACTGACGGCACTCCTGACACTTGAGGCAGGCGGCGTGCCACTCCAAGTCCGGAGCCACCCTCAGGATGTACTGGTCGTGGATCTGGCCGCCGCAGCCCACGCAGAGGGAGAGGCGGAGCTTTTCTGTGGAAAAGAACAGGTTGTTAAGATTTTAAGGTAGGAAGTGCGAGGCCACATACAATTTTTTGCTTCAAGCTTGCAGGGTATTTGTAGTATCTTTGTAATACCTTCAAAAGTAGGTCGATTTCTTAGTCTTACCCCCATTAACAGGCAACGTCTAGCTAGTACAGAGTTAGGTAAGGTATCGCAGTGAAACCCTCTCTCTGTAAGCCGTTCTGACATACACCAATATGTCAATATTTCCAGGAATACATTATCTTTCTTTATCGGTGTCTGTCATTTGCTAACTTTAGCCCTCTAATAATCCGATACATCATTTAGCGCTGTAGATTTTGCTTTTATAGGTTGAGTAGAGATCTTTTTATAATACTAAACGCCTATGTTAAGTATGAGGTTATTTATAATTCATATGGCACATGGTTTTGCTTGTATTTTCATAAAAAAATCTAGTATATCTTTATATATAAAATTCCGGTGTGCGACGTACACACGCACACCGGAATTTTATATATAAAGATATACTGCGTGTGCGTGTGTACGTCTGGACCCGGGTACGTCTTAAAACTGCGGCCAGACACCGGAGGACGGGCAGCAGCGTCCTCTCACTAATCGGTGAGCCACTGCGATCCCCAAGCCGCCTGCCAAGCGTGGGGATTATGGCAAACCCCCCCTTGAGGGAGGCCTTCGTTCAGCAGTGGACGTCTTCTGGCTGATGATGATGATGATGATGATGATGATGATGATGTGTGTACGTCATTCTTTTTCTCCTAAACGGCTTGATCGATTTTGATGTTTTTTTGTTCTTATGGGGTCACCCGAATAGTTCTTAGCTATACTTGGACACGGTAGGTTGCGTTGTTGTCGAGGTCCAGAAGTCTGATCCGAATTTAAGAATAGAAAGAACAGAAGAAAGAAATATTATAATAATTATTTTTTTGACCATTCTTCTGTTTAGCGTACTAATAAGTACATCACTGTATTAGCGGCCTGTCAGTATTTTCATAATTACCTATGCTAATTACTCGTTACGTAGCGTAACTCTGAATATACTCAGTGTACTGGTTTTAATTGCTTGTACTATAAAAATAAATAATATATAGGGCGTAAATACACTGTCTGTTAATTAATTGGTCATTAGTCTTTGTTATCTGTGGTACAAATCAACAGGTGAACTCTTACATAACTACATCCACACATACATATTTTTTCTACAATGTAACCCTCAAAAGCTGAGCCTAACAATTTTATTCCAAAGAAGACATAATAACAGAAATTATGAATAAATTATACCTCGCTCTGATCGATATAAGTGGGCGTGGCTTTACGCGCCGCCCCTCCGCCTAAGCAATGCGATAATCTATCCGTCTCGTTCTTGTGTGGTGTCTCGCTCACTCTTACGTGTTTAGTGTTTGAGAAATTCAGTTTACATTGTAAATTGCAGTATTTGATATTATGAGGATGTTATTTCGTGTTATTCAGTTGTAAACGTAAATAGAGAGTGTTATGAATAAACTAGGTAATTACTTACTGTGGAAGTGATTAAATAAGTATGGAGACAACTTCGAAGACACGGTTGGCGCAGTGGCTAAGCAATTAGCTTTCTGCGCTACGTGTCGCGAGTTCGATCCCCGCACGGAACAAATATTGGTATGATCTACAGATAGTTTCGGGTCTGGTTGTGTGTGCATGTGACATGTATGTTTGTAAACTGTACCCACGACACAGGAGAAATCCAAGTGTGGGGCAATGTTTAAAAAAAAACTCTAATAATAATTATGAATATATAGATATAATATTTGTAGAACTAGAATTGTTTCAATGTAACTATATATATATTTATAAGAAACCATATTACCAAATAAACTGCCTCTTTGGTCTGAGCGTGAGGTCCTGGGCTCGATTCCCGGATCGGCAAAGTACTGGGTTTTTCCGTATGGAAATTCTCAGTAGCAGCATGGAGTTTGGAACTGTGGCCAGTGGATGGCAATAGCCTCGCTCCCTATTAGGTACATGGGACTTTATAATAGCATCGGCGAAATGTGGGGACACAATAGTAAGTACACCTCTGCCTAAACATTCTGGAATACAGGCGTGATGCTGTGTTATGTTATATTATAATTATAAGCAAGATTTCTTCAGTTACGAATTGGCCGAAATTACCTTAATTGCATTAAAAATATCAATCAAATGATAAAAAAATAATTAATTAAAAAATCCCTCA
Organism: Shargacucullia verbasci; assembly: GCA_947562105.1. Lineage (NCBI taxonomy): Eukaryota > Metazoa > Arthropoda > Insecta > Lepidoptera > Noctuidae > Shargacucullia > Shargacucullia verbasci. Next base: position 9,922,076 of record OX387303.1, on the reverse strand, counting down.
AAACTGATTAATTAAAAATATTCCACAATGTCTTAAATTGAAATTGTAATTTTGCAGAAAGATTATAAATACTGTAATATATTTTTTTTATTACAATACATGTGAATGCAGTTAACTGTTAATGTTTATGGCAGAAAGGTTTTTATTATGCAAAACGGAACCAGGTATTTTTTTAAGAATTAATAAAAATGAATGAATTAAATTACAAAATTTAAATGAACTGGCGTTGATTGGTAATAATTTAATTTTAAAGTATTACTGTTATGTATTTAAACAAATTTATTTTTAAATTTAAAATGAGTGTTGGTCCCAGTGTCGTCGTAATTCATAAAAATAATAAGTTTGAACGTTATTGAAGTTCTTTCGTCAAAAAGTAGGTACCTACTTATATGCCAAATTTCACACTCCTTCGTGCTCGCAATATGCTTAAAAAGGAGTACAAAGTTTTAACTTCACGTATAAATACCTATATAGATTATTTCTACTCTGTTGATTGAATAATTTCGGAAAATTTACAAGAATATTATTAACAGATCTATTGGCGATATATTTGCCTATCACACGGAACCAATTGTCTTACATTTAGTCCTATGGTGGGTTGTGTTATTCCAATTTTCTGTTAAGAATTTGTCAGTAGCAGCTTGGATTTTGAAATGGTACCTGATATACACTGGTGAAATGAAATGAAATGAAATTATGAAATGAAATGAAATTATTTATTTTGCAATTAGGATTTTTCAATCACTTTTACACGTCTTTTTTAAACTAGATGGCGTCGGCATTTCCTATGACTATCCCTGAGAAGAAACGCCGAAACAAACTCAGGGGTCAAAGTCTATTTTCTGGTCTGCACCCTATTCAATGAGATATCTAAAAGAAATCGCGGATGAAATGTGATTGTAAAAAAATTACACTTCTGCTTAACCCTTAGAAAAAAAAGGAGTTATGCTATCTTAAGAAAACAAATCGTCTTATAGGTACAAATTTTGGAGTAACGGAAATTTTCATCTTAAACGAGTATCGTGAGACAAAAATAGCCAAGTTATTTTGTGTGAAGTCATTATAATAGACGATAAGGCTGAAATAGTTAATTATAATTTTCTCAATTTTAGGGCTGACGCCTAGACCTTTAAAAATAAATTGATCTACAATTGATTTTCCAAAAATAAGAGAAATTTAGGTTAGTGAACTAAGTGAGTAAGCGCGTCTGCTGAGGGTGAAGTCTTGGGATTGATCCTGGGATCAGGCTAAAAGTGTTATTGGCTTTGTTTGTTAGAAAGAAATCAGTAGCAGCCCTTCGTTTGGAATTGCGCCCGGGAGATGGCAATATGCCTCAATTACATGGGCCTAAGGGACCCGCAAAATAATGGAATTACAATAGTACGTACACCACTGCCTAACCCTTTATTAAAGGTTTAGGCAGCAAACATAGCATATGCATATAGGGTATGTTTATAAAAATAATATAGTCACAAAACACTAGAATACCATAATCAATAAGTAGAAGACAGATACATAAAGAACACTAGAAAGAGACGAGAGATTAAAAACCCGTACGAGCTGGATAGAGAGGCATTCCAATCCCTGCCAAGAAAACTGTTCTATCAAACGGCTAGATATACGCTCGTAGGTAATCGAAATCGAATCAATTTTGACACTTCACTAAAAAATCATCCACTTGAACAAAGCAAATGAGCATTGTTGAACTGGCAAAAATGAAATTGTATCTTAATGAGTTATTACGATACAATTTCATTTTTGACAGTCCAGGGTTATTACTATATCAACTACAGGATTATTACTAATAACCCTGTAGTTCTTCTTCTTATATTGTTGACATGCGGTCTCTGGAATTACCGCAGTTGAAATGTCAGCTAGCTAGCAAGTTTCATAACGAGACTGCCCAGGGAGCAACGATACTCGTGGAGGACGATCATTTCCTTCCCAATTCACTAAGCAGCGATTGGTCGCTGGGGCCCGCAAAAATAGATGTTCCTGTTTCTTCATCGTGAGTATCATTGCAACATAGCGTATAACGCGGTCCCGTCACGCTCCCCGGCACACAATACGATGCATCGGTGAAGATTTGACCGATAAGTGCTGCAGATTCCTTTATTTTTGTACCGAGGTTATACACCTTGTGCAGCCAGACGGTTAATGAATAATGTGCAGTATTTATGAGATTTGATTGTGTGTTTATATTGAGATGAATCAGCCGTGTAGTTTGAGAATAGAGAGCTAGAAGCGACCAGTTCTTTTCTTTATAAATCATCTGCCTAGCCTTTTCCCAACTATATTGGGGTCGGCTTCCAATCTAATTGGTTGCGGCTGACTATCAATATTTTACACGGAGCAACTGCCTTCTGATCTCCGCCACCCAATTACTGGGAGACACTGATACTCTAAGATTAGACTGGTTGTCTGACTTTTTAGTCTACTGACACCGGTAACGACTATCATAGGTCTTCGTATGACACCGAGGACCAACTGCTTAAAGTGCTTTCCAAGGCATGGAGGGGTCTCGATATGTGAAAAATTGTCACGCATCCAAGGACTGGCCGCGTCAAGCGCTGCTTAACCTCGCAGATCAACCGATTTGCGCGATAACTAAGTAGCTACGAAACCTCCTATCTTTTCTTCATAAATAATTGCTATTATTTTGACCGATAACTTGAATGTGTTGTAAAACGAGTATGTTGGTTAGGTTTGACAAATGAGCAACAAATCCTCCAAATCAATAGATCCTTTGAAGAAACACCGTGCTGTTTACCCCGGTAAGATTCCGGAATAACCCTTTCTCTTTCTCACGGCGAAGGGTTAAAAATACAGCATTATAAAAAAGGTCAAGTTTGTTAGGTTCTTGTCATCGTTAGACAATAAGATATGATGCAATCATCATACCTTATTGTCTTGCGCTTGCGCTCAAATGTGAAAATTATGGATATTCAGTAATCTGCATTATTGTATAGTACAATTCTTACTAGTTTTAAATTGTATAATATTATCATTAACTTCATACATAGCCTTCAAGATTAGTAGTAATTTACCTAAGGTAGGTGAATGTTGAAATCCAACATATATATGGATTATGTACAAAATTGACCTTACAGAAATGTTCTAAGAATAAAATAGCCCCTATAAGTACATTTGAAAAACTTAAGTTAAAAACTATACGAAAGGACTCGCCCCCTATTACAAAGGATTCAATAACGACATCGTCCAAATATGGGTATATTAGTTATACAACAGTCCTCTGTATTTCCCGAAGGGTTAGGCAAAGGTGTACTATTGTACACCCGTACCGTGTCCCGTGTAATAAGGGGCGAGTCTATTGCCATCTACCGGACACAGTTCCAGACTCCGTGCTGCTACTGAGAATTTTCATACAGAAAAACCCAATAACACTTTGCCCGACCCGGGAATCGAACCCAGGACCTCACGTTCAGCGGTTAACTGGATGGTTGTTAGCTATACCTAGTTACACCCGCAGCCTAATTACCAAAAAAAAAAGCGACAACAACGCGACAGTCACGTGACAGCAGCCTCAATTTTCAGTTAAGATTTGACACAAAAATGACGTCTGACAGTAGCTGTCGCGCGATCTACGCCTGTCGCATACTGATTGCTACATCGGTAATTAGGCTGCCGGTAGGTGGCGCTGTTGTCGACATCCTGAAACAAAAAAAGCAAACGAAGTTGTGGGCAAAAACTAGTATACTATAAAATGGTTATATCTTAAAAATAAAGTAAAAAATGATCGTATTGTAATATGTAATTTCAAAGCGTAATGATTTCAATTGATAATCGAATTTTATTTAGAACATTTTATCGAATCCCCGTTCGATATATCGACGGCCCGTTTATCGATAAATGTAGCGCGTCAACGTTTTGTCGATAAAATACGTCGATGTTCGTACTTTATCTTATGAGACCGAGGGTTTCCCTGGAGGTCGATAAAACTGGAATAACGGTTGCAACATCAGCCTACAAAGTATACAAAATATCTGTCGTTAAGTGCATGTTAAAATTAACAATTCAATATTCACATACTCAAGACTAAAAATTATATATGTTACGGGTAATGCTAGAAGCATTAGTAAACCTAGGCTTACCCAATGCCGGCTGGAAAATGTCAGGTTAGGTTAATTTTGTCTATTATTACCCAGACAAACTTGGGTAAACCTAGGTTTACTAATGCTTCTAGAATTACCCGTAACATATACACTATATTTATACACTAACCAGATTAGAAAAGAAAAAAATACAAAAACATTACGCATTAAAATACTCGTCATTAATAATTATTTTGATGCGTAATATCATAATTTTTACTTTTCTAATCTGTTTAGTGTGTAAATATAGTGTAGATGCTTTAAATAATAAGTATATATTATAATAAATATTCCATAAGTAATTAATGTTGTATTGATAAGGAAATAAATTCTATTATAATATGTATATATATTACAAATAGTGCTTTTTGAACATTAAAAATATTATTTCTAAGACAATTTATTCACCCATCCTCGGTCGCTTTTTATGTCTTAGAAACACAAGTTAGGAGAGAAGAAACGGCCGCACAAAGTTCCCAGCACGATTTATAACTCATTTTAAATACCTAACCCAAAAATCGGATAAAATGCAGTCTGCTTTATTGATCGAATTTTGACATAAGCTCCAAAATAGTAACTAGTGTCCGCGACTTTGTACCCCTATTCCACGCCCTTAGGGGTCGATTTTTGGAAATTCCTTTTAGAGGATGTCTATGCTCTATAATGAACCTACCTTCCAAATTTCAAGTTTCTAAGCTATTTAGTTCCTCAGAATTCGTGACTGTAGAGTTGGTGAGTGGTAATTCGCATTTTTATAAAATGTCGGTACTTCAAAATGTTCGTTAAATAGCCATACAGATGTTCACCATCAAACGAAACACACCTGTACACCTCACTTAATCCAAGGACCTTCCCCTTGGTTGGGTAAAACATCACCCCTAGTGATGCGCTAGGGGTGATGGATGGATGTATTAAGTAATAGTTCTAGAAAGACCATAAATTCAGCTCATTACTGTCTAATGCAAGGACCTCTTTTGAGGATGAGAAGCCTTAGTCCACTATGCTGGCCTGGTGCAGGTTGGCGGACTACATACACCATCGAGAACTTTATGTGCATACTAATCTTGGTTTTCTCATGATGTTTTCCTTCACCGTTAACGCAAATGATAATGATCAAATTTTGACCCGCACATGATTCCGGACAGTCAGAGGTGCGGGCCGGGTTTGAAACTCAGACCCTCTTGCATGGAAGGCAAACGCGCCATTTGACATTACAGATTCCTTGATAGACGTTTTATAACTAAGGTCTTACCACAAGAAAGTCTTTTTTTACAGCTAGCCAGCTACTTAATTCCATTAAATAGTGGCCGTAAATTACATAGGTTATAAATTTTTAATGAAATAATTAATTTTATCGCTAATTAACCGCGGTGTAGGCTTTGGCGGTAGTCGTTAAATCAGTCTGGCATGCCATACGTTAAAGAATAGCTTTAATTATGATTTACGATAATATGCATAATATCACACATGTATTCTGCGAGGGGTTAGGCAGTAGTGTACTGTTGTTTACTCACATTTCACCAGTTCAGTGTTTAGTTTTTGAGGTCGATGTAACTGAGGGCAAGTCTAAAGCCATCTACCGGGCAAAATACCAAACTTCCAAACAGAAAGAGATAATTATTTATAGCGCGAATGTAAGGAGAAGATGCCCGTGAAGGACTGATACGGGTCTCATTGATGATGTCCTTCAAAAAAGATCAGATGCGCAATAGGTTCTCACAACCGGTGTATATGAAACAATGCATGAAGGTAGATTGACTTATTGATTCTGCCTGCCCCCATCGGAAAATCGTGTGATGCTATGTATGTATGTAAATAACGATTCGATCATTCATAGAGTATCCGGGTGCCGTCACTGCGTAGTCCAATGACGTCACAATGCGTGTGTTTTTGTGTATGGGTGCATTCAATGAATTACTTTGAAAGTTTTATGTAAGTGCAGTAGGTACTATAGATATTAAGTGTTAATGTATGCGTTTTTATTGCGTATGTGTGATGTTAACACACGATTATCTACGACTAGCTTCCGCCTGCGGCTTCACCCGCGTAGTTTACGAACCCGTAAATTTTCTGGGATAATAAGTAGCCTATGTGCTATTGCAGACTATAATCTATCTCTGTGCCAAATTTCATCCAGATCCGTTCAGCCGTTCTGGCGTGAAAGATCCATCCATCCACATTTATAATATTAGTCGGATAAGTAGGAAGTAGGATTGTGTTTTGCTTGTGTATGTGTGGAGAAAAAGCTTTAAACGCCTCTGATCTTCGAATAGTAGAAGTAGAGAGTAATTGAATGAGAAAAGAGAGGCATATAAGGACTGGTCTGCCATCATCTCTCTTTATATAGAAAAGAAGAATCAATAATTTGGTAGAACATAATAATAATATAAAGAGTAACTTAGAGAAACCATAGATGCGGACAGAGAGTTGAATTTTATTGAAATTCACTTGAAAGAATCTGCGGGCAATACCCACGTAGCTTTGACGAAATTCTGAAGTCACTTTCAAAGCTATATCAAGTTTGGATGTCATTCATAAACATGCCATTACGTAATATTTGAAAATAAAAGTATTAAACCCCATGTAATCCGAACCTTTGACGACACGGTTGGTGCAGTGGCTACGCGATTAGCTTTCTGCGCTACGTGTCGCGGATTCGATCCTCGCACGGAACAATAATTTGTATGATCGACAGATATTTGTTTCGGGTCTGGTTGTGTGTGCATGTGACTATGTATGTTTGTAAACTGTACCCATGATACAGGAGAAATACTAAAGAGGGGCAAAGATTAAAAAAAAAACAAAGCCTTTATCATCCACCGGGCACAGTTCCAAACTCCATGCTTCTACTGAGAATTGCTATACAGAAAAACACAATAACACTTTGCCCGACCTGCAGCCTAATTACCGATGTAGCCACAGGCGTAGAACGCGCGATAACTTCTGTCAAACGTCATTTTTGTGACATAATAATGTATTGGCTGACAGTGAGATTGCTGTCGCGTGGCTATCGTGTTGCTGTCATTTTTTTACGTAATTAGGCTGCAAGACCTCACTAGGATAATGAAGATTTGTTTGCTGCCAAACGTTGCAATCGTTCCTGCTTCTAATTGAAGTTCTGCTGTACCAGACACAGAAGAGTGCGTGCCTTTAGTGATATTCCACCGATCGCTTGGCTGTGTGTGCATGTGATCACACCTGATCTTGTTGTGTTGTGTTTGTGTGTGTGGGAGGCTGGTTTTTAAAAACGCGTGCGTTAGAATTTATAGTGTCAATAATATGGTCGCCTTCGCGTGTGTTAGGGCTGGCGATACTGCAGAGTTGTGTAAAAAATGTTTGTTTTGATATTTTGCGTATTCATTATTTTTGACCACTTAGTTACCATATATATTTGATGGTATTGTTTTGTTGATAGAATTTGAAAGTTTGTAAGTAGGTATTAAGTAATTAATACGTGTTCGCAATCTACATTATATGTACATCTCAAATCTCTACGTATATAATACTTGATTAAAAATTTTAATATACATATTTTGACGGTTCGTCTTTTTAATTTTATTTATCATACATCTTGTATAGATGACTATTATAAATGGACGCCATTTTGAAAAACAATGAAAGTTATGTAAACCCGGCTATATATATAAAAATCTTCAAACGCTTTTGCTATTAGCTATTGTGTCTTGAACAAAGCTCACATAACAAACACAATGTTCTCAATTGCAATACAATTACGGTCATACGGAAGTTACCGATCATTGTTATACTTCCATGATAAAAAAAAAAACGATCTATAACTGGTGTACAATAAATAATAAATAAATAAATCACCGCGCGACACCCCTACACGCAATAACAAAATCGGAGGCGGCGCGGCAAAGCGGCGGCTACACAAAGACGCCGCGAACACGCACCGCGATATCTTCACGACACGGACTTAAGGAGCCGGGGTACAGCCGTGTTCCTTAAGGATGGGTACGTACATGTTTAATGATAGGAGAAGTGGCCGACTTCTGTGTCGGTACAGCCCTAGTGCTGAATAGGTAGGACGTATGACAAATAATTTTGTAGAAATACTACACAGAAAGATCCGGGCACGTCTTAAAACTGCGGCCAGACACCGGAGGACGGGCAGCAGCGTCCTCTCACTAATCGGTGAGCCACTGCGATCCCCAAGCCGCCTGCCAAGCGTGGGGATTATGGCAGACCCCCCCTTGGGAGAGGCCTTCGTTGAACAGTGGAAGTCTTCTGGCTGATAATGACTACACAGAAAACGTGAAAAAATATTAATCGGAGCAGGATTTGAACCTGAACCTTCTGCTGTACTGGGTCATCGTGCCAACTATGCTCTCGTAGCTCCAAATTAAACCTTTCTTGTATCATCATCGCTTTTGAGTTTAGGCTTATTATGGACACGCATATTTATAAAATCCAATCAAATAATATCTTCCCAGCGTTTTCCTAACTCTGTAGAGTAACATACGCTGAAGGGTGCTATTACCCTGGAATCCTTTCGTATGTGAAGAAGACGGTCTATTGTCCTATCGGGGCTGACTGGCCAGGGTGCGACGGACTTAGGTCTTGGCACACACGGAAGCATCTCGTCTATGTAGTGAAAGATTTTTAACCAAATAGATACTCGTTCCTACAGGTGACTTTTATTACATGCGTAGGTTGATAAGCTCCTTTATTTTTTTTACTATAGAGTGTAGTGGAAGGAACGTTTACAGCAAAGATCAGGAGTGGCAGGGTGGGAGGGGGGAATTCCTCGCGTACTTCGGAATAAGTTATGTTTTTATTCATGTAGACCATATATACATGTACTTAAGAATAGTTACGACTCTAGGTGCCACGTTTCAAAATGTTGACTTCCAATGGAGAAGAACGGGCAAGAAACTCCATGGTTACTCTTTTAAACTCAGAATTTTCTCACAATATTTTGTTAAAATACATTGTTCTCGAAAACTTATGTGATGACAATGTAAAAAAAAAGTCTAAACTAAACAAGCCTGATTTCTAAATTAATAACAAATATTTTGATAATATTGCCATGTCAGCTATGAGCTGACCAGTCCCAATAGACGGCACCCGTTCACGAGTAGTTTTAGCAATATCGGCGAAATTTGGGTATACAATAGTACACCTCTAACTAACGCTTCGCGGAATACAGGCGTGATGCTATGTTAGATTATGTTATATATAATTATTTCTAATGTGTAACGAGAAGTCGGGAAAACTTATGTTTGATTTCGATTTAGCTCAATTTTCACAATATTAAACTAACAGCGAGAAAAAAAGAGAATAGTGCCTCCATTGCAAGAGAAAATCCCCGTGGGAAAATATCTTATTGGTCAAAATTTACTTGAGTTCTCGCCATAACATTTTATGATTCTAACTACCGTCTCAAGCTGTACCGTAGCGTCGGTACGGGGGCGCCACATAACACAAATTTCAACCCGTTAACTGCTTACAAATAACCCTCGCCTACCGCGACAATAGGGTCTTTTGGACCGACCATATTAGACCACGTATTTGACTTAAACATTAGTCAAAGGAGTCTTTAAATTTTACCGCAGTAGGACTTGCTAATTTTAAACCTCCGTCCTTTACAAATAGTGGTTGAATCAACAGGATGTTGGATACGGGTCATTTTTGCTTGGACCAAACACAAATTACACGTCCGAAATCATTATGTTGTGGTGGATATTTCAAGGGATTTTGATCTTTAAGGTAGTTTTGAGGTAAGATAAATTGTTTGTTCGGTCATTAGAGTCGGGATTTCAATGTTTTATTCCCTTTAGTTAGGTTTCGTTGCGATGTTAATTTTACTGTTCGTTACCAGTTTAATACTGTTTATTTTTTGAAGTTGCAACTAGATGCATAGGGTTGTGATGACCGATGGCTTTTGAAGGGTTAACGACGTAGTTAGAGGTGGTTTTATCTACCTAGTTTTTTAAAAGGGATGAATATGCCTTGTGTACTGAGTTTGAATAACTTTATATTTGTCGTTTTAAATTTTTTAAGTAACGATCAAGTCCAGTTTTATATTCTATCTGAGCCAGCGGCGTGCACAGAGTTTTTAGACAGGGTAGGCAGTTTTAAAAGCTTACTTACCAAAAATACCTACTACATGTTGGTATTGGTTCGTCGTCTTGTCGATAAAATAACGATGTATGTGATTAGCCACCTCAAATATCTTATAATAAATATTTATCTGATTTATGTAAGGTAGGCAGTGTCTTTTTGTCTTTATGAACCGCACGCCACTGATCCGAGCCTTCGCAGGAACTTTTCGAATATATTCTAGTCTAGATGCACAGATTCAATTTAAATGACCTATCTTAATGATATATCTTGTATGAAGATCTTTGAAATTGTTAAAGAGTCTACCTACAACCGATTCTACTGAACGACGTATTCAATTGTTTAGGTATTTTTTGTGATTTTTTATGGAGCTTATATTGCATTTTTTGTTATTGTTAATGATATTTGCACTAATATCATAAATTATAACAAAAAATACCACACAACTGTCTAATTGATGAAACGGCCGCAAGTGCTATCGTCGAGCTGTCCTGGGATCGATTCCATGGTTGGTAAAAGTGTTGTTGGGTTTTTATCTAAGGTAATTCTTTGAAGCAGTAGGCACACAGTTTGGAGCTGCAGAACCCTTTGAGAAGCAAAAGCGTGACGCTAGTTATATATCAAAAATACCTGAATTCTTTTTAATATTGATATCAAAATCCCAACTGTGAACTTTCGCTGCTGACTGTACCTATCCACTTATCCAACCCCGAACCAACATTTCTGCTTACCATACCCGCGACTCAAGTACCCAATATTTATCCTCGTATAAGCTTTTTTTACCGCTTTACCGCCAAAGACCGCCGCGGTAACACTATTTACCGAACGTCGGTAAAAAGGTGTCCATAAAAAAATCTAATGGATTGGGTACTGGTGTGGCTGTGCCCATCATTCTGAGATACCACAGAGCTTGTTGAGAATATTATCTATACATATAATAAGATTATAACAGGCCGATGTCTGTACATTATAGATATTGGAGAAAAACTAATATGGGGGGTCTTTATTAGAGCAACAGAAGCCAAAACAACTGTTTTTGGATTTTTTTCTGTCTTCTGTCTGTCTATTTGTACACGCATCACGCAAAAACTACTGCATGGAATTGAATGCAGTTTTCACCGATGTATTGCTAGAGGTCTAACTTAAAATATAGGATCCATTTAAAAATAAAATATAGATATTTGGTTCTAAATTCTACGCGTACGAAGTCGCGGGCAAAAGCTAGTATGTTATACAAAGTGTTATTGGGTTTTTCTGTATAGAAATTCTCAGTAGCAGCACGGAGATGGCTACTGTGCCCGGTAGATGGCAATAGGCTCGCCCTTCATGGGACTAATTAACAGCATCGGAAAAATATGGGTGCAAAAAAGTACACCACTGCCTAACCCTTCGGGGATATAGGCGTGATGCTATGTTATGTTATGAGAAATCGCCCCTTGGTAGTTTAGGGGTCGCAAGAGTGGTTGCTGTGAGGTCCTGAGTTTGATTCACATGTAAGGCAAAATGTTATTGAAATTTTGGGTTAGAAAATATTCAGTAACAGTTTAGGATTTGGAAGTATGAACATTAGATGGCAAAAGGCTCACTGATTATAGAAAACAGAATATTTAGTTGAAGACTAATGACAAATTGAAGTAACAAACAATTCTATTTAATAACATGATATTTATCTTATGCTAAATTGCACTTTAATCAGTAGGCTGACTGTGTACTTTTTTTTTCTGGCTTAGACGGCAAACGAACAGACGGAGCGCCTGATGGTAAGCGATTACCGTCGCCCATGGACACACTGGAGGAGTCACAAGTGCGTTGCCGGCCTTTTAAAAAGGAGTACGCTCTTTTCTTGAAGGTTCGAAGGTCGTATTGGTCCGGAAATACCGCAGGCGACAGTTCATTCCACAGTTTTGTTGTGCGAGGCAGAAAGTTTCTAGAGAAACGCACAGTTGTGGACTGCCAACCGTCTAAATGATGGTGATGGAACTGCTGTCGCGTAGAACGATGGTGGAAAGAGGCGGCAGGGATTAGTCCGAACAATTAGTACTTACAATTAGTATTATTCCGAAAGTACTAAGCGAGAGCGGTTGCTACGTTGAGTTAACTTGTGAGCACAAGCAATCGCTATGTTGAAGAAGAATAGGAACAAATCCAGCAGTGATCTGTATTTGTCAATCACGCGGCGATTGATTTACCAATCAGTCACGCGAGAAAAACCATGTAATTTAATTAGTATCACCGTGGGAACACGAATCTGAAGTGTCATTGAAGTATGTTATCTACAAGTACAGCATGAGAATGCTACTGTTCGCTTTGTGGCCACGAAAACAGCGGGTTATAAGTAGGTACGTGTAAATTATAAGCGGTCGCGGGTTTATATACTTCTTTAATGATTCAAACAAAAACTATCTGTACTTTAGCTTATATATTTCGTTTTAACTACTTAATTTTTTGAATCTGCAGTATCGATCAATTTTTCAAGAAAATTAAAGATTGCTAAAATCTGTTGCTATAGATACATATTAATTCCCCAAAACCTTTTCAAAAGCTACAATACATTTTTTAAAAAAACATTGCCCCAGACTAGGAATAATTCCTGTATCGTGTGGTCGTTTACAAACACAAAGACTCAGAACCAAAACAACTATCTGTAGATGCTACAAATATGTTTTGCGTGCGGGGTCGAACCCGCGACACAGCTCAGAAAGCTAATCGCTTGGCCACTGCACCAACTGTGCCTTATATAAGCTATATAATTGGCCCATGCTTGTAGTCTTGACGACACGGTGTTACTTGACGACACGGTTGGCGTAGTGGCTAAGCGATTAGCTTTCTGCGCTAAGTGTCGCGGGTTCGATCCCCGCACGGAACAAATATTTGTATGATCTACAGATAATTGTTTCGGGTCTGGATGTTTGTGTGTATGTGAATATATGTGTTTGTAAACGCACCCATGATACAGGAATTATTTCCTAGTGTGGGGCAACGTTTTTTTAAAAAAAGAAAGAAAAGAAAAAGAAAAGTCCAAAGCTAATCAAAAGAAGCCTGTAGCCACTAGCAAACATTCCACAGTAGTCGCATATGATGTGGCCTTTTTCGTGGCCACAAAATTAAGACCACAGATAATATCTGAGCGTTCGTTTGACGTCTATATTCACATATCTCGACGCCATCTTTGAATTTAAAAAAGTAAAAAGCGCGTCTTTATTAGAACCAAATGATTCAGATTAATTTCTTATCGGATATTTTTTGATGCATCTTCATGCGAGGGCTCTTGGTAGTGAAGTACATTTTTTAAAAACGGTTAACAATTATCTTAATGTATATTATGATATTTAGTTAATCTGTCTTGAATCATACGTAGAACGATAAATGGATGCAACAGAAGTCATCAATGGATCGTTGAGACGGTTTTTTCAGATACTAGAATTGTTACTTTGGCTATTTTTCTCGAATAACTGTGAATAAATGATTCAAAATTAATATTGCACTGATCACTAACACTACATTTGACGTACTGATTAGATAATTAATTATCTTAGGACCTAGAAAATAAGGAACTTTTGACGAAATCAATGCTTAAAGCGACACAGGATTGACAGATCACACGAATGTTCAGGAGTGCGTCATATTACAATGTGTTTTGATTGGCTAATAATGCGTCAGAAGTTGCGACACTTCACAATAATGAGAATCCGAGATAACCTGCAATAAATCTTTAACCCTTAATCGGGCACAGGGAACTATTTTCCCACCACACCATTCCAGCATAAATAAATAATCGAATATTTTTAAAATGGCTAAATACTTAAACCCTACTTAAAATTTTTACCCATTTTTTTTTTCAGTTTCTCTAAATTATATTATGTTTGCCGTAAACTACTATGACTAACATGACACCAGAACTACACTTAAACCATGAACGTAAACGTTTTTTTCTTGTTCCGTTTAAAGGTTAAGTAGGCATGAATGTGTCTCATCTTCCCAACCTATTTCTTCTTACATCTAAGCCAAATCCTCTCCCATAATCTACATATATTTTCCTGGTCTAATCCTTTGAATAAGCGCCTAATCGTTGATTGTCATAACCAAAAAACAGACAAATATCCGAACATTTTGTGAACTGTTCCTGCCCCTTATAATACCAATCATCTTCTATACGAGTATAATATAAATAAAAGCGAAATAACTTCCTGAGTGATGAGTCAGGACTTCTGGAATACGGTAGCTGACAACTAGCCATCTGAGTTACTTTTTATGAACCGTCAAAAACTACATTTAGTTCTTAAAATGTTTGGAATACAAAAGCGTGACGTCATAGTTTTGCATTGCCATTTACATACTTATTGAGTGATTTTAATAAATTAAAAACGCCAAAGATAAGCAAGAGATTAAGTTTAATTGAGTTTTTAGAAGGAAAACTATTTACCAAACAAGATTTCAGAATTTATTTTTGATGCAGTCTTCTAGCCTATACTTACTCATTCACACAGTGATTAATCAAGAAATCTAAAGCCTACAAACTCAAAATTTGGCAGGTAATTTCTTTATAGAGTGTAGGCATCAGCTAAGAAAGGATTGAAATGGGAGTTCAAGGTTTCTATGAAAAATCTTTCCATGCAGACGAAATCGAGAGAACAGCTTGTATGTTATAAAACTTATTAATATGCCAAGAGGCGCCTCAGAACACTGAGCCGGTACACTTGTTACTTCATCATATAAAAAGTTTTAATAACGTCATACGTCAGATTATAAGTCGGCTAGGGTTTAAGTAGAGTCGGGGACACACTGGGTTTGTTGACAAATTCTTGAGGGATAATATTTTGATTGTCCCATAGACTTAGAATTCCGCTTACGATTGTCCACTGTCTACTTGTGAAGGCATATTCAGTGGCGATGTAGGTAGACTATGTTTGGATAATATATGTTCGTGCAATATGTAAATTTTACGCTGCATTGACCTTATTAAATTAGCAAAATATGGTCGTTAACTTTACTTATGATGTCCTCCGAATTTCGGTCACGGCGGCCAATCTCACCGGAGATTAGCCAATTACGCAGGAGATATTATAGTGCACAAGTATGTGCGCAAACACAGGTGCACTCTCTATTCCTTCACTCTCATAGTCCGATGGACAGCAATCCGACACGACCGGAGAGAGATCAGACGCAGGACCAACGGCTTTACGTGCTTTCCGAGGCACGGTATGTATTCACATACACAAAGACCCAGACCCGAAACAACTATCTGTAGATCATACAAATATTTATTCAGTGTGGGAATCGAACCCGCGACACGTAGCGCAGCAGTCGATCTCTCAACCACTGCGCCAACTGTTCCGTCAACTTTACTTATTATAGGTATTAATTGGTAATTGGATTAGATACAGTAGGTGTATTTTGACATAGGTCACTGCACAAATTTAACTATATTTTCAGCTATTTAAATATCAATTTCTACCTGAATCGAGCAATTCACACCATAAATTATATTTAGGTCAAAACTGATATATTTACATGTCACTGGGGTGAATTCGCAAAAGTACAATTGTTTACACTGAAATGAAATGAAATGAAATTATTTATTTAGCAATTAAGATTTTTCAATCACTTTTACACGTCTTTTTACACTAGATGGCGTCGGCATTTCCTATGATTATCCTTGAGAAGAAACGCCGAAACAAACTCAGGGGTCAAAGTCTATTTTATCTGTGTTATATCTTTATGATTTTGAGATGTATTTTGTGATTTAACTTTAATTTTGTATATGTGACTTGGCTATCGCATTAGGTTAAGACCTGTAATGATAGTTTTAAGGCATTTAAATAAATAAATTTTCCAAAACAATACGTAGTAATTCAGAATAAATTGCATTATCATTTCTCACTTTACTTAATAATTTTAACTTCTATTAGGTACGAGTAAACTCAGTTCTAACAGAACTTTCATCCTCTAGATATAAAATCAATAGAATAAAATGTGACAAATGAAACTGACCAAAATACCGGGTGTACAATCGCCTTATGGTAATAACCGACTAATCCCAGTGTGCTACTGACCCAACCATAAAACGAAAAAAGTTTTGACAGCCCCCAAGCTACTGTAAAGGGTTTTATGACAATGGACGCAGACGGACAAAAAATATCACAAAATCTGACCCGATATACATATATAAGTATATTTAGATCTAGCTTACGCCCGCGGCTTCGCCCGCGTGGTTTACGAACCCGTACATTTTTCCGGGATAAAAAGTAGCATATGTGCTATTCCAGACTATAATCTATCTCCGTGCCAAATTTCATCCAGATCCGTTCAGCCGTTCTGGCGTGATTGAGTAACAAATATCCATCTTGGAATCCATCTTAGCGCAGAAAGCTAATCGCTTAGTCACTGCGCCAATCGCAGTCAAACTATAAGTAGAAAATAAAACATATAATACTAGCTATTGCTCGCAATTTCGTCGACATAGCATCACGCCTGTATTCCCCCGAAGGGTCTGGCAGAGGTGTACTATTGGATACCCCCCACATTTCGCCGATGCCGTTATTGAGTCCCATGTAATAGGGAGCGAGCCTATTGCCATGTACTGGGCACAGTTCCAGACTCCGTGCTGCTACTGAGAATTTCTATACAGAAAACTCAATAACACTACTCGGGAGTCAAACCCAGGACCTCACGCTCAGCAGTCGCGCTTTCGACCCCTAGACCAAAACGAAACCCTTTGGGGAGTACAGGCCTGATACTATATTACGTGATGATTACGTTACGTTATGAGACCCGGGTACGTCTTAAAACTGCGGCCAGACACCGGAGAACGGGTAGCAGCGTCCTCTCACTAATCGGTGAGCCACTGCGATCTCCAAGCCGCCTGCCAAGCGTGGGGATTATGACAACCCCCCTCCCCTGTGGAGGCCTTCGCTCAGCAGTGGACGTCTTCTGGCTGATGATGATGATGATGACTATGTTACGTTAAAAAACCTACAAATATGAAATTTGGCATGTAGGTTACTTAAACAGTATAGGAATCTACTAAGAGATGATAGGTATTGCAAAACTAAACCCCTAAAGACGCACGGCACGGTTGGCGCAGTGATTGAGAGATCAACTGCTGCGTTACGTGTCGCGGGTTCGACTCCCGCACGGAACAAATATTTGTATGATCTACAGATAGTTGTTTCGGGTCTCGGTCTTTGTGTATGTGAATATATCATGTGTTTGTAAACGCACTCACGATACAGGAATTATTCCTAGTGTGGGGCAATGTTTTTTTTTTTTAAATAGGGGTTCAAAATTTATATGAAAAATCTTTCTACGTGAACTTAATCACTGGATCAGCTATATTTATTCATCTCTACGTATAATAAAATTATAACAGGCCGATGTTTGTACATTATAGATATTGGAGAAAAACTAATATGAGGGGTCTTTATTAGAGCAACAGAAGCCAAAACAACAGTTTTAAGAATTTTTGTCTGTCTCTCTGTATGTTTGTACACGCATCACGCAAAAACTACTGCAAGGAATTGAATGCAGTTTTCACTGATGTATTGCTAGAGGTCAAACTTAAAATATACACTCCATTTTACCAATTTATATTATAGGAAAATATCAGATTGTAAATTCCACGCGTACGAAGTCGCAGGCAAAAGCTAGTCTAAATAAAATTTCTTGCTTTTGATCAAATAACTAATTATATATGTAGTAACGTGAAAGCTTATATATTGACTATTACACACACCCGACGTCTCTCGCAAATATAAAGCCATTAATATCGTATTATATTTGTGTATTTGTTTAAAACAAATTCCTTCACGCTTTCCGAAGGCGTGGTGATAGGTAGAGTTCACACCATAGATAAACAGATTTGATGTCTATATAAATGTTGGATCGTGAGAATTTTTGTCTCTTTAAAAGTGAGGTTTAATTAGAAGCATAGTAAGGTTTTGGTTTAGTGGTCGCAACCGTGACTGCTGAGCATGAGGTCCTGCGTTCGATTCCCGGGACGGGCAAAGTGTTATTGCGTTTTTCTGTATGGAAATTCACAGTAGCAGCACGGAGTCTGGAACTGTGCCCGGTAGATTGCAATAGGCTCGCATATTACATGGCACTCAAAAATGGTATCGGCGAAATGTCTGTGTAGAATATTCAATTCACCTCTGCATAACCCTTTGGGGAATACAGGCGTGATGATATGTTGTGGTTTGAAGCAATTTGGGTCCTTGTGGAGCTACAGTATGTAGGTACCTATGTATTTATTTAACCTTCATTTGTCTTGGGTGGGAATCTGAGCCTTTTTACTCTACATAATAATTTGATTCGATCAATATTGGATAAATATCACTTTGCACTATCACTAGCGCCACATTTGTTTATTTTTTTGCGGATATTTATCGAACGAAACGACTCTGAATTTGCATTGACTTTGAAATGCTTTTCGAAAGTAACCCAACGTCGAGTAATATATGTAGGTACTTGAGTATTAAGGTTTAAAATTGTTTGACCTTTGCTCTGTTCTTCAAGAACAGGTGTTATATGCGGTCAGCGACAAAAGCCGATCACAAAATCTTATAAAATTTCACATGAATAAAAACCTGCTAATTGAATTTTCTTTTTGTAATTAATATTGTTAAACAGAACAGCTTTATCACTGCTTCTTCTGTCGAATCGGCAAGAGTTATATAGGAATCGCTCATGCCGTAGGGGAAAGATTGGCCAGTCTGGAATGGTTGTATAATCAGGCGTGGTCGCAGCCAAATACTTTGGGGGGGAGTCATATTAAAGTTGAGCAAGTTAGAATGTATTCCATAAAAAGAAAAAAAATACATGAAAAACATCTACGTGTTTTGATTTCATTGTTTAGACGTTTTAAACGGGAATTTAATAATAATTGGTTTAAAATTTACGAAAACACGAACACTTCATATAAGTACCTACATATCTCTCTAAAAGTACTAGATTTCAAACTGTAAGATTTTCTTATATAAAGTAAATAGAACAATTTCATTATTTTAGCATTTACCAGGCCGGGTCGGTTTAGCTATATTAAATACGAAGTATTTTATGCGTTGTAGTCCGACCTTGGCAGCCCTTAGGGAAATTAGTGAACAGTAACTAATTTTGTTGAGTCAAAAGTTTACTTTTATAATAAATACGTACTTAGATAAAAGGCCACATCGCTCGAAGAACTAACAACCGATGGGGAAGAAAGGTTCTCGAGTGGCGACCACGAACCAAAAGACGCAGCGTAGGAAAGCCTCGTTCTAGGTTGACCGACGACATTGTGAAAGTCGCGGGCAACTGATGGATGCAAGTGGCGGAATGTCGTTCGATGTGGTGGTCTAAGGGGGAGGTCTTCGTTCAGCAGTGGACGTCTTCTGCCTGATGATGACTTAGATGAAAATTAAATCGAATGAAAATTATATAGGTATGTGCCTACAGATAAAAGAAGAACTGACTTTTGAACCTCTTCAAAATACAAAAATAATTAATTTAGTGCCGTTAGGCCCCCGGGGTCCTCAAATAATGGGTTTGTGTCTACTTTACGTAACTTTAAAGGTAGTAAATACTTTTCTTGAACTTCTACTTAGCACGTGCAAACTATGCTAGGCGCCAACAAAACGCCCAGAACTCGGAACTACCGAAAACAAAAAACAAAAAAAAATCACATCCACGGCAGTCTACAATAAATCATTAGGGGTCCCGTACATTTTAGAGCTTTGGTCAGTGCCCTACCGAATGTGAAAGAAAAAAAACGAAAATCATTTTTTTTTTCTTTTTTTTCTTCACCGGATATCATCGTCGCGACATTACGTTGGCGACAAAACCGTGGCGCCGTATTTTTTTTTTTTTCATTTTATGTCTTCACAATTTCGGTTTTATTACAAAGGTTTAAAGTTCATATTAGGCCATCCATAAACGCGTTATAGTAAAGTAGTGTCGAATTACCGGTGACAATGGTATTAGTTTTTGACTATTGTGACACTTGTCGTGTTATTTGAATTTAAACCGTATTCTGACCTTAACAAAGCTGGAAATTAAATACGATAACCGACAGAAATCCTTGCGTATGAGTGTAAAGATCCTATATTATTTTATCTGTCTCGGAAAGGGTCAGTTTTGTTTCAAAGTTTTCGATGTTTGTTTTGCTAAATTTCTTGAGGCAAATATTTTTGCTACGTTTTTAAATTTAACTTATAAAACGCTGTTAACGAATCTATTAGAATTAACGAAGAGTAAAACAATATTATAAAACTTTCACTAATATTAAACCAAAAAACAACACAAAAAAAAAATTAAAGGTTTGCGAAGCCAAAAATCCGAAACAAAAAATCTATTAACTACCGCAAACTGAGGACCCTTCATAACCTACATATATATACATACATAAACATAACAACATTGCCAAAAGGCGCCAACATTAGCCGTTAACTAAGACAACAGCAAATATTTTGCCGATACGTCATCCCACAATAGTCGAGAATTTGACAAAAAAAAACCTTTTGTCAAGTTGATAAAGTAGGAAACATTTGAAAAAAAAAAAACCGTGCAAGTCAGAATTTTGGGGTTAGAAATTTTAATCCGGTGTTGGTTATATTTTTTAGAGTTTTTCGATTAAGCTTAAATATCTACAAGTGGTGTATTGTTTTGTTTTGTTTTTTTTTTGTTTTTTTAAAAAACGTTGCCCCACACTAGGATTTCTCCTGTATCGTGGGTACAGTTTACAAACATACATGTCACATGCACAGACAACCAGACCCGAAACAACTATCTGTAGATCATACAAATATTTGTTCCGTGCGGGGATCGAACCCGCGACACCTAGCGCAGAAAGCTAATCGCTTAGCCACTGCACCAACCGTGTCGTCATTTGAATTAAGTAGTGTTTAAGTATTTCAGATTTTAATTATTTTTATTTTTTAAGAAAAACTTTTTTTTTATTAAATTTTTGTTTTCTTTTTCCTACTTTCTTGCCAATATACTGTAAACACACACGCAAGTCAATAATCCGCAAAACAGGTTTAATCAAGGCATGTACCTAATAAAACTTCAAATACATTTTGAAGTCATAAAAGTAGATACAAAGTTTAAAGTTAAGTACTTTTATCTAGACATAAAATTGAATTGACTGGTGTCGTCAACGATTAGCTACTCTATGTTTTTAATTAGACCACACACGATGAAAGTTTTTACATTACGTATATCTATGTTTAGAAGCTTCGTGAATTTGAAAGGACACAACAAATTATAGCATTACATTATAGAATTGTATGTCCATTTTACATATTTGCCTTGGTGATTATCAAAAATCTTTTTTAGCGGAGGAGTTCCTTTTGACACAAGTATTTGTGTGAAATGTCGATAGGCGTGTGTTATTATCATAGATTTATTAGCGTAAGCGAAATTCTAAGTCTATGGTTATTATGGTTATTATATTGTGTTCGTGTTGTTGCATTATTATTATGATAACAAACAAAAATATATATTTCTTTCTAAAATTAGGGTGAATTCTACCTTTTTATTCAGAAATCAGAATGAATGTTAAGATATTCAAAATGATTATTCATCTTTTTTTACTTACCGTACCTAATCAGGTACAAATATAAAAAAAAACTTAATACGGAAACTTAACCCTCAAAAAAAGGCGGCAACACAGTTGTCAAGTTAATATGACAGCTGTCAAAAGGGCGGGTGTTGTCAAATTGAGATTGACATAGAGATTGGTTTTACGAAAATATTTTGAAATTTTGCGGTCATTATGGTCAATTTTTGTAAATCATTGTGTACCTGAGTAGATTATTTGTGGTAAACTAGCTTTTTGCTGTTCTGATTGAACAGATGATTGAGCTGTAGTATTTTGAGATCTTTATTACCTGTAAGTTCCAATACTTCAGTGATTTGATTAATAGTCTCAAATGTCGGTCAAATTTTTTGATAAATCTCAACATCAATGTAATTTAGGCTTGAGTCAACAACTGGTAGTAATGTCACTACGCTTGATTCTTTGGTAATGATATTCTCACCTAGTTTTGTTTACTTTCTCTCAATTGTATTTTCTTTGACTCATTCATGATCAATCGTTTCTTTGCTTTTAGTTATCTAAAAATACTATACATCACATAAAAAAATATCCTAATGTTGACTTGAAATTAATCAAATCAATATGTACCCACTTTTTTCATCATCCTCGCAAGTCGTTAAAGACGATTAAAAGAAATTAATTATTGTAAAATTAGAAACAGATGATTTACTATTTATGTCAGTTATTTCAAATGAATGTGTTGTAAATTCAGATATAATATACTAATATCTATATCTAGATGTCACATAATTTTTATTTATTTCTTTTTATGGTGGTTTATGTGTATTCTTTGAGGCTGTCTATAATTTATTGTTCGTTCTTATAGGATATTTCTGTAACCCGTCAAGTGGTGCAAATGAGACACAATAGAAAATCTATTGTGTCTCGTTGCCGGGCGCCACGTGTGTCTTAAAGAATTAAACTCAAATGTACTCACTTTTATTTCATCTTCTGATTAAGTGACGTCATGTGGGTTGAAATATCTGGATTATAATATTTCGTTAAGAAAAATTCTATATCTAATCTCACAGTATTACTTCAGCTTTTGATCATCCTAAGCGACCTACCTACCTAATATTATACTGGCCAGTCCTGCCTACACATTCCTGGGCCCATGTTAACCAGTTCGAAGTCCAAACGTTATCTCGTGCGTAAATTCTGTCAATTACGAAGAGAGTCCTTTGGAAAAAAGTCCAAATTTCGTGCCACCGGCGCCAACCGTAGATAAGGCGGGACCGAAATGAACCTTTTTGTTTCTTTTTTCAAACCAGCTTTACTTTTACGGAGACACTCGATAAGAACCGTCGCCTTTTTTGAAACGTATCGGCTGGGTTCGTGTAATTATTTTTGTGTAGCCGTGGAAGGGTTAGGTTATTATTTTGGTTGGTCTTGAGGTCGGATTTTAGAATTAAATTAAATTGGTGCAGTTTGATGGGTTTAATCTCGTTTGTATGGAAAAATTCGTGCGCGCGCATCTGAACTTCAATCGTAAATGCGCGAAGATTATTTCCATACATTTTTGGCCTAAGTTAAGTACGGTTGAGATTAAGCAAAACTCTTACTACATCTCCTATAGATAAAGCGAAAGGTCAAACATAGAGAAACAGTTTAATTTATGAAGCACTTGTATGAAGTAAGTTTTAACCAATATATGTTTAAATTAACTGCCTTATTGATCTATTTCTGGTACGTGCAGCTGCTGAGCATAAAGTTCTAGGTTTGATTTTGCGTTAGAAAAATCTAAGTAGCAACCCAGAGTTTGCAATTGTGTGCAATAGATAGCAATAGGCTCGCCCCCTATTACATGGAACTCAATAGTAAACCTCTGCCCACGTTTGTGGGAATAAAAGAGTGATAATATGTCTTGCGTTTCAATTGTTTTCGTTTCATAGTTCGGTTGCGTCTTTCTGTGACCTGTTTGTAAATTTCTTTTAAATTTGGTCAAGGGCTCGGAGCGGGCCAATCGGCACACAAAACATGATCGATCCGTCAAATTGAGAAAAGGCTCGCCCTATTACATGGGACTTAATAACAGCATTGACGAAATATAGGTATACCTCTGTCTAACCCTTCGGGGATAAATGCGTGATGCAATTTTATATTTTGCTTTTTCATTTCTCTTCGTTGTACTAATTGAATTGTAGTGCAAATTCATACACTCTAAAATATCCTAATTTGAAGACTCAATTCTCATACTTCGTTTAAAAAATAACTCCCTAACCTAGTCTAACACTTGAACTTCACCGATAACATCAAACGCGCCGCTCTAAACACACTCACAGCCGTTCAATGATTTGACGGTACATTTGGTCCTACTTATCTGATCTTCTGACTTCCGAATACCATTGAGGTCAAAAGAAGCGCCTCTTGAGATTTTAGTTATGGGCTTTTTAACTACGCAATGTCATATTTTTATGGTAAAGATGGCACATGAGCTTCGGTCATCTAATGGTTATCGATCGACGCTGTTAATCAACATCCGTAATTTAAGGATTACGAATTTATTGCCGAATTCAGCCTTTTCTTGTCTATAGGCGGCACGAGGTAACATATTAGAATTTTTCATGCAAAGAATAGTCAGCAATGTTGGTCTCGACGCTGACTGCCCAGAGTGCGTCAACGATCTACAGTTTCGTCAATCAATAAGAAATTATCAAATGTATCTCTAGTGGTATAGATTTTTAGTGTCACTTGACGAATAAATTATTACTGGCTTGAAATCTCCCGCCTCTTGAACACATGGAATACTCAAAAAATCGAAACAAGAAAATCAGGGCATCCAAAAAAAGAAAAAGTTAATTTAAGACCACTTGAAGCCAATACATTAACCGTTCGGCGGCGATTGGGTACTTTTGATCATTATCTTTACATTTTTGGACTTCCGAAATGTGGTCATTTGAATGTGGTCATTTGGAGGCGCTAAGCGGTATCTTTTGATCAAAATCACCGGAAACGTACGGTAATTAAAATTGTTTGACGCCGGCGTTAAAGGGTTGGATTTAATGAATTGCTAATGGGCTGTTTAAAAAGATATAATTATTGTTGATAATATCTACTGACACCTAGTATCTCTTTAGTAGAAACTCGCACTATAGTGGATGATCATTGTGACCGTGAGATTGCCTACAAGTGTACTAATAATATGTAGTTAATCCTCCAAATTGTCTCCGAGTCGGGGTAAGCTTTGTGAAGATTATAAATTACCTTATTATGCCATGAAACGCATCGGCGAAATCTGGGTATTAAAGTACACCTTTGCCTAACCCTTCGGGGAATATAGGCATGATGTTGTGTTGTCTTACTCCACTTACACAATAATATATGATCTTGAGACTGTTTTTCCATGGACTTGATTCATCTTCATCATCATCATCATCAGTACCTATTCTAGTACCAACTCGTACAAATCTATGGATATGGTGTTTTGTAGTTTTAACTCATACGTGAAACTTCACTTGTATGAAAGACAGTTGAAGACATAAGTCATCATCATCATCAGCCAGAAGACGTCCACTGCTGAACGAAAGCCTCCCCTACGCCCCCCGTTTGCCATAATCCCCACGCTTGGCAGGCGCCTTGGGGATCGCAGTGGCTCACCGATTAGTGAGAGGAAGCTGCTGCCCGTCCTCCGGTGTCTGGCCGCAGTTTTAAGACGTTCCCCGGACTTGATTGGTACTACTAAACCCCTACATCACACGCGCCATTAGAAACATGAGTATGTATCAAAATGTTCTGAGTAGTGACTGTGAATGAGAGGACTGTTTCATTGGTCTAATGTTCGCGAGCGTGACTGCTGAGCTCGATTCCCGGGTCGGGCAAAGTGTTATTGGGTTTTTCTGTATAGAAATTTACAGTAGCAGCACGGAGTCTGGAACTGTGCCCGGTAGATGGCAATAAGCTCGCCCCCTACTACATGGAAATCAATAACGGCATCGGCAGAATGTGGGTGTACAATAATATATATCTGCCTACCCCTTCGGGGAATACAGGCGTGATGCTATGTTATGTTACCCACGTGAACCGCAAATATCAATCCCATACATTTTGCAGGCGATTGTAGATTGCAAATTGTCTCTGGCAGGTGTGCAATAATTACACCGCTATTTAACCTTTGAATTTAAATACGTGTTGTTTATTTAAAACTAGCTTCTGCCCGTAGCTTCGCCTGCGTGGATTACGAACCCGTGCATTTTTGCGCGGCACCCTAATTATTTTTCGAAAATAAAGTAGGCTTAGTTACTCCTTATAACATCAGCTATCCGCCAGTGAAAGTTCCGTCAAAATCGGTCCAGCCTTTTCGGAGATTAGCCGGAACAAACAGACAAAAAAATATAAAAAATGTTTTTTTTTGTTATAAGTACCGTATATGCTTTCATATGCATTTAGTAAAAAGCTGTTATTCTGACATTACAAACAGACAATTCAATTTTATTTATTTGTATAGATACGACACAACTGCATGCAAAACAGCCAAGTAATTCCAGTCATAAACCCACGGATAAACAAACAAAAATATTTTATGACGCGTAAAAATGTAAATTCTGCACATTGCTAAATACATATTGATGTAATAACGTAAATTACTTGAGTTAAACGCCATCCTATCTTATTCAATGCTTATCCATCGGGGGGTAGGTAGAGTAACGTTGAATAAATTATCATTTTATACAAACTACTATAATCTTAACATATGTATGGAGTTGAAATTATGCTGGAATCTAGTTTGTTATCTGACATATTAGGATTCGAAGTTGAGTTTGAGGTTTTAGCAACATGTGGAGGATATAAAATTGTATTGGTGTATTTAAATGCCTTATTGGTCTAGAGGCCATAAGCGCAACTACTAAGCTAGCTAATAAGGAATCCATTTTCGGGTAATGCAAAGTGTTATTGGGTTTTTGTGAATGGAAATTCTCAGTAACAGCTCCGAGTCTGGAACTGTGTCCGGTAGATGGCAGTACGTTTGCCCCCTATTACATGGGACTCAATAACGGCATTGGCGAAATGTGGGTGTACAATAGTACCTCTGCCTAACCCTTCGGGGAATAGAGGCGTGATGCTGTGTGTGTGTGCGTGGGATTTTTAAGTAGAGTAGTAAAATAGTTATATTGAGCTGATTGCATATACTTACAGCGCATTCATCTTAACAGGCAAGATGGCAGTCATGTTCAAATCCATTTCCACTAAACCACTATCCATCTATCCACTTCCACTTCCACCATCCACTTCCACTAATATCCATTAATATTAATATATGTGAAAGTTTGTGAGGATGGATGGATGGATCTTTCTTATTCTTTCACGCCAGAACGACTGAAAGGATCTGACACAGAGATAGATTATAATCTGGAATAGCACATAGGCTACTTTTTATCCCGGAAAAATGTACGGGTTCGTAAACCACGCAGGCGAAGCCGCGGGCGGAAGCTAGTTAATACATAATTATGTAAAAAGAAAACAATTTTACTTCAACGGTGAAGTTGGCGCAGTAGCTATAATATTAGCTTTCTGCACTACGTGTTCAGTTTGATTCTTGCACAGAACAAAGTATTAGTATTTATTTATTTATAAAAAAACGTAATCTATCTTTACAGTTTCAACAGTCCAATGCGACAGTGCGGTCACATAAAACAAAATCATAATAATAATATCACAAAAATCAATAATACAAAACAAAAACTATATAACCTACGTATAAGAAATCATATGTAAAAGGACCTTTGCAAGTTCACTCAGTACCGTTATCACGAGTTTTTTTACTATTTACTATCATAGTAAAGTAAATTTTCATGCAAGCGATTTTAGTTCTTAATTTGGTTACGTTAGGGACTAGAGTCGCTTA
This sequence comes from Shargacucullia verbasci, assembly GCA_947562105.1. Classification (NCBI taxonomy): domain Eukaryota; kingdom Metazoa; phylum Arthropoda; class Insecta; order Lepidoptera; family Noctuidae; genus Shargacucullia; species Shargacucullia verbasci. Next base: position 9,894,466 of record OX387303.1, on the reverse strand, counting down.
TGTGACATATGTGTCATAGTAAAGTTTTGATTTACTATTTACTATATTATAGAGATGTCATGTTAGCGACTCTAATCCCTAATGTAACCAAGTTAAGAACTAAAATCGCTTGCATGAAAATTTACATTTACTATGAAAGTAAATAGTAAAAAACTCATAATAGAGGTACAGTTGACGCGTAAATATGTCCCTCCTCTCGTGTAGCCGATTTGTTATGATCTACATATAATTGTTTTATGTCTGAGTGTGTGTGCATGTAACATGTATATCTGTAAACTGTACCCACGACATAAGGAGGAGAAATATTAATGTGTAGAAAACTAGATGTGGTTTCTTTATGTAACAAAAGGCCAAGGAGTAAATTTTCTTTTACAAAATCCTTCCTTCTTCCTTCTATTATTTCTTTTGCGCATGCGCACCTATTAAACAGACGAACAAACAAACATATCCTACACATGTTCAGTATATTACTACAGATAACAGTTATTTGCATAAGTTAAACTTAACTAACTACTGTGTATTTGTTTTAGATAAGATGTAGGTACAACATATGTTGTGTTACACCCTTTAACTGGTATCTTCACGGTTTGGTAGTTTGGGGTTAGGTAGAGTTCGAGCGATAAGAGTTAGAGGTTATGAACCATTTAAATATTTATTCAATTACCAAATGCTGGTAGAATTTTTCGTGAGAATTTCCATACAGAAAAACCCAATAACATTTTGCCCGACCCGGGAATCGAACCCAGGAAATTAAGCAGTCACGTGATTGCAACTACTACACCAATGAGACAGCCAATCAATATCTACTTGTAATGTAGAGAATGATAGTAACAGCATAGCATAATATCAAAAATACTGCGCAATTTCAGAGATAATTGTACCGGGCTGGCCAAACGTGGCAATTATTATAATTATCTAAAGCTTAATGTTACTTAAGATATTTTGCCTATAAAATAATGATAATCCAAAAATAAAATCTTTTGTCAGACTTCATAGCAGATATAACGCTGGCCCAAAAACAGTCCCTTGCGGCAACCGGCACTAAAACCATAAAACTATATTAACACTTTACAGTCGCGTATAAAAGTGATTGTAAATTGGTAATGCGGTGATCATAGAGCCCGACACGTGCGCGCGACTGTCCATTGTTTCGACACGTAGACGAAAACACAAAAAAAAAAATATTTCTTTCATAGAAAGCTTGCGGTTCACCAATATTTCTTCTGCGCATGCTTACTTATCAAACAAAGTACAACTAAAAAGTTCACTCTGGTATCACATCGCCAACCAAGGTGATTGTGGTAATATTTTACTATTATTATTTAAAAAAAAAAACGTTAATCTGGGAATAATTCCTATATCGTGGTTGCGTGTACAAATACAAATAGGTATTAGGTTTTTGACCTGTAATGGTGGTGGTAGGTATATATATTTTTCTGTGAATAAATAAATATTCTCTCACGACCAAAGGCTGTCTCAAGGAGTTTGCGAGAGGTCTCAGTTCAACTGAAGATGTGTATGACCTATTATATCTACAATAAAATACTTAAGAATACCACAAGAAACGATAGATATTAGATTAAAAAAAATGCATAAATAATAATTTATTTCAAACTTGACATTCTAGAAGGTGAATAGACCTTCGAAACGACGATCTTACGCGTGGACTGACTGACACAATTTTTAATTTCATTATACATATATACCTATATTACGTCTTTGAAGCGAATCAGAATTAGGAAAAACGGTATTTTTTTTGTTAAACGTTTTCCCACTCTAGGGTCACATCCACACACAACTAGACCCGAAACAAATATCTATAGATCATACAAATATTTGTTCCGTGCGGGGATCGAACCCGCGACACGTAGCGCAGAAAGCTAATCGCTTAGCCACTACGCCAACCGTGTCGCCATATTATTAATTATGTAGATGATATATTAATATCAATTTAACATTCATAGAATTTGTCAATTTTTGAAGCTTTGACTGTTGAGCACTAAAATACATTTTAACATTGAGACAGTTCAAATGTGATTTTTTCGCTAAAGCCCATATTGAAGAAATGTTGTCAGTATTAGGTGGAAAGCGGAAAAAGGGGAAAATGCTACGTATATTTACATAATAGCTTATGTTACTGGGCAAAGTACAAATATACTTAAATTAATAGAAAAAACTTAAATAAATAATTTAGATAACGATTGAAAAATCCTTGTAATATAGTCGTTTTTTTATCAAACGCAAATTATGTGTCTTTAATCAAACGAGTAAATAAAACAATCTTACCAAAACATTTAAAATATACATCCACATTTAGAAGTCAAAAAAAAATTAAATTAATATCTACGTAAAATGTTAATATCAAAAAAATAACATGCACGAACTAGCATCATATTTTTTCTATGTCGACACCATTGGAAAACGGGTTAGAGTATAAACAGCCCATAGGTGCGAGCTACCGACTTCGCACCCCAATAAAACGTACTGGTGGTCTGCCGTAGGCGAGACCTTTTAGGTACCATGTCAAAAAAAGTACCATTTGACGGTACTTTTATGCCACTGAATTGGGAAGTAAGAAAACGATTATAGTTTTTAAGTGAGATATTTTTGTTGGGGCTTATTTTGTGCTTTTCTAGGCGTTTGCACGTAACATCCTAGCAAGTCTTTGTTCTATTAAGAATTTTATATATTAGTTAACTAATAGAATAGGATCCATGGAGTTTGGTCGAGTATAGTGTTAATAGGTTTACGTTTAAAATATTCTCAGGGGGGCTCGCTCCTTATTACATGGTAACATATCGGTGAAAGGTGGCAGTAGAATAGAACACCTCTGCCAAACTCTTCTCTATTATTTATGACCAACTAACTTGCCCCATCATACGCCATTGTGTAAACGAGGTACAGTATTGTTATACAGACGTTCCAACGTGGCAGCTACTTTCTTTAATTTGTTTACAGTTGTACTGTGAAGGTTTTATAGCTGGCTTCGTGCTAGTCTGCTAATTTAGTGAGTAAACGAGTTGCGTTCATGCTAAATTTTTGCTGGCGAAGCTGTTTGTGGTTAGAGGTGGGCAGCTTACTTACCAAAAATACCTACTGCATATTGGTTTTATTCGTCGTTTTGTCGATTAACCCTGCAGTAGTCGCGCACCTAAAAGTAACGGGAATGGTCGCGCGGACTACATACGTAGTCCATTTTCAAATTGAAATAAATAAACTCATAAGCATAAACGGTTTATTAGACATATGAAAATATAATCAGTACAGTTTTCTGAACTAAATATGATTAACATAACCTAATCACAACCTCTGTGTTACAAAAAATGAACAAATATAAAAAACCTCTCTAAATTGGCACAAAAATCAATCAATTCGCTCTAATTGAGATCACAATAAAAAAAAATACTAGGAACTAATTTCTAACTTCTATTTTCTGCACAGGATAGACACATAATCTTCGAATGATCCCCACATACGAACTTGTTACACGTGGTGCACATCTTTCTGGTGCTTTTACTGCGCGCTCTTCCACAGTCATGGCAACGGCGCACAACATTACTCGATGTCGCTGCCGAGGGAGTTGGTTGGGTTTCTGTGTACATAATTCCAAGAAAATCTTTTATTTTGATTGTTAGTACTCTTGGTAATGTTTTTTTTTCGAGTCTCTTATGTGCCAGTGGTTTTATCCAAGCCAGAGCCAAGTCAATCAGAAACTCACGTCGGCGAACACTTTCATAGGCTTTGTTTGCTGTGTAAATGCACAATGCGTTGAGTGCACTCAAATTGAGCAAATCAAAAAAGACCGTAAGAGGCCATCTTCTAGAGTTTCTCGAAACGTCATACAACGAACACATTTTATCCACAAGGTCAACTCCATTTTTCGTCCTATTATAGTAAGTTATTACTTCTGGCTTTCGACTGTCTCCAGAATCAGTATCAATTGTCCCATCGTTGTGCATCGTTGACATCAATATGACAACTTTATTGGGTTTTGGCACATATGACACTAGTATACATGGTGGGTGGAATCCAAATTTGGAAGAACATAGTGGATTTCCTCTTGCGACACGAAATTCCCTAGGGACTTCTCGTTTGTCTTTTCGTACCGTCCCGACCATAGTAGTGCCATTTTCAAAAAGTTGTTTTGCCACTCGAAGTGAAGAAAACCAATTATCCATGGTAATATTCATGTTTTTGCCAAACACAGGTCGTGCCATTCTCATTACAATATCGTTTCTTTCATTGCTCAAGCGAAACGGACCGTCTGGTTGTTGGCCAGCATATATTTCCAAATTAAATGTATAAGGATAGTGAACGTCAACAAGAGCAAATCCTTCACTCCATATTTTGCCGGTTTGCTTGGAATATACTGCCTGAAAGAACAGCGGCCTCGAAAAGCTAACAGCTGTTCATCCATCGTCATTTCAGCACTAGGAACAAAATACTTTTGAAAGTTCGCAAGAAACAAATCAAAAATCTCTCTTATAGGGGCTAGCTTATCAATGCTTGCACGAACTTGGCGATCTTCTATATCGTCAAAGCGTAAAACCCTTGTCAGAAATTTAAATCTTTGTTCGGACATAGTCAAATAAATTGCTTCGATTCCTGTGTGTTTCACGTGTTCAAATATTTGGGCAGTACTTGATCTTCTTCCAATTACTCCTATCATTAGCAAAATCCCAATGTAGCTTCTGATTTCAGTTTCATTTGTCTGTCTAGCATCTCTTTCTCTTGCATATTTATTCTTGATATAATAAATTTTCTTATTGGTATACTTGGTAATAAGACCGATTATCTGATCATCAACAAAAAGGGACATACAGTCATCAATACCTTGTTTTTGTCGAGCTATTCCTTTAGGCCCAGGAGGCACAAAAACTATATTGTGACTTCGTGTTCTTCCTCTATTCAGAGGAATCGTTTTTGACCACAATGTATTGTCAACTCCGGTATAAAAGTCACTGCACGTGCGTTGCTGAGGCGGCTCATCATCTTCAGAGCTTTCGTCTGATCTCTCACCTGGGATGTCCTGCTCCTGCTCCGATTCTGAATGATGGTCTTGCTCTTCTAGATTATCCACCTCTTCGTCAGAGCTTGACTCTGCTTCATAAGCTTCATTTTCGGTATCATCTTCAGCCAGCCATGCCTCAATCTGTGCAGCTCGTCGATTATACATTTTTATGCTAAAAAATAAAAAGTTACTTATGTTAAATCAATCCAGAACTAATAAACAAAGTTTAAATAACGAATTAAAGTTAATTTTATCATAAAATTAATAAAAACACAAAAGTTCGACATGATAAAAATACTTACGTAATTGATCGCGCGGGCTACAATTGTAGTCCATGCACTTCGCTGAAGTCCTGTGACACAACCGCGCGCGACTAACGCTTGCGCTGCACTGAGTGCGTCTCTCGAACGTTCGTTTGAAAGTACCTGGGGACGCAGGAACTTAACGCTTACCGATTCTGAGAAATTATCGATTTTGTGTGAGTGGGCTACATATGTAGCCCACGCGACTAATGCAGGGTTAAATAATGATTTATGTGATTTGCCACCTCAAATATATTATAATAAATATTTATTTGAGTTATGTAGGGTAGGCATATACACTATTTGCAATAATTTATATCGGAATTCTTATAAATACTTTACTCTTTAAAATTAATTCTATAGCATTATTTTTTCTCATTGCTGCATTGTAAAAGTAACCTAGGTGCCAAATACTACTTTTCTTATGCTCTATATATAATATAAATACTGGATATTCGTTTGTACATATGTATAACAATTATTTGTTTAAATATTTAAAATACATATAAATAAATTCAATCCATTACTGCCCCACTGCTGGGTAAAGGTGTCTTCTAAGAATGCGAAAGGTAAGACCTTACTCCACCACGCTGGCCTGGTGCGGGTTGGTGGACTACACCATCGAGAACTTTATTGGGCCCTCTCAGTGTGCAGGTTTCATCACGGTGTTTTCCTTCATCGTAAACGCAAGTGATAATCAAATTCTGATCTACACACAATTCCGAAAAGTCAAGAGGTGCGGGCCGGGTGAACTCAGAACCTCCGGCATGGGACGCAAGCGTTCAACAGCTGAACTAAATACCTCCTCAAAAATATAATAACATATCAAGAGAGTATGGAGGACTTTGCTTTGCAGTTGAACAATACAGACTTGGCTTCGGCCACTGATACCTGATGTTATTTACGTCTGGCAGTTTAACATCAAAAATCGCCAGTAATTAAATTAAAATATTGTCAGTCACAGTCAAAGTTTTTTGTTTCAATTGGTTATTTATTCAGAAGCAATTTTTCATTACGTTTGAATGTTAAGTTAAAATATAATCATTTAATAAAATAAAATAAGTACATAGATTAATAGGTAATTCAAAAAATATACTTAACAATATAACCAATATAATCCTTTATAAACTCTTTTCAAACGATATGCTTTTATTTTAATTTATCGTTGTATGTTTTAAAACTGGAGCAAGGTTACATTGCAATAACCCATCCCCGTGTATCATGGTGACTCTACTATATGTATATCTCCAGCTCCGTGATTCAGCGGTCTGATGAAACTGTATGGTATTTTATATTACTTCTCATTATATAAAACAGAGTACATCTATGTATATAGAGTAGTTAAAAATATTATTGTAAACATGCGCGTTAAAAATTTGCTGAATGACAAATGTTTGCTCTAAGGCATGATACAGAAGGGAGAGTTAACACACGACTGAGTGAGTGAACCATTAGAGGTGTACAAAGACAAGGCTGGAGCCAAAAAAATATACTAAATAACATCCGAAGTCGCATGCCAAAGTAGTATTCAATAATAAATTCTTTCAATCGCATAAATTGTGTGCGTAACCCTCTAATGGGCAGTTACGCTTGCACAGGCAAAAATAATGCCCCGGTCCAACAGACCCCGATTTATAAATCTTCCCCCTTTGTCGCAAGATTGGATGGAATTTCCATTATTTGATTAACTATACGCACTAAAGTTTTCGGTATGCGAAGTAAAAATGTTTTTTTTTTCATTTTAGTTTTTGTTATTCATGTCGTTTTAATTTTATTGCGAGATTAGTTTTTTTTTTCTGTGTTATTGAAATAATTTGGGAGAGCAATTATGTTGTTCTATTTTTTATAGCTGTGTTATTATTTTATTTAAAGACATTTTTTGTTTAAATTTTTTAGTGAACCGATATTTGTTTTATTTTTTTACTGCTGACACAAAACTGAATCGTTTTAATCTTTTGTTATAAATTAAATCCTATCTTTTAACTTGATGTCCCTTTGAAAATTAGATCACAAGACAGCGCCGTTAAAAAAATATCTCACTCAAAAGTGTTAGGCCTTCAACATTACTAACTTTCTACAATTAAAAAAATCGCGATGCTAACTTCGACCTCAAAACGAGCTTAATATATTTTTTTTTTATTTGACAGAAAGTTTACGAAACTTATTGCTCTCAATAGTCGGATTCAACCTTGACGCTTGACGCATACGCAAGTGAAACGGTCACGCTGCACGAGACTATACTAAAACCTTGGAGTCGATATTTTTTAATATTGACTTTAGTAACGTTAACACCTAGATTTGAGCTTATTGAGATAAAAGATATGATAGATTTGCTTAGCCAATTGAAAAAGCAAATCTTATAATTTAGTCGACGCTTAAACGTTATTTTGTAATGATGTTATAGTTTACTTTATTCCTCAAGAAGATAGAAGATCCTTAAGTTATGTTTTTAATAAAGAGATAAATATACAAAGTCATCTGATATTGATCACAACCTCCATTATATCATTAATAGAAAGAGTTGAACTATTATTTAAAACCCTATTTAAATAACTCCATCATTATTTTTTAAGAAAAAAAAATCGTTTTCTGTATTATCTCCTCGACTGTATTAACATTTTGTATTTTCATTTTCTTTTCATCACCAAAAATATACTAAGACCGGGCTACCTGTAGTTAAAGTTATTTGAAGATTACCTACATCTTTAGTGACAGATGTCTATTCTTAATCATATTAAGATTTTTTTACATGACTTAGTTTTTTTTGTACGAATTCATAATTAGGTAGATGATCGGTACAAAATAATAAATCCCACGTCTTAGAGAGGAAACCTATTGCTATCTACAAGATATTTGTTTAACTATGAGCTGACACTGAGAATTTTTAACAGAAAAATCTAATAACACTTTATCTCACTCTTGAATAGAAACCAATTCGGAACAAACTAACATAAAACTTAATTATGAGAAAAATCAACTTGTTAACTGTGACACAGTTGGTAAAATTAAGATTAAAACATTAAAAGAAAGTAAAGTATACAAGCAAAATTAAAGTAAGTACCTAGAACTTGATACAAGTAATGTTGATAATTGTGAATGATTGTCACCTTTCTCTTATGGCCTGATCGAAATCAAACCGGTATGAAGACGTTGGAAATGTGTGATACTTGATACGGTGACTAATAATTAGATTATCACTTACTGTCCTAACAATAAACTCAGAACTTTTAAACAGGTATCATAGACTGCTTGGCTTTTAAAAGGTATATTTTGCGTCGCTATAAATGATATTCAAGAATTTAGTTTTGTTTAATCTGACGTTATATTGAAATATGTTATGATGAGGAGGGATGAAAATAATGTTACTAAAAGAGATTTAGATGGATTTAAGGTGTAAGAGACAAAGCCGTTATAAAAAACATGGATGGATTGTGTGAAAACCTATACTTTTAGTACAATATTCATACAAATAATGATAATGACTGAATATTACCGAAACATCAGGAAGAAAAAGAATTTAACTCTGAGACCTCTGATAATGATTAATGGAATAAAAAGATATTTGAAAAGATCGAATCCATAGTAAAAGAAACGCACAAGAAGATATTTTTTATTAAATCTTTCGTTTTTTTGTACCGATCATTACAAATATTAAGAATAATTTACATACATTATTCGTTAATTGATCTTTTATCTTAACGATTTCAAATACAGAAATAGAAAATATTTATCTTTCTCAAGTTAATTTCGCATAGTAAGTGTTCTCACACAGGATGTAGGCCAATTAATTATAACACCGATATATGTTATAAATATAAAAAGCTCAAATAATTATCCGTAACAAATCCGGTTGGCTTGGATAATGTTCACGTTTTATAAGAAGACAAGACAAATAGCGAGAATAGATGAGCTATTATTATAGATTTAGAAGTCTGTCTCCCATTTTAAAAGAATAGCACATTTGTTTCGAATGTTTTATTACTGTCGCATCCGCAAACGAATTTAATTGGTGCTATTAATCCAAATAACTAACTATTTTTGTCTTTTTCTAGTATTGTAGCATTAGATTCTTTGTATAGTGTACTATTTGCATCTGTTTCTAAATAACCTTCGGGTTCGATAGTCACATCTTGTTTAGATATTGCCTTGTCCTTTGTTGTATGAATAAAACAAGTTTTTGTGCTGTCAATTTTATTGTCATTTTATTTTTATTTATTTGAATTTATTATAAATAAGTAAGAACGTAATAGTGGAAGTAGATCTTATTTTATATCAATCTCTAATCAAAAGGAAAAACTTGTTCAAATTATTCACCAACCAAATAAGGGTATTGGTAGTACTTAATATATCTTTCATCATCATCATCAGCCAGAAGACGTCCACTGCTGAACGAAGGCCTCCCCCTTAGACCACCACATCGAACGACATTCCGCCACTTGCATCCATCGGTTGCCCGCGACTCTCACAATGTCGTCGGTCCACCTAGTAGGAGGCCTTCCTACGCTGCGTCTTCCGGTTCGTGGTCGCCACTCGAGAACCTTTCTTCCCCATCGGTTGTCCGTTCTTCGAGCGATGTGGCCTGCCCATTGCCACTTCAGCTTGCAAATCCTGAGAGCTATGTCGGTGACCTTGGTTCTTTGGCGAATATCCTCGTTCCGGATTTTATCGCGCAAAGAGACTCCGAGCATAGCTCTCTCCATTGCCCGCTGTGTGACTCTGAGCCTCTCTAAGAGGCCAACAGGTAACGACCACGTCTCAGTGCCATATGTCATCACTGGCAACACACACTGGTTGAAGACCTTTGTCTTCAGGCACAGTGGAATTTTGGACGAGAAGATATCACGCAATTTCCCGAACGCTGCCCATCCGAGTTGGATTCTTCGAGCGACCTCTTTCTCGAAGTTGGACCTACCTAACTGAACAATCTGTCCAAGGTAGTTGTAGTGGTCGACAACTTCGAGCGTATCGTTCCCAACGACGACCGGTACGGGTGCAACATGGACATTTGACATAATTTTCGTCTTGTCCATGTTCATTTTAAGACCCACCTGTTGGGAAACGCTACTGAGGTCGTTGAGCATAGTATTGAGGTCCTCCAGCGACTCTGCCATTACGACTATATCATCGGCAAAACGAAGGTGAGTGATGTATTCGCCATTGATGTTGATGCCAAATCCGTCCCAGTCCAAGAGCTTGAAAACGTCCTCCAATGCGTTCGTGAACAGTTTCGGAGAAATAACATCTCCCTGTCTCACGCCTTTCTGCAATTGGATTGGTTTCGTGCTCTCGTCCCGTAATCGGATTGACATGGTGGCGTTTCTATACAAACACTCCAACACTTCGATATACCTATAGTCGATATGGCATCGCTGAAGGGACTGCAATACCGCCCAGGTCTCGATAGAATCAAAGGCTTTCTCATAGTCCACAAACGCTAGACATAATGGCCGATTATACTCCTGAGTCTTCTGTATAATTTGGCGGAGCGTGTGTATGTGGTCTATGGTGCCAAAGCCCTTACGGAACCCGGCTTGTTCGGGAGGCTGGAAGTCATCAAACCTGCGTTCGAGACGGTTCGTAATGACTCTCGAGAACAGCTTATACACATGGCTCAGGAGCGAGATATCAGAATATATAGATATCAGATAGGAGAATATATCTTTATATGTAGACAAATATCCTTTTTTTCTTAAAAATAATATGTAGCCATTTTTTTTCTAGTAGCTTATTTTTAATCATTTTTTACAAAGGCCTATCCCTATTACTTATTATTACTACTAACATTTCTAAACAAACAAAAAATAGAATTACTCACTGGGCATCATTTCGACGTGTGATGATGTGTCCATGATATTGTGGTGATGCATCATGTCGGGTGGGGACTGAACCAGTCCACCACCGCCCCCACTAGCCATCACCATCACTGACGCAGGTATATCTTCACCGGTGATCACCTTTAATACTTTAAAAAAAGAATCCCTCACAAAATCCGCTTGCACCCGGTATTTTTCTACTTTTTACCAATTTTTACTAATTTCTCTCTCATTAAAACTGATGTTTGGTTTGTGTGGTTTGAAAACTGGATTCAATCGTTTATTTATTGAAATGACATCACTCTATTATATATAAATGTATTAAAGTCATATATTACACACAAAAAAAGTTTTTTAACACTATAGTTCTATCACAAAAGGAATACACCAAAATTGTTGTTTAGGCTTAAATTAAAATACACTAATTACGGTTAGGCACTTCGACATATTTATTTCTACAAAAAAAAAATGTTCGTGTATCACGCACGTCGTGTCACCGCGCCGGCCAAGCCCACACTGCCGTATTATATCTATAATTCTATGGATTGACTCGAAAGCGCATGATCAGTCGGTCCTCCACTCTCATTGGTGGAATTTTAGAACGCCTATTCGAAACGAGCGCGCCGATTGGTCGGTAGCTTCCCATTTTCCCGCCCAAATCGACAGTGCCCTTACAAAATGGCGCTCCCTACAGCCTTTTGATGCTTTTTTGAACATTTTATTCGGTAAAAAATAATCCAGTTCGGATATAATGAGCATGATTTATGATTTTGATCCGTGGATTCGTTTTTTTTTTTTAACTTTTTTATAATCTTGCCATGTTAATCTTTGGTGTTTCGTGTTTTGTTTTTGATTAATCGCGATCCAATTTTTATTTGATCCGAGCCGTGTGTAAAAGGTATTATTTGTGTTTTGCTTTAGCTGTTCTGTGAATTTTAAGTAAGCATCGTAACGTTTATATTTTTTGCGACAGGAGCGAGCGAGTCACTGTGTTTTCGTAGTCAGATTTTAAAGGTAGGTGCGTATTGATCGCTTTCAAATTTCTGTGCAGAATTGAGGGTGGGGCTAGGGAATACCAGCTGTTTTTATCAAATAAACTTGGCATCACGCCTGTATTCCCCAAAAGGTTAGGCAGAGGTATACTATTGTACTTACATCCAAATTTGATTACGCCGGTGATTCCGAATAAGCGAAAATATTGAGCTGGTTTCACAAATGAAATCACGCTTATGATTTCTAATAAGCAATGTAAGTATTTGTGTATGTTTACAATAAATATTTGTAGTGTAGGCTCGTTAAAGTAAACAGTAGTCATAATGCTCTCTTAAAGTCAGTCAGGCATTTTTCGTTATTATTTTTAGTGTAGCAGCAGAAGGGTTAATAAATGTACAAATTTTTGACAAATGTAACTGAATTTTTGTTTTTTGGTCCTGTATTAACTTTGATTATGTTACTTAATGTGCTATATTTTCTAATTTTGACATATTAAAGAAAAGGTACAGGCCGGTTTTTTTTAAATTATGTAAAAAGTTAACCTTATTGATGCTCTCGTGTACTTAATATAAGATATTATTTCAGTTATAAGAACGCAATTAAATCCATCTACGAGTAAAATATCTACGCCTCCGATAGAAATCATGTTATACGATGTACCAAGGTTATTTGATAAAAAAAAAACACAACATTATGTTTTTATCAAGGCGGTAATTTTAATTAGTTATTCAAAGAATTACAATAACTTTGTAAACAAGCAGAGGCTCTGTATAAAAAATTAAACGTTTTTTGTCGACAAATAAATAATAACGTAGGTACATATTCCTTTTATACATTAGATATACACTAATACTGACAGTCCCCTTGTTGGTGAGAACCGTTGGAGTCTGCGCACTGATGACTGACGACACAAGTAACTTGCCTTTGTTTGTGTACTCAAATCAGTCAGCCACCAGTCAAACAGACGTGAACTTGAGTGGACAAAGCGGTTATGAAGAGACCTACGGACGTCAGAAGTCTAGATATAACCAGCTTCCTACATTTTCACAGATACTCTGTCTGTTATTTGCCTTATACTCGTATACGTACCATAGGATCACGTAATTCCGTAATGCGAAAACTTAGGTTATGGCGTAAAGGCGGCCCATCACGCAATCTTACTGAAATGTTGATTTGATCCTTGTTGAGAAGTTGAAGGGGTTTGAGAGACGCGAGACTATTGGAAGTAGTTGGCTCCTTTTCGCTAATGAGATTAAGTCAAATGGCGCCAATAATCTAAGCGCTATCTAACGCTTAAAAAACGAACCTTTGTAAACAAAAAACCGTCAATTTTCCCCTTAATTACTTCATCAACGATGTGTGAGGTTATGCAAAAAAATGGCGCCGAGAGTTCGCGCCAAACGTCGTTAACCATAGATAAAATAGAGCCACAGATAACCTTATCTCGCAGCAGATGTTAGGCTGAATGGATTTTTAAAAAGTTATTTTTGGCATTTCCTTTTCCTTTCTCTAGTACTGGATGTTTGTGTGGGTATCTTCAAGACGTGTTATTTGAGGGTGAGTCAGAGATAGCGGTAGATATATTACGATCATTGCGTAACAATCTGAATATAGGTACTTAACGTTAAAAAAAAAAACATTTTCTAAAGAAAATGAATCTTTGTATTCTAGTTAATTAAAATTAAATTTTATTGCCACTATGATGTGAACGAGTAATTATTCTAGATAATTACAGAACATAGACATATAAGTATCCATATATAACTCTATGAGTTAAAAGATAAACCTTTGGGGCTCTAAAAAGGATGGTTCAGATGAATCATCTAAGATTCCATTTACAGATGTCAAAATATTGACTAAATAGACCACTCTTATTATAATATTCATAAGGTTCATATTCAATAATCATCTATTTGGCAGTTATTATACAGATTTGTAAATTAATTCCTCTATTAAACTTTCTGAACAGAAGTCCTCCTGAGTCATACAATGTAAGGTTAAACAATTAGCTTTCTGCGCTACGTGTCGCGGGTTCGATGCCCGCACAGAACAAATATTTGTATGATCTACATATAGTTGTTTCGGGTCTGAGTCTTTGTGTATGTGAATACACACCATGCCTCGGAAAGCATGTAAAGCCTTACAAAAAAGGTCTTACAATTAAATTGATTGTGGACTACCTGTCTGGCATATTCACAAATATTCGCAACTAACTGACCCTGATAGGCGTTGTCTTGTTTTCCTGGTGTTGTTTAAAATAGGAGCTTTCAGAATTTCCCAAATTTTACAAATTTCTGAGCACCTATGCCAATTGTTCTTTCCCTAAAAACCTTATTCGGTCTGTTATTTACATGTTTCAAATGGGTCCAGCCGTTCTCAAGTAATAAGCTTATCAACAAACAACAATACTTTTTTATTTAGATAAAAGAAAACATTAACTATTCTTCCAGAAAAAAATAAGTATTACAATCCCAAAATTTCAAATTGCATCCACCAAAATCGATTCGTTGGTTCCCGAGATGAGCACACAAACACATTAACATCTTTACACAAAGAGAATTAATATTCCCCATTTATACCCAATATCCCCATTCTCGATACTCCTACCGGAACCGGAAACGGGGGTCGGCAGGAAACGGAAACGTCCGGAAGCGGCTGACCGGCCGGATGTGATGTAGACTTCTTATTGATTGCGGCTAATTCATTTTATTGTCTGGAGTGATTGGAGATGAGAGATTAAGAAAAAACTTGAATTTATCTATAAAAATTACATAAACCTTACATAGTATCACGCCTGTATTTCTCGAAGGGTTAGGCAGAGAAAGATTACAGTCCTAAATTCTTCGTTCTACGCCATTTAAAACATCCTTCCTGACTCCATGCTATTTAGTGATATATTTGTGTCAGCGCAGGCGCCGCTTGTGCGGCCCACCCTTACGTTTTTTGCTCGTAAATGCTCCACATTCCAATGTGGTGATAATGCTAATTGGTGGTTGACATCTTATTTCGGTGGCTGTGATTTTTGGAGATCTATTATATTTTAGTGTGTTTATATAAAGAATAATGTCCTCCTGACCGATTTCGGTCACGGCGACCAATCTCACCGGAGATTAGCCAACTACGCAGGAGATATTATAGAGCACAAGTGTGTGCGCAAACACATGTGCTCTCTCTATTCCTTCACTCTCATAGTCCGATGGGACGGCAATCCGACACGACCGGAGAGAGATCAGGCGCAGGACCAACGGCTTTACGTGCTTTCCGAGGCACGGTGTGTATTCACATACACAAAGACCCAGACCCGAAACAAATATGTGTGTTTATATATACATATGTATGTATATTAAATAGACTGCCTCATTTGTCTAGTGGTCACAAGCGAGATAGCTGAGCGTCAGGTTCTGGGTTGGATTCCCGAGTTGAAAAAATGTTATTGCGTTTTTCTGTATGGAAATTCCCAGTAGCAGCACGGAGTCCGGAAGTGTGGGCGATAGATGGCAATATACGCTACACTCGCACCCTATTACATGGGACTCGATAACGGCATCGGCGTAATTTGGGTGTACAATAGTACACCTCTGGCCAACCCTTCGGGGAATACAGCCGTGGTGCTATCAGTATGGATTTTACCACGGTGTTGTTAATTTGAATATCAGCATCTGCCTAGCCTTTTCCCAACTACATTGGGGTCGGCTCCCAGTCTAACTGCTTGCGATTGAATATCAGTATTTTACACGGAGCGACTGCCATATGATCTCCTCCACACACTGGGAGACACTGATATTCTGAGGTTAGACTGGTTGGTAATCTTTTTGGGCTGCTGACACCCGTAACGACTGTTATAGGTGTTCGTAAGTCAGCCGGGCTGAACTGCATAACTTTCCGAGGCACGGAATGGTCTCGATGTGTTAAAAATGAGCACCCATCCAAGGACTGACCGCGGCAAGCGCTGCTTAACCTCGCAGATTGACCTACCTGTGCGGTCATTATATACCTACAAGGTGACCCCACTGTAGTTGGGAAAAGGCTACGCAGATGATGTTTGAAATTTAGTTTCATTACAGTATTTGGCGGTACGGTTGGCGCAGTTGTTGACAGATCGACTGCTGCGCTACGTGTCGCGGTTTCGATTCCCGTACGGAACAAATATTTGTATGATCTACAGATAGTTGTTTCGGGTCTGATTGTATGTTCATGTGAATATTTGTGTTTGTAAACGCACCCACGATACAGGAATTAGTACAAGGGTGGGGCACAGTTTTATAAAAAAAAAAATGTATTCACTTGTAAATAAATAATTTTTCAGATTCTGAAGAACTACCTATTATAACACGCTACACGCAAAGCTATACAAACAAATGTGATTGAAAATCCTACTACGCCATTGAGTCTAGCTCCATAAAATCTAGCTGGACATGCGCATGTTTTGTGAAGTCATCGAAGAGGACTGCCCCACCTTATAGAGGCAATAGCGTATTGATTTGTAAAGTAAATAAACACGAGAACATTGACGTCTCTCATGACGTATCGGTTTGGGAAAATCCTGATAGTACGTGTCTATTTAATAAACAAGTAAGTAAATTGTCTTCTTAACATATCATCACGCCTGTATTCCCCGAAGGGTTAGGCAGAGGTGTATGTACTATTATACACCCATATTTCGCCGATGCTGTTATTGAGTTCCATGTAATAGGGTGCGAGCCTGTTGCCATCTACCGGACACAGTTCCAGACTCCGTGCTGCTACTGAGAATTTCCATACAGAAAAACCCAATTACACTTTGCCTGACCCGGGAATTGAACCCAGGACCTCACGCTCAGCAGTCGCGCTTGGGACCACTAAACTAAAATCAAGAATTAGACTGTTCAAAATTGCGATAGAGATGTGTTTGTTTAAACTAGAACGTCGAAAGCCTAACAACAGGCTGGCAAAATATCTCCAAAGACCAACAAAGACAGACATACGTCATAAAACCCCTTATCGTCTCCTTCAATGTGGCCAAACACCCACCAAACAAACACATACATACCCACCCCACACTGACGTACAGATAGTTAATAGTATTGCGTATGTGTGCGTGTATGACGTTAATTGACTGTGGTAGGAACTAATTCAATTAGAACTTTTTGACGCACAGGTTTGTAAGAGAGATGTTATGCGTTTGGAGTTCCTTAGTGAAATGGAAGAACAAAGGTAAAAGCTGAGTTATACACCTACATTTCGCCGATGCCGTTATTGAGTCCCATATAATAGAGGGCGAGCCGTGGCCTATTGCCGACGAATGAATTAAGTGTAATACCTACCGTAAATGAATATTGTTTTTTTTTTTGTGAGTGATGACGTGCCTCCCGACTTGCATAACGTAGTTTTTTAGTATTTATATGTTTAACATATCATGTGAGTAGTTATGCAATTGTATTATAGTTTAAGTAATCTTGTATGTAAAAAATATTGTAAAACTGTTTGTTATTCCTAATAAATAATAAAAAAGGAATCATATTATTTGACAATTTAATTGAAGTAAGCAATTACATCTAGTAAACCAACCCAACCCAATACACGCTTGCATTATTCGGTCCAATGTTGTTCCCAACTGGGCATGGCCTCTTCTCTGGTCAGGTTGTCGGAATACACGGCGTCAACATTTTTGGAGTCCTCTCAAATGTTCAGCTTTTTTTTCATCGTTACGCAAAAGATAATCAAATTCTAACAAACATGCTTGCTTAAAAGTACTTTTCTTTTTCTTTTAAACCAAAATTCATTTTACATAATTATGCTACGGAACCCTTTACCGTAATTTCTAGTATACTTGCCCATTTTTTCCCATTAATACGCTAATAACATAAACAATGTGCGGTCTATATTAACGTGTCGTTTATCAACACGTAAACATGTCTCAGAGACATGTCCAAATATGACCATCACGCTTCTTCTATTAATGTAAGAACTTGTGTGACTCACTCTGTATGGCCAGACCTAGGCTGGTTTCTTTACGTCATATGTATTTTTCCTATCGTGCCTCGGAAAGCACGTAAAGCCGTTGGTCCTGCGCGTGATCTCTCTCCGGTCCTGTCGGATTGCCGTCCCATCGGACTATGAGAGTGAAGGAACAGAGAGAGCACCTGTGTTTGCACACACACTTGTGCTCTATAATATCTCTTGCGTAGTTGGCTAATCTCCGGTGAGATTGGACGCCGTGACCGAAATCAGTCAGGAGGACATTATTATTATTTTTTCTATCAGGTAACCAAGGTTTTTTTTATGGTTTAGGCGACAAACGAGCGGACGGATCGCCTGATGGTAAGCGATTACCGTCGCATATGGACACCCGCAACACCGGAGGAGTCACAAGTGCGTTGCCGGCCTTTTAAAAAGGAGTACGCTCTTTTCTTGAAGGTTTGAAGGTTGTATATAAGGTGTATGTATAGATCTGCATGAGGTGTCGGGATCAATGCTCGTGCGTTACGACGTGAGTTAATTTTACAGATAAACTGTTCATCTAAAGAAATTGTTCATTAAAATCTTGCCAAGCATTTTCGCGGATTAAAAGTAAAATATTAAAAAAAAAATTGTAGACGTCCAATTTTCGCCATGTTGTTACAATAGGAGCGCCTCATTGGTCTAGTGGTCGCAAGCGTGACTGCTGAATGTGAGGATTTGATTCCCAGGCCGGGCAAAATATTATTGGTTTTTTTTTGTATGGAAATTCTCAGTAGCATCACAGAGGAACTGGAACTACGCCTAACGTGCCTGTGGTGATAGTAGGGTAGATGGCAATAGGCCCTATTATATGGGACTCAATAACGGCAACAGCGAACTATTACCTACTACTAACTCTGCCTAACCGTTCGGGAAATACAGGCGTGATGCTATGTTACGTTATGTAGTTAATCTTGATTTAGACATGCTTTCTAATCGGGCGAGAATTGGTTCCGTAATCGACTGTGTGGCGTAAAGTAAGAGTTAGGTTATGGGTCCAGAATTATGGTTTTTCTATTAGGAACTATACTTAGTAGGTGACCGAAATTTGGATATCCAATCGGGTATTTCGTAAGAGAGGCATTTGGACTTTCGCTATGATACCTAAGCAGGTTTTAATTATTTGCTTCTATACTTTTACCGGCAGAAGAAACTCTAGTGTCAGAAATAAAGTAACAGCTTATAACAATGAAGAATTTCATCCAAAAGATCCAGTTTCCATCTTAAATCTAAAACATCTCACTCAAATTCTAATGGCGCCAACGAAGTGTTAAACGCGTCCATATTTTGACAAAAGAGGTTTTAATTTTTTTTCCAATGACAAAGGTATCTCGTGTACAGCCAGCTTTGTCGGTGACGCATTATTGTGTCATCTATATACCGCTTTTTGTTAAACTTTTTTCTGATATAGATGTAATTTGTAAGTTTTTTTGGAGTTATTAAAAAGCTTTTTGTGAGTTGCGCTTTTCGGTAGTAAAATTGGGATGCTGTGTGTGTGTTAATGTCGGTTGAAAACATGTAAAGTGAGGTCTTAGATCTAATTCAGCTGGAGGCGTTATACAGGGTGATTCACGATGCATGGTTCAAAAAGGTCGGGTTAAAACCTTACGGTCCACCCATTACACATTCATGTACCTATATTAAGCGATATTAGCTATGGGTCGATGTATCGGTATTTGTTTAATCCATACATCGTGGATCACCATCCTGTATTACTGTTAGGCAGATGGCAGTGACAAGGGATAATTTTGTACGTAATTCGTTATAGAAAATGTTGTAGTTTCGTTTGCTCCTGTGTGTTTGTGGAATACATCGTGAGGAAACCGGTACTGGGGTATCTTAGAACAGATCACAAACTTATTTTCAACAATCCGTAATGGGCCTTCTCGTGATGGGTTGCGACCAACTCGAAAAAGCCGAGTCCCAGCGGTGGGACAATTAATTGATAGAGGATGATTGCACTACTCCACGAACTATACTAAACTATTACGTTATTAAATTCCATTTAGTTAACCTCGCGCTTCCCAAATTATCTCGTTTGAACGATCCTTAAAAATCTGCTATAGGTACATAAACAGTACTTCGTGAAACTCCGTCAACCGTCGTAAATCTCCGTCATCTTTCGGCCCCACTGAATTTCCCGAAGGTAAGTTGGAAGTCGGTACGCGTTGCGCATTAAGCCGCGTACAAAAGGTGCGGATTTCACGCTAGCCGCTGATGCGATTAGCGCCAAATCTGTAGCCGCCTATGGTGTTGCGTTGCGAACAAAAAATATTGTTTATTGTTGAGTATTAGTTGTTCATTTTGTTGTTGATATTTGGTTTTGTAGGCGGCAGCGTGTCAAGTTTTAAATAGTTTGAATAAGTATGGTGTAAATAAGATGAGTATTTTTTTCTTGTCATTACAATGACGTCCTGTGTCAAAGCTTTGTCCTTCTGCATGAGTTAATGGTAATAGATGAAATGTCTCTGATAACTTATAATTACTATTC
Organism: Shargacucullia verbasci; assembly: GCA_947562105.1. Taxonomy (NCBI): domain Eukaryota; kingdom Metazoa; phylum Arthropoda; class Insecta; order Lepidoptera; family Noctuidae; genus Shargacucullia; species Shargacucullia verbasci. Next base: position 9,873,877 of record OX387303.1, on the reverse strand, counting down.
AACAACGACTGTGGAAAATGTTCCAAATACTGACAAACATCGGTAGGTATATTTGTCATGTTAAACGGCCTCGCAGCATTGACCTCTACTCTCTTGACTCTCTATATATGGAAATATGGTACCTACTGTCAGAAACTAGAGCTGTAGAGGCAGAAGAGGGAGGTTCTTTGGCCTACAGTTGAAAAACTAAGACTAAAAATAATAATTGTGTAAAGTTATTTGAAAATTTTGGTGTACAACACATCAAAATGTTCAATAACATCACACAATTATTATTTTAAGACTGGTACACAGGTTGGGAAGTGATAAATATAATAAGCTATATACATACATACATAGAAACAGAATTTCCCTGACAAAAAAAACTCAATTTTCCCGCCGTGAGAAACAAGCTTAGCTTTTCTAACCGAACACTCTTAAAATATTGACCAACTACCCAAAAACTTTTCTTATCTTTTGTCGTCAGAATTGTGAAAAAAAGGAGACATTTTGCGACAGAATAGGCTGTAAAAGACATCAGTTTTGTATGAAAAGAACTAGTTTTTCATACAAAACACCGGGCGTGCTTCTGTCTTATATGACAATCTACTGTCGTGGAGTATCATGTCATGAAACAGATCAACTGTTACTGTCGGCTGTCGTATCAACGACGCAGCAGTGCGTAAGCGCTTTAGTACGGTAGCCGCTTTTGTACGCACTGGGTGGATTAAACGCGGTGGCAACGGTGAAAAGATATTTGAAAACAGAAATATTTCATTACAGTGTATAAAACAGAGGGACTCCTACAGTGTCTGTAATGGCGCTTTAGTTATTTTTATTATAAATAAATAAATAAAAAGTTTTGTTAGTCTATAATCCTTGATTTTATGACCGTTGACTGGTCAGAATAGTTTTAAATATATTAATCGGTTTATAAATTTGATGTTGTTTATGTAACACTTTAGTGTGTATATATTTCTTGTATCAATGCATGTTATATAGATTAATCAAGATAAATTATATGTTTTTTCTATGATTAAAATTGACTACACAGAATAGAGCAGGAACCGAACAATAAATATAACATTAAAAAAAAAGACTCAAATCACGTAGCTTAATTTATACTTACTTTTACTTTAAGATTTGTAAATATTAAGAAAAGTTCAGAATATAAAAAAGCCTCTCGCAAACTGCCGCGTTTTTTCTGCCCAGTGAGTATCCAAAGAGGATTACGCACCCGACCCACCATTGTGTCTAAGTAATAATCGCCTTTGCTTCCACTTTTTTTTTTATTGTTAATTCGTGTGTGGAATTCCTATGTGCGTTTTAAACCTGTGAAGCGGAAAAGTATAATGGCTCTACGTTGTACCAAATAGTGGAATAATTTTGTCATACATTGCCACTTTTAGTCTACTTTGGTGAAAGGTTTTTATAGGAAAGCAGCATTGTGTGTTACGTTGTGTAGTGTTGTGGAATCTTTATTCATTCGGAGAATGGCTTATTGTGTAAGATTTTCTTGAGCGTTGAGTAACCGTGTGTATTAGCACCCTCTTTCTATTTGGGGTTGGGCAGAATATTAAGTAGGTGTTTATCGCTATTTTTGTTCTTTTACGTAGGTACTTACAGCACCATGTACAGTTAGCCCCGCGACGAGAGCTGTTGCCATACAACAAAAGTATTTGAATTAAAATTATTCTCGTATTGATCAGAAATATCGAGACAAGAAAAAAATCAAATCATGTTAATTGACTAAGTTCGCTTATGACTGTGTATAGCTGCCTCATCGGTCTAGTGGTCTATATGCGACTGCTTTTCGTGAGGCCCTGAGTTTTAGTCCCGGGTCGGGTAAATTTTTATTAAGTTTTTTGAACGGGAATTCTCGGAATCATAAATACGTGGGAATTAATTACGGTATCGGAAAAATATAGTACAAAAGTAGGAACACCTCTGCCTTACCATTCGGGGAATATTGGCGTGATGCTATGTTATGTTATGTCTGTGTATTTTGACCGAGTTTGACTTGTCGGACACAGTCATATCTTCAGGCACTTGAAAATCAAATGTATGAAGTCTTTGTTCTGAAACATATGCCTGTACTTCGAGTTCATGAGATACGCTACGTAGTGTCGTGAGAAAATGTCAGATTCAACGCACAATAAAAAAGACAGAGTACAGTCAAAAAATATATATGTTTATATAATTATAACCAATACATATATAACCTAACCTATATTTTTTTGGTATTGATCCATGAAAGAAGATATTTTATGGGTAGGGGAGACCGAGGACAATTGTGACAGAGGAGAATTGTGACAAGATCGATTTCTCGGAACCTATGATCGTTAGCGAGCTGGTAACAGCGTGCGTTTGTTGTTATTGAGACGTGCTATTTGACGCAGTACGCGACAACGGCGCACGGATAGCGGTTGTGAGTGTACGACATTTGCATACAAAAAATTGCAAAAAGTAAGTTTTTTACCAAAATTTTGATTACATATATATTGTTACGTATTATGTTTGCACTGTTACGATATTTTTTCTCATATGCTTTAGTTTTTCAAGTTTCCTAGCGTGGTATTGCTTTTTTTGTATTGGCATTTGTTTAGAAATTATGAATTATTTTTATGACCGGTTCACGATTTTTTGCAACTAGGCGAGTTGTGACAAGCTGTCACAAATCTCCTAGTTGCCTCATTCTCGCTAGAGTCACTTAAGCCGTTGCCAAAAGATCCGCCAAGAAAAAGGAACCAACCGAATAGACGCAAGATCAAATCTGCTGTGCTTACTGACACACCTACCAAGGATGAAACTGCTGCCATTGCTGCCATAGAAGGATGAAATTGGTGCCATAGTAAAAATGCATATTCTAAGCGAGGAAAAGAAGAAGCTTAAAAAATTTAAGAAGAAGACTAATAAGAAAAGTAATTATTAAGTAGTAATGATGAAGAGGATGAAGTCGAAAAAGATGCAGAAAATAATTGTTTTTGCTTGTGTTGCCTTGAGCGCTTTGCTAATAGCAAATCAAAAGAGAAGTGGGTTCAGTGCATCGAATGCCAAGGCTGGGGCGAGCTTCAATACGTCTGTCATAATTATTTGTCAGATTAGAGTTTGATTTTCAGACTTATTTTAACATAATAGATCTCAGAAAGATGCCACACTTTATTATTTAAGATACTAATACTTTTTATGTCTATGTTACATGTTATTTTAGTTCGTACAGACATGCCAAATAATAAATAAAGCACTTTGTTGCAAAAAAAATGTGTAATTTATTTATCATTAATATAATTATATTTTTTATTCATCAAATAGTCTAAATATATAAGTGTCACAACTTATCTTGGTATCAGTCACAACTTACCTTGGTATTAGGAGAGTTGTGACACGGGGAGTACATTTTGTTTTTGTAGATTTTCTCAGAAACCTTAATACTTTCATTAATTTTAATGATTGTTTCTGAAAAAGTATGGATTGAGCTGCATCGACTATACAGCTCACAGATGTAAAATGTTTCTTGACTGAGATATGTTAGTTGAAGTAAAAATTGTCACAACCCTCCTCGGTCTCCCCTAATGCCATCAAACTCAAACGCCAACTCATGGACACATTTATTCTCCGTATACTAACGTAAGGCACTCAAACTTGGTCTTTGACATCCATCCAAAAGTACTAAAGGGTTAGAAACATCACGCAAATTAGAGATGTAGCTCAGACTGCTGCAAATTTAAAGTGGAGTTGGGCCGGTCATGTTAGTCGGATAACCTTTGTGTCAAACTACTTAGAGAATGATCTCCAACAAGTGAAAATCGACACCGAGGTAGACCGCGTAGAAGATGGTGAGACGAACTTGATGTCTTCGACTTACAGTAGCGACAAGCGGCTAACAGTAGAGATCAGTGGAAGACTCAGGGGGAAGCCTTTGCCCAACAATGTGACACTCAGGGCTTATTTTATTTTGGAACGTGGCTACATTTTGATCCCGAATCAAATTCGTAACGTAACATATACATAGCACTTTCATCATCATCATCATCAGCCAGAAGACGTCCACTGCTGAACGAAGGCCTCCCTCAAGGGGGGTTTGCCATAATCCCCACGCTTGGCAGGCGGCTTGGGGATCGCAGTGGCTCACCGATTAGTGAGAGGACGCTGCAGCCCGTCCTCCGGTGCCTGGCCGCAGTTTTAAGACGTACCCGGGTCATAGCACTTTCATACGCTAAAACAATCGCGTATCCACCGCGCCTACAAAGCCTTAATTTTTTTTACTGGACTTAATGCGATAACATTTCTTTCTTATCCATTGAGGTATTTGAGTATTTTTATATATCATCGGTGTTATTGTATTTTTTTATTTATATCAATAATTTAAATCTACATGTAATTTAATATTATTTTTACAAAACCTACATTGTTGTCTCATACTTCTCCCACATCATGTAAGTATATAGCAAGATTGTTGAAGGAGATTTGAGATTTAAAAAGTTCTTCTCTTAGGACCAAGTTTTTGGAAACGTGCAACAAGTCCTATTAAGTTTTTTAAAGTGCCTGTAAAAGGTTTATTTGAAATAAAAAAAATCTATTCAAAGATTCGTTCTTCTCTGGATATTAAATTAAGGATCGTGCCGACGAAAGTACGCAACTTCCACACCACGACATACGACTATTTTCTGTGGCGTTGGTTTGGGTTTGGTAACAATCAATGATGATATTCTATTTATCGTTGATTCGTGAAAGCTACGACACTGCTACACCGAGACTATTTGACTAGTACGCCACAGTTACGACACTGCTACGCCACGGCTACTCAACTGCTACGCCACGGCTACACAAGTGCTACGCCAAGGCATAGCACAGCTTACGCTATTGCTACGCCACTCTTACACCACGGCTACGCCACGACTACACTAAAGCTACGTCGTAGGTACATTCTACGCAAACGCCGAAGACAACGTCCATTTGATTTTATGACAAAACGCTCAGTAATATTTGCAACTCGGCAATCAAACCCAAGCCACATCAACTCCACATATCTCGAAACTACATACGTATACAAACTCAATATTAATCCGAAACCAACTTTATCATACAGTTTCATTGCACCTTATGGAGAAACCAATAGAATTCAAATTCACTTAACAGAGATGTTTGATTAATTTTGTATAATATTACCAATACCAACTTATCATACACTTCATGTGCACTTTCGTGCCTTGCAATAGGGTGTAGTTTTGCTTGCAGAAATGTTTAATTAAGTTTGTTTCACATATCAAGTTGATAAGTCAGGCCGCACATTACACGATCACTGATAACGCTAGGCGCACACTTAGTCCCTCGTTTTGTAAACATATTGTTATCTTTACGTTTTGATAGTACTCATCCGATTGCGTAAAGTAGGGTTATGATTTGTACAGCATAAGTTAAGAATGTTATGTCTGTTCAACAAGACCTGGGGTCAAGGCCAGGTGTATAAAAACAGGTTTTAAAAATAGAATAGGACCTGTGTTACAGTCCTCGCAATAAGACATGAACTTTGCGTTTGTATAGCAACGTGCGCATGCGCTGTTTTTTTTTTTTTTTGCATATACTTATGTATCATATAATCTATGCTTAAAACAATAGACAAAATAATATCTTTTGAACCATTTCTTAAAGTAAAGCTTCAGCTAATCTTGTGTTGAATCCCTGATAATAATAATTAATTATGTAATTAATTAAATTATCTACGAGTGCATTGTCTTTTACCAAAAAGGGCATTATTTCATAATTTTAAAATAAAAATTCCAAAAATTGCGCATACTAGTGAATTTGATATCAACAGCGACAGCTTTTAAACATTGCAACATAGCCGATATTATTAAATGAGTAAAATATCGATATGACAGCAAACCGAATTCAATTAATCAATTACTTTTACGTTTTGAAACATAAAAATGTTACTTAACCATTCATCAACGTACTTTGCAATAAACCTTATGTCCTCCTGTAATTAAAAGCACACAAATACCTTAATGTCCTACTTAATGTCCACGGCGACCAATCTCACCGGAGATTAGCCAACTACGCAGGAGATATAATAGAGCACAAGTGTGTGCGCAAACACAGGGGCACTCTCTATTCCTTCGCTCTCATAGTCCGATGGGACGCCAATCCGACACGACCGGAGAGAGATCAGGCGCAGGACCAACGGCTTTACGCGTTTTCCGAAGCACGGAGCAGTGATTATTAATTTTAAAAAACGCACATAACTTATACATACTTATGTATAAGTTATGTGCGTTTTTTAAAATTAGGAGGAGGTGCGTGCCTTGGGTCCGAACTTAAGACCTCCGACTTGCCAGTCAACGGTCACTAACAGTAGGCTATCACTACACTACGACATATACATAAATACCTACAGCCTAACAGACAGACAACTAATAAAACTACTAACCAAGGGACAGACGGACAGACAGACAAACGACATTCCAGCGCGGCGACGCACTTATCGATGAAATAAATTTAACAGACCTTTATGTCCGAGATATCTATGTATAATAAAACTAAAGCTTTGTCTTTATGTCACGATTCGAAAATATAACACGCACCAAGATTTTGTTGAAGGCTAAATTAGGCTAAATGCCATGATATTTCTAGTGGAGCATTGAAATTTAGCAAGTGGCTAACCTACAGGCGAAGTCTAAGCTGCAGAACGAGGGTTAAACGAACTCACTAAGAGTTTAAACCGCATCTTTGAACTACGTAACATAAAATAGCATCACGCCTGTATTCTCCGAGGGGTAAAGCAGAGGTGTACTGAGTGTACATCCACATTTCGCCGATGCCGTTATTGAGTCCTCTGAAATAGGGGGTGAGCCTATAGCCATCTACCGGGCACAGTTCCCAGACTCCGAGCTGCTACTGAAAAATTTACACACGGAAAAATCCAATAACACTTTGCCCGACTCGGTAATCGAACCTCCTGCTCAGTAGGTGCGACTACTAGACTAATTACCGACCAGTTACTAGTATTTTTTTTCTTTAACTTCTCTTTATTAGAGACTAACTTCCGCATGCGGTTTCGCCCGCATTGATTACGAACCCGTGCATTTTTTTGGGTCACACGTAGCGCCATCTAGCGTCCTAAGAAAGTTATTGTTGTTTCCCTTGGGAACAGTACTTTTTTCTGGATGAAAGGTAGCCTATGTCCTTTTCTATACCCCTCACAATGTTCAAGTGATTTAGGCGTGAAAAGGTAACAAACAAACAAACTTACTTTCGCATATATAATACTAGCTTCCGCGCGCGGCTTCGTCCGCGTGGTTTACGAACCCGTATATTTTTCCGGGATAAAAAGTATCTCTATCAATCTATCTCTGTACCAAATTTCATCCAGATCCGTTCAGCCGTTCCTGCGTGAAAGAGTAATAAAAATCCATCCATGCATCCATCCATCCATCCATCCATCCTCACAAACTTTCACATTTATAATATTAGTAGGATAAGTAGGATAGGATAGGATAGGATTATTAGGATAGGATAGTAGGATTAAGTTAGGATTGGCCATTAGTTCAAAGGACCTCTATCTATCCTAAGCCAACCAAAAGAGGTGTCCAACTGACAACCAGGGTTTCTTCTGACGTGTGTACCTTAGTGTCCTAGTCCACTTATACCCCATAACATTGAAGTCCAGCCATATGGCATTAGGTAGCTATCACTAATGCAGTGGCTTCACAAATATTTGCTTTATTTAGATAACCCACAATTACGATAGCTGATAAACTTGTTCACTTGTATTTGTACACTCATCTATAAAACTGCGGTATCTATTCTGATGTATGGCTTTCCATTATGATGATAGGGATGGAAAAGCGATGTTTTACTGGGAAATAAAAAAGGGATAGAGTGTGTTGTTTAGTAGGTGATTCAAATAATTTACCAGCTTGTTATAATCATAACATAACATAGTATCACGCCTGTATTACCCGAAGGGTGAGCAGAGGTGTGCTATGTACAGTCAGTTTCAATTTTTATACAAAATTTGAAATTCAAAAGCGATTTTTACAGGAAATTATGATTGAAATCTTGACCAATTTTACACATAGTATCTGCAGATACATAAAAATACATAGTAACCAAGAATACTCGTTTGAATTTTGCTACATGTACAAATATTTTTGATGTTAACTGTACACCCACATTTCGCAAATGCCGTTATTGAGTCCCACGTAGCAGCATCCCATGCAGCTCTAAAGCTGAGTAGGTATTAGTATCATTATTCTTTATTCTGTTTGTTTTCTTTTTTTTTCTTTGTTCTGTTTTATATATTATTATTGTGTGCCTTTAGTTTGGGTCAAATAAACGTATTTTTTTTCTTTATTTCTTCTTTCTTTCTATGTAATACGGGACGAGCCTTTTGCCATCTACCGGGCACAGTTCTAGACTCCGTGCTGCTATTGAGAATTTCTACACAGAAAGACCCAATAACAGTTTTACCCGACCAAATTCCAGGAATCGAAATCAAGAACTCATGCTCAACAGTCGCGCTTGCAACTATTAGTCGTCGTTTCGCAAAAATTTGACACTTTTGGCAAATCTCTATCAATATCAATTAAGACGTCAAGCCTTAGACAAAAGAAAATAAATATTCTTATTACATTAGACGACACATGGTGAAATAGTCAAAATGGTCCTTTCGCACACATTTGAAACCGAAACCAATAAATCTTCAAGACACGCGACGAATTTTTTCAACGTCTACTGACGTACTTTGGTTAGAGATGACGAAAAAATTCCGGCACCGTTTTTTGTACCGGAAACTTTTGGATTTTTAAGTGTTTAAGAGGTCCTTCAAGTTGGTTGATCATGATATCTATTTGAACATCCATTGGTGGTTTAGTTAAGATATTGTTGCATCTTTTGTATAACAACGAAGCAATGGAAGTTAATGTATATGGTGTAGCTTTTGTTATATTATACTTATGTAGTTTTTAACGTTGAAGACAATTTTATATTCCTTTGCCAGTTGCAGATTATATATGCAGTATTCAATATAATTGTATATTAATAAAACATCTTGATAAGACATTTGATAGAACTTGTTGATCTCTACAATGTGCCCCTTTTGTAAAACTCTGCCTCATATGATTAGATAATTACGTGAGGTCGAGAATGGACTCCTATCAGTTTTTCATTATAGAAGTAGAAGCAGGCGTTGAGAAGAGAACAGAACATTTTTCAGTCTTTATAGCCCCACTAGGATTCTCTAACATCGGGAGTGTATACACAAAACCATACAAAAATTGTATTATTATACAAACATCAACCCTCCCTCGTTAAAAACGCAGTATCATCGCATATGCGTAGATTGCTAAAAAATAATATAACCACAATAAATTAATATTGATGAACATTGATCTAGTTATGAATGTAGGCCAGTCATTGTATTGATATACAGATGAACAAGGAGGTTTACATGGTCACCATGGCCACATATTGAACAAAGTTTCTTAAGGACATTTATGAAATTACGTTTTTAATTAATAATATAGTTTATTTATCGAATCAGTCGAATCCATCAATGTATAATTTCCTGAGCAAACTAAATATATGAATATGAACAGTGGCCCAGTTTACCTATTTCTTGTACGACAATACCTACCACACAAACTTAAGAAAGAAAATTGCTGGTAATGCTTATAAGAGATTGAATTTACCAATATGCAAAATCATGGAATGTATTTTCAAAATTCCAATAAGTCTGCTTTAATATTATGTTATCTTGTAACCAAAGTGGGAGATTTCCTCGATCTCAAGTCAAAAATATTTGAAAATAAAGTGCTTTTTATATTATTTATTATGCATCTCGATTGTGGAAATTATAAGACGAGTTTGGGAGAGATTGGACGCAGAAGGCAAATGACTGACACTGAATGCTGTGACGAAACTTAGGTTAGGGACGTTCGGTGAGAGGTTGAATTGCCTGATATACTAATTCATCTGCAACATTTGCCTATTTATTATTATTTATTACTAGCTTCCACCCGCGGCTTCGCCCGCGTGGTTTACGAACCCGTACCTATATTTTTTCGGATAAAAAGTATAATCTATCCAGATCCGTTCAGCCGTTCTGGCGTGAAAGAGTAACAAAGATCCATCCATCCATCCATCTTCACAAACTTTCACATTTATAATATTAATAGGAAGCAGGATGTTCAAGTATCTTTTCGCGTAGGTATTCTGTGGAGTGGATTTTCTGTGTTTCATTTGTATCTGTAATCGGTAAGGTGTCAATAGGCTTCACGACTGGTCCCTAATACTGTTTTTTAATATTTTCATGATGTTTATTATTGTGTCATTTAAATTAAAAACCAACCACGTTGCAGTGACGGTAATTTTTAGAATAGTGGAACTTTTCTCTCTTTTAGCATAAATTAAGGTTTTAATTCTATTAATGGATGGATGAATATTGATGAAAGTAATTGTGTCTATATCGAAAATATTAAAATAGTTTTAATTAAGGTAACAACAGTAACAAATATCCATCCTCACAAATTTTCACATTTTTTAAGAGTAAATGGTGTCGGCATTTTCTATGACTGATGATTTCCTTTAAAGGTGAAGAGTGAATATTTTTGCGGGCGTTGTCTCACGTCAAAATGTATCTTTTATTTTTATTTTAATAATACTTTATTTGTAATAAAGCCATATATTTTTAAAATCGATATTCAGATACAATAGAATTCCAACAATGCACTTGTTTTTAACCCTCTCACCTTTTTTATGAAATAATTGAATAGATCTCAAAATGCACAACATTTAGCACAATGGTGCATATTACGCGAATTACGACGTAATATTTTGAATGGATTATAATATAATTAATATTCAAATGTGTTAAAAAATATTCATTTACGTGTCAGTCAAATGTACCCTTCATTGAAACAGGGTTGGTATATAGTGTCAGACAAGTTTTGATCGAGGGTGTGGTTGAAAGCAAATAATGTGCTTATAATGTTAAATGATAAGAAATTTTTATAAATAAACAATATGACATCAGATGTTATTTAATTAAGTTAGAAATTAATGTACTCGTATATAATTTAATGGATGTAAATATTGTAGGAGATGCAAATTAAACAATAAGATTTATTTTTATTTAGCAATAATACTTATTTTCAAAAGTGTTTTCAATTTTTACAATATTTTTCCAACTGATAATTACTTAAATGATGTTACTAGTTATGAAATCTAGTTTAATAAGGCAATATATTAATGATGAGCACGAGCCTTAATGCCTTCATATCTCGAAATTTTGTAAGCTATCAAGTATCAAGATACCTCGGTCATACACTCAACTCGCAGTGTGCTAGCCATATGCACGATCGCTCGCACAGCTCGGCTCATTGCGCTCATTGTAAACACGTTATTGTATTATCGTTTCATACGCTTTCATTATTCAAATTATTTCGTTTGACTCTTAAGTTCATTTTGCGTAGGAGAGTTAATTGTTAACATATTGATCTTTTGCCTTGCCTTAACGTTTCGTCTTGTTTCTATCGTTTGAGCTATAGCTAACACAAGTTCACGTAATATGTTCTGATATGAGGATAAACGAAAATTATTTATAACTAGCGATCCACGCCGGCTTCTCACGGGTGCAATTTACTAATGAAGAAAATGATAAATTTCATACAAAAATTCCATCCAACCAAATAATCCAATTTCCAACCTTTCTCGTGGATTTTCCAAAAAAAAATTTTCATAAGATCCTGGTTGAAAAGTCCTGATTTTTATTAATATAGATAACGTATTATTTTACGATTAGGTACTATATTTTGTTCCAATCAGCAAGTGACGTCACTATATTCACGTGGTTAATTCATTTCACACAAAAAGGACATAATTATTATGAGACCCAACAAACCGACGACGCACCCCTAAAATAATTATCGAAAGTCATCAAAAATATCACCGCTTGCTGCAATCACAACAATTGTTTACCAAAACTATTTCCTGATCAGCGTTTGATTAACTCGCACGCGTTAAATACATACAAAAAAACATGTTTTTTGTTATATTTTTCTGTTGTTTTCATTATCGTTATGGGAAAGTGTTCCCCTGTTTGTTTGGGCTTCACACCCATGGATTTTTTGATTAAAATGTACGGTAATGGTGGGGTGTGCCGCAGGGGTGAATCTTAGGTCGCTTCCGTCTCATTGTCCTGTTTTTAGTTTCGTTTATCACTAAAATCTGGGCGCTGATTGCTTTTTGCAATTTAAAATGATTGGGCAAGGTTTTAAGGTAGCGCAGTGCATATCAGCATATCAGTTGGTTATTTTACCACCGGCTTGGTGTATATCACGAAATAACTACCTAAACTTAGCTTTTATTAACAGTCATTTTATGCAATTATGTGCAGCATATACATTTAAAATAGCAAATATAGCATAGCAACTTATACATTAATATTCTTATAAGTTTAAAACCCATTTTTATTTATTTACTTATTAGTTTTAAAATCTTTATTAAAAATTTAATTGAAAATTAAATTTAGTTGAAAGAGGGGTCCCACAGGGTTCTATTTTAAGTCCTATTTTATTCATCATCTTTACGGCCGACTTACCAGATATTCTCCAACACTCTAAGGTTCACCTATATGCGGATGATACCCAAATCTATAAGTCATTTAAGCCAACTGAAACCAGGCAGGCCATGGTTAGCATATTGACAGAGATTAACCAAATCCTCAACTGGTCTCAAAAAAATACATTAGTACTTAACACATCCAAGACAAAATGCATGATACTGGGTACCAAATCACAGATTAAAGCTGCTGACAGTTTGTACGAGCCTATGCATGTGAACGGAGAAATACTTGAAAGAGTGAAAGTAGCAAAGAATCTGGGATTGCTTATGGACGAGGAACTTAGATTCGCAGAACACATTAATAGCCGTATTCAGAATGCTTTCTATAGGTTGAAGGTCCTCTACGGTATCCGTGAGTACCTCTCCGAGGATATTAGGAAACTGCTTTCGGATCTACTAGTACTTTCACCCTTCAATTATTGTGATGTCGTCTACGGCCCCAGACTCTTACAAAAGACCAAACTATGCATACAGAGGGTTCAAAATGCGTGCATTCGTTTTAGTTTTACAGTGCCAAGAAGAGCAAATATCTCCCCTATTATAAATGAAAAGGAACAACTTAACATGGAATCACGACGCAATCTACACCTGTTATGTTTCACACATAGAATTATCGCAAGCAAAAGTCCTGCATACCTGTACAATTTATTATCTTGGTGTAAAGATGCTCACAATTTGTTTACCAGGTCAAAAGTAAATAGCACATTAACGATACCAAGACACATGACTCAGGGCTATAAGGGCAGTTTTAAATACGCAGCGTCAAAGATTTGGAACAATATACCGCCACCCTTACGTTGCATTAAAAATATATTTACTTTCAAACAAAAATGTAAAATATTAGTCTTCGACTACCAAAAACAATATGCAAAGTTGCTATAAAAAACTGTCCAAATATTTGTTTCCAAGATTTTCTTTTTTTTTATTGTTTTCTTTCTTCTTATTTACTTTTTTCTTTGATAAAATAGCCACACATGTCCACAGCAAAATTGGGTAAAATTATTTAGGTTTCCTTTTCTTTTTTAATGTATGATCATGTCCATTGTTACTGAATACTACATTTTTTTACTGTAAACAGGAGTCAAGGGTTTAAGCTGAAAACCAGCGCTTAGCAACCCTCCAGAGGGGACCTAAGCATTATGCTGACGCTTGAACCTTTTGCTTCCGGTATTATAGTTCTATGTATATAATACTAATAGCTGTAATACTGGAGACAATAAACGTTTATTCTATTCTATTCTATTCTAAAAGCTATACAAAGTATTCAACATAAACTAGAATATTATGATATCAGCCGTTACTCTTTAAGTTACGATAGACAACAGCATCTTAAACGAAGAAACAAAGAGAGAAAATAAACAAAATAATCAAAAAAAAGTTATTGACAGTACAACATGTTCAGCACTTCCAATAAGATTTCAATAACGCGATATAACCGTATAAATGAATAAAAAAAATGATATAAATATATTTAACATAAAAATCACTACATCCATACAATTAGCTGATAGCTCATCCGTGACGGAAGCATTAGCGCACGCGTGCGGTCGCATATTGTCATCAGAAAATAAAATAAAATAGTTTTCGACCGCACCCCGGCACTTCCGAAGTCAGTTCTGGGGGCTATGAAGTTGGGGTTATAAGCAATGGATGAAATTACTGCTTTATAGTTATTTTTTACTCATTGTAAAACATATGTAAGTATAATTCTGTAATTAATATTTGAAACTGTGTACACGTAAATAAGAGTGTAATAGGTGTTTGATTTTTTTTACATATTGAGACATAATATTTTTAGCGTATCGTTGTAAGGTATATATAATAGACTAGCTTCCGCTCGCGGCTTCGCCCGCGTGGTTTACGTACATTTTCCCGAGATAAAAAGTAGCCTATGTGCTATTCCAGACTATAATCTATCTCTGTGCCAATTTCATCAAGATCCGTTAAGCCGTTCTGGCGTGAACAAAGTAACAAAGATCCATCCATCCCTCCATCCTCACAAACTTTCCCATTTATAATATTAGTAGGATATAAGTAGACAGTCGATAAATTAAGATCGATTCCAATAGGAATCTTCACGATTCATCATTCAATAGTATTTTTAATCAGTACAAGACTTAAAAATAAATTAAATATATAGTTTGTAAGTAGAAGTCGTTATTTTTCTATGGTAACGTCAAAAAAGCTATCAGCCAGGATAAGTTTTCCAATGCCATCAAACATTTTAAATTCCGAACTATCCTTTCTACCCTAAAAGCCCCGACTCACATTAATCTAATCAACACAAAACACCGTAATGAGTGGACGTGCGCCACGCGGCGGCGCGTGCGCGTTAATGTGCACTATTGTTGGTCATGCGCACGGAAACGTCACAGTTTGTGTAGCTGATGCGTGCTAGCGGTTTTTGCTTGGAAGCCTTCGTAAAAGGGTTTGGTAGACAACGGAAACCTGGTAGTTTTTATTTAAGATTCCTTTGTCCGAGCACTTGAAATTTCTGCATAAATGTTCGAACAATGGAAAATCGAACAAAACGATACACGGCAGAAAGTTTATTTCGGAAAAGTAAGTGAAAGGCACTTCTTCCTAATATCTATGTATATTGAAAGGAGTAATAAGGAAAGGTCGGTTCGGAAACTGAAATAACGGGGAGCTACCGAAGCTATGTAAATACAGATAAAATTCTCAACAGATTCTGATAAGGCTTATTTACTAAGACAATAAAAAAACAACAAGCCTAAACGTCTTGTATCGACTTTTGCCGTCTATTATGTGGGTATTCCGACATTTGTTATATTGAATATACCTATGATTTTTCATCTATAGTGGCCCCATGTAGACCCTACGTACTACGAATTGGGCTGGGATGTAAAGAAACGGCTTTCACGAGTAACGATTTCTGAGATCGTCTGGGGCACGGTGCGCAGTCAGTCTCGTTACCACCATTGCTGACTCGCTAATTCTTCCACTACGGCTTGATCGGTTCCAATATGATAGCTCGTGATGAAACGACAGAAAAAGAAAAGACTGATTGGGTTCATAGATTTCGTGAAGAACAGAGCACCATCATAAGACCTGGGGATGATGTAAACGGCACACGATAAACAGCTAATTATTGGAGCCTTTTGACTGACAAATGACATCATTACTTATTCTGCTACTATCTGTTTTGTTTAAGTATCCAGATTTTTCTATAAAAATACGGAAGCATTAGATTAGACGTCCAAATTCTCAAAAAGTACACCAATATTTACCTTTCACAGCCACGCGGCGCCATATTGAATTAAAATTGGCGGGAGTTTCCGCCATTGCGAAAATGGCGGTTATTTTTGACAAGCGTATTTTTTCTGGATGATAAATCTATCCGCGAATACTTCCGCTTCCGGTGTGGGGGATGATCAATGTTCCGGATCAAATCTTTGTTTAAAAGGGATGATTTAGGTACTTTCTTTTAGGATTTATTAGGGTTTATTTGGGTTGATCCTTTCAAATTGCTTACTTGGAAAGACTGATAAGATTTTGCCAATTTTTCGTAATATAAGGATCAACTGGATACCAATAGCTCAGTATTTAATTGAATACTTATGAATAAAAAATCTCTTGTCTGTATTGGTGTTTTTAGAGAAAGACGGTTGAAATGTGACAAGACAAGAACGCTTATAAGAGACAAGACCAAAATATCTTCTTGTAAGTAGGTATTTATATTTAATTTTTACATTTGGAGATGCAACAAACATATTTTGTAAAAATTATGAACGTCACATGTACCTACTGCAATCTGCCTTTTTATTTATAAATAAAGATTATAAAATAAAAGATTATTATTACATTTATAACATCTTGTTTCCTGGTGTGTACACAAATAAATAAATAAAAATACATATTGTCTCTATTTACGATATTTTTTATTCCTGAAACGTCATAGAACAACATAATACTCAATTACAAAATATAATATATTCTTCTCAAACGTATAAGTTAAACCATATTGGTTTAATAGTTTGTAATTCTACTTACAAAAATTAATAAACATATATTACCAATGAACGCAGCAGGGATCGAACCCACTCCCCGCGGATTAGCGGCCGATCTGTCATCGCACTGAGCCGATTTATTATGATGTGTGCGGTGGAACTATGAAAATTATTTTTGTGTTATGCAGTAAAGTGACAAGAATATAATTTGATTTAATTTTAGATATTTAGTAGTGTTGCTGATAAAAAACTCTACTTCTGCTTTGTTCTTTTCTATTCTACATATTAAAAAAATATTGTATTCTTATAATAAATTATTATTTATCGAGCCATTAAGATTCTAATTTACGTACATTCAGCCTCAAAAAGTTATAGATTAGTATTACACTAAGCAAAAAAAAAAAATATAACATAGCATCACGCCTGTATTCCCCGAAGGATTAGGGAGAGGTGTACTATTGTACACCCACATTTCGCCGATGCCGTTATTGACTCCTGTTTAATATGTATATAATATGTTGTAATTGAAATGATATAATTTTATCCAATTACTCGTAAGGTCCACAGGATTATTACACGTAGCGTGTACACACATTTTTGAGGCTGTCTATACGTACTATATTGATAACACGGTATAAGACTAATAAAAGAAATTCATATTATTTTCCATACCTATTGAACTTCTGTATTTATAGTCCTCCCTCGATCTCTCACAACACCATCCAACGCCAGATGCTTATACATTAATGTATGAATTTTTCATTCGCTCGGAAAACCGCTGTGCAGTGTGGTGCTGCGGTCGAAAGGCACAGAAAAAGTGCAGCCGAGAGCATTACGTAAATTGATTGTAAACCAACATTACTAAATGCAGAGACGTATTTGCAATATTAGGTGTTTATATGTAATTTTTGAATTAGTTTTAGAACTTTTTGTGTTTACCCTTTTGGACTGAAATGCTTTGCGGATGCAAAGACCAAAATTATATTTAGAAGGTGATATGGTCCAGGCCATACATGTAACGTGACTCTGTCTCAAAAGGCTACGTCAGCATTACATCACCAGACATCCTTATATTAATTTTAATTGTATATTTAATATGAAGGACTTTTTTTTGTATCAAATACTTGTTTGTCGTTATTATACTAGTTAGATTGCCTTTTAATTTCCATCATCATAAACCTATCGCGATGAAATATGTCCATCTTTCAGAGGAAGAACCGCCCAAAGTAATTTTTTACTTAAACTAAAAAAATATATCTAAATCCGTCCCTTCAACGGGGGTGGCCACAATACACTAAACATGTGAGATTATAAATGCACCGACAAGATTATACGCATCCATAACTCGTACACCCTACACAAGCTGCAATCCTGGACACCCTACCAATATGAGCTAATACAACAATCTTGTTTTCTTTGGGTATTTACATTAATTAGCTTTGGTTACCGTGTTACGGGAATTTCAATATAGGAGACGGAATATAATGTTTGCTTGTGTTCAGTAATAGTTAAAATATAACATAGCATCACGCTTGTATCGCATAAGAGTTAGACAGAGGTGTACTGTTGAACACCTACATTTCACCGATGCCGTTATTGAGTCTCAAGTAATAGGGGGCGAGACTGGTATTGAACACTTTAATGTTGTTTAAAATTAAAAATCCCATGTAATTATGAACAAGCGTATTGCCGTTTATCGAGCAATTCCAAACTACGTGCCGCTACTGACATTTTTTCAAAAAAAAAAAAAAAAACGATTTACGCTGCCCGAAGCGGGAATCCAACCCAAAACCTCACACTCAGCTGTTGCGGTTGCAACCTATAGACTAATGAAGCAGATCATTATTTTAGAAGAATTAATGACTACATAACATAACATAGCATCACGCCTGTATTCCCCGAATGGTTATGCAGAGATGTACTATTGTACACCCACATTTCAATAATGCCGTTACTGAGTCCCATGTAATAGGGGGTGAGCCCCGCAGCCTAATTACGTAAATAAGCGACAGCAACGCGACAGCCACGCGACAGCAATCCCACTGTCAGCCAATACATTATATGTCACAAAAATGACGTTTGACAGAAGTTATCGCGCGATCTACGCCTGTCGCTACATCGGTAATTAGGCTGCCGAGCTCCCAACTCCGTGCTGCTACTGAGAAATCCAGAAAAACCCCATAACCTTTGCCCGACCCGGAAATTAAACCCAGGACGTCACGCTGAGTATTCGCGCTTGCGACCACTAGACCAAAGAGGCTATCAATTTATACCTATTTAGGTTACTACCATTATATCCTTTACTTCAGTCGCGAGGATACTTTCTAAACATTACCCTTGACCGATTTTCAAGTCAATAGCGATAAACGGATGTCTCTCACGCCACTCAAAACAATGGGCGGTCTTTTTTGTTGCATACACTGTACATGTGAATACTTTTAACGTTGAATAGTTGTAACACCTACATTGTAACTAATTACTTAACTCAAGTTGTGAGTTATTTAGCGAGAAGTGAGTCATATGAAGGCAAGCCTCATCATCTCTAGCCTTTTCCTTATTGTGTTGGAGTTGGCTGCCAGTCTAACTTGATGCGGCTAAATATCTAGACACGCGGCAGCGTGTCAAGCCAAGTTCAAGCAAAGGAACTGGCTAGCCAGCGCCGAGTGTAATATTACACGAACCACTTGGTGCCACTTTTGACCCTTCTATAACTCAAAACCTCTTTAACGTAAACACATAAAACTACGTGTGTTTAATTATATCCATAAGGACATGTAGAAGTCCAAATTTCACGAAGCTAGCTCAAACGGTTATAAAGATATGAAGGTCAAAAAGGCGTAAATTTTAACACTGACTGACTGACATATAGTAACTAAATCTAACCTACTTCCAGATGACCTAGAAGGATGAAATTTGGAATCCAGCTCGGTAATTGTGAGTAAGCGTAGAAAAAAAAATTCACAAAAAAAAGTGGTGTCCCCATACAAAAAACTTGTAATATGCGCTAAACAACCGGCCATTGAACTTGGCTCTCCTTTTTTACATTTATGTTTTTGGCGAGTATCAGTATTGTACACGGACCGATGCCGATGCCATCCAGTGGCGTGCGGTTCATAAAGACAAAAAGACACTGCCTACCCTACATAACACGGATAAATATTTACTATAAATATTTATTATAGTAAATATTATTAATATTTGAGGAGGTAAATCACATACATCATTACTTAATCGAAAAAGACGACGAACCAATACCAACATGCAGTAGGTATTTTAGGGTAAGTCAGCTTTTAAAATTTTCTACCTACCCTGTCTAAAAACTCTGTGCACGCCACTGCTGCCATCTGACCTCCGCCTCCCAATAATTGGGAGACACTGATACTCTAAGGTTAGACTAGTTGTCAGACTTTTTAGAGTGATATAGTGCAAAGATTGTGTGCTCAGGGTACGCCAAACGACCTCATGTTTCATTACTCGTGAAGGCTATTTCCTTACACCCGTGACTGGTAAATCGGTTAAGAAAAATAACATAATATTACGAATAAACATCGTATGTAGCGTCTGTGTACAGGCAGGCTCGAAAATATGTATCTTAAAATTTTGAAAATATCAACAGTATTTTAAAAGAATTCCTGGCTGAAGTCTTGTTAAACATGTTCATATAGCACATCCTCATAAGAATACAGGGTCATTTAAACTTCATGATATAAATGTTGGCGCACGGATGGCACGGTTGGCGTATTGCTTTCTGCCCGTGTAAGTGTCGCGGGTTCGATTCCCGCACGGAACAAATATTTGTATGAGCTACAGATAGTTGTTTCGGGTCTGGC
This sequence comes from Shargacucullia verbasci, assembly GCA_947562105.1. NCBI lineage: Eukaryota > Metazoa > Arthropoda > Insecta > Lepidoptera > Noctuidae > Shargacucullia > Shargacucullia verbasci. The sequence continues at coordinate 9,853,473 of OX387303.1, read as the reverse complement.
TGTGTGTGCATGTGACATGTATGCTCGTAAATATGTACCCATGACACAGGAGAAATCCTAGTGTGGAGCAAAGTGTTTTTATTTTTAAGAAAAAAACAAAATATTTGAATAAATAATTGAATGTCGCTAAGCGTCATACATTTTTTTAGGCTGTCTGTACGATACACGGGTGACGTCACCCCAAAACAAAGAACATATTGAATCAGAAATAATGACAAGTCACGCTGCACTGTACTACCGTCGGCGGACGCCACTAACTTAGTTCCGAACCCCACCTTCACAAGAATATGAATACAAATACAAAGGCGGACACTTTACGTGCAGACGCCGAAATATTTTCGATCGACGACGATCTCCTTTGTCAATTTCTCGTATAGGTAAGTTTCGTTAAAATAAACAGTATTTGTATAGAATTTTTTATTACAACGCAATTGCCACTATGATTTTTACTGGTCATCGTATTCTAGTATTCCAATTTCCAACAATGGTAATATTCGGACCGATAGAGGTGGAAAGATGATACATCCAATCAATACATCGACTGACCCACAAAACAATTCAACACACTATACCAGTAATTGTGCACGCGAGTGTACATAAGGGGCGCACCTCCAATTTCCCTAAAAGCATAGCAGGCGGCGCCGGGCAGCGCGCTAGTATAATAAATTGAATAATAACTAGCCGCTTTGATCTATTGTAACAGTTTATAATGACGGACGTCATTGTCTGTAAAATATGAAGTAGATATACTTTTATGAAAGTAGATGAAGAAGTTACTGCCTCATCGGTGTATTGGTCGGAAGGTACTGCTAAACAGGAGGTTCTGGCTTGAATCTCCCGTAGATTAATTAGATAAAAATAGCGACAGCAACGCGAGACCCACACGACAGCAGCTTCACTGTTTGCCAATACATGTGACACAAAAATGACGTTTGACAGTTATCGCGCGGTCTACGCCTGTTGCAAACTGGTTGTTATATCGGTAACTAGGCTGCGGGTCGGACAAAGTCTGGGATTTTCTATTAGAAAATTCTCAGTAGGAATCTGGAGTTTGGAATTGTGCTCGATAAATGGCCTAACCCATCAAGGAGTACAGGTATGATGCTATGTGAAGAAAAGAGATTTTAGCACGTGATATATCACTACATATTATAAAACAAAGTACCCCACCACGTCTGTCGCTCTGTCTGTCTGTTCGCGATAAACTCAAAAACTACCCAACGGATTTTCATGCGGTTTTCACCAAATAGACAGAGTGATTCATAAGGAAGGTTTAAGCGTATAATTATTTACGATTTTGTGTAAATTGGCTAAAATATGACGATGATAGTTGAAGATGTCGGAAAAAATCATGGCGACTGGGAGCTTTACTGGCGTACGCCAAGTAAATGCTCGACGTAACAGGCTGATACGACACTACGATTGAAAAAAATTAAGGCGTAATATGCTCTGCTACCCGTGCGAAGCCGGGGCGGGTTTCTAGTTTATTTATAAACAGTACACACAACAAAGGAAAAATCTTAGTATTAAAAAAAAGAAAACAGATCGCTCATTAAATTGACACAAAAAATATTTAACAATTGATGGAATAAGATCCCAAGTTGTTACAAGGATAATCGGATTCGTCTATATATTTGTAGACAATACTAAACAACTTAAATAACTGGTCATATTTGGACACGCTATCTACAAAAAATTGTATAGCCAGTCTATCCTCCGCATTCTCCTCATCATTAGTCCAAGCTATAGCTTCTTCTAAAAACGCCCAGAAGTCCGTCTGTAGCATAAAGTTTTCAACGATAAAATGAAGTTTTATATGGTTTTCGTATTTGCAACATTTATCTTTCTGTTCTTGGTGGTAGATGTTGAGGACTTCGAGACACATCTTGAGTGAGGTGTTTGGCTTGCAAGCGCGTTTGACGTCGTTTATTGGCTGAAAGTGTAAAATAAGCAGATAATGTACATACGGGCAAAATAAAAAATATATAACATAACAGCACCACGCCTCACAGTGTTCAATAATCCTTTGTGACCGGACATTTTCAGTTAAGTTAAGCAAGTAGTGCGTCATAATATTCTAGACACCGGAGTAGAACTCCCGAATGCCAATTCTGTATAGTTGTTGATAAAAATAACTTGAATGTTTGTCAGCTTTAGATATTTAAAAAGACCAAAAACTATATTTTTTTTCTAAAAATTAAAATAATTTCTGCAAATTTTAAAGCATCATGTTAAGAAATCTGTAAGAAACTATTTATTAAGCATTATCGCATTGTCGAAACACGGAACTAACATGAGTAAATGCAATTTCATTGCATGCAACGCAAAGGTTTGGCAGAGGCATACTAGTGTACACCCACATTTCGCCGATGTCGTTATTAAGTCCCATGTAATATGGGGCGAGCCTATTGCCATCTACCGGGCACAATTTCCGAGTTCCGGGCTATTAAATTTATTGAGTTTTTCTGTATGAAATATTTAATTTGGAATATATTATATCCCTCAGGTTCCCTGCCCAACCCTTCGGGGAATACAGGCGTGATGCTGTGGTATGTTTTATTCTCTTACTTGATCAATAATAGCTCTCAATATATCCAATTTTCTCCTGGTGTCTGCGCCAATGACATCGGCAGGCTCCGGCAGCAGTTTGACTATCTGATCCGCAGTGGCCTGAGGATCAGGGTTATTTATTTCTGTGTACAAAAGGACCGACTGTGCAATGATGGCGAACGATCTCTTGGACTGCTGATGATTGTCATTGATTATTGAAACGGGCCTGAAATATTCAGTTCATGTTTTTAGTTTTACATTTCTGCTAGTCTAATCTTAGAGTATCAATGTCTGCCAGTCATTTGGTGGCGGAGGTCAGATTGCAGTCACTTCCTGTAAAATACTGATATTCACCCGCAAATGGTTAGATTGGAAACCGATCCCAATGTTTTTGAGAGAAGGCTAGGCCTGTGAAATCTTTTGAAAGTTAGGTCCTAGAGACAGGCAAGAAATTCCACGTAACCATAACGATTTGCTTTGCACATTGCAAAGGAGTTATTAAGTGGTGTGGTATGGGGGTCAAGGGTATCAGACGAGCTGAAACTCAACTTGTAGAAATAGTCCAAAAGATATTCGTCTTTGGCGGTGGTCACTTCTGTCCAGTTATCTATATAAATAAAAATGAATCGCCAAATATGTTGCTAAGCGCATAACTTCAGAACGGCTGCACCTATTTGGTTAATTCTTTTATTTGATGTGTTTATAAATGTCAGGAAAAGGGAATTATGAAGTTTTTTTTGGAAAATCAGTAATTTGAAATTGTAAATTGCACTCGTGTGAAGCCGGGGCGGTTCGCTAGTATTAAATAAAGTATAGTTAGACTGGAAACTGATTTTGTATTGCTATACAAAACCAAAAGTATGATTACGTCATTCGTCACAATAATCTTTATTATATAAAATTCAGATGTGCGTGTGTTCGTCAATCTTCACCTAAACGGCTTGATCGATTTCGATGATTTTTGTACTTATGGGATCACCTGGATGGTTCTTAGCCATATTTGGACAAGGTAGGTGGCGCTGTTATAAAGATCTAAAAAAAGATAGTGTGCACATAAAATCAAAAATTACTTACAGTTGTTCATACACTCTATCCAATGTAGTCACTAGAACTTCATTGAGTAACCACAAGGTGTCGTTATACTTCTCATGGCAATAACACGACGACAGAAAAGGTAGGAGAAGACTTAAGAACCACATCCTGAAATGTTTTTATTATAACTGTGAAACAATCAAATTTGGTCACACTTACCCTCCATAACAACTATCTGTAGATCATACAAATATTGGTTCGGTACAAGAATCGAACTCGCGATACATAGCTCAATAAACTAGTGCCACTTTGTATATAATCTTTTTAACTATAATCTATTATACGATACTATTTACGAAAATTTACATAATGGACTTTACAATAGACCTTAATCCCTGAGTTTGTTTCGGCGTTTCTTCTCAGGGATAGTCATAGGAAATGCCGACGCTATCTATTTAAAAAAAAAGACGAGTAAAAGTGACTGAAAAATCCTAATTGCAAAATATAAAAATCATTTCATTTCATTTTGAAAGCAAGTGTTCAACTGCTATATATGATCTATCACTGCTTCGAAAGATATAATTTAAATGGGTCAATGGGCCTCTAAGATACAGGCTGTGCCTGGTTGAGGACCCACCAGTAGTTCTTATAGTATTTTGTATTATCTTCCCTCTTGTGTTTCTTTGAGTAAAACCGTGTATGTCAATTAAATAAACATTTTTAATAGAAAAAAAAATACCTTTATTATATTTCAACGTCCCGTGAAGAGTTGACTGGATTAGTTAGAATTTCAATACACTTATATAGGTGCAATAATTTTTAATTATCAACAATTAAAATTAGACACAGAAAATATTGCATAAATATTCATTCTCCATGCTTATAATAATTACTTTGGTTTTAATTATTTATACTTAATTGAAAATATTCGCTGACTGATACGTCGAGCTAAGGCAACAGCAGTAGAAGGGTTTGTAAAATTATGATTAGCGCAAGAGTGAGGAAAGAAAAATAGACTGAGTAAAAAGGGCTCATTGGTCTCGGGGTTACAAGCGCGACTGCTGAGCGAAAGGTCCTCGATTCGGTCGGGCATTTTTCAGCACGGAGCCCGCAACTGTACCCGGTACATGGCAATAGGCTGGCCCCCTATTACATGAGACAATAACGGCATCGGCAAAATGTGATTATACATTAGTAAATCTCTGCCTCATCAGCGTGATGATATGTTATGTTAATATATGTATAAAACATTGTGAATTGCCATGGCGTTTTCTTTACTTTCTATCGTTTGGCAAGGATTAGGTCGAAAATCTAATTTAAACCGAGTAGCGATTTCAGAGAGGCGGAACGTTATTCCATATATATACATATATACATTATACATAAATTGCAATCAACATAACTGGAGCAAATATCTGTAAGAATTAAGCGTTAAGAAGTAAGCCCTTTAACTGGGTTTTATCAAACCAAATCTTGTTCCTTACAGTCATATCCCTTAGCTTGAACCAGATTAGGCGTGTTTTTTATTTTAAGCTGCAGGCCGTCCCATTCTATGACATCGCTTTATGTCACCACCTGTGAGGCCACTAATCATCAAACGGTTCTGGATAACATTGGCGATAACCTGTGCAGTGTCCTCATCTTTTTCTTCGCCCAATCCCTGCGGCAACAAAATCCCTCGTCGCCCACGCATCTCCATGTCATCCATGTTGCGGGTAAGAAGGTCTACCTGCTGCTGCAGGCTATTAAGTGCCGAAGTGACAAAGATTTTGAAGTCAGCATATTGTGAACTCCGGCTCAAATTCTGTCATCCTTTTTAGAAACATATCTCAATTCAGAGAGGCTGTTATTAATAGGGTCCATCTTGATGTGTAGAAAAGTGAAGAGATGTGAAGAAATGTTGAGTGAAGTTTTAAATAATGTGAAAGTGAGTGTATGAGAAGGAGAAAACACTTTTCCGGCAGGTAGCTTCAACAAATTTAGTATAATTTTCATTAATTTATTTAAATGTTTATATTTTTATTAAATTTTATTTGTAGAGTGACTATTATTTCGTGCTACTTTGCAACTACCCACAATGTGAATGTGGAAAATTAAAATATTTTAAACTGAGCAAGACATTATATTATTTGTTTTTTTTTAATTTATCACTCAATAAAAGTTCATTAGTACGTTTTCCAACGTGAAGGCCACGACGCGTGTCCGATTCGTTACGGCGGCAGTTCCCACGACCCGATCCGACACAGCGACGATACGACATGGTGTGATATGAAGGGGAATATGCTCAGGTTTATTAAATGAAAGACATTGTAAGTTGTTGTAGTTTAATTTCGTTTTTACTTTTATTGTTAGTGAAATTGTATAAACAACCAATTAAATGTAATTTGTATGAGATCATACATAATTTAAAAACACGGCATAACAGGTAAGTTTAGTTTTCTAGTTAGATAACTATAATTCCAAAACTCATAACACAATTTCCAGTATTAAAACCAGGTTAAATTAACTAGAAAGAATTTGATTCCAATCCAAGGTGAGATAAATGAGCTTATTAGAATAGGGAAACCACCTCATAATTAGTCGAAATCAAATAAGAATAAATTTCTAACAAGAGACCAAGTAGAGCAACTTACTCAGCATTATAACCCCAAACCTAAGGGTAGTTCTACAATATGCTTCGTAATTGAGTTCTCACGAACTCCGATGATCCACACTCAATATAGGATCAGTTGTTATTATTTATTAATATGCTCAATTTCCACGCCGCCATAGGTAGGTATATCCTAAAGAGGATAGATAAGATTTAAGCGGTCATTAAAAATATATCATTATGAAGATACTGGCCGAAAACAATGGACAGTTGAAATTGAAAAAGAAAACATTCGAAATACAAAGTGAGAAACACTATTGGTCAGCTGCATAATGGCTGCCAAAACGTCAGATTTGACAGATGATAAAGTTTTTTACTTTTCTCGCTTTATTTTTGTGTGAAACATGTACAAATATGCAAATAGCTTATTTTAGCCGAAAATTGGCCTTGTTTTAATATAATTTACATCCAAAAGCGGTTGTGTTGTAGCAACCTAATCGCTGAAGATGCTGATCTGTTTCTTATGTAACAAGCAATGATAAAGATAGGATGATACTTTTTAATCCATATTTTAAATTATGCTACTCTAAACTTGAAACGACTTGAAATTTTGCTCACCCCAAAGACAATAACATGAGAATGATGATGTAAATTAAGCAAAATTTGTCATATCATCTTATCAAGCAATTTGAGACCCATTTAAAAACAGAGTGAAGGGCCAATTTCCTCTATCAGTTAAAAAAATCTTGCAACTGGCCTTATGCAAAACTGTGTATGTTATCGCCGCCGTTTCTTAAAAAAAAAGCTTTTAACTTGACGCGCGGTACCCCAAAAATCGCCTGTCAAAATATTGTCGGCCGCATCAAGGGTGCGAATGTACAGTCAAAGTCGAATAAAACTTTGTTTCAGTTTTTAAAATAAATATGTTCTAATTTTAATTTTTTGTTCTCAGACTAATCATTTTTAGATGCTTTTGAGAATTGTTTTTCTTCTTTAGCCATTCTTTACCCAATGCTGGATGTAGACTCCTCCTTTGCACGCCGTTCCTCTCGATGTGATTCTGGTGAAAATACTGGAGCCTCCAATAGTTCAACCACGCTGACCTCCGTCATTCTAATATAAAATTTGACACAATATCGCGATCGTAGGAAGACACGAGAATAGTCATAGATAATAACAACTCTTCTGGATTGACTATAGCTAATATAATGCTAAAAATAAAGCTTTTTTTATTAAATTAACCCGACGAATCGGACATAAGCAATTCCCAAAAAAATGTTTCGGGGAGCAGTTGTTTTACGTTTTAATTCGAAGAAAACCGTAAAACATAGACAAGAGAAATAGCCTGAGACTGAAGACTGGGGACAAGCAAATATGTTTTCTTAAGAAAATGGGGAAACTAAAGATGAAATATAATGTTAGATTCAAGAGACCAGAGCTCCACAGCAATACCATACTACAAACTTGATACGTTAAACATTTTAAGACGCAAATCGTAACTGTGTCCGACTGTACCCACGATTTAAAATTGCCCCGCATTTCCTCCGGAGGGTGAGTAGGCACAAAAAGCTTTTAGCTCTCACAATACTTTTCAACTCAAAATTAGACCTATTTTCGTTGGATTGGCTAATTTTGTAATATCAAATGTGGAAAAGTTTTTTTTTTATATTTTTTGCTTTTTTATTATCTTTTATTAGTCCTATTTCGTTTTAGAGAAAATATTAAACAATTTTGGTGTGAAAGTGGTGATTTTGACCAAATTGATCTACTTTTATGACTTTGCTTTTCTTGTGTGAGGATGATGAGGACGATGGATTGGCCGCTATAGAAGTTAATAAGTAGCCAGTATTTTAAAGTCGATATATAATTTAAGGTGGAGCCCGGAGCTAAATGAGTACCTACTTAGTAGTATTTATTATGTTTATGGAAATAATAAGCATTTAAAATGAAAAATCTACTACTTCTGAGCACATCTCACCATAAACCTAATATCTAAAATATCAGATTCAATTCATCAGAGATCAAGATCAATATTAGAATCTATCCTTCAATATGAAGTATCAGAAATAACCCAAAACATAATAGATACAACTTTGAATATAAAGATCGTTAAAAGATACTAGCCGAAAACAATGGACAGTTGAATTCGAAAAAGGAAACATTCTGAATTCAAAGCGGGCGCCGCTATTGGCCGGTAATGCTTCACAATGGCTGCCGAAACGTCAGATTTGACAGGTGATAAAGTTTTAACGTCTCTCTACTTTCTTTTTTGTGTGAAACAGGTTAATGCAGTAATTACACTTTTTACGATGAGTTAGCATTGTTAAGGTTTTGATAAGATTGTAACAAGGTTTTTTCTATAAAGGTCAAATATATAAGGAGCTGAATCATGATAAACATATTATAAAGAACACGTTCAGTTATAGCATAGTTTTAATCATTCTCAGCAGATATTTAAGCGAGTTTAAAATTTACAAACTTTACTATTACTGCCAGTCAATAGCCACTGCTAGTAGTAAGCTGACAAGACACAAAATGACAATAATTGTGTGTCAGTTGCCAGTTGTGTTTTTTTCACATTAAATGGCAATTTTGACCTAGCAGCTTACTGATAAATTGGCACTGGGAAATCGCGACGCCAGAGTCTACAGCTATGACTACAAGTTTCTAGTTTTTCGAAGAAGACTCGTGAAAATGTGCCGCAATGACCACAGTAAATAATCAAGCATTGATACAGGCATACCGCAAGGAACTGTCTTGGGACCCACAACGTTAGATAAAACCGAGGTAATCTAACCATTATCCCAACTCATTTGCCAGAATCCACTTTGCGTACAAATTCGCTTTTTATACATTGACAGCGCGAAATCTTAAGTCCATGGACAAACCTCTTTGTCTCAAATATAATAAACAAAGTTATTTTTAGACACGTCACCTTACATATGGACTGTAAAGACCTAAAATGGCCAATTTATAAATGGAAACCAATTTTGACTCGATAAAACGAAAATACATAATAATACAACTTATCATATCAAAAATATTAGTCATACAATGCAAAAGACACATTCAAAATTTATTTGAGTTTGATATTGGACTTTATTTGATTGTTATAAAGTTGAAAATTGAATTTTCTGATTGAATATTGCGGTTTGGATGGAATAACAAATATGGGTTCCGTGAGCGCTAAAAAAGTTTTAACTGAGCTTCAAAATTATGACTTGGTAGTAAATACTAGAGAGACTATAACATTTATAAAAAACGTTGTTCTTCCAGTCAAAAATAAAGACAAGTGAACGGTTTCCTAGACTTGGTCTTCACTTTCTTTTGGGGAACTTCTTGTGGTCAAACACAAACTTTCCTGACTAGAAAACGCAGTACAACTTTATGAATTCACTGGCTTTTGCCCGCGACTTTGTCCGTGTAACCTACGTGCAATATATAATTTACAGCCTATATAACACTCAGGAATAATGTAGCTTTCTACCAGTGAAATAATTTTATTTGATACTTTTTGTTTGTGCAAAAATGTTGCAATCTTATTTGGATAAACGAATACTGCGATTAAAAAATGTAAAACAAGTTTTTTTTTTTATCGAAAGCAAATTGTTGGGCGTTTCATGGTCAAAATTGGGCATTTCCCTTTAACTATTTATAGTATTAGTATAGATATAACACATACATATAAAAGCGAAATACAACTTCCTCAGAATCTTTCATTGACTCAAACCTCAGGAACTATAAAACTTACGAACTGACAAGCTCCATATAACTTGCAACAATTCGCTAAGAAAGGGATTGCCAAACCCTAAAGAATGAAACATTGGTTCAAAGTTTGTCTGAAAAATCTTTCTACACAGAGAGAGAATCCACAAGAACAGTTAGTAGTGCCATATTACATTAGAAGTTTTAATGTCTTACACCGCAATCACTGGCTACCGTCTCTTGTAAATTACAGGCACTGACAGGTATTATCCCAATAATAAACGGAGACGATGAAGCGGTAAATACTTAAAGAGAGCCTCTTCCTAATGTTAATTTGAAATATGCTGATTCTATTTCATATTACACTAAACTAATTTGATGATACTATATCTCTTTCTCACAAAGTTCATTGAAAGAAGACAGTAAACATAAAGAAAGAAAATAAAAGATACAATTGTAATAACTGTTTTCCTCATTTTCAAGAAATTAAAGCCAACTTAAGTATGGCAATGGTGACTAAATTCTTCAGGATATCTTCCATCCCTTTCTGATGTGTTTTGTTGGAAAGAGAATGAACCTACAGTATTAGCAAACTTGATACAAGGCCGTGAACTCCAGACGGAACCCTCAATATTTTGACAACGGTTTCCCAAAGAGCATGACGGTGCAACTAACAATCTTGAGACCGATCAGCATACCTTAGACCACGCCCCCGGCTTTGAAACTCCACCGCGCGCTCCCATTGGTCGACCAACCGACGCGTGCGCAGCTAAAAAGTCCAAAAATGTTTATAGTTTATAAATGATAAATATATCGACGCGCGTAATTTTGTGAGTAGATCTTTCGTCGGTTCACATTTAGCTTTTAACATTGAAATATTGGTAGAAATAAATAATAGAGAGCTTTTAGAATATTTTTGGATTTAAAGTGGTATTTGATTTGTTTGTAACGTGTATGTCTTCGTTGGTGATCAGCATTTGAATTATTGTAATATAAATATTAGTTGCATTTGAAATATTGAAGTGTTCAGGTGTTTGTTGATTCAAATAAGTTATAAAAGGTAACCATTTTTACAACGGGTATTGTTTTCTCAATTTTGACGTACGATTATTGATTGTATACCGATATTTTAAACCGTGTGCTGAAACTTTTACGGCGACCCCCTTTCTTCTAAAAGGCAAAAGGTCACTAAAGAACCTTTGCTTTATCTATGGTCTAGAACCCTAGACGATGGATGATTGCAATAGTGATTACTAGAACATTTCGCGTATCACGACCATTTCTTTTAGCAGTATATTTAGAGGCCTCCAATTTTTGTCCAGTAACATTTGCGAACAATTATAATGGGCCATTTTTGACAGTTATGCTACTTAGACCTAGGCCAAGAGTTAATTGTATTCAAATTAATGTTAGAAATATTCAAAGCATTTTTAACGATCCTATACTGTTTTAATATAACAAACTCCGTGCTGCTTCTGAAAATTTCCCTACAGAAAAATCCAATAACACTTTGACCGACCCGAAAATAAAAACCAGGACATCACGCTGAACAGTCGCAGCGCTTGCAAGACCAATGAGACAGTCCGTCTGTATATCAGTACTAAAAAACTGTTTTACACGTGGTTTTAGCAAGTAAGTATTTCATAACTAACTATATATTATGCTTTGTTTTATTAACCGTTTTTAACTACCTACGTGTCCATAGAAATATTAGCGACTACCACAAGCCACTCTCAAGTCGGTAGCTAAAAATACTCCGATGTATTTGTGGAGCTCTCGAGATGTTCTTATCTGGCAGACAGGCGGCGCTTTGATGTTAGATGCCGCCTAACGGCGAGATACGAATATTGACGTCTGCCCAAGAAGTGGTTTGGTTACGATGTAAGTTTAAATTCATGTAAACAAGTCTATAATGTTTTATGCATGATTTGAATTTTTGCTACAAGACTTGAGGAAGATGGATTTTGATTTTGTATCAATAAAGTTTATATCTCGGCTCTATAGTTATCACATAAGAAATATAACTCTAAGAAATTTTGTTTTAGATGAAATGAAATGAACTGAACTGAAGTGAAATTATTTATTTTGCAATTAGGATTTTTCAATCACTTTTACGTCTTTTTTGAACTAGATGGCGTCGGCATGTCCTATGATTATCCCTGAGAAACAAAGCCGAAACAAACTACCCCTTAGTTTGTTTTGGCATTTCTTCTCAGGGAAGGTCTATTCAAGGTCTGTTTTAAAGTCCAGACAGATGACTAGGTCCAGTCGTTGACCAACAGTGAGTGATCATTTTATAGCCTTTTTATAAATTAAAAATAAGTTTTTCTACTTTTTCTGTAAAGTCCGAAAAAAAGTACTCTCTTGGACTCTAGTTCTCGAGATCGATAACCAAATATTCTTTCAGTTTATCATTTTTCTATTTTAATTTTACCTAGCATAGATTAACTAAATCCTAAGTTGATAAACTAGGTATAAAAATCCGAAAAATGTTCATGAAAAGTGAACTTGACTTCAAAATCACCATACAAACATTCAGATGAGCATCAGAATCCAATAACAGTAAAGAGGTCCCAATATCTAGCTCAAGAGGTCAAACACTCACAACGGAAGTAATAACATTCAAATTGCCGTTCATATCCGCAACTAGAGGGCGCCACTTCAACGTATTAGCATTTGAATTCACTCTTGGATTTTGATTGTTTTTAGAATGAGATTAGACTTAAATACAAGTACAGTATTCGCCTTGATTTTGGAGATTAAATAAAGGATAATTTAATTGCTTTGAGTTTCGCATAAATCTTGAAGAAATCGACTGAGAAGAGGGTGTAATGTCCTGTCTATATTCTTCTTAGAGATTCAACAGCAAGTTATCAGCTTGTATTCCCCGAAAGACTAGGGCGAGGCTGTCCAAATAGTATAGCATATCGACATTTCTCCGACGACTATACCTAGTAAGTCCCTTATTATAGGGAATTATGTACCTATATCCTCACTATTATGAACCGAAAGTAACTCTGTCCGTTTGATACCTCATCACGACTAAACCACTGAACCGATCGTAGTGAAATTTTACAAAGAGGTAGCTTGGGTACTGAAAAAGGACAAGTTGCAGGCGCTAGTTATAATTATAGACTAGTTATCAGGCACCATATAATATTTACAGTTTTAATCATCTATAAAAAAGATTTTTCCTGCAGAAATGTAAAATATATTAGTATGTGAAAAATATATTAGTGGTAACATCGGTAAGTGTCACCCCACGGGCGACGGGCAACGGCGGCGTCGCGCTCGTGGTGCCCGTGGTGCTACCGAAACAAAAACATGGGGCATGCCACTTGAAGAGAACAGAGATAACAACGGAGATGCCTTCTCGTTGGTATAACTACAATAAAAACGAAACCTTAATCTTACATTATAAAAGATAAATAAAAAATCCTTTGAAGATTCCGAATATCATCATCTATTTAGCCTTTTCCCAACTTCATTGTGGCCGACTCTCAGTCTTTCCTGATGCGGCAGAATATCAGTATTTTAACACGGAGCAACTGTCATCTGATCTCCGCTATCCAATTACTGGGTGGCACTGATACTCTAAGGTTAGACCGATCAGACTTTATGAGATACTTTCATCCGTAACGACTGTCATAGGTATTCGTAGGACACCCGGGACCAACTACTTAACATGCTGTGCGAGGTGCGGAAAGGTCTCGATGGGTAAAGACAATCACCCGTCCAAGGAATGACCGCAGCAAGCGTTGCTTAACCTTGCAGATCGACTAACCAGCGCGGTAACTATGAAGCTACGAAGGCCTCGAAATATTTTATCTTGGAATTATTAAAAACTAGGTGTTATTATGTGTAAAGAATCTTTTATCAATATAAAATATATTCTGTATCGTCTCCACATCATTGTCTGTTCTCCTTTCAACCCCGCATCCATTAAGAGGATTAAAAGCGCTGCATCGATGCTATACAATGCTATAGATAACTATACAATGCTCGACGCTACAGATATTATGGGCAACTTGAGGAAAATGCCTCAAAATATCGATGTTGTGGCGTTTGTGAGGAGTTTATTATGGGATTGTGGATAAATTATGGTGGATATGGGTATGTCTCTGTGCATGACATGCTAGCACTTCTCCTGTGTGCATAATACCATCCTACTTTTCCTACTTTCTACTAATATTATAAATGTGAAAGTTTGTGAGGATGGATGGATGGATGGATCTTTGTTACTCTTTCACGCCAGATCCTACTAATATTATAAATGTGAAAGTTTGTGAGAATGGATTGATGAATGGATGGATCTTTGTTACTCTTTCACGCCAGAACGGCTGAACGGATCTGGATGAAATTTGGCACATAGGCTACTTTTTATCCCGAGGAAATGCACGTATTCGTAATCCACGCGGGCGAAGCCGCATGCGGAAGCTAGTCTATAATAACGCACAAACTATAACTCATCTACTGCTCTCGCTCCAAGTCTAGTATGGTCAAATTAAAAATGTATCTGTCTATAAGACTATTTATGTCTCCCATTCACACGGAAGTATTAACGAAATGTGGTTGTAGTCACAATAACAAACCTCTGCCTAACCCGTCGGGGAATACAAGCGTGATGCTATACTATGTTATGTAAAATAATATATTTTAGTATTACGTTCTATTCAAATTCAAAGTCAGAGTTTTTTATTTCAGGCACTTTAAAAAAGACGAGACTCGAGTCGAGTTCCAAAGGGGGTAGGTCCTATGGAGAAGAGACCGACAAGAAACTCCATGGATACTCTTTTCAAAAACAAAAAGTTAATTTACAATTAAAATCTTAAATTAACATGTATTATATGAGAATATACAAACTTAATAGAACGCTACTTACATAACAAGGCAATACAATATGAGTTAAACAAGTGTTTCGAATATAAAATAATAACGGCATAAACAGATCAAAGCGGATAAAACAGGAAAAAATACAAATTACTATTAGTATTAGATTCTATTTGGTTATATTAGTGTGTTTAGTGATTTTTGTTAGTGATTTTTTATTTCAACATAGGATAGTAATTCCAACTTTTTCTAGAAGAAGTAGATTATATCTGATTTCAGAGAGGGTAAATAAAGAGTACAGATTAATAAAAAATTTGTACAATTATTCATTTAAATTTTTTATTGTTTTACAAGAATTGTAGGATTCCAACATTTCAGTAAACAGAAAGTCTTTTTTTTTGTTGCCAGCGGCATCAGTGAACATTATGCCAAAAAAAGTCAGCTTATGTAAAAAGAGTATTTAAGCGTACTCTATAAGTGTTATAGATTATAAAGTACACCTACAAGAAAAAGAGTACAATACTTTATTTTAGAGTACGTTTGGCAACCCTAAATAGAAGCCATATTACCCATCCTCGTATAAGCATTGGCCATTTTTATTCCAATATCAATAAATACAACCCATAGATGAACTACCTATAGATAAGTAGTCACCGTAACCACTATAGTCTCTCTCGCTCGGACAATAGGTGTTGCCAGGAAAATCAATGTCCCTAATTTTGAACGTAAATTTATTTTTACCCTGATTGTTTTATGTAATAATGAGAATGTTTTTATTACAATTAACCTTATTATTTATATTAAATAAATTTTCTTTTATTGTCAGGTATATTGTGTCAGGCTTTTATTGTATAAATTTAATTAATGTTTAAGATTCATAATATTTAACTGACAGTGACCTTTATGTAAATAAAACCTGAATAATATATTCATATAAGGTAAGCGGGCAAGGCGGGTAAGGTTAAGGTAGGCGGGCTAAGGACGGGGGGCCTTAGGGGTCGCGAGCGCGCAGAGTGGGAACTCTGCGCGCTCTCACTTAGCGACCCCCGAGAAGACGGCGACACGCTGTGGTCCGTGTCGCCGTGCACACAGCACCAGCGAGGGTAACGGGGGGACCTCTTTACAGTCTCCCCCGGGACGTGCGCGAGGGGGTGGCCTCTTTACAGTCACCCCCTCCGGGAAGTGCCGTTTGGCATGGCACCGTGGTGGGCCTCGGTGCGGTCTTCTAAGAGTTCCCGAGACCCACCATATGGTGTCGAGGCGGACCACCGTGGTGAGTTTAGCCGGTAGGAGTCCGGCACACCCCTCCGCCCCCCCCCCCCCTCCCAGGTGGAGGATAGCCCATGATGGGTTATCACCATGCAAATCAAAAAAAAAAAAAAAAAAAAAAAAGGCGGGCTAAGGAAACTCAGTAAGCACATTCTGGTTTTTTGGTATTTATTTGTAAACTAAAATAATTTGAGATGTCAGTGTCCCTTAACGGTTCATGAAAATTACGTATTGGTTATTTATAAATAGCAATTTTGCCACCCGGTAGCGTGAATTTATTTTTTGTCATCTCAAGATCTACTGTAAACCAGTAGAATTCCTGTAAAATACACATTCCTAAATTTTAATATTCAATTTGTGTAAACTACTTGGAATTGATAGTGAGGTAAATAAAAGAATACAGTAGCAACACTTAATATTTCACGTGTTAGGTTAGGTTACAAACAATAAGCAAAATGACGCATTAATTTCACAGTATATTCAACAACAAGTAGTCAGTTCCTATCCATGATATCTGTAATGATATCTCCGACGTTATTGAAACTTTAATAAATTGAATTATGTCTACTTACGAGTGAAATGGTACGCCCGACATCTTTTCGTATGCTACAGTTTTTGCAGCCTAAAACAGTGCAATATCCCATAGCGCATACACCACACACACTCTGGAGACACACTTGCTACTTTACTTACTACAGAAAACTGAAATTTACGCGAAATTTATATCTCGTATTTACTTAAGCATGTTTGTTTGACCACGCGAGTGTCAAATTTGACAATTTGTGGCTAAAAATACCGGTTACGCAGATAAGGACAAAAAATAAAGATTGCATCTCCTTCTTTCATATGTGTTTCGTAATAAACGTTCTTTGTTTAACTTGCCGTGACGTCAGTTACGCTCATTCTTTAAGTAGTATTTCTATGATACAACCACATAACAACTTATCATCCCTTTCTTCTAAAAAACAGCAACACTCATAAAACGTACCCTATTTACACTAATATCATTACCATCCTGCTGACCCCATGGCATATGGCGCGATGATAGCGTGCACGCGCCATTGAGTCTGCAACTGTCGCTGGTGATAATTAGGAGCATCATGCCATGTTACGTAGAGGGATGGGCAGATATGTGTAATTGTATTTTTAATTAGGTGTAAATTCTGTGAAGAACATTAGATTGACTGCCTCATTGGTTTAGTGTTGAGCGTGATGTCCTCCGTTCGATTCTCGGATCGGACAAACTATTATTGAGTTATTCTGTGTGGAAATTCTCAGTAGCAGCACGGAGTCTGGAACTGTGTCCGGTAGATGGTAAAAGGCTCGCCCCCTATTACTCGACTCGAATAACGGTATTGGCGAAATGTGGGTGTATAATAGTACACCTCTGCTTACCCCTTTGGGGCATACGGGCGTGACACTATGCTAATATTTAATCTTTTTTGTTAGTTCATCAAGTGAAAAGTTCCTTATCCTAAGAAATCCTTGATATAACTCACTGTAAACCACGCTCCGCTGCCTGTCCGATCTCAACCCAACCAACGAATGAAAAACAACTCAAGTAATATCAGCACAAGTCATCGCCATCCATTGTCATTACCATCCGTCACGGCCCACCGGCTCGTATTCTGATACCAATCGTCATATTTCCTCGATACGGAGACAATGGAACCAACCGTCGTATATTAATTTTTTCGTCATTCTCCAAGTGCGTATTGGATGGTAATGAAGCGTTTTGTTAATTTCTCGGTGAAGTTATTTCAATTGCAAATATTTCCGGGACAGTTTGTGAGATATGAAATGTAGTCGCGTACATATTAGTGGGTTTGACTGACTGATTTTAAAGGGAGCGACTGCAATTGTGATTATTCTACATATAATTTTCCATATATTGTATCAACTGAATTCTAGTGCGAGAGGTGTGGAAGAATATGGGGAAGACCTATGCCCCGACGTGGGACGGTAAAGCCCATAAATAATTTATTGATGTACCTATACATTGTTAATTATAGAGATTGCTCAAACGCCTACGTACGTCATGACCTCATTTTGTATACTAGTCATATTTATCGTGACCTATGATTATCGTTCGCTTTGCTAATTATCTTAATATATATAATTCTGATGTACGTGTGTTTGTCGCCTAACTCCTCCTAAACGGCTGGACCGATTTGGATGAAATGTTGTGTGTATATTTCAATAGGTTCCTGAATGGTTTGAAAACACAATTGGATCCGGTAGGTGGCGCTGCGATCGAGTTCTAGCACAGATTGGGGCAGGACAACGTCTGTCGGGTCCGATAGTTATTATTAAATCTCTGAGTACATATACACCTATTTCCTGATCTCAGGGTAAAGTCCTGATGAGTCCTGATCACGAAATAATGGATGCATACATACAACTAAAGATCCACGGCTAAAAAAACTAATAAGAGCCTAAACAATCAGCGTCCACGTCTCGTTAATAACGCGGGGTGTATTTATATTGACACTATCACGCTTCGCTCGACGGGGGTGAGCAGTGACGCGGAATCCCATCCCGATTAGTGCCATGACGTCACACTCAACCTGGGTACTTGGTAAGTGATTGGATGCTCCTGCTATTCTTATTGAAACGAACAAAAAAGTGTGGCGAATGTTTAAAAATCAAAATAAATATTTCCCATACGACACAGGGAAGATGATCGTAAACAATATTATATGTTTTTTTTTTTTCAATAATACTTTTCCTGACCCTTCTAATATAATTCGTGGATTTTCAATGACGGCAACCCTAAAAGAAATTATCTTCTAGGATGGGCCCTAATACGGCTCGATAGACCGAACTTGGTTGTACACGATCACATGAGAAGCAATATAGTTGGCCCGCAGAGTGTGTGATTTATGTAT
Organism: Shargacucullia verbasci; assembly: GCA_947562105.1. NCBI lineage: Eukaryota > Metazoa > Arthropoda > Insecta > Lepidoptera > Noctuidae > Shargacucullia > Shargacucullia verbasci. The sequence continues at coordinate 9,834,609 of OX387303.1, read as the reverse complement.
GTAAAGGAGAGGTTAGGTCTCTATGTGGGTATGTTTACAAACACAAATATTTACTTTCACAAACACCCAGACCCAGAAAAACTATCTGTAAGTCATACAAATATTGGTTCCGTGTGAGAATCGAACTCGCGATACGTACCCAATCGATCACTGAATATTGCGCCAACTGTGTCGTCTATTCATTTAGAAATATTTTTCTAATTTTTATTAACTGTAATGTTTTTATTGTCGTTGACCCGCGGTGTAAAAAAATTGCCCTATACTATGATTTCTCCTGTATCGTGAGTACAGTTTACAAACATACATGTCACATGGACATACACTCAAATCCGAACCAACTATGTGAAGATCATACAAATATTTCTAAATGTAAATGTTTCAGTACAAAACTGTAAATATAGTACAGATATAGATATTCTAGTGTTTAATATTGTCATAAACCTACAATGTATTATTGAACTACGATTTGCGAAAAACCAAATAAAATTTGAATTTGACGATCTAAACGAGCGAGAAATAATGAGAGGGAAATGTAAATAAACACGATTGAAAACAGAAGAGGAAATATGATAGGCCATCTTATACGACATGACAGTTTCATTAGAAACATAACTGAAGGAAAGATAGAAGGAACGAGAGGGAGAAGAAAACCAAGGATAAGTTAAATGAGCCAAATAAAGGAAAAGGTTGCCGTCATGTCGTATAAAGAGGTAAAGGAGACTGCACTGGAGAGAGAAAAATAGAAAGGACTTCATCAGCTACACCGACAAGAGCAAGGCTCTTAAATAAGAAGTTTGGTTTGAATATTTTAGATCTTGGGCTTATTTTCACTATTTTAGCGAATCCTAAATCAAATCTTGCAAAAAATTTTGTGGTCTAGTACAACAGCTTGATCAATGAATAGCTAAATTTGCTAAATAATAAGGATTATTAGAATATTGTTATTATATTTTAATTTTAGTGGTGTAATAGTAGTGATAAGGTACAATGGGGTTGACGTATCCATGTGGATGAAAAACCCCCATTTAATATTAAACAAATAAAAAAAAATAAAAAAATAAGAACAAGAAACGAGTACTTTCACTATAATCAAAAATAATTCTTCCTATAAAACAAGTAATTAACACAAATACACTCGCGACGGTAACATTGTGATGGTGTCGCTCAATCAGTCATGTATCGTGTCTACAATATTAATGGTGATTGGTGGCATCATTATCGATTCCATGGGGTCACGGGGTACTATGACCTAATGTTGTTATGTATTTGTCATGCATTAGTATTCCGTGGTTGATGGTGACAAATGGTAAAAATATTAGATAAAAGGAAGGTATTGTCCTACAACGAAGGGTTAATAAGAGTTACAGTAAATTTATACACATATAAAATTAAAGTGTCAGTTTGTGATGTCAAAATAACAGCTTTTTACTAAATGCATATGAAAGTATATATGGTAGATAACAAAAAAACTATTTTTAAAATGTTTGTCTTTCTGTCTGTTTATTCCGGCTAATCTTGGAAACGGCTGGACCGATTTTGACGGGATTTACACTGACAGATAGATGATGTTATAAGGAGTTAATCCACGCGGGCGAAACCTTGGGCGAAACCGCGGATGAAAGCTAGTTATTAAGTATAATGTTAACACTAACGTAGCCTCACGCCTGTATTCCTCGAAGAGTTAGGCAGAGGTGTACTATTGTACACCCACTTTCACCGATACGGAAAGGTGTCATGTAATACGGGTAAAGGTGCTACTGAGAATTTCCATACGGAAAAACCCGATAACACTTTGCCTGACCCGGGAATCCAACCCAGAATGCTCAATCAGGTGGGTGCGCAACAATAGAGAAGGTATATTTATCACTGTAATCCTCTCTATATGGCCAAAACGTCGAGACTCTACTTGCACGGTTCCAAAAGTGTGTAACCGTGCATCTCGAGGCTCGACATTTTGAAAGGGGCTCCAAAGGCCCAGTTGAAATAAAAATCATTGACTTACGAGCGCAAGATCCTACTTTAATATTTAATATTATAAATGTGAAAGAGTTTAAGATGTGAAATTTCATAGATGGATCTTTGTTACTCTTTCACGCCAGAACGGCTGAACGGATCTGGATGAAATTTGGCACAGAGATAGTCTGGAATAGCATATAGGCTACTTTTTATCCTGGAAAAGTGTACGGGTTCGTAAACCACGCGGGCAAAGCCGCGCGCTGAAGCTAATACATCATATGCTACTATAAATAAGCTACTCTATTCTTTGACACACAAATTTATGAAATTTACCAGCAGTTACACCGGAGGGTACAAAAGACCAATCTAAATAATAACCTCGTTGTTTTGTCAACGTTAACCCTTCGTTGGATTACAGGGCAATTAACTGATTGCCTGGTTACGATTCAACCCTTCACTGCCTGATGTCACTCGCAAATAAATACTGGATGCATCTAGGTATTATAGTGGTGTTAACATGGGGTGGGTAGGTTGGTTCCTCGGAGTAGTATTTGCGTATACCTTACTTAAATCATGGCCTATGGCACAAAATAAATAATAGGACTATATGCCTGCTTCATTGGTTTAGTAGTAGCGACTACTGAGGGCGAAATCCTGACTTCGAATCCTGGCTCGCGCAGTGTTACTAAGTTTTTCTATTTGGAAATTCTCAGCAGTGGCAAGAAATTCGAAAATATGCCTATATATCCCTTCGGGGAATGTTATGACTATACGCCTCTGGTATCCGCCACAGAAAAGAGCACCCTTGTTGATACGGATGAATATTGTTTTACACGGAATGTTGCCATCTGGCGTTCGCTCCACCCGAATTACTAGGAGACACTGATATAACCTAAGGTTAGATTGGTTGTCAGACTATTTGGGGTGTTGATACCCGTAAAGAACTGCTTAACCTCGCAGATCAACCGATATGCGCGGTAACTACGTAGCTAAGAGCCCCTCATTTTAAACATCAAATATAATGTTTATTACATAAAACTACTGCCTCATACACATATTTTCCCACTTTAGAATAGTTATATTCATACACTCACAGAGTGCAGATGTAGAATGTTACCATAATGTCCCCAGTAGAAAATCTGCAGAGTGTAGAGTGCGTTAAGTGTGGGAAGTGCCGTTTGTATACGACGAATTTGATGTAACAATGTATTTAGTTTATTGTTTTCCTATAGAATTTTGAGCTAAAGCGATTATAAAAACGATAGGCGATTCTAATTAAGTTGCAAGTGAATGGATTATGTTTGATATGAACGAAAATTTGTTCAGCAGTGGACGTCTTCTGGCTGATGATGATGATGATGAACGAAAATATAAGTGAAGACATTCAGGCAATTAGTTAAGAAAACGTTGAAGACAATTGGGACTTTTATTTATTGCATTTATTTTTTACATAATTCATATCTATTTAAGAAATGGTTTTCTGATTCAATATTTACAACAACAACACAATTTGAGAGCATTAAAATTAAACACAAACACACTATCAGAGAAAAGAGACAAATGCAGACTTTTCATTTAAATTAATATGTTTTGTCTTCACTTTCCACCAACAACATATTGTAAGTAAGTACTATTGCAAGTACTGGATTGTATACTTAAAAAAATTGTGTTTTAATATCTCACAAACATTTTTGCCATTCAGCGCTTTGAAGCCGCACCGCATCTAACCAAGGGGAAGCCATCATCGTCAATCAGGAACTAACATAAATATGCTTTTACCTCCCCCTGGCCCTCTACTCCTCACCCTCGGAGGGATGTTATGTGAGGGACCCGGGTTTAAGGCAGCCTTGAGGATTGCGTGAATTTTTCTAGGATTAATTATGTAGGTAGATGTGTTTTTGTTTGTTCTCTTGTGGCACAGATTCGGAGAACAAGATAACAACTACGGTGATTTCTATTTTAGGTGGTAAATTTAGGTTTACTACACGCGCTGCAGACCTGAAGTCCGCCCGCGGCTTCGCCCGCATTGATTACGAACTCGTGCATTTTTTCTGGTCACACGTGGCGCCATCTAGCGTCCTAAAGCAATTGTGACCGTCAGAAATTATTGTTCTTCCCTCGGAAACAGTACTGCTTTCCGGATGAAAGGTATCCTATATCCTTCTTTGTACACTTGACAATTTACATGCAAAATTTTATTATGATCGGTTCAGTGGTTTAAGCGTGAAAAGGTAACAAACAAAGAAACAAACTTACTTTCGCATTTATAATATAAGTTAGGATATTAGACACTGGGATTATTGCAGTATCTACTATTAATAATGCTGTTTAAATGCTAACCTCAAGCCTTAAGCCAAGTGATCATTTGGCACAAGGCAGATACGGGGAAATTGACACTCTCATAAACTCTTTCCGTAACGTAATTCCTTAAAGATGTTTCTTTAGTAGTCTCCCTTGCAAAAACTCTAAGACTAAATTCTGTCAAAACATATAATATTCTGATTCATCACACCTTCAAAAAGTCAGCGACTAACAACCAATGATCAGTAATCACGCCACACCTAGCGCAGTCATAAAAGTCATAATTCACGCAGTGGTGCTGTTAAAAGTTAATCTTCATATAATTGTGATTGTCCGGCTGCGGGGGTGGCCAGGTGGTCAGAGGGACACACGGGAGGATAGATCGGTGAACAAATCGGTGAAAAAACAAAAAAAAGAATACCATGGAGTTAAATATTATCGAGACTGAAAATAATGAACCTCAGAAATCGCCTGCCTTAATCATTACACTTCGTAGGTAAAAAACTATGCTCGGTAGACACCGGCAAAATGTGGGTGTATAACAGTAGGTACACCTTGACGGCAAGGTTGGCGCAGTAGTTGAGAGATCGACTGCCGTGCTACGTGTGGCGAGTTCGATTCCCGTACGGAACAAATATTTGTATGATCTACAGATAGTTGTTCCGGGTTTGGGTGTATGTCCATGTGAATATATGTGTTTGTAAACGCACCCACGATACAGGAATCATTCCCAGTGCGGGGCAACGTTTTTTTTAAATGGAAGAAAAAGAAAAGAAGGCCCTTCTGCTTAACCCTTCGGGGAATACAGGTGTGATATATATGTCATATCTCCCAACAAGTAACCCATCCTCAGCGGCGTGCACGGAGTTTTTAGACAGGGTAGGCAGAACATTTTAAAAGCTTACTTAACAAAAATATCTACTGCATGTTGGTTTTGGTTCGTTGTCTTGTCGATTAAATAATGATGTATGTGATTTGCCACTTCAAATATCTTATAATAAATATTTATTTGAGTTATGTAGGGTAGGCAGTGTCTTTTCGTCTTTATGAACCGCACGCCACTGCCCATCCTAGACATCAGTATGTATCACCCATTACCACCGACCACTACACAGGGTGTTGTGTTTATTCTTGACACATGACACTCCGCAACATATAACATTACTATTTACATTTTGTATTTGTTCTTTGACATCTGGCTCTTTAGTCTAGTGGTAATGGCGTCTGTGGATATCTGTGCCCATGTATTGATTCGAAGAGGAAATACATGTCTCATAAGTAAAATTACAAATGATATTACAGTTTTGGTCTGCCAACAACCTTTAAAGAAACTAAACTTCGCAGTATTTTTTATTAGCTTCCGCGCGCGGCTTCGCCCGCATGGTTTACGAACCAGTGCATTTTTCCGGGATAAAAAGTAGCCTATGTGCTGTTCCAGACTATAATCTATCTTTGTGCCAGATTTCATCCAGATCCGTTCAGCCGTTCTGGCGTGAAAGAGTAACAAAGATCCATCCATCCATCCATCCTCACAAACTTTCACATTTATATATATTAGTAGGATATTAAAATGTCCTATTATAACTGCCTTACCGGTCTAGTAGTCGGAAGTGATACTGCTGAGCGTGAGGTCCTGGGTTCGATTTCCGTGTCAGGTGTTATTGGGTTTTTCTGTACGAAAATTCTCAGTAGTAGCACGAAGTTTAAAGCTGTGCTCAGTACATGGCAATGGGCTCGCGCCCTATTACATGGGACTCAACAACAGCATCGGCGAAATGTAAGTATACAATAGCACACTCTGCCTAACCCTTCAGGGAATACAGGCGTGATGCTATTTTATTTTATGAATAGTTAGATATTTTTTTCCTTAAAGGGCCAGCAGAAGAGTTTAACAACATGCTGTACCTCAAATATTGCACATACATTTAGTTAATTAGACAGGGGTGCGTTCCCGGGTTCGTTCTCGACGCACGCATAATCATACTTTAATCTATTTGACTTTGTGTGGGGTTCAAATTGAATATAATGACTGACTCATCGCTGTTACAGACTGCTCACCTCGTTAGGGGAATAGCGTGATGGTGTATTGTACGTTTATGAATCTATAAATCAAAATCAATCTATTTCAAGGTACCTAATTAACATGCCCGTTTCTTGTATTGTTTCTTCCAATTTCGTAGGTACCTATCATAGTTGACGACACGGTTGGCACACTGGCTAAGTGATTAGCTTTCTGCGCTACGTGTCGCGGGTTCGATTCCCGCACGGAACAAATATTTGTATGATCTACAGACAGTTGTTTCGGGTCTGGTCGTGTGTGTATGTGACATGTGTATGTATGTAAACTGTACCCACGATACAGGAGAAATCCTAGTGTGGGGCGACGTTTTTTTAAGAAAACAAAAACAATAAAAAACTTTTTTTAAGAAAACAAAGTTAATCGTAAACAATAAAATAATACAAATTCGATTTACTACATCGAACGCGTTCGCTCCGACTGGTGGAGAGCACGAAACGGACCAATCGGAGCGTCGCACGCGTTCGATGTAGTAAATCGAATTTATCAAAAGAAACTTACACTAGGGATATGGAATATTCAGAACTTGTGAGAAAAACACGTCTGTTATAAGAGAAACATTAAAGTACCTATTACAGTGTGCGCGTTATATTATTGATAACTTGACCTGCAATTACGCATTTAACAATAATAAACAACACCCATACCTGTATGCCAGCAGAACTAATCGATACCATTATAACTAACTTCTGGGCTGAGACTATTTAGATTGCCATCGACTCGCTAAGAAGAAGAAAGAAAGAAAGAAAATCTGTTTATTTCCGCCATGATGTGACGCATACAATAAATACAGACAAAAAAATAAGAAGAACAAATGAGGAAAATATGCGCCACATCCGCGCAATAACGGCCGTCACTCAGCATATTGCTGTGACAGGGTGCCACAGCGCTGATTTTCAGCGATAGCCGGCGTTCACATATTGACGCCAATCGGTGGAGCATACATTTAAATATATAAGATTTTAAAATAATACATATAATAGTTTAAATAAAAACAAAGAAGAAAAATAAGAAGAAAAAGGGTAGGCACCTACAATACCCCTGAATCTAAATAACGTTAAGTAGCATGTTGTTGAACTTGATACAACACCTCCAAACACGAACAAATAGGTACATACAAATATTTACAAGTAATTCACACGTAAACACGCTTCGAAAACTTTACTCTGGTTACACAGGCTTGAAAACTTAATGCTAAGAATACGAAATATAAAATTTTTTCACTAACCTTTATTCCGTAGGTATTATGCCGCTAAAATTGTATTTTTTGTACTTCTTGCCCTGATCACCTTAATGTTCACATTCACTACACAATAATAGACTAAGTTCAAAGAAAATAACATTCTGCTTTGTCAGATTAAGCATTAACACGCATAAAGTTTTGACTTTTTTACACAATAGTCGTTCGCGGAAAATACGCGCCATCTTTCAGAATTATTAGTTTACATGCAAAGGTGCGAGCGAGAGATGCGAGACTGACGCTCATATGCAAAGCTGAAGGAGGGAGTGAAACAACACATTTATGTTTTCCGTAGATTAAGGATTTCGAATGCTAAACTATGGTATTTAAAAAAAACACATTACAAAGGAAACCAAGACGTGACTAAAATTAAATATCGAACGAGATTAGAATGCAACTTTCGACGAGCGATATTTAAATGTAGAATGTATGTGTACAAAAGCGAAACAAGTTGCCAACTGTGATAATAATTACTAACTTTTTCTCTTTTAAAAACATCAGAATAATATCGAAATGATTTAGTCATAGAACATATCTTTATTTCATGTAAACCAAGTTCAAGCACAAATGAAATGTCGAGACAAGGCGCACGTTTCGAAATAGTAGATCCTATGGAAAATAACCGACAAGAATATCCATAGAAACTCTTAAAATAAATCGATCTCACAATCATGTTTTTGGTACACTATTGTGGTAAGTAAGAAAATGCGAGAATAATGTGTACAAAAAAAATACTAGGAAAAACAAAACATAATTAGATTGCCTCTGATTGCCATGGCAGTCGTGTGAAATGAGACCATTTTATCAATTCGCCAACCGTGTCAACAAAATTAATTACAGATTCTATGAGTGTTTGAAATACATATTATTTCGATAGTGCCAGCATTCATCATCTCATCAAATATTTTTAATATTGTCTATGGTCAGCCAAAAACCATAACCAACATAATTCAAACTCCATTTCTTATAATGATTTTCACCGAAATAGACAAGTCCAATATAGCTTGACCTCTAATTTCTTACCTTTGCATAATTGTGATAGGTCTTTATAACTAGCCATACTAACGGCTAATATAACCTGATCCCTATTTCCTTAACTTTATTTATGCATGATGGGTCAACAATCCCGGTTCTGTTATCAGTACCATAGATCTTGCACGCCATATGTGTGACCGATAGGAATCTACATTATATATAGGTAATTAGATGATACAGTAATAAAATCATTGGTAACATCATGGGGTGTGTAATCTCTTAATCTTTTTGACGTATGGGTGATTATAGGGAACAATAATTCGGTCATATGGGGACTTGTAGAATTTTACGAAGGAGATTGAAAATCAAATAGGCTTTCCAAAAAAATGTCACTTCAGCCTGCTTCTCGAATTAACATGACTCAGCATCACGCCTGTATTCCCCGAAGGGTAAGTCAGAGGTGTACTATTGTAGAGCTACATTTCGCCGATGCCGTTATTAAACCTCAAGCTATAGGAAACGAGCTGCTACTATAAATCTACATGAATAAAAATCTCAATAACATTTTGCCCAATCCGCGCCTGTCACCACTAAACCAATCAAGGGCGGATCCATCATGACCCCAATGACCCCCCCCCCCCCGGGCTGGTTCTAGGTCGACCACTGATAATTTTTCTAATCGCATTGATCGTACAGTATTTATTATTGTAATCGAATAGGAGCCTGTCCCGACTAGACTTCAAACATGTGACCCTACCTGACTTAAAAGCTGGATCCACCCTTGAAACCAATAAGACGGTTAGCATCTAGAATTATAAAAAAATGTCCAGCTATAGAAATGTAGATACAACTAAATAAAAATTACACTACTCACGATGTTCTGCGTCGCCACTTTTACGCCATAAAGATTACACATTTACCAACATAAAGGCCCGCACTCACGCGCCTCCTATAACTCCAGATAACGTATCAGTACATTTTGTTCGGCGCTATCTCGAAAACTATATAAAACTAACGAACCGTGTTTGTTTAAACATTATGCGTGTTAGTTATTTGTAAATGTCTTTAGTTTAGTGGTAGAAAGTATAATTATCGAACTGGCAACTCTCAATTTGGACAAAACACCTTTACATGGTGAGAATCTATTTTCCATGGGAAAATACTGGGGACAGAGAGTTCGCCTGACTTACCGGCCTGAACTTACCATGTTAGTCAACTGGCACTAGACGAAGTGTCTGCATAAGTAATACATTATTTTGTTCTTTTTTCAGTTAGCAGTGTCAATCGTATGAGGAGATTCTTCTAAATCGCCTCTCCCAGTTCAAAACTATAACTATTTATGATATTATGTGCTTACTGCACTCTGGAAAAAATTGTGTATTTGAAATAAAACATTACATTTCAGTTCACATAAGCATCGGAAGCTCTAATGATATCCTGTCGCGTCCCACGGCTGGGCGAAGGTCTGCCCCTTGATTTTCATGCTTTATTATGTGTCAAAAATGCCATTGGACACGGTTGGCGCAATGGCTAAGCAATTAGCTTTCTGCGCTAAGTGTCGCGGGTTCCCCGCACGGAAAAAATACTTGTATGATCTACAGATAGTTCTTTCGGGTCTGGTTGTGTGTGCATACAGGAGAAATCATAGCGTTAATGTTTAAAAAAATCCTAGACAACAGTTAAAGGCACAGTACTTTAAGGTTTTTTGCACTTAAATATATTATTTACTATTTTCATCTTATCAAGCAATACGCAACGTTCTCCAAAATAATTCACCAGGCGTTTGTGATGTTTTATTTTCGAATTGTAATGCTATAAAAAAAATAACAACGGTTCACATCACTGGATGACGTGGAGAGCTTTTCGCGGCGCCTGCGCACGACGGGAGCGATTCCGGCAGTTAGAACGCTTTTGATGTTTAGCTTTTGATTTTATATTGGTAAGATAATACCTAGTACTAAGTTAGATATACAAGCTTTTAGCTTCTTTGAGTCCATGAACAACAATGAAAGATGTAAGATGAACTTAATTATACTTTTTTACTATTAGGTATTGTTAATATTGATGTGACATTGTTTAAGTAGGTATGTATGTACATATTATCATTGTTCATTGTGGTCGTCTAGAGGGCCGTACATGCCAGCGTGATTGTAGGTAATAAGCAAATATTAATCTTAATTTTCTCCATCTTAACAATCTTTCTGTCTTAAAAAAATAAATTACACAATTCTAAAGACCTTAGGCAGTCAACTGTAACGCGTGAGTTACCAACAGTTTTTACCTTTCACAGTCGTGCGGCGCACTCGTGAGCCATTCTCCTACTGGTTTATGAAGCCGATACGGGAACCGGCGTCAATCGCACCGCTAATGGACGAATATAGGCGGGTATGGAGAGGCTTGTCACAAAAACTATAGAATAGATTCATAACGTTACCCTCGTGAAGACGTAGAATTTAGCAACGTGGCTCTAACTGATAACTCAATATTGGCAGGGTTATCAGACATCCAACTATAATCCAATGGCCAAAACTTCAGACTGACGAGCAAGCGGTCAGATTTTCGATATCCACTTATTTCACTTTTGAAATGAACAAGCATTTATTTGGAGATAATAGATATACCAGTAGTGCAATAGTTCGTCAAGTGGGGATGAAAGTCACGACCTCTCGCTCACCATTCCGACTCGTTAACCGTCACAGTATTGGCGTTTGAATACATCTTCATTTTGTTTTAAACCATTTATTTTGCTACACACATTACATTTATAATGGTATGTATATACACAGTACAACCACAGAAGAGAGATAAAAAAATATGTGTATCAAGGGATGCAGCTCAGTATTCGCTGTGCATAGTGCACAGCACTGATTTTCAGCTGATCCCTGCCATTCGCATTAAACATTAAGTTTCCCTAACAAAACACTAGACATTTATTTACCTGGTCAGTATGTAGCAACCTCGATAGCCCTAGTTAAATACGCCCAGGTAGGGTCGTCCACAATGGGTGAAACAATAGATGCAACATGTCTTGTACAGTCAGCATCAATAAGATGTATACACGTATCGAAATTCAAAAGCGTGTTTTAGAGTAAATAGTGATTGAAATCTTGACCAATTTCATACACGGTATCTGCGGATACATAAAAATACATGGTCATTTCAAGTTTTATGACTAACCAATACCTTTTCAAGAATAAGTGTTTGAATTCCGCTACGTGTATACATCTTTTTGACGCTGACTGTACCTAAGGAGCTCTGCACTGCGCTTGAATATTGAATAAGAAAGGACACTAAAAAATCTCTAAAATCCAGAATACTTAAATAAAAAAGCTAAAATTTACAAAACTCACCTACATCGAATCTACATTTACCAATAACTCTTCGTAGAAACACTTCGTTCTCACATTGAAATCCATCAATCACTTTTAATAGAAACACATTTTCAATGAAAACAAACAATAATAAAAGTTCCATTACGCGATATAAATATATCTAACGGCGTCTCCATGTATTTTGGTATCTCTGTGCATGTGAAAAGTGGCCTTGCTGCGCTAGAGAATGTAGTAGTTAAATAAAACTTTGTCCTTGATAAAGAATATTACGCCAATTGTTATAAAAAGACCTTTACAACTTAACGTACTTCGGTAATATTACTTTGTTTTTTTTTTAAATGCCCCAAACCTTTATGAACTCAAATATCCAGGCACGGATCAGCTATCTATAGATCATACAAATATTCTTCTCAGAAAACTACGAGTGTATTACAGAAATATTTATTTCATACGATAGTTGAACTAGGCATAATTTTAATTTTGTATTTATTGTTGTGTTTTGCTGTATCAGTAAAATAGCCTATGACCTCCAGGACCTAGGCTACCTCTTTGTAAAATTTCGTAGCAATCGCTTCAGTGGTTTAGTCGTGATGAGGTAACAAACAGACAGAGTTACTTTCGCATTTATAATAGTGTGGATAACAATAGCACTTCATGCCTGCTTGCTCCAAAAGATAACGATTCACGCATAATCATACTTAAAATAGCTAAAATCACTGAACAAAACCCCAACCCTCCGCCCATCGGAAGTATTTTTCCATTCAATTGACCGCTCTCATACATAATTTTTCTACAAATGTTGGTTCCTACATCGTCATTGTTGTGCGGCCGTGTATGCATAATGCTTTAATGCTGGGGCGAAGTCTTTTAAATCTTAATTCAGATTTATTGAGAAAAAGTGTAAGAATTCAGTGATGTAGTGAAAGGGAGATATGATTAAAAAGAAAATTTAGGCCGAGGTGTACTATTATACACCCACATTGCGCCGATGCCGTTATTGTCCCATGAAATATGGATCCTATTGCCATCCATCGGGCAGTTCCAGACTAAATGCTGTTACAGAGAATTTCCACACAGAAAAACCCAATAACACTGCCCGACCCGGAAAACGAACCCAGGGGCTTTTCCTTCACCACACAAGTGATAATCAAATATGATTTCGAAAATTCAGAGGCCGATTTCAAACTCACTTCTACGTGGAAGACGAATTTTTTTTTAAATTATCATTTTCATTTTTCTATAAATAACACAAAAATCTGCCCACCCATACAAAAGGATGTAACACTTAGTCTTCAAAATTCCATCCATCACCATCTATGTTTGTCTTTATAACCCATACATACATCCACAAATACATTTAAAAAGCTTTCTAAGTGCTCCGAACATTTGAACACAATATTACAATTTACGATCAAAACAAATCCAGCTCATTCATAAATTGAGTTTAAAAATAAATTTCATGTTAGCGCGTCTGTTTTAAATGGATTTTATTTTTAGATTATTTTATTTATATAGTTTTAGTTTGATGTAGTCTCGTCCTTGATGTTGTGAAGAACGTACGATGGCTGGCCTAGCATAGAATGATAGTAGGTTGATGACAATACCATTTATTTTTAACAAATATCAACGAAAGCTGAGAGTAGAATAGTTAAGCTACATTGGCTTGCATTGTCCTTGTATAGTTCTTGACACAAATGTGTTTTTATGTATTTTTCTTTTTCTTTTATGAAGTTTCTTGTCGGTCTCTTCTCCATAACAACTTTGGAACCGCCAGCAAAAGCTCAGTTAAGAATAAAATCTTTGACATTTACATTGTAGTACGTAGCTAAAGCTATTATTTTTCTTTTATGAAATCTATTCAGTAGAAAATCCTGGGTGGATTACCTAAGTAACAGATTTTGTTGTGATAAAACAAACTCATTAAAATATTAAGGATTTTGTAAATTATACTAACTAATCATTGTTACACAAATATTTATTTCGTACGTACATGAGTTACACGAAAGTTATGCTAAACAAAAGGAATCACAGATAAAGTACATTACACTAAACACGTGTAGCTAACTAAACGTAAAAAAAATCATATATTATACATTTGCAAGTGATAATAATTAAATTTAATATATATATAAAATCACAGTATTCCACCCGTTTGCATTTGGATGTGAATTCGTAAACTTTGAACTTGTCTCTTGCGCAAGCAGATACTACTCAACAACTATACCTAGTCACTTGGTGTCTCGCCTCCCAACCCACCCATTCACGTCCTACAGTGGAATACGCATGACTGTGCGTATGTATGCGTGAATTTAAACTGTATTAATATAGCGAGCAACAATCGGGTGATGGATGTGAAAGTTGGAGACGCAGAGTAACGATTTATAGCTATCGAGCAGCATACACATACACACGTATGACAGAAAAATATTTTTAAATAGGTATTGCCTTAAATCTACAGCACCATAATGACATTTGCCTCAGTTTAAAACACTACAAATATATGCGACCATTTTCAGATCAATAAAAACTTTGATATAGCGGCGGTAGCATTATGGCACTTAACATAAATTTGAAACTGCTCCGCAAGAGACAAGGGAAATGTTACATTAATTATATCAAGGACAGTTAAGAATACGGTTAAAGTTTACGAATTCTTTACAATCGTTAATCGAGAAGTATATAATGTATAACCATCATAAAACATACAAACGGGCTGTTAGTAAAAGAAATTTATCACAACAATAAATCGGAAATATAGAAAAACATTAGATGTCGAACTGACATAAGCATTTGATAGCATTGACATTCACTTTTTACCGTTTTCAATTACAAAATCTTTTTATTTATCGAGGAATAAATTCCGTCCCTTTCTTTATCACAGCATTCCGAACTTCCATAATACACAAGACGATAAAATACCATGTTTTCAAACGTTCAACAAGAGTGTCCCCCAAGGCACTCTATTATCACTCACAAGTCCCGTTTTATTCATTCCTATGAAGTAATTTTACAGAGCATAATTTTTTGAGTAAAAACTGAGGTTTTAAAACGTGGTCGTATATAAGAATATATGTAGTTAAAGCATTTCCTATACATATAAAACAATTAAATTCATGCAACTACAGATAAACTGAAATCAGTAGAAGGAACGTTAACAACGTAAGAGAAAATAGATTTTGAAAAAAGTAGTCGTGGAGATGAATAAAAGGTCGATAAAAAATCATATACTAGAGAAGCAAAAGATTCAAGAGAGCTGTAAGCACTGAGGGCTTTTAAATAAAAATATAACTCATAATTTCGGCTCTAAACCAACAACGAAAACGTAACTAATATAACTAAGAGAGCTCAGTCGAGAATGAACTAACAACATAATTATGTTAAAGCATAAACACTGGAACCAAGTCCAGACATTGACTAGCATACAAAACTAAAATTACAACAATGGGAAAACAATATTCACTAACCACAATGAATTTGCATTTCTAATTCCTATTTAAAAGAAAAAAGTTGACCACGTTTTAAAACACAGCTTATAAAAATCCAATGCGTAACAAAGTTTGTTGAAATACATTTTTCTGTCTAGTTCTAATCTACAACCATAGAAAAATAGATAAATAGACTCACATCAAAAAGTGTACAATATATCAACTATAACGTCTATAGCCATTACTGGAACACTATAGAACGTCTATATTGTTTTAGTAAAAGCTGAGACTAACAATGTTTATTAAAATTGGTTGGATGTGGTCGCCATCGGGGTGTGCATACGCTATTAGAAATTATTGGTGATGCTAATCAATTGAGTTTCTTCTAATACTCGTAAATACTGATATTTGAGTATTTGACTAGTTAGTTTAATGATGTATTTTAATTTAGTCTTAAAATAATGGACAGTTGAAATTGAGCGTAAGTTAAAAGTTGTGCGCTAAAAATATAAAGGAATTAATGGAATGAAATGAATACAAAGGAACGTTTTAAAAACTTAGTAGTTGCAAATGAAACGCAGTTTCTTTAATTCCAAAATCCTTTGGCACGAAAGCAACAGATGAAAAAAAGTCCAAATGAAATCTAAAATACACCACTTTATCAAAGCAGTCAACTACTCTAATGAAAGAATATAGTCTAACATGGAAAGACTAGAAGATGGTAGACGAAGGAAGTCAAGAAGACGAAATGAGCAAGAATTGGCACAGACATGAATGGCACAATAGGGAGTATATTTACCCTGAATGGATGACAAGCAGATGATGATAATGATGAAATTACGGAGTAAGTACATGACATATCAATCAAAATACAACACAAATACAAAGAACAAAAATAAAATATAAACAAAACAAATTAAAATTAACCTTTAAAATTTTTAACCGCCTCACAGCTAACTTGTTCCCCTTAGATTTTCTTTGATTGTATGTTATGAATTCGTGTTAGATTGTGTTTAGATTTTAGTTCTAAAGCTTTCATCCAGCTTAGCTTAATTTTAATGGCACACACTGCCTTCATTTTCAACTGTGGCTGTTTGACCGACCTCATCCTCTCCTGATATCATAGGCGTAACTAAAATTATTTCAACTTTGAAATCTATCCCAACTTTAAATAAGTCTCCATTGATTAGCAAAACCGTTACATCACCCTATAAATTGATTGATCAGTTAGTTATGAGAGAAACAACATCGGAACTCTAATACTAACGTAGGCCTCTACCTTATGTTATCAATCTCGATACTCAGTCTACTTGTCTTTAACTTTACTTCTTACCTTTCTTCGCGCGTCCCTGCTTGATCACCTGTACTAGTTTCACGTGTTGAGCTTCGGGGCTCTTCATGTATTCTTCTAGCATCTGTTGGAGATAACGCATTATTAGTTTTTCATTTATCGATTGTGAGAAACGGTGTCATGATGACAAAGCTGCCTCCACAAAGAGCTGATAAATGGCAGCACTTGACTTCAACTATATGTAGCATAAAAGGTGATTTATTGGCCAAATTTTAAAGCTCTACATAATGTGCCGATACAAGTTTCAGTTCGTTATAAAGGGAAGATTCTTGATATTTCATTTTGGAAATAACCATAATTTAGTAAATCTTTGCATACAGTTTTATTGCGTTTGAAAAACTCAAGATCGATTTCTTAGAACAAATTTTCCTATATCTAACAGGTATAAAACTGCCGTACATATAAAAATATTTTCCCTATATAAATATTAAGATGAAACTTAAGAACATTTTCAAATTTGCGCGGATTAACTGTTAGATATTGTGGACTGCAATAAACAGGCAGTTGAGAGATTCGTTTTATTTTAATGTATATTAACAATACGGCAAAGTTATTATAATATAATTTTGCTGCAAAATTAATTCCTTATCAACACAAATGTTTAGTGAATCAACCAGTTTTATCTTATTTAAAACTATTTTAATATTTTCGATATGGACACAATTAGTTTCATAAATATTCATATATCCATTAATCGATTTAAAACCTTAATTTATGCTAAAATGGAGAAAAGTTCCGCTATTCTAAAAAATACCGTCAGCGCAACATGGTTGGTTGTTGATGTAAATGACACAATAATGAACATCATGAAAATATTAAAAAACAGTATTAGGGACCAGTCGTGAAGCCTGTTGACACCTGTACGGACTACAAATACAAATGGAACACAGAAAATCCACTCCGCAGACTACCTACGCGAAATGATACTTGAACATCCTACTTCATATCCTTCCAACTAATATTATAAATGTGAAAGTTTGTGAGGAAGGATGGATGGATGGATGGATATTTGTTACTCTTTCACGCCAGAACGGCTGAACGGATTTGAATGAAATTTGGCACAGAGATAGATTATAGTCTGGAATAGCACATAGGCTTTTCATCTCGGGAAAATGTACGGGTTCGTAAACCACGCGGGCGAAGCCGCGAGCAGAAGCTAGTAATTAATATACGAACAAGATATAAATGATGTTCACCTTATAATTATTTTAGATACATAAGCATCACGCTTATATTCCCTTAAGGGTACAGCAGAGATACTTCTTAACTGTAAATTATCATTTCGCCGATGCCATCATTAAGTCCCATGTAAAAACTGCTGTTATAACCCAAGTAATATGTGGCGAGTCTATTCATCCATTCCATCTTCCGGGCACAATCTAAACTCCAGGCTAATACAGAGAATTTTGAAAAAAAAAAAAAAAAAAACTGTCTATTTAAATGTATAAGTTGTCGTAACATTCAGGATGTTACAGAACCCTCCCAATCAAACTATTTAGGTCCCGTCTACGAACCCTGCTACTACACAAATCTTTTTATTCTTAAAATGAGTACATGAATGCAAAATTGTAATCATTATCAGTACCGATTGTAATATTGCATGCTGTGAAACAGCGAAATATGTGAAACATATATTTAATTTAAACAACAACATATCTACCATGTTTGACGCAATAAACTTCTTTCTTTTTTCTTTCTTTCTTTCTATGACCGACCCATTAAAAACGAAGGTCTTTCGTAGTAAGGCTTCTGTATGTCACTTTGTGCCGCAAGTTATTTTGTGCAGAAGGAACTACAGCTGCGTTCAACTAGTCAGGACAAGTGTAACGTCATATTCAATAGTAAATATTCAACAGTACAAATTGTATTTCGTGTAGTTACCATGTGAAGTGACTTATACTTCGTAGCGTTTAGTGTGTACAGCGGTCGACTGTTTTAGCTTAAATAAAACACGACGGTAATTATATTTTAAAAGATGTTTTTATTGTGATTAAAAACGCCATATCACTACTCGTTCCTTATAATTGAACCAAAAGGCATGTTTTTCTGTATCGATAATGAATTTTTCAAGTGGGCGTGGATAGTCAAATCCGTAACGATAAAGTCGAGTCTCGAGCCCGATTATGATGAAAACTTAAACTGCATCATTGGGTTTTTTCAAAATCAATATTCATAACCAGGAATCGAAACAGTTGATTTTGAAGAAAGAAAAAAACATACACTGTATCATCAAATTCTGGGAAGTAATCGCAAACGACAAACTAAAGGAAAATGTTGAATTTTAATAAACTAGTTCAAATTTTCACCCAGTTACCCTAAAAGTTATAAAACAAAATTGTTCCGTATCATGAAATATTTCAAATTGATAGTGGTTTAAAATGTGTTACGAGTTTGATGGAATGTCACACAAACTGCAAGTTAAATTAGGGCTCGTAATAATAAAAACTCTGTACAATATACTTACGGTCATGCTCAGTTCTGATGCTATAGCTGCGGCTGCTGCTGGCAGGTCTGACAACGCCACCAGAGTCGGCAGTAGAGCATGGCTGTGTTGCTTGGAGACCAGCCAGTTGGCTGGCAGGGTGCATAGAGTCTTGATCACGCCCCAACCGTCGCATATTGTCTCCTAATGAAGGATAAAAATTGTTTGGGGTAAAATAAACGAAGGTTTGAAGCACTTTGTGAGGTAAAAAGAATATCATAACATAACATTATATAGCATCACGCCAGTATTCCCCGAAGGGAAAACCACTACATAAAAAACTGCGTTTCCACTAGTTTCTTTTTGCTAGAGTCTTGCACTGAAAACTCACAAACTAGACTAGAAAAGAAACAAGAAGTTTTGCCAATAGAAGGAAAGACTTTCGATTACAACTCGAATCCAATTCGATCTTCAAACACAATAAAAGACAACTTTATCATCACTTATTAAAATTAGCTGCCCCTCCTAAACACATCAAGCCATCAAATGCATAATTGATCACAGTAAAAACATCAACGATTCACGTCAATGGCGTCACTCGTAATGGACAAGGGCACTTCCTTGAACAACTGTGGCCCAATCTACCTAACACCTGTGTCCATCCTAATTCCAAGTTATGGGCGAATTTTTAGTAGCTGAATGGCTATCATTAACTTGGCGTCTTCGCTACTATTTATAGGTTTCGTTTCGGGTTATCTTTTATTAATTAAGCCAGATGCGACCAAATCAATATCACCATTTGCTCGTAAAATCAGTGACACCTAGTAGGATATAGGTACTGAGAAGTCATCTATATTAATTGTGAGATAACTAATCTCACACCTAATGTCATTATTTATTGTGATATTACTTAAATTTCATGTAAGGTTTATAAACCTGACAACAGTATCGCATAAATTAGTAAAAAATAGTGAAAACCATCATTAGGACAAAATGCAACTGTTTTCTGATAACAATAACAGCTTTGATTTCGTTGACATTGATATATTTATAACAATACATATTAATTTTACTAAACTCACCTTTAATGTACGATAAATATTAGATGAAAGATAATCTACGAAAATGACTTCCATATTTTTCACGTAAACAAACTTTTTTCCTAAGAACCATAAAATCAATTATGAACGAAGTTAAAGCGCTCGTATAAATTTTAGTAATGGCCCGAGTACATTTCCTTGGACAAGTGCGTCCGATGTTACCCGAACACCTGTGTCCGTGAGAACTTAACGCGACAAGAGTTCTGTAATGAGCTTGTAGAATAATTTAAAAGACGTTAAGTTAGAAATAAAGTGTTTGAGACAAAAGTTTGGGAGGTGGTAGCTAGGTGAGGGAGTCGAATGCTTTCTTTTGGTTATTTGTTTATTTAATAAGTTTAAAGATACTTTTGACAGCCTAACCTAACTTCGTTAAGGGAAAACATAGTGGGGAAACCTGCAAACTTCAGAGGGCTTCATATAGTTTTCCATGGGTGTGTATTCCACCAACTAATAACTGGACTAAAGCACAATTTTCAATCTGAGAAGAGGCCCTTGCCCAGCAATGGGACAGTGATGCGCTAAGTTTATTTATTTTATTTTAAAGACTGTTTTTCACACAGGATTCAATTTGAATCTTAGAAGATAATGTTCGCTACTGAAATGCAGAATACACTTACACTGGAATGCTAGGGCAAACTTATTTAATTCGAAATCGACACCACCGGAAGAATACTACGAATCTTTGCACGATACTTTGGCAAACAAAGAAAGTAAATTCGAACCATTCAAAACAAAAGCTAGCTTAAAATAAATTAATTTCCTTTGTGTACCATTCACATACACAGAAAGAGTTTCCCCGTTTAATGATACCTAAGCACCCCAGTCAGTATAAAAACAAACATTGCTGGCAATCATTCTATTAAGTCCTGAGGAATTCGCAGCCATACCAAAACATTAGAAAACAAACGCGCTATCAAAAACATATCATCTCTAAAGTTATACATATGACTTTCTTGCATTATGAAATTGACCTTTACCATCAACCGTCTTAACTCCAAGTCCGTTTTATTCGCCCATTCTCATGCGGGTGACACCTGCGTGGACACGTGTTCCACCCCATCGGTTAACATTACCATGTTGACATGGGCAACATAATCGATTCCTTGGACTATCGGTGAGAAGTGTTTCTTTATTGTTAATGACGTTATTAGCTGCTTAAGATATTAGAGCGATAAACAATATTTATAGTTTGTTGGAAAATTGAGAATTAATTAATTTTGATGGTTTTATTATTTGCATTTGAATGGTTTGAAAATGGTGTATGTATAAGTTATATGATTATTGCACATAAAAGTAAAAATCATTAAGCCACAGGCGTTCGGTGGTCAGAAACTATATTTTCTATTGGAGGATTAAAAGGAAGGTTTTCACAAAAATTCTACTGACATTAAGGGGGTGAAATGGGGGTACAAAGTTTGTATGAAAAGTCTCTTCACAGGCACAGCTAGTCGTACTAATATTATAAATGTGAAAGTTTGTGAGGATGTTTGTTACTCTTTCACGCAAAACTACTGAAAGGATCTGGATGAAATTTGTCACAGAGATAGATTTTAGTCTGGAATAGCACATAGGCTATTTTTATCCCGGAAAGATGTACGGGTTCGTAAACCACGCGGGCGAAGCCGCGGGCGAAAGCTAGTATATTATAAAAAAGCAGCTGAGCTTACCTGAAGTTGTGGATTGTTGACGACAACGAACCCGACTAGAACGATCAGATCCAACACCATTGTCTCAGACAGGGTTTGGTCCAGGCGCTGGTTGCTCAGACCTAAAGACAACAATACACTGTACAAGTACATACAAAGCAAACAATATAAAGCATCACATTTGTGTATAAGGTTTAGGTGAAGTTGTTTTATACACACACACTCCCACATTTCGCCGATGTTGCTACGTTTTATGAAATAGGCGTTCCTATTGCCATCTCGCGGACACAATTCCAAACTGAAAATTTCAGAATATAACACTTAACTCGACCTGGGAATTGAATGCAGGACTTCATCCTCAACACGGTTGCGCGACCACTATAAAGTAATCAATATATCTATAAATACAATTAATATTTCCCACGCGAAGATCGCGTGGAAGACAACACAGGGTTTATCATCTAAGCTACATCTTACACAGAGGGCGGTAGGCCTAATAAGAATATTTTGACATATACAAACGTAACTGTATCGATAATATCTGTGAATTGTGAATCAAAAATAAAACTGTCTTATAGGATTTCTTTGCGGCAGTGATAGCCTAGCGGTTGAACGCTTGCCTTCCATGCAGGAGGGTCTGATTTCAAACCCGGCCCGCACCTCTGACTTTTCGGAATCATGTGCGGATCAGAATTTGATTATCTCTTGCGTTTACGGTGAAGGAAAACATCGTGAGGAAACCTGCACATCTGAGGGCTACATAAAGTTCTTAACGGTGTGTGTAGTCCGCCAACCCGCACCGGGCCAGCGTGGTGGAGTAAGGCCTAACCCTTCTCATTCTGAGAAGAGACCCTTGCCCTGCAGTGGGACAGTAATGCGTTGAATTATTATTATAGGATTTATTTAATTTTATACGCACAATTTGTATCATACTAAAATATGAATAAAGACTTCAATTAAAAAAAAAAATCTACGTACGAGTATTTCCAATTCAGAATTTACGCATGTTAACGATACGATTACGATACAAGATATCAAAACATTCGTGGTAGGCCTACGGCTCCTATGTAACAATATTTGTGACTTACGCAGAGCTGCGGTCCTCGGTGCCTCCTTATCATTGGGCGCGTGCTGCGATAGCAACCTTGCGACGGCAGCCCTGAACTCAAGCGGCCAACCGCCTTCGCCAAAAGCATCCTGTTGACAAAAGAAACATAAGCGATATGATATTTTACGAAAAGAAAGGTACTGAAATAGGTTCTTGTAGGCGATGCAATTTGTAAGTTTGTAGGAGACATCTTCCAGTTTATATGTATATCAACACATTTACCGATAATATCTCAAACGTGTATCTAAGATATGTAACACAGATAGAGGCACCATCCATTCTACATATCGTCGCCAAGCAGTGAAAACCTCGAAATCAAATTAAAAAAATAAAAGATTTAGTTTTTTTTATATTGGTAAAATCGTAAAGCACGTATAAGTTCAAAAAACTTTTAATTCAGATACTCCTAGCGTCGCCTATAATGTATATTGAGAACCTTGTATTCTGAGAAACTAGGTAAAGTTTATCGTCGCCAAGTCCTAAAAATCAAAAGCATTCACAGCTTTTTTTTTTTGGCCGACCATTTTTCTTTTCTCCTATAAAATTGTGTTTTACGCTTGTTTTCACGGCTGAGAAACATTAATACTTCTATATTATTCAGATAACTATTTAAATAGAGTTCAAAAAGTGCAAATGTGTACATGTTTGTGCTCACGACTGTACTTAGGTGCAGGATCAAACGAATCTTTTAGGCCGCACAATTAGCGCAGGAACTAAGCGATTGATGTTTTATGCAACGTGTTGCGGGTTCAATTCCTGCACGAACCAATTATTTTTATGACACACAGACCATCGTTTCATACTTGTGTATGTGTTTGTAAACGCACCCATGATACAGGAGCAAAATCTAGTGCGGGATTCGAACTCGCGGCAAGTATAACTGAAATATAATCACATAACAACAATTTCGTCGTCATTTCAAGCTCCTAATTTCACCTCACAAATCTTTCTGCTAAAATAAAAACAAATGCGAACTACCACCCGTGACTAAAGCCTGGAAGTGAAACAAGGGATGACCCTCGGAGCCAGCCAGCGTGGAATCCGTGCGGTAAGTACAAAGGTCACGCGACCCGTGATTGAGTTACTAAAGAACCGAGATGTTGGGTGGACACGCGAGGAATCTTGGAACTGGAATTAGAGGGTACATAATAAAAGAGTGGTCGAGCTGAGATTGGATGTTGAGAAAGGACAAAATAAGGCTGAAGGGAAAAGAAACGAATTTGTAGGAAAATATACAGGCATTTATAAATACTAGTAGTCGCCTTGTGGCCGAAATTCGACCGTATCAATTTTCAAGTTTGAACATTATTAAGGTTTTTTTGTCAAAGAGTACCTCTGTAGTCATTGCTCACTGCATATATTTTAGTTTTAATTTTGTTCTATTACGTCAGTTGCGAGTGACATTGATTTGACATTTGACATTGGCAGTATGAACGTAAACAATGTGTGTGTGTCAAACGCATGGTAGTGTGTGTAATGTTATTTTATAAATTTAATGTAGGCATTTCTAATGCTTATTAGCTTTCTGCACTTCTTCTCCATATAAACTTTAACTGTACCAATCATTCATTCATTTCATACTCCTCCGTCCGCGTAATTTTCATAAAAAGATTGGACAAGGATAAAGATTTTGCTTCACGTATTAATGATATTTTTTTTTTGCGAGCTGTTATAAGATTTTTCTGTGCGAAATTCTCAGGAGGAGTTTAGTAATGTGATTCATCATCATCATTATCATCTCAGCCGCAAAGCAACGCCATGTCGACCGGTCTTAAGCTGCCCACATCTAGCGAGTTTCTGCAACCTTCACCAGGTCATCGGTTCACTTCGTCTCCACCAGTCGCCATTCCAGAACCTTATGGCCATATCAACCATCCGTTCCACGTGCAATATGCTAATTTGCATTTCTTTTTTTATGGGACTTAATATCGACATGTGCGGCGAAATGTGCATGTGCAGTTTCTGATTTCGGGAAATCAAAACTTTTTAAATGTAATTTCAGGCTTTCAAAAGAACTAAACGGATAGAACATTACAATTTAATTTCGACGGCAAGGTTGGCGCAATGGTTGAGAGGTCGAGTGCTGCGCTACCTGTCTCGGGTTCGATGCCAACACAGAACAAGTATTTGTATGATCTACTGATAGTTGTTTCGGGTCTGGGTCTTGTATGTGAATATATGTGTTTGTAAGCGCACCCACGATATACGAATCACTCCTGTGTGGGACAACGTTTTTAAAAAATAGACAGTAGAGAGTAAAAGAAATAAATTCTATTATTTTATTATCTTCCCATAAACAAAACCCACAAATCATCTCAAAACAAGCTAGTACCATGTGTGTAATAAACTAATAATGATATTTATCTTTGCCATGTTACCGTGGTACTACAAACAGAAATCCCATGGCGCATCATTTGTGGACATCAAAGTTCTGAGTCCATGGGGACCGGGTAAGGGGTGCGCCGGATTGAAAAGCGAGAGTTAATTAATAAATCAAAATTATGGGACGGTTTTGATGTGGTTTTTAGTTTTATGTTGATTGTTTGAGGTTAGATTTACGAAGATGAAATGTATGATTCGAGTTGTAAAATATAAGCCTCTGGTCGCATGCGCGGTTGTTGATGCTAGTATTAGGCATTTCTGTGGGCATGTGGAGTCTGGAATTGTGCCCGGTAGATGGTAATAGGCTCGCCCCTTATTACATGGGAGTTTATAAAGGTATAGGCTTATAATATTATACCTCTGCCTAACCCTTCGTGGAATACAGGCGTGATAGTAAACAGATGCTATGCAGATAGCATCTAAATAGTTTCGTAGCTGCTAGATTTAACGCGGAATACTTTCCAAATGTAAAAATTCGTGCAACTTGTAATTGTTTGAGACAATTACCAAAAAATAAGCCGGAGTTTAAAATTGGGGCCGATAAGCAAAAGTCTAGCCTTCATTAAATGTGACCTTAATGTGAAGTTAGATGTCAAACTCAACACACTTGTCTACGTTTTAACCACAGTGTTACACGACCTTCAGAACCGACGGCACGGTTGGCGCAGTGGCTAAGCGATTAGCTTACTTTGCCAGGTGTCGCAGATCAAACAAAGATTTGTATGATCTACCTACAGATAGCTGTTTCGGGTCTGGTTGTGTGTGCATGTGACATGTATGTTTGGAAACTGTACCCACGATACAGGAGAAATCCTAATGCGGGGGCAATGTACTGCAAAATAAAAAAATACAGTCACCGAATTTGCACTTATCAGGGTTAAACGTGGGCCTATAATAAATTTGAAAAATACTATGTATGTATGATTTGATCTTTAATATTTGTTAGTCCCTATTTTACTTATTATGATAAATTATATTGTACTGAATTTGAATTTATAATTAGTCAACATTTTTAATATTACTATAACTTAATTAAATAAACTGTTCACGACTGTATTACATATCTATACATATACACATATAATAAAATTATAACAGGCCGATGTCTGTACATTATATGTAGATATTGGAGAAAAACTAATATCGGGGGTCTTTATTAGGGCAACAGAAGCCAAAACAACCGTTTTTAGAATTTTTGTCCGTCTTTCTGTTTGTATGCATGTTTTTCTACACGCATCACGCAAAAACTACTTCACCACAAATCTCAACATCAAAAAACCTAAGAATGTCTAAACAGCGAAAATATTTCATCACCAAAAAATCACAGCCGATGGGCGCGGCATCTAATCCATTAACAGTTGTAGCCTCTAGCGTATCGATTACGGCGCGGCTCCTCAGGGGACCGCCCATTAGCGACGCACGGCCGGCAATGGATGGCTATATAAACATAAATACCGACCCAAGCTTTTAGGGAGAGGGAGTCAGGTTTCTTGATGTTGGGGTACGGAGTCCTAAGTATGAATAAAATATTTGCAGTGTTTGAAGGATGGTTCTGTTTATGATTATGTGTAGAGTGAAATAGGGACACGATGCAACATACTTTACTAATAATGAAGCTCATAAAAAACTGGTTATCGAACCAAATCTATGAAATGTTTTTCCCAATCATTTTCACCACAGTCTGAAGCAAATATATACCTAAAAAAAACTATTTATAAAACCTTCACCATTCATAACACTCTTTGGTATTCAACCCGTTGAATTAACAAAAAAAATGTGAGTAGAAATGGACAAAAAAAATGCTTCCGATACACGTATTTTAAAATGTATGATTTTTTCATTTATTTAAATGAATAAAGAGATAAGAAAAATTAAGATAAAGTAAATAATAATATATCTTTCAGTCAATTAATCCTAATTAATCGTAAATTCCCTCATCGGTCTGGTGAACGTGAGTTCAATACCATTAATAAAATTCATTCTGTGTCTTGGCCCACAGCACAGTCTACACACACTGTCCAGTCATATTAGTTACAGCGATACACCACAATAGTAACCCTATATCGCTTGCGGATTAATTGCGATTGTCCCAAAGTCACGTGTCGGTATTGTCCGTGTCTCGCTTCGATAAATATTGATGGTCACCCGTTGTGATATATCGTGACAATCGTTGACAGTATTGCTATGTAGGTGATTCTGTTGTGAACTGTTTCATTGGTATAGTAGACGCACGCGCAAGATAACATAATATAGCGTCACGCCTGTAGGCGTAGTGGTTGAGAGATCGACTGCTGCGCTACGTGTCGCAGTTTCGATTCCTGTACGGATCAAATATTCGTGTGATCTACAGAAAGTTGTTTCGGGTCTGGGTCTGTGTATTTGAATACACACCGTGCCCCGGAAAGCACGTAAAGCATTTGGTCCTGCGTCTGATCTCTCTCCGATCGTGTCGGATTGCCGTCCCATGGGACTATGAGAGTGAAGGAATAGAGAGTGCACCTGTGTTTGCGCACATACTTTTGCTCTATAATATCTTCAGGGTAGTTGGCTAATCTCCGGTGAGATTGGCCGCCGTGACCGAAATTCGGTCAAGAGGACATTATTATTTTACACCCACATGTAATAGGAGGCGAGCCTATTGCCATCAAACTCCGTGCTACTGAGAATTTCAAGAAGATCTATACGGAAAAACCCAATAACACTTCACCCGATTCGGGATTCAAAGCCAGGACCTCCCGCTCAGCAGTCGCGCTAGCAACCACCTGATCATCGAGGCATTTGATTATTGGATTTTGTGTTATCAAATTCTCAATAGCAGGCCGGAGTTTGGAATAATTTTCGATAGATGCCAACAGCCATGCCCCTTAGATATCGGCGAAATATAGGTACGACAGTCAGGTCTGTATATCTCTTCGGAGACTGTGTCGGATGGGGGGTGAACAAAGAAAAATTATGTGCCAACACGTTTGTTTTTCTTTTTTTTTCCTTATATACAATAACAGCAGTACATCCTTGAACCACAGTATCAACGATACGCGCTCTCTCCCCGCGGAGTTCTCCCTCAACGCAATAGTTTAAACAAATTGTTTGTCTTGCATTACTATTGTAGTATTACCCAAGAAGGCGGATATGGCAACCTAATTTAAACCTTATATCCTGTACATACAAGTGACATTATAAGATAAAGCATCTCTAATTGTTTGCAGAGCTGCAGCAATGTCTGTAATGTCAATAGATCGGTACTCGGTAAGCTTGGATTGAGAATGTTTCTTTGTTGATATATTTGTGAACTGTGGTAGTTTTATTGTTTAGGTACAGCAACGAGGGAAAAGTGAATAACTCGTTATTTTATTTTTAACTAGCGGCCCGCCCCGCTTCGCACGTGTGCAATTTACTAATGAACAAAATAAGAAGTTATCCAGATTTTCATACAAAAATACCATCCAAATTTCCGACATTTTCGATGGAATTTCCAAAAATTTTCTTTCATACAAACCTTGTCCTAAAAATTATGAACACAACAAAAAAAAAACAGCTTAATCGGTCGAGCCGTTCTCAAGTGATGATCTTAGATACATGCGGCAATTGATTTTTATTTATATAGATTTAATGGCGGGACGAACTGAGCATATTTGGCAGACTGGTAATTTCTAGCACAGAGCAAAACAGCTTGGAAATCAAGGCGGGCTTTGCCCAGCTGTGGGACAGGCTAGAAGTAACAGTGACTTATTGTGTCGCTACAGAATCCTACTAACATTATAAATGTGAAAGTTTGTGAGGATGGATGGATGGATATTTGTTACTCAATCACGCCAGAACGGCCGAACGGATCTGGATGAAATTTGGCACAGAGATAGATTATAGTCTGGAATAGTACATAGACTACTTTTTATCCTGGGATAAATACGGGTTCGTTAACCACACGGGCGAAGCCGCGGGCGGAAGCTAGTGTACCATATTTGCGAATAAAATCTCCCGAAGTAACTCAATTATACCCCTTCAGGGAAACCGATGATACTTTACAGTTTACACAAGTGATACCCCAAAGTAAACAGTGAGTACCCTCACTCACGGAGCTCGTTACAACGCCACGTGTCGCTGTTCATATAATCACTTGAAACTGCGCCAATCGTGGGGTACATTGCGAATAATTGCTGATTTAAATTACTGGCCGCCTTCGGTACAAGTGCTAAACTAATTTTATTATCTGATAAGTGTATCTATGGTAGTAAGAGCGAAGGAAAAAATGGATTATGACCCTGTTCTGCTATACTTTGCAATAATTAATCAAATTTTTCTAACCTTTTGTTATGTCACTATTCTTTACGAATGTTGGTTAGCCCGTAATTGGCTAGTGTGTAAGAACGAGATTATTAACTAAATCATAATAATAAGTAACCTGTACACACAAGCTGCGAGAAAACCTTTAAAAATAAATAAATAATTTGAATCACACTATATATCTTTTTCTTACAAACACCCATTAATCATCTGCCTAGCCTTTTCCCAACTCCATTGGGGTCAGCTTGCAGTTTAACCGGTCGCGACTGAATATCAGTATGTTACACGGAACGACTGCCATCAAAATGGGAGAGACTGATACTCTTAAGACTGGTTATCGGACTGTTTGGGCTGCTGACCTCCCTGCTCATTAAATACGCCATTAAAAATGTTCTGGTAATTAAAAAACAGAGCTATATATATAATCGTCAAAGGGGCCATCCATAAATTACGTCACACATTAAGAGGGGGGAAGTGTCCTAAGTTTCGGAAATTTCGTGAATTCCAGAACTGCTGGTTTAATTTAATAATTTTTAGACGTAAAATTGCAAAATATGTGACGTCACACTAGATCTCACAAATGTGACCAGCTGTGACAAGGACGGAGGTGTGTCAAAAAAGCATGAAATTCGTGCGACTTAATTTATGGACGGCCCCAAACTCATAATTTTAAATATCAGAAGATCAAGCTATTCTCCATTACAACGACACGTATCAAGTAAATAATGCATAATTATATCCAAAACTTCAACAAATTAACCGATTTCCATATAACAGAGGCCGACTGCCGACCGAACAAACAAAGATATAATGTTCCAAGTCAAACGCTGCGTATTCAGTGGCTCGAGCCAGGAATTGTTCAGTGGCACACTCGCACACACGTATGAGACAGAAACACACACATAAGACACTAAAGCTTGGTCTCATACACCGAGGTAAGCGAAGCGAAGACACGAGAAGTTGGCCAATAGAATACCTTTGCCAAGTATAAACAGACCAATAGAAAACCGTCCTCAACTATACTCTATTTATTATATCAAAAGACAAGTATTGATTGATTGAGACAACTACTGTTAATTTTAGCAAGAAAATAATGACAAAATAATGCTTTTATAATTCTTAAAGATCAATTAATATGAGCTGAAACTTTAGGTACTTAAATTCAAAATTCAAAATTATTTATTTGTAAACATAGGTAATACGTGGGATGTTACAATTGGTATAAAGTGTGTCCATCTATGTTTTTCATTGAAGCGTACAAATTTAAACAGTCATAACATTTATTCACAGCCAAAGTCAAAAATTAAATTATAGAATAAAAAATGTCAGTATGATAAAAAAAGTACATGTCACATAATTTAAGGGTAAATACAAGATATTATACTACGGGTAACACATAGGGGTATTATAAACTAGGGTAACATCACAATATATATATTTTTTTAAAGAAATGTGTCAAAATATATTGGTGCCTTAATAGGCCAATATTGTCTATTGTACATTATTCTCATAATTGTACATTCATAAGGGCAGAAATAGTGTGCAAGTGAGGAGTGATCAGCGCCGCCATTTTCGTTTCTTAATTGGCACTATTCAATAATCTGGGATGACCCGGGTACGTCTTAAAACTGCGGCCAGACACCGGAGGACGGGCAGCAGCGTCCTCTCACTAATCGGTGAGCCACTGCGATCCCCAAGCCGCCTGCCAAGCGTTGGGATTATGGCAAACCCCCCCTTGAGGCAGGCTTTCGTTCAGCAGTGGACGTCTTCTGGCTGATGATGAATAATCTGGGACCAAGGTTAATTTCTAGTACCGTTGTTAAATACCAATTTAACACCTCATTTGTTCCCCGCAGAGTTAGTCACAGATGTACTATTGTACATCCACATTTCGCTGATACCGTTATATAATTCTCATGTAATAGGAAGCGAACTTATTGCTACCCACAAGCCACTACTCCAAACACAGACAGACAATAAAACTTTTCCCGAACTGGTTTTTTTTTTTTTATAATGAATTTTTTTATAATGAATGGGCCTCATTTTCAGCAGCCGCGCATTTGACCACTAGGCGAATGAAGCAGGTAATCAATATCAATTTAAACAAAAAATAACGTTCTGAATCATACGGCGTCATATAGTTCTTGGTGCTAAGACGCGTCCAGTAGCTGTGTCGACACTCGTTCACATCCACATACGATCAGACAAGCGGCGAGTAACGTGAAACGATGGCTCGAGTACCTAAAGTACCTATCTTCATTCTAGTACCAACGTGTACAAATCTATGGATATGGTGTTTTATAGTTTTAACTCATTCGTGAGACTTCACTTGTATGAAAGACAGTTGAAGACATACATATTTCTTTTATTTTGTTCGCGTCTTTTATTTCTTTGAACACAATGCAGTTTGGATACAATTTACAAATATACATCTTATAAGCCCGCAACAACTGTCAATAATGCCAGTCATACATTATTTGCTCTGTGCGGGAACAGAATCAGCAACCCGTAGCACAGAGAGCCAAACGCATAGCCACGGCGCTTAAACCTTTTTTCAACCATGAAAACGAAATGAAATAACAAATTTCTCAATTATAATTGCCGATAAGGAGCGAACCTACTGCCATCTACAGGGCCCAATGTCCTCCATGCTGCTACTGAATATTTAGACCACGAGACAAATGAAGCAGTTCCATTATCGATTCCAAAACATCATTCACGACAAATCTCCTCCATTATCAAACAATCATACCTCTCGGTCCGGCTACCGCACACCGCACTCGTTTACCCTGTGTGCTCAGCAAACAGCGCAATGATACTCCGGTTAATTAAGGAGGCTGAACAAATATGCTTTCTAACAGATGTGGACGGAATATTTTATTACTGCCGCTGATTTGTTGGCAGACGGACTTTTTGTAGGTTTAGTGGAGAGTTTGCTAAGAACGATTTTGGTATCGAAGATATTGTAGGTGCTTGTTACTTTGTGATGTAATTTATTTTTTAAACATTGCGCCTCACTAGGAATTATTCCTGTATCGTGGGTACGTTTACAAACACATATTCACATACACAAAGACCCGAAACAACTATCTGTAAATAATACAAATATTTGTTCCGTGCGGGAATCGAAACCGCGACACGTAGCGTAGCAGTCGATCTCTCAACGACTGCGCCAACCGTGTCGTCGTAATTGTGGTTTGGGATGTAATTATAGTATTTGTTAAAATAATCTTGATGGATATTAAAAATGATTCAACTTTTTTTTTAACATTGTTCTTATCTAAGGAATATTCCCTATATATTGGGTGCGTTCACAAACACAAATGTTCACATGCACAAATCCCCAGACCTGAAACCACTATTAGTAGAACATTCAAATATTTATTCCATGCGGTTATCGAACCCGCGACACGTAACGCAAAAAGCTAATCGCTCGGACACAGCGCCTTTGGTGCCATCACATAGTATTAAAACTGTGTAACCAATATTTTTCTGATAACATGTACTTGTATGATCATAGCTTCACATCGCGCCTGTATTTCAGGGCTAGACAGAGGTGTACCTACTATTGTACACCCACATTTCACCAATTGTAATGCCGTTATTGAGTCCCATTTAATAGGGTGCAAGTCCTATCTACCGGGCACAGTTCTAGACTCCATGCTGCTACTCAAAATTTCCCAATAACACTGCCCGACACGGGAATCCAACCCAGGACCTTAAGCTCAGCAGTCGGTTGCGACAATATCTCCAATGAGGCAATCAAATTTGCATGATGATAGCTCTGTAAATAGTCATGAGCTTTTTCATTAACTCATGTGCAGTTTAAGTAGGTATTTCTTTCCTATAAAACACTCACCTGAACGATCATATGGTCCAGCTCAGCCAACGCCCGGAGCAGATGAGCGGTGCGAGCGGCCCTTACGAACCCACCGCTGTGCTCCAACCCGGCGCCCTGAGCGAACAGCATGCAAAACTCTGCTCGGGAGCCGACCACACTGGTGCCGAGCGCGCTGCGGAGCGACTGGGTCGCGTAGACACGGTCTGAACCCTGATGGAGATGGAGTGGTTAATGGATAGTTGGTAGATGAAAATTGTCTCAAGATTTCTTGATGTCTACTTGCCCTAAAGGGAAAAACGAAATATTCTAAATAACCGATTTTTCTGTAGTAGAATTAAACGCAGATACAATATTTTTCTAATACTACCAATCACCATAAATCAAAAACTGTTGACGAAATGTGGGTGTACAATCATACACCTCGAGAAACCCTAACCCTTCCCGGTATACAGTTGAAGCTATGTAATGCTATGGGTGGCAGGTTTTAAAAATAATTCCTCAATATAACACTCGAGTCTATGCTAATGTGCTGGAGCTTTTTGTGAACACTTACAACATCAGCTTCGGAAGGATGACAAAGATCTGCGCATACGGTCAACAAGGTCTGAATGCTCTCCCGCGCAGATCCGGCTTTCTCCGCACGCGTTATACATCCAGTCAGGCACAGGTAGCTGGAACAATACAGATTGGTTAGAAACTGCTAACTGTAAAGGGAAGGGAAAATTAGGTTCCCTTAAAAATAGTCCCGTCACTGAACGTCAAGATCGATAACCAGTAGCTTTACATAAATTCCCTTGAGACCACTGATTAAGCAAAAAGTTCCGTCGTGTAAGTTTTGGGCGGTCGAATAGAGTACGCCATCTATCATGAAATGCTATCATTACAAGTTATGATCATGACATGATTTTAGAGGAAGTTAATTAATAATAATGTCCTCTTGACCGATTTCGGTCACGGCGGCCAATCTCACCGGAGATTAGCCAACTACGCAGGAGATATTATAGAGCACATGTGTGTGCGCAAACACAGGTGCACTCTCTATTCCTTCAGTCTCATAGTTCGTAGGGACGGCAATCCGACACAACCAGAGAGAGATCAGGCAGGACCAACGGCTTTATGTACTTTCCGAGGTACAGTATGTATTCACATACACAAAGACCCAGATCCGAAATAACTATCAAGATCATACAAATATTTGTTCCGTGCGTGAATCGAATTCACGACACGTAGCTCAGCAGTGGATCTCTGAACCACTGCGCCAACCGTGCCGTCAGAGCAAGCTCAATAACTAACAGTAAAACAAGTATTTATACTTTCTGAAGCTACCAACTTCATATACTTGTCATAATTTGCAGGGACCAAAGCCTTGCATTTAGTGAAGTCTTCTATAGTCCCACACAAAGTTTTCAGTTTAACATCAATAAGAATTTGCATAATGCTAATTCAAAACACCAAACCTTGCGAGGTTGCAGAAGTCTGAATTAAACATAAACAAGGTATGTTTTGTGTTTAAACATAAATGTGTGGCTTAGAGTGTGGTTGTTTTGATGGTCAAGTGTGGCTGGAGGCGGTACATGGATGTTGGGTTAGGATTTACAATAGCGCCAATGACTTGCTGGATGAGCAGAAATATAGGTCTGTTATTCACAGAAGTAACTTTAATATCATGTCAATTAGGAGAAAGAATAAATGTCAAATTATAAATAAAGTTTCCTTTAAGCGTTACGCCTCCTTTTCAAAAAAGCCTGATGTTCAATTGAACATCACAATTTTCTTGGCATATGACAGAATCAAATATGGGAACCCGAATATCCGTAATCATATTCATAGTCAGTTTATTTCTGACTTTAACAACTCTTTAAATATTGCATACATTTAAAACCTCGATAATTTTTCTGCACTTAGTTTTTTATTGTACAGCTGACAAAACTACATACATATCGTAGCATCCGCCCATCCTCAACATACACATGCTTGTTTTATTC
The DNA here is from genome assembly GCA_947562105.1 of Shargacucullia verbasci. Lineage (NCBI taxonomy): Eukaryota > Metazoa > Arthropoda > Insecta > Lepidoptera > Noctuidae > Shargacucullia > Shargacucullia verbasci. The sequence goes on along the minus strand of OX387303.1, from coordinate 9,799,187 downwards.
AACCTTGACATTGGCAGAATCATCGTCACACCACGATGGAGCCATTAAATTAAAATTGGAATTGGAATTGGTACACCTGAATTCCCCGAAGGGTTAGGCAGGGATACAGCACTATTGTACTCCTGCTTTTCACAAGAATTTGAGTCCAATGTAATAGGGGGGTGAATCTATTGCCATCTACCGGGCACCAGTTCCAAACTCTGTACTGCTACTGAGAATCTCCATACATGGAAACAAGAACCCCAGGACCTGACGCTCAGCAGTCGCGCTTGAACACGTAAAATTCTTTCTCACTGTACCTAATATTTTCTTACTTCCACCAATATTTAATATTACCAATCATTTCACGCTTACGTACGCTAACAGAAAGGGGGCGAAAGAGGCAAAAAATTAAAAATCTCGCTTTGTAAGCATCTTCGGTCGCGGCTCGCGGTACATCCAATTATAACTTGGGTAAACATTTACTTTGCTCGGAACAACGGTGCGATGCTCAAACTTGAATGCGGTTGGTTATTGGAAATTTGGGATTTTTTACCCTGGCTTAAATCAGGCACAGAATAAATGAAGTCTGTAGACAATACGATACGATAAGCAATAGATTTTTTATTATGTCTATTTTGCATCAATTTACGGTTTCAAAATAATGGCCGATATACCTATAAAATACAGGACAGAGACCGAATATGAAATGTGGTCTGGATATCATAAATATTCCAGCGCATACGTCATCCGTTGAACATAGCGTACAAGGCCGTGTATGGCGTGTGTTACGTCAAGAATTTTGGCATTACCTGACGCATCATCATCATCATCAGCCTGTATTAGTCCACTGCTGGACATAGGCCTCTCCTAATGCACGCCACTGAGCCCGATCCTCAACTATTCTCTTCCAACTGTTACCAGCTACTTTGCGTATATCGTCACTCCTCCTAGTTCGTACGCATACGATATACAATTGTTACTCTAACTCTACAAACTGCTGTCAGTTTGGTTGATGGCTGTAATAGTATAATTTTGTGATACAGTCATTGACCCGCTAAAACAAACAAAACATTTCTATTGCATTTGTGTTAATTATTCCTGTTAATATACCTTGAACTATTGACAATGAAACAGCTCTTCAAAAATTGTAACAGAAATTTTGGGAACAACAGTCCTAATCGAATCTCGCGAGGGACCGGTAGGTTTAGTTTGAATTCGCGGATTTCAGCGCACGGATTTAATCTTCGTTGTAAGCAATGAAAGACGGGGAAATTGAAAGCTACCATAGGAAAACCATCCACACAAAATATTTAATATTATTTATTATTGGTCACGTAACGTCATTTGATTTTTCTGTATGTAAATTCGCAGTAGGAGTCTGGAACTCTGTCCGGTATGGCAATAGACTCGTCTCCTATTCATCATCATCATCATCATCATCAGCCAGAAGACGTCCACTGCTGAACGAACGCCTCCCCCAAGGGGGGGTTTGCCATAATCCCCACGCTTGGCAGGCGGCTTGGGGATCGCAGTGGTTCACCGATTAGTGAGAGGACGCTGCTGCCCGTCCTCCGGTGTCTGGCCGCAGTTTGTCTCCTATTACATGGGACTCACTAACGGCATCGGCGAAATGAGGGTATACACTTCTGCCTAAGTCTTTGGGAATACAGGCGTGATGTATGTTATGTTTATAATAAATTTGAGTGCGCTTAGCAGCACCTGATGGTAAGTGACGATGCTGTTAAGGTTGGATCACGCAAGCTCAAATAATGCCTATTCACTCTAGCCTCGAAGATCCCTATAAGTTCCTAGATTATACGGATGAGGGAACATAGACGAGTAGAGAATTCCAATTCTTGATATAAATGATGTAGCAAAACGTTTCGAAACTAATTGCAGAATTCTCAAAAGCAATACAATTTTAAGCCCTTGCCGTCACTGTAATTACATAGATGTCTTGTTGTCTTGTAACGACCAAATGACTTTTAAGAATATCATTTAAGACTACGACGACAAGTATATATAAAATAATTGCCTCTATGGTAAGAAAAACACGATCTCGTCATTATTTATAACATTAACAAGAAACGTTCAATAGCAGTCTAATTAAAATTTTACAATACCTATAAAGCCAATAAATAACAAACATTTTTACGTTCCAGAAAAACACAAAAAAAATACCGAAAAAAGATGGCGCCATTGGTACGTCAAGAATTTCAAATTTGGAATCCGAGCTTCGGCTTGTGATTGGTCACTCACGCGCAACGATATATATTATACCAGATTATGTTTACTATTTTTCTTTGTATTTTAAACTTTATTGTCTGGCAATATGGCTCTATACAAGTGTATAAATAAATTTGTTAGGTTGTAAACTTTTTGATAATGCCAGACCTCCTTGTAGAGACGGGTTAAGATAGTGTAATCTTAAATATTTGTGAGACTTTAAAGGTCACATTTTAAAGGACGGCTGTTATGGTAAATGACCGGAGATTGATGGCAGCAAACTGGATTGAAAGAAATAAAGCTAAATATAAATGTGTTATGGTTCTCATTCGATGTTTTATGATGCTCCGCCATATCAATATACAGAGATTCTGTTAAATGATAAATGCCCGATCCTTTTATATTAACTTCTTTGATTGAGACCTTGTACACAAATGGATCGTATTATGGGCATCATTGCGCTTCTCGGGAGAAGTCTATAACCAGCATCGGTATGCAAAAGGATGCTGGCATATAGTGGCAATTTTCACGCAATATTTGTTTGTACCGCTGATAGGTTTTAAATATTACAGTAAAACTGCATGCCTCATGAATTCGACTGATCGCAACATGAACTGCTATTGGTCTAAAGGTGGCAAACCCAACTGTAAAGTTTGGGGAACAGGGAACTGTTCGATTCCCGTCGCTCTCGGTTATTAAGAGTCCGGAATTTGGTATTGTGACCGGTAGATGGCAATAGGCTCGCCACCAATTACATAAGACTCGGAGAAATGTGGGTGTACAATAACGCACCTATGCTTAACCCTTTGGGAAATACAGGCGTGATGATATATGTAGTAAAATTACATCGATCATGTAATCTGACACAATAATACATTTTTTCTTTTCTTTTCATATTATATGATACCTCGTGATAGCCTAGCGGTTGAACGCTTGCCTTCCATGCAGGAGGGTCCGCGTTCAAACCCGGCCCGCACCTCTGACTTTTCGGAATCAGCGGATCAGAATTTCATTATCACTTGCATTTACGGTGAAGGAAAAACATCGTGAGGAAACCTGCACACCTGAGAGGGCTCCATAAAGTTCCCGACGGTGTGTGTGTCCGCCAACCCGCACCGGACCAGCGTGGTGGACTAAGGCCTACCCCTTCTCATTCTGAGAAGAGACCCTTGCCCAGCAGTGGGACAGCAATGGGTTGAATTTATTTATTTATTTATTATTATATGATAGCGATATCTGGACTGGTACAAGCCGTAAACTTAAAGACAATCAGTTCCCAACTACTAATTCCATTACAGAGCAGATTTTGTGCCAGTTTAAAAAACAAGATAAAAATTACGCTCCCTACATAATTAACTACAAGACATATTCAACCTAGTTCTCCAAAGCTTTGGCAAGAGCCCAGTGTGAATATTGTGATTAATTGTACAAACAGTGTTGTATTCTATTAATGATGGATGTATGATTTCAGCGTACGAGTGTGTATGAAATAATGCGATGTCACTTCACTACACGTAAAGTTTCATGTTATTTTCATACGATGTGTACAGGGTGCCTTTTTTTTAATTGCTACTTCCTACTCTTGATTTTCTTTAAAATAGTATTATGATAGCTTCTAAGTTGGCTAAAACTTAAGGAAAAAGCAAGTTTAAAGAAAATGTTGAAACCTAACAACTTTAAAATTAACTCAGATGATCTAATATGCAATATAAAAATTCTACCATAATCAAACCTTAATCTTTTATATTTGTAAAGATTGTGTTTTTATACGTCTATATACTAAACAGAACTACTGATTACAACATTTTCATTAAAATATTATCTAAGATCTAAACAAGCATCCTGTAGTTCGTCTCAGCGCCGGCGCCATGATTCATTGCCTCCGCGGCCAATCGCGGCGCGTTCTAAATTCAAACGCGCTAATGGAAGGCGAGCATACGAGAGGCGCCTGCACATCTATCCGGATCGGTGTTGTCAGGTGGATGAGATTTTTTTGGTTTTAGTAGATACTTTTATTGGAAATATAAGGAAGTTCAGAAAATACCAAAAACAAAAATAATGCATCGTTTAGAGTTAAAAGATAACCTAAATCTTCTGTACACAGTAATATTGCATGACAATTTTGTGTATTCAAAAATTTTCACGAAGTACTTCATTTTGCTTATTATTTCCAATATTTATAATGTTTCTAAGACTCTAGTTACCCTAAAAATCCAATTATAATTTGCACGTGACACATACATCATTATCATTATCAGCCAGAAGACGTCCACTGCTGAACTAAAGCCTCCCCCAATGGGGGCGTATGCCATAATCACCACGCTTGGCAGGCGGCTTGGGGATCGCAGTGGCACACCGATTAGTGAGAGAACGCTGCTGCCCGTCCTCCGGTGTCTGGCCGCAGTTTTAAGACGTAACCGGGTCTCATACATACATAACTTCACAAAATAAAATAATAAATCAAACACTACTACTGGCAACACCAAAAGAAAGCACTCACCTACGAAAAATTTATGGCTCGTTTAAAATGTTTTCGTTCTTAATTTCAGTTAGATAAACGACGCGAGCGCATTTCGGCGCCTTTTACAAGGTGAAATACGTATACCCATTAAGGACACTGTGTCGTCTTTGATATTCTTCGAGACTTAAAACGTCCAATCTAAGAAGCTCCTTCATATTTCTACAACATCTTTATTCGTCGAACTTTTTGTCCGTGTGCGCGAGGCAGGGGAGGTCAAGGCAAATTGGACACACATTAAAATCGTTGTGGCATTTTAAGTGTGTGAGGTATGTTAATTTTGTGTGTGGATTTATTTTAATTGAAGGAAGTCGGTAATGAAAGGAAGCTTCAGTTTGCCGCTTCAATATGTTGGTATATTTTATTGGGCTTTTTCATATGAATATTACTTTGTATCATCTCGAGTGGTGGACGATTTATGTGTTTTGAATGCGATTGGTTTGATTTGTGAATATTGTTTTCATACATTTCGCAAAAAATGAGAATAAGCAAGATTATAGCAAATATTTTTATCAAATTAAAAACGTGAAATATTGAGAAATAATATAATTTGATGAAGCAGCTCATATGACGGTGTACAAAAAATCAAGTAATATAAACAATAACTGCATTCCAGAATTACTTAAACCACACTCGTACACAAGTAGCTCGTTCTTTTTGTCACCCGATCACGACTAAACCACTGAACCGATCGTTATGATATTTTACAAAGAGGTAGCCTGGATTCTGGAGAAGACCGTAGACTTATTTTTACTATTGCAGTAAAACAGGCGTAGGCTAATGCTCCCAAACAGCTAGTACCAAATAAAAGTTTAGATTCTGATATTAATATTTACAAAATATATTTTTCACTAAACTAAATTAACGTAGCCAGAAATCTTTAAATATACATACATACATAACGTCACTCCTTTTCCTATTGGGATAAATATGTCTACAAAATAACTTACTTTCTTTATTGACTGTACCCTACAGCTGGCACGTTTTAATATTAACAATGAACGTAAGATATGGTGATGTTAGTGCTTTTGTCACAAATAACTCGCGCGATGTTACACACAATATTTTACTTTGATTTTAAATCATACATTACATAGCCGATTAACATTTTTTAAACAAATTTCTTCTTAATTTTACATATCTATAACTGTCTGAAATCTAAATGGTCTTGCCCTATTAAAGACATTAAGAGGCTCTAAAAATTAATCAGAATTCTCAATTAAAATAACTCCATATTTTAACGACAACAGTAGCAGGTGTTATTAACATAAAACCAGAATCCCATAAAACCGTATATAATTCATTTGACCATAAGGGGGCACATTGAGACATCAAATTTATTTCACTTTAATAAACGCAAATAAATATGTAAATTTAGTTTAAACAAATTCACGCGCCCCCTTACAAATGTTGGTTTAGTTGTGCGTGAATAGAAATGTAATGTGGGGCTCTTCGAATGGATATTAATAGTTGAAAGGGTCTGTGTTGCTAATAAAAATATTAAGTCAGCTCTGTGCAGATTAAGCGTAGCTGTATGCAGTCCCAAAATACTAATGCGAACTATTATCACGCAACCGAACAAAGAAATTATAAGAGTTACTAATGGACCATTTTCTTTTTGACAACAGCGCCACCTTCCTGGTCCAAGTATAGCTAAGAACCACCCAGATGACTCCATAAGTACAAAAAAATCATCAAACTCTATCAAGCCACTTAGGAGGAGAAGAATTACGAACACACGCAAACTGTTATTTTATATATAAAGAAAAAATAGTAGAGGACTAAAGAACTTCGTTTGGAAAAATAATTTGATGTAGGACACCTCTTAGAAGTAGTTCACATGTATACAACAATGTAATCCCTCTAGCTATTAGCTCATTTACTTAGAAATCAGAGTATAATTAATCTCAAAGTTCTCTATCTATTGGTCTATCGTGATCGACGCGCTAAACGGAAATAGGTCATCTTTCTGCAATGTTTAAATGAGAAGGAACGTAGAAAACATTTCAATATTATAAACACAGCAAGAATTAATGCAAAAGAAGGGAAGAAGCTTATTTTTCCAGGATGAGCCAATCGGATTGACCAGATTTTATTATTTAACATCTAAGGGGAAACTTAAAAACTGGTTTTCCCCATTTGAATTCAGTCACACTAGAACAATATAAATAAACATTCAAACTAAATACAATGCTAATGAAATCACACATACAATTGCTTACCTAGATTATTTAGCTAATCTTATTTCTAGACTAAAATCTTCAAATATTACAGTAGATTAGAATATTCGAGTGTTCTAATAGAACATGCCATTCAACCAATTAACGTACTACATCCATACGCGACGTTAATGAGCTGTAACTTACAGACTACTTAACATTTAATTGGTAAAGCAAATGCTCTATTCACTCAATAGGAGTCAAGCAAAAATAACCGTTATTGTATTGACTTACGAACTCTGAAGAGACTAGTTATAGTTAAGATGAAAGCTGTCTAGCAGCTATAAAAAGTCTAAAATCGACAGATTTCTGGGAAGAACGAATGGGGCTCGATATTCTAGTTTTATCTTCTATTGCAGTGTGATGAGCTGTCAAATGAAAATTCCTGGTAGAAATCAGTCGGTAGTCGCACAATTTTAAGCAACTAAATATCTGGACGTGATCTGATGACCAATGACAATCATGATAATGAACTTAAAACAACAGTGAATGATGAAAATAAATCAGTAATCATCACTGCTCAGACACAATGCAGGCAAAGGGCTAACAAGTGGCAACCTGACACTACACTTATGGACAATTGAATAAATAGGGAGGAAAGCGTGGATTGAAGAACTCCACAGTATTGTCATCACTTTGAAGCTCTCTTCACTCGTAAGAGATTAAATACTATCATTAAAAACAAAAATCCTAAAACTATCTAGAATTTAAATAGTACTACAAGATATTTTGAGATATCTTTTAGAGAAAATCTCCTATTGACTGTAACTAGTGCTGCTAACAAAACACAGACCGTAACAGTGATACAAGAAGGCCACATCAAAATTTCCGTAACCCTAGAGTTCATGAAGCTGAAGCTCCTAAGATTTCTGGAGACCTTAAACCTGCTATATTGAGCACATACAAATCTCCATGACAGTTTAAGCAGAAGACTACAGCTGACAGCTGATTACTTACCTTATGCGTGCTTAAGAGGCAAGACAGTGGCCATTTATTGTAATATGAATCATATAAAGCGGCCTTTTTAGATCCTTTTTAGACCACTATTGTTATGTGCTCCTCAGTCATAGCGCCTTTGTAGCGCTATTCTGAATTTGTTAAAAAAAAAAAACATTTTTTGGGCTCCATTATTTCTTCATGTGTCAGACCTACATTTAAATTCATCCTATCCGACATTTTACACCGCATAACATGTTTTACACCTCATCTCCAAACAAACAAAACATCCAATCAAATGTCAAACACGCTAATCACGCGCCACGTCCATTTAATATAATAATAGTACCACAAAGTGGTCACTACACCACAAAATTCTTTAAAACCACTCCAAAACAATTTATTCGCTATTCACCTGGTATTAAAACTGTTATAGTCTATCTCTAATTATTATTATCAATTAACAGCTAATGAGTGGATGCTTTGGACCAATTTGAATTGAAATTATATGCTTTTAACGCATTTTTGGGAGTTGTGGAGCATTTTAATTTGGCAAATGTTCAAACTCTGAGTGATACATGTATGTATGCGTTACATTCTTGCATTCTCTTCTCTGTTTAAGGTTGATATTCTGTTATTAGTTTTGTGTTACTGATTCTACAAAATATCTGAATGGTCTAGTAATCACAAGCGGTACTAAGTTCAACCTCCAAATCAGGCAGTGTTATTTTTTCTGTATGGATTTCAATTCTTAATAGTAGCCCTCAGTTGGAAATTGTGCCCGGTTTATGGCAAAACGCTATTACATGAGACTTCAGAAGATGATAACACTGAGCTTACAGCATTTAAAGAGATGCTTCTTCACCACAAACATATTGTAATTCACTACTCAAACACTAGTTACTGGTCATTCGGATTCAGTGTTAATCCATTTCAAATCGTCACACTCAAATCGGGAGTTCAATTAACTGAGAACTATAGCATCCATTTCTTATCCGATTTCATAATGCCCAAATTTGGGGCCGTCCTTAATCGTCCCAACAGAAGCTCTTATATCGACTTATCATACATACTACTCAAAAATTCAGACCTCGTTGCGTATTTACATACGAAAAGTGGCGAGGGGAGTGCGGGGTATCAGGGTAATCCGGATAAGTAATTCCCTCCCGGTAAGTAATGCGTTGATAAATGAAATTAAATCGCACAAACAAGCGTTGCCGTACGACCCGCGGCTCCCCTTTCATGTGTCCTCTTGAAAGCTTACGTAGGGACGTAATATGTTAAGCAGCTTTATTATCGACAAGTATAATATTTTACGATATTCGAGTACAGAAAGAAAGTAAATAACATTAAAAACACTGAGATAATATAGAATTTTAAGAATTAGAAAACGTGAATGACAATGCATACAATATATTCCGTCAAGAAAAACCCATCTTATTTTTATACTATCTGGAACTGACATGGAAAAAAATACTAGACAAAATATTAAGGCACGATAGTTTATTCTATATTTTAGGAAGAATAAGCTTTGGAAAGTTTTTACATTGAACTCCTAAAAACCATCTATAATTCATTCACAAAGTTATATCACTTATAACAACAAATACTTTAAATAAATAATTTCTACAATAATATAATCAATCAAACTATCGACAACCAGCGCCTCACTAAACACACTTTGCAAAAAGAACATCGCAACTCGACATGTGCGCGCCAATCTGTCGCTGTTACGCGAATGCACTTCAAGCACATCTGTTCTCTCTCTCACACGCGTGACAGCGAATATCTCCGTCTCTTTCACACGCCCTAGTAACAAGTATACCCCACTCGCGGCTGTCGCAACTACTTAGCGATGGCGGACCGATAATCGCTTGTTTCGATGTATTGGATTGTTCCGTCCGATTCGATTATTCGGTTAAAAAAACAATGTTCTCGAGTTACGATGATTTGATTACAGAAGCTACGTTTTGAAAGGCGTGCTCTCATTGTTATAGTGCATGATTTAGAGATGCAACGAAAAGGAAAAATAAAAGAGCATTGTCTCTTTATTTCTTTTAGCAAATTCTATGTTTTTTTTATCGGTATGGAAAAGCTAGTGAAGAGACTAAAAACTTAAACAAAACAACACAGTATGTAGTGAAACTAAAGATTTTTAAATATACAAAAGTTACAAGTTCATTCGTGTCGTTATTGATTTCAATTTCAGAAGTAATTTTGTCCAGAACTTGTTCTAATAACTTAGTGCCTGAGACGGGCTCTGTTAAAATTCGTTGAACTTGTTTGAACTTGAAGAAGTAAAACAAAAGGCGAATCATTTATATTGTTTAGTGTCACTCCTTTCTTGTTCCAATTTTCAATTCCAATTTTCCTTTCGACGTTTTAAGACTGATAAATCATCTCCACATTTGAGTAATTTGTTCATGAATAAGACAGATGTCCAATTCATGATTAAATAATTCCAAAGTTAAATTTATGACTACGCTCGGTCAAAGCTTAACGAGCTGATCTCAATCAAAACATCGACCAAATCATAATAACAATACACAATCACTGACCGCTATACCCGTCTCCCCTCTAAGAAATAATCTTAAAATCAAAATAGCAGTGTTCATTTTACCCCCAATTTACTCTGCAAGTGTGACATCTCCCACGTGGGTGAGGCGGGGTTGTGTGAACCACACCTGGCGATTCGCACGGCACTTAACGCGGTCGATAAGACCGAGCCAAGAATTTTGGAGGGTTGATTAAAATTTCAACACTGTATTGGTTCAAAATGCAAGAGAAATCTGTGACGGACAAGTGAAATCCGTCTTTGCAAGTTTTAACGGAATAAACAACAAACATGCTTTAAGTTCATCATGTATTTTTCGCGATTGGATTCAGAATGACTGCAAAATTGGTACTAACATGACACAACGCCTGTATTCCCCGAAGGGTTAGGCAGAGGTTTATACACCCACATTTCACCGATGCCATTACTGAGTCCCATGTAATAAGGGCGAGATGCCTATTGAAAATTTCCATACAAAAAACCCAATAACACTTTTTGTACCTTACGCTAAACAGACTTGCCTTCTCGTTTTAAGATGAGATCCGTGCCCATTATTGGCACAATATAGACTGTATTTATAAGGCCATATTACGCTTAGATTTTAGTCCAAACTTATTTCCGCCTCCACTTACCCAATGAATTTAAATAACACAATAAAAATCTATTGATCTCATATTCGTTAGCCCCAGCGCGGGCGCATGGTGCGATTTATCAAAAGCTTCCAGTAGGCGTAGTACAACAGAACAGCGGGCAACGCCGCGGGGCGTCAATTGAGTTGTTAGCCGATTGTATTATTAGTGTGTTTTGGTTGATCACGGTTAGTTAGATTTGAGAGATATATTATGGAAGATTGTGGAGGGATTGTTTTTGCAGTACTTCTGGCAATTTAATAAGAGTTGCTCCCAAAAGTGGTATTCTCATTAAAAAGTCTAGTAGAAGTAAATGCTAATTATATTACTGTAAGTCTAGCCTGAGTGCCCAGAATCTCGACAAATAAAAAAATATCTGTAAAAGCGTTTCTCCAAATCGGAACCTCTTCGTCTATTATAAATATTAACTTGTAAGGCTGCGAACTTTGAAGTACAATTATTATTAACTAGCTATTGCCCGCGTTTTCACCCGCATCCTAGGGTAACTACTTTAGCATTCGAATAAATAGTATCCTAAGTGTTAATTCAGGACATGGTCTGTCGGTGTGACAAGTTTCATCCAAATCCGTTCAATAGTTTTTGCGTGAAAGAGTAACAAACATCCACCCATCCATCCATCCTCACAAACTTTGGCATTTATTATAATAGTAAGAAGGATAGTAGGATAGAATACGTTTCCTATGACAAGGGCCTTAATACCGACGAACGGCGAATAATCATTGATATGTGAATTTGATATACCGGACTGATGTTCATAAATCCACGTTGAAGCGCGTATTTTGCGTAGATCAGTGAACGTGAACACAGTACCTACATCATAACCAACCCTTCAGTATCATAAACGGGAACATAGCGGCAATGCTAAAAACTGTAACAGAATACACACAAGGCCAGATGTTAATAAACTTTCTATTTATACAATTTTGCGCGTATTATTTGACAAAACTAACATGTGACGCCCCTCGGTGTCACTTTCATGTGACAGACAGACGTCATCGGGGACTCGGTGCCAGTCACAGAGTAAAATTTCGAAATGTTTTGGGCAGTCTGGAGGGTGAAGAGGGTTTATTTGACCGATCATTGCATCTAGGAGACTTGAAAGAAAGAGCGTCCACGAATAACGATATAGGAGATCATCTGGCGGACCCTGGGCCGTCTCCCTTGATACCACCAACGCTGACTGGCTAGTCTTTACACTATGGCCTGAGCATTTCCCATGTGATAGCTCGTGCTTATTCGACAAAAGAAGGATCTAGGAGATGTTTCATAATCTTCCAATTTCGAACTATAAATTTGCAAGCCAACTGACTAAGATTTAACGAATGGTTACTATTCTCTAGATAACACAAAGTATTGTTCTGGATCCATTGTTTCATTCCAACGTGCAAATCGAGGCGCGCCAACGCTTTAAGTACCGAATCGGTATCTCCTAAGCAGTCCTAGACCATCGCAGATAAACCGTCATTAACTTGACTCACAGACAGTCCTCTATGTAGAGCATGCATGGAGGAAGTAACGGTAGCCCACGTGCTACTGAACTGCCTTGAGGTCGCCACATACAGGGCCAAGTACTTCGGAAACCCAGGTACCCTTAGAGAAATTGCCGGCAACGCAAAGCGTCTCCTGGCATTTCTCTAGGAACTGGGGTGGATCGAATAAATTAGTACTTATTCCCACTCCTGTACAAAAAAAAAACGCGCAATTAACGTGGGTTTGCGGTCATCAGCCCGTTATACGAATAGCTTGACTAAAACCACGTTCTTACGCGTAAACAATAGCTCTACATTACGCGCCAGATTTCGATTTACCCCGACATTAATCATTTCATTGGACGATGTGTTCAGCCCATCAAAATCTATAACAGAAAGTCACAAACTGCAGCAGATGTTAATTACTTTTCTATTTTTACAGTTTCGCGCATATTTTACAAAGACCATGTGACACGACCCTCGGACGGTGTCAGTGTCAGACACTCGTCACATGGGAGCAGTAACGACACGGACTCAATCCGGCTCCCTTGTGGGTACACAGAAACCGCATTTGTGGCACGCGTAACGGTTATTATAGTGAGTTTGTTTGTAATTTTCGCGAAATGTTTGTTTTTCTTTTAAAGGACCTTAATTACTTGGGTATAACGAGAGGTTTTTTGCAGCTTGTTAATTAAGCCTGATACTAGTGAATTAACATTATTAATTTCTAAGCTTCTCAATATTTTCGCTAATCATATTATTATTCGAAGTTCATCATAAAGTTAACTAATTAAGGTTATCGCGTGAAGTCGCAAAGTAGTAGAAAATCTATTGTACATATTTCGCCCCCGAGCGCCGAATTGATAGAGAAATCAACCCAAAACTCTGGACAGTACAAAAAATAATTAAAAAAAAACGACATCTCTAATGGTTCCTTGCGAAACAATGACCGCAGTGTTAGAGCTCGCAAGGTTTATAATTGAACACATCGTAGTGTATTATATGTGTATAATTTAGTAGTCTCGAACTGCTCCGAAATTTTGAAATTCGAGAATTTATTTCTGATAGATAAATTATATGACTAAGGGCCGATTTCTCAAAAGGTGGAATAAACCATAGATAATGTAATCCTCAGATAAGTCCATACAAAATCTGTTCTAATTTCAAATTAACAGCCAGAATTTACATCCGATCATTGAAAAATCAGGCCTAAGTGCTATATTTGTACTAACGTAAATATTTCACAATGGGAAAAACTTCATTTCTCATTTTTACACTTTTGTGACTATGTTTTGTCTGTTATATAGAAAAAAATATATATATATTCACGCACTTCAATATCCCAAAAAATATAGAAAAGCATAAATTCATCAGCATTTTCTACCCTACCAACCTGTACGAATGAGCATTAAGCCCAATTATGGGGTTCAGCGCAATGTACCAGCAATAATGAGTGCATTTTTTGCACTGCACTGTTTTGATTTAATTTCACGCGTCGCACGCGCATATGGCGTTGTAAGGACATTTATTTTATTAGAATCGAATGCTTAATCAAGTGGAAGTGGCTGGTGTTTTTATTTGACGTTATTCATGTGTGTGTGTTAAAAATTATATACAGAAATATGGTGCAAATCGTTTTTCTTTGATAAAATGCCATATTTATTTAGATTATTGCGCTAGAAATATCATCAATCTAAGCAAGAAGGTGATCATGACGATTTTTAATATAGTAGAGGTTGGTCTATTGTTTTTTAATTTTAATAACTTTGCCCCACACTAGAATTTCTCATGTATTGTGAATACTGTTGACAAACATCTCACAATTACTTTTGTATTTTAAATCATTCCTACTAATCCTACTAATATTATAAATGTGAAAGTTTGTGAGGATGGATGGATGGATCTTTGTTACTCAATCACGCCAGAACGGCTGAATGAATCTGGATGATATTTGGCAGAGACATAGATTATAGTCTAGAATAGCAAATAGGCTCTTTATCCCAGAATAATGTATGAGTTCGTAAACCACGCGGGCGAAGCCGCAGGCGGAAGCTTAGAATTCATAATGTTCATTTGCAATCCACGATGTTCAGCAAAACCTTGACAATCATTCATTAAATAACACCCAATTTCTAGTAATCTAAGCTCATGGGTTGAGTCAAGCCCATACGAAGTTGAACTGGGAAACCAATAAGAAGGAAAGCTGCTACTAATTGTAAGAATTAGGTCAGTGAGGCGCATGCGCCAGCGTGCATGTCAGATAATACTTGATGGTGCTGGGGCTCCGCGCGTCAGTCTATTGTATTTTGTTTTTATATTATCCATAGCCTTAGAATGTTACCAATAAGTTGTTCTTGCTATTATTATGTGCTTTGTTTATATCATCTAATAAATTAATTTGATTATTTTTCTTTTCAGCACTGATAAACTGTACGTTGCTACTCTATGACAAAACCGTTTATTTTTTTTTTAATTCCCACCTCAACAAAAACTTTCCCGCACACTTTCTTATAATAAAGACATAATACCATAACAGTCACACACTCCATCAGTCGCGTGTCTATCCTCCTGGGTGATCAGTTCGATTCCCGTGCAAATCCCTAGCGTACACACTGTCATGCGACCACGTGCCGTTGGTTTTTGCCTAATTTTACACTCACAAGCACAAAATATATTTAGGACCATATTCAAACGAAATAGGGTTGATTTTTCAATGGTAATTTTTGGTAATATTAGAAAAATAATTTTAGTTATCGGTCGGGCACGTGTCAGGAAATTATGTGAATTTATATAATTGTGTTAAGTTATGTGGTAGAGATGACGGGGTAATTGTTTTGTGGGCAAGCTGGGCTACAATTTGAAACGGGTAATAATGTATTGTGCTATTATATGATGGGTTAATTGTGGGATAGATTCCAACGTGGACAAAACGGGAGGTAATTTGAAATTTTCAGGATCAAATTTTAGAAAGAGTATAGAGTAGTAGAGAGCCACAATCGTTTCTTAGATTTTATGACTCAACAATAAAATTTTAATGAAGTTGTTGCGTAAAAATGATTCAGTTAAAAAACTACACGTCGTACTGGAGAAGAATCATAACATTGCATTACGAAGGGTTAGGCAAATATGTACAGCAGCTACAGATTGTTTAATGGGTGTAGATCAATTCTGAAATATGTCTCACACTGTCTGGTTTTTTTTTAGTTCACAGTGACAACATTTCGTACTAAGTATTGCTTTTGTATCCGTCATGATTTTCCTGCTTTTATGGTACTTACTGTAGATTAAGCAAACTTCACATTCACGATATCTATTCAACTATAGTAATATTGTTCTTGTTTAGTTTTGCGCACATAGGCTTGCACTGTACTCGCATAGTCTTTAAAGATTGTACCCAGTATAAAACTATTATTTTAAAAGAGTATCCATGGAGTTTCTTGCCGGTCTCTTCTCAATAGGACCTACCCCCACTTTGGAACCGTGCACCTAGAATCACAACGTTTTGAAAGAGCCTGTAAAGGCCTAGTCGAAATAAAAATATTTGACTTTGACTTTGACGCGTCTGATGGAAAAATACGATAGATAGATAGAATTGTTTTTATTTCAAATAAACCTAATACAGGCACTTATGAGTTATAGGACTCTAGTTGCACGGTTCCAAAAAGTTGGTCCTATGGAGAAGAACCGGCAAGAAACTCCATGGATACTCTTTTAAAGTCTCTTTTAACAATCTTGCCATGAACATAATGTGGAAAAAGTATGGGAGAACAATGTAGGTTACGTCAAATAAATACTAAATGCAACTTTAACATAAAGTCTGTTAATAAAAATAAAAGTAAAAAGAATACCCCTACACTGTGCTCACATTTACAATGGATAGCCATCTGTAACAAGCGTAAGATTACATTATACATGTATATAAAGAAACTAGCTTACGGATACATTAAACAAAATAAAATAATTTAGGATCATTGTTGATAGCACAAAATACAAAAATCTAATATTTCATTAACAAGATGTCATAGCAACTAGATGAATGAGTTTTGTTGAGCCTACCACTACTGAGCTACATGTGACGAATTCGATTCCCGCACGGAGCATATGAATATTTGTGTTCGTAAATGGACCTACGATACAGGAATTATTCCTAGAGTGGGGCAATTTTTTTAAGGCATTCTCAAGATCGAAGCAGCGATGCCTCACGAATATGGCACCAGCTTTATATTTTCGCCAGTCTTTTATCATGTCCAAATAAAGCAAACAAACCCCTCATTTCTACCCCCTGTCAAAACTGTTAGAATTACATTTTAATAGACCGTACGCGACGTACGGACAAAGGGACAGATAATGCTGAACAAACACTGCTCATCCCGTCGTTGAATGTAGCGACATATTTAACTCTTGTATGTAGTGTTCTGTTGGAGATCGGTAGTCAGTGGGGCGTGGTGTCACTGATAGCAGTTTATTAAAAGAACATGTGTGACTTTCATTTATTTATTGGAAAGCGCTACTGTGTCCAATCAAATGACGCAATATATGTGTATGAAGATTGTTAATATAGAAGAAACCGTGGAAAAAAATCAAGTATTGAGCGTAAATATTATTTTTGTAGTCAATAATCCACAATTGCTAACAGAAATCCTACGCAGATCTCGTGAAATTGCAAAGCAATTGAGCGTCTTGTAAAACTGATGTGGTGACTGTGTTATTGTGCTGTCAAAAAAAAAACATTTATTCGGTAGGACATACCTATTGAATATTGACGGCACGGTTGGCACAGTGGTTGAGAGATCCACTGCTGCGCTACGCGGATTCGATTCCCGCACGGAACAAATAAGTAACAAGTATTTGTATCTATATATAGTTATCTATAGATAGTTGTTTGGGGTCTGGGTCTTTGGGTATATGAATATATGTGTTCGTCAAAGCATCCACGATACCGGAAATATTCTTAGTATGGGGCAACGTTTTTTTTTTTAAGAGATAAATAATAGTTTCATTTTCTGATGCAATTTCCACTGCATCACTGATCAAAGCCAAATTCAAATAAAAACAAAAATAATAATGCAATAAATTCATTTAAAACTTGTCACTGAGATACTAAACCAACCAAAATCAGTTTCCAACAAAACATCCATATCCATAATTATTTCCTTCCATGCGCACGCGCTTACTACCCATTACAAAACAGGGGGCGCAAGCGATAAACGTCACCTGCCATTAAATCGAGCGCGCATCATTGACAAAACACAAATTGAATGCGACCCCACAGAGGGACCCCCTCAAGTTATTGAATAAAAATTGTTCACAGAATTGAGTTGTGCTGTTGTGTTGTAGGTGACAGTTGGATGGTCGGCTCACATGCAGATGTTTGGTCTGTGATGCTGTGGATGTAAGTGTCAAAATGCTATTTCCACGAGCAAATACATGATCAAGTGTAAATATTCAATGAATGCAAGTGACATTACATTTCATTGATGTAATGTGTCAATAATTGGATTAATAACATAGCATCACGCCTGTATACCCCGAAGGTTTAGGCAGAAGTGTACTATTGTACACGTACATTTCGCTAAAGCCGTTATTTGAGTCCCACGTAATAGGGGGCGGGCCTATTACCATATCGTCCTTAACGTTCCAACACCACGTATGTCAAAAATAGCAACTTTTCAGGGGTGTGAAAAAGTTGTATAATTTTACATAGACATCAGTGCAATACCATTTTATATTCATTTAATTTTACGAGTTGCTAATGGACGATGCTTTTTCTGATTGGCTGAAACAACGCGTCTTCCGATTCTCTTGCAAATGCCATCAACATCCGATTCTCTTGCAAAACCGCCAAATATGACTTACGTGGTGTTAGAACTTCAACAACAATATATCAGGCACAATTACAAAATCAGGGCTGCTACTGAGAATTTCAGAAAATCCCAATAATACTGCTCGACCTGGAAATCAACCCCAGAACCTCATGCTCAGCAGCCGCGCATACGACCACTAGACCAACGAGGAAATGTCAGTCAATACAACAGTATATTTAATATAATGTCCACACCTCAACTGTAGCGAAACACGACACATATATTATAGGAAAACAATCGAAAACATCAAACTGTCGACGTCCAGATGCAAACAGAATGGCCGCTAATAAAAAATAAATATTGACTTTGAATATCAAATAATCATCGGGGATCCGTTTTAATAAATTAAAAATGTCCCTGCGAAATTATAGGACACAAGGTGAGGTTCCACTGAGAGCGAGAATCAAATATTATATCATTGAGACATTTTGTTCATCCAAAAAAATTTTTAAAGCGATTTTTATTACTATTTACTTTAATATTTTTTGAGAGGATCTGATATTAATCAGAATAATTCAATGTTACATAAAAATTTAAATAAAGGTTTACAGAAGACTTTAAATATGATTCTATAGATTATCAACTTAGGCAATCAAAAGTTTTGCTTACTGATTAATTAAATTCTCCTGTATAATCTATTTTCATAATTAGCCTAAATAATCCAGTGAATATTTGTTGAAATGCCACGCGTCCTGTGCCTAATCGACACTGATCCCAAACATACAAGTACAGTTATTAGATTTTTTGTCTGTTAGTCTTTATTTCTATCATTCACGCCAAAACCTCTGAACGGATTTCCATCATAATTTCAAGTGATATCTTTTGTCTGGTCAACATATACACTACAAATCACGCTGTTACTAAAACACCTGCAATAAAACCATTCCCCGCTCCGCTTATGGACCCGCCGTCATTACCCCCACAACCTCACACCACGGGGTACTGGGCTGTTTTCATTTACTTAACAACACGACTTTTTAATACCAATTGGTGGGCGGGACTCCACGATTGGACGTAGGCGACATGCCGTCTAATTACAAAGCTTACTGGCAGTCAGCCAGATTGGAGAGTTCTCTTTTGCAAAATGTCCTCAAATTAATTTGGCGAGTAATTATAATGTTTGACTTGGAAATTTATTGGAGTCAATATGTTAAGTGTTTGTTTGCTATTCAGTTTGTTGGTACTGGGTTATGAGGTCGCTCTACTTCTTGTAGAATGAGCACTCTTCACACAAAACCACAATGTTGCGACGCGGTTGGCGCAGTGGCTAAGCGATTAGCTTTCTACGCTATGTGTTGCGGGTTGAATCCCCGCACGCAACAAATATTTGTATGAGACATATTTGTACAGATAGTTGTTTCGGGACTAGTTGTGTGTGCATGTGACATGTGTGTTTGTAAACTGTACCCACGATACAGGAGAAATTCAAATGTGGGGCAAGATTAAAAAAAAAAAGAAAAGATAAAAAAAATTGAATTGTTCGAGCTCGAGATACTGGACAAGATGCGATGGACGTACTTAGGCATCGACGCCAGGTCGCTATTGTCGTAGGTACGTACGTATGACGTATTAATTAATTAATTAATATGTCACCGAAGAGCTCTTAGCTTATTTCATGACGTAGCCAAATTTTGTGCTGAACATGCAGTAACATGTAGCTCAGTTAAACTAACCACTTTTATTGTAAATGTAGTTAGACTTCCCAAGTAAAGTTTCGTATCAAGATCTTCTAGACCTTTGAAATAAGGTCTTTGGACACCCACAGTTGGCAAGACAATAACTTATTTGATTTCACAAAACGCCACATAGTTCAGAGGCCCTAGTGTAAGTTTCTTTCGACAAATTCGATTTACTACATCGAACGCGTTCGGCGCTCCGATTGGTGGAGAGCACGGAACGGACCAATCGGAGCGCCGAACGCGTTCGATATAGTAAATCGAATTTGTCGAAAGAAACTTACACTAAGGCCTCAGTAGGTATCCCAAACGATACTTAGCCACTCCTCAACAACCACTCCATTAAGAATCTCGAAGGAAAAGTGATCAAATCAAAACCTGAGCATTCCTATGAAGAACGTAATAACTTGATCGAGTACTTGTCGAGTATTTAATTCGATTGTTAGAATCGTTACAATGGATCTCGATACTCGTCACGAGTAGCTCTTTGATTGAACGAGAAAACCCTTTTATATAGGGTTGTTAATGGTACATAGGGTATTGAGCATTGGTATTTAGGTGCAGAGTTTCATTTAAGTCAAAGCTGTTTTCCAAAAGCGTCTTGAATTAATTATTTAAACGACCGCCGGCGACCGCCTCATTGGTCTAGTGGTCGCAAGCACGACTGCTAAGCGTAAGGTCCTGGGATCGATCTTCGGGTCAGGCAATGTTATTGAATTTTCCTGTATGGAAATTTTTAATAGCAACACGGAGTATGGAGCTGTGTCCTGTAGATGGCAATAGGCTCGCCTTCTATTACATGGGACTCAATAACGGCATAAATAAATGTGGGTGTACAATAGTACACCTCTGTCTAACCCTTCGGGGAATACAGGCGTGATGCCATGTTATGTTATAATATTTCGATTCGGGTTATGGACCCATAACCTCAATCTTAGCAGTCGTGCATGCTACCACTAGAGTTATAAGGAGTATGGAGTTTCTTCTCGATTTCTTCTCAATACCCCACACCTACTCTTGGAATCGTGCACCTAAATTCTCGAGGTTTTGAAAAGGCTTATCAAGGCCTACTAGAAATAAAAAGCTTTGACTTGATCATCACAATAATTAAAATACTCGTGTCATAGCTCCGTCACATCACCCTCCTCTGTATCACAAAGGGTGACGCGACATCGATATTCGGTAGATTACAGCCGATTATCGATTCAATCGGATACATACATCGATTGTAAGATTAGGGTTGTAAGATATAATAAATTAGCGGTATTGCAATATGTGGGGATTAAGACATATTTGTTTAGATTAGTTGTATTCTTTGTGTTCCGTGTAATTGATTTTTCAAGATGTATAATAAATTCATTTGGAAAGTTGAAACCATAGCACTAGATGGTGGTAGTAGTAAAAATAGAAGTCGACATGGTTTCGTTACGGGCCATTTCGATGGGCATTTTGATGTGACTTATTAAAATTGTCTCGTTCTGAAGGAAAGTCGTTTTTTTACACTTCTTTCATCACTTTTATTTATCTTAATATTCATTGCGAAGGACGAACGGACATTACGACTTCAAAGCCAATACACAATTTCCCTCCCTCCTTCCCCCTCTGTATCACGGTACTTAACACCGAGACGCGAGTGAATTGCCGCACATATGGACACAATGGAGTGCCCTGGGCCCTTCCTATAATACACTGCACTGCAGTTGTGACATCAGAATAAGTCACGTGTATAGACAGAAATATTTAATTAATTTTAACTTTTCAAACGTGTCACGTCAATTCAGGATAAGGATATTTTTTTATAAAAAAATTCTGCTGAAGTATATTTACAATTCTTTTTTAACTTGTTTTTTAAACGTTGCCCCTCACTAGCAGCGGCGTGCACAGAGATTTTAGACAAGGTAGGCAGAAAATTTTAAATGCTTACTTACCAATAATACCTACTGCATGTTGGTATTGGTTCGTCGTCTTGTCATTTAAATAATGTTGTTTGTGATTTGCCACCTCAAATATCTTATAATAAATATTTATCTGAGTTATTTAGGGTAGGCAGTGTCTTTTTGTCGTTATGAACCGCACGCCACTGCTCACTAGGAATGATTCCTGTATCGTGGGTGCGTTTACAAACACATATATTCACATACACAAAGAATCAATACTTTTTCTATAGAACATAACAACATAGCATCACGCCTGTATTCCCCAAAGGGTTAGGCAGAGGTGTACTATTTGTAAACCCACATTTCGCCGATGCCGTTATTGAGTCCCATGTAACAGAGGGCGAGCCTATTGCCATCTACCGGGCACAGTTCCAGACTCCGTGCTGCTACTGAGAATTTCCATACAGAAAATCCCAATAACACTTTGCCCGACCCGAGAATCCAACCAAGGACCACTAGACCGATGAGGCAGACTAATGTATAAGTTAATACATGACCGGCTGCACTTAATGATCCCTTGGATTCTAATCCAACAAACGATCTGTTAGCTGATGAATGGACGAAGATTTTATTAGTACCTATGTCAGAAGTGCTTGCCTTCCATGCAGGAGGGTTCGCGTTCAAACCCGGCCCGCACCTCTGACTTTTCGGAATCATGTGCGGATCAGAATTTGATTATCACTTGCATTTACGGTGAAGGAAAAACATCGTGAGGAAACCTGCACACCTGAGAGGGCTCCATAAAGTTCTCGACGGTGTGTGTAGTCCGCCAACCCGCACCGGGCCAGCGTGGTGGACTAAGGCCTAATCCTTCTCATTCTGAGAAGAGACCCTTGCCCAGCAGTGGGACAGTAATGGGTTGAATTTATTTATTTTATGTCAGAAGTACTGTGAAAAGGATTCATGAAAGTGATGCTAACTTTGTTATGTTTGAATTATAATTGTATTTTTAGGTTTTCTTTACTTTTATATCTATTTTGTATCATCATCATCATCATCATCAGCCAGAAGACGTCCACTGTTGAACGAAGGCCTCCCTCAAGGGGGGGTTTGCCATAATCCCCACGCTTGGCAGGCGGCTTGGGGATCGCAGTGGCTCACCGATTAGTGAAAGGACGCTGCTGCCCGTCCTCCGGTGTCTGGTCGCAGTTTTAAGACGTACCCGGGTCCCAGACGTACCCGGGTCCCTCTATTTTGTATACTTGTCTTTTTGTCTTTAATTGTTGTAATTTGTTGTTAACCGTCATGATAAAAAAATGACATTTGAGATGCGATCAGATTTCTTTTTTCTTTTAATAGGCTTTCATTTTACAAAACACATATATAAAACACTTTCGATTCTGTGTAAGCGCGCAAACAGACAACAAATGTCACTAACACCCAACTACCTAGGATTTTAAACATATCGTCGTTCCAAATTGTCATACCAATAGCGAACCCAGAACCTTTAACACAACAGGTGGTTCCTAACACTGCTATTCAGGTTCAATTCCCATTAATAAATATCGCACTTAATTAAAGCATACTACAACACACCCTGACTTTACTCACGTTGACATCAATGGACCGTTTGTCGGTTTAGATTTATTGTTCTTGTTTTGACGTGTCGCTTTTTTAACTTATTAAAGCTTTTATGAATTATTTTTGACAGGTTAGGTGGCAAAGTTTGAACAAATGTTTGAACCAGTTTTAGTTGATATGCATTAAGGAGGGGGCTCGTAGCTACATACCTATCCCGCAGATAGGTCGATCTGCGAGATTAAGCAGCGCTTGACGTGGTCAGTCCTTAGATGGGTGAGCATTTTTCACATATCGAGACTCCTTCGTGCCTCGGAAAGCACGTTAAGCAGTTGGTCCCGGGTGTCATATGAAGACCTATGGCAGTCCTTTCAGGCGTGGGTAGCCCAAAGTCTAACAACCAGTTTAACCTTAGAGTATCAGTGTCTCCGAGTAATTCTGTGGCGGAGGTCAGAAGGCAGTCGCTCCGTGTAAAATACTGATATTCAGCCGCAACCGGTTAGATTGGAAGCCGACACCAATGTGGTACGGAAAAAGGCTAAGCAGATGACGATGATGCATTAATGATAGGCGAGTTTTTTACTCCTAATATAAAAATGTCATCTTACAAAGAAAAGAAGGACATGAAAAAGTAAATGTTAGCTATGCGAAATGTTATTTTATTTTTCAAGTTTTATGATGAGTAATTATCTAAGGATTCGACGGCACGGTTGGCGCAGTGGTTGAGAGATCGACTGCTGAGCTACGTGTCGCGGGTTCGATTCCCGCGTGGAGTAAATATTTGTATGATCTACAGATAATTATTTCTTTATTCTTTCTTTAATAAACGTTGCCCCACACTAGGACTTCTCCCGTGTCGTGGGTACATTTTTACAAACATACATGTCACATGCACACACGACCAGACCCGAAACAACTATCTGTAGATCATACAAATATTTGTTCCGTGCGGGAATCGAACCCGCGACACTAAGCGCAGAAAGCTAATCACTTAGCCGCTGCGCCAACCGTGTTGTTTCGAGTCTGGGTGTATGTCCATGTGAAAATTTGCGTTTGTAAACGCACCCACGATACAGGAATTATGGTACGGGGGGCAACGTTTTATAAAAAATAAAATCACAGAAAAGAAAGGTGATTAACTGCCTGTAGTCAAACGTAACGAAAAAGATTTTTCATTTTTTTGTGCGGCTATGCGCCACCGGTACATGGTGGACATCCCACCCACACGCACCAAACGTTTTGGGAACACATTCATTGTGCGTACAGCTAAGGAGTGGAATTCCCTGCCAGAGTCTGTGTTTCCTGATAGCTACAACCTGGGAGTCTTTAAGTCAAGAGTGAATAGGTTACTTCTATGCAAGCGTGCTACATCTTCGACCACATCTTCGACCACATCATCGCTTACCATCAGGTGAGATAGTGGTCAAACGCGTGCCTATCAAGAATAAAAAACTAAAAATCGGCATAGAATTTCGGACCCGGGTACGTCTTAAAACTGCGGCCAGACACCGGAGGACGGGCAGCAGCGTCCTCTCACTAATCGGTGAGCCACTGCGATCCCCAAGCCGCCTGCCAAGCGTGGAGATTATGGCAAACCCTCCTTCTTGGAGGAGGCCTTCGTTCAGCAGTGGACGTCTTCAGGCTGATGATGATGATGATGATGATGGAATTTCGGTAGTTACATTTCACCGATAACGTTACAAAAACTTAGAGCTGTTTAGAATTTCCTAATATTAAAACTCTTAAAAATGTAGAAATCAGACGCTAGACTTCACGCTGAACTAACATGGCCGACTTTTGACCTTTAAAACAATGTGTAATCACATTGGTAATTTCATCGTTCAGTTCAATAGCCAAGTCACCCGTCACTGTCCACCCTCAAAAACAAAAGGCGTGAATGTACATTATAAAAACATCTCAACCTACACTGTTATGACATACATTCGTTTGAGAGTACTTCTACCCATTAACCAGAGCATAATCCAATTTGTCTAATGCGTTCCCGCCTCCCCTTTCGTTTGGGGAGTGGAACACTGCAGTGGGTATTTTTTATTATTTTTGATGTGAAAAAATAAAAATAGTGGAGTGTTTGCGTTTGTAATGGGAAGTGGTATGTAGGTAGAAAATGTACACTGCCATTGGTCTAGTGGTCGCAAGCGTGACTGTTGAGTGTGAGGTCTTGAGTTCGATTACCTGGTAAGATTTTTTTTTATGAAATTCCCAGCGGTAGCCCATAGTTTGTAACTGCGCCCGGTAATTCCAAAGTCTGGGCTACATGTTCAGTAGCCGAGGTTGCGACCTGTGCACCAATAACAGCGGCGTGCACAGAGTTTTTAGACAGGGTAAGCAGAATATTTCAAAAGCTTACTTACCAAAAATACCTACGGCATGTTGGTATTGGTTCTTGGTCTTGGCGATTAAAATAATTTGCCACCTCAAATATCTTATAATAAATATTTATCTAAGTTATGTAGGGTAGGCAGTGTCTTTTTGTCTTTATGAACTGCACGCCTACCAATTAGGCTATCTCGAAGTCTGAATAATAAAGCATTGTGAATGGAAATGGAAATGGAAAACTCGTCAAAGGTTTTAATTCAGCGGGCGTTTAGCTGTGAAGCGCAGTATACTGTACTTCCACAATTATAATAGAACAGAATCCTACTAATACTATAAATGCGAAAGTTTGTGAGGATGGAAGGAGGGATGGATGGATCTTTGTTACTCTTTCACGCCAGAACGGCTGAACGAATCTGCATGAAATTTGGTACAGAGATAGATTTTAGTCTGGAATAGCACATAGACATACTTTTTATCCCGAAAAAATGTACGGGTTCTTAAACCACGCGGGCGAAGCCGTGGGCGGAAACTAGTAGAATATATCTTTATTTCATGTAAACCAAATTCAGGCACTTATGAAATGTCGAGACTCTAGGCGCACGTTTCCAAATAGTAGATCCTATGGAGAAGAACCGGCAAAAAACTCAATGGAAACTCTTAAAATAAATCGATCTTACAATCATGTTAGGTACACTGTTGTGGTAAGACAATGCGAGAATAATGTAGTTCAATGTGAAAAATGAAACGAAAAAGAAAAAAAACATGCCAGGATAAACAAAACATAATAAGATTGCCTCTAAATAAAATTGCCATGGCTGTTATTTCAGCCTAATTGCCTGGTTGGCGACGATTGTCTCAAAATATTTACCAAATAGCTTCCGGCCGCGGCTTCGCCCGCGTGGATTACGAACCCGTACATTTTATTGATTCTTTTTCTAAAATAAAAGTAGCAGATAGGAGTAACTTTCCTTATAACATCAGCTATGTGCCAGTGAAAGTCCCGTCAAAATCGGTCTTGCCGTTTTGGGATTAGCCGGAGATTGTTTTTTTAATTATTACCTTTTATACTTTCTTCTTCTTAGACTTCAATTTTATTTATTTGTATAGATCGGTGTACGTCGGACTACGTCGCATCGTTGGGGATGCAAGGTTGACGTTTGAAGCTGGAACCATCTCTTACTAATTCTACCACCTACCTGATCAATGTGTGCGCCCTGCTTCTCAACGTGGACAGTAGCTCCAGGTCGTCTCCCACCACATCGTTCTGGTCGTCGTAGAGCCGTGTGGAGCACAGCACGGAGTCCAGAGCCACCGAGAGGCAGTCGCTCATCTGCTTGGCCAGGTCCATGTCACGTTGTTCGGCGTGGAGATCTTTTTCCTGGTGGAAACAGAACATATCATTAAGGACCAAAAGAGAATATTGTACTATAGCATAACATCAAGCTTTTATTCCTCGAAGGTTTAAGCAGAGATGTACTATTATTCACCCACATCTCACCGATGCCGTTATAAAGTCCTACATGATAGGGAGCGTGGCTATTGCCACCTACTGAGGACAGATACAAACTTCGGGCTGCTACAATAAAATTTCTGACAGAAAGTTTCCTCGACCCGGGGATTAAATCCAGGGTCTTTAGAGTGAGCAGCCGCGCTTGCAATAACAGAATTAGTAGAAATATTTCTTGGTCAATAGGATACGGGAACTAAGTTGTTTACGAACACTTTAAATAATTTTATGCACCTGTTTAATAGACACAGCTGCCGTGTAGTTACCGGCCAAAAGTAAACTGATCTATGGTATCAAAACATCAAAGGAACGCTGCTCTCTCATTCAGATTTCGATGACCTTCGGATGACAATACCCGAGTTTTGTCACCACAAGTCCTCGCATCAAGTATGAACAGCAATCGCAACGCAACCAAACGAAAACGGCAGCCTATCAACGATTTTTGGACGGATTCTCTCATCCAAAAACTCGGTGATTGCCTGCATTTCGATTGCAGTTTAGCTAGTGAAAGCCCCTAGTATATAGGAATCTGTTACACTGTAGTATTACTATGACGCGTTTAAACGAGCAAGTGAGCTTGCTCCAGTAATGAAAGCTTAAGCTTCCCTAGCAACGGCTCAATTCAAGCACGATATGCTCTTCGTATAAATCAACGCTTGCAATGTCCAACAGTACATAGTATTACTGAGACGTGTTTGGACGAGCGAGTCAGCTTGCTCCAGTACTTAATGCACTCGATATTACATATTTATGGCAACTTCTGGTATACAGTTTAACGATAGCTGCAACTAAATTAATCTTCGAACGCTTTGAAACAAAAGAAAAAGTTTTTAAGAATGACAGCGACACCAAAACAAAAATAATAATACCTAATCCGATTTTTTTAACCCATAGCCAACCGTTCACCTTTAACCGCAACTGCGGGCATAACAAGCGTGCCTTGTTTAATCTTAGACCATAAACTACCTCACTCGAATTAGCCGTAGATATCGTAAGAAACATGGAGCCGTTATAAAAAAAAATCGCAACCCGAATATCGGCCAAAGATGTTATCAGCTGAATGTCAATCGACCCTCATAAACAACTAGATTTACGAGAAAAAAAGAATGTATTTTAAAAATCCAAGATGGCGTGACCGATAACGGACAATTAACATGGCCGCCGGTGTACGAGTCAATAAGCTGGCTTTAATTGCGACTAATAATGGAAATATTTTCGGGCCACAGATATTTGAACAGGGTTCGGTGCGTGTTGTAGTATACTCAACGTTTTTCTATACACAAATTCTGTGGGGGTCAGGCGCTTGTCTATAGAACACCGAGGAACAACACATGCCTAAAACAACATCAATTAATTATTTTATAAAGACAGACACCTACACCCGGGTTCAAAAACAAGTCGATCTAGCGTCACTTGAAAAAAAAAATGAAAAAAGTATTTATTGAAAAAAAGAAGTACAAGTGTTTCACTTAACCTATCAAAAACGAAAACTAATACAATTTTTACGGGTAATTTCAGATATCCTGGAAAATACAGTTACCTGAAGAAGTTACCTGGGTTAAACTGGAAACCTATCATATTTCTAACAATATAAATGCTTATTTTGTACACTGGGAGTGAGAAATTATGGGTCACACATAATAAAACTCGTAATATTCATTCCATACAACTGCCGTCAGACCTTTGCAACCAAAGAGCTACCTGTTTATTATATTATGGCTACCCAAAACAGCTGGAGACGACACAGGAGCCAAAATTGACACCTAAGAACTCTGTTTTAGGTCGGCGTTAAAGAAAGAGTGTTATTATAAACACTTGCATATAACAGTAAGTCGTATAGATAATTTATTTTATTTAAACCCCGTCTGCAGTAGACCGTACCGCTTTTTATCTCACTACCGACATTCAGTTACGGAACTGCATAAGATTAAAATTCCCAATTTTATTTTTATTGCAAAACTGCAACAATTATACTTTTTGGCGAGTTTTTTTAACAACGTTTTTTATTGCGCAAGATTGTACTGGCGAGTCGTAAAGGGGGACATTAAAATTAATCCGTTAATACACCTTTTTTTGCGAAACAATGCGGCGTGTAAGTAATAATGCGTGTTTTAAATAGGTTGGAATTGAGGGCGTAGCGGTAATTATGTTAGAAAAGATTACAGTTATTATAGGACCCCATACAAAATTAATATTTTGGTGTCATCTGTTAGTCTTGAAGAATGTCATTTATAGCTATAAGATCAAAGACCACAACATGTCTTTCAAGATGGCTTCTAAAGATCTAAAGCAGTGCCGAAATCTAGTTCCACTAAACTTTTTTAAGCTACTATTTATAAGCAATCCTACTAAACGATGGACATAAGATAAATCTCGGATAATCTAAACCATCCACTTCGGACGAGTTGGCACGAGCTATCACATGGTAATTGCTCATGCCGTAGTCGACAAAACAGCATAAAACAATGGTGATCTCATAACATGTATTGTCTCTCGTAGAGGCTATTTGTACACTGTATATTTATGCAATAAAACATTTACAATGTGCATTGCTTCACTCACCCACACATATAATTTGTAAAAAACATAGCTCGCCTGTATTCCTGAAGAATTAGGTAGAGATGTACACCCATAGGGGGCGAACCTATTGACATCTATCAGGCACATCTCAAAACACTTTGCTACTATGAAGAATTTCCATACA
Organism: Shargacucullia verbasci; assembly: GCA_947562105.1. NCBI lineage: Eukaryota > Metazoa > Arthropoda > Insecta > Lepidoptera > Noctuidae > Shargacucullia > Shargacucullia verbasci. The sequence goes on along the minus strand of OX387303.1, from coordinate 9,769,090 downwards.
GAAGCACCCAATAACATTGTGTCCGATGAACCTATGAACTTACGCTTGGCAATCACGCTCATCAAAAAAAGACACCTAAATTTTCAGTTTCAATCATCTAAAAACCCCAATTTATACTGCCAAGTCCCATCGATATCTTAGACCCGTCCCCAAAGATAAACGAAGATAAAAAATCAAGAAAAAAACCTTTTTTATTTATATAACGACTACAGAATTTGTATCAAAGAGCCGGTAACTGCCTAATTAGAGCTCCGAGTTTTATTTTATTTTTTTATTTTACAGCAACAATAAAAGCTTACCGTAAGTATCCGGGATTTTTATTTCAGAACACGGTAGCGAATCTTGACGTGATAAGATCTTTATAGTTTAATGTAAATTAGTGTACCGTCTTTGTCTTTGGGAGATCCTGAAAGGTATTTAGAAATTTCTTCGAGAGTTCCTTTCTCATATTAATGTTTGAAATTAATGTTCAAGAAACTTTATGAGCCTTACACTCTTCTTTCTCATGTGAAAGTCTGGAGATGGCTAGAGAAATAGCCAAAATGGACCCTAATAAAGCACCTGGATTTGATCTGATCACCCCCAGGCTACTGAAAGAGCTCCCTAGGAAGTGCATTGTCTTTTTGACCCTCCTTGTCAACGCCACACTGAGAACCTCATATATTCCCGCACTCTGGAAAACATCTCAAATTGTTATGATTCACAAGCCTGGTAAGCCGCCTAACGAAGTCTCATCTTATCGCCCTATCAGCCTGACGCCTGTGTTGTCAAAATTGTGGGAAAGGATCATCCTTGCACGACTAATCCCCTGCCTGGATATGGATCATGTAATACCTGACCACCAATTTGGTTTCCGGAAACGCCACTCAACTATAGAACAGGTACACAGAGTCTATTACACAATACGACAATGCCTAGAAAGGAAAAAATACTGTTCGGCTGCTTTTCTTGATGTACAACAAGCCTTCGATCGGGTGTGGCATAAAGGACTACTTTGCAAAATTAAAAAGTACCTACCACACTCCTACTACTTACTCGTGGCCTCTTATCTCAGTGACAGAAAGTTTCAAGTCAAGCTTCGTGACGCAAGATCCTCTCTTCTTAGCTGCAGAGCCGGAGTACCCCAGGGCTCCGTACTTGGTCCGGTCCTTTACAATATATTTACTAGTGACCTACCCCAGACACCTGAAACAGCTGTAGCAACCTTTGCTGATGACGCGGCCTTTCTAAGTTGTAACCGTGATCCAAATGAAGCGAGCAGATTGTTGCAAACCCAGCTCAATGCCACTAATGCTTGGCTGACCAAGTGGCGCATAAAAGCAAGCGCTCCGAAGTCTCACCACATCACATTTACCCTAAAACGTGAAACTTGTCCCCCGGTCAACCTAGGCCCTGATACATTGCCGCAATCAACCTGCGTTAAATACCTTGGATTTCACCTGGACCGTAGGATGACATGGAAAGACCATATAAAAACGAAGCGCAATGAAATCAACCTAAGATTTAAAAACCTACTTTGGCTCCTCGGTAGACAGTCTGCCTTATCCCTATCCAACAAACTAAGGGTATATTGCTCCATAATAAAACCGATCTGGACATATGGAATCCAACTGTGGTCGACAGCCAGCAAATCCAACATTATGTGCCTCCAGAGAGCTCAAAACAATATTCTAAGGGTACTTTCATCGGCGCCCTGGTATGCTCGCAACTCAGAAATCTATGAGTACCTGGAAATCCCAACCATCTTGGAGGAAGCAGAACGATACTCAGCCAACTACAAGGACCGCTTGACGACTCACCCAAACCCACTATCCAGTATTCTCCTGCAACCAAATCCGATTAGAAGACTCAAGAGAGCCGATGTGCTAACTTACTAAGGGGGGATATAGAGCAGTGGCTCTGTCTCCCCAAACCCCATCTTCTTACAACTCACCTGATTATAGTCTAGACGACTGATCGCAGGCTTAAAATTACTAAAAAAAAAAAAAAAAAAAAAAAAAAAAAAAAAAAAAAAAAAATGTGAAAGTCGTCACTTAATCATACTATTCACGTAAAATATAAAGATTTCCGATCAAATAATTAAATTCAATCAACTATTGGTGTTTATCGGATAAAGCAAATACTTAACCGACGCATGCATTTTGTGAAGAGTACGGTAACCTGTTGCATTGCAGTGTAAACGACCATCAATGGTGATACTTGATAGAAATAATAATTAACTTATTGTTTTGCAACCCAAGCATACAAGCTATTATGCTGATTTTCAATGATATTAAAAACTATTTTTAAAGATTAACACAATTGAAGAGAAAACAGAAATACAGTCTTCATTCACAATTAAAGTGACTTGGAAAATATAACAATGACGAATTTCTGTCGTAGTGTGTGTGTGTGTGTGTGTGTCGTACGTTTCCACCGTAGTATTCGATATATCACCTTGAAACATTTATTAAGGCATTAAAGTCTGTAGCCATTTCAAATTATGCCTGCGCTAGAAGTGAACGATGGAAACAAATAGCTATATCTACTAGCGCAAGTACGTAGGCAAGTACGTCAGCGGGTGTGAACGGTCGCGCCAGATGCATTAGCGGCGCTTTTAGGGCGCCCACCCACTCAACGGGCTACTGGCGGTAGAGCACAGGGCTGGCACGCCCGGAAATTATTTAGTATGTAATTTTTAAGAAATCTATGGCTGCAAGATTTCCTGTATTAAATTAAGGGAGATATGTGGCTGTGTGGCTTGGAACACCTACCAGGTTATGTATGAGAAATATTTCTGTATGTCGAACTCGAAACTTCTAATACATTTTCAAAAACTTGCATTTGAGGGGATCTTAATAAGTAGGTGGTAGAACGACTCTATGTTAGAATATAATAAAGCTATACGATTTTTTCATTTTTTTATACTTTTTCTAGGGTCCAAGGGAAGAGGCCACATGAGTACCAATTTCTGAGATCGTCGACATTGTTAACTGTCTAATAATTTCATAACAACAAGAAGACTATATATATATGTACACTTTGTAATAGAACTGATGAAATAATTTGCCAATAATATAGAATCTGGTTGTTATCCTGAACAAACTTTCCAAATAAAAAATACGTTTTCTATCACGTGACAGCCCTTATAACCACGTTCGTCATTTGTCTCATGGCGTCTAGCGCCGCACCACAACACAGCTATACATACCTACTACACTATACTTCATATACGTATAGAGACGCTCACGACTGCTCCCTTTAAGGGGCGAGCTGAATTTACAGCGTGCTTCGAGTAACGGGAGGCGGTGATTAGAAATCGTGAGTTCGAATCTTTTAGTTTAGGTTTTATGTTAACGGGAATTTCTGTAATGGTCTAAAGTGGTACTATTGTCCGTTTTTGTGTAGGGGATGGTACGAAAGTTCTATGTCTATTACATAACATACATAGCATCACGCCTGTATTCCCAGAAGAGCTAAGCAGAGGTATGGTACTCGCAAATTTCGACGATGCCGTTATTAAGTCCTCCGTAATAGAGGCCTAGTTGCCATTTATCAAGCCCAAATACAAACTGGGATGCCGCTGAGAATATTCTACTAGATAGTTTGTATAACCCTCCTTTTTAATGTATGTACTGAAGACTTATTGTAAATAAATAGAGTTCCATTTCGATCTCTTCTTCATAGGACCCACTGTTCAAACGGTGCACCTCGACCAGCGGCGTGCACAGTTTTTAAATAGGGTAGGCAGAACATTTTAAAAGCTTATTTAACAAAAATACCTACTGCATGTTGGTTTTGGTTCGTCGTCTTATCGATTAAATAATGATTTATGTGATTTGCCACCACAAATATCTTATAATAAATATTTATTTGAGTTATGTAGGGTAGGCAGTGTCTTTTTGTCTATATGAACCGCACGCCATTGACCTCGACGTTTTGAAACTACCTACAAAGACGCAGTTGAAGAGCATTCGACTTGACGTGACTTATGGTAGACCATAACGGACCATACTAGGGTAATGTCGAGAATCAAAACCCTTTCACTTGTACAAAAACACATTGCAATCAAACAATAAATACTCATATACCAAACAAACCATGAAATCACCCCACATGACGTCATCATAACATTTTTCATCAAAAACTGCCAATAATATGAAATCACCGAATACAGCGAGCACTTTCCGAGATTACACCAAAGTTCGGACATACACATAAAAAACCAACCCTTACATTACCGTAGCGTACGAAAGGGTACAGTTTTCCGCCTAGTTAATTTTGATGTGTTTCAATCAAGACTTTGACTTCACAAAGTTTGGCTGTAAACGTTTTAGGACTGAAGTTTTTTGTTGTTAAGTTTGTAAGGGTTAAGGTATTTAAGGCTATGTTAGCAGCTTTTGGAGAGCGATGCCAAGATATTATTGTAAAAAAAAATCTTCTATAGTGTAGGTTAACTGATTAAGACTGGGAGATAGACATGGGTCAGCGACTGTTTGCCTTTTGTAACTACGTGTCTCCAAGTCGCAAGAAAATGTTTCTTATATGTAGGCTCCGGTAAAATATACTCAAAATCATGATACGTAATTGACGAGAATATTGTAAGCATAATTTCGCATTTTATCAAACGATACATCTTACGCCATCTACTGATAAACTAGCGTCAACATTACATCAGTGACAGTGTTGTTCTCTTTTGGGTCGTTAGATGGCGCTTTATTAAATTTAACATACGGATCGTAGTTCATGCTCAGCCCTAGATGGCGCAACATGTCGTTTGAAACAATAAATTTTATATTGTGTCCACTTTGAGACACTTGACGGTCTTGTTTATAGATAAAAATGAAGTACTCACCAACTGATTGCTGAGCAGTTTGACGATGTGCACACAAGCGTTGGTGCTCATCAGATACGCCGCGCTGATTGGACAGATCGCTATCGTGCGGGATATTAGCATCACAGCGGTGTATATGGCCCTGTGCAAAACAAATATACATAGTTAGATTCAGTGACTCGTAGTTACAAAGCTACTGCGCAGATCAATCAGGCTAACACACACGAGCCTCTTTTGAGAGCAAGGTAACTGTTTGCCTATAACGTTGCTCTCACTCTAGGTATAATTCCTGTATCGCGGGTGCGTTTACAAACACAAATATTTACCTAGACATACACCCAGACCCGAAACAACCATCTATAGATCATACAAATAATAATAATTGTTCCGGAATCGAACCCGTGACAGGTAGCGCAGCGGTGGATCGCTCCACTGCGGCAATGGTGTCGTCAAAACCTCAATTGTCTATGTAATTTATGGGAATGTGAGTCGTCCTTATCAGAATGAAGACCCAAAAATGGCTAAAATGAGGAAAGTGTTAGTACCATCTCAGCCTGCCATTTCGAGTGCCATCTTTAGCAATGGACTTCAATAAGCTGCTCTATAATGTTCTGGAGGTGCACAGCATATGGAAAGTGCTCATGATGTAGTGGATATTCAGTCACAACGATTCTTAACGTACATACCATACGGTCAGAGAGGTTATTTGGTTGAATAGGGTATACAAAGCGTATGCCCATCAGTGGGATTATATTGGACTTCTGATACTTACTTGGGAGAAAACATGACATCCTCTCGGTCAGAAGCGAGTCCCAAAAGCTGTTCTACCACTTTGATAAGATGGATTCTGTGCAGCGATGTCCTTTCAACGGCCGACTGGAACAAGGAATCAAATAATAATGAAGTATTCAATTAAGTCTTTTAATTCGTTCGTAGCATTACGTATGTACTCCACAGAAGGTTAAACAGAGAGTTGTAACCTTCCGAGTATGCCGGGGACCGAACTCAAAAATTCACACCCAGCAGACGGACTTGCAACTAACTGACAACTGAGGCCATGAGAATCATAATCAATCTACTGAATATTTATTGAATCACTTTAAGGCCACCCTGGAGAATCATTTTGGTTTCTACCAAAATGATCAATTTTATCAATCTACTGAATATTTATTTAATCACTTTAAGGCTACCCTGGATAATCATTTTGATTTCTACCAAAATGATAAATTTTAACAATTTACTGAATATTTATTGAATCACTTTAAGGCCACCCTGGAGAAACCAAAATGATCAATTTTAACTGTATGAAATCATAAACTCAATATTGTAAAAAAAAATAGTTAGGCCACTATGGTTCTCATGGCCTCAATTGTAGTAAGAGCGTTAAGTTATGAAGCGATTCACAACAGTTTTACAAATATTTAGTCATTTGACGTGTAAAGTTGATTTAATAAAAACAGGTCCACACTATCTTACCGCAGTGCGCAGCCGTACTCCCATGCCGATAGCGAAGAAACGCCCCAAGCCGCCCAACCTGCCGCGCTGATTTGCGTTCTAAATATGTACATACAAACATTACCACATTACACACTTAATTAGATACTTAAATACTAAAATTAATAACTTTAAAGAATTTCTTTTCAAACATTCCCCCACACTAGGATTTCTCCTGTATCGTTTACAAACATACATGTCACATGCACACACAACCAGACCCGAAACAACTATCTGTAGATCATACAAATATTTGTTCCGTGCGGGGATTTAATACATAAAAAATAATACATATTTTTATCTTGTATTATAAAAAATGTGCCTTCATCCTGGGGATACAATTATTTTTTTCGTTTTCGTCTCCCCAAGTTGGTATCCCCACCAAATCTTGGGTTTCATTCCCTCAATAAAATTGGTATCCCCACCAAATCTTGGGTTTCATTCCCTCAATAAAATTAACAACACATTAATTACTCCATTGGTATTGCAAATTTTTACTGGTTGACTCCTCCATAAAATGTCAATATAGATATCAACTCACCACTTTCCCACACTTCTCCAGGATCCTCAACAGCTCACTGAGTTGTCTCTCCAGGTACTGCATGTCGATGACGCTGCGCACGCGCTCGGCTCTCCCGGAGCTCCAGCTCATGTCGCTGAGCGAGGAGCACACGGAGCTCGTCTTGCTCAACTTAGGCTTATCTTTATCACTATTTTTCTTCTTCTTCTTCTTATTCGGCACAGAAGTTTCAACATCTTCTTTGATGTCAATTTTCTCATTATTATTATTGGACTCGGATTTCGGATTTTTTTCCACATCCCCATTGATGATTTTGTTTTTCTTCTTATGTTTTTTCTTGTCTTCTTCGAAGCCGTTTTGTTGTGTGTCGTGTTTCTTGTGTGTGTTTTCGTGGTCGTGGTCGTGTCTCCTGTGGTCGCGGTGGTCGTGTGTGCACGTCATAGAGTGTTCCAGTAGAGGGTCTATAACGTGTTGTATTTGGTGTATCACTTTGTACGTTTTGGTTGTAGCTGGTGTTATTACTTCTATGATTGTCGCTTCGTCGATGACTATTGTTTCGTTGCTTCTGTGAACATAATAAAATATATAAGAGACTGGCTTTTGCATGCGACTTCGTCCGCGTGACCTATATATTATATAATAATTTATACCCTGTAGCACTCGTGGATAATGGAGCTATCTATAAGTGAAAAACATTTTAGAATTGGATTATTAGTTCCGGAGATTACCCTCTACATACAAACAAATTTTACCTCTTCATGATATTCGTATAGATAAAAATTGTGTTCTTTTTAAACATAATTTTAGCTGAGCAACCCCTAGCCTTTCAGGAAGTGCAAAGATTTTTTACCTACACTTCTCGATCATACATCGAGTACCCAAGACTTGATAACAGGTTGATCAAGAAGGATTTCCAAATGTACTTAATTTCGTGAAGCAATTTCTGGCAATTATTGGTGTAATTTTGGATTTTAAAATATCAACATTGTCCGTCTGTAACCTGGCTGATATTACATAATATTTCGGGTTATATCGCCTTGTATTTCTTTAATCTCGTAATAAACATAATTATCTTATTTTCAGTAAACTTCTCATCATACTTACGTAGACAACAGTTTTTGTTTCACCTTCCTCGCCTTCTTCTTGATAGCCTTCTGCTTCTCCCTCTCCCGCCGCTCTTGTTCAAGTCTTTCGGCTTCTTCCGCCAACTCTTTCTCTTCTTTTGATGTTTGATCTTGGCTTTCGGAAGTAGTCTGAAGACGAATACAATAACTTAAAACAATAATTAAAACAGACAGACTAACACCAAAAATCTACTATCATCGTCTGCCTAGCCTTTTCCCAAACTCTAATCGGTCCCCAGTCTGACTAGGTACAGCTGAATATCAGTATTTTACAGCGACTGCCATTTGATCTCTCAACACAATTACTGAAACACACTGATCCTCTATGGTTAGACTGGCTATCAGACTTTTTGAGCTGCTGACACCCGTAACGGCTGTCACTATTTATATGACACCCGGGAAATTTTTTTAAATTGTTTCCCGAGGCACGGAGCGGTCTCGATCTGTGAAGAGTGATCACTCATCCAAGGACTGACCGCAACAAACGCTGCTTAACCTCGCAATAACATATGTAAATCCGTAACATTATCACTTATATCTGTCACGGTATGATTGTGAACATCGTTACTTTATAATCATTCTCGCGATATTATAAATATATGTTTATGATTTGACATCGATACATTTTAAACTATCGAGAAGTAATGTGTTATATTGTAAATGGTTAGTTGCAGTTCATAATTTTTCGTCAGTTTATAATATCGCGAGAATTATTATTAACTAACGATGTTCACAATCATATACGGTGACATATCTTCACACTAAGGCATTAGTTCCCACAGGGGTCCAGGTGGAACCCCAGGGGTCCACGGGAGACTCGACGGGGTCTACGTTGGCGTGACAAAAAAACGTGTATTTACAATTCAATTTACAATATGGTAAAAATGTAGCTGCAGTGGGTCCACCGGAACCAGCAAAATTTTGAAAGTAGTATATGAGAAAAAAAGTCTGGGAGTGCAGAGGGCACTAAGGGTTCAACTTTTATGGATTTATGATCAAATTGCTGGAAATTTTCGAGTTTTAGTTCGAGGACCATTTCGAGTGTCATAACTCAGATTAGCGATATTGGGCGATAGTTAGCTACGGACGTATCCGTACGTTGTCACATGTTTATCATCCAGCTCTCCAAAATACTTGACTTCTTAAGAGAGTAAGTAGGTGGTACGTACAGCCTGCCTGGGCCCGGTGGCCTTCTCCCGTATGGCCTGCAGGTGCGACTCCAGGCGCAGCTGGCTGGCGTCCTGCTTGTCCCTGATGCGTGAGCGCAGCGCGTCCGCTTCCAGCTTCTTAAGAGAGTAAGTAGGTGGTACGTACAGCCTGCCTGGGCCCGGTGGCCTTCTCCCGTATGGCCTGCAGGTGCGACTCCAGGCGCAGCTGGCTGGCGTCCTGCTTGTCCCTGATGCGTGAGCGCAGCGCGTCCGCTTCCAGCTTCTTAAGAGAGTAAGTAGGTGGTACGTACAGCCTGCCTGGGCCCGGTGGCCTTCTCCCGTATGGCCTGCAGGTGCGACTCCAGGCGCAGCTGGCTGGCGTCCTGCTTGTCCCTGATGCGTGAGCGCAGCGCGTCCGCTTCCAGCTTCTTAAGAGAGTAAGTAGGTGGTACGTACAGCCTGCCTGGGCCCGGTGGCCTTCTCCCGTATGGCCTGCAGGTGCGACTCCAGGCGCAGCTGGCTGGCGTCCTGCTTGTCCCTGATGCGTGAGCGCAGCGCGTCCGCTTCCAGCTTCTTAAGAGAGTAAGTAGGTGGTACGTACAGCCTGCCTGGGCCCGGTGGCCTTCTCCCGTATGGCCTGCAGGTGCGACTCCAGGCGCAGCTGGCTGGCGTCCTGCTTGTCCCTGATGCGTGAGCGCAGCGCGTCCGCTTCCAGCTTCTTAAGAGAGTAAGTAGGTGGTACGTACAGCCTGCCTGGGCCCGGTGGCCTTCTCCCGTATGGCCTGCAGGTGCGACTCCAGGCGCAGCTGGCTGGCGTCCTGCTTGTCCCTGATGCGTGAGCGCAGCGCGTCCGCTTCCAGCTCTGCGGCTGCAGCCAGCGCTGACAGTCGAGACTTCACGCCTTCCGCCTGCAAATAAATAAAAAAATATTTCTAAATTTAGCCAACTCAAATCATTCAAATACATACCTCTTTGGTTTTGTGGTCGCAAGCGCGAATACTGAGCACGAGGTTCTGGATTCGAATTCTCAGTACAGAAACTCTCAGTCACATCACGGAGTTAGACTGTGCTGTACAGTGCCCAGTATTTGTCAATAGGCTCACCCCATATTACATCGGACGCAATAACGGCCTAAGCAAAATGTGGGTGAACAAATTCACCTATGCCTAATCCTTCTAGGAATACAGGTGTAATACAAATGTCATGTTATAAATCCAAACAATTATTGTCAAAGTGCTGGTGACCAGTGGCGTGCGGTTCATAAAGACACTGCCTACCCTACATAACTCAGATAAATATTTATTATAAGATATTTGAGGTGGCAAATCACACACATCATTATTTAATCGACAAGACGACGAACCAATACCGACATGCAATAGGTATTATTGGTAAGTAAGTTTTTAAATTTTTCTGCCTACCCTGTCTAAAAACTCTGTGCACGCCGCTACTGGTGACGGATCTCTTCTCAAAATAAGAAGGGTTAACATTCATACATTGCCTGGTACATAGAGACGGACGACATACACCATCGACAACTTACATTTTTTTTCCGACACTTACAAATCGTTTAGCAGATAAAATATTGAAAAATCAGCCCTTAGTTTAGGCTGACATTTTGCTTTGTAGCAGCTATATCTTTATAATACAGAATGAATTTTTCAAGTGGGCGTGGATGGCTAAATCCGAAACTATAAAGAATAGCGAAAAATACTCAAAGGAGTCTCGAGTTTTAGTTTTCATCAAAATTGGGCTCGAGAATCCTTTGAGTATAATTCGATATTCCTTATAGTTTCGGATTTGGCTATCCACGCCCACTTGAAAAATTCACCCTGTGTATAATTCTTATATATGTGTGTATGTCACTGAACTCCTCCTAAACGACTGCACCGATTTTGATGAAATTTTTGGTTTGTTTTTGAGTGAGTCCCTGGATGATTTATAAACACAATCGGATTTATGACGAAATTTTGTTTTTATCATATAGTAGGATAATCCTAATCCTAACTAATATTATACATGCGAAAGTAAGTTTGTTTGTTTGTTTATTTGTTACGCTTTCAAATCTAATCGACTAAACCGATTTTAAAAATTCTTTCACCGATGGAAAGCTACTTTATCGGCGAGTAAATTAGGCTATATTTTATCGGAAAAGGAAATCCTAACTAATATTATAAATACGAATGTGAGTTTGTTTACGTACATACTGCCAATGTCAAATGTCAAATCAATGTCGCTCGCAACATAGATTTAACGTAAGCGGAATCCTAAGTCTATGCTCGCAACTGACGTAATAGAACAAAATTAAAAATAAAATATTTGCAATGACTACAGAGGTATTGATAAACTCTTTGAAAATAACCTCAATAATGTTCAAACTTAATAATTGATAGGTCGAATTTCGGCCACAAGGCGACTGGCTGGAATCGGTTATACTTATAGAAAGCAATTTTATAAGATAGGTTTTACCAATAGATTGTATATCAATACACTACCATCATATCCTATCCTACTGTAAATATACGTATATATGCGAAAGTTTGTGAGCATGGACGGATGTAGGTATGTATGTTTGTTACTCTGTCACGCAAAAATGGCTGTACGGATCTGGATGAAATTTGGCACAGATATAGATTATAGTCTAGAATAGCATAGGCTATATTTTATCCCGGGAAAACGCGGGCGGAGCCGCAGGCAGAAATCTAGTATAACATAATATTCTATCATAAACGGGAAAGTTTGTAAAGATGTATGTTTGTTACTCTTTCACACAGAAACGACTGAACGGATTTGATTGAAATTTGGAATGGAAATAGCGTATACCCTGGATTAACACATATGCAACTTTTTATTCCAGAGACACTCTTAACCCGGTATGGTCAGCGTCACTTTTACTACGGGTAACAGTGTAAGGTGCAGCTATCTATTCTAATATTATAAAACTGTAACTTTTTGTTTGTTTAAACGCTAATCTCTGGAACTACCAGTTCCTACCTATCTATTGAAGAAGTTTGTGGGCTGCTTTTTATCCCAAAAAAGTCACGGGTTCCTAATCCACGCGGGCGAGGCCGCAGGCGTAAGCTTATATATTATATAGAAAAGCTTATATATTTTTATAGAAAATATGTCAATTTATTTTTCAGACAGAAACGATAGAAAAATAAGCCCTTAGTTAATCATACATATACAATTAGTCATTTTTTCCCTCTTAAGAGTACAGTATCCCTATGATATCTCATTATAGTGTATAATATATGCATAAAAAAATAAAATGTGCGTGTGAACTGTTATACTTCTTATAATTTTTTTTATTTCCCCTGATATGAATCACGTGTTACAGATGCACAAATAATTCAATAACTACATAGATATAGCTATCAATTCCCAAGAAAATTTAAGAGACATTTACCAGCCAATTTCATGGTGTCGCTTTTATCTGTCGGTGTGCGCGCGCATCGTAAGAATTCACTCTCATCAAGCGCGCCAAAAGAAGTATAACTTCTAAAAGAACAATTTTATTTTCAAACTCACCTTCTCCCTAGCAGCGTCATCTCTCTCTTGTTTCTTCTGTTCTTTTAGTTCTTCGACTCTTGCGTCTCTTTCCTTCCTCTTCTCCAATAGTGTCTCCACATGTAACTTCCTGGCAGCTTCTAGAGCTTGACGACGTGCACCCACGGCAGCCTCGCGAGCTGCTTTTTGTTCCTTTAACAAAACAGACAAGATATTACAGATCAGCAAAGAAATTAGAAAATTCAGGAGAAGTATACTGATTGTACAGGTATGTCATGAAAAAAGTTATTAATGTGTATATGTCAACATGATATAGCACGTCTGCTCTAAAATGACACTTTAATCAACGGAACAAAGTTTATTTTTCTAATTTTTCCAACAGCTATCATAATATGAACACTTAAATTGTAACGGCTAATAGAATCATGACCATGGGTCATACCGATCGACATGACCCGGGTACGTCTTAAAACTGCGGCCAAACACCTGCGTACGGGCAGCAGCGTCCTCTCACTAATCGGTGAGCCACTGCGATCCCCAAGCCGCCTGCCAAGCGTGGGGATTGATGATGATGAATAGAATCACGTCGTTGTTCCACATTCTCTGAATACTTTTGTTGAGCCAAAAATAATGAGTAAGTACCAGAATATTTCGCTCAATTTGGACACCTTAGATGTCCAAATTTTAATCATTTTTTCTGGGCTGATGAATTGCGAAAGGATGCTGCCTGATTCAACTGAAGCTCCTACTTGAAAAAAGGATGATAATATTTACCAGTTTGGACAGTCGGTCGCGTCTCATCTGCCGCAGCCGAGTGGTGTGCGAGCGACACTGGTCGAGGAACTCGTGACGTCTGTTCTCAGCCTCCAGTTGCTTGATGAAGGCGATCTCTCGGAGCTTCTCTTCTTCGTCGTGAGCTTTGCGGACTATGTCCTGAGAAAGAAATACGTAAAATTTATTAAAATGTACGGTTGGTGCAGTGGTTAAGTTATCGCAGCTGAGCTTCTTGTCTTGGATTGGATTCCCGCAAGAAAAAATATTTGTTCGGCCTACAGGTAGTTGTTTTAGGTCTGGGTGTTAGACATCCAACACGCAGAGAAACTCTAAGCACCAGGTAAAGCTCCTGACTGGGTTGGGACTATTATTATAAGCTTACCTTCAGATGCTGGTCTCTATTTTCAGCAGCCTTCTGGAGCCGCCTCTCCATTCGAAGACGCTTCTCTTCTATTAGCTCGTTCTTGGCAACCTGCAAAATAAATAGATAATATTATACAGAGTTTACACTTTACAATCCTGCCCTGGATGCACAAGGCTTTGGATACATCATTAAACCATAGGAAGATTGAATTCTGGGCCTGCTCCGCAGTTCTATGGGCATTATAAAACCCCAGTACACAATACAAAACTTTTACCTTAACTTCTTCGACCCTGGCCAGCAGCTGATGTATCTTCCTGGCCCTCTCAGTCTGGTACTCGATCCTCTGGCGCTCCGCCCTCGCCTGCTTCAGCTGCAGGCGCCGCAGTGCGTCCTGCAGACTGCCGCGACGTTTGATGCCCTGGGACAACTTGGCGTGGAGCTGCTGAGCGCGACCTGCACACGGTATGGTTTCTTAAGACATGACAGAATCACGCTTGTATTCCACTAAGGGTGCGTGTCCACCATGTAAAGCAGTTCAACATACCCGCCATAATATACACAACATAACATATCTGAAGGAAAAAACGAGAAGGTATCTTCTGGACTTTTTTTTAGAACTGTACATCTTTCTAACATTAATGCACATGTAAGAGTTATGAGAATGTGTTACCTAGCCGTTTTTAACTACATAGAACTGCAAACTACATAACACCACGTACTGCCTTCCGTCAGACGACACTTTACAATGACAAAAGTAACTCGGGAAAAAATGTCTGTTTAATGACTACACAAAATAATATACATCAGGAATAATAAAACAAAATATTCCACTTGCCCCTTAAAATTCCGACTGCAGTTTGCTTAAAAAAATGTTCCTTAAACGATTAAGGCTTGTGTAGCGCCGTCTCGTACTGGTCCTCCAGGCTCTCTCACTGGACTGTCACATATAATGTCACAATTCTATCAACTATTACCGGGATCCCTGGCCACCAGCGCCTCCAGCGCGCCCAGCGTGTCGACGCGCTCGGCCCACGACATGCCGGCCAGCGCCGTCTCGTACTGGTCCTCCAGGCTCTCTCACTGGACTGTCACATATAATGTCACAATTCTATCAACTATTACCGGGATCCCTGGCCACCAGCGCCTCCAGCGCGCCCAGCGTGTCGACGCGCTCGGCCCACGACATGCCGGCCAGCGCCGTCTCGTACTGGTCCTCCAGGCTCTCTCACTGGACTGTCACATATAATGTCACAATTCTATCAACTATTACCGGGATCCCTGGCCACCAGCGCCTCCAGCGCGCCCAGCGTGTCGACGCGCTCGGCCCACGACATGCCGGCCAGCGCCGTCTCGTACTGGTCCTCCAGGCTCTCTCACTGGACTGTCACATATAATGTCACAATTCTATCAACTATTACCGGGATCCCTGGCCACCAGCGCCTCCAGCGCGCCCAGCGTGTCGACGCGCTCGGCCCACGACATGCCGGCCAGCGCCGTCTCGTACTGGTCCTCCAGGCTCTCTCACTGGACTGTCACATATAATGTCACAATTCTATCAACTATTACCGGGATCCCTGGCCACCAGCGCCTCCAGCGCGCCCAGCGTGTCGACGCGCTCGGCCCACGACATGCCGGCCAGCGCCGTCTCGTACTGGTCCTCCAGGCTCTCTCACTGGACTGTCACATATAATGTCACAATTCTATCAACTATTACCGGGATCCCTGGCCACCAGCGCCTCCAGCGCGCCCAGCGTGTCGACGCGCTCGGCCCACGACATGCCGGCCAGCGCCGTCTCGTACTGGTCCTCCAGGCTCTCTCACTGGACTGTCACATATAATGTCACAATTCTATCAACTATTACCGGGATCCCTGGCCACCAGCGCCTCCAGCGCGCCCAGCGTGTCGACGCGCTCGGCCCACGACATGCCGGCCAGCGCCGTCTCGTACTGGTCCTCCAGGCTCTCTCACTGGACTGTCACATATAATGTCACAATTCTATCAACTATTACCGGGATCCCTGGCCACCAGCGCCTCCAGCGCGCCCAGCGTGTCGACGCGCTCGGCCCACGACATGCCGGCCAGCGCCGTCTCGTACTGGTCCTCCAGGCTCTCTCACTGGACTGTCACATATAATGTCACAATTCTATCAACTATTACCGGGATCCCTGGCCACCAGCGCCTCCAGCGCGCCCAGCGTGTCGACGCGCTCGGCCCACGACATGCCGGCCAGCGCCGTCTCGTACTGGTCCTCCAGGCTCGCGCCCAGTGACACGCTCTCACTAGACTGGCACGACGCGCCCACTGACGTGTCCTCACAGAGAATTTCTGCGTCAGTCTGTGAAAATATAAGGTGGGCTTTATGGTCTGATACCATTATACACAACAAGTAATTAAGCAACAGAAACATCTGAAAATACAGTATTGCTATCATTCAAAACTATTATCCCTCACTATCCTGGATAGATATCCTGGATTATCTGACTCACTCAAGTAACTACGATATTATTCAAAATTTCAGTCAGTCAATTACATATTTATATCGAACTTAATGAAGATTTCCACGATTTCTGCAGACGCTAATAAATTAGAACGGAATTAACAAAAGGGATTCGTCCAGTCGGAGTACACCAAAAGAAAAACTTTAAAAAATAAACGATCTTTTAGATACACAACCTAAGTACGTTTTGAATCGACTTCAAATAAAAATTAAATATGCTCACCTCAGTATCATCAGTCTCAGTATCCAAATCGATGTCGGAAACCTGCTGCAGCTCCATTATCTGCCTGTTCAACAAATCCTCCTCTTCACACAACTTCCTCTGATCCACCTCCGATTGGAAGTCCAAAGCCCAGCTAATCTTCCTCTCATTCTCTTCAATCTGTGACGTCATCTCCGCTATCTCCGACATTTCTGATGGATCAGCTGACTTCAGAATTTCATTATGATCATTTAATTGATCGTCATCATCCAAGAATTTGAAAGTAGTCATGAATTCAGACTTCCATTTATCGAAGTCGAAAGTTTCTTGAGTTTTTTCTTGAGATCTTGCTAATCCTGTGGTTAAACTTTCTAGGGAGGAATGTAGGCGATTCTTGGTTAACTCTGAACCATCATCTTTTGGCTCTTTGATCTTCTCTCGTTTCAAAGCTTTGCTTCTAGACGTACGAGTCTTCAAACCAGTAACATCAGATTTCTGTCTGATAATCGACAAATCTTTCTTCGCTTCTTTTATTTCTGGTTTCGGTTTTACAATTTTAGGTTTCTCCGGTGTATGTTGTGGCTGCTCGGACTTCGCGCGATCCAATTTTGAGCTGGAAACTATTTCTTTAATTTCCTGTTTAGGAGACTCGATCATGTTAAGAGTTGGCAAACTTGTGGTGGCAGATGGTTGATGGAATCTATTAGCCCAATGCGATTTAGATTGCTTCTTAGATTCGCGACTCAAACGTCGGGACTTCACTGTAAGCCAGCCATCGTTATCGCTCTTAATATTATCAACGTTAAGTACTTCAACAGAGTTAGCGACATCTGCCTCTTCTGGCACTAAAGTCTTCAAACTCTCACTGGATTCAATCCGGGACATATCAATTTGAGTCACAATAGTATCAGTACTGCTGTACTCCTCGCAATCCTTTTTATCGAATGAAGGATTGATCTTTTCTTTCTTGTCTCCCTTTTCATTGATTTTCAGAGTAGCTGGTCTAGGAGGACGTTTCTTTAGATCAACTTTAGCGATATTCTTGCTGTCACCAGAACCCATCTGGGCACGATTGACGGGTTTTTTGGACATAGTCTTATTTGTTGGAGCATCAAATAAACTGGTCCTACCTGTAGTAAGATTAAACGGATAGCTGCATTTGCTAGTTTGATTGCGCTTAGCGAACGGTTTTTGAGCTTTGGACGCGGAATTCGGGCGCATTTCTACGACAGTTTTGCTTCTCACTATCAACCTAGTTGGAGTTTTAACTTCAGTTTTAGGTGTAGTGACAGGTTTAGGCTTTGCCGCTGCTTGAGAGTAAGCTGGTCTAGCGCTTGGTTTTTCAGTTACTACTTTTGGATCAATCTTCTTTGAATCATGATCTTTCTTTGCTTCTTTAACGTCATTAAGTGTAGTTTCTTTAGGTTCTTGAACATCTTTATCTCTTATTTCGTTGTCATTTACGACTTCAGGATCCTTGACACCATTTAACAGTTTCATTTCTTTAATTTTTTTGACAGATTCTTTAGTTTTGGAATCCACATTTTGATCTTGATTTTCTTCTTTTATTATATCTTGCGTATCAACGGGTACTATATCTCCTTTAGGAATTTCATCCACTTCCTCTTCGTTTGGTGTAGATTTTCCATCGCTAGATTTGTAAGAAGTTTCATTAGACAAGTCAGCAAAGTTATCTTCAGATTTAACTGGTGATTCTGTTGAATCACTCTCTTTTTCATCAGCAACCATAATGTTATCTTCGACAGTATCAAGGTTTTCTTTCATAACGGTAATGATTTCATCAACAACATTAATGTTTTCATCAATAGCTTTAATGTTATCATCAACTTTGTTAAGACTGTCATTTGTAACTGCAGCACTTTCGATCTCTATATCAAGATTTAGCTGATTTTCATTCTTAGCCGCATTTTCAGTCATTTGTTTAGCTAGGAATTCATTTTCCATGGCATCTAGCTGAGCGATGGTAGCCTTGGCTTGGCTGGAAATGTCTTCATTGGTCACTATCTTAGAATCTGTGGCCAATACTGTGCGTTTCGGTGATTTAATAACAACCATTTTTGGGCAAGTGTTAGGGCATTCTTTTGCTTTACCTATTTCAACTACCGGTGATTTAATAGCCTTTTCACCTTTTTCAATTTCGAGAGATATCGGTTGTTTAAGGGATTTATCCTCCTTTTCATCAATTGGAGTCGTAATTTTATTGATGACGTCATTCTCTTCCGCATTATCTTTGATATCTTTCTCTTTAATATCAGACAGTCTTGAAATCTCTTTAGCTGATTTGGGCTCAGGTTTAGCTGTGATTTTTGAAGCAATTTTGCTGCTAAAAAACTCGATATTGGCTTTTGGACTGGTATTGGAATGTCCTGTTACTCTAGGACTGATTTTTCCGCTGCCGGGACTAGCTTTTCCGGTCAAGTTAGGGCTATTTTTACCACTTGGGGTGTTATGTCCAGAGAGGCAAGGGCTATTTTTGCCCGACACTGATGGAGAGCTCTTGACGGAGTATCCTTTTCGGGACTCTGGGCGTACAAAATCAGTCTTTCTAATCTCCCATGCTAGACTCTGGGGTCTTTGAGGGGGTGGGGTGTTGTCGTACTCCCATTTCAGTCGGAACCATTCGCCTAGAGCTTTAAAATCGCGAGTGTAGTTCTCTAAAACTAGGATGACTTCTTGGCACTCGTTGAGATTTTCGTGAGCTTCAACGGTGTTGTAGATTTCGCCAATCTGAGAACAAAAGTTCCAGATATGTATTATTTTACACGGAAATATGGGATACCACAATAAGCGGATGATATTAATATCCTGAATATTATAAGGATATCATAGTGCATCAAACATAAAAAAAAACATTACGTAAAAGAAAAGCCAGCACAGCTACGACTCAATGTGAGGTAGATGTAGTACACGCAATGAGGTCCTGGGTTCGCTACCCATGTCGGGAAGACCTATTGGGTTTTTCTAAGTTTGTACTCAGTGGGTGGCAATAGGCCATCAGCGACTTCGGCAAAATGTGGGTGTACAATATTAAATACATAACAACTCTGCCTAACCCTTCGGGGAATATAGGCGTGACATAAGTACAATCTTACTATCTTACTTACTGTTATAAATGTGAAAGTTTGGATAGATGAATGTTTGTTACTCAATCACGCCAGAACGGCCGAACGGATCTGAATGAAATTTGGCACAGAGACAGATTATAGTCTGGAATAGCACATCGCCTACTTTTTATTCCGAAAAAATGTACGGGTTCATAAACCACGCGGGCGGAAGCTAGTAGTTTCATACGATTACTTTACGATGTTGTTCGTGCATCTGAGATTTGCATCAGTAAACTGTACCCACAGTACAAAGGAGATCCTAGTGTGAGACATCGTTCAAAATGCAGATATACTGTGTGGTGATTACTCAATAAAACGGAGATCGTTAAAAGCGTAAACGACATCGGCCACGTGACAGAAGCTGTTGCACATTGGTTACATATTTCATTCCTATAAGACAGCACCTC
The DNA here is from genome assembly GCA_947562105.1 of Shargacucullia verbasci. Classification (NCBI taxonomy): domain Eukaryota; kingdom Metazoa; phylum Arthropoda; class Insecta; order Lepidoptera; family Noctuidae; genus Shargacucullia; species Shargacucullia verbasci. The sequence goes on along the minus strand of OX387303.1, from coordinate 9,749,111 downwards.
CACAACTAGATACGCCGAGGCGTGGTCGAGGTGCAGTCGAGGCGCAGTCGTGGCGTAGGAAGGAGGCGAGGCGCAGGCGACTATGATTTCTTTTACTCACTCAAACCAATACCTCCAAAACGAAATGCCTATGGATTGCGCGTAAATCACGCCGCGTACCTACCACCGCGTATCATCCAAAGAAAGCGCGCCTTTTAAACACTCGTGCCTCGTCGGTGCCGTGACTCTGTTCTACGTCCTCGCTTAATTACTTTTTTTTATCTCGATATAAAACAGATTACAAAAGAAAGCTTGAAAAAATCCCTAAGTCGCCTTTAACATTCACGGGAAAATAGCCTCTATGCCTGAAACACACGGCTCATTTCAGCAACAAGTAGTATTAAACCTGTGAACAACGGACCAATTACTAAAATTGCATCCGAACCCCCGTGCTTCAATACCTCAGATAGTTTAGCAATTTAATTTAAGTAATACGATACGATGCACCGGCCACGTCATTGAATTTACATGACTATAGACAATGAGGTCTTTATAGCTACTGTACATATTTTTGTTTTAAGATTTTTCGTAACTATCTGTGGTCGTAAGCGCGATTGCTGAGCGTGAGGTCATGAGTTGACGGCACGGTTGGCGCAGTGGCTAAGCGATTAGCTTTCTGTGCTACGTGACGCGGGTTCGATCCCCGCACGGAACAAATATTTGTATGTTCTACAGATAGTTATTTCGGTTCTGGTTGTGTGTGCATGTGACATGTATGTTTGTAAACTGTACCCACGATACAGGAGAAAATCCTAGTGTGGGGCAATGTTTTTTTTTTTTTTAAAGAAAGAAAAAATAAAAGTTTGATTTCTGAATCTTTCAAAGTGTTATTAAGATTTTCTGTATGGAAATTCTCAGTAGCAGCTCAGTGATTGGCACTCCGCCCAATAGATTACAATAACCTCAATAACATCGGCGAAATCTAGATTTACAACAGACAAAGGTACACGTCTGCTAACCCTTCGGGGAATACAAGCGTTATAATATGTATTTCCAAGCTCTTTGTGTCCTATAAGGGCATATAGACATGTATTCACTTTACAGATTGGACCTCCCAGTGCCGCTGGAGTATTGATTTGGTATTCTCGGTATTGCAAAGGGATATTATTGTAAGAATAGACCCGAGGTCACCGTGTCTGTAAATGCACTATTTTTGATGCAATGTTTTATGCACGGACGTTGCAATAAACCTTTTTTGTATTAAACTCTTGAGACTGATACACACACATATACATCAATATCATTATATAGGGTCTTTAATAATAGCAGAAAAAGTAAATAATTTTACGCAAATCGATAGTGTTGACATTTAGTTAATTTATTAAACCAGTATGTAACATCGATAAGCATCACGCCTATATCATCATCACGGGGTATACACGCGTGATGCTATGTTATAAAGGGTGAAGATCGATTTTGGCGACTAATTTTGATTGAAGTAAAATATGCTTTTTGCAGCGCTGCCGGGTATGAAATAATTTAGAATGGTATAACCAAATAAAATCCTCATAAAATCGAGAAAGGACATGTTGCCAGTTCACAGACATATACTGTTGTACAGTGTACATCCACCTTTGACACAAGGGGCCGTCCATTAATCACGTGAGGCTCGAAAGGGCGGGAGGGGGTTTGGCAAAAAATCACGAAATATCACTAGGGGGGAGGGGGGGCGTAGTAAGATATCACGTGTATTTACTTTTAAGTTGCTAAGAGACATGGGCGAAGTCGTTACTGTAATTTGGAATTACAGTGACTCTTCGTAAACATTGAGCATCTAAAAAAAGGTCATCCTATAAATATGACAATTAGGTACTTAAAAAATTCACGTGATTTTGGGTGGCAGGGGAGGGAGGGAGGGGTTAAAAATGCTTAAAAAACATCACGTGATTAATGGACGTCCCCCAATACTATTATTGATTACCATGTAATAGAAGCAAATGTATTTCCATCCACGCACAATAACAAACTTTGTGTTACTACTGAGAATTGCCACACAGAAAAACCAATTAACACTTTGCCTGACCCGAGAACAGAACCCAGGATCTCACGTTCAGCAGTCGCTTACGACAACTAGACCAATGAGACACTCCTAAACCTTCATAATGTTGGATTTTAGACCCGACTTCGTGGTTGCCCTAGACCAGAGGTTCCCAGAATTTTTTTCGCATAGACCACTTTCAAAATTTAGCTGGTTCAGGTGGACCCCCTGCAGCTACATTTCTACCATATTGTAAATTGAATTGTAAACCCCCATTTTTTGTCACGCCAACGTAGACCCCCGGCGAGTCTCCCGTGGACCCCTGGAGGTCCACCTGGACCACTTTGGGAACTAATGCCCCAGACCAACCATACTCAGTGTGCTCCGCGGAGCCCTAGAAATCCGCAGTCTCTGTGGGGGCTCCGCGAAAATACTGGTCACTCTTAACTCTCTTTTATCAAGCCTCACATCAAACTATTGATGAAAGTAAAAAAACTATTTCATACCTCCCATTAGACGCAAATGTTAATGTCGAGTAAAGTTTGAGAGCCGCTGCCCCAGACTAAAAGTCTTCAAACGTCTAAGTTCAGCCCATAAGCTATAAATAAAGTTCGATTGTAAACTAATCAATACTGTTCATGGCATTGTAATGTGTTACTACTTCTTTACTTCCAATATGAAGATCGATACACAAGTCATTTGAATGCGTTAAATAAATATAAGCTCTTTAGCTTTGTTCACTAACATATAAAAGTTTTATAAAACGAAACAACAGTTTGTGATAGACTGGGTTTTCTCTTTAGGTGGTCAACGGTAGGTATTGTATGAGATTATGGAGTTCAGACTGGAGTGAGGAGTGTTTGTCTTTACCAGCTGTCATGGATCTAAGGAAACTCAGAGTACACACTAGGAAGAATTATCTCTGTATCATGGGTGCGTTTACAAACACAAATCTTCACACGCACAGACACCAGACCCGGAGCAATTTTGTAGGCTATATAAGTATTTCTGTGCGAAAATCGGTCCCGTGTACTGTCAGGTCCAAAAATCTTTGAAGACTGTAGAAATATCTTTTACTGGCACTCTCTTTGTATTCTATACATATATTCATCCGCATCGCATTATACTGAACGACCATTCTTATTGGAAAATGCGACAATATCGAGCGGAATGTACTTACAGCTCGCTGCAGATCTCCAAATAGCAGGGCCCAGTATCTAGCACGCAGCTCAGAACGCTTGTCTCTGCCAGCTGACGCCGACCTGAGTCGGGTGGCGGCGCGGGGAGTCGCGCGGCGCGGCGGCGGAACACCGGCGCGGGGCGGCTTGCGGGATATACGACCTGATAGGGGAAAATAACGCAACATTTAGTCATAAATACGGACCTGGATGCAAAGTTATCCATTCAACCTGTCTTCTTTTCGTGTCGAATGGTGGATTGTAAATTGGAGGAACAGACCAAAATCCGGTACTTATCTATACTAATTATTTATGTATTGTAATGTTTTTGGTGGGCTTCAATGAAATTTTACGTAACTTTACAAAACTCTGGTTTCAAACTTTACAAAAAAGAAGGTTTTAGGCAAAACCCACTAGGTTTTAGGCAAAACCCACTGCGTTGGCCTGATGCCGTTACACATCATCCATTAATTTTTGGGGCCCTCCCAGGAGTATCCTTCACCGTTAACGCAAGTGATCATCAAATTCTCCACACATGAATTTAAAAAGTCCGAAGTGCGGACCGTTATTCAACTCAGACCATGCAGGAGCTTGGGAGACACGCATTCAACCGCTACTCTATCAAATCCTTAATTCCTTGGGTGCATATTTAGACAAACTGCATTTTGCAGTGAGCTAGTAGTCTTTATTCACAATCTATGTTGCAACACACCACGATCCACCCTTTAAGGATCACAGGAGTAAATGAAATTCTCAATATTGTGACCCAAATAAATTATATTTGTTAGTGATGCTGCCAGGTACCGGGCTTGACATGCAGTATTGATTCAAATTCTCAGAAAAGGATGTGCCTGAATAGCGGTAGCGCGCACCCGGTACGAGGTAGCTCGCAAAATATTTGACCTACATAACAGTTTTTATTATTTCACATAAATAATGCGTTTTGCTTCAGAAATGGTCTGACCGAAGTCGAAATGTGGACACTGAGATTTCTAGGCTGTACCTCAAACTGTAAGAGCGTTTAAAGACCCATGGATCTATGCTCCCCTGCTCGGTGGTACATTTAAAGTTAAGATTCGTAATGAGATTATGCAAAAATAAGTTTAAGTTTTCGTGAATCGGCAAGGCCTTGTATGGCTCCCGTGATGGCGCTGAACAGACTCGAAACAGGACGTCAAGAATCAAGCGTTCAGACAACAAAGAGTGTTCTAAGAAAGACCGAGTTTAATTTCATTCCTTTCTTTGTAAAATTCCATGTTATTGCCAAAGGTTTTCTGTTTTTTGTTATCGTTTTTGATGATTTTATAATCATATTGTTCTTTGGAAATCACAAAATTATATAGTGGCCGTGACATACTTATTTCCTATACCATGATATGAGTATCTATCCCTCTATCCCTTTGTATAACAAACTGACTTTTGCACGCGACTTCGTCCGCATAACCTACGTGCAATATATAATTTAAAGCCTATAGCACACAGTAATAATGAAGCTTTCTACCAGTGAAAGAAATTTTAAGAATCGGATCTTTAGTTCCTGAGACAAACACAAACAAATTTATGTTCTACATACAAACAAATTTACCTTTACAGATTATATGTATAGATTGAATAAGTGTCGTTTAATTACATTCAAGTTTTTCATTATGACTAAACTATTTTTTCGGTATACAGTCGCCCATCTGAGCCCTTGTAGACACCGATAGATGAGATGACAAAATTACTCATAAATTCTAAACTTCGACATGCTATCAGAAATCACGCCTTTATACTCGCGTCCGTAAAGTGAATTAGCATAGCATCGAACAGGATACACGTGACGGATCCTGTTGGAACCGTAATTGAGTTACTGGGTACACGGAGCCCAACCCCCTTCCAATACTGTCGTATGTTATACACAGCGATATTATAAAGTACTAGCTTCCGCCCGCGGCTTCGTCCGCGTGGTTTACGTACCCGTACATTTTCCCGGGATAAAAAGTAGCCTATGTGCTATTACAGACTATAATCTATCTCTGTGCCAAATTTCATCCAGATCCGTTCAGCCGTTCTGGCGTCATTCGTCACTCTTTAGTAACAAAGATCCATCCATCCCTCCATTCATCCTCACAAACATTCGCATTTATCCGCCCACTGCTGAACGAAGGCCGGGGGGGGGGGGGGGGGGGGGTTGCCATAATCCCCACGCTTGGCAGGCGGCTTGGGGATCGCAGTGGCTCACCGATTAGTGAGAGGACGCTGCTGCCCGTCCTCCGGTGTATTAGGATTAGTATAAGGATTAACTATTCTGGCTCTAGCCGATATTTTGTTGGTCTGAAATCTTTATTTCTGACAGAGCTTGTTTTATATACCGTAACTAAACGAACGTAATTAACTAAAATCTAATCGAATTGATAGATCATAACATGATGCAATCGTCTCACAAAAAATGATTGAAGTAAAAACTCCATCCGTCAATACACAATTTTTGTTTCTACTACTTGCAGAAAATCTAGAGAAATCCGGTGTGCCGAAACCACCATCGTCGGAGTTCGGCCTTTTAGTTAGGTATAAAACAATAGTAAATAGCAGTATAATTAACGGCCAATGAACTAACCGTAATGTAAGCTCACTCGCTACAATAGTTTATTTCAAACAGTAGGTTACTAATAGCAAAAGGGAATGTTCCATAGCGGGCTTTCCCATAAAAAAAGGACTTGATTATTACTTAATTGATTTTTCAGGTTAAATATAGATATTATTAGCTTCCGCCCGCAGCTTCGCCCGCGTGAATTGTGAACCAGTGCATAATTTTGCGCGGAACCCTTTTTCTCAAATAAAATTAGCCTAAGTTATTCCTTATAACATCAGCTGTCTGTCTAGCCCAGCCGTTTCGGAGATTAGCCGGAACAAACAGAACGACGGACAATTTCTTTTTTTTATTGTTTTTTTAAATTAATATCGTATATTTCATATTCATTTAGTAAAAATCAGTTATTTTGACATTATAAACAGACACTTCAATTTTATTTATTTGTATAGTAAATAATGCTAATACTGATGGTTAACTCAGTACGGGCTTTGAGAAACCGGATAAATTATAAATCAGTGATCCGGTGTTACTTGACACAGATTACTGAATGTGAATATCTGAGTAGCCTATTTCCAACTATGTTGGGGTCGGTTCTATCGACACTTAACACGAAGATACAACCATCTGACCTCCGGCACCAATTTACTGAAAGACACTGATACCCTGAGGTTAGACCGGTTATCTGACTATTTTTGTTGCTGACTTCCGTAACGAATATCATAGATATTCGGATGACACCCGGGACCATATGCTTAACGTGCTTTCCGATGCACAAAGGGGTCTCGGTGGTGACATGTGAACAACGGTCACCCATCTAAAGACCTCGCTGATCGACGAATCTGCTCTGCAGCTACATAGTACAAACGCCTCCCCATAGTACCACTGTAGTAGTTTTGCACGGTTCTAAAATGCTTTGAGATATCAGACAGTCGGCCGACCGATGAGTGTCACTTTCTATCGTTCCGCCAGCAAATAGCGTGGCTGACAGACTGGCGAAGTGTTATTGATTGTTTTGTTGGAACTACTTTCGTGTGCGTTGAAAAGATGTACAGATTGTAACAAAGCCTGTGTTCTCTGAAGGGTGAAGCGGAGTTGTACTGTTATATAACCACATTTCGCTGATGAGTCGTGCCTAATGCCATCAACCAGGCACATTTCCAGACTGCGTGCTGCTAATGAGAAATACCCAATAACATTTTGCCTGACACCTCACCAATGAAGCAGTCTAGAATGTAATTTTATCTGAAATGGCTCATTGCTAAGTAGTGATGGAATAGCGGGGGTTACGACTATGCTTTCTTTCACTCACTTACGCGAATACGAGCGAAACAAAATTACAGACACGCCTGCAGGGAACTAGAAGAGCGCCTCTGTGAGCGCCGACTCCAAATAAAATAGGATAAGGGAATTATTTTCTAAAACAAATCTCAACCGCTGGTTGTATCTGCTATCTTGAAAGATGCCATGGTTGGCGCAGTGAGTAAACGATTAGCTTTTTTAGATTACCTACATGACGCGGGTTCGATTTCCGCACAGAAAAAATATCTGAATGATATACATATTGTTGTTACAAGTGAGATTGAGTTAAGTTTACAAATGGTGACCACAAAACTGGAGATATTTTTTTGAGTGGGGCATGGACCGTTGGTTTACTCCGATCATACTTTCAGAGACAAATAGTCAGTTAAAGATATTTCGACTTGAACTACATATTTAAGTAAACCTGACGGAAAAGGCAATTTACAGAAAAGGCCAATTTACAGAAATAAATATATAATTTATTTTAATATAATTAAATTATATCATAACAACATATGGTAATTCACACTGGTTACAGGTTAAACGTTTGATCGTGTCGATCACTTACTGTCTTTATAAAGACTATTTTTAGCCAATATTGTCTTGATAATTTCATAAAAATAAGTGGGACACTTGTTTTGTTTTTTATTTATTTTTTAATATAGTAGTATGTTGTTATGAGTAAGGCTTGGGAAAAGAAGATAAAATAATGATAAGTATATTGAATTTCGTTATTGAAACTAGGGGTACCGCAAGGATCAATTTTCGGGCCTAAAGTTAGAAAACGAATGTTTATTGTGCACACTGATTTAATTCACAATTTGCATTTTATATATCCATAATATTGTTACAAACTAAAAAGTTGTATTCAGAAAAATAATCCTACTAATCCTAATTATTTATATTATAAATGCGAAAGTTCGTGAGGATGGATGAATGGATGGATGGATGTTTGTTACTATTTCACGCCAGAACGGCTGAACGGATCTGAATGAAATTTGGCACAAAGATAGCTTATAGTCTAGCATAGCAGATAGGCTACTTTTTATCCAAGAAAAATACACGGATTTGTAATCCGCGCGGGAGAAGCCGCGGGCGGAAGCTAGTTATGTATAAACTTGCAGACATTCTAAACTGAGACACATGACTAATCAAAAGAGTTGACAACAAAATAAGACAGCTGTCCAAACAGGTTCCATTAGTCAACAATTCTGAGAATTAGTGTGTAAATGTAAGTCTAACATGAACGGCATGTTCGCTTAAGCAGACAAGCTTGTTAAATAAAGAGAAAAAATGAAAAAAAAAGTCTAACATAACATAGCATCACGCCTGTATTCCTCAAAGGGTTAGGCAGAGGTGTACTATAGTACACCCACATTACGCCGATGCCGTTATTGATAAAGCAAATTATTGATAAACAATATATAAGTGATTAATTTTATAAAAAGTATTTGAGAGGACTGAGGCATTCCCAAAACTAATAAGATGTAAAATAACATATACATTTATGAGTAAATTTTAAAAAAGAGATATTTAATAAACCTACCTAGTGACTGCCTCATCCAGTGCCATGAGGTTCATTAAGACAAAAAGACACTGCCTACCCTACATAACTCAGATAAATATTTATTATAAAATATTTGAGGTGGCAAATCACATACATCATTATTTAATCGACAAGACGATGAACCAATACCAACATACAGTAGGTATTTTTGGTAAGTAAGCTTTTAAAATTTTCTGCCTACCATGTCTAAAAACTCTGTGCACGCTGCTGGCCTCATCGCTGGAGTGAGATTCTGAGTTTGATTCCTGGGTATTTGTATATGGAATTTCTCAGTAACAGTAGAAAGTCTGGAACTGTAGCCCAGTAGATTATTGAGTCGCTGTGATAGATAGAACTCAATCACAGCGACTCAATATTTTCACCAGTTGATTTCTATGACTGATCTTAATAAGATAAATCTACTTCATCATTATTACTCAGATTGTATCTTTTTATAGTTATTTAATCCATTCCAAGACACCCATCACCTAGCAATAAGACACAATATAGGCGGCACTTTACAGATTGAAATAATTTTTTATTAAATGAAATTATTTGTTTTGCAATCAGGATTTTTCATTCACAGGATATTTTTTTATATGTTAGGTGGAGCCGGCTTCAGCTCCGCTTAATATAAAAAAAAAGTATATATACTATAGTCGACACTGTCTGTGTGTTGAACGACACACTCTGAAAGAGTGTGAGCTTAAGTAGCACAACTAAAATAGTAAATTATAAAATCTATTGTGTTGTTGTTTATTAAACTTTACGGAGGTAGTATTGCTAAGATAATTATCTTTGTGGGTATAATACCAACAGTCAAGAGTCAGAGACAGAGCAGAATTACTTCAGAGTACAAATTAAATGGCTTCATAAGAAAATCTGTAACAATACTGAACAGATGTTCCAATACCAATTGAAACATTTGTAAATAAAGCACTGAAGAATTCATTGTTCTATTAATTCTTTAGCTAACAAACTTAGTCCAAACTTAGTTCTTATTACTAGTAAGAATCAAGTTACCAAAATATAAAACAAAAAGTCTGTATAATATTAAGTTCAGTAACAATGGTTTTCTCTCATACTGCCTATTATACCATATGAGCATACAAAGGCCACATTTAGTAATGTTTCAACAATGTTCGCGGTTCAAACTACGCTCTATTAGCTCTCGGGCACTCCTTCATCACTTTCAGAAACAAAATATAATACCGCCCACGATCTCGATAGATTTTGATTCGCGATCTGTACTATATATAATAAATTAAATTGAATTTACTTGGTGTATCGACGGCTACATGAAAGGCGACCAGGTTTCGCGCCTCCCGGCCTTCCTCCTGCACCAGCTGCCTTACTTCCTCCATCGCAAATCAACCAGAAAATATATTTTTCTGGACAAAACAAAAAGAAAAAGCTCGAAACATCACTCCCGTAGCAGTCACTTTGTGAACATCTGAATGCACTTTGAAAGCTACATATGAGATAAATATAAAATAAAAAATGCAATACAAGAAAATTAAAGAGTTAAACGTTATCAACAGGCGAAAATGCGAAAAATAAATTAGCGAATATTTTCATAACAATTCGCGTTATGACAGTTTCGTTTACAAATGTTACTCCTACAAAAAACAGATAGGTGTTGCAACTTATGAGGAAAGTAAGCATTTTTTTACTTAGTTTCATAAAAGAGAATTTCGGAAGAATCATTTATTTTATTTGTGTTTAATTATGCAGCTCAAAATAAAGTGTTCTTCAAACTTATAGTTGTAAATATAATGTCAGATGTTGTTTTTATTTAAACGTTGTGCTTTGTATACCTTACGCAATACTATTGATTCATAAACATGTTTTTGAAAGTTTTAAGTTAGTATTATAAATGACGCAAACGATTGGCTTGGTTGTTTACTTCAACCTTAGATATTCTTTATCTAAGATGCAACAATAAATATGAGATAGAACAAATCTAATAATCTGGCAACATTCGCTATTAATATCTAGGAGCTTTCTGTCGTTATTTAATTGCAACACCACCTTCTTTTCGTTGTCAAGCAAGATGGCGGACCAGGTACGTGTTGGTTTTCTTGATAAAATAATTAGAAATTCATGTATAAAGCAATGAATTTATACTGAAAGTGTAATAGGAATCTTAAGTTTTCATTATACTATTGTTTTTCCTGTGAAAACCAAGTGATTACTGTGAAAATGTGGTTCCGAAATTGGTGCACGTGGGAATCGGCATTCCCAACAAAAATGTGGTCAAAATGTACTCTATTGGGCAAATATCAAGTTATTTTTGCCTCTCTGTGCGTCAAAATACTATAACTTTTATGTATTTTGGAAAAACAACTTAAAGCTACGGAAAATGAAATCGGTAGTGTGTTCAATCGATAGGTTAGTTTCTTCGAAAAAAATTCTTCTTATCCGTCAAATTTGTTAGAGAACCACAGAATCGTACTCAGTACAATCAATTTTTCTCTGGTGAAAACTACATGAACTTCCAAAATTTTAGTTTAATATAGGTTATGTTTACAAAACCGAAAACTGAAAAAAAAAAACTGCAGAATAACACCATGAATATTGTGTTTCAACCATCGAAACCTACATAAATTTCGTATATTTGCCATGCAGTGGGACGGAAATGTCGAAAATATTCAGGAAATCAATATTCAGGATATCCAATATCTTCTCCCACATTGCCAGATAAATGTTCTATTAAATACATTTAGCCATCCCGCGTCTCCTGATGGCTATTATTAGCACCATTTTTAATTTCCTAGAAAATCTAGGTTATGTACAACTGTATAATGTCAAGTGTTTGAATAATCCATAGATGTGTATTTATTTTCAGCATCTTTGTACTGTAGTAGTGTTACTTAGCGATTAGTTTTAATTACTTTTCTTTTCTCCTCCTTTTTTTCTATATACCTTCACACTTTTCGTAGTTAGCTAATCTTAGTTTTTCCTTTAATAATAACAATCAACTAATGAATTGATAAAATTACAGACGGAACGTTCATTCCAAAAGCAACCAACGGTTTTCTTGAACCGTAAAAAGGGTATTGGTGTGAAGCGTAGCAGGAAACCACTGAGGTACCACAAAGATGTGGGACTCGGTTTCAAAACTCCTCGCGAGGTAACGCATGATGTGTGAAAACTAACGTGTTTATTTTTCCGTAGACAGAGAAAGCGTTTCAGAAGCAGGCGACGGTCTTCCTCAACAAGAAGGGGGGACTGAAGAGGAAAGACATGAGACATTCTAAGAATGTCGGTCTTGGTTTCAAGACTCCCCGTGAGGTGTGGTACTTTTAGTTATGGTCGTTGGGACGAGGCTTGCGGCGGTGGTGGCTACGTTGTTTGTTTTATGTGCAATGGACTATATTTACACAAGTGTTTGAGAACAACCTAAAAGTTATCTAGAAGTCATTACTGAGGCAAACACAGTGTGAAAATGAAAAGAATAACATTCAATAAACTTAGTAAAAGTATTTGTTATATTTTACCTTCATTTACAGTCTCTGGCTATAAAGAAATTAGTATTTAGATTATTCACAGACAATTAAGGGTTCAACGAACTAGGCCTACAGTCATCTGGGTTAGACTATGAGGTTACTTCACTTAAATATTAGTCCATTGTCCATAAAACTGGTCCATGTTGGTCAGGAGGAGCTTGCTTTAACATGTGCATGGCTGGAATTGTCCAGTGGAAACAAATTATATTGGAAAAAATAATTTTGATACTTGTCTAATACAAAATATTACTTTGTAAAGGAAAATAATTTTCTCTGAAGAATTTAATTGGTTATTAGAAAACTGACAGTATAATTTACAGATTAAATTTTTGAATGTTTAGTTCCATATTTATATGGTCTCGCTCACATGCTTTTGTTTCCCAACTAGTATCAGACTTTAGTATAGTTACAGAAATAGTGTAACTCGTAATAAAAAATTAAGTGCCTGAACTATTAAACGACAGTCATTATGTATTAAAAGTTCAGCATAGTTTAATTTAAAAAATATCACCATATTCACCAAGATACTTGTTCTATGGGACTTCTTTTGAGATTCTACTAGTCAATTAAATAAACCTGTGGTATTCAACAGGCACGAAACAGATGGTCTGTTCAAAGAATATTACCACATGCAATATGACATAAGGGGATATCTCAGTCAAATATCAAAATGATTTGTTCTAAAACCGTCAGGTGTCGCTACTGTGTTAACATGTCGGCTAGGTGCTCATATCATCAGCTCATCATTGCAGGAAGGTACGGTATGCATGCTGCCGTCAATGTAACAATATTGATAACTTTAGCTGTAAGAAAACCACTAATTAACTTGAATATTAAGTTCACCAATTCATTCATAACAGACAATTACTATAGTGACTTCCCTTTTGTATAAATTGCCCCTTAGGGCTCCTACAGACAGCCAACTCATCTCCTGTCAGTATGAAAAGCTTTGGAAATTAATTTCGTGTCGCTTACACAAGGCGCGGTAGAATATCTCATTTTTCGTCAATCTTGCACCTTGCATTTTGAATTTTTTTATAACGACAAAACATGTGTCGGTCGGCCGTATGCAGGAGCACTTTAAATTTAGATCAAGAAATCATGAAATCGCCTACATTTAGGAATGATACTTATATAAGGTGGAGGGAATGTTAATATTACGAAAAGTTACTCAAAGTGACTTATCTGAGGGTCCAATCTTGTTCCACTGTCCTGCTGTTGGGCTAAAGAAAGCTCAACTGTACCTTTGCATCGTCAACCTATTCTATAGATTGATGAACGTCACTTTGTTCACTGAAGACAGATGAGCGTCTTTGAGTCCCAATCAAGGATTTTAAACGAGAGAAGGCTCTACTTCATTTAACATTGATGGTTGGTGAAGGCCATAGAATAGCTGGTTGGGGTTCAGACACTTGTAACTTGACTGTAACATGATGATACCCACACGACGGTCTTCTGACAACCAAGTGACGAAGAACGTGTTCTAACCCAAATTCTGATTACAGTCATACAAGATGTCTTTCATACTATTAGGGCTTCAACAATTCAGAACATGTAAATACTTTTAACAGTAACCCTTAGGTCTGTATTACAGGTCAGCGGTGGTACTTGAGCACAGATTTGTGTGTTATTTCATACAAATACGTCACTCGAATGCTGCAAGTAGATCACCGCTGAGAACTGTTCTGTGATACGGAACTTATGCCCTCCAGATACGATGTCAATTCGCGAGTCGGCTCAGTTCAGCTAGTCACTGGTCTCGTGTACGATTACATTTGAAAACTGACATACTGCGTCTTGCTTCGTGTACGCGTTTACGAGGTGCTGGCTTACTGAACTGTACCGCCAAATGGCTTCGTTTTCGGCGGTCATTAGAGTAAACAGTTGGGTGAAGCAAGTTGTCATATACTTCAAAATTTTTATTTAATCTTTACCAAATTGTAATTGTTAAAATTATTCCTACAATCACCTAAACATTCCAAAACTTGCTTCACTCTTGCATAAATCGACAAGGGTTGGGAAAACACGCATCTATCGGCAAAGGAATTCACAGCTTGCAACACTAACTAAAATCACATTACCAACCTCAAACTGAAACCTATTTCTCTAACCACAGGCGATTGAAGGCACATACATTGACAAGAAGTGTCCGTTCACCGGCAACGTGTCGATCCGTGGTCGTATCCTCACTGGCGTCGTCCAGAAGATGAAGATGCAGCGAACGATCGTCATCCGCCGTGATTACCTGCACTACCTGCCTAAGTACAACAGATTTGAGAAGCGTCACAGAAATATGTCGGTACATTTGTCGCCGTGCTTCAGGTAATTTAATATTTTGTATGTGTAGTTTGGACTTAAGGAAATGTATATGCAAAAATATACAGCTAACAGCTATTGTACCGTCAGAAATAAAAGTAGATGAACTTTTGGTAGTTGTGAAATTAATTTATATTTTATAATATAATTTAATAATAATTTTTGTTCTTTAGCTAAGAATTATTACACTAGTCGATAAGTTGCGCTATTCTATATAAATTGGCAAGTTATATTTTGTAAAATGACGAACTACTTATGTCGCCGACTGTATAATGTACATATGGCTATAAAATATTAAGACGATAGGCTACGGCTCCAAAGGAATTTTATTGTTTTAAAATGATGTTATAAGCAAAGAAATAGAGAAAAAGAAAATTTCCCTATGTCTTAAAAATAAAGAATTTAGCACCTTCTAGAACTAAAATGATGATACCCACACGACGGTCTTCCGAACACCATTTGACGAAAAACGTGTTCTAACCCAAACACTGATTTTACACCGGCCGATACTTCCACATAATAAAAATGCAACATTTCTCTAGAACATCACTTTTATACTTTCAGGGACGTGGAATTGGGAGACATTGTGACCATCGGCGAGTGCCGGCCGCTCTCCAAGACCATCCGTTTCAACGTTCTCAAAGTCACGAAGGGCAAGGGCTCCAAGAAATCCTTCAAAAAGTTCTAATAAACTTATTTTATAAGTATTCGCCTTGCCTTATTATTCTGCCGATCCGTATTACAGAACGACGCTCAGCCGTGATCTCTAACTGAGTAACGTACGAAATTGCTGTGTACTCTAATAGAGAAAATCGGATAAGGTACCGTTGAGCGTTGTTCTGTAATAATGTTCCCCTAAGTTCCTTATAGGTCTTGAGTGCGGACGAGAAAAGTAATTGTTATCGAACTCGATAGCTTCGAGGTTTCTGCAGAGGGCAAATAAAAATTATTTCTGCCAACGCGCAAACGGCCAATAGACCGTCTCACTCCCGGCACTTTTGTGATTGGCTCCTTTCGAAATCAAATATAAATACATATGCACAGTTCAATTTCCACCGTGTGCAACCTGATAAATGTCTGGTACGGTCATAGTATGATACGTTGTAGCGGGCAAAACCAGCTATATTTATGTGCTTACTAGACGATGGTTTCGTTGAGCTCTAAATTTGTAATAAAATATAAATTGTAATACTACTTTAGAATCGCTTTTTTTCCTTATTAGAAAAGTACTTACGTGACCTACATCACGGCATTAATTCGAATCAACGCCATCTAGGTTCTAGAAAATTAATCGCACACCTCCTGTCGTCGATTCTTATTTTCACGTAGATGGGAATGACAGACACCTGATAGATTTGTTTATGAAATGCGTTCATCTTTGACCCAACTACAGTTTTCTGCAATATTTTATGAAGTGTTCTGTATTATAATTTAAATGATAAGAAACTTCAATTTAAAGTGTTCTTAGCGATGCTTATGAATCTGCGCTTGTGATTAGATGAAGACTGTGTATAATACAATAAAATACTTAACGGTCATCAAGAGGATGGAAATATCTGCTATTAAATAATTTATGTCTATCAAAGAATGGCCTGTATATTGTTTGTATCTAGTAGGCTGAGCTGGGCAAAACACATGCTTTGCTTTAATTAAAATACAAATTACAAAATACTATCTCGCATGTATTTAAAATACGAAATACAAAATATTTTTAAGTCGAGTATTTGAAATATAAAATACAAAATACAGTATTTTAACTATTTGTATTTAAAATACAAATTACAAAATACAGTCAGGTGTTAGGGTTACGTAAATAGAATAGAACTAATCCAGCCTGGAATGAAAATGAAAATTGACCAGTAATGCCGCTGCCTAGATTTCGGGATGCCGTAAACCAGGTAAAAATTGCAATATTAAAAAAAATTGCCGTACATGTACAAAAAAAGAACAAAAAGTACAGATTATCTCGTTGAGGCAGTCTGGCTGTCCTCATTAGTTTAGTGATCGCCAGCGCACTTGTTGAGCGTGAGGTCCTGGGTCGGGCAGTGTTAATGGGTTTTTCCGTATGGAAATTCTCAGTAGCATCACGGAGTCTGGAACTGTGCACCGTAGACAGCAATAAGTTCGCACCATATTACATGGGACTCAATAACGGCATCGGCGAAAAGTGGGTATGCAATAATACACCTGTACCTAATCCTTCGGGGAATACAGGCGTGATGCTATGTTATCTAGTTGCAAGACAAAAAGTAAAAATATGATACTACGGGCTAAGTTTCATTTCACAAGAAAAAACCAAACGAAACACGTTTCATCTCTTAATTTTTTCGGCTTAAAAAGTTTTATATTCAATTTCCGTATTTTATAGCAAAGTAAAGAGCACCCTGCCGTATGCCGTACATCGAATGTTTTGGAGGCTTCATTGCCGTATGAAACGGCAATTACCGTAGTTTCCGCAACACTGCAATTGACAAGATACTTGACAATTTGACGTACAGTACAGGTGCAGTTTTACCAACTTTAAAGATAGGATTGACATATTTAGCGGTCGCCATTTTGCTTACGAAAGCTGTCGAGCCCTATTTTCTGCAGAATGCACCCACGCTAAATGTATTTACGTTCAAATGTATTTTGAAGCCATAAGTATTTGAAATACTAACTACAAAATACCTTAGCGTCAGGTATTTGGAATACCAATTACAAATTACATTTTTAAGAAGTAATTAAATTTCAAATACAAAATACGTATTTGTATTTAAATTACGTATTTTAATTACAAGTAATTCAAATACTGCCCAACCCTGCTATTAGGCCACGAGAAAACCTTTTCCACGAAACTAATCAAAACGCTTTTAGTTTTTTTTTAAAACATGCCCCACTTTTGAAGTAATTTCTGTATTGTGTATCGTACGTTCACAAACACAATAAATTATTCATATGGACAAACGCCTAGAGCCGTTTGTTCCATACGAGAATTTAACTCACGATACAAAAGAAGAACGACTAGAGTGTGATTGGAATACATCACAGGCGATTGAGACTGTTATTTAGAATTGCTAAAACGAGAATCCATTATAATGCACACAGATCAGAATAAAGAATACGAGTGCCACTAAATGAATTATGTAATTGATATACAGTTGATTTCAAACTATCCTATCTACCTTTCAAATTATTACGTATTCATCATCATCATCATCAGCCAGAAGACGTCCACTGCTGAACGAAGGCCTCCTCCAAGGGAGGGATTTGCCATAATCCCCACGCTTGGCAGGCGGATTGGGGGATCGCAGTGGCTCACCGATTAGTGAGAGGACGCTGCTGCCCATCCTCCGGTGTCTGGCCGCAGTTTTAGGACGTACCCGGGTCACGTATTAAGTCTAATTTATTAAAAGTTACATGTACGATAATTCAGAACTATTTATTCTATCTCTGTTCTATACTGCATCGTTGAGGTTGTTTGCCGAGCGTGAGTTTTGTTAAATTGATCATCGGTTCTACTACTACTATCTCACCTGATGGGTAAGTGAATGATCGTGCACGCTTTCCTAGGATTAGCAGATGTAACCTATTCACATGATATTTGAAAAGGTTATAGCTATCGGGTAACAAACTCTACTAGGGAGGTTCATTCATAAGCTATAGGCACAATTAATGTGCATTACATAATTATAGCCCGGCAAAAACGTTCGTGACACTCCCGCAGCTGGCAGTTTTTCACAGCAAACTATAGCTGACCCAGAATGGTGACAACTATAATCTCGTAGATAGGTTTCATGTACTGTAAAGTCTGTGGTTGCCTCATCGTGTGTGGTGGGTTGAATCGAATCTCATTTCTAAATACTATTTTGTGTTCACAAGATGAACGCATCCGTAGCACCATAGACAATTTACGGGAAAATAACGATTTCCAACATAACAAACATGTCCGACTTGTGATTGTGTGAATCAGTGAAATACAATTTGCACCACTAACGATATGATATCGTTCTTCTCCAAACTCACTCTTAATAACTCACAGAAACCACCAGTGGAGCTCGCGAAGCCAGCTTATATGGACAAAAGTGCGACACTCCAGGAGTTAGGGTACAAAGATGAGAACGACTTGAAAGAGACAATTTACGGTTTGTTTTGACGGGCTTTCGTGTTGTTTTGGACTCATTGGGTTGTTTGCTTGTGGTTCTAACGTGTGTCGTGTGTGTTCTAGACTTTTTGCGGACGATACGGGATCCGGAAAAGCCGAGTACTCTTGAGGATTTGAAGGTGATCTATGAGGACGGGATTTTCGTGAAGGAGCCTACGGCCGATAAAGTTCCTGTGTTGCGAGTGGAGTATAATCCTACAGTGCCTCATTGTTCGCTGGCGACGCTCATAGGACTGTGCATACGGATAAAAATACAGAGGTCAATACACCATCCAGTAAAACTGGATATTTATATAAAGAAAGGCGCACATACTACTGAAGATGAAAGTAAGTAAATGCATGTACATAATACGGTTACTTCCATGTAAAAATATGATGTTGTATACATAATAGGACTGAGAATGTTTATTATTGTGTCTATATGTGTACAAATCGTAAGATTTTTATAATTCACATTGCCTTATTGGTGTAGTTGTCGCAAACGCGGCAGTTGAACGTGATGTCCTGGGTTCGATCCGTGGGTTGGGTAATGTTAATATGATTTTCTGTTTGAATATTCACCAGTAGCACTTCTACTTAACCTGTTGAGGATGGGTATGATGTTGTTTAGAAATATTTTAAATTCTCATAATTATTTATGTTGTAAATGTGACTTTTTATTCTTGGCCATTGCTTGTCACACAAGAGTTTAAATCTAAAGATTATGAACACAATAGGTTTGAGATTATATCTTTTATTCTATGTTTACAAGTCTACTTCCTTAGTATAAAGTATTTAGAACAGGAAATGCCATTAACATATAAAAGTGACTTCCTTTTGTGTGTCCTTGTTTATTAACAATTATTAGCTGAATCATAGGTCATGTACACTGATATTTGTTTATCAAATTATGCAAAGGAAAATTAAATTTTGTTGCATCATTTGCATCATTTTTCTAGTGGTTGTATTTATGGGTGTTGAGATATCCTAGATTTGATTCCCAGGTTGGGAAAATGTAAGGTATTTTCGGTAATTCTCTGTTACAGCTTGGAGTGTCATTGGAAATTGGAAATTAGGTTCAATAAATGACAATAAGTATTTCCTTTACTTAATAACAGCATTTGGTGAAATATGGGTTTACAAGTACAGCAGCCCTTCAGAGATAATTCAATATGATTACAATCCAAATGTTAATAGAACCTGAGTAAAGTTATATATTAGACAAAACAGACTGATAACTATGGAATTTTCCAGGCTTTCTACACAACTGCTCAAAAGGAGTGTAATTGTCCTAGTTTAATAAAAAAGACACAATAATTAACTATTGATGTACTGTGGTGTTAATAAATTGTTTTATGTCCCACCACCCTGATCAGTGGCATGCACAGAGTTTTTGGACAGGGTAGGCAGAAAATTTTAAAAGCTTTCTTGCTATAAATACCTACTGCATATTGGTATTGGTTTGTTGTCTTGCCGTTTAAGTAATGATGTATGTGATTAGCCACCTCAAATATCCTATAATAAATATTTATCTGAGTTATGTAGGGTAGGCAGTGTCTTTTTGTCGAACCGCATGCCACTGACTCTGATACCTGCAGTACAATGCTATTTAATAAAATACTCTCTTTAAAATCAGAATATTTTTACTTTTTAAGCAACAGTCTGTGAATTTCAATTCTGTTGATCATATGATTGTTTTAATGTTTTCAAGGGCATATATTATTATAAACTTGCTATGAGGAAAAAGGTTGCTTGCAACAATTTTTTAATTTAACCAATAGTGTCAATAGTTTCGCCTGCTATTCATTTTTGCTAATAACCAACCAATTGATAAATATTACTGTTTCTATTATCTATACTTATAAAACAGTACTGTGACTGTCTGACAATACACAGTCTAAATAAATGCAGATAGAAACATAAAATTTTAGAACAAGAGTTGCTTAGAATATGTACAAGCATTAAGACAGGATTTTCCGAAATTCCGTCAAGATGTTTTAGGTAATACTGCGGAGCATCTTCTGTATTATTATTATACTATTATACTATATATAGTATATTACTATTAGCTTCCGCACGCAGCTTTGACCGCGTGCATTACGAACCCGTGCATTTTTTTTTTGCGCGGGACTCTCATTCTTTATTCTAAAGTAGCCTAAGTTACTCCTTATAACATAAGCTATCTGCCAGTGAAAGTCCCGTCAAAATCGGTCCAGCTGTTTCGGAGATTAGCTGGAACAAACAGACATACAACATTTTTAAAATGTTCTGTACTTTTATAATCATTTAATAAAAAGCTGTTATTTTGATATACAAACAGACATTTCAGTTTTATTTATTTGTATAGATTCTATTATTATACATTTCTAGTGGTAAATGGGAGGCCCTCATTAGTAGTGGGCGTTAACAGATTGATAGGCAACAATATTATGAAATGGTTTAATAACACTTACAGTCAAATGACTCAATTGAACTTTGTTATCTATTAATAAGTTGTTTTCGCAAGGAAACTTATACAACTCTTTTTGTGATGTACCTATTCTATTAATAAAATGCTGAATAATTTATGCAGAGCTTGTATCAAAAAGTTTTGGTATCTATAAGGTACAATGTGTGACTTAAGAGCCTTTACGCCGTACGGTCCGTTATTGGCATTTTTCATCCTGAAATTACTTCGTTAAATTGTATAGATCATATATCAAAATTGCTGTCCATTTAATAGGAAATTTTGTAAAGAACAAATCTAATACAAAACATTTTTAATTTTTTTAGTAATTATGTATACTAGGGCTATTATTTGACACCATGTTTCGTAAAATTTACGAAACGTGACTACTTCATCCTTCGATACCTGGCAAAGTATATGAAATAAAAGCAAAAAATAAAGGTTTTTAGAATACATATATACTCTTGTCCAAATCTAGTAGACAAAATTTTAAATAATTATTATTATTCTAAAGTAAATTACGAAACAACATAGCGTAAATTATATATTTTTAGGCATTTTCAAAGCAAATTTTGACAAACTTAATGATGGCTAAATTACATATTATATTTTTTTTACATTACTAGAATATGTCCTTAACAATAAGGCAAAAAAAAAATATTCAAAAATGTAATAAACTATTTTTAAAAGATTTTTTAAAAGTACCATATAAACTGACCCGCAACTCGGCGCGAGATCAGTGCCCGCCGAGGCTTTCTAGGGTAGGGACGTGTCGCTCTGCGCTCCGTTTTTCGAAGAAAATATTACGATTCTGAATCAATAAATTGGAATAAATCTAGTCCAAAACATATTGATACTTTGGGTAGAAGTAAACAGTTGAATTATTTTTGACGACTTTTTATGAAAATTTGTACAATAATTGTTCATAGTCCTCTTATACTTCTTGGTGAGGTGAGCCATGGTGGTGGAGCCGATGGCATCGAAGACCTGATGATGGATCCTGAAGGTTACAGGAACTCGGTAACTGTTTATAGTAGAACCACCGTGTTTAGGCTTGTTTCATTTGTCTCGATCGGTACTTTTAACCTAAGTAGTGCTGATGCCTTGATGATGCTGATGATGATGAGAAGTGTTTACAGGAACTCGGTTACTGTTTGTAATAGAACCATCGTGTTTAGGCTTGTTTTATTTGTCTCCATAGGTACTTTAATCCTATTGCTAATGACCTGATGATAATGATGATAATGATGATGATGAAAGGTGATTACAGGAACTCGGTTACTGTTTATAGTAGAACCACCGTGTTTAGACTTGTTTAATTTGTCTGGGTAGGTACTTTTATCCTAACTAGTACCGATGACCTGATGATGATGATGATGATGATGGGAGGTGTTTACAAGAACTCGGTTACTGTTTATAGTAGAACCATCGTGTTTAGGCTTATTTCATTTGTCTCGATAGGTCCTTTTATCCTAACTAATGCTGATGACCTGATGATGATGGGAGGTGATTACAGGATCTCGGTTATTGTTTACAGTAGATCCATGGTTTTTAGGTTTGTTTGATTTAGTATAGTGCCGATAACCTGATGATGAGGTTGTGAGGTGCTCTTAGAAACTATATCCACCGTGTTTGAGTTTAGGAATTTGTATTAATTTCATCAGGTCTGGGAAACAAAGAGCTTTTTTTTTATTCGGGAAAATAAATAAAATAATAAGTAATGTACACAATATGTATCTTGATTATTGATATAATAATTCGCCACCGGAAATATGAATTACTGTAAGGGACAAAATGCAAGTTTTAGGAAATCGCAAAAAAACTTAAAAAATGTATTTCTTTCAACTTTAATGGTATCATAATAGTAAATATACCATTATTCTAATATTTTTGCGCTCTATTTTTCCTATAAAACAGGATTTCAATAAGTCTTTTAGTTTCAGATATAGCCATTACTGTAAGGGAAAAAATATTTTCATCAGTGATTAAGCCAATTTATTATCAGAAAAATCTTTAAATCATGTTTAAAAATGTAAATAAAGGCTATTAAGTTTTGTATTTAGGGTATAATACCTTTGTATAACTATTTTATTTCGGTTTTAGAGTTACGCTAAACGTATGTAATATACAAATTTGATGGTTGCTGTTTGGACTTAAGGGTGACTTTGTTGTATCTCTGCATGAGTATTTATAATCATGCCATGCAATTGCTTTATTATTTATATTTTTTTTAAAGATCTCAAAAATTAAAAATATACAAATATACCAATCGATAGAGCAGAATTTTCTGAGTAAAACTGTATATTTAACAAATTTTTGACAATTTGTCCCTTACATTAATTCATATTTTCGGTGACGATATTATCGTATTATGAAAATATATCGTAATATCTAGGTACTAATAATTATTAGCTCATCTGAATAAACAAATACTATAAACTACAATACAAAATAAATTATAATAAACTAAAAAATACCAAAAAGGCAAAAAGGATCAACATCGCCAGCGCGCGCTCTAAGCATTGCCTGCTCACAGTCCGCACGCACACACACAAGCGGATGAGCGGTCGAGCGCTGTAAATACCTAATTTCGTTCGCCACCGCGCGGCGTAAACGCTCTTAATTAATGCAGGAAATCATTCACTTTCATTAGATTATTGAGTTTAAAGCATAATACAATAATTAGAACTTAGAATTTTTTAAATTAACTATTATTTTTAAGGAAAACAGTTGAATGCCAGTACATATTATTTCATCTGAATAATAAAACTGTCGACGATAAAGTAATTGATATCAATTTCGTTTTATTCGCTATATCGCAAATTCTTAAAAAAAATGTATTTTTTATTACACTTTTTTTTTATCAAAAAATGTTATATGTCTCACTGTACAATTTATGCGATAATTTTATACAGTGTTTATTAGTAGATGTCACAAGAAAACTGGTTTCCTTGCATAAACATTTATAGGAAACAAATTTTTATAAAGTCGTGTGTGTGTTTTGTCTACTCGATAAATCTTGGAACTTTTGTTATTGAAGTACTTTATCTAAAGATATTTCGCGAATGCGGCTGCTGAGTGTGAGGTCCTGGTTCCTGTACCCCTAGTGCACGAAACGGACCAATCGGAGCGCCGAACGCGTTCGATGTAGTAAATCGAATTTGTCGAAAGAAACTTACACTAGGGCTTCCGATTGGTAGAGAGCACGAAACGGACCAATCGAAGCGCCGAACGCGTTCGATGTAGTAAATCGAATTTGTCAAAAGAAACTTACACTAGGGGTACTGATCCCCGAATTGGCTGGTAGAATTCTCTGGTAGATGGCAATAAGCTTGTCCCTTATTACATGGGACTTAATTAACGGCATCCGCAAAATGTGAGTGTACATTAGTACACGTTTGTCTAACCCTTTGCAATGTGTTCTGTAGATAGTAATTATTAATATCAATAGCTATAATAATAATGAACTGGATTCTTTTGTAAACATCATCTAATGTTGACCAAACACGATATTATTTCGTCATATTGTTTGTTTTGACTGCATGGCCAAATGGATACATGTTCTAAAAAAAATATCGACGCAACAGAACTTTGTTCTAGATTCTACAGTTGCTTAAACAGATTGCAATATCTGTAGGAAAAATACCACTGGGCACTATTTATTCTAATAAAATTATTTCATTGGAAAAAATAATAAATATTTTCGTCCTCAGAGCTAATGATTAGCTCCCACGTAAAATTTCTTATGCTATTGGTGAAAATTGACCAGTGACCAAGGCTGTTTAAATGGTAACGTAGCTGACAGCCCAGATACCACAGTTTTTAGCCAAAAAAGAAGTTGCCCAAGGATTCCTTCTATATCTCGGATGTGTTTACCGATACAAATGTCACTGGAATACAGCGAAATATACAATTTCCGCGACCCAAACCGCAGAAAACCATTCGTTTAGTAACTGCGCCAACAGTATAGTCAAATATAAGGTATTGTCGCTCCAGTAGGTTCTTTACGTGCACCCAAATGTGTTTTAGGTGTCCAAAAATATATAGTTGGCAATAGGCTAAACTATTTGAACCTCGGTTCTTGATAGGTATCTTGCTTCATCACTTCTGATGATGTTTAAAAATCATCGTCAATTTCAAAAAAAACAAAAAGCCATCGTTTTGTTTTCGTAATATTGTTGCGAAGAACTTTGTTATTGAAGTTATCTGAACAGATACAGATAGCGCTCCACAAATATTTATAGTATTGCTGTAATCTTGACTTGATATCAAGGTTATTCAAGTATCCGTGCAGTTATTATAATCGTAAATTGTTGTAAATGAGCTTGTTGCTGCTCTTGCAATTTTTATTTTCTTTTTTAAAACACGTTGGCTCACACTATTATTTCTCCTGTATCGTGGGTACAGTTTACAAACATACATGTCACATGCACACACAACCAGACACGAAACAACTATCTGTAGATCACACAAATATTTGTTCCGTGCGGAGATCGAACCCTCGACACGTAGCGCAGAAAGCTAATCGCTTAGCCACTGCGCCGTGACGTCTGGAGCGTATATTCAGGACATTTTTAACTGAAAATGTTTTTTAGTATTACGTTGAAAGATTTCATGGATGGTGCAAAGAACGCCCGAACGCTCCTCAGATGCCCTTGAAACTTGAGGACATCCGGACTGATTGCAATCCTAATTATAAGGAATCTGGTTTATGTGTAGTCAGGCACCGCCTTTGTTCCATAACGTAGGCGAAAAGACTAGCCCATTTGGACAAGGGCATTTGGTCAGATGGTAGGCTACATAGATCCCCCAATATGAGGCTATCATGCTGACCGTCTCAATTTGTCACTGTTATCACGTCCAGTCTTGAAAGCATATCTTTATTTCTTCTAAAGCCAAATAATAAGATATCAGTAATTAATCTACACTCAATATAAAAGTATCATGACCTCCCAACGATCTTGGGGCCAAGGTTAGATTGTTTTATAATATTTGTTTTGATAGCAATTACATATGTGTAAATACTTGTAAGTTTCGCTCCGTGGTCCGCGAAGACAACTAGCCCGTGAAAGCGCAGCTGGTGAACAAGGGTATTTTCTGGTGGGTGTTAGGAAATATAATAATAATATACTTTTTTATTAAAGATACATAATAGGGTAAATCATAACATAACATAGCATCACGCCTATATTCCCCGAAGGGTTAGGCAAAGGTGTACTATCGTACACCCACATTTCGCCTATTGTCATGAACCGGGAACAGTTCCAGACTCCATACTGCTACTGAGAATTTCCATACAGAAAAACCAATAACACTTTGCCTGGCCCGGGAATCGAAACCAGGACCTCACGCTCAGCAGTCGTGTTTGCGACCAGTAGATCACGGCAAATCGTGTTAGTTACAATATTTTATTTAGCTTACGTTAGTACTTAATGACTAAATCGGATCGGTTTTGATTAGCTAACGCAACAAGCGAGCAGCCTGCCCGGGCGCATATCGCTTGCAGGATGTCGTTAGGACTTATGGAGCCTGCGAATTAGTGAGGCAGATTTTTTACGCCATAATGCGTGTGTCGGCACATTTCGAACATACCCAGTACACAGCGATAGGTTCGGCCCTTGTACCATAAGAGTAGGGTTCCCAATTTTTTGTACGAGAAATAAAGTACATATATCGACGGTGTATATATCATTATAATCAGATTCTTTTTCTGATTCTAATGATATATGTATATAACTCAATATCGACCAAATTGTCGCTTGGTAAATTTTTCCTTTCCACCGTCGATATTAAGGTCGGAGAACTAAAATGATAAGTATTCTTTTATTGTAGGTTTAAAAAACATTTAGTTTGGCGCTTCTTGCCAAATTTAACAATATATTATCATTTTTTAAATATACATTTTAAGGTTTTATGGCTCCGAATACCAGCGGTCATAAAAACAGTTTTTTGTATACTTTTTTTATGGAACAGTAAACAGCATTAACGAGCGAAAAAAACTATAATACTGTTTTTAATATGTATGGTTGGAAACCTTACATGGGAGCAAAAACGGGCTAAATGTTGGCACGCCGCTGTCTGATCTTTCGGGGAATACAGGCATGATGCTATGTATAAAATCACATTTCGACATGTCATTATCTCATTATGTAAGATGACAAGCATTTCTACTTACCGAAGCCAATTTATTTCCAAAAAAAGCTTGTTTTGTGAAGAATCTATCTAATCTAAACACTTATCTGAGATCTTACTCAAAACCGGTTTTAGGTATCCTAGTAATTCAAAAACAGGTCTATTTATATCTAGGTGTTGAAACTGGTCGCGAAGTATATATTTTATAGGTCTGTGTGTTCACAGTAGTTGATATAGACACAACGGTCACGAACGGTCATGAAGTAGATGCCCTTGGGAGTCACGCGTGTGATTCCCAAGGGTGTACGAAGTACTGTTCTGGCCCTATTTGGAACAAGTCGTGCAGTACTAATACTTAGGTTAGAAAGTTCTATTTAAGTCACAAAAGCCACATTTCAAAGATTTAGATTACCAAACTTGGTCGATTTTTGATCTAGTATTATGGTCTTGTTGTGTTGTGTATGTCTATGGTCTTGTTTCTAACCGTTTTTTTCACTTGTTACAGTCAACAAACAAATCAACGACAAAGAGAGGATCGCAGCCGCAATGGAGAATCCGAACTTGAGGAATCTCGTGGAGAATTGCATCGCTGACGAAGAATAATAACATACAACAATGGCGCCGGACGCTGCATTCTCAAACATAAGCGACAAAAACGAATTTACTAAGTTCACAAAATTCTTAGCTTATAAAAGCGTCCAAGTCATCGTAGAATCGAGGAAAGGGGTTAAAATAGAACCTTATAGTAAACCACAATCGTCTGATACTGATTGGTTCAACCTCCAAATACCTGATACTCCCGAAGTCAACCAAGCCACGAAGAATGCTCTCCCATCTGACAGAGTTCTCGAAACCATCAGATCACAACTTCACGTAGAAATTTCGGTTCAAACCGAAGATGGAGACGAAATGGTACTCGAATTATGGACTCTAGAATTGGACGAAACACAGTTCGACACTTCGTTGAAAGCCATGAACACAGTGTACTTCAGAATGGGTATCTTACTGAAGTCTTTGATTACAGTAACAAGAATAACACCCGCATATCATCTCTCAAGGAAGCAGAGAACGGAATCTTTCACCATATTCTATAGAGTTTATAACGGGGAACCGAAAATGAAATCTTTAGGAGAGTCTGTCAAAAAAATACAAGCGGGAATGCTCAAGACTCCTTTGGGAGCAATATGCTTCTCAGTTGCCTACAGAACCAACTTTTCTATATCTCCAAATAGGACGGAGAAAAATAAGCTACTGTTACTAAAGAGTGACCACTTCGAATTGAGTCCAAAACACGTGATTTTCGAGTCCAAAAAGAAGAAGGACCAAAAACAAAAAGATCCAAAACCTTTTGGTCCTATCGACTTGAATCGCCCTTTACGGTTAGCTGCCTTTGTCGACGAAAACGTTATCAAACAAGCATTCGAAGACTTCTTTACCAAGATCCCTATACCTAAATGTAGAAAACGGCCTAAAACAACACAAAAAACAAGTCCTATAGAGCTGAAAAGTACTCAAGATTTAGATATTACGACCTTGTCCAAAAGTCCGACCTCTTTAGAGATGCCACCGAAAAAGTTCTCAGGGTTTCGACATGAGAACGAACCGCCGTTAAGACTTCTATATTTCCCGTTCGCGGATAACCATCCGATACGGGAACTCGCGGAGTTTTACAAGGATTTCTTCAACGCCCCACATTTGAAGCTAGCCGACGATATTGTCCGATCCAATTTGAGGACTCCCGAATCTATAAAAGAGATGGAATTGGCTAATGAGGACTTGTCGAAAGATTTGGAATTGTATGAGAACTCTGTTTTGGAATTTGACGAGTTGCTTGCTGATATGTGCAGATCGGCCGAGTGGAGCGGGAATTGAGGGAACAAGTAACGGTCACAAAATAGGTAGAGAAGGGATAGCTAGACACAAGCATTGCTCGGATTTACTACAGAAAATAATTCCGATCGGTAGTGGATTAATGTCAGTTTGCGCTTACACTAGCGACACATCTTGTCGGATCAGCGGATATTTACTGAACTAAAACACGTATCAATTGGATTGACATTATTTCCTCGGTCGCTCGAAACTGGCCCAATTTACCAGTTCGAAAACGACTAGTTATGTGGACAGTTGTACCCTATACCATATTTTGTGGCAAGCAGAAGGTTGAAGACTGATTTATCTGGATGATTTTATTATAGTTATTGGATATTTGGGATGGGATGATTTGGCAAATGAATTGTGTTTGATTTTATTCCAATGAAATAGGATGAAAAGTGCTTAGATACTTTATGAAGTTGTTCATAGTTTTTATAATAGCTGGACTATCGAGAATTTTGTTTTACATTTTACTTTTTACGTATAACTATACTGTATCCTTTGATGTCAGTGTAAGCAATAGAATGTTATTTATTAGATAATTTGCCAACTTAACGACAAAATAGTATTAAATATTGCCTTTAACATGTTACATTGTATGCAGGTATATTTAGGCTGACCTTGATTATCGAGTGCCTGATTAAATTAATTGTTCTGTAAATTTTCAACTATTTATCAGCTCTTTTGTCAATATTTCGTTTATTTTTGTTCGGTGTATGGTTCCAAAAATGTAGTGATATGTTGCAAAATGTATGTAGAATTTGTATATATTTATTTATGTAATATATATTTAGATTTCCTCGTTTTCCACTTATTTTTAATTTTACCTATTCAATTAGATTTTATAGGCGTGTGAGGCCCAAGTTCACCAAAAATATAAAGAAAGTTTAGGACACAATCAGCCGTTTAAAATTAACATGAACGCTTAAAATTTTATATAGATATATATAAGCGGCCGTTTTCATTCTAAAGGTCGGTTATATAAGTCGCTTATGCAATAGATCAGCTAGTTTTTTAATGGTGAGCTTTTTCTATACACCCACAGAAGACTATCGCCCGAGTAACCTAGTGAGACACAAACGCCAAATTAAATTGAAGTCAGTTTCACACACTACCTACAATCCTCGTGCCTTTTTCCAAAAAGAAGCGAGCAACTACCTCTTCAACGACTTCGTTGTTTATGGAATCTCGCTTATGGCGTAGTTTTAATTGCCTGACTATCTGAGTATCTAGTAGAGCGCTTCAGCACATACGGAACGTAAAGAAAGTCACCACTTTTATGTGGGTGATACTGGGATCAGATTTTACCTGTTCTTGCCCTTTTCATAATTTCATATCTGCGAATATATATATAACGCCTATTGACAGACATTTTTTTTTATTCAGCAATCGAAATAAATGTCTCTAAAGAAGAAAATTATCAAGATTTTATGTTATTTGTAAAATATTAATGGTAGCAATACGAAACACCAAAATTATATTCCAATTCAGTTTTTATTTGGCCAATACATTTTGCAGGCAAGCACACTTGTGTAAATAATAAAATTAAGTAGCACAACAACTGAAACAATATTTGTTTTTAAATATGATGTAATGTGTTCATTATACTTATTCAAAGTGGCATTAACAGTATCAATTTTTTTTTAGCTGCCTATTTTTTCCCACTGCTAGGCAAAGGCCCTTTTTTCTTCCACTGATCAATTTAAACGTCTTGAAAAATATTATTGCGCACCATATTATGTGCATCCACAGTACCGGCTTATAGGTCCAAAGGTGCGGTCGGAGACCTCCCTCTCGGACCGCACTTTTGGGGGGATCGCGGGGTGCCCTAATTATCATCATCACCGAGATCCCTTCTTGATCCTTCACTTCTCCACACTACAATACTGGTAACTGTATCAGTATGCTAGGCCAAATTGACCCCCTTGACCCCCCGACTGCGCCCGGTAATAGTAAGGGTCAGTTATTTCACTACAAGTGGTACAAGTCAGGGGCCCAGTCTCATTTAAGTGTGTCGTTATTATTTATTCATTTATTTATTGCACTGTTGTTACAGAAGACAATTAAGCTAACCTAAACACACCTATTAATTGAGCTAATATTATTATTGTAAATAACTGCTAAAGCCACTTGGAGCTCTGCCCATCCCCGTGGGAACTTGAGCATTATCCAATTTTACAGTTCCTTATTTTCCATAGTATCTTTGTAAATAGCCTATGGATGAATTAGAATTATGTTCAATATTAATTAAAGCTTAGTGTTTATTTTTTTATTTTATACTTGAGGTACAAAGTTCTGAATTACTAATTCTGCTTAATTATTAGAATTAGATAGCGTGAAAAAACTGATTTTTGTTTTAATGTTTAGTTTATAAAACATAGAATACTTTGCTCACTTTTTTGTAGATAGATAATTCTCTGAATAAAGATATTTACCAATTATGATCATGCTTTTTGTTTTGGGTTTTTGTTCTGCAAAAATCCATAAAGACCCCAACTAGCTAACTTTTTTACCAAATAAGAAAAAAGTAGCATATTATTTTAGCCTGTGGTTTTCTTCTTTCTTCTACCCGCGTGCGTTCAGAATAATATTACAAATTTAATTTTTTGATAATCTACTAAAACTAAAAGGCAAAAAACAACAATTTTGTTAATAAATCTAGTTATGTAATAATAACACTGTATAAGTTAGTCCATTCAAGATAATTTGCATATTTTTTAATTTTATAAACTTATTCGCAACTTATTGTTTCGGTGTTCGGAGCGCACCCCGTTTCGTTGAAGTGTCAAGCGACGACGCGACAACATCACAAATAAACAATTGTAAAAAACCAACAAATCTCAGTAAAATGTTATAAAACCTTCATCAAATATGCAGAAACCTTGACTTTAAGTGCTTATTAGTGCAGATTTAATTTCAAGTGATTTTATGAACATAACCTAAAAAAACGGACGAGAGTGAATTATGTTTTCGATTTGCCGGCAAACGCATCCCGCTACGGGGATCGAGCATGCCGTAAGCTGCTGCTTCTTCAACAATGATGACACGTGTCTCATCACCGCTGGGGCTAATATCATCAAGGTATTCAGGTTGTTACCTGAAGGCCATACCAAGGAGGTTAACGCCGGTAAGCAGTACTTTTTGATTCTATAAGAGCTTTTGAGGCGAAATTATGAGAATAAGATTAGCGCGGGACAGTTTCAAGTGGCTTCAACAGAGAGTAGTGTATATTAAGTATACC
Organism: Shargacucullia verbasci; assembly: GCA_947562105.1. Classification (NCBI taxonomy): domain Eukaryota; kingdom Metazoa; phylum Arthropoda; class Insecta; order Lepidoptera; family Noctuidae; genus Shargacucullia; species Shargacucullia verbasci. The sequence goes on along the minus strand of OX387303.1, from coordinate 9,716,860 downwards.
AGTGGGTAGATTAATGCTGTGGATCCATCCACAATTTATATCATCAGTAACATATGATGCCAGAGGAAGACGCCTCCATCCGAGAGTGCACGTCTCAAGGGTTTTTCGTATTATAAGTAAGAATGTTTATTAGATTTTGTTTGGTTCCTCTGAAGATAGAGTTGTACACCAAGCTGGGTAGTGATACAGTTGGAAGTCAAATGTGACCTGCTTTTTATCATAAATAATTTATTTGTCTGTTGACTGCAGTTGGTTTGGGTACCCACATGTTGCAAATCTTATTACAATTTTTTTTTTATGGTTGTGACTTATGTTTTATTTATTATTACATTTTTATACCTTAATTATACTCAAATGAGTATTAATGAGTATGAGTTAGCATTTCCTTTAATATTTCCCTTATTTAATTGTACTGTAATTTTTAAACTAAATGATCTGTCAATTTTTTTTTTAATTTGTGTATTTTTATTTTTATATAAACTTTAATTTACACTGGTGGTCTACAGAATGGAATCCATCTATACCATAATCTCAACATTAATTCGTAGATTGCTTGTATTTAATATGTGCAAGGAAGTGATATCATGAGCCACAAAATATGAGATCCTCTGTTGTACCCTAAGCAGTTATTCTAAGTTGGTGACTGCCTTATCTTACCAACTTATCTTACCAATTCCTGATATTTATTATTTTCTTTTATATGCTGAATGCTTGTGCCTATTTAGCAGATAAAAGCCATAACATGATAGCAAATTGCAATCAGCAAATTCTTTGTCAATCAACTTGCAAAAGACCCATCCATTTTTTCACTATAATGTCATTGTATTTTTCAGCCGGCCAGCCAATCCCTCCAAAGATGAAGCTAGAATGTCTAGCAACCTACACTCTATGGGGCAACATAATGTCTATGGCATCTGTCCGTTGTCCCAGTGCGGGGCGAGATCTATTGCTAGTATCGTTCCGGGAAGCTAAATTGTCTGTATTGCAGTATGATCCGCAAACAGATAACCTTATTACGTTAAGCATGCATTATTTTGAAGAGGATGATATGAAGGTAATTTTATTTTACCATTGGTATTAATATTGTAATATTTTTAAGAAGTTGTTTCCTTATTGGTTTGGGAGGTAAAATAAAATTAATAAATTACTTTTTATAGTATTTCACAGTGTTGTGTAAACTGCCTGTACTCAAAATCATGACTGACGACACGGTTGGCGCAGTGGCTAAGCGATTAGCTTTCTGCGCTAGGTGTCAAAGTCAAAGTCAAAGTCAAAGTTTTTTATTTCAAGTAGGCCTTTTCAGGCACTTTTAAAAAGTCGAGACTCTAGGCGCACGGTTCCAAAGGGGGTAGGTCCTATGGAGAAGAGACCGGCAAGAAACTCCATGGATACTATTTTCAAAAACAAAAAGTTAATTTACAATTAAAATCTTAAATTAACATGCATTATATAAGAAAAAATACAAACTTAATAGAATGCTACTTACACAATGAGGCAATACAACATGAGTTAAACAATTATTTCGAATATAAACTAAAAACGGGATAAACAGATCAAAGCGAATAAAACAGAAATAAAAAAATACAAAAAAGAATACAAAATATTGAAACATCAAGAATGTCCAGATATGTAAAGTGAATCTAATAATAGTGTCGCGGGTTCGATCCCCACACGGAACAAATATTTGTATGATCTACAGATAGTTGTTTCAGGTGTGGTTGCTGTGTGCTGTGTGTTTCTTTACCAACACGATGATACAAAGGAGGCGATCTTATAGGTGACCAAGGACTGCAAAATATCAAGAAATAATGGTAGTGCTTTCCATATTGTCTTAAATATTTCACAATTATTTTAAACAGAACGGCTGGACAACCCATCCCCACATACCCTGGATCCGAGTGGACCCAGAGTCCCGCTGTGCAGTCATGTTGCTATACGGGAAAAAGTTAGCTGTGTTACCGTTCAGGAAGGACATAACGTCTGAAGATGGAGATCCTTTGGAGGCTAAGCCGCTTGATAGTAAGAAATCTGTAAGTATAGTAATTTTTTTTTCTGTCTTCTATTTACTACTCTATAATAACATAAGAACTGAGGCTCTAGTGTAAGATTTTTTCGACAAATTCGATTTACTACATCGAACGCGTTCGGCGCTCCGATTGGCGGAGAGCACGAAACGGACCAATCGGAGCGCCGAACGCGTTCGATGTAGTAAATCGAATTTGTCAAAAGAAACTTACACTAGGGCCTCTGTCCAAATACTGTAAGATAAAGCACTCACTTAGCCCACCAAATAATTTTAGAACAGAATAGACATTTTATTTGGTTTTTCCCAAATTGATGATAAATAACACATTGTAGGTTTATACAGTATGAACAATAGTAATCATATATAAAAAAAAAGTATTTATTGACACGAGCTTTACATGCATGATTTGAAAACAAAGAGCTGAAGGATGGTTAGTATTTTATATTCGCAGTAAAGGCTTACGGTGGGGTACCTATAAGGTTTTCTGGTTATAACTTTGAGGCTGTTGACGGCACGGTTGGCGCATTGGTTGAGAGATCGACTGTTGAGCTACGTGTTGTAGTTTCGATCCTCCCACGGAACAAATACTTGTATGATCTACAGATAGTTGTTTCGGGCCTGGGTGTATGTCCATGTGAATATATGTGTTTGTAAACGCACCCACGATACAGGAATTATTCCTATTGCGAAGAAACGTTTCGATTCCTAGACTGAAAGTCTTCTACATACTTGATTACACCATGTTTTTTATCTTTCTTTGTTTCAGCAACCCACACAACCGATCAACCGCGCGCCTACCCTCGCCTCCTACGTCATAGTGTTAAAGGATTTAGATGAGAAGATAGACAATATTCTAGATATACAGTTCCTACATGGTTACTATGAACCAACACTCTTGATACTTTATGAGCCTGTCAGAACATTTGCCGGGTGAGTTACATTTAATACTAACTTTTTCTCGCGACTTAGTACGCGTGGAATTTAGAATCGGTTATGTTCGTGCGATAAATGAAGCCTATATTTTAAGTTAGACCTCTATCAATACATCGGTGAAAACTGCATTCAATTCCATGCAGTAGTTTTTGCGTGATGCGTGTACAAACATACAGACAGACAAAAATTCTAAAAATTGTTGTTTTGGCTTCTGTTGCTCTAATAAAGACCCCCCATATTAGTTTTTCTCCAATATCTATAATGTACAGACATCGGCCTGTTATAATTTTATTATTTGTATAGATAACATAGCATCACGCCTGTATGAAGGATTAGGCAGAAATGTATTTGCACAAACACATTTCACAAGGGAACGAGACCAAAATTAATAATTATAACGCCTGTATTGCCCAAAGAGTATGGCAGAGGTGTATTATTAAACACCCACGTTTCGCTGATTATTGAGTCGTCATGTAATGGCCATATTTAAAAATCTCCACCCCGGGCTGCTATTAAAAATTTGCATTCAGAAAATAACCCTTTGACTGATCCGGATTTGAAAGGATTTCAATGTTAAATGAAGAGATTCACGGTTAATCAACTATGATAAAAAAAATGAAACTTGACTTTGCAGAAGCTCATCGGGAAAACTTAATATTTCTATTTATCTATTTCTATTTGACAACACGGGTCATGCACTGGTTAAGCGATTAGCTTTCTGCGCTTCGTGTCGCGGTTTCGATTCCCTCACGGAACAAGTATTTGTATGGTCCGCAGATAGTATCGGGTCTGGCTGTGTGTGCTTGTGACATGTATGTTTGTAAACTGTACCCACGATACAGGAGAGAACTGAGTGTGCCCAGCTGCCCATGCTGCCCAGCATTCTAAAAAAAAATCACTTACATGTCTTCCATTTCAGTCGGACAGCCGTCCGTAACGACACATGCGCGATGTGTGGCGTGAGTTTAAACATGAGTGCTCGCGTGCACCCCGTCATCTGGGCTACTGCACACCTGCCCTTTGACTGCCTCAGAGCTGTGCCCGTGCAGAAACCACTTGGTAAGTTGTTGTACTCAGATATTCGCAGCTCTTTGCTGGATAGACGTTACTGAGAAATGAATGAGTAGATTTGTTACTTCAGCGGGTCTAGACATTAAGTCAAAAATGTATGAAAAAATAGTGCGCGCGCATTTCAGTGAACGCCTTTTTAAAACGCTCGCAAATTGTTTTTTTTTTTTACATTTTTGTCTCACGAGGTCGAGTAAAACGTCAGCGTGCGAATAAGTGTCAGCGACATAAGAAGATGAACTTTTCGTAAATTTGAAATTGTTTTATAAAAAGAAGATTATTATCGTTCTTAATTAATCATTATAATAGTCTATCAAGAAATTATGTATCGTCGTTGAAGTTCTAACACCACGTATGTCAAAACTAGCAACTTTTCGGAAGAGTGAAAAAACTGCATAATTTCACATAGACACCATTACAATCAGTGGCGTGCACAGTGTTTTTAGACAGGGTAGGCAGGAAATTTTAACAGCTTACTTACCAATAATACCTACTGCATGTTGGTATTGATTCGTCGTTTTGTCGATTAAATAATGATGTATGTGATTTGCCACCTCAAATATCTTATAATAAATATTTATCTGAGTTATGTAGGTTATACAGTGTCTTTTTGTCTTTATGCACTGCACGCCACTGATTACAATACCATTTTATATTCATTTCATTTTACGAGTTTCTCTTGGACGATGCTTGTTTCTGATTGGCTGAAACAACGCGTCTTTCGATTCTCTAGCAAATGCCGTCAAAATGTCAAAACTGCCAAAAAATGACTGGTGGTGTTAGAACTTCAACAACGATATATTATACAAAGGAAAGAGCCTCCACGAATGACGAAACCTAAGATCGTCCACTATGCCATGGGAAATCTTCTCTCGACTCGACAGAAGATTAAGAATGGTGTACAACACGTTTGGAGAAGCTGTAGCGACTACCACTTGCAACATGGCAAAAAGTAAAGCGCCATCTATTGGATTTAAGCGACAACAACAAACCCTGAAACGCACTATGAGAGTTTACAACGATTCTAACATTTATACGAATGTCCGACATCAACCGTCGGGCTTTGTCCCGCCAGACACCAGCTCGCGATCGGAGGATCCTCCCTTTTTAATGGAGTAACACCATATCTCGTTCCTTCACAAATCCATTTACTCTATATTGGTAACCACACAACTTGATTCTTAGTGTATCTATTAGAGATGTGCCGAATCGTTAAAAATGTGTATTCGCGGATACGGATACGAATACGGATCATTAGTGTACGGATATGGATCTGAAGAAAGTACCAGTGCCAACATGACAGATTTGAGCGGACCTGTCCTTACAGACGGGACGCACGCATCAGTAATCGTGTATGTCAACCCTACTTTAGAGAGCTCAACGATCCGACGACACCAACAGATCTGCAGGACATTCGAGAAGGCCCCATAAAATACTCAAACTGTCAGACAATAAGAATTCCTTTTCTATCACAATATAGTGTGACACAGGGCAGCATAGATTACGTTTGTGTACTTAGTTTAAAAAATGGATGTGCCAAACATGTGATTTTAATAGTATTTCATTGTTACCTATATTTAGAATTTCATATACGTAATGAAACTTAATAATGTAAAAGATCCGTTCAAGACCCGCACAAAAAATAACGGATACAGATTTTTTCTCACTTCAATAGTATCTATATGATCCATGGGCGCCGGTAGGATTATTTTTGGGGGGGTGCACTAAAGGTGGGTTTAGACCAAACGAATATAAAACTAGCAATATAATAAAAGCACAGTACCCCTAGTGTAAGTTTCTTTGACAAATTCGATTTACTACATCGAACGCGTTCAGCGCTCCGATTGGTGGAGAGCACGAAACGGACCAATCGGAGCGCCGAACGCGTTCGATGTCGTAATCGAGTTTTTCGAAAGAAACTTACACTAGGGCCTCATAGCTTCGTTGTTTATTGCTTTTATGGTGTAAACGATAAAATTAGTTTTCATTTCCTCAGAGATAAATTCTAGTATTTTTTAATATGTACTTTCTTCCAAGCCAGGGGGTGCAAGTGCACCTACTTGCACCACCCTCCTGGCGCCCATTTATGATCTTTGTATTGTTCTTCACAGGAGGATGTTTGATAATGGCTGTGAACTCCTTGATATACTTGAATCAGTCGGTGCCGCCTTACGGCGTATCATTGAACAGTATAGCGACGCACACAACGAATTTTCCACTTAGTAAGTACTTTTTTTTAGAGGACTATGATATGACTGTATGAATGAAATGTCTTTAATTTTGACGGCACGGTTGGCGCAATGGTTGAGAGATCGACTGCTGCGCTACGTGTTGCGGGTTCGATTCCTGCACGGAACAAATATTTGCATGAGCTACAGATAGTTGTTTCGGGTTGGGTCTTTGTGTATGTGAATAAATGTGCTTATAAACGCACCCATAGTACAGGAATTAAAATTACTATGGTTTAAAGTTTAAAAAAATTATACCACAAAGGTAGCAAACTTTTATACGGCCTGCCTGCTGGTTGCCTTAACCTATGGACGCTTGCAATACCAAGGGCATAAAAAATCGTGTTTAATTAACTAGCTTCTGCTCGCGGCTTCGCCCGCGTGGATTACGAAGCTGTACATCTTTTTTGCGTGGATCCCTAATCGTTTTTCTTTCCCACATTCCCAGGAATCCAAGAAGGCGTGTGCATAACACTAGACGGGTCGTGTGTAGCGCCGCTGGGAGAGGGTCGGCTCGCGCTGTCCCTGCGGGGCGGGCAGCTGTACGTGCTGACGCTGCTGGCCGACTCGGTGCGCACTGTACGAAGCTTCCACCTCGACAGAGCAGCTGCCTCCGTGCTCACTACGTGTGTGAGTATCATAACACTAGACGGGTGTGTAGCGCCGCTGGGAGAGAGTCGGCTCGCGCTGTGTCTGCATTGGTTGGCTCCCAGTTTAACCAGATATGGCTAATAATCAGTATTTTACACGGAACGACTGCCATCTGACCTCCGCCATACAATTACTTGGAGAAACTGATACTCTAAGGTCAAACTGGTTGTCAGACTTTTTGGGCTGCTGAGACCCGTAACGATTTTCAAAAGCTTATTAATAACTGCTTATATTAGCCATGTATTCCATCCATTTTGTCCACAGATGTGCGTAATCGAAGAGGACTTCCTCTTCCTGGGCTCTCGTTTGGGCAACTCTCTCCTCCTGAGGGTCACGGAGCGGGAGAATAGGATGCTGTTCTCAGTGGACAAGCCGCTGGAAGCTACAGTGGACCTCACTGTTTCGGAGACCGGTAAGGATTTCAGATTCAAAACATTTCATTGTTTCTTAAGTTCCTTTCGTCTTGAGATTCATTGCCTGAATCGTCATCAATGTACAGTTTTAGTAATGACTATACATTGATATAATAGATGAGCTGGTCGTGTTGCTATTGACTTAAAGAGTAGTTCCATTAACACGATAGAGATGGTAGATATAAAAAAAAATTGCAGCCCCCTGTAATTCAGCTTTGTTTCAAGTTCAACAATATAGGCGTAAAAAAACTTTGAATAACAAATTTGGGGATAATGGCACCATATTTTGTAAAAAAAAAAATGCGAAATTTAAAAGGAGGCTTGTATCCAGACCTCATTGACCTTGTGGTCGCAAGAGCGTGAGGTCCTGAGTTCGATTCGGGTCGGGCAAAGTTTTATTGGGTTTTTCTGTATGGGAATTCGCAGTAGAAGCTCGGGGTCTGGAACTGTGCTCGGTAGATGGCAGTAGGGCTCAATAATGGCTTTGAAATGTGGGTGTACAATAGTACACATGTGCTTTAATTTTGTACATTTTGATGTGATGATATTTTTTATCTAACAGAACTCAACAAGGAACAACAACAGCAGAAAGATTTAGACCCAGCTGCCAAGAAACGTCGTCTGGACACGATAAGTGACTGTGTGGCGACCAATGTTATAGAAATAAGCGACAAGGACGAACTCGAGGTGTACGGCTCCGACATCAGGACGTCCACACAACTCACCAGCTATGTGTTTGAGGTTGGTTTTGGCTATTTCTTTACCATTTAAACTGAGACAAAAATCGCTAATTAAACTATGTATTTTAGACTGAACTATTATAAAATGTAGGTATGGTAGGTGCGTCTACAAGTTCACAAACACAAATATTCACATACAGCCAGACCCGAAAAAACTATCTACAAATATTTGTTTCGTGTTTGAATCGAACCCGCGACACGCAGTCGACAACCACTGCGCCAACTGTGTCGCCAATCACTTACTTTAGATTATACATATGAACTTCAAACCCATATTTCATCTGTCTGGGGACTAAATTTAGGAAATCTTATAATAATATATAAACATATATATAAATGTATTAACGGGAAAAAATCTGACCACCGGTCTACTAGAGCTAGAACTAGAACATCATTGTCTCCCAGTAATTGGGTGGTGGAGTTCAGATAGCAGCCGGTTAGACTGCAAGCCGACCCCAATGTAGTTATATTTTTTTTCTAATATTCCTCACAACTATGGACCACACCAATTTTTTATCCTCCAGGTCTGTGATTCTCTCCTCAACATCTGTCCGATCGGCGACGTCTCCATGGGCGAGCCTCAGCTGCTGTCCGAGGAGTTCAGCCGACAACAGGACAATCCGATCATAGAGCTGGTCGCCTGCAGCGGGAGAGGGAAGAATGGCGCGCTCACTGTGCTGCAGAGAACTGTGAGACCTCAGCTTATAACGGCATTCAATTTGCCTGGTAAGTAGCGTAGAACTGAAACTCTGATTTTAGGAGTTTTGGGAGAGGGTAGTTAGGTATTATGATAAAAAAAAGGTAGCGGACTCGACAGGCGTTGTTTTGCCCGAACGTAGAACTCTATTGCAGCGCCACCTACCGGGTCCAATTGTGAATCCATCCATCCATCCATCCATCCAACCATCCACTTATATATACGCAAAAAACATCATCAAAATCGGTTCAGCTGTTTAGGAGTTCAGTGATATACACACGTACAGAAGAATTATTATGTATGGAGTTTCTAGCCGGTATCTTCTCTATAGGACCGACCCACTCATGGAACCGACCACCGAGCCACGATGTTTTTATTCTGTTGAAATTACAAACTTTGATTTTTACCTAAAAATACTTACGTACGTTGAGAATTATTAGTTGAGTATTTAAAATGAGGTGTGTTTCTGACCCACAGGTTGTATCGACATGTGGTCTGTGTTCGGTGAGAGCTCGGAGGGTGCGCGCGAGGCTGAAGGGAACCACGCCTACCTCATCCTCACACAAGAAGATGGCAGCATGATACTACAGACTGGTGAGTTTAACTCACTAGTGCAAATAATAAACGGAGTTTGAACATTTTATGTGAAGCTTGACCTACCGTCAGTCTTATATTCTCCGAATGGCTAGGCAGAGGTGTACTATTGTACACCCACATTTCTCCAATAAGGTAAGTACTATGTAGTTTCTCACCATGTCAAATTCCGGAAATTTTGTAACAGAAAGCCCAATAACACTTTGTCTAAACCGGAGATCGAACCGAGGACCTCACGAACAGCAGCCGTGCTTGCCACCACTAGGTCAATGACCCAGTTATCATTATTATTAATTTATTTTGGTTCCAGGCCAGGAAATCAACGAGGTAGACAATTCGGGCTTCATGACAGGTTCCCCTACGATCTTCGCCGGTAACCTGGGCAACAACAAGTTCATGGTGCAAGTTACTACGACTGGTATACGGCTGATTAAGAGTAAGTAGATTTTGTATTATACACAAATATCGCCCTCTGTGCAGAGCATGCATGGAGGAGCAAGAAACGGCAGCCCACGTGCTACTGAACTGCCCTGAGGTCGCCACATACAGGGCCAAGTACTTCGGAAACCCAGGTACCCTCCGGGAAATAGCCAGCAACGTCAAGTGACTGCTGGCATTTCTCGAAGAACTGGGGTGGATCGAATAAGCTGACATTATTCCCATCCCGACGCAAAAAATGCGAAATGCAAAAAAGCGTGTATTTGCGGAAAACAGCCCGTTATACCTATACCTATACCTATACCTATACCTATACCTATGTATATAAAATAAAATATCAGATATTTTTCTCGGTAATATGTAAATAAAAAATTATTAGCAAAGGTAATAAAAAGAGCGATGATAGCCTAGCGGTTGAACGCTTACCTTCCATGCAGGAGGGTCTGAGTTCGAACCCAGCCCGCACCTCTGACTTTTCGGAATCATGTGCGGATCAGAATTTGATTATCACTTGCGTTTACGGTGAAGGAAAACATCGTGAGGAAACCTGCACACCTGAGGGCTACATAAAGTTCTTGATGGTGTGTGTAGTCCGCCAACCCGCACCGGGCCAGCGTGGTGGACTAAGGCCTAACCCTTCTCGTTCTGAGAAGAGACCCTTGCCCAGCAGTGGGACAGTAATGGGTTGAATTTATTTATTTAATACAAATATAATCAGCTATATAGCAATAAGTAATAAAAATATAGTTACATAAATTTGGGTCGAGTGGTATTGAGGTTTGTTATAGGACAACTGATATCTAGATCTATAGGACCAACATCGCGATTACGATGTTGGTCCTATAGAGAAAGTTGTTCAGTTTGATGGTCTGATCCGCACCCTTAAATATGAACACGCATTTCTGATACACATTGTAAAGAGTCTTCGGGAGCGACAAATAGATCTAGTTAGGTTAGGTTCGAAATAAAATAAAAAACGATTTTGTCCCAAGCGGGCGCTTTGTCGGTCAGATATCAGTAAAATAAAGTGTCAGTTTATTTTCTAGTCTTTTAATATTGTTTTTGTTTGTGAACAGATGGCGTGCAGCTTCAATCCATCCAACTAGAGTGGACGGCACAGTACGCGGCCACAGCAGACCCGTACCTGTGTGTGATGTCGATGTGCGGGCGAGTGCTGGTACTGGCTCTCAGAGAGTTCAGAGGGAAAGATGGCGCGGTGAGTATTTAATTATACATACATACAACTAATTTATTTTTTGAGATTCGTTGGTTGATGCCTTGTTTAAAAAAATGTCTTACGCACCAGGCGCGTTGTTGGCATCTGGAGAAAAATTTAGAGTAACGCGCCTTCCGGTGTCGGCGGCATTTCAAGTTGTAAACGACCTCAGTTTCGCCAAAATCCTTAAATGAATTTTGTTTTTTTTTTATTCTCTTCCACAAATTATAACAGTTTAAGATATTTTCACAACGTATAATAAGACAAAACAATTTGTGGGAGACTGGAGCCTAAACTAAACCTAGGCCTGTATTTTAGGATACCAGGTCTCTTCACTCTCTTACGGAAAATATAAAAGTAGTATTATAGTGTAGATCATTAGTTTCCAAAGTTGTCCAGGTGGACCCCCAGGGGTCCACGGGAGATTCGACGGGGGTCTAAGTTGGCGTGACAAAAATATGGGGGTTCACAATTTAATTTTCAATATGGTAGAAATATAGCTGCAGGGGGTCCATCGGAACCAGCTAAATATTGAAATAGTTTATGAGAAAGAAGTCTGGGAACCTCTAGTGTAGATAAACAAAATATTATAATTAACAATTGGTATTATAAGAAGTTAATATATGTTATTTTCTATTTTACACAGTAAAAAAAGAAAAGAAGGTGGTATTGATGTGAGAGTTGTGTATTTGTGTATGAATGAAAGCACTCCCTTTAGTCTTTAGCATTTGAGTCAGCTATAGTACCCCGAGGCCTGTGAGTGTTCATGTACTGTATCCCCGCAGACGTCAGGTCGGCTGGCCCCCACACGCCAGGCGGTGCCGCACCGGCCCGCACTGCTGCGTGCCACGGTGTACCGCGACCTCAGCGGACTGTTCACACCGCCCGACGCTGACAATACGCAGGTCAGACACGTGCAATTTTGTTGTGCTCTTCAAATTTAAGAACTAATTTTATCCTAATACTAAATTACTAACACTTTTCAATAAATAAATGAAATATTAAGGCGATAGAAATGCTATCTACTATAATTTGTTCTCAGTGACACAAAAAATTCACTGAATATATCTTGTGCAATGCAATAGAAATTAAACTTAATTCTTTGCAAATACGTCACATTTTACATACTCATAATTTTTCTTGCGACAAAATACGCCTTTACCATTTAAAATTTCTCCGACTTGATTTCTTCTTACCAAACATTTTAACATCCAGGTAAAAGGCGAATTCATCGGTAAAATGAAAGGCAAGAACGTGAAAGCAGAAGGGTTCAAACCGGGCGCAATTTATGAGCTGAACGACGAAGATGAACTACTGTATGGAGGAGACCAGACACCCGCGTCTATGGCGAGCGTAAGTACCTGAACTTTTAGGTACTTAACAACAAGGATTTTATTCTGCTTTTAATGGTTTCAGGCAACTGATTATGTTTTAATTTGCGTAACAAGGGGGAAATTTCACCCCTAAGGGGCTAAATAAAATATTCTCATTTAATGAATAGCCTACAAAGAGTGCACATATCGAGATTTTAATTCAATTACAGAAATATTCTATGCCATTTCGGGGTTTACTGCCCGTGGTTCTTACGAAACCTGGACCACAGCGTGGTGATGTGATCCGATGCTAAGCAAAAGTCTCTGTCCACAGATAATGTTGGCCGAACAATCGAAGAACCCCGGCGTACCCCGGCGCATCTCTCGCTGGTGGAAGAAATACCTGATGGAAGTGAAGCCCACGTACTGGTTGTTCGTGCTGCGGCTCAACGGGAATCTGGAGATCTACTCGTTGCCCGAGATGAGACTCAGCTTCCTCGTTAGGGACGCATGTGCTGGGAATAGGGTACGAATGTAACTTGTAATTTGACAATCAAATCATACCGATTAGAAAGAAGGCTGATCACGCCAAGTGAGGGTCGGCCTGGGGATCACGCCACGAGACCCTGAGTAGTGTGGGTGAGGGAGAGTAGAGTGGGTGTCGAGCTCGGTGTCTCGTAGAGTGGGTGTCGAGCTCGGTGTCTCGTAGAGTGGGTGTCGACCTCGGTGTCTCGTAGAGTGGGTGTCGAGCTCGGTGTCTCGTAGAGTGGGTGTCGACATCGGTGTCTCGTAGAGTGGGTTTCGACCTCGGTGTCTCGTAGAGTGGGTGTCGACCTCGGTGTCTCGTAGAGTGGGTGTCGACCTCGGTGTCTCGTAGAGTGGGTGTCGACATCGGTGTCTCGTAGAGTGGGTGTCGACATCGGTGTCTCGTAGAGTGGGTGTCGACATCGGTGTCTCGTAGAGTGGGTGTCGACATCGGTGTCTCGTAGAGTGGGGATCGGCCTCGGGGGTCTGTCTCGGGGTGTCGTAGAGTGGGTGTCGACCTCGGTGTCTCGTAGAGTGGGGGTCGGTGTCTCGTAGAGTGGGTGTCGACCTCGGTGTCTCGTAGAGTGGGTGTCGACCTCGGTGTCTCGTAGAGTGGGTGTCGACCTCGGTGTCTCGTAGAGTGGGGATCGGCCTCGGGGGTCTGTCTCGGGGTGTCGTAGAGTGGGTGTCGACCTCGGTGTCTCGTAGAGTGGGTGTCGACATCGGTGTCTCGTAGAGTGGGTGTCGACATCGGTGTCTCGTAGAGTGGGTGTCGACATCGGTGTCTCGTAGAGTGGGTGTCGACATCGGTGTCTCGTAGAGTGGGTGTCGACATCGGTGTCTCGTAGAGTGGGTTTCGACCTCGGTGTCTCGTAGAGTGGGTGTCGACCTCGGTGTCTCGTAGAGTGGGTGTCGACCTCGGTGTCTCGTAGAGTGGGTGTCGACATCGGTGTCTCGTAGAGTGGGTGTCGACCTCGGTGTCTCGTAGAGTGGGTGTCGACATCGGTGTCTCGTAGAGTGGGTGTCGACCTCGGTGTCTCGTAGAGTGGGTGTCGACCTCGGTGTCTCGTAGAGTGGGGATCGGCCTCGGGGGTCTGTCTCGGGGTGTCGTAGAGTGGGTGTCGACCTCGGTGTCTCGTAGAGTGGGTGTCGACCTCGGTGTCTCGTAGAGTGGGGGTCGGTGTCGGTGTCTCGTAGAGTGGGTGTCGACCTCGGTGTCTCGTAGAGTGGGGTTCGGCCTCGGGGGTCTGTCTCGGGGTGTCGTAGAGTGGGTGTCGACCTCGGTGTCTCGTAGAGTGGGTGTCGACATCGGTGTCTCGTAGAGTGGGTGTCGACATCGGTGTCTCGTAGAGTGGGTTTCGACCTCGGTGTCTCGTAGAGTGGGTGTCGACCTCGGTGTCTCGTAGAGTGGGTGTCGACCTCGGTGTCTCGTAGAGTGGGTATCGACCTCGGTGTCTCGTAGAGTGGGTGTCGACATCGGTGTCTCGTAGAGTGGGTGTCGACATCGGTGTCTCGTAGAGTGGGTGTCGACATCGGTGTCTCGTAGAGTGGGTGTCGACCTCGGTGTCTCGTAGAGTGGGTGTCGACCTCGGTGTCTCGTAGAGTGGGGATCGGCCTCGGGGGTCTGTCTCGGGGTGTCGTAGAGTGGGTGTCGACCTCGGTGTCTCGTAGAGTGGGGTTCGGCCTCGGGGGTCTGTCTCGGGGTGTCGTAGAGTGGGTGTCGACCTCGGTGTCTCGTAGAGTGGGTGTCGACCTCGGTGTCTCGTAGAGTGGGTGTCGACATCGGTGTCTCGTAGAGTGGGTGTCGACCTCGGTGTCTCGTAGAGTGGGTGTCGACATCGGTGTCTCGTAGAGTGGGTATCGACCTCGGTGTCTCGTAGAGTGGGTGTCGACCTCGGTGTCTCGTAGAGTGGGTGTCGACATCGGTGTCTCGTAGAGTGGGTGTCGACCTCGGTGTCTCGTAGAGTGGGTGTCGACCTCGGTGTCTCGTAGAGTGGGGATCGGCCTCGGGGTCTGTCTCGGGGTGTCGTAGAGTGGGTGTCGACCTCGGTGTCTCGTAGAGTGGGTGTCGACCTCGGTGTCTCGTAGAGTGGGGGTCGGTGTCGGTGTCTCGTAGAGTGGGTGTCGACATCGGTGTCTCGTAGAGTGGGGATCGGCCTCGGGGGTCTGTCTCGGGGTGTCGTAGAGTGGGTGTCGACCTCGGTGTCTCGTAGAGTGGGGGTCGGTGTCTCGTAGAGTGGGTGTCGACCTCGGTGTCTCGTAGAGTGGGTGTCGACCTCGGTGTCTCGTAGAGTGGGTGTCGACCTCGGTGTCTCGTAGAGTGGGGATCGGCCTCGGGGGTCTGTCTCGGGGTGTCGTAGAGTGGGTGTCGACCTCGGTGTCTCGTAGAGTGGGTGTCGACATCGGTGTCTCGTAGAGTGGGTGTCGACATCGGTGTCTCGTAGAGTGGGTGTCGACTTCGGTGTCTCGTAGAGTGGGTGTCGTAGAGTGGGTGTCGACCTCGGTGTCTCGTAGAGTGGGGGTCGGTGTCGGTGTCTCGTAGAGTGGGTGTCGACCTCGGTGTCTCGTAGAGTGGGTGTCGACATTGGTGTCTCGTAGAGTGGGTGTCGACCTCGGTGTCTCGTAGAGTGGGTGTCGACATCGGTGTCTCGTAGAGTGGGTGTCGACCTCGGTGTCTCGTAGAGTGGGTGTCGACATCGGTGTCTCGTAGAGTGGGTTTCGACCTCGGTGTCTCGTAGAGTGGGTGTCGACCTCGGTGTCTCGTAGAGTGGGTGTCGACATCGGTGTCTCGTAGAGTGGGTGTCGACCTCGGTGTCTCGTAGAGTGGGTGTCGACATCGGTGTCTCGTAGAGTGGGTGTCGACCTCGGTGTCTCGTAGAGTGGGTGTCGACCTCGGTGTCTCGTAGAGTGGGGATCGGCCTCGGGGGTCTGTCTTGGGGTGTCGTAGAGTGGGTGTCGTAGAGTGGGTGTCGACCTCGGTGTCTCGTAGAGTGGGTGTCGACCTCGGTGTCTCGTAGAGTGGGGGTCGGTGTCGGTGTCTCGTAGAGTGGGTGTCGACATCGGTGTCTCGTAGAGTGGGTGTCGACCTCGGTGTCTCGTAGAGTGGGTGTCGACATCGGTGTCTCGTAGAGTGGGGATCGGCCTCGGGGGTCTGTCTCGGGGTGTCGTAGAGTGGGTGTCGACATCGGTGTCTCGTAGAGTGGGTGTCGACCTCGGTGTCTCGTAGAGTGGGTGTCGACCTCGGTGTCTCGTAGAGTGGGGATCGGCCTCGGGGGTCTGTCTTGGGGTGTCGTAGAGTGGGTGTCGTAGAGTGGGTGTCGACCTCGGTGTCTCGTAGAGTGGGTGTCGACCTCGGTGTCTCGTAGAGTGGGGGTCGGTGTCGGTGTCTCGTAGAGTGGGTGTCGACCTCGGTGTCTCGTAGAGTGGGGTTCGGCCTCGGGGGTCTGTCTCGGGGTGTCGTAGAGTGGGTGTCGACCTCGGTGTCTCGTAGAGTGGGTGTCGACCTCGGTGTCTCGTAGAGTGGGTGTCGACATCGGTGTCTCGTAGAGTGGGGGTCGGTGTCGGTGTCTCGTAGAGTGGGTGTCGACATCGGTGTCTCGTAGAGTGGGGATCGGCCTCGGGGGTCTGTCTCGGGGTGTCGTAGAGTGGGTGTCGACCTCGGTGTCTCGTAGAGTGGGGGTCGGTGTCGGTGTCTCGTAGAGTGGGTGTCGACCTCGGTGTCTCGTAGAGTGGGTGTCGACCTCGGTGTCTCGTAGAGTGGGTGTCGACCTCGGTGTCTCGTAGAGTGGGGATCGGCCTCGGGGGTCTGTCTCGGGGTGTCGTAGAGTGGGTGTCGACCTCGGTGTCTCGTAGAGTGGGTGTCGACATCGGTGTCTCGTAGAGTGGGTGTCGACATCGGTGTCTCGTAGAGTGGGTGTCGACCTCGGTGTCTCGTAGAGTGGGTGTCGACATCGGTGTCTCGTAGAGTGGGTGTCGACATCGGTGTCTCGTAGAGTGGGTGTCGACCTCGGGGGTCTGTCTCGGGGTGTCGTAGAGTGGGTGTCGACATCGGTGTCTCGTAGAGTGGGTGTCGACATCGGTGTCTCGTAGAGTGGGTGTCGACCTCGGTGTCTCGTAGAGTGGGTGTCGTTATCGGTGTCTCGTAGAGTGGGTGTAGACCTCGGTGTCTCGTAGAGTGGGTGTCGACATCGGTGTCTCGTAGAGTGGGTGTCGACATCGGTGTCTCGTAGAGTGGGTGTCGACCTCGGTGTCTCGTAGAGTGGGTGTCGACCTCGGTGTCTCGTAGAGTGGGTGTCGACCTCGGTGTCTCGTAGAGTGGGGATCGGCCTCGGGGGTCTGTCTCGGGGTGTCGTAGAGTGGGTGTCGACCTCGGTGTCTCGTAGAGTGGGGGTCGGTGTCGGTGTCTCGTAGAGTGGGTGTCGACCTCGGTGTCTCGTAGAGTGGGTGTCGACATCGGTGTCTCGTAGAGTGGGTGTCGACATCGGTGTCTCGTAGAGTGGGTGTCGACCTCGGTGTCTCGTAGAGTGGGTGTCGACATCGGTGTCTCGTAGAGTGGGTATCGACCTCGGTGTCTCGTAGAGTGGGTGTCGACATCGGTGTCTCGTAGAGTGGGTGTCGACATCGGTGTCTCGTAGAGTGGGTGTCGACATCGGTGTCTCGTAGAGTGGGTGTCGACATCGGTGTCTCGTAGAGTGGGTGTCGACCTCGGGGGTCTGTCTCGGGGTGTCGTAGAGTGGGTGTCGACATCGGTGTCTCGTAGAGTGGGTGTCGACCTCGGTGTCTCGTAGAGTGGGTGTCGACATCGGTGTCTCGTAGAGTGGGTGTCGACATCGGTGTCTCGTAGAGTGGGTGTCGACCTCGGGGGTCTGTCTCGGGGTGTCGTAGAGTGGGTGTCGACATCGGTGTCTCGTAGAGTGGGTGTCGACATCGGTGTCTCGTAGAGTGGGTGTCGACCTCGGTGTCTCGTAGAGTGGGTGTCGTTATCGGTGTCTCGTAGAGTGGGTGTCGACCTCGGGGGTCTGTCTCGGGGTGTCGTAGAGCGGGTGTCGACCTCGGTGTCTCGTAGAGTGGGGGTCGGTGTCGGTGTCTCGTAGAGTGGGTGTCGACCTCGGTGTCTCGTAGAGTGGGTATCGACCTCGGTGTCTCGTAGAGTGGGTGTCGACATCGGTGTCTCGTAGAGTGGGTGTCGACCTCGGTGTCTCGTAGAGTGGGTATCGACCTCGGTGTCTCGTAGAGTGGGTGTCGACCTCGGTGTCTCGTAGAGTGGGGATCGGCCTCGGGGGTCTGTCTCGAGGTGTCGTAGAGTGGGTGTCGACCTCGGTGTCTCGTAGAGTGGGTGTCGACATCGGTGTCTCGTAGAGTGGGTGTCGACATCGGTGTCTCGTAGAGTGGGTGTCGACCTCGGTGTCTCGTAGAGTGGGTGTCGACATCGGTGTCTCGTAGAGTGGGTGTCGACATCGGTGTCTCGTAGAGTGGGTGTCGACCTCGGTGTCTCGTAGAGTGGGTGTCGACATCGGTGTCTCGTAGAGTGGGGGTCGGTGTCGGTGTCTCGTAGAGTGGGTGTCGACCTCGGTGTCTCGTATAGTGGGGTTCGGCCTCGGGGGTCTGTCTCGGGGTGTCGTAGAGTGGGTGTCGACCTCGGTGTCTCGTAGAGTGGGTGTCGACCTCGGTGTCTCGTAGAGTGGGTGTCGACATCGGTGTCTCGTAGAGTGGGGATCGGCCTCGGGGGTCTGTCTCGGGGTGTCGTAGAGTGGGTGTCGACCTCGGTGTCTCGTAGAGTGGCGGTCGGTGTCGGTGTCTCGTAGAGTGGGTGTCGACCTCGGTGTCTCGTAGAGTGGGTGTCGACATCGGTGTCTCGTAGAGTGGGTGTCGACCTCGGTGTCTCGTAGAGTGGGTGTCGACATCGGTGTCTCGTAGAGTGGGTGTCGACCTCGGTGTCTCGTAGAGTGGGTGTCGACATCGGTGTCTCGTAGAGTGGGTGTCGACCTCGGTGTCTCGTAGAGTGGGTGTCGACCTCGGTGTCTCGTAGAGTGGGGATCGGCCTCGGGGGTCTGTCTCGGGGTGTCGTAGAGTGGGTGTCGACCTCGGTGTCTCGTAGAGTGGGTGTCGACCTCGGTGTCTCGTAGAGTGGGTGTCGACATCGGTGTCTCGTAGAGTGGGTGTCGACCTCGGTGTCTCGTAGAGTGGGTGTCGACATCGGTGTCTCGTAGAGTGGGTATCGACCTCGGTGTCTCGTAGAGTGGGTGTCGACATCGGTGTCTCGTAGAGTGGGTGTCGACATCGGTGTCTCGTAGAGTGGGTGTCGACATCGGTGTCTCGTAGAGTGGGTGTCGACCTCGGTGTCTCGTAGAGTGGGTGTCGTTATCGGTGTCTCGTAGAGTGGGTGTAGACCTCGGTGTCTCGTAGAGTGGGTGTCGACATCGGTGTCTCGTAGAGTGGGTGTCGACATCGGTGTCTCGTAGAGTGGGTGTCGACCTCGGTGTCTCGTAGAGTGGGTGTCGACCTCGGTGTCTCGTAGAGTGGGTGTCGACATCGGTGTCTCGTAGAGTGGGTGTCGACATCGGTGTCTCGTAGAGTGGGTGTCGACATCGGTGTCTCGTAGAGTGGGTGTCGACATCGGTGTCTCGTAGAGTGGGTGTCGACCTCGGGGGTCTGTCTCGGGGTGTCGTAGAGTGGGTGTCGACATCGGTGTCTCGTAGAGTGGGTGTCGACCTCGGTGTCTCGTAGAGTGGGTGTCGACATCGGTGTCTCGTAGAGTGGGTGTCGACATCGGTGTCTCGTAGAGTGGGTGTCGACCTCGGGGGTCTGTCTCGGGGTGTCGTAGAGTGGGTGTCGACATCGGTGTCTCGTAGAGTGGGTGTCGACATCGGTGTCTCGTAGAGTGGGTGTCGACCTCGGTGTCTCGTAGAGTGGGTGTCGTTATCGGTGTCTCGTAGAGTGGGTGTCGACCTCGGGGGTCTGTCTCGGGGTGTCGTAGAGCGGGTGTCGACCTCGGTGTCTCGTAGAGTGGGGGTCGGTGTCGGTGTCTCGTAGAGTGGGTGTCGACCTCGGTGTCTCGTAGAGTGGGTATCGACCTCGGTGTCTCGTAGAGTGGGTGTCGACATCGGTGTCTCGTAGAGTGGGTGTCGACCTCGGTGTCTCGTAGAGTGGGTATCGACCTCGGTGTCTCGTAGAGTGGGTGTCGACCTCGGTGTCTCGTAGAGTGGGGATCGGCCTCGGGGGTCTGTCTCGAGGTGTCGTAGAGTGGGTGTCGACCTCGGTGTCTCGTAGAGTGGGTGTCGACATCGGTGTCTCGTAGAGTGGGTGTCGACATCGGTGTCTCGTAGAGTGGGTGTCGACCTCGGTGTCTCGTAGAGTGGGTGTCGACATCGGTGTCTCGTAGAGTGGGTGTCGACATCGGTGTCTCGTAGAGTGGGTGTCGACATCGGTGTCTCGTAGAGTGGGTGTCGACATCGGTGTCTCGTAGAGTGGGTGTCGACCTCGGTGTCTCGTAGAGTGGGTGTCGTTATCGGTGTCTCGTAGAGTGGGTGTCGACCTCGGGGGTCTGTCTCGGGGTGTCGTAGAGCGGGTGTCGACCTCGGTGTCTCGTAGAGTGGGGGTCGGTGTCGGTGTCTCGTAGAGTGGGTGTCGACCTCGGTGTCTCGTAGAGTGGGTATCGACCTCGGTGTCTCGTAGAGTGGGTGTCGACATCGGTGTCTCGTAGAGTGGGTGTCGACCTCGGTGTCTCGTAGAGTGGGTATCGACCTCGGTGTCTCGTAGAGTGGGTGTCGACCTCGGTGTCTCGTAGAGTGGGGATCGGCCTCGGGGGTCTGTCTCGAGGTGTCGTAGAGTGGGTGTCGACCTCGGTGTCTCGTAGAGTGGGTGTCGACATCGGTGTCTCGTAGAGTGGGTGTCGACATCGGTGTCTCGTAGAGTGGGTGTCGACCTCGGTGTCTCGTAGAGTGGGTGTCGACATCGGTGTCTCGTAGAGTGGGTGTCGACATCGGTGTCTCGTAGAGTGGGTGTCGACCTCGGTGTCTCGTAGAGTGGGTGTCGACATCGGTGTCTCGTAGAGTGGGGGTCGGTGTCGGTGTCTCGTAGAGTGGGTGTCGACCTCGGTGTCTCGTATAGTGGGGTTCGGCCTCGGGGGTCTGTCTCGGGGTGTCGTAGAGTGGGTGTCGACCTCGGTGTCTCGTAGAGTGGGTGTCGACCTCGGTGTCTCGTAGAGTGGGGATCGGCCTCGGGGGTCTGTCTCGGGGTGTCGTAGAGTGGGTGTCGACCTCGGTGTCTCGTAGAGTGGCGGTCGGTGTCGGTGTCTCGTAGAGTGGGTGTCGACCTCGGTGTCTCGTAGAGTGGGTGTCGACATCGGTGTCTCGTAGAGTGGGTGTCGACCTCGGTGTCTCGTAGAGTGGGTGTCGACATCGGTGTCTCGTAGAGTGGGTGTCGACCTCGGTGTCTCGTAGAGTGGGTGTCGACATCGGTGTCTCGTAGAGTGGGTGTCGACCTCGGTGTCTCGTAGAGTGGGTGTCGACCTCGGTGTCTCGTAGAGTGGGGATCGGCCTCGGGGGTCTGTCTCGGGGTGTCGTAGAGTGGGTGTCGACCTCGGTGTCTCGTAGAGTGGGTGTCGACCTCGGTGTCTCGTAGAGTGGGTGTCGACATCGGTGTCTCGTAGAGTGGGTGTCGACCTCGGTGTCTCGTAGAGTGGGTGTCGACATCGGTGTCTCGTAGAGTGGGTATCGACCTCGGTGTCTCGTAGAGTGGGTGTCGACATCGGTGTCTCGTAGAGTGGGTGTCGACATCGGTGTCTCGTAGAGTGGGTGTCGACATCGGTGTCTCGTAGAGTGGGTGTCGACATCGGTGTCTCGT
The DNA here is from genome assembly GCA_947562105.1 of Shargacucullia verbasci. Lineage (NCBI taxonomy): Eukaryota > Metazoa > Arthropoda > Insecta > Lepidoptera > Noctuidae > Shargacucullia > Shargacucullia verbasci. The sequence goes on along the minus strand of OX387303.1, from coordinate 9,695,174 downwards.
AGAGTGGGTGTCGACATCGGTGTCTCGTAGAGTGGGTGTCGACATCGGTGTCTCGTAGAGTGGGTGTCGACCTCGGTGTCTCGTAGAGTGGGTGTCGACATCGGTGTCTCGTAGAGTGGGGGTCGGTGTCGGTGTCTCGTAGAGTGGGTGTCGACCTCGGTGTCTCGTATAGTGGGGTTCGGCCTCGGGGGTCTGTCTCGGGGTGTCGTAGAGTGGGTGTCGACCTCGGTGTCTCGTAGAGTGGGTGTCGACCTCGGTGTCTCGTAGAGTGGGTGTCGACATCGGTGTCTCGTAGAGTGGGGATCGGCCTCGGGGGTCTGTCTCGGGGTGTCGTAGAGTGGGTGTCGACCTCGGTGTCTCGTAGAGTGGCGGTCGGTGTCGGTGTCTCGTAGAGTGGGTGTCGACCTCGGTGTCTCGTAGAGTGGGTGTCGACATCGGTGTCTCGTAGAGTGGGTGTCGACCTCGGTGTCTCGTAGAGTGGGTGTCGACATCGGTGTCTCGTAGAGTGGGTGTCGACCTCGGTGTCTCGTAGAGTGGGTGTCGACATCGGTGTCTCGTAGAGTGGGTGTCGACCTCGGTGTCTCGTAGAGTGGGTGTCGACCTCGGTGTCTCGTAGAGTGGGGATCGGCCTCGGGGGTCTGTCTCGGGGTGTCGTAGAGTGGGTGTCGACCTCGGTGTCTCGTAGAGTGGGTGTCGACCTCGGTGTCTCGTAGAGTGGGTGTCGACATCGGTGTCTCGTAGAGTGGGTGTCGACCTCGGTGTCTCGTAGAGTGGGTGTCGACATCGGTGTCTCGTAGAGTGGGTATCGACCTCGGTGTCTCGTAGAGTGGGTGTCGACATCGGTGTCTCGTAGAGTGGGTGTCGACATCGGTGTCTCGTAGAGTGGGTGTCGACATCGGTGTCTCGTAGAGTGGGTGTCGACCTCGGGGGTCTGTCTCGGGGTGTCGTAGAGTGGGTGTCGACATCGGTGTCTCGTAGAGTGGGTGTCGACCTCGGTGTCTCGTAGAGTGGGTGTCGACATCGGTGTCTCGTAGAGTGGGTGTCGACATCGGTGTCTCGTAGAGTGGGTGTCGACCTCGGGGGTCTGTCTCGGGGTGTCGTAGAGTGGGTGTCGACATCGGTGTCTCGTAGAGTGGGTGTCGACATCGGTGTCTCGTAGAGTGGGTGTCGACCTCGGTGTCTCGTAGAGTGGGTGTCGTTATCGGTGTCTCGTAGAGTGGGTGTCGACCTCGGGGGTCTGTCTCGGGGTGTCGTAGAGCGGGTGTCGACCTCGGTGTCTCGTAGAGTGGGGGTCGGTGTCGGTGTCTCGTAGAGTGGGTGTCGACCTCGGTGTCTCGTAGAGTGGGTATCGACCTCGGTGTCTCGTAGAGTGGGTGTCGACATCGGTGTCTCGTAGAGTGGGTGTCGACCTCGGTGTCTCGTAGAGTGGGTATCGACCTCGGTGTCTCGTAGAGTGGGTGTCGACCTCGGTGTCTCGTAGAGTGGGGATCGGCCTCGGGGGTCTGTCTCGAGGTGTCGTAGAGTGGGTGTCGACCTCGGTGTCTCGTAGAGTGGGTGTCGACATCGGTGTCTCGTAGAGTGGGTGTCGACATCGGTGTCTCGTAGAGTGGGTGTCGACCTCGGTGTCTCGTAGAGTGGGTGTCGACATCGGTGTCTCGTAGAGTGGGTGTCGACATCGGTGTCTCGTAGAGTGGGTGTCGACATCGGTGTCTCGTAGAGTGGGGGTCGGTGTCGGTGTCTCGTAGAGTGGGTGTCGACCTCGGTGTCTCGTATAGTGGGGTTCGGCCTCGGGGGTCTGTCTCGGGGTGTCGTAGAGTGGGTGTCGACCTCGGTGTCTCGTAGAGTGGGTGTCGACCTCGGTGTCTCGTAGAGTGGGTGTCGACATCGGTGTCTCGTAGAGTGGGGATCGGCCTCGGGGGTCTGTCTCGGGGTGTCGTAGAGTGGGTGTCGACCTCGGTGTCTCGTAGAGTGGCGGTCGGTGTCGGTGTCTCGTAGAGTGGGTGTCGACCTCGGTGTCTCGTAGAGTGGGTGTCGACATCGGTGTCTCGTAGAGTGGGTGTCGACCTCGGTGTCTCGTAGAGTGGGTGTCGACATCGGTGTCTCGTAGAGTGGGTGTCGACCTCGGTGTCTCGTAGAGTGGGTGTCGACATCGGTGTCTCGTAGAGTGGGTGTCGACCTCGGTGTCTCGTAGAGTGGGTGTCGACCTCGGTGTCTCGTAGAGTGGGGATCGGCCTCGGGGGTCTGTCTCGGGGTGTCGTAGAGTGGGTGTCGACCTCGGTGTCTCGTAGAGTGGGTGTCGACCTCGGTGTCTCGTAGAGTGGGTGTCGACATCGGTGTCTCGTAGAGTGGGTGTCGACATCGGTGTCTCGTAGAGTGGGTGTCGACCTCGGTGTCTCGTAGAGTGGGTGTCGACATCGGTGTCTCGTAGAGTGGGTGTCGACCTCGGTGTCTCGTAGAGTGGGGATCGGCCTCGGGGGTCTGTCTCGGGGTGTCGTAGAGTGGGTGTCGACCTCGGTGTCTCGTAGAGTGGGTGTCGACATCGGTGTCTCGTAGAGTGGGTATCGACCTCGGTGTCTCGTAGAGTGGGTGTCGACATCGGTGTCTCGTAGAGTGGGTATCGACCTCGGTGTCTCGTAGAGTGGGTGTCGACCTCGGTGTCTCGTAGAGTGGGTGTCGACATCGGGGTCTCGTAGAGTGGGTGTCGACCTCGGTGTCTCGTAGAGTGGGGTTCGGCCTCGGGGGTCTGGCTCGGGGTGTCGTAGAGTGGGGGTCGGCCTCGGGGTCTCGTAGTCAAGTTGACCGTTTCATTAATTTATTTTAAGCGAAAACTTTTTAAACGCCTTAAAATTAACCGTTCCCAATATGCAGACAAGGTTTTTTAATTTTCTCTTTGTTGATATAATTTAGTTCCTTGCATACTAATTTTACAAATTCTTCCTAGATCCTAGCAGACAGTCTAGAATCCGTCCCGATCCCAACTACCGGGATAGAAGACGAGGAACTGAGCAGCGGTGGGCAGAACATTGACGCTGATAAGTGCAAGGAACTGCTGGTCGTGGGCGTCGGGCATAAGGGCACCAGGGTGCTCATGCTCATGCGGTGTGAGGACCAGCTCATGATATACCAGGTATGGTAGACACGTTAAGCCGGGTGAACTGGGTTGAATAAGGTCGCCAACGCATCACCAATTTACCCAGGGACTGACAAACCTCCGTCAGCCGGGACTGCTAATTGATAATAATCTAATACATATTATTTCCAGGCCTACAAGTATCCCCGAGGCAACCTAAAGCTACGTTTCAGTCGGTCGCGCGTTTCGTTCCCGTTTGGGTACAGTCCCGCGCCTCTGAGCTCACCGGAGGACTCGTATGAAACTGCCTTGTTGAAGGAAAATGTGCGACAGTGTCGATACTTTGGTGAGTTTATTTCTATAATGATTCCACATATTCAATTGACTGAGCCTAACCTAAACGCTAACTTCGGCTGACCGAAGGTCGAACCGCACTGAACGAGAACAACTCCGACATATACCGAAATCTAAATCCCACTGATCGAAGGCCAACTCCCGCTTAGACCGAACGCCGATCCCCTCTGACTAGGTCGAGAGCCGAGAGCTCACATTTGTAATGAAAAGCAATGTGGTTGCTTCGGATGAAAGTATAAATTTGACAGTGTAACTAAGTATAAGCGCTCTGGTGTGGTGGTCAGGCAACGTGGGCGGCTACAACGGCGTGTTCATCTGCGGCGTGTCGCCGTACTTCCTGTTCCTGTCGGCGCGGGGCGAGCTGCGCCTGCACCCGCTGTGCACGGAGGAGGCGCCGGCCGCCAGCTTCGCGCCCTTCAACAACACCAACTGTCCGCAGGGCTTCTTGTACTTCAACGCTAACGTGAGTACACGCACCAGTACACTACCCCTAGTCTAAGTTTCTTTTAACGAGTTCGATTTACTACATCGAACGCGTTCGGCGCTCCAATTGGTCCGTTTCGTGCTCTCCACCAACCGCAGCGCCAAACCCGTTCGATGTCTCTAAGACTCCTAAAGCATTCTGGTCATATGTTAAATCCAAATATCAAAGTAATTCATATCCTTCTTTATTAAAATACGGACACTGCTCTTCTAGCAATGGAGACGATATCTGTAACATGTTTGGTGATTACTTTTATTCGAACTTTCATCAACATGATACCAGTAGCTATACTCCTTCTGACGACTTTCCGCAAGACAGCAACACGCATTCTTGCGACGTTGTTTTTGACATACACTCAGTAGAGGTACTGGAGAATGAAGTGTACAAACTGCTTAAGGGTGTCGATTTAAACAAGTCCGCAGGGCCAGATAATATTCCACCAGCTTTTGTACTTAACTGTGCCAAGAGTCTGACCACCCCTCTATCGCTTTTATTCAAACGGTCACTAAATACTGGTGTTATGCCTAAGGTCTGGAAGTCGGCGTACATAACTCCTATCCATAAGAAAGGACCCAGAGACTGTGTCGAGAACTATAGACCCATATCCAAACTTTGTCTGTTTGCAAAAATTTTTGAGAAAATTGTTTACAGCCAACTATACGCTTCTCTAAAATCTAACATTAGCGAAAGACAACATGAATTCATAAAGGGGCGGTCTACCACTACCGATCTCATTCTCTGTAGTGATTATTTAACACAATGCATGTCTCAGCGCGCACAAGTTGACGTAATATACACCGATTAAAGTAAAGCGTTCGATCGGTTGGATCATGTTATACTACTGCAAAAGTTACTGGGTATTGGTATACGTGGAAGCCTGTACAGATGGTTCTCATCTTATGTTGAGAACAGATGTCAGACTGTTGTTCTTAATGGTTTTTCATCCAGAGCTATGTATATCCCATCGGGAATACCACAAGGATCGTTGTTGGGACCGCTTTTATTTAACATCTTTATAAACGACATTTGTACTTGCTTCACACATTCTAGGATTCTCTTGTTCGCTGACGATATGAAAATCCTTTGTGAAATTAAAACTACTGAGGACACTGTGCGTCTTCAGAGGGACCTTGACCGCTTTGATAATTATTGTAAAATAAATCATCTAGATTTAAATGTCTCTAAGTGTTATATAATTTCCTTTACTCGTAAACCTCATCCTATTCTACATGATTATAAACTAGCAGATACCTCAATAGCCAGAGTTAATATTACCAGGGATTTAGGTGTCTCCTTTGACTCAAAGCTACTTTTTGACACACACATAAATAATATACTCAACAAAGCTTCCAAAGCTCTAGGGTTTATCTCAAGACTATCAGCTGATTTTAAAAATGTCAAAACACTTAAAATCTTGTATTGTGTACATTTGTTCGCAGTCGCCTCGAATATTGTTCACAGTTTTGGAATCCAAACTATAATGTCTATATAAATCGAATCGAAAATATTCAGAAGAGATTTCTACGGTCCATTCGATACAAGTCCAAAACTTATTTGCCCAATTATTTCAGCCGCTGTAAAAAAATTCACATTCTTCCACTATCTGAGCGAAGTAAAATAGCAGATATGGTATTTTTATTTAATTTAGTGAATGGTTCTACTGACTGTCCTGAGCTTACGAACGAAATTAGGCTTCGCGTGCCATCTGCGTTTTTAAGGAAACCCAATCTATTGCACATTCCATCAGTTCATTGCACATATAGGCAAAACTCGTACATGATAAGGGCGAGCAGAACAAACCACTCAGTCTGTCGATTCAGTTCTTTGTTACCTCTCCGCTCGGTACCACAGATAATGTACTTCTACTACACTGCTGTGACTACTGGTACTGGCCGATGGGTATCTCGAATTCGGTTAGATGTACATCCATCATTAAAACGAGTGATGCAGGTCCATGGACTCGTATCCATCCAGACCTACACATCTCTACTGACCAGTAGCATCCCCGACGTGGCCTACATATAACCATACAACGTGACGGAACTCGTCAAGTCATTTATTGGTAGCACTTACTGAGTGCACGGGGTGTATGTCAGCAAATCCCGTGCCTCCGGCATTCTAGGTATTGTCCATTGCCTTCCCCAGGGTGGCGGGTTTGTATGATGCATTTCCAGACTGAAAATAAGAGGAACCAGCGCGAATCCGAAACGATTTTTTTTTTGCGGATTTTATATTGGCAATGTTTGTCTTTGATACTGTCAAATTGAAAATTTAACGTTTTTTTTGAAATTGTTCTGGCTTGATGGACTATATCCTCGGCTCGGGGTTCGGTTCGTTGACGTAATACCCATACATTGGTTGGCCCGTCAGTCGTCGCTGCGCATCAGCGCGCTGGCGACGCACCTGTCGTACGACGCGTGGTGGCCGGTGCGCAAGGTGCCGCTGCGCGTGACGCCGCACTTCGTCACGTTCCACGTGGAGAGCAAGACCTACTGCCTCGTGGCCTCCACGCACGCGCCGACCACCTCCTACTACAAGTTCAACGGCGAGGACAAGGAGAAGAGCAGCGACAACAAGGGTGACAGGTAATACATACATTTTGTAAACTCTTGCGGAAATGTATGACCTAAGGAGATAAGAATTTTTTTGTATGAAGAGATGAAGGGTGCAAGTATATTAAGTACGTTATTTAAAATACCACGATTTGAGAAAGTACCCAGAAATCTACAGTTTCAAAAAATCATCAATATCGATCAAATGGTTTAGAAGTATTACAAACACATGCAAACCTTAATTTTTTTTAAATTAATACAACATTCGAATATCTTATTGAAATATCTCTCACACGTGAAAGTTATGAAACTTTAGAGATGCGTATGTAAAAAAATATTTTTCACTTGTTTACTTGTTTTGATCTATATTTTAATTCGATCAAGTTACATGATTCATGTTCGTATCTACTTAGAAATTCAACCTTTTCCAACTCCTGGTAATGGTAAAAGCTTGTTCCAATATCGTTATTTCGTTTCAGATTCCCGTACCCGCTGCAGGACAAGTTCTTTGTGACCCTGTTCTCCCCCGTGTCGTGGGAGATCATTCCGAACACGCGGATAGAGCTCGATGAATGGGAACACGTCACTTGCTTGAAGAACGTCGCGCTGTCTTATGAGGGCACGAGGTAAGAAACACCTGTAATTGTAATACAATTATCTCATTTTAATACACCATTAAATATGGTAAGGCCTCCATACAATTATTATTAAAAGCCTATGCTTTTCCACTCCTGGACAAAAGCCTTTTCTCAATTTCTGGCGATCCAGCGCTGTATCTAGCCAGTTTTCAAGGAAGGCGGATGCCTGGGATAGTTCGTCCCGCCTATGTGGTAAATAAATAAAAAGAAAAAAAAAATTAAAAAACACAACTGCCCTGCCAAAAAATGTTAAAAAGTTTTTTTTTTCATTTTTTATCATTGAGCCATACAGCCGCCATTATTTTTTTTCAAAAATTTATATCCAGTGTCATTCGGGATGATGTAAGGATTCTAACGATATCCCATACATCCAAATCTGTTCAGACGTTCAAAAGTTATGGTAAAACAAAGAAACTCACATACATACATGAACCCTGAAAACAATACACTCCCTGTTTTGGGCAGTCGTGTAATAAAATTAAGGGCTTACATTGTTAACTTAACACATACACGAAATCAGAAATTAAATTAAATGAAACTTAAAGCAGTTATTCGGATTTTTTTTTACTTGAACAAATTATACTAAACAGAAAAATTCAGTACAAAGAAACCGTATCTTATCACTACATAGATCTACACATATCATACATTCCACGAATCATCACTGAAATTCACAAGCCAGCGCGTGACATTACCGATTTTTTTTGAATTTGTACATTCGAACAATGTGGCGTGTGTGAAGACACGGTTGGCGCAGTGGTTGAGCGATTGACTGCTGCGCTACGTGTCGCGGGTTCGATTTCCGCACGAAACAAATATTTGTATGATCTACAGATAGTTGTATCGGGTCTGGGTGTATGTCCATGTGAAAATTTGTGTTTGTAAACGCACCCACGATACAGGAATAATTCCTATTGTGGGGCAAAGTTTTTTTTTAAAAAGAACAGAAAGAAGAAAATTGCCTTTTTAATTCTTGAACTTATTTTTTTTTCATTGTATATGTTATGTTTCAATTACTGAATAAGCTATTTTTTTTTGCTTACATAAAAACAGGTGTGTATAGGATATAAACAGAAATAATTTCGGTAGTTTAACTTAACTCTTTCTTCTGTAAAGGACAGTTAAATATTTTCCGTACTATTTATTGCAGTAGATTCTATGGAAGAGTGAAAAAGACAATATAATTAAGTTTTTCTTGTATGATTTCAGGTCAGGACTTAGAGGTTACATAGCAATAGGAACAAATTACAATTACAGCGAAGATATCACGTCTAGAGGAAGGGTAAGTTCATCATAACAACTGATTATATAACAACTCATCAACTATTTATGCTAATTAAGAGTAAACACGAATGTTACCTTGTAAAGAAAACAAAAAACTTTCAGATAAGTATATTGTTAAGGGAAGGATAAAAGTGATACAAAATGCTTTTACTTGAGATTAATACACTTTTTTTTTTCATTACAAAAATGAAAATACCTATATTAAACTTTAAGTCGTAAGTCCATCACGCTGGCCTGTTGCAGACGGACTACACACACCATCGAGAACTTTATGGAGCCCTCACAGGTGTGAAGGTTTGCTCACGATGTTTTTCTTCACTGTTAACCATAAAATCCTGATCCGCAAATGATTCCGAAAAGTCGGAGTAGTAGTAGAGTCGGTTTTGAACTTAGACCCTCCTGCATGGCACGCGTTCAACCTCTAGGCCGGAGGTTCCCAGACTTTTTTCTCATAGACCACTTTCAAAATTTAGCTGGTTCCGGTGGACCCCCTGCAGCTACATTTCTACCATATTGTAAAATGAATTGTAAACCCCAATTTTTTTGTCACGCCAACGTAGACCCCCGTCGAGTCTCCCGTGGACCCCTGGGGGTCCACCTGGACCACTTTGGGAACTAATGCTCTAGGCTATAACTGCTTTTATTTATTTCCAGATAATAATCTACGACATCATAGACGTGGTACCTGAACCTGGTCAGCCCCTTACTAAGAATAGGTTCAAGGAACTGTACGCCAAGGAACAGAAAGGACCAGTGACCGCACTCACACAAGTGTTAGGATATCTCATATCTGCTGTTGGACAGAAGGTAGGTCAATAAAATAGCATCAAATTGTCACTTTGTTTTATAGTCGCAAGCGCAATGATACCTTCACTTTTATTAATGCGAAAGTAACCCTGTCCATCTGATTGTTACCTCATCACGACTAAACTACTGAAGTGATCGAAATTTTACAATGAGGTATCCAGGGACCTGGAGAAGGACATAGGCTTATTTTTACTATTGCAGCAAGACACTAATCTTAATATATATAATTCTTTTGTACGTGTGTTTGTCACCTAACTCCTCCTAAACGACTGGACCAATTTGGATGAAATTTTGTGTGTATATTTCAATGGGTTTCTGGATGGTTTCAAAAGATACGGGTAACACTTCTTGCGCGATATCGAAATATCATGTTGTTTTTTTTTCAGAATTCTTGATATATCACATAAGAGAAAAGATATATTTACCTAAAACGCAACTGCATGCAACTATTACTTGAACACTGTAGAGAGAGAGAGAAAGAAAGAGAATATTTTTTTATTAGATTTACTTCGAAGCGCGAGTCATTCGCTAAAAACATATGTAAAACTTGTTAATATAGTCATAATTACATTTCTTTAATTTTCCTCCACAGATCTACATTTGGCAGCTTAAAGACAACGACTTAGTAGGCGTAGCATTCATCGACACCCAGATCTACGTGCACAAGATACTAACTGTCAAGAACTTAGTTCTAGTCGCCGACGTGTACAAGTCTATATCGTTACTACGGTATCAACATCAACATAGAACATTATCGCTTGTGTCAAGAGACTTGAGAAGTGCACAGGTATGTATTTAGTTCGTATGTATACGCGTAATAGTCAAGAACTTAGTTCTAGTCGGCGATGTATACAAGTCTATTTCGATATTACGTAGAATATTGTCACTTATGTCCTGAGACTTAGAGGTCTTAGTAAATGTTTTTCAATAAAACAATTAGTTACCCGATAGCGGACTATGTAGAATAAGCTAGATGACTGCATCAAAAATAAATTCAGAAATTTTGTTTGTTAAATAGTATTCCTTCTAAAACTCAGTAAAACTTAATATCTTGTTTATCTTTGGTGTTTTAAATTTTTAATTTATCCAAATCACACAATAAGTATGTCAATTGCAATGAAAACCTGTGACGTCACGCTTTTGTATTCCAAACATTTTTACACAAAAATGTCAAAACTCAGACGACTAGAAACCGATTGGATAAAATCATAAAATTTAAATGACTATGTATTTTTATGTATCCACAGATACTATGTGTAAAATTGGTCAAGATTTCAATCATTCCTGCCTCTAAAAATCGCTTTTGTCTCTCTTGAGAGACCTCTACAAATGATAGTTGATGGAAATAAATATTTTTGTAGTTTTTTTTTGTATTGTGATCTAAACAAGTATACATCTTTTTGATGCTGAGTGTACATTACATAGAATGATTTAAAATGTATTGTTTCGATAACGTCAAGCAGAGAGAACACGTCAATCGTCACGTCAATTCTTTAAAATGGTCACCCATCCGAAAAGCTTATCAATAATGTTATAAATCATACATATTATGTTTGTTGCAGATATACGATATGGAATTTATGGTGGACAACACGACCCTGGGCTTCTTGGTGAGTGAGGCTGAAGGGAACCTGGCGTTGTTCATGTACCAGCCCCAAGCCAGAGAGAGTTATGGAGGTACATAATTTATAGATTTATCTATATATTTAGCGACGGCCGTGCAATTTTAGGATAAAAAGAAACTATAACAACTTTAACAATTTATATTGAAAAATAAGAAATACAATCATAATGGCAAGGCAAGATAATTTTTACACCAAAACTCAAAAAACAAGAAAAGAGCGTACTCCTTTTTAAAAGGCCGGCAACGCACTTGTGACTCCTCCGGTGTTGCGGGTGTCCATGGGCGACGGTAATCGCTTACCATCAGGCGAACCGTCAGTTCGTTTGCCGCCTATCGCATAAAAAAAAACTAATTCTACAAGTTAAAGGCTCTGAGCGAAAGTGAACGACAATCTAGAGTAGACGACAGTAGACGACACGGTTGGCGCAGTGGCTAAGTGATTAGCTTTCTGCGCTTAGTGTCGCGGGTTCGATTCCCGCACGGAACAAATATTTGTATGATCTACAGATAGTTGTTTCGGGTCTGGTTGTGTGTTCATGTGACATGTATGTTTGTAAAAATGTACCCACGACACAGGAGAAGTCCTAGTGTGGGGCAAAGTTTAAAAAAAAAAAATCTTCCCGCTTCATTTTTGGGGTCCCGCTCACTCCTCTCCGTTGGCAGCATTCACAGATGTAGTTGAAGCCATGTTGGTACTACTAGCGCCACAGTTGTCAGCCGGACAAACATTATCTTCTAATTATATACATATAAAAATGAATTATCGTGCGTGAGTCTCGCAAAAAATCGAAAATCGCTCGACCGATATGTTTTGTTTTGTTTTCTTTGTCTTGTTTGCCTCAATAATAATGTCCTCCTGACCGATTTCGGTCACGGCAGTCAATCTCATCGGAGATTAGCCAACTACGCAGGAGATTATAGAGCACAAGTGTGTGCGCAAACACAGGTGCTCTTTATTCCTTCACTCTCATAGTCCTATGGGACGGCAATCCGACACGACCGGAGAGAGATCAGGCGCAGGACCAACGGCGACATGTGCTTTCCGAGGCACGGTGTGTATTCACGTACACGAAGACCCAGACCCGAAACAAATATCTGTAAATCATACAAATATTTGTTCCGTGCGGGAATCGAACCCGCGACACGTAGCTCAGCAGTCGATCTCTCAACCACTGCGCCAACCGTGTCATCAGCCTCAATACTTATGCACACACAAATGTAGCTGAAGCTTGTTAATTAGCAATATAATTTATACAATGTACTTTAGTTTATATTTTTTATTAGACTGCAAACTTTCTGAACACTAAATGGTTATGCAAGTTCTGTTATGTTCACAGGTCAGCGTCTAATCCGTAAGAGCGACTATCACCTGGGCCAGCAAGTGAACGCGATGTTCCGCATCAACGCGAGACATGTTAACAACGCATCGCATCGGAGACACGTCACCATGTTCAGTGAGTTGTCATCCTTACTCATATAAAAAAGAATTTTTAAAATCGGTCTATGATTCACGGAATGATCGCGTAACAAAGATAAAAAAACATAAAGTCGAATTGAGAACTTCCTCCTTTTTTGAAGTAGGTTAAAAATACTCAAATCTGTATATAACATAACATAGCATCACGCCTGTATTCCCCGAAGGGTTAGGTAAGGGTCTATTGTACACTTACATTTCGCCGACGCTGTTATTGAGTCCCATGCTATAGAGGGCGAGCCTCTTGCCGCCGAGCAGGCACGATTACAAATTTCGTGCTGTTATTAAAAAAATCCATACTGAAAAAGCCAATAAAATTTTGCCTGACTCAAGAATCGAACCCGAAAATCGACAGTACAAGACAATTTATTCATCTTCTTAAACTTAAATGTAATATTTCACGGTGCTTTTTTAATTTAAGATACTATGTTACTTAGAAGGAATTTTTTATTTTTTTATTATCTTTATTACATTTAGGGTCTTCTGGTCACAATACAACCATGCCACCCCCATCATAACCTAATACAAGTAATTCTTATTGTTAACTTATTCCTTTAACTAGACTTTAACACCTTATACCTACACTATTTTGTAAACTAAGATAGCTGCATTAGAGAGAGGTTCTGATAAAATACTTTGAATAAAGCCAACATCTATCAAATTAATTACTTAGAAGGAATTAATACTTATGATTGACCCTTTCAGTCGGTTCGATTAAGAGATGAGACAAGCAACTTTTAAAAATTGAATATTACTTTAAAAAATAATAGAATGTTTCTATGAAGCAAATATTGGATTGTATATATCGGACATGTGCGGATCAGAATTTGTTTATCACTTGCATTTACGTTGAAGGAAAAACATCCTGAGGAAACCTGCACACCTGAGAGGGCTCCATAAAGTTCTCGACGGTGTGTGTAGTCCGTCTGCAACAGGCCAGCGTGGTGGACTAAGGCCTACCCCTTCTCATTCTGAGAAGAGACCCTTGGCCAGCAGTGGGACAGTAATGGGTTGAATTTATTTATAATGATTAAGAGAACGATTAAAGAGTTATTATGTTACAGCCACTCTCGACGGCGGTGTGGGCTACGTGCTGCCTATTACAGAGAAGATGTACCGGCGCCTGCTCATGTTGCAAAACGTTATGAACAACTACTGCTGTCATATAGCTGGACTCAACCCCAGAGCGTTCAGGTAAATACATTATATGTTTATCTTAATATACATATATAATTCTTCTGTACGTGTGTTTGTCACCTAATTCTTCCTAAACGGCCGAACCGATTTGGATGAAATTTTGTGTGTATATGAAATTTTGTTTTCATTTTGTTTTTTATAAGGTTTAATTAATATATTAGCATAAGTAGTTAGTAAAATGTTAATCAGTTTATTGTATATAATAAATGTATTGGCATTTCTAGATTGTCATTTCAAAAGGAAGTTTAGTTGATTCATTTTTAGGTCATTTTATTGTGTCCACTTTGTAAGTTGACACATTTGGCGCAGTGGCTAAGCGATTAGCATTCTGCGCTACGTGTCGCGGGTTCGATCCCCGCACGGAACCAATATTTGTATGATATACAGATAGTTGTTTCGGGTCTGGTTGTGTGTGCATGTGACATGTATGTTTGTAAACTGTAGCCACGATACAGGAGAAATCATAGTGTGGGGCAATGTTTTTTAAAAAAATGAAAAAATAAAAAATAAAATGAAATAGATGAGTTAAAAATAAAACAAAAGTAAAATCTTTACTACAAAAATACATGATGATTTCTTGTACTCCTCAGGACGTACAAGTCAGCGCGTCGTCCTGTCGGCGGCGGTCCTGCTCGCGGTATCCTGGACGGAGACCTCGTCACCCAGTTCACCACCATGCCCAACGCTGAGAAACAAGATGTGAGTGTTGCGGCCCTTGAGTTGTACCTATAGAGATCCAGTCCACCCACAACATTATATCACATGGGACTTAATAACGGCATCGGCGACATGTGGGTGTACACGTACGCCTCTGCCTTACCCTTCGGGGAATACAGGCATGATGCTATGTTTATATGTTATATTTCGTGACGGCACGGTTAGTGCAGTTGAGCGATCGAATGTTGCGCTCTGTGTTGTGGGTTCGAGTCCCAAGCCGAACATATAGTATGACCTAAATATTGTTGCTCCAAATCTGGGTAATCGTGTATGTGTTTGTAAATACACCCACGATGCAGAAATTATATATAGGTCTAACTCAAAGAATATATAAAATCTAAATAACAAGTCAAATAAGCCGATGCCGTTATTGAGTCCCATGTAATAGGTGGCGAGCCTATTGTCGTCTACCGAGTACAGTTCCAGACTCCGTAGTGTAGGAATTTCCATATAGATAACCCAATAACACTTTGCAAGACCTGAGAATCGAACCCAGGACCTAGAGCTCAGCAATCGCGCAAGCGACCACAACACCAGTAAGGCAATTAAAGCAGATAAATTAATTTCATAATATTTTATTTCAGATCGCCAAAAAAATCGGCACAAAAGTAGAAGAAATTATGTCTGATTTGTACGAGATCGACAGACTGACTGCACATTTCTAACTGTTAGTTATAACTACTCGTTAACGTCTAGATTTAACGCCTAGTTATACGATGTAAATATTTTAAGAGTAAAAATATTCAGTTCATTTGTATAGCGTTGTTTTATTTTCAACCCTTTAACTAAACCAAGAATATGGCTGGCTGAATAATCAGTTAAATCACCATAAGGCGGAATATATTATCTACAGGTATA
This sequence comes from Shargacucullia verbasci, assembly GCA_947562105.1. Classification (NCBI taxonomy): domain Eukaryota; kingdom Metazoa; phylum Arthropoda; class Insecta; order Lepidoptera; family Noctuidae; genus Shargacucullia; species Shargacucullia verbasci. The sequence continues at coordinate 9,680,115 of OX387303.1, read as the reverse complement.
GCACAGTCATTTGGTGCTCGAAAAGGTTAGCTGGAAAGTTTTCCGGTAGTTTTGAAAATTGGTGATTTTAAAGATTTCGCGGCGCGATTTTTCCAATATGGCGACGCGAGCGGCAGACACGAGGTGGCAAAGTGAAAAATCGAAAAGAGCACGTCGAAATCTAGAAAAATCACCGATTTTCAAAACTCCCGAAAAACTTTCCAAGTAAAACTAACCAAACGGCTGGACTATTTGTTGTTTCGGGTCTTGTTGCGTGTGCACCCACGTTTCGTCGACACCGTAAGTAACATGTAATAGGGGGCGAGCCTTTTGCCGACCAAGTACAGTTCCAGATTGTGCTGCCACAGAATTTCCATACGGAAAAACCCAATAACACTACGCGACCCGGGAATCGAACCCAGGACCTTACGTTCAGCAGTTGCACTCGTGACCACTAGACTAAGCAGGCAGTAGTATGTATATTATATCCGACCATATTTTGTCATTACTAAAAAGCTATGTATTCTGTAGAATTTTTTTACTGGTGATCTTGGGGCAGGTGCCGTAAAGAGGAAATCAATATCAACAACAGAGGCCCTAGTGTAAGTTTCTTGTGACAAATTCGATTTACTACATCGAACGCGTTCGGCGTTCCGATTGGTCCGTTTCGTGCTCTCCACCAATCGGAGCGCCGAACGCGTTCGATGTAGTAAATCGAATTTTTCAAAAGAAACTTACACTAGGGCCTCTGGATGGAAACAGGTCAGAAATAAAGACAAGCATTATATATTTTTTATTTGTGTTAAAATAATTTTCTTTCTTCATTTCTTCTTTTTTAATAATAAACAGATTACATAACTATTGTGTATTTGTGTGCGCCATACCGAAATTGAAGACAAAACCTTATTCAATGCCATATTTACCACTGGACACAAAAACATAACATAGCTTCACGCCTGTATCTCCGATGGGTTAGGCAAAGGGATTAGCTTTCTGCGCTAAGTGTCGCGGGTTCGATCCCCGCACGGAACAAATATTTGTATGATCTACAGATAATTGTTTCGGGTCTGGGCGTTTGTGTATGTGAATATATGTGTTTGTAAACGCACCCACGATACAGGAATTATTCCTAGTGTGGGGCAACGTTTTTAAAAAAAGAAAAAAAGAAAAAGAAAAAAGGTGTACTATTACACCCACATTTCATCGATGCCGTTTTGAGTCCCATATAATAGGGGGCGAGCCTATTGCCATCAACCGGGCACAGTTCCAGACTACAAAAGCAGCACGGTGTCTGGAACTGTGTAGAATTTCTATACAGAAAAACCCAAAAATACTGCCTGACCGGGAATCGAATCCAGGATGTCACGCTCTGCGACCACTAGACCGATGCGGTAGTAATAATCAAGTTAAAAGTCAAACAAAGACTTTTTTTTATTATAAACCATAGACTCTGACTTGTTGATGATCACCCCTTTAGGGGAATTTTGAATTTTGAAAAATCTAAGGAACTTATCAGCCAAATATCAAGTGTATAGTTTCTGAGACTAAGATTTCGTGATTAGTGAGTAGGTGGTATTACACTTTTAAATAATACTAGCGACCCGCCCCGGCTTCGCACGGGTAGCAGAGCATATACGTCTACATTTTTCTCATATTATTATATAACCTCTCGCCAGTAAAACTCCCAGTCGGCATGATTTTTTCCGACATCAACAATCGTCGTCATATTTTAGCCAATTTACACAAAACCTTAATGAATTATATACATAAACCTTCCTCATGAATCACTCTATCCATTGGTGAAAACTGTATGAAAATTCGTTCAGTAGTTTTTGAGTTTATCGCGTTCAGCTGTCTGAACGCGATAAACTCAATCGTCATATTTCAGCCATTTTACACAAAATTTTAATGAATTATACACATAAACCTTCCTCATGAATCACTCTATCCATCGGTGAAAACTGTATGAAAATTCGTTCAGTAGTTTTTGAGGTTATCGCGTTCAGACAGACAGACGCGACGGAGGACTTCGTTTTATAATATGTAGTGATAAATTACATAATACTATCAAATGTATTTGTCCACCGAATACGGATATGAAGCGAGCCGTTCCACTGGTGACTGGACTCATTGTTTTAACTATAATCGTGGTAGAACAAAGGAGAAATTAACTGTACCGACAATGTACACTCATTGTAAATTAAAATGATGTTTTAGTTTTAATATTTGGTGTCGTGGTCGTTAGAAGTTGCTGAGCGAAAAGTTCTGAGTTCGATCCCGGAATCAGGCTCGTTGATGGGAATGGGCTCGCCACCTATTATATAAAAATCTTCTAACGCTAAGAGATTTTTAACCAGTTTTTCAATAATTTTACTGAAGAAAGTCTTTTAAAACTAAAAAAGAAAAAAATATGATATCAGCTCGCGGATTCCGCTCTCCGCCCCCCACTTATATTGCGCGTCACTAATATTCGCATACACACCGCGCGCGTAAAAGCTTGCCATTCACTTTTAGTTCTAAATCACGCTGCAATATAAATATCTGTGATATCTTTGCCTTATATCACAGATACGCAAAATGATAACCAGTATACACATTTCCTTACAAACCTACAAACTGTTACAATCAACTACAAAGTTTCCGGTAAAAGGTGCGCAAGCGCATCGTTACCTAACATACCCGCACGCTGTACATTTTTTTTTGTTTATTTTGTTATTCTATATTATGTATCTCCTTTAGTGCTTTCACTGAGTTTGATTTTTTCGTTTTGTTCGTTGTCTGTGGATAGTATGAGAGTGTTTGCGATTTTATTGCGACCTGCGCAAGCTCGGTTATTATATAATGCTATTAAAGTTTTGTTTAGTTTTTTTTGTAGCTATTGCACATTTGAATATCGATTAGATTGTATTCTAAAACTGATACTTAATAGGTACCAAATCATGGGCAAAATGAGGAAGGGCAGGTTGTGTGTAGTGGGGGGAGGTTACTCCTGCTCCCTGAGCATGACCTTCCTGACGCCTATACAAGGTTAAATGACTCTATGCAGGTACCTACTGTCGTAAAAAAGATGGCCTAAATCCCTTAAAACAAAAACCCAGGCCCGGCGCAAAGGTAATGTGTCTCAGATTTTAGAGTCAAAATCTACTTAGTGTTTGAAATTATCACAATCCCTGAATTTGTAGGCTGACATGTTTTTTTTAGTAAAAATAAAAATTTGTCTTTATTTACTTGGGTGCCACGACTTGATTTAATGCAGTACGCCCCAATATTTGTACTAAGAAACTCAGAAGTACGCCCCAATATTTGGTGCTACAACTTGACTCAAAGTGGTACGCCCCAATGTTTGTGCTACAACTTGAGCCATAGAGGTACGCGCAATATTTGGTGCTACCACCTGACTCACAGAGGTACGCCTCGATGTGTGGTGCACGACTTGAATCAATAGAAGATCGCCCCAATTCACGAGTGCGACGACTTGATCCGTAGAGGTACACCTCGATGCTACAACTTGACTCAAAGTGGTACGCCCCAATGTTTGTGCTACAACTTGACTCATAGAGGTACGCCCAATATTTGGTGCTACGACTTGACTCGTAGAGGTACGCCCCAATATTTGTACTAAGAAACTCAGAAGTACGCCCCAATATTTGGTGCTACAACTTGACTCAAAGTGGTACGCCCCAATATTTGTGCTACAACTTGAGCCATAGAGGTACGCGCAATATTTGGTGCTACCACTTGACTCACAGAGGTACGCCTCGATGTGTGGTGCACGACTTGAATCAATAGAAGATCGCCCCAATTCACGAGTGCGACGACTTGATCCGTAGAGGTACACCTCGATGCTACAACTTGACTCAAAGTGGTACGCCCCAATGTTTGTGCTACAACTTGACTCATAGAGGTACGCCCAATATTTGGTGCTACGACTTGACTCGTAGAGGTACGCCCCAATATTTGGTGCTACGACTGACCCCTGCCTAACCCTACGAGAAATACAAGCGTGATGTTATGTTTTAAGTTCTTAATATTTGTAACTATTAATTATGGTTATTATAAAAAAAAAGTTTTTTCTTTTACAAGTACCTAATCCCATAGAAATAAAATCTAGACCCGGAATTTTCATAGCATTCATTGAACTAAACACCTTTAAATTATTTTCTAGATCTATCAATTACATAGTCTAATCATAGTCTAATCCTAGTCGAAAGCCTATGAAACCTTTCCAAGAAAAAAGAGCGATGTTAGCCACCGAATTCAGTGATAGCGATAATTAAAAATAATACTTATATTGGTAGTCTACAATATGAGATACAATGAATACTGCCCCCTTATCTAATCTCGAAATTCTCATCAATACCAATTCAATCCCTATTTAATACAAGCAAATAAATTTATTATTATAACAAAATAAAAATAAAAACCAAATATTTGAAAACTGGCGCGATAATATTGAAATCGGTCGAAATTATTTTCGAGAGCAAGGGATTTTTCATTGGGATGCCTCCTAATTTCTATGTACGGCATTTACTGGTAGAAACAATAATGGAAATGTGCGTGTTTTTCTGATGATAAATGTTGATTCTTAAATTATACCTACGCATTCATAGGCAATGTAGAAAAAAGACGTATGTCTATACAGGGTTAACATATATGAAGTTAACCTGCCTGCTCCTATTTATGGCTTCCATAACCCGTTTGGAATCAAAGTTCAACGGACATTCAGTGATCAATCGCTGGCCGAGTGTGACGCGCATTTTGTTTAGCGTAAACAGAATTTATGAATGAAATTGTATGAAGCAAGAGTTTCAGGAATTAATCTATAATATACATAGTACACATTAGCTATTCAATGAATCATTCGACCACAAACTTACACGTAATATCGTTATTTGACTGACGTGAAATCTAGAGCTTATTACAATCTCTTTACCATCAACGCCCATTGTGAAAGTCTAGGACATTGTTGGTCAACTTGCGGCCCGCTTGCAGCATGCGGTCCGCGCGTCGACGAATACAAATTATTTATTTGTTGTAAAGGGTACATAGATCGGTGTAATATAGTAAAATATCGTCCCGAAAATTTGTATATTTTTAATATATGGTCGTGTTTTGTTTCAAGTATGTACAAGAAAAAAAATCTATTATTTCTTAATTCAATTCACGCAAAGAAATTTAATAATATATCTTTAATATCGATTAGATTGTATTCTAAAACTGATACTTAATAGGTACCAAATCATGGGCAAAATGAGGAGGGGCAGGGTGTGTGTAGTCGGGGCAGGGTGTGTGTAGTCGGGGAAGGTTATTCCTGCTCCCTAAGCATGACCTTCCTGACGCCTATACAAGGTTAAATGATTCTATGCAGGTACCTACTGTCGTAAAAAAGATGGCCTGAATCCCTTAAAACAAAAACCCAGGCCCGGCGGAAAGGTAATGTGTCTCGGATTTTAGAGTCAAAATCTACTTAGTATTTGAAATTATCACAATCCCTGAATTTGTTGGCTGACATGTTTTTTTAGTAAAAATAAACATTTGTCTGTATTTACTTGGGTGCCACGACTTGATTTAATGCAGTACGCCCCAATATTTGCACTAAGAAACTTAGAGGTACGCCCCAATATTTGGTGCTACAACTTGACTCAAAGTGGTACGCCCCAATGTTTGTGCTACAACTTGAGCCATAGAGGTACGCGCAATATTTGGTGCTACCACCTGACTCACAGAGGTACGCCTCGATGTGTGGTGCACGACTTGAATCAATAGAAGATCGCCCCAATTCACGAGTGCGACGACTTGATCCGTAGAGGTACACCTCGATGCTACAACTTGACTCAAAGTGGTACGCCCCAATGTTTGTGCTACAACTTGACTCATAGAGGTACGCCCAATATTTGGTGCTACGACTTGAATCGTAGAGGTACGCCCCAATATTTGGTGCTACGACTGACCCCTGCCTAACCCTACGAGAAATACAAGCGTGATGTTATGTTTTAAGTTCTTAATATTTGTAACTATTAATTATGGTTATTATAAAAAAAAAGTTTTTAATTTTACAAGTACCTAATCCCATAGAAATAAAATCTAGACCCGGAATTTTCATAGCATTCATTGAACTAAACACCTTTAAATTATTTTCTAGATCTATCAATTACATAGTCTAATCATAGTCTAATCCTAGTCGAAGGCCCATGAAACCTCTCTAAGAAAAAAGAGCGATGTTAGCCACCGAATTCAGTGAGTGATAATTTAAAATAATACTTATATTGGTAGTCTACAATATGAGATACAATGAATACTGCCCTTATCTAATCTCAAAATTGTCATCAATACCAATTCAATCCCTATTTAATACAAGCAAATAAATTTATTATTATAACAAAATAAAAATAAAAACCAAATATTTGAAAACTGGCGCAATAATATTGAAATCGGTCGAAATTATTTTCGAGAGCAAGGGGTTTTCATTGGGTAAAACTGATACTTAATAGGTACCAAATCATGGGCAAAATGAGGAGGGGCAGGGTGTGTGTAGTCGGGGGAGGTTACTCCTGCTCCCTAAGCATGACCTTCCTGACGCCTATACAAGGTTAAATGATTCTATGCAGGTACCTACTGTCGTAAAAAAGATGGCCTAAATCCCTTAAAACAAAAACCCAGGCCCGGCGCAAAGGTAATGTGTCTCGGATTTTAGAGTCAAAATCTACTTAGTGTTTGAAATTATCACAATCCCTGAATTTGTTGGCTGACATGTTTTTTAGTAAAAATAAACATTTGTCTTTGTTTGCTTGAGTGCCACGGCTTGATTTAATGCAGTACGCCCCAATATTTATACTAAGAAACTTAGAGGTACGCCCCCATATTTGTGCTAGGAAATTCAAAAGTACGTCCCAATATTTGGTGCTACAACTTGACTCAAAGTGGTACGCCCCAATGTTTGTGCTACAACTTGAGCCATAGAGGTACGCGCAATATTTGGTGCTACCACTTGACTCACAGAGGTACGCCTCGATGTGTGGTGCACGACTTGAATCAATAGAAGATCGCCCCAATTCACGAGTGCGACGACTTGATCCGTAGAGGTACACCTCGATGCTACAACTTGACTCAAAGTGGTACGCCCCAATGTTTGTGCTACAACTTGACTCATAGAGGTACGCCCAATATTTGGAGCTACGACTTGACTCGTAGAGGTACGCCCCAATATTTGGTGCTACGACTGACCCCTGCCTAACCCTACGAGAAATACAAGCGTGATGTTATGTTTTAAGTTCTTAATATTTGTAACTATTACTTATGGTTATTATAAAAAAATGTTATTTACTGTTACAAGTACCTAATCCCATATAAATAAAATCTAGACCCGGACTTTTCATAGCATTTGTTGGACTAAACACCTTTAAATTATTTTCTAGATCTATCAATTACATAGTCTGGGAAACTTCTCTAACAAAAAAGAGGGATGTTAGCCATCGAATTCAGTGAGTGATAATTTAAAATAATACTTATATTGATAGTCTACAATATGAGATACAATGAATACTGTCCCCTTATCTAATCTCGAAATTGTCATCAATACCAATTCAATCCCTATTTAATACAAGCAAATAAATTTATTATTATAACAAAATAAAAATAAAAACCAAATATTTGAAAACTGGCGCGATAATATTGAAATCGGTCGAAATTATTTTCGAGAGCAAAGGGTTTTCATTGGGATGCGTCCTAATTCCTATATACGGCATTTACTGGTAGAAGCAATGGTGGAAATGTGCGTTTTTTTCTGATGATAAATGTAGAAAATTCGTAAATTATACGCATTCTCCGGGCCGGCTCTAAAAAGACGTATGTATACAGGGTTAACGTATATGAAGTTAACCTGCCTGCTCCTATTTATGGCTTCCATAACCCGTTAGGAACCAAAGTTCAACGGACATTCAGTGATCAATCGCCGGCCGAGTGTGACGCGCATTTTGTTTAGCGTAAACAGAATTTATGAATGAAATTGTATGAAGCAAGAGTTTCAGGAATTAATCTATAATATACATAGTATACATTAGCTATTCAATGAATCATTCGACCACAAACTTACACGTAATACCGTTATTTGACTGACGTGAAATCTAGAGCTTATTACAATCTCTTTACCATCAACGTCCATTGTGAAAGTCTAGGACATTGTTGGTCAACTTGCGGCCCGCTTGCAGCATGCGGTCCGCGCGTCGACGAATACAAATTATTTATTTGTTGTAAAGGGTACATAGATCGGTGTAATATAGTAAAATATCGTCCCGAAAATTTGTATATTTTTAATATATGGTCGTGTTTTGTTTCAAATATGTACAAGAAAAAAAATCTATTATTTCTTAATTAAATTCACGCAAAGAAATTTAATAATATATCTTTAATATCGATTAGATTGTATTCTAAAACTGATACTGAATAGGTAACAAATCATGGGCAAAATGAGGAGGGGCAGGGTGTGTGTAGTCGGGGGAGGTTACTCCTGCTCCCTAAGCATGACCTTCCTGACGCCTATACTAGGTTAAATGATTCTATACCTACTGTCGTAAAAAAGATGGCCTAAATCCCTTAAAACATAAACCCAGGCCCGGCGCAAAGGTCATCACAATCCCTGAATTTGTTGGCTGACATGTTTTTTAGTAAAAATAAACATTTGTCTTTGTTTGCTTGAGTGCCACGGCTTGATTTAATGTAGTACACCCCAATATTTATACTAAGAAACTTAGAGGTACGCCCCAATATTTGGTGCTACAACTTGACTCAAAGTGGTACGCCCCAATGTTTGTGCTACAACTTGAGCCATAGAGGTACGCGCAATATTTGGTGCTACCACCTGACTCACAGAGGTACGCCTCGATGTGTGGTGCACGACTTGAATCAATAGAAGATCGCCCCAATTCACGAGTGCGACGACTTGATCCGTAGAGGTACACCTCGATGCTACAACTTGACTCAAAGTGGTACGCCCCAATGTTTGTGCTACAACTTGACTCATAGAGGTACGCCCAATATTTGGTGCTACGACTTGACTCGTAGAGGTACGCCCCAATATTTGGTGCTACGACTGACCCCTGCCTAACCCTACGAGAAATACAAGCGTGATGTTATATTTTAAGTTCTTAATATTTGTAAATATTACTTAGGGTTATTATAAAAAATAAAAAAAAAATTACTGTTATAAGTACCTAATCACATAGAAATAAAATCTAGACCCGGACTTTTCATAGCATTCATTGAAATAAACACCTTTAAATTATTTTCTAGATCTATCCATTACATAGATATCTAATCGTAGTCGAAGGCCTAGGAAACTTCTCTAAGAAAAAGAGTGATGTTAGCCACCGAATTCAGTGATAGTGATAATTTAAAATAATACTTATATTGGTAGTCTACAATATGAGATACAATGAATACTGCCCCCTTATCTAATCTCGAAATTCTCATCAATACCAATTCAATCCCTATTTAATACAAGCAAATAAATTTATTATTATAACAAAATAAAAATAAAAACCAAATATTTGAAAACTGGCGCGATAATATTGAAATCGGTCGAAATTATTTTCAAGAGCAAAGGGTTTTCATTGGGATGCGTCCTAATTCCTATATACGGCATTTACTGGTAGAAACAATGGTGGAAATGTGCGTTTTTTTCTAATGATAAATGTAGAAAATTCTTAAATTATACGCATTCTCCGGGCCGGCTCTAAAAAGACGTATATATACAGGGTTAACGTACGTGAAGTTAACCTACCTCCTCCTATGTATGGCTTCCATAACCCGTTAGGAATCAAAGTTCAACGGACATCAGTGATCAATAGCCGGTCGAGTATGACGCGCATTTTGTTTAGCGTAAACAGAATTTATGAATGAAATTGTATGAAGCAAGAGTTTCAGGAATTAATCTATAACATACATAGTACACATTAGGTATTCAATGAATCATTCGACCACAAACTTACACGTAATACCGTTATTTGACTGACGTGAAATCTAGAGCTTATTACAATCTCTTTACCATCAACGTCCATTGTGAAAGTCTAGGACATTGTTGATCAACTTGCGGCCCGCTCGCAGCGTGCGGTCCGCGCGTCGACGAATACAGATTATTTATTTGTTCTAAAGGGTACATAGAACGGTGTAATATAGTAAAATATCGTCCCGAACATTTGTATATTTTTGATATACGGTCGTGTTTTAAGTACAAGAAAAAAATCTATTATTTCTTAATGAAATTCCCGCAAAGATCTTTAATAATATATCAATATAAAACTTATGTTTGAAGCAAAACGGCCGTATCTTAAAAGTCTACAAATGGTAGTTAATTTTCGCTTTACGGTTACGATATGGTGTAATATAGTAAAATAGTAATTTTACTATCATCAACAGGATCGAAGTATTAGTTATAACAAGGAGATGGATATAACAGTAGGTATAGATTTTACCACAGAGCTGATATTACAATACATCTTCAACTTGTATGTGTAAATATTAGAAGACCGATTTTTAAAGCCTTAGATAAAAGTTAACTAGCTGTTAATTTGAAATTAAAACACTTTTTATATCGATTTATTAGAGAATTGACTTATCTGAAATGTATTTAGCTATTGAAAAGTGGCGACCACGAACCGTTAGACGCAGCGTAGGAAGGCCTCCTACTAGGTGGACTGACGATATTGTGAAATTCGCGGGCAACCGATGGATGCAAGTGGAATATCGTTCGATGTGATGATCTAAGGGGGAGGCCTTTGTTCAGCAGTGGACTTCTTTTGGCTGATGATGATGATGATGATGATAATTTAAAAATCTGCCCCAACATTAGGTACAATGGATATATCTACGCCAAGTCACTATATTATATAAACAAAAAGTTTTCCATGTCTCCTAATTGCGCGCGTTTTTTCTGGGTATACAATTTTTATGAGAGCTCAACAAAACAACTTATTATCAAAAAATTGGCCCATATTCTTGAAAAATTGACCACCCCTGACCTAGGACATAATGATACTACAACCAAATCTAGTCTAGACATGCAATGTTATTAGGTACATACCAGTCATTTAGCATGTTTTTGCTTCTCTTCACGCTTAGTTTCACATCGAGGTGGGCAGTGTTAAAGCTTTTTTGTTTTACTGGCCGCAACCGGCTGTGGATTAAAAGGTGTCTTGAATCAGCATATATGTATACAAATATTTAATGGATAAATAGTTTTCGTTGCCCACGATTGGAAGATTTTTTGGTTTAAACCATAAACCTTCGCATAAACTCCAACTCAAAACTTTATGATGTATGCATGAAAGGAGGTTTATTAAAGGCCATAAATTTGGCATTTAAAAATGATGAATGAATTTTTTTTTCTTTAATGTAAACCTGAATATTTTATTTTTGATTATGCCATATTTATTTCCTTTCATAAACTATCCTTTTATGCATATTATCTGTACACAACGTACAAACTAATTTCGATATTTCACATCTGCCAGGCGTCCCGCGACGTCTCACTTTTTTTATTTATATCTAGAGCTTTAAAAGAAGATCGATTCCATTAAGAAGAATCAGGAAACTCTACGGTAACTCTTTTAAAATATCGTTCGTGGATCATTTGTAACAATAATTTAGGTCAAAGTCTAGACTGGTCTTTGAAATAAGTACCAGTGCTGTGACAGATTTGAGATGACCTATCTTTACAGAGGGTCGTATGCATCAGTCATCGTGTAATTCAACCCTATTTATCCTCATCTATAGATCAACCACAGATACAATCAACTTAACCAATATACGATTTGACAGCTGAATTGGCGTAGTGGCTGAGAGATCGACTGCTGCGCTACGTGTCGCGGGTTTTATTCCCGCACGGAACAAATATTTGTATGATCTACAGATAGTTGTTTCGGGTCTGGGTCTTTGTGTATGTTTATAAACGCACCCAAGATAAAGGAATTATTTTACTTACATAACAGTAATGAGTTCTCCTCATCACATATTTTGCCCTATTTCAAAATAATATTTGTACTTAACTGTGGTATTTAACAGCCATAAATAAATAATTTCGCGGAACCCTGGTGACTTTTCTACGGAATTCCTAGGTTCCGCGGAACCCACTTTAGGAATCGCTGCTATGGTGGAAAGATCAATGGTAGGGCGGAGGCTGAGAGTCGAGGGTGGTCACTCGTGGAGGCTTTTTCCTTGCATCCATTCGAAACGACGAACGCGGACGATACGCAAAATCGAGTGAAAAATGTAAAATAAATGTTATTACTTACAAGGGTTTCGGGTTGGGGAGCGTCTCACACAAAGTTTTGCAGTCTCCACTTAAGAATTCAAGATTATATGTTCCAACTGCCATCGGTCCTTTAACAGACATGACGAAACCACTGCCACTTACATTTGCTTAATCTGTAATAAGGTGTGAATTAGTTCTTTTTCAGATAAAAACGAATCTTATCCTAAATATCTCTGCTGTATCCTTTTAGAACAGCAAGCGTGACTGTATGCTGTGTCGGTTTGCATAATGTCTATTTTCTTTGCATAACACTTTTACACAAAGAATACAAGAATTTAAGCGAAATGGAACGTAGTGTCTCTGCCCTCAATCTTTTTTTTAAATATCACATTTCCAGACTCCGTGCTGAGAATTTCCATACAGAAAAACCCAAAAATACTTTGCCCGACCCGGAAATCGAACCCAGGACCTCCCACTCAGCAGTCGACCGACCATTAGACTAAGGAGGCAGTAAAGATAGAACGTTGATCCTAATTCGACTGTCATTGTCAGTTTGTCATGCGAGTTAGTCACAGTATGTCATTTAAACGAAGTAGCGAGTGAATTATCAGATCGCGTCATGCTTTCTGGACGAAAAATAAGTGGGCACTTAACTACCAACAAGACAAAATATGATTCACTGCTTACATAACAACTGTACTCTTCGGAAGATTAGGTAAAGGTAATCACTACATATTATAAAACAAAGTCTCTCGCCGCGTCTGTCTGTTTGTCTGTTTCAAGCGGTTTTCACCAATAGACAGAGTGATTCATGAGGAAGGTTTAGATGTATAATTCGTTAAGGTTTTGTGTAAATTGGCTGAAATATGACGATGATAGTTGAAGATGTCGGAAAAAAATATGCCGACTGGGAGCTTTACTGGCGTGCGCCGAGTAAATGCTCGACGTAACAGGCTGATACAACACTAAGACAGACAAAAATGAAGGCGTATATACTCTGCTACCCGTGCGAAGCCGGGTTGGGCTACTAATAAATACATTGTACACCCACATTTAAAATCAGTTATTTAAAAATCTTATAAGGCACTTTTTCGTATGTAGAGACAAATTTTGTTTTGTTTCTAATTTTATAAAACGAGTTTTAATGATGGAATAGATACTTATAATTTACTTATACTTTTTAACTTTTTTGTGTATTACTAACACTATTTGTAAGGTATTTTACTAACACAATGGACTATATTGTTGTCTGAAATTAATAAATAAATAAAAAATAAATAATTTAAATTACGTTTTATTAACTACTTATTATATCTACACAAAAATTTAAAATTAAATTACGTATTTTATTGTTATTAACTCCATGGAAAAGTGGGCGAATATATTGCCATCTACTTAACTTCGGGTTGCCAATGAGGAAAATAATTTTCCATACTTAATTTCTGACATCGATACTAATATTATAAAGAGGTAAAATTTGTTTGTATGTAGGGGGTAATCTCCGGAACTAATGATACGATTCCAAAAAATCTTTCACTGGTAGAAAGCTACATTATTCCTAAGTGCTATAGGCTATAAATTATATATTGCACGTAGGTTACGCGGACGAAGTCGCGGGCAAAAGCTAGTAAGCATAAAATACATCTATAGTATACTTTAAGAATAAAGAAAGTTGGTTCATCCTTAACTTATTAATTCCCAGTGTCACGGTGACATAGGTTTGCAAGGTCGGTTTGCATCTGACATGCATCTGAACTGTTGGTGCAGTTTTCACAGTACATAAGTGTTATATTTTTTCATTTTTAGATGGTTCAGTCCACAACTGTGCTTTTCTCTAGAAACTGTCTGCCTCGCACAACAAAACTGTGGAATTAACTGTCGCCTGCGGTATTTCTGGACCAATACGACCTTCAAACCTTCAAGAAAAGAGCGTACTCCTTTATAAAAGGCCGGCAACGCATTTGTGACTCCTCCGGTGTTGCGGGTGTCTGTTCGTCGTTCGTCGGCCGCATATGGCATAAAATTTATAAATAAATATTATTATTAAAACTGACGTTTTATCCCTTTTGAAAGAATAAGAAAAATCGACTTGCCCAGTGTCACACGAGGGTGACACCTTCATAAAAAAATGGGGGTAGTTATTTTTCTTTATATATTTTTTGTCCCAACCAAATGTATGTAAGTTATTTTCTTTAAATAGAAAAGAAAAAAATACATTTGCTTAGACATGGGAATTGAAGGGTTAATTCTCAAAGATATTCCCCTGAAAACCATTGGGATGCAACAGTCCAACGCGACAAACAAACTATTAAATATTTTTTGCATTTTTCATGGTGTGATTAAAAAAATATCATACCTACTATGGCTTTAAACCACTTTCTAGCATTTTTTACCTTCATCTCATAACACTTTTGACAACAGATGTTATATTACGATGTTGAAAAATATCTTAGATTTATTCAATTCAATCCATGAATATATTAGACAGCCAACTGATCACCGACTAAACAAATTATTCCTAATGAAAAACTTTAAAAATTGAGTTGTGTCTTGTATTGATGCATACTCTCAAAAATCTTATGTTCTTTATTGCAATTTAACTGTTAAAGCTGAAGCCTGTACAGTTATTACTGGTAAAAGGATTCATTAAATAATATTTTTCAAAATAATTCGTGATTTCCACGTACCTGGGTCACTAATCCTCTTTTGTTTTACACTAATGGAGTCACTCGCTGTGCACACAATACAATCATGTTTCTCTCATTTTGTTTTCAGCAGTATTATTTGGGGCCAGTAACAACTCTACTTAACATCCTTCTAAACTCTTTCACAGTTACACTAATTAAAAACACACCTCAGTAAAAATCTCTTTTTACTAAATCAAATAGCTACCCTCTCTTTTTTTGTTAACTTTGTCTTTGGCGTTTTCAACTTTTTTTAGGCAATGGTCATCAATAACATACAGCCAATAAAGGGAAATTTCAAAAATTCTGCTTTTTTGAAATAAGAACGTAGAGAATGCTTTAAATATTATTATGAATGTTTATTAACAGTAAAATTTTTAACATTTGTTAGATCTATCTAATATTTTAACTGTTTATTATTTAATATTAATATAGAATAGGTGTTTTTTAAGACTTTGTGAATATACGCGATTGTATCGTGGCTTTAAATTAAACTATATCCGAAGATACAGGCGAAACACTACAAAGAGGGTGGTTATTTTAAAGATTCTTCTCCTCTCGGCATAAGGTATCATGAATTAAAATCGGCCATGCCGTAGTGGAAATATTAGCAGCAGTGGTGGTGACGACGCTGACTGCCCGGGGTGCACCAGACGATCTCAAGTTTCGTCTCTCGTGGAGGCTCTTTCCTTCCACCACATTTAAAAGATAAAAACCTCCTTGATGTAGTAGTCGCAAGCGCGAATCCTGATCGTGGGGATCGTTATTAGGTTTACATAATTATTTGGAAAGTTTCGGTATCAGCCCGGTAGATGGCGATATTCTCGCTCCCTATTCTATGGTACTCAACAAAACCTACACTTGTGCTTAACCCTTCGGGGAATAAAGACGTGATGCTACAAAAACAGTTGGTAAGTAAGCCGGTATGAGCTATATTAGCATTAGAAATATTTGCCCAGCCTTGTATGATCACGGTATTGACCTAGATCCCGTAGAGCGCGGAAATTGTGTTGATTTTGGCGGCACTTTATAGTTATTCTCTAAGTACTAATTCACTGGTACTTTACTATCGATACGCTCTCGAAAAACTCATTTAATTACTATACCGAATTGATCAGAAAACACACAAAAAAAAATCTTCTTACGGAACTAGATTGAAACGATGAGAATAACGATTTTTTTATAACCATTGTCGCTCGAAAACGAACTGATAAAAATTAGCTTGAATGAACACAGCAATGTATTTTGAATTTAGAAAAAAGTACGCTGTCATTCTTTTTCAATGGTAACGCCGGGTTCGATGATATAACTATCCAATTTATATAGATCTATTTCTACCTAGATCTTGTTGATCGAAAGTATCTATTTATGTTGGACAAGTATATAGAACAAAATAAAAGATTTTTATTTTTCGTAGACACGTCATTAGGAGATGTGGTTCTGCACAAAAAATGTTTTAATGACGTCTGTAGTGGTAATGAACGTTTTTGTTTACCTTTAGAGAACTTACCTACTAAAGAAAAATGTTTTTCGACCATTTCTGCTTTTGGATACAACATTTAGTTGCCGATACAATACCTAAGGACCAATCTTTACAAAAAAGCTTTTATCGGTCCTATTGAATTGTGCTGTATACACATTAAGCCAGCCAGCCAAAATAAGAGGTAATAAAATAAAACGTTGTAGTTATTTTGTTCTTCTATTTATAAAATATTAAATAATATTTTTTGAAGTGAAAAGAGTAGGGAGGCCTTTGCTCCGCTGTGAGACAATACAGGATTCGGATTTTGTAATTTTGGTTACTGATGTTTCTATTTATAGGTTATTCATTGTTGTATTCACAAGTTATCGATATTTTGCTGGATATTAAACGGTAGGTGTATGTTTTTGTTGATATTATAGTGTGTAAAGGGTTCCTACTAACGATTTAATTTTCTATCTTTTTCCTATCCTTTTCTGGAGTACTATCATTACACCTTTAGTAAGAGAGTGATATAAGTGAAATTGTCACTTTCTTCAGGTGAGAATTTTGGGTATTATGACAGAGTTCTCTCTCTAGCATCTCAGTACCAAAAAAACAAATATTGTGTCTGTGTCTGTACCAAAGGACCAATATTCTCAATTCATCACGGTACCCTAAACCCACGGCAGGCTACTCTAAACTATTAACAGAGGTGCCCGTCACCTCACTATAAAACGGCGCAAGAGTTTATTGTGACATCACAAACACTCGTGAAACGGACTGCGTTACATCAAAATGTACACAGTTATTCTATATGTGAGTTCATTTTTGACAATATTTTTAGTGATATTTTTTAAGTGAAGTGGTTATTTGGTTTAGGCCAATGTCCGGCAGACTGTGATAGGCTCAGTTGATTTAAGTGAAAAGTGGTTGTGTGGTTATCGGCTGAAAATAGGTTACCCTTTTTTTGTCTGTGGATGTGAAAAAGGAGATGGATGGTTCAGTAATATCCTTCTCTGCGCTTATAGCGTGGTGATTTATAATCACGTTATTTTAGAGGTCTGCCAGGAGATCAATGTTCAGCAATGGATATGATCAAGTGAACAGCAGACCTTGGTACCTATAATTTCTGTAAGCAAATGCTGGGATGGATGAAATAATGTGATACGTAACTGAAGTTTAAAACTAACAGCATATTTAAATAAATTGCATTGGGTTCATCCGGATAGAACCCGGAAGAGGAAGTAAATACTACAATTTTGTAATAAAAAGAATTGTCCAACTGAAATGTTTTACATAAAATTGTATTTTGTAGGTGTCAAAAAGCTCTTTTATTTTCATGCAATGAATAAAAAAAATACTCTCTGCTTTTAAAGTCGGTGAATACTCGCTCTATAAAAAAAGCGTTCAAAAGGACCAATTTCTATTGCTTATTTTTAATGTTCACTGATGTGCTCTATATCACCGATTTAAAATTTATTTGCAGTATTGTGTAAACATTTATAATAAACACGATTAAGAGTATCAAGAACGGCGCCTTAATCGTTTAATACACTTTCTTGAGATACTGTATTTCCTTATTTTCGGTTACTATATTTTTACTAAACATTGCAATTTTTGAAGTTAGAAGTAAAAACATGCAGCACAAAATTCTGCATAGATAACTAACTTTGAGTAGTATGCTGTCACTACAAAATAAAATCTGCATGCAAAACCTCTTTCTCTTTAGCAAAAGAATTAGATTTTCCGATGTTCCTCGCTCAACGGAAAATCTTCGTTCGTTATTTACTTATATCGTTAGATTAAGTCTAAAAACTGCTTTTATCTGCCATAAATAACATGGTGGGCTTGTTGCTTGGGTCGTGTATCATCGCAAGCCATTGGACACATTTTATATCGGCATTATGAGAGAGGAACATACGGGAATCTACTGTGTAAGGGCACGCGTTGTTCCCCGTAAGGTGGTACACCTATATTTTGCCGATGCAATTTTTACGTCACATGTAATAGGGGGCGAGTCTTTTGCCATCTACCGGGCATAATTCCAAACTTCAGGCTGATACTAAGATTTTTGTAACAGAAGAACCGAACCCTTCTATTATACTGCTAAACATAGTGTTTCATTGATGCAGTAAAATGATGTATGTAGGAGAAAGTGCATATTTCTTACCGGCTAGGTACCATATTTTAAAACTATTACTTATATTTTTTTTATC
The DNA here is from genome assembly GCA_947562105.1 of Shargacucullia verbasci. Lineage (NCBI taxonomy): Eukaryota > Metazoa > Arthropoda > Insecta > Lepidoptera > Noctuidae > Shargacucullia > Shargacucullia verbasci. Next base: position 9,661,527 of record OX387303.1, on the reverse strand, counting down.
ACTTCAATTCTCGTACTAGGATTTTCCTTTGAACATTATTAATTATATGATTTTTAAATATTTTTTAAATATTACTACATTATATATATTACTACATTATTATTAAATATTTTTTTATTTGATAATTCTCCCCCTTTTGAACTATTTAAAATCTGGTCCTTTCTAGCTATTTTCGAGGAACTATCTTAATTCTGACTGGTCCGCGAACATTTCTCATTCCTAGACTTAGCAAAAATTCTGTTATAGATTTTCGGCAGTCGTCTAACTAAATGTTCTTTTCCAGACTATATAGCATTTGGTCAGAATAGGTTGATAGATATTGAAGTGTTTTGTTTCATTGTCGGGCCTGCTCGTAATGATATATTCCCGTATTATGTATCTCTCAGCCAGTATATCAGTCGCATGCTTCGAACAGCGCTAGATGTCTCTGATCTATTGCCACACTGTTCTTAACGTATATTTTACACTCTTTTTCGCATAAACGCCCCTTTGAGTTGGGAACGGCATTTTTTTATTCAATCATTCATCAAATACTATTGTGGCTCTTTCTATTTTCGATACGTGTACAAACTATTTTTAAATTTGGAATAGCCTAAAAATAATCTGTGAGATGTTTTTGGTCCTTGTTTTGTTCAACACTTCGTTTTCAATGCAACTGATTTTCCGGTTGGTTATGGTCTGAAAGGATTTTTATTGGAAATGTAAAAAGAAAGTATAACCTATAACTCAGTTAGGTCCGCGTCTAGTGCTTTCTGTGGCTCAGATTGTAGCCCCAATAAAAGTTTGGTACATGTTTGTAAGTATTAACATATTATTTCACATAAATAGTTCAAATAAACGAAAGAGATAAACTGAAATAATTATTGTCTAAAGCTATAACTTGGTCCTAAGAGCTAGACTTACAAATGAACCGTCCTTCAGGTAAGCTTTATACGTGCACCCTTTGACCTTTAGAGCATTTAATATCAACTGAGTTATATTTCCTTAAATCTACCTTCAACTTCTTATTAAATAGACGCTTAACATGAGCGTGGGAGGCTCCATAGCTATCGAAATAGAACTTTTGCATTATTAAGGGTTCTCAAACATTGTAATGCTAACCGAAAGGCGGAGGGACCGCAAAATTTTCCGTTACTCAGTTTCCTAATTGACTGTGGTGTAAATAGGCATTTCTGGTAGAACATTGTTCAGTTGTATAAGTTTATTAAACCCTTTATATTAACCGCGTGAAAATTGAGTTCATCCACAGAAAGTTCTAATATTCTATTTTATTAGTTACTTTATAATACCTGTGTAAGCGTTTAGGAAAACGCGGTTTTTACGCGATTCTCCGTCGGCCTGCTTGTATACTGCTGGTGTTGTCATATGGATGGTGGCGATGTGTGGTCTCGTTTACAAAAACCTCTGCATTACGCATGCACCCTTGCACCACAGGTTGACCAAAACTATGTATCAAATAAACCCTTCTGTATGAATGCTTCCACACATGACCAATATGACCATACGTTTTAAAAGACTTCACGACGCGACACAAATTGCCCCGCATCTCCATAAACCAACGCTAAGCGATGATATATCACACTGTCGGTTAAATAGATTTAAATTTCATATGATTATAGACAAATGCCGATGCTATAATCACAATTCATAGCTGAGTAGGTTACACATGATAGGTTGCTTGAGGAAACTGCAAGTGCCAAGCCAAAGCCGTAAATTGAAGGAGACATGGCTATTGTTAATCTTGCCAAAATGCCTAGTATTATGCATATGGCTATGAATATCTCAACTCTCAAGCATTCAACACTATAATTTAAAACTATGGTCTTTAATCATTTTGTTACCTCCTTTGACGAAAGGCAGAATGTTGCAGACTACAATTTAAAACAACGCTTTTATTTACCATATGTATTGCATAAAAATGAGTCTGTGGATAACTTTGGCCCCGGTTCCGCGGTTAAAGCAATAATAATAATTCAGCTCATTACTGTTACATTGCTGGGCAAGGGCGTCATTTTAGAATGAGATGGGTTAGGTTGTGTCCACCACGCTGGCTTTGAGTACTACATACACCATCGAAAAATTTATGGAACCCTCTTAGTTGTGCAGCTTTCCTCACAATGTTTTCTTCACTTAAAGGTCAGGGGTGCCGCCGGGTTTTAGCTTATACTCTGCTGCATGGAAAGCAAGCGTTCAACGCACAAATAATGATGAACGAAAAATAAAAACTTGTTTTGTACCCGTAGTTCATGTAATTTCCTACTTCAAATTGGCTATTCAAGACTGAGGAATTCCTCATGAAGACTGCAATTACTTGCGTCACTCCGTAAGACACGACTAATTATATGGGAAAGACAAACGCATAACGCAGAACGGGATTACGCAGCCAGAGAAAATAAGGCTTGCGTTGGGCCAACGTCGCCGCGTAATACCAGGAACTTGTTATACTTAGCTTGGCTCCTATACCCTGAAGGGTTAGGCAGTTAACTAAGATCTTTGTTGAATATTCCCCGCAGGTTTAGTTGGATTAAACTTAAACTTTTCGAAAGAACTTTATTGGGATTATAGACCTCATGCTCGTATTCGTTTTTTTTTTCTATTTCGCCAATCTCATCTCCGATTGGTTAGGAAAACTACCAACACTACACACAACCGACCGTCATACCGTCCTCGCCGGCGAGGCCCGTCGCGAAGACCCGCTCATTCTCCACCGCGACCCTTGCTCGAGCCAGCCCGCGCTGAGCCAGTAGTAATAAATCAAATGTCCCTTAATAATCACAATCAGATCCAGCAAGTCCTCTCTTGTCTGTCCCCCAGCAACGCCCTAAGCCGAGGCTCGAGTCCCACTTTAGGACACCCTTAGCAGTGTTGCTTAATATTATTTAATTTGCTCGGCTGGAGGCCTTTCTGGTCTCGCGATTTGCCCGGTTACAACTGCCAGTGCCACTGCCACTGCGAGAGACAAATAAAAAAAAATCGCCTATCTAATGATATACATTATTTCTATTTCAGTGTGTGAGCGCGCTGCTTATCTCCTCCAGCATCGCTGAGGAGATGCAGTGGACACCCTACAACATGCTGCTACAGCAGTACCAGCAAGCCGCCTCAGACCACCAGCTGGCGGCTGCTTCACAACAAGATCAACAGGTTAGAATCAGGATTATCTTCATAATATACTGTGCATTATATTGTTTTGTTCCCAGAATATATTAGACCGAATAGGGGGTGAGCCTATTGCTTCTATACTAAATTGAGGTGTGACTTTCAAAAAGCTTATTCAGAATTTTCTTTTAATATAAATTTATCATTTTTATAGCATCACGCTTATTATTATTAGTCCCAGCAAGATGATTAGGCAGAGTACTATTCTACACCCACATACGTTTGGGTTGGCTTCTAATTTAAGCAGTATAGAATATCAGTATTTTATACGGAGCGATTGCCATCTGACCTCCGCTACACAATTATCAGATTTTAGAGACACTGATACTAGTGATACTCTAAGGTTACGATCGGTATTCGTATGATACGAGACTAACTGCTTATCGTGCTTATCAATGCACGGAGGGGTCTTGTGTGTGAAGAATGGTCACCAACCTATGTATTGTAGCTACGAGCCCCCCAGTCCCCAATGAGAATGATATTTAATCCCGCACTTTGATGTTACCACACAAAACATCCCTTTTGTGGTCCGTACTTATATTAAAAAATTCAAGAGTAATACATTTGGGGCAGGCTATTTATTTCATAGCGGTGTCGCGGTTGAAGTCAATATTGGACGGAGTTCCGTACAGGCAATTTTGTATCCATGCCTTCTTTTGTTATCATGGTCTTAACCTTATTGCTTTGAGCCTGAGATCGATCGGTAGGTCAGGCAGTGCTATTGAGATTTTCTGATAGAAAATTCTCCGTAGCAGCCCAAATTTTGGCATCAGCAATGCAATATTACAACTCTACCTGACCCTTCGAGGAATATAGGCGTGATGCTATGTTATCTTGGTCCATTTCAGGCGCATCATTATAGTCATGTGTCCATTTTGTTTGCGTTCATAATTTAGTTTCTTTTTGTCTTTTGATCCGCGGCAAGTCAGTTAAGCATATAACTTGAGTGGGTAAAGACGGAGATATGTTTTCTGTCCTTCCCAAATACGTGGAACCCTAAATACTAAAAGTGTAATATATATTTTCTTTAAAAGAAAAATATAAAACGCCATAAAAATCATAATATTATGTGTTTCGGTGCCTTATTTCTTTTTTTATTATATGTTCTCAAGGCGTTGAAGGCTTTAGTCCTTGTATTGTAGGATCTTTATTGGAAAATCAGAGTTTTACTACTCAAGAATATATGAGAAATATTAACATGATTAAACAGACATAACAGAGCATCACGCTTGTATTTCCCGAAGGGTTAGGCAGCGGTGTACTATTTATTCAACACCCACATTTTGTCGATGCCGTTATTGAGTTCCATGTAATAGAAGGCGAGCCTATTAATATCTACCGGGCTGAGAATTTACATACAGAAAAACCCAATAATACTTTGGCTGACCAGAGAATTCAATCCGGGACCTCACGCTCAGTAGTCGCGCTGACGACCACTAGACCATTGAGGCAGTCATGTAGTACATCATAGTAGTATATAAATAAAAAAAAAAAAAAAAAACTAAGATTTTCTATCGCAAATGTCTACTGTAGAATGTCAATAATTTGCTTGCTTGTAAGGTTTGAGTGTAAGAACCTGGGTCCTTAATTAACGTGTCTGGCAAAGTTTTCTTGGGTTTTTCTGTATGGAAATTCTCAGTAGCAGCACGAAGCTGGGAACTGCGTCCGGAAGATGATAATACTTTCGACCCCTTTTACACGGGACTCCATAACAGCATCGGCAAAATGTCGTAGTACACTATTACACTTTAGCTTTACACTTTGGGAATACATACGAGATACTAGGTATATTCTAAATCTATCGTTGGAATTGTAATAATACAAAATACATAGTTATTTTAGTATCTACAGAATGACCAATAACCTAGACGAATAATAATTCCAGTAACATAAAACATTTTTCCTTTTTGACCCGGGTACGTCTTAAAACTGCGGCCAGACACCGGAGGACGGGCAGCAGCGTCCTCTCACTAATCGGTGAGCCACTGCGATCCCCAAGCCGCCTGCCAAGCGTGGGGATTATGGCAAACCCCCCTTGAGGGAGGCCTTCGTTCAGCAGTGGACGTCTTCTGGCTGATGATGATGATGAAAACATTTTTCAACTATGTAGGCTGATTTTCGAACGGTTAATTAAAATTTGTCGCCATAAATTCCAAAAAGAAGTTGACAATCAATTGATATAGATACATTATCTAACACGTAATTATTTCAAAAGTTATGCTCCAATAACTTGATTTCCGTACGTAACAAAACTATTGGATAACGGTTACCGAACTAAAAATAAAATGTCATCGCTAAAAAGTACGGACAGGCTGTGAAAAAAGTAAAAGGACCATAGACTAAATAGCGGGCATGTCGTCGCGTCCGGAAGCGTTCGGTTTTTTCCTTATTTCTTTTTTTACGTTGTACTGTTATTAAATTGTCGTGGACTGATTCCGCAGGAATTTTGCAGTTGAAAGTGAGCTGTTACACTTGCAACTTTGTTTAAATATGCTCAATATCGTTCGTAGTTAAATAGAATAGATTTAACAACGATTGAAGTTTCAAAACAAATATAGGGTTGCTATTTGCGAGTTGTAGTTATCTAAAGTGAATTCATATTGTAGTTTGTACGAATTAATAAATACTAACAATATTGAAGACTGAATACAACCCAACCAGACACTTTATTCAATAGGTAGTAATTCATAGAAAAGCTTCCGCCTATTAAGTTCACCCTCGTAAATTGAATAGCGCCAGCTGAAATTAAAAATTAAACTACTAAGAATTTCCTAGAAGATAGGCACGTAGTTAATCTTGTTTCTATAAATATCTACAGTCTGATTAGAAATCTATTTTTTCCTTCTTTTTTCATTTTATTAATTCATACCTGCTGGCGTTTTCCCGTTTCAACAGTGTCCTCTTAGTCCAAGACTCCACGATATGATTGAATGGTTTTTTGGTATACTTTTTGTAAAAAAACAAGATCATTTTACAAAGGAATGATTATTTCCTTCTTACTATAGTATTAAAAAGAGCGTTTAGCTCACTCGTATCCAAGGACCAATTTTATCGATATAATACAACAAAGTTAATTTTTCTTCTTTTATTCCAGTTCCAAGCAAGCGACTTCTCCGGTTACGACTTCGGTGGACAAGTAGGCAGCTCTCACGATGGCGGAGAGTATGGTGGACACGACTTACAGTCACACGTTTACCCAGTCCACCAACACGTGGATGAAGAAAACCCGGAGCCCATCAAGCATTACAAAGAAGTCGTGGTACCACTACCCAAGAACGTAGAATTCAAAGTTAACCAGCCAGTAATAATCCCAGTACCACACCCAATTCCTATCCACGTTCCCGTACCGAAGGCCGTGGTCATACCCATCATCAAAGAAGTTTCTGTCCCCGTAGAAAAGTCCGTCCCGTACCCAGTGGAGAGAATAGTGCATGTACCCAAAATCAAAGAAGTACCTTTCGAAGTTGTTAAGCACATTTTAGTGCCAGTAGAGAAACCGGTGCCATTCAAAGTACCGGTCTACGAAACTATCATTCACACTAAGAAAGGACACCACTAATTTCAGACTGAAATTTTAGAGTTGCTATAGAATCTTCGGGCCTTGGACTGGCTTAGGGACTGCTTGGAAAATGAATACAATTTAGAATAAGGCCATTTTGCTGGAATTACAGAGGCTTTCAATGGTCCATCTGATAATTACGTAAAACCGAGTAAATTTCGTACAATAACAAATTGAGCGATATTAAATTATTGGACTACCTAGTTCAATTGCCAACATCATCTTGGTACACATAATTAAGTCATAACACGTAGATAGAAAACTATTTCTACCAAAAATCTTCAACCGTTACAGTATAAGTGACAAAAAGAAGATTTACAATGCTGCCCTGTTCTAATTCCACGGCTTTCAGTTGTTCAAAATGTTTTCAACAACTGCTCTAAATAATATTTCTTCCCATCTCTAAAATGTCCGTTATTGTTTCACAGATACATAGCAATTCTAATATCTACTCTAATCCCACAGACATATGTATGTATATTGAATACATTTCTGTTCTTAAACTAATGGCAAGACCAGCTTCTCTGCTATTGTCGGCTAATGGCGTACAAATTTTGTCTTTTTCCAGACCAAACTTAGGCGACAAGTTAAATGTTAAATGTTTTAACGTACCGCCTTTTCGTTATTGTTGATTATTGTTATACTGTTGTTGTGTTGTTGGGTGTGTGTGTGTGTGTCCGTATGTTGTAAATATTGTTGTTATCTAGTTTTAAGATGTAATAAACATTTTTATACTGTTTTACTTAGTTTTTTATTCAATAATCTTGGCGGATTTGTCTATATGCTGAAGAAATCTACCTCAAAAACTGATTTTTGGGGATAAATTCTACAACTTAATGATTTGTTAATTCTATATAACGGAACATAATATACCATCACGCCTGTATTCCCAGAAGGGTTAGGCACATTTCAATAGGGGGTGAACTCCGTGCTGCTACTGAGAATTTCCATAGATACAACACCCAATAACACTTTGGCCGACCCGGGAATTGAAAACCCGGACCTCACGCTTAGCAGTCGTGCTTGCGACCACTAAACCAATGATGCAAATTATTATTACGAAAGTCTTTAAGTCTAAACTAGCCTGAGTTATTTAATCTCGTGATATTTAAACACTCACCGCGATTCTTTTATTCACAGAACAGACTACAACAATGAGTAGGATTTAACACGATATAAGCTGACCACACTACAACATCACATATTACATAGATATCTATATACAAGAGGACCACTCCACCAAGTGGTAATCCATCAACAGTTGAAGAGTATACCAACAAGTTACTAGTACTCTCAGCGCCTGCCTATTGTACGTTAGCAATACACGAATATGAGATGAACCGTCGGAATTCGGACAGGGTTCTCAGTATATTTTAAATGTCGATAGACGCATTGCATGGTATTTAAACTATATAAATTGTTAAACTGCCATAATTAATTATATAATTACTGTTTTAGAAATATAAATTTTATTCTTAGGAACGTATTTTGTTACAAAAGTTCCAATTCAATAATAATAAGCAGCTATGTATTCTGCCATTGTAAAAGCGTGCAAATATTGGTTTTAATTTAACAAAATAATTATGGCAGAAATGGCGAATGAGTCTATAAAACAAATTAAATAAAACGGATATTAAAATTAAATTTCTATGAAATTTTATGGCTCAAGTCTTTAAATATGAAAAAATAAAACACTTTTAATCAACGATAGCTTAAATTTAATTCTGAATTTAAATCGTAAAGGTAGTTCGCGGATAGCTTAAGGAATCATGATATATAAATTATTTATCAATTTAATTCAAAATTGATAAATAATTTCTTAAGATAATTAATGGAATCAGGCGTTACTTTGCGGAAATCCATGATATATAAGATATACAACTACAATAGAATATTTAGTTTTAATTCCGCTAAACTACTGCAAGTTTGGGTGCATGCACAGGACCGCCCTCCCGCCCGCAAATATATGAACATGCAGGAGGTGTGATAGAAATAATGTAACATGCAACCAAACCGATCCTCGACACGTGTTTCGCCCGCTCGACACGTGTTTCGACCGCTTGGACGCGCGACGCGCGTCCAAGCGGTCGACGAGTCAACATCTCCTGAGGATGCTCCGTGGAGGGGCGAAACACGTGTCGAGGATCGGTTTGGTTGCATGTTACATTATTTCTATCACACCTCCTGCATGTTCATATATTTGCGGGCGGGAGGGCGGTCCTGTGCATGCACCCAAACTTGCAGTAGTTTAGCGGAATTAAAACTAAATATTCTATTGTAGTTGTATATCTTATAAATAATTTCTTAGGAAGAGAAATAACAAGCAAAAATAAACAAAATAGTCGTGTAAAATACAGTAGCTGATGTGCACGTGACAGTTTACCTGACACTGTTCTAATACCTAGAACATACGCGCTTGTTACTTATTGCAGCCAAAACGGTGCAGGCGCTTAAATTCTCGTGAAGTTAATGCAATATCAGGCAACATTTATGTATGTTTGAATCACTGACACGAATCAACGGTTAGTGGAGCAATGTACCAACAGTTACGGCTTGTTTACTTTCTTTGTTTTTTTTTTTTTACAGTTTTTTTCATCAGAATTTCAAACGCTTTGTGGAACGATAGATTGAAATTTTTATACGAGCATATTTTACTTACAATACAAATAACAATATTGGTAGTTTTGACTGTCTATTGACATAGATCAAAAGTTAAATATAAACAAATATTAATTGCAGTTAACGGATAAATTAAAAATAAAATTCGTCATAAAATTTCCGTAGCAAAGCCCGTATGCCCCGAAGAGTTAGGCAGAGGTGTAACATGTACACCAGTATATATCACCGATGCTGTTATTGCCGAAACAAGCTGCTAGAGTCTGTGCGGCAAGAGAATCGTCATATGATTTCAGGGCGCAGTTGTTCTTACTGTATTTGTCATGATGAAAACACTGTTTATGTCATTATAGTTCGACTGTAAATATCTTGATACTTTGAAGTTGAATTATAATCTTTTAAATTTAAGTTTTTTAGTATCAATAAGTGTTACAATTCAATTAATTTGTAATAATAATGTTAATTTAATTCTACGCCATGACGGTTCTCTTCCGCACATACTCTACTGAGATTTCTTTTGACGTAAAACCTAACATCTCTGTATTACTTGCCCCCATGATTACGTACGAACAATCTGACCAGTTGCTATTGCTAATAAACATGCTATTTCGTATCTACTTATGAAAAATATGTAAGCGTAAAAGGGATGTAGTGTCAATAAACGGCTTCTTGAGGGTTGTGACCATAGACTTAGAATTTCGCTTACGCTTGTGACAATCACATTTATCTCTCTCTCTCTCTCTCTATCCTACAGTCCTTGAGAAAAAAGCGAGAGGCTATTTAAAAAAAAAACACTTTTTCTTCCATCGATATTTATATAGGATTTTGACGACACGGATGGCGCAGTGGTTAAGCGATTAGCTTTCTGCGCCACTTGTCGCGGGCTCGATCCTCGCACGGAACAAATATTTGTATGATCTACAGATAATTGTTTCGGGTCTGGTTGTGTGTGCATGTGACATGTATGTTTGTAAACTGTACCCATGATACAGGAAAAACATTAGTGTAGGGAGACATTTTAAAAATAAATAGGATGCGCTGATATGCACGTAATTCCTCAGTCTAACACCGTGGAAGTAATACTAAATATGTACTTATGTAAATAAGTAGGATGACAGCTGACATATGAATGACTCACAATCAATAGATACGTCATTATCATACTGATGATCTTATTAAATCAGTTATAACACGAGTGTTTTCCCAACCTACATGGTAGCCATATGACCTATTGTTTCATTCTGCGCATCACCTACCATATTTAGACCATAATGTTCCCATACAAATCCCCTGATGATATAATTTTATTATGTTTAGTTAGTATAGATTGAATTCAGTTTCAAATCAGATGTAGTTCTTGTGTGAGGTAGTGATTTGATTAGTGATTAACATTGCCCGGTCGTTTTGTGAAATATTTGGTGATATTATACTTTAGACAAAGTGGTTAAAGTGATTTTTCGAATAATTTATCGACTAAAATATATTCAAATTAACTTTGTTGTTCTTATAACTTTATCCAAGATGAAATTATCGCAGCCAATGATAAAGTTAATAATAAAAATGCTGATTTTAATGATGTTATTCGTGATAATGTTTTTAATATCATCGTTTCTGTACAGTGCAAGATACTGGCCAGATATTTACAATTATATAAACGCGAACATCACTATCAAAAGGATCCCAACTATATCAGAATTGGAGTTAACCGTGTTAGAAGTAGATTATACAACAGAAGGATACACTACAACTGATGTGGACTATATAGATATATCAACTATAGATGATTTGGACATAGACGAATTTATGAAAGACGAATTCGATCCAAAAAGTAAAGTAAAAAGAAATATTGCTATCGAACAATTGAAAGATTATATCGAATTGCCTCCTAGAGGCATATTTGTGGATTATATATTTCTTGAAGAACCGATGAAACATGAAACAAGTACACTAAATAATATAGCTAGCGAAGATACTGAAACCAAAGAATTGAATGAAGATACTAATATCATTAAGATTTCAGTTACTGGAATTGTTTTAGAAGATGAATCAAGTAGTAAAAGTGAGGTTAGTGAAGAACCATTTGTCACTCAAAAATATTACACTGTGCAACCTACTAAAAGTAAGGAATCAAAGAGATGTGTTGATGAAGAATCTATACCTACTGCACTCAGAATATCTGACAACACAGAAGCAGACACGACAGAGTATTTATCCAAACATACTACCACAAAAGAAGGCTATTTGGTTGGTGATGATCCAAAATTGGTTGATGAAGTTGCAAAAGGACCAGTAGTCATAACTACAGAAGCGAACGAGAACGAATTGTTTGACGAAGAACAAGGTACCAGGATAATGAGGGATTCTGTAGATGTTACCAATTTAAGCACTCGAGGTTCAGATGACGTTGAAATGTTTACCAGAAAACCTGAGAAGCTCCAAATGATGGTGAGTAGGTAGTTCTTTATTTATATTTAAACTTTTGATGGGACGGTTGGCGCAGTGGTTGGGATATCGACTGCTGCGCTACGTGTCACGGGTTCGATTCCCACACGGAACAAATATTTGTATGAACTGCAGATAGTTGTTACGGGTTTAGGTGTTTGTCCATGTGAATATGTGTTTGTAAACGCACCCACGATACAGGAATTAGAGCTAGAGAGGGGCAATGGTTTAAAAAAAAAATGTAATTTGGATGTAATTAGTGTTTTACTGCAAATAGTAAAAATAAGCCTATGTCCTTCTCAAGGTTTGGTACTTTGTGAAATTTCATAATGATCGGTTCAGTGGTTTATTTGTTGTGTCGTAATAAATAATTTAATCCTGGCAGTTCTTAAAACACGACAATGTTGTGTAAAATTACCAGAAAAAATAAATAAAGGATATATTAGATATCAGTAATATGAACAGAAATATATCGAAAAAAATATATTAAAAAAAGGTTGTTCAAATATTCAAAATATATAATTCAAGTCATTCAAGGTAATGTCATGCGCAGGCTTGTGAATTTCACTGGTAATGCGTATACCAGACCACCAGTAGCTACCGGAGGGATAGACGGGGCAGTGCCCCGGGGCCCCCAAGCTCAGGGGGCTCCTCGGACTCTGACTTACAAACTACCTATAAATTGAACTAGTGAACATTTCTCCCACATTCGAAATATAAATAAACCAGATTCCAGGAACGCGACTTTAATAATAGCAATTTATTTGAAAATTTACACGCGAATTCCCAACAAGTCTCAAACATCTTTGTTTGAAACTTGGTACCCAAAGGGTGCTCAACGGGACTTTATTAACGTGCCTCCGCTGTCTGTGTGTCTGTCACAGGACTGTATTTTTTTAACGGTAACAGGTAGATATTTTCAATTATTTTTTTAAAATAGTTTTAATTAGTTCTGGAGTACGACGAATCTGGATTACTACAAATCTGGAGGTACGTCGAATTCGGCACACGAGGAATACGGAACAAACGATTTTAGTTTAGTTGGGGCCCTAGTTTATTTTTTGCCCCAGGGCCTTTGGTTACCTAGCTACGTCACTGCACACCACAGATGTTTTATACTGCGTATAACTTTTAGTGTATATTTAAGTAATCTGCAGTATCTAATTTTTTTATTTCTAACCAACGAACCGCCTCAGCTTCGTACGCAGGCAATTTACTAATGATAAAAATGAGAAGTGCGCTTAAATAATTAAGTTTTATTGAGATTTTTATACAAAAATGCCACGTTAAAGTAAAACGGTGGATTTTCAAAAAAAAAAAATCTTTCATGCCAACTTAACCTAAGAATTACAAACACAACAAAAATAAATCCGCCAAATCGGTCGAGCCATTCTCAAGCGATGCTCCGTCATACAATTGATTTTTGTTTATACATGTAGATGAACTATCTTATCTTCTTACTAATCCTACTAATATTATAAACGTGAAAGTTTGTGAGGATGGGTGGATGGATGGATCTTTGACGACACGGTTGGCGCAGTGGCTAAGCGATTAGCTTTCTGCGCTACGTGTCGCGGGTTCGATCCCCGCACGGAACAAATATTTGTATGATCTACAGATAATTGTTTCGGGTCTGGGTGTTTGTGTATGTGAATATATGTGTTTGTAAACGCACCCACGATACAGGAATTATTCCTAGTGTGGGGCAAAGTTTTATAAAAAAAAAAAAAAAAAAAATCTTTGTTACTCTTTCACGTCAGAACAGCTGAACGGATCTGCATGAAATTTGGCACAAAGATAGATTATAGTCTGGAATAGCACATAGGCTACTCTTAATCCCGGGAAAATGCACGAATTCGTAATCCACGCGGGCGTAGCTGCGGGCGGAAGCTAGTAATTTATAAAAGCAAAAGTATTGAAATAAGTCGCTTAAAATAGTCTAAAATATTAAAATAAAAATATATGATTACAAAAAATCTAGTTATAAAGAACAAATTACGACCTTTCATAAAACTTTAAGTAAGATATATGTCGAAATGAATTTCGTTAACTCTACTTTAAAATAAAGCGCAACGATTCATACATAACTCTTAATTAGACATAATTGCATATTACCGTATATATGTCGGCTTATCAAATCATCAAATTACCCAAGTTATGAAGATATACTGCTTTGTTATGAAACCAGCTATATTCACGTGTAATCGGTGCATTTATTACAGTTTACTTCACAGACAAATATATCTTTTGTAATGCTTACATCACGTTCGGGGTTTCTTTTGTTTTGGTAGTGATTTTTATAGTTTGATTAGCTTTTGCCCGCGGCTTTCGCTCTCGCTATTTTAGAATTAGACAATCAATTCGGGTTGTACTTTGCTTGCAAAAGACACGTGGCGCCATCTATTATCATAAGAACGTTATTGTAGTTTTCCTCGGGAACAGTACTTTTTTTCGAGATGAAAGGTGGTTTCATATTCTTTCTGTACACCTGACAGCGTATATGCAAAATTTCAGGATGATCGGTTCAGTGGTTTAGGCGTGAAAAGGTAACAAACAAACAAGCATTTATAATATTAATAAGTCTATTTGCTTATAGCCCGATTGTTTTTACAAGCTTCATTTAACTTACAATGTTTGTATGTAAGTATGTATGTTCGGGTCAAATCTTGCAACGGAATTTTGAAGCAGTTATCCTCAACCGATTGAGATAAAATTATGCATACACGTTTAGTTTGGATGACAATGCATGGTTAGCTAAGTGACGTCATTCTAAATCCAATATGGCGGACGGCCCAAGATGGCGGACTAGTTATTCTTTTTAGGGTCGACTCTGTGACTAACAAGATGGGACTGAATAGACTTAATAGAGATGAGTACATCTCTATTCAGTCGTCAAAAAACTCGCCCCCTATTCCACATACGTGTTCAGTAGAACACGTGTTCAGTAGAACACGTATGTGGAATAGGGGGCGAGTTTTTGGCTCAAAGCTCCTGATTTTTGTAATTATTGTCATAAATAATTATGACACCCGAAACCAATTGCTTAATGCTTCCCGAGAAACGGAGGGGTGTCGATATGTGATGAAGAGTCACCTATCCAAATACTGACCGCAGCAAGTGCTTCTTAACCTCACGGAACAAACTGATCTGTACAAAAGCTATTTGTCCTTGTTTCTGTTTGTTCATGCTACCATAAATAATCTCTCAAATAAGGAAATCTACTTTGGTCTCTCCCAAAAGGAATATGTATTATTTTTGTCCTTTATGTTAAGAAGATTATTGAGGATTAAGTTAACGAAACAGATAGAGAGTGGTAATTGTGCCATTTATAGCATTATAGCATCCTGTATTCCCCGAAGGGTAGGCAGAGGAGTACTTTTGTAGACCCACATTTCGCCGATGTCGTTGTTGAGTCCTATATAATAGGGGGCGAGCCTATTGCCATCTACCGGGCAGTGCGCACAGTTCCAGGCTCCGTGCTGCAACTCAGAATTTCCATACAGAAAAATCCAATAACACTTTGCCCGGTCCGGGAATCGAACCTAGGACCTCACACTCAGCAGTCACTAGACCAGTGACATTTATATAGGTTAGGTTTAAAGTCAAACAATAGATTAGAGAGATAGAGTCACCGGGCTGCTATTAAAAAAATATTAAAAACCTTCTCCTGACAAATTACAAACACCACAAAAAAAGAATTAGCCAAAAAAGTGCAGCCGTTCGGAAGTTATGCGCTTAGCGACAGATTTGGCGATTCATTTTTATTTATACATATAAATAGAAACATGAATGTATAATCAGCTTTATTGTAAAAGATTTGAATTAAAAACAAAAAAAAACGGTATAAGCAAAGCTGTACATCTAATGTGAAAGTCGTGTCACCACGTTCATATTGTGATGGGACTTCTTTGTTTATCACAAGCAATTTAATCATTTTTAAGGTGACAGGATGTTTACCGCCATCTATTTTTTTTGTATGGAAGTTTCATAACCAGTGATTGGAATTAGGTGTGCTAATTTACCTAAACTTCAAAGAACAGAGACAAAAGCTGGAGACTTCCTTACGACAACATTTTTTTTCGGGGCATTGTCCCGGAATTTCGGGACATCACTTAAGTAACATAACCAGTGATTGGAATTGGTGAGTTAATTTACCTAAACTTCAAAGAACAGAGACAAAAGCTGGAGACTTCCTTACGACAACATTTTTTTTCGGGGTAAATTCAACAATTAATGTTATTAATACAGTAAAACCATTGAGTTCGTTTCCTGTTTTTGTTTCCCTTTGACGCAAAACCAGTAGATCCGTTTATATTGTTTTAAAAAATAAAAAGCATTATCCTAATAAAATATAATGTAATTTATACATTATATTTGAAAACAAAAAAAAATGTTGTCGTAAGGAAGTCTCCCAAGTTTCTCTCGTAAGTTTTTGTCTCTGTTCTTTGAAGTTTAGGTAAATTAGCTCACCTAATTCCGATCACTGGTCATAACATTATTTATCTATGTGAGCCGAGTGTCCGTCAACGTGTTAATAATATTAACAAGCGATCAATTTTCATGTGGATGCTCATGCGACACCAGTAGATCGTGGTACCAGTAAGTGAATTTGCTCACAAGAATGTGAGTGAAACAGATACATAGATAAACAACAGATATAATTTGTATTTTCATATACTATTATGTCAACAACGAAAATAACTGACGGCTGCAGCATGCTTTAAGATTGCGTGGCGTTATAATATCTAGAAAGGTCTAGAACAGGGTAGGCGAACCTTTATAATAATAATAATTTCAGGTTTAATTATTATTATTTATTTATTTCAGATAATTACATCCATACTTGGTACATTAATTAATTATTTTTTTATTTGCCAATCACAGTAATTTCAATGATTCCAACACAATTAATAATAACGATCAATAATAATACAATAATAATTCAATCAAAAATAGTCAAATAAATTACTAACGGCAAAATAAAACAATATAAAAATAGAATAGTAGTCACACATACAACACACACACACTAGTGACCCAACATAATTCTCATCCATGTGTATTGTATGTGTATTGTATTTATGTATGAACGTGCCATTTTTTCTAAAGAAATGTTTAATGAGGTCACAGACGTGCCATCAAATAATTTTGACTTTGTGATTATTGAGAAAACAATAATAATAAATACTATCAACTCCAAACTATTTATTCACTACAAAATAAAATAAAACATTTTGCAATGTCTCAATTATACGCGTAATTTAAATAAAAGTAAAATGGCACGCGTGCCATTGATTGGTTCGCCATCCCTGGTCTAGAAGGAACATTTATCAAAATAGTGAGGTTCAGGAAAAAAAAGATGTGTGTGTACTTATGTATGCACTTAAGAAGTTATACTTCTTATTCTTTTTTTTATTTCCACTGATAAGAAACACGTGTTACAGATGCACAAATATTTCGATAACTACTTTGAATATAGCTATCAATTCCCAAGAAAATTTAAGAGACATTTACCAGCCAACTTCATGGTGTCGCTTTTATCTGTCGGTGTGCGCGCGCATCGTAAGAATTCACTCTCATCAAGCGCGCCAAAAGAACTATAACTTCAAAAATGGAAATTCCTCACAAAATTCCGATAAAATTTTGGGTAACCCGGGCATCGAATACAGGGCCCCCACACTCAGTTATCGAGATTGCAATCATCAATTGCGACAATAAATGCATCACGCTTGTTTTCACCGAAGGGCTAGGTAGAGGTGTAGTATTGTATATTACAAGAGGCGAGCCTATTGTCATATACCGATTGTAGTTCCAAACTCAGAATTTCTATGAAGAGAAACCCAATAATGTTATTGTGTTTTTAGAGAAAGAAAAATTTTAAATGTTATCTTCAAAATTATGTTATCAAAGTTCGGGAATCGAACCCCAGACCTCACGCTCACCAGAAGCGTTTACAACCAATATAGTTTTACAATTCTCATTCCTAAAAATCGTTCACATCACCCATAGGACATCACAACTCGGTCAATTAATATTTAATAAAATAAAATAATAAATTCAACCTATTGTTGTCCCCCTGCCGGGCAAGGGCCTCTTTTCAAAATGAGAAGGTTTAGGCCTTTGTTCACTACGCTGGCCCGGTGCGGGTTGGCAGACTTCACATACCATCGAGAACTTTATAGTGCCCTCACAGGTGTACAGGTTTCCTCACGATGTTTTCCTTCACCGTAAACGCAAGTAATAATCAAATTCTGATCCGCACATGATTCCGAAAAGTCAGAGGTGTGGGACGGGTATGAACTCAAATCCCTATCTGGAATGCAAGCGTTCAACCACTGGGCTATCACTGAATGGCTTTAATAACTGAGATATTTACCAAAACACTGTCGCCTATATAAATACCATCTTAATCACAGCCTATAACCTCAAAAATCTCTTCCCATTAGCATCCATTGAAACCCACAATAATGAGTAATTGGACTGTACAATTAAAATCTTATGGTTCGTGATCAATCGGTCAAAGTGGTCTTTTGATCCATAAGACCATGGTCTGAGTGAGGTCACGATTGTTAAAATTAATTTTGTATCTATTTTTCTTTTGTATTCAAATCAAATCAAATCAAATCAATTTATTTGTGAAACATAGGTTAACATATAAATGGATCTTAAAAACTAGGTAGTGCGCTATGTCTTGTCAATTTTGACGTACAAATATTTATTTAGATAACATGCATGCATGCGTAATTATGTTATTTTTACTTTTGTATTAAATTATCATTCAAAAAGTCTTCAATTTTATAATAACATTTTTCATTTAATAATGATGTAAGAGCTTTTTTACATTTTACTACAGGCATATTTTTGATATTGTCAGGTATTTTATTAAATATATGTATTAGTAAACTAGTTTTTGCCGGGACTTCGTCTGCGTGTCTAATTTCGCGGAAAACTTTACCAATTTTTCTTTCACTTAAAATCTAATAAGGAGAAGAAAATCTTAAAAAAAAATGCCAAATCCGACCCGTTCTTCTCAAGTGATGAGCTTACCAACGAACAGAATTTAATTTTTATTTTAATCAATGTGCGGGTATCTATGTCAATATACAAAGGTAAATCATTTAGACATAACAGACCAAATATGGGTAATTTCTAGGAACATTATGATCTCCGCTTTCCGCTCCTCCTACCACAATGTTCTCTTAATTCTCACTAATTATTACGATCGTCCATCAAAGTCAACGGAGCCACGAAACTTCAAGGTGAAGACATCTTGAAAACAAATGAAACAAACGAAAATATACCTTAAATTAAAGTAAATAAGGTCTATAGACAACAAATAAATAATATTTTTACGTGTAGAGAAACAATTCATAGTATGCATTTGTATAACACCTCATGTAGTGTGTTCACGTATATTTTGTAAATATGAAAAATATTATACCAATTGTGTTATGCGCGTGCGCAGTGTTTTTTATAAGTGTTAAAAGTGAATGTGGCGATACAAAATGTGCGGATAAAATAATTTTGGATATTCTAAAAGATACATCGGTGGTGGAAAATATTGATATTAAATTAGAAGTGCCAAAATTCCAACAAATCAAAAATGTAGGCATCGAGGATTTGAATAAAATTTTGCTTCACTTAACAAGTTGGTTTGAAAACAGATTGAACGAAACCAGTTTTATTTTCAAACATGTTAACAACAAAACAAAAATATTCGTGAAAAGTTTCGATTTCAACGTAGATTTCGAAAACGGTAACGCTAAAATCGACGTTGATCTGACAGAAGAACCAAATGATACAAAACACGACAAAAAAATTGTGACCAAAGAAAACATTAACAAAGAAAAAGTCGTTAAAACCACAACCACTAGAACAACTAATACTACCAAAAAACAAAAAACACATCAAAAAAACAACACAGAAACCATTGACATGGCCATAGAAAAGCTCGGTGTTGAAGCAGATAACGAAATTTTTAAACTAGAAGAATTTGACACTGCTTATTACGATGAAAACGAGGATAACTCCACTGATTATCCAATCATTGATTACGTAGAAATGTATAAGGATACTACGAATGAAGAAAATGTATACACAACAGAAGCATCAATTGCTATTGAAGATATTATTAGTGGCAACTATGATCATAATTCAACGTCTACAGAGAAAAGTGTTCGGGCATCTACAAGTTCTGTAAGTGATTAAATCTTAAATTCATTTATATCTCGTTGTTTAAGCAGTTCATGCCTGCTTCTATGGTCTTGATGAAGAAACTGTGTAACATGCTTGCCATCCGTCGGGTCAGGTCAGCTCAAATAGCTATGGCACTTTCCTCAAGAGGAAGACCATAATCTATTTTGTCTTCGTCTCATATAAAGTTTAGTAGAATCTGTCTGGAGTTTAATATAGACTTTGACCCCTGAGTTTTTGTTCACGTTTCTTCTTAGTCAAAGGAAATGCCGACGGCACTTATTTAAAAAAAAGACACGTAAAAGTAATTGCAAAATAAACTTTCATTTTATAACTTGATGACACGGTTGTCGCAGTGGCTAGGTGATTAGCTTTCTGCGCTAGGTGTCGCGGGTTCCTGCACGGAACAAATATTAGTATGATCTACAGATAGTTGTTTCGGGTCTGGTTGTGTGTGCATGTGGCATGTATGTTTGTAAACTGTACCCACGACACAGAATAAAGGGAGGGGCACGTTTTTTTTTTAAACTATTCTTCAATATTTTATAGTACAATCGTTTGAGACGAATCGACATCCACACAATCATAATATTCAAAATTTCCCGATTCATCCTTTGAAACGGATTTCATACGAGACGATTCGACGTACAACTCATCCCTGCTTGCGCATCACAATGTTATCATTACATGAGATAAACACAAGTTAACACCCGGTATTCCGGTTGCGAAAGTCTGTTGATTAATTTATTTATCTATAGACACAATCACTGCTCTATCTAGGACAGTGACCATGATCTTCGATGCGCTTCAAAACGTGCAATCTTTACAAAATCGATTGTAACTAATAGAGACTAGACATGCACACAAACATATGTAGTAGGGTGTCCCATAAATTTCAAGTGCGATATTTTTTTACGCATACCTTCTAAAAACTTTCGTAATAACCCAATATAGTCTAAAAACAAAAGATTAGTCCATTTTATGAACGATAACCCGTGCCGACTTGCGATTTAAACTCGCCCATACAAATTGCTCGGGTACTGCACTGCGACCTGTAACTACGTGTTTTATTTGTCATTTCATACGTGATTTTTTAGAATATTAGTACGCTGTTATTTCTTGCATAAAGATGTCAGTTGAATTACGGAGTGATAAAGAAAGTATTTTTCTTACCGGACTTCCAAAACCATTTAATAAATGGTGTAAAACTACCATCTAATCGACAAGTTCTCGCTGTCTTGTTTAACAATATTCGCGAAGTCAAACGACTTTTAGTGAAAGTGCTAATCTTGTGATTAGGAAGTGCATTATATTTTGGAAAAACATAAGAATTCCTACAAAAACCACGTTTGGAGAGAGCTGCAAAAAAATGTAAAAGAACTCAGAAAATAATTGTGAAAGACACCTTGATAACTTATTTGATATTGCACATGCTGATGCCTTTGAAAGAATGAAAATAGAGGAAGACAAAGTATTTTTGAAGAATCAGAGAGAGCCAGGTCGACCGGGATGCTTACCTGATGTACACAAAAACTTGGCGGACAAAGACAAAAGAGCTAGACTAAGACGATTAGAGGAAAAGGAAAGAAAACTAAGACAAAAAGAGTTACTGGCTCTTGCATGGACTTATACTACACATAACTTGGAATATCCACATGATTCAGACGAAGTCAGCTTGCCAGCGGAAAGAATCTGATAACACCTAAACTCGTCGTAGCTTTAGATCGATGCCAGCTAAGCATATGAGACTCCGTTTACATTCTTCATGCGCTCGTAGAAGCGCTTGGTCTGAAGATCGATTACATCTCCATTAACAAATCCTCGATTCAGCAAATTCGCCAATTCGCTAAAACCATCTCAACTGCCCTCTATAACTGGAATGTTAATGACAAGGTACAAATAATGTGTTGCGACACAACATCTTCGAATATTGGACGTTTCAATGGAGCTTGTGCTCTTTTGGAGCAGACTTTAGAAAGAGAATTGTTACTTTTCGCTTATCGTCATCATGTTTATGAGTTGGTTCATAAAACTGTAACAAGATAAAGCAAATTACTAGCACTCCAGATATTCCGATCTTTAAAAAGTTCAGATACAATTGGAAAAACATCGATTCAAATAACATTGAAAAATGCCTTGATTTCGTAAAATACCATGTTGCCGAGACAAACATTACACCTTTGTTAATGTTTTTTATAGCACAACTGAACAAAGCTTTAATAAGAGACGATTATCACGAATCGGTCGAACTATGCGTAGTGTTTTTGAGGGGGAAATTCAGATAGAAAAGAAGAAAAATAAAAATCTCGACTGAAGATCGACGACATTTTTCTTCAGGAATATGTGCCTTGGGAAGATAATGCTGCTTTTCTGGAAACTAAAAGAAGAATAACTCGTTTGAAGATTTTAAATGACATTGCTGAAAGAACTGTCAAATTAATGCAAGATTTTACGGACTTATCACGGCTAAAGAAGAGCAAAAATAATTCCTGTTGCGTTGTATCCAGGAACATAGAAATTTTTATCCAGACTGTAAAAAACATACCCTAAAGAGAAATTACCCTGGCTGATTGTTGTTATTTTATGTGTTTAAATAAAGATACATATTTCTCTAATTTAATTTTGTCTTTTATTTACTTCATTTATTGCATTTTTATTAATTTTATAGGAGAACCAAATATTAACATTAAACATGAGATTTGATAAACTTTGTGGCTCGGTCGGCACGGGTTGCAATCATGCTAGAATGATAAAATTTCATATTTGAGTATGGTTTTGTATTTATAAAAGATATATAGGGTATGCATTTCAAAATTCGAAAAAAAAATTTTTTTTGTCATATTTGGGACACCCTAATATGTAGATTTAAATTAAGCTCTTTTATATTACTACGAACTTAAATAGAAATAAAAAAAAAGCTTAAACCGTCTAAATAATATAATTAAATCGTCTATTAACATTTTCTCAACTTCAACACCCGCAAGTCATTTAACCGTTAATATGACCCTCCCCAAAGTATTTGGCTGTGATCGCGCCTATTTCATAGTGGGTGAAATGGTGAACCGATTAAACAAACACCATTTATATTTATTAAAAAGTATTTCGTTGGGATATTAATGTAGGTAATGTTGTATAAGGGAACATCTAACAATGGTTGAGTGTTGGCTTGACACACGGGCGAATAGTACAGACAACTTTTCACTAATATAATGCCAGTCTAAATGTTCCTCGTTTGTTACTGGTTGCTATTGAGACAACTGTTTCATTCGTCTTGTGTTCGCAATCTGGCCGATTTTTTTAATTTTGCTGTCTATCTAATTTAATCATTTTGAAGTATCTATAGATATAATAAAATTATAACAGGTTGATGTCTGTACATTATAGATATTGGAGAAAAACTAATATATATTAGAGAACAGCTTGCCTTCCATGCAGGAAGGTCTGAGTTCGAACCCGGCCCGCACCTCTGACTTTTCGGAATCATGTGCGGATCAGAATTTGATTATCACTTGCTTTTACGGTAAAGGAAAACATCGTGAGGAAACCTGCACACCTGAGAGGGCTCCATAAAGTTCTTGACGGTGTGTGTAGTCCGCAAACCCGCAGCGGGCCAGCGTGGTGGACTAAGGCCTAACCCTTCTCGTTCTGAGAAAAGACCCTTGTCCAGCAGTGGGACAGTAATGGGTTGAATTTATTTTATTTATTTTTATTAGAGAACAGAAGCCAAAATAACAGATTTTAGAATTTTTGTCTGTCTGTATGTTTGTATAAGCATCACGCAAAAATTACTGCATGGAATTAAATGCAGTTTTCACCAATGTATCGCTAGAGCTCTACCTTAAAATATAGGCTCCATTTTACCGCAGGAAAATATCAGATTCAAACGAAGTGTCTGTGTGTATAGATCACTCGGTTCAACAAAAGTTCAAATCAATCATTCTGCTACAAAAATACGCGGTGGGCGAAAAAGCGCTTTTTTGACTAGCGCGAAAAACAATTTTCCATCGGCCAATGTAGGTAGGTACATAGTATAATAACTTGGCTCTGTTTTTTCGTGCACGATCCGATGATTTTTGTCCGTTTGTGGCCGCTTTTGTGTGGTGTGACTGGCAATTTGATAACGTTTAATGGTTTGCGGTTGTAAATGCATACATACATTATGTAGCAAAGTAGCTTTAAAAATTACATATTTTCTGGATGACAGACAAATTCTTTCTATCTAAAAAAAAAAAAGAAAACGACACTAGAAATAATTCGTGTATCGTGGATGCATTTACAAACACATATATTCACATACACAAAGACCCAGACCCGAAATGACTATTTGTAGATCATACAAATATTTGTTCCGTGCGGGAATGGTACCCGCGATACGTAGCGCAGAAAGCTAATGACTAAGCCAGTGCGCCAACTGTGTCATTTGCACTTACAAGTATGCTTAAAAATATTTTTTTATATATATCTAATATTTTATCTACGAGTAATTACTATCAATGAAAAAAAAATTCTAAAATATCAGAAAATAAAACAATATAATAAATATTTATCTGAGTTATGTAGGGTAGGCAGTGTCTTTTTGTCTTTATGGACCGCACGCCACTGGTAATCCTACTAATATCCTACTAATATTATAAATGTGAAAGTTTGTGAGGATGGATGGATGGGTGGATGATTCTTTGTTACTCTTTCACGCGAACGGCTGAACGGATCTGGATGAAATTTGGCGCAGAGATATATTATAGTCTGGAATAGCACATAGGCTACTTTTTGTCCCGGGAAAATGCACGGGTTCGTAAACCACGCGGGCGATGCCGCGGGCGGAAGCTAGTATTGTATATTCACGAATCGAAACCCGAGCTTCACGTTCAGAGGCTCTAGTGTAAGTTTCTTTCGACAAATTCGATTTACTACATCGAACGCGTTCGGCGCTCCGATTTGTGGAGAGCACGAAACGGACCAATCGGAGCGCCGAACGCGTTCGATGTAGTAAATCGAATTTGTCAAAAGAAACTTACACTAGGGGTACGACAGTCGCTTGCGACCACTAAACAAATGAGGTTAGTTAATGAAAGTTGTATTCATATATATAATATACATAGTTTAGTAGAAATCTAACACAAGGATCTCGGTGCCCACGAACAATAGAATTTCTACTGTACCAACTTGCTTTTGATTCCGAGACTAAGTGACTCAGAACATTTCTCTTCCTCTGAGTTGTTGACTGGTCCAATCCTTCATGTTGGCGCATAGTTTTATAGTCCACGGTCTGGTGTAGATAGTCTGTATCACGCGATATGACGTTATCAATCACTCACACAAAAGAGTTCGAGAGGCGTTCATGATTACGCGGAGCGATAATAATTTGATGTGCTATTATTTAATTAATTAAAAACCAGTTTTTTTTAAATAGAACGTGACCTTAGAGGTGGTCATGGTAAATGCCGGCGCCCTCTTGTATATAAAAAAGACGGAGACGTGTTATTTTTTCTTCTTAACATAGACACATCACGCCTGTATTCCCCGAAGGGTAAGACAGAGGTGTCCTATTGCACACCGACATTTCGCCGATAGCGTCATTAAGTCCCATGTAATAGGAGGCGAGCCTATTGCCATCTACCGGACACACTTCCAGACTCCGTGCTGCTACTGAGAATTTCCATACAGAAAAACCCAATAACACTGCCTGACCTGGGAATCGAACCCAGGACTTCACGCTCTGTAGTCGCTTTTTTCTTGTTTTTTAGGAAAATTTTGCCTCCCACTATACACAAATATTCATATGCACAAACAATTAAACCCGAAACAATGATTTGTAGGTCATATATATATTACGTCTGGGTGCGGGGATCGAACCCGCAATAGATATGCAGAAAGCCAAACCCATAACTAAGTACTACACCAATCGTGTCGTGATTGCAAAATAAATTATTTAATTTCATTTAATTTCTTCAAACAAAACATTACACAAATATCTTTCAAGTACCTAACCGAATGCCGGAATAGCAGACATCAACATTTTTAATGATCGGTTGCTTCAACAAGTATTTTAATTAACATTTTTTGAGTAATTTTGTTTAGAATTGACAATGTAATAACACTTTGCCCGACCTGGGAATCGGACCCAAAACCTTATTGAGTTATGAGGCAGTTAAAATTAACTAACATACCGCCTCCATGCTCCTACGCATCACGGCCACAAATAATAGCCGCTTCACAGGCCGCACAAGGTTGTAATTATGTGAAAAGATATCAGTTTTTCCTCCTCAACTCCTGAGTTTGATCTGCCGCAATTAGAACACGATTAACGGGTGAACACGCGTGAACATGTGTTAGAAGTTTCCTTGTTCATTAGGAAAGAAAGTTTGTTTGCTTTGAAAGAAAGTACTCAGTTTATGTATTAACTATCAACACAAAACACATACGACACGGTTGGCGCAGTGGTTGAGCGATCGACTGCTGTGCTACGTGTCGCGGGTTCGATTCCCGCACGGAACAAATATTTGTATGATCTACAGATAGTTGTTTCGGGCCTGGGTTTTTGTGTATGTGAATACAAACCGTGCCGCGGAAAGCACGTAAAGCCGTTGGTCTTGCGCCTGATCTCTCTCCGGTCGTGTCGGATTGCCGTCCCATAGGACTATGAGATTGAAGTAATAGAGAGAGCACCTGTGTTTGCGCATACACTTGCGCTCTATAATATCTCCTGCGTAGTTGGCTAATCTCCGGTGAGATTGGCCGCCGTGACCGAAATTCGGTCAGGAGGATATTATTTCACACAAGTCCGTAGCTATTCACTGAGAAAATATTGTATGGCTTCTTGAAGTACCTGCACTAGTCAGGTACATTAGTACAGCTAAGGTGTCCAAATAGAGTAGAAACCTTCAGGTACCTCGTCCATAGGGCACGGTAACTGCTTACCATCAGGCCCTATAATTTATTTTGTTTTTAAAAAGGTTGCCCCACACTAGGAATAATTCCTGTATCGTGGGTGCGTTTACAAATATATATTTCACATACACAAAGATCCTATACTTGTTTGATTATCCGCCGACGACAGTGGCTAAGCGATTAGCTTTCTGCGCTTCATGTCGCGGATTCCCGCACGGAATAAATATTTGTATGATCGACAGGCAGTTGTTTCGGGGCTGGTTGTGTGTGCATGTGACATGTATGTTTGTAAACTGTACACACGATACAGGAGAAATCCGAGGGAGGGGCAAAGTTATATTAAAAAAAAAAAAAATTAGTACAATGTAACTATTTTTTTTATTTTTTTTTTTAAAAACGTTGCCCCACACTAGGAATAATTCCTGTATCGTGGGTGCGTTTACAAACACATATATTCACATACACAAACGCCCAGACCCGAAACAATTATCTGTAGATCATACAAATATTTGTTCCGTGCGGGGATCGAACCCGCGACACTTAGCGCAGAAAGCTAATCACTTAGCCACTACGCCAACCGTGTCGTCAATTTTCAGTAAAGTTTAACAAATTCGTAGAATTTAGTAATGTAGTAAAAACTATTTATTTATTTAGGAATGAATTATTGATCTAGTGGTTAGAACCGCAGCTGTTAAGCGTGAAGTCTTGGGTTGGATCACTGGGTCAAGCAGTGTTATAGGGTTTTTCTGTTATAAAATTCTCCGTGGCATGGCAGCCCGAAGATAATAATTTGTGATTTCTGGTGTCATATTAACAGTAAAGTGACTTCGGGGGGTAATATTAAAGTTGAGCAAAATAGAACTGACTTCAGAAAAAAAAATTAAATATAATAAATAGACCCGACAGACGTCGCCCGAGACTGTTTTAGAACTCGATCGCAGCGCTACCTACCGGGTCCAATTGTATTTTCAAACCATCCAGGAATCCATTGAAATATACACACTAAATTTCATCGAAATCGGTCCAGCCGTTTAGGAGTTAGATGACAAAAACACGTACATAAGAATTATATATATTAAGATTAAAAAAAATACCTAACTAATATTGATTTCGTTGTAAAATTTTCGTGAATTGCCTATTTTAGGAGGTTTGTCAACTTGATTTGTACGTTTTAGGGGGGTTGTGACACCTACGACCCCTCGGACCGCGTCTGGAGTTATGACAGACCAGCTGTGCCCGGGACTTCGTTCGCGTGGATTTCGGAACTTAAAAATGTATTTTTTAGTTTTAGACCAAATGCACTTAATCCTATTTTTTTCTAAAATAAAAGAATTTTTCTAAAATAAAAGTAGCCTAAGTTACTTCTTATTACATCAGCAATAAAAGTACCGTCAAAATCGGTCCAGCCATTTCAGAGATTAGCCTATACAAACAGACAGACAGACAAAAATTGTAAAAAATGTTATTTTGGTGTATGTACCGTATATATATTCATATGCATGTAGTAAAAAACGGTTACTTCAATATTACAAACAGACACTCCAATTTTATTTATATATGTATATATGTATAGATAAACATATCTTAGTCCACAATATATGACAATTGAGATGAAGACGACCTTTCGGCGTTTCGCTCTAAAGACGCTGATTTATTTACTCACACTTGACGGCGTGACAAGTAATCTCCGCAATGATCCCCCAAATCTCAGGAATAGAATTAATTCAACACAATCAACCAAATGTTGCCTCTTTAAATACGTACATTGTTGTGTTGTTGTCTTTGTCGACAAGTCACTTTGAAGATATTAAGTGTACTTTCGCATGTACGCCCTTTGGTGTAAATGTGGAGCTATTAATTACGTGGGAAGGAAATCCAAGGAGTAGGTATCTATATATTATTACGCGAAGCAAAAACTTTTTACCCCTTTTTACGAAAATTACGTGGACGGAGGAGTATGAAATTTGGCACAGTTAAAGTTTATATGGAGAAGTGCAGAAAGCTAATATTTTTATATAATATGCATTAGGAATACATTAAATTAATAAAAAACACATTACAGACACAACCATGGGTTTGACACACACACACGCATATACGTATGTATCTATATAAATTAAATAAAACATTCATGGTTTACGTTCATACTGCCAATGTCAAATCAATGTCGTTCGCAACTGACGTAACAGAACAAAATTAAAAATAAAATATATGCAACTAGTGACCCGTCCCGGCGTCGCACGGGTAGCAGAGTATATATGCTTTCATTTTTTTTTCTGTCGTAGTGTCATATCAGCCTTTTACGTCTAGCATTTACTCGGCACACACCAGTAAAGCTCCCAGTCGGCATGATTTTTTCCGACATCTTTAACTATCATCGTCATATTTCAGCCAATTTACACAAAACCTTAACGAATTATACACCTAAACCTTCCTCATGAACCACTCTGCCTATTAGTGAATACCAGATGTAAGTTAACATGGAACTCAATAACGGCATCGGCTAAAGTAGCTACGTCAGTGTTCTGTTACCCTACCACGACTAAACCGCTGAACCGATCGTTATGAAATTCTACAAACAGTTAGCCCGGGTCCTAGGGAAGGACTAAGTCTTATTTTTATTATAGTAGCAAAACATTAATTAGATACCTAATAAATACCAATACTTTCAGATGAAATCGCGGGCAACAGTTAGATAGTGTGTTACTAATCAGCTTCATTACAGACGCCTAATGTCCTCCTCACAGATTTTGTTCACGGCGGCAAATCTCACTGGAGATTAGTCAACTACGCAGGAGATATTATAGAGCACAAGTTTGTGCGCAAACACAGGTGCTCTCTCTATTCCTTCACTCTCATAGTCCGATGGGACTGCAATCCGACACGATCGGAGAGAGATCAGGCGCAGGACCAACGGCGACACGTGCTTTCCGAGGCACGGTGTGTATTCACATGCACACACAACCAGACCCGAAACAACTATCTGTAGATCATACAAATATTTGTTCCGTGCGGGAATCGAACCCGTGACACGTAACCCAGCAGTCGATCTCTCAACCACTGCGCCAACCGTACAGACGCCTACGCATGCGAGAAATATCCAATAACCAATCTAAATTCAAATTCAAATATTTCAATCAAAAGTTCGCACATATTTACTATATTATCCAAACGAATTAATCAAACCTCATCAAGGACCAAGAAGGTGTACTCAAATATGTATAAACAAGATAATTTATAACAAATAGCGTTCAACTTAATTAAAGCGTTTCCTTGGAAGATGGAAATCTATAATTAAATTAAACAAAAGTCGTTTATTTCTGTCTATTTGTTTCTTATTTGATGTTTTGGAGTCTTCATTTCTTAATGGCAGGTAGGTAATATTTCTAATTAGAGACCGTGCTCAACCTTGCCATGTAGATAATAGATTATCAAAAAAAAATGTACGGGTTAGAGACTTTATCAAATTTAAACTAAGACTTCAGCTATATATTACTATATATATGTCACAGTAACATTGTAAATACCGTTAGATTATAATCTATCTCGCGAGATTGTAAACTGTCGAAAGATTGAGAACCGTCACATCAGTGTTGCAGAGAGTACGGCAATTGCCGTTTCGTACGGCAATTAGGCCTCCAAATCACACAATATACGGCATACGGCAGGATGCTCATTACCGTACTATAAAATACGGCAATCCGGCAATTGAATAAAAATCTTTTAAAGTCGAAAGTTTTATCCGTATTTATTGTCCTTAGAAAGAATTGAGGCGGGAAATCCCTCCATCCTAATTCTTTCACATTTAATGGAACAAGAAGAGTAAAGCTACTCTACTCAGGACACGAGAGAGTAAGTCAGTATACGTAATTTTATATCTTTTCTTTTTTTTTTTGTAAATGTACGGCAATTTATTTTAGAATACGGCAATTTTTACCTTGGTGTACGGTATCCCGAAATCTAGGCAGCGGTAACACTGCGTCACATACTGCTTACAATTTACCGCATATCTTTTCGATAGATTATTCTTCCCCTATTTATTATTATTATTATTATTACATGGGACTCAAGAACAGCATTGGCGAAATGTGGGTGTACAATAGTACACCTCTGCTTAACGCTTCGGGTATATTTAATAAGCGTGATGCTATGTTATCCAAAACGTTTAGAAAAATCCCTTCCTCATCATCCAAGGAGTCAATACCCCACTTTTCTCGGCCTTTCACAACTTTAGATGACATGACGTTAACAGTCAAAAGCCTTCGGAAAATTTAAACTAAGTTTAAAGTGCCTATCCGTGTACCCTTATTATCTTTTGTGCAATTTAACAAAAAGTTCACGAGTAGAAAGAATAAGTACAAAAAAAAACATAAAAAGAATTAATTGAAGTCGTCATCATCATCATCAGCCATAAGACGTCCACTGCTGAACGAAGGCCTCCCTCAAGGGGGCGTTTGCCATAATCCCCACGCTTGGCAGGCGGCTTGGGGATCGCAGTGGCTCACCGATTAGTGAGAGGACGCTGCTGCCCGTCCTCCGGTGTCTGGCCGCAGTTTTAAGACGTACCCGGGTCGTCAAATGGCAGCGTATTACCTAATTAATTTTTGCTCCTTAAGTAATTAGTCAAGATCACCGGATTTTTTTGAGAACTGATTATTTAAGGTCTCGTTTAGCTGCCGGCTTCTGTAAAATATATGTTTTTCTACATCTAAATCTTAACGAATTAATATGATTCTAGTCTCTATCGTTTTGTCAGATTATAGACTGTGTATATAGGTGTTAAATAAAATTTGGTATCAACAGCCTACCCAGTCAGGTGTAGCAATAGAAATGATTATTATAATTCAATAAAAACTCAAAGAGAAAATGCTAAAACACTCAATGAATATTTGTTAAAATATAAATTCATAGAATAAAATACATTTTGGATTAATACTAGCTAGGTACCTATACTTTAAATGTCTAAAAATACAAGAACTAGATGACCCTATTATAATAATTTTGTGTAAGTAATATAAAATGTAAGTAGTATAGATATTTGAGAACATAAGATATTTATCATTTCTCTTATTTTAATTAGAATTTTTATTTTTATGTTTTATTTTTAATAAAGAATGTTTTTAATTTTCTATTAAATATTGTTACTTTTATTTCTTTTTTATATTATTTGGTAATTTATTATACATTTTGATATAAAAAAAGTATCAAAAGTAACAATATTAACATACAAATAAAAACATACAAACTATTTTTAATAATTACTGCATGTTGCCGGTATTAAAAATAGTTTCACAATTTAAATCGTAGATGAATACCGAACATTCCGCTGTCTGGTTTTTATTACGCCCGTTAGACGTAATAATCAACCATTATGGAATATTTATTGCCATAAACAGCATTTCAAAATGGCCGACGAGGATATTTGAATTTTAATTTGAGGGCTCACCGCTGCGCCATGACTCGTGAATTATGGAAGGTCTCGGAAAAAAAATAAGTCTTTATTTGCTAAAATTTTCTTTTAATATATGCTAATGTTTTTGAGGATCCTAGGATCAGGAATTTGACTAATGATCTTTTTTATTTTGTGTTCCAAAAAATAGGTTTTATTGTGTTTAAAAAATAAAAGGTTTTTAACGAGTTACACTCGGTAACCTGAAGTAAAAACAAATGATGTGCGACTTTTTGCTTCTTTCTCATTTTGTGTAGGTATAGATTAGCGCGGGATATTTTTCAATAATTTGTCTCGGAGGAGTACTTTGACACTTAAGTATTCGTTTTGTATATATATGTATATTATTTTATGTTTTATTTGATTTGGGAGTGTAGAGTTTTCTATAATCTCACTTAATAATAAATAATGTCCTCCTGACCGAATTTCGGTCACGGCGGCCAATCTCACCGGAGATTAGCCAACTACGCAGGAGATACTCGTATGTATTATAGAGCACAAGTGTGTGCGCAAACATATTCCTTCACTCCCATAGTCCGATGGGACGGCAGTCCGACACGACCGGAGAGAGATCAGGCGCAGGACCAATGACTTTACGTGCTTTCCGAGGCACAGTTTGTATCCACATACACAAAGACCCAGATCCGAAACAACTATCAGTCTATAGATCATACAAATATTTGTTCCGTGCGGAAATCGAACCCGCGACACGTAGCGCAGCAGACGATCTCTCAACCACTGCGCCAACCGTGCCGTGTCTCAATTAATAGACCAATGAGATAGTATAATATGAGAAGCGAGTTTTACTTGATGCTCAATTTTCTTTGTATCAGGTAAATTCAGACCCCATCTGCCACGGAAACTCAACATGCCAGAACTTCGCCAAGTCGGTGTTCCCCTGGGTGGTCACCATCTTCGTCAACAACAATACGAAGGAAAGCCAGTTCAGCTACTACTGCGATGGGGCGCTGCTGACGGAAAAAGTTATTCTGACTGGTAAGTGGATCATTACTAGCACGAACAATAGGGAATATGTATGAAAAAAATATTTGTAATTTAACCAGTTAATCGAAAAAAATACATAAATATCAAACCACTAGCTTGCGCTCGCGGCTTCGCTCGCGTGGTGTACGAACCCGTACATTTTCGCGGGATAAAAAGTGTGTGCTATTCCAGACTATAATTTTATCAAATTTCATCTAGATCCGTTCAACCGTTCTGCCGTGAAAGAGTAACAAAGATCCATCCATCCATCCATCCATCCTCACAAACTTTCACATTTATGACATAAATAGCATCACGCCTGGGTTCCCTAAAATACACCAACATTTCGTCGATGCTGGTATTAAGTTCTATGTAATAGAAGGCGAGTCTATTGCCATCAATCGGGGACAGTTCCAGACTCCGTGCTGCTACTGAGAATTTCCATACAGAAATCCCAATAACACTGCCCGACCCGGGATTCGAACCTAGAAACTCACGCTCAGCAGTCGCGCTTGCAACCACTAAACCGATGAGACACTGTAGATTTTATGACTCTGTTTATTTGGACTTTGTTGAAACCACAGATAATATAAGTTGAAACCAAAATAAAGCTTTTGTGTGACGACAGTCTAAATTAGATAATGTCCTCCTGACCGAATTTCGGTCACGGCAGCCAATCTCACCGTAGTTTAGCCAACTACGCAGGAGATATTATAGAGCACAAGTGTGTGCGCAAACACAGGTGCACTCTCTATTCCTTCACTGTCATAGTCCGATGGGACGGCAATCCGACACGACCGGAGAGAGATACGGTGCTTTCCGAGACACCAAGACCCGAAACAACTATCTGTAGATCATACAAATATTTGTTCCGTGCGGGAATCGAACCCACGACACGTAGCGCAGTAGTCGATCTCTCAACGACTGCGCCAACCGTGCCGTCATTTAGTCGCCGTTGCCGTAAATTAGATAACTATTTAGCGTATCTGTTATAATGTAATTTGTGTTATTCTATATGACAAGAATTAGTATTGTATTGTGAATGAGATAGTGTGTTAATAGTTGATTTAGTTCATTAACGCCCAATTAGTATTCATCCTATCAATTTAATTACTATTGCTTTAGTAAGTGATGGCAATAGGCTCGCCTCCATGGGAGTTAACGACGGTGTGGGCGAGATGTGGATGTAAAGGAAATATATTCAAAGCTTTCCGAAACCCACATTTTTATACAGACACACAATGTCGCCTTAATTTCAGCATAACGAGCACCTCAAACGCTCTCACAACGAGTGATTGTATCGCGGTCACAGTCGCCCCCGTTTCCTTGTTTTCGCTCTTCAAAACAATACAGCCTTTTTGTTTGTGATTCTTTTTCTGGAGATGTGATATTCTATTTTTTGTGTGTTTAGTTAGTTTTGTGTGTTTACTTAATATAATATCCGCAATACTAGCAGTGATAGCCTAGCAGTTGAATGCTTGCCTTCCATGCAGGAGGGTCTGAGTTCAAACCCGCAGCCTTATTACCGATGTAGCGACAGGCGTAGATCGCGCGATAACTTCTGTCAAACGTCATTTTTGTGACATATAATGTATTGGCTGACACTGAGATTACTGTCTCGTGGCTATCGCGTTGTTGTCGCTTTTTTACGTAATTAGGCGGCCGGCCCGCACCTCTGACTTTTCAGAATCATGTGCGGATCAAAATTTGATTATCACTTGCTTTAACGGTGAAGGAAAGACATCGTGAGGAAACCTACACACCTGAGAGGGCTCCATAAAGTTCTTGATGGTGTGTGTAGTCCGCCAACCCGCACCTGGCCAGCGTGGTGGACTAAGGCCTAACCCTTCTCATTCTGAGAAGAGACCCTTACCCAGCAGTGGGACAGTAATGGGTTGAATTTATTATTTCATTATTTAATACTAGTAGTGTGTTTTTCAAACTTTCTAATAAGATTTTCCAGAGAAACTCAGAAAATAATTCTGAGTTTCTCTGGAAAATCTTATTAGAAGCCCAGTTTGGAACTGTACTCGGTAGATGGCAATAGGACCGAAGGCAATATTATTTGCGATTCAATAACGGCATCAGGCTTGATTGTCGGGTCAGACAAAGATGTTTTTCTGTATGGAAATTATCACTAGTGCTTAACCCCTCGGGGAATACAGGCGTGATGTGTCCGTAGAGACATATTGATTTTCTATTTGCATGTTTTACTTTGTTTGATAAAAATAGTTGAGCTGTTTATAACTCACTAACATTTTCAATAATTTTGACTTTATACACCGAATATTTAATTTTACTAACTACTAAAAATACTAGAGAGTTTAAATATGTAAAAAATATAAAAATATATTATTAGGTAGTATAATTTCTAATAAGGTTTGCTTTCTGTCGTCACACTCGGTTCCGGTCTGAAGGACTTAAATACAAGTAATGGTCTAGAATTTTTCTTTGAAGACATTTTAAAAGCTAGTTTGAAATACGAGACGAATGAAGTTATTTTAATTTTCTTGTTTGGAATGGTTTTAAAGCTCTACCTCATTGGTCGACTACTGAACGTGAGGTCTTGAGTTCGATTCTGGGAATCGAAGTCGGGCAAAGTGTCATTGGGTTTTTCTTTATTGGGAATTCTTATTAGCAATTCCGGAGTTTGGAACTGTGTCCGGTAGATGGCAATAAGCCCCCATTGGTCGAATATAAATCCGAAGTTCCCCATCATAGGTTCTGTGTGCGTGTGTTCGTAATTCTTCTCCTCCTAAAAGGCTTGATCGATATTTTTTACTTATGGGGTCACCCGGATAGTTTTAGAGTTGAATCCGGTAGATGGTGCTGTTGTCGAGATCCAGAAAACAAAATACACGCAGATGAGGTTGTTACTAATATTATAAATGCGAAAGTAAGTTTGTTTGTTTGTTACCTTTTCACGCCTAAACCACTGAAACGATCATCTTGAAATTTTGCATATACGTTGTCAGGTGTACAGAAATGGACATACCCGAGGAAAACAACAATAACGTTCTTATGATTAATTAATAGATGGCGCCACATGTCTTTCGCAAGCAGAGTACAGCCCGAATTGATTGTCTAATTCTAAATTAACGCGAGCGAAAGCCGCGGGCAAAATCTAGTTATCCATATATTAATATAATAAATACCTAACTTTAAAAAAGAAACGGCGCCGAGTATAATTTAGCACTTGCCTTTTTTATTTCTCATCGCCTTCCGCACAAGGCGACCCGAGGCACTAATTTGATTACAAAGCTTCCGCCTTGCAGGGTTCGCCTCGTGAACACATTTCCGCGTTCTCTATACAGGATCATCTTTTTAATATGTTTTACTTTAACGAAATTTCGTAAACACGTTTATATAGTGCCATCAAGTGAAGTTAAATGTTTTTATTTCAACTGGGCCTTTACGGGCGCTTTTAAAACGTTATGATTCTAGTTGCGCGGTCATCCACGAAGACGCGCCCCACTATTTTTGGTCGAGGCTTTCCAGCTGACCGTAATGCTCTTTCGTGATCAGTTAATATTTCGTAGTGTGCGTGTGCACTCAT
Organism: Shargacucullia verbasci; assembly: GCA_947562105.1. NCBI lineage: Eukaryota > Metazoa > Arthropoda > Insecta > Lepidoptera > Noctuidae > Shargacucullia > Shargacucullia verbasci. The sequence continues at coordinate 9,624,681 of OX387303.1, read as the reverse complement.
AGGTAATTAGTGTGTATCGACAGAACTAAAACACTAGCGGAAGGTTGCACACTTGTACTGTAAGAAATTAGGAAGAAGAGTGGGGCGCGACTTTTTTTTTTGTGTTGTCTCTCGCAGTTAGCTCAGGGAGCTTTTACTGTTTAACCGGCAAATGGCGAGACCAAAAGGGCCTCCAGCCGAGCAACTAAATAATACTAAGCAACACTGCTAAGGGTGTCCCATAGTGGGACTCGAACCTCGGGTTAGGGCGTTGCTGGGGGGAGACAAGAGAGGACTTGCTGGATCTGATTGTAATGGGGCGCGACTTCGTGGATGGCGCTATATGTATTCTTATCTATAGCATCACGCCTGTATCCCTGAAGGGTGAGGCAGAGGTGTATATTGTACAACAGCATTAATACATGTACAAAAAAAATGTCCTTTCGTTACCATAATTTTTAATATTATATAATATCAAATAATTAAAATAATAAATATATAATTGTTTCATTGGTCTATTGGTCGCAAGTGGCAATCCCGGGTCGCGCAATGTGTTATTTGGTTTTCTGTATGGAAATTCTCAATAGCAGCACGATGTTTAGAACTGTGCCCGGTTGATGGCATTAGGCTTGCCCTCTATTATACGACTTAATAACAGCATTCGCAAATTATGTGTGTACAATAATACACCTCTGCCTAACCCTTCAGGGATACAGGCATGATGCTATCATGTTTTAAAACATGTTTTGTTTTGTTACAGATGCCAGGTGTATGTACAACTCAAACAAGACTTGGGATTCAGAAAACGTATTGGTTTTCCTTGGTAAAGGGAACTTGCAGTCTTTTGGAGGCAGCGAGAGAGTGCAGAAGGTATACATTGTACTCCATTATGCTATTCATCATCTGCTTAGCTTTTTCCCAACTACATTGGGGTCGGCTTCCAGTCTAACCGGTTGCGGCTGAATATCAGTATTTTACACGGACCGACTGCCTTCTGACCTCCGCCATCCAATTACTGGGAGACACTGATACTCTTAGGTTAGACTGGTTGTCTGACTTTTTGGTCTGCTGACACCCCTAAAGACTACCATAGGTCTTCATATGACACTCGGGCCCAACTGCTTATCGTGCTTTCCGAGGCACGGAGGGGTCTCGATGTGTGAAAAATGGTCAGCCATCCGAGGATTTACCGCGGCAAGTGTTGCTTAACCTCGCACGTCGACCGATCGACGTGGTAGTTTTGTTGCTTTGTATTTTACGCATGTGGATAAATCTAAATTGCTTTGGTCGGTCTGAATTACCTAGAGGGAACTTGTCTAGAGAGTCCTCGTACAAATTGTTAAAGTAAAAAATAAAACCTGTGGCTAAACCCAAGAACATAATTTGATAATGTTTGGTGTACGACCAGCGGCGTGCACAGAGTTTTTAGACAGGGTAAGCAGAAAATTTTAAAAGCTTACTTACCAAAAATACCTTCTGCATGTTGGTATTGGTTCGTCGTCTTATCGATTAAATAATGATGTACCTATGTTATTTGTGACCTCAAATATTTTATAATAAATATTTATCTGAGCTACGTAGGGTAGGCAGTGTCTTTATGAACCGCACGCGACTGTATACGACCCACTAACGCGATACTCAGAATATGATAACACACATCAACTTTTAAAAATACCTCAATAAGTCCCATTGTCCTTATTTTTGACTTCAAAAACTTGGCTTTTATTAGCCCGTGATGATGTTACAAATTGGACCCGGGTATGTCTTAAAACTGCGGCCAGACACCGGAGGACGGGCAGCAGCGTCCTCTCACTAATCGGTGAGCCACTGCGATCCCCAAGCCGCCTGCCAAGCGTGGGGATTATGGCAAACCCCCCTTGAGGGAGGCCTTCGTTCAGCAGTGGACGTCTTATGGCTGATGATGATGATGATGATGATTTTACAAAACTAGCCTAGAAACTGGCACTTTCAAAGAGAGTCTTATGCTCAGCAGTGGTCTCAGAAGTCGGGCTATGGACGATGATGATGTTACAAAAGATATTAAACTTTTGCAGGTTAAGGAGATAATTATCCATCCGAACTTCACTGTTAACGCTGAAGGGAAAGCCGAGAACGACCTAGCACTTCTCATCATGGAGGAGGCAGTGGAGTTTAAGGACAACATCCAGAGCGCATGCGTGTTTCAAGACGATGAGGGGGAAGAAGCCGCGGTGGGTAGCTTGGTTATAATTTCTTCTTAAAATCATCTTTTTACTGAGTCGATAGTAATCTAAATACTCCAGAAGCTAGCTCCAAGGATTGCGCTATCAGTGGCATCCATTAATTCTTCTGGCATACGGGTTTGAATACACTGGGCACGATATTAAGTTCTGATCATAATGGTTGGTGTTTAAAAGACCAATCAAAAAGAAAGTTTTTTATTATAAATGGGCCTTTACAGGCACTGAAAAGTCGGAATTCTAGGTGCACGACTCTTAAACTGGATAGGTCTTGGCTCCATGGATATGCTTTTCAAAAGTCGGTTTACAATTTATAACCATACGTTATTCACGTTCAAAACGAATGATATTTTAAAAGTTCAACCGTGGAGTTATTTGTTGGTTTTTCGGCGTGGAATATATGGTCCTGAGTTCGGTTCCCGGGTTGGGCAAAGAATTATAAGCCCGAATTATAGAACCGTGACCGGTAAATAGCACTAGGGTCGCCCCTATTCAATCGGCGAAATGTGTGTGTACAATATTTATTTATTTTTCCTCAACTTACAATTAGGTAAACAAATGATGAGTACATTATGTATGGGTAACATAAAGGGTGAGCACATCCACATTTTTAAATCTTGTATCTATAAGGAGTTGTACCAAATAGTAAAATGGTTGTAGTAAATAGTAAAAAACTCATAATAGATATGAGTTTTTTACTTTTTACTCTCATAGTAAATGTAAATTTTCATGCAAGCGATTTTAGTTCTTACCACGGTTAAATTAGGGGTTAGAGTCGCTAACATGACATCTCTATAATATAGTAAATAGTAAATCAAAACTTTACTATGACATATATGTCACATAAGCGATTCTAATCCCTAAAGTAACCAAGTTAAGAACTAAAATCGCTATCATGAAAATTTACTTTACTACGATAGTAAATAGTAAGAAAACTCGTGATAGAGGACTGGTGTCTGATATAGGTAGAAGCTGTATTACAGATCATCAGGACCCCACTCCCAGTTATTCAGAGTAAATAATGAAAATTTAAGTGGTGGTGGTCTAAGGGGGAGGCCTTCGTTCAGCAGTGGACGTATACTGGCTGATGATGATGATGATGATGAATGAAAAATTTGTAATTCACAATTTTAAACATGTTTGTACTTTATATGTTACATACAGGTTAGGTGAAAAATGTTTTTAGTTTTTATATATTTTTTTTTATAAATATGGTACCTTTGACCCGGGTACGTCTTAAAACTGCGGCCAGACACCGGAGGACGGGCAGCAGCGTCCTCTCACTAATCGGTGAGCCACTGCGATCCCCAAGCCGCCTGCCAAGCGTGGGGATTATGGCAAACCCCCCCTTGAGGGAGGCCTTCGTTCAGCAGTGGACGTCTTCTGGCTGATGATGATGGTACCTATACATCTCTGTCTAGCCGTGCACGATTTACAAGCGTGTTGCTATGTTATATTACATAATCCTGGATAATAATTCTATTTAATATTTATGCATATGGTATGCCGTTAAAATGCAATAAAACTTGATTGGCATCCATTTTGATAACCCGTATAAAACCTATTTTGTTGCTCATTTGGAATTCTTGCTGCGTGTGATAAAATTAATTATATTAACCGTTTTAGGGATTAAATGTTACAGTTAAAATTTAGAGGTACAGCAGGTATATTAAAATAGTTAAACTGAGTTTAAAATGATGAACTGCCTCAGTGGTTTAGTTGTTGCAATCGCGACTGATGACCGTGAAGTCCTGGGTTTTAGGTTGGCAAAAGTTTTTTATAGGATTTTCTGTGGGGAAATTCTCAGTAGCAGCTCGGAGTTTAAAATTGCGATGTGAGCAGTGGATGGTAAAAGACCCGCCTCTTATTCCCTATCTGTAAACACCAATACAATTCTGGTTAACCCTTTGGGGAATATTAGACTGCACTATTGGCGCAGTGGTTGAGGGATCGACTGCTACGCCATCTTTCCCGGTTTCGATTTCGATCAAATTTTTGTATGACTTACAGATAGTTGAGTGTGTGTTTGTGTATGTGAATATTTGTGTTTGTAAACGCACCGACGATACAGGAACTATTCATAACTAGGTTCCGCCCGAGGCTACGCCCGCGTTGTTAATGAACCCGTATATTTTCCGGATAACAAGCCTAGGTGCTATTCCAGACTATAATCTATCTCTGTGTCAAATTTCATCCAGATCCGTTCAGCCGTTCTGGCGTGATTGAGTAACAAACATCCATCCATCCATACTCGCAAACTTTCATATTTATTTATATTTGTAGAATGGATGTTTAAAAAAGGGATGCAGATGTTAAGCTATGTTATTTAAAATGATCATTTAATGTGTTTGATGAACGCGAGGTCGTGGGTTTTAATCCGTTTGTTGAACTAGTAATCTATACAAATGGTCCTTACATAGATTAATTCTCACCCACTCTAAGTAATTTCTAAGTCTGAGAGAACTTGCAAACAAAAATAATAATTAATTAAAAATAATTACTTATTTATTAGATTTTATATTTTTATGAATTTTCATATCATTTTGCAGCAGTGATAGCCTAGTGGTTAAACGCTTGCCTTCCATGCAGGAGGGTCTGAGTTCAAACCCGGCCCGCACCTCTGACTTTTCGGAATCATGTGCGGATCAGAATTTGATTATCACTTGCGTTTACGGTGAATGAAAACATCGTGAGGAATTTTTATATTTTTATGAATTTTAACTGTGATCTAGTAGTTGCAAACGCGGCTACAAAGCGTGAGGTTCTTGGTTCGATTCCCGCGAAAGGCAAGGTGTTATTGCAGTTTTCTATGAGAAAATTCTCAGTGGCAGCCCGGAGACTCTTTCATACCAGTTACGTGTAGGTGCACAATAGTGGTGGGCTGCGGTGCGGTCTTCTAAGAGTTCCCGAGGCCCACCATATATGGTGTCGAGGCGCACCCTTCCATCCGCCCCAAGCGGAGGATAGCCCATGATGGGTTCACACCAACCGAATAAAAAAAAAAACGGTCCACATTAGTACATCTCTGCCTAACCCTTCGTAGAATACAGTTGCGATGATACTAAACAGTTTTATATTTTCGCAGACCACGGCTTGGGCGTTGAATGGAGCTTTGATACCGATATTCTTCGAGAAGAACAGAAGTGACACGTGCTTTAATAAGGACGAAGATGTGTTCTGTGCTACATACGGCAATGGTAAGCTCAATAAATTAGAAATGAAGGGACCTCTTAGATTAAAAAGTATTCCACAGAAAGGTCCACCCAAAGGTCCACCCAAAGGCAATGACAATTTTATTTATCTGTTTAGTCAGCGAGCAAATGCCTTTCGCCTTTTATATACAGATTATCTAATAAAACTTGTTTTTTACAAGCTTTTATTTAACTAGCGATGTTTGTATGTAAGTATGCATGTTCGGGTCAAATCTTACAACTGAATTTTAAAGCAGTTATCCTCAACCGATTGAGATAAAATTTTGCAAACACGTTTAGTTTGGATGACAATGCATGGTTAGCTAAGTGACGTCATTCTAAATCCAATATGGCGGACGGCCCAAGATGGCGGACTAGTTATTTTATGTGCAATCCCATGATATGGGTATCAATTGAAAGTTTTTTGGTTGCGGCAGTCGTGATTTATGTTTTTTTTTTAATTTTTGTTTTGAATTTCTCAGTAGCGGCCCGTAGTTTGAAATTGTGTCCGACAGATGGCAATAGGGTCGCCCCCTATTACATGGGACTCAATAACAGTATCGGCGAAATGTGGACATATATCTGCCTAACCCTTCGGGGAAAACAGGCGTGGTGCTATGTTACTGTTTTGTATTTTTCTAGACAATGGCGTAGCAAGGGGGGCGGCAAGGGAAAGTTGTCACCCTTCTGGGGGTGACACCCACCCCAGAAAGGGTGACTACTTATTTATGAAAAAAAATATGAAATATTAAATGATCCATGACGTTTATCATATAAAATTTATTGTTTTTAAATTTTTATGGCACCCGGTGCGGAAGCTGGTGGTATCACCCCACCACCAATTTCCGCACCGAGTGCCACCCAAGGTAGCTACGCCAGTTTCTAGATCTCGTCGTTGCGCGTGCAAAATTCGCTCTGTGTTATTTTCGGTTTTTTTTATGCAGTTTTAATCGTTATTTCATTACGCACATACTGTAAAAACATCTATGTTATAAATGCAGTATTTAAAGAGTTACGGAATGTAGCTATCTCTGGGTATTTTCCGAGAAAATCCAGTTTTATGAGTCTCATGTAAAGTGTGTAAAAAACACATAGCGATTATGGAAAGCGCAGCGACGAAATGTTAAACTATATCGACGATGTTGTTTCTATCCCTTTATGGCAGCCGTGATGTTACGTATAACATCACGGCTGCCATAAAGGGATAGGTAACAGATTTCGTTTGAAAATTTTTAGCTAAACTATAGTCTTAACATATTGTTCTATGATATTTTCAGAGGTAGCCCTCTGCCCAAGTTACGGCGGCGTGTACGCATCAAGACAGGCGGACAGGTGGTGTCTCCAGGGCATATTCTACGGGGACCCAGCTGACAGAGGCCTCTGCTTCACCAAGAACGTGTTCTACACCTCACTGAGAAACTACCTGCGATGGATCGATGATAGTGTTGAAATGTATAAAAATGATGTATTGTAGATATCATTGCGTTTTATTTTTATTGTGTACTAGCTTCCGCCCGCGGCTTCGCCCGCGTGTTATACGAACCCGTACATTTTCCGGATAAAAAGCCTAGGTGCTATTTCCAGACTATAATCTATCTCTGTGCCAAATTTCATTCAGATCCGTTCAGCACACACATTTATACTTTATACGTACTTCGTACGTACACACATTTATACGTTTCACATTTATAATATTAGTAGGATTAGTAGGATCGGATTAGTAGGACTAGCGACCTGCCCCGGCTTCGCACGGGTAGCAGAGCATATACGCCTTAATTTTTTTTCTGTCGTAGTGTCGTATCAACCTGTTACTTTGAGCATTTACTCGGCGCACGCCAGTAAAGCTCCCAGTCGGTATGATTTTTTCCGACATCTTCAATTATCATCGTCATATTTCAACCAATTTACACACAACCTTAACGAATTATATACCTCAACCTTCCTCATGGATCACTGTGTCTATTAGTGAAAACAGCATGAAAATCCGTTCAGTAGTTTTTGAGTTTATCGCGAACAGACAGACAGACGGAGAGACAGACGCGGCCCGGGACTTTGTTTTATAATATGTAGTGACTAACAGAACCCGGCAGACATTGTCCTGCTAGTGTATATTTCCTATTTGTTATAAGAACCCGTTGTTGACCCGGGGGTACGTCTTAAAACTGCGGCCAGACACCGGAGGACGGGCAGCAGCGTCCTCTCACTAATCGGTGAGCCACTGCGATCCCCAAGCCGCCTGGCAAGCGTGGGGATTATGGCAAACCCCCCCCTTGTGGGAGGCCTTCGTACAGCAGTGGACGTCTTCTGGCTGATGATAATGATGATGATAAGAAATAATTGAATTGACCATCTCATTGGTCTAGTGGTCGCAAGCGCTACTGCTGAGCGTGAGGTCCTGGGTTCGATTCCCGGGTCGGACAAAGTGCTTTTCTGTATGGAAATTCTCAATAGCAGCACGGAGTCTGGAACTGTGCTTGGTAGATGGCAATAGGCTCGCCGCTTATTACATGGGACTAATGGCATCGGCGAAATGTGGGTACAATAGTACACCCTTTGGGGAATATAAGCGTGATGGTATGCTATGTTATATTATAATTGAGTTATAGCTCAACAGATAACGCGTCAATATTCTCCGTGTTCGAATATCTAAACATATCAGTTTTGAAGGCGCTTCGTTGAACAATATAAAAAATGATTCCCTGCAGTGCCATCTAGTGGCGAGTTATGGTAAAATGGATGGCGCAAAAATATTTTCCGTGTTCAAATATTGAAGTATCCTAATTTTCATTGCGATCAGTTGAACGATATAGAACAGGAATCACGCATTACTTTCCATGGGAACGTCGCCCAGTCTTGGTCCGTTTTAAAAAAATAACATGACTGTCGCGGTCCTTTTGGCAGGCGATTACTAGCAACCAAGATTCCAAATCACAGACTACGGGGAAATTCCTAACAGAAAGACCAAATAACATCTTTCCCGACTCAGGATTCGAACTTTGGACCTCAAGCTCAGTAACCGCGTATGAGACCACGAGACTAATGATGCGGTCGCTTTTATCATATATTATTTTCGTTTTCAATAACAGTTGCCAAATAACAATGTATGTATGTTACGGGTTAAACTAGATGAATGAGTAAATCTAGGTTTCTCCGGGTATACCTGATATTATCCGTGCTCATTGGGTAAAGTCCTAATAACGACAAAAAAGTAACTTGAATTCCGCGTTTACCCACTTAATAATGTCCTCCTGACCGGTTTCGGTCACGGCGGCCAATCTCACCGGAGATTAGCCAACTACGCAGGAGATATTACAGAGCACAAGTGTGTGCGCAAACACAGGTGCACTCTCTATTCCTTCACTCTCATAGTCCGATGGGACGGCAATCCTACACGACCGGAGAGAGATCAGGCGCAGGACCAACGGGTTTACGTGCTTTCCAAGGCATGGTGTGTATTCACATACACAAAGACCCAGACCCGAAACAACTATCTGTAGATCATACAAATATTTGTTCCGTGCGGGAATCGAACCCGCGGCACGTAGCTCAGCAGTCGATCTCTCAACCACTGCGCCAACCGTGCCGTTAACTCTTATGTTTACCCGCTGGGTAATGTTAGATTAGTATTTATCTCGCGGGACATGCACGAAGGGGTGGCCTCTTTACAGTAACCCCCTCCGGGAAGTGCCCTTGATGGCGTGGCAACGTGATGGGCTTCGGTGAGGTCATCTAAGAGTTCCCAAAGTCCACCATATGGTATAGAGGCGGACCACCGTGGTGAGTTTAGCCGGTAGGAGTCCGGCACACCCCTCCCCCCAGGCGGTGGATAACCCATGATGGGATATAACCACGCTAATAAAAAAAAATAGCATTTATCTATTTATTACCCACTACTTTACTCAATAAGATTGGATAATTTTAGGTATACCCGCGTAAACCTAGGTTTACAAATGCCTCTAGCATTACCCGTAACATAGGTATATACTAGTCATGTGTAAGAGGATTACGCGTCTGTCATTAGTGTCGCTGGCTGATGTCCAAACTATAGGTATTATGTGTATTGACTCATTTGCAGAATAGTTCGTAGTACGGGATTGGACTGCTGAGCGTGAGATTGTAAGTTTGATTCCCGGATCGTGCAGTATTATTGGTATCTCATATATAAAATTTCATATTAACAGAGGTTAGAATTGTGCCTGGTAAATAGCAATAGGCTTGCCTTTTATTCAATCATCATCATCATCATCAGCCAGACGACGTCCACTGCTGAACGAAGGCCTCCCCCCTAAACCACCATCAACCAAACCACATCGAACGACATTCTGCCACTTGCATCCATCGGTTGCCCGCGACTTTCACAATGTCATCGGTCCACCTAGTAGGAGGCCTTCCTACGCTGCGTCTTCCGAGAACTACTCGAGAACCTTTTATTCAATGGCACTTAATAATCGCAAGGTGAGATGTGAGTGTAAAACAGAAGACCTCTGCCCAACCCCTCGGGGAATACAAGCGTGAGGCCAGCACCATACAACGAGCGAAAATGGGCGCACGCGCAAATAGATGCTTACGTCAATCTCAAACTTAATGGAACAAATCTCAGTCGCGTCGGGAGTGCTTGCGATTTGGCGTACATATGCGTCTGTGTGCGTTTTAATAGAAAGCCTTTGTGCCTATTTACTTGTGGTGAGTCTTATGTAAAGTCAGCATCAAAAATATGTATACACGTAGCGAAATTCAAACGCTTATTCTTGGGGAAAAAAATGGTTAAAATTATATAATTTAAATGACTATGTATTTTTATGTATCCGCAGATACTATGTGCAAAATTGGTCAAGATTTCAACCACATTTTTTTGAAAAAATCGCCTTTGAATTTCATTAAGTGTATACATGTTATTGCTACTGACTGTACATACGTAGGTATATAAAACACGTGTAAAACCAATTACTATGATAATTTGTTTAGATCATCGATTAAATTGTTTCTCTATATAATCGTTTTGTTATGCGACTGGCATCGATTGAGGTGGGTTTTCCTTCTAAGGTGCCATTTAGTTTACATAGGTACTTTGACTCTATGTGTTATAAGCAGTGATCAGAATTAGGTGTGCTAATTCACCTAAACTTCAAAGAACAGAGACAAAAACTGGAGACTTCATTACGACAACATTATATTTTATTAGTATATTGCTTTTTATTTTTTAAAACAATAAAAAACCGATCTACTGGTTTTGCGTCAAAGGGAAACAAAAACAGGAAACGAATTCAATTGTTTTATTGTATTAATAACATTAATTATTGAATTTACTTAAGTGATGTCCCGAAATTCCGGGACAAATGTTGTCGTAAGGGAGACTCCCTTATATAATCCCCCCAATTTTTGTGTCTGTCAGCCATGGGCTCAAAGATATTTCGATATTTATTTGCAAAAAATATGCAAAGGTATTAATTACATTTTTCATTGTATAATGTACAGCATATCGTACCGTATAGTCGGCATGCAAAACAGTTTAATTTTACTTTTTTAATCAAACTACAAAAGAGAACATAATAGTATACATCCTACTAATATTATAAATGTGAAGGTTTGTGAGGATGGATGGATGGATCTTTGTTAATCTTTCACGCCAGAACGGCTGAACGGATCTGGATGAAATTTGGCACAGAGATAGATTATAGTCTGGAATAGCACATAGGCTTTTTATCCCGGGAAAATGTACGGGTTCGTAAACAACGCAGGCGAAGCCGCGAGCGGAAGCTAGTAATTTATATATTTATTATTATTATGAGCCATAAATTCTTTGATACTGTAGAAACGATTGTCTGTAAGCCATTTTTTGAGTTTTAACTAAATTTGGAAAGAGGTAGTTCACGAATACATTTTGGTATTTTTTTGAATACCTGAATCGTCATGCAGTAACAATTACTTTTATACAAAGTAGTTGACATCTTCGGCAGTTTTAATTTGGTCGGAAAAAAGTCCCCGGCTTCGAATTTTGACTCGAATATACACAATATGAGGACCTCACGCTTAGCAGTCGCGCTTTCGACCACTACACTAACGCGGCAGTCAGAAGTAAGCAAAATAAAAGTATTGACTTTTTTTTATTTATTCAAAGTATTTACTCGTCCGCCCCAGAAGAAGGGTTATGTTTTACTTTATAGGTATTTGTATTTGTTTGAGGAACCCGCATGTTACAACTTTGACTTTGTATAACGTATTTGTCAGTCTTTATTGTGATGTATTTTGGCTGAGCGTGTCCATGGTGTGTTCCTGGGTTCGATTTCCGAGGCGGGCAAAGTGTTATTGAGTTTTTCTGTATGGAAATTCTCAGTAGCAGGACGGAGTCTGGAACTGTGCCCGGTAGATGGCAATAAGCTCGCCCCCTATTACGTGGGACTCAATAACAGCATCGGCGAAATGTGGGTGTACAATAGTACACGTCTGTTTCACCCTTCGGGGAATACAGGCATGATTCTATGTTATGATATGTTATATTTATTTAACTCTTATATTTATAGTAATAAGCTTCCTCCGTAGTACATGGGACTCAATAACAGCATTAAATGTGGATGTACAACAGTATACCTCTGCCTAACCCTTCGGGGAATACAGGCGTGATGCTATGTTATGTTATTATGACTTTGTTATTGTACTACAGGTTGTGTTAGTGTACATACCAAGTGTCAAGTGTTGATATATTTAACATTAAGTACACACATTATATACACTACTACTTAAGATGTTAAGCTGCGATTGCACTGACGCGCTAGAGTGCTGCCGCACCGCCCGCGCGATTCGTGTCGATTGTTTCTGTTCGCTGGATAAATGCCTTGGTAAGGGATGTCTTGGCTAGTACGTTGGTCCTGGCTGTCGGCACGGCCAGCAGTGGTGGACGCCGCCGCCTCCACACAATGCGGTCCGGTACCCAAAAAATAAGCGCTGTAGCAATCTCGTATTATGCTCTATGCCGCGGAGTAATTTTACTAAATACGCGATAAGCGTAAAATCCCGTGACACTCTCAGTTATATGAACTAGTATTCAGTTGTATGTATCTAGTACATTTATTTACAAAATATTTAACTCATTGTTACACTACAGACTACCCTTATCTTTTCGCCTACTATTCTTGCTGATGATGATTGTGAAAGGCAGTGACTATTCTGTCAACTGAACAGCCTCGCCAACTAGGCTCGTGTTTTGAGAGCATAAAATTTATGAGACGTTGCCATAGAAACAATCGCCATTAATGCATAACGCGGGCGGCATGAGGGCGTAATCGCGACAGTATGAGCGTAGCTTTAATAAGTAAATTAATCACTACAATTTCCTAGTAATGATTCTCTTCGTAATGCTTCTGAGAAATAATATTAGCATACTAATATTTTAACTTAACATAATATACAACTAAATTGCCTTATAAAGGTCGTATAGGTCGAAACAACATATTTGTATGGATATACATATGCATAGTGGTGCATGTGACATATATACTGTAACCACGATAAAGAAGTAAGAAGATTAAAAAAAAATAACTTCAATCGAATCCAGGACCTCACGCTTAGCAGTCGCGCTTATACCAATGAGGCAGTCTGCAATACACCCTATAAAAAAACCTACCTCCCTGTGATCGAACGCAGAACTTAAGATTTTAGTGATTCTTTCAATAGTCAGAGAAACTCTAAAATAGGGCAAAGCGTGTGGAAATTGCCCCTGACAGAATTCCGTATCCATCTTTGAGACCAAAAGAATCTAATTAACCTGGAGACCACACGGAACTGCGCATAGATCTACAACAAAGAAGTCTTCCTTATCAAGACCTTTCCTCATCCGCACATTTTTATCATCATCCCATTAATATGCACTAGGTGTAGCAGACGTATGTTTGAAATATGGCGGATGGTTACCAACTGAATACAAATGGCGGTACAAACCATGCTTCGTTTATTCTGAACCCGATAGTGAAGACGTCAATAAGTTTAGTAGACGTGCGACTGGTGGAAGTTTGGTGCGATTTGTCGCTGCGTTTTTTTTTTCTTCGATACATATTAGATAGGTAGAGTATTCTTTATTGTACACCAAAGGAAAAGTACGAAGTGAAAATACATTTAACACATACAAATGGAGGTCTAATCGCCAAAAGCAATTTCTTCCAGACAATCAGTGCATGGAAAGAATCACAGGGACAAATAAGTTGCTATGATAATGAAAGATGATAAATAAATAACGGAGAACGTGAGGATTGGAAACCGCTCCTCCAATCTCACGAGAAAAGATCACAGATTAATGAACTCATTGATCATCAAACACGCCCAACAATTTTTACTAAGCAAAACGCTACAATTAATAAAGCCGTGGAAGGCTAATAAAGAAAAAGCAAAGATATTCAATAAGTCATCATCATCTGCCTAGCCTTTTCCCAACTACAGTAGGCTCGGCTCCCAGTCTAACTGATTGCGTCTGAATATCAGTATTTTATACGGAGCCACTGCCATCTGATCGCCACCACCCAATTGCTGAGAGACACCGATACTCTAATGTTCGACTGGTTGTCATATTGTCATGTCTTCGTATGACACCCGCGAACAACTGCTTAAAGTGAACCGTGCCGAGGCACCGAGGGGTGTGAGAAAAATGTGTGAACATGATCACCCATCCAAGAATCGTGGCAAGCGCTGCTTAACCTCGCTGATCGACTGATCTACGTGGTAGCTACGTATCCACGTGCCCGTTCAGATAAGCATCAATAATATTAATCTATAGTTGATACAGATTAAGGACCATCTTACCTCATGAGGAAAATAAGTAAATCTTTCAATTATATCTCGCTAAGAGACTTTCCCTTCATTTTGTTTTCTGTAAGGATTTTCCTCATACCCTGAATAGATCAATAATATCTCAATAATAGATGGTCGGAGGTTTAATATATTTGGTCTTTAATTCCATGATAAGGAATTATATTATTAAAGACCAAATGAACGGTGGGTAGAAAGGATTTTGATATTGTTTGTTAAAAATTCGAAAATTACAGCCTCATTTGACATTAGTTTATATTTTTCTTAGCTTTATACAAATTCATTGACTCATTTTCAGACGACTTTTAGTCAAAGTACTATTGAACTATTACATTATGTGACTATTTATTCAGTACAGCGATTAGCCATTAAAACTAAATAACGTTTGATCAGTAAACCTATTCCACTGTTTTCTCATAGAACCGCAGATATTTTTACATTATCGTCTCCCATTCGTCAGCAAACATATCCAATCTTGGGCGGGTTTCCATGATTTCTTTGACTAATAAAGATATAAAACAGGACTGCAGAGCGAAAGGTTTGGTTCGCGGTTTGATAAAAGTGTTATTGGTTTTTCATGTATGGAAATCTTTGCAGTACTAAATTTGGAACTTTGCCCGGTAGATGGCAATGGGTTCGCTGCCAATAAGGGCTGGGTAGTTTTAAGTCACATGAAATAACGTGGACTTAATAAGGGCATCGGCGAAATGTGGGTGTACAATAGTACAAACCCCTGCCTAAACCTATGGGGAATACAGGCGTGATGATATGTTATGTTATATTGAAGATAAAAAAAGTCGCAACGATTTATTTAATTCAGAAAAATTGCACGTCTACCCAACCAATATTCAATAAAAGAACAATCAGCTCATTACGATTTTAAAATAAGAATGAATGTGTCAGTACACAAACGCCTTTGTGACAAACGGTACTATAATGTGGCTGAGATTTCTAACTTTTTGTGTTTTAGTGTCACTTGTCTTAGTGGCAGTATTAAGTACCATATATGGCAGGCCAGTCATCAACGTATTTTTCCGAAGATGCTGCAATGATGATATCGAAAATGATCAAGCAATTTTTGCGAATTTGAACGACAATTTCTTGAGAGAGAGACTTGTTAGTGATGGTGTTTTCACGACTGATGATGATTACGTTGAAGTTAGTGATGTGAATATAACTGATGTGATTGAGGATAATATTGAACAAACTGTGGGTGATATTAATGTGACTACTAGTGAAGGTTATGACTCAGTGATTGGTAATAATACGATTAGTGAAGACAATGTGAAATGATAACAATTGAATATCAAAGTTGTTGAAGACTAAACAATCAAAATTAATTGTTGATAGGAGACTCGGCACTTCAACTCGTCGTAGAAAAGAAAGGATGTTATTGTTAGGGATAGGAATTTTGGTGGAACTTTAAGTAAGTGATAATGTGTTAGGACACCTCGCACTAGACTCAGATGTATCAAGAGATATTAGAATATTTATTAAATATTAAGATTGTATGACTAAATTATCTATACATATAGAAGAAGATTTTGTGTATTTAGTTAAACGGTATTCTAACAGACAAGAATTAATCGGAGCAAGGTAAAACACAATAAATAAATATAATAAATAGTACTGTTAAGGGTACTAGTTCTATTATAATATGTCATGATGACAAAATAATAAAAGTATTGTATTCGGGAAACCTGTACACCTCAGAGGACTACAACAACCATACAGACGGTATACCGGTATACCCGACACAAAATCTGAAGGTCGCTGCAATTAATATCTAATAATTAATAAACTAGCCGTCAATTTCATGAAATTGAAATGATTGGTTGTATGGGGCAGCTGGTGCCTCCTTCCCCCCATTACCCAAAAGCTGGATACGCATATAGTTGCTGGTAAAGCAATCGCATCAGCTAACATAATATTTTAATTGATCAGAATTTTGTTCAGTTTTTCAGGAAACTGTTGCAGCGTGGTAGACTAAAAGAAAGGCTTAGGGCCTGTCTCTTACTAAGTTATTCTGAGAAGAGCTCTTGCCCACCAGTGGGACAGTAATGAGATGAATTTATTATTATTTTTATATACTTTTATACGTACTTTAAATGGTTGCTTAGGAATCGCTGCCCATTAAAATATTTATTGTTTTATCAACATGGTGACAATTAATGTATTGTTTGTGACACTGTTAATTATATACGTATTGTAGAACTAGGATAGAGAAATAACGTGATAAGAGATCGTTGCGGTTTGAATGAAGATGTAGTGACAAAGAGAGAAAAACGTATGCTTCGTTGGTTTGATCATGTAGAGTGAGGAGGGGACGCCCTAGGGCCTATAAGGACCTTTTGGTGATGTCCTTCAAAACGACCAGGCCACAACCGGCGTTCATGTATGAAACGATGCATTAATGTAGATGAATCAAAAGGTTTATGTAAAGATCGTAGCACGTGGCGTTCCGTATTTTCTGCCTACCTCCATGGGAAAAAGGCGTGAAATTATGTATGTATGTAAAAATAGGAGTATTTCTTTAGAAGCCTATAGATTTCCTCAAGTATTGTCAAACGTTTTGTGCGCCTGACAAAATATTAGATGAATGTGTTGAGTGCTTACAAATATTGGGTGAATGTTTTAGATGTGGTATGTGTGTTTAAATAAATCTAGTATTACTATTATGCATAACGGTGTACGAATATTGTGAGGGAACCTGCACACCTGAGAGGGCTATAAAGTTCTTGTGTGTGTGTGTAGTTCGCCAACCCGCACCGGCCGGCCAGCGTGGCGGACTAAGGCCTTACCTTTTTTATACTGAGAAGAGACCCTTCTCCCGCAATGGGAGAGAAATGGGCTCAATTTATTTATTTGTTATATTGTATATTGTACATACAGATTTAAATAGATTTTAAATATACATACTTGGCAAAATTCTAAAGAGTATTTTAGAAGAAATCGCGGTTTTAATCTTTAAGATTTTTATACATATGACACAGTTGTCGTAAGGGTTGAGCGATCGACTGCTGCGCTACGTGTCGTGGGTTCAATTCCCACACGGGACAAATATCTGTACGATCCACACATAATGGTTTCGGGCCTGGGTATGTCCATGTGAATATTTGTGTTTTTAAACGCACCCACGTTACAGGAATTATTCCTAGTGCGGGGCAACTATTCTATCATTAAAAAAAAAACAACATAGGTGCCTACATAGCATCTGCATATATTTATATTATATGAAAATATTTATTATTATTTTACTAATTCACTTCATTTCTCACTGCTTTTCATAAAATAACGTTTCAATTTTTTGAAGTGTATAAATGTTTTTGTGGCTGACTGTACCTATAGTTCTTGTGGTCAAACATAGTATGGAAGTAACTGTATTTCTGTTATGAATATTATTATTGTTAAATTAGTTATTTATTGGTTATGTTAATATTGTAATGCAATTGCATTGTATTATAGAATACCAAAGAGAAATTATTAAAATTACTGAAACATTATACGAATCCAAATGTGTGTATATCCTACTTCCTATTATCCTACTGATCCTACTAATATTATAAATGTGAAAGTTTGTGAGGATGGATGGATGGATGAATGGAACTTTGTTTCACGCCAGAATAGCACGTAGACTACTTTTTATCCCGGGAAAATGCATGGATTCGTAATCCACGCGGGCGAAGCCGCGAGCGGAAGCTAGTATTATAAATGCGAAAGTTTGTGAGGATGGATGGATGGATAGATCTTTGTTACTCTTTCACGCCAGAATGGCTGAACGGATCTGGATGAAATTTGGCACAGAGATAGATTATAGTAGCACATAGACTACTTTTTATCCCGGGAAAATGCATGGATTCATAATCCACGCGGGCGAAGCCGTGAGCGGAAGCTAGTATTATAAATGCGAAAGTTTGTGAGGATTGATGGATGGATAGATCTTTGTTACTCTTTCACGCCAGAATGGCTGAACGGATCTGGATGAAATTTGGCACAGAGATAGGTTATAGTCTGGAATAACACATAGGCTACTTTTTATCCTGGGAAAATGTACGGGTTCGTAAACCACGCGGGCGAAGCCGTGGGCAGAAGGTAGTTGTATATAAATTCAAATACAAATACAAAAGTGTATATAAATACACTTGTTACGTATTAAACTCATTAGTCTAGTGGTCGCAACTGTGGCTGAACTTGAGGTATTGTGTTCGATTACCGGCTCGGGCAATGTGTTACAAAATGTCAGACCAGATTTAATAACAACATCGTGGAAATGTGGGTGTACAACAGAATATTACTTGTACTACTGTACACCCTTAATGCGCCGATGACGTTATTGAGTTACAGGGACGAGCCTATTGCCATCAACCAGGCACAATTCCAAATTCCATGCTGGTACTGAGAATTTCAATACAGAAAAATTCAATAACACTTTGCCCGACCCGGAAATTGAACCTAGGACCTCACTTTGAGCAGTCGTTCTTGCGACCACAAGAGAACTTCATATCATAAATATCGCCTATTTTTTAGTCTAACCAAAGAGAAAATATATATAATAAAGACAAATTCACAAATAACAGATTTTACTTCACACCTAATGTTGTTTTAATACATTTTGCCGATCTCTCGACAAATATTTAACAACCACAACAGGATTCTCGGCTAAAATCTACGAGAACACAACAAGCAATCTCCTTCACATTGTTTAAAAGCTTGCATCCATATAATTGGAAACAAATTGTTAGTTAAGATGGAGGGTAAGGGGAGCTGCGGGAGGAGGGAGGTTTACAATCAGCGGAAATCTCCTCGTGTATTGAGGATTTATCTTGAGCGGCCTATCTAACGCTTCCGTCATAATATAAATACGCACAGAAGGCAAGGTTCATACAATGAGTAAAAACAGTAATAATAATAATGTCCTCCTGACCGATTTCGGTCACAGCGGCCAATCTCACCGGAGATTAGCCAACTACGCAGGAGATATTATAGAGCACAAGTGTGTGCGCAAACATTGCTCTCTCTATTCCTTCACACTCATAGTCCGATGGGACGGCAATCCGACACGACCGGGGAGAGATCAGGCGCGGTACCAACGGCTTTACGTGCTTTCCGAGGCACAGTGTATTCACATACACAAAGACTCAGACGCGAAACAACTATCTGTAGATCATACAAATATTTGTTCCGTGCGGGAATCGAAACCGCGAAACGTAGCTCAGCAGTGGATCTCTCAACCACTGCGCCAACCGTGCCGTCAAAACGAGTAAAAACAATACAGCCATTTCATACTATGTCAAACGAATGATGATCGATTCGCGAGTCACGCTCTTTGGCGTACGAATGCGTCGGTGTGCGTGTCTTTGTTCGTTATTGGGAGTATGGGGGAACGACAAGGCAAGGTGGTTAGCCTGGCGGGCCGAAGCCCGAAGATTGATGTCGGACATTCGTATATGTGTTAGAGTCGTTGTAAACTCTCATAGTGCGATTCAGGGTTTGTTGTTGTAGCTTCACTCCGATAAATGGCGCTTTACTTTTTGCCATGTTGCGAGTAGTGGTCGCTACGGGAGTAAGTAGGCCTTCTGTTGTTTTTTTTATTTTGTGGTTCCATGATGTGTAGCTATTGATCACGATTTCTGTAGAGTGAAAATTCTTAGGAAAATAAGGAAGAATTACCTCATTGGGTTAGTTGTTGGGGCTGCTGAGCATGAGGTCCTGGATTCTACTCCAAGGTTGGGCAGTGTTACTAGGGTTTTGTAAATACAGAAATGTGTTCGGTAGATGGCAATAGGCTCTTTTCCCATTTCATAGGACTTTATAACGGCATCGGCGAAATATTGCTGTTAATAAAAGCTGTTAGATACCCCGTCAGATAAAAGATAAACTACCCGTAAATGTCATCATCATCATTAGCCAAAAGACGTTCACTGCTGAACGAAGGCCTCCCCCAAGGGGGGATTAGTGAGAGGATGCTGCTGCCCGTCCTCCGGTGTCTGGCCGCAGTTTTAAGACGTACCCCGGTCCGTACCCGTAAATGTACTCAACATCAAACCAATACCATTAACAATTGAAACAAAGGTTTGTAAATGTAACGAGTTGAATTAAAGAATTTGTGAAAAATGTAAAGAGTTAGTATTGGAGCCGTGCCAGGGGGGCTATTCTTGCACTCTTCTATATAAGTCCATTTCACAGAGAAGAGTCGAGCGACGATTCCTGTGACCGTTTGGCGCACCCTGGGCAGTCAGCCTCGATATGACCATTGCTGACTGGCTAATCTTTCCACTACGGCGCAATGCCAGTGTGACAGCTTATACACGATAGAAGAACAGAGAAGACTATAGACTGAAGACTGAAGAACTGCCTTATTGGTATAGTGGTCGCAAGCATGGCTGCTGAGTGGTCGTACGTTCAATTCCCTGGTTTGACATTAATATTGAATTTATCAGTTATAAAATTCTGAGTAGTAACTCGTTTTGGAATTTTGCCCGGTAGATGGCTATAGGTTCACCCCCTTTACATGGTGAAATGTGGGAGTACAAGCTGTAGACCTCTGCCTAACCCTTCGGGGAATACAGGCGTGACGATATCCGTATTTCGTTCGATATATCTCTATTTCGAGGTAATCTCTAATTTTAATAACACTTGAAATGTAACTAATGATCGGATATATTCGACATTTTAGTGAGTCTTTTCTATAGAGGATTTTATATACGAAGCGGTTGGCTCAGTGGCTAAGTGATTAGCTTTCTGCGCCAAGTGTCGCGGGTTCGATTCCCGCACGGAACAAATACATATTTGTATTATCTACAGATAGTAGTTTCGGGTCTGGTTGTGTGTGCATGTGACATGTATGTTTGTAAACTGTACCCACGACTCAGGAGATCCTAGTGTGAGACAACGTATTAAAAAAAAAAATAGGGATATACTAAACCAATATTCCGCAAAGTGTGTGCCGCACACTGGTGTACCGTGGTCATTAGTTGGTGTGCCTCGGAAAAATAAGGTTATTTACTAATAAATATTGGTTTGTTGATTATTAATAAATATTGTTTATGTAAAAATTTATCTTTCATTTATGGTGTACCTCCAAAATTTTCCAATTTCCTAGATGTACCTTGACTACAAAAAGTTTGCGGAACACTGTACTAAACTACAATAGACTTATCTCGAAGCATGTCAGAATAGACCCCTAGTTCATCTGTTGCAGTTATTTTCTCAGCTAAAGCTTTTACTGTTGTGCCTATATCGCTTTGTTAACAAAACGCTTTTGTTCAAAAGAAATATTTTTATAGGAAACAAAGGTCGATTCACACTATAAATATCGTTTCAATTCAAAAGTTCGGATTTCTCGATAATAATGAATGAAAGCAGTGAGGAACAAAAACACTGGGTTACCTTCCAGGCTGGCCCCAATGTTGGCCCGTTTCGTCCAACATGTGGATGAAAAATTCTCTTCCGAATTATTGGGCCTAATTAACTTTTTAACCGACCTCATAAAAGGAGGAGGAACACCGTCATTTATTAACCGACTAGCTTCCGCCCGCGGCTTTGCCCGCGTGATTTACGAACCTGTACATTTATCCGGGATAAAAGCCTAGGCCACTTTGGAACCATGCGCCTAGATTCATAACGTTTTAAAAGTGCCTGCAAAGGCCCATTTGAAATAAAAAACTTCAGACTTTGACTTTGTGCTATTCCAGACTATAATCTATCTCTGTGCCAAATTTCATCCAGATCCGTTCAGCCGTTCTGGCGTGAAAGAGTAATAAAGATCAATCCATCCATTTTCACAAACTTTCGCATTTATAATATTAGTAAGATTAGGAAAAATCTTATTTGTTTGGGAGAGTATACGTCCCGTTTGGTCCCACTTAAATTTAAAGAAAAAAATACCATCCCTAACGGTGAAAAAATCCGACGCAATTGGCGAAGTGCATTTGTCGCGTAGACCGACGCACAATACGCCTCGCACTCGACAATTTTTATGTGAACTCGTTGTTTCAATGTCGCTATTATAGCAGCAAGGTATATTACTTTTATGTTTTACTTGGCACCGACTTCAATATTCTTCAACTACTATATTGTAACATAAAACATTTATTTTTTGCTTTTAAGTTTATTGAAGTTGGTGTTTTATTGGGATACAATTTATGTGATACATTATTTTGGGCCAGCGTTGAGGCTAATGTAAATGGCAATAGTGGAAAAATTAATATCGATGTTGTTTGAGAGAGCTACCAGTGTCGCATTTTATTTATTACTAGCTGTGCCCGCGACTTCGTTCGCGTGGATGTCGGAACTTAACAATGTATTTTTTAGTGAGACCAAATGCACGTAACCCTATTTTTTCCTAAAATAAAAGAATTTTTCTAAAATAAAAGTAGCCTAAGTTACTCCTTATTACATCAGCTACATGCCAATAAAAGTCCCGTCAAAATCGGTCCAGCCATTTCAGAGATTAGCCTATACAAACAGACAGACAGACAGACAAAAATTGTAAAAAATGTTATTTTGGTGTATGTACCGTATATATATTCATATGCATGTAGTAAAAAACGGTTATTTCAATATTACAAACAGACACTCCAATTTTATTTATATGTATAGATGTATAGATGTATAGATGTATAGACTAGCGGATACCCGGCGTGTGCTGCTAAGAAAGAATGCATTGTTTTAGTGGTCTCAAACCATCTTCACGTTATTGCCTTTCTAATGAAACTGGTTTGGGGCACATCGGTTGGATGGTTTCAAAGTCTATAACGGACATAAGTAGAAACAATTTTTGTGTTTTATATATATATATAGATATAGCTTTACCCACGACTTCGTCCTACATAATATATATAATTTATAGCCTATAGCACTCGGGAATAATGTAGCTATTAGTGAAAAAAAAAATCAGAATCGGCTCAGTAGTTTTGAAGATTACCCCCTACATACAAACTTTGACTCTTTATATTATCCTTTATTCATTATATAATATATCTTATAAGATTTAAATTTATAAAGATAATAGACTAGATGACAGCATCAAAAATAAATTCCGAAATCTTATTTGGTAAATAGTTTTCCTTCTAAAAACTCAGTAAAAATTAATCTCTTGCTTAACTTTGGCGTTTTGAATTTTTTATTTATCAAAATCACACAATTAGTATCTCAATGGCAATGAAAAACTATGACGTCACACCTTAGTACCTATTCCAAACATTATTAGAACAAAACGTCGTTTTTGACAGTTCATAAAAAGTAACTCGGATGAATAGTAGTCATCTACCGTATTATAAAAAAAAAAAATACAAAAAATACAGATCGACCGGTATCAAGAACAAAGTCCAAGCTACCGGCGACGGTTAGGGCTCCAGAGAAAGGAACCTCCTCACAATGCGAGCCGTATCGAGGAGTACCACCCTCTGTATCAAGCCCTTGATCCAGCCTCCCAACGGCTATTAAGCCATTATATTATATTATTATTAATTAGTTTAAGAGCGTAGATCAACCAATATTTATCGTAGACGTAATTTTGGTACACAAAGTTCTCAATCAATTTGTTTAGAAGTCCAAACAAAATTTTAGGTCAGAATATTGTCTTAGAGGCGGAGGAAAAAAAAAATCTGTAGAACGATATAAAACACTTACCAATAGCCGCGTTCAGATGCTGTTTATCCGTGAGGTTACCGCCTGGATGATCACCACCACATCACTGAACTTTTTACATAACCTTAGTATCTACATACTGTTCTGATTAATACGGCACGAATATTTCCAGCGGCTTATGCGCAATCAAATTCGCGTGAAACGTTATAAAGATATAATATAATAAGACACACGCATGCGCATTGACCAATTCAAAAATCGAAGGATACGCGAAACTAGAAACTATTTAAAAAATATCTTGACATGTCAAATGTTTGAAAAAAATATTGAAATTAATAATGAAAAATCGTTTTAGATATTAGGCCTTCTGTTTGATAAGAACTTAAATCAGGTTAAAATGTTCTTTAATGTAAATTATATAATGTTTAAAGTCATTTGACACGTAAAGTTAATATTTAAACAATTTATATTCCACCACCGATGATGCACGAGTACTCCCGACTACCGCACGATTGGCGATGGGTAGGCGCACCAAAAATATCAAAAAGCCTTGCGGGTAGTTTTCAATTCTTTCACATCTTGTGACATTACCAACATTATAATAATTATCGATAATTTAGGTTGTTTAAAATATAATAATGAATACGAAAATACTTTATTAATGTAAATATAAATAAAATCTACAATATACCTAAATGAAAAAAAAAAATTACTAGTCATAGCATTGCCAACATAATCATAGTAGCGTAATGATTCGGTTGGTAAACTGTTAATATCAGATCGTTTGTCTAAATATCCCGAACGCGCTTCGGAAATATTCGGTAATTTGTACCGATTTTAATTGCACATTTATGAATATTTAAAAAAAGATAAATATAACAATAAAATATTTAAAAACAACCTTCTTCTGTAAAATTTTATCTTTCTCGGCTAAAACGGCGGTAATGGCTCGATATCTTCGATTTTTACGATTGTAGTTTAATTCCTATTTTCGTAGAGGCTTCAGTACATGCTTGTTTGTGTATCAGCCTCATAATTACGGTCTCTCTTACATCACCATCTGCCTAGCCTGTTTCTAATTTCGTTGTGGTCGTCTATGAGCCGACTTGGTCTCACCAGATGCGGCTGAATATCAGTATTTTACAACGCGACTGTCAATTTATTTCCACCACTCAATTACTGGGAGACACTGATACTCTAAGGTTGGTTGTTGTCAGACTTTTTGGGCTGCTGACACCCGTAACGACTGTCATAGGTTATTGTAAGACACCCGGAACCAACTGATTGATATTAGGAAGCATTGCTTAGTATCGCAGGACAATCAATCGTCGCGGTAGCTATATAAGTACGAGCCATAAGAGGTATTAAGAGTATCGTTGCGCTGCCGGCTTCTGACAAATTTCCCTTGAAATACGCGCAAAATACGTGTTTGGGCGTTCACGTTTCTTACATCAAAATCTTGATGAATTAATTTGATTTTGCTCTGTGTCGTTTTGTCAGATTATAAACAAGGTCGACACGTTTTATTTTTTACCAAATTTTGATTAAATTAATAATTATCACGAGATAAGTATAAGGAAGATTTTTAGTTTAAAAAAACGCATTTTGAGGATTAATTATTTCTCAATATAAGAACAATATCATAAAAACAAAAACGTGACGACCTAATTTTTACTTGTGTCTATAACATATAAAAAAATCAGCAAAATCAGCTCACCTTTAGTTGGGTAAAAACGTTAAGGCATTTTGTATGAAAACTTCAAGCTAAACTACATATAGTCTTAAGGAGTTACGAAATAAAAAACTCAATTTTAACCCAATAAATATAATAACAGAGCTTAGAACTAATTGTGTAGATATTCTTTGGAAAGCAAGGATATATGCATTCATGCTAAAGCTAATTCGATCGGCCGATATTAGCTGCATCGTCTAGAAATAATCAAAGCTTAGTACATATGTTATGTACAAAACTGATTAAATAACATACTTATCATAACAGCATCACGCCTGTATTCCCGAAGAGTTAGGTAGAGGTGTAGGTACCTTTTTATATACCCACATTTCGCCGATGTCGTTATTAAGTCTCATGTAAAAAGGGGCGACCCTATCGCCATTTATCAGGTGCAATTCCAGACTCCAGAGAATTTCAGAAATTCTAGCAACTCTGCAACCACGCAAGCAACCACAATATCGCATTTAATAAATTATAATAAAAAATAAAACCAATTTTAATCATATTTGAAGCGTCATTTCGTATAAAGAGTTAAAGGAGACTGCACAGGATAGAGAGAGAAAACAATGGAAATAAATTCATCAGCTACACCGACAAGAGCAAGACAACGCGATGTCAGATTCGTTCAAAATGTATTGTATGTACAGAAAGTCACGAAGTCACGTAACCCCAAAAATGCACCCATATATACATGACACGGCACGGTTGTCGCAGTGGCTAAGTGATTAGCTTTCTGCGCTAGGTGTCGCGGGTTCGATTCCCGCACGATACAAATATTTGTATGATCTACAGATAGTTGTTTAGGGTCTGGTTGTGTGTGCATGTGACATGTATGTTTGTAAACTGCACCCACGATACAGTAGAAATACGAGAGTGGGGCAACGTTTATCAAAAAAATATTACATTATATAGGTACGTACGATATTTTTATAAGTCAATATTGTCTAAAATTTATACCAAGTCAAGCCACGCAACCCCACATGCACCTATGTAAAACTACATCCCATTATATAAATCAGAATATCTGTTATTCTCAGTGGCGTGCGGTGCATAAAGACAAAAAGACACTGCCTACCCTACATAACTCAGATAAATATTTATTATAAGATGTTTGAGGTGGCAAATCACATACATCATTATTTAATCGACGAGACGACGAACCAATACTAACATGTACTTAGTAGGAAATACTGGTAAGTAAGCTTTTAAAAATTTCTGCCTATCCTGTCTAAAAACTCTGTGCACGCCGCTGGTTATTCTAACAAATAACGTGTGTGTATGTCGTCCGGATTTCAAAACTAATCTGTGATGCAATTAGATGGAAGCATTTGAACCGCACTGATAGTCTAACAATTGAACACTTCCCTTCCATGCATGAGGGTCTGAGTTCAAACCCGGCCCGCAACTCTAACTTTTCGTACTCATGCGCGGATCAGAATTTGATTATCACTTGCGTTAACGGTGAAGGAAAATGTCGTGAGGAAACCTGCACACCTGAGAGGGCTCCATAAAGTTCTCTTAGGTGTGAGCGTGGAGTAAGGCCTAATCCGAGCGTTCTGAGAAGAGGCTTTAGCTCATCGCAGTGGCGTAGCGTAGTGGGGGCGGCGGGGGCGGCCCGCCTCAAGCGGCACTTTTAGGGGCGACAAAATTATACACTAAAATAATAAACTAATAATACCTATATCTTATAAATATTTAAATAATTTCATTTCATATTTATGTCGCATCTAGAATTAAGATCGATTAAAATGAGATCAGTACTTTTTATTCCTTATTCTATGACGAAACCGAGGAAACCCCTTTCTTTAAAGACCTAAATAAGGGGGCACCGACATTTTCTTGCGCCCCGAGCGGCTGAAACCCACGCTACGCCACTGTGTTCACGGCACGCTTGGTGCCACTGGTTGAGTGTTCGTCTCCCGCGCAATTTGTCACGGGTTCAATTCCGGAACGGAACAAGTATTTGTATGATGATAGTTGTTTCGGGTTTGGATGTGTGTGCATGTGACATGTATGTTTGTAAACTGTGTCCACGATACAGAAAAATAATGTGAAATAGACTCAGGCGATAGACAGATACATTGTTGATTAGATCGGCCATGAAATTTGGACGTCTATACATATTTAAACTTATTATAAAGCTTTCAGTTTAGTGAATCCGTTTTGTTTATTTATTCCATTTTGTATCCCATTTTGTATCCCATTTTGTATCCCATTTTGTATCCCATTTTGTATCCCATTTTGTATCCCATTTTGTATCCCATTCTGCCCTGTCGCTTTATTTTGTTCTTCACTTTTTGACCTGGAATAAAATAGATAATTTTAGAAACATGTCAGTCGTTATAGAATCATCATATAATACACTATCCATCATGTTTTTCTTTTCTTTAAACCAGTGTTGCGGCTCAACGCCTGACAGCGATCACAATGCATTACACGTCAAGTCGTCATGTTAGAACACTGGTAGCTATTACATTTTTGGCAGGCGTTATTCAAGTTTCTTTGTTTTTATACTATTCTATTAAACGAGCAATATTTATAAATGTGTTCTCGAAAATGTCTCTAAAAGTTACGACGTAATTTACAACATAGGGCTTTTGGAGTTGAACAATCGATCTAGTTAGCTGTAATTTATGAAACAAATCGACAGCAATAAAAAAAACTGTCGCTACTATCATAATGCCATTTGAGGGATCGACTGCTGCGCTACGTATCGCGGGTTCGATTCCCGCACGGAACAAATATTGGTATGATCTACTGATACTTGTTTCGGGTCTGGGTCTTTGTGTATGTGAATACACACCGTGCCTCGGAAAGCACGTAAAGCCGTTGGTCCTGCACCTGATCTCTCTCCGGTCGTGTCGGATTGCCGTCCCATCGGACTATGAGAGTGAAGGAATAGAGAGAGCACCTGTGTTTGCGCACACACTTGTGCACTATAATATCTCCTGCGTAGTTGGTTAATCTCAGGTGAGATTGACCGCCGTGACCGAAATTTGGTCAGGAGGACATTATTAGATGGCGCTGTATTTTTTTTGCCATAGGTTGCAACAACACTATACGTACTTGGTGAAGAGAAGTTGGTTGCATAAGTTGATCATTGGAGCTTCAACTAGCAGCCACATTATGAAGCTCAGTCCAGCTGATATGGTCAGTGTGCCAGCTATACTTGTTGCCTGAAAATATATGAAATCAAATTTGAACCACAATAAACATAATCCAGTTTTTGCATTGTGAACCTTACTGTATTCAAAATACAGGTTTTAATACAAACCTTACAACTTAATCACGTACTAAGTTGACGGTTTTAGTTTAACAATTGTTTTCAGTGTCGGATTAGCGACGTAGCAAGAGTAGCGATTGCTACGGGCCCCGCGCAAAAGGGGGCCCCACGTATCTAAACCTACATAAGCAAAGAGCGAGCGTTATTTTTTAAAATTACCTATTAATTTTACAAAATCGTGAAACGTTACACCTGTTTTCAGACTAAGACAATCGTCAACCACCATTATTTTGTTGGCGAAAATAAAATACAGAATTTCATACGGTAATAGCACAAGTTCTACAAAAAGTCACTTTATACTTAAGAGCCCATAGCGAATCAAGGGCCCCTCGATAGAATTTGCTATGGGCCCCGCGCTTGCTTAATCCGGCATTGATTGTTTCCCGACCACAGTAAGATTCAGAATACAAAAACTGGCTCAAAGATTGAATTAAAACTGGTCTAAAAATAAACCTTGTTTTGTATTAAGAGGGAGTCGGTTTTATAAATAAACCAAGATTATCAATCCACAGGTAATACTTTACTTCTGTCACTGCCAAGCTGACACTTTAATCAGACTCATGATATTATATAATAACAACTAGTTTTTGCCAACGAGTTCGTCCGGGGGCTTCTGGGTCTCGATAACAGCGCCACCTACCGGGTCCAACTATAGCGAAGAACCATCCAGGTGACACCATAAGCACAAAATAAAATCATCAAAATCGATCAAGCCGTTTAGAATTACGCATACACCCACACCGGAATATATACAAATAAATAAAATTGAAGTGTTTTTTTTTGTAATGTCAAAATAACAGCTTTTTAATAAAAAAATAATTAGAGATCCGCGTAAAAAAATGCACGGGTTCGTAATCATCATCATCATCATCAGCCAGAAGACGTCCACTGCTGAACGAAAGCCTTTCCCAAGGGGGGGTTTGCCATAATCCCCACGCTTGGCAGGCGGCTTGGGGATCGCAGTGGCTCACCGATTAGTGAGAGGACGCTGCTGCCCGTCCGCAGGTGTCTGGTCGCAGTTTTAAGACGTACCGACACCGTGGGCGGGACATAGTTTAATATATTATAGGTATATGTTATGCTCAAAGACCGTAAAAGCTCATTGAGCGAAAAATATCTCACAACGCGTTGTGGTCATTGTAAAACATCCACATCGCGAAATTCATGTGATGCTTCTTTTAAAAACGCCCATGACGCGTTGTGGCAATCACAGAAAGACCACATAGCGAAATTCGTGTCGTGGCTATCATGGTATACGACCACAATGCATTGCGGCCTTTGCCCAGCAGTGGGGGATGTGACAGTGAGCCCAAATATCTTTAGTTTGCTTGAAGTTTTATTCTTAACTAGCTTTAGTCCGCGACCTCGTACGCGTGGAATTTAGAATCTGATATTTTCCTGCGGTAAAGTGGAGCCTATATTTTAAGTTAGACCTCTAGCAATACAGCAGTGAAAACTGCATTCAGTTCCATGCAGTGGTTTTTGCGTAATGCGTGTACAAACATACAGACAGACAGACAGAGGGATAAAAATTCTAAAAACTGTTGTTTTGGCTTCTGTTGCTGTAATAAAGACCCCCATATTAGTTTTTCTCCAATACCTATCTATAATGTACAGACATCGGCCTGGTATAATTTTATTATATGTACATATAGAAGAGGAGTCGCTTACACCATTAATCTTTCTAATTGTGCCGAGGACAATTTTTCTCAAGCTTCCTCTCCTACGACGTTGACCCTACGTGTTACGGGTTCGATTCCCGCACGGAACAATCAATATTTATATGACACACAGTTCTGATTTTATGTCTGAGGTTTTGCGCATGTGTACATATCGCACTCTTAGAATCAAAGTGATCTAACTCAAAATTCCTGAACAACCAAAACTGAGCCTAAAAAGTATACTTTTTTGAAGACTTTCTTGCTCATTTTCCCATAAATTACATTTTTGATTTAGGTCATTTTAATTCTGAGGGTGCGATATGTCAGTAAAATTACAAGTTAAATACTTACCGAGTTAAATATATCGAATATGTACGGTAATCTGAGTGAGAACTTGTTTCGTTGCATGATGAGTGGATGGATGACGTAGATGCCGTAAGACAGGCGGCTGAGAGGGGTGAAGAATGACAGGCTGAGGATATCGCTGACTAGAGCTGGAAACAGAAGAAATTCATCAGAACATTACATAGGTTAGGCACAGGTGTACTAATGTACACTCACTTCTCGCCGAAGTTGATATTCTCATGTAAGGAGGCGAGTCTATTGCCAAAATTCGGGCACAATTCAAAACTACGTACAGTCAGCATCAATAAGATGTGTTATACACGTAATGAAATTCAAAAACGATTTTCAGGGGAAATAGCATCTGCGGATACATAAAAATACATAGTCATTCAAATTTTACGATTTGAACCAATGGTTTTCCAAGAAAAGCGTTTGAATTTCTCTACGTGTATACATATTTTTGATGCTGACTGTACTGGTAATTAGAATTTTCATACGGAAAAACTCGATAACATTTTGCTCGACTCGGGAATCGAACCCGGAATCTCATGCTCAGCGTGGCGCTATCTTCTGGCGATATTTTTACTCACTGCTGGAAAAAGGCCTTTCATAGTTTGTCAGTGTCATACATACATACATACATTACATACATTTATGATACATAACATCACATGCGAGGGGCTCGTAGCTACTTAGCTATAGCATGGATCAGTCAATCTTCAAGGTTAAGCAGCGCTTGTTGCGGTCATTGCTTGGATGGGTGACCATTTTTCACACATCGAACCTCGAAATGCACGTAAAGCAGTTGGTCTACTGGCTGGTCTACTGGCTACCGTTATCAGCAGTCAAAAAGTCTGACAACCAGTCTAACCTTAAAGTACAGTGTCTCTTAGTAGTTAGGTGGCGGAGGTCAGATGGCAGTCGCTCCGTGTAAAATACTGATATTCAGCCGCAACTGGTTAGACTGGAAGCCAACCTCAATGTATTTGGGAAAAGGCTAGACAGATAATGAAATAACATCACATGCTGGCACCGTTTCATGGGTAAGTTTCATGGAGCACCCAATCCAACAAGAATTATAACGTTAACAATATTTGACTTTGACTTTAAACAAGGTTCTAATATTTTTATAAATGCACTAGCTTCCACCCGCGGCTCCGCCCGCGTGTTTTACGAACCCGTAAATTTTTCCGGGATAAAAATGTAGCAGACTATATGCTATTCCAGACTATAATCTATCTCTGTGCCAAATTTCATCCAGATCCGTCCAGCCGTTCTGGCGTGATTGAGTAACAAATATATAATATTTAGATTATACTTACGCACTGTACCATATTCACATAACCCGATGATACAGCACACGGCAATTGCCCAAGCTGTTCTACTGGTAGACGCAATTAGGACTGCTTCAAGAGGATAGTACTCCCGACTTATTACGAACTGGCCCAAGGAAAGAATGATCATCATCACTATTAGAGATACTGCAGTGCCTATTAGGGACCACGTCTGAAAAAAATGAAATTGGAAGTGATGAGAATTTATCATGAGCTTGAGACAGGATAAAGACGGAACTGCTTCATTCGACAAGTGGTAGGCTGCAAAGCGTAAGGGTTAAATATTCTGAGTTTATAATTGTGGTCGGTAGATGGCAATAGGTTCGTCGATAACTTTAATAATGGCATCAGTGAAATAAGGGTGTGCAATTGACGCGGGTCGAAATCCGCCGGATCACCGACGAAGGTCGTGCCAATAGGCTAGATGACTGCATCAAAAATAAATTCTGAAATCTTGTTTGGTAAATAGTTTTCCTTATAAAAACTCAGTAAAACTTAATCTCTTGATTATCTTTGGCGTTTTCAATTTTTAATTTATCCAAATCACACAGTATGTCAATGGGAATGAAAAACTATGACGTCACGCTTTTGTATTCCAAACATTTTTAGAACAAAATGTCGTATTTGACAGTTCATAAAAAGTAACTCAGATGACATTTGCCAAACGAGAGGTTAACCTTTCGGGAGATACTAGTGTATAACTGTAAACCCACATTTTGCCGGTTTTAAGTTCCAGAAAAACCCAATAACACTTTGCTTAACCAGGGAATTGGACTCTAGAACTCACTCTCAAGAGTCATTTGCAACCAATAAACCAGTCCTCACCTTAGAAATACTTTTTCTATATTCAGCAGGCTTGTACAACACCATCAGATAGCCCAGAGCGATGCCAACCAGATAGGGACCAGCTCGGCTGTAGCTTGACGTGTATGTGAACTTTAGCTCCCAATAATCTCTAATGCCGAAGACAAATTTACTGAAAACAGTCAAAATAAATGAAAGAAAGAAATAGTACATGAAGTGATAAGGGAGCTGGTAATTGAGACGAAGGCGAATGTGTAATGTAGCCGAGATTGTAATGACCAATGCTTATGCTTTTCTTACAACGTATTTCAACACATTTGCGAGAAAATGAAAATAGTTTTTTTTTTTTAAATATTAGTGTAAAATTGCACGCCGGTTTCATTTCTCGCACGCCGTGTCTTTGTTTGAATTGAATTACCTAGGCGCGCGCAGTTCCACCTGCGTTTGCTTATTTTAAAAACATATACGGGGTGATACAGTGGTTTGCTTAAACACCCACAAGTCCCATGTAATTAAATTCGTATAATTTCGCAATTTTGATACATAATTGCGAAGGTATATAGAAATTAATCTCCGCCAGAATGTCAAGACACATCATCGATGGGTAGAGCACCAACAATCGTGATTCATTTGTTCTTTATAGCAGAGTACTGTGCTGTGCCTATAGTGATAAAGACAGATAGACGAGTAATGAGTAAAAAAAAAGTAATGGAATCAAGCATTATTTTGTGGAGATTCATAATATATAATTAGAATTTTTAGTTTTAATTCCGCCAAACTAGTTCAGGCCCGAAAGCCAATGGCCGACGATTCAACATCTCCTGAAGATGCCCCGTGGAGAGGCGAAAAACGTATCGAGGATCTGTTTGGGTTCGAACGTGTTTGGCGCTCCAATTGGTGGAGAGTACGAAACGGACTAATCGGAGCGCAGAACGTGTTCGATGCGGTAAATCGAATTAGTCTAAAGAAACACTAGGGCCTCTGAGATTAGTATAGATAACGAAGACGAGAAACGAAGAGTTTCTCTTTCTTTCAATGTACTACCAAAGTAAACTGGGAGTGATAAATAGAGAGAGCCAACTGGTGAATTATATAGGCATAATCTAGGTGACAACACTCTTAAAAAAAAAACTATGTAATTATTTTCTTACTTTAAATCCAGGAAATACAGAGCCGGCAGTTGGTACCAATATGTCAGAGCTGCTGGTATGATCACAGAGAAGATAGCAGCAATTCCGAAGGCACCTAGCCCAATTCTTCTGTTCTTCTGGTAGAAGTAGAACAGCACTGTACCTAAAACTGTGAGCTGGTAGTCACAGGATAGGTACCAGGTGACGATGTGACACTGTTGAGCAAATAATATTCAGGATAAGACAAATAAGGCAGTACAATAAAGTTTTAACCTTCAAGGTATACAGACGTATGAATTTTGGTTTACTTACGAGTGTTTTCGGATCAGTGTTGAGCATCAGCATACTAAGTAGCCAATGCTTCCTACACACTACTTCCTCATCATTGGCTTTGAACCAGACGGGGCCAGAACCAGTGTACATTGACACTGACATCAAGTAGAAGACGGTCAGAGCGAAGGGTCCAATTAATCTGGAACAAAGATTGATATAAATGGAGGAACGAGGTATGGTGCTTTTCCATTGAAAAGGTAGGATCTTGTGGGCCGAACTTGATAGTTGATGTCGGTCATTTTGTACGTCTTAGAACCGTTGTAAATTCTCACAGTACGATTTAGGATTTTTGTCGAGACTCCGATAGATGGCTCTTTGTTTTTTGCCATGTTGCGAGTAGTAGTCGCTACAGGCCAGAACAGATCACTCAGAATACTTTATTGGTCTAGGTCGGAAGAGCGACTGCCGAACGTGACGTCCGGGCCTCTATCCCCGGGTTGGGCAAAGTGGTAATGGGTTTTAATATCGACAAAAAGAAGACGGGCTTAAAGCTACCGCGCAGATCTGTTCATGTGGGAGGTTAAGCAGCATTTGCTGCGTCCAGTATTTGAATGGGTGTTCACTTCACAAAGCAAGTTAAGCCATTGGTACCGGTTATCGTCCTCTCTTCTGTGGACCAATCGATTTTCGGTCAAAGTTTGATAGTCGATGTAAAATTCTGGCCACTAATATAACCGGGATAGCCATTTTTTTTTGTTTTTTTAAAACATTACCCCACACTTGGATTTCTCCTGTATCGTGGGTACAGTTTACAAACATACATGCCACATGCACAAACAACCAGACCCGAAACAACTATCTGTAGATCATACAAATATTTGTTCCGTGCGGGGATCGAACCCGCGACACGTAGCGCAGAAATCTAATCGCTTAGCCACTGCGCCAATCGTGTCGTCACCTGTGTGTCAGCCTCAGAGTATCAGTGTCTCCCAGATAGCAGTCGCTCCATATAAAACTGATATTTATTCGCATTTGCTTAGACTGTGAGCTGATCCCATATTTTGGAAAAGGCAAGGCAGGTGATGGAGACCAAGAAGAAGACTGTATTGCTTACCTTATATATCGTTTCCATAGAACCTTGATAAGGTTCTGCTGCCTGTCAACGCTAGCCAGAAGACCTTTAATGTATAGTAGACCAGACATAGCCAAGAATGTGTCCACCATTATATCGAGGTGAAGGGACATGCCGACTGCTCCTTCAGTAGCCTAGGAGAAACAATATGTTAGTGACAGAGAAGAAAGAAGAGGAGATTATATACTGGGGCTTGTAGCTACCACGCTGATCGGTCAGTACTTGGATGGGTGAACATACATAGGTGATTTTTCACACATCGAGACCCCACAGTGCCTCGGAAAGAAGGTTAAGCAGTTGGTCCCGGGTGTCATATGAAGACCTATGACAGTCGTTACGGGTGCCAACAGCCCAAAAAAGTCTGACAACCAGTCTAACCTTAGAGTATCAGTTTCCCTGTAACTGGGTGGCGGAGGTCAGATGGTAGTAGCTTTTTTATAAAATACTGATGTTTAGCTGCGACCGGTTAGACTACAAGCCGAACCCTATGTAGTTGGGAAAAGGCTAGGAATATGAGGATAGACCATATACAGGAACTTAAGAATAGTCCACTCTTCTTAGTTCGGGACTAAGTTGTTAGTTTTGGACTAAAAACTGTATTTCGACCACAGTATCCACACTATTATAAATTCAAAAGTAATTCTGTCTGTTTGTTACCTCATCACGACTAAACCACAGAACTGATCCTTATGGAATTTTACATAGAGATAGCCTTGAATCTGGAGAAGAACATCGGCCTATATTTACTATTTTAGCAAAACACTAATTATTATCCTACTAAACTATAATATTATAAATGTGAAAGTTTGTGGGGATGGATGGATCTTTGTTACTCCTTCACGCCAGAACGGCTGAACGGATCTGGATGAAATTGGGCACAGAGATAAATTATAGTCTGGAATAGCACATAGGCTACTTTTTTTTCCGGAAAAATGTACGGGTTCGTAAACCACGCGGGCGAAGCCGCGGACGGAAGCTACTGGATTATAATACCAAAACTGACTTAAAGGTTTAAAACTGGTTTAAATAGAAACTTATTTTGTAATAAAGCCAAATGAAATTTTGCCCCGTAGATGGCATTAGGCTCGTTCCCTATTACATGGGATTTAAAAACGGCATTGGTTAAATGTGAGTGTATGTGTGGCTAGTCATACAGAAAAACCGAATGAATTTTTGAAGGTTCGAGATTCCATGCTGCTACTGAGAATTTCCACACAGAAAACTCAATAAAACTTTGATCGACCCGGGAATCGTACTCGTCTTGAGTACGATTTTGAGTACTCAAGCTCCACCAAAGAAGCAGTTGAACACTGCTTAACTTAATGAATTACCAATCTAAGTTACCTTTTCAAAACTCCGTGAATTCGAGATTCCGTATATCATTGTGAAGAATATGTCATGCACAGACACGATCAAGGAAGCAGTGATGAACCTCATGCCATTCATCACCTTGATTTCTGCCTTGTTCTCCTTCATCAGGTCTTGATAATTTTTCACTATGCAGAAGGACTTTGATATTTTTGTTGCTGGAATAAAAATATATTACAAAATAAAAGCATTAAATCTGTATTCCTCAAATTCGTTGATGCTGTTATTAAGTCTCATTGTAATAGAGGGCGACTCTATTGCCATCTACCGGGCACGATTCAAAATTTCAATGAGCATATTTAGGGCTGCCAATGAGAATTTCAGGAAATTTCAATAAGACTGCTTGACTTGGGAATCGGTTTCAATACCTCACGTTTCTCAGTAGTACCGCTTGCAATCATTAGTACTCAATAATGGCATCAGCGAAATACAATAATACACTTCTGCTTATTCTGCGGTAAATACAAGCGTGATGTGTTAGGAATCCACACTATTTATAAATGCGAACTCTGTCTGTCTGTTTGTAGATTGCCTCGTTGGTGTAGTGGTCGGAAGTGCGACTGCTGAGCGTGAGGTCCTGGGTTCGATTCCCGGGTCGGGCAAAGTGTTATTGGGTTTAAATTCACAGTAGCAGCACAGAGTTTGGAAGTGTGCCCGGTAGATGGCAATAGGCCTATTATATGAGATTCAAATAATTAATAATCAAATAAATAAATCGATTTATTTATTTCTTTATATTTTTTGTATTTACATACATACGCCACAAGCAAAGAATAACAAAACATGGCATAATATAGCATCACGCTTGAATTCCTCGAAGAGTTAGGCAGAGGTGTACTATTGTACACCCACATTTCCCCGATGCTGTTATGAAGTCCCATGTAATAGGGGGCGAGCTTATTGCCATCAACCGGGCACAGTTCCAGACTCCGTGTTGCTATTGAGAATTTTCATATAGAAAAAGCCAATAAACTTTTGCCTGATGCGGGAATCGAACCCAGGACCTAACGCTCAGCACTCGTGCAAGCGACCAATAGACCAGTGAGGCAGTCAGACAAAACATATAATAGGTTATGAAAATTTAAATATTTTTACTTGAAGACCACCATTTGGACTATGAGGATATAATTCAGTATTTTTCACAATTTTTAAATAATAATAAAAAATTGGAAATATTTGTATACTAGCTGTGCCCGCGACTTCGTTCGCGTGGATGTCGGAACTTAACAATGTATTTTTTAGTGAGACCAAATGCACTTAAACCTATTTTTTTTTTCTAAAATAAAAGTAGCCTAAGTTACTCCTTATTACATCAGCTACCTGCCAATAAAAGTCCCGTCAAAATCGGTCCAGCCATTTCAGAGATTAGCCTATACAAACAGACAGACAGACAGACAGACAGACAGACAAAAATGGAAAAAAAAATATTTTGGTGTATGTACCGTATATATATTCATATGCATGTAGTAAAAAACGGTTATTTCAATATTACAAACAGACACTCCAATTTTATTTATATGTATAGATGTATAGATTAGATTTCAAAAATAATATTTTTTATACTAATATTATGAAGAGGTAAAATTTGTGAGGTTGTATGTACATACAACCTCACAAATTTTACCTCGTAGTAGTAGTACTAGTAGTAGTGTTGGTTAGTTGCTTTGTTATTTTTAAAAAAAAAACATTGCCCCACTCTTAGAATGTACCACCCTGTATCGTAAGTGCGTTTACAAACACATATATTCACATACACAAAGACCCTCAGAAGAAAGAATCTCCGGAACTAATGATCTGATTCTGAAAATTCTAATGACACCTCTAGTTTAAATCCGTCAAACCGTTTAGACCAGAGGTTCCCAGACATTTTTTCTCATAGACCAGTTTCAAAATTTAGCTGGTTCCGGTGGACCCCCTGCAGCTACATTTCTACTATATTGTAAACCCCCATTTTGTCACGCCAACATAGACCCCCGTTGAGTTCCCAAAGTGGACCGCTGGGGGTCCACCTGGTCTACTTTGGGAACTAATGGTTTAGACGATAGAGCATACCAAAGAAATATACACATATGTTCGAAAAACATTACTCTCTTTCAGCATTCGAGTAAAAATAAACGATGAAGACACAAACGATCAGACGATGTATCATTGATCATCATCATCATCATCAGCCAGAAGACGTCCACTGCTGAACGAAAGCCTCCCCCAGGGGGGCGGGGGTTGCCATAATCCCCACGCTTGGCAGGCGGCTTGGGGATCGCAGTGGCTCACCGATTAGTGAGAGGACGCTGCAGCCCGTCCTCCGGTGTTTGGCCGCAGTTTTAAGACGTACCCGGGTCTGTCATCATTAATATTCTTACCTAAGTTATCAGATAGCTGATCATCACATGATTTATTTTGGTAGTAGGTTGAAATCACAGCTGTTGTAAATAGTATTGCTATTAAACATCTGAAAAAAAAAAAAAAAACACCATTTTAGTAACACCACGCTTTCTCCCCCGAAACCGTGCATTTTTTTTTTGCGCGGAACACTAATTCATTTTCTAAAATAAAAGTAGGTAGTCTAAGTTACTTCTTATAACGTCAGCTACCTGCCAATGAAAGTCCCGTCAAAATCGATCCAGTCGTTTTAGAGATTAGCCAGAAAAAATAGACAAACAGAACGACGGAAAGACAAAAAATTTAAAATTTGTTTTTTTGTTTTATGTACTGTTTAAAATTTATACGCCTTTAGTAAAAAAGCTGTTATTTTGACATTACAGACAGACGCTTCCATTTTATTTATTTGTATACATAGATACATTAATGTACAAACTGGCACATCGCCTATCCAAAACATAAATCATCACGCCTATATTCCCGAAGGTTTAAGCAGAGGATGTTGTGTTAGGAGGCAAAACGTTTACCTTTTGCTGGACATAATATTTCCAAACTCCAGGTATCTTCTGAGAATTTTAACATAACACAACCTTACCTTATCTTCTGACAGAAAAACCCGATAATATTTTGCACGATCTAGGAATCGAACCAAAGATCCACCGTTAAATTCGGCGTGTGATCATTAGACCAACGAATAGGTCGAATTGTCAATTAATTCTCTTCATTGACTTTTCGGATTCGTTACCGATTTCAGAGAGTAAGTAGTGATAGCGCCTACACCCTCTGTCCTACCAAAGCGAAGTGATAACTA
This sequence comes from Shargacucullia verbasci, assembly GCA_947562105.1. Lineage (NCBI taxonomy): Eukaryota > Metazoa > Arthropoda > Insecta > Lepidoptera > Noctuidae > Shargacucullia > Shargacucullia verbasci. Next base: position 9,584,653 of record OX387303.1, on the reverse strand, counting down.
AGTGATATATGAGATAGTTTGTCGCCTTATCGTAACTAAGGGCCATTAACCAGGCCATTAGAGTCAATGGAAAGGAATCCCTTGGACCCTTACAATTTGCGCCGAAACATGGCTGATACCTAAAAAATACTTTATCTCTAAGAAGAATCATAAGAGAAAAGTATGTTAATTCTCTAATATTAGTTAGCATCTGCTGTCTGCTTGTTGTCTGCTATTTCCTATTCCTATTTCCTATTTCCCAACTATATTGGGGTTGGATTGAAATGAAATTGAAACGAAATTGATACGAAATTGAAACGAACTTGAAACGAAATTGAAACGAAATTGAAACGAAATTAAAACGAAATTGAAACGAGATTGAAACGAAATTGAAACTAAATTGAAATGAAATTGTTTATTTTCCAATCACTTTTACGCGTTTCGTCGACATTTTCTATGACTATCGCCGGGAACATTCTAGAACTTTCGCTCTAGAATGTTCTTGATACGTGTGGTCCGGCAATCCGTATCAGACCAGCATTATATATTAATGAACAATATAAATAAAAAAGTTTTAAAATATCCTTCTGGGTAGATGCAATAATAGGTTGAATTACACTGTCTGCCAAACATAATTAATAACTATTTTATTACAACGAAGAAGTACTCACAAAAATATATAAAATCCAGCACTGTATTGTTGCTTGTCACCGGCAACTTGGCAATGATCCACTGTGATGTTTGGAGCTATAGTCCCGAAGTAGGTGCTCTGGTACATAGCTCTAGCGATCTTGGCAATGGAGGGGGGGCGACAGGATGTGTGCACGCAAACCCCCCATTGGAGGTGGTTGATTGGCAGGCCCATTTTTGTTGGTGACTGGAAAGAAAGAAAAATCTAAATATTTTCATCATCATCATCCCAGCCATTTCCTAACTACCTTGGGGTCGGTTAGACTGGTTATACTTGGTTCGAGTCTGGGTAGATTGGGAGCCGATTCCAACGTAATCATACAGCCAGACAGCCTTGTGCAGAGCCTACATGGACGCAGACGAAATGGCAGCCCACGTGCTATTGAACTGCCCTGAGATTGCCACATACAGGGCCAAATACTTCGGTAACTCTGGTACTCTCCGAAAGATCATCTACAAAATGCTGATCTTTCTCGAGGAGCTACGGTGAAGAAAATACCCGTACAGAAGCATTGCGGCATTAGCTCGTTTAACTATACGAATATTTTCTTTAAAGAAAGTAGGCATCCTCTAAAAAAGGATGTTCCAAAATTGCCATTTAAGGGGTGAAATGGGGACTTAAAATTTGTTTAAAAATCTTCCTAAGCAGACGGTGCCGCGAAGTCCCGGGTACGTCTTAAAACTGCGGCCAGACACCGGAGGACGGGCAGCAGGCTCCTCTCACTAATCGGTGAGCAACTGCGATCCCCAAGCCGCCTGCCAAGCGTGGGGATTACGGCAAACCCCCCCTTGGCTTTCGTTCATCAGTGGACGTCTTCTGGCTGATGTTGAGACGGTGCCGCGAGAAAAGCTTAGTTGGTAACTTAGTTCATACGAAAATCTTATAGTATGAGACCAATTTCAAAATCGCAGAAAAATATCACGAGTTCAGTACATTTAAGTCAAGCAATTTTGAATCATTGTAATGAAAAAGATGATTTCTTTTTGCAATATCAGTATCAGTCCCATACCAAAAGTTGTTCGTACTGATGAGTGCAATGACCCCTTAAAGGGATGCCGTCTAGAAAGGTAGGGCCTTGTATACTTACTTCAAGTAATTCTTGCGTGGAACCGTGAGGATCAAAATGAGCCACCTTCTTCCTGGTCTCCGACAGCATGACATCGGCAATGCAGTACTGCGTCCTGAACTGTGGATGGGTGGGCAGCCATGGTGGGTCTACACACTGATCGAAGTTCCCGTACTGACCCCAGGACCCATATAGATATCCAGAAGGAAACGTGTTGGCATTCCAGACTGAAAAATAGTTTATATATATGAAATTATGATAATAATATAACATAGCATCATGCCTGTATTCCCCAAAGAGTTAGGCAGAAGTGTAAATTTGTACATAAATTGTGTAATTTTGAATTAACTTCACAAAAACTAACTATTTTATGTGTATATAGACCGCCAAAATATACTGATCTCAACATATTCTATGAAAACCTAGACATAATACTCAAAAAGATATGTAATAAAACAAACAAAAAAATAATTGTATGCGGAGATTTCAACATAGATATCTTGAAAAAAAACAAATTATGCAGGGAGTTTGAATATTTTCAGATGAATTATAATCTAAAACTAGAAATAAATAAACCGACCAGACCTGTTAGTAAAACTTGCTTAGATAATTTTGCACACAATTCAAAACAATCCTGTCAGAGTGAAATAATAGACTTCGGTTTATCCGATCATACGGCTCAAATATTTACAATTAAAGTTAAAAAGTTTAGTCAAATCAAAACCTGGAAAACATTAAGGCGTGACATATCCGAGGAAAACTTGATTATGTTTAGAAATCATCTCGAAAGCTTATCGTTTTCAGATGTATATAGCACGGAAGATCCTAATAAGGCCTATGATAACTTTCTAGAATTGTTTTTACTCCTATACGAACTTTGTTTTCCATTAAAAGCGATAATATTTAGTGCTGAAAAAAAGATCAAATGGGTGTCTAAAGGTATAAGGATTTGCATCAAAAAACAACGCCAATTGCTCTGGAAACAAAGACTTCAACCTACAAACGAAAATAAAAAGACTTTTAAACAATACTCAATAAGATTTAAAAAAATTATTAAACTGACTCAGAAAGCACAAAACAACTATTTAATAAAGAACTCTAAAAACAAATCTAAAACATCCTGGCAGATAATAAATAGTACAAAATCAATAACTGAACCCATATCTTGTATAAAAAAACATGATACAATAGTAACTAACCCTAATGAAATAGCCCAAGCATTTAATGATTTCTTTGTCAATCAAGACTCAGATCTATCTCTATGCTCAACTAAAGACGTTGTCAAAATAAAAAATAACCCTCACTCAATTTTTATGGCCCCTGTTGTTCCTCATGACATAATCAGAATAATAAAATCTTTAAAAAACAAGAAAAGTTTTGGATATGACGGTATTTCAACAAACGTTATAAAATTTGTTTCTACTACTATAGCCGATCCTCTATGTCATATTATTAACGCGAGCATATCCGCTGGAATTTTCCCCAATAGCCTTAAGACCACAATAGTTAAACCACTTCACAAGAAAAATGATAAAGAAGACATGACAAACTATAGACCGATAGCTTTAATCTCCGTATTTTCTAAAGTCATTGAAAAAGTAATTTATGAAGCCTTTTATTCCTTTCTGACAAAATACAATATTTTATGTGAGGAACAAAAAGGGTTTCGTAAAAATAGAAATATAAATATGGCAATATATGATCTAATAAATAAAATATTAAATAATGTAGATAAAAAAATACCTATTTGTGCCATATTTACCGATATGACTAAAGCTTTTGACTCTGTAAACCATGAAATGCTTTTGATCAAACTGAATACTTACGGCATAAGAGGAAATGCCCTAGAATTAATAAAATCTTACTTAAGCGGACGTCTTCAATATACAGAAATATCCAGTATATGTGTCAAATCCAAACGTGAAGTTAAATATTTATCTGATTCTAGGGAAATTAAATATGGCGTGCCGCAAGGCAGCGTTCTAGGACCGTTATTATTCTTGTTGTATATTAACGATCTTCCCCGCAACATTAATTACCCTTGTGTGTTATTTGCCGACGATAGTACAGTTCTAATAAACTGTCTCAATAGACAAAAATATGAAGACGAAATTAATAATTCACTGAATTCAATAATCAATTGGCTCAACAATAATAATCTTTTAATAAATCTTAATAAAACAAAAATAATGCATTTTTATCAAAAAGTTCAACCTATAAACCTAAACATTAATTATAACGGTCAATCCCTTGATAGCACTAATGTAGCAAAATTCTTGGGTATATTGGTTGACAGTCAATTAACCTGGAAACCACAAGCAGAAGAAATTTGTAAAAAATTAAGTTCCACTGCGTATGTTCTCTACAATCTTTCCAAAAAAGTAAACATTGATACACTATTAGTAGCTTATCACGGTTTGGTGGTTTCCATTCTTAGGTTTGGTGTAATATTCTGGGGCAATTGCTCCGAAAGAGAGGCTATATTTAAAGCCCAAAAACGGTGCTTAAGGGCCATCTTTAGTCTTAAGGTCACAGACAGTTGCATCCCTATCTACAAGACATACAATATACTTACTTTTCCTAGCATTTATATTTTAGAAATAGCAATTTTTGTTAAAACTAATATTCATTTATTTCTTACATTGAATGATACAAGGACACGAACCACTGCAATGAGATCAAAATATAAGAATTTATTGTGTACAGGTCAATTTAACACTGCATTGCTGAAAAAAAACATTATTGGTATGGCACCTATTATATTCAACAAATTGCCGAATAGTATAAAGGATCAGCCCTTAAGGAAATTTAAACAACTCCTGTCTTCGCTGTTATTAAAGAAGTGTTATTACTCTGTTACTGATTTCCTAAATGATGAATTGTAACACTCTCCTTATTTAAGATCTCAATTTTTATAATAAACTTTTTGTGATCTCATTTAAAATTAGTTATTAGTTATTCTCTAGTTTAAAATTAGCTGTAAGTTTCTCCTTCAATTTTGTATGCCAACAGGCAGAATGTACTGGGATTGAATATATTTTATACTAAGACCATACTTGTACCTGCATTCTATACAAATAAAGAAATTATTATTATTATTATTATTATTCTCTTTATTTCCATAAACACACATATAAATTACATTTTTAAATATTAGTATAAAACATATAAAAACATTTAAAAATATAAAAAATAGTAGCCCACCGGTATCTGGAACAGGGTCCAAGCTACCGGCGGTCAGGGCTCCAGAGAAAGGAACCTCCTAACAATGCGAGCCGTGTCAAGAAGTACCGCTCTCTGAATCAGGCCCTTGATCCAGCCGCCCAACGAGAGCCTCCTCAGGTGTTGGTCGAGGCTCTTGGCTATCAAGCCATTGGCTGAAACGACTATCGGCACAATGATCGCTGAGTCCACATCCCACATGTCGACAATCTCGCGAGCCAAGTCAAGATACTTGATTTCTTTATCTTTCTCGGCTTTCACGAGGTTCCCGTCATGCGGGACTGTTATGTCAACGATCATTGCGCGCCGCTCTAGTCGATCCACCACCACTATATCAGGCTTATTGGCCACAATAGTCCTGTCAGTGATGATGGATCGATCCCAGTACAATGTGATATGTCCATTTTCGAGAACTGGGTCGGGCACATACCTATAGTACGGCACATCCGATTCCACAAGGCTGTATTTCAGAGCAAGTTGTTTGTGGATAATCCTGGCTACGAGGTTATGCCTATGCAAGTATTCTTCGTTAGCTAGACGAGAACACCCGGAGATTATGTGTCTAATGGATTCTCCCGGACGGTGGCATGCCCGACAGATGTCGACCGTGCCGTCTTTCACAATAAATCTCCGGTAATTGTTCGTCATCATAACTTCGTCCATAATTGCACAGACAAAACCTTCGGTTTCCCCAAAGAGGTCACCGAAACGCAGCCAGGCAACGGACGCTAATAAATCTACATCGGGTCCATGTAGGGCCCGGAAAAAGCGTCCGTGAAGCTCCTTACTCTGCCATACCTCCATGCGATCTTTAGTGTCAAGCACTACAGGTTTGCGCCAGTTCTCTTTAGCCAAGGAGAGCGGGGTGAGGCCCTTGTCTACCGCAACCACATCTCTATGCATCCCCACGTCGTCTTGTAGGAAATATTCCCTGAGACTGCATATCTCGCGATTATGGAGGGTCTTAGCATTTAAGAAGCCTCGACCTCCACACTTTCGCGGGATATACAGTCTCATTACCGATGATCGTGGGTGATGCATTCGATATGCAGTCAGCAGCGTACGGACCCTCCTATCCAGGGCGTCGAGTTCGGTCTGAGTCCATTTGAGTATGCCGAAAGAGTACATCAAAACCGGCATGACCCAACCGTTGAAGGCGCGCACCTTATTTCCGCCTGATAAAAGACTATTAAATACTTTCTTCAGGCGGCCAAAGAAACGCTCCTTCAACGATTGCTTCATGTCAGTAACATTGATGCCCAACGCTTCCGACATACCCAAATACTTATAGGTTTCGGCTGCGGAGAGGGTTCGAAGGTTTATGGAATCCGAGAGTTGGGTTCCAACGGATTCCACAATCTCCCCTCGCTTTACATGCATGACCGCACATTTGTCCACACCAAAATCCATCCTGATGGCGCTACTGAAGGTTTCTGTTACTTTCAGTAGCTCCATCAGTTGCAAATTATTGGGAGCAAAGAGTTTTAGGTCATCCATGTAAAGGAGGTGAGATATAATCTGACCACCTCTCCTCAGCCGATAGCCTATACCTGAACCCTCCAGCAGTGTGCTTAGGGGATTCAGGGCTAGGCAGAACCAAAGCGGACTCAAACTATCGCCCTGAAATATTCCTCGCTCGATCCTTATCGGCTCGCTATTCCTCTGGATATTTCGACATCCTGGATATCGAAGGACCGTCCTCCATTGCCCCATACATGACATCAGGAAGGTGCGTAGTGTTGTATCTACTTTATACAATTCCAGCACCCTTATGAGCCATGTATGTGGCACCGAGTCATAGGCCTTCTTGTAATCTATCCAACATGTCGAAAGATCCTTTCGGGAACGACGAACCTGTTGGCTAATGGCCATATCAATGAGGAGCAGCTCCTTAGTACCGCGGGACCCGTTCCGACATCCATTTTGAGAGACAGACATGATGGCGTTAGTGTCTATATGATTGTATATTTTAGCTCTCAAAATGGATGTAAGAACTTTATAGACCGTCGGTAGACAAGTGATCGGTCTATAATTCTTGGGATCCGCGGTACTACCTGATTTATGGAGCAGATGGGTAACTCCTGTCGTTAGGAACTCGGGTAGCGAACCAGACTCCAAAGCAACCTGGTACTGAGCCGCCAAGCGAGCGTGCGACCCTTGGAACCATTTAATCCAGAAGTTGTGCAACCCGTCCGGCCCTGGAGACTTCCAATTGGGCAACGGACGGACTGCACGGGCTACATCTTGAGGGCAAATGGTAATTGCCCCCATTTCTGGTAAAAGATCGCAGGCTCGCTCGACTTCCCGAACCCAGTCACCTTCGGTGTGACTGACAGGCACCGACCAGATACTACGCCAAAAAGAATTATTATTATTATTACGCTGAAATTTCGCCGTTACCGTTATTGAGTTAGTTTAGTAATAGGCGAATTCAAAACTATGCTGCTACTAAGAATTTTCTAGAAGGAAAATCTACATATTAACACTTTGCTCGACCCAGGGATCGAACCTAGGGCCTAAGGCTCAGCAGTCGCGCTTGCAACAACTAAACCAAAGAGGCAGTCCGATATGTCACATAGAAAAAACACTGGAACAAAAACTTGGGAATTAATAACATTATTGGCGAAATGTGGGTGCAATAGAAGATCTCTGCCTAACTCTTCGGGGATGGCGTGATGCTATGATATGTTAAAGGCCATAAGGTCGAGGCAACAATGTATATATCTATACTTATAATAAATCAGGGGGTGATTAGTGATCGATACTGATGCCAAAAATGCAATCAGTAAAATTTTTGTCTGTCTGTCTGTCTGTATGTTCCTTATAGAAACAAAAACTACTCGACGGATTTTAACGAAACTTGGTACAATTATTCTTCATACTCCCGGGCAGGTTATAGTATACTTTTTATCACGCTACAATCAATAGGAGCAGAGCAGTGAAGGGAAATGTTGGGAAAACGGGAGAAGTTACTCCATTTTTTAAGATTCCATCGCGTGTGCAGCCTTAATGGTTAAAGCTACATAGAAATCATATACGAAAGTTAATCTGTCTGTTACATCAAAACCATTGAACCGTGAGGAAGGACATACGCTACTTTTTTACGAAAAACGACTGAAACGCGGACGAAGTCGCGGGCAAAAGCTAGTAATGAATAAACTGAAAAATGCAATTGTAAGTGGGTACTAACTACCATACAAGTAGCATGGCAGCCATTTTGTTTACGAAACGAATACAAGGTTTTTGTTGTTTTTAGTTACATCTTAATGTGTATGTACGTCTTTATATATATTATTTATATATTAATTATTTATTGGTGTTTTCCGACTAGTTCTGGACACGAGGTGTATAATATCATCATCTAATTATCCTATTCTCATCTAAATTCCAGTCTTTGTTTTAAAAAAACTTTGCCCCACACTGGGATTTCTCCTGTATCGTGGGTACAGTTTACAAACATACATGTCACATGCACAGACAACCAGACCCGAAACAACTATCTGTAGATCATACAAATATTTGTTCCGTGCGGGGATCGAACCCGCGACACCTAGCGCAGAAGCTAATCGCTTAGCCACTGCACCAACCGTGTCGTCAAATCTATACATCTATACATCTAAATAAAATTGGAGTGTTTGTTTGTAATATTGAAATAACCGTTTTTTACTACATGCATATGAATATATATACGGTACATACACCAAAATAACATTTTTTTAAATTTTTGTCTGTCTGTCTGTCTGTTTGTATAGGCTAATCTCTGAAATGGCTCGACCGATTTTGACGGGACTTTTATTGGCAGGTAGCTGATGTAATAAGGAGTAACTTAGGCTACTTTTATTTTAGAAAAATTCTTTTATTTTAGAAAAAAATAGGGTTAAGTGCATTTGGTCTCAAGTGTGAGCGCAAACACAGGTGCACTCTCTATTCCTTCACTCTCATAGTCCAATGGGACAGCAATCGGACACGACCGGAGAGAGATTAGGCCCAGGACCTATGGCTTTACGTGCTTTAGGCACGGTGTGTATTCACGTACACAAAGACCCAGACCCGAAACAACTATCTGTAGATGATACACATATTTCTTGCGTGCGAGAATCGAACCAGCGACATGTAGCGCAGCAGTCGTTCTCTAACCAGTGCGCCAACCGTCCCGTCAAATAGGTAATTGGGTGACAAAGGTCAGTTGACAACTTCTCCGTGTGAAAGAGCATCTGTATCAGGTTAGACCTGACGCCTAGGGTAGGGACTATGCGCGCTCTTGTCTAGCGACTCCCGAGAAGACGGCGAGACGGCGTGAACCCGTGTCGCTGTGCACAGAACCCAGCGAGCGTCACAGGGGGACCTCTCTATAATCTCCCTCGAGAGGTGGACGAAGGGGTGGCTTCTCTACAGTCTTCCCCGGGACGTGGACGAAGGGGTGGCTTTACTACATTCTTCTCCGGGACGTGCACTAGGATGTGGCCTCACTACAGTCTCCCCGGGACGTGCACGAGGAGGTGGCTTCTTTACAGTCACCCCCTCAGGGAAGTGCCCTTAATGGCGTGGCATCGTAGCGGGCTTCGGTGCGGTCTTTTGAGAACACCCGTGGTGTATTTAAACGGTAGGAGTCCGACACACCTCTCTGCCATCCCCAGGCGGAGGATAGTCCATGATGGGATGTCACCACGCTAATAAAAAAAAGAAGGCTACCCCTATATAGTTGGGAGGGGGTAGGCCGGTAACAATAGGGAAGCAACGTTTCAAAACATGATTATTTCAAAGGTTAAAAAATTACTCACCCCATGTCGCCCATAGTGTGAAGTTCTTCACATTCTCCAGCAGTTCTAAGGTTTTCTCCAGACAGGGTTGCTCCTCGGTACCCCAATGTTCTAGTTGTAATCTTTGTACTAATATATCAATATGGTCGCCGTTTGCTTGTGGACTCCAAGATATACCATTTGATGATACAGTTCCTGAAACAATTTTAATTACGTTTAACACATAGCATCACGCCTGTATTCCCCGCAGGGTTAGGCTGAGGAATTGTACACCCACATTTCGTCGATGTCGTTATTAAGTCCCATATAAAAGAGGGCGAGCCTATTGCCATCTACCAGGCAGAGTTCCAGATTCCACGCTATATCATCATCATCATCATCAGCCAGAAGACGTCCACTGCTGAACGAAGGCCTCCCACAAGGGGGGGGGGGGGGGGGGTTGCCATAATCCCCACGCTTGGCAGGCGGCTTGGGGATCGCAGTGGCTCACCGATTAGTGAGAGGACGCTGCTGCCCGTCCGCAGGTGTCTGGCCGCAGTTTTAAGACGTACCCGGGTCTTACCACGCTGTATATGAGAATTTAAACCCAATAATAGTGCCCGACCCGAGAATGGAACCCGAGACCTCACGCCCAGCGGTCGCACTTACTTTCACTAGACCAATGAGGCAGTCATTTTAATTTATTATTATTTTATTAGCTTCACCTTGTAAAGTTGCGTTATAGACAAAAATAGTAAGTGATGTACGTCACTCAGGAAGTTGACATCCCAAGTTTGACGTTTGGACTCGGTCAGTTTCATATGACCGCTGCTATCGAGTGACTGCTGCTCCGTAATTAATTATGTTTTAAAGGAAATATACCCAGATCTTGGGTGAGTTCTGCATTTAATTGTTCTCCGTGATCGTGAGATTATGTATAGTTGACCTCGACCGACCGCGCGGTCTTAGGTTATTCCACGCACAGGGGCTACTTCATGTGCTCTCAATAGGCCTAAAACCGAATGTACTGTGTGCCTTCAGCTATTTATTGGGCTCCGGCAATATCATTGTGATGTGGTTGCGACCTGCATTCGCTAGATTCGCATAGATTTAAGCTTAGCACCATAACCGCATCTATCATTGTGCCACGCTGTAATTGCACCCTTCTGCCTTGTAAACCGCTGCGATGTGTGAGCTTTCCCTTTCCCTGCCTCTGCACCGCCCTGGGTCCACTAGGGGAGCTTCCACATCGCACTAACCTACCCTTATGCAGGGTTCCAACCTACGTTTCCAATCTACGGCTACGGCTTTCAACCTATGGCTTCCTATCTACGGCTGAACTGACGCACCAAGCTGACCCTGCAATGGCTGCCAGCTACCGGCAGCCAGGTGGACCTTAAGGGACGGTACCTCCTTACCCTAATACTACTACCACGGAGCGAAAACCCAACACAAGTGCCGACACGAACCCACGACCTAGCCGGACTTACCAATAAACACTTCTATGAACTCATCATCATCATTATCAGCCAGAAAACGTCCACTGCTGAACGAAGGCCTCCCCCAAGGGGGGGGGGGGTTGCCATAATCCCCAAGCTTGGCAGGCGGCTTGGGGATCGCAGTGGCTCACCGATTAGTGAGAGGACGCTGCTGCCCGTCCTCCGGTGTCTGGCCGCAGTTTTAAGACGTACCCGGGTCTTCTATGAACTACCTGTGCTTAATTTACTTACTACCACCACTAGCCTACCCCTCTCGCTAACGGTCCGCACACCTACCTGTTCGGCCCTAACCGTTACAACCTGTAACTATGTAAAAAAAATCTTGGAAGTAAAATTTAACCCACTTCCCGATTTCCGATTAAACTGAAATTATGCATTCTCGTTTAGTTTGTATGATAACACATGATTAGCCGTTAATGATGAATATGAATTTGTTATAAACAACTGGAAAAAGAATGTATGCAAAAGTCGAAAAGCGCTCCACGATTATCTATTAGTCATTGGCCATAAAAAAAGTGATTAGTTTACTAATAACTAGCATATCTATCCTCAACACGTATTGAATAAAAAACCGACTCCAAAAAACTCAAAAACAAAACTAATAACTAAAAAGCAAAAAATAAATCTTTTATTATACAATATAGTAGTTGAAGAATATTGAAATCGGTGCCAAGTAAAACATGCAATGATAAAATGTATAATAAAAGATTTATTTTTTGCTTTTTAGTTATTAGTTTTGTTTTTGAGTTTTTTGGAGTCGGTTTTTTTTTTTTGTTAAAAAATTTAATTATTTTACAATTTTGAGTGATGGGTAGACCTAGTAAAGACGATTCTCTTGAAAAACTTTACAAAGGTTAAATGTATGTTGCCCCAAGTCGAGTGAAAACCTTAGACGGTATTGCACTATGTGATTTTAAAATCAAATAAATTACTTAGCCGACCACATGATGAAAACGCATTACGAGAAATGAAAAGATTAAGACGACTATTGTAACTAATACTGTGATAGTTTTGACTTTTAGAGGTTTAAAATGAGCCCAAACTCGAGGGGTTTACAAGTAGCTACTGAAGAGTTCCACCATCTATCTCCTGGCTCCATCATCAGACCCTCTATACCAAATGTTTTATACGGGACTCATCAAAATATATCGAGTGATCCCAAACTCGGAAGTTTTATTCCCTTAACTCTTTACCGTTGAGGAATACTATGATATCCATCATCAGCTCAGCATCATTCAATGATGATTTTCAGACGCCAATACCTAACTTATTAAGAAAAAAAGCTCAAACGGGCTATTTGTCTTACAATATTTGAGGGTATCCCTCGATTTCCCTAGGATCCCATCATCAGATCCTGACTTGGTGATAATGGGACCAAATGGGAAGCAAACTCTTTCAAACAAAACAAGAATTTTTAAAATCGGTCCGTAATTGACGGAATAATCGCCCAAACACTATGTAGCTGCTATCAACCATTAAGGAGTTCCCTAAACAGTACTGCACCTGCATCACGGACCTTGCAGTGGCAGTCATTACCCATCTCGGTGTAAAGATCTTGTCAACACGAATAAAATAAGCTCAAACACGAGGTAGTTAAGATGTACCGTTGAGGAGTTCCCTCGATCCTCTGTCGTCTCCATCGTCAGATCTGCCCTAAACCTCCATAGTAGTGTAATCTCATCAGATATACACATAGATATCAAGTTTTTACCCCATACTCGCATACAATTTTCAAGAGATGCCCTCGATTTCTCAGGGTTTCCACCATCAGGTCCTGACCTGATGACAATGGGACCAAATGACAAGCATACCATTTCAAATAAAAAAAGAATTTTTGAAATCGGTCCAGGCGTCTTCGAGAAACCGAGTAACAAACATAAAAAAAATACAGCCGAATTGAGAACCTCCTCCTTTTTTTTGAAGTCGGTTGTTAAAAATACATGTTTGCGTTTACTTTACAATAAAGCTAAAATAACTGGCAAGGGTAATATGCATATATCGTAACAAATAAAAATTAATTTAATTTAATGTTTTTTTTTGTTTGTGATAAAAGCGTATTTTTTATTTTTTCAAATATAATTAAATTAACATTGTAACGTTACAATACACACTTAAAATTTAATTAGTGGTAATAATAATTATTTAAATACTAATGTGGCTCGAGTTGACGTGATTATTTTTTATCTACGCTGACATATTTTGTTGTTTTACTTCCGCAGTTCCTAGCAAGGGCATCTAAGACGCGTTTGGCGTAATGGCTAAGTGATCAGCTTTCTGTGCTAAGCGTCGCGGGATCGATTCCCGCACGGAACAAATATTTGTATGATCTACAGATAGTTGTTTCGGGTCTGGTTGTGTGTGCATGTGACATGTATTTTTGTAAACTGTACCCACGACACACGAGAAATCGTAGAGTGGGGCAACGTCTTTTAAAAAAAACAAACAAAAATAAACAAACAGGTATTAAAAAACCAGCGTTTTGTTTTCTTTTTTTTTTCAGGTCTTAGTCATACAACTATCTCTCTCCGATGGACCTTCTTTTATAGATATAGCATAATATATAACCTAAATAACATAACTACCGCGCAGATCGGTCGTTCTGAGGATAAGCAGCACTCAATTCTTGGATGGGTGACAATTTCAACATATCGAGACCACTCCGTGCCTCGGAAAGCACGTTAAGCAGTTGGTCCCGGGTGTCATAAAAACACCTATGACAGTCGTTACGGGTGTCAGCAGGTTATAAAGTCTGACAACCAGGCTAACCTTAGAGTATCAGTGTCTCCAAGTAATTGTGTGGCGGAGGTCAGATGGCAGTCGCTCCGCGTATAGTACTGATATTCAGCTGCAACCAGTTAGATATGATGCGACCCCGATGTACTTGGGAAAAGGCTAGGTAGATGATGAAGATAACATACACGCTTGTATTCCCTGAAGGATTAGGCAGAGGTGTCCTATTGTACAACCACATTTCGCCGATGCCGTTATTGAGTCCCATGTAAGAGGGGGCGAGCCGACCTAAAAATCGAACCCAGGACCTCACGCTTAGCGGCCGTGTTTTAACCACTAGAGTAATTTAACAGTATTTAAATACAATCCTACTTTATCCTTCCTGTCGTATTAATATAAATGTGAAAGGATGGATGGATGGATCGTTGTTACTCTTTCACGCCAGAACGGCTGAACGGATCTGGATAAAATTAGGCACAGAGATAGATCATAGTCTGGAATAGCACATGGGCTACTTTTTATCCCAAGAAAATGTACGGGTTTGTAAACCACGCGGGCGAAGCCGCGGGCGGAAGTTAGTATTCAAATATAAAAATATATGATAAATATATATTTTTATGACAACCGGGACCAACTGCTTGACGTGCTTTCCGCTTCCCGATGTGTGAAGAACGGTCACCCATCTAAGAAATGACCGTGGCAAGCTACTTGACCTCACAGATTGATTGATCAGTGGGATTGTGTGAGGTCGCACACAGCCATTTTGTTTATCGGATCAGAATTTGATAATTGCGTAGTTTAACGGAGAATGAAAACATATCGTGATGAAACCTGTACACTCATAAGGGTTTCATAAAGTTCTTGTTGGTGTCCACCGAACCGTACCACCACCAACGAACAAGGCCTAGACCCCCATACTAAGAGGGCTGAAGCCAGCACTGAGTAGTAGAATGAATCTAATATTATGAAGAGGTAAAATTTGTTTGTTTGTATGTAAGGGGTAATCTCCGGAACTAATGATCCGAATCTAAAAATTCTATCACCGATAGTTAGCTACATTATCCCTGAGCGCTATAGGCTATAAATTATGTACCATCGTTGCACGTGCAAAACTCGCTCTATGTCATTTTATTATTTTCGGTTTTTCATGCAGTTTTAATCGTTATTTCATTACGCACATACTATAAAAACATCTATGTTATAAATTCAACATTTAAAGAGTTACGGAATGTAGCTATCTCTGGGTATTTTCAGAGAAAATCGAAAAAAGAGAAAAGTGTTTAAAAAATACATAGCGATTATGGAAAGCGCAGCGACGATATGTGAATCACGCGGATGAAGTCACGGGCTGAAGCTAGTTATACATATAAATGTGACTGTCAGACATTGCGTAAAAATTGTCTGTTAGATTTGATTATATTTTATTAAAGTTATTATAAAGGGATTTTTGGTAGTCTCGGGACCGGGACTCTGGAGTCCCTTGCAAGAAAAATACATAAAAATAATAACAAGAAATATTTAAGTTAACACAAAATAAAATATAAAAATTACTAAAAATATTTTAATCAATAAAGTACTTACCCAAACAAGCCAAAACTAAAAACAGATAGGACATTTTATTAAACTAAGAGATGAACCTACCCGTATGAAACTCGCGAACATAATAAGCACCGCGAGAATAGGTCAACAGATTTATAATAACTTAGAAGTTATTTATATAATAAATTCTGCCTATATAATAACTAACAAAAAACTTCTATAATAACTAACGCCGAATACTGGGGCAGTAGGTGCCATGAATGGGACAAAATTCTATAACTATAGATATTGGGGAACGTATGGGAAATAAATTAAAAACTTTCATTTATGTTTTAAATATATTTATTTATCTTTAGAAAAATAATTGAAAAACCGCTTGTTCTTCTACCAATCCAGCATAATAATCAAATAAAAAAACCTTTCATTATGTCCCGTTCATGACTGGATAGTTTTGAGTGGGACATTAGACAGTTAGTCATGAAAGGGACAGGTAAAGCTGTATCAAATTTTCATTGTTAAGTACAGATTTTTTTTTTTTTTTTTTTTTTTTTTTTTTTAAACTTTGATATACTCGTATTACAACATAATAGTTAACTAATACACCTACGTACCTCTATGTATTTATATATCATAAAAAAAAAATACAACCGAATTGAGAACCTCCTCCTTTTTTTTGAAGTCGGTTGAAAATTACACTTACATTGAGATCAAACTGTATGTATGTAATGTAACAACACTAAGGACATAAATTAAAAAAAATAAATAATTAAAGATTCTTTTTACTCCGCATTTTTCACTAGCCCATTTCTGACAAAGTTTACATTGAAACCAATCTTCCTTACTAGTCGAAAATTTCTGTTTACAGACACAACATATATCCTCTTTTGTATTTGGCAGTCTTCTTAATTATTTCAATGGCTCATTATCGTAATCAGAAAAATCGTCACTAGAATCTATATTAGAAATTGTTGGATCATTTTCACTGGATGATTCTACGAGTTAAAGATGTCTCCAAAGAAAAGAGACAGAGTAGATTAAAAAAAAATCGAATAAGCCGTCAAGGAAGTGGTTGAAAAGACAATGCCTTTAACATCTATAGCAAATGCCTATAATATTAGCAAATCGCATCTAGGCAGACTAGTCGGTTGTTAAAGTCTGCGGATTTCTTTTGCGCCATTTTATTCCGTTTGACAACTAAGTAACAGTCGCGTCAATATTCTCTACAGGTTAGTGTTGTCAGATTGTAAAAATCAAAAAACGACTACTGCGTTCTGATCGGGACTAATTCGATTTGTCCTATTCAAAACCTGTCCCTTCATAGCATTTTCCCCCTACAGAGGATTGTAAAGGACCTAGGGCGAGAGCTAAACGACAATCGATATCGCTTTACTCCTGTCTAAACTAGTTTATTATGGTTTTGACAGTGATGCTGTGGAGTGTTTTTTTTTTTACGTAAGTAAACGTTGCCCCACTCTAGGAATAATTCCTGTATCGTGGGTGCGTTTACAAACAGGTATATTCACATACACAAATACCCAGACCCGAGACATTCATAGGTTGTTTAATACCTACTTGACAAACAGTCTCAATACGTGGAAATTCATAAAGAGGATGGCTTAACTATGTCATCACCCCCCTTCAAGTGACAAGAGGAGTCCCACAGGGATCTATATTGGGGCCTTTGTTATACATTCTTTACTGTGCGGACATAACTGAATCATTTGTAAACTGCAAATACCATATGTATGCAGATGATATTCAGTTGTACATGTCTTTCAAAGGGGATGATACATCCCTAGTAGTACAGAAAATTAATGAGGATCTGCATAAAGTGACTACATGGTCTGAGAGGAACTCACTGGTTTTGAACCCACTCAAATCCAAATTTATGGTCATAGGCACTAAGAAGCAAGTTAGTGCAATACTGTCAGCCAAACCGGAGATAGTCATCATGGGTGAGACAATTGATAGAGTAAAACAAGTGTGTAATCTGGGGCTAACTATGGAATTGCGCTTTGATGGGATAAGGAACTTCCTGAGCATTCCCAGTACGTAAACAACTTGTTGACAGTCTCATTCTATCAAAGCTGAATTACTGCGGCACTGTCTATGGACCATGCTTGCTTGTTAGGACGGAGCGTGTAATCCAACGTATACAAAATGCTTGCATCCATTTCTGTGTTAATATCCCGCGAAGGAGACATGTGATTCCATAGATAAATCAGTTAAAATTATTAAAGATGGCTGCCAGGAGGAAGCTTTATTTGGCCAGCTTATTGTTTGGTATTGTCACGACCCACAAACTTCACTATCTCTATGAAAAGCTATCTTGTAAACAAAACCATTTGAATAATCTTCGCTCCATGGTAAACCCTCTGTCAGTGCCAATGCACAGAACGACGGCATTTAGGGGGTGTTTCAAGTATGCAGCCATGCGCTGTTGGAACAATCTCCCACCACCATTGAGATGCCTGGAAACATTACAATGCTTCAAATTTGAGCAATGAAAAAATTACACTACAACTGTAATGTATTGCCAGTTATTTATCTCGAGGGTCATGGCAAAGTGTTATTGGGTTTTTCTGTATGGAAATTCTCAGTAGCATCACGGAGTCTGGATCTTGGCACGGTAAACGGCAATAATTTCGCCCCCTATTACATGGGACCCAATAACGGCATCGGCGAAATGTGGATGCGCAACAGTTCATATGTGCCTAACATATCACTGCTATACAGACCACAGAAATTAGAAAATAATTCCTTATGATATTTTTCGCTAGATGTATCATGCAATGTCTTGTTTACTCTAAAAGAAATAAGTTCCGCGATACCATTACGATTTATAGCTATAATTATGTATTAATTATTTCTAATAACTTCCATTGTTTCAATAACAATCATCTTTATGGGACCTTAATTTTTTTTACAATACCTTTTACAATTGTAAGTGTCCTTTGACTAAGGAGGTCATTATTATATATACATATATATGTATATATATATATTATTAATATTTTTCTTGGTTCGATTCCCAGTAGCTTAACTCTTCATAATCCCATTCCGATCGGTAGGTTTTGTCTTAATGTCAGTTTAAAACTTTCTCTAGTATAACATATTACATATACATATTATAAGAAGCGAATATTTCGTACCATGGAATTTCTTGCCAGTTTTTCTCCATTGAAAGTCAATACTTTGTAACCTGGCACAATATTGAATTTTCTTTAGTAGCTGTATATGCTTTGACTGTTTCATTGGTCTAGTGCAGTGTTTCTTAAACTTTTTGCAGTCACGGACCACTTCCAGAATTTCTAAAATTACACGGACCCCTGTCAAAGAATATTAAAGGGGAAAAAACATGTGGATTCGTGTAGGTACAGTCCCCCCGCACCTCGGGCCGCTCAACAGCAGCCGGCGAGGGCGGTTTTAAAAATACGATGCGTTAGTTTGCTACACAATTTTCTAATTAATGTTAAGGGTTAATTGAGCTGCTGCGGACACCTTTCACACATTTTACGGACCCCTAAGGGGTCCGTGGACCCCACTTTAAGGTGGTCTGGGTTTGATTTGTGGGTGGGACAGTGTTATTGGGTTTTTCTGTGTGGAAATTCTCAGTAACAACACGGAGTCTGAAACTGTGCCCAGTAGATGGCAATAGGCTCGCCCCCTATTACATGGGACTCAATAATAACAGCATAGGTGGAATGTGGGTGTACAATAGTACACTTCTGCTTAACCCTTCGGGGAATACAGGCGTGATGCTATGTTGTTTATGTTACTGTATATGGTCTACATTAATAAAACATATCTTATCCAGGAAAGCACGTTAAGAAATTGGTCCTAGGAGTCGGCAGACCAAGTCTGACAACTGGTCTTAACTAAGAGTAAGTAGTATGAGTATGTCTTAATATTTGTCTGGCGTAGGTCAGATGACAGTCGCTGCGTATAAAATTCTTGGTTCAGCCGCAACTGGTTTCTGGAAACCGAACCCAACGTAGTTGGAAAAGGCCAGGTAGATGCTGACCTCTTTACTAAGTGCGTTTGACTGTAAAGGTCAGATAGCACCACAGTAATAAAAATTTAATTTTCTTTGTCATGTTTTATGAGAAATCGTTAAGAG
Organism: Shargacucullia verbasci; assembly: GCA_947562105.1. Classification (NCBI taxonomy): domain Eukaryota; kingdom Metazoa; phylum Arthropoda; class Insecta; order Lepidoptera; family Noctuidae; genus Shargacucullia; species Shargacucullia verbasci. The sequence goes on along the minus strand of OX387303.1, from coordinate 9,565,068 downwards.
TTTAATAAGAGGGGCTCGTAGCTACATAGTTACTGCGCAGATTGGTCGATCTGTGAGGTTAAGTAGCGCTTTCCGCGGTCAGTCCTTGGATGGGTGTCCGCGGTGAGTCCATGCCTCGGAAAGCACGTTAAGCAGTTGGTTCCGGGTATCATATAAAGACCTATGAAAGTCGTTACGGGTGTCAGCAGCCCAAAAAGTCTGACAACCAGTCTAACTTCAGAGTATTAGTATCTCCCAGTGATTGGGTGGCGGCGGTCAGATGGCAGTCGCTCCGTGTAAATTACTGATATTCAGCCGCAACCGGTTAGACTGGAAGCCGACCCCAATGTAGTTGGGAAAAGGCTAGGCTGATGTTAAAATTTAGGGCTAAAAAATACAAAAACGAATCCGTAGATTCGAACTTGAGAAGTTAGACGTAACTATATCTCGTTGTCGTCAAGTCACATTATAAATAGCCATTCGCAATTTGAAAATCTTATACCTTTAATAACTCGGTCCCTTAAAGGCGTAGCGTAATGATACTTGCCAAGCAGCTAGACGGCAAAATTTTATATATGTCACACATAATTTTTCAATGATCATTTCTCATTACGAAATTAAATGAAATTATTTATTTATTTTGTAATTAGGATTTTTCAATCACTTTTACACTTCTTTTTTAAACTATGTAGATGTCGTCGGCATTTCCTATGACTATCCCTGAAAAGAAACGCCGAAACAAACTCAGGGGTCAAGGTCTATTTTAAAGTCCAGACAAACTGTAATGATGTAAGGATTTATCTACCTACTGATAAGTTTTTTTTTTTAATATATACATCGCCCTACACTACAATTTCTCCTGTATCGTGGGTACAGTTTACAAACATAAATGTCACATGCACACACATCCAGACTAACAAACAACTATCTTATATATAATATTTGTTCCGTGCGAGGATCGAACCCGCGTCAAATTGACATAACTTTTGATAAATAAATATTATCTCAAGATACGCAGTACTATCACATATTCAATTATTTTTAAATACGTCTATATTTTGAAGCTCATCACTCAATCACGGCATCGGCGAATGATGGGTGAACAGTAGTAGACCGCTGCCTAACCCTTCGGGGAATACAGGCGTGATGCTATGTTGTGTATGTACTAGACAAGGGGTTCCCTAAACTTTTAAGATAACGGAACACTCACCAAATACCTATTATTTTATGGAACCCCAAATCAAATACCTAAAGTGCGGAGTGCGCCCGGCCTGGCCATAGTCCGGGCTGAATACTCGCTAACTACCTACCTACTTACCTAACAGTAATGGGTTCTTCTCATCACATATGTTGCGCTATTTCAAAATAATATTTGTAATTATCTGTGGTAATGTTTAACAGTCAAAAATAAATAATTTCGCGGAACCCTGGTGACTTTTCTACGGAATCCCTAGGTTCCGCGGAACCCACTTTAGGAATCGCTGTACTAAACCTATGAGGCGTACCTACTGGTTTAATAAAAATCCTGTAGGCAAGATCCTTTTATAAAATATTCTCCAAAAAAATCAATGAAACAATAAGTAATACTAAACTACACTAATATGGAGCGATATTTAATTAATGTCAAAAATACTCAAAATAATTATAAAATAATTCAGTGATTGGTATTGAGCCAAGACAGCTTTAATATTATTTTTTAACACGTTGCCCCACACTCTGAGTAATTCCTATATCGTATGTGCGTTTACAAACAGAACTATTCACATAGACATACACCCAGACCTGGATATTTTTTTTGTTCCGCGCGGGAATCGAACCCGTGATAGCGCACTCGTCAACTGCTCAACTACCGGTCCAAGATGGTCGTCATAATTTTCATTTTATTCACGTTCCTTTATAAATACTAGGTCAAAGATCACACTAGAGTCACAAGATCATAGTCAAGTAAGACCCGACTAATTAAAATGGTAATAAAAGGTAAGGTTAAATTAATCTCTTGCGCATATCTTACTGTTATAATATAATAATCTGATAAATAATGCTTGATCTCACGCCTATTATGTCTGAAGAGTTAAGTAGAGTTGTTATCGTTTTTACACGACTGCCATGGCAACTTCGGCACGTTGTAAATCCGTTAAATTACTTTTTCATTTTATGAAATTACTAGTTTCCCTTCGCGGCTTCGCCCGCATGGTTTACGAACCCGTATATTTTTACCGGGATAAAAAGTAGCCTATGTGCTATTCCAGACTATAATCTATCTCTGTGCCAAATTTCATCCAGAACCGTTCAGCCGTTCTGGCGTGAAAGAGTAACAAAGATCCATCCATCCATCCATCCTCACAAACTTTCACATTTATAATATTAGTAGGATAGGATAATATAGGATAGGATAGTAGAAAGTAGGATAGTAGGATAGTAGGATTAGTAGGATAGGATAGGATAGGATGTGACAACAATATAGCCAATGTAGAGCTGTCGTTTCAAGAAAGGCCATGCTAGTTGATTTGGCAGCCCATGAAAAATCTATGACATGTCATCTATACATATAAATAAAATTGGAGTATCTGTTTGTAATATTGAAATAACCGTTACTACATGCATATTTGTATATATACGGTACATACACCAAAATAACATTTTTTACAATTTTTGTCTGTCTGTCTGTCTGTTTGTATAGGCTAATCTCTGAAATGGCTGGACCGATTTTGACGGGACTATTGGCAGGTAGCTGATGTAATAAGGAGTAACTTAGGCTACTTTTATTTTAGAAAAAATCTTTTAAGATAAAAATAGTGTTAAGTGCATTTGGTCTCACTAAAAAATACATTGTTAAGTTCCGACATACACGCAAACGAAGTCGCGGGCACAGCTAGTGTAAGATATAAATAGAGAGGTAGTACTCAATATTATTTATTTCTTACTATCTTTTGCCCGCGACTTTAGGCGTGGAATTTAGAATCTGATATTTTCCTGCGGTAAAATGTAGCCTATATTTTAAATTAGACCTCTAGAAATACATCCATGAAAACTGCATTCAATTCCATGCAGTAGTTTTTGCGTGATGCGTGTACAAACATATAGACAGGCAGACAAAAATACTAAAATCTGTTGTTTTGGCTTCTGTTGCTCTAATAAAGACCCTCATTTTAGTTTTTCTCTAATATCTATAATGTACAGACATCGGCCGGAAATTATAACAAATTTTATTATAAGTATAGATAATTGACGCGATTCTTAGTCAAACAATTATCGTAATTATCGTAATAAAAGTCGTCAAACTGAAATCAATAAAAGACCTCAATCGCATTTATCACTATCGATGCGCATTTCATGTATTGAAAATGGCCTTTTTCAAATGTCATGTGCAAGGAGAATATCTTCTCGCGTACGTATCTTCATAAAATGACTCGATAAACTCAATTCTCGACTGACGATTACTAAGTGTCAAAATAAATAAGTACAGACGTACACAGATCCGCAGATTAATTACCGATGTCGCAATCAGTTTGCGACAGGCGTAGATCACGCGATAGCAACAGTAAACAGACTGCTATCGCGTGGCTATCGCGTGGCTATCGCGTGGCTATCGCGTGGCTATCGCGTGGCTGTCGCGTGGCTGTCGCGTGGCTGTCGCGTGGCTGTCGCGTGGCTGTCGCGTGGCTGTCGCGTGGCTTTCGCGTGGCTTTCGCGTGGCTTTCGCGTGGCATTCGCGTGCAGGTTTCCTCATGAAGATTTTTCAGCGTAAACACAAGTGACAATCAAATTCTGATCCGCACATGATTCTGAAAAGTCTGAGGTGCCGGCCGATTTTGAACTTAAACCCTCTTGCACGGAAGGCAAGCGTTCAATCGCTGGAAATCGGCCATCTCTGGTAAAAACTGTGCAATAAGAAAATTTATTTCCATTCCAAAGTGTAAATGGAGTTTTAATTGGAAATACAGGAGGATACCATTTTTAATTCACTTTCCAATTAGGTTGAGACCGATTCATGCATGAAATGGAGTGTTTGCATTTCTTTATTACATTCTTTTTTTCAGTTTCGCACGAGAAACAAGGAAAAATGGGTAGGAAATGCGGAGATTTATGATACTGAAGATGAAGTATGGTAGTAGGATGAAGTATACAGGGTGGGAGAAAGCGAACGATACATGCAAGGAGGGGACGTATCGGAGATAGTAAATCAGATTAATCATGATATTATTTTGTTATATAAGAAAAAATATATTCATATCATTGATTTTTTGTGGCTTATGGGGTCACCTGCATCGTCCTTAGCTATAGTTAGACACAGTAGGAGGCGCTATTGTCGAGACCCAGAAAAGTGTCCACTAGTAGGTATATAAAAAAAGCCTTAGCCGAGTCAATTAAACAGCCGATGAAGAACGTGAAAAAATAAAACACAGTAAAAATTCTGTGAACGTGAGACAGGTTTTTGTTAGAGCAATCTAGTCCTTAATATTATTTTTAATTATTTCACATTTGTTCCTTAATTTAACGCACTTCTCCTCCGCATCTCAGTCATTTTTACAACCCTGTATATTGCCTTCCTTTTCTTGTAAACGAATTTGTAAATCATTTATTATTATAATAACACACCTCTGCATAGCCTTTCTGAGTATGTAGGCGTGATGTTATGTAATATAAAAAGCAATCTGTTCAAGAATGATAAAAAAATGAATCTCCTTTTTTAATCCACATATCAAGCCCAAAGTTACAGCGTTCGCAGCAGAATGCCACAAAATAGCTTATTTTATCTTTAATCTGATGTTCCACTGGTTTGCAAGCTCAGTTTAACTTTAAATCAGAGGCAATTTCACGCTCACCGATCGCCGTAACTGACGGGATTATAAAGTTTTGTTGCAATCGTGTTTATGTTCCAGTAAATTACGTTTTGTAGGGTTAAATATGTCGATCAGGCAATCGTGTTGAGATGCGTTCTCACATGTTATTAATATAACATAACATAACATAGCATCACGCTTGCATTCTCCTATGGGATCACGAATACAGTTATCGAGTCCCACGTAATGGGGGGCGAGTACCGGATACACTACGCTACTACTACACTACTATACTTACTACACTACACTACTACATTACACTACTACACTACACTACTACACTACACTACACTACTACACTACACTACTACACTAATACACTACACTACTACACTACACTACTACACTACACTACACTACTACACTTACACTTCTAAACTCGGGGCTGCTACTGAGAATCTCCGTACGGATAATCCCAATAAAAAAATTGCATCAACTGGATTTCGGAGCCCTTTACGCTTAGCAGTCGCGCTTAAGTCTACTAGACCAATGAGGAGTCAAAAAGTATACAGTCAAAAACTTTTTAGAACAAAAAGAAAAGATATTTTATGACACTTCCATTTGTAGTAGCTTTTAACAAACGCCCTTTATAACCGCTGTTAAGCCATTCTCCACACCGTGCGGCCATGAAACACGCGTTTTGACGCGACAACCGCTCACTCGGTTATGTAATACATCAATATTCGGGTTCGGTAAGCGGGTTGAGTGATAAGAAGCGGCAGTTTAAAATAACTAGTTTTTTTTAGGTAATAGAACAATTTAGAACTAAACATCAGCAAATCTTTTGGGGTGATTTGGAATGTTTATAAAGTATTTTTATGACGGCACGGTTGGCGCAGTGGTTGAGAGATCGACTGCTGCGCTACGTATCGCGGGTTCGATTTCCGCACGGAACAAATATTTGTATGATCCACAGATAGTTGTTTCGGGTCTGGGTCTTTGTGTATGTGAATACGCACCGTGCCTCGGAAAGCACGTAAAGCCGTTGGTCCTGCGCCTGATCTCTCTCCGGTCGTGTCGGATTGCCGTCCCATCGGACTACGAGAAATATACTGGTGCATTGCCTTGCAGTATACCTTCTAAAATTGTGTTGATGTCTTCAAAAGTTGATTACTTTTAGCTATATTACCGCTATTTCGTCGTTTAGCTAATAATACTGCGCAAGTAAAATTTGATGTTTTCAACAAAGAACAGATTATTCCTTATGAAAAATATTCCGTAAATGTTGTGCAATTAAGTGTTTTGTATTCTATAGTATTTTTGTTTACGAAAATAGAGATAATGTCAATTTTACGTCTCTTCTGAAACTTTTAAAATTTTAGTTGCGCGTTTTTTTGCCTATGCTACCGTTTGGAGAGAGGCACTTTTAGCTTAGCGATTGAACGCCTTCGTTGCAGGAGAGTTTTGAATCGAGTCTGTACCTGAATTATCAAATTCATATGTGGAATTTGATTACCACTGTGCATTAATTTGGGCACATCAATAAAATTCTAGATGGTGTTGGTAGATTGTGAACATGCACCGTGCCAGCGTGGTGGACTAAGGCCTAACCCTTCTCATTTTAAGCAGATACTCGTGCCCAATAGAGTGACCGGAATGGGATTATTAATGGGCTAGTTGGCTGCATCAAAACTAAATTCTGAAATCTTGTTTGGCAAATCGTTTTCCTTCTAAAAACTCAGTAGAACTTAATCTCTTGCTAATCTTTGGCGTTTTCAATTTTTAATTTGTCAAAATCGCACAATAAATACATCAATGAAAAACTATGACGTCACGCCTTGCTATTCCAAACATTTTTAGAACAAAATGTCGTTTTTGACAGTTCATAAAAAGTAACTCAGATGACTAATAGTCGTACCGTATTATAAGTACTAATTTCTAATTAACCTTTAAAAGTCGTTTCATTAATTTAACCCGCTATCTGCTTATGGCATACACCGACGGCCTTAGCTATTAATATTTATCGTGTAATTAATTTCGGTGCGCCAATGACACGATATTTATTTAAACCCTATAATTATTGCACCTACTGGTTAGTGTTATAACATCATTTATACTGTTTAATTTATTCTGATTTAAATCAAATGTAAACTACATAGGTTGTGACATGGGGAAGGATATAATTAGGGATTTGGCCTTGTATTGGATTTTAAATAAAATAATTATAAATATATCTGATATCGTCTATCTGACCTTGGGGTATCAGTGTCTCCCAGTATTGTGTGACGGATGTCAGATGGCAGTCGTTCCGTGTAAAATACTGATTTTCAGCCGCAACTATTTAGATTGGAAAAAGGCTAGAAAGATGACATAATTATATTATAATTCTGCTCCATTACTATCCCAGTGTTGAGTATGAGTCTGTTCTCAGAATAAGAAGGGTTAGGCCTTGGTCCACTACGCTAGACTGGTGCGAGTTGGCGAACTACACAGACCATCTGGAACTTTATTGAGCCCTCTGATAATCAAACCCAGGACCTCACGCTGAGCAACCACGAATGCGACCACTCGAGCAAATAGGTGGACTTTTCATTTATTACTTAATTTAGTACTAGCAGTTTCCCACGATTCGTCACAATTGTTTGCGTGTATTTTGTTTTTTGGATCTCGGATAGTGATTTGACGGTAAACATATTTTTTTTATAAAAATCGATGAAGCGATGAAGAATCGATAGGAGGTGAAGGATTACAAACACACGCACACTGGAATTTTATAAAGGTATAAAGATTATCTATTGTTTCAAAACTGAACGTTGAATTGTATTATCAATAATTATATTACATTCAAATGGGTCAGATGAAGTTGACCTGTTTTTCATACGATTAATACGAATTGAAAGGGGCCATTCAAGTATTACGTAAGCACTATAGGGGGGCGGGGGGGTCTTTGCTTTGATTATTTTTGATGACATGGGGGGTCTAGATGGTGATTATGTAAGCAGTAGTAATTTACTTTTTTACACATATGGCAACCCGCACATTGTCTATGTTTGAAAATGAAACGCATTTTCGGGGATTCCCACAAATCATGTATACGTTTAGGAACTCGCTTAGAACCGAGTAGGGGAATTACCGCGCGCTATTCACTTGTCTAAATTTCTTCCGTCAATCTATTATTTCTTTGGTACGATTGACGATTCGACGTATTGTAAGCAAAGCAAACCAAGTTAATGTTTGTGTTACTGCTTATCCACTTTCGCTAAAGTTGAAATTTAATGGCATGATGTTGAATGGCTCGATGAGAACGATGTAGACATTCCAAAATCGGATGAAAGTGAGCAGACACACAACATTGAGCAGCAAACATCCAATATCATCGAAAACTTAGAATCATGGGTTCGGGTGTCATGGACTGAAGACTGTTAATTGGAATTAATATGTATACAAAAAATTTAAAAGAAGTTTTTTTTGTTCGTAATATTACTTAAGATTATAATATTTATACCTTGCTTTATGTTGAATATCGTGTCAATAAAGTTTGTTTAAATGAATATATGTGCGTTAAAGTCCTCTATCCTATATCTATTTTCTTATTTCTAGAATTATAATCAATAAAAAAACAGAATACATTAAAAGAAAAATGCATATAAAAATGTTTACGTAAGCATGGAAGGGGGGGGGGGGGGTAAGAGCTTTGCTTAAATTTGCTGACAAGGGGAATGGGGGGGTAAATAATTGTAATAAATCTGCTTACGTAATACTTGAACGGCCCCAAATGAATTTATTTGATCTGAAACGCAGCAATGTAGGCATTTGACCGCTCACAAGCCACGACCGCACAAACTGAGGGGGCGTGATTTATTCCATACAATAAATAGGAAATTCGCAGCCGGACCAACGGTTGGGAATTTCCGGAGAGTCCGTTTCAAATGGTTTGCCTTACGTAAGTGGAGAGTGAAATTCTTTGAGTTTCCATATCGACTGTGAACTGGCAACATGTTCTATCTCGAATTTATGAGGATTTTACTTGGTTATACCATTCTAAACTATTTCATACCCGGCAGCGCTGCAACAAGCATATTTTACTTCAATCAAAATTAGACGCCAGAATCGATTTTTTTCAATTTGTACTAACATCGACCGCGTTGTATGCACAACGTGGTCGATAGTTTCTTCTTAATCTTGTAATGTTGTCAAAAATGAGATAGTACCAGTTGCCAGTTCACAGTCGATATGTCACAATATAGCACGGCTAACAAGTTGTATTATTTAACTAGCTTCCGCCCGCGGCTTCGCCCGCGTGGTTTACGAACCCGTACATTTTCCCGGGATAAAAAGCCTATTTGCTATTCCAGAATATAATCTATCTCTGTGCCAAATTTCATCCAGATCCGTTCAGCCGTTCCGGCGTGAAAGAGTAACAAAGATCCATCCATCCGTCCATCCATCCTCACAAACTTTCACATTTATAATATTAGTAGGATATTAGTAGGATAGGATAGGATAGTAGGATACTAAAATTTCAGCGATGATGAAAATTCATTGTGTCACACTAGGAGTAATTCCTGTATTGTAGGTGCACCAGCACGCCTGTATTCCCCGAAGGGTTAAGCAGAAGGGTACTATTGGACACCCGCATTTCGCCGATGCTGTTATTAAGTCCCATATAATGAGGGGCGAGCCTATTGTCATCAACCAGGCACAGTTTCAAACTTCGTTCTACTACTGAGAATTTCTATACATAAAAACCCAATAACACTTTGCCTGACCCGGGAATCGAACCCAGGACCTGACGCTCAGCAGTCTCACTTGTGACCAATAGACCAATGAGACAATCGTAGGTGCGTTAACAAATATCTGGAACCCAGATCTGGAACAACTATCTGTAGTTCATACAAATATTTGTTCCGTGTTGGAATCGAATCCGCAACACGTAGCGCAACCGTCAATCCCCCAACCACTGCGCCAACCATGTGGCCATTTTAAGTCCCAAGTAAAAACGGGGAATACAGCCTTGAAGTTGTTAATAAAAATAAACGAATCTTAAACGACGGCACGATTGGCGCTGTGGATAAGCGATTAGCTTTCTGCGCTACGTGTCGCGGGTTCGATCCCCGCACGGAACAAATATTTGTATGATCTACAGATAGTTGTTTCGGGTCTGGTTGTGTGTGCATGTGAATTGTATGTTTGTAAACTGTACCGACGATACAGGAGAATTCCTAGCATCCTATCCTATCCTAGCAACGTTTTTATTAAAAACAAAAAAAAAAACAGAAAACGACATACCCTCCTAAAAAATATTTTTTAATAACCTACCCAAGAATTGGCAATAAAACCTTTTAAATACCGGTAAACACGCGCGATAGAAAATAATTTATATTGGAACAGGTTTTAATCAAGGTTCTCTCGGAGTGGCTTCCTCCACGTATCCGCAGGATGAAGACATCCTGGTGGGGAAATCGACAGGGGAATAGGCTGGTCCTGGTCCTAATTACACGAAAGCACGTGTTTTGCGGTTGATTGAATGTAGAAAATGGTTTCCTGATTTAAGGAAATATGGGGAAGGCGTAAGGGATGTGGGGGATGGCTTCCGAGACCTTAGTAATATATTATCACGGTTTTATTCCCATGAGGGCTAGGCAGAGGTATGAAATCAAGAAAAAGAAGTTTCCTGCAAGCAATTATTAATGAAAAATATATTTTGTATAATGCTGTCTTTATAAAAATCGTTGCCCCACACTTGGAATAATTCCAGTATCGTGGGTGCGTTTACAAACACATATATTCACATGGAGATACACCCAATTTCGGAACAACTACTTATCTTTGATAAAAATATTTGTTCCGTGCGGGTATCCAACCCGCGACACGTAGCGCAGCAAATATCACTTAAACATTGCACCAACCGCGCCGTCAAAACATTTTACTTCGTTATCATTATTTTGCGAAAAGTGCCTCTTAAGTCAAAGTCCAAGTCGAATTATTATTTTAAAGATCTCTTATTAAAATCAGCTATTAACATAACATTAAAATATATTTTCTCATTATTTCCGCGAATAATATTTATATACAAAGTTACATAAAGCAATTATACGAAAATTTGTATAATCTCCGCTTATTATGCCATTTCAACAGTTGGAGCAATAAAATAAATAATTATAACATTTGAATATTGCACGATACGAACGTTTTGCGTAGTTTTATCGACGTTGGCGCAGTGATTGAGAGATCGACTGGTTCGATTCCCGCAAGGAACAAATATTTGTATGATCTACACATAGTTGTTTCGGGTCTGGGTCTTTGTGTATGTGAATACACACCGTGCCTCGGAAAGCACGTAAAGCCGTTGGTCCTGCGCCTGATCTCTCTCCGGTCGTGTCGGATTGCCGTACCATCGGACTATGAGAGTGCGCACACTTGTGCTCTATAATATCTCCTGCGTTGGCTGATCTCCGGTGAAATGGGCCGCCGGCGCCGTGACCGAAATTCGGTCAGGAGGACGTTATTTTTATTATAGAATTTTGTCATTTCCGAACGTTTTATTATCATAACATGATCTTGGGTCGTGAATTCGACCTCAAAGTAATTATAACCGATTCAAATTTATCAAGTCAATAATGTACGTAACCTAGTAGAGATCTTTCAGGTTAAAAATACTCGCCCTTCCAATGTCTTCACCCCGCTACGTGCAAAATAGTATATAGACGCAATACACGCCACCTCGTCAATATCATTGGTTCTTCAGTCACCGGCTACACACGAAAGTGAGATGCGTCGATTGTAGCGCAAATATTTCTTTTCACACATTTAAATAATCATGTTTAGTGGAGGGCCGTGCATTTTAAGACTGAAAGATCTCTACCACCATCGGACCAGACATAGTTTTTTTAGGTATTTGTGTATGTGAATATTTGTGTTTGTAAACGCACCCACGATACAGGAATTATTCCTAGTGTAAGGCACGTTTATTAAAATAAAATAAAAAATACACATCATATCAGATTTATTCCAGGGTTCCAGGGAAATCTGGGTGCATGGTCGTACATCTACATTTCGCAGATGCCGTTATTAAGTTCCATGCATTATAATAGGAGCGAGCCTATTGCTATTTTCGGGCCGCTACTCAGAATTCTCAAACAAAAATCCACTAACATTTCTTCAACATTGGACTCGAACCCAAGACTCGCTCAGAAGCAGCGCTTGCAACCCGATAGTTGAATCTTGCACATATACATAATAATGTTAAGATTTACAACTGAAAGCAATTTACTCTGTGACCCGTATGTACAAAACCTCGCGCTCAGACGTATGAGAATTTAATATATCGTGTGTCTTAGTCCCACACATATGTACAAAGCAAAAGGAATTTTACGAATATACCACGATGGGAATTCTCTTCGCGTGATAAGAAAACAGCGTGACTGTTGGCTAATAATAGGCCTATACTATACTTTATAGTAGGGACTGTTGGCTAAAATAGTCCCTACTATAAAGTATAGTATAGGCCTATTATTAGCCAACAGTCACGCTGTTTTCTCATCAAACAGTGTCTACATACAACAAGATGTTTTAATCACCATCCAAATTTTTGGGTAAAAATTGTGAAATACGTGAAAAAATATTTTTGACGACGCGGTTGGCGCAGTGGCTAAGCGTAAGCTTTCTGCGCTACGTGTCGGGGTTTCGATCCCCTCACGGAATAAATATTTGTCTGGTCTACGGATAGTTGTTTCGGGTCTGGTTGTGTGTGTGACATGTATCTTTGTAAACCGTACCCACGATACGGGAGAAATCCTAGTGTGGGGCAAGGTTTTCTTTAAAAACAATAATTAATTTTTCATCAATGGGTAGGTACAAATACATGGTCATTTTGGAAAAAAACAGTTCAGCCATATTTTACCATTGGTAAATTGGCAAATCTATACATCTATACATATAAATAAAATTGGTTACTGTTTGTAATATTGAAATAACCGTTTTTTAGGCAAATTAAATTGTATGTACCGTATATATATATATATATACGGTACATGATTACATTGATAATATTAGAGATTATTAGATTACATACATTATGATTTGTTACACACTACTTGGCAAAAATCTTCTTTCTCTCATAACACTCGCGTATGTTATAATAATATGCTTTGTCAGCTAAAAAGTTTCGAAGCCTTTTCTTAAATAATTTATAATTCGTGTGTTTTCTTTTAGTAAATATTATTATCAATATCACTCGGTAAAATACTGGGATTGGCCTCACAAAGTTATTCAGTAAAGGTTTACGTGCTTAATGAGTAAACACGCTGCATTGATATTTTTTTCGGGAAATTTATAATATTTATTTTATTAAGAAAAACTGACAATAATTTTTTGATGATTGATGAGTGATATCCTAGCGGATCCTTCCATGCAGGGGTTTGAGTTCAAACCGGGTCGCGCCTCTGACTTTTCGGAATCATGCGTGGATCAGAATTTGATTAACACTTGCGTTTACGATGAAGGAAAACATCGTGAGGAAACCTGCACACCTGAGAGGACTCCATAAAGTTTTTGATGGTGTCTGTAGTCCGCCAACACGCACCGGGCCAGCGTGGTGGACTAAGTTCAAACCGTTCTCATTCTGAGAAGAGACCTTTGCCAAGCAGTGGGACAGTAATAAAAAAAATACCATAAATGCTTTGATTATTACAAGCTTTTGCCCGCGACTTCGTACGCGTGGAATTTAGAATCTGATATTCTCCTGCGGTAAAATGGAGCCTATATGTTAAGTTAGACCTCTAGCAATACATCAGTGAAATTCAATTCCATGCAGTAGTTTTTGCGTGATGCGTGTACAGACAGACCGACAGGAATTCTAACAACTATTGTTTTGGCTTCTGTTGCTCTAATAAAGACCAATATTAGTTTTTCTCCAATATCTATAATGTACAGACATCGGGCTGTTATAATTTTATTATACGTATAGATTATGAATGAAGAAACATATTATAACTTTTAGAAAACTTGTTTGAACCAATATTCAATTATAATTATGTTATTTCGTTTTCAGTTAAAGCTTTGAAAACCAATGTTACTTAGAAGAATATTTTACTTGTTTGGATGAAGTTCTTGCTTTAGTTTGGAAATTTACTTTTAATACATTATCAATTTAGTTTTGAATTTGAAATTTAACTTTAGAAACTACTTATTCGGTGTTAGCGGTGTAAAGCAATAATATTTAGGCGGAGGCCCGATTTATTTCTAGCTAAATTCTAGCTGTTGATCTTTTTTTTTTGCGTTGTCTCTCGCATTTAGCTCAGGGAGCTTTTACTGCTTAACCGGGCAAATAGCAAGACCAGAAGGGCCTCCAGCCGAGCAATATAAATAATATTAAGCAACACTGCTAAGGGTGTCCCATAGTGGGACTCGAACCTCGGCTTAGGGCGTTGCTGGGGGACAGACAAGAGAGGACTTGCTGGATCTGATTGTGATTATTTAGGGACATTTGATTTATTACTACTGGCGCAGCGCAGGCTGGCTCGTGCAAGGGTCGGGGTGGAGAATGAACGGGTCTTTGTGACGGGCCTTCGTGAGGACGGTATGACGGTCGGTTGTGTGTAGTGTTGGCAGTTTTCCTAACCAATCGGAGCGCCTCCTGATGGAGGGTGATTACATCGTCGCTGTTGATCTGGAATTGGATCAGTTTTTGCATGGACTCTGTCCAAGTGTCCATCCGCGAACTGACCGCGGCCTGCACTTCAAATCTCGTTCATCAAAACAACGTTCTTAAACAAAATTATGCAGTTCGCTTTACACTGTTTAATACGACTCTACTCAGTTCCTAATTATTCTAGGCCTGCGGCAGTTCCTCACTATTTGCCTCCAGTACACATAAAGTACCTATGTGTATACACATGTATGTACAAGGCACTTGCGCAGTTCTGCTCTTAATGACGTTTACAGCCGTTTGTAAGCTAAAGGGGAAATATAAGCAAATGTAGACTGGTATTCTGTCGTTTCGAATAATATTGTTAATATTCGTTTATGTATGTACTAGAGACCCGCCCCGGCTTCGCACGGGTAGCAGAGCATATACGCTTTCATTTTTTTTCTGTCGTAGTGTCGTATCAGCCTATTACGTCGAGCATTTATTCGAGTCAGTAAAACTCCCCGTCGGCAGGATTTTTTCCGACATCTTCAACTATCATCGTCATATTTCAGCCAATTTACACAAAACCTTAACGAATTATACACATGAATCACTCTGTATATTGGTGAAAACCGCATGAAAATCCGTTCAGTAATTTTTGAGTTTATCGCGAACAGTCAGACAGACGGACGCGGCGGGGGACTTTGTTCCATAATATGTAGTGATAGTGATGTATAATTGTATAGTTGCGTACATCAGTCGATCTGCGAGGTTAAGCTGCTTCTGTCGCGGTCAGTCTTTGGATGGGTCATCGTTCACGCATCGAGACCTGTCTGACTCTAAGTTTAGATTGGTTGTCAGATTGTGCTTTCCGAGGCACGGAGGGGTTTCGATCTGTAATATGGCAACCCATCCAAGGACTGACCGCGGCAAGCGTTGCTTAACCTTGCAGATCTTCCGATCTGCACAGTAGCTGTGTAGTTATGAATGTAATGGTAGACACCATAGGGCATAATGTTTAGTCTGTTCGGCAACCAAGACATCAAACAAACGAGACATATTTTTTACGTTCAAAATTTAGTCTTATCATTACCTGAAATACCTCTTCAGTATTTTATGCTATAAGTATATTAAATGTAGGTATATCTACCCACTTTACTTCCCAAACCAGACATGGAAATCCCAAAGTGATTCACGAAAACAATTAGTCCAATTAAACGAATTCCGTTGTACCTACTAGTTTCGGTCTAGTGGCGCCCTCTGCTCGCCCCATTGGCTGCTAAACGGTCCGGGTAACTGCCCTGACGACGTCTGGTGGAAAGGGATGGCGGATTGGTGGATAGAATTTTAATTATTTAATTTTTTATCCTTCAAAAACGTCAGGTGCGCAGTACCTACAACCGGCGTTCATGTATGAAACGATGCATGAATGTAGATGAAGCAAAAGGGTTATGTAAAGATCGTAGCACGTGTCGTTCCGTAGTTTCTGCCTACCTTCATGGGAAAAAGGCGTGACTTTATGTATGTATGTATCTTTAAGTTAGTACTGAGTAGAGCATTGCCTATATTTGGGTGTCTGTGTATGATTGTAAACTGTATCTACGATACAGGCGAAATTGGACTATCCAATCAAATTAAAATATAGAATGTTCCAAGTTTGTGGTTACTGATGGGGAGATCGTGGGTTCGATTTTCAGTTCGGGCTATGTTATTGGATTTTACTATTGAATATAAGCGAGATGATATAATATTCCAGGTATTGCTTCGAAAATGCAATGTAACATAACAGACCTTATCTATCTTCCAATCTAACTGGTTGCGGCTGAATCTCAGTATTTATACGGAAAGACTGCTTTCTGACCTCCGCCGCCCAGTTACTGGAAGACACTGATACTCTAAGGTTAGACTGCTTGTCAGGCTTTTAGGGCTACTGACACTTGTAACGACTGTCATAGGTCTTCGTATGACACCCGGGACCAATTGTTTAACGTGCTTTCGGAGGCACGGAGGGGTCTCGATATATGAAAAATACCCATCCATCACCCATCCAAAGACTGACCGTGTCAAGCGCTGCTTAACCTCGCAGATCGACGGATTTGCGCGGTAGCTATGTAGCTACGAGCCCCTCTTAGCGGACATTACCATAAATTCTGCTAATCTTAAGTATTTTCCCTTATGGTACCCTAAGAGGGATGCTGGGGGTTCCATCCTCGCTTTTATCCTTTACGATAAGGGATGCTCTTAGATACAATATGTTTTGAATGTAGGTACACCCTGTATTATACATACAGGGTGGGGTATACTTGATTTTTTAATTAAGGGAATGTTTCACTAGCTATAATATGCAAGTTTGTAGTATATACGAATTGAAGACGAAATATAATTTTTATATATTTTTTATAGAAAAATGTTTATGGCAGACTGCCTCAGGTCTAGTGGTCGCAAGTGTGTCTACTGAGCGTGGTGCCGTGGGTTCGATTCGGTCAAGAAAAGTATTAGTGAGTTCGTATGGAAATTCTCAATAGTAGCACGGAGTCTGGAACTGTACCCGTTAGATGGCAATAGACTCGCTTCGTATTACATGGGACTCAATAACGTCATTGGCGAAATGTTGGTGTACAATAGTACACCTCTGTCTAACCCTTCGGGGAATACAGGCGTGATGCTATGTTATGTAATGTTATGTTATGTAAAGGCAATGACGACGCATAAAAGTAAGTGTCAGGTGTATTTATTGTAACTACTCACATTTTGCCATTACAATATTTAAGTTACCCATGTAATAACGAGTGAGCCTATTGCCATTTCAAACTCCGTATTGCAGGCGAGAATATTCCAACAAAAAACTTTGTCACATCTGGAAATCGAACACAGAACGGTTCGAAACCCGAGTCGAACAAAGCACGAGTCACGTTCAACAGCCATGCCACAAAAGACAAAAGACACTCAAAACATTTTGAAGTACAAAATTCACATTCGTCATCGTCATCATCATCAGTCAGAAGACGTCCACTGTTGAACGAAGGCCTCCCCTCAAGGGGGGGTTTGCCATAATCCCCACGCTTGGCAGGCGGCTTGGGGATCGCAGTGGCTCACCGATTAGTGAGAGGACGCTGCTGCCCGTCCTCCGGTGTCTGGCCACAGTTTTAAGACGTACCCGGGTCGAAAATTCACATTACTTTCATAGAATTCAAACCGAAATTAATTAAACACAGACACTATGTAAACGATGTTCCGTTGAAGCTAATAAAAGAGACAGCGTTTATCTTAAAGCGAAGTTTCCTCCACTAAAGAGCGAGTAGTGATTCCTTAATACTACAAGAGGAAATAGAACGCAAGAAGCTCAGATTTACGAGAGTGCTGTAAAGAAATTACAATACAATACAATACTTAATTATTTACCAGATAAATTTAATGCATTCCACGGGTTTTTTTGCCCATCACTAGTATTTTTTCTTATCGTGGGTTACATACGTGTCACATGCACACACCCAGACCCGTAACAACTTTTTCTAGATCATACATTGAATCCGCGATGCGAAGCGCAGACAGCTACTCGCTTAGCGACTGCGCCAAGCGTGTTGTCAATTAAATAGCTGATCCTGCTGAGTGTAAAGTTCATAATTCGGGCGGGAAGCGAGTCATTGAGATTTCGTATATAAAAATTAAAATGCATAAAAAATCGTGCGCACTTATTTTATATGATATTTTTTTTGTATGTCGCACATTTATTACCAAATTTTCAATCTCCCAGCACCTCTCAATATAATCCTACTAATCCTACTTCCTATCCTATCCTATCCTACTAATATTATAAATGTAAAAATTTGTGAGGATGGATAGATGGATGGATGGATCTTTGTTACTCTTTCACGCCAGAACGGCTGAACGATTCTGGATGAAATTTGGCACAGCGATAGATTATAGTCTGGAATAGCACAAAGGCTACATTTTATCCCGGGAAAACGCAGGCGGAGCCGCAAGCAGAAGCTAGTATTATAAAAGTGAAAGTTTGTGAGGATGGATGGATGGAGCTTTGTTACTCTTTCACGCCAGAACGGCTGAACGGATCTGGATGAAATTTGGCATGGAGACAAATTATTGTCTGGAATAGCACATAGGCTACATTTTATCCCGGGAAACGCGGGCGGAGCCGCGAGCAGAAGCTAGTTATATCTAAATGTAAGTCACGCGGACGAAGTTGCAGGTAAGCAAGCTATTCTTTATTATAATAAACTCAATACAAATTTTACCGACCGCGAATCGAACCCGTGACTGTGCCGTTAAATACCACAAATTACAATAACAGAAACCTTTTTATACCCTACCAAACACACACACCGATCTAGTGACGTACGTGTGTCCGGGCCCCGGCGTCCGCTTGTGTGTTTAAGAACAGAACCAAAAACATCCTCAAATAAAACATTCAACCAAGAAACAACATCACATAAAAGCTGAAATTACACAAGAATCAATATGGATACCACAGGGGCGAGGCCGGGATCTTAACGAGGTCTCAGCAAGATTGCCCAGTTCCCCAGAGAGTGGACCGGAACAGTTCTTTGAGCGAATACGTGTGGGTATGATGTGGACTTCAGTTTGAGTACTACAAACTGAATGTTAGAGTAGTATTGGAGAAATATGTATATCTTTTTTTTCTTTGTGAACATTTCTCCTGTATCGTGGGTCCATTTTAACAAACATTCATGTCACATGCACACACAACGAGACCCGAAACAACTATCTGTAGATCATACAAATATATGTTCCGTGCGGGAATTGAACTCGCTACAGCTTAGCGCAGAAAACTGATCTCTTAGCCACTGCGCCAACCGTGCCGTTTTTTATTTATTTACATTGTAAAAATCAATTGCCACACGTATGACGGAGCATCACTTGAGAACGGCTCGACCGATTTGGCTGATATTTTTTTTGTTGTGTTCGTAATTGTCAGGATAAGGTTTGAATGAATGAAAATTTCTGGAAAATCCATCGTAAACGTCGGAAATTTAACATAACATAGCATCACGCCTGTATTCCCCGAAGGGTTAGGCAGAGGTATACTATTGTACACCCACATTTCGCCGATGTTGTTATTGAGTCCCATGTAATAGGGGGCGAGCCTATTGCCATCTTCCGGGCACAGTTCCAGACTCCGTGCTGCTACTGAGAATTTCAATACAGAAAAACCCAATAACACTTTGCCCGACCCAGGAATCGAACCCTGAGACGTCGGAAATTTGGATAGTATTTTTGTATGAAATTTCTCTTTTTTTTTTTTTGCAATAATAAATTGCACCCGTGTGAAGGGGGCGGTTCGCAGGGTTCGAAGGGTCTATATACGGGTTGAGATAACTTTATTCTCATAAGAATACATTAATTCACTTACATGAGAAATATTAATAGCTAAAAACTAAATTTTAATTTTGTTGGGCTTATTACAATACCAAAACGTCAACAATAAATGTATAGTAAGGTAGTCTTCAAAAACAAAAGTAAAATGTTCGTTTGACACTCGAGTTCGAATATAATTAAACAAATTACACTGACCAAACGTAACTGGAAGTGGCTTGTAGTTAAAGTAGTGTGTGCGAATTTTTAATGATGTATTGTTTGAGTAGTTTTTTAAAAGTGTTCATAAATTTAGTTTCTTTTAACTGTTTTGGTAATTTGTTATATAATTTGGATCCTTCGTACATAATATATGTAATTACAACACGCCACAAAACATACCAAGCACCAGTTTGACCTACAATAAATTCTAGATTAACAGAGATATAGTACATACTACTAATTAGAGTCAATTGTTTACCAATTAGCCGGCATTGTGACACTGGCAATACTAAATAAATGGTTTGTGGTAATTACAGGCTTATACATCACTAGCTTCCGCCCGCGGCTTGGCCCGCGTGGTTTATGAACCTGTACATTTTTCCGGGATTAAAAGTAGCCTACGTGCTATTCCAGACTATAATCTATCTCTGTGCCAAATTTCATCCAGATCCGTTCAGCCATCCTGGCGTGATTGAATAACAAATTCATCCATCCATCCATCCTCACAAACTTTCACATTTATAATATTATAAAGTAGGATAGGATGATTTAGTTCAGGGGCGAAAAATAGCTCTCTAGATCAATTGGCACTACGACACGGTTGGCGCAGTGGTTAAGCGATAAGCTTTCTGCGCTATGTGTCGTGGGTTAGATTCCCGCACGTAACAAATATTTGTATGATCTACAGATAGTTGTTTCGGGTCTGGTTGTGTGTGCATGTGACATGTATGTTTGTAAACTATAGCCACGAAACAGGACAAATCCCAGTGTGGGGCAA
Source organism: Shargacucullia verbasci (assembly GCA_947562105.1). Lineage (NCBI taxonomy): Eukaryota > Metazoa > Arthropoda > Insecta > Lepidoptera > Noctuidae > Shargacucullia > Shargacucullia verbasci. The sequence continues at coordinate 9,544,343 of OX387303.1, read as the reverse complement.
AGTTATCCAAAAAAAAAAAATATGATAAAAATTGCAAATCATCGCTTAGGCAACAATACCGCGCAAGTAAAATTTAATACGTTTCAGAAGAGACAAAATGGACTGGATTTCTTATGAAATAAATCGTAAATGTATAATATAAACAAAAATACAATAAAATAGAATACCATACAATACAATACACTCCATTGCATAACATTTACGGAATATTTGTCATAAGAAATAATCAGTTTTTTGTCCCTTCTGAAAACTTAACCAATTTTTCTTGCGCGGTACTTAGTGTTACCTAAGCGCCGTGATGTTTTAAATAGCATCACGCCTGTATTCCCCAAAGGGTGAGGCAGTTACTTATTGCACATCTAAATATATTTCCCCGATGCTGCTATTAAGTTCCATGTAATAGGGGGTGGGTCTACTGCCATCTGAGAATTTTCTACCTAAGAACCCTAAACACTTTACTCAACTCGGGGATCGAACCTAGATCATGCTCAGCAGCTGCGCATGCGGCCTTTATACTAATTAGACACACATTTAATACTTATTTCTAAAAAAAACAGACCCGGTACTCTCTTAAACTCATTACCATTTCTTCGTTTACCGTAAAGTAGTAGTCGGTTAAAAACCGTTTGGTTCCCACATCTGGACTCGGGAGATCCATTTAGCTCTTTAAAAGCTTCTATTGAGCACTAAAGCAGTGGAAAACTAGTCTATTTAGGGTCCCGTAATGTATGTCTAAAACCTTTTCGTGTGATTGTCTGTAAATGTGTGAGGATGTAAGTAGATTTTATACAAATGTTCGCTGATGTCCTATGCAATAGACGGAGGGCCTGTTACCACCCACCGGGCACAGTTCCAGACTCTGTGCTGCTACTGAGAATTTCCATACAGAAAAACTCAATAACACTTTGCACGACCCAGTAATCGAAACCAGGACCTCACGCTTCGCAGTCGCACTAGCGACCTATATATATAAGACCAGTCAGGCAGTTTCAGTAATAATATTTACAAAAACAAAAACGTTATTATTAAAAACCACAACAGACGCCACAATTCGTGCTTACCCACTTTTTGCATTTCAAAGGCGGATGGTTTTAGCATTTAGATTAAAAATAGCTTCTACACCCGGAGCCCGGGAACAGCATCCTAATCACACTTTCATCATCCATACTCTGTGTACGTGACTTAGAAATTAATGCATAATTTGTACTTAATAATACATCATTACTCCTATACCCGAAGGGGTAGGCAGAACGGCATCTTAATTGTTATTATTTAACATACCATAACATAGCATCACGCCTGTATTCCCCAAAGGGTTAGGCAGAGGTGTACTATTGTATACCTACATTTCGCCGATACCGTTATTGAGTGGCATGTAATAGGGGGCGAGCCTATTGCCATCTACCGGGCACAGTTCGAGATTCCGTGCTGCGACTGGGGATTTCGAGGCAGAAAATCGCAATAACACTTTGCTCGACCCGGGAATCGAACCCAGGACCTTACGCTCAGCAGTCGCGCTTGGGATCACTAGACCAACGAAGCAGTAAGGTTAAGTTACAAGGTTTCGAACAAAAAAAAAAAAAACGGCTTATAACTGTGTAAGTACCTTTATAAAGTGAATAAAGTCACTACATATGTATTATGAAACAAAGTCCCCCGCCACGTCTGTCTGTCTGTTCGCTATAAATTCAAAAACTACTGAACGGATTTTCATGCGGTTTTCACCATTAGACCGAATGATTCATGACGAATTAGAGGTTTTGTGTAAATTGGCCGAAATGTGACGATGATAGTTGAAGATGTGGAAAAATATCATGCCGACTGGGAGCTTTACTGGCGTGCGCCGAATAAATGCTCGACGTAACAGGCTGATACGACACTACGACAGAAAAAAAATGAAGGCGTATATTCTCTGCTACCCGTGCGAAGCCGGGGCGGGTCGCTAGTAAAATATAAATTAATAGAATAACAAGAATAGCGAGACATGTGAAGCAATCCTAATTTAAATTAGAACTAGTAGATACAATGGATAACCAGGGAACATGTGCAGAATATAGTTAGCGCCACACGTCTTTATCGTTAACTAATCTTCACCTGCACAAACACAGTTACCAGTCAAAACAAGATAGATGGCGCTGCGAGTTAATTATTCTGAATATTAAAAAAAAAATGTCACTACTCGTAGTCCTAATCGGTTAACGTAATAATGTTTTGAACTCGTAATTATTAAAAAGTAATCATTCCTTCCGCATTCATTGATTAATTTCAATCATTTATAGTCGCCTGATCTTTAACAAGTGATTTTTTTTTCTTTTTTTTAAAACATTGCCCCACATTAGTATTTCTCCTGTATCGTGGGTACAGTTTACAAACATACATGTCACATGCACAAACAACCAGACCCGAAACAACTATCTGTAGATCATACAAATATTTGTTCCGTGCGGGGATCGAACCCGTGACACGTAGCGCAGAAAGCTAATCGCTTAGCCACTACGCCAACCGTGTCGTCATTATGCCTGTATGTTGGTGTCCGGCGCGTTGCTGCCGCAGAACAAAAAATTGTGGAATTGCAGATATACTCTTTCAAATACATTTACCGCTACCATACGCGCGCCACCTACTGTATGTTAATTGTACTATGCCTGTAACCTTCGCGCAAGTGCAATCAATGAGTTGACAAAGTTTTATCGCAATCAGATGAACAGTATGGCAGCGCATAAAATGCGAACAAACAAACAAACATTGATTTTTATATATTAGATAATACAACTTGTAATTAGAAAGTAATTAAAAAATAAACCATTGCCACCTTTGATCTTATAAAATAATTAATATTTTGTGTTTTGAAACACAATATCCATAAAAGCAACATGATGCTATTCAATTTTAACAGGCGTTTGAAGGTTTATTGCGCTTCGAAATAATAAAATATGAATACGTGAATTTCATGCTAAATTTATAAAATTTACATTGTGATAAATAAACGATGCTTGCGTAGCGAAAATAAAAAATAATTCATTTTTATACGAATGAATTTAATATTACAGTAGAAAAGAGTATGAATACCAACTGAAATATCGTTTTATTTTACTATGGCTACAAAACAGTACAAAACACAGACAGAATGTCAACTAGCCTAGTTGTCATGGCAACGAAAAATATATTATTTTGTTTATACATCTGTGTCGTCTTTGGTTTTAGGTTATAACGATTGAATAACATTCAATAAATATTTTAACATAAGTACAACTTTATGTAGATAATTAAAGCAATTATTTTATTTCATATCAATGAAATCCAACAGTAAGTACCAAATACTTTTACTATAGGTACCTATACCTCCATTCATAATTCAGTTGTTCGGCGATTGCGCGTGACTGTTTTGTCGCACGGAATCCACTAGAAGCGAGCTGGCAACGGCGCGCAGTCTCAAATCCGCTCGCCGCTGCGACTTTTAGTCTCCATGTGTCAACCACGTGGACAGTACGACGCAAAAATTGCTGTTTTCATGTTTTAAAAAGTGAATTTGTGATAAACAATGGAAGAATTACATCCAGTACATTGTATTGATGCTGATATGTTGATTGAAGAAGTAAAATCGCGGCCGATGTTGTACACAAAAGAAGCGGCAAAATTCGGAGATACCAACCTAAAAAGAGATTTATGGGAAGAGGTTGCATCTAAATTGTTTGAGAGCGAGTGGCCGAATCTTACTAATGAAGAAAAAGCAATAAGAAGTTAGTATATTTATTAAATATTTTCGATAGTTTAAGTCAGGGGTCGGCAAGTTTAAGTAGGGTCCGGATACAGTTGAAAATTTTAATCGAGGTCCCAAAAATTCTACTGTTTATCTCAACTCGAATGATATTTGTTCTTCTTTTATTTTAAATTGATTAGGTAGATATATTTAACAATATTCGGCGGTCCAAAGTTCGGCCTTCCGCGGTTCGGATACGGACCGCGGTCCGCCTGTTGCCGACCGCCGCTTTAAGTACTTACTAGAAAGATTTCTTTTCTTTTATTTCATAAAATTACTATAACGTTTGGTCAAATCGATTGATTAATGAGGTGCCTAGGATTTTTAATAGAATTTAGATATCTACACATTATTTACGATTCACAATCTGGTATGGTTTTGATAGGAGTATTTACATCACAAGTTCGCTCACTCGACAGCGTGACGCGACGCGCACTTTGCTATTGTGCGAGTACCGGTTTTGGGTTTTGAAATATTCGCGCGGGATTCGCATCCGAAATATGTATGAGTTCGTAAACACGCGGGCAAAGCCGCGGGCGGAAGCTAGTTAATTTTAAATATGTAGATGGGTGGCAAAGTTCTACCTATTTTATGTTTTTTTAATTATTATTAGGGATTACTGCTGAGTTAGTTCTATATTTAAAATCGCGCAAATTATTTCCTTTTCTAAAATGAACAGCGAAGTCTCGTCTGTGCTATTTCCCCACACTATAATCCCGTAGCTGAGCTGCGCATGTGCGTAGCCGTAACAAAGCTTTACCTCATGAAGGCGGGTGATATGACTTTTATTGTGGTGATATAAGGTTCAGATTGAATTGTTTTATCTGCATTCGTGACTTAAAATAACTTGTACATACGTAGTAAGTAGAGTTTGTAGGTTGGTGGTTAATTTAACCTCATGGAGTGCAAAGCAAAGAGGGGGTCTCAGCTACATAGCTATCGCGCAGATCAGTCGATCTGCAAGGTTAAACTGCGGTTAGTCCTTGGATGGGTGATCGTTCTTTACACTTTTTGTTATCTTATTAGGCCCTTGCAACCTTGAAACATGTTTCCTTTGCCTCCTTGCTCGAGGAGTCGTTCACCAAAGTTTTGATTTTAATTCATGAGAACTATTTAAATATGGCAACCCTGTATTACTTAAACAATTTTTGCATTTGTAATTTTTTTTAATTAATATGGACCTAATAATGATTTTGGTGGTTTTGGTAAGTATCATTTATTACCATCGCTTTAATAGTTAAACATCCTAAAGGCACACATCCCTCTCTCAGAGAAGAGGTGTCCATTTCTCAAGGTATAAAGCATATATTAGCGGTGGTTGTTTCGCGACGTAAAGGTTATTGAAACTAGCTAACATCACAATAGCTCGTTTTACCGTTCTGAAATAATCTGCCAACATCTATCCACTATAATATTTAGTTATACATGTATTTATGTACTATTAAAAAGGCTTTACCGAATACGATTACTCAGCCGAATATTCAGCACTAACTTACAAGTTTACCGAACCGAATATTCAGCAGGATATGGCGCGCTTTATCGTGCATTGTAAAGCCATCGTGTCTGTGGTTGTCAAGGCCATTGAAGCGCGTGACCCATTCGTCCGCTGACGCTGCAACCCCTGCGTTATCTAATTAGCGACAAAACAATGAATAAAACCAATTAAATAAAAAAAAAATTGTACTTCAGTATACAGGCATAGAGGAGACTTTTTACTGCAAGGTTTTTATGTAGAATGTCTGGCATTTTTTTTTACCGAATAAACGGCCGAATACGAATGTTCGGTAAACCTGTCGAATATGCTGAAAGCCGAACATCAAACGAATATTCGGCTCATAAATCTCTAGTATGTATTTACTTTAAATGCTCGAAATGCAAGATGGATTGGTCACAGTCGAGTTTTGACCTAATCGTCTGATTATTCTCCCTGTATCACCGTCGCGTCGAGATTTCAGTTATAATTTCTTTAGAGGAAGAAACTCGCTTAATAATTAATATATATAACTCGTAGGGCGCAATTACCCCCTCCAGAGTTCTAACTATACAGTTTGTTCAGATCATAGTCTCCTTACTACCTTTCTGCTTCCCCATAATACATACATATTTATAAGAGACAATACATCCAACAATGTTCACTCAATAACCCACGTTATACATAAAATTATTCAACATAAAACGAAGAAAATTGCGTCACAAAATACTCTCAGTGAGTGCGTAGCATAATTTTGTAAATCAATGTCTGGGGAACACTTACATTTACATATGTAGACATGTACAGTCGGGGACATAAGTACTTAAATGGACTTTACTGAATTTCGATAAAGGCATATTTGCAAGATTTTATTCATAACAAAAAATCCAAAAAGCTTTGTACAATGACCTAGTTTTATCAAAGTTGGAGTTTTTTACGTCAACTGGGCCTTTGCAGGCTCTTTTAATACGTGAAGAACTTAGGTGCACGTTTCCAAAATGTGTTGATGAAAAACTCATGGATACTCTTTTTAAAATAATACTTTACAGTGAATAAGCTTAATCCACATGTTGTAAACCGAGAATCGAATCCAGGACTTCACGCTTAGTAGTCATTAGCGACAGCCAGACCAATTATGCAGACAATAAAATGTACTGACTATTGTTTCTTTTACAGTTGATCTAGCGAATCGAAGATGGAGAAACATAAGAGCGTGCTTCACTAGAGAAATAAGACGTCAAAAAGATCCTAAATGGGTTTACGGTGTCGCTTACAAAAGACGTAAGTACTTATACTACAATGAATTGTTATTTTTAAAGAATGAACTGGACCAGACTGAAGCGGACGAAGACGGGGCTCAAGATATTGATCTACCAGAAAATAACGAAGAAGATACAAAAGTAACCATTGATACTAATATAGAAGAAACTCCTATTCCTGATCCAGTTCCTATACCATCAATGTCAATGATGGCATCTATGAAGTCTATGAAAACTGAAACGAAATCTCCAGAAATTAATAAAATCAAAGCTAGCGATGCAGATTCAACCAATTTTGCTTTATCATTGGTTCCAATACTGAATTCACTGCCAATGGATAAAAGAATCGATGCTCAAATTGAGATTCTGTCAGTTTTGAAACAGCACTACCGAGTAGATGCTAAAAGGACAAGAGGTGGTAAATTTCGTCCAATAAAAACTTATGGAAAGAGAAAGGCTCCTGATGTTTCTATTGAAATTAAAAGCGAACATGAAAGCGAAGATGAGGAGAAACTTTCAATAAATGATTAAGTTAAATATTATGGAGTCATTTTATTTTTTTAATTTTACCTTACCGTCATATTTTTGGCAAGTTTCAAAAGAGTTGGTCCCAGTACTCCCAGTAAATATTAAACTCACGGCAAGTCTAGGTGCAGATGGTGAGACAAATTTGCCTCTCACCAAAAAGACTAGTCTCTTCTACCAAAAACAAAGAAATAGTTGAGTGGAAAAAGGAAAATTAGGGCTTAGCCCTGGAGTAGGCTACACACTTACACAGACTGATATAACAATAATCTGGCCATTAACTGACTCTAGGTCAATCCAGTTACTCTTTAGGCGGAGGCGCTCGCCAAATTCAAATTTACTTCATTAATCGCAAATTGTACTATAGGTTTATGGCACTGGTAATCGCAACAATAACTATACATTATCAACGAATGGCTATGGCATCAACTTATCTTACCATAGGATTCTGCAATCCCCGTATCTGTCCAATAAAGGTTACAGATTCTTCAGAAACAATCCCTTAAATGGTCAGTCAATTCATAATTTCTTTGCATATTGATATAAATACTCAAGATATACAGTTGCCTGTAAATTTATCGTTTGAAATGACGTCATTACTCGTAAGTAATTATATAGACATATTGTTCACTTACGCTTGAAACACTAGCGAGGGGATTTCACGTTCAGTGAAGCACATAACTTTTGTTATTCACTTTTTGAAAGCAAAATGCAGCCAACAAACGCGATAAGGCGCGATATATTTATAAGAAGTGGCTAGACTGTACCTATGTTCTTACTCACCAAAAGCCATCCCTTTTAACGTTGCTCGGATGATGTTTTATGCATGAATGACGGACATTTTCTTCAATAAAATAATTTAAAGATCAAAACATTTTATATACTAAACGACTGTTTTTATTTTTAAGTTTGTCATTTTGTCGGTTAACATGGCTTTTAAACCAAATAGCCGTATTCATCCGAATTTATTGGTCATGTCCTTCAAAAAGGTCAAGTGCGCAGAAATCGCAATTTATGTGCTTTTAGATGAAGCAAATATAGCGGTATATAAAGATCGTTGCTGAAGTTTTGTTATGTATGTATGTGTATACCTGTGACTTATACAGGCTCATGAATTCCGTAGACATTGACAGCTGAATTTGAGGGAACAAATGCCATTCTTCATCGTTGTGAGTGTCGCAATAATGAGGCGCTATATGTTAGGAACCAAGTGTAATTTAACAACAAAGCCACACAACTTGCAAGCTGTCATAACATAGCATAGCATCACGCCTGTTCTCCGCGAAGGGTTAGGCAGAGGTGTACTATTGTATACCCACATTTCGCCGATGATTATTGAGTCCCATGTAATAGGGGGCGAGCCTATTGCCATTTACCGGGCACTTTTCTAGACTCCGTGCTGCTACTGAGAATTTTCATACGGAAAAATTCAATAACACTTTGCTCGACCTGGGAATCGAGGACCCAGTACCTCAAGTTCAGCAGTCGCGCTTGCCACTAGACCAAGCAGTCAGTTAGTGTAAGCTTTTACTGGCCATTATATATAGTGCTGAAAAGCAAATTACAGATGTAGCTCAGTCTGCTGCTAAATTAAAGTGGAGTTGGGCTGGTCAAGTTTGTCGGATGCCGGATTACCTATTTATTTATTTATTCATAACAACAATTATAAGCTTACAGTATAAACCAAAGCGCTTATAATGTTATACTAATCATTCAAATTATACTTAGGTACTTATAGTTTGGAAATTATACAAGTGAAATTATATTATATTAAATCATTGACTAGAAATTATACAATTAAAATTATATTGAATCATTGACTAGAAATTAAACATATAAAATTATATTGAAATTATTGACTAGAATGGAAATTATGGAATTAGCAATTGACATTTTAATTAAACAGTTGAATTCAATAACTATACCTAATGTTAAATTTTGTGACAATTTTTATTTATCGTTTAGTCTCGTCTAAGTAAAGTATGACATTTTTTGCGATAACATTAGGTGTATCAAAGAATATATCAACATCTGGATGCTTCTGCAAAAAATCATTGGGCCAAACTACTCACAGAATGGTCTCCAACAAGTGGAAAACGACACCGAGGTAGACTGCGTAGAAGATGGCGAGACGAAGTTGATGTCTTCAACTTACAGTGGCGACAAGCGGCTAACTGTAGAGATCAGTGGAAGACTGAGGGGGAGGCCTTTGCCCAACAATGTGACACTCAGGGCTAAGTATTATATATATAGTGCTGTTAGTATAACCATTGAAATGTGCGTCGTTTTCGTTCAGGATACATATTTTTCTCCGAAGTTTTGAGTCGTATCTGCAATTCTGCATCTTAGAGTTTTATATCAATGTTTTGCCATTTTACCAGTACATTCACGCGTCATTTACACAATTGTTTTATTTTGTAAGTTGCCTCTGTAATGGGGAATGGAGCTACAAGCCAGGGAGAATGGCCATTAACAATTTATGGGCCTATTAATTTAGTGGGTAACTTTAAACTGCTATTTTTCTAGTTTATACTGAGAATAGGTGGCCATTTTAAAACGAAGTGTTCTTTGCCCGCTTAACGATAAAGAGTATGAAAAAATATGAAGAAAAACAGGTTTAAAAATGTTTTTTTTTTTTTAATGTGCCGGTTTTCTTTTTGTTTTTAGTTTTATCCGAATGCATGATAGCAATAACAGGTTTATGTTTGTCACGCGTATAAGGGTTAGGTTAGGTTGTGTTTCCAGTTTAAGCTTATTTTAAATAGATATTTGTGTTATCTAGTTGATGTATCTAAGTTAATATCTGTCATCCCATTTTATAGTATTTAAAAATTTCTTAGCATCCTTAATTATTTCAAAACTAAGATTTTAAGACTGGCAAGACTTACTTATGTTTATTTCAATTATCTACATTTTGCATGCCGAATTAAGTAGGAGAAATATGTGAAACAAATTATAAAATACGAAGATCTGTAAATCCACCATATTTCACGCAAAATAAAGATTATTATTCTATGTATGTATGTGGGATTTTATATACTCTGGAAGCATTCCAACGTTTGAATGGATTCGTCGTAAACTGTACGATGGGGATAGTTTTTATTTTTATAAAACCAACATATTTTCACTAAGGAGTTTATTACCAGTCACCTAGCAGCTTACAGTTTTAGATACAATAGAACATTGGTTCTCAAACTTTTTTTGACGACGGAACCATTTTGGAAAAGTAAATATTTGCCGGAACCCTAAAATAATCAAAAACTGGTGTGTACTCTTTCTTAATAATCATATTACTTGACATTAACATTTCGCCGTTGCGCGTGCATAACCGCGTAACAGCAAAAGGCGCAAAATTGAAATATCGCGGATTTACTTACACTAGATCTCACACGATTATAACGTTAGTCGCAAAGAAGTAGCTACAAAGTTCAGTCAGTAAAATATAGTTAAATGGCTAAGATATTAAGATTTTTCTTCGTCCGCCCTATATGCAGATATGCGGTATTTACAAAGTACTCTTCCGCGGTTTTGCACGCGCAACGGCGATTTGCATCTAATGTGAGGTATGAAATTGTTTTTTACTTTTCATCAATTGTTTGATGTCAGGCTTGATAGAAGAGAGTTGACTGTGAAGAGACTGACCAGTATTTTCGCGGAGACAGAGACTTTGGGGAGCCCTAACCTTTGGTCTGTGTAAACAGTGCAAAAGAGAACACCCGCCGTGTGACGTTTCTGAGCGATTCCGCCATTGGCCTCAATTTTACGACTCAACTTTACATGATGATTTACTCGTGAAAACTTAGCGTAAGACGATGTTGTTTGGTTATTTATTGAGTAAATATATTTAGTTTTGCATTTGGAAATGAAATACAGCTTAAAATCGTAAAATTAGACAGGTGTATTTAATGATAAGGATCCTTAACATACACATACGACTATGTATGTCAGGTTGAGGCTACGCGGAACACACTTTGAGTATGGCTGCAAGAGAATTTCGAATATGTCATTCGTGGATCGTTCATCGACAGGGGAGGTTTTTTTTTAAGTTTTTAGTGATGATGGCACGGTTGGCACAGTGGTTGAGAGATCGACTGCTGCGCTACGTGTCGCGGGTTCGATCCCCGCATGGAACAAATATTTGTATGATCTACAGATAGTTGTTTCGGGTTTAGGTCTTTGTTTATGTAAATATATGTGTTTGTAAATACACCCACGATACAGGAATTACTCCTAGCGTGGGGCAACATCTAAAAAAATCTAGTCTCATTAAAGTTTTAAAAGTGCCTCTGATTAGGTTTACTGGAAATTGAATAATATTTTATTGTAACACAAAAACCGTATCATCGGTCTAGTGGTCGCAAGCGCATCTGCTGAGGGAGAGGCCAATTTCTTCCTGGGCAGTGTTTTTTGGTTTTTCTGTACTTATAAATTCTCAGTAGCAGCACGGAGTTTGGAACTGTGCTCGGTTAATGGTAATAGGCTCGCATCATATTACATGGTACTTAATAACAGCATCGACGAAATGTGGGTGCGCAATAGTACACCTCTGCCTAACCCTTCCGGGATACAGGCGTGATGTATGTATACAACTGAAATGTTGTTGATGTTGGTCAATCTAATAACAACAACCCTTTCAAAAGTTCCAAGTATTACTTTAGGATATTCTGTAACACCCACAGTAATAGAGGAGGTGGCTTATTTATACCAAGAAACACTTTTCATAAAACCCCACGCATTAGTACTTTTTTGTAACATTTGAATCTCCTCCCAGAAAGCACGAAATAAAATAAAAACACACTAGCATTTGTGTGGAACAGTGGTTCCCAAAGTATAGGTCGTGAGCAAATATTGGGTGGGCCTTGAAAAATAGGACGACAGATCGACCGACCCGCAACCTAATTATCGATGTAGCGACAGGCGTAGATCGCGCGATAACTTCTGTCAAACGTCATTTTTGTGTCATATAATGTATTGGCTGACAGTGAGATTGCTGTCGCTTTTTTACGTAATTAGGCTGCCGGCGGGCGACCACTGACTCATTGCGATTAAAAGTAACTAAAATTGAAGTTGATGCTGAGGCAACAATGACAAAAAACAGGAAACAAATGCATCCTACTCATTAAAAATAGCACTCCTTGTATTTAAATATTAACTTCACAATTTGGATCCGCAGCCTGATTACCGATGTAGTGACAGGCGTAGATCGCGCGATAGCTTCTGTCAAACGTCATTTTTCTGTCATGTAATGTATTGGCTGACGGTGAGATTGCTGTGGCGTTGCTGTCGCTTTTTTACGTAATTAGGCTGCGGAACTGATTTCATATAGTTATGCCCATTTTTCCTTCAGGAAAACCAAGAGGTGAGTCCCGAATTTGGGACTTTTAGTTGGGTGAGTCGCGGTCCAGTCAACTTTGGGAACCAGTGTAGAAAATCTCGGAGGAATAAAAACTGCTTCTGGCATAACACTATTTATTAAACTTTATTTTGATGTTGAACGATGTCCGCACATTTTGTATGCGGGATGTATGGTCGGGTCGTAGTTTTGTATTAAAAATGTTTGCGGAGTTAGAAAAATGTTCAGTCGTACGTTTCCTTCAGTGTATCTTGAATATTATAATGAGTAACTTGCTTTTCTTTGCTTCCTGAGATGTTTTTCCTTAAAGTTGGTTTCGCTTAAGGCTATCTCATTAGCAAACACCATCGTAGTTTACACGATGCCAGTAGGTAGTGATATGAGTGAGTATATTGAAGAAACGGTTGGCGCGCTTCATGTCGCGGGTTCGATTCCCGCACGGAACAGATATTTGTATGAGCTACGGACAGTTGTTTGGGTGTGGGTCTTTGTGTATGTGAATATATGTGTTTGTAAATGTACCCACGATAAAGGAATTATTCCAAACGTGGGGCAAAGTTTCTTTTTAAATAAAAATAAAATCACTTAGACTTAAGTCTTTCTATGAAATAATTTATTAAAATTGTCACCCATCCTTTTTGAAGCCACGTAAACCATAACTTAACCTCTCAGTTCTATTTCCTTCGAAACCATTTCCTCATACTCCAGTGAACAATAATAAATTAATGTAATCATCTCCAAGCGGATACCAGTCAAGTGATACACCGGAAATGTGTGTTTAAATCATGGCCGCCACAGGAAACGGAAGTGGTTCGCTAATAAATATTGCGCCCGTTCAGCCGCGAATTTCTCGGTAAATATTACTCGGTTATCTGGGTGGTGTATTCCACTCTGCGCTTGGAGAGATAAAAAAATAAACTCTAGTCGCCCAAGTACATTGGGGTCAGTTTCCAGTCTAACTGGTTGTGGCTAAATATCAGTATTTTACACGGAACGACTGCCATCTGACCTCAAAGTCAAAGTCAAAGTTTTTTATTTCAAGTAGGCCTTTTCAGGCACTTTTAAAAAGTCGAGACTCTAGGCGCATGGTTCCAAATGGGTATGGAGGAACGAGGTATGGTGTTCCTCCATTGAAAAGGGAGGATCCTCCGACCAGGCAAGGTGGTTAGCCTGGCGGGCCGAAGCCCGACAGTTGATGTCGGATATTCGTATATGTGTTAGAATCGTTGTAAACTTTCATAGTGCGATTCAGGGTTTGTTGTTGTAGCTTCACTCTGATAGATGGCGCTTTACTTTTTGCCATGTTGCGAGTAGTAGTCGCTACATCACTCCCCCCCAGACCGGAGGTCGATGCTGTTGAGTCTTGAGGTTGCTTGCCAGGGCCAGTGATGATTCCAGTGAGTCGGAACCGAGTGCCGCATAGTTCGCAGTGAGTCGGAACTAGGTGCGGTGATGCTGCGAAGTCCTCAGTGAGTCGAGGTAGTGCAGTGATGCTGCGAAGTCCTCAGTGAGTCGAGGTAGTGCAGTGAAGAGTAGTGGCTGGCTGCTGCGTCGACCAGGAGAGAAGGGCTCTGCTAGTTGACCGGCCGAAATGCAGTGTGCTGTGCCAAGGTTGCTGATGAGAGGCCGATGGGAAGAACCAGGCTTGCGCGGTCTCTGCAAGCGTGTGGTTACCCGTTGGGGCCGAGGATGCTGGCTGGCAGAGTGAGACTTGCTTGATGCAGCTCGAAGGGTACTGGAGGGGTGGAGAGAGGAGTGAAGGCGATGATGCCGTCGAAGGTTGCGAAGATGTTCAATGTCAGGGGTCACCACTATGGAGGAACGAGGTATGGTGTTCCTCCATTGAAAAGGGAGGATCCTCCGACCAGGCAAGGTGGTTAGCCTGGCGGGCCGAAGCCCGACAGTTGATGTCGGATATTCGTATATGTGTTAGAATCGTTGTAAACTTTCATAGTGCGATTCAGGGTTTGTTGTTGTAGCTTCACTCTGATAGATGGCGCTTTACTTTTTGCCATGTTGCGAGTAGTAGTCGCTACATGGGGTAGGTCCTATGGAGAAGAGACCGGCAAGAAACTCCATGGATACTCTTTTCAAAAACAAAAAGTTAATTTACAATTAAAATCTTAAATTAACATGCATTATATAAGAAAAAATACAAACTTAATAGAACGCTACTTACACAATGAGGCAATACAACCTCCGCCACCCAATTACTGGGAGACACTGATACTCTAAGGTTATTGCAGTTGTCAGACTTTTTGGGCTACTGACACCCGTAACGACTGTCATAAGTATTCGTATGACACCCGTTACAACTCAACGTGCTTTCTGAGTCACAGGTGGATTTTAATGTTAGACGACACGGTTGGCGCAGTGACTAAGTGTTTAGCTTTCTGCGCTAGGTGTCGCGGGTTAGATTCCCACGGCACAAATATTTGTATGATCTACAGGTAGTTGTTTCGGGTCTGGTTGTGTGTGCATGTGACATGTATGTTTGCAAACTATACCCACGACACAGGAGAAACCCAAGAGCAAAGTTCATTAAAAAAAAAATTGTAAAGAACTGACACTTATCTTGGGACTGACCGCAACAAGCGGTGCTTTACTTCGCAGTTCGTCCGATCTGCGCGGTAACTATGTAACTAAGAGCCGAAGCAAAGAAAACCTGTTTAGGTAGGAATTTGTGAATGACTCCAACTTAATGTGTGACTGCAGTACGGTCCCTCAAACGATGATGCACTTAATATTGTGCCCGGCGTGTCCACACTTGCACGCTAGATGAATTAATGGATGCCACTGATAACGCAGTTCTTGGAGCTAACTTTTGGGCTGAGACTATCTAGAGTGCCATCGACCCACTAAGAAGAATTTACGTATAATATTTTGTATAATAAAATAATACATGTTTGCGTTTACACTACAATGGTAAGGGTAAAATGCATAGCTAGGCAACGGCGTACACAGAGTTTTTTAGACAGGGTAGGCACAAAAATTTTAAAAGTTACTTATTTAAAAATACCTACTGCATGTTGGTATTGGTTCGTCGTCTTGTCGATTAAATAATGATGTATGTGATTTGCCACCTACATATCTTATAGTAAATATTCATCCGTGTTATGTAGGGTAGGCAGTGTCTTTTTGTCTTTATGAACCGCACGCCACTGTAGGTAGGTTTATCGTGAGAAATAAATGTTAATTTAATTATTTAAACAGAAAACCTAGACGTAAAAGGAACATATCAAAACGGTATTAAACGGAAGGAAACATAGTAAAGTTATCTAATGCGGGCGAACCTACATTAGTTTACTTACATGTAACTTTATGTAAGAGGAATATACTGGAAGAGAGAATATTTGGATATCTGAAATCATCCACATACAAGAAGACATTTTTTAATGAATCCTCTCTTCTCCTTTCCTCTTTTGGTTTTTAGTGACTACTATTTGCAACATGGCAAAAAGTAAAGCGCCATCTATCCGAGTGAAGCGACAACAGAAAATCCTGAATCGCACTATTAGAGTTTACAATAATTCTAACATATATACTAATAGATAGATAGATAGATATAGCATTCTTCTTTGTAAACCAAAGGAAAAAATACAAAGCGAAAATACATTTTACACATAGGGTACAAATGGCGGTCTTGTCGCTAAAAGCAATTTCTTCCAGACAACCAGTGCATGGAAAGAATCATGGAAGAAAATATAGAGGGTAATGGTCGGTGTACGAATATTAACTCATAAGCAAACATTTATATGAACACATATCTCAATATAATAACTAATGTCCAAGATGAATAGGCTAACCACCTTGCCTGGTCGGAGGGTCTCCCCTTTTCAATGGAAAAACATCATACTCCTAGCTTTTTAAAAAATACTGTGAAGTTATGTTTTGATCATGAATAACGACAGTTCAACCTGGTTTAACCAAACATTTTTCTCGTTTGTTAATGAGAAACTTGCAGCTACTAGCTACCGCGCCGATCGGTTGATCTGCAAGGTTAAGTAGCGCTTATTGCGGCCAGTCTTTGGAAGGGTGACCGTTCGTTATACGTCGATATCCCTCCTCGGAAAGCAAGTTAAGCAGTTGGTTCCAACTGACAAATACCTATGACAGTAAATACGGGTGCCAGCAGTTCACAAAGTCTGACAACCAGTCTTACCTTAGACGGAGGACAGACGGAGCTATTGAGTGTTTCTATATAGAAATTTTCAGTAAAACCACGGAGATTGGAACTGTGCCCTGTTGATGGCAAAAGGCTCGCCCCCTATTACATGGAACTTAATCACAGCATCGGCGAAATATGGAAGTACAATAGTACACCTCTGCCTAACCTTTCGGGGATACAGGCGTGATACTATGTTATGTGTAAATTTTGTCGGTTTCGGTTGTCGAAACAGTAAATTTCGGTAAGCTTTGGGGTATTACATAAATTTATGATAAACCAAGAAGTTATTTGAATAAATTTATTAGGAAATTATTTCAATTAGGTATTAACATAATCATATAAATTATCAAGAATACTTAAGCATTTCTCTGGGTAATATAATGTTGTGTTTTATGTGTAAACTGTATAATGAAAATATAATATATTATTTACTCCCTAGAAGGACATATACGGACCTTATTGGTGATGTCCTTCAAAAAGGTCAGGTGCGCAGAACCCGCAACCGGCGTTCATGTATGAAGCGATGCATGAATGTAGATGAAGCAAAAGTTGGCGTGGCGTTCCGTAGTTTCTGCCTGCCCCCATGGGAAAAAGGCGTGAGTTTATGTATGTATGTATGTATTATTTATTCTTTTACATACAAATTTTGAACGCTTGCCTTCTATGCAGGGGAGTTTGAGTTCCAACCCGGCCCGCACCTCTGACTTCGTAATCATGTGTAACACAGAATTTGATTATCACTTCTGAGGCCCTTGTGTAAGTTTCTTTTGACAAATTCGATTTACTACATCGAATCGTTCGGCGCTCCGATTGGTCCGTTTCGTGCTCTCCACCAATCGGAGCGCCGAACGCGTTACCGGTTACTGTTACCGGTTTCATAAAGTTCTCGATGGTGAGTGTAGTCTGCCAACCCGCACTAGGCCACCGTGGTGGCTTAAGGCCTAACCATTCTCATGCTGAGAAGAGACCCTAGCCCAACAGTGGGCCTAATGGGCTTAATTTATTATTATAATTAATTGCATACCTGCCTCATTGGTGAGAAAGAAAGTGAAGGCTAATAATAAATCTTTTTCTTTTTCTTTAATTTAAGAGCTTAGGTTAATTCTACACTATTATAAAGGTGAAAGTAAATCTGTTTGTTTGTTTGTTACCTCATCACGACGAAACCACTGAACCGATCGTTGTGAAATTTTACGAAGAGGCACACTGGGTCCTGCTACCGAGAAATTTCGTACAAAAAACCCAATAACACTTTGTCCGACCCGGAAATCAAACCCAAGACCTCACATTCAGCAGCGAACACTAGACATTTTGCAGTAAATGAAAACACAAGTCATGTATATAACGATAAGAAACGAAAAATAATAAAAAGCCTCAGCCTGTATATCACGGGTGCTGGTACAAGAGCTCCGCTTAAGGCCTGCTTGCTCCAAGAGTACCGCAATAATCGTAAATTATTGCGAACCGACAATTCTCATGTTTAAAGTTATTGCTTGGCCAATAAAAATCCTCTGCCATGTTATATAACTCGGAGTATCTGTATTTATTTACGAGACCAGATATTTTGTTGCTGTTTCAGCAGTTTCTAGGATATTGGTGGGAGCTCTTTTCTTCAGATATAACTGTATCTATACAAATAAATAAAATTGAAGTGTCTGTCTATAGTGTTAAAATAAAAGGTTACAAACATATAACAAAAAAAAACAATGATAAAATGTTTGTCTGTCTGTTTGTTACGGCTAATCTCCGAAACGGCTGAACCGCTTTTGAGGGGACTTTAACTGGTAGGTAGCTGTTGTTATGAGGAGTAACATCGGCAAATTTTATTTTAGAAAAAGAATTAGGGAAATGCATGAAAATGCAAATGCACGGTTTCGTAATCCACGCGGGCGAAGCCGCGGGCGGAAACTAGTACATTTTTTTTAAACTTTGCCCCAGCCTGTATCGTGGGTGCGTTTACAAACACGTATATTCACATACACGAATACCCAGACCCGAAACATCTATCTGTAGATCATACAAATATTTGTCCCGTGCGCGAATCGAAACCGCGACACCTAGCGCAGCAGTCGATCTCTCAACCACTGTGCCAACCGTGGTGTCAAACATACGCAGACGAAATCGCGTTTACTATAAATATTAGAAATAAAAGATCCTGGGTGTGATTCCCGGGTCGGGCGAAGTGTTAATGGGTTTTTATGTATGGAAATTCTCAGTAGCAGCACGGAGTCTGGAACTGTGGCCGGTAGATGGCAATAGGCTCGCTACGTATTGAACAGGACTGAATAACGCCATCTGTGAAATGTGGGTGTGTAATAGTACACCTCTGCCTGATGTATCGTGGAATACAAGCGTGATGCTACGCGGCTATTAAAAATGTCGTGCACAGTTGTTGGACACAATCAAGATTTTAGGTAAAAAATCTCCAAAATAATAATAATAAATAAATAATGTCCTCCTGACCGAATTTCGGTCAAGGCGGCCAATCTCACCGGAGATTAGCCAACTACGCAGGAGATATTATAGAGCACAAGTGTGTGCGCAAACACAGGTGCACTCTCTATTCCTTCACTCTCATAGTCCGATAGGACAGCAATCCGACACGACCGGAGAGAGATCAGGCGCAGGACTAACGGCTTTACGTGCTTTCCGAGGCACTGTGCGTATTCACATACACAAAGACCCAGACCCGAAACAACTATCTGTAGATCATACAAATATTTGTTCCGTGCGGGAATCGAATCCGCGACACGTAGCGCAGCAGTCGATCTCTCAACCACTGCGCCCACCGTGCCGTCAAAAATAGACTTGTGCCAAGTGGACAATTGCCCCCTCTACCACCCCTTACATAAAACCTTGAACAGAATCACTATTCCACAGAAATAAACTTTGGTGACACGACGACTCATCCCAAAGAGACTTCGGAAATCAGAAAATCATAAAGCACTAGAATATTTGCAATCCCAAAAGATTTAAAAGAAGTCGGGGACATTTGACTTAGGGGGACAGACTCCATCTGTGCCGTGGGCGCCGGAGCGAACCGAAAAAGGGGACAGGAAAAGGGATAATAGGGTGGGGCGGTAGTTAGAGCGGAAATGGAACATGTCTTTAAGGCTTGTTTCGACACTTACGGATAAACTAACAGATAAAATATCAAGACTGTCTAATGAGACAGTCTTGATATTTTATCTGTTAGTTGCTTTTATTTGTTAGTTGCTTGCGACCACGAGACCAATGGGTCTCGTGGCCGCAAGCGCAGCCGTTAAGCGTGGAACTTCAATGCCGGCAGAGGTGGACTCCATGTATTAGGGGGCGAGTGTATTGACATCAACCGAGCACAGTGCAAGGCTCCGTGCTGCTGAGAATTTCCATACAGAAAAATCAAAGAACACTATGCCCGACCCGAGAATCGGACCCAGGAGTTTCACGCTCAGCAGTCGCGCTTAGACCAATGAGGCAATCACATTTTTTTCTTTACCTCACATTTTGTATTAAATGAAAACATTATTCATGTATACAGCTGTTCCATTGGAATAAGCCTGTTTTGATTCAAACACAACATACGACCGTATGCCAGTATACAAAAGTGCTTAAATCGCGTAAAACTTAAACCATTTAAGCCTTGAAAACAACACAATCCAGTCTACCTGCACCTATAGCGTTGCCTCGTTACACCCGGTGCATCGAAGGTGCTCGTTTACCGCCCAGAGTGGGGCCCCACTTGTGGGCAAAAGAGGAACAATTCAGCTGCGTTCGTTATTCGGGATGGCGCAGTCACCTGATTACGCGCTCCGGTGGGCAATAGTGTTGTGTTCTATGTCGATGAACCAGCGCTGTCGATTGTTTTAGAGAGTGTATGTATGTTTCAAGAGAAACAATGAATTAATATAAATTACACGCGATTTAGGCTAGACTGAGAGCACCTTAAAGTTTAAATCGTTCAGAGAAATATTTGTTTTATGAAGTGAAGGGAATTATCACTATTACTAAGATTAATAGCTGTATTTGATATTGAATTAAAAACATACAGCATAGACTCATGCCCTGATAAATAAATTCAACTCAATACTGTCCTACTGCTGGGCAAGAGCCTCTTGTTAGGATGAGAAGGGTTAGGCCTTAGTCCACCACGCTGGGCCGGTACGGGTTGGCGAACTACACACAATATCGAGAACTTTATGGTGGTCTCTGGTGTGCAGGTTTCCTTACGATGTTTTCCTTCACTGTAAACGCAAGTGATAATCAAATTCTGATCCGCACATCCGAAAAGTCAAAGGCGCGGGCCGGGTTTGAACTCAGACCATCTTGCATGGAAGGCAAGCGTTCAACCAGTAGGCTATTACTGCTTCTTCACTCCCTGATTATGTAAAAAAAAAACTGACGTGCAACAAAGCTACCATATTTAATCTAAATGTATATGAATCAGAGTGTTAATCAACCAGATTTATTTATCAGAAACACTTTTGAAAACTGGGTCTAGCTACATAATTATTGCGGAAATCAGTTGGTATGCGAGGTAAAGCAGCGCTTGTTGTGGTCAGGTTTTGGATGAGTGACCGTTCTTCAGTCATGGAGACGCCTCCATGCTTTCGGAAGCTATTTACGCAGTCGCCCGCGGGTGACTTACGAATACCTATGGTCCATTATGGTCTAACCTTAGAGAATCACTGTCTCCCGTGTAAAATACTGATATTCAGCCACATCTAGTTAGACTGGAACGTAGTTGGGAAAAGGCTATACAGATGATGATGAAGATACTTGTGAAAAAGAAATGTTATGTGTGTAATGATGAAACAGACCTTCAGTGAGTTTGTTTCGGCGTTTCTTCTCAGGGATAGTCATAGGAAATGCCCGACGCCATCTATCTGTTTTTAGTATTTGCTGTTATAGTGGCAACAGCAATACATAATTTGTGAAAATTTCTACTGTCTAACTATCGCGGTTCTTGAGATACAGCCTGGTGACAGACAGACGGACGGACGGAAAGACAGCGAAGTCTTAGTAATAAGGTCCTGTTTTTACCTTTTGGGTACGGAACCCTAAAAAAACGTGTAAAAGTGACTGAAAAATCTTAATTGCAAAATAAATTTCATTTCATTTAATAACTTCATTTCATTTCATAATTTCATTTAATTTCAGTAAATATTAAACATAATTCCAAAACTATTTTCTATCGATAGACACCTCTTTCTCATCCCTACAAGCATTCTGGCAGCTTTAAGTGAACATTTGGTCCAGCGCCGACCTCTCTACTTACATCTACTATTTTGGATGTATGAATAAACATTTTGTAAAAAAAATAGCCAAGTTCTAGCCATAAGAGGTGCGATATGAAGAATTTTGAATAGTGTTAAAGCGTCATTTTATTACTTAACATAACATAGCAAGCATCACGCCTGAATTCGCCGAAGGGTTAGACAGAGGTATACAATACACTCCAATTTTGATGCTGTTATTAAGTTGACTACCGGATTGCTATGAGAATTTTTGTTACAAAAAAGATCAATAATACTTTGGGCGACCCGGAAATCGAACCCAGGACGTCAGAATCAGCGCTTGCAACCACTAGACTAATGAAGTAGTTACAGCGCTGCTTTATTTATTAGAAAAAATGCATGTTTTAAAATATAACGTATGAGCCAAAAATAATCCTATCCTACTACAAATCCTATCCTATCCTATCCTACTTCCTACTAATATTATAAATGTGAACGTTTGTGAGGATGGATGGATGGATGGATGGATCTTTGTTACTCTTTCACGCCCAAACGGCTGAACGGGTCTGGATGAAATTTGGCACAGAGATAGATTATACTCTGGAATAGCTATGTGCTATTCTTTTTATGCCGAAAAAATGTACGGGTTCGTAAAACACGCGGCTGAAGCCGCGAGCGGAAGCTAGTAAAAAATAAATATAAACTTAAAAGAAATCTCATGAACAATGTAAATTCTTTGATTTTTTATATGAATAAAAGACATTGAAAAAAATCTAAATCGTATGGTTTGATTTGAATAAAATTTATTAGAAATAACGAATTTATTTACACTAGTAGAATTTTTTATAAAATTAAGCTCGATTTTTTTTTCGTCAATAATTCCGAATGTTCACAATTAGTTATAATTTTATATTGAACATAATTGAATTTCAATTTTGGGTTTTCTGAAATATATTTTCGATATCCAGTTAAAACGATGACCGAATATAAATAGCATTATTACGGATTCAATAAAATTTATATAAATTATCATGACTGATTTATACGTACTGATTTCATAGATATGCTGATTCATTGGTCTAATGATCGCAACGCGACTGCTGAGCGTGAGGTGCTGGATTTGATGCTCGGGTTGAGAAAAGTGTGATTGAGTTTTCTGTATGGAAATTCTTAGTAAGAGCTCGCAGTTTGAAACAGATAGAAAAAGTCAGCTGCTCAGTATATTTAAGTGATGATTTTTTGCGATTACGGTTGGCGCGGTGGCTAAGTGATTAGCTTTCGGCGCTAGGTGTCGCGGGTTTGATTCCTGCACGGTACAAATATTTTATACTAGCTGTGCCCGCGACTTCGTTCGCGTGGATGTCGGAACTTAACAATGTATTTTTTAGTGCGAAACGCCATTTAAAAAAAAAATATTATAAAAGTTACGTGATGTTAAGAAGACCAAATACACTTAACCCTATTTTTTTCTAAAATAAAAGATTTTTTTCTAAAATAAAAGTAGCCTAAGTTACTCCTTATTACATCAGCTATCTGCCAGTAAAAGTCAAAATTCCGTCAAAATCGGTCCAGCCATTTCAGAGATTAGCCTATACAAACAGACAGACAGACAGACAAAAATTGTAAAAAATGTTATTTTGGTGTATGTACCGTATATATATTCATATGCATGTAGTAAAAAACGGTTATTTCAATATTACAAACAGACACTCCAATTTTATTTATATGTATAGATTATAAGTGTGTAGGCGTGATGCTATATTATTCCACCGTGTTCTATAAAAAGGCAAAACCGAACGTTGAACGAACTGAACGTTGTACCTATATATGCACATATATACCTATGTATAATATAAATCCATTCAGTAATGCGTTATAAATTAAATTATTCCTTATTGGGTGTTGCTCTTGGTAACAACAACAGTCCTTGGGTCGAGTTGTGAAGCTTGTGTTCTACATAGGCGAGGCGAAGCGATATTGTATAGCATTTGTTCGCTTATGAAATTTGATATTTTTGAATTTACTGTTATTAAACTCTAGATTATTTAGTAAAGATAAAAAATATGAAGTGAAAAGCAAAAAATATACGCTCTATCCTACTAATATTATAAATGCGAAAGTTTGTGAGGATGGATGGATGGATGGATCTTTGTTACTCTTTCACGCCCAAACGGCTGAACGGATCTGGATGAAATTTGGCACAGAGATTATAGTCTGGAATAGCACATAGGCTATGTACGAGTTTGTAAACCACGCGGGCGAAGCCGCAAGCGGAAGCTAGTAATCTATAACTTAAATGTTGGAAAAAGTATTGCAGGTCAGAACAAAATATATAGAAATAGACAAACATACATACAATACTCCTTCGGTCGGGGAGTAATAAATACCGTAGATACCCAATAATTTACTTTAGGCACAAAAACCCGGGACTCGGGTACGTCTTAAAACTGCGGCCAGACACCGGAGGACGGGCAGCAGCGTCCTCTCACTAATCGGTGAGCCACTGCGATCCCCAAGCCGCGTGCCAAGCGTGGGGATTATGGCACCCCCCTTTGGGGAGGCCTTCGTTCAGCAGTGGACGTCTTCTGGCTGATGATGAGCCACAAACAAGTTCTGCATAAATGCGTGTCATAAGCTCTTAAGTTTTATAAAGTTATATGCAGTTATTTTTTAAGTAATCTAGAATTCATACAAAGCCACCTTACAATATAATATTACATAAAAAGAAAATACTTTGCTTCATTGCCCGGAGTATACAGAGTAGGTAACATAGTAATATCTAAAAATATATTTTATCGCGTATCATCTCCCATATACAACACAAAATGTGTTCTGTGTTGCGTATCCGTTCCGTCATTGGCGCCGGTTGCCATGGCAACCGACACTGAGCAATCGCCTTCGGAGACGTGTTTGTGGAAACGGTGTCATTTCCGTGTAACACACGGCGGGTTCAGATGAGACGAGTTAGTTTTAGTGTTGGTACACATGAATCAAGTAGATAAGGCTTTTAACGACGTCGTAGTACGCGCGTTATTTGGTGTGCGTTCGATTTTCAAGGTATAAATGTTTTTTTTTGTTTATGCCATATTTTGATCTTTGGGACACTACTGGCTTTTGTACGCTGTTCGCATGGATTTTAAAATTAATCCTGAAAACCTGTTCAACCAACAATCATTATTATATAACGAATAGAACAGATAAAAATGACAACTATCTACTTCGAGGAAAAAATAAAATGTGTGAATTCGTTTGTTTTTTCGTGTACACCTTCAGAATATGATATCAAATAAGTGGTTCCATTAAATGTCGAACTGACGTTGCCACCTTGTATTTTATTATCTGTTCCAACGACGCCAACAAAAAATAATTCTAGAATATTACAAGAAACACTTTATGCTACTTGTAATATTGTCCCTGTATTACGGTACAAAATCCCAGAACATCTCAGAAGAGCTGCATGATACTGCACTTCCTCAGAACGGAGAAAAAATACTTTCTTGTCTTTTGTATTCAGGGAGCTTTGACTGCAATAGCGAGACCAGAAAGTCTCCAAGCAAAATTTAAGCAACAAAACTGTTGGAGCGTCCCATAGTAGGACAAGGACCTCGGCTTAGGGCGTTGCTGAGGGGCAAACAAGAGAAGACTTGTTGGATCTGGTTGTGATTATTAAGGGACATGTATAAGTCTACTTGCTCAGCGCGAGCTGGCTCAAGAGAGGGTCGAAGAGGAGATGGACGACGGGCCTGGCTGGCGAGGAGGGTATGACGGTCGGTAGTGTGTATTGTTGAAATATTTCCTAGGTAATCGGATTGCCTTCTAATGGAGGGTGGTGTTGTCGTCTGGGTAAGTCAGAGTGTGCCTAGGACGGCGAATTTCGAATATTTGGGGTGTATCCACCGGTGCGTAGGAGAAGTGTTTTACTCCAAATGGACCTTTGCAGGCACCTTTAAAACGTTAAGAATCTCAGTATACGATTCCAAAGTAGGTTGGTCCTATGGAGAAAAGACCGGTAAGAAACTTCACGGATACTCTTTTGAAAATATTGTTTAAATATGAATAAAATTAGTTTTAGTCTTATTACGCGAAAAGGCAGAGTCGAAGAAGCGTTAAGATAACATTGATTTAAGCTACCAAAACACGGTAACGAAACCCACTTTTAAATCGCTGCCACCACCATCTACATACCTTTGTTACAGGAGTTTTTTTTTATTGTATTGGAGGCAGACGAGCAGACGGATCGCCTGATGGTAAGCGATTACCGTCGCCCATGGACACCCGCAACACAGGAGGAGTCACAAGTGCGTTGCCAGCCTTTGTACATTTAAAATCAACCCATCACTGTCCCACTGTTGGGCAAGGGTCTCTTCTCAGAATGAAAAGGGTTAGACCTTAGTCTACCATGCTGGACCGGTGCAGGTTGACGGACTACACACACCATCAAGAACTTTACCATCAAGAAATTTATTTCACCCTCTCAGGTGTGCAGGTTTCCTCACGATATTTTTCCTTCACCGTTAACGCAAGTGATAATCAAATTTTGATCCGCACATGATTCCGAAAAGCCAGAGGTGCGGGCTGGGTTAGAATTCAGACCCTGCTTACAGAATACATAAATCAATTAATTCATAGCACGAAGTTTAGCAGTTCTAGGACTGAATTTCATTAAACGTCATGAGCGCCATGCGTTATCTTCAATAGATACACTAGACCGTAACAGTTTACTCAGTAATTGATGAGGTTTCGCCAACAACGGCGTGTTTCTATACAGGCCTAGGTTTCGTTGATACGCGGTGGGTTTAAACGAGGTTGGTTTAAGTGTGAATTTAGACAGGGCGAGTCGTTTTCTTTTCTTTCTTTTTTCTTTTTTACAAAACAATGCCCCACACTAGGATTTCTCCTGTATCGTGGGTACAGTTTACAAACATACATGTCACATGCACAAACAACCCTGAATCTCGTATCAAGTTCAAGAGTAATATTTAGTGCCTAAGCGAAATTTTGCCGATGTCTATCGTAGTGCATTTGTTTTTGTGAATGTATAAACAAGAAGGACTAGCTGCCTCATAGGTCTAGTGGTCGCAAGCGCGACTGCTAAGCGTGAGGGTAGTCCGTCCTGGGTTCGATTCCCGGGTCAGGCAAAGTGTTCTTGCGTTTTTCTTTATTGAAATTCTCAATATAATAATAATAATAATAAAATAATAAAATATATTTTTATTCATGTAGACCAGTTAAAGGCACTTATGAATAGTCAGACTCTAGTTGCCTCGTTCCAAATTGTTGTTTTCCTATGGAGAAGAACGGGCAAGAAACTCCATGGTTACTCTTTTGAAGTCTGATTGTTTAACATTTCATAATAATTATGATGAATACATTATTCCCTCAACGTTATGTGAGGAAGATGTAGTAGGTACTAGGTCTAGACTAGACAAACTGATAACTATAATATCTAGAAATTTCTGATAATACTGCCATGACAGTTAAGAGCTGACCAGTCCCAGCAGACGGCACCCGTTCACGAGTAAGACGTATGTGTCAGCGTCATTCAGCTCAACCATTTTGCAGGGAACCGAACGACCCGACACACACCGCCACCACCAGCAGGACATTTGAGTGAGCATGACAAACTCAAACTGCCAGACAGCTATCATGTCTATTAATTAATATAAAATTACGTCTACACCATTCTCACATAATAACAAATTTAGGTTATTTAACCCGTATATAAAACAAGTATCAATACGGTCCCATAACAGAAAACAATCCCAAAATAAAAATGTGAAAAAAAAATGTATAATTAAACATGTCAGAAATTGTATAAATAGAAAAAAAAAAACAATAAATACAATGTCAATGGGTAGGTCAGTAGAAAATAAAAATAAAATTCAATAAAAATAAAATCGATTACATAATACAAGAAATTAATTTAAAGTGCCAGCGGGTCGCCTTGTGCAGGATGGAATTGTATGCCAGACATTTTTATCCTCAATATACTGATTTATACTATAATAAGCTCTAGACATCAAGATACGCTTTATCAGTGGTTTGAACATATTATCTGGTAAATTCGTTAAGCTATCAGGAATTTTATTATAGAACCTAATACAATTCCCCATAAATGATTTTCCGGTCTTGCTGAGTCTAAAACCGGGGACTGCAAGTTTGTTTTTATTTCTAGTGTTCAAACTGTGCATGTCACTTATTTTGCTAAAACTAGTTATATTCTTACGGACGTACATAATGTTCTGGAAAATGTAAAGGGCCGGCAGGGTAAGTATATTTATCTCCTTAAATAGTTCACGGAGCGAAACACGAGAACCTAGATTATAAATAGCTCTGACTGCTCTTTTTTGTAGTATAAAAATTGTCTCAGCATCAGCAGCCGATCCCCACAGTAAAATGCCGTAAGACATGATACTGTGAAAGTAAGCAAAATATACTAATCTAGCCGTAGCCACATCTGTTAATTGTCTTATCTTTCTAACAGCATATGCAGCAGAACTCAATTTACCTGCAAGAATACCTATGTGAGGCCCCCATTGCAGTCCAGAGTCTACGGCGATGCCCAAGAAGACAGTTGAGGGAATCTGTTCTAATATTTTTCCGTCCAGTCTAAGATTTGTATTTATACGGGGAACATTTGGTAATAAAAACTTAACACATTTTGTCTTCCCTGCTTTTAAGAGAAGGTTATTAGCAGAAAACCAATCTGAAATCAAGTTGAGTACGGTATTAGGTTCAGCAAGATCCCTATCCTTCCTGTTTACTTTAAAAATAAGTGATGTATCATCAGCAAATAAGACAATATTGGACATAATATTATCATTTATCATATAAGGGAGATCATTGATATATACCAGGAACAAAAAAGGACCTAATATTGATCCTTGAAGAACTCCTATTTTAACTGACGAGCCTAAAGAAGTAACGTTATCAATAGCAACCCTTTGCTCCCGTTTAGACAAATAAGATTTTACAAGATCAATAGATTTACCTTGAATTCCGTAGTATTTTAGTTTCAGAATAAGGGTGCGGTGATCTACGCAGTCAAATGCCTTAGATAGGTCACAGAACACTCCCAGAGCATCATGTGCCTCTTCCCAGGCCCCAAAGATAGCTTTCATTAAAGTAGATCCAGCATCTTCTGTTGATCTTCCCCTTGTAAACCCGAACTGTTTGTCATGCAATAATCCATTTTCGTTGAAATATGCTAGCAATTGGTTTAAAATTAATTTTTCAAAAATTTTACTTAAGGCCGGTAGCACCGATATGGGTCTGTAATTTGCTGCATTCTTTGTGCAGCCTGATTTAAAAATTGGTACGATTTTACTTATTTTCATTAAGTCGGGAAATATACCATCTTTAATGCAAGCGTTAAAGATGTCTGCCAGAATAGGAGCGATATTGACTACTATTGATGCAACTGCCTTAACTGACAATCCCCATAGATCTTCTGTCCTTTTAATTGCTATTGTTTTAAATACTTTTATTATATCTATGTGAGTGACATATTTAAAATTGAAATAATGTGCACTACGATCTACATTATTAACTAAAAATGACTCTGCTGCTATATGTGACGATGGAAGGTATTTTGTAGTCTCAATTGGGATATTAGTGAAAAAGTGTTCTAAGTAATTCACGACTACAGTCCGGTCTGAAACTACTTTATCATCTATTTCTAAGTCAATGGAATTATCGGATAATTTACTTTTACTAGTTTCAGTATTTATTATTTTCCAGGTCATTTTTATTTTATTCTTTGACTTTTTTAATTGATCACTAATGTAGGCGGCCTTGGCTTGTATACAGACTTTTTTAAATACTTTAGAATATCTTCTAACATAGTTGTGAAAATTTATATTAGAAGTATATGACTTTTTGTCATATAGCTCATATAGGACATCCCTGCTTCGTCTTATACCTTTGGTTGCCCAGACACTAAACATTAATTTGTTTTTTATAATAACTTTTTTTACTTTACAAGCTTTTTTGAACTCATTACAAATAGCATTAAATAAAGAACAATACATTTCATTGGGATCATTACATTGTGGTTCTAATGTAGATAGTTTATATTCTAAGTTTTTACTAAATTTATCGAGGCATTTTTTAGTTAAGGTCCTGCATAGTATAGTTTTTTGACCTACGAATGTAGTACAATTTAATTTAACCAGCTGACATTTATGGTCGGACCGGATCCCTGTTATAAGGCTCTTTTCTACTATTTCAAAGTTTGTCATGATATTATCTATACAAGTGGCTGAAGAGGGTGTTACTCTAGTCGGCTCCGAGAACATACAGTTTAAGTTAAATGATTTAAATAAGGATAAAAGGTTATGTTTATTTGTGGTATCTGTCAAAATGTCAATATTAAAATCGCCGCAAACTAGTATTTTTTTGTTTAATTTTATCTTACGTAGGACGTCCTCCATCGTTACGAAAAACTGGGAGGTGTTAGAAGAAGGAGGCCGATAAACACATAAAACTACATACTCATCCATTTCTGCACATGCGATCTCACATACTCGTTCAACAGAGAGGTCGCGAATATCTAATCGCTCTTTACATTTTTGATTTTGTTTAACCATGATTAAAGTTCCTCCTCCTACTGCTGACACTCTATGGAACGAACTGGCTACTTTAAAATTATTTACATTAAACGACATCGTATCTGCTTTCAACCATGTTTCTGTAAGGCATAGGATATCTACTTTATATTTTTCAATAAATAATTCCACATCTAATATTTTGCCAGAGAAGCGATTTATATTTTGATGACTCAATACTAAATAACGACTATCCTTCTCTGTTGTCAGACAATATCAGGACGGAGTCTGGAACTGTGCCCGGTAAATTGCAATGGGCTCGCCCACTTTTACATGGGACTCAATAACGGCACCGGTGAAATCTGGGTATATAATAGTACAAATCTGCCTAACCCTTTGGGGAATACAGGCGTGATGCTATGTTAAACAATGAGGTATAGAATTTTCTCCTGTATCGTGGGTACAGTTTACAAACATACATGTGACATATACACAACCAGACCCAAAACAACTATCTGTAGATCATACAAATATTTGTTCCGTGCGGGGATCGAACCCGCGACACGTAGCGCAGAAATCTAATTGCTTAGCCACTGCGCCAACCGTGTCGTCACGTCGTATTCGTCGTATTCAAAGTAAGGTGTCAAGCTATTTATCATTTAAGTAAGAAGCCAGTGACTGGCCAGTTCAAACACGGCCCGGATCTCTGCCTTTCGTTACCATGTACGGATGAGAATTTGTTTACTAATTGCGTTCACGGTGAAAAAAATATTGTGCGGAAACCTTTTTTTTAATGTGCGTGGTGAGAACCCTTCATGGGCTATCCTCCGCTTGGAGCGTGCGGAGGGGTGTGCCGGACTCCTACTGGCTAAACCCACCACGGTGGTCCGCCTCGACACCATATGGTGGGCCTCGGGAACTCTTAGAAGACCGCACCGAAGCCCACCACGGTGTCATGCCGAAGGGCACTTCCCGGAGGGATCGTGCGGAAACCTGCACACCTGAGAGGGCTCCATAAAGGCTCCATAAAGATTTAAAACCTTCACTAACTCAACTAAAATACTAAATTCTCTACTATCCTACCAATTTGTACTATATGCGTCTGGACCCAGCTTTACCCACGTAGCTAGCAAGCGCCATTCATCAAGATCATACTCTCTCTCTCTCTGCCTTGTTGAATGCAATTTTAGCCCAAATTGGGCCCCGCATCGGCTCCGATACATAAGGAAGGAATTTCATGGGCTGATCAAACGAGGTTAGATTAAATTTTCGTTCAAAGAGTTTAGGGTACATTAAGGTAGGGATGTCGCAGAGAAATTCCGATATTGGTATTTTGATCATGTCTGTAAGCATGACGTTATTCTGAAACATCGATGCCTGAATTAGGGCTGGTCTGTGATCTATTCTTCCTTCTCGATAATAAGATATGTGTCGTGATTATTAATTCAGGAAGCGCCCGCGGCGGCGATATAAAATCAATTTTAACACGCTGTTATTAGCTGGCTGCTAATGATGTAAAAAAATGCGCTACGTGTCGCGGGTTCGATCCCCGCACGGAACAAATATCTGTATGATCTACAGCTAGTTGTTTCGGGTCTGGTTGTATGTGCATATGACATGTATGTTTGAATTTTTTTGGAACCTACATTTATTAATAAACCTAAATGAATTAGTCATTGGACATAAAAGAAGTGATAAGTTTACTAATAACTATCTATCATATCTATCATCCGTCACGTATTGAATAAAACAATATGTGTTTGCGTTTACTCTACAATGAAGTTAATTTAATTTAATTATTTTTTAATTCTTAGTATTTGATAAACGCGTGTTTTTTTAAACTATAATACTCTTTTATTGTACCTACTTTGCGTCACTTGAAGGATTAATATTTGAAGCTTTGTGCGATACTAGAAAATTAATTGGAAAATATTGTAGTCCTAAATTCATAGTTCAGACAAAAAACTTAAATAGAATTCGTTTGATCGAAAAGTTATGTCGCAGAATAATTTAAAAGTCAAAGGAAGAGAAAATTTAAAAGCAACATCAACCAAAACCTGAAGAATTAGGTTTTTGTATCGAAGAAAGCGAAGAGAATCTTATCAGGATCCTATAAGCAGAATAAACGGGTTTCAGATTAAATTTCGATGCCAATTTTAGAAAATACAACACGAAAAGTAATGTGGAATTTTCTCGTATGTTCTGGCTATGAATAGATCACTTTGAAGATGAGCCTCTTCTTGTAAAGTGTAAGAGGATAATTTATAAGCAAGATTATTTTATGTATTTCTATGTAAAATTAAAGATCATAAATTGTAAATATAAACTAACTCTTTTAGAAAATGGATGTTCTTGCTGGGCTTTCCCCATAAGAACAAAACGACTTTTGGGACCATGCATCTAGAGTCTCTCTATCTCTCTCTCTTTTTAATGTGAGTGCAAAGGCCTATACTAGTGGCGCTGTAAAATGGCATTTGCCTAGGCAGATGAGTCCCATGTAATAGGGGGCGAGGGTATTCCCATCTACCGGGCCCAACTTCAAACTCTAAGCTGAAGAAAATTCCAATAACACAAATTTACAAATAACATCAATATTTTTTTCGATACTCTTATAACGTCGAAGCCTTAAAAGCAATTCAAGAGTTTAAATAATGGCTGCCACCGTCCCAGTCTCTCTTACTTCGACACCTGAGTAATTTATTATGTGCTTTCACCTTGAAAATTGAGTGGAAGCCTTATAAAATAACTAGCTTTACCCTGAAATATTAGGTTTTGAAACCGCTCTGAAAAATGTGAAGGAAAGCTAGGTAACTAATAGGTTGACGGCACGGTTGGCGCAGCGGTTGAGAGATCGACTGCTGCGCTACGTGTCGCGTGTTCGATTCCCGCACGGAACAAATATTTGTATGATCTACAAATAGTTGTTTCGGGTCTGGGTCTTTGTGTATGTGAATACACACCGTGCCTCGGAAAACACATAAAGCTGTTGCTTCTGCGCCTGATCTCTCTCCGGTCGTGTCGGATTGCCGTCCCATCGGACTATGAGAGTGAAGGAATAGAGAGAGCACCTGTGTTTGCGCACACACTTGTGCTCTATAATATCTCCTGCGTAGTTGGCTAATCTACGGTGAGATTGGCCGCCGTGACCGAAATTCGGTCAGGAGCTCATTATTATTAACTAATAGATGAACTCGTCCGGTTTCATTTGTATACATGTAATTTTTTAAGTAACTTAGAAAAGGTTATATATTAAGCAATAAAGACTGCCTCATTGGTCTAATGGTGGACAGCTGAGCGTGATGTTCCGGGTTCGATTCCCGGCTCGGGTAAAGTGTTATTGGGTTTTTCTGTATGGAAATTCTCAGTAGCAACACGGAGTCTGGAACTATGTCCGGTAGATGACAATACGGTCGCCCCCTACTACACAAGACTCAATAACAGCATCGGCGAAATGTGGGTGTACATAGTACACCTCTGCCTAACTTTCTGGGGAATACAGTTATAAAAAAAAATCACGTCTTTTACTACTGAATATCGACTTTTACTCCTTATGAATATCTCATGTTTTACCAGCCAGACCTTAATTCCAAAGCCATCTACAGGATAAAGAAAAAAAAAACAATTATTTCATAACAGCATCCTTACATCATGCACTGAAGACCTCGATATATCACTGACAGCACGCGAAGGGCATGTTTGATTTATAGCTGTATCGCGGGAAAGAGCAGAAACACAAATAAGGGCGATTGTATCTTATGTATCAAAATACTTTCTATGGCTAGGAGTAAATAAATAGATCGAGAGATGTAATGTGAGGGAGGGACTCGCAGTTACATAGCTACAGCGGAGATCGGCTGGTCTGAGAGGTGACGCAGCGCTTGACGCGGTCAGTCCTTGTTGGTCCGGGTAGGTGACCATTTTTCGCACATCGAGACCCGTTCGTGCCTCGAAAAGCATGTTAACCACGTACCGGGTATACGAAGATCCAAGCCAACCTTATAGTATCAGTCATCATCATCATCATCATCAGCCAGAAGACGTCCACTGCTGATCGAAGGCCTCCCCAGGGTTGCCATAATCCCCACGCTTGGCAGGCAGGATCGCAGTGGCTCACCGATTAGTGAGAGGATGCTGCTGCCCGTCCTCCGGTGTCTGGCCGCAGTTTTAAGACGTACCCGGGTCGTCTAGGACTAAGCACCTATACATAAATATTATTAATATCACTACATATTATAAAATAAAGTCCCCCGCCGCGTCTGTCTGTCTGTCTGTTCGCGATAAACTCAAAAAATACTGAACGGATTTTCTTGCGGTTTTCACCAATAGACAGAGTGATTCAAGCCAACCTTATAGTATCAGTCATCATCATCATCATCATCATCAGTCAGAAGACGTCCACTGCTGATCGAAGGCCTCCCCAGGGTTGCCATAATACCCACGCTTGGCAGGCGGGATCGCGGTGGCTCACCGATTAGTGAGAGGACGCTGCTGCCCGTCCTCCGGTGTCTGGCCGCAGTTTTAAGACGTACCCAGGTCCGTAGATAGTATCAGTGTCTCCTTGTTATTATGTGGCGGAGATCACATGGCAGCCGCTCCGTGTAAATTACTGATATTCTGCCGCAACCGGTTAGACTGGGAGTCGATCAATATTGTTGGGAAGAGGCTATGTAGATGATTCAAATTCAAATTAATTTATTCGCAAAAAAAAAATAACAATAAGTCTTTACAAATATTGATACACAAAGAATTTTACAGAATTTTTAGAATTTTAGACGACACGGTTGGCGCAGTGGCTAAGCGATTAGCTTTCTGCGCTACGTGTCGCGGGTTCGATCCCCGCACGGAACAAATATTTGTATGATCTACAGATAGTTGTTTCGGGTCTGGTTGTTTGTGCATGTGACATGTATGTTTGTAAACTGTACCCACGATACAGGAGAAATCCTAGTGTGGGGCAATGTTTTATAAAAAAAGAAAGAAAGAAAGAAAAGAAATTTGGACAATTTATTATACCCTGACTTCTAAACTAGGATATCCTGTGACTTAGGAGGCAGTGCTTGGCCGTTTACACTACGATCGAGCGACGAGACTGTTTACATTATTGTCAAGTTAAGTTTTTTGTTTTTTTCTTTATTTTGTTGCCCCACACTAGGAATAATTCCCGTATCGTGGGTGCGTTTACAAACACAAATATTCACATGACATCCACCCAAACCCGGAACAACTATCTGTTGATCATACAAATATTTGTTCCGTGCGGGAATCGAACCCGCGATACGTAGCACATCAGTCGATCTCTCAACCACTGCGCCAACCGTGCCGTCGAAGTTGAAGTGATTTTTAGGTGAGTTTTTGAGCATCGAAACCAGGACCTCATGCTTAGCAGTCGCTCTTGCAATCACATGACCAATGGAGATCAGTAGAGGCACCAGATCAATGCGTCCTTTTACACAAACTGCCAAGTCGCCAAAGCACCTATATATAAATATTATCACTATCACTAAATATTTATATAACAAAGTTCCCCGCCGCGTCTGTCTGTCTGTTCGCGATAAACTCAAAAAATACTGAACGGATTTTCTTGCGGTTTCCACCAATAGACAGAGTGATTCATGAGAAAGGTTTAAGTCTATAATTCGTTAAGGTTTAGTGTAAATTGGCCGAAATATGACGATGATAGTTGAAGATTTCGGAAAAAATCATGCCGACTGGGAGGACTGGGAGGAAATGCTCGACGTAACAGGCTGATACAACACTACGACAGAAAAAAAATGAAGACGTATATGCTCTGCTACTCGTGCGAAGCCGCGTAGTAATGTATAATGCTTATACGCATAAGACCTTTAATATCAAGAAAATAAATAGATAGATATTATAACAGGTTATTATTAACGAACTCGGCAGGGCGCCTGCGTGAAATATAGCTATTTGGCACCGACAGTTTTCTAATATTTCCAAGATTAATAATATCGTACATAACATAGCATCACGCCTGTATTCCCCGAAGGGTTAGGCAGAGGTATACTATTGTACACCCACATTTCGCCGATGCTGTTATTGAGTCCCATGTAATAGGGGGCGAGCCTATTGCCATCTTCCGGGCACAGTTCCAGACTCCGTGCTGCTACTGAGAATTTCAATACAGAAAAACCCAATAACACTTTGCCCGACCCGGGAATCGAACCTAGGACCTCACGCTCAGCAGTCGCGCTTACGACCACTAGACGAATGAGGCAGTCTATCTATATAATATAGTATCATGTCTCTTTTCCCCGAAGAGTTAGGCAGAGGTGTACTATTGTATTAAGTGCCATTAAGTGGCGAGTCTATTGCCATCTAATGGACTCTCCAAACTCGAAGCTATTACTGAAAATTTCCTTACATAAAGACCCAATAACACTGCAAGACCCGGTGATCAAACTCAGGGCAAACGCGAGGCAGTCAATGGCATTTTTTTTTTCTTTACGTTGCCTCACACTAGGATTTTCTCCTGTATCGTGGGTACAGTTTACAAACATACATGTCACATGCACACACAACCAGACCCGAAACAACTATCTGTAGATCATACAAATATTTGTTCCATGCGGGATCGAACCCGCGGACACGTAGCGCAGAAAGCTAATCGCTGAGCCACTGCGCCAACCGTGCCGTCAATACCATAGAGGTGTGTAAACGATTCGCAGAATTACAAATTGTGTCATAGTACTTGTTTAACATCTCGCCTGTATTCCCCGAAGTCATAAGCACAGGTTTAGGCAAACATAATTGTGAATGTTTGCTCCATAAAATAGGATTTGTTTTTAATTATACTTTACCCTAGTTTCCGAATTGAACATTTCATTTTATTTGTTTCACTCTAGTTATTCCCTAATTGGTCTAATCATTGCAAGGGCAGTTGCTGAGCATGAGGTCTTGTGTTCGATTCCCAAGCCGAGCAAATTGCTAGCAGCCATGGAATTGTATTTGCAATAAACTCGCGATCACATAGACTTAACAATGTATTCCCCGAAGGGTTAGGTAAAAGAGTACACCGATACTTCGCCGATGCTGTTTGAGTCCTATGCGAGCCTATTGCCATTTACCGGGCACAGTTCCAAAATCTAATAACACTTCGGCCCGGGAATCGAACCCAGGACGGCACGCTCAGCAGTCACGCAGGCGACCATTAGACCAAAGAGGCTGTTTAAATCAGTTCCATCTAAAAAAAAAGAAAGAAAATTTTTTTTTTTTTTTGGAATGGCAATAAATTATTATTATGTATGGAGTTGACCTTCTGATCTTTGTATGTATAACTAAACTCTCAAACATAGTAATTAGTCCCACCTCTAGTATCTTTCTAATCTAGAACACGCTATAAACAAACTTATTTCGCAACTCGAAAACTATTAACGCCCTTTCATTTGTTCTGTACAAGAGCTTTCGGAACTGCAAAATAAAATTTGTGTCGACGACTCGTCTCAGCGTTAGACAATTTTATAGATACACTTGAAATAACCGAATTTGAACTGTATAGCATGGTGTTAAGGGTTTAAAGAAGTGTGTAAATAAAGTGGTGTTTCTTTACAAAAGAACAGAAGTCTAGTAATGAAAGTTTCTCGTTTTAGACAAAGACAATGGTACTTCGAGTACATAGTGTATTATGACATTATTATCTGAACGACAATGTCTTAATGTGTCTTTACGAGTTTTAAAGTACAGACAACATCTAAAGTGATAATTGTACAGTTGCATTAAGAGATTGTTAATTAAATAATATTTTATACTAGTTTCCATCCGAGATTTCGCTCGCGTGGATTACGAACCCGTGCATTTTTTTTGCGCGGCACCCTAATTATTTTTCTAAAATGAAAGGAGCCTCAGTTACTCCTTATAAAATCAGCTATCTACAAGTGAAAGTCTCGTCGAAATCGGTCCAGCCGTTAAGGAGATTTGCTGGAACA
Source organism: Shargacucullia verbasci (assembly GCA_947562105.1). Classification (NCBI taxonomy): domain Eukaryota; kingdom Metazoa; phylum Arthropoda; class Insecta; order Lepidoptera; family Noctuidae; genus Shargacucullia; species Shargacucullia verbasci. The sequence continues at coordinate 9,506,102 of OX387303.1, read as the reverse complement.
AACAGGCAGAAAGACAAAAATTTTAAAAATGTTTTTTGTATTTCATATAAAGCTGTTATGTTATCTTTTATGATTATATTTATATTTTTAGCTTAATCCGCCCTTAGCATTTGTCTTGTATCGTGGGTATAGTTTGCAAAGCATCTTACACACACTCCTAAACCTGAAACAAAAACCTGTACGTCACGTCAGTAATGCTTATGTGAATCATACAAATCCGATAAATACCCCGAACTTACGCGATAGGTCGGACTGAGCGATAACCGCGTAAGTCGAATTCGCGTAAGTCAGGGTATAATTTCAACAAGCTCACAATCCGTAGCTCAGAAATAAATAACACAAAATAAATTATAGCTAAGCGTTGATTCCGCACGACACGTCCGAACATGAACATTAGTTGAAAAATAATGAGGGGGAGTGAGTAATCAAGTTGTGTAGCACTCAAACAATGGACGAATCGACGAGATTCGAAAATCGCGTAACTCCAGTTTCGCGTAAGTCTGGGTAGCGTAAGTCGAGGTATTACCGTATAAGTCCCGTGCGGGAATCGAACCGACACGTGGGTAACGTAGAAAACCTATTGCAATCGAAACGTTTAACGTTTTTTTAAAGGCAAAATAACAATAGAACACTTTTCAAGCTTTGCAGTAACTAGGCAGAAATAATTTTCAACGTACAATCGTACAAACTCTAGCTTCGGAAATAGAATACGCAAAACAAAAGTGTGTGTGTAGGTATGTATGTGTTTTATACGAATTCACACAATAGTTGTATGGGTCAATGATATTCAAATGGATGTAAATGCATGAGCCAGGCGACCTACTGGTATTATTTTTGTCATACAAAGCTAGAATATTTATATTGATGACACGGTTGGCGCAGTGACTAAGCGTTTAGCTTTCTGCGCTACGTGTCGCGGGTTCAATCTCCGCACGGAACAAATATTTGTATGATCTACTGATAGTTGTTTCGGGTCTGTCTGTGTGTGCATGTGACATGTATGTTTGTAAACTGTACCCACGATACAGGAGAAATCCTAGAGTGGAGCAAAGTTTAAAAAGAAAAAAAAAATACATTTAAACTACATATATTCAGGCACTGCCTGATTGGACTTATCGCAAGCGCAATAGCTGAGCCTGAAGGTTCAGTTCTCGGTTCGGGCAGGTGCAAATTTTGGTATTTCTTTTTGAAATATAATATAACTAGCTTTCGCTCGCGGCCTCGCGTGGTTTACGAATCCGTACATTTTCCCGGAATAAAAAGTAGCCTATGTGCTATTCCAGACCATAATCTATCTCTGTGCCAAATTTCATCCAGATCCGTTCAGCCGTTCTGGCGTGAAAGAGTAACAAAGATCCATCCATTCATCCATCCATCCATCCTCACAAACTTTCACATAGATAGAATTCTCAATAGCAGTTCGGAGTTGGTAATAGTGCAATGTAAACAACATTGGTCAAATGTTGCCCTTTTCGGAACATATTTTGAATATACCTTATGTACTAGGTTGTTGTGTGGGTGAACATAGTTTTTTTTAAACGTTAAGTTTACAAACACATATAATCGCATACATAAAGACCCAGACCTGAAACAACTATCTATAGATCATACCAATATTTGTGCCGTGCGGGAATCGAACCCGCGACACTTAGCGCAGCAGTCAATCTCTCAACACATGTTCTTAAAACATCAAATTGCGTAGACGCGTAGCGTATCTGCTACGGCGGCTGCTACGACAGTGTAGCTCGTAGACGTGACGTCATCAAACCCGCTACGTCGTAGCAATATAAAGAAATTCTTTGTGGCATCTCAAAATGCACTATGGGATTGTTTGATAAACACATTTATATAAACATCACGTCGTTATTCCCCGAAGGGTTTATTGTACAGGGCACAGGTGTATTGTACACACAAGTTTCGATACCGTTATTAAATTTTATATAATAGGAGGTAAGCTTTGTTGCAATGATATGATAATATGAAATCTAAAGTTATTGAAATTCAGGTCTAAATTATCAGGGGTTCATGAAATACTTGAATTTTTTTATGGTCACAACGAAAAGTTCTAAATTCATTTTATAAAACATTGGATAGAATAATGCATTTTAAAGAAAGTTTTCGTAACTACATTTAGGAGGTTAAGCTCCGCTTGCTACGGTCAATCCTTGGATAGGTGTCCATTTTGCATATATCGAGACAGCTCCGTGCGTCGGAAAGCACGTTATTACGTAACGACGGGCATAGGTATGTATATATCAACAGCCAAAACAGTTTGACAATCAGTCTAACCTTATAGTATCAGTGTCTCCCAGTAATTGTGTGGCGGAGGTCAGATGGCAGTTGCTCCGTGTAAAATACTGATATTCAGCCTCAACTGGTTAGACTGGGAGCCAACCACAACACAGATGGCAAAAGGCTGGGCAGATGATGAAACATACATTCCAAAATCCCTATAATTTTCAACAATATCCATTCAACACGAAACTCTCGAGGAAAACGAAACAAAATATCGATGGCACACCGAAAAACAAAGCCAAATAAATCGTATCCTTTCCCCTCTTACCTCCTTTTCCTTTTATCTCTTCAGCTATAATGACAGCACTTAAATAGTGCGAGTCTAATTGAATAACTCGGTACATCCTTGAGCGGCTAATAAATCTGCCGCCAGTGAAATACCAACCGCGGATTAACGCGCCCGCTAAAACTGGGATTAATTTTGGGGTTGTATCACACCGCAGTGTTACACTGTGGCAATAGATTATTTAGAACACAGTGTTACGAGTTAAACGTATTTTTCACTTTCGTACCTCGAGGGTGTAATCTGCTTTTGTATGACACAACGTATGTCCTCTTGAAACAAGTTTCCTTGCAGTTACATCTCTCACAGTTGCTCCGTCGAGACTTGGATTATACAGTAACGTTTTAGAAGTTTCAAGTCCTTATTTGCTGTTGAATGTGGACGAGGTTTGTTTTGCAGTTTACTTGGGCCACAAAATGTACCAACTTACTGTTTTAGTTATTCTTAGTTCTTCTTCTGTTGAGTGAACTAACTTGGTAATCGCTTATGCGGAAATATTATGTTCAGTTTGAGACAATTACAAATTTTGATATCTTAAAATATGACTTCTTGAGAACTGGATAAATTTGAAAATTTTATTTTGAATTTATTATGTATAACTTTTATTTTCGAGCCGTTTGGGCCGAAACACTTGGGCCATGGGGTCCGAGTGCTCGCCTTTTGTTTAAAGATATCGCAAAGCGATTAGTCGGCTCTACACGTGAGCAGAGGGCTGGCCTATTTTTTGGCCAAAGAATCAGCATTGCCATACAGTGTGGCAACGCTGCCAGTCTTCTGGGTACACTGCCGGTTGACAGCGATGCGGAGGAGTATTTTGATGCGTAATGTTTTTTTTTTATATTTTTTACTTTTCTAATCTGATTAGTGTGTAAATATAGTTCAAAAACTTTAAAAAAAATTGTGGACAAGAGAGACATTATTACAAATTACATTATTTGTTTAATTACATTATTACATATAAAAATCCTGTACAACTTGGTCTAAGTTTTTTTTTTTTTCTTTTGTTTCCACTGTTTTCTTGTAAGGTTACAAGTTACAATTTTAAGATTGAAATTGATGTAAAAAAGCGTTTAAGAAATTCAATCTAGTGATTATTTTGATGTTTATAATTTTAGATAAGGTCCTCCTGACCGAATTTCGGTCACGGCGGCCAATCTCACCGGAGATTAGCCAACTACGCAGGAGATATTATAGAGAACAAGTGTGTGCGCAAACACAGGTGCTCTCTCTATTCCTTCACTCTCATAGTCCGATGGTACGGCAATCCGACACGACCGGAGAGAGATCAGGCGCAGGACCAACGGTTTTTTAGGTGCTTTCCGAGGCACGGTGTGTATTCACATACACAAAGACCCAAACCCGAAACAACTATCTATTGATCATACAAATATTTGTTCCGTGCGGGAATCGAACCCGCGACACGTAGCGCAGCAGTCGATCTCTCAACCACTGCGCCAACCGTGCCGTCAAGGATAGTATAGATAATGTATCATAAATGAAACTAAGAGAATAATTCCATTAGGTACAGATAACCTATTTGTTTGCAGCTTGTTTTTTTTTATGGCATAGGCGGCAAACGAACAAACGGATCGCCTGATGGTAAGCGATTAACGTCGCCCATGGACACCCGCAACACAGGAGGAGTCACAAGTGCGATGCGGAATGTTTCTGCAAATTGTGAGATAAGTATAAGTATTAGAATAATTTATTATTTAGTACTGGTGGTGTCGAGGCTGACGATCTCAGGTTTCGTCACTCTTTCCTTGAGACCTTTAACATAACAAAACATAGCATCACGCCTGTATTCTCAGAAGGGTTAGGCTAAGCTATACTAGTGTACTGTTATTCAGTCCGATATCATAGGGAGCGCGCCTTTTGCCATCTGCTGGGCACCTACTGAGAATTTCCATACTCAAAAACCCAATAACGCATTGCCCTATCCGCGAATGGAACCCAGGATCACACGCTCAGCAATCGCGTTTGTGACAATTAGACCAATGATACAGCGGTTTATTTTACACGATAAATTTGAAAAATATAATAGGACTTCCACGAGAGGTTAGGTTGAGATGTATTATTGTATACCCATATTGCCGTGTGCACATGTTTTAAGAAACGTTGCCTCTTCCTCGTAATTCTCCTGTATCGTGGGTATAGTTTACAAACATACACGTCACATACACAGATAACTAGACCCGAAACAACTATCTGTAGATCATGCAAATACTTGTACCATGTTTGATTGCATATAAAACTGACAGCCACGAGAATCAGCAAACAGTGCATCTCTTTCTCGCTGATGTATTTTATTATGAGAGCATACGGAATATTATGTTTGGCGATAGTCACTATCTGATTTTTCTTATCCAATAAAGTGTATTGGAACTGTGGCACGTAGCGCGGTACGCCGAGTGCCGTTAAACCGTGTTCTATTACACTTCTGTGTGATAGTCAGCCCCATATAAGCTTAACAAGCGTTTTACCACTTGAGTTATTGAAGCCTTAACAGGTGCCGCAATGTACCGGAACAGTGGGGGTTTTGTCTCTTTGTATTTATTTGAGCAAACAGTAATATATTGGTTGTATTCCTGATTTTATGGAGACTTGGCTTTGGGAATTTATTTACACCATGATTGTGGATTATTTACCTTATGGGTGTAGTAGCAAGGGTGGGTGTTGATCTTGAGGTCTTGTGTTCGAACGTCGGGCCGAGCAATTTGTTATTGGGTTTTTCTGTTAGAAATTGTCACACACAGTGACTGACAGGAGAGTCTGGAATCGTGCATGATTAATGGGAATAGGATCGTCTCCTATTACGTGGAGCCTAATAACGGCATCGGCTAAATGTACCTATACACCTTAGTTTTACCCTTTGGGGAAAACAGGCGTGATGATTATATCACGTTATCATCCGATATTATCTGGCAGATAGTTTCACCTCATAAATTTGGTTGAGTCAGTTGGGATGTTTGGGAGACATGGTAGTTTATTTTTGGAAAGGAATAGAAATATTTTGTTTATAAGAGTATAGTGTAACATTGTATGCTGAAGACACTAATACATTCCATTTTCTATTAGGAAATCTCAGTAGCAGCGTCAGAGTTTAGATGTGAGCCTTTCTGAGACTTCTTCTTCTCTTTAATCGGTTCCTCAATGTTGAGGATCGTGGCCTAACTTGCTTGTTTTACTCTGGAAAAGATTGGACCAGGTAATCCCATCTTGTGCCGGGCAATAGCCTGTCAGTCTGATACCATGTACGATTCTCAATCTATGTTAAACCCTACATAGATTGAGAATCGTAGGTGTACCTTAGAATACCTAAATCTCTGCCATATAAATTCCGCCATATAAATGCGTAAATTATTTTATTTCTGTTTTTAATCTTTCGGTATACTTACTTAGTCTAGTCTTATTTAATTTTTTATTTACAGCGATTTAATACACATTTAATTTAATATATATTCAAAAACAAAAAAAAAACCTATCCTAAACGAATACGGGCACGTTACCATTCGACAGCGATGTGGAGGAGTACTATGACGCCCAAGTATTCGTTTAGGATAGGTTTTTTTTTTTGTTTTTGATACATTAGTATAAGTAGTTAGTTTTAAAAATAGTTAAGTTATTTTTTCTATTAATTAAATAACATATATATTCAATATTCTATTTCATTATTAATTATTTTATTTCATAATTTATTTGGTATCTATATTATGAAACGTGAAACGCAAACGCTGCATTCCGACCAATATACATACTTACGACGCGACGGCATGGTGTCAGTAAAAACAACTTTTGTAGTCTTATAAACTTTTATATTTAGTTGTCCCTATTCGTATTTATTTATGTGTGTAATAAATGTTTGTATGGGAAGGTTAAATAAACCTTTTTATGAATTTGTTATTGATTGGTAGAATATATTTTATTATCAGTAGTTTATTGTATTAGTTATCTACATTATCCAGTTATCTATGTATTAGTTTCGAGCGTACGGCACTCGTGGGTTGCAGCTGAAAACCAGCGTCAGGTGGCCAGTATTATAACTGACTCCTGACATTATGCTGAGCTGCGGCCCCTTTGGCCCATTATGGGCTATTTTATTATTCATTGTATTTTTATTTTTATTTTTGTACTTGTTTTCTTTACTTTTCATTATTATTATTATTATTTTTTGTTGTGTGCCAATAAACACTTTTTCTTTCTTTCTTTCTTTCTACACCTTCGGGCAGCGGCGTGCACAGAGTTTTTAGACAGGGTAGGCAGAAAATTTTAAAAGCTTACTTACCAAAAATACATCCTGCATGTTGGCATTGGTTCGTCTTCTTGTCGATTAAATAATGATGTATGTGATTTGCCACCTCAAATATCTTATAATCAATATTTATCTGAGTTATGTAGGGTAGACAGAGTCTTTTTGTCTTTATGAACCGCACGCCACTGCTTTCGGGGATATAATATTGCCGTAATACTGTTATTCTAAAGCATTTTCCCAACTCCAGAAAAGACAACAATATACCGCTAACTATATTTCAGACCACAAGAAATATCTTACTAAACTTTCTTTTACAAACTTAAACGGTTAAAAATTACAAAAAACGGACGTTAAAAGGAGATCGGCTAAACCGTAAACTGACGAGGAAAACCGTCCGTAAAATACCCGGCACTTTTAAACGTGGGTATTATATAAGTATTTTGCACCTTCTACTTTGAATAGGGATGGGAACGCTTTGTCGATAAATCGGTAAAAATAATCTAAACTTAAAAGAATCTTAGATCTTATCAAGTTCATATAAGTCATACTCGTGAACGGGTTCCGTCCGTTAGGACTGGTCAGCTTATAGCTGCCAGAGAATGCCTCGACCGATTTGGCTGTTTATTTTTGTTGTATTCATTGGTAACTCCACAGAAGATCTTGGAAATTTTGATGATATTACTGTATGAATTTTTTTATTTTCTTCATTAGTAAGGTGGATTTTCCAAAAATGTTCTTTCATACTAACCTTTCCTGACAATTACGAACAAACCAAAAAATAAAAAATAGTTCGAGCCGTTCTCAAGTGAGGCTCCGTCATACATGTGGCAATTGATTTTTATTTATATAAAGTAGATAGATATAAAATTATATAACTATATTAATGACTCTACTACAAGATTTGTGTGTTTATTTACATCGACAACACATCGGGACACCCCTAAACAGTGCGGAAGGATATCCCTTAAATCCCCCAGGGGTCTGATAAATTGTGTTTCGCTTGTTCATTGTGGATATTAATAATATTTAAGTATACATTAACATTTCAAGTAAATTTAATAAAGTTTCGATTATAATACTGAAGGGATTTTAGAAGTTTAAATTAAAACGTGCCGTGCTGATCCACCAGCGTGGTGGACTAATATAATATGTGTAATAAATCTTAATCATCTTTATATATAAAAATTCAAATGTATGTTTGTTTCCGCAAAACTTAAAAAGTAGTTGATGGATCGACTTGAAATTTTTACACACTGTTTTATTTCTATAGAAGAGTGTTTTTATATATTTCATTATAAATATATATTGCTTTTTATTGCACGAGGTTTAGCACCAGTAATAGAATTTAGTAACATTACATAATATCACGCCTGTATTCCCCGAAGGGTTAGGCAAAGATGTGCTAATTGTACACCCAAATTTTGTATATGTCGTTATTGAGTCCCATGTAATTAATCAAAACACAGTTCGTACGTTCGTCCTGCTACTGAGAATTGCATACAGAAGAACCTAATAGCACTTTGTCCGAACCGCAACCTAATTACCGATGTAGCAATAAGTTTGCGACAGGCGTAGATCGCGCGATGGCTACTGTCAAACGTCATTTATGTATCATATGTGCAGCCCAATTACGTAAAAAAGCGATAGCAGCCTCACAGTCAGCCAATACATATTATGACACAAAAATGACGTTTGACAGTAGATATCGCGCGATCTATGGCTGTCGCAAACTGATTGTTACATCGGTAATTAGGCTGATGTATTGGCCGACAATGAGGCTGCTGTCGTATGGTTGTCGCTATTTTTACGTAATTAGGCTGTTGGAAAGCGAAACTTGGACCTTACGCTTAGCAGTTGCGCATGCGACTACTAGACCAATGAATAAATCAATATATGTTAGTGTAAATAAATAAATAAAAAATATCGGATTGATCGGCAGCCTAATTACCGATGTAGCGACAGGCGTATATCGCGCGATAACTTCTGTCAAACGTCATTTTTGTGACATATAATGTATTTGCTGACAGTGAGATTGCTGTCGCGTGACTATCGCGTTGCTGTCGCTTTTTTACGTAATTAGGCTGCCGATCTATTGTTTGTGAAATAAATAGTTCATAGATCAAAATAAATTTAATTTTTCTGTTAACAAGGAATTTAAGTTCATTAATGGAATGTAAACGGATAACAGTAAACATTAAGTTCATTAACCTCCATTAACCTGATTACTGACATTTATATTGGAACAAAGCTCATTTGCCCTTTGTAAAATAATCATTGGTATATTTTATCGTATTAAAAGCTTATTTTAAATGTCACATACGATGTATTTTCTTTGTAATCTTTTGTGATGATATTGACATTTTTTTTGGTATTAATTCATAATGATGTATTACATATTGTATTGTGTTAGATAACAATCGAATTTCTAGAAATTAAATTCATTGTCTCTTCACTCTTTGGCGCTAAAACTGAAATAATGAAATTATTTTTTGTAAATAATACCTTATAGGTAGCTTTTACAAGTCTTTCTTAGATTTAGATGGCGCCGGCGTTTCCTACTGACTGCCTCTGAAAACAAACGCCGAAATATACTCAAAGGTGTATTTTTTAACGTCCAGACATGTATTTTAGATTATGTGGGCATATTGACGATATGGTTGGCGTAGTGGCTAAGCGATTAGCTTTCTGCGCTAAGTGTCGCGGGTACGATCCCCGCACGGAACAAATATTTGTATGATCTACAGATAATTGTTTTGAGGAGAAAGCCATACAGTTTTGAGACCACCTGTCTCATTTGACGGCCATACATGCATCAGCCATCGTGGATTTTAACCCTATTTTTCTGATGGGAATCGGCCCACGTGCCGCTCATACTGCGGGAGTGTAGGATAACAAACAAACGCAGCGCGGGCGGCCCCCGTGCGCCCTGCATCATTTTAAATTCAGCTTAACGCATTTATTTTTTAAAAACCTTTCCCAACACTACAATTTGTTCCTGTATCGTGGGTGCTTTTACAAATACAAATATTGACATGCACAAATGCCCAGACCTGAAAAAACTATCATGTAGGTCATACAAATATTTGTTCCGTGCGGGGACCGAACCCGCGACACGTAGCACCGCACCGTAGTCGATTGCTCAACGTATGTCATCGAACACTGTACTATTTAGTTAAGACAAGAAAACGAATTGCAGCATTTTTCACACATTTTTTTACATAAATATTTGTAGAATCGTTTTTTGAATTTACTATTCAAGAACAAAGCATATAATTAAATATGTGGGGCGTTTGTTCGATAGGCCGATGAGACCGACGAGAGAGAGATGGCAAGAATATTTTGAAAGACAGACACAAATAAGATTCAGATAACTCTTACTTTAAAATTCAATCATCATCAATGCATAGGTCCTAATCAAATTAATGACATAGTTTCTTCCATAAAATGTAATACAAATGGCAAGTGACGTAAAAGCTAATAAAATGTTCGCGTCAATTTTTCACCCACACACATACACCCATACAACTGATATTCACTGAATACGTATGAGGGGAAAACACCATTTCTTTTGTTTCTTTGCCCTAGTTTCTTGAACAACTACTGCATTCTTGAGAATAACCCACATAAATGACGATGGTAGACTTAGGTTACGTTACGTGACAGATATTTTTTTAGAAAACTTCGTCGGGTCTTTTCGTCGCCAATATCGCAAAGCCTTAAGACGAAAGTCTTTAATGAATGCATCCTGCCTGTTATGACTTACGGTGCCGAGACGTGGACACTCACGGTACGATTAGTCCACTAATTTAAAGTCGCTCAACGAGCTATGGAGAGGGTTATGATCGGAGTCTCTCTGAAGGATCGTGTCAGGAACGAGGTAATCCGACAGAGAACCAAAGTTATAGACATAGCCCAAAGGATAAGAAAGCTGAAGTGGCAGTGGGCTGGTCATATTTGCCGCAGAACCGATAACCGTTGGGGTAGACGTGTTCTTGAGTGGAGACCGCGACTTGGAAAACGTAATGCAGGACGTCCTCGAGCTAGGTGGAGCGACGATATACGCGAAGTAGCTGGTAGCGGTTGGAAGAGGATAGCCGAGGATCGGGCTCAGTGGCGTGCATTGGGAGAGGCCTATGTCCAGCAGTGGACTAATACAGGCTGTTGATGATGATGATGATGATGATGACGTGACAGATAATTTTATATTTTATATGTGTTGCGGGTTCGATTCTCACTAGTAACACATGTCATATATTTATTATTCAACTAGAGACTCGCCCCGGCTTCGCACGGGTAGCTGAGTATCGTGGGTGTGTTTACAAACACATATATTTACATACACAAAGACCCAAATACTATACAACTATCTGTAGATCATAGAAACATTTATTCCGTGCGGGAATCGATCCCATGACATGTAGCGCAGCAGTCAATCTCTCAACCACTGCGCCAACCGTGCCGTTGGGCTACGGTCACCTGATAGTGGACTTGAGGAACTCCTAGAAGATGATGCCGAAACTAACGAGCTAGCGGAATATATAATATTTCAATGCCAGTAGCAACGTTAGCAGAGTTATTACTCAACTGACGAATTTTTTTAAAAGCGTTCTTGTCGTTTCTACAATTATGGAAATGCATTGTAATTTAATTCGATATTATACTAGTTGTTTTTCTTAATTTAAGTGATCCACCCTTAATTTGTATTCGTCTTGTACTTAATCGTGTTCTCTCGTATGATATCTAGTATTCGTTTTGACAGTGTTTTGTTTCTAAAATTAAACAATCTGTGTACCGTGCGCGTCCAAGCATTGTTTGCTCCTTGTTTATGTAAGATTTTTTTCTTTTTTACAAGTACCCTGTATATAGTATTTTGTTAAACTACGAACTAAAGAAAATTGCTTAAAAAAATTATGTTTGTGATTGAATGTGTTTGAGTGAAATAATTCGATATGTTGGTTTACGCCTAGGATAATATTATTATTTCTTTTTATGTATTTAAACCTTCTCATGTAAGTGAATTATTGTAAATTCTTATGAGAAATAAATATATCTCACACTTATTTAACATTATACCAATGATTTGCATGCCAATATTGTATGGTGAAATATGTCCGGTCGATCAATGTTTTAATTAACAACTTTATTTACCATATTACAAGCAAATAAATATAAATAAATAAATAAATCCAACCCATTACTGTCCCACTGCTGGGCAAGGGTCTCTTCTCAGAACGAGAAGGATTAGACCTTAGTCCACCACGCTGGCCCGGTGCGGGTTGGCGGACTACACACACCGTCAAGAACTTTATGGAGCCCTCTCAGGTGTGCAGGTTTCCTCACGATGTTTTCCTCCACCGTAAACGCAAGTGATAATCAAATTCTGATCCACACATGATTACGAAAAGTCAGAGATGCGGGTGGGGTTCGAAATCAGACCCTCCTGCATGGAAGGCTAGTTCAACCGCTAGGCTATCACGGCTAAGCAAATAAATAAATAATTATTATTATAACGTAACCTAAGTGTGTTCTTTATAAAAGCATCGAGTTTATGGGAATAACACCATATTGTTTATTTTTGTGTAGAGCTTGCGTTTATAAAGCACCACTCCTTTGTATGTGATACTGGTGGAAATTCTTGCACATTTTTACATACAGGCTTTACCTAGCAGACAGATAAATAAAAAAAAACTATTAAACATTTGGGGACTACATAATGGTGGAAGTCTGATTGTCGGTCGTCTTTCTGCTAGTGACAGGTTTATGATTTGGGGCTCGTACCTACATAGTTAAGAGGTTAAGCACCGCTTGCTGTGGCCAGTCCTTGGATGGGTGACCGTTTTTCACACAAGCAGCAGTTGCTAGCAATTAGTCCAGGATGTCATACGAATACCTATGACAGGCGTTACGAGTTATAGCCCAAAAAGTATGACAACCAATTTTACCTTATGGTATCAGTTTCTCCCAGTATTTACAATATTTATTGTTCATCAAAACGGTAAGACACCTTACCTTTAATTACATTAATTAGTGTAGAAACATTTCCCAAACAACAGCTCCACCTCTAAATTCAAATTCACCTCCAAAACACCAGACACGATCGCATAATTACCCTTCATTCATCCGCAAACACATACATTCAGGTTTGCCAACCAGGAGGGCATTAAGCACTTCTGGAGCACAAGACACTGGGGACTCGGTTCTGGAGATAGTTCGGCATGACGGCTGGAATGGTTCGCGGAGCTCGGGACAGTCAATTTGCCCCCTGAGGGTTTTACAGGCAACTGCGAATTGAAACCTCTTCTCACCTCCAACGAATTAAAATCTAACATCCCTATTTATGTTTATCCTAAACATTGACCTTTACGACTGTGTTTGAATGTGTTGATAAGTTTGTGTGTGAGTAAGTTTGCTAACATGCAGAGAACTAACACATAACATGGCATGGGGCCAAGGCGGACCAATCGGATCCGTTTCGTGCTCTCCACCAACCGGAGCGCCGCACGCGTTCGATGCGTTAAATCGAATTTGTTTAAAAGAAACTTATACTAGGGCCTCAAATTCTAGCGAAATACAGTCTCCACCGAGACTTGCACGAGGGGGTGGCCTCTTTACAGTCACCCCCTCCGGGAAGTGCCGTTCGGCGTGACACTGTAATGGGCTTCGGTGCGGTCTTCTAAGAGTTCCCGAAGCCCACCATATGGTGTCGAGGCGAACCACCGTGGTGAGTTTAGCCGGTAGAAGTCCGTCACACCCCTCCGCCACCCCAGGCTGAGGAGGATAACCCACGATGGGTTCTCACCACGCTAATAAAAAAAAGAGCCTCAAATTCTAAGTAGTAATGTCGTTGTGAACAATGCTATTTTATTATAATCATTGTCGCGATATTATAAACTGACGAAAAATTGTGAACTGCAACCAACCATTTACAATTATAGTTTATAATCTATCAATGTCAAATCGTCAAATTGTGAACGAACCTGCAGGGTTCATAATCTGTCCGGTTTTATCAGCTGTAAAATTGTGAACCGTCCCTGGTTGGCTGGTCATGGCGGTAGCACGTTCGTGGGACACTTCAACCGATCACCGCGCAAGGTGCGTTCCTTCACATGCCAGTTTAATATCAGTTCACAATATGACGGTTTGACATTGATACATTATAAACTATCGAGAAATAATGCGTTAAATTGTAAACGGTTGGTCGCAGTTCACAATATTCCGCCAATTTAAGATATCGCGAGAATGATTATTAACTAAAGATGTTCACAATCATACGCTGACATATACAACACATATTTTTATTGGAAGATTGAGCCCAATTATTTGGTTGAGTTACTCCGCTCGAACAGCAATCAAAACTTTGATATTCAGTGAATCAATTGGTAGCTCCATGGTAACTCTTACAAACTAAAATATCATAATATTTTTCCAATTCTAATTTTCATATCTGAACGCGGCCTAAGATAACTGATTCCAAGAATTGTGAGTACTTGGAAACTAAGATATATTTAAAATATAACACTGAACTATTCGACTTGGAACTCTATTGTTTAGACAACAAGGTCATTTGAACTGCAATAATATTCTCAAGTTCTTCACAAATTACTTAAAAGAAGATTGTTTGGGCGAACTTCCCGTATTTCCTTTCTCGTTTCGAACTTAAAATATACAAGTTTTAATTAACATAGACAAATTGTACTGTAGTGTTTTGTTTGGAAATTGTTCGTAATTAAAAACTGAGAGGTTTCTTTAATGTTGGTTTAAAATTTCGTTTCTATTTTTATATAAGACTAGCTTCCGCCCGCATGGTTTACGAACCCGTACATTTTCCCGAGATAAAAAGTAGCCTATGTGCTATTCCAGACTATAATTGATCTCTGTGCCAAATTTTATCCAGATCTGTTCAGCCGTTCTGGCGTGATTGTGTAACAAATATCCATCCATCCATCCTCACAAACTTTCAAGTTTATAATATTAGTAGGATTTAAGTATACAATTATTTATCGCTTGACGCGGTCAATCCTTAGAGGGGTGACCATTTTTCATATACGAGACCCCTCAGTGCCTCGGAAAGCATGTTAAGCAGTTGGTTCCGGGTGTCATACGAAGACGAAGACCTATAACAGTCGTGTAGCTCAAAAAGTCTGACAACCAGTCTAACCTTAGAGTATCAGTGTATCCCAGTAATTGGGTGGCGGAGGTCAGAAGGCATTCGCTCCGTGTAAAATACATTCAGCCACAACCGGTTAGATGTGAAGCCGACCTCAATGTAACTGGGAAAATAGCTAGGCAGATGATGATGACTCCTAACTACTACTTTTATATAAATAAGTTTTCATCATCATCATCAACAGCCTGTATTAGTCCACTGCTGGACATAAGCCTCTCTCAATGCACGCCACTGAGCCCGATCCTCGGCTATCCTCTTCCAACCGCTACCAGCTACTTTGCGTATATCGTCGCTCCACCTAGCTCGAGGGCGTCCTGATCGGTTACCGATTGTCTGACGTCGATTGTCTTAGTCGGAAAACAGGTGTAAAATAAGTTTCACTCAAAAAATTAATACCGGTGTTTGGATACGCGGGGCCCCCTTTTGCGCGGAACCCGTAGCAATTGCTACTCTTGTTACGTCGTTAATCCGCCTCTGTGTACAATAGTACACCTCTGTCTTACGCTTCAGAGAATACAGGTGAAATACCATGTATTAAATGCCATGTAGGCGGCGAGCCTATTGCCAACTACCGGGCTTATTCCAAACTCCTGGCTTGAAAACTTCTTTAAAAGCCAACTAGAATTTACCCAACATCGAACTCGAGACCTCACGCTCAGCAATCTCATAAAAAGAACACAACAAAACTCAATATATTATTGCAAAGACGACTCTTTGTAGAACCTCTCCCCGACCTATCTTACTTCTAATAGCCCATAAGCTGTAATAAAGATCCTATCTGGACTAGAACGAAAGCCTTAAGGAAACTTTCAAAGTCGGTTAGCACTAAGGGTCGACCGGAAGTACACGGGACGATGTCACATCCGGTGATTAACGACGGTAACCCAATTTCCTTTAAACTTGGAAGAAAATATTGATGTGTGGTGCAAGTAACAAGCGGAGTATTTTGTTGGCATTGTTGTTTTCTGCGCTGCCTGTCGTGGGTTCGATTCCCGCACGGAACAAATATTTGTGTGTACAGGAATTTTTAAGGGGTCTGGTTGTGTGTGCATGTGAGATGTATGTTTGTAAACTGTACCCACGATACAGGAGGAATCATAATGTGGGGCAATGTTTTTCAATAGAAAGCAAAAATACGAAAGAAGGAACTTTCGAGTTTCGTGCTCTCCACCAATCGGAGCGCCGAACGCGTTTGATGTAATAAATCGAATTTGTCAAAAGAAACTTACACTAGGGCCTCTGATCTGAATATTACTTTAAGAATATCGGAAAGGGAAAAGTACAAAAATATTATTTATCAAGCAAACAGGTTACAGTAGGTTATAAGAGTACAGTCTACAGAAATCTATACATATAAATAAAATTGGAGTGTCCGTTTGTAATATTGAAATAACCGTTTTTTACTACATGCATATGAATATATATACGATACATACACCAAAATAACATTTTTTACAATTTTTGTCTGTCTGTCTGTCTGTTTGTATAGGCTAATCTCTGAAATGGCTGGACCGATTTTGACTGGACTTTTATTGGCAGGTAGCTGATGTAATAAGAAATAACTTAGGCTACTTTTGTCTTAGAAAAATTCTTTTATTTTAGAAAAAAATAGGGTTAAGTGCATTTGGTCTCACTAACACTAAATACATTGTTAAGTTCCGACATCCACGCGAACGAAGTCGCGGGCACAGCTAGTTATAAATAAAAATGATTTTATTACAAAAAGGTTTCCATATGTAGAAAGGATATAGTTTCTTTCTGTATAGTTGATAAAGAATTACGCGATAAAAAAGTTTAACAGTGGCTCACACCAGATTTTTCTATATCGTTTTCTTCTTATTTAAGAGCCTCGCTCTTGTCAGTGTAGCTGATAAAGTTCTTCTAATTTTTCTCTATCCAGTGCAGTCTCATTTACCTCTTTCTACGACATGACGGCAACCTTTTCCTTTATTTGGCTCATGTATCTTATCCTTGGTCTTCCTCTCCTTCTCGTTCCTTCTATCTTTCCTTCAATTATGTTTTTAATGAAACTGTCCTGTCGTATAAGATTGCCTATCATCTTTCCTGTTCTGTTTTCAATCGTGTTTATTATCATTCTCCTCTCATTAACCGTTGGTGCCAATAACATGTGGATGTACAAGAATACATATCTGCCTTACCCTTCGAGGAATATAGGCGTGGTGCTATGTTATGTTACCAGAAGGCCTCTCACAACTTGAACCAAAGGCATGAATCAGTGCGGCATATCCTTTCAATAGATTATGATTTATAACTGGCAAAGCGCCTGCCGATGATTTGCCAAAGATATGGAGCTTTTTATGGTGTCTCACTGGTGTACCTAGCTAAACCAAGATTGATAAGTATATATAGATATTATGTATAGAATTTACATGTTTTCTTTGAGCTTATTGTATGTATAATTAGGCATTCTATAAAGAATACCGAGGCATTCTATTGAATATCTATAACGTCCAAGGGCGGATCCAGCTTTCAAATCAGGAGGGGTCACATGTTTGAAGTCTAGTCGGGACAGGCTCCTATTCGATTACAATAATAAATACTGTACGATCAATGCGATTAGAAAAATTATCAGTGGTCTATCTAGAACCAGCCCAGGGGGGGTCATGACCCCAATGACCCCCTGGATCCGCCCTTGATAACGTCTTGAACGTTGCAAAGTATGAAAGATAATTTATTCTATACTTTGCCTAGCCATTTTATACAAATGCCAATACCGTTCAATCGGCAATGTGTCGAATACGCGGTTGGTGATATAGCCTTTTGTTTGAAGGTGTTTGTTTAAAGTATTTTTGCATTGGAATATTCATCATAAAAAATTTATAGTAACTTTAGCTAGACGACCTCGGCATTGTGTAGTATCACTAGGTATTCTAAACAATGCCTGAATTATATACTTTGTGTGTAACATATGTACTTATAATGTATACTATTTTTGACTGTCTCAAATATCACAGAAAAAACGAATCGCCGCCATTATAAGCTTGGGAATAAACCACAGATGCAAAAACACAGTATTTCAAATGAACAAACACATTTATCGAATATGGAAAACATTGAAATGAAAATGAAACCGCGACAGCTTGTGGTAAAGCTGTGTCCCCACAAAAGAATTATTAGCATTGCCCCGAGACATTTTCTGCGTGGATTTCGAATATTCATAAGAGTTATTAAAATTGTGATACCGTGATGATACTCGTATATATTAATTACTAAAGCTATATTTATTTTTCGGAATGCTTACAGACTAATATAAAATGTAAAATATGGTACATTGTGTTATATAAATTGCTAATAACAAGCTTTCACATGTATGCAATTCAGTACCTAAGATAAAACTAAAAAAAAAAACATCATCATCATCAGCCAGAAGACGTCCACTGCTGGACGAAAGCCTCCCCCAAGGGGGGGGGGGGGGTTGCCATAATCTCCATGTTTGGCAAGCGGCTTGGGGATCGCAGTGGCTCACCGATTAGTGAGAGCCTCATTAGTGTTGAGCGTGAAGTGAGTTCGGTTCGCGACGAAAAAATTGTGTTATTAAATTTTCTGTTACAAAGATTCTCTGTAGCAGTGTAAAGTTTAGAATTTTGTTCGCTAGATGGCAATAGGTTTGTGCCATAATAAATTGGACATGATAACGATATTAGCGAAATGTGAGTGTACAATAGTACACCTCTGCAACCCTTCGCGAAAAAAAATTCTTCAATCTTTATATGACTTTACGTACTATAATAAAAGTCAGTTTGTCTGTCTATTTAAACACTTAAGTATTACTAAAATACCAGTGGACTAATTATGATGAAACATTCACTATAGCACTGCTTAGTAAACATATATATATATTAGCTCACAGTATGTTTTTTTTTTCGACCCGGGTACGTCTTAAAACTGCGGCCAAACACCGGAGGATGGGCAGCAGCGTCCTGTCACTAATCGGTGAGCCACTGCGATCCCCAAGCCGCCTGCCAAGCGTGGGGATTATGACAAACCGCCCCCCTTGGGGGAGGCCTTCGTTCAGCAGTGGACGTCTTCTGGCTGATGATGATGATGATGAAAATAAATAATTTCATTTCATTTTCCAGACCCGGAACAACTATCTGTCATCATAGAAATGTGATGTGATCATACAAATATTTTTTCCGCGAAAATAAAAGCCACGTCACGTAGCGTAGCAGTCAATTGCTCAAACACTGAGCCAACGGTAAAAAAAAAATGAAAAAAATAGTACGATAGACTGCCTCATGGATCTTATGGCTTTTCTGTATGAAAATTCTCAGTAGCAGCACGGAGTCTGTCCGGTAGATGGCAATAGGCTCAATCCCTATTACATGGGACTCAATGATGGCATCGGGATCGGCAGCGTAATGTGGGTGTACAATATACATCTCTGCCTGACCCTTCGGGGAATACAGGCGTAATGTTATGTTATGTAGAAAAATATAGAATTATGGAAATTTCAGTAAAATTGCACTGTAAATTCTTTACTTTCAAATGAACACCCGTCACTCACGATGTCACTGCAAAATTTAAATTAATTTTCTACCGAAAACACTCCAAGATTCCAACATATTTCTGCTAAATTCTTAACACACATTGTGCATACGACTTAGGGGTGTTGAAAACGATTTATTTTCAAAGTGTTATTTGACGGACGGTTTTTCATTAAAAGAATAAAATTTATTTATGCACAAACGAAAAAACAATACAATGTAAGTCTTTCAACATAACATATTTTTTATAACATAACGTTTTTATCAACTGTTTGATGTCTGGTGACTCTGGTTTATGTTTTGAGAGTAGAATTATGTTCCTTTTCCGCTCCTCCTCCTCCGCTGTTTTTTTTTTTTTAATTTCCATAATACATTGTACTGTGAACTGCAGTCGTTGCGTGTACGATTGGCACAGTGGTTGAGAGATCGACTGCTTCGCTACATGTCGCGGGTTCGATTCCCGCACGGTACAAATATTTGTATGATCTACAGATAGTTGTTTCGGGTCGATTCTCCTGTCCGGAAAAGTGTTATTGGGTTTTTCGGTATGGGAATTCTCAGTAGCGGCATGGTGTCTGGAAATGTGCCCGGTAGAAATATGGGTGAGTCCCATAACGGCATCGGCGAAATGTGGGTGTAAAATAGTACTCCTCTGTCTAACCCTTCGGGGAATACGAGCGTAATGTTATATTATAATTATTTTATTCTATTCTAAGTATAAAAATGTTGATAAACTTACTAATGTACTATGAACATATCTTATACCTTAAAATCCATTTATTTCCGAGTGTTCTTGATGGACAGGTTTCATTACGACTGGACAATTTATTTGGAGACAGCCAACCAAAAACAATGGGAAAGGCAAAAATGTTGACTTTCAATTAAACCATTGAGGGTTCAGCTATTTGTCATAGCTTGATGGCCGGGCCACATATTTTTAGACAACTGCCTCTATTGTCAGCGAATGAAAAATTTTTGTGGACTGTCACTGGCTTGATTAGTTGTAGGAATTTAGAATCTGATATTTTCCTGCGGTAAAATGGAGCCTATATTTTAAGTTAGACCTCTAGCAATACATCGGTGAAAACTGCATTCAATAACATGCAGTAGTTTTTGCGTGATGCCTGTACAAACATACAGACAGACAAAAATTCTAAAAACTGTTGTTTTGGATCCTATTGCTCTAATAAAGACCCCCCATATTAGTTTTTCTCCAATATTTATAATGTACAGACATCGGCCTGTTATAATTTTATTATATCGACCCATGCGAAGAACATATGTAGTTACATTTGCAAACATACATGCATATTTTCTTCGCATGGGTCGATATGTATAAATAATCCTATTACAGGCAATTTTAAAAACGTTAATAGGACTAGTTTCACGGTTCCAAAAAGTTGGTCGTATGGAGAAGAACCGGCAAGAAACTACATGGATACAGAAACGCCTGCACGGCAGTTGATGTCCTGGGTTTTTCACGAGTCAGGCAAATGACTGGGATCTATAGGTAGTACATTATTAATATGCCGATGATTTTTTGCTTTCAGCCACGCAAAATCATAAATAAAAAACGTAAAAAATGTAGTTTCAGAATGATAAATCATTATTTACAAGCATTTTGAAGATGATTTTTGTTGTTTTTTGTTACAAAAGTCTTGTCATAATATACATACATGCATAATATCACGACTTTTTCCCATGGGGGTAGGCAGAAACTACGGAACACTACGTGCTACGATCCTTACATAACCCTTTTGCTTCATCTACATTCATAGAACGTTTCATACATGGACGCCGGTTGTAGGTACTGCGCACCTGACCTTTTTGAAGGACACCACCATTCAGTAGCGTGCAGTTCATAAAGACAAAAAGACACTGCCTACCCTACATAACACAGATAAATATTTACTATAAGATATTTGAGGTGGCAAATCACATGCATCATTACTTAATCGACAAGACGACGAACCAATACCAACATGCAGTAGGTATTTTTATTAAGTAAGCTTTTAAAATTTTCTGACTATCACTGCCACCGATCGTCTACCGCGCACAGTTCCAGACTCCGTGCTGCTACTGAGAATTTCCATACAGAAAAACCCAACAACACGACCCGGGAATCGAACTCAGATCCTCACACTTAGCAGTCGCGCTTGCGGCCATTAGACCAATCAGGCATTCGATTCGTTTATCGTCATGATCAATCAATGTATTATAAGATGATTTTTAATTAAGGCCAATTAGTAAATGTACAAGATACTTGTTGATACAGTTAATTTACCCGACACCTTCAGGTGACTGATAAAGTCCAGAAGAACATTTGGCTGTGGGAGACATTTGTCAATTTCTGTTTTACCTATAGGGCTGTCTCTGCATTTGATTTGAATTATACAAGGTTTTATTTTCTAGTCCCGATTCCTTTACCTGAAATCGCGAAATTAAGCTTTCCAGTAGATTCATCATCATCATCCACAGCCTTACTTCGCCCACCGCTGAGAATCTCTTTGAAAGTACCAGTTTCTAAGCTCCTGCGCCAGTCTCATCCATGTTCGACCCCCGAAGGCAACAATATCGTCCGCCCATCTCGCCGCGGGACGACCGACATTCCTTCTCCCAGTCTTTAGCCGCCATTCGGTCACAGCTTTGCTCCATCTGTCATCACCACGCCTTGCCAGGTGTCCTGCCTAACTCCAGTAGATTAAGGTCGTATTGAATTATTTGTATATAACAGATGACTTTTTACAAGCTTTTATTTAACTTGCAATGTAACTATGTTTGTTCGGGTGGAATCTTGCAACTCAATTTTGAAGCAGATATCTTCAACCGATTGAGCTGAAATTTTGTATACACGTTTAGTTTGGATGACAATGCATGGTTAGCTGTGTGACGTCATTCTAAATCCAACATGGCGGAACACCCAAGATGGCGAACCGCCATCCGAAAGCTTTTGCATCATATAAATTGTGTACTGACGTTTTAAATTGATCGTAAAGGCTTTAAAGGAAAAAAATATTTTATTCTTTTTAGTGCATTTAAATAAAATTGATTTTTAAAAAGTTTTTTTATTTTTATTTTGCGATTTCAGTATTGGTCCCATACTAAATGTTATTCGTATTGATGAGTGCAATAGGACTAGATAGGACCTTATATAGAAAAGAGCGACAGTCTAGCAGTTGAACGCTTGCCTTCCATGCAGGAGGGTGTTAGGTCCAACCGAGCCCGAAACTTTATTCAATGTCGAAATTACATTAGTACCGTATCTAGGCCCGTGTTTAGCATTGGGACAGTAATAATCTAAGAGAGGCCCGTGCCTTTTGACAGAATGAGAAGGGAAGCCTTAGTCCACTGAGTTTGTTGATGGACTAGACACACCATTGAGAAATTTATGCAGCCCTCTCAGGTGTGCAGGTTTACTCATAATGTTTTTTGTTAGTGATAATCAAATTCTTAATTACAAACCCTTTCCATAGAAGACAAGCGTTCAACCGCTCAACTCGACGGATTAAATATTTAACCTATTAAAGGTATATAGTTATTTATACGTAATATATCTTTTACCAGCGTAGCGTAAAATTATACTCCATTTTCGCTGAATGTTATACGTACCTACGTAGTTACAATTCCCATTATTTCCAATGTAGCGTAAAATTTGACGCTGTACTCTCTCAACCCTATAACCGCAACCTCGAAGACGTAACAAAAGTGTATTAATCACCAACACAAAAGAAGATTAATGAGTTGGCGCCCTTTCATTATATGTTAGGTAAATATGTATGAAATGGTTGTATGAAGCCGGGACATTTAGTGTACTCGTTCTTGTGTAAATTGTATGTTTTAGGGGGCAATTTTATGTTTAAGCTTTTTTGGGGTTAAATATATCATTTTGTAGGATTATAGTAATATGAAGCCTGTATTCCCCGGAGGGTTAGGCAGAGGTGTACTATTGTACATTCCAATGATGCCGCTAAATAGGCCAACGAATTGGCATCTAACGGGCACTATGCCAAATACCGGTATACTGATTTCTCTTACAGAAAAGCCGAAAATAATTAACCCCACGAGGAACAAACCCAGGGCCTCACACTCAGTAGTCATGCACCACTATACCATTGATGCAGTTTTCAGAGTCAACGGACATATGTCCTTACTAGCTTCCGCTCGCATGAGCCCGCTTCGCCCACGTGGATTACGAATCCGTGTATTTTCCCGGGAGAAAAAGTATCCTATGTGCTATTCCAGACTATAATCTATCTCTGTGCCAAATTTCATCCAGATCCGTTCAGCCGTTCTGGCGTGAAAGAGTAACAAAGATGGATGGATGGACCATCCATCCATCCATCCTCACAAACTTTCATATTTATAATATTAGTAGGAAGTAGGATAGAATTGGCAAGCAATAAAAAATATTTTTTAAATTGTTGCGTCACTTTTAGTGTGGATCTTAGTAGGCTTAACAGTTCGCAAAGCAAGGGGTTCGAGGAAAAAGCCTCTACGAGAGACGACCCCTGAGATCGTCTGGCATTCTCTGAGCACTCAGCTTCGACACCATTCATCATCATCCGCAGCCCGATTTCACCCAATACTGGGCGTAAGTCTCTGTTTGAAAGTGCTAGTTTCGACGCTCCTGCGCCGATTTCATTCATGTTCGACCTCCGATGTCGTCCACCCAAATACCATAATTGCTGACAGGCTAATCTTTCCACTACGGCAAGAATCCCTTGTGATAGCTTGTGCCGACTCAACAAAAGAATTTCGCAGTCCCTCCGTCCAAAATTTTTATAATAAATAGCACCTAAAGAGCACTGCTCACCCTTTTCTTAATTAGCGTGTAATTCACAAGTTTTAATGCAGATTTAAGACCAGTTCCCCATAGGGAAGGATTCATAAATTTAACAGATATACTTTGGGTTATTTATGGTTAATGTTTGTCTGTTTTCGGGTTTTTGGGTTAATTATTAAAATAACTTTGACTGTCTTAGTGATAACAGTGGTAATATTATTTATTGCGTGTAATAAGTATCAGCTTAGAGGCATAAAGTCTCTGAAAAAACAAAAATAGAAAACGTTGCCCCACACTAGGGATAGTTCCTGTATCGTGGGTGCGTTTACAAACACATATATTCACATGCACAAATACTCAGACCCGAAACAACTATCTGTACCGCTATCATGAGTTTTCTTACTATTTACTATCAAAGTAAAGTAAATTTTCATGATGGCGATTTTAGTTCTTAACTTGGTTACATCTCTATAAAATAGTAAATCAAAACTTTACTATGACACATATGTCACATAAGCGACTCTAATCCCTGATTTAACCAAGTTAATAACTAAAATCGCTATCATGAAAATTTACTTTACTTTAATAGTAAATAGTAAGAAAACTCGTGATAGCGGTACTGTAGGTTAACAAATATTTGTTCGTGTTTGAACGCTCTACGCTCTACGCTCTCCGGTAGTACTCAAAAGGCTTGCTGCTTATTACATGTTATTTAATAAGAGCATTGGCGAAATGAGAGTGAATTACAAGACCTATGGAATGGCTATGAAAATAATTTGATTGCTTTTTTGGTCCAGTGGCTGGCAAATTGCTTCATTGGTCTATTGGTTGTAGGCGCGACTGCTGAGCGTGAGGTCCTGGATTCGATTCCCGGGTCGGGGAAAGTGTTATTGGGTTTTTCTGTATGGAAATTCTCAGTAGCAGCACGGAGTCTGGAACTGTGTCCGGTAGATGGCAATAGGCTCGCCCCCTATTACATGGGACTCAATAACAGCATCGAAATGTGGGCGTACAATAGTACACGTCTGCCTAACCCTTCGAGGAATACAGGCGTGATGCTATGTTATGTTATGGGTGGCAAATGCAGCTACTGAAAGCGAAGTTAGAGTCAATTAAGAGCTGGAGCAACATTTTTTCTCTCTTTTTTAATAGTAGGTTTAGACCCTAACCGGAGTTTGGAATTTTGTCCGGTATATGGCAATAGACTCGCCCCCAATTACGTAGGACTTAATAACGGCATCGGCGAGTAAAAGTACACCTTCAGGGAGTACATGCTATGTTATTTTTGTGTGTATAAAGATTGACTTGCTGTTCAACAAGTTTCAAAACGAGACTAATTGCTTAAGTCTACTTAGGCCATAGACACTTAAAACTTGGGGAGGATCTTTTCATGCATTCCAAAATTTAGCCTGTTTAGTCAGTGTCTTGGTTTGTGTGAGATTTGGATCCCCTATCATATGAAAATATATTCTGTAATCATAATTATAATTTCATGCTCCCATCAATAAATTATACATTTTGGAAATTTCCCTTGAACTCAACTCGACTAATCGGATTTTGAGAAATTGGAGCAAAAGAGGTCTTAGTTATAAGCGAGGCGGATAGCGCGGATGTTGATGTTGAAGCGGATGTCGATTTTCAAGTAATACTATTTTGGTAAATCATTTGGTAGCGGATTATGGTCTTTCCATCCAAAGAACAATGGCCATTTTCTATTTAAGCTATGACTTGTCACTCAATTTTTTTTAGATGCTGTTTAATGACCTTATTTGTTGTATTAATATCATTATTGACTACTACAAATGAACATATTATACGTTTTTTATTTGGAGGTTAGAAAAAAGGTTATAATAGTATTTGAGGTTAAGTTTGTAAAAAGAAACTTCAAATATGTTTTGAACTTAAACTTCAAATATATTTTTGTTTTGACACTTGACAGCTATGAAATCGTAATGAAAAATATTCCATGTTACGTTTTGCGCATGTCCATAAATTGCTAGTTTATTTTTGTCTTCAAAATCTTGTCACAAAATAAATACCTGAGTTGGAAAAATGTTTTTTGTTATGTTTGAACTTTATTAAACATTTAAAATTCTTGTGAGTATTTTGAAATCATCAGCGACTAGTATTTTGTAAAGATAAATCACATCACAACACGTAATAATTTGACAGGCAATTGTTTGACAGGTCAAAGCTAGACATTCTTTTTTCAAGTTTTAACTGTTGTCTAGATTTCGTTATCTATATTTATAAAATTGGATGTTGAACTTGAGATTGATAAACTCCAATACTATAGGACCGACCTCCATGAAAGTTAGCACATATAAATGGTTTTATAATGGAGAAGAATTTTATGCTATATTTTTCTATGACTCGCCACAAAACGCAGTGCATCATTTTTACATATATAGAGATAAATGTGCTGTTAGTATAATATCAAGAAGAAGATCAAAGTCAAAGTCTTTTATTTCAACTAGGCCTTTTTAGGCCCTTTATAAAGTCAAGACTCTAGGCGCACAGCGCACAGTTCGGAGGTAGGTCCTATGGAGAAGAGACTGGCAAGAAACTCCATGGATTCTCATTGCAAAAAATAAAAAGTTAATTGACAATTAATAATCTTAAACTTAGTAGTCGCCGAACTAGCTTTCTTGTATTACCAAAACTAACTAACTACGGAAAAAAATATCATTTTAAGGGCACAAATCCTATCCTACTTCCTACTAATATTATAAATGTGAAAGTTTGTGAGAATAGATGGATGGATCTTTGTTACTCTTTCATGCCGGAACGACTGAACGGATTTGGATGAAATTTGGCACAGAGATAGATTATAACCTGGAATAGCACATAGGCTACTTCTTATCCCGGGAAAATGTACGGGTTCGTAAACCACGCGGGCGAAACCGCGCGCGGATGCTAATTGTTCATAATAATCAATTACCGTATGAAGTAAAAAATGTAAACACATTCAATATATTTAAAACTAGACTGGCCAAATATCAAAACCACTTACTCCTAAACTAGTAAATATGATTGATGGGTATTATAAGCATAGAAATATTCTTGACTGAATGACGATTGAACAACTACATATGTATACTTTCTATGTGATATTCGTATGTAAGTGACTTGTTTTAATGTGAATCCCACCAAAAACATTTCATGTAAAATGTTGCCAAGACGACCACATAAGGTTTGCCCTGTGAAAAAGATATCAGATCTCATGTAGAGCCAAGCATCTGAATCTACACAGCCTAGCTCTACCAATCCTAACTTCACAAATTCTACATATCAGTAAAAATGTATGGCTTGGCTGTTTCGTTACTTACTTCAGAAACTAAATATTCGCATCACCTCCACGACGGTAGCGAAACGGCGACAGAAGAACAGTACATTGACAGAAGAACCGCCTAAGGGGTTAGGCGGTTCTTCTGTCAATGTAAACGTTATCTATGCTGGCTTTAAGTAACCTTCTCATCCAGCGACCTACTTCTAATAAAGCTCATATAATTTCCCGCTTTCATATCCACCCAACAGCGTTCTGTATTGTCAATGATTAATATAATAATCTCCAAGGGATTTAGTACAATGTCGCGATGGATCACATGTTCTGTCTCTTTCGCTCTTTCGATAAATGGGATGTAACAGATAAATTTGAAGATGATTTGAAAATTCATTAGATATGGAAGAATTTCTGATCTTTTTTTAGTAAATCATTTGCATAGCCTTGTTCTATTTTAGGGGTCGGCTCCCAGTTTAGTCAGATGCGGCTAAATATCAGTATTTTACACGGAGCGACTGCCATCTGCCTTCCATAACTCAATTACTTTAAAATTAGACGATTTGTTAGATTTTCCACCCGTAGATAATGTAATTTGTCATGAGTATTAAGACAGTCGGATCTGAAACTGACGTGAGAGTGATTTTGGGTAGGTAGAAAACGGTTATTCATTTATAGCTCAATCGATCTGAGAAGCAGCCATTTTGCCATTGATATTAAATGTACCTATAGCTTCACGCGTGTACCCCCGAAGGGTTAGACAGAAATGTACTATTGTACACTCACATATTGCCGATGCTGTTATTAATTCCCATGTAATACGGGGCGACCCTTTTAACATCAACCGGGCATAGTTCCCAGCTCCGTGCTACTACTGAGAATTTACGCACAGAAAAACTTAATTACATTTTGTCCGTCCTGGGAACCGAACAGACCTCACGCTCTGTAGTTGCACTTGCGACCACTTCAGTTTAGATGAAACAGTTTCATCATCTGCCTAGCCTATCCCAATTACATTGGGGTCAGCTTCCAGCCTAACCGGTTGCGGCTGACTATTAGTATTTTACACGAAGCGACTGCCGTCTGACCTCCGCCACTCAATTACTGGGAGACACTGATACTCTAAACTGGTTGTCAGACTTTTATGGGCTGCTGACACCCGTGACGATTGTCATAGATCTTTTTATGAAACCCGGGACCAACTGCTTAACGTGTTTTCTGAGGCACGGACAGTCTCGACGTGTGAAAAATAGTCACCCCTCCAAAGAATGACCGCGGCAAGCGCTGCTTAACCTCCTCTGTGTAAACAGTGCAAAAGAGAACACCCACCGTGTGACGTTTCTGAACGCTTCCGCCATTGGCCTCAATTTTACGACGCAACTTTACATGATGATTTACTCGTGAAAATTTAGCGTGAGACGATGTTGGTTGGTTATTTATTGAGAAAATATATTTAGTTTTGCATTTCGAAATGAAATACAGCTTAAAATCGTAAAATTAGACACTTTTACTATTAACTTTCATAGTAAATGTAAATTTTCATGCAAGCGATTTTAGTTCTTAACTCTGTTACATTAGGGATTAGAATTGCTAACATGACATCTCTATAATATAGTAAATAGTAAATCAAAACTTTACTATGACACATATGTCACATAAGCGACTCTAATTCCTAATGTAACCAAGCTAAGAACTAAAATCGCTATCATGAAAATTTACTTTACTATGATAGTAAATAGTAAGAAAACTCTTGATAGCGGTACAGGTGTATTTAATGATAAGGATCCTTAACATACTCATACGACTATGTATGTCAGGATCCTATACTAACACAGACCAAAGGCTAGTAGTACTGTTAATACAACCTCGATATAATTAGCAAGTACTCAAAATAACCGCTACACTGAACATATTAACGTTCACTAAAACATTGCAAGATTATTTTCCAGCAATGCTTGTATCATGGGATTTTGTGAAATGGCATATTAATGAGGCGGAGTAAAGCCCGCGATATACTGAGGTAACGCCACGCCAATGACGTACAAGGCGATTAGGATTACAGTTTAGCGAAAAGTTTTCATACAAAATGTGTTAACGTTTTTACCCCACTAAACATGAGCTGATTTTGCTGATTTTTTTATTTGTAATATAGACACAAGTAAAAACTATGTCGTCACGTTTTTGTTTTTTGATATTGTTTATAAATTGAGAGATAATTAACGCTCAAAATGCGTTTTTTAACTAAAAATCTTCCTTATACGTATGTCGTGATAATTATTAAATTAATCGAAATTTTGAAAAATAAAAAATA
Organism: Shargacucullia verbasci; assembly: GCA_947562105.1. Taxonomy (NCBI): domain Eukaryota; kingdom Metazoa; phylum Arthropoda; class Insecta; order Lepidoptera; family Noctuidae; genus Shargacucullia; species Shargacucullia verbasci. Next base: position 9,476,223 of record OX387303.1, on the reverse strand, counting down.
AAAACAAAATGTGTTGACCTTGTTTATAATATGACAAAACGATACAGACCAAAATCAAATTAATTCGTAAAGTTTCGATGTAAGAAACGTTAACGCCCAAACACGTATTTTGCGCGTATTTCAAGGCAATTTTGTCAGTAGCCGGCAGCTAAACGATTACACGGCGCGGTTGGCGCAGTGGTTGATAAATCGACTGCTGTGCTTCGGGATGCGGGTTCGATTCCTGCACCGAACAAATATTTGTATAAGCTGCAGATAGTTGTTTCGTGTCTGGGTGTATGTCCATGTGAATATTTGTGTTTGTAAATGCACCCACCATACAGGAATTATTTCTATTGAGCAGCAAAAAATCGTTGTGTATTTTGGCGCGCTCTTGAAATTTCAACGTACACGCAGCTTTGTTCGCGAATATTCGTTGTCATGTGCGTATCCGCAGTGTTCTCATTGTACACATATGTAAGCATAGGTAAGAAAAAGACTTAAATCTTAAAACTTAAGAAAACACTAATCACCAGTGCGTGATGAAGTCGTGTTTCTTCACAACCAGTCGATTAGGAGGCCCATATTCAGCAATAGCGGTTACGTGCTGATATCAGGATTATGACGCCAATAAAATCAAAGTGCGTGTTAAGTGAGCGCCTACGATATTAAAAACGGTTATTATATGGTAAAGCAGTTACATTATTGTGCTATTTCACGTTTTTATGTTATTGCACAAAAATAAAGACGTTGGTACAGAAATATCAGTGGTTATTTTTTTGAGTTGTCTCTCGCAGTTACCTCAGGGAGCTTTTACTGCTTAACCGGGCAAATGGCGAGACCAGAAGGGCCTCCAGCCGAGCAAATTAAATAATACTAAGCAACACTGCTAAGGGTGTCCCATAGTGGGACTCGAACCTCGGGTTAGGGCGTTGCTGGGGGGCAGACAAGACAGGACTTGCTGGATCTGATTGAGACTATTTAGGGACATTTGATTTATTACTTCTGGCTTAGCGCGGGCTGGCTCGAGCAAGGGTCGGGGTGGAAACGGAAATATCACTGGTTATTTTTTTATATAGAAAAATACTTCGAAGCGATAAGGTGTCTAAGTTTATGAGCATTTGGAATTCTATCCCACTTATGTAAGTTTACAAAAACTATACCTACTCGCAAGAGACTATCGAGCAAAAGGTATTAGATTTTTGTACTTTATGTAAGTAGTAGCCTCTAGACGCGCCATATCAGTGGATTGTAATTGTTCAGCTAGGTTCCCACGCCCTGTGCAAGCATGGACTGCGCTATGTAAAAATTGCCGTCCTTGCAGGAGCGGACTCGTCTCTAAGGTCCCACAATGTGTCGGTAACTTCAAAAACGGTTCGGGGATAGCGGAATGTTAGGGATGGGTGCATGCGTCGTTTCAAACCAAACTAGAAATATTAACACACTCGAGTCCGTGCGATTTGTCTGTGCTGCACAAATTGGCGCGCTGATACGGCGTGGTCTATAAAATAACAGACCGTAGAAAGCCACATAAACATAACATCATTTAATATAATAAGTAAGTAGATAACTAAAACGTAAATACTCTGGTACATAATGAGACGGTTAGCTTACATTTTTATTGAAATAAATATGGCATTGCATCACTAAGGCTCCGTCTGTTTGTTCCATAACACAGAACAACCAATCACGATTGTATGACTTTTGGCATTATCGTGGTTGGGCATGTAATCAGTAATTGCAAGAACTGGAGCTTTTGTTTTCTACATTTTATAGTAACACTAGTGTTAATTTCAGTTTTTCATGCGATTTAATGGCTTCGATAGCGAAATAAGTGAGTGTTCTCAGAGTAATTTACATTTCCGATTATGAATGAAAATTATAGGGTAAGGGTTTTATTTCCATGATTTGATGGTGTTATATTAACGTATGGTAATGCCCGTGGCTTTTATGATGGCTTTTACTTTTTTTCCTGTATTCGCAAATAGTTTTGATATGACGAACGAACCTGATGCCGACATATTTTCTGATACGAGCCATGTATACGAAAAAAGATGAGAGAAAAAGATGACCCGGGTACGTCTTAAAACTGCGACCAGACACCGGAGGACGGGCAGCAGTGTCCTCGTGCTAATCGGTGAGCCCCTGCGATCCCCAAGCCGTCTGCCAAGCGTGGGGATTATGGCAAACCCCCCCTTTTGGGAGGCCTTCGTTCAGCAGTGGACGTCTTCTGGCTGATGATGATGGTACGAAAAAAGGTGTCAGTGTTGAATGTTCGTCAAAAATAGTTGTTACGATAAATAATTTGTATTTTTTATTTTACTTGAATTAGTATTTTTAAATATTTTATTAAACGATCAAATTTTCTAAATTTTTCTTCCAATATAAGCGTCTTGGTATTACACTGTAAGTTTATATTGTTAACTAAATAAATTAATAAATAAAAACGAGTTGAGATTTTTCCAATGTATGTGTATGTGACTTTAGGTTTGATTGGCGTAGTGGGCGAGAATTAGATAATGAAATAGTGCTTACCCCAAAATGCAAAATGACGAGCTCTTAAATCCTGATAAGCCGGCAAACAATCTGTAAATAAGTAAAAATTAGATTATTTAGGCGTTAAATAATATATGTAGAGTTAAGAATACGTTTTCTGCTGTACATTGCACATTTAACTTTCATGTAATAGTGTATTTCATTAGGCACTATCTCAAACTTCGAGCTGCTACTGATAATTTCCTGTCAAAAGAAAAACCTCACCTGGTTATCGAACCAGGTACCACGATCAGTAGCCGTGCTTACCACCACTCGTCGTAAAACAAAAACATAGAAACATAATAACGACAGGCATAAATATGTTTTTTTATTATCCACAACTGTGTCGCGGGTTCGATTCCATCACGGAACAAATATTTGTAAGGCCTATAGACAGTTGTTCCAGGTTTGCGTTTTTGTCTATGTGAATAGTTGTATTTATAAACGCACCCAGGATACGGAAAATATTCCTAATGTGGGGCAAAGTTTTCTAAGAAAAAAAAAAATGGAGTAGCGAGATATGGTGCTTCTCCATTGAAAAGGAAGAATCCTCCCATCAGGCAAACCAAAATATCAGTTCAGGATATTCTGGTGTCGCTTCACCACAATAAATGTTTTTTTCTTTAAAAACAGTTGCCTCACGCTGGAATAATTCCTGTATCGTGGATACGTTTACAAACACATATATTCATATACATAAAGACCCAGACTCGAAACAACTATCTGTAGGCCATACAAATATTTGTTCCGTGAGGGAATCCAACGCGCAAAATGTAGCGCAGACAGTCAATCTCTCACTGCGCTAATCGTGTCGTCAGATGGCGCTGTAATTCTTGCTATGTTGCTAGTAGTCGCTTCAACGTTTAAGTCGGCTAGTTATTACGTCATCAGTACCTCTATTATGAGATTTTTAATATTTACTCTCATAGTAAATGTAAATTTTCATGCAAGCGATTTTAGTTCTTTACTTGGTTACATTAGGGATTAGAGTCGCTAACATGACATCTCTATAATATAGTAAATAGTAAATCAAAACTTTACTATGACACATATGTCATATAAGCGACTCTAATCCCTAATGTAATCAAATTAAGAACTAAAATCTCTATCATGAAAATTGACTTTTACTATGATAGTAAATAGTAAGAAAATTCGTGATAGCGGTACAGGTGGCGTAAGCTAAACATGCTAACAGACTTAAGCTAACCCGCTGACGATATCTTAACGACTACTAATTTAGACATAAACACTTGTACGATGTTTATCTTTGAACGTTTTAGCTTATGGAGTAAACAGACATCCTGCAAAACAACGCTTTGTATAACTTTCCATTACGGATTATTAAGTAGGTCTGTATTGGCGGCACGGTTGGCGCAGTGGTTGAGAGAACGACTGCTGCGCTGCGTGTCTCGAGTTCAATTCCCGCACGGAACAAATATTTGTATTTGTATGATCTACAGATAGTTGTTCCGGGTTTGGGTGTACATGCATGTGAATATTTGTGTTTGTGACCCCACGATACAGGAATTATTCATAGTGGGGGCAGGGTTTAAAAAAAAAAAGGAGAAAATATTTAAATATCACACTGATTCGTTGGTCTAGTGTAGAGTTGCCAATCGTCCTGTTTTGCCAGGATATGTCCTGCCTTTTGGAGTGTCCTGGGTTGTCTTGGATAGTTATTATGTAGCGTCTTGGCTTTTTTAAAGAGTCCTCGTAAGGTCCAGTGTTTTATTATTCGCGCGCCACTACTGCCTCGAACCTTACGGTTAATCATCGGCGTTATTTTATAATTCAATCCTTTATTTCATTTCTTATATTATACAATTTAATTGAAGATAATTTCATACAACATTGTAATTGCCATTAATTCAATTTCATTGACACTGTTTTCTTATAGTGAACCGAACCGAAATGTCCTGACATTCGGTTCAAAAACAGAACACACTGGGTGTAGTGGAATTGCCAGGGCATTTCTACTATCAAATCCTGGTTTCCAGAATTTGGGAGTGGGAACCCTAGTCTAGTGGCGTCGAGCGTGACTGATGAGCGTGAGTATGCTGTTCGATTTCGATTTCGATTCCTGAGTCGGGCAAAGTGTTACTGGGATTACCTGTATGGGAATTTTCAGTAGCAGTATGGAGTCTGGAACTATGCCCCCTATTACATGGGTAGGTCCCAAGTGTATGGGTGACGGCATTGGCGAAATGTGGGTGTACATTAGCACACCTCTGCTTAAGTCTTCGGGGAATATAGGCGTGACGCTATGTTATGATAATTAAAGAAACAGTAAAGCGGAACACTGCTCCCTATTTTTTTTTATTTTTTTTTAAAACATTGCCCCACACTAGGATTTCTCCTGTGTCGTGGGTACAGTTTACAAACATACATGTCACATGCACACACAACCAGACCCGAAACAACTATTTGTAGATCATACAAATATTTGTTCCGTGCGGGAATCGAACCCGCGACACCGAGCGCAACATTCGATCTCTCAACACACTCCGCCAACCGTGCCGTCATACATTTTGAATGATGTATAGGAATATCCTTGGTCCTTTATCCCAAATTTTAATACCATAATCGCTCACACAACACAAACAGATCAGGAAGCTCTTCTTAATACGCACCTCTTTCCTGCCTATAAACACACAATACACAATGTCCTAAAAATATCAGTGTACAGTCTCGACCACAAATATGCATACAAAATAGCGAATATTAGAATAACTAGTGATTCAAATATGAAATTGACTACACAGCGAGATTAAGTTGAGCTTGCACCGGTCAGAAATTGGATGGGTACCCGCTTTTTTTGAAAACGAGACACCTCTGTGCGGTTCACAGTTGTTATGAATGTCAGCATCCCAAAAAGTCTGACAATCAGTCTAATCATAGTGTATTAGAGTCTCTGGAATTGTGTGGCCGAGATCAGACGGCCGTCGTTCCGTTTAAAATACTGATATTGAGATGCATCTAGTTTGATAGACCAGAAGCTGTCGTAGTTGAAAAAAGGCCACGCTAAATGATGTTGACTTTGAAATTGGCTTTCTGCGCTTCGGGTTCCGGGTTCGATTCTCATGCAGAACATATTATGATCTACAGATAATTGTTCTGGGTATAATGTATATGGATGCAATTTAAAGTTAAATGACTGTAAACTGTACCCACGTGATATGTCTATACAGAATGAATCATAGAGGGTAAAAATGTAAAAAATAAACAAATAATAAATACTCGGTTTAAGTGACAAAATTTTCTTTTATATATCTTTACAAATGTGTACATTATCCGTGCTCATCATTGTACCCAATGTAAAAGAAAGTCATTTTCAATACACAACGCCTTTTGAAACCTGTTTTTCATTGTTGATAGTGCTATTCAAATTGTTGGGGTCTCATTGAGTTTTGGGATTCTGAAAGCCTTATCTCCTCGACTTCAATGAGCCTGACAGTTTTGTCCAGTAAAATAGGCTTTGTTTACATTGTATGGGGAATTTAAGGGTTCGTGTTACATCATGGTGTAATGAAGGGGTGAGAAGAATTAAAAAGGTTTTTTGAATATAGAATGAGTTGGATTTGGGTTGATAAGACATAACAGAATAACAGGCAGAGGTGTACTATTGTACACCCACATTTCACAGATGCTGTTATTTAGTCCCATGTAACAGAGGGCGAGCCTCCTGCCATCTACCGGGCATAATTCCAGACTCCGTGCTGCTACTAAGAATTTCCATACAGAATAACCCGATAAGACTGCCCGACCAATGGGACCTTCAAATTTTCCACAATGGTTCAAGTTCTGATGATATGCAAAGCTGACCATAACTCGATGAAGTGCCAAAACTAAGGCCTATTACACAACAGTGGAAATTCCCTTAACCCCTCCTTCATTTACATTTGAATGTAGCCTACCCTTTGTTTGGTCTTTCTATACATTTACTTGTTAACTTGGAGGACCGAAGGACCATTTGATGTATGTTAGGTAAAGGCTGTTACTTCATTTGCATATTTTGTATGTATATTCTGTTAATAGATGATATTGTTTTGAGGAAGGTAAGTTAAAGCCGTCCCCAATAACAGCCTAGTTAAAAACTTACCTTCAATGCAAGAAGGTTTGAGTTCAAACCCGGCCCGCACTGATTTTTCAGAATCATGTGCGGATCAGAATTTGATTTACAAGATATACAACTCGAATATTTAGTTTTAATTCCGTCCAACTAGTTCAGGCTTGGGTGCATGCAGCACCGGCCTCCCGCCCGCAAATATATGCACTTGCAGAATGTGCGATTGATATAATGTAACGTGCAACCCAAACCGATCCTCGACACGTGTTTCGTTGACCGCTTGGACGTGAATGAGGAATGCGGAATTAAAACTAAATATTATATTTGTATATCTTGTATATCATGGATTTTCGCAAAGTAGATTCCATTAATTATCAGAATTTGATTATCTCTTGCGCTAACGGTGATGGAAAACATCGTGAACATACCTACACATTTAAAGACTCCATAAAGTTCTCCATGGTGTGTGTACCCACACTAGGCCAGCAGTCGGACAGTTATGGGCTGAATTTAAACGTCAAACCAGTTAAATGTGAGTTAAAATTGCTTATCGACATTCAAATGATTATGTTTGACAGTTTGACCGAATTTGTTGACCGAATGTGTTCGTGTAAATTAGTGTGGTCGCCAAATACGTCGGCAGAAATGCCATTTGAAAGCGTTTGTACGAAACACTAGTCAGTTTGTGACCGAATACAGTTAACTTAATAACAATTTACACTAGTTGGTCAATAAAAAAGGGCTGAGATCAAATATGGCCACACTGAATGAATAATATAAGAGAAACCGAAATCATAATCGAGTGCCGTGACGCAGCACTAGTTTATCAGTCGTCGGAGTGACATGTCACATCTCTATTCTGTGACGTGTAAATTACCCGCATATAAGTCAAGGATATGTGTTCGAAACCCGCAGCCTAATTACGTAAAAAAGCGACAGCAATGCGACTGCCACGCGACAACAATCTCACTGTCAGCCAATACATTACATGTCACAAAAATTTTGACAGAAGCTATCGCGCGATCTACGCCTGTCGCGACATCGCTATCGCGCGATCTAAGCCTGTCGCGACATCGGTAATTAGTCGGCTGCCTAATTACATAAAAAAGCGAAAGTAACGCGACAGCCACGTAACAGCAATCTCACTGTCAGCCAATACATAATATAACAGAAAAATGACGTTTGACAGAAGGTATTGCCTGATCTACGCCTGTCGCTACATCGGTTATTAGGCTGTCGGTTATCAAACCCAAGACTTCACATTCAGCAGCCACGCTGCCAACCACTATACCAATGAGGGAAAATAACAACCCGGTAATTACCTGTCAACATCACAAAGTAACGTGTGTAGGCTCCAATTAATACCGTGACTGTTGGAGATGCTTGATGGTTCTGTCAACTGGATGGTGAAATTGATGGGCATGTGAAATTAAAGGGCGTAAGGGTTTAGAGATAGGAGTATGAATTAGACAAGGTACAGATCGCTTATACCCGCCTTTTTGGAGCAGATAAAATAATATGCTAAATGGTGATTGTTACGCTTCTTTTATAACTTTTATTTATCTTAATATTGCCTTATTTATCTAAATATTTATCATATATTATTAATTAAAATGTATATATTTGCTTTCGTCCGTGTACCTATCACAGCAGGGGTGCCAAATGAAAATCAGCGCTGGGGCATACGCTGAGTTGGTAACCTATTCCGTAAGTGTCTGCCCGACAGCACATTTTATTTCATTAAGTGTGTAGGTATTTTTTTCTAATTTTTTTATTATTTTTTATAATTTTTGTGCTGTCGGTTACGCTGGTACGGAATAAATGCTTTTTCTTATATGATGTTAGACGTCCCGATTGAGAGGCTAGACTGCCAAATACGTAAGCACGTATTTGGCTTTTTGCGATAAGACGTTTGTACAACCATATTGTATACATTACGTTATCGTAACGTCTTAACGCAGTATTAAATTGTTCATACTTAGGGTACTGATATTTGTTCTCAGCTCAGCTTTTGCTAGGGATTTTGCTAGGGATTGCTCAGGGATTGTGAGGTAAAGCGTTAGCATTGATTAAATGCTTATTAAAGAAATATTTTTTAATCTACTATAATATGTACGCATTGTCAAAACGGGTTGTTTTAATTAGAAACAGTGACTCTTCACAATTTTTATTACTATGAGAGTACGTATAAGTTCATTCTGTCAACTAATACGTTTCTTTAGGCTTGTCTAATTCATACTCAAAAGCATAAGGGATAGATTAACATTCCCTGTATTTTGAGTGGCTTCAAGTGTAACCAATTTAGATAAATCAAAAATTATTGGATGTCACTGTTCTTTGATGTTGATTGGCAAGTGCAAGTTACCAAGATTGGATAATTTATGAGTCTTTAAAGACGGAAAGAACATAGCATCATGCCTGTATTCTCCATAAGGGTTAGGTAGAGAAGTACTATTGTAGAGGGCGTAAGAGGGAGTAATAGAGGGCGAGCATATTGCCATCAAGTATCAAACTCCAGACTGCTACTGAGAATTTCCGTACAGAAAGTTCCAATAACAGTTTGTCCTGCTGGAATTGCACCCAGGAAACGATCAGCAGTAGCACTTGGGACAACTGGACTAATGAGGTTATTTTGATTAACCCTACAAGCCTTACCACAAAATTCTCAACTATTATTTTCAGATTTTTCCATAAACCCATTTCAATATATCACCCGACATTAATTTTTTTTATTTATTAACGAACGTTGCCCCACTTTACCAATAATTCTTGTATCGCGGTACAAATATAAAATATTCACATGCACAAACATCCACCCGCAATCTAATTACGTAAATATAGCGACAGCAACACGACAGCCACACGACAATACATATATGACACACAAAAAACGTTTGATAGTAGCTAAATCGGTAATTAGGCTGCCAGTATAACTATTTGTAAGTCAAACACACATGACATTACATATGTGACACAAAAAAGACGTTTGACAGTAGCTAAATCGGTAATTAGGCTGCCAGTACAACTATTTATAAGTCAAACAAATATTTGTTCCGTTGGTTATTCGAGCTCAACGACACGTAGCGCAGCAGTCGAATCACTCACACAGTGACACTCAACAATCAACGACTACGCCACATATGCCGTCAAATAAGAATAAAAAATTGGGCACAGAAGCCACAACACATAATCTGGGGCCGCGATAAGTAAACTTCAGACATTAAACAGAAGTATCAAACGCCACAACCTACCCACATTAACATGTAATGTATGGCCACCATACCCTGATATAATTCCACCAAAAACGGGTCATCGCTACAACACGAGAAATACTCATAACAGTGACATGACAAAAAGAGACTAAACGGCTCACTGGCATTGATGTAAAATCTCGAGATACACAATACACATCATCATCTGCCTAGCCTTTTCCCAACTACATTGGAGTCGGCTTCAAATCTAACCGGTTGCGGCTGACTATCAGTATTTTACACGGAGCGACTGCCATCTAACCTCCGCCACCCAATTACTGGGAGACACTGATACTCTAAGGTTAGATTGATTGTTAGAATTTTTTGAGCTGCTGACACCCGTAACGACTGTCATAGGTACCCGGAACAACTGCTTAAAGTGCTTTTATGTCTGTAAATGTTCAGAAAATTACAGATTTAAAACGCATTGTAACTATTTTTGACCCTTTCAAAGTTCTTATCGCTATTATTTTGACTGTTTTATACAAAGGCGAATGTATTGTTCAAGACGATAGGAACATTAAGAAACCCATTTGAAAGAAAACGGAAAAGACCTCTTATATGGCGCCGTCTAAGCAAGATTATCAATACATATTATAAAATAAACTCCCCGGCCACAACTCAAAAACTTACTACACGGATTTTCATACGGTTTTTACAAATAGATAGAGTTATTCAAGTGTGAAGGTTTAGGTGTATAACTCGTTAAGGTTTTGTGTAAATTGGCTGAAATATGACGATGATAGATGAAGATGGCGGAAAAAATCATGCCGACTGGGTGCTTTACTGGCGTGCGCCAAGTAAATGCCGGATGTAAGAGGCTGATACGACATACACACAACGACCGAAAAAAATTAAGGCCTATATGCTCTACTACCCATGCGAAGCCGGAGAGGATCGCTAGTAATAAACAAATAAGTTATACAAATTCAAATTGTGCGCGTATTTTTCTCGGACGTTTTTTTGTCGCCAAATACATCTAAAATTTTATTTCAATAACCACAAGCCCAAATCTGATACCCTCATGGACATAATGAAACTTGATGTGCGCAAAAACGTCTATTTACTGTTACTATGGGCGTAGAGATGTGATATCCGGGACGTAGGGGCGTGTAGTTTGCGAGAATCCCGGAGTTTTGATGTTGTTTGAGAGGATCTATGAGCTTCAAGGGTTGTTCGTATGTAATGAGTGGAGTACTCGGGATTATAATAATTTTTTTTAGGTAAACGATAAAACCAGATGTGTGCTGTAATATTTTAGTTGGTTATTGCAGAAAGTAGGAATTGCTATATTTAGGTTCATTAAAATGGCGTGAATATTTTAATGGATTCCATAAAGTTCTTGCCCATTGAAAAAATAAATACATAAACAACATCATGTTGATGATTAGCCAGTCATCATTGATGATATCGAGGCTGACTGCCCAGGGTGCGCCAGATGATCTCATATTTCATCTCTCTTCGAGTCTCCTTCCTGGCACCCCGTTTTGGCGGTGGACTTAGCCCTTAAATGATAATAGAGACTGCAGATTTTATGGCACCGTTGGCGTAGTGGTTGATAGATAAACTGCTGAACTTCGTGTCGCGGGTTCGATTCCCGAACGGCACGAATATTTGTATGATCTACAGATAGTTGTTTCGGGTCTGGGTATTTGTGCATGTGAATATATGTATGTGTTTGTAAACGCACCCACGATACAAGAATTATTCCTAGAGTGGGGAAACGTTCTTTCTAAACAAAAAAAAAATGATTGAAGCGAATTCTTAACCGATCTGCGTAGCGATACCCATTCCTTTAAAATTAAAGCAATTACACCATTAACGTAATTCCCGGGACTTGCACAACACTAACTATTCCCTCTTCACTTTAATATGTGCTGCCACCTGTTTGGAAGATTTTCTACTGATATTTCCTTGACAGACATATTTTACTTGTGGCCAAAATATTACTTGTTTATAACATAACTTCACATAATATGTATCTGTATTCTAGAGGTGTACTGTTCTACACTGTACGGATATTTGCCCAATGCCGTTCTTAAGTGTCATGTAATAGGGGTAAGCCTATTGCCATCTACCGGGCACAGTTCCACTGAGAATTTCCAACAAGAAAAACCTATTTTTTTTAAATTTTGCCCCACACTAGGATTTCTTTTGTATCGTGGGTACAGTTTACAAACATACATGTCACATGCACACGCAACCAGACCCGAAACAACTATCTGTAGATCATACAAATATTTGTCCCGTGCCGGGATCGAATCCGCGACTCATAGCGCAGAAAGCTAATCGCTTAACCACTGCGCCAACCGTGTGCGCCAACATTACTTAAAAACTTTCCGTATTTATTTCAAAAGGAACACCGCTCTTTGTCAATACAACCATTTTTCTAAGTAAACTTTGCCGTACCCGTTAGCGCTAAAGTCTCTACGAAATATTGGTATAGTGGAACGTTAGCTGCTCATAAACTTGCGTGGTTTACTGTACTTCGTGCAGTTTGGGAGTGTAGCAGTGTAGAATAGAATAGAATAAATCTTTATTTCATGTAAACTAAATTCAGGTACTTATGAAATGTCGAGACTTTAGGCGCACGGTTCCAAATAGTAGGTCCTATGGAGAAGAAGCAGCAATAAACTCCATGGAAACTCTTTTAAAATAAATCGATCTTACAATCATGTTTGGTACAATGTTGTGGTAAGAGAATGAGAGAATAATGTAGTTCAATGTGAAAAAAAAACCAGTCACGTGCGAGTCGGACTCGCGTACGAAGGGTTCCGTGCCATTGACTAGGTAAACAACAGTAGGTATTTATTATTCAAGTAAAAATACAACTGAGTATATTGTGAATATTTCAAGTGCCTACCTGTTTCCATTATTGACATCGAGCAAAAAAGGGCAAAAAAAACGCGTTTGTTGTATGGGAGCCGCTCTTAAATATTTATTTTATTTTGTTTTAGTATTTGTTGTAATAGCGGCAATAAAAATACATAATTTGTGAAAATTTTAACTGTCTAGCTATCGTGGTTCTTGAGATACAGCCTGGTGACAGACAGATGGACAGACGGACGGACAGACGGACGGACAGACGGACGGACAGACGGGCGGACAGACGAACGGACGGACGGACCCGGTCCCGTTTTTACCCTTTGGGTACGGAACCCTAAAAAACCATACTAGCAAAAACAAAACATAATAAGATTGTCTCTGAATAAGATTGCCATGGAAGTTACAAGCTGACCAGTTTCACCCATATTAATTATTTTTCGTAGTTCCCGTTTAAATGAAATGATTGGTTCAGTTTATGTATTGTCTATTTATTGGGCTTGTGCTTTGCAGACCTAGTCATTGGTCTAGCTGCAAGTGCGACTGCTGAACGCGAGATTCTGGGTTCGATTCCCGGGTTGGGCAAAGTGTTTTTGGGTGTTTCTGTATAGAAATTCTCAGTAGCAGCACGGAATTTGGAACTGTGCCCAGTAGATGGCTATAGGCTCACCCCCTATTACATGTGATTTTATAACGGTATCGGTATACGACTATTGTATATAGTACACCTTTACCTAACCTTTTGGGGAATACAAGCGTGATGATATGTGCTTTACAAATGTATACGCAAAGCTTTTATGACGCGATTCCTTAGAGGGGAACGTTGAACAGATTTTTCGAAGTAAACCCCTAAGGTGAAATAGGAGTTCAATTTGTTTTAAAAATTAAGGGTGTGAGCACATCTAGTACTATATTTCTTTTTCTTTAATCGCTTTCTATTTTCTGACTTCATTTTGACCCCTTGATATGACCCTACCCCTTCTTTCGCCTTAATTATTAACATAACATAGCATCACGCCTGTATTCACCGAAGGGTTAGGCAGAGGTGTACTATTGTTCACCCACATTTCGCCGATACCGTTATTCAGTCCCATGTAATAGGGGGCGAGCCTGTTGCCATCTACCGGGCACAGTTTCAGACTCCGTGCTGCTTCTGAGAATTTCCATACAGATAAACCCAATAACACTTTGCCCGACCGGCAGCCTAATTACCGATGTAGCGACAGGCGTAGATCGCGCGATAGCTTCTGTCAAACGTCATTTTTGTGTCATATAATGTACTGGCTGACAGTGAGATTGCTGTCGCGTGGCTGACGCGTTGCTGTCGCTTTTTTACGTAATTAGGCTGCCGGAATCAAACCCAGCGGTCGTGCTTGACTAGACTAATGAGGCAGTCAGTATTATTAGTAGTATTAATGGTTAATGACAGTTGTTGAGTACCATAGATAACAGAACAGGAAAAACAATTGGCCTCTTGATACGACACAATCACTTCTTCAAGACAATTTTAGAAGGAAATATTGAAGGAAAGAGGGGTAGGCGAAGGTCTAGACGAAGCTTTGCACAACTAGTACTACAGTAAATTTCATCAAATCCTCAAAACCACCTTCATTCCAAAATAGTCTTCAAATAACAAAAAAAAAAATTATATTTACTTAAATAAATTCAATGAATCAAAAAATCCGCCCTGTCATTGACAATGATAATCGTGTGTACATTCAGAGTCAAAAGTAGCTATTTTTTGTAAGATAGAATAAATAATAAATAATTCAACCTATTACTGTTCCACTGCTGAGCAAGGGTGTCTTCTCAGAACGAGAAGGGTTAAGCCATAGTCCACCACATTGGCCGGGTGCGGGTTAGCGGACTACACACACAGTCGACCACTTTATAGAAACCTCTCAGGTGTGCATGTTTCCTCACGATGTTTTCCTTTACCGTAACCGCAAGTGATAATTTAAAAAGATTACACAGACGCTAAGGTCATTACTTACTTTTTTTAAATGCGTATACATGAGAGCATGTAAGTATAAAATTGTAGGATTTTTTTCGAATGAAAATTAATATCTCATTAAATGCAATGATAATAAGAATAGTCCCAAAGACATTAGGTACGCCATATTGTGACGCCATCAGTAACAATATAGTTGAATTTATACCTATAATAAATTAAAACCTCAATAGATTTCATAATACTAAAGATTTGGTTCAAAAATGTAAGAAAAATCTTTATTTATGGAAAATTATTTTTTTGCGAATCGTATTTCTCAAGTGACAGTTGACAGTTCAAGGCCATTGACCTTTCTATTCTTGCAATTAGAATATATTTTTTTGCAATAGCATAACCTTATACAACTAGAGCTATGGTAGTTAAGAAAAGTAATTATCTTTGTATCTAAAATTAGATGAAATTGCGTATTTTATATTTTTTTTTCAATATTTCAAAGTGCATCTATTTTTGTCAGCGATTGTACCTACATCTATACTAATAAATTCACACGAATCTTTCGGGATTTAAAGGGATTTTCTCCGAATTAACTGATCAAACAAATGTATGAAATGCTCATTTAAAATTTATATTTTTTAAAGGTCGCATGGGTTTATTGAACTGCCGATTAGGACGCAAGACTGCTTTCTTTGATATTGTGAGAATAAAATAATGATGACTTAACATGTTGTTATTTTAGATGCTGATACAGATTGGTTTAATTTTCATCATCGCAGCATCACGCCATATTTCAGAGTTCAGGGTTAGGCAGAGTAATTTTTTCTTGGAAATTCTGCATTTTTTATACATGTAAATTTATACGAATACATCAAGAGTTCTGCACAAAACGCGAACACATCCAAGCAACTATTCGGTACGAACCAAAACAAGGTTAAACATATCATCTAGATTAAAAATTCACTCTACTAGTCTGTAATGTCAATTAAAATCTATAGGTAATAGATTACCTGAAACAAAAGCGAAAACAAATACCACAAATGAATTTAAAAAGTCAAAATAAAAATAAAGTTAATTATCAAATAAATGCTAATACAGTATAAATTAATATTTAGTTACTGAAATAATAATTATTATAATATTAAATTACTATCTTCATAAGATATTTCTATTAATAAAAAAAAAATGACAAGCTCTCTTCCTCTCTGCTACTTTTTCTGCGCCCGACAGGATCCACACATCGATTTCATAGTTTTAAGCCTGCCACCAAAATATTACATTGTGGATCCCAAATAATGTATTAAGTTTATACATAGGACAAAATAAGGTGAGGTGTACCACCTCTATCTAACTCGTCTGGGAATACAGGCAATGCTATATAAAATCAATCAATATCAAAAATAAATAAGTAAAGATTATTGAAGCACAATTAATATGCAAAATTAAAAATTATCAGGTCGTGGGCTCTCTCTATAAAAACGCAGACGGGTCCAGTGCTTTTGACGTACATTTACATATAAGCTTTTATGCCGTGTTACTGTTCGCTTTACTGAGTTTATTGTGCTGCTCAGATTTGTATGAACGATAAAAGCGGGCAGTGTGAAATTTTCACAAGTGAAAAAATATACATTTTCTGATTTTATGACGTTGTTTAAAAAGCTTTTGGTCAGAGGTGTGAAAAGCGTATTTAATAGTGTTTTATTACTTTTTGGTGTGAACGAGTCGAAACGTATAGTCGGCGAAATAATTATGGAGATGGATTTTTTTAAATTTATTTATGTAAATATCACGGTATAAATACAACTTTTATCTAAAATAATGTACTTTCAAACTTGCTTGAGGTCCTAGGTTCGATTCCCGGGTGGAGCAAAGTGTTATTGTGTATAGAATTTCTCAGTAGCAGTAAGGAGTTTGTAACGGGTCCCGGTTGATGGCACTAGGCTAGACCAATGAGGCAGTTCTTCTTTTTTTATCAATTTTAATCCCAAATTCAGATTTTTTTTATTTACTTGGCTACGTCACGTTGACATAATCCTACTATCCTATCCTACTAATATTATAAATGCGAAAGTTTGTGAGGATGGTTGGATCTTTGTTACTCTTTCACGCCAGAACGGCTGAAGGGATCTGGATGAAATTTGGCACAGAGATAGATTATAGTCTGGAATAACATATAGGCTACTTTTTATCCGGGAAAATGTACGGGTACGTAAACCACGCGGTCGAAGCCGCGACACCTTTGCCTAAAGTTTGGGGGTACTTTGTATGACATGACATTAAGATTTTTTGTTCTTCTTCTTTAATTTAAGAGCTTAGCTTTTGTCGGTTGAGCAATCGCCACTGCTCTCTATTTCCTGCCTTCGTTTTGACTTCTTGATACGACTCTATACATACATTCTCCTTTACTTGTTGTGCAAAGCTTCGTCTAGGTCTTCCTCCCATTCCTTCAATTTTTCCTTCTAAAATTGTCTTGATAAGAATTTTTAAATTTCTGTTTCTTTTTTTTTTGCTAAACGCTTTCTCAAACTGTTAGTCGACTCTTCACCATACAACATGGCAATGCCGCCAGCGTTCTGGGCACTTTTCCCGTTGTCAGCGATGTGGACGAATTTTACGATGCCCTATGATGTCTTCCCCTCCCCGTTTTTAACAGTTTGTACAATTTATTTATATATTTTAGCTTGTATATATATTTTAATAAGCCTGCATTTCCACCTGTAAATATTTTACATTATTATAAATATTGTAAATACTTAAATATTAAATTACAAAAAGTATCTATGTCTAATAATAAAACTGTCGGCCATTTACAATTATATTAAAAAAAAAAACTTATTAAAATCGTCAAATACATTTCTGGATTTAAAAAAAAAATACCCTTTGCATAATCCTTTATCTGCTCTATACAACTAAAATATTTTTTGCTTGTTCACAATTCTAACAAAACAAACTACTGAACTCAATTTACATTATTATTTTATTCTCGAGTGTTGCCAGTGTAAATCAAAGAAACTAAAGTGTAACTTGAGTGTAACCTGTCGTGTCACACAAAGCAGAGTGATCGTTAGCCACTGCGATTGTGTGGTGCCACTTCACAACAAACTCACTACTAATGGTCAAACTCACTTATAAAAAGAATTGAATCTGGATCATATTTTCGAACCAATTTGAATTGGTTAGACTGCTTCATTGGCCTAGTAATCAAAAGCGCGAGTACTAGGCTTGAGGTCGTGGGTTCGTTTGCCGTGTCGGGCAGTGTTATTGGGTTTTTGTGTATGGAAATTATTATTATTTTAGAAGCATTAAACCAAATATAATAGCATTATATTATTATTTAATAGTATTGTATTTATTTAATGTCTCAGTGTTGATAATTGTTTTTCTCGTGTTATGAGCTAGCATATTAAAAAATAAAAGCTCAGCTAAAAATAATAATTTTAAAGTCAAAGGTCCAGACCAGACTATGTAGGGACCAGGCGTTATGAGAACAATGTATTTATAAGTATGAAATGCTAAACAATCAGAATTTAAAACAGTAACTATGGAGTTTCTTGCCCGTTCTTCTCCATAGGAAAACAACACTTTGGAACGTGGCAACTAGAGTCTTACTATTCATGAGTGACTTTAACTGGTCTACGTGAATAAAAATATATTATATTTATTTATTATTTAACCCGGGTACGTCTTAAAACTGCGGCCAGACACCGGAGGACGGGCAGCAGCGTCCTCTCACTAATCGGTGAGCCACTGCGATCCCCAAGCTGCTTGCGTGGGGATTATGGCAACCCCCCACCTTGGGGGAAGCCTTCGTTCAACAGTGGACGTCTTCTGGCTGATGATGATGATGATGATATTCATTTATTTATTTAAGACTAGAAGTGTCAGTGTGAGTTCAGCATCACTAGTAGGACATTCCACAAACGTATCTCGTTACGCTATGAACAGAAATACTTTGAACTACTCTGTTCCACGTTTCCAAGAATTTATTATAACAATTGGATGGTGTTATGCAGAATGTTGAACCCGCAAAAACACCTTCTGAGAAAATGAAATTGTAGATAAGTAAAAGTAAAAACAAGGTGAACGAACTTGAAACTTATGGATAAACAATATACATATATAACATAGCATCACGCCCTTATTCCTCAAAAGGTAAGGCAGAAAAGTAAGGCTCTTACATTTCACTGATACAGTTACTAAATGAAAAAAAAAAACGAATTCTCCCAATTGTGCAATGTGCAATAAAATTGAAGATGTACAACATTTGCTGATGGAGTGTGTCCGAAATATAAATGAACGCGACTCATTGCTGAACGAACTGATATTAAATAGGCTCGATGTAGGTCTGATTCAAAGCATTTTAGCAAGACCAAAGTCGGAGGCGGCTAAAAAATTATGTCGTTTAGTAACAGTTGTTCAGTAGTCGTTAGTAGCTCTAATCAAGCCTTTTGTTTATAAATCTGAAGTTATAGTCATAAGGTACGATGGGGGTCAACCCCATGTCCGTGTCGGATAAAAATCCTTAAATATAAATAAAGACAATAAAAAAAAACTGATGTAGTTTTTAAGTAACATACTGGGGAGCCTATTGCCATCTTCTAAATTCTGACAGAAAATCCCAATAACACTTTACGGACACGCTCAGCAGCTATGTCTACCAACACAAGATCAATGAGATAATAAAAAAAATATGATATATATATATATTTTTATTTAAAAAACGTTGCCTCACCCTAGGATTTCTCCTGTATCGTGGGTACAGTTTACAAACATACATGTCACATACACACACAGCCAGACTTGAAACAAGTATCTGTAGTTCATACAAATATTTGTTCCGTGCGGGGATCGAACCCGCAACACGTAGCGCAGAAAGCTAATCGTTTAGCCACTGCGTCAACCGTGTCGTCAAAATATGTTTACCCATGCATGTGACAATGTTTACCCACGATACAGGAGAAATTCTAACGTGGAACGAAGTTAAAAAAAAACGTTCAAAATTATACTTACAAATATTTCCAAAGGAATCAAAAGTGTATATACATATATATTTTATGTTAAAATTGTTTTTACGGCCGCACTTTTTTTTTTGTAGTGATTAATAAAAGTAAATACAGGAGAAAGATAAGGAGGGCTTACTCTGCAATGGTATTATTACGATTGAAATAAAAAACGGGAGGCCTTATTTAAACCCAATAATATTTTGCCCGACCCGGGAATCGAACCCAGGACCTCACGCTCATCAGTCGCAATTGCGACCAAAAACCAGTCCAAGCAGTCTGAGATGTCAGCATAAAAAAAAAACTTAATTATTTGAGTTAAAAGTTTGTTTCCTTTTTGCATAACATGATCCAATAGACCTCCATTTTGTTAGCAATTCCATTAATTAGTTTAAATTAACCTTTGCTTTGTGCAAGCAGTAATCTCGAAACGCCACTGTGTTTATTCCAGGGAAATAATGAGCGATTTTGAGATTCTCATTGGCGTTGTGGTAGTTTAACTACAAACATTACTGATTTAGAGTTTCTTGGTCCTGAGTTTTTATCATCACGCCTATATTCCCCGAAGGGTTAGGCAGAGGTGTGTTATTATATAAAATTAATAAAATAATCCCCAAATTTTACTAATTAGTCTCATCAAAATCTAGGCTATTACCTTCTATCGGGCACAATTTCAAACTCCGTGCTGCTGTAGCGATTATTACTCGCAACATGGCAAAAAGTAAAGCGCCATCTATAGGAGTGAAGCTACAACAATAAACCCTGAATCGCACTATGGGAGTTTACAACGATTCTGACACATACACGAACGCTAACCACCTTGCCTGGTCGGAGGATCCTCCCTTTTCAATGGAGGAACACCATACCTGATACCTCCATACTACTATTGAAAACCACGCAGAAAAACCTGATAACACTTTGACTGATCCGAAAATTGAAATCAAGACCTTACAGTCACCATTCGCACTTGCGACCACTAGATCAAGAAGTCAGTTTGTAAAACACAAGCCCAATAAAAAGACAAGACACCCCAGATCTGACAAATATATAGATAGATAGAGTATTCTTTATTGTACACCAAAAGAAAAAACTACAAAGCAAAAATACATTTTACACATAGGGTGAAAATGGCGGTCTTATCTTATCGCTAAAAGCAATTTCTTTCAGATAAAAGAATCATGGAAGAAAATATAGAGGGTAATGGTCGGTGTACGAATATTAACACATAAATAAAAAGTAAACAAATATCTTAATGAAATAAATATACATGTAATACGACTTAAACTACTTAAACATAATAAATAAATATATATAATGTTAAGATGATATAGACAGAATAGTAGATAATAGATAGACCCGGGTACGTCTTAAAACTACGGCCAGACACCGGAGGAGGGGCGATCCCCAAGCCGCCTGCCAAGCATGCGGATTATGGCAACCCTCCCCCCCCTCCTTGGGGGAGACCTTCGTTCAGCAGTGGACGTCTTCTGGCTGATGATGATGAGTAGATAACAACTACGGGGCCAAGTAATGATCTTTTACCATTCTACAAATATAGGTACTAAAGCAAACATTCTCCGGCATTTGACGTTAAAATTACACAAAGCAAAAACAAAATCTCAAGAGAAAATATCTAAAATATCCCACTCGTCAAATACAAGAACAATATCAAAAATAACTCCATGATTTACGTAAGATATCTTGAATATCTGAGATATTTCCCTCTTCGATTGTTTGTTGCAAGTCAAATTTCTTGGAACAAATACATTTGATTGGGTAAGGAGCACTGAGTACGTAGGAGATGGAGGAAATGGTATTTCTATGCTGATTCGGGAAAGAAAGAAAATATTTTGTCAGCTGGTTGAAGGAAAATCGGTATCAACTGCCAACTTATGTACTGCAATAAAGCTTTTTTTACGTTAAACTAGTGTTTATCCTGTCATGGGTACAGTTTACAAAAATACATATCACGTGCACACACGGCAAGACCCGAAATAACTATTTATAGATTATACAATCGAACTTGCGACACGAAGCGCAGAAAGCTAATTGCTTATCCACTATGCCAACCGTGCAACTAAGACGTGTGTCATCATCTGCCTAGCCTTTTCCTAACTACATTAGTACCAGTGCTCTGTCTGACCGGCTGCGGCTGAATATATATCAGTATTTTACACGAGCTACTACCATTTGACCTCTCCCACACAATTACTGAGAGACACTAATACTCGAGAGTTCGATCAAAAGATACGAATAATAATATTATAAAAAACTAGCTTCCCTCCGGCTTCGCCCGCCTAGATTACGAACCCGTGCATTTTTGCCCGGAACCCTAATTATTTTTCTAAAATAAAAGTAGCTTAAGTTACTCCTTATAACATCAGCTATCTGCTAATGAAAGTCGCGTCAAAATCGGTCCAGCCATTTCGGAGATTAGCCGGAAAATACCTACAGACAATATTTGTAAAAATTGTTTTATTTTTATAATTACCGTATATACTTTCATATGCATTTAGTAAAAAGATGTTATTTTAACATTACAAACAGACGCTTCAATTTTATTTATTACTAGCTGATCCGACATATGTACGTTGTCCTGTCCATAAAAACCGAGACAATTCCGAACATTAAAAAAATAGGCAAATCATTCCAGCCTTCCCCTTGCGATGGTTTTACCAACGAACAGGATTTTATTTTTATTTATGTAGATGTTTTTTTTTCTTTATCGTCGTCCATTCGTCACATTCTGCGGTTGTAAGATTTTTTTTAAATACGTTACTTCGTCACTCTGCACGTTACTTCGTCAGCATGTATCAGTGGTATAGTTGTGATGAAGTAACGGACAGACAGAGTTACTTTCGCATTTTTTATAGTGTGGATTAAATTACAGATATCCATTATTCATCCACCGTTTTTCGATCGCGCATGCGTATGTATGTTGGCGCAAATAAAGGATTTTTCTATTTTTCTAATATTATACCTACTTTGATTACCTAAAACTCCCAAGAGAAAAGAAAGGGTAGCCTAATAATGTAGCGGAACAAAGGACCAAAAAATCTAGGTTCATAACATAGCATCATGCCTGAATTTCCCAAAGGGGTAGGCAGAGGTGTACTATTATATATCCACATTTCACCAACGCCGTTATTGAGTCCCATTTAATAGGGGGCGAGCCTATTGCCATCTACCGGGCACAGTTCCAGACTCCGTGCTGCTACTGAGAATTTCGTGATTATTGTGGTGATTCAAACATGGATTTTGGGAGCCATAATTTACAATATCCTATTATGTCCCTATTTATTATGTGATATCGTTGTGATTAGCATATAAATTAAGTTTTAGCGTCAAAATTAATTGGCTTGACATTTATTGAGTAATTGCACAAATGAATACATACAATTTGTGCGTGGAGGTTTTAATGTGGAATCAGTATATCGTAACTACCTGATTGGGCTAATGGTCGCAAGCGCGACTGCTAAGCGTGGGGTCCTGGATTCTATTCCCGGATCGGACAAAGCGTTATTGCGTTTTTCTGTATGGAAATTCTCAGTAGCAACACGGAGTTTGGAATTGTGTCTTCTAGATGGCAACAGGCTCTGCTCCCATTATATGGGACTCAATAACAGCATCGGCGAAATGTGGGTGTACAATAGTACACCTCTGCCCTTCGGGGAATAAAGGCGTGATTATATGTTATGTTATGAGTTATATCGGAAATGTTGGAACACTCAGAATGGAATCGATTCTGATTATAATCGTATATCATAAAATTGTAATTACCCTGCTAAGTGGAGGTCTTAATTTCAAATATTTATCAGAAATGTTTTTTTTTTTTTGCTGTCAGAATCAAATCCATCCCGATTATAATCGAGAATCGCAATTACGATGCGAAGAATCGAATTCACTCGAATCAAACATCACTTTTATACACAGATTTTAACTGAAACTTCTGGCTTCCTATTCGTAACTTTAAAGCTGAATAAAGCCGAGCTTAACGTCCGGTATCTGTTTACTGACCAGCTTACGTACCCCATAACTTAAGTTTACGGGTATTAGAGAAAAGAAAAATATGTTTCGGATAAATCCAAGGACGTTAGACCTATTTTGTGGAGCTCCATTACTAGGCTTATACTTAAAGTCAATATCCAGATATTATTGCTTAGTTCGGACTTAGAAGCTTATTGGATATTTTGGTCCTTATGTTCGTAATTTTGTAGGCCTCATTTCGTAGGTTATACCTAGAA
Organism: Shargacucullia verbasci; assembly: GCA_947562105.1. Lineage (NCBI taxonomy): Eukaryota > Metazoa > Arthropoda > Insecta > Lepidoptera > Noctuidae > Shargacucullia > Shargacucullia verbasci. The sequence continues at coordinate 9,452,380 of OX387303.1, read as the reverse complement.
AGAACTTTGGAGTTCCAGATTTGATTGAATAATCTAGGATGATGGAAATAATATTATATGAAAAATTTGCTATTATTATTATTTTTACATCGTTTTTGTTTTAGTAAGAAATATCTACGAATATTTACATGGAAAGATACTGTACTCGTAGTATATAGCTACCGCGCAGACCAGTTGATTTTCAAGCTTAAGCAACACTACCTACGGCCGGTCTTTGGACGGGTGACTAAAGCAGTTGGTCCCAAGTGTCACACAAATACTTATAATAGTCGTTACGTAAGTCAGCAGCCCAAAATGGTGGCAGTGGGGCAGTCGCTCCTTAAAAAATACTGATATTCAGCTGCATCTGATTCGACTGGAAATCGACAAACGCTAGGCAAATGGAGATGATACACGCAGACCCGAAAAGAATATCTGTAGGTCATGCAAATATTTGTTCCATGCGGAAATTGAATTGACAACACGCAACACAGAAAGCCAAACGTATCAACACTGCAACTAAACCACAGAAAAAATAAAAAAGAAAGAAGCCAACTCGCTGCCAAAACAACCGGATTTTTTTATCGCCCGTTTCGGAGATTAAGCGCGAAACATGAACAGAAACTTGCTCATTTCCGAAAGCAAAAGTTAGCTATAACAAATACTGATAACATAGATAAAAAAATAACAGAAGTACAAATCATTTGGAAATCAACGCCGACCAATTTGTAGATGGCAATAGTTTCGCCTCTAAAAACATGAGACTTAATAACGTGATCAGCGAAAGATGTACTTTTATTTGCCATTAGTGGCAAACAGGTCGGTGGCCTGATGGTAAGTGGTCACCGCCGCCTATGGACATCTGTAATACCATCGGTACCACAGGTGCGTTGCCTACCCTTTTTAAAAAGGACTCTCTTCAATTTTTGTTTGAAGCTGTCCATATCGTAGCAGCGGGAAGACCTCAAGAAGGACCATCCACATGTTGCAGGTACTTTTTAATAAACTAAACTTCGGGGAATACAGGCGTGATGCTATGTTATGTTAAGTTTGGCGCAGTGGTTGAGAGATTGACTGCTACACTACGTGTCGCGGGTTCGATTCCCGCACGGAACAAATATTTGTTTGATCTACAGATAGTCGTTTGGGGTCTGGTTCTTCGTGTATATGAATACACACGTGCCTCGGAAAGCACGTAAAGCCGTTGGTCCTGCGCCTGATCTCTCTCCGCAGCCTATTTACCGATGTAGCGACAGGCGTAGATCGCGCGATAGCTTCTGTCAAACGTCATTTTTGTGTCATATAATGTATTGGCTGACAGTGAGATTGCTGTCGCGTGGCTGTCGCGTTGCTGTCGCTTTTTTACGTAATTAGGCTGCCGGTCGTGTCGGATTGCCGTCCCATCGGACTATGAGAGTGAAGGAATAGAGAGAGCACCTGTGTTTGCGCACACACTTGTGCTCTATAATATCTGCTGCGTAGTTGGCTAATCTCCGGTGAGATTGGCCGCCGTGATCGAAATCGGTCAGGAGGACATTATGTTAAGTTTATTGTATTAAGTGGTTCTTCTGATAACTCTTCTGATTAGCCAGTCACAATAAGTTTTAATTTTGTTGCAAACACCAGTATCTTATTTCTGAACAAACTTGCTACTTCATCCAGTGAATGGAATGGATTGAGTGAACTGGAGTAATCTTGCTCAATGTTGTCAGGTGATAATGAAATATGAACATTATGTTTGTAAGTATTAAGTTGCTTTGATGCTGTAGTTGTTTAGCGACAGCGGAGCGTGAGGCCCTGGTTTTTGATTGCCAAATCGAGCAAAATTTGGTGGCATTTTTCTATGAGAACGTTTGGAATTAGAATTGGAGAGATGGAAGTTATAGTCACTTATTACATGGTGCCCTAGTATCGGCAATGGCAAAAATGGGGTGCACATCAGGATTCCTTTCACGGATTTAAGGCGTAACACAGACATAATTTTTGTTAAACTAATGAGTATTTATGGCAAAAGAAAATGTATCCTATGAAAATCTATAGTACATAGTAAATCAACAGAAATGCTATCGGCTACATGTTGCAATTGTACTAGTGGTTCCAAGCACGACTGTTGAGCGTGAGGTCCTGGGTTCGTTTACCGGGTCGGGCAAATTTTTATTGGGTTTTTCTGTATAGAAATCCTCAGTAACAGCGCTGAGTATGGAACTAGGCCTCTTATTTTTTTTTTATCGTTCTCCCACACTAGGAATACTTCCTGTATCGTGGGTACGTTTACAAACACATATATTCCCATACACAAAGACCCAGACCCGAAACAACTATCTGTAAGATCATACAACTATTTGTTCCGTGCGGGAATCGAACCCGCGACACGTAATGCAGCAGTCGATCTCTCAACCACTGCGCCAATCGTGCCGTCAAAAGGCTCGCTCTGTATCCAGTGAATTTGGGTATATAACTGTATGGACACATTGGACACCTCTGCCTAACCCTTTGGGGAATACAGGCGTGATGCTATGTATATATGTATGTATTTATGAGTAGTTAATTTACTTTAACACAACAAGTGTCAGTATCGGCTATTACTTGTGACCATCCGAAGTTAAACTGGGGCAAAACTATTATTATAGTCTAGGAGATGACTGGGACCAATTTAATTCGTCAAGTATTTTTTTTTTCAAAACTCTGTGGTACACATCTGTGAATATCGATTCGCATCAGTACGGATGTGAAATTTAATTAATGTGCCTCTTCATACATCATCATCATCATCATCAGCCAAAAGACGTCCACTGCTGAACGAAGGCCTCCCTCAAGGGGGGGTTTGCCATAATCCCCACGCTTGGCAGGCGGCTTGGGGATCGCAGTGGCTCACCGATTAGTGAGAGGACGCTGCTGCCCGTCTTCCGGTGTCTGGCCGCAGTTTTAAGACGTACCCGGGTCAAACAATATAACTCTTCCCGTCCTCTTCATACAATATAACTTTATTATTCGTGTTCTAGACCAATCTTCGATGATAGTCTCAAAAATAGTTTTAAGTCAAAAAAATGTTAAGCGGCTATGATGATCACTGTCACGAAATCTATTTTTAACAGTATTGGAAGATTAAAAAAAAAAAAAAAAACTAGTTTTAGGAATGATTCCAGTACCGAAGATGGGTTTAAAAACACAAATATTCATATGCACAAACACACACACCCGAAACATCTAACTCTAGGCCATACAAATATTTGTTCCGTACGGGAACCGAACCCGTGACACGTAGCGCAACGGTCGATTGCTCAACCACTGGGCCAACCGAGAATACACAGAATCGGAGTCGTTAACTCATTATTCATCATTTAAAACGCACACTTAAAGATATATTATCCATTTTGTATTTAAAATTTTCTCATCGAAAATGACCAAAAATTTCTCAGAAACATACCTAATTCCAAAATTCTTCGTCTCCTACACCATATAAACTCCATTACGAACCCACAGAAAGCTCCAAATAATTTCAACAAAATTGACATAAATATCACACAGGTTCCCTGCCTCCTTGACTACAATATAGAGTCGTATCACGCACACGCATCACGTAGAGCTCCTAGAGCACAACGTATTGAATTTTGGTCACGTAAAATCTTTGTATTTTCTCCTTCTTGTGTCTCTTATTTAGGATCCCGTAAACTAATACTGAAGCAATCGTATAATGAGAAATAAAAAAATCGAATGCAACGATATTGTAAATATTTCTTAATATAATATATAATAATAATTCAACACATTACTGTCCCACTGCGGGGCAAGGGTCTCTTCTCAGAATGAGAGGGGGTAGGCCTTAGTCAACCACGCTGGCCCAGTGCGGGTTGGCGGACTACACACAACGTTAAGAACTTTATGTCACCCTCTCAGGTGTGCAGGTTTCCTCACGATGTTTTCCTTCACAGTAAATGCAAGTGATAATCAAATTCTGATCCGCACATGATTCCGAAAAGTCAGAGGTGCGGGCCGAGTTTGAACTGAGACCCTCCTGCATGGAAGGCAAGCGTTCAACCGCTAGGCTATCACTGCCTAATATAATATATAAATTTTTAATTAATTTTATACTTATTGTAAGCGTGATTTGTAAGCGTGAGATCGGTTCAATTTCTAATCGGGCAAAGTGTTATTGGGATTATCTGTATGGAAATTCTCAGTAGCAGGACGGAGTCTGGAACTGACTGAGATGGCAATAGGCTCGCCCTCTATCCAGTCAGCTATGGTGGTATCGAGGCTGACTGCCCAGGATGCGCCAGACAATTTCATGTTTGGTCACTCGTGGAGGGAATTATAAACTGAACTGCTTCATTGGTCTGTTAATAGCAAACGCAGCTGGTGAAGTTTTCCCGGGTCGGGAAAAGTCAAATATTTTTTTTTTACTTTTATATATTCTTTTATAGAAGCAGCCCGCAGTTTAAAATTTGACCTCTATTCATCATCATCATCATCATCAGCCAGAAGACGTCCACTGCTGAACGAAGGCCTCCTCCAAGGGAGGGATTTGCCATAATCCCCACGCTTGGCAGGCGGATTGGGGATCGCAGTGGCTCACCGATTAGTGAGAGGACGCTGCTGCCCATCCTCCGGTGTCTGGCCGCAGTTTTAGGACGTACCCGGGACTTCTATTATATGGGACTTAATATGTATCTGCATTGCCGAAATGTTGGTGTATAAAAGTACACCTCTGCCTAAGCTTTTTTTGCCTTTTGTGGAAGACAAGTGAAGATATCGTTCGTGATGACCTTTTCAACAAGAAGTTCCATGTTTTCGATGATTGCGTCAAACTCAAAAATAAATATAGAATTGTATACATAGCGTATAACGATTGCAGATAAATAATCATACGCAAGCGCATAATTAAAACATTTCACAGAACCCGCAACCTAAACACGCGGAAGCGCTTCTCCGCAAGCTCTCCGTTTACTTAATAGTTAGCAGTTTCAAGGGTCGCGGTAATAGAGATCCTTGTACAGTACATATTTAATATGGCCCACTGATATACTTGCTAAGTTATCAGAATATAAATACAGTAATACTGCGACTTACGCTACCCAGACTTACGCAAACCTGGAGTTACGCGATGTTCAAATCTCGTCGATTCGTCCTTTGTTTGAGTGCTACACAACTCGACTGTTCACTCCCCCTCATTATTGTTCAGCTAATGTTTATGTTCGGACGTGTCGTGCGCAATCGATGCTTAGCTATAATTTATTTTGTGTTATTTATTTCTGATCTACGGAGTGTGAGCTTGTTAAAATAATACCTCTGACTTACGCGAGTTAGTCTTACGCGGTCACAGCTCAGTCCCCCCTTTCGCGTAAGTTTGAGGTATTACTGTACGCGGGGATTAGTTAACCAATCAGAAGGCACTATCACTGCACGTATCAAGTTATGGCGCCACACATGCGTCATCAACGCGAACGTGTGAGTGAAATAGAAAAAGACGGAACGGCAATCAAATTTGATGCCTTAATTGCATTGCATATGGTTCATTATTAATGTTTCGTGTATTTTCGTCGATCGTTTGTTTATGTTTACGCGAACGAAGATGTCAACGCGCCTTCTTTCTTGTATATATATAACATATCATAACGACTATACACCCCGGTGGGTTAGGCAGAAGTGTATTATTGTATTATCGAGTCCAATGTAATACGGGGCGAGCCTACTGCCATCTGGGCACAGTTGCAGATTTCGTGCTGTTACTGAAGATTTTTATATAGAAAACCCCAATAACACATTGCCCGGCCCGGGAATCGAACCTAGAACCTCACGCTCAGCAGTTGCGCTTGCGACCACGAGACTAATGAGGTCGTCAATTGTTCTGTACTATTGTAAGTACATAAAATCGTTTAGTTCAGAATACGGCATACATTATTATTATTAGAATTAAGTATAAAAGGTTTGCCGTAAGGTGAACGGTAAATAATGCCTGGGCATTTGTTTTCATTAGCCCAGCTTTTTCCAACTATTTTGGGGCTCTAGGTCTAAGAAAATGCGGGTAAATTTCAGTATTTTACTGCCAATAATACTAATACTGATATCCATAGGTTAGACAGGTGGTCAGATTGTTAGGCTTACCTATTACCCGTGAGGACTATTATATTTTAAATATAAAAGTTAAATGCATAACATAACATAGTATCACGCTAGTATTTCTCGAAGGGTTAGGCAGATGTGTACTATTGTACACCCACATTTCGCTGATGACATTATTGAGTCCCTATGTAACAGTGGGCGAGCTTATTGCCATCTACCGGGCACAGTTCTAGACTCAGTGTTGCTATTGAGAATTTCCATACAGAAAATCCCAATAACACTTTGACCGACCCGGGAATCGAACCAAGAACCTCACACTCAGCAGTCCAGTAATATCGACGACACGGTTGGCGTAATGGCTAAGCGATTAGCTTTCTGCACTAAGTGTCGCGGGTTCGATCCCCGTACGGAACAAATATTTGTATGATCTACAGATAATTGTTTCGGGTCTGGGCGTTTGTGTATGTGAATATATGTGTTTGTAAACGCACCCACGATACAGGAATTATTCCTAGTGTGGGGAAAAGTTTTATTAAAAAAAAAAAATATATATATATATATACCACTAAGTCTCAAAAACATGGGACTTAAAAACGATGTACAAATAGTTTGCTTCTTCAATTTTATGTGGTCTTTTCTATCGCATGTTTGTGGTCGCTGATATTTTGTATAGCCAGTCCATAGCGCTTGTATGGTAAGAAATTTAAGCATAAGGAACTCGGACTACTTAGGTACATAGATTGCATCAAATTAGGTATGTTACCAGTTGGTTAGTTTCCCATTTGCACACATAGCATAAATTCCGTTGGTCCGAAAATATCGTTTCTGTTCTCGAAGCGAAAAATTGGAGCGCCCGAAAATGAGAAAGGATCAGACAGGTTTTTGTTTATTTTTTAATTAAAAATATATACTCTTTGTCGCTTTTTGGGGCACATTACCATATTGTTTTTAGTTTGTTTTACCGAAAACGATTCATGTTAGATAGGTATGTAATTATGCAGGTTTTAATTGGTTGTAATTAAGTGGAAAAATGTTTTTTTTTATTTTTTTTTATTAATTAGTTTGTCTGGGATGAGAACAGCGATGTGTGATAATATTTAGTTTAGACTTTTTCTTACGTGGTTCTCACATAACTTTTCTGTAATAATGTACCTACTTTGATTTTTTTTTTCTTTTATAAAAGCTTTGTCCCTCTCTAGGAATAATTCATGTATCGTGGGTGCGTATAGGTATACGTATACGTAGCATACGTATATTTCACATACACAAAGACCCAGACCTGAAACCACTATCTGTAGATCATACAGATATATTTTGTTCCGTGGGGTAATTGAACACGCGACACGCGGCACAGCAGTCGATCTCTCAACGACTGCGCCAACCGTGCCGTCAAAATGATTTTAAGAAATTTTGAATTTACAGCAGTAACACTGTAATTACTTGCTCGTTCTTCTCTTTAAAGGAAGTCAAGAATTTGGAATGTTGGACCTCTATAGAGATCGAATATTCACATAACATAGCATCACGCCTATATTCACCGCAGAGTTAGGCAGAGTTGTGCTATTGTACAATTACATTTCGCCGATGCAGTTATTGAGTCCCATTTAATAGGTAGCGAGCCAATAGCCATGTACCGGACACAGTTCCAGACTCCGTACTGCTACTGAGAATTTCCATACAGATAAACCTAATAACACTCTGCCTGACCGGCAGCCTAATTACGTAAAAAAGCGACAGCAACGCGATAGCCACGCGACAGCAATCTCACTGTCAGCCAATACATTATATGTCACAAAAATGACGTTTGACAGAAGTTATCGCGCGATCTACGCCTATCGCTACATCGGTAATTAGGCTACCGGAAATCAAACCGAGGACCTCACGCTCACGCTCATGCGCTTGCGACCACTAGACCAGTGAGGCAGTCACTGACTATTCATAAATACTTATATGAACAAAAACAAAACTTAACAGAAACATAACAACGAATACAAATAGCTGGATTGCAACAAATATGTGCATCTGTAGCCCGCTACTATAATACTACTTAATTTATATTTACCGTAAGAGGGCAGACCTGGTGTCCTAAGATATAGGCCTAGGCTTAGTTTAGGCACCACTCTCCCACAAATTATTTGTATATCCTAAGCTGCTCTAATTTGTGGTAGAGAATAAAAATTCATTTCATTTCATCTATATAACGTTAGAGGGCCGGTTTGTCGTCGCAAAGCCGCTTATTCAACTCGACTGGACGGCGATAGGCTTAGTGATACACTGGTTAATTGATATTTTGTACATCGATAATCTGATACTTCCATAAGGAAATCGATTTTTAGGAATACTCTTAGAGGACTCCAAAAGTGCGACTTATTAAGTAATCCATTTTCAAAAAGTGTATTAGTAACAGATAACTAAGCCATGTTGGAAATCCGAATAAGCAGCTGTTCTATAAGCCAAGCTAAGCGTGAGTTTTTGGGCTCGATTCCCGGGTCAGGCAGTGTCATTGGGTATTTATGTATGTAAATTCTCAGTAGCAGCACGGAGTCTGGAACTGTGTCCACTAGATGGCAATAGGATCCAATAACTTGGGCGAAATCTGGGTGCACGAATAGTACACCTCTGCCTAACCCTTCGGGGAATACAAGCGTGATGCTATAATATGTATTAGTTTAATGTCTTATTACGAATATTTTAGATTTACTTGTTTAACTGAAAACTTTATTAAGTATCTGTTATACAAGAAGAACAAAACCTCATTTGCCAAAATGGCCGACGCATTCGTTCGTTAAATCATTAGTTACCTACCTCTGTGGTCGCGGTGGGCTGTAGCGGCTTTCTTGGATAACGAAACGGAACTGTCTACCGAATATCAATAGCGGTTGATAAAGCGCGCTGTTTCAGTAGCGACCAATAGCGGGATTTATGGCACTTAACTACGGGTCTCGCGAGCCCCATACTGTTTAGCAATGTAGGTGTAACGAAACGTTGTATGCGTTGTGTTCGAGTGCAATGCGATCGAGTTAGATGTTAGCAGGTTATTTTAGAACGGTGAAACGAGCTATCCGCTATTATAACGTTAGCTAGTTTCAATAACCTTTGCCTCGCGCAACGACCACGGTTACTCTGTGGTTTCATCAATCGGTTCAAAAGAGTTCCCCTATATTTTATCACGTGAACACGTGAAATAGGTATGTTCCCAGTTCGTGAACCTCCCATTTGTCTATGTGCAGTGGGCATCAATTTTTCGCTGTTGATCCTAGCGCGGTCGAGCGAACGAAGTAGGTAACTTAGTTTAGATAGGTTTGTTACTAGATTGGGAATGTTTGGTAGGATTTTTTAGAAAATTATTTCGTTTTAGTCATAATGGATTTTGAGGAATTTATTATAGTAATGTGGACTTATTAATGGGCAAAGTTTTTTATGGGCAATTCAATATTATTATTAATTAAATATGTATAATGGTAAACCGACCACAATACTGTTCTACTGTTAGGAACTTGCCTGTTCTCAGAATGAAAAAGGTTAGGCCTTAGTCCACCATGCTGGCGTATTGCACGTTAGCGGACTACGGACACCATCAAGATACCAGGAGCCCTGAAACCTGCAGCCAGAGCCAATTGTGCGGGTTTGCTCGCGATGTTTTCTTTTACCGTTAGCGTAAGTGGTAATCAAAATATCACTACATATTATAAAACAAAGTCCCCTGCCGCGTCTGTCTGTCTGTTTGTCTGTTCGCGATAAATTAAAAAACAACTGAATCGATTTTCAAGCAGTTTTCACTTATAGTCAGATTTATTCACAAGGAAGGTTTAGGTGTATAATTCGTTAAGGTTTTGTGTAAATTAGCTGAAATATGACGATGATAGTTGAAGATGTCGAAAAAAATCATGCCAACTGGCAGCTTTACTGGCGTGCGCCGAGTAAATGCTCGACATAACAGGCTGAAACGACGACACCACGACAAAAAACAAATGAAGACGTATATGCTCTGCTACCCGTGCGAAGACGGGGCGGGTCGCTAGTTCTAAATATATTTTGGTTTCGAATTAAGATAAAAATAATACATTTTACAGTTGACTGGATTAATCAAGGAGTCTCATCATCATCAGCCAGAAGACGTCCACTGCTGAACGAAGGCCTCCCCCAAGGGGGGGTTTGCCATAATCCCCACGCTTGGCAGGCGGCTTGGGGATCGCAGTGGCTCACCGATTAGTGAGAGGACGCTGCTGCCCGTCCTCCGGTGTCTGGCCGCAGTTTTAAGACGTACCCGGGTCTAAAACTATTTAATTAAATAAAATTTACGGATATTTATGCCTTCATTTCTGAAACTTATAAACTTTAAGTAGGTTTGCTAGAAGTGTCTACCCATATTTAAAGACAAAGAAATAGACATTTGAATAGCTTAAGTCGACTTAATAAAAGTTTGATAGGTAAAGTGAGAGTATATTTCTTAGGTTTAACTTTGAGTTTCAACTTTGATAATGTCTCTCAACTTTAGTAATTTCTTAAGAACGCTAATATAATTTTATTAAACCTTGTTACATAAAATATATCTGTCACTATTCACACTCTATTGTATAACATTGTTGTTGAATCTCCGAGGTACAGGTTTATCTAAATTAAAATCAATACATTTAATCTTAAGACAGAAAAAAACCGGCCAAGTGCGAGTCGGACTCGCGCACGAAGGATTCCCTACCATTGACACTGACATTGAACTGATTATTTTGTGAATATTTCATATTTCAAGTGCCTACCTGTTGCCATTATTGATATCCAGCAAAAAAGGGCGAATAATGTTTGTTTTATGGGATCCCCTTTAAATATTTTTTTTTGTTTTTAGTATTTTAGTAAATACATAATTTGTGAAAATTTCAACTGTCTAGCTATCGCGGTTCTTGAGATACAGCCTGGTGACAGACAGACAGACAGACGGACAGACAGCGATTTTTTCTAGATTTAGCTGGCTTAGTAAGGATTAGTATAATGGCTAAAACCAATCAAAATATATACACTGAAATCTATTTTTAAAATTAATTAAAATTATTGTTACATAAGTGTTTGATCATTTCATTTTACACTTTTTAAATGTGTGTCAAAGTGCGTGAAAGATTCTATTATTTTTACGGCCTTTGACGATTAATGTCAGTGAGTCTCCGTCGAAGTTCATGCTACGCTAGTGCTACACACACATTTTGGCTAGTAATGTCAGTAAAGGAAAGATCGACGATCGCTTCTTTTACTAATATAGTAAGCAATTTTACTTACATAAACGAAACACCCGAAATTGATAATTTCCTGATGATTCTCGTTAATTTCTACCCGAAGCCTGGTTTATTATTCGCTTGGGAACAACCCGGAAAAATACTCAAGGAAAAAATATATTTTTGTTCAATAAGTATTTCTTTTGGTAAACAAAATTTCAATCAACAAATCGGCTCTACACCTTCTATAGTCTAACCATCTGAGGTCAAGAAAAGCCAATATGGAACTTGAAACGAAGGGGAGTAACGAAACAGAAATAAAACAGAATTTTTATTGGTCCTGACAACTTGGGACTGAGTTGCGGAAAAGGAGATTATTTAACCTCGTTATTGTGTCAGCATAGTTTTATTTGTGGATTCAAGAGTACCGTTTAGTTTTGGGTGTAAACGTAATGTTGTGTGTTAGTTGTGTTGTGTATTATTATTAAACTAGCTTTTGCCCGCGACTTCGTCCGGCTCCCATACAACAAACGCGATTTTTTTGCCCTTTTTTGCTGGATATCAATAATGGCAACAGCTAGGTACTTGAAATATTCACAAAATACTCAGTTATATTTTTACTTTAATAATAAATACCTACTGTTGTTTTCCTAATCAATGGCACTGAACCCTTCGTGCGCGAGTCCGACTCGCACTTGGCCGGTTTTTTAATCTTAATAACATGAAATTATTTTGGTGAGATTCATAAATGACACAAGATACCATTAACATAATCAGAATCTTCTGCGTAGCCTTTGGCCCAACTACTTTGGGCTCGTCTTCCAGTCTAAGAACCGGTTGCACCTGACTATCAGTAATTATCACGGAGCGACTGCCATCAAATTACTGGGAGACACAGATACTGTTATATTAGACTGGCTATTAAACATTTTGGGCTACTGACATCCGTAACGAATGTCATACGAATAGGATGCTTTAATGCGCGGAGTTTTGATGTATGAAAAATGGTTACCCATCCAAGCAATAACCTCAACAAGCGCTGCTTAACCTCACAAATCAAAATTAACATATCATCTTCATAAATTATAAGTACGGATATTTTTGATAACAACAAGCTGTCATTGCCATCTCTCATCTGAACTTTGTCCTTGACTTATTGAAGTTTCAAGGCCAACCGATGTCACTGTTAGAATTACAGGCTTCACAAAAATGTTTTTCGCCCGACAAACAGCTCACAAGATTGATCGTCGGTCACGAAGGTCATATTCTAGTTTGACAATAATTTATTAAACGTATACTGATTGACTGTTGTCGAGGAAACTTGGGTGTATTAATGTTCTGTTCATTTCATTTTTCAAGTAGAAAATGCGGATCAGATCATTTACATTTAAAATCCATTCTAGTTCAGACAGTTGTCCTTACACTAAACTGTTTTCTTTGCAAAATTGATGTCATTGTTAAAATTTTATACGTAGATATCTATCTGTAATATAATTCTAAAATTGTTTGTCTGTCTGAACAGTTGTAAGTAAAAAACGAATGGACCGATTTTGATGGGACTTCGACGGAGCGCTACTTATAGTGAGTTCTAATAATAAACATGCTATCGCTCATAGGGTTTTACACTCAGAGGATAGTACATTCCCTTGTTGTTTGATAAAACTGTATTTTAATTTCATTTATGCATGCCTAATGTTTAAATATGGTGATACCGAATAGTTTCCTGAACATATGTATATATTTTTTTCCCATAGACCACATAACATAACATAGCATCACGCCTGTATCTCCGAAGGGTGTGGTGTACTATTATGCACCCACATTTCTCCGATGCAGTTATTAATTCCTATGTAATAAGTGGCGGACCTATTACCATCAACCGGGCACAATTCATAGCTCCGTACTGCTAGAGAATTTCTATAGAGAAATCCCCAAGAATACTACCCGACCCGGGAATCTCACCCAGGGCCTCAGGCTCAGCAGTCACGCTTACGACCACTAGACTAATGAGACAGTCAGTCAGTTTTTTTAGCTATATTTGTATATAAACGATTTTACAACGACAAATAAACACGAAGCTATCGTCACTCGGGTAGGTTCGCTTGCACACAAAACATTCCACTATATTCCGTATTCCCAGATTTGTATAAATTATAACATTTTCGGCTTTCAACGAAACCCATTGCTCCCTAATGGCGTCCCTTTAAATTGTCAACTTCAAACACAAACTGAACTATGAATAACTTAATGAATGTTGCGAATTTGAATTCTAAGTTTGCCTTCAATTTCCTGATTTATTGTTATCAAATTAACAGTTTCGGTTGGTTTATTTTGAAGAGAATTAGTTTACAAACACGAAATGTATCAGGAAGCTGGCAGTTTAGGGTAGTGTGTTTCGTAGGAATTAGGGGAAATCACAGATCGGACGCCTAGGCAGATGGCTGATAAGGTAAGATATGTTTTTATTCATGTAGACCATATACAGGTACTTAAGAATAGTTACGACTCTAGCTGATGACTGCCAGTATGCTGAAGATGGGTAAGGTGGGTAAGATATGACGCGGTTGCCAGAACGCTCACGTGGTACTTCACAGTGTCTCAGATGGACAAAAAATAAATAAGCTTAGTAAATAGGCAGAACTAACTAAGCTTAACTATACAGATAAATAAAACTGAAGTGTCTCTTTGTAATGTCAAAATAACAGCTTTTTACTAAATGCATTTGAAAGTATATACGGTACATAAAACAAACAATTTAAAATTTTTGTCTCTCTGTCTGTTTGGTTGTTCCGGCTAATTTCCAAAACGGCTGGTCCGATTTTGACGGGACTTTCACTGGCAGCTGATATCATCAGGAGTAACTTAGGCTACTTTTATTTTAGAAAAGCATAAGAGTTCTTCACAAAGAAATGCACGGGTTCGTTATATACGGCGAAGCCGTAGGCGGAAGCTAGTTTATCAATAAAATAATCAACTATTAAGGTTCAACTTCAATTTGTTAGTCTATAATGAATTTTAGGAGTTAAAAGTTTGAGTGCACGTGAATTATCAAATATAACAAACAAGTTGCATTATTAGGAATTAATAAAATTTTCAAAATTATGATTTCCTTCTCATTCTGAAAATACTTCAAGCGAGTTCAACAGAGTTAGTAACGAACGCTAATCAGGCAAGTTCAAAGATTTAAAACGTTCGCGTTCTTTTTTTTAACTAGATGGCCTGATAATCACGAGCTTTCGTAAAAATTATACAAAAACACTGACATAAGTTTCAGGTTTCAACAGTGTCAATTTGTAATTATATAATAGAAAAAATAATAATAACAAGATTATTACATAATAATAAGAAATCAGAGCATTATAAAAAAAAAAAATCCTTTCTGAATTATGTACATTGTTTATCTGTAATCTACAACAGTTATAAAAACTGCAAAATCTGTGTTTTTTAAGAGGTTTTGTCATAAATTAATTATTAAGTGACCAAATACACAAATAGCAAAACAGTAACAACCCGAGACAGACCTCCACCGATCATATGCTCGGGCGGGCCTCTGCACGGACCGTGCATCTAGTGACGTGACACGCTAATTACGTAATGTATCGATTATCGATTAGGGAATTAATACGGTCGATTAGGTACAAACAAGGCGATGCAGAGCGAGAAATAGGCGTTATGAAATTTTAGGAATTTTTTTGAAGAAAACGGAAAATTTTATTTGCTCGGGCAGATTTACGTACGCTTCGATCTTTGACCGCGTGGTGTCGCAGTTCATTGATATTGACGAAATCCTTCACAACATTTGTTCAATTGATTTTTAAGTTTGTTGACAGCAAACTAATACTTAGATTAATTAGACGACACGGTTGGTGCAGTGGCTAAGTGATTAGCTTTCTACGTTAATTGTCGCGGGTTGGATTCCCGCATGGAACAAATATTTGTATGATCTACAGATAGTTGTTTCGAGTCTGGTTGTGTGCATGTGACATGTATGTTTGTAAACCGTACCCATTTTATTATAAAAAAAACATACAATTTGGAAAATGTCGATACCGGACTCCACTAGCACATCACTAGTGAACCGAAGCGCGCATATAGAACACTTTCGTGATAAAGCGCAGCGAAACGCAAACGATTACGTGCGACCGACGTCGTTGATGTGTCGTCGACCCGTCGTGGTATCGCCTGTAAGTCCTTTAGTGCCTCATTTGTAGTAAATTATCATCATCATCGAATAAACGGACTGTAGGTCTGCGTGCACAGATAAAAAGTGGGAGAGACGCCTAAAAGGGCAGAGGGGTGCGCCGGATTCTTACTAGCTTAACTCACCACGGTGGTCCGCCATGACACTATATGGTGGGCTTTGGAAACTCTTAGAGATCGCACTAAAACCCACCATGGTGCCACGCTAATTACTTCCCGGAGGTGGTAACTATGAAGAAGCCATCTACTCATAGTTACCACCTCCTTAAGCACCTCCCGATGGAGATTATAGAGAGGTCCCCCTTTAACACACAGGACCACTCTGTGTCTTCTCAGGGACCCTGGACAGGAGCGCTTATACATGCGCTGCGAGCTTGTAACCCTAAAGGCCTCGGCCACGGCTTGGGCAGCATGGGTTAAACGGGGTATCGGCCCTTACCCGATCCCGCTCTAAAATCTCCTTCTGCAGCAAGACTGCTTCACAGGAGATTAATGAGAACTGGCAACCTACCTCAACATAGGGAAACGCTAGAAACATTAGCCAGACAGATGTTACGGTGACGTTTCAAAAACACCATAGCTCTGATAAAAATATCTGTTAATCTTCTACGTCACGAGCAACTAGCACGTAACTGGACGCAACATGGCGCTAACACGCGCACAATACACCGCCATGTCAATGTGGACGAAATATAATATTGGCTACTAATATCTCACTGAATTTGTTCCACTGCTTGAGTGGTAAATCCCAATCACATGAAAGCTACGCCTGTATTCCCCGAAGGGTTAAGCAGAGGATACGTTTAAGCGATGCCGTTATTGAGTCCGATGTACGTCTCCGAACAGCTACAGAGGATTTTCTAAAAGTAAAACTCGATAATACTTAGTCCGAACTGGAGATCGGAATCCAGGACCTCTTACTCAGCAGCTAGTTTTGCGACTAAAGTAATAAGTCAGTTCATTGGCGGATTAAAAGGCGACGGTGCTCTAGGCTAGCATCTCATCGGCGCCTCTCTGGCGGCCATCTGATATGTATTTAATGCTGTAAAAATGAGCAGGAAGTAACCACATACAGGAATCACCATGAGGCGAGTTATCTGATATTAAGAATAATAAAAATACCGGCCAAGTGCGAGTCAGACTTACTCACAAAGGGTTTCGTGTCATTGACTAGGTAAACAACAGTAGGTATTTATTATTAATTTAAAAATAGAACTGAGTATTTTGTGAATATTTCAAGTGCCTACCTGTTGCCATTATTGATATCGAGCAAAAAAAGGGCAAAAAAATCGCGTTTGTTGTATGGGAGCCCCCTTAAATATTTATTTTATTTTGTTTTTTGTATTTGTTGTTATAACGGCAACAGAAATACATAATTTGTGAAAATTTCAACTGTCTAGCTATCGCGGTTCTTGAGATACAGCCTGGTGACAGACAGACGGACGGACAGACGGACAGACAGACGGACGGACATACAGCGAAGTCTTAGTAATAGGGTCCCGTTTTTACCCTTTGGGTACGGAACCCTAAAAAATGTCTTTTTTAAATTTCATTCAAAAGTCTGTCTATTATGACTAGAAACACTGACACTGAATGTTTCCCGACCGGATAGTGAAGAAAAATTATCTTATGTTTGTTTTTTTATAGTTCATTTTCTCTTCATTTTTTTGTCCTTATCGTATTCTTTAACAAGAGACTATGTATGATTATTTAAATAAAATCTTATATATTAAGTAATGTTAAGGCATAAATCTTTTTCTTTCAAATTGCCGCGCGCGCCCCTTGAATCCTGGCGGCCCTAGGCACGTGCCTAGTTTGCCTTAAAGATAATACGCCACTAAGTCAGTTAAAACCCAAACACGTGATCAATTAAATCTTTAAGATACCAACGTTCTTCATAATACGATTAACTCAACATATAGCGGAAGCTACAAACATAAGGCAAGTCAAAATAAAATCACGTTCAACATCAAAGGTGTTTTAACCGCGTTAACACGTAAATGGGTTTGAGTGACGGTAACGAGACGGGCAGGTAACGATATCAAAGCGATTTCACTTTAAATGGCGCAAGGTCGGCTTACTGCGCGTGGTTGATCACAGTGATACAATGAGATAACGCTTTTTTTACGATACCCATTTCGAACTATGCTGCCAATTCCTCCTAAGTGCTTTGAGTACAACTTTAGGAGTAGTTTTAGGAGAACATAAATACGAAATATTTGTAAAACTACACATTGTATTTATAAACCCAAAATCATACATTTTTTTTAGCTTTATTTAAAGGGACTTTTACGCGTAAGTATGTCAGTCCCATCGTACCCTTAACCAATTTCATAAACACTATTTTTAAATATAAGCCATAAATTGGAACAAGTCTTTCGCATCAACGCCATTCGGTTGGGATAAATTTTTATGAAAGATGCCTATGTCGTTTCTGTTCAAATTCATGGTCATTATCAGATTATTTCTAGCGGCATCAAATCTAACACACTCCGTCAACAAATGGTGTAGGTCTTCAATAACTCAACAATCTTCACAATTGGGCGAAGTTGTTTTTTTCATCATGAAGGCAAATTTCTTGCATAGAATGTGTCCAGATGCACGTATGTGAGCAGTAATAATGAACTACTCACAGGCTCAGATCTGGACACATTCTATGCAATTAAATCCTACTTTATTAATCCTACTTAATATTATTAATGCGAAAGTTTGTGAGAATGGATGGATGGATCTATGTTACTTTTTCACGCCAGAACGGCTGCTTTTTATCCCGGGAAAATGCACGGATTCGTAACCCACGCGGGCGAAGCCGCGAGCGGAAACTAGTATTATAAATGTGAAAGTTTGTGAGGACGGATGGATGGATGGATGTTTGTTACTCTTTCACGCAAAAACTACTAAACGGATCTGGATGAAAATTGGCACAGAGATAGATTATAGTCTGGAATAACACATAGGCTACTTTTTATCCCGGAAAAATGTACGGGTTCGTAAAACACGCGGGCGAAGCCGCTTGCGGAAGCTAGTTTTACATAAGCTTAATATTTCTAATGATAAAATATTCAAACCATGCTCCTTTGGGGCTCTAGGTAAGTCAGAAGGTATTTCTATAAAAAAATATGGTAATTAAATCAGAAAGATGTTGTTTCTTCTTAATTTCAGTTCTAAACTTATTAACAGATAGGATACGTTGTCACATTAAAGACGCATTAAATACGAGCTAAAAGATGGCGCAAAAAACAATATTTCGGCAAAAATCTTAGAATACATGACCATTAAAAACAAAAGTATTTGTCGTTCGTATACATTGCAGCAATCGGTTTTCACCTGTAATACCTCACTGTGTATTTAATTATGTTATGTTTGATTGCACAGTTGGCGCAGTGGTTGAGAGATCGACTGCTGCGCTACGTGTCGCGAGTTCGATTCCCGCACGGAACAAATATTTGTATGATCTACAGATATTTGTTTCGGGTCTGGGTCTTCATGTATGTGAATACACACCGTGCCTCGGAAAGCACGTGAAGTCGTTGGTCCTGCGCCTGATCTCTCTCCGGTCGTGTCGGATTGCCGTCCCATCGGACTATGAGGGTGAAGGAACAGAGAGAGCACCTGTATTTGCGCACACACCCGTGCTTTATAATATCTTCTGCGTAGTTGGCTAGTCTCCGGTGAGATTGGCCGCCGTGACCGGAACCGGTCAGGGGGAAATTATTTAATTATGTTCGTAGTCTTTACATTTTTAATTTATAAAATATTTTGATAAAAAAAGTAGTCAATAAAATGTAAATAATGAAATATTAAGAAATTTCAGTCGATACTCCTGAAGATTTTCAAATGACACGAGCACATAAAAATGTAGACTCACCTATTATTTACCTACATACATGGGTACATAAAAAAATAAATAGTAAAGTTCTCGGTGTGTCACCAACGTTCCCATCAACTTTGACCTCGGTTTGCCAACGAGTCTATAGAGAGAGAGCTGAAAAAGTCTACGACTATTTGTTGGCGATCACTGAAAACTGTTCATTTTGATCGAATTTTACTGTAAATTACTGAATGAAATGTAAGGTTTTGATCGTAGATCTCTGACTAGATTTGATTCGTTTTCACTTTTTATACACTGAACATCACGCCTGTATAACTCAAAGGGATAGGCAGAGGTGTACTGTAAACATTTCTCACTTCGCTGTAGTATAATTGAACAAGGGGCTAGTCCCATCCAGTATACCATCAAACAATCTGCCAGACAATATTACAAACCCCATATGAACAATTTTCTCGACCCGGAATTGATTTCATGCTCAGCAGCCATACATGAAAACATACCGGGAAATCAGTATTATCTGCCGTCTATAAATAACTTGTAAAACCTTTTTTGATATAGATAGTACCAGGAGAACATAAGCCCCAACCAATCTCATACTTCATTACCTAAGTTTAAACAGCAAGAGCTGCGAGTAGTGACAGATTGAGGGCCTTTTTAAGCCCCATTAAGTTGCCGGGTACTCCTCATTTATGAGGCGGGGTAAACAGTTCCAAACAGGGGTAAACAACATGCTGTTTCTTTTACATACTCAATCAGTTCGGGGATATTGGCTAGAAGTGTTTTGGGGTTGTTTGGAAAAAGTTTCGAAGTTGTTCGAGATAATATTCTGGGTAGTATAATATTACGCGCGTGTTCTTCAAAGGGGAAGGCAGAGGTGTATTGTGTATTGCGTAAATATGTATGTTTATAAAACCAAGTTCAGTTTAAACTTCTAGAAATGCTCCAGAAAAATGCGAATCTCCAATCGGGTGTAGCAATAGAAAGTAAAAGAGAAAGAACCAATAACAAAACAGAATAACTCAAAATATATTCAATAAATTGTCAAAATATTCTATATATTTATCAGTGACTCCAATCTAAACAGCAAAATACTGTTTTACCATCTGGTTTACCCAGAAGCCATACTTGGCAATTCTTCCCCTCCCATCAGTAATAAATAAAGCCGTTATTACACGCCAATCAGACGAACTGCCGGATCCGAATGCAGAATATTAAGCCATAAATACACGTCAAACTTTCAAGGCAGTTCCGCTTGTGAGCATAAAAAATTACTTGTGTCCATCAAAATTCGCGCGCAGCCCTATATTTGAGACGGGACTGTAATTTGGGAGGGTGTGGTTGGTCTTTTATGTTTTCATAAGGCGAAATGTTTAGGATTTTTTAACGAAATATTACTTAGAATTATATAATTATACTGAACTTTCGATGATATAATTATACTGAAAGGATTGTTCCGCAAATTTACAATATGACATAGCAATGATGACGGCTCAAAATAGTTATTGCTCCTTATTTTTAATTTTATTCCAAAAAAGGACCATTCCAGACGATACCCTATATTTTGTCTTACATAAATCCTTACTATATGCCAACGCTATCTTGTTTTAAAAAAGACGTGTAAAAGTGATTGAAATATCCTAATTGCAAAACTATTCAGACAATAATAATAATAAAAAAGATGATAACAACAATTTCATTTCATTATTATTTTGTTCTTCATTGATCTACCCTAATGGTGGTTGCAAACGTCAGTGCTTAGAGCGAGATCCTAGGTTATATAAAATATTTTTTTTATTTTTTATTCATGTAGACCAGTTAAAGGCATCTGCCAGACTCTAGTTCACGCCACGTTCCACTGTTGTTTTCCTATGGAGAAGAATGTGTAAGAAACTCCATGGTTACTCTTTTAAATTC
The DNA here is from genome assembly GCA_947562105.1 of Shargacucullia verbasci. Classification (NCBI taxonomy): domain Eukaryota; kingdom Metazoa; phylum Arthropoda; class Insecta; order Lepidoptera; family Noctuidae; genus Shargacucullia; species Shargacucullia verbasci. The sequence continues at coordinate 9,431,188 of OX387303.1, read as the reverse complement.
TGATTGTTTAATATTTGTTCGACAGTGTTATTTATAAGTTGACAGCACAAAGCTTAGAAGTTTGTTTACCATAAGGTGAGATAGTGGTCAAATGCCATTATTACATTAATAAGAAACTCTAACCCGACTACGGAAATAAAAAAGTGATCTAAAAAGTACGAAACAAGAAAATAATTCAGGCAGAAATCAAGAAATGCATAGGTACAAAAATGGTCAAGGTAAAGCCGTGGTCGCATGCCTATATACCAAGTGGGTGCCAGGAATACCATACATAAACTGCTAACATCATAACTCTTCCTTTTGCCGTAGTCGGGTAAAAAACGTTGTAATTATTTTTAATAAAAGTGTGCATAATAGATGAGAGGCTCATCCGTTAGTATCAGCCAGGTAGTCCATTAGTAAATGGGGAATATTCTAAATTCTAAATTCTAAATTCTTGTCTTCTTTTAATTTCAATTTCATTTTATTTCACATCTCTCACGTCCCCTTAATAAATTTTGCCCATATTTCTGTACGTCCACATGGAATTTTTCTTTTGTGTCCATTTTTTTAGTTCCTTTGTTTCTATAAAGCTCATTATATCGAGATGAAAGTTAACCCGCGTTGTATTAAATAAAAATAAAACTTATAAATGCCGTTTAGTCTGTAGGAGGAAATTTCATTGCTATGAAAAATGCTTTGTCCCACTTGTTGGAATTCTTGCATGGGTAAAAAGTCGTATTCATAGTGTAGAGCATGTTTTTTCTGGATAAAATAACCAGATTCCAGAAAAAGACCATTTCCAGAAAAATACATACTCTACACTGCTTTTATTAATTTATTGTTAAATAAGGTCAGATTTTGAAAAAACAAAATATTTTTACGAGTGTATTCTTCGAGGAGTTAGGCAGAAGATTATTATTGTAGCCCATTATCCCGATGCTGATGCTGATGATGATATTAAGTCATTAAGTCCCATGAAATAGGGCGAGTATAGGCATTTACCGGGCACAGGTTTAAACTCCGTGCTGCTGCTGAGAATGTTAGAAAAAATCCAATAAAAAAGTCGATCTGATAATCGCACCCAGAAACATAAGGTCAGCATGCCACCACCCAACGAGTCAGTTCAGTTTGAAAAAAAAAAGAGATAAAACATTAGGAACTATGCAGTACCTAGCTTATTAATCTATTTTTGAGTAATTGATAATTCTATGCTTTTTTTATGGATTAAATCCATACTATTATAAATGCGAAAGTAACTCAGTCTGTTTGTTTGTTGCCTCATCACGACTGAACCACTGAACCAATCGTTATGAAATGTTACAAAGAAGTAGTCTGGGGCAAAATAATAATTAGATAATAAATAAAAAAATACACGCTGATGATAAATGTATGTTGAAACACCATGATTGATGGGTGGATTCGTATAATATTGTTAGTATCGACAATTATAGATGTAAGTCTCGGAAAGCAAGTTAAGTAGCTGGGAAAAGGCTAGGCAGATGATGAGTTATATATTTTTTTTGAGTTGTCTCTCGCAGTTTGCTTAGGGAGCTTTTACTGCTTAACCGGGCAAATGGCGAGACCAGAAGGGCCTCCAGCCGAGGTGATGAGTTTATACATGTAAGTATTCCTTAAGTACGGTTAGCAACAAAAGTTGATGAACAGTTGAGTTTCTAATATTAATATATATGCACATAGAGTCTCGACTTTTTTAAAGTTTCTGCAAAAGCCTAATTGAAATAAAATACGTTGACTTCAACTTTACTATTTAAACGAAGAATACAGCCTGCAAGAGTTGACATCAATAAAAATCACTGTACAATACAATATTGATCTACTTTTGTTGCTGACCCTACATAGCTATTATACATAGCATAGGTCACAAGATGGGGTTTACCACAATTGCCTGTAGCGTCAAGTCTCAAGCCCTCGATCGCCTGTCAACGCTTAAACCATAGAGCTGTTGTGGTTTCTATTCTCTCCTAGCCATTCTATTGGCTATTACTATGCAACTCCATGCCTTTGAAATGGCCAGCGGTACATACTGTAACAATAAAGGTGCTTACACAACAGCGAATACGGTTTGATTTTGTATGCATGAGAGAGGTGTCCACGTCCTGCGGGGTCTTTGTTTGAATCACGCGTGATTGCGTGCGCGAAGGTTTCAAGTGACACGTTCGACGAGCGCGTGTTAATGTGTAAGTACCTTAATGTTTTGAAAGAGCTTTGTTTTCTGAACAATCGACTTGTTTACTCTTTTACGTAGTTATCTTATAGATTTACTGGAAAGAGTGATGGCTACGCCTGTGGTCCTGGGTTAAATTACCGATTCCGAGTACGTGTTTTTAGGTTTTGTAATATAAGTACTTGTTTGGAATTGTGCCCGCTTGATGGGCTAATTACATGGGACTCAATATTGCATCAGTGAAATGTGAGTGTACATTGTACAATAGTACACCTCAAGCTAATCCTTCAGGGAATACAGACGTGGTGCTGTGTTATGTTATGTTTAAACACATCTATGTAAAACAACACAAAATAGTGAATCCACAGAGATTTTACTTTTTCATAAAAAATCACACCTTCATTATCTCATTCCTAGAAAAAGAACTTTTGAAAATTACTTCTAGACTTTACTATTCTGTGTTAATGTTGGAGGATTATTTCTGTGTACATTTTCTAACTCATTCATTATTTGAACAACTGTAAATATAAAAATAAAGGACTAGACTATGAATACAAGCAGAGGACAACTTAGGAGGCATCTTTCGGTATGTAATAACTGCACTAGCTCTGTTGTACATAAACATTGGACTTCATTATATACACTACAATGTTGAGTGAGACCTTGGGTTTATTACATATCATCATGCTTATATTCCCCGAGGGGTAAACTAAGTAGGTACAAACAAAAGCTTCAGCATTATTTGGGGTATAGCTCAAACTCAAACTCAAACTTTTATTTGATTTCCACAATGGTGTAAATAGATGGTAAGTAAAATTGTATAGTACATCGTGGACCCTGTTGGGCACACAAACATTATGGCCACACTATTTTTTTTTTTTTTATTTTTTTTTTTTTTTTGTAAAACATTGCCCCACACTAGGATTTCTCCTGTGTCGTGGGTACAGTTTACAAACATACATGTCACATACACACACAACCAGACCCGAAACAACTATCTGTAGATCATACAAATATTTGTTCCGTGCGGGAATCGAACCCGCGACACCTAGCGCAGCAGTCGATCTCTCAACACACTGCGCCAACCGTGCCGTCGAGGACATTAGGAGAGAGGAAGAACAATGGTAAGTAGGTAGTTTTAACACTGGTAAGTAATTTTTAATTATTTATTTTTTTATGGACGGGAGACAGACAATGACACAGAAAGATATAGAGCTTAGGGAAGCATTTGAAATGTAGTGTTGGGGGAGATTGGATAAGATAAGCTGGACAGAAAAAGTCACGAATGAAGAGGTACTGAGGAGGGTTAATGAGAGGAGAATGTTAATAAACACGATTGGAAACAGAAGAGGAAAGATGATAGGCCTTATACGACATGACAGTTTCATTAAAAACATAATTGAAGGAAAGATAGAAGGAACGAGAGGGAGAGGAAGACTAAGGACAAGTTACATGAGCCAAATAAAGGAAAAGGTTGCCGTCATGTCGTATGAAGAGGTAAAGGAAATCGCACTGGAGAGAGAAAAATGGAAAGGATTTCATCAGCTACACCGACAAGAGCGGGGCTCTTAAATAAGAAGACGATGTTTACTTGACTTTGACTGCCTCATTGGTCTAATGGTCGTGAATATATGAATATTGGCATAATCACGAATAATAGGCTAGATGATTGCATCAAAAATAAATTCTGAAATATTGTTTGGTAAATAGTTTTTCTTCTAAAAACTCAGTAGAACTTAATCTATTGCTTATCTTTGGCGTTTTCAATGTTTAATTTATCAAAATCACAGAATAAGTATGTAAATGGTAATGCAAAAGTATGACGTCACTTTTTTGTATTCCAAACATTTTTATAACAACATCTCCTTTTTGACAGTTCATAAAGAATTACTCAGACTAGTAGTCATCTACCGTATTCTATTCTTAATCCATTTTTTTTTATTTATTGATGGATTTTGTCGCTTAGCGACCATATCGCCTAATACGGGAAGAATATATGTTGACAAAAATATTATCATATGACTAACTCATACAATAGTTTGGCTTTATCCGACAATGGAAAAGCAAGGATGGTATTACAATTGCCAATATCGTAAATTTTATATCGCCCAAAACATGAATTCTCGTATCTTCACTACGGACACACTCCATCAGAATATGAACCCAAACATTTGAACTCATAATTCAAACCACAGAATCCCGACCGTTCTAAACCAGTTGAAAGCACTAAGTCCCTAGCTAATTACTGAGGCCAAATATTTGGCGACTAACTAAGATTTAGATTACAGAATTCGCTTGATTAAGCCCTTTCATTATACAGTTCTGTCATTTGAATGTGTACTGACTTCATAGTTACGATTGAACTAATTGGTCCAATGGTAAGCGCGACTGTTGAGCCTGGGTCTGAGGTCCTGGGTCCTATAAAATCCCAATAGCACTTTGCCCGACCCAAAAATCGAACCCAAGACCTGACGTTCAGCATTTGCGCTTGCGACCACTAGACTAATGAGACAGGTATATTATTAAAGAGTAATATATAATATGGAACCACGTATTAAGTACTTCTTAGTGGCCCCTTGGAAACTGCGGAGAAACGAGGTCAGGTATTCCTGCATCGATAATGGAGGATCCTCCAACAAGGCGAGTTGGCCTGGCAAGCGAAAACCTGATAGTTGAACTAGAACCATAGAAAGAAAGAAAGAATATCTATTTATTGTTGGTACTGTAGAGGTTTCATATATCAGGATACAGTTTTTGGTACAATAAGACTGGTCACCGATGAAAAAGAATTAAGTATTTGAAGGAACGTCAATATTATGTAATTGAGTGATGGACGTTGAATGGAAATAGTAGAATTGTATCTTGGAACTCGTAGCAGGCATTACAGGATTTAAATATTCTAACAGTAGTTTGATTCCTGGTATAGTTGATTTTGATTCATAGTACATAACGATAAAAAATAATAATACTAAAAAGAACAAAAATAAAAATAATATTCAGAATAAAAAATGGTAAAAAAATAACATAATAATAATACACAGACATTGCAAACTCTGATAGCGCGATTCAGGATTTATATTGTCACTTCGCTCCGATAGATGGCGCTGAATTACTTTTTGCCAAACAACTCGTAGTCGCATCATCACTTGAAAAATTTACATGGCGACGGGAAAAATAGAATCTACTTTAACTTACATAAGTACTTATGTATTCAAATGAACTGGATAAAGTATAAGATATACAACTAGAATATTTAGTTTTAATTCCGCTAAACTACTGCAAGTTTGGGTCGACACGTGTTTCGCCCCTCCACGGAGCATCCTCAGGAGATGTTGACTCGTCGACCGCTTGGACGCGAATGAGCGGCTGGGTAGTGAGCGCCCCCTTATATAGCACTACGACTTGGTGTTTGTATTGAACTACCTGCAAAAATTCGTAAAAGTGGAGATGGTATTAGATTAGTTTGGTCATTCAACAGTGTAAACCTGTCGTTATTATGTTTTAAAATTTCTAATTGTTCCAACACACACAACCACAACATGGATAAAGTATGTTAATGTAGACAAACAACGGTTTGCGTGTGGATTAAGACGCATGATTTATTACTGAAGACTCTTTGTACGGTTGGAGTGTTATTAAATGGAGATTTTGTTGGAAAAAGTAAGGGAAGTACGTACCTACAGTCGACAATGAGATAGATTTACACCATCAGATTTAGATGAAGCTTTCTGAAGAACAATGATTCCTTTCCTCTCATTTTATTTTTTTTAAAAACTTTGCCTTTTTGTACATATGTCTCGTGTGTCGTGGGTGCAGTTTACAAGTATACATGTCACATACATATGTAATAATAATGTCCTCCAGACCGAATTTCGGTCACGGTGGCCAATCTCACCAGAGATTAGCCAACTACGCAAGATATTATAGTGCAGAAATGTGTGCGCAAATACAAGTGCACTGTCTATTCCTTCACTCTCATAGTCTGATGGGACGGCAATCTGACACGACCGGAGAGAGATCAGGCGCAGGACCAACGGCTTTACGTGCTTTCCGAGGCACGGTGTGTATTCACATACACAAAGACCCCGACCCAAAACAACTATCTGTAGATCATACAAATATTTGTTTCGTGCGGGGATCGAACCCGCGACATATAGCTCAGCAGTCGATCTCCTAAATACTGCGCCAACCGTGCCGTCAATGTCACATACATACTCACCTTGACCCGCAGCCTAATTACCGATGTAGAAAGCAGTTTGCGACAGGCGTGGCGTTTGCGCAGACCGCGCGATATCTACTGCCAAACGTCATTTTTCTGCCACATATGAGTTTGCAAACGGTGAGGGTGCTGTTGTGTGGCATTGGTGTTGCTGTTGCAATTTTTTCGTAAATAGGCTGCTGTTGTTTCGTGTAACAATCGAATCCGCGACAAGGAGCTCAAAAAGCTAATCGTTTAGCCATAGCGCCAATCGTGCTATCAAATTGGATTGGATTTAATAAAATACGTGATTGAATTTTAAATAAATATTATCTAAATATATTATATTGGTTCAAATATGTCTTAAATAAATTAGGTATATATAATCGAATTGGATATGAAGCAATTGAATAAAAACTCAGTGTTTTGATACACATTAAATACAATTTAATTTAACTCACATAAATTATATTTATTTAATTTAAAAATGTATTATAAACTTGTCAAAGATATATGTAGGTATTTTAAAAGTTACGTAACTTTAGCTTTAACGTTCGTAACCTAAGCTACTCTTGACAGAAAATTTGATACTTGAATAATACTTAATACATATAATTGAAAAAGTTTGTCCATAGCAATTATTTGCCTTTCATTCATCGCTTTACTTATAGACATATTACTAATTCCAACAAAAAACAAACATTAGCAATAATAGAGTGGAAAAATCCGGATAAAAAGGAAGAATAATTGCGTCTTAACTTAAATCTCAAATTGTTCAAACGAAAACGAAAGAACGTCTTAAGGCGTTTTCACGTATCAACGCCCCGGCGTTTTGTCTCAATGATTAATGATAGGATCGTTGAAGTGACCTCTTTTGGCACTCAGACCCAAATCTCCGACCTTAGACGGTCAATCAACGCTGTTCTTATGTTGGTATTTTAGGTGGGACTTGTATAATGAGTGATTGTGAGAGCAACTGCTGAGTGTGAGGTCCTGGATCCAATTCCACGGTCGGGCAAGATAGGGAAATTCTCAGTCGCATCTCGGTGTTTGAAATTGTGTCTAGTTTGCGCCAAATTGCATGGGACTTATAATGGCATTCGCAAATTGTGGGTGGACACCTCTGGCTTACACTTCAAAGAAAAGGCGTGATCTATTTTATGTTAGGGTAAAAAATTTAACGGTTGGTTGATGTTATACAAACTTGTAAGGACAATTATAATTCGAATAACTGGCTAATTTTCTTGCTTTGTTCCAAATAAAATAATTGTTTGCCGAAATTTCCTTTTGTCTTGAAACACACTTTTTTTTCATTCTATCGTAATTAACAAACTACTAAACATCACAACGATCTCCGAAACAAATAATTTAACTTTCTTTTGTTTTTAATTTCTTTTAAAACTTTTTAAATTGAGAATTAAAGTTCTGTTATGCTTAAGAGTAAAATATTCGGTCAAAAGAATTAATGAGCACTGTTGTAATGTTAAATTCGTTGTTCTAACCTTATTGGTTAAATATACTTAGATAATATTAACGAGGTCAAGCTGAAAAAAATATTGAAGTTTCTCGTCTCAAAAGTTGGCTGGTCCTAGGAGCTGCGGAACCTAATTTATCATCTCCATAAACTTATTATTATAGAAGGGCTCGTATTTATATAGCTGAGCAGCATTTGCCGCGGTCAGTCCTTAGATGGGTGACCATTTTTCACACATCGAGAACCCTCTGTGCCTCGGAAAGCACGTTAAGCAGTTGGTCCCGAGTGTCACGAAGACCTATGACAGTCGTAACAGGTGTCAGGAGCCTAAAAAGTCTGACAACCAATCTAACCTCAGAGTATCAGTGTCTCCCAGTAATTGGGTGGCGGAGGTCAGCTGGCAGCCGCTCTCTGTAAAATACTGATATTCAGCTGCAACCGAATGAAAGCTGACTCCGATGTAGTTGGGAAAAGGCTAGGCAGATGATGAAACTTATTATTACATAATTTTATACAAATATAAAAGAAATCAAAGAGAAAGAAATCCTTTACCATATTGTTACTCACGAGAAATTTCCCGGGATTGGCGATTGAATTGAGCATTCAATATTTCCCGGAAAATTCCCGTGAATAACAATCAAAGTAAGATAGTGAAAAACAGTGATAGTCTAAAATACTCCTCTAATATGTCCGTAGTTTGAGAGCTACCCTTAAGTATATGTGTCAATAGCAAAAGAGACTTGAACAAAGATTCAATAAAGCCTTAATTCCTAAACACAAAGCAATAACCATTTAAACTAATTACCACTCCCACAATCCCAACATTATTTAAAGTTCAAAAAGAACAAATTAATGGCCTCACAAAAGGCTTCAAGCTTCAATTTCTGAAGCCGAAAATGAAACGTCAGGCATTTTATTCGTAATAAAGGAAATAAGGCATTTGTGAAAAGGAACGCCACGGATGTATTATTTAGGATATCCGTTTCCTGTTCTTTAAAATATAAAATTCGTACAGAGCCTTTTTGTTTTGTGTACAAAAATGTTTTTTGTTTTTGTGGTGGTGGTGTTTTTTTTCATTTATGTAGAACTAGCGACTCGCCACGACTTTGCATAAGTGGAATTTATTAATGAAGAAAACGAAAAATTTCACACAAAATTACCATCCGAATTTCCTAATCTTCCGGTGGATTTTCCACGAATTTTCTTTTATACACGCCTTGTCCTGACAATTATGAACGCAACAAAAAACTAAATCAAATCGGTCGAGCCGTTCTCAAGTGATGATCTTTTATACATGCGGCAATTGATTTTTATATATAGAGATTATTGTAGTTGTGAAACAAAGACATAAAGAAAAAAAATTCCCTGTAGCTCTTAGGAAGGAAGAGCAATTAATATATAAATTTAAGCTTATAATATTAGATAAAAAAAAATCTTACGCAATGAAACAGCAAAAAATGTGCACTTAGTATTAAAGTTTTTGTTCGTAAAAAATATAGAAAAATAGAAGAAAAGTTTTGCAGTTTACGCAAAGTTGCGAGTATGCAGAGGAAAAATTACATGCCGGCACGGTTGGCAAAGTGGCTAAGTAATTAGCTTTCTGCGTTAAGTGTAAGGGTTCGATTCCCGCACGGAACACATATGTTGTATGTGAATGTGAAATGTATGTTTGTAAACTGTACCCACGATACAAGAGAAATCCTAGTGTGGTGCAAACTGCCTTCCATTGGTACCTATAAAAACCCTGAACTAACATAGCACCACGACTATATTTCCAGATTTAGGTAGAGATGTAACATTTCGCTGATACCGTTACAAAATTGCATGTAGAGAGAGAGCTAAATTATGGCCATCTAAAGACAATCTTAAGCTCCAGGCTGCTACTAAGAATCTCTGCTTGACTAGAAATTGGACCCAGGCCTTCACTCTCGCGAGTCTCGCGTATCACAGGACCAAAAAGCCAGTTATAATGCGGAAGTAACTATCGTGTGGCGCTATTGTCTGTACACGTGGCTTCCCTGGTAATCGATTGTATCTACTAGTTCTATTTTACATAAGATCCGCTTCATATATTATGATTTTTTAATCCACTTTGAAATATTTTTTATTCGAAATCCTGTTCTTGCCGGTATCTTCTCCACAGGACCTACCCCCTTTTAAAACCGCGTACCTGGAGCCTCGACTTTAAAAATGCCTGCAAAGGCCTAGTTGAAATAAAAATCTTTGACTTTGACCATCATTTTTTCTGTCTCCTCCATTCTTCCGACATCTTTGTCACAAAGAGCCGTTTCATCTGCATTAGACTCCGTAGTGGAAGGGCCTCGGGCCCCACTTAATAGATTTCCGGTCTCAGTTTGTTATACTGAGAGTACGGAAACCTTTTTTGAGGCCTGTCCGTTTGAAATGCTGGCTCATCGGTATAATGTAAGAGGTGACCAGTGGTTCTAGATATAAATTATGATGACATTATGACCTTTAGTAGTGGAGCTATGCATAATTATTGCAGTGTCTGCCTGATTAGTTTAGTGGTCGACGTTGTGAGGTCTTGGAAACGAATCCCGGGTAAGGAAAATATTGTTTCTGAGCTTAAAATTGTGCTCGCTTAATATAAAGCAGAGATTTTAATTAGCTTAAAATCATCACGTTTGTATTTCGCGAAGGTCAGGTAATAGGGAGCGAGCCTATTGCCAACTACCAGACAGTTCCAGACTGCGTGTTGCTACTGATAATTTCCATACAAAAATCCCTAATAACACTTTACTAGACCTATTTCTAATCCAATTAACAACTACCAAGTGCATGTCTAACCGCTTCAAGTCTCTAAATGTTAGTAACTGATGAAAATCGGCAAAACATACATACGTACATACATATGTGAAACATAACAATTCATAGTTTGGGAAACAATTTAAAACAAGTTCGATAAAAGAATAATTACAAGTGCGGGGGAAAGTTTAAAAAATATGATTTAAGCATTTTCTAAAGACAGAAAAAGTGCCAATCAACAATTATCCTGGAACACAAATCATTTACCATTGATACCAAGCAATTTGCTTACAAAAATTTAATAAGCAAAGTCATTGCCAAACAGTCATACAGTGAGGCCACAAAATAAATAGGAACAGAAGGCCAGTTCCATACAACGAGCGATAACAGACGCACGCACACAGACGTTTACGAACGGCGATCTAGGCAGAGGCGTTCGCAAAGCCCGTCAAAATAAAATTTTATTTGTTTTTTCACAAATTGTAGATCAATAATACATTGTAGGTTTATGATCAAAGATCATGTACTTAAACATTTGCTTAAATAATCATCATCATAGCTATAAAGATCCAAATTCTGTTTAACTTTTAAAATAGTCAATGTTGGAGATAAATTAGGCACGATGAGGTGTTTTTTAACTTTGCTCACCCTAGGATTTTAGGGTACAGTTTACAAAAACACACATATCACATGCACACACAACCAGACCCGAAACAACTATCTGTAGATCATACAAATGTTTGTTCTGAGCGATCCACTCCGCGATATTTGGCAGGATAAGCGAGTGCCTCCACCTCAAACAAATGCCGGTCGCATCGCGAATGCTCGCGCGTTGGTGTACGTACGCGTGTGTGTGAGTTTTCGCTTGTTGAAGTGAACTTGCCTTCTGTACCTCTTTATTTTGTGGCCAGATATGCTACCATTTTTACAAGCGCAATTTGGCACACGCGAATAAACTGGGTTAGAGGAAAAAAGGGGGACAAAGATAGTGTTGATAATATTGACACGAATTTACTCAGTGAAGCGGGCTTATCTTAATGTTAACTCCATACGTATGACCTTGGGGGGGCAGGAAATATGGTTTATAAGAAAATATGCCTTTGCTATCGTTGTAGCTTGATGTAAGATTATAACAGTATCACGCCTGTATGGAATGAAGGGTAAGGCTGAGTTGTTGAGTCAAAGTCAAGGATTTTTATTTTAATGGGCCTTTGCAGGCACTTTTAAAACGTTAAGAATATAGGTGCACAGTTCCAAAGAGGTCTAAACGCTTCTTCGACTTTGCTCCCTCGCATCCGAACCCCTCAGTGGTATCTGCCGCCAATTACACCCCCTCCCGTATATCCAAAATTCGCCGTCCTGGCACACCCTCACGTACCCAGACGACGTTATCACCCTCCATCAGGAGGCGCTCCGATTGGTTAGGAAAACTACCAACACTACACACAATCGACCGTCGTACCATCCTCGCCGGCGAGGCCCGTCGCGAAGATCCGCTCATTCTCCACCCCGACCCTTGCTCGAGCCAGCCCGCGCTGAGCCAGTAGTAATAAATCAAATGTCCCTTAATAATCACAATCAGATCCAGCAAGTCCTCTCTGGTCTGCCCCTAAGCCGAGGTTCGAGTCCCACTATGGGACACCCTTAGCAGTGTTGCTTAGTATTATTTAATTTGCTCGGCTGGAGGCCCTTCTGGTCTCGCCATTTGCCCGGTAAAGCAGTAAAAGCTCCCTGAGCTAACTGCGAGAGACAACTCATATAAAAATAAAATAAATGAGTTTGATATCTGTCAGTTCAACTCGTGCTCTCGTGATGAAGAGTTTTGTCGTTTTGTTGGCAATATTGTAGAACAGTGTCATAAATATTGCTTAAATAAACATTGGAGTATTTCTCTCGTTCTGATCTGGGAATCCTAAGACTTTGAAGGTTTTTGGTTTATTATTTATTTCGCCGACAATAATGACTGGCAATTCTCACGTTTTCACGCACAGAGAGAACTCAAACAAAGTAAGTTAAAAACTATGTTATTAAATAAATATTAGTTTTTGTTATTGGTATTTTCTCGTTTATTTCGTTCTGAATTGGATCGAGATGAATCCACAGTAATGTATTGTATAAATTTATTATTAAAAAAGTTTTTGGGAGATTAGATATATATTAAAGGGGTTTATTCCACTTTGTAACAAAGTGGAATTTTTGGTTTCCTCATTTCACCTCGGAATCATTTCACCTATTCAGAAACTATTTATTTGAAAATTTATTGCTATAACTGACTGCCTCATTGGTTTAGGGGTCGAAAGCGTGAAGTCTTGGATTCGATTCCCAGGTCTTGCAAAGTGTAATTGTGTTTTCCGTATGGAAATTCTCAGTAGCAAGACATCTCTGCCTAACCCTTCGGGGAATACAGGCGTGACGCTATATCTGTTATTATTATATAAGTTTTTTTCTATAAGCGTTTTTTCTATAATTATTACAATATCTGACGGCACGGTTGGCGCAGTGGTTGAGAGGTTGACTGCTGAGCTACGTGTCGCGGGTTTGGTTCCCGTACGGAACAAATATTTGTACGATCTACAGATAGTTGTTTCGGGTCTGGGTCTTTGTGTATGTGTATACACACCGTGCCTCGGAAAGCACATAAAGCCGTTGGTCCTGCGCCTGATCTCTCTCCGGTCGTATTGGATTGCCGTCCCATCGGACCATGAGAGTGAAGAAATAGAGAGAGCACTTGTGTTTGCGCACACACTTGTGCTCTATAATATCTCCTGCGTAGTTGGCTAATCTCCGGTGAGATTGGCCGACGTGACCGAAATCGGTCAGGAGGACATTATTACAATATCCTAGCTGTTCCCTAGCGCGTTGCTGCCACCTACTGTAAGTTAATTGTACTATGCCTATAACCTTTGCACAAGTGCAAGCAATAAGTTGACAAAGTTTTATCGCAATCAGATGAGCAGTATGGCAGCGCATAAAATATGAACAAACAAACATTGATTTTTATATATTAGAGATGTATTTAATAAATAATGCGTGCTGTGGAGTTTCTTGGTGCTTCTTCTCCATGGAATGACAATTTGAACCAGCTAAACGATTTCTAAGTTTATGGCCTACACGAATAAAAAAAAGTTTTCAGTTTGAGCAGCATTCAGTTTGTGGCCAGTAGTCCTAGTGTAAGTTTCTTTTGACAAATTCGATTTACTACATTAAACGCGTTCGGCGCTCCGATTGGTCTGTTTCGTGCTCTCCACCAATCGGAGCGCCGAACGCGTTCGATGTAGTAAATCGAATTTGTCAAAAGAAACTTACACTACGGGTAATGACTATGAACGGTTACCTTGTTCCACACCCGTTACGATTTTTTTTTATGCGTAGGTTGTAAATTAGCCCTTTAAACCTACGCCCTGTGAAACAAGTTGTTTAACAAAGGGCAATACAAGATACTTGCAAAATAATTCCTCCCACACACCTTGCTGGAACTTGTGTTAGTCCAAACTTGGGCAAAGAAATCGTAACGCGCGTGGGACGTTTATTAAGCAGAAAAATTTAACAACGACAATCTTTGAAGTTCGGAAACTCACAGTAATTGGACGGCAGACGTCATAATGGCAGTTATATATCTATATATCCTAGCCTACTTAATATTATAAATATGAGTTTGTGACGATGGATGGATGGATAGATGGATGGATTTGTTACTCAATCACGCCAGAACGGCTGAATGGATCTGGATGAAATTTAGCACAGAGATAGATTACAGTCTGGAATAGCACATAGGCTACTTTTTATCCCGGAAAAATGTACGGGTTCGTAAACCACGCGGGCGAGGCCGCGGGCGGACACTAGTATAAAATAAATGTGTGTATGTTTGTTCCCTATGGACTCCAAATGAGCGATTTTAATGAAAAATGGTCACCTATCCAAGGACTGACCACGTCAAGTGATACTTAACCTCGCAGATCGACCGATCTGTGCGGTAGCTATGTAGCTACGATCCCCTCCACTTCACCGTTAAAGATGTGAGTGCAAAATACTAGTATTTTTATATATCAAGATGGCGGATTATTCCTCTGTTATAATCCCTTAATCTCCATACACTCCCTACGATCGTAGAAAGCATGACAACCTCCTCTGGAGTCTAGACTACGCTAATAAAAATAGAATATAGGTACATCTCTTGACGCAAAAAAAAGCAAGTCGCTCCGTCTCTAACTATCTAATACTACATGACAGAGCCAAAACTTTTCTTACGATAAATGTATCTCCGGAATTTATTCCTCCTGATTTATGATACTTCGACATGGAGGACTAAAAAAGGAACAAAAATTTTCGCATTCATTCGCAGAAAAATTTCCGTCACATTTATTTGGGCTTACGTGACATTTGGTAGTTGTTACGTAGCATCACGCTTATTCCTAAAAGGGTTAGGTAGGAGTCTTCTAGTACGTTGACATTACACTATGCCTATATTAGGTCCTTTGACAAAAACAAACGTGAAATAGTAAACTAGCTCCAACGGACACAATTAAACATTCTGAGCCTCATAACAGGCAAGGCCAACAGCAAAGTGCCTGACCTGGCATCAAACTCACAACTCGACGCTCAACAACCGGGGTACGACCACCACACTGATAGGGAATTTGAATTTAAGATACAGCTTTTGAAATACGCACTTCTTTTGGCTAAGATCAAAGTGTCTTTTGGCTAAGAAATACGCACTAATTAAATGTATACATCTAAAAATAAATAAAATTGAAGTGTCTGTTTGTAAAATCAAAATAGCTTTTTACTAAATACATATGAAAGTATACATAAAGATAATAATAATAAAAAATTGTCTCTATATTTGTCTGTTTGTTCCGACTAATCTTTGAAACGGCTGAACCGATTTTGACGGGATTTTAACTGGCAGTTAGCTGTTGTTATAAGGAGTAAATTAGGCTACCTTTATTTTAGAAAAAAGAGTTATTTATAAAAATACCATGAAATTGTGAAGAAAACCCGATTCAAATAGGGAAGTATTATATATATGTACGTTGTACGCTGATTTTTGACCCGAAAAAATGCACGGGATCGTAATCCACGCGGGCAAAATCGCGGGCGGAAGCAAGTAAAATAATCCATAATATAAAAGTCCTCTAAAGCCTCGTAACTGTCTTTCTTTCATAACAACAAAAAGAGATAGCGATATAATTCCCCATAAACCCATCTCCCTCATTCATTTAAACAGCCATAACCCAGTATGCAAATTATCTTTACTAAAAATTCTGATAATTATTAATGACGTAATTTTGTTTCGCGATTATGAAGGACGATAAATAAAGTGTCGTTATGTTTTACGGTAATTTTTACGAGGTTATAAAACGTAAGTACGGTTAAAGTGACTTACTTTGTTAGTCAAGACAGCGAGATGTTTTAAAGATTAGGCTTTTGAGTTGGGTTACAATGTGAGATGTGATAATATAATGGAGAAGTTATTCGATGTTAGTTGAAGAAAATAGAGTGATTGTTTCGTTGTTTTTGTAAACCGACTTCAAAAAGGCGGAGGTTTTCAATTCAACTGTTTTGTACGCGTGCGTGCTTGCGTGCGTGCTTGCGTGCGTGCGTGCGTGCATCCGTGCTTGCATGCGTGCGTGCGTGAGTGCGTGCGTGCGTGCGTGCGTGCGTGCGTGCGTTCGTGCGTGCGTTTGTGTGTAGAAATAATAGAGTGGGGCAACTATATAGAGGTCGGGGTCTAACCGGTTGCGGCTGAACATTAGTATTTTACAAGGAGCGACTGCCGTCTGACCTCCGCCACACTATTACTGGGAGACTGAAACTCTAAGGCCAGACTGGTTGTCAAACTTTTTGGGATGCTGACACCCGTAACGACTGTCATAGGTATTCCGAGGCACAGAAGGGTCTTGATTTGTGAAAAACGGTCACCCATCAAGCACTGCTTAAGCTCCCATATCAACTGATCTGCGCGGTAGTTCAGTAGCCTAAAACAAACCACTTATTTATTGAATCTAATTCATCAATCACCTGTCTTGAACAGCCTAAACACAAAATTACATACTCGACAAGGACCGGTAAAAAAGTGACCTAGATATTCTGATAAAGATATTGATTGTGTTGAAAAATGGCTCGTATAACAACTGTACTATTTATTTCTTAAAAAAAAAAAGTTTCCCCTCTACGAATACATTTCTGAGGCCCTAGTGTAAGTTTCTTTCGACAAACTCGATTTAACGCATTGAATGCGTTCGGCGCTCCGATTGGCGCAGAGCAAGAAACGGACCAATTGGAGCGCCGAACGCGTTCGATGCGTTAAATCGAGTTTGTCAAAAGAAACTTGCACTAGGCCTCCAGTAATGTGGTATATCTTTTTGCCTTCTGTCCAGTACAGCTTAAGTTCAAACATGCCTATGAGAACATAAAAGGTACTTCGCTCCGAAATCATATGCGGACACGCCTAAACGTTAAAGGAAAAACATCGTGAGGGAACCTGCACATCTGAGAGGGGTCCATAAGATTTTCAATGGTGTAGGCCGCTAACCTGTACCAAATCAGTGTGGTGGAGTAAAGCCTAACTTTGTCGTTCTGAGTAGAGGCCCTTAGGCAGCTGTGAGACAGGAATGAGTTGAAAATATTTATTTATGACAACATAGTATCACGCCTGTATGCCCCGAAGGGTTAGGCAGAGGTTTACTTTTTTAATAGTCCCACATTTCATCGATACGATTATTAAGTCCCATGTAATAAAATTTTGCCCGATCTGGCAGTCGAACCCAGGACCTCATACTCAGCAGTCACGCTTGCAACCACTAAACCAATGAAGCAGATAGTATTCAAAATTTATTTCAACTTGATACCTCAAATTCTTTTAACAAGAAAGGGTCTTATTACAAAATCAACACAGTGACGGTATAAGGGTTCTATTTTTCCATTATGACTTACGGATCCCTAAAAATTGTATAACAACGTACTGCTTGTAGCTATTTCGTTACCAAACGGTAGGTTTTCTGTAAATTGGACGAAATAGGAGGGTTCAGTTATAAATCATTCTGTAAGGGTCCGTTGAACGTGTAAGAGCGAAGCGAGAATATCGTTAACACTGTGCGGATACCGTGGATATGTATACCTACAGGCAGATGCGTGCACAGAGTTTTTAGACAGGGTAGGCAGAACATTTTTAAAAGCTTACTTACCAAAAATACCTACTGCATGTTGGTTTTGGTTCGTCGTCTTGTCGATTCAATAATAATGTAGGTATATGATTTGCCACCTCAAATATCTTATAATAAATATTTATCTGAGTTATGTAGGGTAGGCAGTGTCTTTTTGTCTTTATGAACCGCACGCCACTGCCTACAGGTATTTTTATCCATAGGATACCATGGGAGAGTTCAAGTGAATTCTGTGAAGGCAATTTGCTTTGCGACAAATGGTTTTATTGAGATGGAGTTCGGTTGTAAATGGCTTTAGTTGTTTAATGGCTGATTGTCCAAAGTGAGTATACAGTCAAGTAAAAATTTAGAAGATTTTTTCACGGGAATTCGTTGATACTTGAGTAATTTATTTAAGTATAAACGACACGTTTAGCGCACTGGCTAAGCGATTACCTTTTTGCACTACGTGTCGTGGGACCCCACACGGAAAAAAATATATGTATGATCTACAGATAGTTGTTTCGGGTCTGGTTGTCTGTGCATGTGACATGTATGTTTGTAAACTGTACCCACGATACAGGAGAAATCCTAATGTACAGATATACATTACGTTTTTTAAAAAAGAAGAAAGAAAGAATAAAATATTGAGCGATATTAATTTAATACTCTGATTTACAAATCCTTCAGTAGTTCTTTGCAATTATTTTTTTGTTTCAACTATAATATATCTAATAAATAAAAATTAATATTTGTTTGTTTATTCATAATTCATGCGCTGCCATACCATTCAATTGATTGCGATAAAACTTGGTCAACATATTGCTTGCCCTTGAGCGAAGGTTATAGACATAGTATAATTAACTTGCAATAGGTGGCGCGCGTGTCGTACCGGAAAATGTATTTCAAAGAGCACAATTATTTATTCTGTGGCAGCAACGCGCCAACACGTAGTGATTGATAAATTACTTTTTTTTTTTTACTTAAATAACCTATTTCTGTCGCACTGTTGGTCAAGGGTCTTTTCTCAGAATGAGAAGGGTTAGGCTTTAGTCTACCACGCTGGCCTGGCGCGGGTTGGCGGACTACACACACCATCAAGAACTTTATCTCTCCCTCTCAGGTGTGCAGGTTTCCTCACGATGTTTTCCTTCACCGTAAACGCAAGTGATAATCCAATTCTGATCCGTACATAATTTCGAAAAGTCAGAGGTGCGGGCCGGCTTTGAACTCAGACCCTCCTGCATGCTTATCAGTATATCAGTAAATTACAATATAAAATCTATAAATCCTCCTTTGTTTTTATTATTATTTAATTTAGGCCTGAATCTCTAATAAAGAATTTGCAAGCTGTTTTTTTTTAGTAAAACGTATTGAATGGCTGGAGGCCCTTCTGGTCTCGCCATTTGCCCGGTTATGCAGTAAAAGCTGTCTGAGCAAACTGCGAGAGACAACTCAATAAAAAAAAAAACGTATTGAATTTTATAGATACCAGATAACATTTATTAAAACGCCATATTATTTGCTAACCGTTTTTTAAATGTTTTATTTCTATCTGAACGTAATAATTTGTAGATTACACTTTCAGAAATCTTGTTGGAAGAATGTAACCTATTTAGAAACATATGAAATGAAATGAAATAATTAGGATTTTTCAATCACTTTTACACGTCTTTTATAAACTAGATGGCGTCGGCATTTCCTATGACTATCCCTGAGAAGAAACGCCGAAACAAAGTCAGGGGTCAAAGTCTATTTTACATAGGTGCTTCAAGCTCATATTAAAAAAGTTTGGCGCTCCTTCACTCTGTGTCGGGTTTATTTCACGTAAAATGAAGTCTGTAATTAACGTTTTATTAAAAAGACTAGCGGACTCTACTAGATCTTGACAATAGCGCCATCTATTGAGTTCAACTATAACTAAGAACCATCCAGATGACTCCATAAGAATAAAAAAAAAAAAACAATATTGATCAAGCCGTTTACGAGGAGAAAAATTACGAACACACGTACACCGGAATCTTTATATAGTACTAGTGACCCGCCCCGGCTTCGCACGGATAGCAGAGCATATACGCCTTCATTTTTTTCTGTCGTAGTGTCGTATCAGCCTGTTACGTCGAGCATTTACTCGGCGCACGCCAGTAAAGGTCTCAGTCGGCATGATTTTTTCCGACATCTTCAACTATCATCGTCATATTTCAGCCAATTTACACACAATCTTGACGAATTATATACTTAAACCTTCCTCGTGAATCGCTCTGTCTATTGGTGAAAACCGTATGAAAATCCGTTTAGTAGTTTTTGAGTTTATCGCGAACAGACGGACAGACAGCGTCGGGGACTTTGTTTTATAAAATGTAATGAGGAATATACTTATCTCATTACTAAAAATAGTAAACAATATTAAACTTATTGAGAAAATAATTTTCTGATGTCCAATATACCTAGTGGATTTGTATTGTTTTGTACTTCGAAGATTTTATATCTGTACGCCATTGACTATGGTAGAATGTATCGAGCTACTTATAATAATGAAACATCATAATATGTAATACTACATTCTTACAAATAAGTGATTCTGATTCTACAAATTTTTTTAAAACAAATTTTCGTTGTCGCTTTGTTTGATAAAATTTTGAGAATTCTGTTGAACACTGAGAGCGCGCGTGAAATTCTGATTCTGATTCTATAATTATTTTTTTAATAAATATTCGTCTTCGCTTTGTTTGATAAAATTATGAGAACTGAGAGCGCGCGTGACAAAATGTGACGTATTTTCACAGTTTAATTCAAAGTGCACCGGATTTGTTCTGCGAACCGGTGACAAGGATTTCAGTACCTCTATTACGAGTTTTTTACTATTTACTTTCATAGTAAATGTAAATTTTCATGCAAGCGATTTTAGTTCTTAACTTGTTTACATTAGGGATTAGAGTCGCTAACATGACATCTCTATAATAAAGTAAATAGTAAATCAAAACTTT
Source organism: Shargacucullia verbasci (assembly GCA_947562105.1). Lineage (NCBI taxonomy): Eukaryota > Metazoa > Arthropoda > Insecta > Lepidoptera > Noctuidae > Shargacucullia > Shargacucullia verbasci. Next base: position 9,410,451 of record OX387303.1, on the reverse strand, counting down.
ACTATAACTAGATGTCACATAAGCGACTCTAATCCCTAATGTTACCAAGTTAAGAACTAAAATCGCTATCATGAAAATTTACTTTACTATGATAGTAAATAGTAAGAAGACTCGTGATAGCGGTACAGTAGTAAAATGTATTCGTAGTAAATATCATTGAATATTTACTTATTATTTGACACAACACGGTTGGCGCAATGGTTGAGCGATCGACTGCTGCGCTACGCTTCGATTCCCGCACGGAACAAATATTTGTATGATCTACAGATAGTTGTTTCGGGTCTGGGTGTGTGTCCATGTGAATATTTGTGTTTGTAAACGCACCCACGATACAGGAATTATTCCTAGAGTGGGGCAACGTTTAAAAAAATATATATTCCAGCCTAAAAACCAATTTCAGGTAAATTAAGCATCGAATAATGTAAATACTTAGGACATTATCATTTGCCTAGCCCTTTCCAAATATAGCTGGGATCGGCTCCCATTCTAACCAGATGCGGTCAAATATTATTATTTCATACGGAGCGACTGCCGTCTGACCTCAAACCAATTCCTGGGAGACACTGATACTTCAAGATTAGACCGGTTGTCAGACTTTTTGGGGCTGCCGACACTCGTAATGATTATCAAAGTTATTCGTATGACATCTGCGCCCAATTGCTAAGTGTGCTTTCCGAGACACGGAAGAATCTCGATTTGTGTAGAACGGTCACCCATCCAAAGACAGAACGCAGCAAGCGTTGCTTAACCTCGCAGGTTGATGTGTAGATACGGCTATGTATAAAAATATAAAGCTTCCCTATAGCTGCGAAACCCTTCAAATCTATGGTATTGGCCATTTATCATCCCCTTACGCTATAGCGTAAAGGAAAATGGATTTCTTAATGCTGTGGGTATGCAAGAGTGTAATTTGTAGTCATTTGGGCTCATTTCTTTCTTTCTTTCTTTCAAATTTATTTCGTACGGCGGAGCAACACAACTTAGCATCACGCCTGTATTCCCCAAATGGTTAGGCAGAAACGTACTTTTGTGCACTGACATTTCGCTGATGCAGTATTTGAGTCAAATGTAATAGGGGGCGAGCCTATTGCCATGAACCCATACTCCGTGCTGCTACTGAGAATTTCTATTCAGATAAACTTAATAACACTTTGCCCGACCCGCAGAATAATTACCGATGTATTTATTTAATTTAACAACAATCGCGTGATATCTATTGTCAAACGTCATTTTTGTATCGTATATGTATTGGCCGACAGTAAGGCTGCTGTCGCGTGGCAGTCGCGTGGCAGTCGCGTGGCTGTCGCGTGGCTGTCGGGTGTTTGTCGCGTGGTTGTCGCGTGACTATCGCGTTGCTGTCGCTTTTTACGTAATAAGGCTGCCGGGAGTCGAACCTAGGAATTATGAGACCACTAAATGACTAGACCAATGAATCAGTTCTTCAGTGGACTGAACTATAATTATTATTTTAAACAATGCATGAGCTCTCTGTATAAAAATATCCATGTAATTTTCATAATTAAAAGCTTATACACTGCAAATTAACATTTGCGATATAATTACTAGAAGTAAATACTATGCGAGTATGTACAGCTGTGATAATTTCACTAATCCTTAACCCTCCAACGCTGAACATTTGTGTTAGAGCGGACTAACTCAATTCTTTAATGAGTTTGGGTTACGACCCGAAGGTTAAAAGTTTACACCCTAATCCGTTCAACCATTTGGTGTCATGCTCTGAAATTAATGGGTTTATTACCACATAAGGATACAGGCATTTTGGTAAGTATATCGATATATAAGTACATAAAATTACGCTCCTCGATAGCGTAAGAAAAATCTGACTACTACAACAAACAGTGTAGTAAAATGGGGTTATGCAGGGTTAATTAGGGACGTCTCAGACTTATGTCATAATTATAGTTTGATGGCATGGTTGGCGCAGTGACTAAGCGATTTGTTTTTTGTGCTAGCTGTCGCACCTTCGATCCCCGCACAGATCTGATGTTTGTATGATCTACAGATAGTTGTTTCGGTCTGGTTGTGTTTACATGTGACATTTATGTTTACCTATATACTGTATCCAGGATATAGGAGTAAACCTAGTATGGGACAATGTTTTGAATTTTTTGTATTTATAATTCTTTGACAAAATCTACATTGTTCTCTAGTACTTCTTCCATATCATGTACATAGCAAGATTGTTGAAAAAGATTTGAGATTTTAAAATAATATCCATGGAGTTTCTTACTTTTTGGAACCGTGAAACTTTTGTCTTAAAACATTTTAAAAGTGCCTGTAATATGTTTTTTTATACATATAATAAAATTATAACAGGTCGAAGTCTGTACATAATATTGGATATTAACTACATGGATATTATATTGAATATTGGAGATATACTGGAGAAAAACTAATATGGGGGTCGTTATTAAAGCAACAGAAGCCAAAACAACAGTTTTTAGAATTTTTGTACACGCATCACGCAAATACTATTGCATGGAATTTAATACGAAGTTGCGGGCAAAAGTTAGTTTCAACTGAAAGCAATTCTACTTTATTCTAATGAAAAAAAAAAATGCTGTTTTAGAATTCATTGGAATAAAACTAAGGATTATTTTCGCGTGTGTTAATGTAAGGCTGGTTTAACTGTCACACCGACATTGGCGCTGATCGTTGAATATGCATTATTCAAGTGTAGCGTTTCAGAGTTATATTGATTGTTCAAGACTGAGCAGCGTCGGAGCTGAGAGGGCGCCCGTGTCAGCATGGTACCTCTGCTGTCAGTAATCGTTGCAGTGTCACGCTATAGCGCACGTATTGATAAGACTGTCAAAATGAATCGTAATCGATGCGAGACTAAAACGACTCTCGCTGGTAGAAACAAAAGATGGTTGTTCGGCTGTAATAAGCGCTGGAGATACTATAGTATATTTTAATTGAGTTTGTTATGCATATCTTATTTTAAATGAACTGTACAGTTTTTATAAGAAAATAAATTTCTTTAAACCAAAATCAGTCACAGGCAGATGGAACGCACAACGAAGCGTGATGTGAGGCTGCGGTTTTAACGAGGTTTTGTAAGAACCAAATGTATGCGGGATAAATTGTTTAAAAGTATCAATGCAGCTTATAATGGAACGTAATGAACGAGTGAAAGGGATGTCTGGATGTGAGTGAAAAAGAAAAGAAGATGGCGATACGATTATACGATGGTGACGATACGATGGTGTCTTGTGTTACGTGCCCGAATAATAAATCAGAATAAAGTGATAAATCGTTTTTTTTTATCTCCAACAAGTGGAAAACGACACCGAGGTAGACCGCGTAGAAGATGATGAGACGAAACTTCCTTTCTTTTTCTTCCTTTCCTTTATGCCTTCAACTTACGGTGGCGACAAGCGGCTAACAGTAGAGATCAGTAGAAGACTTAAGGGGAGGCCTTTGCCCAACAATGGGACACTCAGGGCTAAGTATATTAATATAAATAAATATCCCACATGTATGAAAACATGCACTATGTAACACACTGACAACACGTCCCCGTACGGAGATCGCGCTCCGTTAAACGCAGACCCGCAGCCTGATTACCGATGTAGCGACAGACGTAGATCGCGCGATAGCTTCTGTCAAATGTCATTTTTGTGACATATAATTTATTGGCTGACAGTGAAATTTCTGTCGCGTTGCTGTCGCTTTTTTACGTAATTAGGCTGCGGAGTAAGATGAGATTCAGAGTGACATCCGCCTAAGATAGCTGTTTGACGTTTAAAAACAGAAGTAATGATAATAGCGCCTGTTTTACCTTAATAATAAGTTTTTCTAACATAAGTGTTATTGTACTGTCAGCTGGAATTGTGTTTTTGTTTTTTTAGCTTTGACCGAAATAATTTTCGTTGTAGGCACATTGTGCCAGCACCAAAGAATTACATAATTATATTCTGTTGTTTCTCTTATTTTATCTTGGTGTTATACTATTTACGTATATACGTATTTTCAGGGTATCTTGTCAATATTCTGACATATATAACATCAATTTTGACGTTTTGAAACGTCAAAAGCTAGAAGCAATTTAGGAATACATACTGACAATGTCTGGGTCGCTATATATTATTTTGGATCCGAGTATTTTTTAGGATTATGTTTGAAAAAATAGTAAAAGAACCATAATAATGAGATTTCCGGTTATATGTTGCCCGTACGTTCGAAATAAACAGCAAACATTTTCTACAGTTTACAAAAAAATCATGTTTCATTTTAAAACTCTACCGAAACTTTTTTAATATAAGTAGATTAACAAGAACACACATTCTACGAGCACAACCTTTTGCAACAGTTTTTGAGGGTTATTAAACCCTCAGAACTGTTACAAACAAGTAAACTGTTACTAACGACCCTGAAACGCCGGAGTGAGTGAAACTCTTCAGTTTTCACTTTACTCTGAATGATGAAATATTTTTCGGCGTTAAAAACCGTCCGATGGCTGCTAAAAGTTTTAATTGCTGCTCAAATTAATGCCCAGTGGTGGAGTTAGAGGGTGTATACGGGTGGTTATTTTGTACCGGGACACAGACTTTCGCGGTTGCTTTGGTTGTTAAGTTCAGAATTATTTTTAAACCACTTCGGTACGTAAGCAGTTCTAGCTTAGCTGATGAACACTTGCCTTCCATGCTGGAGCGTCCGCATTTGCCCGTCATGCAATTCTGATTTTTTGGAATCATGTGCTGATCCAAATATCGTTTGCGTTAACGGTGAAGGAATACATCGTGAAGAAACCTGCGAGGGGTTATAAAGTTCTCGATAATGTGTGCAGCCCGCTTATCCACTTTTCATCAAGAGAAAAGGCCCTTGCCCAGCAGTGGGACAGTAGTTTGAGCTGATTTTATTTAGGTCTAAAAAGTCTCAAATAAAAACTTCTCCACCATCACTTTTTATTAGTGTAGTGTATTTAGAGTGTAATGTATCATAAGTTTTATAAAATGCTTATCAAGTCTCATTAAGCTTTGGCCACAAATAGTTTAAGCTGGTTGAAACGGTAAGCAATTCTCTGAATAATTAATGGGTTTGGCTTACAACCTAATTAACTACAGGTAGATATTATAAGCAGTGATAATGTAGCGCTTAAACGCTTGCCTTCCATGCAGGAGGGTGTGAGTTTAAACCCGGCTCGCATATCTGACTTTTCGTAATTATGTCTGGATACGATCGGTAAATGAAAACATCGTGATGAAATCTGCAAAGCTGAGAGAGTTCCATAAAATTCTCGATGGTGTGTGTAGTCCACCAACCCGCACCGGGCTAGCGTGATGGACTGAGGCCTAACTCTTCTCATTCTGAGAAGAGGCCCTTGCCTAACAGTGGGGCAGTGATGGGCTGAATTTATTTTAATTATGAGATATTATTAATCTACCCCAAGTGATTATAAGATTGTGGATGAACTAATGTCTCAAAGATAGTCTTCATTCTCATGGTTTTCATCTTCTGATTTTCACATTAACTTCTGACAAATGCAACGTACCAGCCCCAATTATTTGACCGCATGATTTAAAACAGTATTGTCACTCTTAAAATATATGACAAGCGTCTCGTCAACTGCCATGATTTTGTCGTGAAATGTTATTTGACGCGAAAATATTGAATTTACCGCCGCTTGAGGTCTTGAGGCTTGAGGTCCTGGTATCGATTTCCGGTACGGGTAAAGAGTTATTGGGTTTTTCTGTATGGAAATTTTCAGTGGCAGCACGGAGTTTCGATCTGTACCCGGTAGTGACAATAGGCTCGCCCCTTATTATATGAGACTCAATAACGGCATCGGCGAAATGTGGATATATACATAATTAGTATATTGCTACTTATCCTTTCGGGGAATACCTTTGTGCAGTATTAAAGACTAGCTTTTGCTTATTATCATAAGAACGTTATTGTTATTTTCCTCTGGAACAGTACTTTTTTTCGGGATAAAAGGTACCCTATGAGCATTGCTGTACACCTGACAACGTTTATGCAAAATTTCAGGATGATCGGTTCAGTGGTTTAGGCGTGAAAAGGTAACAAACAAACAAACAAACTTACTTTCGCTTTTATAATATTAGTTAGGATTCAAATTCGGAGTGTGGTTCCTTAAAATTGCCATACAGATAAACACTTTAACTCTCAGCCCGACCCAAGAATCCAACTCAGGTCTCGCTTCAGTCAGGCTTGCGACCACTAGGACAATAAGGCAGCTATTTCTACTAATAATAATGTCCTCCTGACCGAATTTCGGTCACGGCGGCCAATCTCACCGGAGATTAGCCAACTACGCAGGAGATATTATAGAGCACAAGTGTGTGCGCAAACACAGGTGCACTCTCTATTCTTTCACTCTCATAGTCCGATGGGACGGCAAACCGACACGACCAACGAGACATCAGGCGCAGGACCAACGGCTTTACGTGCTTTCCGAAGCACGCCGTGTATTTACGTACACAAAGACCCAGACCCGAAACAAATTCTTCTCCTGTATGTTTCCGTTTTACAGATTTCGTACTTCCTAGCTCCACCGTTGACGTTATATTTATACGGATGCTCGGTTAAACCGGACTTTTTTAGATTACGGCCATAATTTCGGACGGCAGAAGCCACAGGATTTATTTTCTGGACCCGGGTTTAAGTTTTGCTGATCCCCTGTTTAGTATTATAAAGTGAGTAATATATTCACGCTCGTTTTGACGAGTTTGTGGAAGAATTGCTATGCAGGTAACAATGAGTTGAAATTAAATGAGTTGGCTATTTAATGAGTAGGACTTATTGTAGCATGAAACATAAGCTTCTAAATAAAGCCAGACTATTATATTTGTGAAAGTAACTCGGTCTGTCTGTTTGTTACCTCATCACGACTAAACCACTGAACCGATTGTTATGAAATTTTAGAAATAGATAGCCTGGGTTCTTTTGAAGGACATAGGTTTATATGTTTATTGCATCAAAACATTTATTATTTAATAAATACACGCAGATGAAGTCGCGTGTAACTGCAGTTGTTAATCAAACTTAACATAATATCACCACGCCTATATTCCCCGAAGAGTTAGAGTTGTATCGTTGGCACAGTTCTAAACTTCAGGCTTCTACTGAGAATTTCAGAAAACCCCAAATAAATACTGTCCGATCTGGGTATCAAATCTAAGACCTCATGCTCAGCAGTACCTATACATGCACCTACTAGACTAATAAGGGATTTAATTATCGCACGAAACACTAGTGTTTACGCCAATTGAATGCAAGAAAACACAACACAAAATTTCCAAATAACATGACACAAAAAAGCAAACTTTGAACATCACAAACATATCTCACAGAAAATATCGTAACAATAAACGTAAAAAATATTTAAACTAAGTTAACCCGTAAAACTTGGATGCTGGTACAAAAAACCCCCATTACCGTACACAGTTAATTTAAGCAAAAAGTAAATTCAAAAAGTTAATAACCTAATGTCCGTTGTTTTGAACGCAAACGGATACGGGTAATGAAGCGTACACGTGAGCTGTTAAGGGTTAGACTTTTACTGTATTACCACAGAAATGTTGAAAAAGGGACCAACATGTGTTTAGGAATTTTTTGTTCAGATTTTTAGATTGAACTCGTGTTCAACACGTGAATAACTTTTTGATAGCTGGATAAAATGTAAATTCTGGAGATTTACATTTTATCAAGAGAGATTATGAGTGAATACACTCTGTAAATCATAAATAAATAAATTCAACCTATTGCTGTCCTACTGTTGGGCAAGGGTCTCTTCTCAGAATGAGAAGGGTTAGGCCTCAGTCCACCACGCTGGCCCGGTGCGGGTCGGCGAACTACACACACTGTCAAGAACTTTATGGAGCCCTCTCAGGTGTGCAGGTTTCCTCACGATGTTTTCCTGCACCGCAAACGCAAGTGATAATCAAATTCTGATCCGCACATGATTCCGAAAAGTCAGAGGTGCGGGCCGGTTTCGAACTCAGACCCTCCTGCATGGAAGGCAAGCGTTTAACCGCTAGGCTATCTCTGCTATCACACTCTGTAAATCATACGACATTTTTTTTTCTTAATCCTTAATTGCCATCAACACAACAAACTGGTCCATTCAGTCGTTTGCACAAACTCAAAACGTTTTATTTGAACTGTTGCCGACTTTCTTCGTTCGGATTACGCCCGTTCTATTTTGAAATCCTGAAGAATGCACTCTGAGGACTGGAAAGGATTTAATTGTACTTGTTTCTTACCTCTCTTGGCTTTGCTAGTTCATTTATTTTGCTTTAGATTTCTTTTGAAGTTGTATTTATTTATTTATTTATTTATTTATTTATTCTTTATGCACAATGTACAGAGGCGGACTTAATGCCTTAGGCATTTTCTACCAGTCGACCTTAGGTTGATGCAGAGAGGAAGGATGGTAGGTGCACGATACAATTTTAACGTTATCGTTAATAAATATATGAGGATACACTATAATAATAAAGTTACTTACATATCACATACATATATACATAAATATATATATTTACATAAATAATATAATAAATAAATTATAAATAATAGGAAAGCTGAGATGATTCTGCCAACTTAGTGTGGAGGTGTTCACGCAGTTTCCGCTTGAAAGAGTAACGACTGGTGGCCATCCTGATTTCCAGAGGGAGAGAATTCCATTGCAGGATGGACTGGACGAAGAAAGACGAATGTATAAAGTCGGAGCGATGAGATGGACATTGTAGAATCCGATTCGTCGAAGAGCGAAGCTGTCTGTCATGATTGGAACATACATATGGAAAGTGAGAAGTAAGATAAGTAGGGGAAGTAGGAGAATCTAGTAAAGTGAATAGAGTAGTTAATGCTCTCATAACCCTGCGTTGACGAATCGGCAACCACTTCAGTAGTGATCTCGAGTCAGACACATGATCATATTTACGAATATTGAATACGAATCGAATGCAGTTATTAAGAAGACGGTCAATTTTGTTGAGGAGGTCTGCATTCAGGTCGTAGTAACACACATCGCTATAGTCAATTATGGGAAAGATTAAGGTTTGCATAAGCATAGCTTTCGTATTAGATGGGAGTACGTTTCTCAAACGATATAGGGACCGTAATGTCCCTGTTACTCTCTGGCTGACACTAGCGACTTGACTCCTCCAATTAAGAGTGGTGTCGATGAGCAAACCAAGATCTTTAACAGTGGAGCTGAGGGGGATGACAATGCCATTAAACTTAACTGGTGGTAAGGTACTGCTGGAAAGTTTTGTTGTATTGCGAGAGCTCCCTACGATGATAGCTTGGCACTTAGTAGGGTTTACCGCCACCCCAAATTTATCAGACCAGTTCTTGATGGCTTCAAGATCACGGTTCAACTTGAAGATAGCATCAGAAACACAATCCACACCAGCTTGAGTGTACAGTTGCAAGTCGTCGGCATAAAGATGATACGAACACCGAAGCTCATGGGTAATTAGATTTATGAAAATAGAAAACAAGAGAGGAGAAAGAATGCCGCCTTGTGGAACGCCAGTTTCGAGGTCACACCAACTAGATGAGCACCCGCCCACTTGAACTGACTGCTGACGTTCCCGAAGGTAAGAAGAGAACCATTCCAGTGTCTTAGGTGAGACCATAAGATGGGATAGAACGGACAGAAGGATATCGTGATTGACGGTGTTAAATGCGTTGGAAAAATCGACCAGAACAAGAACAGTAACTTTGTTGGCCTCCATACCTGCCCTAATATCGCCAGTCACTTTAAGGAGAGCAGAAGCGGTGCTGTGCCCAGGCCTGAACCCAGATTGAAGAGGACTAATAAAGGAGTTGTGTTGTATGTAATGAGAAAACTGTTTATGAACACAGGCTTCAAGCACTTTAGAAAGGAAAGGAAGAATAGAAATTGGGCGGAAGTGGCTGGGAAGCGAAGGGTTTGAAATCTTGGGCAGGGGACGGACAAAAGCCTTACGCCACAGGGACGGGAATGTTCCGGTGTCAAGGGAAAAGTTTATGATATGGGAGATCGCAGGAAGGAGGTAGTCCAGGACCGTTGTAATCATGCGGCGGCTAATATCATCACAGCCCACCGCTTTGGATTTAATAGATAGGATTATCTTTTTGATCTCACCCAAGTCGACTGGAGAGAAATGAAAGGAGTGCATATTAGGAATCGTTAGAGAAGCTATGTAATTAAGCGTTTGAAGTCGGGTTTTACGATCTAAAGTAGGAACAGTGGAGAAATGTTGATTAAGATCGTCTAAGCCAACTATGCTTGGGATATCTAAATGTCGTGGTTTACCGATGCCTAAGGTTCTAAGAAATTTCCAGATATCTGCCGGAGAAGAAGAAGTGATATTATCGAGAATATGGCGGCGTTTAGCGTTACGTATCATCTGATTACACCGATTCCTTGCAGTCTTAAAGAAGGTCCAATTTTCTTCAGTGCGGTCTCTTTTATGTTTTCTGAAGGCACGGTCTCTACGTCTCATGGCCATCTGGATTCCTCGAGTCATCCAAGGCGCAGGTGGACGCTTCAGCTTTACTTTTCTGACTGGAGCATGGACGTCATACAATTTGACCACAGTATTAGTAAACATTCTCACCTTGTCATGGACTGTGTCAGCCTGCACCAAGGGTTTCCAGTCGATCATAGAGGCATCCTTCCGAAGTTTCTCCACATCCATACGTGCAAAACAACGCATATGCAAAACCTTTGGTTTCAGTTTAGAAGGTTTCAGGATATAGGACAAAAAAATAAGATCATGATGGGAAAAGCCAGGAGCCGCATGTTGGCCATGCGAGGAAACGAGGGAAGGATTGGAAGTGATGATAATATCAAGCCAAGTGTTGTCACCAACGGTGTTGTGGTGAGTAGCTTGAAGAGGCAGGATATGCAAGCTAGCTGACTCAATAAGGTGAAGGAGCTTACTGGAACGAGGGGAGTTTTGAGCAAGGAGGTTGGTGTTGAAGTCGCCCATGACAATGTGATGTGCGTATTCCGAACCCAGTGATTCCAATACCGATTCGAATTCAGTGAAGTAGTCGACAGTAGGGGGACAATAAACAACCCCCAAAATTGTTTTAACTCCTTTGACACAAACCTCAAGAAAAAGAAATTCTGCGGAAGCAGAATAGTTAGGAGAAGAGGTAGTCAAAATTTTAAAGGGAAGATCGCTACGGAGATATGTTGCAACTCCACCCCCACCCTTATCAACCCGATCATTCCGTATAAGAACGAAACCAGGGAGAGGGTAAGTAGTTGATAGAAGATGGGGCTTGAACCAACTCTCAGAAATCAGGACGGCGTGAACGTTACTGTCACTGAAAGTGTCATATAGTTCACTGTAATGACTAGGGACACTTTGAGCATTTATGTGACACACATTCAAAACCTGGCCAAGTTGCTGTTTAAACTCTTTGCGTAATAGGCCACCTAGGGTATTGGTGAGGGAACTAAACCTTTCATCATCAGAAGATACTATAGATTCATTGGCAGAATAAACAGAATCATCATCAGTAATCATAAATAAATAATATATAATATGAATATAATATAAAATATAAAAAAAGAAGAACCAGATAAAAACCAAGCAGAATAAAAATATTAAAAAAAAAAAAAAACTTGTGCAATGTTCACATCTCCGCACCACCCGCCAGCCAACACAAACACTATAGAAATAAAAAAAAAAAAAAAAATTAGAAAATGAAAGGCAAAAAAAAAAAAAATTAAGTATTTACGTTTTTTCACTTAATTAGTGTCGTAGTTTGTCATTTTTTTTATCTTTTATCTCCTTCTACCATATATGTTTACAATAATGAAACTTTTATGTTGGGTGTCTGAACATTTATCCAGGTTATTATAAATGCGAAAGTAATTCTGTGTGCCTGTTTGTTACCTCATCAGGACTAAACCACTGATCCGATCATAATGAAATTTTACAAAGAGGTAGCCTGTGATCTGCAAAAAGACATAGGCTATTTTTACTATGGTAGCAAACCATTAATTTGATAATATATACAAAATATATTATATGCCAACGAAATTGCAGGCAACAACTCTTAAAGATTATAAGTTTACTTTTATGTTGTCTATCTGTCTGTCCGTCAAAATGCTTATAACTTAAAAAAGTAGACTAATTTTGATGAAACACACTGTAGTAATAATTGAGGAGAAAGCAAAAAAATGACCCGTTTTTATTATTAGAAATAGACCCTTAAATTTAGGCAGACAGATAACTTGAGGCAATTATAATATAAAAAAAGATAGCTAGGTAACATAGTCGTTTTTAATGATAGCCACGCAACAAAAAACAAGGCTATTATTTACTTGTTCAACGATTCAAAACAACGTAAATAAAATATCAATCACGAACTGCAAATTAACAATAAATAAAACATACAAAATTAACTCTCAGCGATAACTCTCAATTTCATTCAAAATAACAATTCAATACCAAAATCTATTTCACCAAAAATTTCAGCACGTAAAACTAATTTATCTGAACAAATTTATGAGTGTCAGATAAAAAGTAAAGTATTTAGCCATTACTGGGTAGCTAGTACACCCATCGGAGTTATCTGGGCCCCAGATAATGTGGTGATTTATTTTAATTCGTAGAATCGGCCTAAAATACCGGCCGCGCGCGTTTTTGGGTTTTAGAAGATAGGAATTACATTTATGTGTTTTTAATATTATATGCAAGCTATGTATTAATAGATAACCTGTGTACTAAACAGACACAATAGTTAAAAGATGACGGGACGATTAGTACAGTGGCGAAGTGATAGGCTTTCTATGTTCGGTCATCGGTTCCGTTCCCATTCGGAACAATACGATAGATGACTACTAGTAATCTGATCCAATCCAATCTGGCCGCTGGACGTCCTTCCTTTTTATTCTCAACAATTTTCACTCGCCAAACCATCTATATATGGCCACTTCTTCGAGCCGTTGACCGCTACTGGCATACGGCCATATTCCCTGTGCCTGCCATCATCACCCCTTGCCAGGAATCCTACCCAATTCCATCTGAGTTCCATTACATGTTTTCGTTATTCCAGCTTCATCGTTAAACATTCTAACCGACTCATAATTTAGTAAGAGCTTCCCCTTAACACTTATATTAGTAAAACTCCCATTTGCGGACGCCATGCTCACACTTTGATGATGGATTAATGGTTTACATAACTCATTAACGTTATATATCTCGTGACATTATAATTTATCGGTGATATAGACGGGGTTTAAATAATATTGATCACCGTGGTTTTAATCCCCAAAGGGTTTTGCGGAAGATACAGGTGTAACTCGAACAGAAGATTAGCATCAAGCTTGTGGTCCCCGAAGGGTTAGGCAAAGAGGTTCTATTGTATGCCGACTTTTCGCTAATGTCGTTATATGTAAGTATTATTTAATAGGGAGGTGAGCCAAATGTAAAGCCACACTAGGATTTCTCCTGTATCGTGGGTACAGTTTTACATACATACATACATGTTACATGCACACACACGACCCGAAACAACTATTTATAGATCACACAAATATTTGTGTCATGCAGGAAGTGAACCCGCCACACGTCCCTTCTAACGAATTAATTTGATTTTGGTCTCTATTGTTTTGTTTGATTATAAACTAGGTTGACACCTTTTGTTTTCTTCAAAATGTTGATTAGTTTACTAATTATCATGAGATAGATATAAGCAAGATTTAACGCATTTTGTATGAAAACTTTTAGCTTAACTAGTCTTAACATATATCTCTTCAAGAATGTGTAAATTAGAAGGACTTAGAAGAAAAAAACATATCACTGACTAAAACATCATCGGCGAATTGTAGGTATACAATAATACATCTCTGTCTAACCCTTCGCAGAATAGAGGCGTGATGATATGTTATGTTAAAAGTATTACAGAAAAATCACACGTTCGTAAAAATAAAAAATGATATCCCCATACGTGCTTATTATCAGTATCTTGAAAGATTAATCCCCATTTTACTGGTAGAAACAAAGACGGTGTAATGTAAACGATACGGGCGTGACAGGTGGGGTAATGTTATAGGGATGGGAAAATTTCGATAGAATACCTCAAAAGTTTATTAAAATCTAAGCCCGAGGTGGGCAAAGATACGAACAGTTAAATTTTTTAACACATAACATAGCATCACGTCATAGAGATGTGTACTATTGTTCACCCATATTTCCCCGATGATGTTATTGAGTTGCATACTCCGTGCTGCTACTGAGAATTTCCAAACAGAAACACTCAACCCATTTGGTTTATTTATCTGAAAATTCTCAGTAGCATTAGTTCAAAGTTTGGTTTTGGTACTTCATTGAAAAGGGAGAATCCTCCGACTCGTATTTACAGTAATTCGTACATGTGTTAGAATCGTTGTAAATTTTCATAGTGCGACTCAGGACTTTCCTCTCCGATAGATGGCGCTTTACTTTTTTCCATGTTGCGAGTAGTAGTCTCTACAATATAATTGATTCGACGCCTATAATTACATGGGATTCAATAAAAGCATCTACGAAATGTAAATGTACCGTCGTATACTCTCTACTTAATCGTACGAGGAATATAAGCGTGTCTCTGTAACATGAATAAACTTTTTTTTTATCGATAGAATAGTTTCCCCTCTCTAACCCAAAATACTTAAGTATGCGGGCACATCTGTAACGTGTCGAGAACGAAGTATGCTGATAAGATTTTTTCGCCATTTTACGGTTGTATTTTCACGACTTTTGCTTTAGGGACTCGGGAGAAATTCAGGTGTCTCTCTCTGTGACATGGAGCAGGCTAAAAATAGGTAACCTTATCTGCACCCGTGAGGTCTGTAAGACGTGGAATAGGAGTTATTTCAGGAACAATCATCATCAGGCAGATAGCTAGGCAGCCAATTTCTTATGTTGCCTGATAACTAAGAGATACTGCTAAGGTTAGACCGGTTGCCAGACTTTTTGGACTGCTGACTGTTTGTTTACAGACTTTTTGGAGCAGTCATTGCCCGTAACGACGTGATAGGCATTCATAATTACACACCTGACACGAGAAACCAACTGCTTATTTGTATCGAGAGACAAAGTGGTCTTGATGTGTGAAAAACGATCACCCATCCAAGTATTAACAGCAGCAGGCGCTGCTTAACTTCGTAGACCGACTGATCTGCGTAGTACATTCCTCAGGTGGAGTATTTAATAACAAGTCCTATAGCCTTTAAGATATATAGCTATGCGAAAATGATGGAAACCTATCCTCAATTTACACCAGTTATCAGTTTTTCCAGGCTTGTGCCTTCAACTGCCATAGATAGCCGTATGACAGCAGTAAAGACATTATCCTCGTTATGGAGGCATGACTCAAAGCTGTACTGCGTCAGCATCGATTGTGGAGTTGGCACAGCTCCAAGAACAACGCATGACATGTATTGACAAGCTTTAGTTTGTATTCTACATTTGTATGCGGTTAAGCAATGAAGAGGATCTGTGTGTAGGTGCGATCATCGTTTGGTCCTCGAGAAACAGATAACCTTAGTCGTATTATTGCAGAAAAACACCAATCAGAAAATAAATACAAAATAAACGCAGATGAATTCGCGAACAAAAGCTATGATATCAATGAAAAGTGGGAATCGTTTATTATTTGTCTGGAAACGTCTTTTCCTTTGGTCTGAATATGACATCAGACGAAGCCCTCAGCTTCATATTTTAGTTCTTAGGCTCCAAGACTAGATTTAAACTAAAAATCTTACAAGGATAAATTCCGCTAAGCATTTCCCAGTATTTTATTATTGACATCTAGATTATAATATAATAAAGAACTTGCAATATTTATTTAAAACTAGCTGTTGTTCGGGGTCTTCATCTGTGTATTTTTTATTTATAATTTAAGATATCGAAATGGAACATACACGAAAATTTAGGTTAAAATTGCTGTTTTAATCTCAAAAAAATTAATTTAAATCCGTTGAGCAGTTTCGGAGCCTATTCGAGACAAACTTCCAAACAAACAGACACACAAAAATTTTAAATACAGCCATTTATGATTACGAATCGTATAAATAGCAGTTTCGACACTAATTTTGGAACCACAGAGAAACAATTTAAATAAATTATATACAACCGGCGTTCATGTATGAATCGATGCATGAATGTAGATGAAGCAAAAGGGTTATGTAAGGATCGTAGCACGTGGCATTCCGTAGTTTCTGCCTACCACCATGGGAAAAAGGCGTGACTTTATGTATGTATGTATATTAAAAATGTTCACCATACTGTGCTGTACTAGTTCCAAAATTTACATTGTTTCGAAAAGAAAATTCCGTTTTATTATTCGTCCGGCAGCCCCTAAATTTGGCAGCGCTGTAATTAAGCTCATCGGGCGTCGCAAATAAATTCATCACAGAGCGATCGACGCGAGTGCGACACTTTTCATTGGGAATAAAATTGCTAATGATCGAATAGGTCCGCATCCATTGAGATAGAATAATTGCATTATTTCATGTAGTCGAATATGTTGTTTTTTTTTTTTATCGGTATCACTGATGTTAAAAAAGGCTTAAATGTTAAAAAGAACTGCTTATTAGGTGTTTATATTTCCCGGCAGACAACCAGTCTTCACGGATGTCAGTACAAAATAATGGGGGACGTGCCTCTCCACGCTAAATTTTAAAGTTCGGGTAGCTAATGCTTTCTTCTCAGGGATAGTCATAGGAAATGCCGACGCCATCTAGTTTAAAAAAGACGTGTTAAAGTGATTGAAAAATCCTATTTGCAAAAAAAATAATTTCATTTCATTTACTCAATCGAATCGAAACGTTATGCTCGACAACTGGATTGTTATTACTAAACTAATACTACTATGACGGCACGTTTGGCGTAGTGAAAAACCGAATAACACTTTGCCCGACCCGGGAATCGAATCCAAGACCTCACGCTCAGCAGTCGAGGTTACGACCACTAACCAATGAGGCAGTCATCACACAAAAACAATCGAAAATCGAAACTCCATTATTCCCTTATGTACACTGAGAGAAATTATTTTCGGCAATTATACAGCTCACCCATTGCTATACGCCATCGAAATGCTACCAAAATTGATGAAGGCCATAAATCTACATAATTGATATCTGTCCTAACTAAACTAAATCTTAGATTAATATTAACTTGACCAATCTCGATTTGTTAGCTAATAGTTTGCTTATCAGACCTCTGTTTGGGGAAAAAATTCGCGAAGCTGATTGGACGGGGCCTTGGAAACAGCGGAGAGAAGATACAACTGTTTGACAGATAGAGTGTTCTTTATTGTACACCAATGTAAAAAGTACAAAGCGTACATTTTACACATAGGGTACAAAATTAAATGGCGGTCTTGTCGCTAAAAGCAATTTCTTCCAGACAACCAGTGCATGGAAAGAATCATGGAGGAAAATATAGAGGGTAATGGTCGGTGTACGTACGAATATTAACACATAAATAAAACTGTTTCATCATTATCATCATCAGGCATAAGACGTCCACTGCTGAACGAAAGCACCCCAAGGGGGGGTTTGCCATAATCCCCACGCTTGGCAGGCGGCTTGGGGAACGCAGTGGCTCACCGATTAGTGAGAGGACGCTGCTGCCCGTCCTCCGGTGTCTGGCCGCAGTTTTAAGACGTACCCGGGTCGTGAAAACTGTTTATTCGTAATGAAAAACTTTAGATTGTAATATTATTCTATGTACACTTGATACATTAACTCCAAAGATTTTTATTAAAACTGCCTCTTTGGTGTAGTGGTCGCACCTGCAACTGCTGACCGTGAAGCCTTGTGTTCGATTTGCGGGTCGGACAAAATGCTATTGAGTTTTTCTGTATGGCAATTCAAACTAACAACACGGAGTTTGAAACTTTGTCCAGTAGATGGCAAAAGGCTCGCCCCCTATTACATAAGACTTAATAACAACATCGGCGAAATGTGGGTGCACAATGGCACACCTCTGCTTCACCATTCAAGGAATACAAGCGTGATATATCATGATGATGAATAATATACAAATGTCACGATTAATTCAATCAGCGGGTTTGATTTAGGTCGTATTATCGTTTACTAATAGGAATCACATGTGTAAATTAATTATCAATACATGTTGATTAATTACGTTTAGATTTCATCGTCCATTTAAATTTAGTTTGTAACAAAACTGACGTAGAGATTCTTATAAAACTCACAGCGTAATTTTTATTTTATTTTTTATAATTATAACACCCGTATATGGGACCCGGGCCGGGAAATTGCGGCCAGACACCGGAGGACGGGCAGCGGCGTCCTCTCACTAATCGGTGAGTCACTGCGATCCCCAAGCCGCCTGCCAAGCGTGGGGATTATGGCAAACCCCCCCTTGAGGGAGGCCTTCGTTCAGCAGTGGACGTCTTCTGGTTAATGATGAATTATAACACCTCGAGCAGTAGCGTGCGGTTCATAAATACAAAAAGACACTGCCTACCCTACATAACTCAGATAAATATTTATCATGAGATATTTGAGGTGGCAAATCACATAAATCATTATTTAATCGACAAGACGACGAACCAAAACCAACATGCAGTAGGTATTTTATAGTAAGTAAGCTTTGAAAATTTTCTGCCTATCCTGTCTAAAAACTCAGTGCACGCCGCTGACCTCGAGTCGGTATGATGGATAAAATTTACTGTTCGTGCTGCGCGCTTCTGGAATTCTCTTCCTCACGCACTGCGTGATAGCCCATTGTTAGATGTTTTCAAAACGGAAATTAAAAGAACGTTTCCTGTCAATACGACCTAAGTATATGTATATATATCTAATTATATATATAGCTTGGTGACGAAATAACGACAAAAAATTAAAACACGATCGCTACTAGTCAATAAAATTAGTTTAAAATGAGTTAAAATCATCAAATTCAAAAATTGAAATAGCTATCGTCAATATTGTTATACTTTACGTTACTAGTTGTATTTTACGTATGTAGGTAAATCTAAAGTGTTTCGGTCCATCTAGGCGAATAACTTTATAAACTTGTTTAGAGATCTCGTACAAATTTTTGCTTGAATATAATTTGAAATAATTATAAATTTGTTAACATAATTGTCGCAATGTCGTCACTACTTTAAACACAACCTATATATTGTATTTATTTATATTGTAAGTATATATTACTAGCTTACGCCCGCGGATTCGCCCGCGTGGTTTAAGAACCCGTACATATTTACGGTATAAAAAGTAGCCTATCATATGCCATCAGACTATAATCTATCTCTGTGCCAAATTTCATCCAGATCCTTTCAGTAGTTTTTGCGTAAAAGAGTAACAAAGATCCATCCATCCTCACAAATTTTCACATTTATAATATTAGTAGAATATTAGTAGGATGTTTATATTTGTGTACCTAAAATATCCATTTTTGTTTAGTTTATATAGGTACATAAATTAAATATTTATGTAATAATTTGTAGTTTTGTTTATTATTAAATTTACATAAAAAAAAACTAAGTGTTTATCTCTTGTGTACAATAAACAAGAATAATTAAAATAAATTCAATTCCCATCTTAACAAAAAAGACACTTCCGTTGCTCATCCGCTAATTTCAAGGCCCAGAAATTGAGGGTCAATTTAATTAAAATCGTCCAAACAAACCGCTTTACGATGGGTCTAAATAAATCATGGGAGGCTTTATCGGCGGTCCAGTTAAGGTTCTATTAATGAGACCTCCTGGCGAGAAAGATTTTAACGCCTTTAGACATCTTAAGTTAAATCCCTTCTAATGAACGCAATTTTTCGTTTTGTTTGCGAAAAAAGGTTGAATATCTTTTGAGGGAAAAAGGAAAATTTAATGTCATTAAAAAGTCTTTGATGCTTTATTGCTTTTCGATTTTGGAGGAAGAATATTTTTGGTGCGTCCTTCGGGGAATATTGGGGTGATGGCATTATATTATCTCTAACATGTGTAAGTAGTAACTAGCTCTTTGGCCTGGGGTTCCCTTGCGCGGCCGCTGAGCTCGAGGTTCTTAGTTCGATATCTGGGTCAGGCAAAGTGTTATTGAGTATTTTCTGTTACAAATTTCTTAGTAGCTTACTTTATAAAACATAGCATCATGGCTGAGTTCTCGAAGAAAGAGGTGTAGATACTATTCTGCACCCACATTTCGGCGGTATTGTGTGCTTACAATAGGAGGTGAGGATATTCATACATGAAAATCCAATAACACTACTCGACCCTGCTATCAAACCTAAGACCTCATGCTTAGCAGTCGCGCTTGTTTAATGTCCTCCTGACCGATTTCGGTCACGGCGGCCAATCTCACCGGAGATTAGCCAATTACGCAGGAGATATTATAGAGCACAAGTGTGTGCGCAAACACAGGTGCTCTCTCTATTCCTTCACTCTCATAGTCCGATGGGACGGCAATCCGACACGACCGGAGACAGGTCAGGCGCAGGACCAACGGCTTTACGTGCTTTTCGAGGCACGGTGTGTATTCGCATACACGAAGGCCCAGACCCGAAACAAATATCTGTAGATCATACAAATATTTGTTCCGTGCGGGAATCGAACCCGCTTAGTAGATCAGCAGTCGATCTCTCAACCACTGCGCCAACTGTGTCGCGCTTGTTTATTACACCAATTAATGAATGAAGAAAATGCAAATAAGAAAACATCAAGTATTCGTTTCGTTCACTCACCAACCCCGTTTTCTTGAAAGAGGGTTGCAACTAACTCTTGAGGCTAACAACAAAAAAGTTGGTTGGTAAGATAGCAATTAGTAGTTAGAGATATAACTTACTGACAACTTGCTAACAAGGAACACGATAGTCCTTCAATGTTGTCGTAAAGAAAGAAAGAAAGAAAGGAATAATGTTTTTATTAAGATTGCAGTTCGCAATTAAATAATGATGCTATTTATATGAAAGCTTTTTGGTCTGTTGGAACTGAAAACTCCTTCATTGGTGTAATGGTTGGAAGAGCGGCTGCTGAGTGTGATGGCCTTGGTTCGATTTTCGGGTCAGTATTAGTGTTATGCAGGAAATTTTCAGTAGCAGCTCGGAGTTTTGAATTGTAACTACAAGATGGTGAAAAGACTCGCAATAGCATGAGACTTAATAACTACAATTGTACATCTCTCCTATGCCATACTGACGACGCGGTTGGCGCAGTGATTGAGCGATCGACTGCTGTCCTACGTGTAGCGGATTTGATTCCCGCACGAAACAAATATTTGTATGATCTAACAGATAGTTGTTTCGGGTCTGAGTGTATGTCTATGTGAATATTTGTGTTTGTGAACGCACCCATGATACAGGAATTATTCATAGTGAGTGGGGCAAGGTTTTTAAAAAAAGAAAAGAATAACATAATATTATTAGTTAAAGCCTAATATAAATATATCAACAAACGAAACAAACCTAGTTTAAAGTGAAAATATAAACCATTTCCTAACAACAAAACGTCATTCCAACGAAATCCATATGATAAAACCCACCCGATTGTTCTTGAAACCCTCGCAGAATTTCTCATTTAAGCAAAAAATTTGACCCAAATTCCAATAGGCATTAATTCGCGAAATACGATTCTCGTAAAATAAACCGTTGCCCGTCAAGGAAGTGATTAAACGGGGCACATGAATCAGTGGGGGCACAAAAATAGACTTGCATCCATTTAGATTAGTTACTGTCTTAAAATTTGTTTTGAGTTGGGCTCCATAGCGTTCGAGCTGTTGTAAGCAATTGTGATCGACAAGGTTGAGGAAAATTTACGCGGTCAAGATCTGGATGGGTGATCGTACCATAAGTTATAAAGAATGGACCACAGGACCACTCATCTTTTCACACGCGTGACTACTAAGCGTGTCCTGGATTGCGATTCTCGGTTCTGGTAAAGTGTTATTAGGTTTTGTGATATTCAGTACTAGTTGGATGTTTGGAATTTTCTGCTTAAACTCTAGCGGAATGCTTGGGTCTTGATATGTCAAAATTATTTAGTAGAAAGACTGCCTCATTGATCTGGTCTGGTCGTAAGCGCGTCTGTCGAGCTGGGGTCTTGGATTCATTTACCGGGTCGAGCGAAGTGTCATTGTGTTTTTCTGTATAGAAATTCTCAGTAGCAGCACAGAGTCTGGAAGTGTGCCCGGTAAATAGCAATAAGCTAGCCTCCAACATGGGAGTCAATGTCAAATGTGGGTGTACATAATAGTAGACCTCTGCCTAACCCTTCGGAGAATACAGGCGTGATGCTATGTTATGCACTAGAACTACTATCTACATCTTTCTTTTTTCTTTCTTTTCTTCCACCAGGCACTGACTGAATTACTGATACACACTGATTAAACTCAAAATCTCGAGGAATGTTATAGCCTTCAAATTTGAGATTTGGCAGGTAGGTTCATCATGAGGTATAGAAATACCCATAGAATAGATTTACCATTAGATAACTTCTAAGACGGTGAAATATAGGTTAAAAGTTAGAAAGAAAAATAGTTTATAATGTTACAAACACCGAATTTATTAAATATTAAAAAAAAGACAAACTTCAAAAAGCAACACTAACCAAAAAGCAAAAAATCAATCATTTATGTTACAATATAGTAGTTGAAGAATATTGAAGTCGGTGCTAAGCATATAGCCGAACATAGAACCTCCTCCTTTTTTGAAGTCAGTTAAAAAGAGTAACCAATGAGTTTCTTGCCCGATTTTCTTCATAGGAAAACGACACTGGAACGTGGTAACAAGAGTCTGACTATTCATAAGTGCCTTTAACTGGTCTACATGAATAAAAAATCTCTTTACTCGTTCGAATTCATGGAACGCTGGTCTGATATAAACACCAACGCTTAAAACTTAGGATTTTGCTTGCTTTTTTTGGGAACGATTATGTCATCTGCATTCGTCGTTGCCCGCTGAAGCAATAAAATCCATCCGTGGCCAAATGCTAAAAGTTGGTGCTCACAAAATCTGGCAAACTGCAAGCTGAAGCCAAAAAGTTCATAAAAAGTAAACTAACTTTTTAAACTCTGGATTAAGATAAGTGAGATTTAGACCATGAAAAGTGAGGATCAACGATTCGTTGAGAAGACGTTGAGGTAAATAAAATATGGTGCAAGAGGAAAGCGAAACATGACATCGTCTCGCGCACCCTGGGCTATCAGCTTCGACATCATCATTGCTGTCTGTCTCATCTTTCCACTATGCCATGAGTACTTCGTACCGATTAAAAAAAACTACTCTTTAACACCTTCACTGTCTAGGAAGCTGACAAAACAGTGAAAGGATGACCATGAACTATATGGGGGTTAACACCTATAAAATAGTTTACGTAAAATTAAACCATCACGCCTACATTCTCCGAAAGGTTGCAGAAGCATATTAAGTACATTTTGCCGGTACCGTTCTTGAAGTCCCATGTAATAGGGGGCGACTTCCAGACTCCGTGCTGCTACTGAGAATTTCCATACAGAAAAACACAATAATACTTTGCCCGACCCGGAATCCTTTTCTAAAATCATTAAGTAAGGGAACGAGGTATGGTGTTCCTCCATTGAAAAGGCAGGATCCTCCGACCAGGCAAGGTGGTTAGCCTGGCGGGCCGAAGCCCGACGATTGATTTTGGACATTCGTACATGTGTTAGAATCGTTGTAACCTCTCATAGTGCGATTCAGGGTTTGTTGTTGTAGCTTCACTCCGATAGATGGCACTTAGTGATAATCAAATTCTAATCGGCACATGAATTCTGACGTCAGACGCGCGAGCCAAGACAAAATCTAGACCCTCTAGCATGAAATGCAAGCGTTAAACCGCTAGCCTAGAGCGTATTAATATTATTCATTATATGGTAAGCGATATTGCAAACAATAAGTTATTCTAGTATTCCACGAAATCATAGAACATCACGCCTGTATTCCCCGAAGGGTTAGGCAGAGGTGTACTGTTACTGTGCACCCACATTTCAACCTCGCTATAAGTCCCATGTAATAGGGGAAACCTGTTGCCATCTGCCGGCCATAATTCTAAACTACGAACTGCTACTGAGAACTTCCTGACAGAACACCACACGACCCAAGGATCGAACCCAGTACCCCAACCTCAACAGCTACGTTGGCAGAGTGGTTAAGCGATTAGCTTTCTACGCTACGTGTCGCGGGTTCGATCCCCGCACGGAACAAATATTTGTTTTTTTTTTTTAAACGTTGCCCCTCTCTTGGAATAATTCCTGTATCGTGGGTGCGTTTACAAACACATATATTCACATACACAAACACCCAGACCCGAAACAATTATCTATGGATCATACAAATATTTGTTTCGTGCGGGGATCGAACCCGCGACACGTAGCGTAGAAAACTAATCGCTTAGCCACCGGGCCAACCGTATCGTCAAATGTATGATATACAGATAGTTGTTTCGGGTCTGGTTGTGTGTGTATGTGACATGTATGTTTGTAAACTGTACCTACGATACAGGAGAAATTCTAGGGCGGGGCAATGTTTTTTTTTAAAAATGAAAAAAAAAGAAATGTTGCAAGAAATACTCTAGCACGGGTAAACATAGCCTTAACGATACCCTTTCGTATATCCTGATCTCTGGAATTTTATATCCGGATATTCCCTGTTTCGTGATCCTAATGATGCTGATGTTACGATAGTTCCTTCGCCCGGAAATTGAACCTTATGCGCTCTGTATAAAACACATATTGATGTATATTGCAATAATCAAGCTCTTTCCTCTTTCATTTCTTGTAGATATAATTACAAGCGGCTTCATTGGTGTAGCAGTTGCAAGCGTAGCTGCTGAGCGTGAGGTTTTGGGTTCGATTCCCAGTTTGGGAAATATGTATTATATTTCTGCTAAAAAGTTCTCAGGCTCGCCCCTTATTAATCCGTAAGAATAATAACGGCATCGGTCAAATGTGAATACAAAGTACTTTTCTGCCTAACTCTTCAGGGAATACAAGCGTGATGCTATTAATTGATTAATTATTTCAGTTTTGGTTTGAAAAGCGTCAGGTTCAATTGGTCTTGTTCCTCAAAGGACTAAGTTGCTTTAAACTCTTGATTTGATTTGAATCGCTTTAGACTTGGCTCTAAATTGTTCTCGTGTCCAAACATTTCTATTGAAGTGATTGCATGAAAGATAGGTATTTTCTTTTTAAACTTTGCCCCTCATTAAGATTTTCTCCTGTATCGTGGGTACACTTTACAAACATACATATCATATGCACACACAACCACAAAATTATTATACTACTGGCGACCCGCCCCAGCTTCGTACGGGTTCAATTTACTAATGAACAAAAATCAAAAATTTCATACAAAAATACCATTCAAATTTCCGACGTTTCCGGTGGATTTTCCAAAAAAAATCTATACTTATAATAAATCTGTAGAGAGGTCAATTCAGTACATGAAATATATTTTCAAAATAACTATCAGGGGGTGATTAGTGATCGACACTGATGCCAAAAATGCAATCAGTAAAAATTGTCTGTCTGTCTGTATGTTCCTTATAGAAACAAAAACTACTCGACGGATTTTAACGAAACTTGGTACAATTATTCTTCATACTCCTGGTCAGGTTATAGTATACTTTTCATCACGCTACAATCAATAGGAGCAGAGCAGTGAAGGGAAATGTTGGGAAAACGGGAGAAGTTACTCCATTTTTTAAGCTTCCGTCGCGTGTGCAGCCTTAATGGTTAAAGCTATATAGAAATCATATACGAAAGTTAATCTGTCTGTTACATCAAAACCATTGAACCGTGAGGAAGGACATACGCTACTTTTTTACGAAAAACGACTGAAACGCGGACGAAGTCGCGGGCAAAAGCTAGTTCTTACATAAAAACCTTCTCCTGACAATAACAAACACAACAAAAAAAGAATTAGCCAAATAAGTGCAGCCGTTCGGAAGTTATGCGCTTAGCAACACATTTGCCGATTCATTTTTATTTATATAGATTAATCAAATTTTTATATTCTTGGTAATTAACCATTAATATTTATACTACAACTGGATATGATGGCCTTTTTATTCGAGCTCGACCGAGAATGATTATAAAAGGATTAATCAATTCAATTTTCAGATATTGTTCCTTCAAGCGTACGGAATCCCTACCATAAGCATCTTATCTTTCTACACGATTTATAATAATTAATTGAGGAAAATGAGATATTATACAGTCAGCATCAGTTAGATGGATTCAATTAATGAAATTCAAAAGACATTTTTAAAGGAAATAGTGATTGAAATCTTGACCAGTTTTACGCATAGTTTGCAGGCGGATACGTAAAAAATACATAGTCATATAAATTTTATGATTTTAACTAATAGTTTTTCAAGAATAAGCGTTTGAATTTCGCTACGTGTTGTCGTATTTTTGATGTTGACTGTACACGGTGTGCCAAATAATTTGTGCTTGGATATTAAAAGAATGTATTCCCAGTGTTTTTTTGTTGTATTCGAATAATGAATTCGACCATCGTCGACCGCATCTTCGACTCGAGAACAAAGTTTTAATCCAATTACTTTTTTTTTTGTAAACTTTCCCCCACCCTATGATTTCTTCTGTATCGTGGGTACAGTTTACAAACATACATGTCACATGCACACACAACCAGACCCGAAACAATGATCTGTAGATCATACAAATATTTGTACCGTGCGGGGATCGAATCCGCGACACGTAGCACAGAAAGCTAATGGCTTAGCAGCGCCAACCGTCTCGTCAATTACTCCGCTATTCTTGATTGTATACAAAAAACTGAACTAACTTACAATGAAAGATCAATAACAAAAGAACTTCAAACAAAAACTAAAATGTCAGCACAAAATATCGAACTGAAGATGGCGTCTCCATATAATTTATGTCTCCAATTCATTAGTGGAGACAGCCAGGTACCTCTAATTTATGGCTTTCGATTGATTTACCTCCTTCCTTCGAATCAAAGCCTTTGTTTCGAGTGAAATTGTGGCTCTCTTTAAAATGTGATTGGAATTCTAGAGAACAACTAGCTGGATCTCTACAACGGCGCCGCTACCGGGTCCAACTATCGCTGAGACCCATCCAGGTGCATGCAAAAGAATTACAAACGCACGCACACCGGGATATCTTGTCCAGCGTCAAAAGCCTCTTATTAGGATGAGAAGTGTTAGCCCTTAGTCCATCATGCTTGCCTGGTGCCTGTTGGTGAACTACATAAACCTACAAGAACTTTTTGGAGCCCTCTCAGGTGTGCAGTCTTCCTCACGATGTTTTTCTTCGCCGTAAACGCAAGTGATAGGTAATCAAATTCTGATCCCCACATGATTTTGAAAAGCCAGAGGTGCGACTGAGAGAGATAGAGAGGTGCCGGGTTTGAATTCAGACCCTCCTGCATCGAAGGCAAGCTGGGCTACCACGACAGAAGAATATCGTAACAATGGTGAAATAATATCTAACATCCTAGCTTAGGTCATTAAAATGTCTAATCTTATAACAATCTAGACTTGTTACCTGTTTCTGACATCATGGTTAGCGCAGTATTTGAGCGATCGACTGCTGCGCTACGTGTCGCGGGTTCCATTCCCCCACGAAACAAATATTTGTATCGCACCCTCAGAATGAAAGTGACCTAAGTCAAAAAAATCATTTTTTGGGAAATGAGATGACATGAAATGAAATGAAATTATTTATTTTGCAATTACTTTTAAACATCTTTTTTAAACGATGACGTCGGCATTTCTTATGACTATCCCTGAGAAGAAACGCCGAAACAAACTCAGGGGTCAAGGTCTATTTTAAAGTCAAGAAAGTCCTCAAAAAAAGTATATTTTTTAAGGTCAGTATATTACTATATAAGGTCAGTATATTACTATAGTATATTGCTATAAGCAAAATCAGAAGTTACAGGAATTTTGACTTAAGTCACTTTTATCCCAAGGGTGCGGTATGATCTACGGATTGTTTGTTCCTGGTCTGGGTGTTTGTCAATGTGAATATTTGTATCTATGAACGCATCTACAATACACGAATGATTCCTAGTGTTAGTTAAAAAAATAAGCAAAATTATAATTGATCAGAATTTTATAATCAAAAACTTTTTAGTTCCAAATCGGCTCTACGCATTTCTGTCCGTGTCTGTCGTTTCGATAATTACTGCAGCGGCTCTACGCGCCGCTAAGACCTAGAATCTAGGCAGCTGAGATGACGCTTAAATACTGAACATTACGAGTCCAGTATTGAGAGCATATCATCACGACTGTTATACTTAATGGCTCAGACAAGATCCATCCTGTTATTTTATTTTTTATTGGCACTGTGGACCTTTAGACGGTCGTGTTTGAGGAGTATGTTGTGGTGAAGATTAACTAGTCAGTAAGGTTTTTTTATGGGCAGCGTTCTTAACACTTTAAACGCCATAGAAGTAACGTGAAAATTTGTTTTTCTTTTTGTTTCGTGGCTATTTACTTAGTTGTGATTCGTGCTGTTGTCTTAGTTAGGCTTTGATCTGAAGCATAGTTGAGAAATATTCTTGAAAAACTTCATGAGATTACTGGTGACCAACGCGGCGCTTAGATACAGGGTGATCTACATGGCGTTTAACGTGTTAAGATATGTTCGTTCTGTGGACAACTTATGGCGGCACTTAAAGCCGGCGAATGCCAGCCTACTACTCAAGAAATCCTATGTAATAGGGGGCGAGCCTATTGCCATCAACCGGCCACAGTTCCAAACTCAACGCTGCTACTGCGGGTTTCTATGCAAAAAACTTCAATAAAACTTTGCCTGAAACGGGAACCGAACAGAGGACCTCACGCTCAGCAGTCGGGTTTGCAATCATTAGACCAATGAGGCAGTCCCTATTATTATAGGTCTCAATATCATCAGCGAAAAGTACACCTCAACTATGAAAAGAATACCGTCGCTTAAGTAGGTAATATCACGCAATTAAAATATGTTAAGTTTCAAAAGAGACATAAAATTGACTTGATCTCTTATGTAAAATTTCGTAAATCCTATTAATCCTACAATCCTACTTCCTATTAATATTATAAATTTGAAAGTTTGTGTGGATGGATGGATGGATCTTTGTTACTCTTTAACGCAAAAACTACTGAACGGATCTGGATGAAATTTGGCACAGAGATAGATTATAGTCTGGAATAGCACATAGGCTACATTTTTATCCCAGAAAAATATACGGGTTCATAAAACACGCGGGCGAAGCCGCGGGCGGAAGCTAGTGTATAATATAAACAAAAATACCATACAATACAATAGACTTCATTGTACAAAATTTACGGAACATTTTTCATAAGAAATAATCAGTTCTTTGTCCGTTCTGAAAACTTATCAAATTTGACTTGTGCGGTATTGTTAGCTAAGCGACGACACGGTACTTATGTGATGAAACCCATCCATATTTAAGCTTTACACAACAATGATTCGATGAAGTACATACAATAAAACATTTTACTGTATCAAGCTCAGGTAACAATGAAACACAGTGTTGTCTCTCAGTGAAATACATCTTACAAAGTTGTTCTATCTTCCAAGTGCATGACTCAACTAAATTAGATTGGTTTTGTACCTAATAGAAAACGAAGAAACGTACCTGTGTCGTATTTGTTATATTTTTCTTACAAAACCTCAAGTTAAAGTAAAATAAAAAATCTTTAGTATTGTAATTTTGAAGAACAAAAAATTGTACCTATTTCAATTTACGTGTGGGATGGCGGACTACATAGCGTTTAGAATTATTTTTCAATGCTTTATAGTCCGCCAAACCGCACCAAGACAGCGTCGTGGACTAAGGACTAATCCGTCTCAATCTGAGAAGACGCCTCTGCCCAGCAGTGAGACAGCAATGGGCTAAAGTATATTCTTTTTATCTTTGGACTTAAAATAACTCAGTCTCCTGAAGACGTAGTGCAATGGTACTTTTTGCAGCTGATAACAGAGCTGATAAGCTAGACTGCAAAGTTTCGTAAAAATATTCTCCATGCCACAGATAATCTTTCACTCATCATTTCTCATTACTAGTAGAATTTAAATTGGTGTAACTATTGATGGAGTGAAACAAATGTACACTAATACAATTAAAGCTTTATAACATTAATCTTATGTGATAGTAACAATTAGGTACTAACAGGCTAACATCATAGGCGCCATTCATTTATTACGTAAGACGATTTAGGGGGGGGGGGGGGAGGGGGGTCGACCATGTCTATGAGTCTTGATGGTTCTTACGTAAGATCACAAAAATGCGCAAAGTTAAGATTATATTTTGAAAATAAAAATTGCTAAAAATGTTTACTTTGAAAAATAAACATTAAAACAAAGTTTTTTCTTTTAGATTCTTACGTAATATATATTAAACAGGGGGGAGGGGGTCGGCTTATTCTTATTTTTTCTTATGTAGGGGGAGGGGGTCAAAAACTAGCAAAAATTGTCTTACGTAATAAATGAATGACGCCATATGAACAATTAAGGTAGGCATTTTAATGCATTAGATACAATAAATTAATCATAGAACTATTTATATATAATATGTTTCAAAAACATTCAGTAGTATGAAACAACAAACAGATAAACAGACAAACTGTTCAAATTCGTTTTTAAGAAAAAGCCATGAGACAGGAGAGATGCGAATTCATTATTCCCCTGTTATAATGTATGTTTGTTTATGCGTATTTTGTATTAGCAATAGCATTAATAACACTCGTAAAGCTAGTCTAGACTGGGTGATAAATTTATAGGGTTCGTTTTCGACGATAAATACAAAACAGTGAAAAATTTTGCGACTTCACATGAAAGGATCCTACTAATATTATAAATGTGAAAGTTTTTGAGGATGGATGGATGGATGGATCTTTGTTACTCTTTCACGCCAGAACGGCTGAACAGATCTGGATGAAATTTGGTACAGAAATAGATTATAGCCTGGAATAGCACATAGACTACTTTTTATCCCGGAAAATGTACGGATCCATAAACCACGCGGGCGAAGCTGCGTGTGGAAGCTAGTATTATTATATTAATCAGAATAAATGATTGAGTTGACTGTCTCATCAGTTTAGTCACAAGTGACTGATAAAATATGTGAGGTCCCCGTTAGGCAATGTGTTATTGATTTTTCTGTAAGAAAATTCTTAGTAGCAACCCGAAGGTTGGGACCTGGTAAATGGCCAGAGGCTTTTTTCCTATAACAAGTCTTAATAACGGCAACGGTGAAATTTGACTGTACCTTTGCCTAACTTCGGGGCATACAAATTGTTTAAACAAAGTCCTAATGACTTAATAATATAGGTCACTAGCTTCCGCTCGCGGCTTCGCTCGCGTGGATTACGAATCCATGCATTTTCCCGGGATAAAAAGTGTATGCTATTCCAGACTATAATCTATCTTTGTGCTAAATTTAATCCAGATCCGTTCAGCCGTTGTGGCGTGAAAGAGTAACAAAGATCCATCCATCCATCCATCTTCACAAACTTTCGCATTTATAATATTAGTAGGATTTAATACGCTAAACGCTCTCCTGCACTCAAAACCAGTCTTTGGTTTGTTTGGGGATGCATGGAAGAAGATTTTGTAATGTATGAAGTATTGTGAGAAGATGGCATGTTTTTCTGGTTTACAGTGAATGTCTGAAATAAATTGTAGGTATTTGAGTATTGTAATAGGTGTTGTATTTAAAAATGAATAAATAGATAACCATTTATAGGGTTACGTACCTTAAAACGAAAAAAAAAAGCCTTTTAAGATCACTTTGTCGTCTGTCTGTCTGTCTGTCTGTCCGTCGAGATCCTTTTTCTCAGGAACGCGTGAAGGTTTGTTGTATTAAGTTGAAATTAATAACAAATACTCATATCTGCAATTTCTTGGAGATGTGACCAAGCTTCTAATTCAATGCAATCAAAAGATACGGCCGTTAATGCCGCATATTTTGACACTCGCAAGGGAATCAAAACCATAGGGTATTTCTCGTTATCCTAAAATCATGAAATTTGGCAAAAAGCATTTTTCTAAAGCACAAGTAATGAGAAAAAATCGAAAACCGTAAATTTTTATGTACAACTTAAAAAAATTGCCATTATAAACTTTTTTGAAGTTGGTAAACTGACCGCGACCTATTTCGATGTATGGGTACAACAGTTTTTCAACCGCAAAGTTTAGTTAGTTCCTCAATCCAGTTTATTTCAAGTTCGTACGGAACTCTCAGTGCGCGAGTCCGACTCGCACTTGGTCGGTTTTTTTATCATATAATAATCTCGAGGTCTATATATACGACATAATATTTCCTGCCAATAACTTATATAAGAGAACATCCTCATGCAAACTGTACCTCTATTACGAGTTTTTTACAATTATCTTCATAGTAAATGTAAATTTTCATGCAAGCGATTTTAGTTCTTAACTTGGTTACATCAGGGATTAGAGTTGCTAACATGACATCTCTAGGTATAATATAGTAAATAGTAAATCAAAACTTTACTATGACACATATTTCACATAAGCGACTCTAATCCCTAATGTAACCAAGTTAAGAACTAAAATCGCTATCATGAAAATTTACTTTACTATGATAGTAGATAGTAAGAAAACTCGTGATAGCGGTACTGTAAACTTTGCACTCAAACAGAAAAAATAATTCAAAATTTAAATACAAACTTGCAGCAGCGTCTCCAAAGTTTTCCATATTCATGTTTGCGAGCTGACGAAGTTGTTAGCGGGCGACGGCGACGTACTGATCATTTCGTCTCCGGCTTTATCTACACCCGTCTCTCTTTATCTTTCCGCCTTTTGTCTCTTTCTTTCATTTCCGCTCCTCTTTTGTATTTGCCCTAAACAATATTATAATATCGCTGTGTAAGCGAATGGACGAAAAAATCATTTCTCATGTATAAGAAAGTTGTTGGCGCGTTAAGTAGTTCTGCTGGTTTGACGATTTCACGAATAATCTGGGGTTAAACGGTTGTGTAATGAGTTTAATTTCGATTAATCAGACCAATAGAGGTGACAGCAGCTCAGCAGATATTACACAGGACTTACAAACGAGGGGATTTAAGTTTGCATCTCGACATTTTCATTGCTCCGAGTTTTGTACAGCAAAAAGAAATGGCTAAGCAACTGGTTTTATGTTCTACGGGTTGAAGATTACAAGACGGAAATTCTGTATTGCCTACAGATAGTTTGGGGGTGTGTGCATGTGAGATGTGGTTTTGGGTTCGATTTACGGAGCAAATATTTGTATGGCCTACAGAAACTTATTCCGGGTTTTGGTGTATGTGTATGTGAGATTTATGGCCGTAATCTGTACACACAATACAGGATAGATAGACGGGAATCCTAGTGTAACAATTTTTATAGAATATGAAAATATTGTACAATAAAAATGTGTAAGACACTGCCAGTGTTATGTAATAATACAATTGAGAAACTCGTAGCTACGTAGATAGTACGAATATAGTATGATCTAGACATATAAAGATATCACGAAATATCGTCGTTGAAGTTCTAACACCACGTAAGTGATTTTTGGCGGTTTTGACATTTTGATGCCATTTGCTAGAGCATCGGAAGACGCATTGTTTCAACCAAAGAAACATGTATCGTCCAATAGAAACTCGTAAAATGAAATTACCATGGTATTGTACTGGTGTCTATTTAAAATTGCAGTTTTTTCAGTCTCCTGAATAGTTGCTATTTTTGACGTATGCGGTGTTAGAACTCAACGATGATATGTCAAACATAGAATGAAAAAAATAAGCTCAGACATGCTATTCGTTCTACAATATTTGAGGGTATCCCTCGATTTCCCTAGGATCCCATCATCAGATCCTGACTTGGTGACAATGGGACCAACTTGGGAGCATACTCTTTCAAACAAAAAAATATTTTTTATATCGGTCCATAATTGACGGAATTATCGAGTAACAATATATACAAAAAAAAAAACAATACATTCGAATTGAGAACCTCCTCCTTTGAGACCCTCCTCCATTTTTGAAGTCGGTTAAAAAAACTAGTTCTATCTAAAGGTCAAACGTTTTTCCGTCTTACAGTTGTGGAGGAACGAGGTATGGTGTTCCTCCATTGGAAAGGGAGGATCCTCCGACCAGGCAAGGTGTTTAGCCTGGCGGGCCGAAGCCCAACGGTTGATGTCGGACATTCGTATATGTGTTAGGATCGTTGTAAACTCTTATAGTGCGATTCAGGGTATTCTGTTGTCGCTTCACTCTGATAGATGGCGCTTTACTTTTTGCTATGCGACGATAGGTAGTCGCTTCACAGTTCTCAACAAGTCCCAAGAACACACCTTTAGACATAACCACCATTACTCAACCCAATAGGGAATCAAACAAGCGATCTGATCGTTTATTATAACGGCGCCATTTGTAGTTACTTAGTTGACCCGCTTTTCTTGCAATCTCGCTCATATCAAGAGATTCCTTAGGTACATTCACGTAACCAATTTCAAAGCTCAACACGAAAATTTAATCAAAATTCATAGGACGCTATAAATCCAACGGATGAGGCGTCCCCATAATGAAATTCCATAAACTGGACCTTTTTGAACCTTCCAGATGTATTATGTTGAAGATCAGGGCTATCAGTCTATTAAGCCTGTAGAGATGTGTCAAGGACCTGTTTTTGTCGTCGAGGTAAGCTTGTGTATAGAGGCATTTTGTATTTGGTGAAAGGTAAAGACGGAGTCAATGGGAAATTAATATTTTAATGATTAATTGATCAAGGTTATGCTAAATTGATTGAGTTTTCTAAGAAATGCTTACTTCTTAATAATTTTTATCGTAACATAGCATCACGCCTGTATTCCCCGAACGGTTAGGCAGAGGTATACTGTTGTACACCCACATTTTGCCAATGGCGTTATTAAGTCCCATGTAATAGGGGGCGAGCCTATTGCCATCTACCGGGCACAGTTCCAGACACCGCGCCGCTACTGAAAATTTCCGTACAGAAAATCGCCAATAATACTTTGTCCGACCAGGGAATCGAATTTAGAATCATTAGACCAATGAGGCAGTCAAATCACGATAACTATCATATTTTTAAATTTCAAAGAACTCTTTTGTGAAATAAAATAGGTACAGATTCTTGAACACGTTATCTTCACTACATATTAAAGCCCCCTCGCCGCGTCTGTCTGTCTGAACGCGATAAACTCAAAAACCATTGAACGGATTTTCATACGGTTTTCACCAATAGACAGAGTGATTTATGAGGAAGGTTTAGGTGTATAATTCATTAAGGTTTTGTGTACATTGGTTGAATTATGACGATGATTGTTGAAGATGTCGGAAACAATAATGTCGACTGGGAGCTTTACTGGCGTGCGCCGCGTAAACCAATCGTTATAATTATATCCGTATTAAAATAAATTAGACTATACTAAAAAAATTAGGCGTAATTTTATCTGGCGTGCGAAGCCGGGGCAGATCGCTTGTTAAAAATAATTATAATCAGAAACGTTAGTAACCACATTAATGAAAATATTATTTGACGGTATAGGTAAATATTTATCGATAAGAAACTTCAACTTTGCGTACCTTTCCTTAGAATACAAAATTAAATGTGAAATATAAGTTCAAGATGCAACGAACATCTAAGTTTTAACTTTCTGTACTATAGATGCTGCCAATCTTCATAAAAAAACTTCGCCTTTATTTTATTATTGTAAATGCGTATATCATGTTATAACTCATTGGTCTCGTGGTCGCAAGCGCTACTGCTTTGCGTGAGGTCCTTTGTTCGATACCTAGTTCTGGTAAAGTATTATTGGGTTTTTATGTACGGAAATTCTCAGTAACAGCACGGAGTCTGGAACTGTGCGCTATTGATGGCAATAGACTCGCCCCCTATTACATGGGATTTCATAACAGCATCAGCGTGTGGGTATAGAATCTCTGCCTAAACCTTCGGTTATACAGGCGTGATGCTATGTTATCACTGCATATTATAAAACAAAATTCCCCGCCGCGTCTGTCTGCCTGTGTGTCTGTTCGCGATAAACTCAAAAACTACTGAACGGATTTTCATGCGTTTTTCACCAATAGACAGAGTGATTCATGACGATCATTTAGGTTTATAATTCGTTAAGGTTTTGTATAAATTGGCTGAAATATCACGATGATAGTTGAAGATATCGGAAAAAATCATGCCGACTGGGAGCTTTACTGGCGTGCGCCGAGTAAATGCTCGACGTAACAGGCTGAAACGACACTACGACAGAAACAAAATGAAGGCGTGCTCTGCTACCCGTGCGAAGCCGGGGCGGGTCGCTAGTGTTATGATATATTATTTTACTCAAACATACTATTATTGTGTGTTGTGTAATAAACGTAACTGTGCACAGACCTCACTAAGCACATTTGGGGGCAGCCACCGGATACTACTTGAAGTCTGCGACGCTTAAAGATTTGCCCCAAAAGCAGAAATCCTTACCTGTAGCCACGTACGCTCTGGTGCAGCCGTGGGAGCTCCCTGGGTCCAGGTTATCTTTCTGGTCGGTCGACTTAGACACGCACACAGCACTGCGTATATAATCACACAAGTTCTAGGTGGTTTTTAGCTAACACACTTGAATTTGTCCTTTTTATCGATTTTTTTGATGAAGATCACACGTTTCGTGCTCCAGAGAAAAGTTTGACTGACGCCATTGCAGTTGGCGCCAAAAACCGCCATAATGCAGGACGGTGATTGGTCAGACGGAGCGTATGAGCGTTGTCCACAGCGCTGTGCTATTGGTCTGAATTCACAACAAAGGAACAAAATATCAAGCGGCCCAAGCAAACTTCATATCCGGTGGAAATCAGTAACACTACTTTTTGATAATTACGAAACAGTCACTTATCTTAGTTTTAGCTTAAACCAGACAGTAAAAGCGGTACCTACATCATAATAGCTTTCAAAACCTAGATGCATTTAGCTTTCAGCGATCTTCAAGACGCGCTAATGATAAAAGCATAGATGGGACAATGGGTACCAAGAATTATTGTTCCAAGTACTCCATTCTCCCCATTGTTGGGTGTTATTGATGAACCATGCTATTATATAGGGGGTTAATTATGGGGATAGGGAAAATATATTGCGTCTGTATTTTCGGGTTAATTTGGTAAAATGTTTGGTTATCCGTGTTTTGTTTTGGTTGTTGATAGATTGATAAATGTATCAGGTTTACGAATTAAAGGCACGGTTGGCGCAGTGGTCGACTGCTGCGTGTCGTGTCGCGGGTTCGATTCCCGTACTGAAACATATTTGTATCGTCTACTTACTATGATTCCAGAATCGGGTAAAGTGTTATTGAGTTTTTCTGTATGGAAATTCTCAGTAGCAGCACGGAGTCTGGAACTGTGCCCGGTTGATAGCAAAAGGCTCGCACCCAATTACATAGTACCTATTCAATAATGGCATCGGCGAAATGTGGGTGTACAATAGTACACCTCTGTCTAACCCTTCGGGGAATACAGGCGTGATGTTATGTTATGTTATGTAATAAGGGGAAAAACAATTGCCAACCACCGGACACAGTTCCAAACTCCGTGCTGCTACTGAGAATTTCTCGACACAGGAATCAAACCTAGGACCTAACGCTCAGCGTTGCGCTTACGACCACTAGACATTGGTCTAGTGGTCGTAAGCGCAACGCTGAGCGTTGCTTTGTTTTGGTTGTTGATAGATTGATAAATGTATCAGGTTTACGAATTAAAGGCACGGTTGGCGCAGTGGCTGAGTGATCGACTGCTGCGTGTCGTGTCGCGGGTTCGATTCCCGTACTGAAAAATATTTGTATGGTCTACTGACTATGATTCCAGAATCGGGCAAAGTGTTATTGAGTTTTTCTGTATGGAAATTCTCAGTAGCAGCACGGAGTCTGGAACTGTGCCCGGTTGATAGCAAAAGGCTCGCACCCAATTACATAGTACCTATTCAATAATGGCATCGGCGAAATGTGGGTGTACAATAGTACACCTCTGTCTAACCCTTCGGGGAATACAGGCGTGATGTTATGTTATGTTATGTAATAAGGGGAAAAACAATTGCCAACCACCGGACACAGTTCCAAACTCCGTGCTGCTACTGAGAATTTCTCGACACAAGAATCAAACCTAGGACCTAACGCTCAGCGTTGCGCTTGCGACCACTAGACCAATGGGAAGTCGTATGTACCTATATCTGAATCGAAACCACTCAAAGTTACTGATATCGTGCGCTCGCTACGGTCGAATCATAACTTTACATTGGGGCCGAGTTTAAGGCCGTATGTAGATTAGAATCACACTTTACTGTGTGCTCCTAGCTTAGAATAGGCGTTTTAGTTTCGTGTGCTCTCTGGTTTGAAATAGGCTGTTCTATCGTGAATATTACAAAACGGCATGGATTTGACGGCATGGTTGAATCAATGGTTGAACGGTTGATTGCTGTGCTACGTTTCGTGGGTTCGATTCCCGCATGTAATTTTTACGACCTTGCCTGGTCGGAGGATCCTCCCTTTTCAATAGAGGAATACAGTACCTCGTTCCTCCACAAGTCTAATAATTTCAGCATCAGACAGTAGCAAAACTCTCCCCACAAAACACTTTAAAGTTAAACTAACTCAAAATATAACAAGTTTATTAATATGATCATGTCGTCATATATTAAATCAGGGTTGTAACTGTACCGTCTCGGGGGTGCGATTGTACCGCTCGGCTTACATCGCGGGACTACGACGATAGTGATGTGTAACAATCCCGGTGTACCCGAGCTCAGAGAAGAGATAAACAAGTACTTATTTACAATTTATTATTTAGATGTAAGATAGTAGTCGTTTTCAAGTAAAATGTTCATACATGGGAACATAGAGCTACTTGTTTGCTATCAATAAAGCTAACTTTATCACTGATTTCTACAAATAAATTAATAAATTTAACCCATTACTGTCCCACTGTTGGGCAAGGGTCTCTTCTCAGAATGAGAAGGGTTAGGCTTTAGTCTACCACGCTGGCCCAGTGCGGGTTGGCGGACTACACACACCATCAAGAACTTTATGGAGCCCGCTCAGGTGTGCAGGTTTCCTCACGATGTTTTCCGCACATGATTCCGAAAAGTCAGAGGTGCGGGCCGGGTTTGAACTCAGACCCTCCTCCATGGAAGGCAAACGTTCAACCGCTAGGCTATCACACATGTACAATGTGTCTGATTTCTACAAATATCATAAAATAAATAAGTTCTTATTTATGTTGCTAAATCATGCCATTC
This sequence comes from Shargacucullia verbasci, assembly GCA_947562105.1. Taxonomy (NCBI): domain Eukaryota; kingdom Metazoa; phylum Arthropoda; class Insecta; order Lepidoptera; family Noctuidae; genus Shargacucullia; species Shargacucullia verbasci. The sequence goes on along the minus strand of OX387303.1, from coordinate 9,371,201 downwards.
GACCTTATAATTACATTTTGTTAATTTTATAAAGGAAGATTTCAAAGTGGTTTCAATCAAGTTATATAATAGGAAACATACATGCAATTTATTAATGTTTTAATCATTTTGACTTTATCGCCGATATAATCATGTGTGGTTTGTAGGTACAATAATTATTTATTTTTTGGGGATAAAACATCAAATACTTCTACAAGTTAAATTTTGTTTTTTTGTGTAGAAGTGCCGTACTCATAAGCGGCTTGCAAGTAGGAAAAGATGCATGAATAATGATGAAGTAAAGGGGATAAGGATCGTAACACGCGGCGTTCTATAGTTCCTACAAGTTTGCTACCACAAAGTCCTGTAAACCCGGGACACGGGATCGATGATAAGTTTCAACGCACATCCCTATATCGAGGCTCGCATGAACTTTAAAGTTAAAGGCGCTACCACACTGCGTTACATGGTACGCAAAACGATGATAGTCGCTAAAATAACAACTTTATTCTTCTTGACTTGGAGCCCAAGGGTTTGAAGGATTCAAGGATTTCAGAAAGTCATGATAGAACTTCAAGAGCACAAACATAATTTTGACTGAATAATATTAACTTGACTGTCGCATTGGTTTTTTTTGTTTATAAAACTTTGCCCCACACAAGGATTTCTCCTGTGTCGTGGGTACATTTTTACAAATATACATGTCACATGCACACACAACCAGATCCGAAACAACTATCTGTAGATCATACAAATATTTGTTCCGTGCGGAAATCGGACCCACGACACTAAGCGCAGAAAGCTAATCATTTAGCCACTGCACCAACCGTGCCTTTAAGTGGTCTCAAACGATTAAAAAGCGAGCGTGAGGTTCTAGGTTCGATTCTCGGGTTGGGTGGCATTATTGGATCTTTCTGTATTTAAATTCTGAGCAGCAGCACGGAGTCTGAAACTGTGCCCGGTAGATGGGAATATGTTCGCCTTCTATTATATGGGACTCAATAGAGGCATCGGCGAAATGTGGGTGTACAAAATAGTACACCTCTACCTATCCCTTCGGGGAATACAGGTGTGATGCTATGTTATGTTATATGTTATGAACAGATTATCAATTTGACGGCACAGTTGGCGCAGTGATTAAGAGATCGACTGCTTCAATTACCGCACAGGACAAATATTTGTATGATCTACAGATAGTTGTTTCGGGTCTGGGCCTTTGTATATGTGAATACACACCGTGCCTCGGAAAGCACGTAAAGCTGTCGGTCCTGCGCCTGATCTGTCTCCGGTCATGTCGGATTGCCGTCCCATCAGACTATGAGAGTGAATGAATAGAGAGAGCACCTGTGTTTGCGCACACACTACTGCTCTATAATATCTCCTGTGTTAGCTAATCTCCGGTGAGATTAATTCGGTAGACATTAGTATTATTAAATAATCAATTTGACGGCGGTTGGCGCTATCAGTGGCGAGATCAGTCACAGGATTCCCGCACGGAACAAATATTTGTATGGCCTACAGATGCATTCACGCATGTCAATATTGGTGTTTTTAAACGCACCCACGATACAGAAATCATTCCGAATACAGTCAGCATCAAAAAGATGTATACACGTCGCAAAATTCAAAAGCGAGTTTTAGAGGAAATAGTGATTGAAATCTTGACCAATTTCATACATAGTATCTGCAGATACATAAAAATACATGGTCATTTAAATTTTATGATTTTAACCAATACTGTTCTAAGAATAAGCGTATGAATTTCGCTACGTGTATACATATTTTTGAGACTGAATGTACGGGGCAAAGTCTAAAAAAATAATTTTTAAATAATTTTCCCACCCTAAGGTTTCTCCTGTATCGTGGGCACAGTTTACAAACATACATGTAACATGCACATACAACCAGACCCGAAACAACTATCTGTAGATCATACGAATAGCGCAGAAAGCTAATCGCTTAGCCACTGCGCGAACCGTGTCTCAGCACGTCAATCGTAACAATCTTACCCATTCACTCATCTGCTGTTTTATTACTTCTGTGGTCCCCCAAATCATCCATACAACACCCATCCGTTCATAAATCGATTGCGAGAGACCTTAATCAGCATTAATTTACAAGCTGATAAATTTGATGTAAAACCATTGAATTTAATGGCATTTACCAGTATTGATTCTTCCGAAGTGTAAATAATTTGATGCGATCAACGGATAATACAATTCATCGGCTATTACTTTAATGGATTGAAAATAATTTTGATCCGATTACTTTACCGCAGTGGCTCACCGATTAGTGAGAGGACGCTGCTGCCCGTCCTCCGGTGTCTGGCCGCAGTTTTAAGACGTACCCGGGATTACTTATCCTAATAAAAACAGAGCGAAAGCACTATATTTTACTTTGAAACACTTGAAAAGTGTACTTGCGCAAGTGACTTGCACATTGCACAAGAATACTTAACTAGAGTTCGATGACGTTTACATAAGTTTACTAATTAATTAATGATGGCTATACACAATCATAAGCTTGCGCAAGTAACTAGCACACATACTCCTAATTGTATCTGTGATACATTATCACAATTCAATTTAGAAGTTTAGCATAAGACATTAAGTGTACTTGCACAAGAATACTAAACATTCTCTCAGTACTTGGACTATTCACTAAGTCACTGTATGATCCGCAGGTATTATATCTGCGGATATTTAGCGTTGATTTGAAGTCAAACATACTTGCACAAGTCCCTCAACTTAGCATATTGCCGGCATTATAGGTGCCCTTGCACTAATACTAAGCCCCTTCAGATTAAAAGCGCCTCAACAAGCAAGGAACGCAGCGTAGCGTTTCTTGCCAAACTATTAAGTACTCTTCATACCTATGCGTAATATTTAAGCCAAAACCCTTAGTATATTAAAGCAGATTAAACTGTCAAGGCATTCTGTAACCCTCTATTCACCTTGAGACATTCTTATGGCGGGATTCAGGTAAGTTAAGGTTGGCGAGCATTTGAATTTTTAACTTGAGAATTTTGAGAAAAATTGTTTAACGGTAAAGATTTTGGTCGAATTTATTTATTAGTCTTTAAAACCTTGAAACTTTCAGAGAGTCTCATAGCTATAAAGCTACCACGCAGATTAGTCGATCTGCGAGGTTAAGTAGCGCTTACTGTGGTAATTCCTTGGATGGGTGACCGTTCTTCACATGTTGTAAGCCCTCCATGGCTCGAAAGGCTAGTTAAGCAGCAGCCCCAAAACTCTGACAACCGGTCTAACCTTACAGTTTAGTGGCTCCTATACTATTTTGCTCACTCGTAATTTAGTTAAGATTTTTTTTTGTTTTTAAAACCTTGACAATATACATACATATAATACATGTCACATGCACACAAAACCAGACCCGAAACAACTATCTTTAGATCATACAAATATTTGTTTCGTGCGGGGATCGTACCTGCGACACGTAGCGCAGAAAGCTAATCGTTTAGAAACACCGCCAAGTGTGTCATAGAAAAAAATGTGGCACGATGTTCCATACCTACTATAAGTTCATTTGTATGGCAATACAAAGGGTATTATATCACATAATTCAGAACCTGATGTTGAACAAATAAATGTTTTATGATTTCTGATTTCTCATCGTCATTTGCTAGCCGAACTTTTCCTCCGTGTGTCTACTAAAGGTCTCCATGTATTACTCTGTTCAGGTACAATTTCAGTGTATATTAATTAACTGAAACCTCTAAATTACATTAAAATAATACTACATTATCTCCTTGATAATTATCTCCATCCATTATTTGGATTTCATAGTGTAATAGTATTTTATATACGGTTTCTTTTGTAAATATTAAACCTATTTTCAAAACGAAGGGTTTCCTTACGCTGACTGGCAACTAGGTATATATTAGAATTATGTTTATTTGTAAAAAATAATATATTTCAAATCTGATTTAAAAAGAATTATTCGCAAACAATATAAATATGATATAAATTTACTTATTATTCGAAATATGATGTATTATAAGAGTACCTATATCACTGATATTCGTGTACACAACAAGTAACCATCAGTTATTAAAGAATTAATTGGAAATATGTTTAAAACTAAATTAAAAAAAGATGTTAAACATAATGTGAGTAAAGTTGTTATTATACAATTAGTAATTTTTTGTATTATTGCATATCCGACGTGGGTAGACTGTTGAGCCTAAAAACATATGTTTTCAATGTAAGAACTTTGTACACAGATAAACAATATATGGGGTGACCCGGGTACGTCCTAAAACTGCGGCCAGACACCGGAGGACGGGCAGCAGCGTCCTCTCACTAATCGGTGAGCCACTGCGATCCCCAATCCGCCTGCCAAGCGTGGTGATTATGGCAAATCCCTCCCTTGGAGGAGGCCTTCGTTCAGCAGTGGACGTCTTCTGGTTGATGATGATGATGATGAAACAATATATATATATCTTTAAAATTTGTTTGACAGAATCAGTAGCAGAACTAACATCGGAGAAATCGTAGATTAAGGCAAAGATTAAAAAAAAAGACTGATTGTGATTGTATGGCGTGCTGATACCCATAACGATTGTTATAGGAACTTAACGTACTTTCCGAGGCACGGTGGGGTATCAATGTGTGATAAACGGTTACCCATCCAAGGACTGACCGTTACAAGCGCTGCTTAACCCTCACAGATCTAGCGATCTGCGCGATACCTATAAAGCTACGAGCTCCACTGCGTATTCACAATAATAATTCGATAGAGAATTTGTGAAGAATTCTTCAGAATGTCTTGGGCCTTAAATAATACCATATGCTACGAACATAAAAATGTTGTACAAAAAAATATATTTTATTGTAAATCCTACTTCGTATTTGATATTCGGCAGCCATTTTAGCTAAACGTCTTCAAAAGGACGCCGTGAACGTGATTCGGTTTGAAGATATGAACATCTATGCTTTTGATAAAATGTTGGAACATAATAATAATATACAGAGATACATATATAATATGGGTATACAGGGTGAATTTTTCAAGTGGGCGTGGATGGCCAAATCATCTGTATAAGTAGTGATAGAACGCCTGACTTCTATGCAAGAGGGTTCAAGTTCGCACTTCTGACTTTTCAAAATCATCAAAATCAAAATCATGTGCGTGTCAGAATTTGTTCTCGATTGTGTGTAGTCTACCAACCCGCACCAGGCTAGCGTGATGGTCTTATTCTATCCAGCATTGGGTCAGTATTGGAGTGGATTTATTCTTTATTTCTTTCTAGGTATAGGTATAGGTATAAACGGGCTGGTTTCCGCAAATACACGCCTAAGCGCATTTTTTGCGTCGGGGTGGGAATAATATCAGTATATCCGATCCACCCCAGTTCTTCGAGAAATGCCAGCAGTCGCTTGACGTTGCTGGCTATTTCCCGGAGCTTATTTCTTTCTAGCTAGCATTTCTTCTGTATCGTGGGTACAGTTTAGAAACAGGTACATGTAACATACACACACAACCACACTTTATAATGCATTGCAACTTTCAAAGAACGTTTTATTTGTGAAATATAATCGAACACAATCTGATACATGAAAATCTTAAACATTATTATATAAAAACACATAAGTACAAAATAATATATTGCTCTTTATTCAATCCCTTTACACAACAAACATTTTCTACCAAAATATTTAACAAATAAAGCAAAATATCAAATCCACAAGATGTTTAAGTACCCGGATAAGTAATAGAAATACCCGGATACATTCGTTCACGCATCGCCGATACATAATACACGGAAATACCTGCCCGGGTAGGATTTCCAATTACTTAAACCCAAAACCGGTTCGAATCCGTTTCTACCGGAAAATAATATTTGATATTACCCACAATCCGGATGTGTTTAACCGGGCGGCGTAGTGAGCGGCCGCCTTTATGTAATTTTAATATGGGTACCTAAGAATATAGTGTTTTATTTCGTTTTTTTCTTTTTACAAATATTATGAATGATTTGATATGACATTTTCTGGTCCGACGTACAATGGCTAAGTGATTGGTGTTACGTATTATGGATTCGATCGCCGCTCGGAAAAAAATATGAATGTAGTGCATCTGATATGTTATCTAAGCAGAAATCATAAACCAATGATTGGGCGAGGTTTTTTAAAAAATAACACATTGCATCACGTCTGTACTCCCCGAAGGGTTAGGCAAAGGTGTACTATGTACACCCACATTTCTTCGACACCGTTATTCAGTCCCATGTAATAGGGGACGAGCCTATTGCAATCTACTGGGCACAGTTCCGGACTCCGTTCTGCTACTGAGAATTTCCATGCAGAAAACCCCTATAACACTTTGCCCGACCCAGGAATCGAACCCATGCTCGGCAGTTGCGCTTGCAACCATTAGACCAATGAGGCAGTCAAAAAAAAAAAAAAAAATTTTAGTTATTTTGTCCTACTCATTCACCATATACGATTTATATGATATGTACGTAATATGATATAAATAATATTATATGATATAATCTCTTATAATAGTCTCCATACTCCAAGTAAAGAAAATTCAACGAATTGTATGAGACTGACATAGACGGTTCACGAAACCGTTTGACAGTTGACATCAATAGTCAATATTTATGGTTATGACATTTCTATTACTTGACGATTACTTTCTATCTTTCTTTCTCCTTCATTCCTTTTACCACCAAGCTCGCATTACAGAGTAAATACGGCAAGAAAAACAATTACGAAACAAGCGTAAAACTTAGAAAAATGCTCGTTCATTTTTGCGCAAACTAAAATGAAATTCATCATTATTCCGACCCTCGGGCTCAGAAAGTGGGCAAAAAAAAAACGCGTATCGTCATGTTTTGTATTGTCAGTGTAAATCAAAATAACGAGGCGGCCTAACAAACAAACATACGTAGAGGTCGTTGAACACTGAAGTGGCCGGATAAAAATGTGGCTTATCCGGGTTGTAGAAAATCTCATTAATTGTATGGACTGTTGAGAAAGAAATATTTATTGCAATGCGGAAGATTTATAAGTTTATCATTACTGTTTAAATGTCATAACTACCCCAGTTAAGGCTCTTTTTTAATTACATAGGTATTTGTGTAAGAAATGAAATGAAATGAAATGAAATGAAATGAAATTATTTATTTTGCAATTAGGATTTTTCAATCACTTTTACACGTCTTTTTTAAACTAGATGGCGTCGGCATTTCCTATGACTATCCCTGAGAAGAAACGCAAACATTTAAGAGAAACTACAAACATTTTATACTAAAAGAAGTATTAGAAACAACTTCAGAAATACTTCAGAAATTCTAGGCTTTCATTGCGTCTAATTTCAACATTGTTTTTTTGACTGACAACACTTGTCTATTTACGTTCTCTATATATTAATATGTGTAGAGAAAACTTTGTACTCATTTTTAAACATATTGCGCCCACGCATTAGTGTGAGATTTGGTATTGTTAAAGTTTATGTGGGGAAGTGCAGAAAGCTAAAATTTATATATAATATGTGTTACAAATACATTCCATTAATATAATCTCATTAACGGTTAAACTTAACAAAATAATGTATTACGGACGAATTTCGACCACTAGGCGACTACTAGTTTAAATTGTTTTAGAAAATTAATAAAACTGTTTATTATGTAGTAATTTAATTTAATATCATTAAAACTAATGCAGTACCGTATCCAGTGTTTGTTTGTCGCAAAATCTTATTAAATAAAAAATGCTATGTACACTGTTAGTAGCTATACATATCACTAAAGCACCTTAAGTCAATTTGAGTTAATTATGTATGTTTGAACTGTTGGAATTTTTTTTTTTTAACTTTGCCATACTCTGTCATTTTTCCTGTATCGTGGATACAGTTTACAAACATACATGTCACATGCACACACAACCAGACCCGAAACAACTATCTGTAGTTCATACAAATATTTTAATGCACCAACCGTGTCGTCAATTAAAAAAATACTTTATTTTTTTACTTATACGTATACATCAACTGGTAATAACCACGATTTATAACAAAATCTTATACCGTGAAATAAAATGCCCCATAAATATTACAAAGTATCATACTTATATTCCCTAAAGACTTCCACAATTCACCGGTTCTGTTATTAAGGCCTTTGTGATACGGGCTAACCTACCATTTACAGCGCACAATCAGAAATTCCGAACTGCTAAAAAACCGTTAATTATTACCAAGTGGTAAACAGATCTGTGATCGCAGTAAAAGATTGCCGTCAAAGAGGTTTGAAGACACGCACAATTAGGCAAGAGCAAAGCAAAATTAAAGTACCTAATCATGATAATTAATCTCATTTCAGTTCCCTATAATCTCTTACTTCCAAAAGTTAAAATCTTACAGCTGTAAATGTTCCCAGTCTCATTGAATTCTTATCGACATCGGTCTAGTGGTTCAGTGGTATAAACACAAAATAATTAGGAAGAGAAGGCAAGCTCCATACAACGAGCTATAAGATGCGCACGCACACATAGACGTTTACGTACGGTGATTTCAAACTATCTCAAACGAATGCTGGACGCGTCGCGAGTGCCCGCGCTTAGGCGTTCGTACTTACGTGCCTGTGTGCGTGCATTTTCGCTCGTTATCCCTTTAACAGCTTACTATAATGCTATTTTGTTTTTAAAATTATATTTAGCTCCTTAGCAATATCGTGACACAATGATGAAGTATGATATTTGTTCCCTCACACTTAGCTGTTAATATTTACGGAATTCATGAGCATGCAAATGCCATTATACTTTGCCGCTAGTATAACATATGTAGTTTGATAGTTGTGAGATTTTATAAACTCAAGTTCACACCCAGTCACGTCTCTTCTGGTTCATTTTTCTTCATTTCACATTATGTTGCGGAAGGGAATAGAATAATTTCCGAAATAATTCGAGAACCTCAGATTTGGATTGGATTGGATCTAAGATAGTTATGTAAGGTATTTTATCATGCTTTACAGTTTGGAGATACTCCATATAGCCTAAAATTCCATCAAACTGTCATTTGTTTCAGTTTTATTTTCAGTAGAAAGATATCTAAGAAAAATACTGATCTAAGATGCGTTTTTGCATCGACTATTTTATTTCAGAACTTGTATAACTTTGCCAATATTGGATGCTTCCCCGTGTCCCGTGGAATATTGATTAAGTTGAAACTTATCCTGTTCACATTGCTTCTTCTTTCAGAATATTTTATGAACCAGAACGTGACAATATTAACTTGGACTTAATAAGCATAAAGGCTTTTTCATTGGGTGTAACTTGACCGACTTGAAAGAAGCCAGTCGATACACATCATGCGGGGAAACCCTATGAATCTTCTCCTTCTATTGAATCGGCACGAGTCATCACATGGGAATCGCTCATGCCGTAGTAGAAAGGTTAGCCAGTCAGCAATGATGGTATGGAGGCTGACTGCCCAGGGTACGCCAGACGATCACGAGGCTCTTTCCCTATGAATCATGTACCTACCCCTATGAATAAAATTAATGAAAATGTTTCCTCGCAAGCGAGCCAAAATCTTAGAAATCTCTCACAGTTCGAGTGTGTTCGGTATCGACTAACAAAAAAGTAGATTACCTTTTGTGGCCGGTACGGTTACGGCGTATGGCATGCGATTTTAAAATCTATCTGCTGATAATCTCCCCCGCACTCTATAACAACCAATGAAAATAGCTCTTACGTTATGTCAATTAAAATCTTTAATACATTACCCGAAACAGTTAAAAGCAAAATAAAATTTAATAAGAACTGCCTCATTGGTTTAGTGGTCGCAAGCTCGATTACTGAGCGTAAGGTGTATGTACTCGTATATACCCAGCTATTTAAACAGAGCTAAGATTAATCACTACAAAAACAAAGTCCCCCGCCGCGTCTGTCTGTCTCTCTGTCTGTCTGTACGCGATAATCTCAAAAACTACTGAACGGATTTTCATACGGTTTTCACCAATAGACAGAGAGATACATGAGGAAGGTTTAGATGTATAATTTGTTAAGGTTTTGTGTAAATTGGCTGAAATCGGAAAATATCATGACGATTGTGAGCTTTACTGGCGTGCGCCGAGTAAATGCTCAACGTAACAGGCTGATACGATACTACGACAGAAAAAAATGAAGGCGTATATTCTCTGCTACCTGTGTGGAGCCGGGGCGGGTCACTAGTACAATGTAAAACAAAAAAAATACATTTCACTTCAAAATTTAATGTGCAGAATATGAAAACTTAATTACGTTTTAAAAATTCATATTCAAAAACTGAGATTACAATGTTTTTATTAACTTTGATGCGAAAGATTTTTATTAGTTTCAAACAGAATAACTAATGAAGTAGGATGATTAAGGATGATACGCAGTTATTTCGAGATCTTTTGAGGTCCTGGCTTTGAATATAACTGAATTCCATACAAATTTAAATCAAAGCAACCAGTCACACATAATATTATCAGCATAACCCTGAACAGTCAAAAGAAGAACCCACTAGACTCAGTATTTTATCCCGAGGCGTAGTATGGTAGCTCGGGACAAATAGTTTTTCTACACCATCTGCTTTTTCCCCACTATGACGGGGTCAGCTTCCAGTCTAACCTGCGCCTGAATATCAATATTTTACAAGACACTACTGCCAATTGAGTTCCGCCTCCCAATTACTGAGACGCTCTGATACCGTACGATTAAATTAATTTTTAAAAGGCTTCACCTCTAACACTCAAAAAACCTTCGATCGCAGTCACTCAACCATTATCTACAGTCTTTCATTCATAAATATTGCCGTGGTTTACCCTCCACCTATCTGGAAAAACCTTTTAAAAGCCTAAACTTTACCACATCGCGTTCAACCCACTATTTTCCCCTTGGGTAAAAGTAAAAGTCGTTCACACTTGAATAATACGACGCCGCGGCGTTTTATAGTACTGTGAGCGTTTATCGTACATCGCTATTAGACAGGTGTCGGCCTCGAGGATCGCGGTGAAAGATAGAATTAGAAAGTATGTGAGGCCACAAATTGTAACACGCTTGGAACAGAACACCCCTGTGTGGGGATGCCACAAATTTTATTAGACTGTTCATTTATTTCACATACGAGTATCCCGATAAAGCCCAGTCCCATTTTGATTTTGTTATAAGAAAATTCGGTCGATGTTGTCTTAGGGTTGGAGTGAGATTTTCAACCGCCTCTAGACTAGTGACCGAATGCGCGGTTCCTCAACGTGAGTTCTATTATTCAATCCCTATGTCGGAAAAAGAGTGCCTGTGTACTGTTTGAGAATTGGGTCCGGTAAATGGTAAATGGCAATGGCCCTCTATTATACCTGACTTTATAATAATAATTTATTTACTATATACTTAGGTAGGTACAAGAGTGTTGCTATGATGTTTTTATATTATACTTATGAAAAAAAAAGTCCTAAAAAATAGTAGGTACCAAGTCTGCTCGCGAAATGCACGCGAGCCAGGCACTCTTTGTCCGACACAGGGATTGAATAATAGAACTCATACTCAGCAACCGCGCATTCGATCACTAGATCTGTGAGGCGGTTGAAAATAGCACTCCAACCCTAAGGCAACACCGACCGAATTTGCTTGAGCCTTCCTAGGACTAGATGTACCTATGTACATAATCTTTCGCCATAAAACGTGGCGTTTATACAAATAGTAAACACAAAAGCAAATTCCGATATAAAATCAATCAATCATGAAAATTAAACAATGTACCTACACCAATTACGTATTAAATATGGATTTTAGTACACAATGTCAAAAGGAAAATATAGGTATGTAAAATTAGTCAATTTTCACCAATTAGATTCGTATTATGTAGATTTAAGTACACATGTCAAAAAGCTATAATATGCTGGTAGGTTTTAGGGATGTATAATAATGTGTGGATTTAATAGATGCTTAATAATATCTACCTTTCATCATTCTTGTGATCTTTAAGAAAGCAATTAAATACCACTTACCCCTGTCAACTCCCAGTCTACTGAGTCTTGGTCAACAAAACACTGTCACACTCACTCTCACTCAGAGTTAAGACTAATTTCTGGGTTCATTACGTGCGGCTATTGTCCAAAAGTCTTGAAAGTCGCACACTACACGGCAGTGTCCACAAACACTAGTTAAAGTTGCTAAAACTTTTAACTTTAAAGACACAATCAATGGATGAGTTAATAATTCTAAAAGTTCAACATGAAAGCCGCGACTTAATTTCGTTCTCATGACCACACGATACTACTTGAATCTGTTCCGCAAGAGTTAATGAAATACAATGAAAACATACATGAAAATTATAATTTTCCGGCGATAACTTAACTCGACTGGCAGCTTATACACCGCGACCACTCGACCACCTCACTGTCGTAACATTGGGCAGTGATTATTTATAAAAATACCCTCTAAATAAACATTGTATAGATACAGATTGTAGAAAAACAAATGAACGCGCCACTTATAAACTGTCTTATTCAAATTTAGAAAAAACATAAACGCAGAATTGGCTTTATTGGCAACTCGGCAAATACTTCTTATTATCAGAAAAAAAAAACTTATCGCCAGCAATAAACCCTAACTGACAGCTATAGCACTTTTTTTATTGTAGCCAGCAGGCGAAGAGGAATAAAATAATAGTGCCTTAAAAATTCTTCTTGAGGAACTTCTTGAGGAATTGTTCGTCACATAGAGCTCATGCGAGTTAAAAAAAATGAGGTTGATTAAACCCACAACGAGAAACTGAATAAATGAAGCACCTAAACAATCATTTTCAGTGAGGCTTCGCTTGTTTCGAGGCCACGGCCCGAAGCATTCTGTTGCCACCCGCAGAACGCTTTAACGTAAACACTATTAAGAGTTATTTAGCCCACAAATAAGATGAAAGACGTCGTGGAACTTTACGATTGTGTTACGTATATCCATTATGTGTTAATTTGTAAGAGATTTTATAGCTATACTTATTCACCATTACATGCAGTTACATAAATGGCTAAGGCGTAAATGGATTTTGAAAGTGGACGTATATTTATTTTTTTAGATAGTGGCCTAGTTCCTGCTTTATATGTGAATATAAATAGTTCTGACAATCTCAGGCATATAAGTAGATGCACGAAACTTGGACAATCGGTCTAATCATAAATCGGGAAAGTTTCAGATGAATGATAAATTGCCAGTCACCCAAAACAACGTGTTGCACGTACCTACCTAGTTACCATTTGACCTTCTGGACCTGAACAAGAAATAATAATACGTTTATAGAAGTAAAAGCAGGCAGTTTATTGCTGTTTTGATTTTGATTTGATCATTTTCATCGATTACCGCTGCGCCACCCCACCGCTAATAAATATTCTATAACATCAAGCAAGTTTTGTGACCTTCAGGAAGTCTTAAACCACAAATTTTGCATGTAAGAATATAATCTTAAATATAATACAATATATTCGATTTTCCTAAACCATTATTAACTTTTCAGCGATTAAACAATAGGGGTGTGTAACTGTAAATGTGAAACGAAACGTACGCATTAATAATCTGTGGCAGACACGAATTTGTCAAGCTTCAGTTCCTGTCAGAAGGAGAAAACAAAACATCAAACAAGTACGAGAAAGAATACTCTAAAATTCGTTTTAAAATATAGTTATATAATGGACGATTACGAGAATATGTATAAAACTATATGCCGCCTGTGTTTATCACGTGGTAGTACTGAAAAAATGGTGACTTTAATTGATAATTCAACCGAAGACGGGCTCAGTTGTTTTGGCAAAGCAATCTCTACTGTTACTAATGTATTTTTACGTAAAAACGACAAACTACCGACTATGATGTGTTCCAACTGTGTTTCCTTATTAAAACAAACTATTTACTTCAAATTAAGGTGTGAATCGACCGACAAGCAGTTGAAAAACCTCGTACATATCGATGATCCATCAAATCAAAGTATTAAAGAAAAAGTATGTCAATACGTTATGTTCAATGAGTATTTCCCAGTTAAACATAATTTAGGACCTTCTAGTAGTGAGAATAAGGCCAAACATTGCGTAAAAAGAGATAATTTCATTCATAAACACGACCAAAACACGTCCGTAAAAAAAGTCGAGATTGACATCGATCTAAATAATAAAACGTACGATTTTGACGATTTTATAGACAATGAAGACACTACCAACAGTTGCAATAATAAAGAAGGTGAATATTCAAATGAAATCAACAACATATTGGATTCAATTCAAGATATCATAAATGCTGAAACTGATTTTACTTTAAAACAACACACAAAGTATAAAATGAAACGAAGACTTATATACCAAGCTAGGCCAGTCACAGAGCGTAATTTGACATGCACAATATGCCACAAAGTACTAGCTAACCGGATCACATATGACCACCATATGCAACGGCATAATCACTGCAGATACATATGTGATCAGTGCGGTAAAGGTTTTCCTATACTTACAGAAATGCATATGCATCAAGTTGCTCGTCACGGAATCGGTCCATACCTACAATGTGACCACTGTCCATATAAAGCTCCAAGAAAACTAAACCTCATAGAACATTTAAGAATTCATACCGGAGAACGGCCATTTACATGCGAAAAATGTGGTTTAACTTTCCGTAGAAGAGCTATATGGAGGAATCATTTAGTCTGTCATATGGAGAAGAAATTTCAATGCTCGTACTGTCCTAGAAAGTTCTATCGGCAAGGGTCTTTGCATGCTCATTGTAATAATGTTCACGAGAGGATGTATATGTATATTTGTAGCATTTGTAGTGTGACATATACGAAGACAGAGACAGTGAAGCGTCATATGCTTGTCAAACATGGTATACCAAGGGAAAAGCAAGGGAGGATAGTGAGGGTAATGAGTAGCAACAGCGAGTTTCCTGGAAAGGTTATTTGAATGATATAAATTAACAGAAATATGTACCAATGAAATGTTTTTTAAGGATTTGTTTCAAGTGAAGAAGACAGTTTGTTTAATCCCCCATTAACATATTTAACTAAAAATTAATAAATTTAAGTATGTTTGTTATTATGGTCGATTTTGATTAAAATATATGTAAATCTAAGGTTATAAATGTTGTTTCATTGACTAAAAAAACTTCATCTAGAAAATTAGCAAAAAAAATAATCATTCTAGAGTTTTAATATTTTAATTCATGTTTTTTACAATAATGAATTTCAATGAAAAAATCATTCAAATATTTACAATTTATTTCAATAGTTGCTTTGGCAGCAAGTGATAATATTTGTGTTTGTAACATTATACAGGATACAGGAATTATTCCTAGAGTTTTTTTTAAATTGAGTTTAAATGAATTCTTGTTTATAATAGTATAACATTGTTGAAATTATGTAATCTTATGAATAGGATAAACAGTTAGTGTAAACAATATTAGTGCTATTTTTTGTTTACAACACAAAATTTTCTAGAAATATGTACCTAACTACTAAAATGGGCTTAATCTGCCCGAGTGATATGCCTTTGTACAGTCGAATAAAAGGATAAAAATATATATAGGATTACCAGATCTAAGTCGACAGTTTTTTTTTGTCGATTTAGTACATAGCACCTGTGCGCCGTGTACCTTACGAGTGGAAGTGTTTTAATCTTATAACGACCTATGGTCAATTCAACGATACGGTTGACGCAGTGGATGAGCGATAGACTCCTGCTCCACGTGTCGCGGGTCCGATTGCCGCAGGGAACAAATATTTGTATGACCTAGAGTTGTTTTGGTTCAGGGTGTTTGTACTTGATTATTTGTGTTTGAAACGAAGTTTATGGGGCAAAGTTTACTATTATAAAGAAAAAAAAAATTAGATAGAATATTTTTTCTTGTATTTTTCATAAATATTTTTCACGTAAAGCATTTTTTTTTTTTGGTCGACGCATTGACTCAGTGCATCTCGGCGAGTCCAAGTTATTAGCTGAGAGCGATAGACTCGCCCGTGGCGAGCCGGCCGGCCGGCCGCTCAACCAATAGGAACACAGGAAAATTTGCTTCTTGACCCCGCCACCCCGCGCTTGCACCCCGAAAAATAGGCACCAAATTTGAATTTTGAAATTAGATCAGTCGGTCACGTGTGCGCACCGGTGATATTCGTATTTGCATTTTCTTTCGATCGTTTTTTGCGCATGCTCGGTTTCTTTACCTTAATTTTAAAATGTGGTACGATTAATAATGTGTTTGTGTTAAAATATAAAGATACAACGATAATTTCAGATGGCAGTGTCAATATTGTGTAAAAGTTTTCTGTTCTTCAGTGATCTGTGGATTTGTGTGTGTGTGTGTGTGTAGCAGTTTGTGCAGAGAATGGTGCATATTTCTATGTTACACGTAAGTTATTTACTAATGTAAAGATAGATTTTTTTATAGCTGGATAAACCTCAGATACTAAAACTGTTCTAATTTCAAATTAACAGATAAATAACTTTTCAACATTGAAAATTCGAAATTTAACTATATCGTTATTTACAATTTAAGTAGATGTCTTATTTTTTTTTAATTAAATGTGTAGTAGGTATGCTAATAATGTAAGGTATTTTTGAAAGCGCGCGGGCGCCCGCCATTTTGTGCGCTGTCTCTGGGTCATTGAACGGGGGTGCAAAACTATGAACTATTTTATATTAATTTCATTTTAGGAGTTTCTATTGGACGATGCTTGTTTCTGATTGGCTGAAACAACGCGTCTTCCGATTCAGATCTGCCCATCAAAATGCCAAAACCGCCAAAAAATGACTTACGTGGCGTTAGAACTTCAACGACGATAGGGAAATTGTTCTTGGTGTATTTGAAAGATTGTTGTATCAGTATTGTAGCTACTTAGCCGGTCAGCAATAGCAGTATCGTTTCGTCACTTGGACAGTCGGACTCTTCATACTTCATTTGCTATTACATTCCACGCATACTTTATAAGGACATGTCCTGCTTTTTGGAGTGTCCTAGGTTGTCCTGGATGGTTTTTAAGCAGCATCCTTGGATTTTAAATTCGTCGTAAGGTCTTGTTTTATTATTTGCGCGGCACTACTGCCTGAAACCTTACGTTTAATCATCGGCGTTATTTTACAATTTTATAATTTCATCCTTCATTTAATTTCTTACTTTATATAATTTAATTGAAGATAATTTCATAAAACGTTGTAATTGCTATTCATTGAGTTTCATTGACACTGTTTTCTTATACTTTTTTATACTGCGTCCTGTTTTTAAACCGAAATGTCTTGGCATTTCCACTATCAAAATCTGATTTTTTAAATTTGGGTATTGCAACCCTAGTTTATACCTACTCATCATGTTACGGAATTCTATACAATGTTAGGTAGGTAGATGCATGCATGCATTCGAAAAATTCAAATAGTTTACGATAGTTGGTCAAACGAAATTGTGTTTTTTTTTTGTGTTTGTTTTTAATAAACTGGACAGTGGTGTTTTAATAGGGGTCTCTAGATTAGTCCACACTAAGTATTATGAATACGAAAGTAACTTAGTCTATCTGTTTGCTACCTCATCATGACTGATCCACTGAAACCACTGAACTGATCCTTATGAAATTTACAAAGCGGTACCCTGGATCCTGAACGGACATAGGATTATTTATTTTTACTATTACAGCAAAACATTTATTCGATAAGAAATACACGCAGATGGCGTCACGGGGAACAGTTTATATAGTTTTTTAAAACAGTAGGAATAATTCCTGTGTCGTGGGAGCGTTTTACAAACACATATTATATTCACATACACCAAGACCCGGACCCGAAACAACTTTCTGTAGATCATACAACTATTTGTTCCGTGCGGCAATCAAACCCGTGACACGTAGCGCAGCAGTCGATCTCTCAAACACCGTGCCGTCTGTATCAATCTGTAATTTTTCATATTTTTTTAAGCACATAAATGTCGAAACATCCTCAAAATTTCTCCTTACAAATTCACTTGTTAATTTGTATACAAATAATTTCAAAGACACACTGCGAACCTCCCCTCCGGCACAAAGTAAATAATAAAACTTGCCTCTGGTCACACAATACGGCCACCGTGTTCGTTCTCTGGCCACAATTCCTATATTTGGTTAGGCACTGATATTTGACCAATAAATAATGTAAATTACATTATTTTGTTGTGAAAGGTCCGACGGTTTTCAAAGGTCAAAATGTCTGTGGTTAAAGGTGCTAGGGTTTAACAATTATCTATTGCAGTATCTTTTGATCTTTTGAGCGTATGGAATAAAGTTTTTTTTTTAACTTTTACGATAGAAAATCTATTGATTTATCAGTTGTAGGAGACGTTTTTCTATTCTAGGATTTCTCTTGTGTCGTGGGTACAGTTTACAAACATACATGTCACATACTTACACAGCCCGGGTACGTCTTAAAACTGCGGCCAGACACCGGAGGACGGGCAGCAGCGTCCTCTCACTAATCGGTGAGCCACTGCGATCCCCAAGCCGCCTGCCAAGCGTGGGGATTATGGCAAACCCCTTGGGGAGGCCTTCGTTCAGCAGTGAACGTCTTCTGGCTGATGATGACATACACAGACAGACTAGAGACGACTATCTGTAGATCATAGGTATATATTGCTTCTGTGCGGGAATCGAACCCGCGACACCTAGCGCAGAAAGCTAAGCGTTTAGGCACCGCGCCAACTGTGTCGTCATTTGCATTCGAACATCTGTTTTTATAAATAAACGCACCTACGATACAGTACAAATTACTAGTGCGAAAAATTTAAAAATTAGTACATATTTGATTATTTTTGCTTTTTCGAAGGTAATTTAATTATTTTCGCTCTCAATTGAGTTGTTTGAAGTGTATCCGACTTTGTATGATAAACAGTCAGAGGGATTTTAATCTGTTTAGAATAGTCACCCATCCAGGGACTGACCGCAGTTAGGACTGCTTAACCTTACAAATCGATTGTGTTTTAGCTACGAGTCACATTTCTGTCACAGTACGCCGGTGATAAAATTAAATTGTCGGGTACAATAATCATAAGGAATTGTTGTTTAGAGCCGTTAACCCAGTGCGTGCCGATTGCCGACATGGGTTGAAATCCGACTTATTTCGACCCTATTGAACTATTGCGGGTATATTTACCCTATTGAGTTTAATTGGAGGGGTTAACTGTTATACTATAGAGTAGTATTCATATATTGCTGTGCAATATATGTATATCCCCACAGGATTATCCGCTGGATATCCTGACGATTACCTAAAAATTTCATAAAAACGTTACAGCCGTTTTGGAGTCCATAGGGAACATACATACACATATACATTTTTATACTAACTTCCGCCCGCGGCTTCGCCCGCGTGGTTTACGAATCCGTACATTTTTTCGGGATAAAAAGCTTATGTGCTATTCCAAACTATAATCTATCTTTGTGCCAAATTTCATCCAGATCCGTTCAGCCGTTCTGGCGTGATTGAGTAACAAATATCCATCCATCCATCCATCTATCCTCACAAACTTTCGCATTTATAATATTAAATATTAAAAGTAGGAAGTAGGATTAGTAGGATATTGAGCAGCTATAGATTAGCTGCACAATGGGACGGAGCCTGCCAGGTCTTCCACTGGCGGGCTGATACCTGCCGGGGGTGCGGTGAATGCGCGAGCGAATCCCATATCTCCGGCGCTACAGGTATGCCGCAGGAACACCGTGTGGTTTTAGTCGGTAAAAGTTAGACATCATCCATCGCCATCCCCAGGGCTAGGTATGCATGAGCATTTCTACACGCAAAAAAAAAGGATTAGTAGGAGAGGAAAGATTTTTCGTAGATTTATACGATAGGAAAACAGCATGACGCCTGTATTCCCCGTCTTACGACACCCATAAGTCGTATCGGCTTATTTTTGACCTCGGGCCACAAAAATTCTTCACAAACCCACCCATTTTATTTGACAACCAGCTGATACGTCTATTTCCAATAAATCCTAGGTCTTTCAATACACAATCTAGGACGCAATAGAACCCTTATCAACTATAACGTTTTTATTTCAATAAAAATGTCAGAGGTAAGTAACATTTTTATTTCATTTTAAGTAGGCACCTAAGTAATAAAAGTAGAAAGAAAAATGTACTTAGCCTTTTTTTGAAAGCACGTCTAATTGTAGGTTCATAATTTTTTGGGCAAACATCTTGTAATAAGTAGCCCAATTAGCGCTTTGATTGTCGACACAATTAAGACGACGTTTTAGTAAAAAAAAGGTACATTAAACAGGATGGATTTTAATATTTTCAGGCGGCGCCACAACTGGGATTTTTTTTTTTTTAAGTAAATGTGTCGTATATTTTGAAGATTTTTTATGAGAATTGTATCGTTAATTGGTAGGATGTTTCAGAGTTTTTTGTCTCTTAAGCCCATACACATCTACAATATAACATATAGACAAAATCATTCGTTTAATACGGACTTTTTGTATAAGTAAACGGCCGTTTCATTTTAAACATCTGAGGCCCTAGTGTAAGTTTCTTTTGACAAACTCGATTTAACACATCGAACGCGTTCGGCTTTCCGATTGGTGGAGAGCACGAAACGGACCAATCGGAGCGACGAACGCATTCGATGCGTTAAATCGAGCTCATCAAAAGAAACTTATACTAGGGCCTCTGTTATTTTATTGGTGAACACGGCGTGTGTTTTTTTTTAACCAGAACCGAATGTTCAAAATGACTATAACTGACCGGCACGGATGGCGCAGTAGTTGAGCGTTCGATTACTGCGTTACGTAATATCGTGGCTTCGATTCCCGTACGGAACTAGTATTTGTATGACCTACTGATAGTTGTTCCAGATATTTATGTTTGTACCTCTGAATATTTGCTTCCATGCCACACGATTTTTTTAAACATTGTCCCACCTTTGTATTAATTCGTGTATCGTGGAAGCGTTTACAAAAATATAGGTGTATTCACATACATAGAGATTCAGACCCGAAACAACTATCTGTAGATCATAAAAATATTTGTACCGTCGGGGAATCGAGCCCGCGACACGTAGCGCAGCAGTCGATCTCTCAACCACAGCACCAACTGTGCCATTAGCTAATTCAATTTTTCTTTGTGTCAGTGAATTAAAAACAAAAACAAAATCCTACTTCAAGTATCTCTAGTCAAAAGTCCCTTACTCTATTCAGCTCTTAAAACCCGAAGCTAAGTACGATGTCCTAATTACGTCGTAGGGAATTCGTCCTAATTCCCTTGAAGGTCCATCTCGTCCCATCCACTCGATTTTATAGCGCAGTACCGAAAAAATCTGTCTAACTGCGGGGACTCCTAAATAATTTTCTCTTGACTTGGAACATCACGTTATTTACGATAAGCTCAAGTTGTACGCTTAGTTAGTATAAGGCATAATATAAAAAAAGATTCTTTTTTAATGTTGTACCCTTTCTACGAGTTCTCCGATTTTATTACATGCTTTTATTTAACTTGCAATGTTTGTATGTAAGTATGTATGTTCGGGTCAAATCTTGCAACTGAATTTTAAAGCAGTTATCCTCAACCGATTGAGATTAAATTTTGCATACACGTTTAGTTTGGATGACAATGCATGGTTAGCTAAGTGACGTCATTATAAATCCAATATGGCGGACGGCCCAAGATGGCGGCCTAGTTAATTTTTGTAAAAAGGATAAAATCAAATGAAAGGGTTTCCTAAGAAGAATACGAATACCTATACAATAACACAGTGATAAATAAATCAATAGTAAAAAAACGTTTTTAAAAACAAGATTTTTCGACTTACATCAAATTAAGCACATATCCACAGCCGAAATAACTATCTGTATATATTTGCTCCTTGCGGGAATCAAACCCTAGTATATAGTAACTATTTTTAGTAATATATTAGTAGGTATATAAGCATTTTTTAGTTTGCTGAGGACCCAATTACTTTGATATAATATAACATAATATTTATACTGTCTCACTCTAAGTCCCTGACATAACATAACATAGCATCACGCCTGTATTCCCCGAAGGATTAGGCAGAGGTGTACTTACTATTATAGAACCACATTTCGCATTTATTACTTAAGTCTCATGTAATAGGAGGCAAGTCTATTGCCATCTATCGGGCACAGTTCCAGACTATGCTACTTCTATAGAATTTCCATACGGAAAAACCCAATCACACTTTACCCGGGAATCGAACCCGACCTCTAGACCAATGAGGCAGTCAAACATGACTAAATATTTCAAAACCGCTTCTGGCTATAACTTAACCCGTTGTCACTTTGAACGATAGACGGTTCCTAAGTCCCGCGGGCGGCGTGTCGTTTACCTGGGTCCCTGGTCATTTAGACCCCGTGTTACTTTTGCCCGGGTGAAATACGGTTAACCGTATCCCCTTTGACATCCGAACGGTGCAATGTTTTTCGTTCTGTTTACAGAGTTTAGATCGTAATTAGGATTTCAAAGGAAAGTTTTAAATGTGTGATTTGTACGTTTTTCCGGATGGTAAGTTGATTAACTTAGTTTAAAAGTAAATACGTTGTGTTACTCTGAATAATTTCTGCAACGTGGGCGTGTTTACAAACACAAATATTCACATGCGCTAACATCCAGACCCGCAAGCTAATTACGTAAAAATAGCCACAGCCACACGACACAGCCATACTGTCAACATATACCCATATGACACAAAAATGACGTTTGACAGTAGCTAACGCGCGATCAACGCCTGTTGCAAACTTATTGCTGCTTCGGTAATTAGACCGGTAGCCTGATTACGTAAAAAAGCGACAGCGACGCAACAGCCACACGAAAGCAATCTCACTGTCAGTCAATACATTATATGACACAAAAATGACGTTTGACAGAAGTTATCGCGCGATCTACGCCTGTCGCTACATCGGTAAACAGGCTACGGCAACCTAATTACCGATGTAGTGACAGGCGTAGATCGCGGAATACCTTCTGTCAAACATCATTTTTGTGACATATATTGTGGCTGACAATGAGATTGCTGTCGCGTGGCTGTCTCGTTGCTATCGCTTTTTTTACGTAGTTAGACTGCGGAATAACTATCTCCATATAAATATTATTTTGTTCTATGCGGGAATCTAATCTGTAACACGTAGCGCAATAGTCGATCGCTCAATCACTGCGCCAACAGTGCCAAGAAATTGTTGGTTTGTTGTAAGAGTGTATTGTAAATTCTACTCAATGTTTTTTTTTTCCATAAGATTATTAGGGATGAAGAATGCGCATGTAATAACAACATAACATCACGCTTGTATTCCCTGAAGGGTTAGGCAGAGGTGTATAGCTGTACCTCAAATTTCACTGATGCCAATAGGTCCTGTGTAATAATAATAATGTCCTCCTGACCGAATTTCGGTCACGGCGGCCAATCTCACCGGAGATTAGCCAACTACGCAGGAGATATTATAGAGCACAAGTGTGTGCGCAAACACAGGTGCTCTCTCTATTCCTTCACTCTCATAGTCCGATGGGACGGCAATCCGACACGACCGGAGAGAGATCAGACGCAGGACCAACGGCTTTACGTGCTTTCCGAGGCGCGGTGTGTATTCACATACACAAAGACCCAGACCCGAAACAATTATCTGTAGGTCCTGTGTAATAGGGAGAAAACAATTCCCATTTACCATACACAATTCCAAACTCTGTCATAAAAATTTTCTTATAGAAAACTCCCAGTAACATATTGCCCGAACCTCAGAGACCCTAGTGTAAGTTTCTTTTGACAAACTCGATTGAACGCACCGAACGCGTTCGGCGCTTCAATTGGTGGAGAGCACGAAACGAAACAATCTGAGCACCGAACGCGTTCGATGCGTTAAATCCAGTTTGTCGAAAGAAACTTACACTAGGGCCTCCGATCTCACGCTCACCATTCGCGGTTACAACCACTAAATCAATCAGGCAGCCATGCCTCTGTTAAGTAATTGTCGAATGCTCCTTTGAGGCCAGTCTGAGACGCCTAAATACATTAACATCAAGAGGATCGGCAGGCTGTATTGTGCAAATACATTTAGCTTAGCTCGGCTATAGCTGTCTAACAAGCGTAGCCCATGATATTATTATGATGAGTTGAAAGAGGTCTGTTGTTAGGCTCAGATTTAGCTTATCTTTTTGTTCTGTTACAAACAAAACATACTGATTTTCCTGGTATATGGGTTTATGTAATAAGAGGGCGAGCTAATTTGTTACTAATTGCCAATGGAAATTTCAAATCAAATAAAATCATATTTACGTTACATAATAACGTTTAGCACAGTAGCATTTAATAACAGTTCTGGGCTACACGTTTAAATATAGTTCACACCGCTGGAGCTAGGTACTTGAAATTTTGACAATATGTTCCTACTAGCTTCCGCCCGCGGCATTGCCCGCGTGGTTTCGGACTTTTACATTTTTCCGAGATAAAATGTAGCCTATGTGCTATTCTAGACTATAATCTATCTCTGTGCCAAATTTCATCCAGATCCGTTCATCCATCCTCACAAACTTTCACATTTATAATATTATAGTAAGTATAGTATAGTATAGTAGGAGTGGGATTATAACGTGGGCACCCATTATGAAAGGATTTTTGGAAATTCTATGCCCAAGGGGGTAAAAAAAGGGATGAAAGTTTTATTGTAAAAGAAATAAAAATTTCGTTAATTTTACACATTGTATAAAATAAGATATCTCTTGTGTTTGCGGTTTTAGTGAATCGAACTTAATATCTTACGGTCAGTAGGTATGTTTGCGATCTCTAAGATAGACGAGATAGTTTTGTTATAGAATCTACGTGTTCCTTTGAATTTAGGTCAAACCCGTTTCTCTCTTGGGCGTCGTCTTCGGCGAGTGTACATATATATTAACATCAATAGGTTCGGCAGACGCGTCTAATGCAAATATATTAAACTTAACAGTAACTTAGTTATAACTGTTTACTTAATAACATAGCATCACGCCTGTATTCCTCGGAGGGTTAGGCAGAGGTATACTAGTACACAGATATTGTCATTGACGTTTTTAAGTCCTACGTAGGTGTCTGTAGAAAATCTTATGAAATGAAATGAAATTATTTATTTTGCAATTAGGATTTTTCAATTACTTTTACGTCTTTTTTAAACTATGTAGATGTCGTCGGCATTTCCTATGACTATCCCTGAGAAGAAACGGCGAAACAAACTCAGGGGGTCAAGGTCTATTTTAAAGTCCAGACAGATTGTTATGATGCTTTGCCCGACTCGGGACTCGACGCCAGGACCTATTTCAGCAGTAATTAGCAATAGCTAGAGGTGTATTGTACACCTACATTTTGCTAATACCGTTATTGAGTCCAATGTAATAGGAGGCGAGCCTATTGCTATCTACCGGGCATCATCTTAACCTCCAGACCTTTACTGAGAATTTTAATTCAGAAAAACTCAATAACACTTAGCTCGGCTCGGGAATCGAACCCAAGACCCCACGCTCACACGCTCAACAGTCGCGTTTGCGATCACTAAGACCATAGTTTAACTAAAAGTTTTTACACAAAATGCGTTAACGTTTTTAACCCACTAAACATAAGCTGATTTTGCTGATTTCGCTGATTTTTTTATATGTTGTAGACATAAGAAAAAACTAGGTCGTCACGATTTTTATTTTTATTTTGTTTATATATTGAGAAAAAAAAACCCCTCAAAATGTGTTTTTTGAACTAAAATTCTTCCGTATACTTATCTCATGATAATTATTAAATTAATCTAAATATTGAAAAAAAAGAAAACGTTTCGACCTTGTTTATAATCTGACAAATCGATAGAGACCAAAATCAAATTAATTTGTTAAATAAATAGTTATAATAAATAAAAAAATAAAAATATAATTTTGAAATACCTACTTACGCAATGTAATATTTTCAGGTAGGTATAATGAGTTTTTTTTTTTAATCAAACATTGCTCCACACTAGGATTTTCTCCTGTATCGTGGGTACAGTTTACAAACATACATAGCACATGCACACACAACCAGACCCGAAACAGCTATCTGTAGATACTGTAGATACCGAATAAAAATTTAAATATGGCGGGCTAAACGATCGCCTCCACCTTAATGGTCACTACTGTTGATGAAGATAATTAGTACTCACTAAAAGGGGAGCAAGACTTCTAAACTTTCTTGTTAAGACGTTGCCACGCAACGATTCCTGGAACGCCCAAGTTATGACTGACTTTTGCCCGAAGGTTTACTTGTAGAAATAATTGGAGAGTTTTTAGGCGACAGCGACTTATAAATTGAGGACATGGTTGGCGCAATGGCTAAGCGATTAGCTTTCTGCGCTACGTGTCGCGGGTGTGATTAGACAAATATTTGTATGAACTGCAGATAGTTGTTTCAGGTCTCGATCTTTGTTTATGTGAATATATGTGTTTGTAAACGCACCCACGATACAGGAATTATTCCTAGAGTGGAGCAACGTTTATTTTTTAAAAGAAAGAAAGAAAACAGTAATTCGATACTGAATCCTATCCTATGCTACTTCCTACTAATATTATAAATGTGAAAGTTTGTGAGGATGGGTGGATGGATGGATCTTTGTTACTCTTTCACGCCAGAACGGCTGAACGGATATGGATGAAATTTGGCACAGAAATAAATTAAAGTCTGGAATAGCACATAGGCTACTTTTTATCCCGGAAAAATATGTGGCTAAGTAAACCACGCGGGCGAAGCCGCGAGCGGAAGCTAGTACAAAATAAACGCAACGAAATTACAGAGCTACACTTATAGATACACACACGTTTATTTAAAACGCGAAATATAAATTGACCAGCGTTTAAATAAGAGCATAAAACACGAACTTTCAGTACAAAATTCCTTCAGACTCAGATACCCGTACACAGTTCAAAGGAGGTCCAACAGAAAAGTTTTGTTACGCTTCGTACTTTATCTTTAGCAAGTAATTAGTTTTATCAACACAAATGACCATTGAGTGGCTCGTTAGGGTACTTTTACCAAGAAAACAGCATTACGCTTATATTCCTTGAAGTTAAGCAAAGGTGAGTGACTGCCTCAATGGTTCGATTCCCGGATCGGGCAAAGTGTTATTGGGTTTTTCTGTATGGAAATTCTCAGTAGCAGCACGGGTGAATTTTTCGAATGGGCTTGGATGTCCAAATTCAAAACTAATAGCAAAAAATACTCAAAGGAGCTTCGAGCCGGATTTTGATGAAAACTAAAACTGTATCATTGGATTTTTATCGAACACGTTGATTTTGGAGAAGAAAAAAATAAACACTATATTATTACACCATCCGATAGTGTTGCCAATAAGGATTAAATTATGGGAAATAATAGCATACGACAAACTAAAGCTCGAGACTCCTTTGAGTATTTTTCGCTATTCCTTATAGTTCCTGATTTGGCCATCCACGCCCACTTGAAAAATTCATTCTGTATATATTAAACAAAGGTGTACACACACATTTGACTGACGCCGTTAGTGAATCCGATCGTCGAAAAAAAAAGAGGTAGGTACTATAGTACGTCATTATAAAAAAAGATCGAAGTTGCTACTTCTGAAGGTATGCTTAAGTAGCTGCTTACGGCACTCCCGGGATAAGAAACTAACGGCATAAACATGAGTCGTAAATGCAATGACGCGTTATTTTCTAGTTCCCTTACATTTTTTACGTTAACTACACGGCATTCTTCAAAAGTAAGTTCTCTTCTACTGCACTTTGTTGGTTATTACATCCTGACTATTTTCCTTATAGCTGCAGTATAAAAGAAAAATGTGTGAGGTACCCCGCTCTACCTAAGGTGGATCACACACGTTAGACAAGCGTCCGACTTTTTGTAGGTCAATAATAACATAAAGCTACAAAAAACCTTGGAAAATTGGTGTTATTTCAGACGGTTGACAGCTGCCTTAGATAGAAAGAGAGAGTGCTAGCTGATCCATTCGGTAGAAGAAGAAGAAGAAATAATCTTTATTTTGCGTGAAATATGGTGGATTTACAGATCTTTTTATTTTATTATTTGTTTCACATATTTCGCCTACTTAATTCGGCATGCAATGTAGATAATTGATAGTCGAAAGGTAACCGGTAAAGACGTGTCACAACTCACAAACAAAAGAGTAAATCATATTTTAAATTTTTAGCTTTTCGCTAGCTTGCTTGCCCGTCGTTCGCGTGAATTACATAGTTATGTTATATTGAGAGGTGCTGGAAGGTTGATAATTTAGTATTATATGTTTTATTTACATGAGAAAATAAAGTTAGTTAATTTAAAAATAAAATCTGGATCTTGACAAATGTGTTACGTAAAATTACGACAATTCTGTTGACCAATACATAGGTAGGTATGACCCAAAAATTACATTTGATTGAAGCTATAGCGGGATCTGCCCCTTTCGTAAACTGATTGCTACATCGATAATTAGACTGCGGGTACAACTATAGCTTAGAACCATCCAGTTGATCCCATAAGTACGAAAAAACATCAAAAACGATCAAGCAGTTTAGGACAAGAATTATGAACACACGCACACCGAAATTACCTATATGTATAAAAAAAACAAATCGGCTTAAGAATACAAAAACCTCGCCTACCGATTGTCTGACGTGTGTAATCTCCCGTTTCTTTTGGATGTGCGCCAAATTCTCACACTTATGACGGATATTCGGTCAAGCATCTCTACTTATTGTGTAACAAAATATTTGCTTAATAATACTACCAAGTCCTTTCGCGAATATCTGCGAGCAAACGAAAACGGTTACCGTTGAAGCAAAAATGTATGAAAAAATTGTGCGTGCGAATCCGAGTAAATTCCTATTGTAAACGCGCGCACATTATTATTCATACACTAGAGACCTGCCACGGTTTTGCACGGGTAGCAGAGCATATACGCCTATTTTTTTTATAAACGATTGTCTTGTTTAATTTTATAAGGATATATTTTAATTTTAAGAAGGATATATAACTCTATTGGTGTACGGCGCATGTCAGTAAAGCTCCCAGTCGGCACGATTTTTTCCGACATCTTCAACAATCATCGTCATATTTCCGACAATTTACACAAGACCTTAATAAATTATACACCTAAACCTTCCTCATGAACCACTCCGTCCTTTGCTGAAAACCGTATGAAAATCCGTTCAGCAATTTTAGAGTTTCTCGCGCTTAAGCAGACAGACGCGGCGGTGAGACTTTGTTTTAGGATATGTAGTGATTTACGGTTAGCATGTATGACAAAAATACTGGGTTCGATTCTCGGGTTGGGCAGAGTTATTGGGTTTTTCTGTTACAAAAATTCTCAATAACAGCCTGCATTTTGGAACTGTGCCTTATAGATGGCAATAAGTTTGGTCCATGACATGGGCCAAATTAACATCATCGGTAAAAATATAAATGAACAATAGTACCTACACTTCTCCTTAACCCTCCGAGGAATACGTGCGTGATGCTATATTAACGGTTAACCAGTTAAATCATCATACGATTCAAAGTATACACAACAGTGGCCCTAGTGTAAGTTTCTTTCGACAAACTCGAATTACTACATCGAACGCGTTCGGCGCTCCGATTGGTGGAGGGTACGAAACGGACCTATACAGAAACATTAGGGTACAGAAAGTCTTTTGTTTTTCCCTTCGAATACGGTCGTGATGCTAGGTGTACAAAACCTCCAAAACAAAAGAAAGATATTTGCTCTACAGTACAAAAAGTTTCAATCATTTTCCGCACCAGCACCAATACACCAACAACAACTTTTCTGCTGAGTATCCAATCCCAAAGTTTAGCTCATTAGCCACTTATATTTTTAGCTAACGTTAAGTAATAAGTCAACTTGCGCATGCGCGTCTCTTCCCGTTAGGGTCGTGATAGACCTGCACGGAGTAAGCGAATGTAACTATAATACTACTCTCGGATTAGTCCAGTGGTACTGCGACTGCTGAGCGTGAGTTCGTGGTTTCGGTTTTCGGGTCGTGCAAAGTGTTATTGGGTTTTTCTGAATGGAAATTCTCAGTAGCAGCACGGAGTCTGGAACTGTGCCCGGTAAATAGCAATAGGCTCGCTCCCTATTACATGGGACTCTAAAATGGCATCGATGAAATCTTGGTGTCATGTACAATAATACACCTCTGCCAAACCCTTCGGGGAATACAGGATTGATGCTTTGACGTTTTTTAAACTTGCCATCCGTTAGATTCATTATTGATTTAGGCAGTTTATTATAGAATCGGACACTATTCCCGGAGAAGAATTTATTAGTTTTTCTTAATCAGAATTTAGGTAATATTATTGCATGTCTGTTTCTAATAGGTATGTACATATGTCATAATCAGTCTACTTTAATACCATTGCTACTATCAGGCTACAACTTAACGCTCACATGCCCAAAGTTCGTTTAGATGGAGCTTTATAAAAAATCAACTAAAAATGGCAAAAACTCCATCATTTGATTTTGTAGTAATTTTTGACGAACAATGTAATTGATCATTCGTTAAAATGACGAACGAAATGTTTGTATCCATTTCTTTCTTTCATTTTTAAAAAAACATTGCCCCTTTCTAGGATTCCTCCTGTATTGTGGGTACAGTTTACAAACATACATGTCACATGCACAAACAACCAGACCCGAAACAACTATTTGTAGATCATACAAATATTTGTTCCGTGCGGGGATCGAACCCGCGACACGTAGCGCAGAAAGCTAATCGCTTAGCCACCTCGCCAACCGTGTCGTCGCGGTTCCGACAAAATTTCTAAAAGGCGTATGCTCAATTTTATACGAACGCTCAAGTCTATTAGTACCTTTAGATGTGTTGTTCAAAGTATTAACACGTTCAAGCGGCTGACTTTGTAACTACAGTCTTTTGTTTAGTTGGTTGATTTCGATGTTCAGTTCGACAAAAATTTGAAAAAATTGTGAATGCTCGATGTTCTGTTACAACCAATCGCTTAGATGTATCAGCACCTTAATCTCCCGCTTGCTTAACTTGTTACTAACCTACTTAATAATTATATTTTCATGATGATGAAAAGAACAACTTACCTTCCGTCGAGTGGAGACGTGGAATCCCCATTTATTTATAAATGTTTTCCTACGGCCTTCTTAATCTGTACCATGGAGCCAGCTAATAAGCATTGTACATAACAAATGCACACACATATACATCATCATCTGCCTGCCTTTTCCCAACTATATTGTGGTCGGCTCCCAGTCTAACCGGTTGCGGCTGAATATCAGTATTTTACACGAAGCGACTGCCATGAGATCTCCGCCACGTAATTACTGGGAGACACTGTTACTCTAAGGTTAGACTGGTTGTCAGACATTTTTGTCATAATTTTTATGACATCCGCGACCAACGACTTAAAGTATTATACCTAGAACATTATATTATCTGAAATTAAATTAATGAAATTGTTTATTTCGCAATAAGTATCACTTTTACACGTCTTATTTTTGATTGACTAATAATAATGTCCTCCTGACTGAATTTCGGTCACGGCGGTCAATCTTACCGGAGATTAGCCAACTACGTAGGAGATATTATAGAGCACAAGTGTGTGCGCAAACACAGGTGCACTCTCTATTCCCTCACTCTCATAGTCTGATGGGATGGCAATCTGACACGACCGGTGAAAGATCAGGCGCAGGACCAATAGCTTTACGTGCTTTCCGAGGCACGGTGTGTATTCACATACACAAAGACCCAGACCCAAAACAACTATCTGCAGATCATACAAATATTTGTTCCATGCGGGAATTTCATGGCTATCCCTTATAAACCTCGAAAACCTCGCGCAGAAAGGCCATCGAGCCATTCAAATTTTAACAAGATTTAATTAAACATGCGTATGCACATAAACTTTAATCATAATATTACTCTTTGCCAGCGGAAACGAAACTCTTCTTTTGGAAAAAGCCCGAGCTCATTTGGCGCAAATTTTTAATTACATCCGTTTGCAAGTTGAGCTTAATAAGTAATGAGTGAGCCGAGGGTCAGTTTCATTGAACTATTTATATAAAACATGCTATGTACTTTATGTATGGATTTTATGTTGGCGCAGTGGAGGAGAGATCGGCTGCTGAGCTACGTGTCGCGGGTTCGATTCCCGCACGGAACAAATATTTGTATGATCTTCAGATAATTGTTTCGGGTCTGGATCTCTGTGTATGTGAATACACACCGTGCCTCGGAAAGCACGTAAAGCCGTTGGTCCTGCGCCTGATCTCCACTCCGGTCGTGTCGGATTGCCGTCCCATTGGACTATGAGAGTGAAGGAATAGAGAGAGCACCTGTGTTTGCGCACACACTTGTGCTCTATAATATCTCCTGCGTAGTTGGCTAATCTCCGGTGAGATTGGCCGCCGTGACCGAAATCGGTCAGGAGGACATTATTATGGACTTACAGTGGGATTTACTTACAATGACATTGAAGGGAAAGGATTAGCCCGAGGTGCAATATTTGTACATACACATTTGCTTTTTTTCATCCTGTATGTGTTGTCCTGGGTTTAATGTCCGTGTCGAGCAAATTTATTGATAAATTTTCTGCATCGAAATTCTCAGTAACAGTACGGAGTTAGAGGAGGTAGATGGGCGTCCCTATTACATGTAAATGTGGGTGTACAGTCAGCATCAAAAATATGTGTACACTTAATGAAATACAAAAGAGATTTTTAGAGGAAATAGTGATTGAAATCTTGACCAATTTTACATATCTATAATATCTTATTAAAATCTGCGAATATATAAAAATAAATGGTAATTTAAATTTTATGATTTTAACCAATAGTTTTCCAGTTCTAGTTTTGACGGCACAGTTGGCGCAGTGGTTGAGAGGTCGACTGCTGCGCTACGGGTCGCGGGTTTGATTCCCGCACGGAATAAATATTCGTATGGTTTAGTTGTTTCGGGTTTGGGTGTCCATCCATGTGTATATTTGTGTTTGTAAACGTACCCAAGATACAGGAATTAATCCTAGAGAAGGGCAACGTTTTTTAAAATGAAGCAAAGATTATGAAAAGCTATATTCCAAGAATAAGCGTTTGAATTTCGTTAAGTGTATACATATTTTTGATGCTAACTCTACCACCTCTGCCTAACCCTTCCAGGTATACAAGCGTGATGCTATGTTATGTTTATCTAACCGGGAGCTGAGATCACTACCAACATTATATCCATACCATCAAGTGTTGGCTTTACATAAACCACTTGAAATCCAAGAGCCAACACGCCAATACAATGAAGACCTAACTACATATCGTCGTTGAAGTTCTCACACCACGTAAGTCATTTTTTGGCGGTTTTGACTATTTTGATGGCATTTGCTAGAGAATCGGAAAACGTGTTGTTTCAGCCAATCAGAAACAAGCATCGTCCAATAGAAACTCGTAAAATGAAATGAATATTGGTATTGTAATCGTGTCTATGTCATATATATATATATTATGCAGATTTTTCATTATCCTGAAAAGTTGAAAAGACATACATGGTTTAAGACCTTCAACGACGATATAATAATACGATAGGTTTAAGATAGTTAAAGATAACTTAATAGATAGCCAAACGAAGTACAATAAAGTCTGAGACAGAGGTAACAAAGATCTTGTTAGTATATTTACATAATTATTTATTTCAAGATTCTAGACAGATAAAATAATGGAGGTTCAAACATAAAGCCTTTATTCTAGGCACTAATTAAGCTAATACAATTGATGAATCATGAGATTGTCTGCAATGATAGCCTAGCGGTTGAACGCTCGCCTTCCATGTAGGAGGGTTTGAGTTGAAACACGGCTTGAGTTCAAACCCGGACCAAGGCTCTGACTTTTCGTAATCATGTATGGATCAGAATTTGATTATCACTTGCGTTAACGGTGAAGGAAAACATCGTGATGTAACCTGCACACCTGAGACGGCTCCATTAAGTTCTCGATGGTGTGTGTAGTCCGCCAACCCGCTCCAGGCCAGCGTGGTGGACTAAAGCCTAACCCTTCTCATTCTAAGAAAAAGCAATTAAATAGTGGGGCAGTAATGAGCTGAATTTATTTATTAACAAACATCTTGTCTTCTTAGTATATTTATATAATTATTTACTTTAAGATTCTAGACGGGTAAATGGGAGATTGAAACATAAAATCTTAACTCTAGGTACTAATTAAGCTACTACGAGTGATGAAACACGAGATTGTCTGGCGCATTTGTAGTCAGCCTCGATACCACTATTGATGATTGATTAAACTTTCGTTTATGAAATGATATATTTTTGCAATTGAATTTTTTTCAATCACTTTCACAGGTCGTGTTAATATATTAAATTCTTGTGCGTGCGTGTGCTTCTAAATCTCCTCATAAACGGCTGGATCGATTTTGATATATTTTTTTGTACTGTAAAGGCAAAGTCGAAGTCAAAGGTTTTTATTTCAACTAGACCTTTTCAGGCATTTTAAAAAGTCGGATCTCTAGGCGCACGGTTCCAAAGTGGGTTGGTCCTATGGAGAAGAGACCGGCAAGAAACTCCATGCAGACTCATTTTCAAAAAAAAAAAAAAATCAACTTACAATTAATAATTTTAAATTTAACATGCATTTATTTATGAAAAACAAATTTATCAAAACGTTACATTGCATAATGAAGTAATACAGTACAAGTTATACACATGTTTCGAATAAAAACAACATAAACAGATCAAAGCGGATAAAAAAAAAATACAAAATAATGAAGTAACAAGAATGTCGAGACATGTAAAGCATGTGAACACGCACTTATGGAGTCACCTGTACTTCTATCACGAGTTTTCTAACTATTTACTATCATAGTAAAGTAAATTTTCATGATAGCGATTTTAGTTCTTAACATGGTTACATTAGGGATTAGAGTCGCTTATGTGACATATGTGTCATAATTAAGTTTTGATTTACTATTTACGATATTATAGAGGTGTCATGTTAACGTCACTAATCCCTAATGTAACCAAATTAAGAACTAAAATCGCTTGCATAAAAATTTACATTTACTATGAAAGTAAATAGTGAAAAACTCATAATAGAGGTACTGTACCCGTAATATAAGTTTTTTACTAAATTGTTTACGAAAAAACATTACGATTCGTGTTTCGTCAATTGGTTAAAACGATAGTTTAGCTAAAAGTTTTCATATAAAATGCGTTAACGATTATACCCTAATAAACATGAGCTGATTTTGCTGATATTTTTTATGTTATATAGACACAAGTAAAAAATACAGATCGTCACGTTTTTGTTTTTTTTTTTTTATATTGTTTATAGATTGGGAAATAATTAACCCTCAAAATGCTTTTTTTCACTAGAAATCTTTCTTATATTTATCTCGTGATAATTATGAAATTAAAAAAAAAATATTGAAAAAAAAAAAAACATAGTCTAGTTTATAATCTGACAAAACGGTCGAGACTAAAATCAAATTAATCCGTTAAGATTTCGTTGTAAGAAACGTTAACGCCCAATCATTTATATTTCAAGGCAAATTTGTCAGAAGCCGGCAGCAAAACGATACTCTTAAGAGCTCTGCCGCGTTCAGCACTGCGATTGGTGAAGAGTTTGTAGGTAGCTAATCAAACATCGCGAAGAACATTTTCGTTTCGTTTGATAAAAATGTTCCATAAATATTATACAAACTACACCACAGAACAGAAAACTAACAAAACCTTTAATGTAATTCTCTTAATATTGAAACAATGAATTCCGTGCCGCTCTTTTGTTTCAGTCCGAAAGGTTTCGTTTCGTTACAAAGAAAATCAGCTACAAGAAATAAGTCATTAGTGAGGTGGAAAGGTGAAAAATAAATAATAATTAGTTATAACTAGCTTCCGCCCGCGGCTTCGCCCACGTGCGCGGATACCTGTTTAATTTTCTAAAATAAAAGTAGCCTAAGTTACTTCTTATAACATCAGCTATCTGCCAGTGAAAGTCTCGTCAAAATCGGACCAGGCGTTTCGGAGGTTAACCGGAACAGGCATACAGACAGAAACAGACAGACAGACATTGATTGTATTCAAATCAGACATAATATTCTGCCTAATAATAAGAGGTTAGGTTAGAGGTGTACAGCTGTACGCCCACATATGTACAACTGTGCGCCTGACGACACGGTTGGCGCAGTGGCTAAGCGATTAGCTTTGTGCGCTGTGTCGAGTCTTCGATCCCCGCACTGAAAAAATATTTGTATGATCTACAGATAGTTGTTTCGGGTCTTGTTGTGTGTGTATGTGACATGTTTGTTAGTAAATTGTACCCACGATACAGGAGAAATCCTAGTGTGCAAAAAATTCGCAGATGCCGTTCTCGAGTCCTCGCAAAGCGGAAATTACCATCTACCGGGCACAAATTCAAATTCTAGGCTGCTACCGAGAATTTCCGTACAGGAAATCTAATAACACTGGCCGACCCGGGAATCAAACCTAAGACCTCACGCTCACCTCACGCACCATTCGCACTTGCTCCATTAGGCCAATGAGGCAGTTGATACAGAACAAAGTCTTGGATTTGCAATCCAAAAGATTAGGTACCTACATACTTACAGTACGAATATTATAACTTTGCCCATCTGAAGTTAGCCATCGGTGAAGTTCGCGCAGGTACAGTCGAAGAGAAAATTATTCGCAAATAAAAATAACTTAATGGTCACAATAATGTTTAATTTTTACCTGCCTCTACCTACCTTTTTTACCGTCAAAGGAGGTGTTTTTAGACCGTATGTATATATGTATGTCTAATTTTTTGGCACATTCTACAGCCTAAACCGTTTCACGGAACGGTTTCAAAATATGAGGTGTCATTAGATTCGTCTCAGTTGTGAGAGTGACATTAAGAGATAAGACGGCGCCAGCGAAAAAATAATTAGAGCGATTATTTAAAAAGAAAATTAAGTATAAAATAACATTATGAATATCAAATGAAAGCTAATGAATAGCCAATTCCAATTTATAGTTTCAACAAGAACTAAACAAGAATAACAATAAACAAACAAAAACGAAATAACGATTACAAGAAAACAACAACACAAAATTAACGAAACACTTTTGGCGACAACTAACTAGAGAGAAAGACGCGCATATAGACAGAACAAAGATGAACGACTATAACTGCTCACATCAGTGTTGTCAGGTCTTGTTTCCCCTATACCCCATCTTTGATCTAATTTTCCCTAAATTGTGCATTATTCTGAATAAAATACCCTTAAGTCTCTGTTTTGTAATTGTATAAGGAAAACAATTAGAATTTTTAAGTATTATTAGTAAGTTATTTTTTAAGTACTTACTATTGGCACTTAAATAATTAATGTTTCTTCCCACCTCGCTGTCGTTTTTCCCCATAAATGCTTTTATTGAATTTATCTGACAGCGTTTTTCATTGATTGAACTATGCACATGATTTATGAAAGATATTTAAAATATATTTGTATTTATCTACTTTAAGTTTTACTTTAAATCTAGGGTAAACTATCCTAAACTGGCATCACTGGCTGTCATTCGAGTGCTTCGGGTGTTTCCGTAAGCGCTCGTCTCCCGCGTCCCCCGCTATCATACTCGTCACCATTTAGACCGAAAAAGTGACAACTGCGCAGCGCCTTGTTGCGTACTTCACATGGGCAAAGTTATAATATTCGTACTGTACATTAATATAAAAAAATAAAACAAGAAATTCATTTCCATTAAACAGTGTATTTCTATAGCAACAGAGATCAAAGTCGAGGGTAGGGCGAGGTAGGGTTGCCATTCGTTCTGTAATACATATTATACCTATTTTCTAGTACCAATAATTTTTTTTAAACAGATTTTATGGCAACTAATAAAAGTAAATTATTTTCTATTAGTGTATAAAAATAAATTATAATATAATTGGTTTATAAGTAGTACATGGTACATTTCGTAATTTTTAAACTGATTTATCTAAGAAGATAATAATTGCTTTTATCTCTATTTTGTTATAAATATCATCGATATTTAGAGATCCCTCTCAAAGAGATAGATCTCTTTCAAAATTTTAGACGCCATGTCAATTTTAAAAATATAACTAAATAAAAAGCAAAATATAACTACATTAATTAATTTAGTTATATTTTGCTTTTTTTTATTACAGTCAATTATTTTCTACGAAATTATGGCTGCACGTGGTGACACTTGGGGACACACTAACGAGAAACGCTACGCGTTTAGATTGCACAGAGCGTATCTATACACATCGATGATAAATAAATACTTACAAAACGGAATGAAATTCTGCACATTGCAGTTTTTTTTTCAGTTTTTTTTGCTTTCTACAATTATCAGGTGTGTTTTTGTTGACTGTATAATTATAATATAATACATAATGAAAATGATCAATTCCACTAGCAAAAAAAACTAAACTTTTAAACTCTGCGTCTTTTTGTGGACCTATTTAATTATATCCACAAAAAGATGCAAACAGTTTAAAAATACATGTAATATAGTTAAATACCTAAACAAAATAAACTATATTTTTATATATATTTTTATCTTCTATATTTCATGGTTACTGGATTCATAATAAGGCGGCAACCCTATGTTAAGACAGAAGAAAAAATAGTATAAAATATAAGTACTGGGATTCCCTTTTATCCTTGGAGTGCATTGTGAGAGGGAGCGGGTCTGTTACGGTATGTTTTTATTTGGGTAACTTATTTAAGTTGTTGGTTTTTGTGCTGGTAAGAATAAAGATTAACGAGAATCTGTCAGGTTAACGGTTAGACCCGTTTTAGATAGTTTTCAGACGTTTCTTTGAAAATCTCAGTTGCAAACTCTTCGTACAGTGCTATGTTATATATATTTAAAAAAAAAACACTGATACGGTAGATTACTGGTAGATGACTACTAGTCATCTGAGTTACTTTTTATGAACTATCAAAAATGACATTTTGTTCTAAAAATTTTTGAAATACAAAAGCGTGACGTCATAGTTTTGAAATGCCATTTGCATACACATTGTGTGTTTTTGATAAATAAAAAATTGAAAACGCCAGAGATAAGCAAGAGATTAAGTTTTACAGAGTTTTTAGAAGGAATACTATTTACCAAACAATATTTCAGAATTTATTTTTGATGCAGTCATCTAGCTAATTGTTTTTACAATACGGCCATGTACACATTAACTCGATATTATCATAATAATTACATACTGACTGCTTCTTTGGTCAAGTAGTCGCAAGCCCTGCTGCTGAGTATGAGGTCATGAGTTTGAATCCGAGGTCGGGCAAAGTGTTATTGAGGTTTTCTGAAATTCTCAATAGCAGCCCGGAGTTTCGAACTGTACCCGAAGATGGCAATAGGCATGCCCCCTATTACATGGGATTCAATAACGGTTTCGGCGAAATGTGGTTGTACAAGAAGTACATCGCTGCCTAGCCCTTCGGGCAATACCGGCGTGATGCTGTGCCATGTTATATTGAACTGACCGTTACAAAGTGGTGGATACGATTGTCGATATTGACCACAATGCAGCGGTGTTTCGTCTCCCAAATCCGTTGCGGTTATCACCACATCGCATCGCAACCACAAGCAGCTACAGTGGGACCGTTCACAAGTGCCTGCCCTCTTTTCTATTGTGTGGTTCGAAAGCGGTATTATCGGTAAACCGCTTTGGATTAAAATTCTAAATGCATATAATATTCGGTATACAGGGTGTATGTTTAAATGACTGACGTATTCAAGGACAATTAATGATCAATTGTAAGGTTTAAAAATTTAAATAAAAACAAAGCACTATCACCTTCAAAACAAATAGTTTTACGAATTTTGTATAAAGTAACCTTAAAAGTAAAAGTTAAACTGTAAATTTTCGGTTGCTTCAAAAATATTAATATTGTTTGAATTTTAATTTGAGAAATCAGAATTCATGAATTTATGGAATTTCTGGAAGTAGTGTGTGTATTTATTGTAGTTTTGATATAACGAAAATATTGTTGGTACTTAATACGATCTGCAAAGTGCGGCAAAAGTCTTTTGATAGCGATTGCTCCGGTCGAAAGGCTTTTAATTAGTCAGAAAGTATGAGCCTCTTTTATATCAAATCTGTTTTACGATTGGCAAAAATACCGAAGATCTATTTTATTATTAAATAATATTTTTTACTTGAATCACTTACTGAAAACTCCTTCAATATAATATGTCAGTCGTTTAACTAAGCACCCTGTATAACCAAGGTAAGTATGTACCTCGACAGCGTACTAGAGGTATTTGCAGAGGGATTATGTAAATAGAGGTGGAGTGAAGGGTCCCTCTAAACGCAGATACACTGACCTAATTGGTGATGTCCTTTAAACAGGTCAAGTGCGGAGTATTCAGAGATTTTTAAATGTGATATTCCTCATGTATTTATCGTCTATAGACACAAATCTCAAAGAAACCTAGAGGGGTCGAAAGCCGTGTCTTTCTTTTGAGTGATAGTATAAAGATTAGCCACACACTTATGGTGGTATTGAGACTGACTGCCCAGGGTACATCACTGGAGGGACTGTTTGCTTGTATCAAGTTCGTCTGGCGAACCTTGTACAGCAACTCTCTCTACCACGATTGCTGGCTAATCATCCCACGACATAAGAAGACGTAAAAAACAAGTCTTATATTGGACATTCATATAAATAGCTTCTGACATTGCAATACTCGTAAATCAAAATCTAACTCCTCATCTGCGTTTATCTAAACCGCAACTCGCGTTTAACAGACAGTAATTACAGTCATGGCATTTAAGTTAAATTTCACCCATTTTAGATATACCCATTTCATGATAGCAGTCATAGACTAGCGGTTGAACGCTTGCCTTCCGTGTAGGAGGTACTGAGTTCCAACCCGACCCGCACCTTTGACTTTTCGGAGTCATGTGTGGTTCAGAATTTGATTGTCACTTGCGTTTACGGTGAAGGAAAACATCTTGAGGAACCCGAGGGGGGGAGGGGAGGTATGCTTGTTTGCCAATTAATGGCAACTGTTACTGTTAGCCTGTCACATCCCACTGCTGGGCGAAAGCCTCCCCCCTTGATTTCCAAACCGTTCTGTGCCAAAGATGACCAGTCTTTTCTAAATGTTTCCAGTTCGTCCCACCATCTCTTTCGCATTTTCAATTAATGGCAAGTAATATTAATAATATTGTCTCTTCTGCTGAGACACTGGAGCCTTGGATGCTCAATAAAACACTAGTTGATGATTACAAACGGGGTTTAATGATACTGTTGCTCATTATTACAAAAAAAGGAAAAAAAACTGCAGCGCTTGTACGCTTCGATAAGTCTCTGATTCTATATACAAAAAAGAACGGAGGTAATAATTTTTCACTCATATTTTCAACTACCGACACAAAAGTACAAAATTAAAGTTGATAGCAAAAAGATACGTAATGACAATGTTATACGTGTTTTCATCAGGCGCAAACATCTTCCCCGCCGTTGAAAGTCTCTGACTTTTAACTCTCAATTAGATGTTCAGTTGCTGGAAGAGGGCAGAGTCGAGTAAAGGACCTCCGGAATCTTCCTCTGGAGGTTTGGACGTCTGCCACGCGAGATACGCCATCAGATCCAGGAAAGAGCTTGCAGATTCTTCCCAGGCGCCAACATAACGGGGGTAGATTCTCCTCATGTAATAACACCAGGTCCCCAACGCTTAGCGGAGTATCATTGGTGCGCCATTTGGACCTTTGTTGGAGCTCAGCCAGATACTCCTTCTGCCATCTTTTCCAAAAGTGCTGGCGAATCTGTTCGAGCTTCTCATGGCGTTTGAGTTGGGTAGACGTGCAGTCAACGAGGCTTGGTGAAGGCAGCGCAGTGAGCGGCCGACCAAGCAGAAAGTGCCCTGGAGTGAGGGAAAGAAAATCATTGGGAGACGAGGACATAGGACAAAGGGGGCGGCTGTTTAAAATGGCTTCTACTTGGGCAAACAGTGTAGATATTTCCTCGAAGGTTAAGTGCGTGTTGCCCATGACACGCTTTATATGGAATTTTGCGGATTTCACCCCGGCCTCCCTGATACCACCAAAGTGGGGAGCGTAAGCAGGAGAAAACAAAAACCTAATTTCTTCTTCATTGGAGAAGTCATTTATTGCTTGACGATTGCCCTTTATGAAACCACCGATTTCTTTAGAGGCGGCAACAAAATTAGTCCCGTTGTCGCATAAAATCTCAACAGGCTTACCTCGACGAGATATGAATCTACGCAAAGTAAGAAGGAAAGCATCCTTTGAGAGATCGCTTACGGCTTCCAAGTGTATACATTTGTATCTTAGACATATAAATATACACAAATAGCATTTTGTGACTCTTGAGCCACGCCCTTTCCTATTTAAAACATAAAAGGGACCAGCAAAGTCTATGCCCACACTGCGAAATGGAAAGTCCACCGTAACACGCTGCGAGGGTAGATTCCCCATTAAGGGGGATAAGGTCTTGCCATGTACTCTCCTACATCGGACACAGTTATGCACAGTGCGCCGGGCGAGGTGTCGGCCGTTGACCGGCCATATGTATTCCCTCACGGTTGCGAGGAGAAGCTGGGGCCCAGCATGCAACTTGTGTAAATGCTCTCGCTCAAAAATCAGTTTAGTGAGAACGTGAGATGAATGAAGTAGAATAGGATGCTTAGTGTCAAACGGAAGGGCTGATGCATCTAAACGGCCTCCCACTCTGATTAAGCCGGTTGTGTCCATGAAAGGTACAAGTGATATAATGCTAGATCTTGAACTGATCATTTTATCCTTCGATAACGCGCTGTACTCTACAGGAAACGATTCCTGCTGTGCTATACGACATAAAAGATGAAAGGAGTCTTGTAATTCTTGGACACTTAAATCGTCCAAACGTTTAGCCTTCGAATTTCGCAAATTATATATAAACCTTAGAGCATATGCATAAATTCGTTTTAATTTATTAAGCTTAGAAAAGTTATGAAATGGTATTATTGATAAGTTATCAACAGTAGTTAAATTTGATTTTACTTCGGGTATTTCAATCTGTTGCTGGGAATTATTAGGCAAGGTGGGCCAAAAGGATTCTTCTTGGAGTAAAAAATTCGGCCCTGACCACCATAGATTAAGATCCTTAAGTTTCTCAGGAGAAACACCGCGTGATATGAGATCAGCAGGATTATCCATGGTAGGTACGTAGCGCCAACATGAAAGATCCGTTAGTTCCAGAATCTCCGAAACCCTATTGGCCACAAAGCTCTTTAACTTTCTAGAGCTAGTGTGTAGCCAAGCAAGAACGACGCTGGAGTCACACCAATGTTGTTTGCGCTCTATAGGGAATCTCAGCGAATCCAGGACGGACTTACATAATCGCCCAGCTAATACAGCCGCACATAGTTCTAAACGAGGTATTGTGCACGGTTTAACAGG
Source organism: Shargacucullia verbasci (assembly GCA_947562105.1). Classification (NCBI taxonomy): domain Eukaryota; kingdom Metazoa; phylum Arthropoda; class Insecta; order Lepidoptera; family Noctuidae; genus Shargacucullia; species Shargacucullia verbasci. The sequence continues at coordinate 9,327,837 of OX387303.1, read as the reverse complement.
AGCTACCTTCGACTTCGAGCACAAGAGATTGACATGCACCTTTCCAGCTATATCTATAGTTCTAATGAATATGCAAGCTCCATATGCTCTCTGAGAGGCGTCGCTAAAGGAGTGGAGCTCCGTTATGACAGGTAAATCACACCGGACCTGCCTTGGTAATGTGATTAATTTTAAAAATGACATATTGTTGGAAAACTTACGACAAGCTCTTTCTATATCTGCAGAAAGAGAATCGTCCCAGTCAACCTTGTCAAGCCATAGCTGCTGCATTATTAGTTTGGGTATAATAATACAGGGGCTAATAAACCCAAGAGGGTCGAAAATTTTAAAGGAGGTTGATAGTATAGTGCGCTTTGTTATTTTCTCACTACTGCAAGGAATATCAAAGGAATAATGTAAACGGTCTGTCTTAGAGTCCCACCCCAAACCGAGGGCATTTGAAGCTTCGCTTATAACTAGGGTATCTGCGGAATTTGTGGTGCAGGATTCTAGAACCTTAGATGAATTTGATTTATATTTTCGCAAGTTCAAACCTCCTGCCCTCAAGGCTTCTGATATAGATTTTTGAATATTTATTAACTCATTTTCCGAGTCACAACCAGTTATTAAGTCATCTATGTATAGATCATGCTGTATGATAGTTTTAATGTTTTTATCGTCGCAATCCTCCCCCAGCTGCCAGATACACCTTGTACTCAAATAACTGGCACTTGCAAAACCGTAAGTCACAGTATTCAATTGTAAGGTCCTAAGAGGCTGATGCTCATCTTCTCTCCACAGAATGAGCTGCAGATTTCGATCAGACTCGTTCATTACAATTTGCCGATACATTTTTTCCACGTCTGCAGCCAAAATATACTTATAATGACGAGCTCGAGTCAATATGGAGAAAAGAGAGTCTTGTATCTGAGGCCCGACCATTTGTATGTCATTAACCGACAAACCGGAGGATGTGCGAGCCGAGGCATCGAAAACAACTCTTATTTTGGTAGTTTCACTGTCTTCCTTAAATACAGGATGATGCGGTAAATAATAGCATTTAGATTTAAACGCAGTGTTGTGTGATATTTCAGACAAATGCCCTAAATCTGCATACTCCTTAATGAATTCAATATATTGGGACTTAACTTCAGGCTGTCGCCTAAATCGTTTTTCTAGATTGTAAAACCTTTTCTTGGCCATGTTATACGAATCCCCGAGACAATCGGGTGAGTTGACGAGAGGTAACTTGACACAAAATCTGCCATTTTTTAAGCGATAGGTATTCTGCAAAAAATGGGTTTCACATGCCTGCTCGCCTTCATTTAGATATGATTTCTGTGGTGGGATTTCCTCTAGCTCCCAAAATCTATTCAAACTGTATTCTATGGTCTCATTATGTGAAGAATGAATGAGAATATGATTGCACTTAATGTTATTTTTGCCTAACTTAACATATGGCAAGGGGCCTCCTATCAACCAGCCCAGTCTTGAACTGTGTAACCTAGGAAAACTAGGCCCTAAGGAGCGTTGCTCACACCCTATTATATCCCAAAACAAATCTGAGCCTATGAGTATATCTATGTGGGAGGGTTGATAGAATTTAGGGTCAGCCAAGATAATATTATTCGGTATGCTAAACGAACTTATATCAATATGCTTATTAGGTACTGAACCTGTCAGCTGACTCATTACATAAAAGTTAGAAATAACGTTGAATGATGTATTTTGAGATTTTATTTGGGCAATGCAATATTCAGTTATAGTGCCAGAATGATTGTTGCCAAACCCAATAATGTCCGTGGAGTTAATAGAGCAATACTCTAGCGATAATCTTTTCTTCAATTTCTCAGTTATAAACGAGTATTGGCTGCCACAATCAAGAAGCGCGCGCACAATTTCTGATTTACACGTCTTAGGATTTACAACTTTAATCAAAGCTGTAGATAGAAGGGCTTGATTAGCACCCTGATTATTATATGTAACCAACGTCTCGCTAGGGCTGGCGGCACCAGCTGCCTTGTCATCTGTACTCATAGGCAGATGTAACAGTGTGTTATGCCTTCTTCTGCATTCATGGCATGGACCAGAATAGCATTGGCGAGCAGAATGACCAGACCTTAAACAATTCATACATAATCTTAGTTTAGATGCCTCCGCTATACGCTCACTAACGTCCTTTGCCTTGAACGATGGACAGTCAAAAATTCTATGCTCCGCATTACAGCTGGGACAAGGACGTGGCACGAATGATTGTGTTTTTTGATTAGTTATATTTTTGTTTGTAGATGTAAATGATTTAGTATGTGAACGCTCAACTTTGTTAGCAGGGGGTGTGGGGCGCTGCTGTATATTGATAGGTTTAGAAATGTTGTCTACCTTATTGCGGTTCAAGGATTCGAGCACTGCCGCACGATCGTTTAAAAACTTATGGAAATCACCGAGTGTTGGTGTGTCAGTTGATGATGAATTACGGTGTTCTTCCCATTTCACAAAGGTGTGATTATCTAATTTAGATGCCACCAAATGAATTACAATAACGTCCCAATGATCGGTGTGTTGTCCTAAACTGGAAAGGGCACGTAAATTTTTTGTGACATGATCCACTAAGAAGCGCAGCGATTTGTCTGACTCCCTGTTTATAGAATGTATATTAAATAATGTACTGAGGTGATGGCTTATTAATAATCGCTTGTTATCATAACGTTCAAGTAATAAGTTCCAAGCTTCCTGATAATTATCAGAAGAAATTTCTAAGTTGGAAACAACCCGCGCTGCTTCCCCTTCCAAATAAGATATTAAATAGTGAAACTTGTTTACTGAGCCGATTCTATTATTTTCATGAATTAATGATTTAAACGTATCACGAAATTCCATCCACCGGAAATATGAGCCATCAAACTTTGCAATCTGAATTAAAGGTAACTTGAAACCCATTTCACCATGATCCGTTTTACAATGCGTTATATTATGTGAATTATTTGCGTCTAGGACACTATCATCCTTACTATGCATTTGCAATAAATTTTGAGCGGTTACAATGTTGCTAATGAAATCTCTCTCAATGCTTTCTCGTTCATCGAGCTCGTTCCTTAAATCACTTGAATTCAAAACCTCAATTTGACATTGTAGGTCATCGAACCTAGCAGATAACGTTTCAAATTTAGTAAGCTTAAGTGTAAGTTCTGCCTTTTGCGTTGCAGTGAAAGTTTCTGATTGTGATAACTGATCTAAATATTTTTTAAATTTCGTTACTTGGCCTTTGACCGAACTACGTCTGACATTTAGTTCTGCCAAGTTTTTGGCGTCATCGCCTAACCCCATTACGAATGTTATTGTATACGTGTAATAATAAAGACAATAACTGCAATTTATGCAAACTTAACAAGAAAAAGAAATTAGGATTATTTATGTAGGTATGATAATGTAAATTGTGCAATACAAGGTTGCAAACTTTAAACTTTAGTTTTATATTAAGTTAAATAAAAAGTATACGCTCACGTCCCTTGTTGGTGGTGTCTGCCGAGCGGGAAACCGGAAAAGCAGGCCTGGTGCCTGCTTGGCAGAGGCCGCTGTAGACTTAAAGGACCCGCCACAGCAGTCAGGGACGCATGATCCGATCACAATCTGAAATGTTCAGCGGAATAATCACTGACTCGAACTAAGTTTGTTTGAAACTGAAAAGGCACAGCAGCCTTCAGACTGTAATAAGAATCAAAAGGAAACGGCGAATAAAACTGTGTACCTGAAGAATGTGCCAAACAATAGAAAAAGATGATTTATGTATGACGCAATATTGTAACCTTGACAAAGGTGAATCTAATTGAGCGGGTACAACTAAACCCGAATTGGAATGGGTGATATGGATGCAATTTAAAGGAATTCTAGGAAATAAGGGAAGGGCACTTAGCTGCGAAGTCCTGCTGCGCTGCGGTCCGATGCTGTAATGCATTGATGTCCGGCGGTAACTGAGTGTTCCTGTATTTTCTTGATGTAGTTTGTTCGCCAAGGTTAGTCTGGATGCGGTGCGGTGCTGACCGGCTACTTGCTGCGGCGCTATTGCTGACCTGCACCAGCTGGGCTTCAACAATTTGCTTGAAAACGGTTCTGTCCTGTCACGGTCGCCAACTATGTCTCTTCTGCTGAGACACTGGAGCCTTGGATGCTCAATAAAACACTAGTTGATGATTACAAACGGGGTTTAATGATACTGTTGCTCATTATTACAAAAAAAGGAAAAAAAACTGCAGCGCTGGTACGCTTCGATAAGTCTTTGATTCTATATACAAAAAAGAACGGAGGTAATAATTTTTCACTCATATTTTCAACTACCGACACAAAAGTACAAAATTAAAGTTGATAGCAAAAAGATACGTAATGACAATGTTATACGTGTTTTCATCAGGCGCAAACAAATATAGTATACATTTTATCAAATTTTCTCACACATTGATTATCGAAATGCGTAGGAAACTTCTGCTTTTTTGAAATATTTTGATCTTTTTCATACGTATTAATTGAGAAAACCCGTAAAAATATGACCGTTTTTTTGTGAAAAAGGTACATACTATCTATTATATAATTATATGTAAATTGCATGTATGCGACACCCTCCAAGCAGATGGAATGTTGATTTACAAGATATCGCGATCGCTCTGACAAACTGGATACGTAAAGCAAACAAATCGTATTGTGTCGATGTATCGAATAGAATTGTTTTTATTTCAAATAAACCTAGCACAAGTACTTTTGAAACGTTAAAAGACTCTAGTTGCACGATTCCAAAAAATTGGTCCTATGGAGAAGAACCGGCAAGAAACTCCATGGATACTCTTTTAAAGTCTGTTTTAACAATCTTGCCATGTACATAATGTGGGAAAATTATGAGAGAACAACGTAGGTTTTGTCAAATAAACACTAAATAGAACTTTAACATAAAGTTAGGTGATAAAAATAAAAACAAAATTATAATTGAAAATGTCATCAAATTTCTAAACAAAATATTCATAAAAACACCCTAATCAAGAATACACCGCGCCTCACACTAACGGACAGCTAGTACACACGCGTACCGTTTTATTACCCCCAACTATTAATCAAACTTCTCCGTACTGTAGCTCGTCTTTCTATTTTATTAGTACGCTCCACTTCCGACGGTTAGTGACATTATGGAGACGGGTATAACGTCAGGAGTGGCATTTAAATGTATGTTCAGTCGGCATTAAAAACATGTATACACTTAATGAAATTCAAAAACGATTTTCAGAAGAAATAGTGATTGAAATCTTGACCGATTTTACACATAGTATCTGCGGATACATAAAAATATATAGTCATTTAAATTTTATGATTCTAACCAATATTTTTTTAAGAATAAGCGATTGAATTTCGTTACGTGTGTACATATTTTTGATGCTGACTGTACTTATTATTAAAAAATTCATTAAATCCATGTTGTTGATGAGGGTTAAATGAACTTCATCAATTCTGTTTTATAACAAAAAAATTATATAAGTAAATATTTTAAACAAAAGAAAAAAAATGAATGTACGATTTACTGTGACTTCGTCTGCCTGTAATTAGTGTTTTGCTGGGATAGTTAAAATAGGCCTATGCTCTACAAGACCCAGGCTATCTCTATATAAAGTTTCATTACGATCGGTTCAGTGGTTTAGTCGTGATAAGGTAGCAGACATACAGAATTACTTTCGCATTTATGTGTGGATAAAGAATTTTAATTTTAATTACAAATGTTACGTTTTTTGTGTTCTTGTGATAATGAAAATAACTTTAAGGTCCTTTAAAAAGCAACCGAGTTACCTACCTATATGAAATTATGGCATAAAGTTGAAGGCAGCACAATCTTTTTTTTTTTTTTTTGAGTTGTCTCTCGCAGTTAGCTCAGGGAGCTTTTACTGCTCCGGGCAAATGACGAGACCAGAAGGACCTCCAGCCGAGCAAATTAAATAATATTAAGCAACACTGCTAAGGGTGTCCCATAGTGGGACTCGAACCTCGGCTTACGGCGTTGCTGGGAGGCAGACAAGAGAGGACTTGCTGGATCTGATTGTGGCAGCACAACCATTGGAGACTGATAATATATGAGATTTTCTGAATTTATAATGTGACGTTCTAATTACAATTATTGCAGATGAAAATGAAAATGTTTTTGTAGTGCTGTAAAAAGCAAGTAAGGGATTATTTGAAATTATGACAAAATTGGAGATGGTTATCTTTGGGGCCTCATATATTATGTAGAAGAAAAGTATTGGTATGTTATAAATTTTGTTGGTATTATTATAAAACTGAATTTTCCTCAGGTCCCATTTTATATTTCTCTTACTATCGTAAAATATGACAGAAGAGAGAGAATTATGGTCCGCCTCCTTGGCTTGCCCCCTATTACATGGGACGCAATAACAGCATCAGCGAAATGTGGGTGTACAATACTACACCTCTGCCTGACTCTTCGGGGAATACAGGCGTGATGCTATGTTATGTTATGAATTAATTTAAAATTACTCTTCTATTTAAGAGAAGACTACAGACTGAAGACTTAAGACTACAGTTTAACTAAAAGTTTTCATACAAAATGCGATAACGTTTTTACTCCACTAAACATGAACTGATTTTGCTGATTTTGTGTTATAGATACAAGTAAAAGCTAGGTCGTTACGTTTTTGTTTTTTTTTTTTTATATTTTTTATATATTGAGAAATTATTAACCTTCAAAATGCGTTTTTAACTACAAAATCTTCCTTATACTTGTCTCATGATAATTATTAAATTAATCAAAATTTTGAAAAAGCAACACGTGTCGACATAATGTGGCGACAGGTGTTACTTTTTCAAAATTTTGATTTTACAATAAGACAAAACGATAGAGACCAAAATTAAATTACTTAGTAAAGATTTAGATGTAAGAAACGTTAACGCCCAAACACCTATTTTGTGCGTATTTCAAGATAATTTTGTCAGAAGCCGGCAGCTAAACGATACTCTTAACCAATAGAATATCAGCCTTACAATGATTTTTTATGTCTGTTATTCTGTCGGTTGAAATGGTATTTAGGTACTTTACATGTAAATGCCTTAAGCACTGCCACAATGACCTTTAGGCAGGTCAAATTCAATTTGATTATGGCATGCTAATGGTTCTTGGGCTTTAGTAAACTTTATAAATGGGAGCTTAGTGAGTTTTACTCTTTGTTTTGAATCTAGTGTTTTAGTGATAATGAGTTTGAGGATTAATCTTTTGGCAACCCATGTGGAAATAGATTTAGGTAAATGGAAATATTACATAGCATAGCGTCACGCCTGTATTCCCCGAAGGGTTAGGCAGAGGTGTACTATTGTACAGCCACATTTCGCTGATGCTGTTATTGCGTCCCATGTAATAGGGGGCAAGCCAAGGAGGCGGACCATAATTCTCTCTCTTCTGTCATATTTTACGATAGTAAGAGAAATATAAAATGGGACCTGAGGAAAATTCAGTTTTATAATAATACCAACAAAATTTATAACATACTCTTTTTTAAGTCTCATGCAATAGGGGGCGAACTCATCCACTAGGTATTATTCCAAAGTCCGGGCTACTACAGAGATCATGAGATCATCGGTAAAATGACGGTTCGGTTTTTATTTTGTGTTGGTTAACAAACCCTCGATAAATTATTATATTTACGACGTTGCCCGACACTCAAAGTCAAAGTCAAAGTTTTTTTATTTCAAATGTGCCTTTGCAGGCACTTTTAAAACGTTATGAAACTAGGCGCACGGTTCGAAAGTGGGTTGGTCCTATGAAGAAGAGACCGGCAAGAAATTCCATGGATACTCTTTTCAAAATATTGGTTTACAATGAGTTGAAGTTATTTGAAAGAACATGCAAGCAATTTATAATAACAAAATAAAATAAAAAATACTCTTACAATGCAATATTACATTACATGACATGCAAGGACTACTATATGAGATAATAAAATAAAAAATAAATTAACATTTTCATAATAAATTGTTCACTATATATTTATATTATTATTTGAAAGACCAATAGCATCTAACAGTAAATTATATACAAATAAGTTTAATTATTAATTTATAGTGTGGGGCAACGTATTAAAAAATAATTAAACGCACCTAAGTGACCGTCCCTCACGACGCTTAAAGATGTGCGACCTCTTTTTTGCCAAAGACAAAATAACTGCGAATACCAAGCCAGGTCAGACAGGGTAAAATTAAACTAGGTACCCGAAAACGTTGCCATAGCTACTGGCTTATCAAATATCGGTGAAACAAAGCTAAACTAGTTAGAAAAACTAATGTGAAACTCCGTCAAAGGGCCTTTCAGGGTAATGAAAACCGAATTGAATTGGTACAATTCATAGTACTTTTAGCTTTGAGAAATTAGTTTTATTCTACAGTAGTAGTGGCAAACGAGACAGCTTTTTGTCTTATTAAGTATTTTACGCTGATCCGTACAGAAAAATGGCGTGTCCTTTTGTAGTGAGTTTGAAATTGAAACGTTTATTACGATGGAGTATTAATTAATGTTCTTTTGTGTGTTTTGTAGCAGTGATAGCCTAGCGGTTGAACGCTTGCCTTCCATGCGAGAGGGTCTAAGTTCAAACCTGGCCCACATCTCTGACTTTTCGGAATCATGTGCGGATCAGAATTTAAGTATCCCTTGCGATTACGGTGAAGGATCACCGGGAAGAAACTTGCACAGAGAGGGCTCCATAAAGTTCTTGATGGTGTAGTCCACCAACCCGCACCGTGCCAACGTGGTGGACTACGGCCTAATCCTTTTCATTCTGAGAAAAGACCCTTGGCCAGCAGTGGGACAGTAATGGGTTGAATTTATTTAGGGTGAGTGGGGGGAAGATGAAAAATGGGGTAAAACAAAAAGTTAAATTTTATCACTAATTTCGTTTGTACAACCAGTATTAACAAAAATCATAAAACACACAGGGTAAGTGGGGGGAAGATGAAAAACGGGGTAACACAAAAAGTCGTCCATAATGCATCTATTTTTGTGTTGTAAATTACTGATAAAATTTATTATGTCTGTGTTTTAAGCCTGGTCATTGGATTGGTAACAGTGACAGTTGATTGCTTACAGAATATCAGCTCAGATGCTAAACATAGTCTTCATTGTAGACTGCTAAGATATACAGTCATTTCATATCACAGTATGTTGTAATTAGCACTAATGCTCATCTATACTCGTTTTGTTTAGGTATTTAACTAAAGGTATACAATCTTGATGTGTCTTTTTAATATTTTTTGTTTAAAAACTCAGTTTAAAAATAAAACGCGACTAAAAACCAATGTAAAACAACAATAACGATTACCAAATCAATTGAACCACTAGTTTAAGCAGTAGTTAATTTGTTTAATATGTGTTTGTGTAAAAAGTCACATCAAGATTGTTTACCTTTATTTAAGTACCTAAACAAACCGAGTATAGCTATTGCATTAAATGCGTTTTCATACTTCAACGGAAAAATTTAAATGGAGAACTGTCAGATTTTGACATTAAACATCGTTAGTAATTTTATTCATTTCATAAATGTCAGTTATGACAAGAAACTTTGCTAAATTTTGGTTTTTTTTTTTTGTTCTGTGGTGCTATTTACAGCACTCACGGGATGTAGCAGATTATTCTTTGCCAGAAGATAAGTGACTACAATCGTTCTTAGAACCAGTAAATCCTTGTCCTTGCTCTTCAATCTTGCAGTGCTATTGTGACATCAGTTGAAAGCATTCATTGTTGAATGCGCATCTGTTGAATCTTCTCTAATGGACACACATTCAGGAAAGATTTCATCTAATACATTTTTTTTAAACCTTACCTATGACTGCCTCTTTAGTCTAGTGGCCGCAAGCGCGACTGCTGAGCGTGAGGTCGATTCCTGGGTCGGGCTAAGTGTTCTTGGGATTTTCTACATTGAAATTCTCAGTAGCAGTTCTTCGCAGAAGTCTGGAAGTGTGCCCGGTAGATGGCAGTAGACTTGCCCCTATTGCATATGATTTAATATCGGCATCGGTGAAATGTGGGTGTACAATAATAGCACACCTCTACCTTACCCTTCGTTGAATACAGGCGTGAAGCTATGTTATGTTTACAAACATACAAGTCACATACACACACAACCGGACCAGAAACAACCAACAGTAGATCATACAAATAAATTGTTCCGTACGGGAATCGAATCCGCGACACAAAGCGCAGATATCCAATCGGTCAACCACTGCGTCAGCTGTGTCAACAATGTTTATTTTATGAATGAAGGAGTTGTCGTTTTTAATTTTGGTTTACGATGAGTTTTCTTCAATAAAAATATTTAAATTTAGGAACTTAATAATATCAACAAAATTAAAATTTGAGTCAATTAAGACGCTTGTAGTGATGGGAGTAGTTATTGCGTTTCATAATTTACGAGAATACGGCGCCAACGTAAGTCACTAATACCGTATAAACTCATAAATCAGTCTCTGACGTTATAATAGAATTTTCTCTTATAACGCTCTCACGAGCAAACATACACAACAACGTATTACATAGTCTTTGTTTACTCAAAATAGCAATGACAGATAAAATAAAAGGCAATAAAACGCACATAAAAATGAACAGTTATTTTTTATATTATACGCGGCTTGACTTAACGCTAATACATAATAATATTTACAATTATTAACAGACATTTTATGAGCTTGTTTATCACATATATACTAAGTTTATTTACAATTTTTATAGAGAATAACGTCTTAACAAAATTTATAAAAAACTAAACATTTTTATTATGACTAGGTGTAATAATGATTTGATATAAAAAGCACTATATATAACAGTTATTTAATCATATCGTTATTAACAGTTTAAAATAATATCTGGCAACGTAATTTCCGATAACTCAATCGTTTTGTGAAATTGTGAATGGCTTCTTTTGTCGAAATACAAAAACAGAAAGTTTGATAGAAACAAATTTTACCGTGATTGCCGAATGACATTAGTGGTGTGAATATGTGAGCAGATTAAATAAATCACTGCGTCTATTATAATACGACCTTTTATAAAATATTACTTTAATACCAACATTTCTTTTACTGCGTCTAAAAAAGGTTTTCACAGAAAAAGATAATGGATGATTAAAATGAAATAAGACGTATGCTTTATCGAGTACTATAAAGAGAAAGTTACTGCTATTTTTCAAAGTCAAGAGTTTCGTTATAACGATTTCTGTGAAATAACAACGGTAGTAATAAAGTTTTTAGTACAAGAGTAACGGTTCACGGGTCTAAATCATTACAAAAAGCGCTGTTTTTTAACTCTTTAACGATCATATTGCTCTCTGAGCGTAAATTCTGTTCCAATGGTTCAGCAAGTTGACTCAACTGGTGCAATTAAACTAGCAATAAAATAATATTTTTCGTTTGTATAAATGGAAACACTGAAAAGGAGTAACTTTCAGAATTTCCCGAGCGAATTTGGCCGTGTTATGTTGAGGTCGTTCTAAAATTTGCCGTTTTATGTTATTGTTGAGGTGAAATTGTCATAATGTAGTGCTGTTAACTTTATAACGTTTAACAAGAGGTCCTTTCCACAGTTTCATTGTGTTTTTCAAGAATAAAATGCAAACCATCTTATAATAACAATAATTTAGACCGATTTAGATTTCAATTTCAACTTTGTTCTGGTATATTGGAAAGTAGCAAACAATGTTCAAATTAGGTAACACAAGTAAAACGTTACTAAAATATTAATTAGACTTCAACAAAACAACGCCCAATATACAAATGACTTTATATTACAAATGATCATTCACCGACCTCATAATGCAATAATATTAAAATCGTTTTTTACATCGATGTTTTGCGTGGAGTGAAATTCTGCTGAATCTACAAATTATATATCTTAAGGTATATCCTAACTAATATTATAAATGCGAATGTAAGTTTGTTTGTCTGTTACCTTTTCAAGCCTAAAACACTAAACCGATCATCAAGAAATTTTGCATATACGTTGTCAGGGGTACAGAAAAAGACATAGGGTACCTTTCATCCAGCAAAAAAGTACTGTTCCCGAAGGAAAGAACAATAACTTTCGACGGTCACAATTGCTTTAGAACGCTAGATGGCTACGTGTGACTCGAAAAAATGCACGGGTTTGTAATCAATGCGGGCGAAGCCGCGGGCGGAAGCTAGTTTAATATATTTTGGTGAGAGCGAAACCTCCCTATACTTTCACAAGTGTGTCATAAGTTGCTACTAAGGGATTATACGAAGGGGATGGGTGGCACCTGCGTGCTAATAACACACTGCGACAAGTGTTTCGCCGCAGTGTGGTGATAATAGCCAGAATCTTGTAGGTATAAGAACTTTTAGAGGGGAATTTCACCATTAAACATGTTTCAGTTTGTTTTTATATTAATGAGGGATTTGTCACTTGACAGACGTATTGTGTGACGAGCATCGTTATTGAGATGCTTAAGTAAAGATCTTTCAGTCTAAAAATGCACGCATCTCCGATGGCTTTACCCCGCTGCATGCAAAATAGTATATAGACGCAATACACGCCACCTCGTCAATATCATTCGTTCTTCAGTCACCGGATAGACACGAAAGTGGGATGCGTCGATTGTAGCGCAAATATTTCTTTTCACACATTTAAATAATCACGTTTAGTAGAAGGGTGTGCATTTTTAGACTGAAAGATCTCTACCTGATATTAACAAATATTTACACGCCAATGAAATTTGTTTACTTAATAACATAATTGATGTTAAGTGCCGTACTTTAAATAATGAACTGATACTTTGAAGAGCTTTTGCAAAGCTTCAGAGTGAAACTTTAGTCAACTTTTGTTCGTAATAAACAAATGCTTTCCAGAGCTTAGTTCCTCTACATGTGCTTTGTTACAAACTACATGTTCAGGGCAAAATTTCGTGTGATAATCCCTCAGACACTACGGCATACATGGACGTCGTAATTTGTGGAAATTCTCTAGCTGGTCCTTGTACAAAGTTACTATGTAACATTTGCAATATCAGTCAGCATTTCTGCAATTTGCAAGTTTGTCTGTAAATGTAACATGGGGATCATCATGTTACATTGAAAGTTATAGTCCGGAGTGATTCAATAATTATTAGGAAATTAAATTTTTAGCAATCTTTTTACATCTTTACTATATAAAAATCCCGTGTCACGATGTTCATTTACGCTAATCTCCGAAAGCGCAAAAACGATTTCAATGAAATTTTGTAATTGTGTATTATTTGGCCCAACTTTAGAGATAGGATAGAGTTTATACTGGTAATTCTTCTTTATGTTTTTATTTCACTGAACTCCTCCAAAACGGCTGGACCAATTTTAATGAAAATTTTTGTGTGTTTGATTGGGTTCTTGGATGGTATAGATTCACAACTGGACCCGGTAGTTGGCGCTGCGATCGAGTCCTAGGATTTTATTTTTGCAAGACAAGACGACGTGTGTCGGTTCTGCTAGCTGTTTTAAAGAACGTCTCTTTCAAACATATCATTCGCCTTTATTGGTCTAATTGTTGCAAGTATGGTTTCCGAGCGTGATTTTATTAGTTTGATTTGATCAGGTCATATGCTATAACGCTATTAAGAAGCCAGAGGTTAGGAAATTATGCCACCCAGTAAATTGCAATAATATTCAGCTACTCCTTGGAGAAATACTATATTGCACATTATGTGTAAAATAAGCTTATATTTGATTCTACTTTAGTGAATAGGTGGCATAAAACGGAGCACGCGCCAAGGCGATACGTTCAGACGCCGACAAATTCAATTTGATTTGTCAATTTTGAAACCTTTCACATTTCAAAAGCAGTCTATACCTTTTCTATTCCGGACTAAACTGAAATCCATAAAACTTTATTGCTAAAGTATAAAGTAAAGAACATTAAAAAGGTTCAGATTCGAGTACAAAAATCTCATTTCTTCGCAAAGGGGTGCCGGTTTCAAATAATTCGGGCTTTAATTGTAACAATTTCGGAGGGATATTAGAAACTGGCGCCATTAAAATTACTTTCGCACAATGGAAACGCAAGTAGCAGTAAAAGATTACAAATAGAACGTTCTTGAAATCATTTTCTGTTCATCTCAATTTTACACTGAGGACTCCTGTTCTAAAAAAAAACGCTTTAAGTTAATCATATTAACACGATTCACAATACAAATCTTCCGATTATTATAACTGAGATCTGAGGATCTGAATCTTTTTAATGATCCACTTAATTGATGACTTTAATATCATTCGCGTAAGGTTGTTAATCAGTAATAATCTGTTTGACATTTTCCATATAAATTCGTAGATAAAATGCTGAATGTGGCCGTTTTAAGACCTCTAACTACTTTTTAATTACCCCATCTAGCTCAGCCTTGTTTCAACTAGTCTTACGGGCTGGCGTTCTGAAATCTGCGATGTCATCCGGCTTTGTGACATTGCTTTCCGTAAGAATGATGAAGCGTAAACTTTGTTATTAGTACAAAAAAAAAAAGGTTAAAAATTTGATTCAAACTTTTTTGTTTCGTTTCTAACATCACCATAATATTTTTTGTAAGAAGTGAAATTGAAATTAAATTGATATTTTTTGGGATTATTTTAATTACAGATTTTTTTGAGAGTTGAAATTGAAATATAATGATATTTAGAAACATCTAGTCAGACTGATAGCCGACTCAATCGTAGTCGAGAAAAGACTTGGTAGATGATGATTTATTTCGAGTTAACTGCAGTTATTCCTCAAAAAAATATGTTAAATAGACAATCATAAAAAATGTAAAGTGTATCTATCACCAATTACGTTGTCTTGTCTTATATTTCAATGAAAACTTATTTTATAACTTGCTTAACATTATTTTCTCTATAAACACTGAAGTACCTAAATAAGCCTTACAGCTTTGACATATAAACTTTGACAGGTGTCAAGTTATGTTGAACACAAATAGATATTAAAAAAGGTTATAATGTCACTGAAAAAATATACCGAGTTTTTATATTTTCAGTAGAATCTTCTTTATTATAAGTAAATGTATCTCAGATCTCAATAATACCAGTGTGAATTTTTGCATTTTAGTTCTGTTGTGTACGCGTAGTGATAAAATTAATGTTTTATTGTATTCTGTTAGCATTTATTCTCAACTTGCTCCCTGAACAGTTTCTAGTTTTATGTTGAAAGGTAACATGTATCGGTTCGTGTGGAATTGTGAAGGTAACTTAGTTAAGTGAAATAGGTCATAATCCATGTTTTACGCTTGAAGCTTACTTAGGAAAATCAACACGTTGGTTATTGTACCTATCGGTAAGAGTTCTTTGTACTCCAAATATGAAACTGTTATGTGTGATAATATTAGTTCTTTCTTTCTTTAGTTCTTTTTTTAGAAAACATTGCCCCACACTAGGATTCATTCTTGTATCGCGGGTACGTTTACAAACACAAATATTCACATGAACATACACAACCCGAAACAACTATCTGTAGATTATATAAATATTTGTTCCGTGCGGTAGTCGAAACCGCTTCATGTAGTGCAGCAGTCGATTTATCAACCACTGCGCCAACCGTGCCGTCACTAGGTACTGTAAGTAGAAAAGGTTTGGTTGTCTCATTGGTCTATTGGTCGCAGGCATGATTGCTGAACGTAAGATGCTCTGTCCGATTCCCAGGTCTGGCAAAGTATTATTGACTTTTAATTCATGGAGGAGTTTATAACTGTGCTCGGCAGATGGCAATAAGCTCACATGGGACCCCTATCACATGGGACTCAATAACAGCATCGGCGAAATAAGGATTATAAAAATACACCTCGGCCTAATCTTTCGTGGAAAGTAGGTGCTATTTTGAAGGTAGTTTTTAAAATAATTAATAAAAGTACCGCAGCAGTATATATGGTACCTAACGTGTAATTACAAATATAGAAATGAAAAAGCCAAGAAGGGACGCGCTAGAAAGCTTAACCGAGGTTAAAGTACAAGAAACTAAAACTAACCTTGATACAAGTATGTGAAAAAAAAGGCAAATGGAATTTAAAATTCTGGCTGGAGTTTTGAGCGTGACATTACATAAAAAAATCAAAGAAAAAAATCAGGCAATCAAAATAAAACAGTTGAAGAATCATAAAACAGAAGCCCATAAGAACGGTGCGTTTGCAGAGTAAGTTATATTTATGAGTGCAGTACTCCACAAAACTCTTGACCCAGATTGCAATAGCGCTTTGATTGGATCTCCAATCCTCAGTGATGAGAAAAGGAGGATGAAATCTCCATTTTCAAATAAGCAGCTAATAATAGAATTTGATAATAAGTAGTAGACAAGGAACTCAAGACATTAGCAAGTAAGAAGTGTATCAACGAGCATGGCAGAGGGCTTGGGTCTTTTGTAAAAGAACATAGTGACACGCCTGTATTTCCTAAAAGGTTAAGCAGCGCAACGGTGCAATACTGACCATACACAGAGGGCGAAACTTCTCTCTTTGCCATTTACCGAGTACAATTTCGAACTTCGTGCTGCTACTGAGAATGTTCAAAAATCCCACACATAACAATTTCCCGACCCGGGAATTGAATCCAGGACGTCATACTCAGTAACCAGTTTTTAATAAATATGAACGTGAACATTACTTAGCAATAAGGTCGATTTAAAAAAAAAACAAGCATCCTTAACTCCTCACGTTACTCTCGTAATAAGCCTTCAAATTTAGTTGACACACGACCCTAACCAAATTTCACTCCACGCAAAAATAAACCATTTTGCTATTACATATAGGGTACATTTTTCATTTGATGAGCTAGTGAAATTGTCACCGTATCAGGTTTAGACTGATGAGGGTCGGTAATAAGATGCTGTGAAGACGGTTGATGAAACTTGGTGAAGATGACTGCATGGCTGCGGGGTTTTCACCTGTGGAAGAAGACGTAAATTAGCATTTTGATCAGGAGTATAAAAAATACGATAAGGTTCTCGCCAAAAAAAAAATTGACCCGTTTCTTTCCCTGGGTTTCTAGTGGACTTTTTAAGAGTCCCGTGCGACAGAAACTTGACGCTCGAACTTGACGCGGTCAGTCGTTGGATGGGTGACCATTTTTTACATATCGAGACCCCTCCGTGCCTCGGAAAGCACGTTAAGCAGTTGGTCCCGGATGTCATACGAAGACCTATGACAGTCGTTACGGGTGTCAGTAGCCCAACAAGTCTGACAGTCTAACTTTAGGGTATCAGTGTCTCCCAATAAAATGGGTGGCGAAAGTCAGAAGGCAGTTGCTTCATGTAAAATACTTATATTCAGCCGCAATTGGTTAGATTGGAAGTCGACCCCAATGTAATTGGGAAAAGGCTAGGCCGATGATGATGAAACTCAAACTCAAAACTTGTTTATTCGTGAAGGCCATAAAAAGGCACTTACAAATCGTTTAGTAACGTTTGTTAGTAGGCTGATGAAGAATACAAATTCCGTAGAGTCGTTTACTTTTTGATATAATAATTACATTTAACATAATTATATACATATATATATATATACTTGTACAATGCAACCACATGTCGCCGATGCCGTTATTGATTTTCATGTAATAGGGGGTGAGCCTATTGCCATCTACCAGACACAGGTTTCAGACTCCGTGCTGCTACTGACCTTATTGGTGATGCCCTTCAAAAAGGTCAGGTGCGCAGTACCCATAACCGGCGTTCATGTATGAAACGATGCATGAATGTAGATGAAGCAAAAGGGTTATGTAAGGATCGTAGCACGTGGTGTTCCGTAGTTTCTGCCTACCCCCATGGGAAAAAGTAACTTTATATATGTATGTATTAATAAATTTGGATCACTCCATTTCTATTAGTCTTTCGCATCAATTGTTACGAAAATTATTATTCATTTCAAATAAATATACTGGAGCTATATTGATTGTAAATGCTACCATTGTTTCTTCTATAGTTTAATTGGGTTCAAGCGAATACTAGAATGTGCTTGAAAACCTTATTTTGTTTCATGTTCAAATATATTTCTTTTGTGTAGACCATTTGGACTACACGAATGGCGCAGTGGCTGAGCGATCTACTGATGAGCTACGTGCATTCGATTCCCGCACGAAACAAATATTTGTATGATTTAAAAATAGTTGTTTCGGGTCTGGGTGTTTGTCCATGTGAATATTTGCGTTTGTAAACGCACCCTCGATACAGGAATTATTCCTAGTACGGGGCAACGTATTAAAATTTAGGTAATTTAATTTTAATTTTGAAGAATGGTTACATTAAATAGAGTGGTAAGTCATCTATCTGCCTTTTGTCGAACTCAAAGACTTCTAATGTTTGATGAACGTCAAAATTCTAGATTCAAATAATTTATTCTTCACTGTTGACTAAATTTCGCTTTTGAATGTAAATTTTATTTTAAATACGGATCTCATTTGTCCGCTCTTCATTACTTCCTAAGTGTTTTTGCGAAAAGAAGAAATGGCCCTACAAACTGCCGATTAACACTTCCCAGTCTATCATAGTACCTACAATAAATGATTATGAATTCATAATTATACATTAATACGTAGGCATTATTAAAAATATCGCTTTAATAATATACTTATCAGCAACACACACTATTCTATATGCGAAAGTAATTCTGTCCGTTTGTTACTTCATTACAACTAAACCACTGAACCGATCGTAATTAAATTTTACAATGACGTAGCCTGGGACCTATTGGACAGCTATATTTTTACTTTTGCAGCAAAAGTTAGATAATTAATACAAAATTCACGGAAACGAATTCGCGGGTAACACATAGTTTTAATATAAACTAGCTTCCACCCGCGGCTTCGCCCGCGTGGTTTACGAACCCATACATTTTTCCGCGATAAAAAAGTAGCCTATGTGCCATTATAGGCTATAATCTATCTCTGTGTCAAATTTCATCCAGATCCGTTCAGCCGTTCCGGCGTGATTGAGTAACAAATATCCATCCATCAATCCATCCTCACAAACTTTCACATTTATAATATTACTAGGATAGGATATAAAACAGGAACGGAATACAAAAATATACCCATCTTTAACCCAAACAAATAGTTTTATTAAAAAGGTCGAGATTTCACTTTCACTTGTTATTATTCCATAATAAATTATGCATGGACTTGAAGTAAATTGATAACATAAAATTCATTCGTGAAGAAAAATATCTCGATGGCATATCAGAATACTAAAATATTAAAATGGTTTACGCACTCGGTCAGAAAAACGCAGCGGTATTCCTACATGATTCGGTAGACACGGTCTTTTGTATCATAAGAAAATACCTTACCAATCCCTTTCGTTGGTCACTTTGGGGTCCAACTGATGGAAGCCCCAAGAATTTCATTTGAATGGAATGTAGTCCGCTGGGTGTAAAGGACTATGCATAGTGTATTGAAATCAATTATTCTTTTGTGCTATTTTGAAATAAAAATCTAAAGCCAAATAGTCAGCGACTGTGCTTTTTTTTCTAACCTACTGTCCCACTGCTAGACAAAGGTCTCCCCCATATTGCTCCATACTTCTCGTTGCAATGTCTCCTCCGGCTAGTTTATAGTGAAGGCATCCAAGTCGTTACCAGCGTTTTCTGGGCATAGAAACCGCGCATACGATCGTTTTAAATTTTGTCATCATGTTTAATATTAGCTGTGACTGGTACTTCATCTACGTAGATATCTACAATCTTATATTATGAGTGATCTCGTGATGTTAAATATTTATTATTATAGCCTTTGACTCCTTAGTAACGCATTATTGAAAATCTCATCAAACTCAGTTCTCTTGTTTTTAAGTTATAGTGTTCAGAGAGATAGTCAATTTTAATTAAAGTATAGACAAAAAGAAGATGGATTTAATATCCGCTCGATTGCTCTCGATTTCAAAAAAACCGTCGAACTTTGCTCATGAAACCATTAAATATGGTCAGATTTATGTTAAAATTAAAACCTTACTTACTTACGACGACTTTCAGTCTAAAAACTCGCAACACTTCACTTCATAATTGTAAATACAAATTCGTTTTAAGATGTTGTAAACTTACGTTCAGATATTAGATAATCTATTAGTCTATGGTTAAAAACGTTTTGGAAGGACTTTACGTCCTATAAAATCGAGTTTAGAGTCATTTAACATAAAATAAGATTTGGCAACGATCATTGCCAAAAGCAAAGTTCGAAGGCAGAAGCAAGCAAGCAGATATGGATAGTATTTAATTATATACGTACACTACTTAATTATATACTTTTCTCAGTATATTAATATACTGAGAAAAGTCTTAGTATCATAAAATTCAACCGCCACAGTTTCTAAGCCTAGTGCGTAAATCCAGTGAGAGGTTTCAAATATTCACAGCTCGATGAGCACCTGATTGACTCGATTTCTTCACTCAACTCCGGATAGCTCCTTTTTGAGCAGCTCAACCATTTCCCCGCGAATCAAATTGAATAGTTAGGGCCTTTGATATATTATAGGTGTGTTTGGAGTTTGTTTGCGAACTGGCTTTTGAGTGGATGGATTGTGCTGGATATATTAACACGCTTTACGAGATTATTAGATAAAACTGGGAGTTTCGGATTTTGAGTACCTACCTAAAACTTTCTTATTAAATTTTAATGAACAAAAAATTTTAGTTTTAATTTTGTCAGGATATGTAAAGTTAGATGGAAATGTGACTGCCTCATTAGTCTAGTGGTCGCAAGCGTGCCTGCTGAGCTTGAAGTTCCGGGTTTGATTCCCGGGTCGAACAAAGTGTTATTGGATTTCTCTGTATGAACATTCTTAGTAGCTGCACGAAGTCTGGAACTGTACCCGATAGATGGCAATAGGATCGCCCCCTATTATATGGGACTCAATAACGGTATCGGCGAAATGTGAGTGTACAATAGTACACCTCTACCTAACCTTCGGGGATTATAGGCGTGATGCTATGTTATGTAGTTAGATGGAAATTGCTGTGTGGAAAGTACGTCATTTTTTATTTATTTATACAAGTAATCCTATAATTTTTCAAACAAACAACTAGTGCCATTGAATTCTTATGTAACAAGATATAGTTCAATGTTTAAAATTTTGAACAAAGCACTTACCGTCATAGGACCTCAAAAACGTTTCATAAACGTGAATTTAATAACAGCGTTGTAAAAATATAAAAAGTTTTGACGTACTAAAATACTTTTCATATATTCGCTGTCATTATTTAAACTTCTAGAGGATATTTGACCTTTTCTGTATTTCATTACTCGACCCTTTTCAAATTAGCCGAGAAATATTACAATGTATTCTTGTGGCCGCTTATATTATTTTTGTCGGCAGTGAAACTGAGGCAGAAAGTTTTAGTGTCGCTTATTTTTCCTTTAATTATTTCTTCTGCGGCAGCAACGCGCCGGGAACCAGATATTAATCTATAGAATACCATGTTCGATGAATTATCCTTTGAATCTTCAGTCATTGTTGTGTTTCGTGTCTAATTATTCACTTTAACTATCGCTAGGAAACATTTACAGCTTGATTTCTAGATTGTAAATCATTTTATATCTTCTTTCATTAAATCTAGATTCTTGGACATCTAGATGCGGACAGCTCACTTTAGATTTTTTATTTTTACATTTTTCCTGGCTAAGTGCCAAATCCCGCTTTCAGATATAGTTCTATTCACTTTTGATTTTTTTTGTGCAGCTTCAATTTATTATTACCTGCGTTATTGGCTCTGTTGATTTCTGTACAATCTTTTTAGATTAATTTATTAATTTACTCCTGTTATGCTGCGATCATGGAATATTGTCATTTAAAAAGACTATTAGTACTTTTGTTGTACTTTTAGTTTGATTTTAAATAAAAAAAGCACTATATATTAAATAAAATTGTTAGTGGTCTCATTAACAATTTTCTTCTTTTTCTTTTTTAAAAAAACGTTGCCCCTCACTAGGATTTTCTCCTGTATCGTGGGTACAGTTTACAAACATACATGTCACATGCACACACAACCAGACCCGAAACAACTATCTGTAGATCGTACAAATATTTGTTCGGTGCGGGGATCGAACCCGCGACACGTAGCGCAGAAAGCTAATCGCTTAGCCACTGCGCCAACCGTGCCGTCAAATTGATTTGATGTGTATTATTTTATTTCTATATCTATATATTTTATTACGATTTTGTTAAATATAGGTTCATTATTATTTAAAATACTACTACTACAAACTTCAGTCTAAGTATGTATTATCTTTGTTGTTTTCGAGCAACTTACAGTCTACTTTTTCGTCTGGAAATATTCTTACTTCATAAGAACTGTTTCCGAAGTTATTATTAGTTTTTCTTTATCTTGCATTCTCTTCTGTGTTTGTTGCTGTTTTTCGAAACATCACTTGTTATTCAAATAGGTTATTATTGGTAAATTTTTAACAAATTTCATTGTAAAGTCAAAGTATTTAGGTTGCATTTACATTAAATGTAGGTTTGTTGTCACAATACAGATAGCATTTAGATTTCTTATTTCCACCTATTTTTTGGCCTTGTGCCAGAGTTGGCTTTGAACTAAGTTTTTATCACTTTTGCTCTTCTCTTGGTGCATACTCGACGATTACTTTATTGGCTCTTAACGTTTCTCAATATTAAGTGTCTCTACGACTTTCTGTTGAAATAAGTAATATTTAGTACCTTTCGATTGTATTCTTATATAATTTTAAGACTGAAGTTTTTATTTTATCGTTGCCCTACATGACGATATATCTTATTTTATATTTATAGTTTACAAACATTCAGTAACTCACATGGGCTCATTATCCTAACCCGAAAAAATTATTTGTATATCACACAAATGTTTGTTCCGTGGGGAAATCAAACCTGCACACGTCGCGATGAAAACTAATTTCTTAACCACTTTGCTAACTCTGTCGTCCATCCATGTCGTTTCTATATTACTTGCTGCTTTCTCACTTACAGTTTTCTAGTTAACTTTATTTTTTACATTTTCCCTTTTTGCTTCATCATCTCTTACCTTGCTATACCAGTTTCCTTCCTATTCGATAATATGACAAATATTTACTTCTCTACATAGGTCGTCTTATTTATTATTTCATCCAATAACATCAGTTCCATCATCATAATCTACCTAGCCTTTTCCCAACTACATTGGGGTCGCCTTCCAATCTAACCGGTTGCAGCTGAATATCAGTATTTTACACGAAGCGAGTGCTTTCTGATCTCCGCTATGCAATAACTGGGAAGCACTGATACTCTAAGGTTAGACTAGTTGTCAGACTTTTTGGGCTACTGAATGATTGTCATGCTTTCGGAGGTCATGTGAAAAATGGTCACCCATCTAAAGGCTGATCGCTTCAAGTGCTGCCTAACCTCGCAGATCGACCGATTTGCGCAGTAGCTATGTAGCTACAAACCCCTCCAATAACATCAGTTACATCTACACACATAAAAAAAAACTATGACAGATGCTACTCACCATTAAAAATATGGACGTATATACTAGCAGGAACGGCGTTGTTCGGCACACACGTGTAGTTGCCAGCATGAGACACGCTGGCTGCTGGTATCAGTAAGTCTGACAGACGCTGCACTGGGTCTGTCGTGACATTGATACCGCGTTCTACGTCATAGTTTATCATTCTGCTGTTGTGGTACCTGAGGACAAGGATAGATATAGTTTTGTTGATTAGATAGCTCCTCAGAGGTTTATTGGTGTCAGAAGATCAGCCGTACAATCCTCATTCATCATACTGAAATCATTTCTTTTCGGAAGTGACTCAAAATTTTTTTTTCTTTTCTTTTTATCTTTGACCCTCACTCGTATTGGTCTACTACTGCATTAGAAGAAATAGGACTATCTGTAGATCATACAAATATTTGACCCGCGACACTTGGCGGAGTAAGGTAATTACTTAGTCATTGTGCCAAACGTGTCGCCAGAATAGTTCATTTTAATTATCTGTCTTATTAGTTTAGTGGTCGCAAGCGCAATTGCTGATAGCTCCTTTGTTTGATTGAGATTGATCTATGAGTTATTGGGTTTTTCTGTATGGAAATTATCAGTAGTCATTTGGAGTTTGTTTGGAATTGTGCTCGGTCGATGGTGAGTCTAGCTCCAACCTACAAATAGAAAGAAAGAAAGAAAGAAAAAATATTTATTGGACGACACAAACGACACTTCATAACAACGCTCACAGTTTACAAGGACAAATTATCAATTAAACATGTAACGTAAAAATAACAAACAAAGACACTACAAAAATAATAACAATAGAATAGGCAGCGGTGAGCCCAAGCACCTTCAATAGTGGTCAGGCATCGCCCGACCTGCTCGCTTGCACACGCGCATCAGTGACCATACTCATACCGATTCGGGCGGCCGTCAACGTCGATTGTCGATTGCGCTCCGTGCAAATCATGCGGTTTAACGTGCGGCGAGTAGTCTGCTTTCACATACATAAATAACCAAAGATAATAAATGAGACTGAATCGGTGAAATGTGTACAATACTACTTCGCTAAATACTTATAAAGGTGTGTTACTAGTTGGTGAAATTCTAGTGTTTATCTTTAATATAGAAATAAGCCAGTTAAGGTTATTCCTAGTTTACTGTAGGTTGCCTAGGAAATCCGATTCTAACTGAAAGCAAACTTAGCTGAGATGCGAGTACAAATATTAGAGTTATGTGCCAGATGTTAAACCGTATGCAACTTTGCTTGAAGGAATATTCTCTGGAGTAAAGCAAACGAGAGGACATACTTCGTCTGCTTAGCTTTTTCTCACCAACTTTGGGGTCGGCTCCCAGTCTTATTGCGGCTGAATATCAGTATTATACACGGAGCGATTGCCATCTGTCCTCCGCCACCAAATACTGGGAGACACTGTTATTCGAAGGTTAAACCAGTTGTCAGATTTATTTGAGCTGCTGATACCTGTAATGACCGTCATAATAGGCATTCGTATGAAAGCCGGGACCAACTGTTTGGCGTACTTTCGAAGGCATGGAGGGGTCTTGATGTGGAAAGAACGATCACCAACCAATGACTATATGCTACAGTGCTGCTTAGCTTTACAGTTCGGCCGATCTGCGTGGCGATGTACCTATGACCCCATTTCCAATCTCGGCAATAGGCCAAAGTTAGACAAGGACAAAGAAATACTCGAGACAAATACTAATTCATCACTGTTTACGAAGACAAAAAGTCAAATCAGCATTCTCCATATTGAAATAAAGGGAAAGCTGTCTTCACAAAACGTGGCATGTTTGGCAATTTGCGTTGCCGATGTGTAACGAATTGCTGGCGGCGTCGTCTATAGTCAGATTTGCCAAGTCACGCTGCCAAATCTCAGCCAAGCAAATTAAATTATCAGAGGTGTCTTTTAAGCTTAGAGCGTAAGGGTTAATAAGTGTGATGTTTGACGGTTGGATTTAATTTTTTTTTTATTTAGACTTCTTTACTTTTGACTTGGTTTATAACTGCTGAGTGTGAAGTCCTGGGTCGGATACCCGGATCGGCGAAAGTGTGATGTAATGATTGATATTATAATAAGCTTTAGACATGATTGTGCCCGGTAAACAGAAAATAGCAATAATTTTTCTTCACTCGCTCGCCACCTATTTGATATACCTACCTAATAAAGGCTTTGGCGAAATTTTGGTGTACAATACAGAACATCTGTGTCTAACCCTTCGGGGAATACAACCCGTGAAGCTTGCTGATCTTACATCCTATAGAAACCTTTTATTTGTCTCTCGATATATAAAGCCAATTATCCTATCCTACTAATATTATAAATGTGAAAGTTTGTGAGGTTGGATGGATGGATGGATATTTGTTACTCAATCACGTCAGAACGGCTGAACGGATCTGGACGAAATTTGGCACAGAGATAGATTACAGTCTGGAATAGCACATAGGCTACTTTTTATCCCGGAAAAATGTACGGGTTCGTAAACCACGCGGGCAAAGCCGCAGGTGGAAGCTAGTTTTCAATATTTTTAGTCTTGCAATTTGTCTTCGAGTGTCAACACCTCGTAGGAATTAACAAATATTGATAAGTTCACTGGCTGCCTCATTGGTCGTAAGCGCGACTGCTGAGCGTGAGTTCCTGTGTTCGATCCTCGGATCGGGTAAAGTGTTATTGGCTTTTCGTTTATGGAAATTCTCAGTAGCAGCACGGAGTCTAGAACTGTGCCCGGTAGATGACAAAGGCTCGCCCCCATTCTCTCAACAATGGCATCGGCAAAATGTGGGTGTATAATAGTACACCTTTACCTAACCCTTCAGGGAATACAGACTTCATGCCATCGTGTGTTATATTAACAAGTTTTTGGCTTGTTTCCAACAAGTCGAACTCGGTTAGTTCGTTCAATTGACTTTTTCAACTAGCTCTTTTACGTCTGGACTAGTTTTAAAATATGTCGAGCTTGCCAACCTTCTGACACACATTTCAACACCAGTCAAGCTTTCATATCTTCATTTCTTATTCATAACATCACGCTGGTATTCCCCGAAGGGTAAAGCAGAGGTGTTCTGAACACCTACATTTCGCCGATGCCGTTAATAATTAAGTCTCGTGGAATGGGAAACGACTTTATTATGATCGAAGGTACGTTTGGAGCGGTAGTTAAGCTATTAGCTTTCTGTGCTACATGTCACGGGTTCGATTCCCACACAGTACAAATATTTGTATGATCTACAGATACTTGTTAAGGGTTTGGGTGTACGCATGTGACATGTATGTTTGTAAACTGTACCGACGATACAGGAGAGATCCTAGAGACGGGCAAGATTTTTTAAAACTCAGTAACGCTTTACTTCCGAATCTGAAGTCCAACCTAGGACCTAGCTCATCAGTTATGCAACCACTTGACCAACGAGGCTGTTTCTCATAGAAATTCAAGCAACTATTCCTTTGGATTGCTGTGGCGCTTGAATGTTCTCATTAAGTTGGTTTTGGTCAAGTTATTTGATAGTTTCCGACAGTTCAGAAGTAAGTTACACTTGTTATGTAAACTATGTTGGTATTTAACTTGGACAACACGTGTTAATTTTGTATATATATGTATCTACAGTACATACGAGCAGCTCGTACCTACATAGCTATTGCACATATCAGTCGATCTGCGAGGTTGAGCAGCGCTTGCGGAGGTCAGTTCTTGGATGGGTGACCGTTATTCACACATCAAGACCTCTCTGTGTTATGGAAAGCACGCTAAGTAGTTGGTTCCGGGTGTCATACTAATACCTAAGACAGTCGTTACGGGTTTCAGCAGCCCAAAAAGTTAGACAACCAGTCTAATCTTAGAGTATCAGTGTGTCCCAGTAATTGGGTGGCGGAGGTCAGGTGGCAGTCGCTCCGTGTACAGCCGCAACTGGTTAGACTGGCAGCCGACCCCAATGATGTTGAGAAAAGGCTAGGCAGATGATGAGTTATAACGGGTGTCAAAAGCCAAAAGTCTAACAGTCAGTTTAATCTTAGACCATCAGTGTCAAATTTTCAGTAGCAGGCCGAAGTTTAATAATTGTGCGAGGTAGTTGGCAATATCAAGTTAAAAATGACATCACCGAAAAGTAAGTTCATAAATGCTCTCTGCCTAACCGTTCAGGTAATACAGGCGTGATCATATGAACCAACTAAATTTAACATCCGTAATAAACGGTTAAGATTCTCCCAAGTACACAGCACATGAATAAAACTATGCACCTCAGCGTAAGTAGTACTCAGTGGCGCATAAACGAATTGCACATCACCGCAAGCGCGCTCCGTAAACAGAACTACGATAAACGAGATGGAGCGAAGTGGTGTTTTTATTCAAAAAGGGATATTTCCAGCCAGTCGGGTGAAAGTTTGGTTATATTCAAAACATTAATTGGTCATAGACTCATTTCTCATTATCACTACATATAACAAAGTCCCCCGCCGCGTCTGTCTGTCTGTTCGCGATAAACTCAAAAACTACTGAACTTATTTTCATGCAGCTTCACCAATATACAGAGTGATTCCTGAATTTAACTGTATAATTTGTTAAGGTTTAGTGTAAATTGATGGCTGAAATATGACGATTATAGTTGAAAGTTGTCTGAAAAAATGATGCCGACTGGGAGCTTTACTAAACGTAAACCAATAGAGTTATACAATATGCTTATCAAATTAAATAAGACAATCGTCTTAGAAAAAAATATGTAAGCGTATATGCTCTGCTATCCGTGCGTAACTTTAAATTGTTCTCGCATGCTTCTCCCACATTATGTTCATAGCAAGATTGTTAAAAAAGATTTTAGAAGAGTATCCATGGAGTTTATGGCAGTTCTTCTCCATAGGACAAACTTTTTGGAACCGTGCAACTAGAGTCCTTTAACGTTTCAAAAGTGCCTGTATCAGATTTATTTGAAATAAAAACAATTCTATCCGCCTGACATTACTAGCGTTAAAAGATTTTTATGAAATAAAACTTAAATGTTAACCTCCAGATAAGCACTATGATTTCTTTAAATAAATTTCAAATTTAACGTTCACGAAAAATCATCTTACAGATAAACAGGCAAAAAATTTACATGTCTGATTTCCTTACTGTGTGTGTAGCCAATGTAGCCATCTGATAATGAAGGATTTTCCAAAATTCAATCTTGAAGAGGGTGAAATGAAGATTCAAATATTACATGAAAAATCTTTCTACTTTAACGGAGTCTCGAGAATAGCTAGTAATGTATATCAACGAATAACGAGCGAAGAAAAAGTAGCATTTCCCGAATCACGACCCCAATGCGCAACAAAAGAGAGTCGGCAGTGACATTTCTTGATGAGGATCGAAATTCAATTTACACCCAATTCTCGACAATCAACTGAATAAAATATATTCCATATAAAATGTAGTTCTGTCGCCATTTTTGTGTTGTATTTTTATTGAATTTACGTTATTGCAAATCTTTTGGGATTACGGTGGAAATGTTATATTAAACTGACTTATTTTGATGAGATTTTGTTTTTATTATATTACTAGCTTCCCGCAGCCCCGCCTTCGTATGGGTAGCAGAGCATTTTTTTCTTCTTAAATGATGGTCTAATGTAATAAGAATATATTTTAATAACGATATTTACGCGGTTTATACGGCGCACGCCAGTAAAGATCCCAATCGGCATGATTTTTTCAGACATCGTCAACTATCATCGTCATATTTCAGCCAATTTACACAAAACCTTAATAAATTATACACATAAACGTTTCTTATGAATCGTCCGTATATTGGTGAAAAGCGTATGAAAATCTGGTCAGTGGTTTTTGAGTTTATCGCGTTCACACAGACAGACGCGGCGGGGGGACTTTGTTTTATAATATGTAGTATATCAAGTTTGTTCTTCTTCTTGTACTGTCGTTTCACATGAGAATCGCTCATGCCGTAGTGGAAAGATTAGCCAGTCAGCGTGGTGGTATCGAGGCTTACTGCCCAGGGTATGCCAAACGAACTCGGGTCGTCACTCGTGGAGGCTCTTTCTTTGCATCCACCATCAAGTTTGAAAAGTTCAGCATCCAACAAAATTTCGTACTTCTCTGTCTAGTCAAATTTGGGTCCTTTGAATTGGGATAATAAATCCAGAGCATCAGTATCTCACTACTGGGTAAGAACCCCTTCTCTATACAACATCATAAACATTTTCTTCACACATGATCAAATCCTGATCCGCACATGATTAGAAAAGTCAAAAGTTCAAACTCAAGTTTGAACTTAGATCCTCCAGCGTAGAAGGCAACACCGCACTTATCTCGAAAACCACTTCAAATTAGATCCAATCTTTATTTGACACTTAAACGTTTTAAGCATCGATCAGTCTGTGGTGTGACCTAAATTCTACCGAAAGCTAGAACCCTAGTCATCAAGCAAATCTAGGATATCGATCACGTCCTCACCCTTCACGAATAAGGCGTAGAGAATAAGCAATTTAGATACTTTACATGTGAGTAATATGGAAAGGTATTTTGTGAGAAACGAGGATGAACTGTCTGAAATATTGTTCCCATGTAATCATTAAACTATGATTATATTTTCGACACGGTTGGCGCAGTGATGATTAGCTTTCTGCGCTAGGTGTCACGGGTTCGATTCTCACGTAGAACAAATACGTATATGATCTACAGATAGTTGTTTTGGTTCTGGTTGTGTGTGCACGTGACATGTATGTTTGTAAACTGTACCCACGATACAGGAGAAATACTAGTGTGGGGCAATGTTTATTTTTAAAGAAAAAAAAGTAATAATATAAAGATATTTTATAATACATAGTATCACGCCTATATTCCCCGAAGGGTTAGGCAGAGTTGTACTATTGTACACACATTTCCATGTCGTTATTGAGTCCCATGTAATAGGTAGCGAACCTATTGCCATCTGCAAGGCACAGTTTCAGAGTACAGTGCTGCTACTGAGTTTTTCCATACCGAAAGACCCAAAAACACTTTGTCCGATTCGGGAATCGAACCCACCTCACGCTCAACAGTTGCGCTTGCGACCACTGGACCAATGAGCCATTATGTTATTTTATAATAAAGACAGATCGATTAAGTTCAAAACATCTGTAAAATTATCAACTAATTTTCGTCGCCATATATACTTAAAATACTTAGCTTAGAAGCTTATTTTATTTTTTTCAAAATTCAGTTTAATTTACTCGACTTATAACAGCTTAAAATCAAGGTAGGTTGATTCAACTTTTTCTTATTTTGAGATACAAAGTATTAATTGATGTTCATTTGTAATTTAATATATTATAATCTTTGGAGCAGCTTTATGAGGCGTAACGATTTTCTTAAAGCTTCTTTATCCTTTAGTTTTAATTAAGCTTATGAAACTTATTTTAAATTGTATTCAAAATTTAAAGTAGGTATTAATTGAATATAGTAAGTATCAAAATTACCTGAATAATGTACAAAAAATTATCACTACTATTATAAAACAAATTTCCCCGCTTCGTCTGTCTATCTGTCTGTATGTTCGCGATAAACTCAAAAATTACTGAACGGATTTTCATTCGGTTTTCACCAATAGACAGAGTGATTCATGAGGAAGGTCTAAGTGTATAATTTGTTAAGGTTTTGTGTAAATTGGCTGAAATATGATGATGATAGTTGAAGATGTCGGAAAAAATCATGCCGACTGGGAGCTTTACTGGCGTGCGCCGCGTAAATGCTCGACGTAACAGGACGATACGACACTGCGACAGAAAAAAAAAAAAAATTAAATCGTTTATGCTCTGCTACCCGTGCGAAGCCGGGGCGGGTCGTTATTATTTTTTATTTGGAATTATGCAAGACGTTCGAATTTTAAATATATTTTTCGTGACATACGCACATGGCGCTGTAAATACAACACGTTTCAAAAATTCAAGCTACTCACCAGAACACAAAAGCAGGTGCCTCCGTGGTCTGTACCACGGAACACTGTAGTCGTAACGTTGAACCAGGCTTCAGATACTTCTCCGTAGGCCCGGATATCTGCGCTCGCGCCTCTGTGGACAAAAAGAAGAGAGAAGATTACTGAATTGTACTTTTTTCTGCGACCAGTGGTACCCGTCTTAATATATCTATGCTTTAAAGCTCCAAAGTTTGTCCGTCTGTACATTTATAACTTCAAAACTAGTGAACCGATTTTGATGAAACTTTCACTGCAGCCCTACTTAAGGGTCAAGCTCTAACGATAACTATTCATCATGCTAACGCTCATATAATTTTAACCCATGAACGACGCAATATAGACACAAGAAGTCTGGCAGTTGCGCGCCGTCTGTTTCTTAATAATACTAACTTACACGCACATTCGAAGACAGACAAAGTCATGGGTACAGGTAGTATATAATATGTAGGGGTAAAAGAAAAACCAAAAAATGTGTCAGCTACTTATCGTCTCACATTACAACGTAAAAGTTGATGGAAAGGAAATCACTGTTGCCCGAATAAGGGATCTATCCTAAAACAACAGAAACCGCTTTGTTCTACCCACGCAAAGATATGAAGAGGTCAATTATTTCGAATATAGAATTCACAAAGTCAGTTTTCGGTACTATATGACTCCGAGCAAGATTAATGTCATAAAATTTTGAAAATAGAAAGATTTCTAATTTCAAATTTATTGTAATATTGCTTCACTGAATTTGAACTTCCTCATCGCAAGCGCAGGTGCTGAGATCCTGGATTCCTTCAGTTGGGCAAAATGTTATTGGGTGCTATTTGAAAATTCTTAGTAGCCGCTCCGTTGTTGGCAATAGAGTCGCCATTACATAGCACTGGTGAAATATGAGCGTAAAATAGTGCACCTCTACGTAATCTTTAAAAAAATACAGATATTTTGCTATGTTATACAAAGTTTTTAACGTAACTCTTGTTAATCGTAATTTTTTTAGGTTCAAGCCAAATCCTAAATTTTCATGCTTTTACTCCAGTCAATCTGAAGAGTGCTCACTAAAACTAGGTCAATAAGGAGATTTACACAAAATATGTTACACAACGGGACACCAAAGTCTAGCGTAATTCGTTTGCGTTGGCACAGACATTACTCTCGGATGACGTCACGCGGAGGGACACAAATTTTGTTCCTTTACGCAACTGTGGATAGCAATATTAAACGGCCGGTGCTTTCCTGACATTTTCACTATTATGAGTAAAATTTTAACGTAAAAATTTTGGACGGAGTAATATTTATAAAGTAAAAATTTTACGTACGTAATTTTTTTTGCGTATATATTTAAATAAAATTGAGACATGAAGCATAACCTGGATGGCTCCAGTTTCCTCGCTCAATTTTACGCTTGTATTGATCAGAGCAGATTGAGGAACCTAGATATCATTTTGGTAGCAATATTATCCGCCTACCTATAACAGACTGGGGTTCTGTGATGCGACGCATAATCATACATATGTAGTATCACGTGTTAGGAGAGGACTATTGGATAGTCACATTTAGTATTGGATAGTCAACGTTTTTCATGCGAATGACTAGGAAATAGAATTCTCTGCCGGCGTCTATATTCCCCGATTCGTATAACTTAAGATTCTTCAAGGCGAGAGTGAATAGGCATTATTTGAGCTTGCGTGATCCATCCTCGGCAGCATTGTCACTCACCATCAGGTGAAGTGGTGCCAGACGCACTCAAATTAGTTGTAAAAAATAAACTGATACCGTTATTAAATCCTACGTAATACCCGGGCGAGCCTATTGCCATTTACCGGGCTGATACTGAGAATTCCAGATAATTCCGGTGACACTTTGTTCTAACCAAGATCAATGAAGCAATTATCATGTTACGTTAAAAACACACTGATATTATTCCACACAAGTTGTTGGTTTTGTCAGTGACGAAAACAAATTGGATTTATGTGATGCCACGTTGAGTTCGATTCATTCATCTTTATACACACCTGTATAAAAGGGTCAGGCAGAGGTGTATAACTGTGCACCCACATTTCGCTCATGCTGTTATTAAGGTCCCATGTAATAGGAGGCGAGGCTATTTCAATCAACCGGTCACAGTTCCAAACTCCGCGCTGCTACTGAGAATTTAAACCCAATAACACTTTGCCCGACCCGGGAATCGAACCCACGACCTCACGGCCAGCAGCAATAAAGTGTATTGTATTGTATTGTAAAGATGTAAAAATTACTTAAACATTGTACCTACACGTTTTAGTAATTGTAATTAACTTGGTACCCGGAGCGTTACTGCCGCAGAAGAAATAAATTCGTCTTTCAAATACATTTGCCGGTACGACACGCGCGCCATCTACTGTAAGTTAATTGTACTACGCTTATAACTTTCGCGCAAGTATAAGCAATAAGCTGACCAAGTTTTATTGCAATCAGATGAACGGTATGGCAGCGTATATAGAACAAACAAACAAATAAACATGGATTTTCATGTATTAGAAGATATTTATCATATCCAACGACATCTTCAGGAGGTTTAAATCAACCACGGAAATCACGTATCACCTTTATTATAATGTGCGTAAAAATATTTTTTACGCGGACAAATTGGTAATGCCATTTTTTACCTACAGCCTTAATTTCAAGTCATCAACCCTTTCATGTTAACAAGTAAAAAGTACCGATAAAACCTTTTTACGTAATTTGAAAAAATTCCAGCCACATATTTTTTAAAATGGAGAACAGGTTTTGTGAAAATAAAGTCGTTCCACAGGGTTGCCACGTCAAGGATTTTAATTATTTCCACGGCTCACATCCCAGTTCGGGTTGGACGTACAGTCGGTGAGGTCAAACCATTTACATATAAATATGTGATAAGGTTGTGTGTAAAGTATTAAATGTCATACGGGTAGGAAAGTCATAATATTATTTTGTTTGTTTCACAGGGTAAATAAACACGCGTTTTTATTTTTTCTTTTTCATTTTTCTGATTTTAGCCCACTTATCTAGTAATTCCTGTATCGCCGGTGCGTCAAAACACAAATTTTCACGTGGACAAACACCCAAACCTGATTTGTTTCGTACGCTCGAACCCGCGATATGTACCACAGTAGACCTCGCCGACTGCGCCGTCTCACAGTAACAGGCAAAGAAAACAAAGGACTGGAAATTATTTATATATAAATAATAAATAATTATATTGTGCTTCTCATAATCCTTACTTAATATTATAAATGCGAAAGTAAGTTTGTTTGTTACCTTTTCACGTCTAAACCACTGAACCGATCATCATAAAATTTTGCATAATATTTGCATGTGGTACCTTTCATCTAGAAAAAGGAAAAGAACAATAACGTTCCACGGTTATAATTGCTTTAGGATGCTAGATGGCGCTACGTGTGACCCGAAAAAATGCACGGGTTCGTAATCAATGCGGGCGAAGCCGCGGGCGGAAGCTAGTTATATATATTAATAAATGAAGTACTTTTTGTCTCACATAAATCCTTATTTACATTAAAATAGACCTTGACCCCTGAGTTTGCTTCGACGTTTCTTCTCAGGGATAGTCATAGGTAATGCCGACGCCATCTAGTTTAAAAAAGACGATTGAAAAATCCTAATTCTAAAAAATAAATAATTTCATTTCATTTCAATGGCAGTTCCTACCTATAGCACAATTTTAATTAAATTGCAAAGATATTTTATTTTATTCGCTATACATAGTTACGAAAACATGATTTTATTTCTAATAGCAAATGTTAGTCCCAAATAGCCTGTTATTCCCAAAATACCCCATTTTACGATATTATATCGAAGTAATATAGATTCTAATAGGTTTATAAAATAACCAACTCGACTTAAATCTAATACATTATCTAGTTATTCTAAAATGTACCTATTGTACATGTAAATAGGTACCTATTTTGCGTAACTAATAAAGCTGACGTTACCCGAGGGTAACATTTCAAATTGTAGCAAATATGTTACTCGGTGAACGTTAAGTTAGAATATAGCATGAACATAACATAGGCAATAAGAGGTGCAGAGGTGTTGAATGTTGAGGAGTTCCATGTAATCGGGAATAAGCCTGTTGCCATCTACCGGGCAGAATTATAAATTCTGGGCTTCCATATACAGAAAAACTCAACTACACTGCTCGACCCGGGAATTGACTATAGGACTTCACGCTCAGCCGTCTAATATTAGACTTCAGACAGGTAACCGTGGAAAAATTAACGGGAAATCGGATTGCCGGTCGCTGTGGACTGCCTCCGGTTGAACTTTATCACATCGGTCCCGTGTGGACCTCTTACAAATATTTTTATAAACACACGTGTTTAAAAAACGATATAAATTACCATCACCACGATCCATGACCACGATTAGTGCGACGTGGTTGAAACTTCGAGTGTTTTTAAAGTAATTTTGTATAAATTCCCTTAATATAATAATTTCCTATGCATTGATTTAAATTAATGCAATATGATAGTAGACCCGGGTACGTCTTAAAACTGCGGCCAGACACCGGAGGACGGGCAGCAGCGTCCTCTCACTAATCGGTGAGCCCCTGCGATCCCCAAGCCGCCTGCCAAGCGTGGGGATTATGGCAAACCCCCCTTAGGGGAAGCCTTCGTTCAGCAGTGGACGTCTGCTGGCTGATGATGATGATGATGAATATGATAGTTTAAGGGCCAATTTCACTGAAAATACAACAGACAGTTAGGTATAAGTCAGCTGTTTGACAAAGATTTTATTAAGTGTTCCCGGTTTGTGTTACACGTAACTAAAAGTTAGTAGGTACATCGAAATTTAGACAGCATTCTGATAAAAAAAAAAACTAATTGACTAACGAATTGTGTAATTAAAGTGACAGCCCTGCACCTTAAAAAGACGAGTCCTTGATTACTAGAATATAGAAACGTCAAGAAAATTGACAGGACCTGTCAAACATTTACGCGATTGTTAAACCAAGTTATACGTCATACCTATACATTTTGCCGGCGTTCGGTGATCGGAATTTTCCTTGCCTGGGGGCGATGTAATTTAGATTGGGACCTGAACAATAACAGTACTGTTTCCCTAAGGGTACTTTCTTAGCATCAAGTTATCTAACATTTTATTTTACATCAACAACTTTTGTTAGGCGTGTCTCACTGGTCTCATCGGGAAATTGTTTCAATTTCAATTTTATTTAAATTATATTGTGGTACATAGGTAAAATTAAAATATTACAGTGTTATAGTATTGTCCAGCTATAACCCGCCATATTAGGCATACAATAATAACACAGGACAACATTAAAATATTCATTTATGTTATAGTATTTTTTTTATCTTAAATAGTGGTTATATGTCTCAATTAAATTGTAAATACCGTTAGATTATAAAGTTATAAAAACTAACCTAACCTAACCTCTATGGACATAGAACGAGCTACCGCAAGACCGACCAATCAGGGACAGCCTTCAGACAGTTGACAATTTAACGCGCGACTGATTGTGAGTTAACAGTTTTACTTCGATAGATAAATAATGTATCGAAAAATTATGCGGTACATTATAAGCAGTATGTTACGGTTCTCAATGTTTCGACAGTTTACAATCTCACGAGACAGATTATAATCTAACGATATTTAAAACTGTGCCATATACAAGTCATTGGCAAATGTGGGTGCACAATATTATAGTATACTGCCTAACCTTTCGCGGAATACAAGCGTGATGCAATGTTTTGTTATATCAAATAGATTCAAGTTAACAAACGGCTTTGATCAGATTGTCAGTATTTTCGGGATACTGACAGAAACAAAGCAGTGACAGCCAACAAGAAGAAAGATTGTATTGAATTCAGGAGGGATGTGTTCGAACCCATGCCGTATCTTGAGTAACATGTAACAAGGAACAAATAATTCCGAACTCCGGACTGATACTGAGAATTGGAATAACCCAATACAGTAACCAACCTGGGAACTGAACCGGGGGGTCTTGGGTTCAGTTCTCAGGTTGGTTACTTCGAGCAGTCGCAATTGCGTCCACTAGACCAATGAGTATTTAACAAAAAACGTTTCTACATTTTTTTTCTTCCTCTTCGAGTGGCAGACCTAGATTTTTCACTCCAAATAAAATAAAATATTGTGCACACTTACCGACGACGTCGAGTCTCAAGAAGATGCTTGTTGGAGGGTGGGAGGACACTTGACACTCATAGATGCCAGCATCCCGTTTCTGAACGAATCTCACTTTTAGCGTCCAGTCCTGAAATGAGGAAATTGCTTTAAAGACATAATTTCAATTTATATTTTACTTAGGGCTTATTTTCAAAAGATCAGATAGGCTATTCCTTTCATAGATCAAAACTGCTCTGATTTCAAATTAACAGTTACACAGGTATAACGGGGAAATGAAAAATCGGGCCTTAATTATGCGAAGCCAAATTATACTAGGTATTAATAATAAGTAGGTTTTGTAATATTGAAATAATTAGGTATGTTAATTAAAAGATAATTATTGTAATTGCTCAAGTCAAAATCGTGGCTCCTGTGTAGGAGTTTTTGAATACGATTCGGGTTTTTTCTGTTAGAAAATCTTCAGTAGTAGATTGGCATTGTGCCCGGTAGATGGCAATGCTTTTGCTCCAATTTCGTAGGACCTAATAAACATGTTTTACACTTGTACCGCATAAAGTACACCTCTGCCTAACCTTACAGAGAATATAAGCGTGGTGCTATGTTTTGTAAACTAATAACAGTATCAAAACCATTTCAAATTTATCTTGGTAATTAGCAGTTACCAGTCAGCTTCATAAAATTACAGAATGTAAGTTGTTGGTCTGTTATTTTGTGAGAATGGTCCTCACAATTCAAATTATATTAGACCATCTCTTCAATCTATAATCCACACTATTATAAAAGCGAAAGTAACTCTGTCTGTCTGTTTGTTACCTCATCACGACTAAACCACTGAACTGACCGTTATGAAATTTTACAAAAAGGTAGCCTAGGTTTCGGACAAGGCAGTAAGATTAATTGTATTAAGTATTGCAGCAAAACACTCATCCTAACTTAATATTATAAATGCGAAAGTAAGTTTGTTTGTTTGTTACCTTTTCACGCCTAAACCACTAAACTGATCATCATGAAATTTTGCATAGACGTTGTCAGGGGTACAGAAAAGGACATAGGGTACTTTTCATCCAGAAAAAAGTACTGTTCCCGACGGTAAGAACAATAATTTTCGACGGTCACAATTGCTTTAGGACGCTAGATGGCGCTACGTGTCTTTCGAATCAACTAGCTAGTTTACTGTCTACGCACAGGGGCGTATTTACCCTAGGGCCAAAAGGGCCATGGCCAGGGGCGGTAAGCTGCGAGGGGCGGCGCGAGCCGCACCTCGCAGCTTGAGCTAACAACAAAAACTAAAACTCATTTGGTTGTAAGTTTGATAGAAATCAAGACGCGAGGCCATCGTATGCCTGAAAGGCGGAAGGCCGCGGCGGGGCGGCGGCGTGTTCGTCAGACTCTATCGCGACTCGGGACTAGTCGGGATGTTTCGACGTTGCTCGTGTCGTTTTCGTTCATATTCATAGGCGAAAGCGGGTGGGGCGCGGGGCGGCGCAGGCGGCGGCGGGGATGACGCAATTCGTGCTTCACTTGTGTCAAGTTTTTAACCGACTTCACAAAGGAGGAGATTCTCAATTCGATTGTATGTTTTTTTTACCGACTTCAGAAAGGAGGAGGTTATCAATTCGACTGAATGTTGTTTTTGTATGTTTGTTACGCGATTATTCCGCCAATTATTAATTGATTTTATTTTTGTTTGGTGGGTCAAACTGGGTACTTCAAAGGTGGTCCCATATAAATTTTATCGAAATTGATTCAGCGCTTTTTGAAAAAATCAACCAAAACAAAAAATATATACACAGATGATGTTTTGGTTTGTGGTTTCCTTCAGCAAAAGGTTTTTCTTCATAAGTCAGGTAATGGCATCTGAAAATCATCATTTCATGGTGCTGAGTTGATGATGGATGTCATAGTACTGCTCAACGGTAAGGAGTTAGGGAATGAAACTTCAAGTTTGGGATCACTCGATATATGTATTTTGATGAGTCCAATATATAACATTTGATATAGAGGGTCTGATGCTGTAGCTAGGGGATAGATAGTGGAACTCTTCAGTAGCTACTAGTAAACCCCTCGATTTGGACACATTTTAAACCGCTAAATGACAAGACTATCACTGTATTAGCTACAATCGTCTTAATCGTTCCATTTCTCGTAATGCCTTTTCATCATGTGGTTGGCTAAGTAATTGATTTGGTTTTAAATCACAAAGTGCAATACCGTCTAAGGTTTTCACTCAACTTAGGGCAACATACACTTGACCTTTGCAAAGTATTTCAAAAGAAGCGTCCTTACTAGGTCTACCCATCACTCAAAATTGTAAATTAAATTTTTTAACAAGAAAAAAAAACTGATTTCAAAAAGCTAAAAAGCAAAAAATAAGTGTTTATTGTTACAGTATAGTAATTGAAGTCGGTATAATCTTACTAATCCCACTAATAATACAAATGTGAAAGTTTTGATTTTTTTTGACTGAATCACACAATCTAACGGCTAAACGGATTTTGACGAAATTTCGCACACAAGAAGAATCTGTTCTGGATTAATGGGATTAGTTACGAAATAAATGATTTTTTTAAAATTTTATTTAAAACAAAACAACAAATAAATTGCAGTGCGGGACATTCGTTTTCCGTACCTAAAAGAATTAAAAATTATCTACATTCCCGTTTAAGTGAATAACGTTTAAACAGTTTAGCCATTCTTAATATAGAAGCTGACTTGACAAAATCCGTTGATTATGACAGTGTAATTGAAGAATTTATTAACCAATCTGTCGATCGGAAAAAAATGAAAATATTGAATAAATGGTGTTTATTTCTTTGTATGGCCTTTTTAGTTTTTACATTATCATCATTCTCAGCGCCCATCCACACACTGCTTGATTTTATTTTATAATTAAAAGTTTATGCTTCTTTCCGTTAATTTATGGGGCGGCAAACCTTACAGGCCCAGGGCGCTGAATCTTAAAATACGCCACTGTCTACGCACACTGTTTGTTTAGTAACCTGAATTAAATATCTAAGTTAATCGTATTAACGTTAGTACTTCTTATATCGACCTACAATCTGATTTGATTGTAAAAATCTAAATGAATGCGACCGAAGCCGCGGGCCAAAGCTAGTTAGATAATTATAATTTTAACAAAATTTTAATTTATTTATACACTGTCCATTACACATACTGCTATTTCTAATCATATATAATATTTTCATCCAACTCCTTGTAGCCATTTTTAATTTTCTCTAGTACGTAATATCTGTGTACCAACCGGCGCAGGCGTCGTTTCCGTTGTTTTGTTTGTATCCGACAGACCACAGATGCGCAAAACCGAGGCACAAAGCCGGTATTGGTGCACAGATAAATAACCGCTCTTGTTGCTATGTTCTGTCATTTATTCTCTTAATGTTTATGTATTCCTTATATGATTTTATTTTAATTTATCGTATTATTATTATTATTTATTATTTCTATGTATATTTATACTCAATTTATGTTCTGGTTAGTATCGAGTCTAGTAGGGAAATAATTAAAAATATTAAGGTCGGGACGGTGCGTGACGTCACTCTATGGTCTATAGTCTATAGTCTATAGTCTATAGTCTATAGTCTATAGTTTTAGTTTTAGATTTTATTTTAATTTTTAGTTTTATTTTAATTCTTAGTTAGTTTTTTTATTTTTAATATAGTACAGGCCCCAACTGAAAATCAGCGCTGCAGCTATCCAGCAGCAGCATCATGCTGAGTTGGGGACCTATTTTTGACCTTTGTTAGTTTGTATGTTTTTAGTGTTATGTTATTTTTGTTTTTTTTTTTTTATAATTATTTCTATTTTTGTATTTTTTTTTTCTTTTTGTGGGGTCAAAAATAAATTATTTTCTTTCTTTCTTTCTTTCTATAATAAATACAAAATACATGCAGACGATGTCGTGGGCAAAAGCTATAATTCATATTTCAGCTTACTGTCCATTTGTTGGGGACAGGCCTCTTGTCAGCATAAGATGGGTTAAACATTAGTCCACCACGCAGATCCGTTGCGGTTTGGCGGACTATAAACACCATTAAGAACTTTATAGAGCTCTCGCAAGTGAAAATAAATTTCAAAGCCACGTGCGGTTTTGAAAATCCTGCGGTGTGGGCCGGGTTCAAATTCAGACACTCCTGCTTGGAAACCAAACATTCAACAGCTAGACTATCACTTTTTTTGTAAGTCAGAGAGTAACAATTATTTTTGTTCTTTAATAAAAGCGAAAGGGCACAAAACAAAGAGTTTTGAGACCTCATTTTTAGACCCACGCATATTTTGTTTAACCACAATAAAAAGAAAAAGGCATCGCTACTTCGTACAAAAAATTCTGGAAAATTCTCATTCCTCGTTTCGTATGTTATAATATCATATGTGTTATGTACTTAAATATACTTTGTGAGCAAACTTCATTTGATATATTTGCTAAAAACGAGACAGTAACTATGTTATTAAAAGTACCTAACAGTCTGTATTAACACTTATTAATAAACTAACTTGCCTATCCAAAATTTATTTTACAGTTAATGATGGCCAGTATGTTATTTTTTGGTTTTTTATCTGTTAGATTATTATCAGACGCTTTATCAGCAAATTGCGAAACAGCCGTTAGTATAATAGGTATATTGAATATTACAAGAAAGGGAATGGAACTCATGCTTAGCGCAAAAAGCGCACAATAGTAACGTTTTAGGTATTTCATGTTACCTTATTTTAATGTTAAAACAACTGCAGGCTCAGTTATAGAAGTTTTATAAAGGTCTAATCCTATCCTATCCTACTAATATCCTTCCTACTTAGTTTGTCAGGATGGATGGATGGATGTTTGTTACTCAATCAAGCCGGAATGGCTGAACGGATCTGCATGAAATTTGGCACAGAGATAGATTATAGTGTGGAATAGCACGTAGGCTAAAATGTACGGGTTCGTAAACCACACGGGTGAAAAGGCGGGCCGGAGCTAGTAACAGATATTTTTAATGGAATTTCATATTTTTATAGCGTCTGTATTTATTTTTAATGGCGTCTGTCCAGATCAACGCCATAACCATTCAAGTGCAAATCACATAAAAACTGACACTTAGATTTTAGTGTGATAAATTCAAGGTGTAATTTGACGTCACGGGTGGTGCAGTGGTTGAGATATCGACTGCTACGCTACTTGTCACGAGATCAATACCCGCACAATACAAATATTTGTAAGATATACAGATAGTGGCTTCAGGTTTGGGTCTTTGTGTATGTGAATAAAGGTGTGTGTCTGTAAACACACCCATGATCCACGAAGAATTTGGGAAAATTGAACACACAAATTATTTTTTAATTGTCCCTCATCAGGAATAATTGCTGTATCGTGGGTGCGTTTACAAACACAAATATTCACATGGACATACACCAAAACCCGGAGCAATCTGAGGATCATACAAATATTTATTCCGTGCGGGAATCGAACCAGCGACCCGTAGCGCAGCAGTCGATCTCTCAATCACTGCGTCAACCGTGCCGTTATATTATTATCCCGGGGGAGCTATGTGCTCCTGCTATCGGGATAAAAATTAACCGGTAACAGCAATATTTTTAGTTTTTCCGCCATATCTGTGTCGTTTCGTTGTCGGTCCCTCTAATATAAAACGCTCGCTATAGAACGTACTCTAGAGGTTTAATATCTTAGTCTGGCGGTGACCACAAGCGCTGTTACGGGTCGCGAGACGGCGCCAAATTAATTAATACCTTCATTCATTTGCTTAAAGCTTGTTCTCGTTTAAGACGAGAATAGAAGCTAAAGGAAGGTGTGCAAATTAATGAAATAAGAGAGGGATGTACTAATTGACTGCCTCATTGGTCTAGTGGCCACAAGCGAGACTGCTAACCGTGAGGTCCTGGGTTAGAATCCCGGGTCGGGCAAAATGTTATTGAGTTGTTCTGTTTAGAAATTCTGAGTAGGATTACGGAGTCTCGTCACGAGGATAGGCTTTTCAATTTGACGAGATCTGCCCTATGTAAGCACAGTAATTCGATCCACCTCCACTGGGAATTGAATTTAACCTAGTCGACGAACTCCTTGTCTCCTTTACTTAAGCTAGCAGCAGGTCTTCTGATCGGTCGTCTTAAGGAACACAAATGCTTGGGGCTTGGCTTAGAGAATTAGATTGTGTAATTTCATCGCACAGTCTCTAAAATGTACCCCAGGGGCTCATAGCTACATAGCTATGGCGTTAATCGGTCGATCTGCGAGGTTAAGCAGCGCTTGTGGTAGTCAGTCCTTGATAGGTGATCATTTTTCACACATCAAGACCCCTCCGTGCCTCGGAAACCTCGTTAAGCAGTTGGTCCCGGGAGATAAAAAGACCTATGACAATCGAGACGAATGATAGCAGCCCAAAAAAGTCAACCAGCCAACCTTAAAGTATCAGGTTCTCCCAGTAATTGGGTAGCGGCAGTCAGATGGCAGTCGCTCCGTGTAAAATACTGATGTTCAACCACAACTGGTTAGATTGGAAGTCGACCCCAATGTAGTTGGGAAAAATACTAGGCAATTGATGATGAGTCTCCGAATTGCACTCAATAAAAAACCAATAAATTAGCTCCTCCTTCATCAAGCGTAGTCTTTCCCAGGACATAAAAAGAAGCTTATACATCAGAACTTGATTATCTCTTGCGCTTACGGTGAAGGAAAACATCGTAAGGAAACTTGCACACCTGAGAGGGCTCCATAAAGTTCTTAACGGTGTGTGTAGTCCGCCAACCCGCATCGGTCCAAGCGTGGTGGACTAAGGCCTAACCCTTCTCATTCTGAGAAGAGACCCTTGCCCAGCAATGGGACAGTAATGGGTTGAATTATTGTGATTAGATGTCTTACCTCTGAGTGCTGTAAATGGATAGCTTGAAACCGCTGATCTGAACTATATGTGGTGAGCCCAACTGTAAGCAGATGATAGTCTTTTCTTCTTATCCAAGATACCTGGAACAATCACAAAATTTAATATAGATTTGAAGTGCAGAAGTCAGAATTGGAGGATCTTATGAGGACAGTGGTTGAACGTTTGGATTTCTGCGCTAATGGTTGAAGGTTTGATGCTCGCGTGGAAGAAATATAACCTGCATAATTATATTGTTTTACATAAAATATCATAGCATGAAAAAAATGTATCCCCCGAAGGGTTAGGCAGAGATGTACTATTGTACACCAACATATCGCCGATGCCGTTATTGAGTTCAATCTGGGGGTGAGCCTGTCTTCCGCGCATAGTTCCAAACTCCGTCCTACTACTGAGAATTTCCGTACAGGAAAACCCAATAACACTTTTCCTTACCCGGGAATCGAAACCAGGATAGACGGACAAGAGCAGTATAATTAATTATGATGTAATTTA
Source organism: Shargacucullia verbasci (assembly GCA_947562105.1). Lineage (NCBI taxonomy): Eukaryota > Metazoa > Arthropoda > Insecta > Lepidoptera > Noctuidae > Shargacucullia > Shargacucullia verbasci. Next base: position 9,282,913 of record OX387303.1, on the reverse strand, counting down.
CTCTTGTTTGTTTATGCCAGTTTTGTGTTTTTAAACAGAGACATAAATTATAAGAACTTATTCATTCATTAAGCCTATTGGTTCAGTGGTCACAAGCGCGACTCCTAAGCGTGAGGTCCTGGGTTCGATTCCCGTGTCGGACAGTTTTATTGGGTTTTTCTGTACCGAAATTCTTAGTAGCAGCACGGAGTCTAGAACTGTGCCCGGTACATGGCAATAGGCTCGACCCATATTACATGGGACTCAATAACGGTATCGGCGAAATGTGGGTGTACAAGAGTACACCTCTGCCACCGATGCTATGTTATGTTATATTAGTTCATAACGAAAATAAAATTTCGTTTTTGGATACCAGATTCTGTGTCCCATCGTATCTTGGTTTCAGTCCTCTGATTAACGACACTCTGTTTTAAAGCTAAGAGAGGTCTTTAGTTAAGTGCTGTTACAGAACTTCGTTTGCCCTTCGAACTGCTGATACTTCAGTGTTCAACTTAAAGTCTTAATTATAATTAACTTGTTACTAGGATCACGTCAGAAAGACCTTCCTTTAAATTAACATCTACAGAAAATGCTTTTAATTGTCAGGTAAGAAAATTACACAGCACACTGTTTTTAAAATTCTGACTTTTGATATTCTATATAATAATATTAATTTAACAAGATAGGTATGTAAGAATAAATTTATTTACCATCATTACAGTTCTATCTTTTTTAGTCTTAGAATAAAAAGCAGCTATTTTTTGTGTGTTCCAGTAACAAAAAGAGTTACCTGTGGCTTCCACATTAAGTCGAGCCTGTCTGGTGGAAGCATTAGTGATTGTATTTAGATTTTCATCATCATCATCATCATCAGCCAGAAGACGTCCACTGCTGAACGAAGGCCTCCCCCAAGGGGGGGTTTGCCATAATCCCCACGCTTGGCAGGCGGCTTGGGGATCGCAGTGGCTCACCGATTAGTGAGAGGACGCTGCTGCCCGTCCTCCGGTGTCTGGCCGCAGTTTTAAGACGTACCCGGGTCAATTAGATTTTAATTCCGCTAAACTAGTTCAGGCCCAAATATATAAAAAAAATATACAAAAAGCTATATACCTACTAAAAATTCTAATTGGCTATCTTGTAAATTATTGATTTCCGCAAGCTGAGGACTGATTCCCAAGTTGTAATTCAATTAAATTCATAATATTTCTACTTATGGTTCTGAAATCTAACGAATATCACTCCTCTGATATTTATTTGAAAACTTCGTAAACCATACTCATATTCAAGAGTAGATAACTTCATAGAAGAAAAAAAACGAATGGTCCAGTTTTCGTTTTCTAAAACGTTAACCCATACTATGAATATTTCTTATATAATGAACGCGTTTACAAACACAAATATTCACATGCACAAAAACTCAACCGAAAAACTGTCTGTAGGGAATCGAAACCCCGACATATAGCGTAGCAGTCGATCGCACAACCACTGCGCCATATGTGCCATCAAATTCGTTCACTAAGCTAATAATATTCTCTTGAGCTAATAACATTTACTTGTTAACAAGAACGTTTAATCCTGGATGTGTGCCAATGCGTTTCAGTAAGACGAACTCCAATTTATTGGCAGCGTCTCACGGAGCAAAATGGCGTCTTTCAAAGTTCTCTAAGTTAAGCAAACTCCTTGCATTAAGTGAATTTAAAGCTACCTATATACTAAGAAAACACATTAATTGAAGACATGCGCGCACATCAAACTCTTACGTTAAGCTATATCGTTGATCCGACGGAATTTGGGTGTGCTTTCAGGGAGGCTCTTTCTGTATCAAGCATTGCTATTATCTGCACTATTATGAATGCGAAAGTAACTCTGTTTGTTTGTTACCTTATAACGCCTAAACCACTGAACCGATCATTGTGAAATTTTACAAAGAGGTAGCCTGGGCTAATTAGCTTATTTTTATTGTTGCAGCAAATCCTCGACGAAGTCGCAGGGAACAAGCTTATCTATACAAATAAAAAGTTCGTTGGTAAGTGCATCACTTGAAGATGCCTGGACATATTTGGCTATTTTTTATGTTCCTAATAGTTCGAATAAGGTAAGGCAAACAAAGGCATGCTGCGTCTGGGTGCTAATCGCCGTTCTTTTCGTCTAAAGTTGAAAACCTCTAAGAGATGAGTATTATAATATTGTAAGGAATACATCCGCCATATTTAATAATAAAAAAGACGTTCAGACGTTCTTTTTTCATTTTTAATAAGTTATGTTTGCTCCTATTTAACCCCAAAGGAGCAAAAAACGGGTTGATAAATTAAAATTCTCGGAGCTCTAAGCTGAAGCTTATTTTCTAACTCACTGAATGACGATGTCTATTTGGTCTAGGGATCTTATGCATTAAATTAATTGATAAACAACGTCCAACATAAAACTTACCCTCTAAGAGGTCAAACCGGGTATATTTTCGAGCTCATTGAGTCGAGATAATACTTTGATAAGTAAATATAAGGCTACAACGCGTTCTGATTATTTATTTTTTTAATCTTCGAGTTGCAGAACGGTTAATAAAATTATAGATTATAGTATGCTTTGAGTATTTATTCACTTTAATTGGCAGCAATTTAGATTTATGCCTGGGCAAGCATCGAGAGCTTTTTATAAATAATTGAAGCAATTTATATGTATTTGCAAGAAAGTTCTTATAAATTCATAGTTTAAAACTTAATCCGTAATCGCGCTTGTTCAAAAAGTTCGTTTGGTGAGACTAGTACAAATATGTCGATCTACCCTTGAAATTAAATTCATAGAATGTTCTTAAGAAAATCCCTTAAGAGTGATATAACCTTTGAGATATTTACATTAAATAACATAGCATCACGCCTGTATCCCCCGAAGGGTTATACAAAGGCGTACAACTATACACCCAAATTTAGCCGCCATTGAGTCCCATATATAGGGAGCGAGCTTATTGCCATCTAACGGGCAAATATTTCAACCTACAGGCTGCTACTTAGTAATTTCATACAGAAAAACCCAATAACATTGCTCGACTTGGATATCGTACACAGAATTTCATGTTCAGCAGTCGATCATGCAACCAGTTGGACAAAGAGGCATTTAAATGATTTGTTTTCTGTTATATTTTGTATACCAATGTTGTCTTAAATTGTATCTGATTTCAGATCGATCAATGCAAACTGATTAATATTTTCCAAATACGCTTTGAGAGTGATCCTTAAAGGAGGATTATGGGTACATATCTATACTATCCTACTTCCTATCCTACTAATATTATAAATGTGAAAGTTTGTGAGGATGGATGGATGGATATTTGTTACTTTTTCACGCCGGAACGGCTGAACGGATCTGGATGAAATTTGGCACAGAGATAGATTATAGTCTGGAATAGCACATAGGCTACATTTTATCCCGGGAAAATGAGGGCGGAGCCGCGAGCAGAAGTTAGTATTTAATTAATAGTATCAAAAATAATCCCATCAGTCTCATTGCTAGGCACAGTCCTGATAGAATGAAAAAGTTCTCTATCTCTTGCTCTCTCTTTCTCACTCATGTTTTGATAAATGATGGCATGGCCAATGGACTGGCAACCTGTTGTGTTTTAAAATAACACTTTAGACCGATGTATGCTTTTTTAAAAATGTATGAAAGCAACTGGTATTCATGAGTCTCGCAGCTGTATTTTTCAAAAATATTTTTATTGAAATATCTCTCCAAAATGGTTACGAAAATGGCTATCTCTAGCCTTTTCCCAACTACTTATGCTGGAGTCGGCTGTCAGTCTTACACGGAGCGACTGTCATCTAAGCTCTGCCACACAGTTACTACGAGAAACTGATGCTCTAAGGATTGATCCGTTGTCAGACTTTTGGTCATATTGGTCTAGAATTGGGTGACTATTGAGCGTAAGATCCATTGCCAGATTAGGAAGATATTATTGTGTCAATGGCAATAATCACCCACTATTACCTGAGAATCAGTAATAGTACCGACGAAAATTATGTTTAAAGTAGTGCACTTCTGCCTAACCATGGGCGTGATGCCAGCTCCAAGAACTGGTGTAATTATAACATACATTTAGCAGAGGACATTCGTGATGTATTGCTAATGTACACTTTAATTTATAGCCATAATTACGCAAGAGTTAATTCTGTTGAATTGCAAGCTCACTGATTGAAACTGGTGTTGTATTGTATTTAATCGAACTATTGTTTTGGTTTGATTTCTGATTTATAAGCGGGATATAACAGAGGAATTTTAATTTGCCATTTATTGTGACCTGTTAGCGAATTGACGGCATGGCTGGTGCACTGGTTGCGAGATTGACTGCTGCGCTACGGGTCGCGGGTGCGATGTCCGCACGGAACAAATATTTGTATGATCTACAGATAGTTGTTCCGGATGTATGTCCATATGAATATTTGTGTTTGTATTCCTGCAACGGGGTTGCATTTAAAAACACATATACAATATTCATATACACAAAGACTCAGACCTGAAAGTCCTGAAACAACTATCTGTAGATCATACAAATATTTGTTCCATGCGTGAACCGAACCCGCGACAGGTAGCGCCGCAGTCGATCTCTCAACCACTGCGCCAACCGTGACGTCAGATCCAGAGAACAATTTGTATCATTTCTCCATCTGTTCATATTACTAATCTTAACGTAATTAAGATGTCGCCTTGCTGCTAATTACATAGTTAAGAGAAAGCTACAACAATGAGTTTATAATACATACAGTATGTTGCATTTATGTTGACGATTTATGATCACAGATGTCAACACACACAAATGCAGTTACAATTTACTCGGATACTCGTATAACTAGTAACTGTATGCAGTATGTACCTTTTGAATAAAGGAGCTATCTCCAAAGGTTAGTTAGTTATTTAATTACTATTTTCAAAATTTCACGCTTGTATACTCTGTTACAGCTTTGAGAAAGGACACATGGTATTTACAATAGAACTGTTAAATTTGTCGTACTAGAACATTTTTATCATTGAAGAGATTTAAAAAAAGTATTAAAAATAAATTTCTAGGCTGCCATAAAAACAAAAAGGCTACGAATTGAAAAACTTGCTTTTTGAAGTCGGTTGAAAGTAACCCGACCTAAGCTAACGTCTACATAAAAAAATAAAAAATAACACGCTGTAAATTGAGGATCTCCTTTTTGAAGTCGGTCCGGCCAATACCTACCTAAAACAAATGAATATTTTGTGTTTATTTGTTGCAAAAGCTACAAATACAGAACAAAATGTAAGCTGTTAACTCTTGGCAGCTTACAAGTGCGCTAATTTGTTAGCTTAGCTTAGTAACCGCTAACCGTTTATAGCTTTATTTATTACATAGGTACTTAATTTTGCTTATGTATTGTCTTTATACAATGTTTGACAGCCCGACTGACGCAGTGGTTGAGCAATCGTCTGCTGCGCTACGTGTCACGGGTTCGATTCCCGCACGAAACAAATATTTGTATGATCAACAGATAGTTATTCCGGGTTTGGGTTTTTGTCCATGTGAATTTAATTATATATTTGTGTAGTTTAAAAAAAAAGGACTAAAAAAATTCATCAAAAAATTAGAGAGCTATAAAAATGTTGAAACAATCTTTCGTGTTTAACTAGAGTTGTAATGTACATAGAGCGCCTAATTGAGCGTCTCTTAAGGATAATTGTCTTAAATTAAGCATTACGTTGCCTTTTGAGTTTAAAGGCTCTTTTATTAAGCAGCTTTTTAAGTATTTATTGTTTTATGAGAGAGAAATGTAAGTAGACAGACTGGGACAAAACGGCATCGGCAAAATGTGGGTGTACATTATAGCCCTGCCTAGGCCTTAGAGAATACAGGACTGATGTTATATCACTACATCTATCTATATATAGAAAAATAAATGTTTCTTTCTTTAATTTAAAACACAGGTTCCCAGACGTTTTTTCTCATAGACCACTTTCAAAATTTAGCTGGTTCCGGTGGACCCTCTGCAGCTACATTTCTACCATATTGTAAATTGAATTGTAAACCCCCATTTTTTTGTCACGCCAACGTAGACTCCCGTCGAACCTCCCGTGGACCCCTGGGGGTCCACCTGGACCACTTTGGGAACTAATGATTTAAGAGCTTAGTTCTTGTCGGTGGAGCAATCGCCACTGCTCTCTATTTTCTGCCTTCGTTTTGATCTCTTGATACTCTACCCCTCCTTTCTCCTTCACTTGTTGTGCAAAGCTACGTCTAGGTCTTCACCTTTCTTTTCTTCAATTTCTCCTATGGACTCTAAAATGTCTGGAGTGATTTAAATGAAATATTTAGGTAATCTTCAGATTAGCCCAGAGGGTGATCCTGTGAAGTTTGGTAGCGATCGGCAGTCTAATTACGTAAAAAAGCGATAGCAATGTGACAACCACGCGACAACAATCTCACTGTCAGACAATACATTATACGTCACAAAAATGACGTTTGACAGAAGCTATCGCGCGATCTACGCCTGTGCCGACATCGGTAATTAGGCTGTGGATCAGTTTTTTTGGATTATTTTGCTACCCATGCGAAGTCGGGGCGGGTCGCTAGTATATATATATGTATACAGATATAAAACAGTCCCCCCACCGCGTCAGTCTGTCTGAACGCGATAAACTCAAAAACTACTGAACGAATTTTGATACGGTTTTCACCAATGGAAGGAGTGATTCACGAGGAAGGTTTAAGTGTTTAATGTTAAATTAAGGATTTGTGTAAATTGGCCGAAATATGAGGATGATTGTTGAAGATGTCGGAAAAAATCATGCCGACTGGAAGCTTTACTGCGCCGTATAAACCAATAGAGTTTTAAATCCTTTTTAAATTAAATTAGACCATTGTTTTAGAAATAAAAAATGTAGGCGTATATGCTTTGCTACCCGAGCGAAGCCGGGGCGGGTCGCTAGTTATGTTACCAATATAAACTGCTTCATAGGTCTAATGGTCTGATGCACAGCTGCTAAACATGATATTCTGGTTTCGATTCCTAGGTGAAGCAAATTATTATTGTGATTATCAGAAATTCTCAATAGCAGCCCAGAGTTTTGTCCGGCAGATAGCCAATACTCGCACCCTTCACATGTTACTTAATAACAGCATTAGCGAAATATCTAGGTCTTCAATGTACCAAGTGACAAAGGCCTACAATTTCAATAGATAGTGGAGTCTCGCTGAATATTTTACGTAGCTTATTACGTAAGTTGTTTGTTAAGCAAAGCCTACTGACCCGTAAATAGTTACCAAACTTAATATTCTAAATTCCTATTAATTTGACGTTTTCATTACACGAAAGTAACTTCGTATATTTTATTGGTTAGAGGAAATATATTGTGGAAGTTTGTCTGTTAGAGAAATTGTGACGAAAAGTTCGTGTATTAAAGTTGTTATAATATATGTTACATTACGCATGTGTAATTTAATAAGCTAGTTAGGGGTTAAATCAAATATATTCTATTCATGTAAACCATTTCCAGGCACTTATGAATAGTCGGACTAGTTGCCACGTTCCAAAGTGTTGATTTCCTATGGAAAAGAACGGGCAAGAAACTCCATGGTTAAATCAGAATATTACATACAATATTAATTTATACATTGATCTCGAACAACAGTTATGTGAGTACAATGTAATACAAAAGATTCTAAATTATGTAAATCTGAAACTCAAACCTGATTATTATGAAGAATATATAAGTTTAGATAAAAAAAATGCACGGGTTCGCAATCAATGTGAGCGAAGCCGCGGGCGAAAGCTTGTACTCTAATATTTGAAATCATCCTTGCAACATCACAGATACACAAAATTTTCAAATCTCCGAGAGTCCAAAGCTGTTACTTTGACATTCCAATTCCTTTTGACGACATTTCAATTCCTGTACCATTTCGGCACCTGAGGCTTTCTATCTTTCTAAGCCAAAATTACCGACCGAAATCCAGTGGAAAATGTACTCTATTAAGGAAAGGAAATGGTCGTAAATTCATTGCGGTTGGAAATGAGGAGAGTGATAAAATAGAGTCTCGTTAGTTGTTAGTTAATAAGGCTGGCTTTAGTCCAGATAAATGTGATTATATTTTTTCTTTATAAAAAATCGCTGATTTATGTAATGTGATAAATCGCACAACGTAATATATTATAGCATCACGCGTGTATTCCCCGAAGCGTTAGGCAGAGGTATGCTATTCTACACCCACATTTCACCGATGCCGTTATTGAGTCTCATGTGATAGGGAACAAGCCTATTGCCATCTACCGGGCACAGTTTCAGACTCCGTGCTGCTACTGAGAATTTCCATACAGAAACACCTAATAACACTTTGCCAAGCCCGGGAATCGTGCCACCATTAGACCAATGAAGCAGTTAAAGGGGGAACGAAAGTTTTAGAATTTAGATGTAGATTAATTATTCTTCTTTTTCTATTGAGTTTACAGGAGCTGTACAATACTAACAGCTCATAAATCCACACTATTATAAATGCGAAAGTAACTCTGTCTATCTGTTTGTTATCTCATCACGACTAAACCACTGAACCGATCGTAATAAAATTTTATATAGAGCTAGTCTGAGATATGGAAAAGGACATAGGCTTACTAGATAATGAAAATACTAACTAGACGCAGACAAAGTCGCGGGCTATAATTATTGAATTCGGCGTATAACTGTCCCAGGATTGCTGGGCAAGGGCCTCTTCACAGAATGAGAAGGGTTAGGTTTTACTCCACCAAGCTGGCCTAGCTCGGGTTGGACTACACACAATCGTAACCTTTATGGAATCGTCTCGGGTGTGCGGTCTTAATCAAATTTTGATCCGCATATGTCAAAGCTTTTTTAAATCTCCGATCGGCAGTTGGAACTGAGTGGGAGAGTGTTGAAATATGGACCTTCTCATTTTCATCATTTAGTTTAATAAAAGCCTGGCTTCAGTCCAAAGAAATGAGATTTAGTGTTTCTAAACAATCGTGCTTAGATTGGATTTGTGTTTGATAAATTGAGGATATAAGATGTTTTAGGAATTGAATTTTCGGCATCATTATCTATAGGATATTAACAATGTGAATTATAAATGGAACTGATAGAAATTGATGATTTTATAACTCATAATTATACCATAGTTCCATAAATGTTGTGTGAGATTTTTTAATAATTCTCTTAGAAGAATAATTCCAGGATAATCTAATAATTGCAGATTAGGATTTTCCTGTATTCATTGTTAAATACATACCTGGAATGGAAGAATCTGTAAGCCATACAAATATTTGTTCCATCCTTAAATCGAATCCGCAACACGAAGCGCTGATAGCCAGTTGCTTAACCACTGCGCCAACTGTGCCGTTAGAGTACTACAAAATCTGAATATAAACAGTACACTTACGATTCCATCTCCAATATTCCTGATCACGCAAGGCAGGAGTGCGGTAGACCCTGTCTGTGACGTCACCACAGTATTGTTCTCAGTTCCAAAGTGCTTCTCAGGAGTATTACTGTACAGGTCCTCGAGGGGTGGGAAGGTGACTGTAAGCTCGTTCTGGTCAGGCTTCACTGATGATGATAAAGGAATTGGTGATGATGGACCTGAAACAAGGAAAGTAAGAGGAAAATTACTATTTAGTGCCTTCCTGATTGACGAAACCTGAGAGCGTCTTGCGCTTCTTTCGCAGTCAGTCTCGTTATCACCATTGATAGCTAATTTTCCTACTACGGCATGAGCGATTCCGGATAAAAAGGCCCGAAAGCTTGTTTGGGATTCTACCCTCTATATTATAAAGAAATCTGATATCCGATTTGTCGTTGCTAAACGTATAATTTGCAAATCAATCGATCATAATTTGGGGTCGACTTTCAGTCTAACCAGATGCGGCTGAATATTGTGATAGTCTATAGTTAGACTAATTGACAGTCTTTTTGAGCGCTTGACACCCGTAACTACTGTCATAAATATTCGTATGACACTCGGGATGAATTGCTTAACATGCTTTGCTTAGGGTTTTGTTATGTAAAAACGGTTACCCAAACAAGGAATGACCTCAAAAAATGCTGCATAACCGCGCAGATCGACTGATCTGCGTAGTAACTATGTAGCTGAGAGTCTTTCTAGAAAATACCTACTTAAATAAATAATAGGTAATATTATTAGTATAACAAAACCACAACAATCTTCTATCCAATTAAGGTTAATAATTTCTGAAACAGACAAATACCAGGAGCATCTTAACCTTTCATTCGCTATCCAAAATTGGAAACAGAAAATAATCCAACAACGGCTCCTCTCGCATTTATCTTTTCAATTCCTACAGACGTCTTTCAATCTTACATTAAGAAACAATTTGGATGAAAAAATTTCGGAACCATAAATAACTTTGGATCTGATAAATCGTGTAATACCTAATTTATTGTATGAACAACTGATTATAAAATAATAAAAATTGATTCAGCCCTTTATTTTCTGGTCTGGGCAAGTGCCGTATAGGGCGAGTTGGTGGACCACACAAGCCTTCAAGAACCTTATGAATCCATAAGGTTCTTGGAGGGGCTTCCTCAAGAAGTTTTTCTTAAGCGTAAACGTAACCGTGACCCGCACATGATTTACAAATATCAGAGGTGTGAGACAGGTTCAAACTCAGACCCTACCTTTGATTCCCGAGTCGGGCAAAGTGTTACTGGGTTTTTCTGTGTGGAAATTCTTAATAACAGCTTTCTTAATCATTCTTAACAGCGTAAATTGACTCAGTAACGGGATCGGAAAAATGTGTGTGTAAAATTATACCTCCGCCTAAACCTCCGGGAAATACAGGCGTGATGATATACTGTATACATTTTGTTTTCGTGTTATAATGAAAGTTTCCCTCAGGGGTGTATGTCGGGTCCTCGATATTTTACTGTATCTATAATTCTAGTTATAACTTATACGGTTCTAAATCTAGCTTGAGAGGTCAAAGAACCTCTAAGATCTTGTCACAAGAAAAGAAGACGTGGCCTTTTTTAATCAGACACATAAAGCCATTTTTGTGTCTTTATCGTGCACTTAAAGTCGTCTGTACTTATGCTAGTCTTATATTTCGTTGGTCTCATGTAGATGGCCTAATTAATTTTATTAGGCCCGCTCCAAGACCGTCTAGTGTCTCTCTAGGGACGCCCAGACTTAATTACTCAGAACCATCAATAACCAACGGCTGTGAGCGGTACATTAGAGGCTGTTTCTAAATAAGTAGATATAGGTATTATTTATACCTAAAAGCAACAGAACACAATATAGTATCACGCCTGTTTTCCTGAACAGTTAGGCAGAAGCATACTATTGTACACACACATTTTGCTGGTGCTGTTGTTGAGTCCAACAATGAATCATAATATTATAGGAGAGCTTATTGTAATCTGCCGGCCAGTTTGTAACACCAAACCGCTAGAGATAATTTCAGAAAGTCCCAATAACATTTAGTCCGACCTAGGAATCGATTCCATGACCTCATGCTCAGTAGTTAAAGCTTATTTAGTTTTTATTTACCGTAAAATTACACGAGGCTACTTCAAAATATAATTCTGAATATAATGCTTTATAATAAGTGAGTATTAGGTTCTGCTACGTCCGTTAATATCAAAGACGAAGACTAAAACATTCATAAGTAAGGCCTAAGCTGTACCGGTAATAACTTATAAGTGCTTAAAACTACGCAGGGTAGTATGAGACATTCTTCTTTTTCTCATAGACACCCTTAGTTCTGGGGAAAGCAAAGAGTTATTTCTATCCCTCTCTATCCTACATGCTATAATAGTCTGGTGTTTCTTCAAATGACCTAGGGGACGTAAGGACGCACTCGCTGAATAAAAAAATTTCAGTCCTTGGTCCGTTTATGATGGTGAACTTCGTCCCACTAACTGGCTTTAGTGTCACACAATTCTCTACAAAGGCGTGTGTAGAACTCGACGCATCACCTTCCCAATGATGGACAAACTCAAGTCCGTTACCCGTGGATGGAATTACTTTGCTAACCAACGAACGGCTTAATATCGCAATGATAAAATGAATACTATATATATGTACATACACTGGTGCTTGGAGCCGCTGTGTAATTTTTTTTTTTTTTTAAACATTGCCCCTCTCTAGTATTTCTCCTGTATCGTGGGTACAGTTTACAAACATACATCGCACATGCACAAATATTTGCTCCGTGCGGGGATCGAACCCGCGACACGTAGCGCAGAAAGCTAATCGCTTAGCTACTGCGCCAACCGTGTCGTCAGACTACAACTAGTCACATAGGGACCACTACAAGAAATGAATTAACCAAGGTAGCGTAGCCAAGGCAGCGTAGCAACAAGCTTAGCCTGCTTCACTGAGTGCATTGAGCCTCGCTACTACAGAAATCTAAATCATAAATCATATCATAATGAAGTGGTAAATATTTAACGAATTTCAACAGAATTAAATTAAATTTACATTGCATTGGATGCAAAAGACGTGTGCTAGAAAACAGCGACGCGCGTCCTATTAATAAAATAAACTAAATTCACATTTCTATTGACTAGTTATTTAATTTTTTGTACTCGCCCTTAACCAAGCTTAGCACTAAGTGAAGCTTCCACCTGTGCGGCTTGGGCCTAAGGGAGTGTATCGACTGATCATTAGTCGCCTGCCTAATGCTCTGGTGTAATGTTAGATTAATGTATTTTTGGTAGACATTTTCCGTGTAACCTTTTACGCCAAAGCAATTCTATTCGTAACCTAGGACCAAAAAGGACATTAGAAATCCATTGTTGTTAATGGATGCCCTAGAAACGTTCTTTGATATTAGTGCTTTAATTATACCGAGATTTTTATACAAGAATAACCAACGACTAGTTTTTACCATCGCATTTTGCCGTCGGAGTTCACCCGCATATCATAGAGCAACTCGGAAATTGGTTTTCGGATAATAGGATAGGAACGGGTTTTTTGAATTTACATCATAGCATTATGCCTGTATTCCTCGAACAGGAAGACAGAAATGTTCTATGGTACACCCACATTATGCCAATTCAATTATTTAGTGGGACTCAATAATGGCATCGGCGAAATGTGGGTTACCTATTGTCATTTACCGGGCAAAGTTCCAAACTGTACAACCGTGCTGCTATTGAGAATTCCATACAGAAAAATCCAGTAATACTGACCGACTCGGGGTTTGAATCCAGGACATCACGTCTACTAATGAGGAAGTTTTTAAATTTGATAGTAAATATAAAGTAAAATAAATATAACTTTGTTGTCATTTAAAACCAGTTCCTATCATCCGAAAAGTACCTGTTTTTGAAGCAAACACGGCCTTTTTGTGTAACCAGTTTATATAGCCAGTTTATAAATAATCTAATTTTCCTCAGTAAAGGTACACTGAATTACTTTTTTCGTCAATTCCAGGCTAAATTACTGGAACTACTCCTAACTGGTAACGTATAGAATACTAATTTATTATTTATGAACGAAGGTAGAGCCAGGTCCAAATTTCGATCAATGAATTTCGGCTAAGTTGTAATTGAATCTGTTTGTATGGTCTTTGAATGTAAATTAGTTCGTTAATTTCGGCTTTAAGTAAAGTTTGGGTTTACACGAGTGATTTTAGTTTAACAGTTTGGTTGACAGCTAAATACAATTTTGTATAAGGCGACGTGCCAAAATTAGTTATATTAAATTATTTCGTTACACTGGTATTTTGTTAACGGTAATTACCATTACGCCTGTTTTCTTCGCACGGTTTGGCAGTGGCGGATTATAGGACATTCATATTTGGCCAATGCTGTAATTAAGACCCTTAGAATCCTATTGCCATCAACCGGTCACAATTATTATTCTAAAATCAGATGCGCTACTGCAAATTTTCTGAAAATCAATAACAATTTGTCTGATCTGGACATCAAACCCAGAATCTCACGCACCGTGGCCGAGCTAGTTACCAATGAGCCAGTTAAGTTATTTATAAAAAAAATCGCAGTGAACAACCTGTATAAGTTTATAGAGGTTGTTCACATTGTTAATATTTTACCTTGTTCATTTTTTATTTTTAAAATAATGTATTCACATTAGTTCAAAAGTGCCTACCCAAAAAAACAAAAAGGAAATATTGAATCATAAATTAATTCTACTTGACTTCAGAAAAGAAAGACATATTTTTTCTGTATTCGCGTCCTTAACAATCCTTTTTTTCCTTTACCTTTTAAAACCAGGATCCTATTCGTGTTTCTGTTTAGCTTTGTGAAAAGTAGCCTACATTTATGTTGTTTAGTTGAAATGCTTTTTCATTGTATGAGAGCGACAATGGACCGACATAGCTATTTCTTTTGAGCTAAACTGGAGTGTTTCTTTATCTGGCTAGATTTATCTGAACTTATTATTGAGTTGATACGTTTTAAAAGAACTGTTCAAGCATTATTTAAGGTTAAGTCATTACAATTAGAACATCTGGATGAAATAAAATTAGAAATAGAATAATGTTAAAAATATAAAAAATATAGAAAAAATTTAAAAATATAGAACAATTAAAAAATATAGCATATTATAAACATTTAAGGATATTATCATGTTAACACTTTTAATGTTAAGTTAAGTTGTGTGATTATTTGACGAAACTTAGTTTTTTTTATCTTTGCTATTTAGAATATCTATTTACCAGCCTTGAAGACTATGGCTGTTTATGGGGAAATAGACAGAACTCTCGCATTAACTGTCCACTGTAATGTGTACCTATGTAATTTTAAAAATAGTTATTATCATAGTCACAAATATCTCTAGTTCTAATCTGACCTATGTCAACTTCTTGGCTATTAAGCGAAACCGTAATAATTATCTAAAGAACAGTTACCCACTCAAGTCATGATCGTAAGAGCTTAACCTCACAGATCGCTCGAATCGCGTACCCATTTGCCCACGAGCCCTAAGCATCTTAGCCCTTTGGGACTATAAACGTAAACCTAAGCTTTGCGAATCATTCCGGTGAATTCATTTCTACAAATGACTCCGCCATCTGGAATCCCTGAAAGCACTAAATGAAATCGGTGGGCACAGACGAAATTCATTTTAAATTAGTAAACTTTGACCTTTTGAAGATTAAAATGGATAATCTTGATTTTTTAAAAGGTGTTGAGTTTTCAGTATTTTTGTATTAAGTAATGAAGTTTTTTAAAGAATTAGTAAATTTATTATGACGTATATAGCTGTTTTATTGCACGTCATTAAACATCGATTGAAACAGAGTTTTAATAAAGGTTATATTCAAACACATTTTGTTTTAAGTCTATGATGTCACTGAAATTTTCATGTGAACAGCAGCGATATAATGACACTAAAGATTGCGTTAAATTTAATATGCGTTTGTTTTTTTTTTTTTTGAGTTGTCTCTCGCTGTTAGCTCAGGGGGGTTTTACTGCTTAACCGGGCAAATTTATTTATTTATTTTATTTATATACACCTTAAGTCTCCCGTATTGCGGGCACAGTTTACAGATATGCCACCCGCAACAACAATCTATACCTATAGCATAAAATATTTATTCCTTGTGACAATCGAAGCCACGAATTATAGTGCAGAGTGCTAATTGCTTAGCTACTGCGACAATCAAGTCTTCATTTGAGATCTCTCACAGAAGCTTAGATCCTGCCTGTGGAAACCATATTCAGCTGATGACCGTTCATCATCGTAATTAATGAGGAGGTCCATATTTAGCAGTGGACTGTTGCAGATTGACATGATGATAAAGTAACAATGGCATGATCATCTTAGCTATGGCGAATAGCGCACGGAGTGCCGCGGTCCCGAGTGCCGTGGCGGATCACGGTTGTATGAGGTGACAACAATGTTGGCGGACATAACGCCCGAATCGCGCGGCGTAATTTAGTAAAAGATTTTGATTTACTCGACCGTGCACCGCCGTGGCATGTGGTTCCAGGCTCCTCCGTAAATTGGAGCTGATGTATTGTTTTTTTAAGCATTATTAGTAAGTTTTCATAGGCTAAAAGATGTGTACGACGTACCATCTGAACATAGCCTAAGCAAAAACCGCATTAATTTTGATCTCCTAACCCTCTTTGAGAGTACGCTCCCAGTTTAATCATGATAGGTTGGTCGTGGTTTTTGGGCCTTTGTTCCATTTCGCATTGTGATATATATCTTAAAATTGTTTTGTTTCAAGGCAGAATTACATTTCAAGAGGCCCTTGGTTCGTGGCCTATTTACAACTTTTCGAATACAATATAGAAACGGGGCAAAGGAAATGCTGGAGTGTCAATTTCTGTGTGTATTGTGGCGATATGGCTTCTGATGTGATCGTGATTTTTATTTTTATTTTATTTCAGATAAAATTTTCCATCTTATATTTCAACTGTATCATTACAGTAACATAATTTTCTATTGTTATCATATCAACCAATGGTTCATTGGTCTAGTGTTCGCAAGCGCAGCTGCTAAGCTTGAGGGCGTGATTCCCGGGTAGGTAAGTGTTTTTCGGTTTTTCTGTTAGAAAGATCCGAATTTAGACATCATTTTTCGTGCATGGATTAATCGATTGGCTTTCTGCACTATGTAATTTTTCAGGATTTAAAATATTTGCTTGACACAGAAGCTACACTGAGGCAAAGTTTAACAAAAAATGTTTTACCAAAAAGTATAACTGGAATATTCGCTTCGCATTCATTAATGCGTCATACAATATTAAATAAATACAGTCTTTAATTTTACCGAAAAATACTTCACATCATAAAAAAGCTTGTTTGTAAGCATACATATTATATAATTAACTCTCAAATATAAATAAAACAGACGGATAAGCTGCCAACCACACTAATTTTATACGTGTACAATACAAACCTAACAAAATCAAAATATCATTCCAAATACAGTCGGGAAAAACATTTAACTCGGCGCTTAAACCTCAGAGGCGTTATTTATTCAGTCTTTTTTTGTTGTCTGTACACTAACAACTAACTTTGGTTTTGCAGACTTTTATGTGGAATTTACTTTTTTTCCATTTTGGAACATAAAAACGGGCGTACGGGTTTTTAAACTTGCCGGCCAAGGTTTTAAACCGTGCTGGATAGTGTATTATTTCGGTAGTTAGCTGCAGTTTTTATCTAACAAATTTTTTATCTGTGTGAAAGTTTTTAATGTTACATTTCCGAATTTTGGCTTTAATTATCCACTGTGAAAGCGCAGTCCATGCACTAATGACAGAAATGTAGATTGCCATTTTTTTAGTCCCTAAGGACCAGCCCTCGAGGTTCTAAGTCTGATCTAAAGAAAACCATGCCACAATAACATTGTTTGCTCACACTTACAAGTACAAAAGATACAGCTACCATGGGAACAGTTTCAGATTTCTAAGATCAAGTAAAAGTCACTAGGCAAAATTACATTATTTTAACGGACCGAATATCAGTGTGAAGGACCAGTTTCCAAATATTTTCCAGTCTCGAAGGACCAAATTTTAATGTTCTAAACCCTACGTTCTTACCTTCTCCAGCGCCTGTGACAGTGTGTATGAGTAGGACCACAACACACAGGCACCGTTGGCCCTCCACCGACATTGCTGTCGTGGGTTCCGCACCTTAAACAAATGGAAAGGTTTTATTAGGTATGATTAATTGCTTTTGCTCTTAGCTGTCTTAGATAGCTCTTTCACTTCATATGTCGTAAAAGGCGAGTCTTTGATTGTCTTTAAGTACTCGCAGTTCTGTAGGTTTAACATTATAGCATCACGCCTGTATGTAGGTTTAAGTTGGCATTCTTATAGAAGAAAGATATCCTAACTAATATTATAAATGTGAAAGTAAGTTTGTTTTTTTGTTTTTCATTTCAAGCCTAAACCACTGAACCGATCATCATGAAATTTTGCATATACGTTCTCAGGGGTACAGGAAAGGAGATAGGGTAACTTTCATTAAAAAAAAACTGCTCCCGGGGGAAAAAACAATATCTATTGACGGTCACAATTGCTTAAGGACGCTAGATGGCGCTACATGTGACTCGAATAAATGCACGGGTTCGTAATCAATACAGGCGAAGCCACAGGCGGAAGCTAATAATGATGATAAAATTTTGATCATAAGTCACATTTTTTTAATTCAATACAACACGATGGCAAAATACAAAATTCACAATTTAAATGGAGTTGCTATTTTAATTCCATTAAAAGCCCTTTCATGTCGGACATGTATCCGAAATAAATGGACTCGCGATCGCGACAAAGCGTGAAGGATTAATTATATGAAACAATTGTTTATCTTTGCATTTCAGTGAACTGTCAGATTTTATGTTGAAATGAATTAAAAGGAGTTTATTTTATGGCTTAACATAACATAGCATCAATACACAGAGCCGGATTAAGCAAGCGCGGGGCCCGTAGCAAATTCTATCGAGGGGCCCTTGATCTACTATAGGTTCTTACGTATAAAGTGACTTTTTGTAGAACTTGTGTGCTTACCGTATAAAAATTCTGTGTTTTATTTTCGCCGAATAAATAATCGGTAGTCTGGATACGCGGGGCCCCTTTTGCGCGGGGCCCGTAGCAATTGCTACTCTTGCCACATGGTTAATCCGCCACTGTCAACACAATGCAACAGGCTTCAAAACAATGCAACAACACATGCAGGCTTTACAAATATATATTCCGAGCGAACTGAACCCAGGTCTTGCTGAGTTTGCTTGAACGCCAACTGTGCCTTAATACAACATACATAAGGACTAAAATACCCTGGCTAACTCCCAGCGGGATGGTTACCGTTCTTATCACGGTTAGATGCTATCGACTCAGAAACACGCGTTAAATTTTATTAGCCGTTTATTTGTCACGTTGGCGGATAAACTTTAGGACATAGAACTGTAATACAGTACAAACTTAGTACTTACAGGGGATTTATGACTGTGAATTGTTATCGTAGCCTTTTAAAACAAAGAAACAAGTACCATAAATATCACATAAATAAATAAGGGTCAGGCAGTAGTGTAGGTACTATTATGCATACACATTTTGCTGATGACGTTATTAAGTGCGATGTAATAGGGGGCGAGCCTATTACCATTTATCGGATACAGTTTAAATCTTCATGCTGTTAATGAAAATTTCCATACATAAACACTCAATCAGCTTGCCCGACCCGGAAATCGAACCCAGGACTCAGACCAATGAGGCAGTCTAAAAATAAATATATTGGGTTACATAAATAATTAGCTTCCGCTCGCGGCTTCGCCCGCTTGGTTTACGAACCAGTACATTATCCCGGGATAAAAAGTAGCCTATGTGCTATTCCAGACTATAATCTATCTCTGTGCCAAATTTGATTTAGATCCATTCAGCCGTTCTGGCGTGAAAGAGTAACAAAGATCCATCCATCCTTCCATCCTCACAAACTTTCTCATTTATAATATTAGTAGGAATTCGTAGAACCATAAATAGGATAGGATAGGATAAAAACAGTTGAAGGAAAATAATTAACACTATTATAAATACAAAAGTAACTCTTTCTGCTTGTTATCTCATCACGACAACCCTGGCTAACTCCCAGCGGGACTGTTACCGGTTCTCATCACGGTAAGATCCTATCGACTCAGAAACACGCGTTAAATTTTATTAGGCGTATATTTGTCACGTTGGCAAATAAAGGTTAGTACATTTATACATGTATATCGGGTTATATTAGGGTTGCCATAACCAAATTTTGAAAACCAGGGTTCGAAGGTGGAAATGCCAGGACATTTCGGTTTAAAAACAGGACGCAGTATAAGAAAATAATGTCAATGAAACTCAATGAATAGCAATTACAATGTTTTATGAAATTATCTTCAATTCAATTAATATAAGAAATGAAATGAAGGATTAAAATATAAAATAACGCGTTTATAACGTGGCGCGCGAATAATAAAACACAGGAGCTTACGAGGACTCTTAAAAAAAAAGGACGCTACTTAATAACTATCCAGGACCACCCAGGACACTCCAAAAAGCAGGACATGTCCTGGGAAAACAGGACGGTTGGTGACCCTAGGTTATATGTGTATTTTTGGATACTTGTGAATATACATATATTTCGAGGAAAAGATTGAAAAATATAATATATTTATGTTCGTATGGCCAATGGTCATTGACCGCCTCATGGGTTTAGTGGTTGTAAGCGCGACTACTGAGCGAGAGGTCCTGTGTTCAATTCCCGGGTCGGGCAAAGTGTTACAGGGTTTTTCTGTATAGAAATTCTCAATAGCAGAACGGAGTTTGGAACTGTGCCTGGATGGCAATATGCTGGCTCGGACTTAATAACAGCATCCGCGAACTGAGGGTGCACAATAGGTACGGTCAACATCATAAAAATATATACACTTAATGAAATCCAAAAGCTATTTTAGAGGAAATAGTGATTGAAATCTTGAGCAATTTTGTTCACAGTATCTGCGGATACATAAAAATACATAGTCATTTAAATTTTATGATTTTAACCAATAATTTTCTAAGAATAAGCGTTTGAATTTCGCTTCGTGTATATATACTTTTGATGTTAACTGTAAACCTCTGCCTTATCCTTCGTGGATACAGGCGTGATGCTATGTTATGTTATGTATAGCAACGGAGTTGTTTTATTTTTGTTGCGTCGTGACTTGACGTCGTCGATAAAAGAAGAAAATTATAATTATATTTATACAACATCGGAGCCGACTCCCAGTCTAACCAGATGCGGCTGAATATTAGTATTTATTTATATTATTTACTCGGGGCGGCCGTCTAACCTCCGCCACCCAATTACTAGGAGACACTGATACTATAAGGTTAGATTGGTTGTCTAACTTTTTGGGCTGCTGACACCCGTAACGACTGTCATAGGACTTATTTTGATATTGATAGTAGAGCTTGGTTGTACGACTATACAATAAGTTAAAGAAGAAATATTTTGTTTAGACGTGTATTGGAAACAAAGTTAAGAGAGTGACTAGTAACAGAAAGAGAATACAAAAAGAGTAAAAACATATGAATTCAAATATATATCAAAAACTCACTTGCCAGGATGTTCTTATTAATCTAAAAAGGTTTTAACACCTCCCCGTAATATGGACACCCTGTTTATTTAATAATATTTATCTAACACACAAAAGAAAGATCATTCTGTATATACACCTACCTATCACTAACTTTACACAACACACCTACATATCAATAAACATTTACAGACATTGTACAAACCTACACTAGACTAAACCTAAGAGATTTACACATCTGACATGCTTAATCAGTGGTAATGGTTTTGTCAATATATCAGCAATGTTATCGTTACTTGGTACATATTTCAGGATTAGGTTGTGATGTGAAAGTGAGTCTCGAATAAAATGGTGTTTGATGTCTATATGTTTAGTGCGTGCGTGATATGTGTTATTGTAAGCAAGTTTAATTGAGCTTTGATTATCCGAATGAATGACGATAGGATGAATGACGGCAAATATTTCTGAAATGAGTGATTTTAGATATATGGCCTCCTTGCAAGCTTCTCCGAGAGACATATATTCAGCTTCTGTCGTGGACAGAGCGACTGTTCTCTGCTTGCGCGCTTCCCATGAGACGGGAGCTCCACTCATTAAGAATATGAATCCTGTGTAGGATCGCCTATCTATTATGTTATTCCCATAATCCGCATCAGCATATCCTGTTGGGTAGGACTGACCCGATTTGTATAAAAGTTTGAGGTGTATAGTCTCCTTGAGGTACCGAAGAACTCGCTTAGCGGCTCTCCAGTGTACCTCCCCGTAATGTACGTTGAATTGAGACAAGTACGAGACTGTATGTGCAATGTCTGGTCGTGTACAGATAGAAATGTACATTAATGAGCCGATAAGCTCCTGGTAGGGGACTTCAATATTTTCCTTTTCTTTTTCAGGCATTGAAAGTTTTAGTCCTGGTTCCAACGGTGTAGTCACGGATATGGCGTCATTCATGCCAAACTTGTACAATAGTTTTTCAATGTACTTGGTCTGGTCCAGAGTTATGCACCCTTCCTTTTGGATGACTCTCATACCGAGACAATCCTTGAGGGGACCTAGATCTTTGACAATAAAAATTTTCTTGAGAGCATTCTTGAAATTCTCTTTCATTTGAGCATTGTTGCTGAGAATAAAAAAGTCATCAACAAAGACTGTGACAACAAGGAAGTCATCGCCTTTTGTTTTGTGATAGAGGCAATGTTCCGTGGTTGCTTGAGTCAGCGATAATGTGGCCATTGCTTCACGCACCTTTTTGTTCCATTGGCGTGGAGCTTGTTTTAGGCCATAAAGGGACTTTTTGAGCAGGCACACTTTACGCTTTGGGTCGGTTGAGAAACCTTCTGGTTGTTCCATAAAAATCTCCTCATCTAAGTCTCCATTTAAAAAGGCAGTTTCCACATCAAGATGGTCTACCTGCAAATTATTTTGGACAGCTACTGCTATTAGTAGTCGTACTGAAGACAGTCTAGCGACAGGTGAAAAAGTTTCGCTGTAATCCACACCTGCCACTTGGGTGAACCCTTTTGCTACTAGTCTGGCTTTGTATTTAGTAATCTGTCCACTTGTGTCCTTTTTAATTTTGAAAACCCATTTACACTTCGTCGTTTTTCTATCGGATGGTCGGTCAACTAGGATCCATGTTCCATGCTTCATCAATGAATTATACTCAGCCTTCATAGCTTCTAACCATTTTTCTTTTTGCGGATGATCTGTAACTTCTTTGTAAGTCTCCGGTTCGAGATCTGAAATCATGTAAAGTTGATACTGACTATATCTTTTAGGAGGGTGTCGTTCTCGAATAGGATATCTCCTTTCGATAGTTGGCTCTTCACTGGTTTCGACTTCGCGAGTACATGGTAATACTTCAGTGATTATAGGATCATCTAGGGTTGTCAGCTGATCAGAAGATGACATCTCAGGTTGTGTCTCTGGCTGTGAATGATGCTGTGGTTGCGGAACTAGTTGTTCATCATCTTGAATGGGTATAAGGATTTCTTGCGATTGTGGCGAGGGTAGCATCTCGCTGGAAGAAGGATTTTGGGACTCTATTGGCGTCTTGTCCTCTATGAAGACAACATCTCTAGCGACTATGATCACTCGAGGATTTTCGGGGTTTATGAGACGGTATCCTTTGCTTTCAGTAGCATAGCCAACGAAAGTACACTTTTGTGTCTTACATTCCAGTTTCGTACGTTTTTCTTTAGGTACAAGAACATGGGCTTCGCAACCAAAAATTCTTAAGTGAGATAAGTTGACTTTATTTCCACTCCACAGTTCTTCTGGTATTTGGTTGTTCAAGGCTTGCGTCGGTGTACGATTCTTGAGGTAGATTGCCGTATTTACCGCTTCTCCCCAATACGCCAAGGGTAGTTTTGAGTCATGGAGCATAGAGCGTGCTTTTTCGATTATTGTTCGGTTTGCTCGTTCGGAAACTCCATTTTGTTGAGGTGTATAAGGAATCGTAGTTTGATGCACGATGCCGTTCTCCTTAAAAAAGGTATACATATCGTTATTAACGTATTCGCGACCATTGTCTGAACGTACGACTTTTATTCTCTTACCGGTTTGATTTTCTACTAAATGTTTAAACTCTACAAACTTTACAAAAACTTCGGATTTTGTTTTCAAAAGATATCCAAAAGTTTTGCGACTAAAGTCGTCTGTAAAAGTCAGTAAGTATAAAGCTCCGCCCCATGAATGCGTACTCATAGGCCCGCATAAATCCGAATGAATTAATTGGAGGACTTGGCTCGATTTACTTTTAGAGTTTTTAAACGGTTTTTTAGCTAATTTGCCCTGTAGACATGGAACACACTTTTCGGTGTAGCTACCGTTGTAATCTAAACCGATAGATTTACTTTTTAGTATATCCATACTTTTTGCATTGAGATGACCAAGGCGCCTATGCCACAGCATTGCGGACTCTTTGGTAGAAGAATACAACGCATGTGAACTACTTAGATCCAACCTGTACATACCTTTATGGTTTGAACCTGTAGCAATGACAGACCCCGTCACTTGACATCCACCATTATTGATGATGCTTGCGCCTTTCGATGTAAACAAAACATCGAAGCCTTTTTTAACTAAATTACTTACAGATAAGAGATTTGTAGCAAGACCGGGGATATAAAGAACATCACTAATTTGGTTTACATTCTCGGAAACATGAATATTTACAGTACCTTTACCATGACTAAGTAATTGCTCCTTGTTAGCAACTGTAATAGGGGTGACATGGGGTGAAATATTTTCATACCAATCTCTCCTGTTACTCATATGGGAAGTTGCGCCGGAGTCAATATACCAGTCTTGGAAACCTGTACCTGTGGGAGGAATCTTAGAAAAACAAGATGAAAGTGTGACTTCGGATGTGTAATTTGTACTAGTGTTTGCCGAAACATTTTTGTCTTTCCTATTTTTAAGATTTCTACATTGCGATACAACGTGCCCTAGCTTTTTACAGTAGGAGCAGAACTTCTTCTTCTTAACGTCCTTCGTATGTAGCGCTGTATTGACAGGTTCTTTGGTTGAAGTAGCTGGAGCGGTGCGCACGTCTTCTTTGAGGAGTGCTGTTACCACATTTTCCGAGGTTATCTTCATGTTTGAATGTTCGAGAGCCATGAAAAGTGGATAATATCTCTCTGGAAGTCCAGCGAGCATGATGATGGCGAGAAACTCGTCGTCCACTGAAGCTCCTATTCCCTGTAGCTCTTGCTGTGTCACTAGTGTTCTGTTGACATACTCTTGTATGTTTCCTTTGAATTCGTTCACTAACAGTTTCTTCATTAGTGCTAGTCTTCTTGTCAATCCGCTATCGGCGTAGGCCTTTTTTAAGGCATTGAAGGTTTCAAATGCGAATTTAGCTGACCTGATGACTGGATAAACAGACTCGTCGCACGTGAGGCAAATTTTGGCTCGCGCTTTCGCATCTCTGCGCATGGCGATGGGATCGGCGGGATCGACCGCTTGAACTACAACGTCCCATAAGTCGACGTCTGTGAGATAGCACTCTAAACTAAAGGCCCATGTATTAAAATTGTGACCTTTTAGCTTGTTTATGCTTATTGCATTATTTGTCATTGTACTTGTTACCGCTGTAGTTGTATCTGCTGCTGACTGCTGGACCGTAGTTGGAGGTGGAGGGACCATAACCACTTATTTTGATATTGATAGTAGAGCTTGGTTGTACGACTATACAATAAGTTAAAGAAGAAATATTTTGTTTAGACGTGTATTGGAAACAAAGTTAAGAGAGTGACTAGTAACAGAAAGAGAATACAAAAAGAGTAAAAACATATGAATTCAAATATATATCAAAAACTCACTTGCCAGGATGTTCTTATTAATCTAAAAAGGTTTTAACAATAGGTATTCGTATGATACCCGAGATCAAATGTTTGACGTACTTTCCGAGGCACGGAAGAGTCTCGATGAGTGAAAAATGGTCAACCATCCAAGGATTGACCGCAGCAAGCGCTCCTTAACCGCACAGTTCGCATGGTAGCTAATTATGATAGTTAAGAATGTACCTAGGAATAATTCCTGTATCGTGGGTGCGTTTGCAAACACATATATTCACATGGACATACACCCAAACCCGGAACAACTATTTGTAGTTCATACAAATATTTGTTCCCTGTGGGAATTGAACACGAAACACGTAACGCAGCAGTCTACGCCAAATGTGCCGTTAATCTATATGTATAAAAATAAATTGCCGTGAGTTAGTCTCGCAAGAACTCAAAAATAGCTCAATCGATTTGATTTTTTTTTCGTTGTGTTCGCATCAATACTGAGTTTAGGAAAAAAGTAAATTAGGAAAAATTACTTCGTTCGCTGATGACGAGTTACAATCAAATCAATTTTAGGTGAATATGAAGTTCACCGGGTTTTCTAGTATATATAATACTAGCTGTGCCCGCGACTTCGTTCGCGTGGATGTCGGAACTTAACAATGTATTTTTTAGTGAGACCAAATGCACTTAAACCTATTTTTTTCTAACATAAAAGAATTTTTCTAAAATAAAAGTAGCCTAAGTTACTCCTTATTATATCAGCTACCTGCCAATAAAAGTCCCGTCAAAATCGGTTCAGCCATAAAAAAAATTTATTTTGGTTTATGTACCGTATATATATTCATATGCATGTAGTAAAAAACGGTTATTTCAATATTACAAACAGACACTCCATTTTTATTTATATGTATAGATTTATTGTGTATATATACATTTTAAATGGGCAACTATTTAAGTTTAACAATTCGATCCATGTAAAACAAAAGCGATTCTAATCACCCACATCTTGATTAATTAGTTTCAAATTTACCTTGAAATCCTTATATCTTAGAACAATACTAGGCTTAATAATTAATTGTCTAAAACAAATAGTTTGATCACCCTACAATACTTGTCAGAAATGGGTATGTCTACGCTATTGTCTGAACCTGTTATAAAGCAGAGCATTTGAATAAATTAATTTAAATTAATGGTTGAAGGTCTGAAGGAGAAAGGGAGTCTAAAGTTGGCTGAAGTGAGATGAGGTATTCAGACTCATTGTCTGTTGATAGTGTTTTGGTTTTCGTACCGCATTGCGTTGGAAAGTTAGTGCTAAACTTCTGCTAAGCCTGCTGCAATATATGCTTGACTAGCTTCCGTTCGCGTGGTTTACGAACCCGTACATTTTTCCGGGATAAAAAGTAGCCTTTGTGTTATTCCAGACTATAATCTATCTCTGTGCCAAATTTCATTCAGATCCGTTCAGCTGTTCTGTCGTGAAATAGTAACAAAGATCCATCCATCCATTCTCACAAACTTTCATATTTATAATATTTCTAGCTTCCGCTCGCGACTTCGCCCGCGTGGTTTACGAACCCGTACATTTTTCCGGGATAAAAAGTAGCCTTTGTGTTATTCCAGACTATAATCTATCTCTGTGCCAAATTTCATTCAGATCCGTTCAGCTGCTCTGGCGTGATTGAGTAACAAATATCCATCCATCCATCCATCCTCACAAACTTTCACATTTATAATATTAGTAGGATAGGATAGGAAATAGGATAGGATAGGATAGGATAGTATCACGCCGGTACTCCCCGAACGGTTGAGCACAGGTGTAGAGATTTTTCAGTCTAAAAATGCACGCCCCTCCTTTCTATCTTTACCCCGCTACATGCAAAATAATATATAGACGCAATACACGCAACCTAGTCAATATCATTGGTTCTTCAGTCACCGGCTAAACACGAAAGTGAGATGCGTCGATTATACCGCAAATATTTCTTTTCACACATTTAAATAATCATGTTTAGTGGAGGGCGTGCATTTTTAGACTTAAAGATCTCTACTATTGTACATCCACGTCTCGCCGAAGCCGTTATTAAGTCCCATGTCATAGGGGGCGAGTCTATTGCCATCGATCGGCCACAGTTTCAAACTCCGTGTTGCTACTGAGAATTTACATACAGAAAACCCAATAACACTTTGCCCGACCCGGGAATCGAATCCAGGACCTCACGCAGCAGCCACGCATGTACAAAACACCAATAAAAGACCAGTATCAAGTAGTAAAATCTTTGTACTACATATATGTATGTATAATGTACTACAAACTTCATCCACCCACAAGCCTCTTACACCCCCTCATTCCCAAAACATTACATTTAGACAGTCTTCCGACGGGATGCTCATAATAGGCTTCACCTGCCAATTACGTCTACATGTTAATTAGAAGTCTGTTACAATCTTAATTACAGATTGTGTATCTTGACACACATGACGTAGGTATTAGGTTGAAACAGTGATGTACTTGTAACGATCTAAGGTAACCTGCCAATGTAGTGTGGCTTTTTGTTCTGCACAGTAGGCAGTGTCGGATTAAGCAAGCGCGGGGCCCGTAGCAAATTCTATAGAGGGCCCCTCTAACCTAACCTAACCTAACAACTATTTATATGACGCACAGATAGTTGCTCCGTGTCTGGATATTTATATTTATAACCACACCTACGAAACAGGAATAGTTTCCTAGTGTAGGGCAATTTACAAAAAAAAAAGCCTCGGTTAAAAGCAAATGATATTTTAGAAATTAGAACCTTGATTTATTAGAATACTAGCGACCCGCCCCGGCTTCGCACGGGTAGCAGAGTATATACGCCTTCATTTTTTTCTGTCGTAGTGTCGTATCAGCCTATTATGTCGAGCATTTACTCGGCGAACGCCAGTAAAGCTCCCAGTCGGCATGATTTTTTCCGACATCTTCAACTATCATCGTCATATTTCAGCCAATTTACACA
Source organism: Shargacucullia verbasci (assembly GCA_947562105.1). Classification (NCBI taxonomy): domain Eukaryota; kingdom Metazoa; phylum Arthropoda; class Insecta; order Lepidoptera; family Noctuidae; genus Shargacucullia; species Shargacucullia verbasci. Next base: position 9,254,636 of record OX387303.1, on the reverse strand, counting down.
AAACTTTAACGAATTGAAAATCCGTTAAGTAGTTTTTAAGTTTATCGCGAACAGACAGACAGACTATAGTTATACAGACAGTTTATAATATCTAGTGATTCAGAGTTGACCAAACATTTTATGCTAAAGATGATTTTAAAGATGTGTCAAATGTATCTCAAAAACCATTTTGAAACCTGATTGAGAACCTTATTAAGTAGTTTACATGTCTACCCTACACTTGGTCGAGTTTCGGACGAGAGGAGTTTGGTATTTACTGCCAAAATAATCTAAACCACGAGAACACACCGATCAAATCAGTGTGTATATTGCGTAGGAACTTAAGACGATGAACATAATTACGACGCTAATACCCTACCCTTAATAGAATATCACTTACATTTCTATCCGATAACACTGCGAGGGGTAATTAGCAATTCTCTGCTACACTCAGCCTTAATTATAGATACGATACGTTTATGTGTTTATAATGTATATAATATTGACTTGGAAATATACATATGTCGTGGAGAACGATGTCTAGTCTCTCAATTAGAGGGCATGGTTGGCACAGTGGTTAAGAGATCGAGTGCTGCGCAACGTGTCGCGGGTTTGATTCCCGCGCGGAACAAACATTTGTATGATCTACAGATAGTTGTTTCGTGTCTGGGACTTTGTGTATGTGAATATATTTGTTTGTAAACGCACCCACGATACAGGAATTATTCCTAGAGTGGAGCAAAGTTTTTTTTTTTTAAATAAATAAATAATATCAATTACCACCGTACTAAGGTGAGGGTAAATAACGTGACGTCACTGCAAGATAGCGGCGCGTGGACAGAGTCCTGTTAAGGGAGGTGATTGTGAAGAAGCGCAGTCTTGTGCGAGCATCGAACGGATACACTTCTCCGACATGAAACTGTCCGTTTGCCCGGAGTTAGAAAGTAGTTAGTTTGTGATTTGTACCGAGTTGATGGGATCAGGTATAATTAACTGCTTCAGCTGCTTTAGTTTGAAAATGAGTTGTCTCTATTATGGTTGCGTAGGTTCGAACTCTGAGTCAGTCAGTGTTACTGCGTTAGAAAATGTTGAGTAACAGCACAGACTGTAGAATTATGCGCAGTACATGGCAACTATAGGCTTACCCCTGTGAAATGGGACTTAATAACGGCATCGCCAGAATGTCACTGTAGCTACATAAAAGTACACCCTGCCTAACCCTTCGGGGAATACAGGCGTGATGCTATATATAGTTCTCCTGAATCATCTGGGTTTACTAATTGATTAGGGAATTGTCCCTACGCTAATCTCACCCAGACCTACGCATAAGGCGTACCATTGTTGCCGAATATAAATTGTAATATGGGAGGTCACATGTTTTGCAGAGTTCTGTAATATTTTATAAGCGCTGAAAAACAAAGGGACAATGAGCGAACGATAAATGTTACCACAAGCGTTTAAAAGCGAAAATTTAAAGTAGCGGTGGTCGTTGCGCGACGTAAAGGTTATTGAAACTGTTATAGCTACCGTCGTAATAGCGGATAGCTCGTTTCACCGTTCTGAAATAATCTGCTATATCTATCCGCTATACATAGATAGTGCTATCCACGAAGACGCGCCCCACTATTTTTGGCCGAGGCTTTCCAGCTGACCGTAATGCTCTTTCGTGATCAGTTAATATTTCGTAGTGTGCGTGTGCACTCTTAGGTAATTATTGTGTATCGACAGAACTAAAACACTAGCGGAAGATTGCACACTTGTACTGTAAGAAATTAGGAAGAAGAGTGGGGCGCGTCTTCGTGGATGGCACTATCTGTAAAATCTAACTCGATCGCGTTGCACTTAAACACAACGCACACAACGTTTCGTTACGCCTACATCGCTAAACACTATTGGGCTCGCGCGACCCGTAGTTGAGTGCCGTAAATCCCGCTATTGGTCGCTACTGAAATAGCGCATTTTAACAACTGCTATTTATACTCGGTACGCAGTTTCGTTTCATTATCCAAGAAAGTCGCTACAGCCCACACGCCTTTTTTATGTCATTGAGTGGCCAATAGGCAGGCGGCTCAGTTGGCGGTAAGTAGTCACTGCCGCCTATAGACATCTGCAATACCAGCGGCACCACAGGTGCGTTGCCTACTCTTTTCAAAGAGGACTCTCTTCTATTTTTGTTTGAAGCTGTCCATGTCATAGCTCAACGGGAAGACCTCAGGAGGGAGTTCATTCCATATCTTGCAGGCACGTGGCAGAAATAATCGTTGGAAACGGGCTGTGTGGGATGAACACGTATCTGCAATATGTGGCTGAAATTTCTCGCGATGGCCGGACGATCTATCGCCTGTATTCCTCGAAGAGTTAGGCAATGATGTACGTCCTAGAATACATCGACATTGTTAATGTGTGAAAAACAGTCACCCATCCAAGGGCTGACTGCAGCAAGCGCTGCTTAACCTCGCAGATTGACTGATTACTGCGGTAGTTATGTAGTTAAGAGAAGTTCGGTGATCAACTTCTTAAAAAAAAAGAAACATTGCCCCAATCTAGGAATATTTCCTGTTTCGTGGGTGCGTTTACAAACAAATATATTCACATACACAAAGACCCAGATGCGAATCAACTATCTGCAGATCAAACAAATAATTGGTCCGTGCGGGAATTGAACTCGTAACACGTAGCAGCAGTCGATCTCTCAACCACAACGCCAATCGTGCCGTCATAACTGTGTTATGACTTAATAATATAAATTCTGAGATCTTGTTTGGTAAATAGTTTTTCTTCTAAAAACTTCGTAAAGCTTAATCTTTTGCTTATCTTTGGCGTTTACAATTTTTAATTTATCTAAATCACACTATAAGTATGTTAATGGCAATGCAAAACCATGACGTCATGCTTTTGTATTCCGAACATTTTTAGAACAAATTAAAAAATTAGATTCGCTTCACATGTCTGGACATTTTTGATGATTCAATATTTCATATTCTATTTTGTATTATTTTTTTTGTTTTATCCGTTTTGATCTGGTTTTGTCGTTTTTTTTTATTCGAATCTCTTGTTTAACTCATACTGTATTGCCTCATTATGTAAGTAGCTTTCTATTAAGTTTTTTTTTAGTTATATAATGCACGTTAATTTAAGATTTTAATAGTAAATTAACTTTTTGTTTTTGAAAAGAGTATCTATGGAGTTTCTTGCCGGTCTCTTCTCCATAGGACCTACCCTATTTGGAACCGTGCGCCTAGAGTCTCGACTTTTTAAAAGTGCCTGAAAAGCCCTAATTGAAATAAAAAACTTTGACTTTATCTTTGAAAATTTCGTTTTTGACAGTTCATAAAAAGTAACTCAGATGACTAGTCATCTACCGTATTTCAATAATGATTATACAAATAAGCGAAACAAGCACTTAGTGATCATTCTATACAGTCAAAGACGTTAAAATACTGTGACTAACGTTATACTTAAAGACACGGTTCGTTCAAAACCACTGTTTAACCGTTATTTACCTTCATTAATATCGATATTCGAACGTCAAACGCACAGATGCTTGTTACTGTCATATTGTAACGTTAACCTCAGTAAGACCTGCCCCCCTCAGTGAGGAAAATGTCGAGAGGCAAGGGGAGGGAACATCCAGCTACTCCAAACGTCAGCACAACCCGTACACCGTTTTAATGAGAGATAGGACTTCAACTGAAAGATATTTGAACATAACGTAGCATCACGCCTGTATTCCCCGAAGGGTTAGGCAGAGGTGTACTATACACCTTATTTTCACCGTTATCGATAATTTATTCAGTGATAAGGCCTGTATCCCTGAAGGATTAGGCAGAGGTGTACTATTGTGCACCCACATTTCGTCGATGGTTTTATTAAGTCTCATGTAATGACCCGGGTACGTCTTAAAACTGCGGCCAAACACCGGAGGACGGGCAGCAGCATCCTCTCACTGCGCCACTGCGATCCCCAAGCCGCCTGCCAAGCGTGGGGATTATGGCAACCCCCCCCCCCCCCCCATTGGGGGAGGCCATCGTTCAGTAGTGGACGTCTTTTGGCTGATGATGATGATGAATAGGGGGCGAGCCTATTAACATCAACCGGACACAGTTCCAGACTCCGTACTACTACTGAGAATTTCTATAGAGAAACATAACACTTTGACTGATCCGAGATTAGAAGCCGGTCACGCTCAGCAGTCACGCTTTCAACCACAAAACCAATGAGACAGACACGTTAAGAAATTGGTTGTCAAAATATGGTCTTACCTCCCTTATTGGATAAACAAGACGCGCTTCCCTAAATAAAATCAAATAACTTGAGAGAAACGGGTAACGGAGCATATATGCTCTAGTTTTTTTTTTCTAAAACCCTGGTATAATTTAATTTCATCCTACTATCTTACTTACCCTACTAATATTATAAATGAGAAAGTTTATGAGGATGGATGGATATTTGTTACTCAATCACGCCAGAATTGATCGATGCCGTTATTAAGTCGCATGTAAAAGGAGGCGAGCGTATAGCCATTTACCGAGCATAATTTCAGACTATGGGCTGCTACTGAGAATTTTCTTAGAGATAAACTGTTAAATAATATGGAGACTGAACTCAAAACTTTACGCTCGGCAGTCGACACGGGTGTCAGCAGCCCAAAAAGTCTGACAATCAGTTTAACCTTAGAGTATCAGTGTCTCTCTGTAATTGTGTGGCGGAGGTCAGATGGCACTCGCTCCGCAAAATACCGATATTCAGCCGGAACTGTTTAAACTAGGATCCAGTGGCGATCCGAGGGGGGTCATAGGGGTCATGACCCCCCTAAAATCGGACAAGTCAAATTGACAAACCTACTAAAAACAGAAAAGTAACGAAAAATATATTAATACTTTAAGTTGCTGCTTAAAACGTCTAAACAATGATATCAAAAATAGGTAACTAGGTAGGCTTATCTCAATGATTTGATTTAGGGAAGCGCGTCTTGTTTATCCAATAAGGGAGATAAGACCATACGAGTATTTTGACAACCAATTTCTTAACGTGTCTGCTTCATTTGTTTTGTGGTTGCAAGCGTGACTGCTGAGCGTAACCGGCTTCTAATCTCGGACCAGTCAAAGTGTTATTTTTCTCTATAGAAATTCTCAGTCGCAGTACGGAGTCTGGAACTGTGTCCGGTTGATGGTAATAGGCTCGCCACCTATTACATGAGACTTATAAACCCATTGGCGAAATGTGGGTGCACAATAGTACACCTCTGCCTAACCCTTCTGAGAATACAGGCGTGATGCTATGTACAGCTTTCAGACTTATGAAATATTAGACGTGTCAAATAAAATAGGGTCTAGCCTATATGATTGAATACCATTACATAATGCTCAAGTCTCGAACGAAATCCAGAGCTATGAGAAAGAAACGTTCATATTTTTTGGCTAAGGGATTTGGGTTCTTTCCTTTATGTTTTGACCCGGGTACGTCTTAAAACTGCGGCCAGACACCGGAGGACGGGCAGCAGCGTCCTCTCACTAATCGGTGAGCTACTGCGATCCCCAAGCCGCCTGCCAAGCGTTTAGGGATTATGGCAAACTTGAGGGAGGCCTTCGTTCAGCAGTGGACGTCTTCTGGCTGATGATGATGATGATGATGAAGGGATTTGGTTGTTGATAGATTCTAGAAACCTTTTTAATATAGCATCACGCCTGTATCCCTAAAGGATTAGGCAGAGGTGTACTATTTTACATCCACATTTCGCTGATACTGTTACTAAGTCTTATGTAATAGGGGCAAGCCTAAAACCATGCTGCTACTCAGAATTTCTATACAGAAAAACACAACAACTCTTTGCTTGACCCGGGAATCGAATCCAGGACCTCATACTCAGCAGTCGCACTTGTGACCACTAGATCAATGTGACAGTTCACTTCTTTAACATACCAATAAATAATCTACGTACTAAGCAAGCCGATATTTCCAAAATGTGCTATTTAATTTATTTTCTTTATCATCATCATCACTATCACTACATAGTATAAAACAAAGTCGCTTTCTCTGTCCCTATGTCCCTTTGTATGCTTAAATCTTTGAAACTACGCAACGGATTTTGATGCGGTTTTTTTTAATAGATATAGTGATTCAAGAGGAAGGTTTATATGTATAATAACATCCATTAAATAGTGGAGAAGTACTGTTATTTTTGAGGTTTCTAATGTGATGTCGTAAATAATTACATTTTTTCCGCTTACATTGCAAACGCTGGCTGAACCCTACGAGATAGATCAAAATAATGTACTACAGTATTGTACACCTTAAAAAGGTCTACAAAAAAGTCCGCGATGGTATATGTCTATCTCTTAGGGATAACCCACAATAACCATTTTTTATCCTTTACTTTTTACGAGAAATAATGGCTTATTTACGAAGCAATTTTAAGCAATACAGCATTAATCCTTATCCAATTGAGAGATTATAGTCTTGATTAGCACATAGGCTACTTTTTATCCCGGTAAAATGTACGGGTTCATAAAAAACGCGGGCGAAGCCGCGGGCGGAATCTAGTGTTTTTATAAAAGAAAAAAAAAAGAAAAAAACTTTAATATACATCTCATTAAGTAGATGATAATTAGAAGTTCTTTCAGGTTATATAATTTTCTTTTATTCATGACAAGATCGCCTTACAAAGAGATTTATTTAAAAATCTTGTCCGATTTTAGGAATAATTGTCTTCATTTAGACCTTGATTTAGTTAAAAATACTTGACATCCTTTGGAAATAATACACGGCTTTATTAATTTAGTAGTAGGTGTAGTTTTAAATTGAATTTAAGAAAAAAAAGAGTAGGCACATCACTACGGGTCCAATATATTATAATTTTAAACGAATAGAAAACTGCTCTTGAAATCATAAAAATACATATTAAAATCATTTGTTTCTTTGTAAATATCATTAGTACAAAGTTCATTAGGTGTAATTTAATATTGCATAGTCAGAGTATTTTTTATTTATTATATATATTAGCAATTTTATTGCTACATGTTCTTAAAAATAACTTCAACTCACTGTATACCAACATATTGAAAAGAATATCCAAGGAGTTTCTTGCCGGTCTCTTCTCCATAGGGCCAATCCACTTTGGAACCATGCACCTAGATTTATAATATGTTAAAAGCTACCGGTGAAATAGGCCTCGTATTGGGTGTAATTGATATCAACCTACTAGGTTTTTCTTATGATTTGTTTTTAAGACGTGTTAAAGAAAATGAAACCGTTCTTAATGTATCACCATATTACATCCCATACTATTATAAGAGCAATAACTTTTTGTACTCGCGTTCTTAAAAATGGCTTGAAAATGAAAATGAAATGGCTTCTGGGAGTGAAAAATCGATCTAGCCAGGTCTCGGTATCGTATCTAGAATAATTTGTTGTCAGTAAAAAAAAAAAACTAATTTTCTGCTCGGGTGCCCTCATATTGCAAAATATAATCCGAATATATATTAACGCATGCGTCACAATGCACGTTGACTATAAGTATGTAATACCACGATTGAAAAATACAAAAATACTTGCAAAAATATAAACGTCAAAAATATTATCGACAAAGTTTTATGGTACGGTTTCGCTCACCACTAACAACCAGGGTTGCTCAAACTTTCGAACAATCGCCAGAATTGGTATTCGCCGTGTAATTTGATTGCTAACGACGCTTCTACCAAAGGGAATTGTTGGGAATTGGTTCTCAAAGTTCTGTTGCCCCCTTTTCAATTGTCCTGTCAAGGAAATGGCTTTAAAAGACGATCGGGTTAATGTATTTTTGTCGCTTGATGTACAAAGTTGTAGTTTCGTTCACCTCGGAATCTGCTATAATAGCACTTGTTGTCCTTTGATGATTTGTATTGGCTAGAGAAATATTTCGCTTCAGGTACTTTAGGGTATTTGCTCTTTATGCCGATAACGATTCCTAAGTAATAACCAGTTAACGCCAGTTAACGCCACTATCACGAATTTGTGATAAGTTAGCGTTTATCGTAAAATTTACACTGTTCGGAGGTATCGTAGGAAATATGTGAATGAAGTTTGGATCAATCTACAATAAAATATGATTTATGATTAAGATAAACATTGTGTTCAGTTAAAGTAATTTATTAAAATTACAGAATTTTTTCTTGATCTGAATAGCATTTTTTTATCACTAGCCATTGCCCGCGGCGTTGCTCGTGGAAGTCGTATTTTATGTATGTGTTGGAACTATTGATGAAATTATTGCTTTTACAAACTTACATCCAATATTTTACCTTCTTAATGGTAGGATTTTCGAACATATTGAATCAAGTGTTTCTTAGTTTATATGTTTTTGTGACTGGTTTTAAAGAAACTTTCTATCCTTATTTCACTTATTTAGGGGTTGAATTTTCAAAAATCCTTTTTTAGTGGGTAAAAACCAATCTACAGTCGAAGTTCCTAGTTTCCAGCCCTAGTATAAGTTGTGCATTGATAGATCAGACAGTGAAGACAAGTCTTATCTTTATATATAAAACTAGATTCCGCCCGCGGCTTCGCCGGCGTGGTTTACGAACCCATACATTTTTCCGGGATGAAAAGTAGCCTATGTGCTATTCCAGACTATAATCTATCTGTGTGCCAAATTTCATGCAGATACTTTCAGTAGTTTTTGCGTGAAAGAGTAAGAAAGATCTATCCATCCATCCATCCATCTATCCATCCTCACAAACTTTCACATTTATAATATTAGTAGGATAGTATTTCGGTGTGCGTGTGTTCGTAATTCTTCTTCTTCTAAAAGGCTTAATCAATTTTGATGTTTTTTTATACTTACGGGGTCACCTGAATGGTTCTAATCTATAGTTGGACAGAACACAAAATACACACAGACAAACTTCTGGGCAACAGCTAGTAATATACCTATATAGATTATACAATTAAGCATAACCGAACATTTAATCTTGCAACTGAGCTGGGACTCAAAGATTTAATCCTATTCACAATATAACTTGGTAATACTCGGAGCAATAACATCAACATAACATTTATGCACATAAATACATTAAGCTATACACCAACGATAAAGTTTTACTGTCAGTCATATACTGTGACGTCAGACGCGACGTCGCTATCACTCGATCAATATCCCGCCTTTATGAACATTATGACAATGACTTCATACTATAATATGTCAACGATTTTCGTGTTTTTAAAAAAAACATACAATTTTTTCCCAGGTTCCCAGTCTCACTAGATGCGGCTGAATATCAGTATTTTACACGGAGCGACTGCCATCTGACCTCCACCACCCAATTATTGGTAGACACCGATAGATTCTCTAAGGTAAGACGGGTTGTCAGACCTTTTGGGCTACTGATACCTGTAACGACTATCATAGGTATTCGTATGACATCCGGGACCAAAGGGTTGTGTTTTTTTTAAAATACGTAATATGTTTTTGTAAATTAATTTTATGGGAATAAATTTAAAAAGAAAATAATGCTTTAAAATCTCTGTATTAACAATCTTTGCCCTACACTATCATTGTCTGTAGTACTTTGATGACAAGAAACAATTTAATTTTTCAATGCGAGAATAGAACTCGCGTCACGCAGCGCAGAAAACCAAACGCTCAACGCTACCAGTCCCAATCTAAATCAAAAATAAGTATGTTAAAGCAAAGACCTTTCTCTTGCTATCGTCAGGTAAATCAGTCCCTAATCCTGACTCCGAATATCTTTCCAAAAGGTGTACAGACGAAATCTTTTAACAAATTGAAAATCTTGTTTCTCGTGAAAAGGATATTTGTCTCGAGGAAAGGAGCGATTCAGGAAAGAACGGCTGCCTTGGCGATGGATGATTGCAAGGGGATAATACTAGAGCGATTGCAAATCATGTCGAAAGAACATGGCGGATAAGCTACAAGTCAAAGTCAACGTTTTTTATATATCAACTAGGCATTTACAGGCACTTTTAAAAAGTCGAGACTCTAGGCGCACGGTTCCAAAAGGGGGTAGGTCCTATGGAGAAGAGACCGGAAAGAAACAACATGGATACTCTTTTCAAAAATTAAAAGTTAATTTACAATTAATAGTTAGTCGTGAGAATTGCCCACGAGATTATTTTGGTTTAGTTCAATATAGGTAGGTATTGTTAAACAAAAAGGGTTTTAAATATTGAATTAGGATATCTAAATAGGATCTTCGTGTTTAATTCATGTTCCAGATGAAAAGGAAATTTTAAATCTTTTCTTAAAATATCTCTACAGAATTTACAGATACCAATTTCACTTCAGCGTAATTGGATAGGATTTCAGTTTTTATATCAAAACTTCGACAGCTGTTTAATCTCTATCTGAACTTGAATTCAGAATTTTAGATAATTATCAAGTTTTGGAACTACAATCTCGATGTCGTACACTTCAAAGTTCAAATTAAATTGCACCAAAAATGTTGTATTGCAAAATGGTCACTCAAAAATGAACTTAAATTACATAATATTAAGTAGATAGTTGAGTAAACAGTAATCGAATGTAAATTATCTAAGATTCTACATTAATGTATATCTACATTCATATTACCGTTATGTATGGTTGCCAACTGACTAATTTTAGTCCAAACGAAGCAACTGACCGCTTCATTTGGACTGTGTCCAGAGTGGCTCATTTGTGTCCAATGGTAGATCAACGATGATAACAAATTGTAATAAGTCAGCCATTACTGTCCCACTGCTGGACTCGGGCTTCTTAGAATGGGATCAGTACGCTCCACCAAGAACTTTATGGAGCCTTCTTAGGTGTACAGGTTTCCTCATGATGTTTTCGTCTACTGTTATCACAAGTGATAATCAAATTCTGATCCGCTCATAAATTTCGAACGTCAGATTTGAGGGCCGGTATATGAATTTCGAAAAGTCAGATTTTGAAGAGTCAGTACCGCTATTACGAGTTTTCTTACTATTTACTATCATAGTAAAGTAAATTTTCATGATAGCGATTTTAGTTCTTAACTTGGTTACATTAGGGATTAGAGTCGTTTATGTGACATATGTGTCATAGTTAAGTTTTGATTTACTATTTACTATATTATAGAGATGTCATGTTAGCGACTCTAATCCCTAATGTAACCAAGTTAAGAACTAAAATCGCTTGCATGAAAATTTACATTTACTATGAAAGTAAATAGTAAAAACCTCATAATAGAGGTACAGGGCAGGCTATCGCTGCCAATACTAAGGAATAAACAAAAAAAAAAAAAATATAAACAAAAGACTTACAAAATATTACCATTAATGATCACGCTTTGTAATCAAAACCTTTTTTGCTCTTCGTATCGCGGATACGACTGTCCCACGTATTGTCTACACAATACAACAGATATTCCTGTGTGTCCATCGATTTTTTTAACAGAACAGCACTGAAATTTACACAAAAGTCACGTCAACCTGTCATCAAAAACCAGACACTTGACAACCCTGGCAGCGCGCCAGGGTTGCGCAAATCGCGATCGTTAATTGTTAAATCCACTCGGAATTAATTACTCTGCTTTGGCTAACATAAACATTGACCTCATTTTGTGATGTTGAATTTAAGATTAGTGTAAAGTTTTACAGTTTCTCTTACTCACTGCGGATAGACAACCCTATTATATTATACAGCATGATTCCTTTTAGTATCGGAAAAATAATGTGTTGTGTTATATTCGTTGAGTAAATATTCAATAAAAATCAACATAGATACGGTTTGATTTTCAAAATAAAATCTAAAACTTGTAGGTGTTCATATTCTCATAAATTATATCAAATATTAGCGGACTGGGATTATACATATGTTTTTTATGCTAGTAATAAAAAAACTGGATCTCAACAACAACGCTACCTATCGGGTCCAACTATTAAGAACCATTCAGGTGACACAATACATTATGTAGTACATCAGAATCGGTTAAGCGGTTAATAAGGAGAAGAGTTACATGCACAAAGGAATTTTATATATGTATAAAGACAACTAGCGTCCCGCCCCGGCTTCGCACGGGTGCAATTTACTAATGAAGAAAATGTACCAAGTACCAAGATGCGGTTTCAGTAAATATCAAAATATCCGAATGAATAAGGCAGTATTATTTTGAAAATATTGATATCAGATACTGTTCTTATTTTTTTAAGCGGTTTTTTTATTATTTAGGTAGGTTTTTTTTTATTATTTGATTATTTAGGGACATTTGATTATTTAGGGACATTTGATTTATTACTACTGGCTCAGCGCAGGCTGGCTCGAGCAAGGGTCGGGGTGGAGAATGAACGGGTCTTCGCGACGGGCTTCGCCGGCGAGGACGGTACGACGGTCGGTTGTGTGTAGTGTTGGTAGTATTCCTAACCAATCGGAGCGCCTCCTGATGGAGGGTGATATCGTCGTCTGGGTACGTGAGAGTGTGCCTAGGACGGCGAATTTTGGATATGCGGTTTGTGTGCGAGGGAGCAGAGTCGAAGAAGCGTTTAGACGCTTTCTTCGTGAAACATCTGATGGTCGGGAGGTTTAGATCAACGTGGAGCTGTTTATTGCGAACGTACCAGGGCGAGCCTGTGGCTTTGCGCAAGAAACGGTTTTGGAGGATTTGCAACCTATGGAGTCTGGATGTCTTTACGTGTGAAAACACGACGCTAGCGTACGTCATGATAGGGTGGATGCATGTGGTGTAAATTCGCACCTTGGACTTGAGTGCTAATTTACTCCGCGCATTGAGGATGAAATGGAGGCGACCGAGAGCAAAGGCGGCGCGGTGGCGAACCGTCTTTTTTTTTTAAGCTGTCTATACCTGTCCCTTTGAATCCGGTTCCGGTCTTCGAAGTGTAAACATCAACGTCATTAAAGTCGCGCTAAAAACTAAAAATAAAATACTTATAATCACCATACACTCCAAAATAATACCGTGCAACAAAAAAAGGAGGACTGAAAGGTTGGAGATATCAACGAAGGCGTAATTTGCACATTACACCACAGCAAAGAAGAAAGTAAATAAATAACGTTTTGAGGTTAGACCATAGACTACTCCGCAAGTGATATCTCTTCGGCTTTGACAGTTCTAGTGAAGTCAATGATAACTTGCCACAGATACAAGAAAAATAGTAACTGGCGGATAACTATCATATACATCAGTGTTGCTAGTGTTGAAAAAACATTATATCGTTTTACTACTACATTTCGTTTCACGTAAACTTAACACAATGGATACACAATTCCAACTTCTGTTCGATAAAATGAAATTAGAAATGCAAAAACAATCGACGGAAATTACTGAATCCATTACAAATAACATAATGTCTAAAATGGACGAAAAATTAACCCCGATTATAGAAGAAAATAAAAGCTTAAAGTTAAAAATAGAAACTCAGGAGAAAGAGATAGAATATTTGAAAAGAGAAAAAAGAAATAACAATATTATTATATTTGGCGTGGATGAAACAGAGAAAACAACATTAGAATTAATGAATATGATAAAGAAAACCTTCAAAAGCGACATAAATATTGATATCGAAGAAAATACAATAAACAATTTATACCGATTAGGGAAAAGAAGAATAGAAGGTAACAAACCGAGGCCAGTCTTCTGTTCTTTCGTAAACGGGTGGAAAAAGAACGAGATAATGAAAAATAAAAAGATCTCAAGGAGATATATGTCACGGAAGACTATCCAAAGGAAGTTCTGGCTAAAAGGAAGGCGTTACAGGCGAAATTGATAGAAGAAAGGAATAAGGGGAAAATAGCGTTTTTGAAATATGACAAGCTTGTAGTGAAGGAAAATGAAACAACTAACGAAAAAAGAAAAAGGGAAACTTCCTCTTCACCGCATTCTTCAGACTCTTCCGACTTTCAACCTAAAAAACAACAAGTCATCGTACCCTTTATGGCCAATAGAACCAACGCATTTGACGTGATGAGAATGAGATCTAACTCTCTTACTAACATCCCTACAAACAAGCAACAGTAGCAACTAATGCTCGGCAATCGGAAAATACAACAAAACAAAGAAACAAAAATAAACCTTCCCCCAAGCCGACTGGTCATCGTGGGGGAAAACGACCAACACCCTCTAAGGATAGATAAACAAAAAAAGAATAATAACTGCGACATACACATAGCGACGCTTAATACACGATCACTAAGATCCCCAGAGAAACTCATGGAACTAGAAACAGCAATCGACGAAATTAATTGGGATATTATTGGAATAAGCGAAGTGAGAAGACTAGGAGAAGGAATAGAAGACCACGGGAAGTATATACTGCACTACAAAGGAGAAACACCAGGGCTATACGGTGTTGGTTTCCTGATAAAAAGGAAATACACCGACCGAATCGAGGAATTGAAAGGCATATCCGAAAGAATAGCATTATTCAACATAAAACTGACAGACTGAAACAGAGATGAATTATGGTCAATTATCCAGGTTTACTCGCCAACTGAAGCAGATAAAAAACAAGATATAAACAAAATAGAAGAATTCTACCAAAAATTACAAAGTACTGTTGATACTGCTCACAAAAATATAATAATAATGGGTGATTTCAATGGACAAATTGGGGAATGTCAAAGTGGCGAAGAGTACACTGTAGGAAGACACGGTAATGGCAACAGGAGCAAAAACGGACAAAGACTGGTTAACTTCGGTTTAGAAAATAAACTAAGTATCCTGAATAGTTTCTTCAAAAAGAAAAAGAATAAGAAATGGACATGGACTTCCCCAAATGGACTCTTTAAAAATGAAATCGATTACATTATGACCAATAAATCAAAAGTTTTTAAAGATCTGTCAATCTTACATAATTTAAATTTTAACTCGGACCATAAAATGATTCGTGCTACGTTACGAGGGACACATACAAAGAAAAGTCGAAGGCTGCACATTGAATCGGTTCCCTATGTGGACATTAAAAATAACGCAGAGATAACGAACAGCTTAAAAGAAATCCTAGAGAGAAGAGAAGAGAAAGAATACAATAAACCAATTGATGCGACATACTGCGACTTTGTAAATACTGTCAAAACTGTAGCTCGAAAAGTGTCTACAAATAATAAAGCCACACTATACACCGAAACAATTCAATTACTTAAAGAAAGAAAATTGCTGTTACAAGGCAAGAAAAACAAAGAAACACGAAAAGAGATCGCAGAAATAAGTAAAAATATCAACAAACATATAAGGAAAGACAGAAAGCAAAAAAGGGCAAATACTTTCCAATATCATATCAAGAAAACAGGCGGAGTAAAGAAAGCGTTCAAAGAATTAGAATCCAAGAAGAATTGGATGCTAAACATGAAGGACAAACAAGGAAAAAATACTACAAAAAGATCGGATATATTAAATATTGCTACGGAATATTATAAGGAGCTATACAAAAGCAAAAATAACAAACTTGCTACGACTACGACAGACGACACGCAAGATACTGAACCTATACCACCTATTCTAAAAGAAGAAACAGAAAGAGCTATTACTACGCAGAAGTTAGGCAAAGCACCCGGTCCCGATCAAATCACCAATGAACTTCTTAAAATATCCATGCCGGTAATTGTCCCTAAATTAACCAATCTGTTTAACGAAATAATAACAGCAGAAGTTATCCCAGAAGATTGGACGAAATCAATGATAGTTTTGTGGCACAAAAAAGGAGACAAAGGGGATATTAGCAATTATAGGCCAATAAGCTAAATGTCTAATATATACAAGGTATTTTCTAAAATATTACTCTTTAGACTAACTAACACCCTTGATGAAAACCAGCCGATGGAGCAAGCTGGATTTAGGAGCAACTTCTCGACCATTGACCACATACACGTCCTACGCCAGATACTTCAGAAATACAAAGAATACAACAAAATATATTATTTGGGTTTCGTTGACTTCAACAAGGCGTTTGATTCACTGGAACACCACTACATATGGGAATCATTAGAATAACAAGGGGTCCATAAAAAGTACATACGCATACTAAAAATCATTTATGGGAAAAGCACAGCACAAATAAAACTGGAAAGGACAGGTGAAGAGTTCCCGATAGAAAGAGGCGTCCGTCAAGGTGACCCTATTTCGCCGAAGATATTCTCAGCTGTGTTGGAGTTGATCTTTAGGAGACTGGGTTGGGATAATTTCGGACTTAACGTGAACGGAGACAACCTGAGTCATTTGAGATTCGCCGATGATTTAATACTTTTCTCCGAATGCCCGATGACTTTGGAAAAAATGCTACAGCAATTATCAGATGAAAGTGCAAATGCAGGGCTCACGATGAATATAAAAAAGACAAAAGTAATGAGCAATTCCTCTCAAAAAAATGCTATTACAGTTAATAATCAGCAGTTAGAATATGTAAGCGAATATATTTATTTGGGACAGTTAGTATCACCGATACAGAGCATGCAGAAAGAAATAGAAAGAAGAATAGCACACACTTGGAAGAGATTCTGGTCGTTGAGCGAAGTAATGAAAAATAAAGAAATGCCTATGGCAGAGAAACGAAAAGTTTTCAATGCTTGCATACTGCCATGTCTTACATACGAATGCTAAACTTAGGCCTTAACTGAACAACTGCAAAATAAATTAAATATATGTCAGAATGGGATAGAGAGGAGCGTATTGGGAGTAAGAAGAAGGGATAAAATACAATTAAAAAAGATCAAAGGAAAGACTAAGTTTGGAAAAGTTCAATCAGTATGCAGAAAATTAAAATGGCGTTGGATAGGACATATGCTGAGAGAAAAGAAAGAGAAATGGACCAGAATAATAACGGAGTGGTACCCACGAGAAAGCAGAAGAAGTATAGGAAGACAGCCAAAGCGATGGGAAGACGATTTGAAGCAAGTAGCTGGACCAGAATGGTTACGTACAGCAGCAAAGGATAGAAACAAATGGAAATCCTTAGAGGAGGCCTTTGTCGAAAGACAAGCTGTTAAGAGGAGAGATAAGCCGAATGCCGAGAATAAGTTTTAGTTTAAGTTAAAAAAAAATATTGTTCTTACCTCTATTGTTATCTTTTTCTTTTAGAAAGTAATGTCTAGTTAATTAAGTTAAAACTCTAACAGCAATAAAGGCTTATTTTATTTTATTTTTATTTTTATTTTATACCTGTCCCTTTATATAGGAAAACTTAATTTCAACTTGACACCAGAAATAAGATTGTTTCGAACTTGCAACGCCAATCGCAGAAGGCGGGAGGTTCAGTCAACAAAGTGTAAAAATAAAGGTACGTAAGTAATAAATACAAAAAGTTCTAACAAAGTTATTTTCAGAAAATCGAGTTTCCATGTGAATAAGAAACCGAATTATTTTTAAAATAAATCAACGGCTTTCTGTTTGTTGTGGTGTGATCCAGCCTTTATGCAAATTGTACAGGAGAACAATTGGAATCCATTGCTCGAAAAAAATATATAATAAAACATAGCATCACACAGGTGGAGCTCTCGTTACGCAGATCAGTCGATCAAGTCGAGCGAGGTTAACTAGCGCTTGTTGCGGTCAGTCTTTGGACAGGTGACCGGTTTTCACACATCGAGACCCCTACGTGCCTTGGTATCAAGTGTCATATGAATACCTATTACAGTTACGAGTGTCAGCAGTACAAAACGTCTGACGACCAGGCTAACCTTAGAGTATCAGTATCTTCCAGTAATTGGATGAGGAAGGACAGATGGCAGTCACTCATTGGAAGCCCGTCAATGGAGTTGGGAAAAGGCTACGGGTCGCGGGTTCGATTCTCCTACGGAACAAATATTAGTATGATCTACACATAGTTTTTTCGAGTTTGGGTGTATATCCAAGTGAATATTTGTGTTTATAAACGCACCCACGACACAGGAATTATTCCTAGTGTGAGGTAATGTTTCTTTAAAAAAGTGAACATTCTTAAACACTAGTATTTCTTTATTTTCAGGAGCTGCCAACTCAGGCGGTTGTCACGCGGTATTAGTGAGTGCGTCAGTGAAAGAACAATAGTGTTTTGAATTGTTATGTGACACGTAAAGGCGACTCGGGCAGTAGCCTGCCGTGTGTGTCTTTATTTCGCGACGTAGATGGCCGCGTTAGTGAAGCATTTAGGGTTATATATTATCGCTCGCATGACTAAAAGTCCTATTTCATTTTTTAGCCGATTCGAGTTAGGACAACTACATTTTTTAATTCGTGATTCTTTACATTTGTAGTTGAAATTATATGAGATACGTTTACTTTCAAAATGGTTATATTTTAAGATCCAAATAACATAGAGAAACGACGGTTAGTGAAAAATGTAAAGAGTCTAACTCAAATCAGCTAAAAAATGAGATAGGACTGTTAGTCATGCAAGCGACGATATTAGGGACCCACAAACCATGAATCCCTTTTTCGCTCATATATTCTTACATTTGAATGTGTATAATTTTTTTCTTATTTATGTGTATGTCAGTGTGCGTATAGCTCGCGGTGTTAGCGAGATTTTGAAGGAGGAATAGTCTTGTGAAGTGTTTAGTGATATGTGGAGAAAACAACTCAGACGTTTGTTCGGTTGTAGGCGCACCTGTACGCGGCTTTCGGTAAGTGTTTTAATAATTACTTTTTTTTGTAGAATTGTACGGTCTTGGAACACTTCGAGGTGTATAGGACCTAGATATTATAATTTTATGTATATGAAGTGGTTTCTATGTGTATTTTTTATTTTCTCGTTTTTTCTTTTTCTTTTTTTTATAGCAACGCCGACTACTGCCGTATTATGTATAATCAGGTGATCCTCGTCAAATTTTGAATAGAAAATTATTCATAATAGTTATTTCAGAGATCTCAGTAAAATAATAACAATGCATAGATTTTTGTTTATGATGACGCGTCATTGGTCTAGTGGTTGCATGCGCGACTGCTGAGCGTGAAGTCCTGGGTTCGATTTCCGGTTCGAGCAGTGTGATTGTGTTTTTCTGTATGGAAATTCTCAGTAACAGCATGGAGTCTGGATTTGTGTCCGGTTGATGGCAATAGGCTCGCCCCCTATTACATGGGACTCAATAACGGCATCGGCGAAATGTAGATGTACTTAATACACCTCTGCTTATCCCTTCAGGGAATACAGGCGTGATGATATGCATATATTGTAACTAATCCATCTAATATTAGGTATCCTGCCGTCCCGCCCCTAACGCGACCCTCTGACTCACAATAGTAATGGAAAATGCTTGTTTGCCTAACATAACATCTCGCCTGTATTTCCCGAAGGTAAGCAGAGGTACCTATACTACTGTACCCCAATATTTAACAGATGCCAATATTTAGCCTAGGTAATATGTAGCGGGCGAGCTTATGAAATCCAGGTACGAATTTTCGAATGAAATATCTCAATAACAATTTTTACGACCTGCAATCGAACAGAAACTCACGCCCAGAAGCTTTCTGTGTAACTACTAGACCATATGACAGTCAAGTAAATTCTACGTTAATACTTTGAAGAAAAAACCTATTTAAAATGAAGCTATCTCTGTGACATCTAGTTCGTAAATAATAAGAGCGAAAATATTGAAATTAAATCGACAGCCTTATGAATGCACGGCTCGGAGTTCCGAGGCATATTTGAAATGGACACAGTCTAAAATATACAGTAGGAAAATTAAATGAAATTATAATTTTGACATGACACTTGTTATGTTAACACGAAATTTTGTCTCACACTGTCCCTTGTTTAATGATAGTCTGAGATTTCATAAGAGTAGAAACGTCAAAAAAATTGAACATAATAATTGCTCAGAATCTACGGTATGCGGAGAAGGGTCAACTTGGCCTAGCACTGCAGATCCAGTGGCCAAAACTAATAAAACAGGAACATGTCCCAAAGTCAAACTTGGCCGCTCTGAAGTTAACCGATTACATGCGCGTTAGGCAATTGTGGTTAAAAAAATAAAAGTGCAACTAAACGGTTAACTTAATAGCGGCCAAGTAAACTTGCGCGCCCCATAAGTAAGATTTTGGTAGATATATTTGATAGATAAGATAAAAACCGAGACAATTTTAGAGAAGCCGGGTTTATGGATGATTTCAGTCAATTCCCAACCTCCATGACCTGAGTTTCCACTCTTCCATTTCTAAACGAAAATTAAAACAAAGAACTTCAAACTTCAAGTAAAATGATGAACTTGATTCACTGAAATTATTTTGCTACATCTTTTAAATGAGTTCTAGGGTTGTCAAAAGTAACAGCAACTTAATTTACAAAAATTCTTTCATAAATAATAGTATTTCAAGAATGTTCAAGTTTTGGAAGTGCCCACTTTTGAATGGCTATTTCGATGCGAGCTACAGACGCCCAATTCACTCAGTTTTAACTTTTAAAGTACTGTGTTTTGAGTTTTAAAACACTTTATTTTAGTTCGGAAAGTATTTTCAGCAGTTTGCAACAATATTTCAGTTGGTTGAACTGAATTATTTATATTGATGCTTAAATGTTTTAGAGTTTGAAGAGGATAGGAGGATTTACACTCTTATGTCTTTGATATTTCACGTATAAGCACGAAAAGTTTTGCTTCATCATTTCTCATGCAAACGGCCACGGAATTCTCTGCGGGTCTGTGTTACCCGATTTGGATAATTTAGGAATCTTCAAGGCGAGAGAATAGGCATTATTTGAGCTTGCGTGATCCATCGTTGACTGCATCGTCAGCTGCCAAACGCACTCAAATTTTAGGATAAAAATAAACATCTACACGAAAAAAAAAACATAAAACAATTCAAATTAAAAACGTATTACAATTAAAAATTAAATTAAACATGCACGGTGCTGCCCATTTCTAGCAAAAAGACAAATATTTCAAATTTTTCAAAGAAAGATTTTTCATTTTTTACATTACAAATAGGCCTGTGTCCTGTCAGGCGTTCATTACCGTGTTTGACACTCGAACAGACAATTTTACCTATAAGGAATAATTGTTAACCTTCGTGAAATAATTTGCCAACCAATATATATTTTTCGCTATGAGCACAGACATTGAGCGTAATCTCATTAGTAATCAAATATATTTTTCGTGGATCTTAACTTTATTTTTTCAATCCACCGCACGGAGGGATTGTCGACAAGAGCGAGAGAGACTGAGATCGTCTGGTGCACCAGACACTCTTGCTATGGTAGCAAGAGTGTCTGGTGCGGTACTGATTGGCCTCAGTGATTGGCTAATCTTGCTACTACGACTACGGCATAAACGCTTTTCATATGATAGCTCATAGGATAGAAGAAGCTGCAACATAAAAATATATAAAGACCTATTTAGAAACAGATAGTCTTTTTCAGTTCACAGCTGGATGGTTTTTAAGTTATCGAGACATTTATTATCTGCTTTATCATCATCATCTACCTAACCTTTTCCCAACTATATTGCGTTCGGCTTCCAGTCTAACCGGTTGCGGCTGAATATCAGTATTTTACACGAAGCGACTTCCATCTGACCTCCACCACACAATTACCGGGAGACACTGATACTCTAAAATTAGACCGTTTGTCAGACTACTTGGGCTACTGACTTCCCTAACGAGTGTCATAGGTATTAAACCAGCCAATTGCTTCACGTGCTTTCCGAGGTATGAAAAACGATCACCCATCCAAAAACTGACCTCAGCAAGCGGTGATTAACATCGCAGATTCAGTGATCTGCGCGGTAGCTATGTACCTAGCTCCTTTATCATCTATACCTATTTATTTCTCGTTCAGAAAACTCACAGACGAATATAAAACGTAAAAGTATTACATTACAGTATAATTTACTAATAACAAGCTTCCACATAATTATGTGTACTCAATACAGTACCCAAAATAAACAGTACATGAGTTAATATATTTTTAAAGCGAAAACCTTCGAAACCAACAAATTATGTTTACACAACGCAGACGAATTACCAAGAATATTATGATCAAGTTACCTAAAGGATCAGTTCAATAGACAACAAATATATTAGTTAAACCTACCCTTGTTATTGGATAGCAAACATCGTGTGGTCACAAAATAAAGAAGTACAAAAGGCTGACTCCATACAACAAGCGATAACAGACGCGCGCACACAGATGCGAACGTTCGGTGATCTCAAGCGAATCAAGCTTGCGTCGAATGCCCGCGTCTTAGCGAACCTACTAGTACTTGTCTATGTGTGCGTGCGTTTTCGCTTCTCATAGAGAATTGGCTTTCTATTCTTCTATTTGTTTTGTGGTATGCCCTACAAAAAGGGACATTGGTATAAATCTAAGGCGAAATGGCTCCCTTCTTTATTATTACCGAAAGATGGACGGTTTTATGCTAGAGGTGTTTTCGGATAAGTCACATTATTGGTTGTGTCTAACGGCATGTGGTTTATTTTTGTGCGGTTTATATAATAATTTATCAATCTGGGAGTCGTGGATTATTGCTTGGTCGCGAAAAATGAAATTGAATTTTACGGCTACGATATTACCTTTTAGAAAAAAAAAAAAAGAAATAAATAACTGTTATTTGAGTCGTACCGAAGAAAACTTCTAGGCTTATAGCTGGCCAGATAACGGCAAAAATATATTTTGGTGTTTTGTCGAGCTCAATCTAAATAAATAAAAGTCGTAATAGTTTTAAAATTTTAGCAATTTTATGATCGCTTGAAAATAATATTATTATTATTAAAAGCCTATACTGCTCCACCTGGGCAAAGGCCTGTCTCCCTTTTCTCCATTTTTCGAGATCCCGTGCTGTATCTGGCCAGTTTTCAACGAAAGCATCAAGTTCGTCCCGTCATCTGCTGCGTGGTCTGCCACGACCCGTCTTGCTGACTCAGAGCACCAGTTTTGTGCTTTGGGAGCCCACAGTTTGAACAGCATGCAGCAGACATGTTCTGCCCAGACCCGTTTAAGCTTAAGGGCAGCTTTTGAAGCCGGCTTTTTTACGTCAGCTAACTCAGTTCTGGAGCGCAGTGTGGTGTTTTGAACCCAATCTGTTACTTTAAAATAAGAATAATAATCTGCCTATTACTGTACCACTACCGAACCCAGGCCATTTTTCAGAATGAGAATGGCCTGGTGCGGGCTGGTAGACTACACACACCATCAGAAACTTTATAGATCCCTCTCAGACGTGCAGGCCTCCTCACTACGCTTTCTTCAAAGTTATCGCAAGTGATCATTATATCTAAAAAGTCAGAGGTGATTTCAAAACTTTATTTAATAATGACTTATGACGGCATCAGAAAAATATGGGTCTACTATTATATTCCTCTGGTTTAGCCTAGCCCTCGGGAATACAGGCGTGATGCTATGAACACCGTAATATGTATGAAATATTTTAAGATTATCACCATCGCGATCTTGCGACCCAATCTAGGTAAAAGCCAGGACCTGCAATAAAAGTAAATATCCCGACTTAGCCAGATTGCCGACATGTAGGATGTAGGCTAGACGATTATCGTGGCTATAGTCGTGACGGCTAACAGGCTAATAGCCAGTTGTAATAAAAACCTTAAGAAGTAGGGTCAAGGTTGCATTACATACGTTTGAGATAAACAAGTACCTGCTATGATTCAGGTAATACGTTTAACCTTTTTTCTTTTCAAGAGCAAAGATTTCTTGCGCAGACAGTAATGTGTGAGTAAACACAAAATGTAATACATTAGCAAAATGTAATTACAGTGCGGGCTAAAGTTATTATTATTTTTTGGCCTGTCATACTACGAATGTAAAAATGTTGTGAATCCTTATAGCATTAACAGATTACTTCTCTACTAAGCAGACACAATAGTTGAACGATAAAATTCAACCCATTACTGTCCCACTGCTGGGCAAGGGTATCTTCTCAGAATGAGAAAGGTTAGGCCTTAGTCCACCACGCTGGCCCGGTGCGGGTTGGTGGACTACACACTCCGTCAAGAACTTTATGGAGCCCCCTCAAGTGTGCAGGTTTCCTCACGATGTTTTCCTTCACTGTAAACGCAAGAGATAATCAAATTCTAATCCGCACATAATTCCGAAAAGTCAGAGGTGCGGGCCGGGTTTGAACTTAGACCCTCTTGCATGGAAGGCAAGCGTTCAACCGCTAGGCTATCACTGCTCGATGGTTCTCATTAATTCACAGGACAGCGAAAGATATTTTTATATACATATATAATAATCAATTGCCGTGTGTTAGTCTCGCAAGAACTGGAAAATAGCTCGATCGATTTGATTGTTTTTTGTTATTTCACTTCCATACTGGGCTGGTTTAGTAAGAAAGTTTTTTTTGACGACACTGTTGGCGCAGTGGCCATGCGATTAGCTTTCTGCGCTACGTGTCGCGGGTTCGATCCCTGCACGGAACAAATATTTGTATGATCTACAGATAGTTGGTTTGGGTCTGGTTGTTTGTGCATGTGACATGTATGTTTGTAAACTGTACCTACGATACAGGAGAAATTCTAGTGCGGGGCAAAGTTTTAAAAAAAAAGAAAATTAGAAAAATCACAAAGGAACAGCTGAAAAATCGAAAAAATCGATATTAGTACTTTTGGGGAATTGCCACTTCGGATTATCTTCAATAGATGAAGGTTGATAAGTATTGATAATCGGTTATGAACAGTTATAATCAAATCAACTTTAAGTGGTACAAATTTCACCGGGTCATTTAATACCTATCTTATAATATTTAATATGATATCACCAAAATAAAAAAAATATTTCAAAATAGATCATTCTTATTTCTTATTCTTATTTTTTTAAAAAACGTTGCCCCACACTAGGATTTCTCCTGTGTCGTGGGTACAGTTTACAAACATACATGTCACATACACACACAACCAGACCCGAAACAACTATCTGTAGATCATACAAATATTTGTTCCGTGCGGGGATCGAACCCGCGACACATAGCGCAGAAAGCTAATCGCTTAACCACTGCGCCAACCGTGTCGTCATCATGATGTATAGTTACGTACCATTTTATAAAAAAATCATGTATACTTATAATACATACAATAACGTCTTGACGGGGATAGCCGAAATCTACAAAACGACACATGTTACACACCCCTTTTGTTTCATCTACATTCAGCCATCGTTTCATATTTGTACGCCCATTGGGTACTGCGCACCTGACCTTTTTGAAGGACATCACCAACTAAGAAGTTTACTTAAAACTCTGCGCTGTCATTTTAAATAAAATTCTATTCTATTCTATTTTTGGCTCACTCCTGCATAACGATGGTGTGAGTAATAAAACGAATTCGGCGCATCCACGTTCTTCAGGCTGCAAGTAATGGATAGCCTCGAGAAGCGTACACTCGCAATGCTCTTAAAGATATGGAGGAACCTTAGTGTGCAAAGAACGATCACCGAACAAAGCATTCATAATGCAAATATTACTTTTTGGATGGGACATTATATATATTTGAAGCTCTAAATCTGTTCTTCACGATAAAGGTACTTTTCTTAGTCTGATGGACGGAGGTCTTATAAATTGTAAACAGCCATATCTTTTTTTAAGTATTTGATGTCCTCGTGTGTTCGTGTATCTGTAGGCCAAGTTTATTTACTGAAAATTATTAAAAAATCTAATGAAGTAACAAATTATATTAAATTTTGTTCTTGTCTCACTCTTGCATTACAACGGTGTAACTAATAAAGTTGGGC
This sequence comes from Shargacucullia verbasci, assembly GCA_947562105.1. Classification (NCBI taxonomy): domain Eukaryota; kingdom Metazoa; phylum Arthropoda; class Insecta; order Lepidoptera; family Noctuidae; genus Shargacucullia; species Shargacucullia verbasci. The sequence goes on along the minus strand of OX387303.1, from coordinate 9,229,058 downwards.
GCATCTCAACATTTTTGTGCCCGCAAGAAATCGATAGTAGTGAGTACATACCGTTGGCACAAAATACGTAAGTGCAGAAGGGCGACTTCACACAACGACCGGCAGCCTAATTACGTAAAAAAGCGACAGCAACGCGATAGCCACGCGACAGCAATCCCACTGTCAGCCAATACATTATATGTCACAAAAATGACGTTTGACAGAAGTTATCGCGCGATCTACGCCTGTCGCTACATCGGTAATTAGGCTGCCGGTAGATGGCAACAACCTCCAATTACGTGGGACTTAAAAACAGCTTCAGTTATTGTGTCCCATGTACCTACATGACATATAATGTATTGGCTGACAGTGAAATTGCTGTCGCGTGGCTGTCACGTTTCTGTCGCTTTTTTACGTAATTAGGCTGCGGGTACAGTTCCAAACTCTGTCCTGCTACTGAGAATTTCCATATAGAAAATCCCAATAACACTTTGCTTGACCTGGGAATTGGACCCATGACCTCACACTCAGCAGTTGCGCTTGCGACGACTAGACCAATGAGGTAGATCAGAGTCAAAGGCAAAGTCAAATATATTTATTTCGAGTAGGCCTTAACAGGCTCTTTCAAAACGTTGTGATTCTAGGTGCACGGTTCCAAAGTGGTGGTAGGTCCTATGGAGAAGAGACCGGCAAGAAACTCCATGGACACTCTTTTAAAATAATAGTTTTAAACTGGGTACGATCTTTAACGGTAAAGACTATGCGTGTACAATGCGAGCCAATGTGCGCAAAACTACATAAGAACAGTGCCTCTATCACGAGTTTTCTAACTATTTACTATCATAGTAAAGTAAATTTTCATGATAGCGATTTTAGTTCTTAACTTAATTACATTAGGGATTAGAGTCGCTTATGTGACACATGTGTCATAGTTTTGATTTACTATTTACGATATTATAGAGATGTCATATTAGCGACTCTAATCCCTAATATAACCAAGTTAAGAACTAAAATCGCTTGCATAAAAATTTACATTTACTATGAAAGTAAATAGTGAAAAACTCATAATAGAGGTACAGTATTAATATAATAATTGGTACAGCTTGGTTCAACCACAATAGTTGGAAACCCAGCGATCAATAACTATATTCAACTAACCATACATACAAATCCTCCAGGTTTCACTCCTTAGTTCCCTAACTACATACGAAAATTCCAACAGTCTTATAAATAATGCATAAACCTAAGGTTATCACACGGGGGTTGGACAGAACGGTTCCGATTCGCTTTCTCATACAAATTGAGCTCATACATAATTGTTGGGGGGTTAACAAAATGTAAGCAGGTGTTTGGCAAATTGGTGTAAAAGTTTGGTCTCGAATGTCTTATAGGTTTAGTGGTAGGCGTATAGAGGGTGAGGTCCTGGGTTTAATATCCGGATCGGGTAAATTGTTATTGGTTTTTACTCATAGAATTTTTTTAGTTGTAGCAAGCCGGAGTCGGGAATTTTGCTCGTTAGATGGCAACAGAATAAGATATAATATACTTCATTCATACATTCTTAGCATCACGCCTATATACCCCGAAGGGTTAGGCAGTGTTGTACTATTATACACTTACATGTCACCGAAGTCTAAGACAAAGTGAATTATTTTTATTTCAACTGAGCCTTTACGGGCGCTATAAAACGTTATGATTCTAGTTGCGCGGTTCCAAACGTGGGTTGGTCCTATGGAGAAAAGACTGACAAGAAAATCCATAGATACTCTTTTCAAAAACCTGTTTTACAATATTCTTCAATTCACAATTTATACAAAGTAAAAAGACTAAACACAAAAAAAAACATTTAAAAAAAACACACACACACGCACATAATAAAAGTAATCTAAAATATCCGTTATTGAGTCTCATGTGGGGGCTAGCCTATTACCATCTACCAAATTGCCTAACAGAAATACTTAATGACACTTAACCCGAACCGAAAATCGAACCCAGGGCATGCCATTGCCATGAGGCAATTATAAAAAATATCTTCTCACATATTAAATCCATTATAAATGAGAAAATATTTACTTAGCTGGCCCGCAGCAATGTTTTGTATTTCATTTAAAATGTTATATTTCTGTTCATTTCACGAGATTATATCTGTATCTATTTTTAACTGATTGCTAAAAGGGTTACAATTATTTTTTTATTCTGTTTAACTTTTGCCTAGAGCTATTTTAGGAACATTTCTAGACCGTTTATATAAAAAGCAGTGAGTTCAAAGCTTGCCTTCCATGCAAAAGGGTGTGTTTTCAAACCCGCATCCTAATTACGTAAAAATAGCGACAGCAATACGACAGCCACACGACAGCAGCCTCACAATTGGCCAATACATATTTGACACAAAAATGACGTTTGACAGTAGCTATCGCGCGAACTACGCCAGTCGCAAACTGTGTGCTATATCGGTAATTCGGCTTTTCGGCCCGCGACTTTTCGGAACAATGTGCGGCAGCCTAATTACCGATGTAGCGACAGGCGTAGATCGCGCGATAACTTCTGTCAAACGTCATTTTTGTGACATATAATGTATTGGCTGACAGTGAGATTGCTGTAGCGTGGCTATAGCGTTGCTGTCGCTTTTTTACGTAATTAGGCTGCGGAACAGAATTTGATTATCACTTGCGTTAACCGTAATGGAAAAACATCGTGAGGAAACGTGCACACCTGAGAGGTTGTCATAAAATTCTTAATGGTGTGTGTGGTCCGCCAACCCAAACTAGATCAAGGTGGACTAAGGCCTTATCCTTCTCATTCTGAGAAAAGGCCCTTGCCCGACAGTGGGAAAGTAACGAGCTGAATTATTTTTATTATTATATAATAGGACTTAGTTATTGCCGCGAGTCCAACCACGTAGAAAGATTTTTCATACATACCTGTACCCCTATTTCACCCCCGAAGGGGTTGAATTAAGGAACCTATCTTCGTACCAATGCCTAAATTTCATGCATTATAGTTTCGGAGATGTCGTGATTCCTCCGTGAGTGAGTAGTATTTCACTTTTATATAGGCACATAGCTATAGACTGCCTTATTGGTCGCAAACGCGACTGCTGAGCGTGAGGTCCTAGGTTCGAGTCCCGGGTCGGGCAAAGTGTTATTGGGTATTTCTGTATGGAAATTCTCAGTAGAAGCATCTGGAACTGTGCCCGATAGATGGCACTAGGCTCGCCACCTATTTATTACATGGGACTCAATAACGGCATCGGCGATGTGGATGCATAGTACACCTCTGCCTAACCCTTCGGGGAATACAGGTGTGACGCTATGTTATGTTATGTTATATTATACATAAGTATACAGATAGACTAAGTCATTTTTGGCGACAAAAAGTTTTGACGACAATCCATCGTAGTGATTAGAAAATTGAGATATTTTAAATGTCATACATAAGTACCATAAGGTACCTACAGCACAGATCAGTCGATCCGCAAGGTTAAGCAGCGCTTGCCGCGGTCAGTCCTTGGATATGTGACCATTTTAAACACATCAAAATCTCTCTGCTACGGGAAGCACATTAGGCAGTTCGTTCTGGGATTATAAGAAAACGGTATCATACAAATACATATGACAGTCGCTACGGGTGTTAGCAGCCCAAAAAGTCTCACAACGAGACTCTAGGTACAAACCTTGAAAAGTGAGTTGGTTCAACTCTTTTTCTTTTTCAACAAATTCCAATTCTACCACAAAACTAATCAGAATATAAGAAAAAAGTACTCAAAAGGTTGCTAACCCCATATTTACCCGATCGCGCTGATAAAAAGGGGCGTAATGTTTTTATTCTCATTCGATTCATACGAGTGCGATTCAGTCGTAAAAATAATCTAATATGGATCTGTTTTTCCACCATTCCCTTCGACAATAAAGTTTTTAGGTAAGTGCTTTTCTTTATTAAGGAATTTGGATTGGTATTTAGGTACTTGTTTATGGCCCAATGCGTTGGTCCGACCGGCAGCCTAATTACCGACGTAGCAATCACTTTGCGATAGGCGTAGATCGCGCGATAGCTACTGTCAAACGTCATTTTTGTGTCATATATGTATTGGCTAACAGTGAGGCTGTTGTGTGGCTGTCGTATTGCTGTCGCTATTTTTACGTAATTAGGTTGCGGATCATTTGTAATAGGAGACGGGCCTATTGCCATCTATCGGGCACAATATCAAATTGGTGGATATCGGCAGCCTAATTACGTAAAAATGCGACAGCAACGCTATAGCCACGCGTCAGCAATCTCACTGTCAGCCAATACATTATATGTCACAAAAATGACGTTTGACAGAAGTTATCGCGCGATATACGCCTGTCGCTACATCGGTAATTAGGCTGCGGATGCCTACGCTTTTCCGAATTCTCGTGATATCACATTAAGGCTATCTTTACTTTAAATGATTAGTGACTAAAAACAAAGAATATTAAAAAAAATATACTTAAGTATGTTGAAGCGCGTAAATTTTGCCTTTATGTAAGTTTTGAGGAAAGTGCTATTTGAGATGACCTGTCCCAACAGAGCAAGCATAATATTTTATTATGCTTGCCCTGGCGGCGGGAAAACAACCTGTGAATAACCAATCCTCACATTGTAAACCAACCATCCCACCTATTTGCACTAAAACATTACCACATATGTAGGTATATTTAAAGAGAAGAGGGTATGGCTTTGAATAGGCACCTGTGAGCGCCAGAATCACGTTCTGTCGTAACTTGCCGGTTATTGGACTACGTGGCAAGATTTTGATATCCGTATTTGCATACTCGTCTTTATATAGACTTGTAGCACCATTGAATGTGGCTGGAAAGTTATGCTATTGTAGATGACTTGACTATGAGGGGCTCGTAGGTTCTAGCGTAGCGTAGGTCGTTGGATGGGTGACAATTTTTCACACCTCGAGAACCCTCCGTTCCTTCAAAAAGCAAGTTAAGCCTCGAGTGTCATACGAAGACCCGTGAAAGTTGTTACGGGTATCAGCAGTCCAAAAAGACTGACAATTAGATTAACCTTAGAGTATCAGTGACCGACCCTGAAAGAATAGAGGAAACTGGGTGAAATGGGACCATCAGTGATATTTTTTGCTTACTTTAGTTGGTCTCATAAAGACATAGATTTGTTGTAGACTAGAAATGGAATCAAAATAATGCAAAAAAAAATGAATCGTGAGTTCCTTCTTATAAGTATATAGATACCGGGTGAAATTCCACACTCCGGGCTGTAACTGAGTACCTATTTGGTAACAGAAATTCCCAATATCTCTTTGACTGCACCGGGGATCGAACCCTCACGCTCGGTAGTCGCACTTCCAACTACTGGACCAATCAAGCAGACATATTAACTTAGTGTAAAATTAAGTAAGTAGGTAACCGTCGCGGTCATAAGTTCCCCACTCTCCCCTACATTCGATGTTTTCCCTTCACTAGGGGAGATAAGGAAACAAAGGCAACTCATTAACAAATACATTAGTTCTAATACTGTTACATCAATATTAGAAAAAGTTCTACGAAGTCTTATAAGAGCTCTTGCAAAGTCGGTACAACTTTTGGATCCTATAAATGTTTTGGATGAAGTAACATTATGTTGAAAATATATTTGAGCACTTATTTGTTTTCTAAAGACTGGCTCACACTGTAACATAAGCGGGACTGCTGGGAGTGAGGTCCGGAGTTCAATTCCTGACAGCCTAATTATATAAAAATAGTCACTGTCGGCCAATATGAAAATACATACATGACACGAAAATGAATTTTGACAGGAGCTATCGCGCGATCTACGCCTGTCGCAAACTGATTGCGACATCAATAATTAGGCTGCCGTAGCCTAATTACGTAAAAAAGCGACAGCAACGCGACAGCCACGCGACAGCAATCTCGCTGTCAGCCAATACATTATATGACACAAAAATGATTTTTGACAGAAGGTATCGCGCGATCTACGCCTGTAGCTACATCGGTAATTAGACTGCGGGTCAGGCAAAGCGTTATTGATTTGTCCGATGTAGAAGTTCTTAGTAGCAGAACTGAGTCTGGAACTGTGCCTGATGGATGGCAATAGGTTCACATCGTATTACATGGAACCCAATAAAAGCATCGGCTAAATGTGGGTGTTTACTAGTAGATATATTATAAGTAAGTTTTTCGCCCTCAAAAAGGTTTAAAACACAAAAACTGGCTCGAAGGTTTAAAACTGGTCTAACGATGAACCTTGTTTTGTATTTTTCATTTTATATATTTCTTTTACAAGTACTTGTATATAAACATGAAAGATTTATTCATGCTTTTACGGTACATCCTCTAATCATAATAATATCCGAATACTTAAATTTTTATAGCTAATAACCCTTTGTTGTCAACGTAATGAGAATTCTTATTATTAAACGTAAAAGTAGAGAGAAAATAGTACGAGTTCTTACATTTACATATTTTATTATACTTTGTTCCATAATGAAATACAAATAAGGCACATTTTACGATGGCAATGTATAAAAATATACAACGTGTTTGGTGTCCACAGGGATTTAAGACATTATAAGCTTTTATGAATGTTGTCCGTCAATCAATATTAAATGAAATTCTTCTTAAAATAAATAGTTCAAATGCCTCGTTGGGCCCTTTTTGTCTAACAACATAGCATCATCTAACATAATATCATCATGAATCTCAATAATGGCATTGATAAAATGTGGGTATACAATACCTACCCATCGGGGAATACAGGCGTGATTCTATGCTATGTTACACCTATATTCTACTCTAAATGATATCCTAGAAAGCTAGCCCTATATTTTAGGTTGTATCCCTTCTTTATTAAGATATAAGGGTATACACAGTGATGGCCGTCTGCCATAAAGCCGCTATGACCGTCGATTAAAGTACCCAGTCCATTATTACAGCCTCCGCGAAAGAGAATTACTTTCGTTGTAAAAAGTAAGTGTAATATCTTGTTCAGAGGTTGGTGTATCGCCAGGAATGGTTTTGTTTGCAGTATGCTTAAAAACAAATAAAAAAGATAGCAGACAGTTAATATTTACAAACTTTCATCATCATCATTATCAGCCAGAAGACGTCCACTGCTGAACGAAGGCCTCCCTCAAGGGGGGGGGGGGGGTGCCATAATCCCAAGGCAGACAGGCGGCTTGGGGATCGCAGTGGCTCACCGATTAGTGAGAGGACGCTGCTGCCCGTCCTCCGGTGTCTGGCCGCAGTTTTAAGACGTACCCGGGTCAAACTTTACTTTGTCTCAAATTGATATTCCTCAAAAATAAAACCAAAATAACTTTGTTACCTCATGTAAATTATATTTTTGTTATGTTACCTAAATGTTCAAGTTTGTATATAGTTTTAATTTATTATGTAATTATGTATGACGAATGGTAAAATATGGATGAACTCTTTGTTTCCTATGTGACCATGTATTTGTACCCATATTTGCACTATAAAATATCTTTTATCTTTATCTTCGGATTTGCAGCGAATCAATTACCTGCCTGAGTATGTTTGTACACCTGAAAGAGTACACCTCTAGAATGTTAATGATAGTCTGCGTAGTCCGCCAGCCCACGCACGAGGTCTTCGTGGCGGCCTAAGGCCAGTAATAAGCGTGAGGTTCTGGTTCGATTCCTGGGTCGGGCATCGTGTTTTTGGTTTTTTTTATAGGTATAGAAATCCTCACATGGAGTTTGGAACTGTACCCGGTTGATGGAAATAGGCTTGCCCCCTATTACATGGGACTTAATAACAGCATCGGCGAAATGTGGGTGCACAATAGTACACCTCTGCCTAACCTTTCGGGAATACAGGCGTGATTCTATGTTCATGTTTATGTTATTCCAAAATAATTTTCAATAAAAGAAAAATAACACTAGTAGATTTTCCTAAGCCTCAATTTTGAAACACAAAAGTCCAAGCATTTCATCCCCTATTTCATTAACGCGGCTTACTAACCGAAAAAAGGGTTACGCTAACAGAATTCAAGATGGCGTCGAAAATATTTGTGTAAACCGTTTTTTCTCACGGCAACATCTGTTCACACGTTTGCCTATGAATTTATTTGAAAATAGAACCCTTGCTTCTTCGTTCGCGTCGGTAATTTTATTTTACTACTTTGTTCGTAGTTTGAAAGTGGAATCGTGTTCCGCTGTCTTTTGCGAGGCATTCTTTATTCTAGCGTGTTCGAAGCCTGTTCTGAGTGTTTGTTGGCAAGTTTTAAGTACATGAAGAGTGATCTTTCTTCACGGTCCTTAGAAGTAAACAGTTGAATTGTGTTATTTTATTTACGTACGAAGCGAACAGCGAAAAATACGACCGCGAGCGGGAATCCAAGCTGTGACATTCTGGTTCAGGTACACTAGCCGCTCTAGCTTCTGAGCTACAGCGAATCCTTCTTCCACATTCATTTAATTATAACTAGTTCCAATAGATGTCAGCACCGTCTCCATTAAACGGTGATTTTGTTTTGTTTTTTTAAAAATTCTTGCCCCGTAACAGGATTTCTCCTGTGTCGTGGGTACAGTTTACAAACACAAATATTCACATGGACATACACCCAGACTCAGAACAACTATCTGTAGATCATACAAATTGCGCCAACCGTGTTATAATATGGATTACTCCAGCACAAAAAAATCAGTAAAAGTCAACAATAAGCTTTCGTTCAACATATCACAAATTTACTTATAACACGTATAGATAAAAATTCCCACAACTCGTGCGTTTGCGAACCGCGTTTCAATATAAATCGGAATCACGATAAAACGACGCCGCATGTATTTTTTACGTCGAAAACCTTTTTATTTCACTATCAGCGCAGTATCGTTACACTGTTTTTCTTTACAGGATCAACTGAACGGCAGAAACGCGCTGTTTCGCCTTAGGCTCGGATATTGATAGGTTTTCGGATACTGAAATCGCGGATACTGAAATGTTTTGAAAGGAGATAGTGGGGGATAGTGGGAACTTAAAAACGCTTAGTATGATCCTCATTGGTCTAGTGGTGGTATCTGCAACTGTTGAACAAGTCCTAGGTTCAATTTTCAGTTCGGGCAAAGTGATATTCTGAAATGCAGCTGCATCCCGGAGTTTCGAATTGTGCTTAATAGATGGCAATAGGTGCGCCAATTCTATGCGATTAATACTGTCATTGGTGAAATGTACGATACAATATACCTCTGTATACCGCTTCGGGGAATAGAGGCGTGAAGATAGATTTATGATTTTTAAGTTAAACTAATTATAGCGTTATTCTAGTCATAATAAATCAAACGCACCAACGCACATTTATTCATACACGCACACACACTCACCTCCACACATTCACTCACACACCCATACCCTCGGATTGTATAATTATTTTCATTTCTTTTTAAAACCTAAAACATTAATCTAAAATTTAAAAAGTAATAATAAAATATTTATTTTTTGAAATCAATACATAATTAATATAACCATTAAATAACATGGCACCACGCTTGAATTCCCCGAAGGGCAGAGGTGTACAATTATACACCGTCATTTCGCTGATACCGTCATTCAGTCCCATATAATAGGGGCGATAGTATTACCATCTACCGGGCGAAGTTCCAAACTCCGTGCTGCTACTGAGAGTTACCATATAGAAAAACCCAATAACGCTTTGCCCAACCCGAGAATCGAATCCAGGACACGACTTATGACGCAGTTAAAATAACCATCTTCTAAAATATCTTGTTTTTGTAAGATAAGGTGTTTCTAGTGAACAATGTTTCTCTGAATTTATTTTCACAAAGTTTAAAAACCTTTTCTTTGATTAAGTGAGATAACAAAGTGGTGTAAATGCTTCGCTTGTCTGAAAATTGTTTACTATGCATCTAGTTGCATCATTTGTTATAAAACCTGTTAACGAATGGTATTTCTTGGAGACGTCTGTATTTTCAGAATTGTAGGTACAATTACTAGGAATTTTCTAGATGTACTAAGAATTCCCTAGTCGAGGAATTTTCTGGACGTACTAAAAATGTTCTACATATGCTCGTTTTGTTTAGGTATTTAACTAAAGGTAAACAATCTTGATGTGTCTTTTTAATATTTTTTGTTTAAAAACTCAGTTTAAAAATAAAACGCGACTAAAAACCAATATAAAACAACAATAAAGATTACCAAATCAATTGAACCACTAGTTTAAGCAGTAGTTTATTTGTTTAATATGTGTTTGTGTAAAAAGTCACATCAAGATTGTTTACCTTTATTTAAATACCTAAACATAACGAGTATAGTTGAGTAATTATAGAATTTTCTAGTTGAAGAGTTTTATGATGTACCTATTTAGAATTTTCTACCTAGTTGAGACATTTTCAGGATGTACTAAAAACTTTCTAGGTGAGGAATTTTAGACTGTGATTGACACAGTGTAGTATTTTGTACCAACGATTGAGTTACGAAATATAAAATCGTCTGGCGCTCTCTAGGCAGTCAGCCGCAATACCACCATCGCTGATTGGCTAATCTACGTATGAACGATTTCCATGTATGGGGTCGTGTCGACTAGACAGATGAGGCAAAGCATCTTTTATATTGTGTGGATGGTCAAACGCAATCTAATTATATTTATGAAAAAAGAAATTATCTCTTAAATAGATTTATGTCGAAGCGCACGAGAATAGCCACTGAATTCTCATGGAGTTGGACATACTTAAATCTCTATAGATAGATAGATAGATAGAATTGTTTTTATTTCAAATAAACCTAATACAGGCACTTATGAAACGTTATAGGACTCTAGTTACACGGTTCCAAAAAGTTGGTCCTATGGAGAAGAACCGGCAAAAAACTCCATGGATACTCTTTATTCTATTAGAGCTATCTCTGTTAGAGCTAGTCTCCCTCAATTAAACAAACTTTACTGAACCGTACCTAGTCGACCATCCATTAGATATTCCACTGAATTTAAATTTGATAGGTCAGTAAATCTATTGCCTAACAAACTAACAACAGAATATTTTCGAAACACAACACTAAAACACAAATTGATAGGTGATTCAATCAGTTAGTTTGTAGCAAAGTTCTTGTCTTACTGTGTGTTGCAGACAAACATTGTAGACTGAACTAGTCTCATGTTTATGTAGTAGTTTGGTGAGCAAACTCAAGTTTGGCACTGTACGTAGCAATATTGGCTTATTAATGCAGTTTTAATGGAAGAATATGTCGGAAATTCCTTTGTCAGTTAAGGGATTAAAATTAAACTGTATTCGCTATAGATATGGTATACGAGGGTTTCGTAGCCTCATAGCTATCACGGAGATCGGAGAGTTCAGCAGCTCATGCTGTGTTAAGTCCTTGAATGGGTGACCATTCTTCTTCAGTGTCTCCGAAAGTACGTAAGAGGCTGAGATTAAATGTGCAAAATCGAGCCGCATCTACCGGTGGTCGTTGCGCGACGTAAAGGTTATTGAAACTAGCTAACGTCACAATAGCGGATAGCTCGTTTCATAGTTCTGAAATAGCACGTTGCCTCCCGCCGTAATGGACCTAATTACTGACAGGGTATAGCCATAGAATAAAATAATACTATAGGATATACAAATACTAATTGATGATTTGATTGATTGACGACACGGTTGGCGCAGTGGTTAAGCGATTAGCTTTCTGCGCTATGTGTCGCGGGTTCGACTCCCGCACGGAACAAATATTTGTATGATCTACAGATAGTTGTTTCGGGTCTGGTTGTGTGTGCATGTGACATGTATGTTTGTAAACTGTACCCACGACACAGGAGAAATCCTAGAGTGGGGCAACATATTTAAAACAAAAAAAAAAAAGAATTGCAGAGAGAAATATTTTTCTGTTTCATGCTTTCCATTCAGTTAGTCTGTAGTCTGTACTATAGTTCATCAGTAGTACATAAAGTATCATAGTTTTTGTACGACTCAGATGTTTACGCTACACGTATTCAAGTCTGCACTTATATAAGGAATAGTTACAACGCTTTAAGCAGAAGTTTTAAAGTATGTCTCGTTGATAAGTTCTCCTAATAAATCACATTAGACAGAATGTAATAACCGGAGGGGCTCGTAGTTGCCGCGCATATTGGTCAATCTGCCAGGTTAAGCAACGCTCAACGCGGCCAGTCCTTAGATAGGTTACCATTTTTCACATATCAAGACCCATACGTCGAAAAGTATTAAGCAGTTGGTCCCATATGTCATACGAAGAACTATGACAGTCGTTACGGGTATCAGCAGCCCAATAAGTCTGACAATCTGTACCAAGTTTTATTTCAGTCTTTTTTTTTCTCTCTATGGTTAGCTGCAAATGAACGCACTGTACTTATTTCTCTTTATTATTAAAATAAATAGTAATTACGTCTTAAATTCACAAACCGTGTCTTTATTTCAACACAGTCAGTCTAACCTTAGAGTATCAGTGTCTCCCAGTAATTGGATGGCGGAGGTCAGAAGGCAATCGCTCCGTGCAAAATACTTATATTCAGCCGCAACCTGTTTTATTGGAAGCCGACCCCAATATAGTTGGGAAAAGGCTAGGCAGACGATGATAGAATAGAAATAGAGAGTAATTATCTAGAGACGACGGCAAATCGATAATGAGTCATTCCTCTGTGTCAGGCCCAAAAGGGGATAATTGAATTCTATACTTGGGTCAGTTTACAAACACACACACCGACCCAAAACACTTGTGTTTGTCATATTCCACGAGATGGCGCAGTGGCTAAGAGATTACATTTTCTGCGCTAGGTGTTGCGAGTCCGATTGCCGCACGTAACAGATCATACAAATATGATCTACAGCTTGTCGGGTCTGGTTGTGTGTGTGACATGTATGAACTAATCCAGTGCGCCAACAGCCGTCGAATATTATGAAGTAGTAAGAGCCGGTATTATTTGATCCACCCAGTCTATAATTTGTTTGACCATACATCGACGACGCCATTTAGTTTAAAAAAGACGTGTGAAAGCTATTGAAAAATCCTAATTGCAAAATAAATAATTTCATTTTATTGGATAATTTCATTTCATTTCATAATTTCATTTCGTTTCATAATTCTTTCTTTTCTTTCTTACTTTCTTTCTTTTCTTTTTTTTAAAAACGTTGCCCCAGACTAGGAATAATTCCTGTATCGTGGGTGCGTTTACAAACACATATATTCACAAACACAAACATCCAGACCCGAAACAATTATCTGTAGATCATACAAATATTTGTTCCGTGCGGGGAGCGAACCCGCGACACTTAGCGCAGAAAGCTAAACGCTTAGCCACTGCGCCAACCGCGTCGTCATAATTTCATTTCATGTCATAATTTCATTTCATTTCATAACATATCATCACGTCTGTATTCCCCGAAAGGTAAAACTCAGGTGTAAGTACTTTTACCCACATTCCTCCAATGCCGTTAAAAAATGCGAGCCTATAGCCATCTACCGGTCACAATTCCAACCTCCGCATTCCTACCAAGAATTTTCTAACAGGAAAGCCTCACTGGTCTTTTATTAAATTACTTGCTAGCTGCCAATACTGTTTTCCTTTCATCCAACGTAGTCGGTAACTCGATTACCTTTATTAACCAACCTTAATCAATTAAAACAAAAGTCTATACATCGATTTTTCTTTCCCTACCCTATAATGCAAATACGGTTCGTCCGGATTCCCATCATTTCAAATGATAATTGGTTTAGAATTCCCGACTGATTAAACATTAGATTTGAAAAAGGAATCTTTTGTCTTCTTAATCTTTTTTTATTTATTTTTACTCTTTTTCTCGACGACTTTATTCTTTTTTAATTATTATCGGATTTTTCCTGTTTTAAAATTAAATTTAGAATGGTTAGAGTTGCGAGCAGTTTTTTTTAATATTGCTGGCACATCCATCCCTGTGCTAGGCATTTTGATAGTTTAGTACCTAGATAGTAAATAATTGGTTGAATTTGGTTTTTAACCGACTTCAAAAAAGAGGAGGTTCTTAATGGTCACAAAGGAGTAAAACAATATTTTAAGATGATTTGCATTATGAACTCTAGAAATTCTATAGATTTATTTTCGTTCAAGTATAGGTTTGCGCGCGTTATTTATATAAATTTTCGTCTATGGACCACTGGACGGGGATACAAAAAACAAGTATTTTTATCTTTAATTGAATAGTATCAACTGCCAAAAGTCAAAATAACTTTTATGTTTCCTAAATGCAAATTTTTATATTAAAATATCAAAAGCATTTGACACTCATATCTGTCTTTAAATGCTCATTTTATCATCACGCAAAGAGGTCGTACTTTATTGAAATTATATTTATAAACCCATTTTCAAAACGTAACATAATACCAATCATGTGACAAAAAAAAAAAAACAAAAGAACAAATGAATGAATTCCGAAAAAAGACCTCATATTTTTTAAAACAAAACGCGCGTAAAATTTTTGTGGATTACGCAAAAGTGCGCCAAGTAGATCAACGTTCGCACATAAGTATAAAAAAAAGATACGCGTTACTTTATTTTTAATCCTTTAAAGTGTACATTTTTAAGTTCTTATTTGTGTAAAACAAACTCATTTGCGGGTTCCCTTTGTCATCTTTAACCCTCACATCAAAGGGAGGATGTACATGAAAAAACAAGTATGTTTTGTGTGGAACTTAAATGTTGCAACTCACTGTACTGTGTCCCTGGGGTGTTATTTTTGCTCGTCAAAAAGAGAATGTGTGTTTTCACAGTTATTTTTACGGAAATATGTGGACTTGGGGTACAAATGGGAAAATGATTGATGTTGGTGTTGGACACATATTTAATGTCTATGTCAAAAAATACAAGGTTTAGCGTTTTATCTATTGCTGTGTACACGTAGCGAAAATCAAACGTTTTTTCTTGAAAAACTATCCTTTAAAATCATGAAATTTAAATGAGTATGTATTTTTAGGTATCCGCAGATTACTGTGTGTAAAATTGATCAAGATTTCAACCATCACCTAGGTCCTTAATTCCCGGGTCGAGCAAAGTGTTATTAGGTTTTTGTGTGGAAATTCTCAGGTAGCAGCACGGTGTCTGGACCTGTGCCCGGTAAATGGTAATTGAAACGCTTCCTATTAGTAGAATAGTACACGTCTGCCTAGCCCTTCGGGTATACTGGCGTGATGCTAGGTTATATTAGTAAACTAATTATTTTCCGGGCACTATGACGGTTGACAGCGACGCGGAGGAGTATTTTGACGCGTAGGTAATATTTTTATATTTTTTACATGTTTAATCTGTTTAGTGTTTTGAGCAGTCAGTAATAATTAGTTATTTTAAGCTATAATTAAGTATTAATAAAGGTAAGTATTATTATTTTAAGTAGAATTTTTTTGTTTTTTTATTATTATTATGGGCTAGTTATTTGCATAGGAGTCCAGTTCATATCGTTATTTAGCCTTAATTAATTTTAAAATTTAATGTCATCGACTTATTACACTGACGACAACGACACGACAGTAATCCTACTTTTATTGATTTAAAAACAAAAACCTACTGTCAGAACTTATACCTACATATTATAATAAAATTATAACAGGCCGATGTCTGTACATTATAGATATTGGAGAAAAATTAATATGGGGGTCATTATAAGAGTGTAGCGACTACTACTCGCAACATGGCAAAAAGTAAAAGCGCCATCTATCGGAGTGAAGCTACAACAGAAAATCCTGAATCGCACTATGAAAGTTTACAACGATTCTAACACATATACAACTGTCCGACATCAATCGTTGTGCTTCGGCCCGCCAGGCTAACCACCTTGCCTGGTCGGATGATCCTCCCTTTTCAATGGAGGAACACCATACGTCGTTTTTAGAATTTTTGTCTCTCTGTATGTTGGTACACGTATCACGCAAAAACTACTGCGTGGAATTGAACGCAGTTTTCACCGATGTATTGCTAGAGGTCTAACTTAAAATTTGATAATAAATACATACACACAGACAAAGTCGCGAGTAACAGCTAGTACATCAATATATTTTCAATACATTATAAGGACATGCTTTTTCCATTAATATAAACATTATTCAGAACATCCTCATCACTCCCTAGGGTATGGTTATGGATTTTCAATGGGACCGTAACTCGTATCCAATATGGAGGGAAGGTAACGTGAATAACTTTGTAAGCTATACCGGTAATATATGGGAGGTAATAGGATGAAGCGTTATTAAGAAACACGTGTGGGTATTTATGTATGTGAAAGCGGACTGCTCACCGCACGTTAAACTGCACGATTTGCACGTGGCGCAATCTACAACCGACGTTGAGGGCCGCCCGAATCGGAATGAGCATGGTCACTGATGCGCGTGTGCAAGCGAGCAGGTCGGGCGATGCCTGACCACTATTGCAGGTGCTTGGGCTCACCGCTGCCTATTCTATTGTTATTATTTTTATTTAGTTTTTTTAGTGTCTCTGTTTGTTATTTTTACGTTACATGTTTAATTGATAATTTGTCCTTGTAAACTGTGAACGTTGTTATGAACTATCGTTTGTGTCGTCCAATAAATAATTTTTCTTTCTTTCTTTTTTTCTATTTCTTTTGGGCCTCTTAGCTTCATAACTACTGCGCAGATCGATGGAACTGCAAGGATAAACTTCGCTTGCTGATCTTTACACATCAAGACCTCTCCGTCAGAAAACACGTTTAGCTTAGTCCTGAGTGCCAAACGAATATCTATGACAGTCGTTACGGGTGTCATCAGTCCAAAAAGTGTCTCCCAGTAATTGGGTGACGCATTTCAGATGGCAGTCGCTCCTTGTAAAATACTGGTATTCAGACGCATATGGTTAGATTGGAACCCGACCCCAATGTATTTGGGTGGCGGAAGTCTGATGACAGCTGCATCTGGTTATACTGGAAATCAACCCCGGTGTAACTGGGAACAGGCTAGGTAGTACCTACCCATCCAATTAGTGGTAGACACTGATACTCTAAGGTTAGACCGGTTGTCAAGCTTTTTTGGTTGCTGACATCCGTAATTAAATGCTATACGTATTCGTATGACAACCGGAACCAACTGCTTAATGTGCTTTTTGAGCAATGAAGGATCTCAATTTCGGAAAAAAGCTCACCCATCCACGGACTGTCCTTAGTCATAATATCAGTTCTTGCCTCATCCAGAACCTACCCAATCTTCTAAATATAAATCAATTTGCAACATTCAACATTACTAACGATCGTTATTAAGCGAAGGAATTAGTATACAATGGAGGTGTATTTGCGTATAACCACTTAAGGCTGTCTGAGACATTCTGAGACATTCTGAGACATTCTCAGACAAATTCAAACATGCTCCATCTAGAGTTTAATTGCTTTGTGCATAGTTGTGTGTTTGGTGTTATTATTTTCTTTTCTGTGACCAATCTTATACTATAGTATATTAATGATTGTACTATAAGTAATATATAGCATCACGCATTCCCCGAAAGGTTAGGCAGAGGCGTACTTATTGTATAAAGACATACCGATAATAAATAAATAAAATAATGAGTCTAATGTAATAGGGGGCTAGCCTATTGCTATATATCGGGCACAGTTCCAGATTCTCTGCTGCTATTGAGAATTTCGATAAAGTTTTTTTTTTAATCCTTGCCCCGCTTTAAAAGTAATTCCTGTAGCGTGGGTGCGTTTACAAATACATATATTCGTACACTAAGACCCAGACTCGAAACAACTATCTATAGAACATACAAATATTTGTTTCGTGCAGGAATCGAACCCGTGACACGTGTGCTACGTGTCATCGTGTCATAGTAGTCGATCTCTAACACCAACCGTGCCGTCAAATTATTTACTAATAATTATTTACTTGCTTGAAATCTTAGTGTTGGGCAAAGTTTAAAAAGAAATATAAACGAGATAGATTCTTTCTCATCTTCTTTTCTTTTCATCTTCTATCTGATAGAAGAAAAAGAAGAAGGTGAAATCCCATGTGTCATCATCAAATCGCATTTTATCTATTGAAAATGGCGATTTGGTATAAAGATCCCTTTATACAAAATAGCATAAAAAGCCGATAAATCTTTAGCCGTCTGTGTAATTTAAAGATGACAATCAAACCAGTTAAGATTATATCTCTTGCTTAAAATATGCTACATCGTTAGCAATTATGTAGATGTTGAAGACGTTAAGACTATAAAAATAAAGTGTTTGCAGATTGCCAATGATTGGATAAGACATCGACTGAATTAAATTATGAATATTTTTGTGTTTTTCTAAGACGTCACAAGAATGAGATAGAGGATTCTCGAATTATCTTAATCGATATGCTTTGTTAAGCTCGTACTCGTATAGCTACGTCTGCCGCGGTCAGGCCTAAGATTGGTGACCATTCATCACACTAGAAGGTCACGCCGTGCTTTGGAAAGCAAGTTAAGCAGTTGGTCCCGGGTGTCATATGAATACCTATGACAGTCGTTACGGAAATCAGCAGCTCTAAAAGTCTGACAACCGGTCTAAGCTTAGAGTATCAGTGTCTTCCAGTAATTAGGTGGCGGAGGTCAGATGTTAGTGGCTGCGTGTAAAATACTGATTCAGCCGCATTTGGTTAGACTGGGAGCTGGGAACTGTTGAGTTAACACGAGCTATCAAGGGAATCGCTCATATCGTAGTGGAAAGATTAGCCAGTCAGCAATGGTGGTATTGAGCTTGAATTCACAGGGTACGCCAGACAATCGCACGTCCCGTCAGCACAATCTATCACATGGGGATTGCTTATGACATAGCGAAATGATAAAAACAGCAATGTTGGTTTCGAAGCTGACTCAGGGTGCGCCGGACAATCTCATGTCTCGCCACTCGTGGAAGCTCTTTCCTTCCCCCCTTTTTTTGAGATAAAATTAAGCGACATCCAAATTTGGAAACGTAGGTTTTATTTTATATAGTAACTAGCCTTTGCCCGCGACATGGTACGCGTGGAATTTAGAATCTGATATTTTCCTGCGGTAAATTGGAGCTCATATTTTAAGTTAGACCTCTAGCAATATATTGGTGAAAACTGCATTCAATACTATACTATTCACTAAAAACTGTTGTTTTGGCTTCTTTTGCTCTAAAGCCCCCCCATATTAGTTTTTCTCCAATATCTGTAATGTAAAGACATCGGCCTCTTAAAATTTTATTATATGTATAGATTTCTGAACTTTAGTTTTCACTAATAGAAGTTGAACTTTGACGTTGGTAGAATCATCAAATAAAGATGGAGCCGTCAATATAAACTGGAATTGGTGCTAATGAAAGTTTGAGTTAAGTCTCACTTTGTCAGTTATGAAATTCTTCCATCTCACTGACTGCCTAATTGGTCTCGTGGTAACAAAAGTTACTAAGCGTGTCGTCATAGATACGGTCACTGGGTCGTGCAAAGTATTATTGTAGATTACTGTTAGATCATTTTCAAGAGCAGCCCATACTGGAACTATGTCCAGCAGTTGGCAATAGACTCGCCCGACATGAGAATGTGAGTGTACCATAGTCACACACTACCAGTGCCGGATTAACCACGTAGCAAGAGCAGCAATTGCTACAGGCCCCGCGCAAAAGGGGGCCCCGCGTATCCAAACCACCACCTCCACTTGAGCGTAATTTTTTGAGTGAAACTTATTAAGACGTGGCATATTTAATTTACTTGATGTCACAAAAACGTGAAATCTTTACACCGGTTTTCCGACTACCGATTATTTTGTTGGCAAAAATAAAACACAGAATTTCATACGGTAAACGCACAAATTCTACAAAAAGCCACTTTATACTTAAGCAGATCAAGGGCCCCTCGATCGAATTTGCTACGGGCCCCGACCTTGCATAATCTGGCACTGCACATTACATCTGCCTAACCTATAAGGGAATAAGGGCGTGATGATGTTTATATTAAGTGATATAACAACATATAAGAATCTAAAGTCGTCCTGCTATTAAAGCCTTCAGTACAAGATCAGTACATATTGATCAAAATAAATTAGTATTCAAACGATACTACTTAACGTGTCTGAGCCTGCAGACATGTTTGAACAAGTTTATATATTAACGTCTGGATTACATGATCGATTCTCGTATTTCCAAAATCATGTGTTATCTTTTTTCATCTATTAAAGGATCAAAGGATAAGTATTTTCTGAATTTCGTTGAATTCATCTGTGATTTTAGAACAAGAATTATTTTCTGGTCGTATTAGTAAAGATCCAAATAATGTTAAAGCTTTTCTGTATGGGTAAATACACCAACTTGGAGTGAGTGATTTTGGGTAACGAATCCTACTAATATTATAAATGTGAAAGTTAGTGAGGATGGATTGATGGATGGATGGATGGATTTTTGTTACTCTTTCACGCCAGAACGGCTGAACGGATCTGGATGAAGTTTGGCACAGAGATAGAATATAGTCTGGAATAGCACATGGGCTACTTTTTATCCCGAAAAAATGTACGGGTTCGTAATCCACGCGGGCGAAGCCGCGAGCTGAAGCTAGTATATACATATAATGAAGTCATAAAAAGAAAATAAGTGAGTATTCTGAGGTTAGAAGAAAACGCCTTGTGTGATAATGCCGCCCCTTTTACATCTCTATATTTAGCCTGGTCAAATCAGCCCAAAAAATATGGGTACCCTTGCATATATTAATGGCTTTTTCTCAGAAATGGTAAATCTTAGAGAATAAAGTATAAGGACAATTTTAGTAGATAATTACTTGATCTACAATTTTAGTCTGATCTATTTTTATCGTAAAACTAACCGTTTGGACAATAAAATCCCAAAAATCCATTTTTGCGTCCTTCTACCTTGAATATGTTTTTTGCACACACGGGATCAATGGGGACTTTTCAGGATTTCATTAGAGTTCCCTTATGTGCCTGTAAATTTTCAGCTTGTTGTAAATTTTTGCAAGGGTCAATGTCTGTTTCGACCGGGCTAATTCCTTTGTATTGTTTTCTGTTTCTGGTGTGCAATAAAGTGTATTGTATTTTATGCCAAGATAATAAACATTAAATTTTCAAACTTCTTCATTTGTCTAATGGCCCCAAACGCGAGTTTTTTTCCGTTTTAAAAATTCTCAGCAACGAAGTTTGGAAATGTGCCCGGTAGATGGCAATAGGTACACTTGCCACCATTAACATGTGACTTAACAAGGTTATTGGTAGCATGTAGGTGTAAAATACTAGATACACCTCTGCCTAACTCTTTGGAGACTACAGGTGTAATGTTATTTTCCCTTATTTCAAACTAAATAACCTATTCACCATAAATAACAAAAAAGTTTATTTTCTATATATAATTTCACTAGCTTCCACTCGCGGCTCCGCCCGCTCTGTTTACGAACCCGCGGCCTAATTACCGATGTAGCGACAGGCGTTGATCGCGCGATAACTTCTGTAAAACGTCATTTTTGTGACATATAATGTATTGACTGACAGTGAGATTGCTGTCGCGTGGCTGTCACGTTGCTGTAGCTTTTTTAGGTAATTAGGCTGTGGTACATTTTTCCGTGATAAAGAGTAGCCTATGTGTTATTCCAGACTATAATCTATCTCTGTGTCAAATTTCATCTAGATCCGTTCAGCCGTTCTGACGTGAAAGAGTAACAAAGATCCATCCATCCATCCATCCTCACAAACTTTCACCTTTATAATATTAGTAGGATAGGATTAACCTGTTTACCGCGTTCATCTCAAAATAACTGTACATTAGCTTTATAATTCGCAAAAAGAGTGTAGGTGGCTCATTCGTTCAATCTACCTACCTGCCGTACTAACAACAAGGTAAATTCTTTACTCGTTCTTGAAAAGGTCGAGTTTCAACCTCAATAAACTCCCATTAACCTCTGTCCATCACATTCAACAGAAAATATCTTAATATTGTAGCTACAATACGAGAGTAACTTAAGGTTCGTTTACATTATATAAGTCTGTCTGATCGTCTTCAAAGACTTGCATGTAATTTTTGTTTCATCCAAGGCATCTGAAGTTGAACGATGAAACATATTGACTCACTTTTTATGACAGAGTCGATCCGCGGATTGATGATTAATTAACATAACATAACATAGCATCACGCTTGTATTCCCCGAAAGGTTAGGCAGAGGTGTACTATTGTACATCCACATTTCACCGAGTCCATAATTGAGTCTCATGTTATAGCGAGCCTATTGCCATCTACCGGGCACAGTTCCAGACTCCGTGCTGCTACTGAGAATTTCCATACAGAAAAACCCAATAACACTGCCCGAAGCGGGAATCGAACCCAGAATCTCACGCTCAGCAGTCGCCCTTGCGATCACTAGAGCAATTAGGTAGTCATGATTAATTAAATTAAAATATAAACAAGCTGTGCGTTCACTTCTGTCGAGACGGCACGAGTCACATGGGAATCGCTGATGCCGCAGTGGAAAGATTAGCCAGTCAGGAATGGTGGTATCGAGGCTGACTGCCCAGGGTGAGCCAGACGAACTCAGGGTTCATCACTCGCGGATGCTCTTCACTTTTTAGTCTACAACCGCCAGTCGAATGCCAGAAACAGTGACTGATATAGAACTGGATGAAAATATGTAAACAAAGATGACTGTTTAATCATGCATTGACATCATACATTTCAATACGTGATTCACTTTGGACGTCCAACAAAATTGTTACAATGTACACACAGCTTTATTTTGAAACGAAAACCTTAACGAACTTGTTGAAAACAAGCCTGTTTGGGCTTCAAAAGTTAATTTTCCAATTATTTCTAAAGGGTTTAATTTAAAACCCAATATCTTATAATAGTTTAGTTACAATATCGACTTTTGTTTTTAGTTTCAATTGTTTCTTGGGAACTTGAAAATTAACTGCCTACTTTTTTTTGTTTTCAATTAATTTAGTACTAAAGTTTAAAGAAATGTAGGTGTTTCATCTCGGAAGGCACAGTCTAACGCAGCAGTCGATCTTAACCACTGCGCTACGTGACGCGGGTTTGTTTCACGTACGGAACAAATATTTGAATGACTCTGTGTTTGTGCATATGGATACTTGTGTTTGTAAACGCACCTATGATACAGAAATTATTAATCGGAAGGGACGTTTAAGAAATGACTTTTAGATCTAAAAAAAAGCTTTCTTAACAATTTGTAAAAGTCGAAATTGTATTGTACAGTCGCTATCAAAAGTAATGTTCACTGTACAATGGATGAAAATATTTTTTGGAGATAAAAACTTGTTAAATATTAGTAACTAGACATTTATTATTTAAATATTCACTGCATTGTGATGTTGTAGTTAATACTAGCTTCCGCCC
This sequence comes from Shargacucullia verbasci, assembly GCA_947562105.1. Classification (NCBI taxonomy): domain Eukaryota; kingdom Metazoa; phylum Arthropoda; class Insecta; order Lepidoptera; family Noctuidae; genus Shargacucullia; species Shargacucullia verbasci. Next base: position 9,205,789 of record OX387303.1, on the reverse strand, counting down.
GCGGCTTCGCTAACGTGGGTTACGAACCCGTACTATAGCCTATGTGCTATTCCAGACTACAATCTATCTCTGTGCCAAATTTCATCCAGATCCGTTCAGCCGCTCCGGCGTGAAAGAGTAACAAAGATCCATCCATCCATCCATCCATCCTCACAAACTTTCACATTTATTATATTAGTAGGATTAGTCGGATTACGGTTTTATTTTGTTTACCAGTGGCCGCTGACCGAGAGGTTTTAGGTTCGATGCCCGGCAGCCTAATTATGTAAAAAAGCGACAGCAACGCGATAGTCACGCGACAGCAATCTCACTGTCAGCCAATACATTAAATGTCATAAAAATGACGTTTGACAGAAGTTATCGCGCGATCTACGCCTGTCGCTATCGGTAATTAGGCTGCCGGTCGGGCTTCGTGTTTTTTTGTTAGAACAGTCTCAGTATCCACCCGGAGTTTTGTATTATGCCTGGTAAATAGCAGTAGGCTCGCCTTTTATTATAAAGGCATAAAATTGTGGGAGTATATTAAACGCACCTACACCTCTGCCTAACCCTTCGTGAAATACAGGCGTGATGTTATGTTATACGTGTGTTATTTCTGGTAATTTAACTAAAAAAATATTTTTAAATCTCATTTAATTTTAAAAAGGTATTGTGTTTTTGTTACCTTTTAATTCTTGGCACAATGTGAAATTATTAAATATTGGAACATAAATTACTTTTTAATTTGCATATAAATGAAAAATGGATCATATATTTATGAAGGGAAAGGGATGAATTATCGACACGCGACAGAGTGTTAAAAAAGCTAATAAAAATCAGTTTTGTTCGCTTTTTTATATTGGAGTTTGCTCCCAGTCTGGTTAGACAGCTAGTTAACTGTGGTTTGGAAACTACCACTAACTTCCGTAACGACTGTCGTAGATAGCTGTATGAAACTCGAGACTAGCTATTCAATGTGCTTTTTTGAGGCACAGGGTCTGGATGCGTGAAAAACAGTCATATCCTATCGAAAAGCCTATCCAAGGACTGACCGCGGCCGACGCTGCTTAACCTCGCAGATCAACTGATCTGCGCAGAAACTATGTAGCTACGAGATTTCATATTAGTGATTTAAATTTAAATGGTTTCTTATATATAACCGCTATACATTGTAAATGTGAGTGAGATCTAGGCTGAACGCTCTTAATTTCATTAATTCTCACGATAACTGATCCATGCGTGCCCTCTGTTGCGACAGCTCAGCTCAAATAGTTATGGCACTTTCTTCAAAAGCCTATTCCACCTTATATTTATCTCAAATGCTTACATCATTAAATCTGTCTGGCCTTTAAAATAGACCTTGACCCCTTAGTTTGTATCGGCGTTTCTTCTCAGGGATAGTCATAGGAAATGCCGTCGCCATCTAGTTTAAAAAAGACGTGTAAAAGTGATAAGCCGGGATCCGTAGAACTACCAGATTTGAACAGTGGTATTACTTTAAACAACTATCTGTAGATCAACATTTATTGCGAACGGGAATCGAACCCACATCACGTCGCGCAGTAGTCGATCGGTATCATATCAACCAAGCTGTAAAATGTTGGTACTTAACTAACTACATTAACCGTTTACACAATATATGTATACATATCAGTATATTATAGTCTTTCCCTGACGATCTATAAACGCTTCATACATTATATCTGTCACTGTCACTTTCATATAAATGAAAAGAGACGAAAACAGATATTAAAGCCATTTTAATTATTAGAGGTTTTTAACACGTTTATGAATAAAAGCGTTCATACATTTCAGTGTATTTCTGCGCGGAATATATGTCCTGATGTGATTCCATGTAAAATGAGATATATTGAACATAATGAATTGTGGATTTTGTATTAAAATACTGGTATGTCAATTATTTATAATTAAACCACAATATTCTGAATAAATATAAGATGTTATTGATGCGTAATATTCTATGTAAATATTATAATTATGGAATATGAATAATTATATATTATAATATGAATAGTTCCATTTATTATTATTCTTAAAAAATATTGGATTTCCACTGTAATTTTTTTTTCAATATTTTGATCATAATTATATTTCATTTTGTATTTATTAATTAATTAAAAATTTAAAAAAAATCTGTAAAAAAAATTATAAACGGGATTGGTTAGATTAGTTGGTTTAAATGGCTCAGTTATTGGCTTTCTGAGCTACGGGTCGTCGGTTTGATTTCTACATGAAACAAATATTTATAAGATCTACAGAAAATTTTCCGGGTCTGGGTATGTTTGCATATGAGATTTATATCTTTATACTGCAATTAATATACAGAAATGTAAGTGTAGGATAAAAGCATTTTAAATAATTAAAATGATGATAACATACTAGTAAATCCGGTATATTTCATTTCAGTTCAAGAGAAGTATTATATGTTCGTCAATTGAAAATGTTGAATGCGATTTTTTTTCTTTCACATAAGAAAGAAAAAAAATCTCAATCAATATTTTCTCATAAATACAGTGGAATAAAATCGAAACTAAAACATTATATCAAAATAAACGATTTAAAATTACGCAATAGAATTAAATCTTACGTTTACTTTTATAGCACAATTAAAAAACAACATTAATATTTATTTTAATTATGCAAAAATATTTCTAACCCGAAAATATGTGTTTTTAATAATCACAACATATTATTAATGTTTGTGTTTGTATAAAATGTTTAACAAACATTTTACAAGTATTTAGACAGTGAGTAATTACGCAACAACCGCTACAGTTATAAATTTCCAAATTATATACGTTTAACATATACATAAAAAATAATGTATGAGAACCTCACACTATAGGATTTTTTTTCAACTATATATCATTAAGTATTCAGAAAACGCATTGAAACATCTCAAATTGTTTCAAAACTTTGCTCGCTTGACGGTTATGTAATTACGAAACTTCGAATTTAATTACAAATTTGTACCAGAATAAATAATCAGTTTTTTGCTTACAAAAATAAAACTGTTAAGCACGCATAATAATTAAAATAAAAATAGATTAAAAACTTACCTAAAAACACTTAACACATCACTGAAACACACAAAAAAAATCCTCAATTTTTTTCTCCACAACACTATTTAAAAAAACACATCTTTTGATAACTTTTTTAATTGTCACTTCACTGCATTTTTTACACTGCTATCGAAATGTATAGGGGGTCGAAAAGGCGTGCAGCCCCTCCCGAGTCACGGACTATTCTACCCCCCACCCTGCGAAGGTTGTGCGTTGAGCAGAACGCATGCGTCGTAAAAATATATTTCAGCTAAGTTAGAGGCTTTGCTTTCACATTTTTGTTGATAATATCTGTTAAAGGTGGACAAAATACGAAAAACATAAATCATTATAGCTTATTGGTATTTTTTAAAACCAAAATAAACAAAATATTATTATATTTTTAAAATCTTGCTACATTTTTAGGGTTAGAAGCCGTACAATATTATTTTCTTAGCGCGACGAAATCTCAATATTTTCTGTACTTGATTCTAAAGTCACTTTATCTCATTAATGTTTGACAATTTATTTACTGATTTTATGTACAAATACTGCTATAAATAAGGCGTAAATAAATATAGTGGATTAAATAACACTAATTAAACGCATGACCTTGGATTCTAAAGATTTATAGAAATCTGCACTAATCTAATGATTTACTGAAGATTTAGTAGTCGCAAGAACGATTACTGATAGGTTACCTCTTGAGTTTGATTCTCGAGTAGGGGAAAGTGTAAGTAAATAGTTTTCCTTCTAAAAACTCAGTAAAACTTAATATCTTGCTTATCTTTGGCGTTTTCAATTTTTAATTTATCAAAATCACACAATAAGTACGTCAATAGCAATGAAAAACTATGACGTCACGCTTTTGTATTTCAAACATTTTTTAATGTAATTTTTTCCTCCAAAAAATATTTTATGTAGTTTCTTTTGTATGCACACAAATGTCTCACAAATTCGGACGCTGTCGTTTCAAGAAACACATTACCCGTTTTGGCTCTGCTATATCGGATAAAGACAAAACTCCTCAAGTGAAATATAGGGTACTTTATCACTCTGACCATGTTGTACGGATATTTTTTGGGTTTAAATTATGGTTATAACCCTACTTTACTTAAGATTTTTGGTGGGATCTGCGTTTCTTTTGGTGATTTGAGGGCTATGTGCGATTATTTTTCTCCGTGTGTTATTGCGGTGACATCTGAAAATCATCGCTGGGTGTCTCATGCCTCCAACATATTGAGTCAGTAACCTTTTCGCCATGCTTGATAGATTTTTTTAAATGATTTTTTTGTTTTGAACCTTTTCCCCACACTAGGATTTCTCAGGTATCGTGGGTATAGTTTACAAACATACAAGTCATATGCACACAGACCTAAAATAACTATCTGTAGATGATTACAAATATTTTTTCCTCGCGGGAATCGAATTCGCGACACGTAGCGCCGAAAGCGAACTTAACTGACACTTAGCCATTGCCAACAGTGCCGTCAAAGTTTTTGGAAGGTAGTTGACCTTCCAAAAACTTTACATTAATTACAGATAATTTTATTTATTTATATACTTTTTTTTTTAAACGTTGCCCCACACTAGGACTAGTTCCTGTATCGTAGGTACGTTTACAAACACATATATTCACATACATACATACCCAGACCCGCAGCCTAATTACGTAAAAAAGCGACAGCAACACGACAGCCACGCGACAGCAATCTCACTGTCAGCCAATACATTATATGTCATAAAAATGACGTTTGACAGAAGTTATCGCGCGATCTACGCCTGTCGCTACATCGGTAATTAGGCTGCCGGAACAACTATCTGTAGATCTTGTATGATCTACTGATATTTGTTCGGGTTGTTGCGGGAAACGAACCCGCGACACGTAGCGCAGCAGTCGATATCTCAACCACTGCACCAACCATGCCGTAAAACCTACATTATTTTTTTAAATTTCATCTAGCATAAAAAAAATAGTATTGTTACATATCACCACAATAGTTTAATTTTCGAATGATTTCTAAATTAAAATTGTTGCTATACTAAATATAGAAGAAATAAAGAATCCGAGAAGATAATTAAAACCTAGTTCGCATCATTGTGTCCTCGTTCGTATCCTATCAGTGTCCGCACTAAGCCGGGTATTCATCAGTGTAGCCGGGACTTATATTTTATGATCGCGTCAAATGCCTTGTCATTTTCACCGTGATGGGACGACAGGACAGTCGAGCACTGAAGTCTTAGATTGCTTTTTGTTTTATTTTGTAGTTTTGTTGGCATTCTTTTTTGTTGTACAAAATTATGTCATCATCTGCCTAGCCTGTTCCTACTTTGGGGTCGGCTTTCAGTCTGACCGGTTGCGGCTGAATATCAGTATTTTACACGGAGCCTCTGACCTCTGCTACTCAATACTGGGAGACACTGATACTCTAAGGTTAGACTGGTTGTCAGACTTTCTTGGGTGACACCCGTAACGACTGTCATAGGTCTTCATATGACATCCGGGACCAACTGCTTAACGTGCTTTCCCAGGCTTGGAAGGGTCTTGATATGTGAAAAATGGTCACCCATCCAAGAACTAACCGTAGATTTCTTGCAAAGTGCAGCTCAGCCCAGAGCTGTGGTTGTACAATTGTTTTGTCGCTCCGAGGTCTTAGGTTTGATTCCCGGAATGGGCTAAGTGTTATTAGTTTTTTTTTGTTAGAAAACTCTTAACGTACACGTAGTTTAGAATCTTGCCCGATAGATGGCAATAGGCTCGACTTCTATTACGTGGGACTTAATAACGGTATCAAAGAAATGTAGGTGTACAATTCTACACCCCAGCTTAATTAACCCTTCTGGGAATACAGTCGTATACCTATGTTATGTTATCTACTAGCCCAGCATCAATATTATAATTTTAGCAGCCTAAATTATGCAACTTATGCATTATGATATACATATAATAATCCCGCAAAAATAGTTGTGAGATTGGAAATTAATAACAAATACATAAATAAATGTTTATGCGTTGTGTCAGAAAAATATATATTGAATATATTTGTCCTACGCTTTTAATATAAGCTGCACACAATAACCTAAAATACTTTTTTAATAGCAGTGATAGCCTGTTTTGATTTTTTTTTTATTTGCGTGTTGAGGACCCATGAGGGGTGTGCCGGACTCCTACCGAAATAATCAGTTCTTTGTCCCTTCTGAAAACTTATCAAATTATTATTATTATTATTACGGCAGTGATAGCCTAGAGGTTAAACGCTTGTCTTCCATGCAGGAGGGTTTGAGTAAACCCGGCCCACACCTCTGACTTATCGTAATCATATTTTGTGATTCAGAATTCAATTATCACTTGCATTAACGGTGAAGGAAAACATGATGATAAAATCTTCAGACCTGAGAGGGCTCCATGAAGTTCTCGCTGGTGAGTGTAGATCACCATCCCGCACTAAGCCAGCGTGGTGGACTAAGGCCTAACCCATCTTATTCTGAGAAGAGGCCCTTGCTCAATAGTAGGACAGTAATGGGCTAAATTTATTATTATTATAATTAATATATTTTTCTTATATTAAAATTAGGAAAAAGGACTAGTTGGAATAAAAAAAAAGCGAAACAATGCATGAGTTAGGTACTTTTCAAACTAATAAATCCCCACCAAAAGATTTACGACTAAAGGACTACAAGAATAAATCGGAGCCAAGTTGTTAAAATAAAACGAATTGCAACCATTTTTGTTGCCAACTATACTTCTCCTTGACGCGTCCATGACGGATCCTAACGAGATTTACGCTTTAAAAGGATAATAACTACAGAGGGAATCGTTATATAATAGTTATATTATGTAATAGAAATTGCTGTTAAATTGAACAGTGCTGAAAAGGTATTTATGTACCTAAATGTAACTTTATAACCAGTAACTTGGCTGATAATTAAGTCAGAATAAGTGTTTAAGATCTATTAGAAGCCTAAAGGAAAACTAAAATAGTTACAGAAATAATAGGTTATAATAATTCTCATCTAGTTCAAAGCCTAAGTGAAAGATTTTTATTTCAACTGGGCCTTTACAGGCGCTTCTAAAACGTAAAATTCTAGTTGCACGGTTCCAAAATTGGTCCTATGGAGAAGAGACCGGCAAGAAACTCCGTGAAAACTCTTTTAAAAAATCTGTTTTATAATATTCTTCAGATATTTACAAAAGAACTTAAAAAAAGCAGATAAATAACAAATATATTAATAAACTCAATAAAAAGAAAAATGAATAAAATGAAAATATTGCCAATAATTTCCAAAGATTGCAAAATAACAGTAATGAATTTGTTGAATTTTGAAAGAATATGACAGAGCTACCATTGAAGCTTGACCCCAACATAGTTGGGAAAAGACCAGATGATAATGGTCTTCAGGAACCCCAATTTTTCTCCAACCTAAGTATGCATTTAATCAGCGCACACGTATTCTATTACACTTCTATTTCAGTCATTTGCATCGCAGGCGATAGGGACAGTGCAACAAAAAAACGCGGTCTAGTTCAGGAGATTGGTAAAACTATTTTGTCGGCGTCGGCCGTAATAAATGCTGATTGAAAATTTGGTTGGGCGTACCTTGCATATTCTATATATATTTTAAAGTTCTTTATTACGAGTTTTTTTGTCATCACAAGCTATTACACGAGAGCCGTTCATGACGTAGTGGAAAGATTAGCTAGCCAGGGGTGGTAACGAGAATGACTGCGGTACGCCACACGATCTAAGGGTTCGTGGCTCGTGGAAGCTCTTTACTTGCATCGCAGTCATTACGACTAAATTGTTGTGGCGGTGATAGATCGACTGAGAGCCTAAACTTAAATACTTATTGAATCGGAGTTTTGTAGCTAAATTAGGATTGTGTAGTCACATGAAAGCATATGTGCATTTTGCTCCATTTTTTCTCATACAAGCGGCAAAAAAAGTAAAATTCTCTGACAGACTGTATTCCTTGATTCATTTTATCTAGGATTCTTTAAGGCTAGAGTGAATATATATATTATTTGAGCTTGCGTGATCCATCCTCGACAGCATCCATCGTACCATTAAGTGAGGTCAAAACGGTCAAATTATAATGACAGCAGCACATCGTAGTTCTCAACAACGATAACTAGCTGCCTTAGAATAATGTCGTTAGCCAAAGTCAGCAAAATGGTTTCTCCAGATCTCAATCTCTTCTTCATCCGACTTCCCGAAAATCTGCAAAGAAATAATTCTGCACCCACTCCCTATCTAAACTTTTGCCGCCTCAGATTTATTTATAAAAGTTTGCGCTAATTGGAAACATATTTCAGATTAATTATCAAGTTAATGGCAGAACTTGGCGTTGCATTTAGTCTTGCTCAGTTTTATGATTCAAGGATGTTACAAAGTTGGTGTTTTCGTAAAAATATGGAAGATTTTCTTGTGAAACTGTTGTGAATTCCTAAACCCTTGTCTTACGTGGGCCATAAGATGCAACAATGCGATGCTGCATAACGTCGTGTTGTACCGCGTTGTGGTGTGACAAAATGTAACACTGGGATTCGTATCTATGTATTTGAGACAAGACAAGATTTTTAATGATCATTGTTTATATTACCTTAATTATTGAAAAAGTTACATTTTAAGATTGTCTAGACTTGTCTATGTTTACTCCAATTAACATTTTGAACGCCGAATTAAGTAAGCGAAATATGTGAAACAAATTACAAAATACGAAGATCTGTAAATCCACCATATTTCACGCAAATGTAGATTATTATTATTATTTAATTTTAACGCATGCATGGCATCGCGTCGCTTCGCTTTGTTCCATCTTGAAGGAAACATAACATCACGCCGGTTTTTCCTGAAAGGTTGAGCAAATGCATACGATTGTACACCCACATTTCACCGATGGCGTTATTGAGACCCATTTAATAGGTTGGCTCTTGGAGTTAGCTCCCATGAGCTAAAAGCTCCATAGCTTTCACCACTTAACCGGTGTAGTAGCGAGACCAGAAGGGCCTCCAGCCAAGCGGCGAACTACACACACTTTATGAAGCCCTCTCAGGTGTGCAGGTTTCACAATGTTTTCCTTCACCTTCAACACAAGTGATAATCAAATTCTGATCTCCACATGATTCTGAAATTTAGAGGTGCGGGCCGGGTTTGAACTCAGACCCTCTTGCATGGAAGGTAAGCGTTCAACCACTAGGCTAACAGTGCTATTACCAAGTGTTAAAAAATTTGAAGTCTGGTCCTTTCGATATCAGTATGGTATGTGCCAAATCTACAATAAATTATAGTCAATTTGAAATGTTTATGTTGTTCCGCTACTATTGGGCAGTTTTTCAAATTAATATAATTGGCTATTAAATTAATTAACTGGACTTATGTTGCACGTTGCACGAGGAGACCCCAACCAAGTCTCACTATATCTCTTTCTAGCAAAGACATTAGGTACGAGTATTTTTCTCTTATTTCACCGATGCCGTTATTGAGTCCAATGGCGGTTGGCGAGCCTATTGCCTCTACTGGGCACAATTCCAAACTCCAGGCTGCTATTGAGAATTTTCAGATAACCCCAGCAATATTGCCCAACCTGGCAATCAAACCTAGGACCTCTCGCTCAACAGTCACTCTTGCGACTACTATACCAATAAAGCAGTTTAAAGTCTAATCTAATGAAACAGTTCAGTGTTATATTTTTGTCTAAAGTAATTCTATCTCTTTCTAACTGGTTACTAATGAGACCCATTCAGATACTGAACTTTGTCAGCAGTACGACAAAAATCAGTCAAGCGTGATATAAATATTTCATGTGGAAGTAACATACTTAAGGATATCGGTGATCGGGAATTTAGAATACGCGGAACGTGTTAACCGACTTATTTTGTTTGTTGAAACATTACGTATTTACTTCTAATATAATATATTATAGCTTCACGCCTGTGTCTCCGAAGGGTGAGGCAGAGATGTAATTTTGTATACCCATATTTTGTAGACGTCCGTCGTTTTTAAGTCTATTGTAATATTGGTCGAGCCTGTTGCCATTTATTTGGTCAATTTCCGAACGAATTATCATCCAGAAAAATCTCAGTAACACTTTGCCCGACCCGGGAATCGAACCTAGGACTTCACGCTCAGTAGAACCACTTGGGACCACAAGACCAATGAGTGGTCAAAAGGACCATTATCTATTTCTTAATAAAAACTAAGTATTAAATCTAACATTAACACATTAAACTCAAATTCTGCAGATCTGCTTACTACCATCTGTCTAACGAGGTAACTTAGCTGTTAAGGAAGTGACGTCACAGCAAGCAGTCATTGATTCAATAATGTTAGCCCCTCTATTATTCATTAGGGAGAATATAATTTCTTCTTTTACATAGTCCGAAGCGTTAAGTGTCCGCTAATAGGTGTAGGGTGTCTGTGATGTTCGCGGATATTGAGATGTGTTCTGATATCCGCACAATATTGCAGATATACCTAAAATATTGAAATAAATCTAATTGATCTTCGAACATTAATACTTTAATTTATATTCATACAGATTTTTATTAAACGGGATGTCCTATTATATCTTTGTTAAAAATATCGGATCATGATAATATCGTAGGTGAAATTTTCATTTTACTTTCCAAAAATATTTGCTTTTAATTATTTTTCGACCGCATTTCGGTTGCACAGTGCACAAATCCAAGATGGCGGCCGTCCACTGATGAGAAGATATATAGTTTAACTAACTACTTATTATATTTACTATATTTGTACAGTAAACGAATTAAAAATATGTAAATGACAAAAACACCATCAAATATTTCCACTGAATATTTAATTTTCAAGTCAGTAATTGGATAGTTAGAATGTCAGAAATATATATAGATAAACAAAAAAAGGTTTGCAGGATTAAAACCATTATAATTGTTAACATCTGCGTCAACTTTCTACCTTTAAATTGTCCGAAATATCCGAGAAATTATATAAGAACACTACACCATACTATTAATTAGCCACGAGGCTAATCTAGAAAGTATCTCGTTACGTTACATGTTCGTGGAATATGTAACATAAGTTTAGGCGCACAATTACGATTTATATCCGACAAACGTTATCGAGTAAATTCTACTTTTTTATATTTTATTGGGAGACTGCCTCATTGGTCTAGTGGTCGTAAGCGCGGCTGTTGGGCGTAAGGTCCAGTTTGATCCTCGAGTCATGCAAAATATTATTTTACTGCACCTACACCATGTAAAGAACATATTTTCCAAATAAAAAAGTCAGTCAGTCAGCGGTATCTAACTTGTCTAAATAAAGAAGTCATTTTATAGATTTGCTGTTTTTTTATATTTTTGTTTATTATAGCATACATGCTATTTTTCTATACATATATACATAATTACTTGTCCTAACTGATTGACTGATTCATCAACGCAGAGCCTAAACCGTTGGGGCTACAAACTTGAAATTTTGGCAGTTGATGCCTTTTATGTTGTAAGCATCCACTATGGAAGAATTTTTGGAAATTTCACTCTTAAGGGGGTAAAATAGGGGATGACCGGTTGTATGAAAGTCCTTCATTTTCAAAGTAAGAAGCTCGAAATTACATATACCTCCTTCTGGTTAGAAATAAATGTACATGGATATATTTTAAATACATATATCCACGTAACCGAAGCTGCAAGCAACAGTTAGTGTTAGATAAATCGCAACTGTGAAGTCGGTCTTACGTCATACAAGAATATAATTATAACGTAACGATTATTGCGTGATTATACGCGAGTCGAGCGTTCAACGTTTTAATTAGGAAATTATCCTGAAAATATATATTTATGGTCATAATAACCAGTGAAATATATCCCAAAGGGTTAGGCAGAGGTATGTAGGTGTATAATGTTATGTACCCTCATTTCGCCGTTATTGAGTCCCAACATGGGACACAACAACGGCATCGGATCGCATAGAGCCGAGCTTCGAAAACGTATTCAACAAATTTATTATATTTGTTTGAGGTGTTCATTTTATACATACTTAGGAATAATATTGCACCCTCAGAACGAAAGTGATCTTATTCAAAAATGTAATTTGTGGGAAATGAGCAAGAAACTCTTCAAAAAAGTATGCTTTTTAAGGTCAGTTTTGGTTGTTCAGGAATTTTGAGTTACATCACTTTCATTCTAAGGGTGCGGTATATTTCACGCCTGCAATCCTTGAAGGGTTAGCAAGGGTTGTTATTGTACACCCATATTTCGCTGATGTCATGAATAAGTCCCATGTAATAGGAAGCGAGTCTATTGCCATCTAGCGGGGACAAGAGAACTCCAAACGGAAAAATCCAATAACTGCTTACCCTAACCGTGATCGAACCCGAAACACACACAATAGCCGCGGCTACCACCACTAGACTAATAAAACAGTAAGTTTATTTCAGAATACTTGTCCATAACATAACATAGCATCACGCTTGTATTCCCCCAAGAGTTGGGCAGGGGTGTATACACACACATTTTGCTGATGCTATCAATAAATCCCATATAATAGAAGGCGAGCCAACTGCCATCTACCGGGTACAGTTTCAGACTCCGCGCCCGACTCGGGAATCAGATCCAGGAGCTCACGCTCAGCAGTTGAGCTTGCAATCACTAAACCAATGAGGTAGTCAAATATTGTCATTTTTTTTAAAGGAAACAACTGTTCTATACACTCCGTCCATGGCAGGTAGCAACTGCAGTGAGTGTCGCTGCGGTTTTGTGACAGTTAAATTAGTTTCTCAAACACGTGGAGCATACTACTTAATTTTCGTTGCAGAGAAATTTGTCAATATGAAGCAGGTACGAATGGGGGTATTGCCTCCCCCGGGACGTGCACGAGGGGATGCTTTAACTGCGTGGCATCGTGGTGGGCATCGAAGCCCATCTACTTGGTCTTCTAAGAGTCCTTCGGTGTACCCCCATTCGTACCTGCTATATACTTTCTCTTCAACGAAAACCAAGTAGAATGCTCCACGTGTTCGGTAACGACTGTTATAGGTATGACACCCGGGACCAACTATTTAACGTGCTTTCCGAGGCACGGAAGGGTCTCGATGTGTGAAAAACAGTCACTCATCCAAGGACTGACCGCGTCAAGCGCTGCTTTACCTCGCAAATCGACCGATCTGCGCGGTAGCTATGTAGCTACATAGAATATATTATATTTTATACTAAAATTTCGTCTATATTCATAGTATTTTATTTATAACGTGATCTGACTCAGTGATCACATCTGATTACTTTTTCTAAACTACCTAATATTAGGATGAGTTTCCAACCAGATGCGTTTTTGGGGCGATATATGAATATGCATACTGTGTAAGAATATTTGTATAAAGATTATCTGTACACAGTGTGCCGAATAAATGATGTTGCTTCTGTGATTGGAAACAAAAAATACGCTTCACTGACACTGTAACATATGCATAAATTGAAAACTGGCGATATCTCATACAAAATTCGCTGCGCGGATCATAATTTCATTATCACTTGCTTAAACGGTGAAGGAAAATATCGTGGGGAAACCTGCACACCTGAGTGGGATCCATAAAGTTCTCGATGGTGTGTGTAGTCCGTCAAAGCGCACTAGGCCAACGTGGTGGACTATGGCCTGACCCTTCTCATTCTGAGAAGAGGCCCTTGCCAAACAGTGGGACAGTAATGGCAATAATGGCGTAAACAGTAATGAATTTATTTATAATTAGCTTTTGCCCGCGACTTCGTACACGTGGAATTTAGAATCTGATATTTTCCTGCGGTAAAATGGAGCCTATATTTTAAGTTAGACGTCTAGCAATACATCGGTGAAAACTGCATTCAATTCTATGCACTAGTTTTTGCGTGATGCGTGTACAAACATACAGAGAGACAGACATACATTCTAATAACTGTTGTTTTTTGTTTCTGTTGCTCTAATAAAGACCCCCATATTAGTTTTTCTCCAATATCTATAATGTACAGACATTATTATGTCACGGTCTATTATTATTTTATTATATGTATAGATACGTCCATATTCGTATAAAAAAAAATCTAACTTCCCTCTTTCTATTTACTAATATTCCATTAACATGGTAATCAGCAATTCCATTCAACTCATTAACGCCATAACGGAGCGTTTACATCAATTAAAGCAGCACTGACAATAGATGACGGGCCTATTATCATCCGGCCTCATTCAATGATCCGGCTCCCTCAATGGCGATAATTTGCCGGATGAAAAGCGAATGACGGTCTATTTTTCTGGTATTTACAAATCAGTGTGGATGCAAATTTAACACTGCATCCACACTGATTTTCATTGACACATAAACGAACTTTAATTTTCTATAGAATATCTTAGACTGGTTTACTGTGCTAAGCGTATGTTCTTTTAAAACGTTTATATGACTCTAGTTGCACGGTTTTAGAACCTTCAGAGATACAAACATAACATAGCATAACGCCTGTATTCCCCGAAGGGTTAGGCAGAGGTATGCTATTGTACATCCACATTGCCTGTGTAATGCCGTCAACAGGGCACAATTCCCGTCTCCGTGCAGTAACTGAGAATTTTCATTCAGAAAAACCTATAGACACTTTGCTTGGCCCGGGAATCGGACCCAGGGCTTCACGCTCAGTAGTCGCGCATGCGCAACTAGTCCAATGTGGCAGTCCATAGATACTCTTTTAAAAGAATTGTGTAACAGTCTTGTGAAAGAAGTGTAAGAGAACAATATAGGTTTATGTAATGTAGGCTGTTAGGCAGAGGGAGAGACAAAAACTGGAGATTTCCTTACGACAAAATTTTTTTTCGGGGCATTGTTACGGAATTTCGGTACATCACTTATGTAAATTCAATAATTAATGTTATTAATACAGTAAAACAATTGAATTCGTTTCCCGTTTTTGTTTCCCTTTGACGCAAAACCAGTAGATCCGTTTTTTATTGTTTAAAAAAATAAAAAGCAATATCCTAATAAAATATAATGTAATTTACACACTAGCTTTAATTGTGTAAATTACATTATATTTGAAAAAAAAAATCATATGGAAATCTCATTTTTGTCTCTGTTGTTTCAATTTTAGGTAAATTAGCACACCTAATTCCGATTACCCGATAGACCCGGGTACGTCTTAAAACTGCGGCCAGACACCGGAGGACGGGCAGCAGCGTGCTCTCACTAATCGGTGAGCCACTGCGATCCCCAAGCCGCCTGTCAAGCGTGGGGATTATGGCAAACCCCGCCCTTGGGGGAGGCCTTCGTTCAGCAATGTACGTCTTCTGGCTGATGATGATGATGATGATGATGATGATGATGATGATGATGAATTCTGATCACTGGTAATTAGACCCTAATTTTACCGATATCTTCCATTGAATTCCATTTAGACGGCACGGTTGGCGCAGTGGCTAAGTGATTAGCTTTCTACGCTAGGTGTCGCGGGTTCGATGCCCGCACGGAACAAATATTTATATGATCTACAGATAGTTGTTTCGGGTCTGGTTGTGTGTGCATGTGACATGTATGTTTGTAAACTGTACCCACGATACAGGAGAAATATTAGTGTGGAGCAACGTTTTTTAATTAAAAATAATTAATGAATTGGAGCCTATTGCCATTTACCGGGCACGATTTCAAACTACTGCTATTGAAAGTTACTGAAATACAAACTTTGCCAGTCCTAGGAATCGAAACCAAGATTCTTACTAAATAGAAAATAAATCTTGTTCATAGCTTCCACTCGATTGGCTAATTAAATTGAAGTAGATATCGAAACAAAAGACGTGAGAACCCATCAAAGCCAAGCCAAGTTCTTAGTCTTCCATTTATTAGAAATAAGATGTAAAGACAATGCCAAAGAAATGTTGAACAGAAATTTGCAATCAATTTTATAAATTGAAGAAAGTATTTCAAGCTAATTCCAAGATGGAATTGGAGTTGGATAATCAGGATTCTTATCTTGATAATCGCAGGATGAATTTTTGGACTGCCTTGCTGGTATAGTGGTCGCAAATGCGACTGCTGGGCGTGATGTCCTGGATTCCCGGGTCGGGCAAAGTGTTGTTGGGTTTTTCTAGGCCCCTATTATATGGGACTTAATAACATCATCAGAGAAATGTAGGTGTACAATTGTACACCTTAACCATTCCGGGAATACAGGCATGACAATGTGTACGTACATACATATAAAAAATTATAACAGGCTGACGTCTGTACATTATATATATTGGCGATAAACTAATATATAGTACCTCTTTATTAGAGCAACAGAAGCCGAAATGACAGTTTTTAGAATTTTTGTCTGTCTGCCTGTCTGTATATTTGTACACGCATCTCGCAAAAACTACTACATGGAATTGAATGCAGTTTCCACCGAGGTATTGCTAGAGGTCTAACTTAAAATATAGGCTGCATTTTACCGCAGGAAAATATCAGATTCTAACGCGTACGAAGTCGCGGATAACTTTTTTATGATTGTGCAATTACTTCATTTTCCATTCAAAATCAGAATAGTTATAAAAACAATCTCACGCTATTTTCTGTAATCCACTCATGTTTTAATAAAACAAAGATTATGTTTAGTTGTAATTCTCTCTTCATCATGAGCATTCAAAGAAAGGATGCAATTGCATGCAATTTTAAAACATTCAGATAAAATAAAGACCATTTAATAAATAGGTCAATTAATATTAGTGTCTGATTTCTATCTTGGAACTTGGACATTTTTACTGCGCTCCCGTTGCCTAGAAACGATTTGTTCAATGAAAATTAAGTCGTAAATAATTTAATCGGATCTAAAGTTAAAGAGATATTTTCGTAACCCTTTATACAAATAATAATCATTTAATAATTATAAACCTTTATATTTGATGCTTTGATTTGATGTTTGGCGCAGTGCCTACCTAGTAACTACGTATCGCTGATTCGATTACCGCACAGAGCAAAGATTTGTATGATCGACAGACAGTTGTTTCGATGTGCGTATGAGATGTTTGTTTGTAAACCATACCTAAATAAAGAAATGTCCTAGAGTTGGGCAACGTTAGAAATAAAATATAAACCATTTATGGCCTTTTCACACTTTCAGATTTTACAGAATGCGTTGTTTGTTTCACAGGTGTCTGATATATAAATCTAGTAAGGAAAGTGTCTGTATTCATGTGTTGTGGTTGTAATTTCTTTATTCAACAGATATTTTGTATGTTGTCTGTTGCGGCTGACCTCCGCCACACAATTAATGAATAAACCAATACTTTAAGATTAGACCGGTAGTCAGACTTTTTGGGCTGCTGACACCCGTAACGACTGTCATAGGTATTCGTATGACACCTGGAACCTGCTTAAAGTGCTTTCTGAGGCACAGAGGGTCTTAATGTTGGAACGGTCACTCATCCAAAAACTGACCGCAGCAAGTGCAGCTTAACCTCACACATCGACCTTTCTGCGCGGTAGCTATGTAGCCACAATCCAAATTTTAACCCTACGGAACACGAATTCATTTCTTCTGTTTTGATTCTTTGAACGTTACCATCAACCATTTATTTTAAGTACTAGTGACCCGCCCCGGCTTCGCACGGGTAGCAGAGCATATACGCCTTCATTTTTTTCCTGTCATAGTATCGTATCAGCCTGTTACGTCGAGCATTTATTCGGCGCACGCCAGTAAAGCTCCCACTCGGCATGATTTTTCCGACATCTTCAACTATCATCGTCATATTTCAGCCAATTTACACAAAACCTTAATAAATTATACACCTAAACCTTACTCATGAATTACTCTGTCTTTTGGTGAAAACCACATGAAAATCCGTTCAGTAGTTTTTGAGTTTATCGCAAACAGACAAACAGATGCGGCAGGCGACCTTGTTTTATAACATGTAGTGATATAAACTTTAATGTGCAGCTTCAACATTGTTATTTCATCCATTGTATTAAATGTAGCAGACATAATATTTTTGTTGTAATGTTTAAAAACCAAACCGCCATGTCATTTGGTTACACAAAACAACAATACAATAAAATAATGTTCTTGTATGTTTTGTTTGTGCAGATTCTCGAAAACTTTCACATTAACATAAAATTGTGGTACAATTTGTGTCTTAACTTCTTTAGGATTTTATACTTAGTTTTCAACCGCGTCTGTCTGTATCGTCTGATTTTAAAGCTTAAGTTATTTGTTCAATAGCCTAGCGGTTGAACGCTTTCCTTGCATTCTAGAGGGTCTGAAGTCTGACTTTTGGAATTCATGTTCGGATCAGAATTAGATTATAAATTGCGTTAACGGTGATAGAAATATCGTGAAAAAACATGAACACCTGAGAGGACTTCAAAAAATTCTCGACGGTCAATCCACATCAGACCGGCGATGTGGATTAAGGCCTAACTTTAGGCCAGTCCAGTGTTCAGCTGAATAAATTTTATCACGCCTCTATTCTCCGAATGGTTTGGCAGCAATTACTACTAGTACTATTAAAAACCCACATTTCGCCGATGCCATGAGCGAGCGAGCCGTGCCGTGTGCGAGCCTATTGCCATCTTTTAGGCACAGGTCCAGACTCCGAGTACTGAGAAGTACCATACAGAAAAACCCAATAACACTTTGCACGCCCCGGGAATCGAACTCAGGACCTCACCTTCAGCGGTAGCGCTTGCGATCACTATACCAATGAGGCAGACCAATTAGTTCTTAGTCTGCAGTCTGAAATGATGTGAAAGAACCTTAATATTTACTTTTAAAAAAACCTCATTCTTACGTGGTATCATGAATCTGTAGGTCCAATGACATATAACTAGAATCTAGACGTTTTAACAGACCATGTAAAGGCCATCCTAACCATATATTTTAATATTATAAATGCGAAAGTAAGTTTGTTTGTTACCTTTTTACGCCTAAACCGCTGAACCGATCATCATGAAATTTTGCATATACGTAGTCAGGAGTACAGAAAAGAACATAGCATACCTTTCATCCAGCAAAAAAGTACTGTTCCCGAGGGAAAGAACAATAACTTTCGACGGTCACAATTGCTTTAGGACGCTAAATGACGCTACGTGTGACCCGAAAATATGCACAGGTTCGTAATCAATGTGGGTGAACCCGCGGGTGGAAGCTAGTTTAATATAAAAATCTTTGACTTTTAATCGCTGATGTATTTGACTTAAAATGTTTTTAACTCCTGCATGGATAAAAATAACTATTCATAAAATAATGACTTACATTTATTTTTTGAGTAAATTTGAATATATTTATTTTATTTATAAATCAATCACACAAAGGCCTTGACTGAAATCGAATGTTTACGAAAACATTTTTGTCTACCAATTTACACGTTATGATTAAACTTTACTGGGACGTTATAATTGAAATCAATTTTAATAACATGTTTGCGTAAGAATGCTATTAATAATGCTATATATTATGCCAATGGAATACTGAGGCCTATAGCATCACGCTTGTATTCCCCAAAGGGTTAGGCAGAAATAGTTTACTCATATTTCGCCCATATCGTTCCTATTGTTATTAAGTACTAGCTGGTACAATCGGCGTCCTATATTACCTGACCCCCTAGACATTATATGATACATTCTAGGGGGCTCAGGTAAGGGCAGTGGTCTCCTTCTGTGAAGACGTCATGCTCCAGAAGGAGGCTGCTGAGCGGGATCGGGAGAGGGCCGATCCCGCTCGACGTAGGAGGAGGCGCCGGGGAGCAACCGCCCCGGCGCGCAACACGCCACAACCCCCCGCCTAAAACACCTTGGCATGGGGTGGCGTGCTCTCACTTAGCGACCCCCGAGAAGACGGCGACACGGTGTGGTCTGTGTCGCCGTGCACACAGCACCCAACGAGGGTAACGGGGGGACCTTTCTACAGTCTCCCCAGGGACGTGCACGAAGGGGTGGCCTCTTTACAGTCACCCCCTCCGGGAAGTGCCGTTTGGCATGACACCGAGGTGGGCTTCAGTGCGGTCTTCTAAGAGTTCCCGAAGCCCACCATATGGTGTCGAGGCGGACCGCCATTGTGAGTTTAGCCGGTAGGAGTTCGGCACACCCCTCCGCCCACCCAGGCGGAGGATAGCCCATGATGGGCTCTCACCAGGCAAATCAAAAGAAAAAAAAAGAGGGAGCTCATGTAATATAGGACATCGACTGTACTGTACCAGGCGCGTTGCTGCCGCAGAAGCCCTTTTTCTTTTAACAATTGTCTCTCGCAGCTAGCCCAGGGAGCTCTCAATACTTAACCGGGCTAATGGCGAGAGCAGAAGGGTCTCCAGCCGAGCAAATTAAATCATATTAAACAACACTGCTAAGGGTGTCCCAAAGTGGGACTCGAATCTCGGCTTAGGGTGTTGCTGGGGGACAGACAAGAGAGGACTTGCTGGATCTGATTGTGATTATTAAGGGACATTTGATTTATTACTACTAGCTCAGCGCGGGCTGGCTCGAAGGGTCGGGTGGATGCCGCAAAAGAAATAAATTAGCTCTTTCAAATACATTTGCCGGTACGACACGCGCGCCACCAAAAGTAAGTTAATACTACTAAGCCACCTATGCGCAAGTGCAAGCAATAAGCTGACCAAGTTTTATCTCAATCAGATAAACGGTATGGCAGCGCATAAAATACGAACAAACAAATAAACATTGATTTTTATTTATTAGATACTAGCTTCCGCCCGCGGCTTCGCCCGCGTGGTTTATGAACCCGTACATTTTCAGTTAAATGTTGATGTGATTCAGATAAATAATATTTAGCTAATGGTTACGTAATATATAGCTAAATGGTTATTGTGGGTTATCCCTAAGAGATAGACATATACCATCACGGACTTTTCTGTAGACCTTTTCAATGTGTACAATACTTAGTACATTATTTTGATAAAACTCGTAGGGTTCAGCCTGCGTTTGCAATGTAAGCGGAAAAAATTTAATTATTTACGACATCACATTAGAAACCTCAAAAATAACAGTACTTTTCCACTATTTAATGGATGTTATTATACATATAAACCTTCCTCTTGAATCACTCTATCTATTAAAAAAAACCGCATCAAAATCCGTTGCGTAGTTTCAAAGATTTAAGCATACAAAGGGACATAGGGACAGAGAAAGCGACTTTGTTTTATACTATGTAGTGATAGTGATAGTGAAGTCGTTTAGAATAGTAACAGTAAATATATAAAATCTCGCCCCGATTACTTCTTAAATTATAACAAGGTAATCATGATCGATCGGTTATCGGAATCCATCAAATTTTGACAGATTAACAATGGTTAATTGCGATGTTGCTATGGTCGAGCGGAGACATTTTCAAAGCATACAACGCAATGTATAATGTTGTTAAAAAAAATTTGCCCACACAAGGATTTCTCCTGTATCGTGAGTACAGTTTACAAAAATACATATTTACATGCACACATAACCAAACCTGAAACAACCATCTGTGTAGATCTAATAAATATTTGTTCTGAGCGGGAATCGAGGCTACGACAGATGCATAAAGCTAATCGTGCACACAGCCGTGCCGTCGAAATGTATGTAGGCTCACCATTTTGTCCTCTCATTCTTATGTAAATACCGTCAATCTACAATCCCTCAAGTACCTCGATGTCTGCCAGAGACATGTCAACATCTCGGCGTAAAGTAACGCAACAGAATCCTTATGGGATATTTGGTAGGAGAAGCACGTGTCAATATCTGGAGTGTGCCAAATGCACCCGAATGGCGGAGATCCTACTAGTGGATATTGAGAAATATTACGTGTCGGAATATTTTTGACGGAATTTCTTTATATTTGCCTAGTGATTATTGGGAAAGATATTAAATTTTAAGGATGTGTTAGGTGTGTATTTTTAAAAGCGCCATCTATCCGAGCGGAGCGGCAACAGAATATCCTGAATCGCACTATGAGAGTTTACAACGATTCTAACACATATACAAACATCAGACAGACTCCGACATGAACCGTCGGGCTTCGGCCCGCCAGGTTAACCACCTTGCCTGGTCGGAAGATCCTCCCTTTTCAATGGAATAACACCATACCTCTTTCCTCCACAGTAGGTTCGGCACGCAGGTTTAATCGTCTTTAACACAGCTGGCGCAGTAGCTCAGCGATTAGATCACACTAAAAGTCGCAAGTTCGCAATCCCCGCAAATATATTGTATGGCTTACAGACAATTCTTCGGGTCTAGTCTCGTAATCCTTTAAAAAATAAAACACTTACACGGATAAGAAATTCAATACAATAAAAAAGTAACGAGTTTTATTGACATACATACGTAGCATCACGCCTGTATTCCCTGCAGGGTTTGGCAGAGGTGTACTATTTATTATACACCCACATTTCGTCGATGCCATTATGGAGTCCCATGTGATAGGGGGCGAGCTTATTGCCGTTTAGCAGTTTACAGTTCCAGACTGCGTGCTGTTACGGAGAATATTTATAGGGTAATAACAAAAAAAAAACAATTGTTATAACAATATTTTTTGTAGGGAGCTCTAACTCAATTGTCTACTGCACTAACAAATGAAAAAATATCACAAAATACGAGCCAATGGTAGTCGAAATCGTTTTGAGCCAGCGCTTCGCAGTATATTTATCATGCGACACGAGGTTACGGGGTGAAACGAGAAAATATGTCGGTTCTGTACATTTCAAACGATAGGAAGCGTCAGTGTGATGTTTACTCCCTCGTGTGTCTTTATTTCTGAAGCTTTAATATTTACTGATGTTCTGGTTTTACTATAAGTGGAAAACGACATCGAGGTTGACAGCGCAGAAGGTGGTGAGACGAACTTGATCCCGCCAATCTATATTAACCGCTTGTTTGTTGAATCACGTCAACATTTTTTTTCAATCCCTTCAAAAAATGTAACAGTAGAGATTGGTGGAAGACTTGGGGGAGGCCTCTGCCCAACAGTGGGATACTCAGTGATAAATATGACATAACATAGCATCACGCCTATAAAAGAGTTAGGCAAAGGTATATTATTATACACCCACATTTGCCGATGCTGTTATTAAGTCCCATATAAATGTGAGCCTATTGTCATCTACCGGGCACAATTTCAAACATCGGACTATTAGTGAAATTTTTGTAACAGCAACACCCAATAACAATTTACCTGACCCAAAGATCAATCCCAGGGCCTCACAGTCAAGTCTCACCCACAAAAGAACGCTAGCCTATTAGGTATAGCTATTATTGTAAATCATAACAAGCAACTGCAATTTTACCAATTTATTCCATTTTCCAATATCCTATAATCAAAATATCTTTGCAATACATGAAAATATATAAAACGCCATGTAATTATGTGGCCATAGCACCTGGCGCATCAGACGTGACTTCGATAGCTAAATGTTAATTTCAGTGAAAAATTTGACAATGTAGAAAATGCAGAAGCCCCACTATCGAATTTACGCGTAAAAGAGTCCCAGGATTTGTAGATGACAAAACTGATAAATTTTCATTTGTTCTTCTTCTTAATGCATCATGTCATCATGAAACATGCCTTCAGTCGTTTTGAGACAAGAAATAGAAGAAATTTAAAAATATCCTAATCACTTAGTAATTAGAAGCAAGTGAATTATAGTAAAAATAAATCTAAGCGGTAATTATACTGGGAACCATATTATGACTATTACAATATAAGAATGAAATAATTATTTTAAAGGGTTAGTATTAAATTTTTTTTTATTTTTTTATTTAATATTTAAAAGACACTGACCAGCAATTATGAAGCTAACACGAGTCCTGAAATAATCATAAAAGTATAAAAAACGGTTTCAACATAATTTGGTTGCTTCTCTTTATGAAAAGTTGTTAAGATCTCTTTAACAAACATTAAAATGAATAATAGGTAAGCACTGTGATGATTTTTTTATCTAAGACTATTGTCAATTTTTCCTTTGTAAAAGTACATTGACACATCACAGTTAAATTAGTTCCTTTACGTGGATCCGAGGAAAATGGACCTTTTGAATCAATCTATGTTGTGAAAAAACTGCGTAAAATTTTAATGAGTCCCGTCCTTCGAATACCAAACTGGGTGTAATGTAAAAATTTACGTTCGCCGTTACCCAATATCCGAGTTCAAATATAGAATGGGCATTGTTTTATATATGTGCGGAAGTTTTTTTTTTTTACGTGCGTTATTAGATGGATTCGACTGTCCGATGTTTGTCGGACACCGGAAAATCTTAGATGTCTTCAGGAATCTGTACTTATGCACCTAAATATAAGCTATTTAGTTTGTAGCTCCGATAACTGAAAAATTTTGCAAGTTAAAATACCGAAGGACCAACAAAAAAAAAAAATCATCTACTTATGTAACTGACTGTGACCTACCTGCATACATACATAAAGTCACGCCTTTTCCCATGAGGGTAGGCAGAAACTACGGAACGCCACGTTCTACGATGCTTACATAACCCTTTTGCTTCATCTACATTCATGCAACGTTTCATACATGAACGCCGGTTGTAGGAACTACGCACCTGACTTTTTTGAAGACATCACTAATAAGGTCCGTATATGTCCTTCTAGGGTGTCCCCTCATGGCGTTTCCACTAGCAACCGCTTTATAAAACTGTGTATAGGAATAATCAAATGACACCGAACGGTTTTTATAACTTTTCAAACAAAACGCAACGCTAGTCTTTTAATTTTGACATTACTTGCCCTTAATCAAAACAAAATATCTAAACCGTCTCCATTTTTATACGCAACAGAAAACCACAAATCTATTAATCATTTACCAAAAAACAAATCGATTGAAAAGAAATACTTATCAAGAGATAAGGGTGGTTATTTTTCACGTCGTCACGTCGTTGGATCGTCGGATAGTCGGTCGGGTGGAAAATGACGTGATATCGGGACTTGGCGGGACATTCAGCTGACATTTAGGACACTGTCACGCAACACAAATAAGTGCAGAACCCCTAGTGTCAGTTTTGTTTCGTATTTTGTCGATTGGCTCGGCCGTCATTCGTCGCGTTCGGCGCTGTGATTGGTGAACAGTTTGCTCGCCAATCAGCAAGCAGAGTACGATAAACGTGACGTGGGTTTTCTATTCGTTTGTTATATTAAACTTACACTTGATCCTCAGAAGACCAGTTCCGTATAACGAGAGAAAATGCACACACACTTACGTACGTCAAACCCCAGGTTCTCGCGGTACGACCGGTTTGTTTAATATAGTTTGAGATCGCGGTACATAGGTTTATTTATAAGCCAATAACACTAATTAAACAAGTATTTAAGAAAATATAACAGATATACATCTCTTTCACACAACCACAAAACTTTCCGACAAAATCTACGCCCATCCATCCTCAAACAAATCAATATTTGGGTGTGCACCCAGAAGATCGTTGAGTGCGGAGGTCGTGCGTGGTATTGGAGACTTAACTCGGGCTTCGGTACGGCCGGTAGGCACAGCAAACAACCTGTGCCTACTGCGAAGTTAGTTATCAAAGGTGAAGCATCGACTCAGCTCGCTAAGCAAGCAAGTCTTGTATGGAACTGACCTTCTGTACATATTTATTATTTGTACTGTAAGCCGCAGACGGGAAAATGATATCGAGATTTAGTGAAGTTCATTAGGGGTTAATCTTTTGTTTACTGTTTTGTTTTGTTTTTGTGAATAGAATATTTAGCGTTCATTGCTTTGTAAGTAGTTTTTTTGATAAGCAAATATTAGAAATATAATTTGTCGGCACAATTTAATTCTGGGTTGCTAATAAGATTTTTTCTAAAAGAAAACCTAATATCGTTTTTACCGAAACCGGGATTTTAACTCGAAATCTCACATTCAGCAGCTGCTGTGCCCACTCAACCAATAGAGCAGTCAAAAGTTTTATAAATTTATCTATATAAATAAAAATCGTCAGTGTTTTTGTATGAAAATCTCAATTTCTTCATTTTCTTCATAAGTAAATTGCACCCGTGCGAAGCCGGGGCGAGTAGCTAGTTTATGTTAAAATTATATCTATAAAATAAACAAATGTTATTATAATTAACGTTTAATATTTTGTAAGTTACCAATAACGTAGTATTAAGAATATTGACAAATATTGGTTTAAATTATAATGGATTTACACAGATTAATAATACAGATAGGCAACATCATTTATTAATTACCTACTCGTTCGGAAATGAGAATATTTAACTTACTTAAAACTATTTCGCGGGTACAGGTAATCTGAAGACATTTTATACATCCACATTTAAATTTGAAAGTGACTCTGTCTGTTTGTTTGTTACCTCATCACGACTAAACCACTCAACCAATCATTATGAAATTTTACATAAGCCTGTCTGCGTACTAATCTATGGCCGTTAAAATATAAAGGTCGATGCCTACTACCCAACTGTCCTAAGGCGATTTTACGGCATGTCCAATATCCCACAAAAAGGTACGACGTTGTACGTTGTACCTTTAATAGTATTTTGGGCGTAGGTTTCGTTGAATAAACCTAACAATTATTGTATATTTTTTATACCACCATCTAGCTACTTAGGTGCCGCATCCACCCACGGCTTCGCCCACGTGTTTTACGAACGCGTAAATTTTCCGGAATAAAAAGCCTATGTGCTATTCCAGAATATAATCTATCTCTATGCCAAATTTCATCCAGATCCGTATAACGGGCGCGTGATTGAGTAACAAATACCCATCCATCCATCCATTCATCCATCCACACAAACTTTCACATTTATAATATTAAGTAGGATAGGATGTTGAATGTACAAAAAGTTTCGGAAGCGTCCACCTCGCTGACGCCAGGCCTGGGTTGGCAAACTACACTCTTGTGTGCATATTAGTATTAGTAAGGGACCTATGCAGTCCTCTCACGTCCGCGAGTTTCCTCACAATGTTTTCCTTTACCGTTAACGCAAGTGATAATCAAACTATGATCCGCACATGAATTTGAAATGACACAGCATTGAGTAAAAGTAAGAACTTTAATAAACATTCTTTTTAATTGGAACTTGTTCGTATTTTCCACTCTGTATATCTACATTGTTTTTTTGTTTTTTTACATTACACTAGGATTTCTCCTGTATCGTGGGTACAGTTTACAAACATACATGTCACATGCACACACAACCAGACCCGAAACAACTGTCTGTAGATCATACAAATATTTCTATTATTTTATTTAATCTGCAACACGACGCGCAAAAAGTTAATAGTTTAGCCATTGCGCCAACCGTGACACCCATTAGTATAATATTTGGACGCTTACAACTTACGATTTTTTACACCTACAAAATGTTTTCAACCCCTCCTCACACCAAAAGGTTGAAACCCAAATACAGACTCCGGTATTTCTAAAACGGATTAAAGGGATCTGTGTCAAAGTAACCCAAACGTGGGCAATTAACTTTGATATCGAAATTAAAAGGCATTTAATGAGTTTTTGGTAACATTTTATTAATTTTATCGAGTTTTTTTTTTATATATATATATATTGATATTGAATTGGTGAGTGATATTGAGGAAAATTTGAGTTGTAATTAATTGGATATTTTCACGTGTATTCAGAATAATATACACTGTTATAAATGCGAAAGTAACTTTGTATGTTTGTTTGTTACTTCATCACGACTAAACCACTGATCCGATCGTAATGAAATTTTACAAAGAGCTAGTTTAGAATGCCTCATTAGTCTAGTGCATAGGTTCCCAGACTTTTTTCTCATAGACCACTTTAAAAATTTAGCTGGTTCCGATTGACCCCCTGCAGCTACATTTCGACCATATTGTGAATTTAATTGTAAATCCCCATTTTTTTGTCACGTCAACGTACACCCCCGTCGAGTCTCCCGTGGACCCCTGGGGGTCCACCTGGACCACTTTGGGAACTTATGGTCTAGTAGTTGCAAGCAATATGACCGTGATCCTAGGTCGGGCAAAGCGTTATCGGGTTTTTCTGTATCGAAATTCTCAGTAACAAGACGGGCTATGCCAGGCAATAGGCTCGCTATTACATGGGACTCAATAACGGCTTCTGCGAAATATGCGTGTACATTATTACACATCTGCCTAACCTTTCGGGGAATACAGGCGTGATACTACAGGTATGTTTATGTTATAAAAATAAGCGCGGAAGTATTCGCCACAATTTTAGCACAGCTTAATTGGGATTTTCAGTCGCTAGAATTTACCTGATAAGCATTCCATCAGTGTTAAATTCAACTGATCAGCTATCTATCAGCTTTCTATCAATTAGCTCTTTCAGCTAAGAACTGTTTTTACATCAGCCAATGCCGACACCGTGACGACTCCGAATAATTATTTTTGATTTGTTATAATTAAGATTAAAAGCGCTATCGTATTGGGTTTTCGATCTGCGATGATAGATGTTTTTGTGTATAAATAAATCGAGATTATATAAATATCTTATGTAACCATACATAAAAAAACGGTAAAATCCAATTAATTGTTGAAGCACAATTAATTTTTATTTCATTTTACATTCTCTTTTTTTTGGGAGAAATTTTAAAAGTCTCTACTTGTTTTAACTCTCACTTCATTGGTCTAGCAATCGCAAGAGCGGCTGCTGAGCATAAGTTCCTAGGTTTTATTGTCTGGTCTGACAAACGCTCTATGGTTTACGATTTTTCTGATAATTAATTTACAGTATCATTCAGCTCGGAGTTTGAATAATACCCGGGCGATGACATTAGGCTTATTGACTATCACATGGGACATATAAGATATACAACTAGAATATTTAGTTTTAATTCCGCTAAACTACTGCAAGTTTGGGTCGACACGTGTTTCGCCCCTCCACGGAGCATCCTCAGGAGATGTTGACTCGTCGACCGCTTGGGCGCGAATATTCGCGCCCAAGCGGCCGTGTCGACCCAAACTTGCAGTAGTTTAGCGGAATTAAAACTAAATATTCTAGTTGTATATCTTATATATCATGGATTTCCGCAAAGTAACGCCTGATTCCATTAATTATCACATGGGACTTCAAATCGGCATCACGAAAAGTTAATTTACAACAGCACACCTCTGCCTAACCCTCGAAAAATTGGTTTGATGTTAAGCATTTCTATACGAAATCGTTGCCGACACCGATTTATTTTCTAGTTTTCACAGGAGCCGATACGACATAATATCGAATCGGCTACCGTGAAAACTCGGAAAACTTCGCGTCTGCAACGATTAGGCAGGTAATTCGCAGATCGTTTACTGCTAGTTTAAATAGTGTTCAGTGCAGAATTTGAAGAGGATTAGCATTAGAAAAGCTAAACTTCTCGATAGTTTAGCGTGTATTACATTGTTTACATGATCACTTTCTACTTTAAATATTGTAATGGGTTTTAACATAGTTTTGTGTCTTGTATGTAATTTCTGCCCTTGAGTCGAGGTTGGTGAAATTGCCTCTTCATGCGGTTGAAGCTGATAAATGCAAAGCGAAAATCGATAAAAAAAAGCTTTTTTACGCATCACCCCTATATTCCTTGAAGGGTTATCCAGAAATGTTATTGTACACCCACATTTCAACGATGCGCCATATAATAGGATGAGCCTATAATTGCCATCTACTGAGACCTTCAATACAGACTATTAGACCAGTAAGTCAGTTCTCCAAAAGAATATATTCAAAGTCAAATATTTTTATTTCAACTGGGAATTTGCAGGCGCTTTTACGTTATGATTCTAGTTGCGCGGTTCCGAAAGTGGGTTGATCCTATGGAAAAGAGACCGGCAAGGAACTCCATGCATACTCTTATCAAAAAACTAAATATATGGTAGAAATATTTATTAAAAATAGCTATATGTTATATTCTATGTGTATATGTTATCCTCAAAGTACTATATTGTAATATTCGATTCGAATTTCACGTGAAACGTGTCGACTAACATCGGTCAATTGAGCTGGAAAAGCTTTGACATTTTGAATGACAAATCATATATTTATAAACGGCACGGTTGGCTTTCCACACATCCTAGTATCCTACTAATATTATATATGCGAAAGTTTGTGAGGATGGATGGATGGATTTTTGTTACTCTTTCACGCCAGAACGGCTGAATGGATCTGGATGCAATTTGGCACAGAGATAGATTATAGTTTGGAATAGCACATAGGCTACTTTTTATCCCGGGAAAATGTACGGGTTCGTAAACCACACGGGCGAAGCCGCGGGCAAAATCTAGCAACAAATATTTGCATGATCTACAGATAATTGTTTCGGTTCTGGTTGTGTGTGCATGTAACATGTTTGGATATTTTTTTTTTATTTATTATTCCTTCTGCTATACTCAGGAACTTGCTAAAATCGATTTATAAACGTTCGCAAAGCGCTATCAAACGAAACAAGGCAATTGGCTTAAAACACTTCTTCAATTCTTCTTCGTCTAAACGAACCACCCAACTTAATTCAGAAACTCAGATTAATTCGCAAAATCGTCGGATAAACTCAAATATTGAGTTACTTAATTCAAAAGTTTGGAGTCTGAAGCATTGTTGTGATGTTCAATGATATTCACGCTTGTTTTGTAAAGGGACTGGCAGAACACTTAGTGGTCGATGGTAAACCGTTCGATAGCCGATGGAAATCTTACTAATATCCTATCCTATCCTACTATAATATTATAAATGTGAAAGTTTGCGAGGATAGATAGATGGATGGATGGATGGATGGATCTTTGTTACTCTTTCACGCCAGAACGGCTGAACGGATTTGGATGAAATTTGGCACAGAGATAGATTATAGTCGGGAATAGCACATAGGCTACTTTTTATCCCGGGCGAATGCGGGCGAAGCCGCGGGCGAAAGCTAGTATAAAATAACGTTGACCCACTTTTATTCCTCCTGTATCATGGGTACAGTTTACAGACATAAATCTCACATATCCGAAACAACTATCTGTAGATCATACAATTATTTGTTTCGTGCGGGAATCGAACCGGTGACACGTAGCGCAGCAATCGATCTCTCAACCACTGCGCCAACCATATCATCAAAATAAGTACAGTCAGCATCAAAAAGATGAATACACTTAATGAAATTCAACAGCGATTTTTAGAGGTAATAGTGATTGAAATCTTAACCTATTTTTTAAACATAGTATTTGCGGATACATAAAAATACATAGTAATTTAAATTTTATGATTTTAGCCAATAGTTTTCCAATAATAATTCGATTTTCGTTTTATTTATAGATACACATACTTTTGATGCTGATTGTACAAGTAAAATAGGTCAAATCAAACCTCAAAGTACCAAGATTATAAAATCTTGATACTTTAACATAGCCGTGAAGTTTCAAACAAACAAAACACATGCGCATGGTTTCCATTTTTCCTTTCTCGCGATTTCATTTTTATTTTATAAAAGAAATGCGAAAGCAATATGGCTTCCCGTTTCTTTGAGGTATGAAATGCTAAAATATTTGTACAGCCTGTTTATATTACTACGCAAATACAGAAAGAGGTTATTGTGGCACCTTCATCACATATTTAATGTATGGAGTATTCATAGAGAAGGTTTTATGTTTTTTTTATGGTCCTTTTAGACGAGAATCTCTTCATACATACATGTTACTGCTCATTTGAAAGTTCATAGTGGCGGTGTGTCTTTTATTTCGGACCCAAACAACCTTTTTTCAGTTGTTTCAATCAACGTTACGTAATTCATTTGAATTTGAACCTTATGTATATGCTTATAAAATGCACACGACGTGCGTTAGTGATTTGCAAGAACTATCACCGTGTCAGTCTGTAAAATGGCTGAATATAGGTTCGTTATAGAACGTACATGCCAAACATTTTGTTTAGCTTGGAAATTGAACCTGGGATTTTTATGATTTTCCCCGTTTCACTACAATATAACTTTAAATTGCACTTTGCCTTACCCGGGAATCAAACCCAAGACACCACGCTCAGCATCCACCGTACCAACCATTAAACCAATCAAGCAGTCAGCTTAAAATATTTTTCTTCGTAATTCGGTTGCCCAGAATTTTAGCACTTTTTGAAGTAGGTAATAACTCCGAAACATGCTGATATTTAGCCCTGATACTAGAAGCTGAACCTAACACAGTTACAAAAATGCTGTGCAGATGATGAATCAATTCAAAACAACCCAAGCTACAAGTTTCAGAAACTGGGCGTACACTGGCGAGCACACAAAGGTATTACGTATGTTCTCGGAAACTCGAACGCTGAGTGCAATAAATTTTTCCTGCTGTGTAAAAGGAGGTATTATATGGATTATATGTGTAAAACACATAGAATATTCCCCGAACGGTTAAATATTTAAAAAAAGCTTGTCTATTTCCGACTACTAGTTGAATTTGCGAGCGTGTAAATTATTAGTAATATAACGAAAATTCAAAATCAGAGTCATTTCAACCAGCTTTTATTTTTTTATTATTATCTTGCAATGTTTGTATTATATTCGGGTCAAATCTTGCAACTGAATTTTAAAGCAGTTATCCTCAACTGATTGAGATGAAATTTTGCATACACGTTTAGTTTGGATGACAATGCATGATTAGCTCACTGACGTCATTATAAATTCAATATGGCGGACGGCCCAAGATGGCGGACTAGTAGTAGTAAAAGCTTGTCGCGAGATTTACTTGTGTAGATGTTTTTACCTATTTTATAAAAGATATACTTTTCTTTTCTTAGATTTACTTGTGTCAAGATCGAATTACATAATTATTGTATTCTTGTTTATCTACACAAGTAAATCTCGCAACAATCTTTTATATCATATGAATTGTATGCATAATGTAATAAATTGATGGGAAAATAAATTTAATTTAAAGTTTATTTTCTTCTTTTCAGAAATGTTTTTTTTCTTTTTTTTTTATTATTAATTTTTATTTGTTAGAATGACGACACGGTAGTGGCTAAGCAATTAGCTTTCCGGGTTCGGGTCTGGTTGTGTGTGCTTGTGACATGTATGTAGGTAAACAGTACCCACGAAAGAAAATTGTTTTACAGGGTGTGATGTTTCATCAACATAAATAGCTCTTTATAATCTACCACAATGAATGAAATGAAATGAAATGAAATGAAATTATTTATTTTGCAATTAGGATTTTTCAATCACTTTTACACGTCTTTTTTAAACTAGATGGCGTCGGCATTTCCTATGACTATCCTTGAGAAGAAACGCCGAAACAAACTCAGGGGTCAAAGTCTATTTTAAAGTCCAGACAGATTGTATTGATGTAAAGGTTTATGTGAGACAAATATAGGGTGGAATAGCCTTTTGAAGAAAGTGCCATAACTATTTGAGCTAACCTGTCGCAACAGAGTGCAAGCATGCATCAGTTATCGTGAGAATTAATGAAATGAAGAGCGCTCAGCCTAGATCTCACTCACATTTACAATGTATAGCGGTTATATATAAGAAATAATTTCAATTTAAACGACATTACAATAACAAAATAATGAAGTAAATAATATAATAATTAATGGCAAAATTTGTATATATAAAAAAAAAAAAAAAAAGGAAAGGCTAAAGAGCGGCTCAATCCCAAGCGTTTTTGTCATCTAAATAGTCCGAAATTTTATAGTATCCTTTTTTACAAAGTTTAGATTTAATTACAATTTTGAACTTCTTTAATGTTAAATTACGTATATCATTGGGAAGCTTATTGTAAAAGCGTATACATTGTCCCATGAACGAGTTGCTTATTCTGTGGAGGCGCGTAGCATGTACAGCAAGGTTGTGTTTATTCCTAGTGTTCAAAGAATGAGTATCAGACAGTTTGACAAAGTTCGAAATATTTTTATAAACATATATTAAATTTTCAAAAATATATTGTGACGCTACAGTTAGAATATTAATTTCCTTAAATCTGTGTCTCAGCGACACCCTTGGACCAAGATTATAAATAGCTCGGACAGCCCTTTTCTGCAAGACGAATATAGTATTGATGTCTGCAGAGTTTCCCCAGAGGAGGATGCCGTAAGTCATAACGCTATGAAAATAACTGAAATAAACTATTCTGGCTGTATCCACATCAGTTAAGTGCCGAATTTTTTTGACAGCAAACGCGGCAGAACTAAGCCTACCCGATAATTTGTTTATTTGCGGGCCCCATTGCAGTTTGGCGTCTATAGTGATGCCTAGAAAAACAGTCGAATCCACAATGTCCAGTTCCACTCCATTCAATTTAACATTGATTGGTACTTGTCGGACATTAGGCGTTGAAAATTTAAGACATTTGGTTTTTTTCTCATTAAGGAGAAGATTATTAACATTGAACCAATGAACTACATGAGATAGTGCAACGTTAACTTCGCGAAAATCTAGTAATTGTCGTCGAATTTTAAATATTAGAGAAGTATCATCCGCGAACAATACTACCTCGTGATTATCCCGTACGTAATATGGCAAGTCATTAATATAAACTAGAAACAAAAATGGACCTAGAATTGAACCCTGCGGGACGCCCATGGTGACCTCAGATCCCGAAGATCTCTTGCCATTAATATCGACTCTCTGAATTCTATTGCTTAAATAAGAAGATAAGAAGTCGAGAGCCTTGTTCCTTATGCCGTAGTGGTATAATTTCCTGATGAGTGTATAATGGTGTACGCAATCGAAAGCCTTTGACAAATCGCAGAATATGCCAAGAGCATCTTGCGAGTCTTCCCAGGCATCGAATATATGTTTCAGCAATTCCACGCCCGCATCTGTCGTTGAACGTCCCCTTGTGAAGCCAAACTGCTTTTTATGAAGTAGGTTGTGTCTATTAAAATGTCTTAACATCTGATTTAAAATCAATTTTTCAAAAATTTTACTCAAAGTGGGTAGAATTGAAATAGGCCGAAAATTTGTGGGATCCGTAGAACTACCAGATTTGAACAGTGGTATTACTTTACTTTGTTTCATCAAGTCAGGAAATACACCAGATGCAATACAAGAATTGAACACGGTTGCCAAGTAAGGTGAAATCACGTCAATTATGGACGAGATAGTTCGTACTGACAGTCCCCAAAGGTCTGCAGTTTTCTTTACATCAAGACTTTTAAAAGATTCTTTAATATCTTTCGCATTAACAACTGAAAATTCAAAATGTGTGCTACATTCAGATACGCTTTGTTTTAGTATAGTATAAGCGGAAGTGGAAGAAGACAAGAGAGTTTTGGTTGTTAAAATAGGAATATTAGTAAAGAAATTTTCAAACTCAGTTGCCACCTCCATATCCCCCCTAATATCTATGTCGTTAATTTTCAAATGGAAATCGCGGCTACGTACTGTGGATCTTCCCGTTTCAGAATTAATAATATTCCATGTAGTTTTGATTTTGTTACTCGATACTTTTATCTTGTTTTTTAAATGTATTGACTTGGCCAAGGAACAGGCTCGTTTAAATATTTTTGAATATCTTTTTACATATTCTTTAAAATCTGCGCTATGATTGTACGTTTTTTCATAATATAATTGAAATAACCTATGTCTACTTTTAAAAATGCCAGCTGTCGCCCAGTCACTAAAAGTAAATTGATCACTGACCGATAGTGATTTAGGGGTAAAAACGTTACTAAACTCTCTATTAATCATATTGAACAGCAAAGTATAAGCTTGATCAGGATTGATGTCATACGGCAATATAGGTAATTTATCTATAAGATTACATTTGAATAGTTCCAAACGGCCTTCATTGACAGGAACAACACTTACAAGTTTTCTTTGTACTCTAACTTGATTCCTAGGAAAAGTGACTAACTGACCACAGTGATCAGAGTCTAACTCATTTATAATTAATTTATTACAAGGTTTCAAGTTTGTAAAGATATTGTCAATACAAGTAGCACTAGAAGCAGTTATTCTAGTTGGTTCAAAGAAGATATTGTACAAGTTGTATGACTTAAATAAGGTTAAAATTTTGCTAGTATTAGACGAATTTTCCAATATATTTATATTAAAGTCTCCACAGACAACAACTGTTTTATTAGACTTCGAGCATTTAAATAACACATCCTCCATATATTTCTCAAAAACATCAAAAGATGCGCATGGGGGCCTGTACACGCTCATTACAATGAACCGCTCTAGCTCAATACAAGATATCTCAATTACTCGCTCAACAGAGAGGCTCACAATATCTTTGCGTTCTTTACACTTCAAGTTGTTACGTGTAATTATTAATGAGCCACCATGGATTATATTTACTCTGCTGAACGAGCTGGTGACTTGGTGGTTGTTGAAGTTGAACATTAACTGATGGTGTTTTAGCCAATGTTCAGTCACACATAAAATATCAATAACATTGCAGTTCAAAAACAACTCCAATTCTAAGTCTTTACCCATCAAACCCTGTATATTTTGGTGCACTATGTTAAGACAATTTAACTGATTATTAATTTTATTGCTCAAGTTTGATGGGGGTGATATTACATTAATGCTAGCGGGTATCTCTGTTGCCACAGTGTCCCTCAAACTAGGGTACAAATCTAAATTAATAAAAGAAATATTGCCAGAGGTTGACTCTATTGTCTTATGGTGTAATTTAAATTATTTGGGAAAAAGTCAACACTTTGCTTATCTAGATTACAATTATTTAACTGCTCAATAGAAATAGAAGTACTATTTTTCAATAAAGTGGCTGAGTTAGAAATATAATAAGATAACAACTCTGCAATCTGCTGTTTATAAAAGCTTGAAATAAAGTAATTATCTTTAGTTGAAAAATAATTTTTGCTAATGATTACATTAGAGTCAACCAATTCAATACTTTGATTATAAAATGACATAGTGTGAAGTTTCCTATTGCATTTATATCTAAAATCATTCTCCGTTTGTGACAAACCCTTGCCATAAGGAAAGGCAAACAGGATAATTTTGTTAATTTTTAATTTTGAAAGATGATCAAAATAATTTATCAATGTTTCTATGTCTGCGTTTCCCCTTCTCCCAATTGCTATTATTAAAGTAGTATGGGGACAAAAGCTACTATTTATGACCTTGTCTAATATGTTTGTATAGCTGGCACCGGGCATACAAATATTGGTGACCAGTTCTCTAGAATAATGTTTTAATAATTGACCCATATTCTTACCAATTTCATCGCTGTACATTATTATTTTATTATTTTTTATTATATTATTTGTATTTTGTGAGCAAGTTTGTGTTTGTGTGGCGAAGGAAGTGCTTGTGAGACCGCCAGACAACTCCACAGAGTGAGTCACTGATTGTAGAGACTCATGGGAGGTAGTTGACTTTGAGCAGCCCGATGGATGCTGTTTACAATCAGGTGTTTGGTTGTTCATCAGTGAATGATACATTTTCTCATTATCACTACACAAATCCACCAAGCTGTTCATCGCCAGAATGTATTCTCCTATTTCCTTTTGAGAAGTTTGATACTTAGATGTTATAAGCTGTAAGGAATCTTGTAGGTGAAGAATCTCTGACTGTAGTTGTTGTAAGTCGGCCTCATATTTAATTTTGTTATTATTTATGTTAATTTTATAATTACAAATTTGTTCTTTTAACTCTATACAAGTACTTAATGATTTGCGGTTTTTTAATGATAATTTGTTTTTTTTAATTAGTTTTTGAGTTTTTTTGATCATTTTGTTTACTTTTATGTACTTTTTCAACTTATTTTTACTGCAGCTAATGAGCCTGTCCTGAGGGTTTGATATAAAACTATTGTCACATGTTAAATCAATTTTGGTTATAGTTTTGGCCAAGATTGAGTCAGCAGAATGCATGTTTGGAACGGCACCAACCAGTTTGTCAAACAACCCATGTGTTTGAGCTATCTGGACACTCCGGCTAGTGCTCTCCATCTCATTAATAGTGTCCTGGGCTTCACTTAGTCTAAACTCCAGCTCAGCATTGCGTTTAAGCGTTGAGTTATACTCATCACGGCACTGGTCGAAATTGTTCACTGTAAGCTGAAGCTTATCCCGTTCCCCACAGATGTCAATTAATTGGCTATGCAATTCTGCCATCTCACTCTTGAGTTTAGTGTTACTGTTTAATATTGATAGCACTTCCTTCTCATTGTCATCCTGTTCCCTTTGCAATTCCTCACACAAGTCCTTGTACTTTTTTAATTCCTGCAAAGTTAATTGGAGTTTGGATTCCTCCTGGCGTGCAGTAGCCTTTCTTGTCATTATTCTCTCCATTCTTTACAAGAATAAGAGGTAACAATGACCCAAGTTGTATAGAAAAGAAAGATCTTGTGTTAAGAAACTGAAGTGAAAGAGGTTATAACTATGCAAATTGTTATTTACCTATACTGTTTACTATATAGGGTATATGCTGTGTAAAAAAGGAGAATATTTAGATACTTACAAGAGTTTAGGATGACAATGCACAATTTTAAGCGAACGTTACAATTTAACTTCGTTTGACAGTGAAACTTGTTTACAATGTTTGAGCTCGGTTTTATATATGTTACACTTTTTATCACAAGATATCACCGTCTTTGTTTAAACAAATTATTTTTAGCGTATGTTATTGGTAATTCGGTCACAAAAAACCACAAAATTTAATTAAATTAGAAATAATTAGTCGGGAGAAGTTAAGTTGACGTCTATACGCAAGGGTTGCCACAGACGAAAGAAAGAAAATGGCGTACAAATATAAATTTTACAGTTGAAATAAATTATACGCATCAATAAAATAAATTAGACCAATCAATCAATTAAATTATACAACTCAATAACAATAGGTAATAATAATAAAAATGCGAAAAAATGGTAGACAAGCGGTATCTATCGTTTTTTTTTTTTGCTTATCGCTGAAACAATTGATATTTATTTGCTTCAAATGGCCTATTAACTAATTACAATTTTTTGGTTTACCAACCAGTAAGCTTTGCTGAAATGACGTCTGGTATCGTAACCGTATCGTTAATAGGTCGTTCTTCGGGCAGGATTCTCTGCGTCATTTTCGTGGAAATTTATTTTTTATTATATTATGAAACATAACATAACATAGCACGCCTGTATTCCCCGAAGGTTTAGGCAGAGGTGTACTATTGTACACCCACATTTCGCCAATACTGTTATCGAGTCCGATGGTATAGGGGGCGAGCCTATTATTTATAAATTTTTATACAGAAAAACTTTATAACACTTTGCCCGACCCGGGAATCGAACCCAGGACCTCACGCTCAGCAATCGCGCTTGCGACCACTAGACCAATGAGGCAATTTTTTTTATGGGACTAAATAACAAATATGCATACACATGAAAGAACTTGAAAATAAATATATATATAAAAAAAAAAAAAAAAAAAAATTGCCACGAAAATGACGCAAATAATCCTGCTCAATAAATCTTATAGGACAGTTGTATTTTCGGTTCAAAATTCACTGACATTAACGATACGGTTGCGTTTCTATACGTAAAAATATATGTGGTACTCATTTTTGTATCGTTGTGGCATCTGCAGCTAATCTGCAGTTAATCAGTTGCTTATAATAGACATAACTTTCTGATAATATCTGACTGTGCATAAAAAAAGTATTAAGCACTAACGTCCCCTCTGACTTTGGCACTGATTGTCTCCATAAATTTGAACAGGACAGGCGACTCTAGAGACAAATTAGTATTGTTAATGTTAATCAGAGTAAGAAAATTGTAGTGGGCAATGAGCCAAGAACATGTTTCAACAAATTTTGTTTTGTTTTTCGACTTTGACTGACTTAGTGGTCTAGTGGTCGTATGAGTGGCTGCTGAGCAAGAGCTCCTGGGTTCGATTCCCAGGTCGGGAAAAGTGTTATTGGGATTTTATGAAATTCTCAGCTTAGGATTGTGCCCGGTAGATGGCAATAGGCTCGCTCCCTATGACATGGGACTCAATAACAGTTTCGGCGAAATGTGGGTGTAGAAAAAGTACATCTCTGCTTAACTCTTCAGGGAATACAGGCGTGATGCTATGTTATATAATATTTTTTTAATTTTCCGCCAAAAGCTATTTATTGTTAATTAAACTATATGTTATATTAGTATGTATACCTAAGCAAAGAAGTGGCTAAAATGCTAGTTCGAAGATCTTTCGGTTACTAGAATTTCTAAGCTTACGCGTTACTTAAGAAGGCAACTTAGTTACTGATAACCGTTTCAATGCTTTCACCAACTGTTTCACTGTTTTCACCAATAGACAGAGTGATTCATGAGAAAGGTTTAGGTGTATAATTCGTTACGGTTTTGTGTAAATTGGCTGAAATATGACGATGATAGTTGAAGATGTCGGCAAAAAATCATGCCGACTGAGAGCTTTACTGGCGTGCGCCGAGTAAATGCTCGACGTAACAGTACCTCTATTATGAGTTTTTTACTATTTACTTTCACAGTAAATGTAAATTTTCATGCATGCGATTTTAGTTCTTAACTCGGTTACATTAGGGATTAGAATCGCTAACATGACATCTCTATAATATAGTAAATAGTTAATCAAAACTTTACTATGACTAGATTTCACATAAGTGACTCTAATCCCTAATGTAACCAAGTTAGGAACTAAAATCGCTATCATGAAAATTTACTTTACTATGATAGTAAATAGTAAGAAAACTCGTGATAGCGGTATAAGATGATACAACACTACGACAGAAAAAAAATGAAAGCGTATATGCTCTGCTACCCGTGCGGGTCGCTAGTACTTAATAGTTACAAACTCTTTGGGTTTTACAACTTGCTGTGTGTCGCGACACTGTCAGGCAAACAAAAGGCTTTAGCCAGGAACATCGAAACTCGTTGTATGATAAAAGTTGAATGTCCACAAAATAAACAGCTGCAGAAGATCGACTCCCTGCAAAGAGTGAAAACGCACGTGCACAGATACGTACGTGGGTCGTTCTTTGAGCAGAATTTTTTGCGTCATTTTCGTGGCCAATGTTTTTTTTTTATATTAAAATTTACAAATTAGTAACAGTGAAATGTGGGTGTACAATTAATACTGCTGCCTAACACATCGGGGAAAGCTTGTTTTTTTTTTTTTAAATTTTGCACCAAGTTTTTTATCTCTCTTGTAACGTGAATGCGTACGGCCATAAGATATTCAATTAATTAAATATGTGTTATCTTAGTATACGCAACAAAGTGGCAAAAGTGCTAATTCATAGAATCTTTCGTTATTAGAATTTCTAAGATTTCGCGTTACTTAGCGAGGCGACTTAATTAATTTATATTTTTATGAAACTAACTTCAAAATATTAAAATTTACAAGAATATTTAATTAAAATAAAATGTCCACGAAAATGACGCACAAAATCCTGCTCAAAGAACGACCCATGTACGCCAAAGCATTCGCGACACTTCTTCTTCTTATTTAAGAGCCTGGCTCATGTCGGTGTAACTGATGAAGTTCTTTCTATTTTTCTCTCTCCAGTGCAGTCTTCTTTATCTCTCTATACGACATGACGGCAAACTTTTCCTTTATTTGGCTCATGTAACTTATCCTTGGTATTCTTCTCCCTCTCGCTCCTTCTATATTTTCTTCAATTATGTTTTTAATGAAACTGTCATGTCGTATAAGATGGTCTATCATCTTTCCTCTTATTTTACTTTTCTTTTTTTTTTCTATTCACGACACGACCGGCGTTATTTTGTTTTTCATAGTTTGTGATCGTCGTACGCATGCGTCTATGTTTGCGTGCGCTTGTTTTTGCCCGTTGTATGGAGTCAGCCTTCTGTGCATATTTATGTTGTGAATGTGCTGTGTTATATGTAAAGTTTGGTAGACTAATTAATTTGTCTTTAAGTGTAATGGCTGTAGTTTGACATTTAAACTGTATTTAATGGTCTACAACTACTCGTTGGTGTATTGGTTGCACGACTGTTGAGTGTGAGGTTCTGGGTTCGAATCAAGAATAGTTGAATTTTTTTTAGTAGTAGCCCAAATTGGAAATGCTTTCGGTATATGGCAATAGATGCACCTACTACTTAGATCCTAATATCGGCATTGACTTAATATGGGTGTACTAGTACACCTCTGCCTAACATTTCGGGGAATATAGGCGTGATGATATAGATAGAATTCAAGCTCAATTTTTAATGAGACACTAACATGTCTACACCCGGAGTTAGGAAACCGGTGCCAACCCCTCAAATTAATTAATTATTTAGTAAATTTTCAATGCAAATGAAATACTTATATTTCAAGCTCTAATTTGTTCTTTCTAGAAACACTTTGCAGTACCTCTACTTTATTACGACTTATTTCAACTCCTTTATTTATTTTATTACATATTTTATGAAGATTATATGAAGATTTATAAGTCCAACCACTATCATCGCTAATTACAATTAAAATTAGTCTAGAAAGATATAAAAAAAAATTAGATAAAAAAATTACAAGACACTAAATTATAACAGATACAAATTAGATATTAAAATAGCATAAGAAAATTATTTAAACAATTCATTATTTTAATCAGGCAGTCACTTGAAGCGAAATACATTAAGAAGATTTGGAGACGAGACTTAATATTATTTCGTAATAAATAATTAACACATCATCTCACGCCTGTATTCATCGAAGCGTTAACTAGAGGTGTACTATTTTACAACAAATTTAGCTGAAGACTGAAAAAAATCATCTACTGGACAGTAAAACCCCAGGCTGGTACTGATAATTTCGTAATAAAAAACTCAATAATGGTTTACTGGGCATCGAATCCCGGATTCTGCTCAGCAGTCCCGCTAGCTAGACCATTCAGTTCTGTAAAATAATGAAGTACT
Source organism: Shargacucullia verbasci (assembly GCA_947562105.1). Taxonomy (NCBI): domain Eukaryota; kingdom Metazoa; phylum Arthropoda; class Insecta; order Lepidoptera; family Noctuidae; genus Shargacucullia; species Shargacucullia verbasci. The sequence continues at coordinate 9,163,050 of OX387303.1, read as the reverse complement.
ATTTAATTAATATAATTTATCAACAGCTAAAATGGTCAAGGAAAATACTTTAAGAAATCTTCACCTCATTTATAATGAAGGGGTCATAATTAATTGGTGTAATAATCGGGGACTTAATGAAACACTCACAATAATGGTAGACAGGGGTAGTAAATTTTGCGTTTTTTTTTCTTTTCCTCTTGCTTTTATTTGCGACTATTGTGTCGTCGTGTATTCCGAGTGAAGAGTAAAAATAGTCAGTGAAATTTATAGAAACTCTAACTTTTGCACGCGGTTTAGCCCGCGTGGAGTACGGAAAATGGCATTATTGTTCTACGAGAATGGATTATTGGTATAAAAAGTAACCATAAAAAGTAATCTAGGATATGATCTATCTGTGTGCTTAATTTCATCCAAATCCATTCAATGGATCATGCATGATATAGTAACAAACATCTCCACAAACTTTCAAGACATAGGAAAATTCTTATAATCTACTAACTGTTGCCCGCGATTTCACGTATTTTTTAAGTAATTAATATTTTACTGCAATGGTAAAAATTAGGCTACATCCTTATCCAGGGCCCAGGCTACCCCTAAGTAAAATTTAATAACGATCGAATAGTGGTTTACTTGTGATGAGGTAACAAACATGTAAACATGTTCACAAACTTTCAAATTTTTTATATTACGAGTAGGATTAGCAGTGTATATTAGCCTTAGGTCGTCAACGCATCTGTAATCACTTAAATACACATGTCCATGGGCAGTGTTAAAATATTTCAAAAAGGAGATTTGATGCACAAAGCATAATTTAAAAAAAAATTAAATATCATGACTGCCCTGCCAAACAACGAACTAAAAAGTAAAAAAAAACAAGTTGTATTGGTTAATCTGTTAAGACAAAACGAAAGTAAATAATTTTTCATTGCTGTCGGGGGACCGTTCTGTGGAAGACTTTCTAATCTAAGAGGTCCCTCGACCGCCGATTCTAACGATACCCCATACATCCAAATCTGTTCAGGCATTCAAAAGTAATGGTGGAACAAAGAAACTCACATACATACAGTTGTGTAAAAACTAACGAATTATAAGGTTCTGCATTCAAAATTTAAAACTTAACCAGGTGCCGAACAAAAGTGAAATAAAAAAAAATATTTAAAAAATTACAACTTCATCCTCGAAAATATTAAAATAAAAAAAAAACACCATCTGTACCCCGTACTCAGATGACGTAATCAGAAATATGACGGTACCCAGTCCCTCGGGACGTCAATATTTCACTCCGCGAGCCTCCAAAGTTTAGCGAACACTTTTCCTTATATAATAAAATATTTCTGTCGGAAGGCCTCGGCTAAATTTTTCATTTGTTCACGTCAATCGTTAAGATAGACAGACGGACGGATAGATCAGTAATCCTATCAGACTTTTGTACGTCTATTTCTGTGCTATTACTGAGACGGGACTTCGTTATATTTTCAGTGGCTTTTTAAATAGTTTATTGAAAAGAATTTTTGTTATTTTTTTTTAACGTTTTTTACAGTTCATAGAATCCATTTTTTTTAGTACATTGCCCAACACTAGCAATAATCTACTATCCAGTAGCGTGCGATTATAAACAAACATATTCACACGTAACTATCTGTGCGGGAATCGACCTGGGACATATAGCGTAGCAGTCAATCAATCAACCACTGCCACTTTATATATATAAATGTACGTAGCCCTACGTACATCTATACATCTATACATATAAATAAAATTGGAGTGTCTGTATGTAATATTGAAATAACCGTTTTTTACTACATGCATATGAATATATATACGGTACATATACCAAAATAACATTTTTTTCAATTTTTGTCTGTCTGTCTGTCTATCTGTCTGTTTGTATAGGCTAATCTCTGAAATGGCTGGACCGATTTTGACGGGACCGATTTTTATTTTAGAAAAAAATAGGGTTAAGTAAATTTGGTCTCACTAAAAAATACATTGTTAAATTCCGACATCCACGCGAACGAAGTCGCGGGCACAGCTAGTTTATAAATAAAGTATCTATTCATATGAAGTTTTTGAACACAACCGAATTAAGTATACAATGAACAAAGTTTAGTATAGTACCAAAGCTGAAATCACGAAAAAAAACAACATCTGTTCCATACAAAGAATTCAATGATACTTAAAAAAATAAAACTAATGCTGTCAAATCTTTTGAAGAATATAGCAACACTGAGACCTTTCAAAAAGTTCCCATGAAAAAGAGCTCTGATCATATTCTTCTGTCGAGTTGGCACGAGCTATCTCATGGGAATCGCTCATGGCATAGTGGAAAGATTAGCCAGTCAGCAATGATGGTGTCAAGGCTGACTGCCCAGGGTGCGCTAGATGGACTGAAGAGTATCGTTTAGCTAAAAGTTTTCATACAAAATGCGATAACGTTTTTATCCCACTAAAGATGAGCTGATTTTTCTGATTTTTATATATGTTATAAACACAAGTAAAAACTAGGTTGTCACGTTTTTGTGTTTTTGATATGGTTTATAGATTGAGAAATATTTAACCCTGAAAATGGCGTTTTTTTAGCCAGAATTTTTTCTTATACTTACCTCGTCATAATTATTAAATTAATCAAAATTAAAAAAAAAAAAAAAAACACTAAACGTGTCAACCTTGTTTATAATCTGACAAAACTATGGAAACCAAAATCAAATTAATTCGTTAAGATTTCGAGGTAAGAAAAGTTAACGCCCAAACACCTATTTACAGCCGGCAGTTAAACGATACTCTTATATTTCGTCACTCGTGGAGGCTCTTTCCTTACACCCCATCATCACCAGATCATATTTAAAGACATATTATATAGGTACTCTAAAAAGGCTATTAAATACTCAAGAAAAACTACATAGTAAAAGTTCCATCAAAATCCGTCAATATTGTAGCTACGACAAATACTAAAAATAACATTCCCATAAAATATCAAATAGATCGTAAAATGTATATAAATAGTTGCCCAAATCCTGTAGTATGAGGAAGCAATAAAATGTGCTTTTATATTTATTTGCTGACCCCTAAATAAGAATCATCATTGAAGTTGTTACACAGAAAATCGCTAGTCGCGTATAATCGCGGGATGATTTTGACGAGCGGTGGTGGCAAGCGAAGCGAGGCGTGTTTTTTTTTAGATTTTAAGTAACTACGCATACCAGTTATTAAAATCGTTTACTCCCCAAAGTCTTGAAGAAGAAACAATTACTATCCAACTGATGAAAGTCAAATCAAATATATTTTTATTCAAGTAAAGTATTTTCAGACACTTATGAATAGTCAGATTGTAGTTTCACGTGCCAAAGTGTTAATTTGTACATAAATAAAAATCAATTGCCGCATCTCTGAAAGATCATCACTTGAGAACGGCATGACCGGTTTTTTTATTATTGTGTTCGTTATTTTCAGAACAAGGAATGCATGAAAAAGAAATAAAAAAAAAATCTTTTGGAAAAGTCGGAAAGGACGGCAATTTGTATGAAAATGTCAATAAAAAAAAGAGAGACGTGATGTGTTTTTTTTTTTAATAAGCGCCCTTCTCATTTCTTCGTTTGTAAATTGCACCCGTGCGAAGACGGGCAGTCAGTAGTTTTTGATAAAAAAACGAACATTTCGATAAAAAAATAAGATAACTTAAATACGACGATCTGGCTCATACCTATTGCGGCAATGATCGCAAATGCTTGTGGCTTGACTGTCTAACCGCAAGACTTTTTCAGTCACTCGACGCTAGTAGTCTGTGGCCACCACAGATCAATTCAGTGGGTATCAAGATTCTTTGAATTTTGTTTCTTACGAGTAAACATTTATGGAGGATCGAGGTATGGTGTTCCTCCATTGAAAAGGGAGGATCTTCCAACCACGCAAGGCAGTTAGCCTGGCGGGCCGAAGCCCGACGATTGATGTCGGACATTCGTATATGTGTTAGAATCGTTGTAAACTTTCATAGTGCGATTCAGGGTTTGTCGTTGTAGCTTCACTCCGATATGGCGCTTTTTACTTTTTGCCATGTTGCGAGTAGTAATCGCTACACATTGATCACGATGTTCTCCGTCACATCACTTTGGTGCCCGCTCGGATTCAAATACCTGAAAAGCTAGAATCCATCGAAAGTTCTCGATGACACAATTAATTATTTCTATCTCTCTTTGACGTTCAATGAGAATGTGCAGTTTCCTATCAGTTCACGGCATTTGATCGTATCTCCCTTATCTGCATAAAGCACAGGAAGCCCAGAAGACCTAACAGTAAATTATCACAGAAAGTTATACACCAATTTTTCCATACACAGTTCTACAATACTGTATGATTTCTTACAACAATATTTATCACTCCTAAAGTCACATCCATTGAAGAGAAAATCCGGAAAACCGTCAGTAAAAATCGAGACCCTTAAATCACTCCGGAGGGAAAGTATAAACAGGTATTCGGCGGCGACAAAATGCTGCTACATATCAATTTGGAAATATTGCTGTGTTATTACGAAAGCGAGTGATTGTGTTGTTTTATTTCTGTTGTTGACAGTATTTGGTAAAAGGGTCTGAATGTTGGAAAAGGGTGAGGGAAAATGTAAGTTTTTGAGTCTTCATAAGGCTAAATGCTAGTGCTAAGATATTTAATAGGATGGGCAGACATTTTCAGAAGAAAAAATTCTGTTAAAGTCAAATATTGTTTAAATAATAGTAATGAAAATATCCAGTATTGTTAGACTGCGTCATTTGTTTAGTGGTTGCAAGTGCGACTGCAGAGCGATTCCCGGGTCGAGAAAATTATTTTTAGTTTTTTTCTGTATGGAAATCCTCATTAGCAGCACGGAGTGTGGAACTGTGCCCGGTAGATGGCAATAGGCTCGCCTCCTATTACATGAAACTTAAGAAAAACATTGGCAAATGTGAGTGCAGAATAGTACTCCTCTGCCCAACCCTTCGGGGGTAACCCCTAAGAAGTTGAACACTTGTATGAGTTTTTCAACTTCTATTTTCCTCAAAATTACACTGTATATCGAAAATCAGTAACGGATAACTACATATCACTTGGAAAGATTCACATAAATGTATTCATTTCCCTACTGCGCATAACTCGAGACGCAGATATATAATTTAATAGATACTTATACAATCCTACATACGAATTCCAAAACTCATAAAAATTTATATCTATAGGCTACCCTTTTATTGAGGAAATGAAAGCAGAAGAGGTCTTTACAATAATATTCTTGAATAAATGTAAGATTTTAGTGGACGGGTACATTTGATGGTATTAAGGTCGAAACATAATTTGGGTTTGTTAGGTACATTTGTTTTTGTAGAATGTTCGATTTTTACGTTTTTTTTACCATTTTCGGTGTCTTTTAGGTTCATTATTGCAGTTAAAGGAATATTTTTAAAGTCACGTGTAGCTGCGTCATTGGTCTAGCGGTTGATGGCGCGGATTCTGAGCGTGAAGTCAGGGTTCTAACCCAATACTAGTGTTAGGTAGTTTGTTCTTGGGTCGACTCCCAGTCTAAATAGTTGCGGCTGAATATCAGTATTTTACTCGGAGCGACTGCCATCTGACCTCCACCACCTTACTGAGAGATAGCGATACTCTAAGGTTAGACTGGTTGTCAGACTTTGGGCTGCTGGCACCAGTAACAACTGTAATACGACTGCTTAACATTATTTCCGAGTTACAGAGGGGTCACTATGCGTTAAAAACGGTCACCCATCGAAAGACTGACCCGTCAATATGTAACTACGACCCTCTTTAATGTCGTGTAGTTTGTGTATATTTAATTTATTTCAACTGCAATTTTTTTAATGGTTTTTTTCTGGTGTTTAATAAAAGAAAAAAAGAAAGAAAGAAAAACTGTTTATTGCAAACACGCATAACAAAAAAAAATACAGTACAAGAAAATAAACATAATACTAGTAATGCTAGGTGCCAGCAATGGGACCCCTTGTTTAGCTGTATGCTGCAATACGGCTTATTAAGCAGTATTACAGCGCTGTTTTTCAACTTGGGGCCTAGAAGACGCACGGACATTGCATCGACCTTCATTCGCCGAGTTAGTTCATTCAGTTCATACATACTTCATACACGTAATACATTCATCGCTTTGAAACCTAAACCAAAGCGCATATAAAATAGTCTGCAAATAAATAAAAACCTAAAAAGAACAAAATAACTCATTTTGTATACAAACGTAAAAGCGAGAAAAAAGATATAAAATACCTATGTATATGGCAAGTTTTGTTCTCTTTTTTCTTTCGAGCTCATTTCCTAATGAAACGCTTTAAAGAAGTGCAGATTTAAAAGATAGCACTTTCTCTTAGTGTTTTTAAAGTTGCTCTATAGCGAATACTGGATGTTTTGTTGATGGTAGTGTAGTAGTGTTTTGTTTATCGTGACGTAATCACTGAAAGGTTAGGCAGAGGTGTGGTATAGTTCATATAAAGTGAGCCTATTGCCATTTTTTTTTTTTATTAGCTTGGTGAGAATCCATCATGGGCTATCCTCCGCCTGGCGGGGGCGGAGGGGTGTGCCGGACTCCTACCGGCTAAACCCACCACGGTGATCCGCCTCGACACCATATGGTGGGCCTCGGGAACTCTTAGAAGACCGCACCGAAGCTCACCACGGTTACATGCCAACGCCATGCGAACGGCACTTCCCGGAGGGGGTGACTGTGTGCCTATTGCCATCTACTGGACATAAAAGTTTAACATTTTCTCCAGGGGATCAATCTATGTCCTCAAGGTGCGCTACTTACTTCTAGACCCTGCTACGTACCTAACCTAACCATTTCCCAACTATGTTGTGGTCGGCTTTCATCTTAATCAGCTGCGGTTTGCGCGAGCATATAAGCGCGTCTACGCTCATACGAGTTTACAAACGTTTTTGCACTTAAAATCGAGCTAATTTGCGCCCTAAACACCACTCTATAAGTGCCTTTCGAGTAGACTGATGGTAATAATATTCAGGCTTCATAAATCGATCTATATTTTTTTTTTCTTGATCTTGATCCCACGCAAGTACTGTCTACAGACAGAAAACTCACATACGCGCGCACACATTCCTGCAACAACTGCCTGTAGGTTATACAAATATTTGTTCCCTGTAGAAACCGAGTCCAGTACCGCTTTCACGAGTTTTCTTACTATTTACTATCATAGTAAAGTAAATTTTCATGATAGCGATTTTAGTTCTTAGCTTGGTTACATTAGGCATTAGAGTCGCTTATGTGGCATACGTGTCATAGTAAAGTTTTGATTTACTATTTACTATTATATATTATAGAGATGTCATGTTAGCGACTCTAATCCCTAATGTAACCAAGTTAAGAACTAAAATTTCTTGCATGAAAATTTACATTTACTATGAAAGTAAATAGTAAAAAACTCATAATAGAGGTACAGGACCCGTAGCGGAGAAAACCAATCACTTACCCACTACACCAACCATTCCATCAAAAATAAATGTATGTGTGTGTGACCGATTTGTCGCGTCCCACTAATTTGGTATGCTGCAGCTTGCAATCCTTTGTTTAGCTAATTAGTGTTTTGGATTTAATGGTGTTAGCTTATTTGCTGTTCTGTTGGAATAGCGGGTTTATGTGTAGTGACATTATGGGCTCGTAGCGTAATAACTAGGTACTTATCGCAGATCAGTGTCACATAATCTCTACAGGTGAAATTTTAAGACTGGACAGTGAGATTTCTTATTTTTCTTTTGGTGCTGATAGCTAATTAAAGTCCAGCCTAAAACATGGCCGGCTTGAAAGAAAGTATCTATTATATCCTATCCTATCTATCACTGCCTGGCTGTCCAGGATTTTTGAACATAATGAAAAGATGCATTCATAGGTTTTGAAAATATTCAAAAAGCTAGATTATAGATAGTATTGTTGTAAATATCGTGACAAAGAAAAGAGCGTACTCCTTTTTAAAAGGCCGGCAACGCACTTGTGACTCCTCCGGTATTGCGGGCGTCCATGGGCGACGTTAATCGCTTACCATCAGGCGATCAGTCTGTTCGTTTGCCGCCTATGACATAAAAAAATAAAAATAAAATATGGAGGATTAGGGAAAGCGTAAGGATGGAGGATAGAGATATTTTTAAGAAGAAAATTTTCTTTAACAATGTATATTGAAGAACAAACTGTACAGTCAGCATCAAAGATGTATACACGTAGCGATATTCAAACGCTTATTCTTGGAAAGCTATTGGTTAAAATCATAAAATTTTAATGACCATGTATTTTTATGTATCCGCAGATACTATGTATGAAATTGGTCAAGATTTCAATAACTTTTCTTCTTAAACTCGCTTTTGAACTTCGCTACGTGTTAGATCTTTTTGATGCTGACTGTACAAAGACTTTGTCCGAATATATGATACCAAACTAACATTGCCAACTACCTAATCGATAGCCACCGAACTGGCTGGATATAGTCGCTATGACTATATGGATTAGCCAGTCGAAACATTTAAATTTTAGCATTTACTATTTTAGTTTTTACTGAATTATAATAATAATTTCTATTGCTACACCCGACTGGGGAGGCTGTTGATACCAAATTTTATTGAACACCTATGTACACAGTTCAAGCAATAAATATCTTTATCTAAATATCTTTAATACGGTAACTAAATATATTATATCTGAGACTAATTTTTTATTGCTAAAATTCCGTATCTTTTATTTATTTATTTATTCTTTATGCACAATGAACAGAGGCGGACTTAATGCCTTAGGCATTTTCTGCCAGTCAACCTTAGAGTGATGCAGAGAGGAAGGATGGTAGGTGCACGATACAATTTTAACGTTATCGTTAATAAATATATGAGGATACACTATAATAATACAGTTACTTACATATCACATACATATATACATAAACATATATATTTACATAAATAATATAATAAATAAATTATAAATAATAGGAAAGCTGAGATGATTCTGCCAACTTAGTGTGGAGGTGTTCACGCAGTTTCCGCTTGAAAGAGTAACGTCTGGTGGCCATCCTGATTTCCAGAGGGAGAGAATTCCATTGCAGGTTGGACTGGACGAAGAAAGACGAATGTATAAAGTCGGAGCGATGAGATGGACCTTGTAGAATCCGATTCGTCGAAGAGCGAAGATGTTTGTCATGATTGGAACATACATATGGAAAGTGAGAAGATAAGTAGGCGAAGTAGTTTTACTTTATCACTCTTTGCTAAGTACAATCAAAAAGTGTACAGGATCACTTGATACAGCTAGATCAAGTTTTCAAAGAACTCATGATGGATTTCAACTGTGATTATAAATCTAAAGAAACGCCCAACACTAGAAATAATTGTTGTATCTTGGATGCATTTACAAACACATATATTCACACGGATAAGCAACACATATTTGTTCCGCGCATACATATTGTACTGAAAAAATGGCAGTTGTGTACTATTATTGTACACCCACATTTCGCTGATGCTTATATTAGGCATCCCATTTAATAGAAGGCGAGTTTATTGACATCTACCGGGCATAATTCTAAACTCCTAACAGGTACTAAGAATTTTCTATAAAACAAACCCAATGGAATTAACGACACGAGGATCGAATACAACTACTCATGATCAACATCCACGCTGGCGACCAATGACGCAGTAATAAACTATGTAAAATACAAACGTATATATTATGTAAACGATTGCATTACGCATGCGCGTAAGGATTATACTTAATCCAATACCTACGTCGAAATATTAAATAAAAAACGCAACTGACCTCGTATTCCAAATTAGAAAACAACACCCAGCCAAGTGTCTCGCTCAATTCCGCACAAACGCGGGATTTTCTTTGTAGCCAAAAAATTTCGCTTCTAAAAATGGAAATTTTACCGCAATTTTCCCCTTATGGTCCTGCAGTGTTGTCCAAAATTGTATTTGGCAGCAAAAATGCAACGACGCCGACGCTTGGACGAATAGTAAATGCGATGCAGTCCCGGGATTCCGGGATATAAATCCCGGGATCCGTCGACGGGGTCGTGACGTGACTGGAATGAGTTAGGAACTTCAGCGTGATTAAGTTGAAATGTACCTCACGGTGTAATAGTAGTTTTTGTATGAAACCTTTTTATTTGAAGTGTTAAGTGGCAGTTAGTTAACCTGTACGTAGGTTTGAGTAAAAGGAATGCCTTTTCAAAAGGATTAATTACGGCAGCCTAATTACCGATATAGCAATCAATTTGCGACAGGCGATGATCGCGATAGCTTCTGTCAAACGTCATTTTTGTGTCTTATATGTATTGGCCAACAGTGAGGCCATTGTCGCGTTGCTGTCGCTATTTTTACGTAATTAGGCTGCGGGTTTTAATTAAAATATTTTGAAAAGCCAATCGAATGCCCGTAACAAAAAATAAACGATTAATACGATAAAACAAAAAGGTTTTATATACCCGGTTACTAAATACAACCGGTTATACCCGGTTATTACAACCGGTAATTATAGCCTACGGCATACGGGGTGGGACTAATTGGAATTCATTTATTGAATCAAAAGGTTTGATTTTAGAGTCGAATTAGACTTAGACTTAAATTAACCATTTACCTAGGCTTTTCGCAAAGCAGATGGTTAATTTAAGTTTAAGTTTAAGTCTCCAACTATAATCAGGTCGGTTTCCAGTCTTACCAGATGTGGCTGAATATCAATATTTTACAACGGTCCCATGTGACCTCCGCCACCCAATTACTGGGAGACACTGATGCAGATTTTTTGGGTTACTGTCTTCCGTAATGTTGGAATAGGTATTCATGTGACACTCAGGACCAACTGCGAACACCCATTCCAGAATTAATAATGCTGCGGGGTATTTATCTAACTCTTGTTGCAAATTAACATTTGTTTGAAATATATTAATAAATGATTAGATCCGTATTTTATTTAATAATTCGATAAAGACATTCTTTTTTTGTACTGAATTAAAACAAAAATACAATACCACTCAGAATATTTTGTTATACTTATAATAAGATGTCGAGATATTTAACAAAAAGCCCCAGACCAGACGAAACTTCACGCGTAAATCTCTCGAGAACAAAGATAGCACCAAGTTTGAAACTATGGACATTTGCATCGAGGTGGGGTCCCATTGCAAGCGAGCGGGCTATGAGTTATGTGAGAAGGTTATGGCAATATTAATTATTATTAGGGTTACCCTAATTGTCAAGGCCATCATTGTAATTGCGGCAAAGTTACGACCTCGGCAAATGGGGCCGTATCTTTCAATGTACCTCATAAAACCCAATAATAATAACAATAGGCCTAACATTATTTATATACAGAATGGTACAAAGAGTGACCTCATATAAAAGTTAGATTCCTCATGCACAGGGGTATCCGAAAATATACTATGTATGTTCCACGATTCTTGATAATTTTAGAGTTATAATTGAAGCATATCCATAGCATAGCCTAGCGGTTGAACGCTTACCTTCCATGCAGGTGGTTCTGAGTTCAAACCCGGCCCGCACCTTTGACTTTTCGGAATCATGTGCGGATCAGAATTTGATTATCTCTCGTGTTTACGGTGAAGGAAAACATCGTGAGGAAACCTGCACCACTGAGAGGGCTCCATAAAGATCTTGACGGAGTGTGTGACCAACAGTCGGTCAGCAATCGGTTGAATTTATTTATTTATTATAATTGTTTATAAAAATTTCTTGAATATTTTATAGAAACCGTATGAATTTTTTTTTATTTTTACACAGTTTTTTCACATATTTTTTTTGCAATTTTCGTTGTTATGGAATATTCTTTCAGATATAAAATAATCATCTTCCTATAACTAATAAAATGCTATAACTTTGCGTGCACTCCTAACTTTGCCGGTACTAAAATAAAATATTTATCTTAGTTCCTAAATTATTTAGCATTGCAAATCCAATTTGATATAGTAAGTCATTATGAGTTATTCCTAGGCAAAGTCAGGAGTGCAGGCAAAGTTACAACATTCTACGGTACAAAAACTTTTATCGAAGAGGAGGAATTTACATTTTTTTTATTAAACACTGCAACCCCGCCTCATTGGTTGATGCCATCACGTGTCCGGGATAAAGTGCCCGCTTTACATCACAACACTAGCGTGGGCAATAGCTTGTGTAGTGTGGGAGATGTTTTATATTTTTATTTCTTTTTCTTGCATATAATAAATCGCTGTTTTAAGTATATACTTTTGAACATACTATAAGCATATCATTACGCTTGTTTTCGCCGAAGGATTAGGCAGAGGTAACTAATATACACCCACAGTTAACCGATGCCGTTATTAATAGAGAGTAATAGGGGGCGAGCCTATTGCCGTCTACCAGCCACAGTTACAGACTCCGTGCTGCTATTGAGAATTTCCATAGAGAGAAACTCAATAACACTGCTGGACCTGGGAATCGAACCCAGGACCGCACGTTCAGCAGTCGTGCTTGCAACTACTAGATCAATAAGGCAGTCTCCATCTCCATCTCTATTTATTCATACAAAAATGTCACTCAAATACTATTACTCAAGTCTGACTAATCGATCACGGTTGAACGGTAATAGTTTGTTCTTTGGGTTGAGCTTCGTAGCTCGATCGACCTGCGTGCTATCCATTTATCGAGCCTCAATATATTTGGATCACGTGTCCAGGATATTGTCGGCTTTACGAAACAACACTAGCGCAACAAACTCTCATAGTTAGGTCATGTCTGTACAATATTTTTGTAGTGCCGATCTTATTTTCAGTTCGGTGTGGATTGAACCCTTTTTCACGAAATAAGCTGTTGAGGTTAGTTATTTTTTATACGTGGTTAGAACGGAAATCTATGAAATATGTCAATTGAAGTTGTAAAGCGTGGGACAGAAGCTATTCGATCTATTTATTTATATTGGTGCTAGAAATTTTGATAGTATGTTTCTTTTATGACGATAAAAAGGAATTTCTGTGAAACTGTGATAGTTTTTTTTAAACATTGCCCCACACTAGGATTTCTCCTGTGTCGTGGGCACAGTTTACAAAATACATGTCACATACACAACTAACCAGACCCGAAACAACTTTCTGTAGATCATACAAATATTTGTTTCGTGCAGGGATCGAACCCGCGACACCTAGCGCAGCGGTCAGCGGAGCGAATCACTTAGCCACTGCGCCAACCGTGTCACCTCTGTCTATTTGCAGAGGAATTTAAAATCTTAATGTGCATGTGGCTTAGCCTCTGCGAAAGCAAAATAGTTTAAGAGATGTTATATTTATTGTTAACTAGCTTTTGCCCGCGACTTCGTACGCGTGTAATTTAGAATCTGATATTCTCTCGCGGTAAAATGGAGCCTATATTTTAAGTCAGACCTCTAGCAATACATCGGTGAAAACTGAATTCAATTCCATGCAGTAGTTTTTGCGTGATGCGTGTACAAACATACAGACAGACAGACCGACAAAAATTCTAAAAACTGTTGTTTTGGCTTCTGTTGCTCTAATAAATACCTCCATATTAGTTTTTCTCCAATATCTATAATGTATAGACATCGGTCTGTTATAATTTTATTATATGTATAGAGTAATATTTATGTTTAAGGTATGTTTTATATCTACTTTAATTCTATGTTAGTGTAATTGGTGTGTCAAAAACCATTTTAAATGCAATGAAAGTTTGTATGAAACCCAACAATATTTTTTAGTAAAGCTCAAAAAAATATATATTTCGGCTTTCTTATAGCCTAAAGCACTCGGGGATAATATAGTTATCTATCGGTGAAAGAATTATCAGACTGGGACCATTCGTTCCGGAGATTACCCCCAGTATTAGTATAAGTATTTATTAAAGTAGGGGATGAAATAAATAACACACAATCTCACGTGATCAAAGACCAGAGCAACGACTAGTACAATAGCTATACCTAAAGCCTTTTCTTTTCAGAATGTATAATTTCTATCATGTCTGAAATTCTACATGCAGCTACATATATAGTACCTACGGTACATAGTACAGTAGACACGCGGCGTAAACAAAAACCGCCCAACCCAAAGGAATAGTATGTGATCGAGGGTCATTGATTCTGGTAGACAACTATCAGTAATAACGCCTGTATTCCCCAAAAGAAACATTTCACCGATGCCGTTATTAAGTCCCATATAATAGGGTGCTATTGCAAAATCATCATCATCATCATCATCAGCCACAAGACGTCCACTGCTGAACGAAGGCCTCCCTCAAAGGGGGGGTTTGCCATAATCCCCACGCTTGGCAGGCGGCTTGGGGATCGCAGTGGCTCACCGATTAGTGAGAGGACGCTGCTGTCCGTCCGCAGGTGTCTGGACGCAGTTTTAAGACGTACCCGGGTCAACAACACTATTGCAAAATACAAGCTATCGATGAGAATTTTCATACAAAACAACCCAACAATACTTTGCTTGATCCGAACCTAGGATCTCACACTGGGCAGTCGTGGTTATGACCACTAGACCAATGTGGGAGATGGTAGAAACATATTATTTCTTACGGTACACGCACGCGCAGTAAATACAAACTGCTCAATCCAATAGAAAAAGGCCGAAAACCCCAAAAAATGGAGTCGTATACAAAAAATGGACTCACAGATTACCCAAAATATTGTATAAACAATGTTCTTTATGTATTAGGAAAATACTATCAAATATTGTGTATAGAATAAGGTTTTCACAGAAGCCGATAACGATACTGATCCGATTAATCGGCGGCAGTAAAAAATACAACTGAGAATATCGGTTTCAGTGACGACATTGGCGCGTAATAAATATTATCATCTGCCTAGCCTTTCCCAGCTACATTGAGGTTGGCTCTCAGTCTAACCAGATAGTCTGAATAACAGAATTATACACGGAGTGCATATCTACGGCCATTCATTACGTATATATTAAAACTAGCATCCGCCCGCGGCTTCGTCCGCGTGGTTTACGAACCCGTACATTTTTTCGGGATAAAAAGTAGCCTATGTGCTATTCCAGACTATAATCCATCTCTGTGCCAAATTTCATCCAGATCTTTTCAGTAGTTTTTGCGTGAAAGAGTAACAAACATCCATCCATCTATCCTCACAAACTTTTAGATTTATAATATTAGTAGGATTATTTTCTTTCTTTCTTTCTTAATCAGACAATATCGGCGCGGTAGTCGTATCGGTATCGTTACCGTCTAATATGAAAACGCCTATTAGATGACACCGTCCGAAGAAGCGTTCGGAAGATATCTTAAACGGTCATAAACTGTCTCAAAAAATCCCTATAGGATTGGGAAAACTCTTGTGCACAATCTAATTTACTCACCAAAACCAAAAACTGTACAATATCCAATCTTACCGTCCTGACAATAAGAGTGATAACTTTTTTGGTGAGGTGCAAAACATTTGGTAGGTCTACTAGATATAATCTCAAATCGATGGAGGGTAGTTCGTTCGTTGTGTATCTTAATATAAGAGATATTTTTTGTCAAGCGTCGACAAAGATATTCTCATTGAGTTAAGTTAATAGTGTCGTTTTTGTAACAGAATTTTGGTTCTCACTTCTGTCCAATATGAGGTAATCACAAGGGAATCGCTTATGCCAGTGTTCCGCAAAGTGTGTGCCGCGACACACTGGTGTACCGTGGTCATTAGTTGGTGTGCCTCGGAAAAATAAGGTTAATTACTAACAAATATTGGTTTGTTGATTATTAATAAATATTGTTTTGTTGATTAATATTATGTAAAAATTGATCTTTCATTTATGGTGTACCTCCAAAATTTTCCGATTTCCTAGATGTACCTTGAACATAAAAAGTTTGCGGAACATTGGCTTATGCCGTAGTGGAATGATTAGCCAGTCAGCAATAGTGGTGAAGCTGGCTGCCCAGGGTGCGCCAGACGATCTCAAGTTCGTCATTCGTGAACGTTCTTTTCTTCTATAGGATGGGATTATGTACTTGATTCTGGTAGAAGAATACCATAAAGTGGGGCTTTTTGGGATTTAAAACGGTTTTGGGAGAAATCTAGGGTCCGAAAAATAGATGGCGATATCCCTTCCCTTAAGAGTGGGATTTGTTTGATGAATTATATCAGTACTGCTAATATTTACGCCAAAATATCACGTTATTGACAGTTTAAAATTAGGTTGTGTTAAAAATTTTAAAGATTATTTTTTAAACTAATTTAAAATAATATGTCCCATGTAATAGAATGAATGAAGGAAGGAATGAAGAATGAAGGGGGAATGAAATGAAATGAAATGAAATTATTTATTTTGCAATTAGGATTTTTCAATCACTTTTACACGTCTTTTTTAAACTAGATGGCGTCGGCATTTCCTATGACTATCCCTGAGAAGAAACGCCGAAACAAACTCAGGGGTCAAAGTCTATTTTAAAGTCCAGACAGATTGTAATGATGTAAAGGTTTATGTGAGACAAATATAGGGTGGAATAGCCTTTTGAAGAAAGTGCCATAACTATTTGAGCTAACCTGTCGCAACAGAGTGCAAGCATGCATCAGTTATCGTGAGAATTAATGAAATGAAGAGCGCTCAGCCTAGATCTCACTCACATTTACAATGTATAGCGGTTATATATAAGAAATCATTTCAATTTAAACGACATTACAATATCAAAATAATGAAGTAAATAATATAATAATTAATGGCAAAAATTGTATATAAAAAAAAGGAAAGGCTAAAGAGCGGTTCAATCCGAAGCGTTTTTGTCATCTAAATAGTCCGAAATTTTATAGTATCCTTTTTTACAAAGTTTAGATTTAATTACAATTTTGAACTTCTTTAATGTTAAATTACGTATATCATTGGGAAGTTTATTGTAAAAGCGTATACATTGTCCCATGAACGAGTTGCTTATTCTGTGGAGGCGCGTAGCATGTACAGCAAGGTTGTGTTTATTCCTAGTGTTCAAAGAATGAGTATCAGACAGTTTGACAAAGTTCGAAATATTTTTATAAACATATATTAAATTTTCAAATATATATTGTGACGCTACAGTTAGAATATTAATTTCCTTAAATCTGTGTCTCAGCGACACCCTTGGACCAAGATTATAAATAGCTCGGACAGCCCTTTTCTGCAAGACGAATATAGTATTGATGTCTGCAGAGTTTCCCCAGAGGAGGATGCCGTAAGTCATCACGCTATGAAAATAACTGAAATAAACTATTCTGGCTGTATCCACATCAGTTAAGTGCCGAATTTTTTTGACAGCAAACGCGGCCGAACTAAGCCTACCCGATAATTTGTTTATTTGCGGGCCCCATTGCAGTTTGGCGTCTATAGTGATGCCTAGAAAAACAGTTGAATCCACAATGTCCAGTTCCACTCCATTCAATTTAACATTTATTGGTACTTGTCGGACATTGGGCGTTGAAAATGGGGGCGAACCTATTGCCGATATATGGCACAATTTCAAACTCCGGGCTGCTACTGGACTTTGTGACAGAAAAACCTAATAACGCTTCTCGACCTAGGACACACATTTATTAATATAATTGATTGACAAAAAGATTTTTTTTTAAATATTTCTTCTTTAAATAATTTAGATGGTATCTAAAATAGGAGGAGCTCGTAGCTACGTAGCTACCGCGTAGATCGATCGATATGTGACGTTAAGTAGCGCTTGTCGCGGTCAGTCCTTGGATGGACGACCATTTTTCACATATTAAGACCCCTCCGTGCTTCTCAAAGTACGATAAGCAGTTGATCCCGGGTGTCATACGAAGACCTATGGCAGTCGTTACGGGTGTCAGTAGCCCAAAAAGTCTGACAACCAGTCTAACTTTAGAGTATCAGTGTCTCCTCTCCTAATAATTGTGTAGCGGAGGTCAGAAGGCAATCGCTCCATATAAAATACTGATATTCAGCCGCAACCAGTTAGATTGGAAGCCAACCCCAATGTAGTTGGTAAAAGGCAAGATAGATGATGATGAGATAGTATCTAAAATATACGAAAAAAATTGGCAAATACCCCATGATTACCGATATAAAAAAAGCATTACGCTTTGGGTTCTCAAGAGTTGTTCATGGATTGGCAAAAGCCATCTGCCCCTATCTTCTACCATTCACATAGAAGTCTCCCTAACAAAACATTCAAGGTTTTCTGCTCGACTCCCAACGATGTTTATCTAGTTCTTGCAACAAATTAAGTTCTGGAACTGTAAAAGGTAGCAAAGCGCAAAGTTTTACTTCAGTTCTCAAGTTAAGAGACGCGACCGTTTAATATTTATCAGCCTTTACAGATAACAGTCGTGAGTTGGTGGTAGTCAGAGCTGCACAATATTTTTCCCACTTCAAATTATGAACATGAGATTACCAACCTTTCTATATCATGTTTTTATAAACTCGCTTTCTTGTCTGTCTGTTTTAATGTTCGGTATAAATTTTTGAATCGATTTTAAACAATATTCCCGATGAGCTAGAGACTTACGAATTTAAACTTAGCTCATAATTACATGATAAATACAGTAACCGTATTAAAAATAATAATTAATTTGCAATAATCTGTATTATCACTATAGCAGATTTTTCGTGCCCAAAAGGCGTTACCGACGTATGCCTTTCTGTAACGGCACTAAAAGGCACTACGGCTTTTCGACTAAAACCACACGGTGTTCCAGCTAGAGATGGGGTAATAGGGTCATTAGTTGATTATACTATTATTAAATATAACGCTTTACTGATATTATATTATTATAACTATTACTCGGTAATAGTCAAATAATAGTATACGAATTCAGTATTCGTTACCCAATAATATATATTATTCATTTAACGTACTCAGTCGTATGATTACACTATTATCGATACCGACTAAGATATTACGCGAAACGGTAATTAAAATTTCCTTCATACTTTTACAGGCTTAGGACTACGAACTAAACAACGTTGACAACGTTGTTTAGTTCATTGGCGTATTTAAAAGTTTAATCACCGTTATGTACATTGATTCTTGCTTCGTTTTTACTAGAATAGTTATTTGACTATAACTGAGTAACGCTATTACTGCAGATTTGAATAATCTATTATCATATTAATACTTTATATAATGTTACCAGTAACTATTATGATTATATTAGTGACACCTCTAGTTCCAGCGACATATTTGAAACTCCAAAGGTACGGGATTAACTTTTGGTTTGATTGATTTGACCCCATAACCTACTCTTATATGGGCCATAACAACTGCGCCATCACTACTTCTTGAAAATAAAATGCCACAGATATTTGTTGTAAATCAGTTAGCAGAATAGTTCAATCAGTCAGTGAACTTCTAACTGCTTGATAGTAGTAATTTAGTTCAATCATTGTATCAATCACAATAATGTCTATTTTCTAGAAACGCCTACTTGGTTTTTTACCAACCACGACTTTGGGACCATCAATAATGACTGGCTGATTGATTGGCCAATTTGTTGGTCTTATTGAGGCATCATCCTTGTATGTATAACATATACACGGAATCACGCCTGTATTACCTGAAGGGTAAAGCAGTCATCTACACCCATATTTCGCGCAGTTATTGCGACCCAGGAATCCGAACCCAAGACCGGCAGCCTACTTACGTAAAAAAGCAATAGCAACGCGACAGCCACGCTACAGAAATCTCGCTGTCAGCCAATACATTATATGACACAAAAATGACGTTTGACAGAAGCTATCGCGCGATCTACGCCTGTCGCTACATCGGTAATAAGGCTGCCGATTCTCAGCAGCTGCGCTTCTATTCACGTGACCAATGAGCTAGTCAGACATCACGAATATTACTTTGATTTAAATAAGCCATAACTCAGAATTTACTGCTAACGCGCAAAAATAATCATCCTTTAGATACGATTTTACACTCGCGAAAGAGATGGCAGGCCAAACTGGACACATTTGGAAAAGACTGATCATTTTTGGCACAGAACAGAACGGTCTGGAAATCAGTTTTTCATTGCCATTGACATACTTATGGTGTGATTTTGATAAATTAAAAATTGAAAACGCCAAAGATAAACAAGAGATTAAGTTTTACTGAATTTTTAGAAGGTAAAATATTTACCAAACAAGATTTCACATTTTATTTTTGATGCAGCCAATAAGCCTATTATAGTCACTCCAGTACGATTGTACTAATGCGCTGCTTAACGAATCAGAGAGTTATATTTAATCCGGTTCCTCGTAGTCAATCGATTTTCTTAATAATGGGAAACAGTACACTGTGGTTCAGTTGGTTCTTAGAAAGTGTCCGTTTATATGTCAGTGGGGAATTGATTATATAATGAAGAGATACTCTTTTGTTTTGTTGGATAAATAGATAGAATTATACGTAATAGACTGCCTGACTGTCATTGGTCAGGTGGCCGGAAACGCGACTGCTAAGCGTGAGGTCCTGGCTTCGATTCTTTGTCGGGCAAAGTGAAATGGCAATAAATTCGCCCCATATTACATGGGATTCAATAACAGCAGCGGCGAAATGTGGGTGCACAATAGTACACCTCTGTCTAACCCTTCGGGGATATAAGCGTGATGCTAGTTGTGTTATATTTAAATAATTTCTATAAGCTAATTCTTTTTCAATAAGAATCCCGAGGGAATGCAGTAAACATTCAAATTTTATTCAATTTCAATCAAAAAATTTCACGACAGGTTGTGAAAATTACTTAACATCAATATATATTAATAAAATTGATTTAAAAAATATGTCTTCAAACAGGTATTTGACTTGATTGAAAAGTTCTAAATTCAATTTAAAAATATTTAAAAGCATTTTGTAATTGACTGAAATGGACGGTTACTCAATAAATAATATTTTCTTAAAGGAGGCGATCTTGGTACCAGATATTTTGTTACATTTTCTTTTTTAATGAAACGTTGTCTTATAATTATTCCTGAAGATGTCGTGAGTGCGTTTACAAACACAAATGTTCACATAAACAGATATGTTATTCATTGCCAATTAACTTTTTATTTTTTGAAAAGAGTATCCATGGAGTTTATTGCCCGTCTCTTCTCCATAAGACCTATCCCCTTTTGGAACCGAGTGCCTCGAGTCTCGACTTTTAAAAAATGCTTGCAAGGGCGTAGTTAAAATAAAAAAATCTTTGACTTCGATTTGTTGCGTGTCGGAATTGAGCCTGCGACCGATAGCGTTGAAAGCCAATCACTTAGTGCTACAACAGTCCCTTGAACTTTAAATTTCGTTGTTTGCGTGCAAAAGTCGCTACGTGTTATTTTGTTACCTATTTTCGTTTTTTTATGAAGTTTTAATCGTTATGTCATTACACACATACTGTAAAAACAGCTATGTTATAAATGCAATATTTAAAGAGTCACGGAATGTAGCTATCTCTTGGTATTTTCCGAGAAAATCAGTTTTATGCGTCTCATGTAAAGTGTGTAAACACATAGCGATTATGGTAAACGGAGCGACGATATGTGACCATTTAATGTTGACGGAACTTTCTGTAGACTGTACTCAGTGTATAGATATTTACACATTCCAAGCTATAAATCAAAGCTTTGTAAAAATGTATTCTGCGGTACACAGAAATACAAATAGCGTGATAAGAGATCGTTGCGGTCTGAAAGTAGACGTGGTGACATGGATAGAGAAAAGTATGCTTCGTTGGTTTGGTCATGTAGAGAGGATGGATGAAAGGTGATTAACGAAAGAGATTTTTAACGCGGTTGTTAGTGGAAACGCCAGGAGGGGACGCCCTAGAAGGACATATACGGACCTTATTGGTGATGTCCTTCAAAAAGGTAAGGTGCGCAGTACCACAACCGGCGTTCATGTATGAAACGATGCATGAATGTAGATGAAGCAAAAGGGTTATGTAAGGATCGTAGCACGTGGCGTTCCGTAGTTTCTGCCTACCCCCCGTTTGTGGGTCGTATTAACGGTAAAATGACTTGGGGAGAAAATTAGAATTTATATCACAAAAAAAAAAAACTTAACCTTTGCGTAAATTGTCTATTTTTAGGAAGACTGTCAATTTGACGTGTACGATTTTGGGGGGGGGGGGTCATGACCATCGCGCACTTTTTTTCTGAGAGAGTATATCGGAAAACCTGCCACCTCTCGGCGAGGAATCGCACTATAATTATGACGATTTTAGCAGATAAAGTTTGGGATTGCCTGTCTCTTATAATTACCCCATCTTCGTATTTTATGTTGTGTTGCTCTCCTTTTGCGATATGTAGATCACACGGATGTGCGATATGTAGATCACACGGACGAAGTCGCGAGCTGAAACGAGTACCTCTAAAACTCAAAATATGACTACAGATTATTGTAAGTACTAGACTTTAGTACTATATTACGATACGTTACTTTATATCACTAATAGCGCCATAAAGTAATAAATGACGTTTATATGTCCAAATATGGGTCAGGTGAGTCCTTTATAAGTCACAGCGACCCTTAGTGAGTGCTTATTAACTGTTGCTAAAGTTATTGGTAAGAGTTATGTGCGAGGGAGCAATGAAAATAATACCGTTTATTTATTTTATAGTTTTCTGATTTTATCTGAGCTAGGAAGTAGAATAGAAGCGTCGTAATTATAGTTACGCCTGTATTCCTCGAAGGGTTATCCAGAAGTGTACTATTGTATACCGACATTTCGCCGATGCCTATATTGAGTTCCATGTAATAGCGGGCGAAACTATTGCCATCTACCGGGCACATTTCCAGACTCCGCGCTGTTTGAGAATTTCAATACAGATAAACTTAATAACACTGCCTGATCCAGGAATCGAACCCAGAACGTCAAACTCAGCAGTCGCGCTTGCCACTAGACAGTCAGGGAGAATAAAAAAAATATTATGAAATTGTAATGTCTGAAAAATATATAATTAATAAGCTTCAAAGCCAAAAAACTTGTGACAATATTGCACTGAATAATCTTAAAAAAAAAAACAATATCTTGGGTACTTGGGATATATTTTTTCTGAACGGCTATAAATCATCTACAAGCTATTTCGAGTTTATCCATTAATTATTGGACACTGTATATTTTTGCGTAAAGGCTAAGAGACCGAAGGTATAGTGTAACATTGCCAATCATATTAACATAAATGAACTGAATGGTCCTATTTTATTTGGCAGGGAGATCAGCGAAGAAAAATACCTTCAATATCACCTTTGTTCTTCCCATTAATTAATTACTCATTCTTGTCGTTCTTTTACATGTCAGAAACAACAAAACGTAATATTCTCTATTTTTCCAAATGCGTTTTAATTTTACCACGTCGTCAATGAACGATTCGTCCTCCTTTTGCCTGTTCTGGAAACCGAACACTAGTCTAGAACACAGAATTAGCTCCAAACAGTGTCTGTTAAGCTTGATTGGAATTAATTAGGTACCTCACACAAAAGGCAGTCCGGCTAAGGTTCTCGGAATAGTCGTGATGTACAATAAGCACGCTTGATTGGTCGTTAGCGAACTGACTCCAAATGCCAGTAGGCAATTGTTCCTTTACGGTATAGCCGTTTAGTTAGCAGATTGTGTTTTGTTTAGTTTCTACTTAACGACTGTTGTCTTATCCTACTTCATACTATCCTGCTAATATTATAAATGTGAAAGTTTGTGAGGATGGATGGATGGATGGATGGATGGATCTTTGTTACTCTTTCACGCCAGAACGGCTCAACGGGTTTGGATGAAATTTGGCACAGAGATAGATTATAGTCCGGAATAGCACATAGGCTACTTTTTATCCCGGGAAAATGTAGGGGTTCGTAAACCACGCGGGCTGCCACGGGCGGAAGCTAGTTATATAATATAAGCATAAAAGAGTCTTCACGAGTGACGAAAAATAAGATTATCTGGCGCTCTTTGGACAATCAGC
This sequence comes from Shargacucullia verbasci, assembly GCA_947562105.1. Lineage (NCBI taxonomy): Eukaryota > Metazoa > Arthropoda > Insecta > Lepidoptera > Noctuidae > Shargacucullia > Shargacucullia verbasci. The sequence continues at coordinate 9,139,186 of OX387303.1, read as the reverse complement.
CTCGTTATTGATTGCTGACTGGCTAATCTTTCCTCATATCGCAAGTGATGTGTGCTCGTGACAAATCGACAAACAAAACACAACATCATGCAATAAGCATACTATTGTAAATCCATTCGCCGCTGCCATTATTGAATGTTTAAGTCGTTTTAATGAAGGGCGAGATATTGCCGTTCACAGAAGACCATTATTTTAAATACCAAGCGACGATTAGACTTACGAGCTTCTACTAAAAATTACTTAACGAATAACATTTTCACTGATCTAGCAATCGAAATCAGGACTACAAGACTAATGAGAAAATTAAATCAGTCTTTTAAACCACACTTATATTATATATATCTCAAACATTTGAACAGATAAATGGGCCGTTGAGCAAGAACCTTACCGTCATTTTACATAGCATCACGCCTGTATTCCCCGAACGGCTACCTATTTATAACTAATTTCAAAGTGTGAATATTTACAAGAATACAAGTTCATTCAAGTATACAAAGGAATAAACAAGTAAAAAAATTGCCACAAAAATGACTCAAAGAATCTTGCGCGAAGAACGACCCCCATAAGTCTGAAGCCTCCTTTCGTGCCGTAACACTTAAAAACAAGCAGACCAAAAAAAAATGTATCCCTATTCCATACAAATAAGATCTTGTTACCACAAAAACACACAACTGAATATAGTATCATCAATATTGTAAAACAAAGTCCCCTACCGCGTCTGTCTGTCTGTTTGCGATAAACTCTAAAAGTGCTGAACGAATTTTCATGTGGTTTACACCAATAGACAGAGTGATTCATGGGAAAGGTTTAGGTGTATAATTTGTTAAGGTTTTGTGTAAATTGGCTGAAATATGACGATGATATTTGAAGATTTCGGAAAAAATAATGCCGAATGGTTGCTTTACTGGCGTAACAGGATGATAAGATAACAGGATGATACGACACTATGACAGAAAAAATATGAAAGCGTATATGCTCTGCTATCCATGCGAAACCGGGGCGGGTCGCTAGTAGTATCATAAAAATGGAAGGCTCTTAACATAACGCCTTTAACATAACGCCGTCCTCAATGCCTCCTCCGGCAGAATTAACTTCACTCAGGCAGTATTAAGAGATCTCGTTTACTGAGAGAAAATTAGTTTTCATATATCTTATAATAGTTAGGTTATTAGTTATGTAATTACTTATTATGGCAGTTATTATGTTGGTAGAATTAATTAGTGGTTTGAATTATGCTTTTGTGTGAGAGACGCTCTGTGGAGATTATCATCATCATCGACCTAGCCTTTTCCCAAATACATTGGGGTCAGCTTCCAATCTGCGGCTGAATATTAGTATTTTACACGGAGTGACTGCCACCTGACCTCCGCCACCCAATTACTGGGAGACACTGATACTAGTTAGACTGGTTGTCAGACTTTTTGGGCTGCTGACACCCGTAACGACTGTCATAGCTCTTAGTATGACACCCGGGACCAACTGCTTAACGTGCTTTCCGAGGCATGTGAAAAATGGTCACCCATCCAAGAACAGACCGCGTCAAGCGCTGCTTAGCCTCGCAGATCGATCGATCTGCGCGGTAACTATGTAGCTGCGAAGCCATCTGTGGAGACGTTGTGTGGAGATGAATAGTAGTTATTCAGTCTATAACTGCTGGGCAAAGGTCTCTTCTCTGAATGAGAAAGGTTGAGACCTTAGGCCACCATGTTGGCCTTAACCTGAACTAGCAAGTCAGCAAACTAAACAAACCATTGAGAATTTTATGGAGCCCTCTCAGATGTGCAGATTTCCTCACGATATTTTCGTTCACCTTATATACCAGCGGTGATATAAATTCTGTAGCACACATGAATTCGAGAAGATTCAGGCCGGATTCGATCTCAATCCCTCCTGCTAGAAGGCAAGCGTTCAATAACTAGGCCATCATGACTTATCTATATTGAATGTGTGTATTCAGCACTGTCAGTGTTTTGACGTTTTGACACTGACGTTTAGAAATGTCAAAATTCTGAAATTTGTAAGCTCCCTACCCCAATACTGTGTCACGACTGCTCATTAGAGAATTCAGGAGCCCTAAGTCGGCTATGTAGCCATATAACATATATTTTGATTGGTTTATCATATACCTACTTACGGTCAGTGGCAGGCAACACTAGGACAATAAAAAATTAATACAAAAAATAGAGTAACAAAATTGGCACGCAAAACAAACATGAATTTCATCTACGATTCAATATTCAGCGTATTTGCAATCAATTTGAAGGTTTACACCAGATAAAAGTAAGCGTTTTTTCACAGCTAAAATAAATGGATAAAAACACCACTCTGACGACACGATTGGCGCGGTGGCTAAGCCATTAGCTTTCTGTGCTACGTGTCACGGGTTCCCGCACGGAACAAATATTTGTATGATATACAGATAGTTGTTTCGGGTCTGGTTGTGTGTGCATGTCACATGTATGTTTGTAAACTGTACCCTCGATACAGGAGAAATCTAAGTTAAGTGTGGGGCAACGTTTTTATAAAAGAATAAAGAATAAAGAAATTGTATCAATAGAATAGTTTGCACGACATGCAAAAAATTGCTTTGAAGTTTCAGTGTTCTTTTGACTGCAAGTTGAGCACAGTGTTCCTGTTAATACTGGACTGGAGCAAAGGCCTCCTCCCTTGATTTTCAAGCTGTTCTGTGCTAAACTGTTATCGGGCAAAGAGTTATTAGATTTTTATGAAATTCAGTAGCAGTTCGGAGTTAGAAATTGTTGAGTGACCTTTCTCTTTCAGAAGAAGCGGGTCTCTAACATCGAGACCGACATGGACGCAATAGTTTTAGCAAGGGGATGTTTTTCGTTTTAGATTATTTTTTTAATACTTTACCCGCGTTAACATTTTTTATAAACACACACAACTAAACCTAATACAACTATCTGTAGATCATACAAATATTTGTTCCGGGCGGAGATAGAACGCGTGAAGCCTAGCGCAGAAAGTTAATCAGTTAGCCACTTCGCCAATAAATTTGAGAATGATGTTGAATCTCTGTGAGACTTTTCGATATGATGGAAAGGGCTATTTTAATCTAAATCCATCTAGCATTTTGTAATTCAAATTCACATATTCAAAATTCAAATATATTTTTATTCATGTAAACCATTTCCAGGCACTTATGCCACGTTCCAAAGTGTTGATTTCCAATGGAGAAGAACGGGCAAGAAACTCCATGGTTACTCTTTTTAACTCGGAATTAAATATACAATATTAATTTATACATTGATCTCGAACAACAATTATGTGAGTACAATGTAGCTTAAAAGAGTCTAACTTATGTAAGTCTGAAACTCAAGCCTGATAGTTATGAAGAATATATTTACTTTTGATAAAATTGCCATGGCAGCTATGAGCAGTAGTATTGTACATCTACTTTCCGCCGATGTCGTTATCGAGCCCCATGTAATAGGGGACGAGCCTATTGCCATCTTCCGGGCACGGTTCCAGACTCCGTACTGAGAATTTCCATACGAAGAAACGCAATAACACTGGCTGAGCCAGGAATCGAACACAAGACCTCACGTTCGGCAGTCACGCTTGCGACTACTAGAGCAATGAGGCAGTCAGACCAAAGGCAGAAATAAAAAAAAAATTAAAAAAAATTGTCTACACATCATGATTCTTTGATCTAGGAATATATCACTTTCTGTCTCTACGTGGTCCATTCATTCATAGAGCCGTTTGGGGTCGAAACACTTGGGCCATGGGGTCCGAGTGCTCGCATCTTATTTAAACATATCGCAAAGCGATTAGTCGACTCTACGCGTGACCAGAAGTCTGGACTATTCTTTGGTCAAAGAATCAGCATTGCCATACAGCGTGGCAATGCTGCCAGTCTTCTGGGAACAATGCCGGTTGACAGCGATGCGGAGGAGTATTTTGACGCGTAGATAATATTTTTATATTTTTATATCTTTAATCTGTTTCGTGTTTTAGTAGTTAGTAATAATAAGTAGGTTGTATATATATATATTATTTATTCATAGTAAACTGTATTTTTCGCGCTTTACAGGATTTTAAATAAAAACTGAATGTAGATATCCGAGCCAGTTGATTTAAATAGCGAAGCCAATCTATTGAACGTTTTGTTTGGGTTGGTGTTACCTGGCGATAAATTCATATTGGCATCTGAAAAATAAACTTTATTTGTTATTGTTTTTAAGTTAAAAGTTGTTTGAACTACCAGAGCTGTTACAGTTTGAAAGAAATTTTAATTTGTAGCATATTCCTCGGAGGGTTTGGTTAGTCTGAGGTTTACTGTAAGTTGTACACCCACATTTCGCCTAAGCCGGTATTGAAGCACCATTGTATCTCCGTACTGCTACTGAGAATTTCCTTCTGTGAATCGATCTGTAGACCACACGCTCACCAGTAGTGCTTCCAACTCCTAGACCAATGAAGCAGTCGTAAAAGTCAATAGGGAATATGCATGTATTTTTTTTATTTGCTCAATAAAATGTTTATAATCTCTAATAAATAATGATGAAAGAATTTTTTGAAATATCTTCATCAGCGATAAAGTTATAAAGCATTGAAGTGACGAAGTCAAATAACATCACGCCTATAAAACTTCCATAGAAAACAGCGTTTTTTGCGAGAGACAGCAATATTCGTTTAAATTGGTTATATCTCGTTTGTTTTTCGATCAATTTTGATTATGATTTCACTAAAGGTATGATATTTATGTATTTTTGAGGATTCCGTACCCAAAGGGCAAAAACGGGACCTTATTACTAAGACTTCGCTGTCTGTCCGTCCGTCTGTCTGTCACCAGGTTGTATCTCAAGAACCGCGATAGCTAGACAGTTGAAATTTTCACAAATTAAAAACAAAATAAAATAAATATTTAAGGGGGGCTCCCATACAACAAACGCGATTTTTTTGTCCTTTTTTGCTCGATATCAATAATGGCAACAGGTAGGCACTTGAAATATTTCCAAAATACTCAGTTGTATTTTTACTTTAATAATAAATATCTACTGTTGTTTATCTAGTCAATGGTACGGAACCCTTCGTGCGCGAGTCCGACTCACACTTGGCCGGTTTTTCGATTAACTGGTTAGATTACAAATATTTTGCATTCATATTCTCTATTACGCCATATGGGTGATTATGATAGCTGGACTACACACAATGCATTGAATGGACTGCGCTCCAATGATAAAAACTGTGCTATTGATTCAAAAAACTAGCCCGTGCCTCTGACTCTACCGTACTTTTTAATAGATTTTATTATTTTGAATATAGAATAGGATTTATTGTTTTGTTTTGTTTGACTGATATGCAAAACAAAAGTTTTAAAAGCCGGATTTCTTCGTAATTCCTAATTTTAGAGGAATTAAACCCTGCAGTCCGTGTGTATTGGATTAACAAGAGATTATCATTACTGATAACCTCAAAACAAGGAAGCATTCGTTCATTGATTTGCACAAAGAACTGTGGTGAAAAAATGTTGATTACAAATCATGGTTGATTCATATTTGCAAAACCATTTTAATCCTCATACTGTGTCTATGTCAATGGCTTCAAATGTTAACCTTATTATTTTAGTTGCGACAAAAAAACTTTCAAAGCGTCGTTAACATTCTTTGTCACCACTGAAAATACATTAACTTATGGGTTCTACAAAAGGTTGCATATCTCTTCTCCTCACAGACGTTCAGAGTCAGACAGGGATATCCAACATTTTGGACATAATAACAAAATAATATAAATATAATAAGTTTTGTTTTTCGTAATGATAGTAACTTAAAATGAGCCCAGAGTATGTAGTAATTATGATACTTAACTGCCGCTTAAATAACAGTGCGTAAATGGCTTCCTTACAAGCACATATATCAGAAATACTTACAGTTCAAGTATTGCTTGTTATTGCACATTTAACGATAGGAAACCTCAACTAGTTGGACCGACAAATCAGTTTTACGACCAAGTTGGGCGTTCCGACCAAACTTATAATTGGTTCACGAAGGATTTTAGAATAAATCGTTGTAATCGCGTTGTATTTTGTTGTAGTGTCTAGTGATTAATGTGAAAAGTGAGATAATGCGGGGAGGAAAGTTGAGGATACGTATTTTATCCAAATTCAAAATTCAAGTATACTCTAAACAGTGGATTTTGAACATGTCATATGTCTGTATAAATATTATGTGATGTATGTCATAAATATTATTTCAAAAACATAACTTATATCATCGCCTTTGAATTGAATTATTATGAGAAGATAATTATCTTCTACTGTGGCGTCAAAATAAATTAGTAATTATTATAATAACGGTTGGCAAGGTGTTGCGACTGGAATTCTGCGCTACGTGTACCGCGTTCAATTCCGGCTTAACACAAGTGTTTCCAAGACGCCCAGACATGGAACCATTTGTGTCGTTGTCTGTGTAGTTGTGTATGTTTGTGCGACGTCCGTTGTTTCGACGGCACGGTTGGCGCAGTGGTTGAGAGATCGACTGCTGAGCTACGTGCCGCGGGTTCGATTCCCGCACGGAACAAATATTTGTATGATCTAAAGATAGTTTTTTCGGGTCTGGGTCTTTGTGTATGTGAATACACACCGTGCCTCGGAAAGCACGTAAAGCCCTTGGTCCTGCGCCTGATCTCTCTCCGGTCGTGTCGGATTGCCATCCCATCGGACTATGAGAGTGAAGGAATAGAGAGAGCACCTGTGTTTGCGCACACACTTGTGCTCTATAATATCTTCTGCGTAGTTGGCTAATCTCCGGTGAGATTGGCCGCCGTGACCGAAACCGGTCAGGAGGACATTATGTTTGTGCGATGGTACAGTCTATCAAAGAGAGGTAATAGAGTCACAAGACGCAGATGAAGTTGTTTTTAAAGAATTCTTAATAAATGTTGCTGAACTTTGTTTATTAGTTAAACGAATTTAGAAAGAACAATTGAAGAAAAGAGAGGGAGGGAAAGATTTATACACCGATTTGTACAACAAATTAATAAAGAAGCAAATTGGAGTTGAGTCATATCAATAGCTCTAAAGGAATGCAGAGGTTAGTGAGCGGTGGTGATCAGCATCGACAAGAGTTGATCTTTCAAATTAAAGAGAAGAGAAGATTACATTGAATCATCAGAAGGTTGCTTGTTGAAATCACGTCGGGTCACTATGGAGGAACGAGGTATTGTGTTCCTCCATTGAAAAGGGAGGATCCTCCGACCAGGCAAGGCGGTTAGCCTGGCGGGCCGAAGCCCAACGATTAATGTCGGACATCCGTATTTGTGTTAGAATCATTGTAAACTTTCACAGTGCGATTCAGGGTTTGTTGTTGTAGCTTCACTCCGATAGATGGCACCTTACTTTTTACCATGTTGCGAGTAGTAGTCGCTACAGCATCCATAACTTTTTAATATTTTTTTTTATATCTGATGAACTTTAAGATACTTATCTTTTTATACAAATAAATACTTGGGCACATTTTTTAAACAAACAAAACCTGAGCATAACTGAAGTTTGAAAGGTCAAGGAAAAATACAAAGTTGAGCAAGGGAAGAGTTACAGTCAAACTTTCTTTACGCGATAAAACCTCGGACAACTTAATCCGGTGGTACATTTAAGTCGCCGCCAGAGTCCCGAAGAATTACTGGCTTGAAGAAAGGAATTAGCAAATTAAGACCCACGGAATCGTTTGGTGTAATCTATAGAGGAGAGTGCTGTAGAAACATTTGAGTAATTAGATCTTGAATTAGTATTGAGGTAGGTTATCACAAGATATCATCATGACTGCAGTAGGAGTTGAGTCTATTGTCATCTATCAGGCACAATAACATTTTTTTTTTCTTTTTCTTTTTTTGGAAAATCGTTGTTCCACTCTAGGATTTCTCCTGTATCGTGCGTACATTTCACAAACATACACATATAACCAGACCCGAAACAACTATCTGTAGATCATACAAATATTTGTTCCGCGCGGGGATCGATCCCGCGACACGTAGCGCAGAAAGCTAATCGCTTAGCCATTGCGTCAACCGTGTTTTCTTTGGGCTGCTGTCGAAATGTTCCTTACAGAAGACTTGAATAGCACTTCGGAAATCGCACCCAGGACCCCTCGCATAACAGCCGCCTTTGCGACCATTACACCTGAGGTGTAAAATATGTAGTGTACCCAATAAAACATTGAATTGATATGCCATGACTGACTCTCATAATACTCCTACAATATTTTCCATAGCCATAAAACAAACCACTCTTCAACCCATTCGCAACAAATTAACGAAGCCCCTCCAATTAAAGTTTTCGTTCATAGCTCATCGCAAACCCGCGTGTGGAATTTATTAAATCTCTGGAACGAATCCAATTCCACAGATTTTGTCTACATATATGGTTTCGATGTATGCATACGAATTTCAGATGTAGCTAGCTCAACTGGGTGTACGACTATACCGTGATTGTTTATAATCTCCGTGTGGGGGGCCTTTTTGAACGCCAAATTTGGGTCCTTGTGTTGACCAAATAACCCTAATTTTACTGGGTTTCTGGTCTTATAGTTTGATCCTTTTCTATTTTCACCACAGAGTTTTTAGGCTCCAAGGCCACCCAATATATTGTTCAATGTCTTGGTCTGTTTATGTGTGTATGTGACATGTATGTTAGTAAACTCTTTACAGGAGAAATCCTAGTGTGGGGCAAAGTTCTTTTAAAACAAACAAAAAATAAAAACACGTCATAATTAAAAATCCTTCATCATTGTTATCCATTTCTCTTCTCACATTATTCGGTCTTTATTTCCATACTACTCATACAAGCGACTAATTCAGCGATCCAGCTATGGTACTAATTGGTTTTTTGTCGCCCTACGTTGTGTTGTAGAATAAAATGCAAAGCAAACTATTGTACCTCATTCATTTAATTGAATATTGGCGCCGCATATTTTTGTAGATTTTTCATTTTAATTTAGCTTTTTAATATCTTTGAAATTAATATTAGTTATTGGATTCTTGGTAAAGGGGAATTATAATATGCCAAGCTTTTAATAAAGATATTAACTTTCAGATGTTTAAGTATTTAAGGTATTATTAGTCAACGAGTATTTTTAAATAGAACGACACACGACTCTCTCAGCCAGATTTATGTCATCTGCATATAAGAGACACATATAACTGAAGATATATTATTTAAGGTTGGTGAAACATAATAGAAGTAAAACTGGAGGCAAAACAAAAGAAAGGAAGACCAAGAATGAAGCATATAAGCCCACTGAAGGAGAAGGCAGATGCGGTGACATATAAAGAAGTGAAGGAGCTGGCTTTGGACAGAACAAAATGGAAAATGTCACACCGTCAAGTGCCTTGTACTTAAATTGAAGAGAGAGAGAGAGGCGAACTATATATTTTTTTTAAATACTTTGGTCACGATTGGATGAAATTTGACACAGAGATAGATTATAGTCCGGATTAGCACATTGCCTACTTTTTGCCCCGAAAAATGTACGGGTTCGTAAACCACGCGAGCGAAGCCGCGGGCAGAAGCTAGTAAATTCACAAGACCCAGGCTATCTCTTTGTAAAATTTCATTACGATCTGTTTAGTGGTTTAGTCGTTATGAGGTAGCAAACAGACAGACAGACAAAGTTACTTTCCGATTTATAATATTAATGTGACATATAATAAGACATTTATCCGGCCTAGCAATGGCTCTATAACTGTACGTAAAATAATTTACATGCACAGCAGTATTCCCGCCAAGTAACATGGCACAGTACATTATGTGTACCACCGTAAATCTAAGTTAGCCTTACACGCAATAAAAAGCTTGTTAAAATTCACTTTGTATCTAGTTTTTGCGTCGTTACAGAAGCAGCTGTGACTACAGACATAAATTATATTTTTTTATCGGATCGAGGAATGACAAAACACATGATTATAACTTTTCGAATATATATTGAAGTTGGAAACTGGCTTCCTTATTTGGTAGAAATAAATATCTACACATATAATAAAATTTGGCCGATGTCTGTACATTATAGATATTGGAGAAAATCTAATATGGGGGGTCTTTATTGGAACAACAGAAGCCATACATGCATACATTTTTCCGGGATTAGCCTATGTGCTGTTTATCCCGGGAAAATGTACGGGTCCATAAACCACGCGGGCGAAGCCGCGGGCGAAAGCTAGTGTATTCATAAGTATGAAATGTTAAACAATCAGAATTTAGTAACTATAGAGTTTCTTGCCCGTTCTTCTCCATAGGAAAACAACACTTTGGAACGTGACAACTAGAGTCTGATTATTTATAGGTGCCTTTAACATATAGGCTACCATTTATCTCGAAAAGACACTTATCTATACTTAATATTATAAAGCTGACGAGATTGTTTGTTTGTTTTTTGATTATTTGAAAGCGCTAATCTCCGGAACTACAAATAAAAAAATTTGCATGTATATAGTCTACTTATTGAAGAAGGATGTAGGCTGCTTTTAATCTTGAAAAAGTGCACGGATTCGTAATCCACGCGGGCGAAGCCGCGGACAGATCTAGTAAAATAATAATAATAATAATAATATTTTTTTATTGTAACAAGATATTTTTACAAGTAGCGTGCAAACCCTGACTCCCAAACTAGCGTAAGCTGTATGTTAGGAATCAGTGCCTTCCCAATATATTTTATTTTAAATAAATATATTTTATTTTTATTTTAAGACTCATACCACAAAAAATGTACCTCACAGAAATATATTAGCATCTTGTTGACAACAAGTCCTGTTACTATGTTGTATGTAGTAATAGTAGTTCCAAATACATATAAAAAAAACTTCATCACGTACTACATTACGAGGGCCTAGCAGGAAAACAACAATTATATTGAAAGCCTCCTTTACCAAGCGTTCAAACAAACAAACAAAGAAAATGAAAAACAAACTGTAGATGCAATATAAATATCTTTATACGAAAGTATTTTGGGTGGAGGAGCAGTTTTTTTTTTTCAATTTGTCTCCTGTTTACATACGTATGTTCACGGCGCTGTGGCGTTTGGGGTGGGTAGGGTTCAAGGGTTTTTGTCGTAAGGATAATGTGAGAATTTAGATAGTAATATTTTCTTTCTTTCTTTGTGTATTGTGCCTTTTAACTGTCTTAGTATTGTGTTTGGAAGTGTGAGTGCTGAACGTGAGGTTTTGGGTTCGATTCCCGTGTTGGGCAAAATGTTATTTGGTTTTTCTGTATAAGATTCTCAATAGCAGCACGCTGAATTTATGCCCGATAAATGGCAATAGGCTCGCTCCCTGTTACATGGGACTTTAAAAAGCATCGCCGAAATGGGGGTACACAATAGAACTCCTCTGCCCAACCCTTTGGGGATACAGGCGTGATGCTATGTTATATCGAGTATTTATTATCACGCTGTGGCTCATAGTAGTTGAGCAGCAACATATTTTTTGTATCCTATTTTCAATTTCTATTTTACGAATATTCGGTCACAGGCAGAACTAGTTCAGAATTAAATTACTGCAGCTTATATTAATCAATTATTAAGAGGGGTAAATTATTGGGTCTAATTTATTAGTCTGGCTGTTACGTGGCCATTTGTTCGCGTTCATTTTGCTAAATGACTGAGTGTAATGAAATTAATTATTAAATATTCTATAAGGACCAGCCCTTCTAGCCCGATCTCTTTAAGACTATAGTTTAGCTGAAAGTTCTCATACAAAATTCGTTAACGTTTTTACCTCACTAAACATGAGCTGATTTTGCTGATTTTATATATTACTAGCTGTGCCCGCGACTTCGTTCGCGTGGATGTCGGAACTTAACAATGTGACCAAATACATTTAACCCTATTTTTTACTAAAATAAAAGATTTTTTTCTAAAATAAAAGTAGCCTAAGTTACTCCTTATTACATCAGCTACCTGCCAATAAAAGTCCCGTCAAAATCGGTCCAGCCATTTCAGAGATTAGCCTATACAAACAGACAGACAGAAAGACAGACAGACAGACAAAAATTGTAAAAAATGTTATTTTGGTGTATGTACCGTATATATAATCATATGCATGTAGTAAAAAACGGTTATTTCAATATTACAAACAGACACTCCAATTTTATTTATATGTATAGATGTATAGATAGACACAAGTAAAAACTAGGTCGTCACGTTTTTGTTTTTTTGATATTGTCTATAAATTGAGAAATAATTAACCCTCAAAATGCGTTTTTTTTTTAAACAAACAACTATTACTCCCTTCACTTCTTATACTATTACTCACTCTCGTGATAATTATTAAATAATTCAAAATTTTGAAAAAAACGAAAACGTTTCAACCTTGTTTATAATCTGACAAAACGATAGAGACCAAAATCAAATTAATTCGTTCAGATTTGGATGTAAGAAACGTTAACGCACAAACACCAATTTTGTGCGTATTTCAAGGCAATTTTGTCAGAAGCTAAACGATACTCTTAAGGGGTTATTCTACTCATCAATACAAACCATTATTACTGATGTCTAGTAGTCACGAGCGCGGTTACTGAACATATGTGGTGTTCAGGGTTCTATCCTCAGGTTTGGCAAACACGGATACATACATGTGGCAATTGATTTTTATTTATATAGATATGTAGCGACTATCGTCGCAACATAGCAAAAAGTAAAGCGCCATCTATCGGAGTGAAGCGACAACAGAATAACCTGAATCGCACTATAAGAGTTTTCAACAATTCTAACACATATACGAATGTCCGACATCAACCGTCGGGCTTCGGCCCGCCAGGCTAACCACCTTGCCTGGTCGGAGGATCCTCCCTTTTCAATAGAGGAACACCATACCTCGTTCCTCCACAGATATATTATTAAAAGTAAACATTTTACACGTTACGCACAAATTAAAATTAAATCATTCATACAAGCATAAAGAATCAAATAAAAACGCCCAAATTCATATAATCATCGCCAAACTGTGGGGTGACGTGAATACACAAAACATATTAATTCGGCCCGCCTACTGATATGAATTTTTATGACCAACAAACAGTAATTATAATAAAAATGAAGGATTGTAGTATCATTCATTTCGTTTTTAGGGTTCCGTACCCAAAGGGTAAAAACGGGACCCTATTACTAAGACTTCGCTGTCTGTCCGTCCGTCTGTCTGTCACCAGGCTGTATCTCAAGAACCGCGATAGCTAGACAGTTGAAATTTTCACAAATTATGTATTTCTGTTGCCGCTATAACAACAAATACTAAAACAAAATAAAATAAATATTTAAGGGGGCTCCTATATAACAAACGCGATTTTTTTTTGCCCTTTTTTGCTCGATATCAACAATGGCAACAGGTAGGCACTTGAAATATTCACAAAATACTCAGTTGTATTTTTACTTTAATAATAAATACCTGCTGTTGTTTACCTAGTCAATGGTACGGAACCCTTCGTGCGCGAGTCCGACTCGCACTTGGCCGGTTTTTTATATTCGTATTACGTACGTTATGAGCATAAATATCCGATTATGGTCCTTAATGGTTACAGTTGAAGGTACTGCAAATATATTTTTTGCGTGAATGTTGTCTGTTGATAGTGTTGCAGTTTGTGGTTATAATTCATCCGAACTGAATTAAAGCTTAAACTTAACCTTTTTTATTGTTGAGATTGAGCGAGGTTCATAAAATGAAAAAGGCTAATTAAGGTTTTAAATCCACCTCGCTGGCCTCTATGGCTATATATTTTTATACGAACCATATGGTGACGCCATTTTGGATATCACAAACCATAGCGTCCAAATGGTAAAATTCCTACAATTACTGTCATAGTTATTCAAGAACCCCTTCACAGAATGAAAAGTGTAAGGCTTAGCCCACCACGCTAGCCCGGTGCGGATTGGCGGACTAAAAGACCATCAAGAACTTTATGAGGTCGCCCAAATGTGCAGGTTTCCTCACGATATTTTCTTTCACTATTAACGCAAGTGATAATCGTAATTTGATCCTGACATGATTTCAAAAATTCAGGAATCTCCTGCGTGGAACGTAAGCGTTTTAACACTAAGCTATCACTGCTTTTAAAAATCCTGTATTCAATAAAAAACCACATAGGTACCTTGCCAAGTGAGGCTTTCACTTGACGTACATGAAGATTTCCCGAATTCCAAGTCCGCTTCCACTGAATTAATTCGAGAAATTTTTGTATACCGTAAACGGGAAAAATTTCATCCTGTAAATAACACCCGTCCGTAAAATTCTACCTAGAATATAATATATCTTTATTTCATGAAAACTAAACTGACTCTAAGCCCACGATTCCAAATAGTAGGTCCTATGGAGAAGAACCGGCAAGAAACTCCATAAACAACTCACCCGCGATACAGGAGAATTTATATTAACAAAATAAAAGATAAGCCAACAGAATTTATTCGACACATTCTAAGAATCGCTCTTGATTACATTTACTCACAAAAATAAAAGAAAAACATATTTGCGAGTGAAGGTGAAGGACGAAAAATAATTGTTTCGTTAGATTCAACGTACCTAAGTATGTACGTAATTCCTAGAATTTAAGGCTTATTTCATCTGTGACTGGCTGAGGAGAGTATAATAACTGTAGGCGCCTTTCAAGATCTGAAAAAAAATATATCAGAACATTAAATTAGGACCATATCACGTGTAAATAGGTCAGTTCTTTGTCATTGTACTTTTGGTCAAAGGTCAGACCAGAGATTGGCCAAAATTGCGCTTTATTAAAAATTAAAAACGTTGCCACACACAATAATTAGTGTATCGTGGGTACAGTTTACTAACATACATGTCACATATACACACACACCCAGACTCGGAACAACTATCTGTAAATCATACTAATATTTTTTTCGTGCCGGAATCGAGCCCACTTCGTTTAGATAGTCTTCGAGTACATAGTCTTCGAAGGGATCGCTTACCATCAGGAGATATTCAAACTCCTTTGCTTTCCAAATTTTTTTATTTGTTATCCTACTAGATTCTTTACAATAGCGCTTCAAAAGGCCGCAAACAAATATTAATACTTACGCTTATAAATGTTGCCACAGTAAGCTTGCTAAAGGGCCCAGCCGAGAACACGACAGTTTTTTTAAACTGCTCCGTCAATATGTACAGGTCTTTGCGGTATCTGACGCTTCTGGCCCACCACATGCTCTCATAAGGACCGAGCATTAGATCTTCACTCTGGAAGATAAATTAACCAACATAAACATGGCAGAAATTCTTCAAGACAATTTTAGAAAGAAAGAGAGAAAGAGGAAGACCCAGACGAAGCTTTGTAAAACAAGTGAAGGAGAAAGTAGGGGTAGAGTCGTATCAAGAGGTCAAAACGAAGGCAGAGGATAGAGATCAGTAGCGGTGTTTGACCGATCAAGCAACTTCTTAAATTAAAGAAGAAGATGAACATAGCACAATCCTTATTTTCCTCTAAGGGTTACGCAGACGTGTATTTGTACACCTACATCTAGTTGATACCATTATAAAGTCTCATGTAATAGTTGGCAAACCTATTGTCATCTACCGGGGAAAGTTTCAAACTCCGAGCTACTACTGAAAATTTTTCTAACGGAAAAAGCCAATTATATTTTGGCTCATCTGGAAATTTAATATTAGACCTCACGCTCAAAAAACTAGCGCTAAATGAATGCAGCAGTACTTTTATCGAAAACGCTACCTCTCCCCAAGGTTTCTCCTGTATCGTGGGTACAGTTTACAAACATACATGTCACAAACAAACGGAACAACTATATGTAGACAACCCGAATGCTATTACCCCTTACGGTCGTAATTTACCCACAAAAAGAAGATTACCAATATTCACCACACTATACAAGCTGTTTCAGCCAAACATCGTTTCATTTTCTCATCAAATACATGTGTTACAGTTAATTGCATTTCAACGAACTGGCACATCAAACGAATATCGTTGCCACTAGAAAAAAACAAAAAAGCAAACATTTGATGTGACATGGCAATTCCTAGTATTGGGACGGTTCCATTTTCAACTCTATTAAAATTGCTTTCGTTTGAAGAAATAAAGTATTCGTACTTTTATAACTATTGCTACCTTTGAAATGAAAATAATATGGCCTATGGGCCGCTCATAACAACTATTGGCCGCAAGCGTGACTGCTGAGCGTGAGATCCTAGGTTCATTTTTTTTCTTTTCTTTTTTTTAAGAAAACGTGGTTCTATTCGCAGTTCGGGAATTTAAGGAATTTTTGGGTTCTTCTGTATGGAAATTCTCCCTTAAAGCAATTGCACCTTAAGCCTCAATAACACCTCGATACCAACATCGCTTACTGGCTATTATTTCCAATAGAGCATGAGAGAATTCCATGTGATAGAAGACTACTCTACCTGTTAGAGATAAAATTATTGATGATCAAATATCGTACTTACTGCAAACAAAACATCATTGCTATGCCAGCAATAAATAAATAGCTGAGCGACTCCAAACACCAAATATTCTGTTGTCAAAAATCTTTGCATGGGATTCGTTTCAATCTGAAAATAAAACCCTTTAATTTTGTTTTATATCTGTTTAAAAGTCGCAACTGAAATAGTGTCGTCCACTCCGTCCGAGTTCATTCAACAAAATGATCGGTCCGCCATGTGTTGCCAACGTTACAGTGTGAAGCAGTTACACAACATTAAGTAAATTACTCACAGTTATTTGGTAAGCAGTAACACAAAGCATTACTGAACAAACAAACATATATAGTAACATTATTGGTGATAAACACGAGTCGAATAGACGGGCAAACCTGAAAAGAAACAGAGTTACTGTGAGTAAATATAACAGAACTAAGAGCTTGGACATTGGTCCAATAGTCGTAAGCGCGGCTGCTGGGCGCTGTCCCGTCGGGGAATGAAGTCTTTATGATATTATATGCAAAGAAACTGGGCAAGAATGTTTTTTTTTTTTACAGTTTTGCTTCGCTGCTTAACGGGACTAATGGCGAGGCTGGAAGAGACTAAAGCCGGGCAAATTAAATAAATTTAAGCAATAATACAGTTCAGGGCGCCCCATGATGGGACTGGGACTCGGGGTGAACAAGAGAGCACTTGGATCTGATTGTGATTATTTAGAGACAAGTTTAAGTATCCAGTACGGGCTGACTCTAGTAACGGCCGGGGAGGAAAATTGTAAATGACAGTTTCCGCAAAACATCTCTACTACATCTCAACCACATTTGACCGTGTTCAGAGTTTATTAATGTACCAAAAGTACCTTTTTGAAATCCGAAAAAGTTTAGTATAATTTGCTAACATTCATCTTTCTATCATTACTAGATATAACCATAATAATACAAAAAAAAAAAACGGAAATAACTTTTAATCAATACGAAATTAGAACAAAACCAATCTTCTACCTCACGTTGCCCTTGAACTTTGATCCCACGTACCCCAAGCAATATAACTCCCATGTTAATACGTAAACCAGTAAACAAAGTTCCAAGAATTTATCGTTCAGATTTAACTGTACAAGTTAGATTGACTTCGGGAAGGTTAATTTGAATTTTGAACATGCATTTAATAATGGAGACACAATTATATCCCTGGACTTTGGGCTTCCTTTTGTAGTATTTTGTTTGAATCATCAAACACGAATACAATTATACAAAGTGGATAGAATGTAGAAGCGCGCAAAGGAAGTTTCTTCCCGGTCTTTTCTTTCTTACCATAGGACCACTCAGTATGCACCGGAACCACTCAGTCTCAACGTTTTTAAAGCGCCTGCAAAGACCAATTTATCTACATATCTATGTAAATAAAAAAAATTAAATTGTTCGTTGATAAACACATCACTTGAGAACGGTTGGACTGATTTGGATAACTCTTTTTTGAAGATGAATTTTTGATAGATCTTAACAGACTACGTAGGTTTTTAAGAAATCAAAATTTGCCCCAATAACTGGAAAATTCGGGAAATACTGAAAATTCCACTGTATGAGATTTTTGTATGAACTTAAGACCAGGAAGATAGTAGAACAGCGTCTGTCGAGTCAGTTAGTTTGAAATAAAAAGCTTTGAGTCACAACTAACAAACTTACAGTCTCAAAGACTCACGAATAGTACATTCTTACGTCACATATACAAAGTATTACACTATACAAATTTTGAAATTGGTTAATATGTTCCACACAAAATGATGCGACATCAAAAATTTCTCACGGCGCTCACAGTCCAGAATACTAAGAAATTACAACGTAAATAACAAAGTCACAAAAACCAACTTACTTTGTCAAATCAACGTGTCTTCTATGACAATCTTTCAACCGACTCATAATAACTTTATGCCCCACTGGTGATGCCTCCATCCCAAACATATTCTGACAATCAATCCTTAACAACTCCAATTCAGTTCTAAAAAACACCATGATCACCATGGCGTTGGTATCAAAAGACGTGATCCAACCTCCACCGTAAATAGCCGCATAACTTTGGTAGATAGACGCCACAAAATAACCCGCCATAGTATTCTTATCAAACGGCACCCAGGAACTGACAACTTGCAAGTATGTATCAGTACCATTTTTTACGTTCACTCTATAAGTCTCCGAGGATATATATTTGAAGATTGGCTGTACCATAACTATGATAACAGTGGTATACATTAACGACCAATATAGATAAGTAATCTTTCTACAGTATTTTGTGAAAGCGTTTATGAGTTCCCGTTTTTTTGTGTTGGACGTCGCCCGTTGGTTTAAGTCCGCTCTTGTGACATATTCTATTATCTCCCGCCAATATTTTTGCCAGTATAAAAATGTCGATACTTTCACAACACTAACTGTGGCGAGCATTGTTATCTTCAAATTGTTTAAAAGCAAATTCATATCCGATTTTATGAACCATATATCTATGTATTCTGTTGCCGTGAAAATCGTCACCAGAACATGCATGGTTATATAGAAAATTTTCATCGAAAATTTGTCGGGTAGTAGCAATCCCCAAAATCGTAATGCCTTAACATTTGGGCCTAATAACGGCCTTTTTGAATCCTCCAATTTTTCTTGAATACTTTTCAGCATTTTGTCGGATCAAGTCGATAGATCAGACTCGAATAACGATGCCCTTATTACATATTTCCAAAGACAGATAATTACGTTATTTCAAAGAATAGGGGTGGGAAAAAGTCTATTTGAATATCGATTTTTTAGCTTAACTAGTTTTATAAAGTAAACGAATCTTGATTACAAGACTGAAATCTGATTATGGTGATAAATTCAGATTGTAGCGTCTGGAGCAACAGAATAAGTAGTAACGAATAAGTTTGCCTCATCGGTCTGGCGTAAGGTCCTGGGTTCCATTCCCCGGTTGGGCAATGTGTTATTCGGTTTTTCTAATAGATTTTTTTTTAGTAAAGATTGATGTGGTAGCGGTAGTATGTAGGTAGCGTTATATTTATTCGTATTATTTTTTAATCCAAGCTATGTACCATTATACAAGCTCTGTAATTAGTAGGTAGGTAGATGTAGGTTTGGGACTTATAAATAGAGTATGTACCTCAAAAAAGACTAACTTATTTTCATTTGAAGAAAAAATAATTATGGTCGTGAATACGCGGAGGAGTTCGTATCTACAAACAGTTAAGCAGCACTTGCTGCGGTCAGTCCGTGGATGGATGGTCATACATCAAGCGGTTGGCGGAGATCAGATGGCAGTCGCGTGTCAAATACAAATATTCAGCCGCAACTGGTTAAACTGGCAGCCGACCCCAATGTAGTTCAGAAAAAGCAGGCAGATAATATGTCCGTCATGGCATTTGGTTAATCTTTTTTTATTTAGCCTGAGTCCTCCTTTTTTAAATACTATAGTATAATATTAAAACAATTTTGATTAGAATTCCATCAGAATTTTATTCACACTGAGCGTGCCTATAACCGGACACAATTCCAAACTCCGGTCTGCTACTGAGAATTTTCATACGGAAAAATCAATTAACGCTTTGACTGGCCTCGACAAACAAAACCAGGCCCAACACAATAAAACCAACCAGATAGGCGGTTCAAAAAGTGAAAAAAAAAAAAAACATAACAAAGCATCACGCCTGTATTCCCCGAAGAGTTAGGCAGTGGAGTACATCACATTTCGCCGATGTGGTTTTGGAGCTTATTGCCATCTCCCGGGCACAGTTCCAGACTCCGTGCAGGTACTAAGAATTTCCATACAGAAAATCTCAGTAACACTGCTGGATCCAGGAAACGGAGCCAGGACCTCACGCTCAGCAGTTGTACAGTCAGCGTCAAATAGTTAGTGACACTCAGGGTATTCAAATAAATAGCCGCAACCAAAACGTCAATAATATCGGTACAAACAAAGTTTCCTTATTTTTGTCAACAATATAGGCGCTCAAAAGGTCGAGACGTTTAAAATGTCACATAGATAGGTTCAGTCAAACCGCCATAAATATGGTTACAGTCATCCCGCCAATGGTATCCAAGCATTCTAAGTGTTCAAAAATATGGAACACATTAGAAAAATAAACTAGCATGTTACAGAAATAAACGGTTTCCCAAAGATGAAAACCTCTTTAGACAATCAAGTATTGTTTGCATGTCATTATTGTATCTATGATTGCATAATTATCATTCTATTATCTATCAGTCATATCAATGTCAATTGCAATATAACATCTATTGAAGCAATAATATTGTTTCATGCTTAAATATGGCGACATATCGCATAAGCGACATCTCAAAACATCATTTTGGGGATGGATGACCCAAAGCGCACCAGGAGAGCTAGTCAAGGTGGGTGGAAGAATGAATGGCCTCCGATACAAGGACATCCTCGAAGACGTTTTGTTTCCAACAGCCAGGATTTTTTTCCCCCATGAAAGGATTAGGTTTGTCCAAGATAACAGTTCGGTGCACAACTCCAGAGTTGTTCAAAATTACTTGGAAGGTAACAGGGACCTGGAGTTAATTTCGATGCCACCTCACAGTCCCGACCTAAACCCGATCGAAAATTTGTGGGGCAAAATGGTTCAAGTATGGGACAGTACTCGAGCACGAACCACCGCAAATTTAAGGACTCACGTCGAAGAAGTTTGGGAGACCATGAGAGGAGACAATTTTTGCTACAATGCGGTACAATCCATGCGAAGACGTCTTTCTGATGTAATTCTAGCAGACGGTGGCTATACACGATTTTAGTTAAAAAAATAAAGATAAATTAGAGCTAAAAATAAATTGTTTATCTTTATACCGGGCTCAGTGGCGCTTACTAGAAGAGGCCTATGTCCAGCAGTGGACAAATATGGGCTGATGATGATGATGATGATGATACAAAAACAATGGAAAACTATCCAGCAATTAAAAACCGGACAAGTACTAGTCTGACCCGCCCACCGAGGGTTCCGAGGCCCTTATCCCATATTATTTGGGGTCGGCGCAATATGTCTTCTTCTTCAATTCATCTCTATAAGACGTCATATCGGAGTTCACTTTCCTCTCAGTCATATCACACTTCAATCCTTACAATATAAGTATCGTAAATGGCTATGCACGAAATTCTTTACAAAACAAAAGACATGTCTATGACGTCATGCTTAAAATGAAAAGGACAGCATAGTTTCTATCCCTTTCATTTAGTGTATTAATATTAATTGATGTGAGAAATAATATTTAAAATATATAGCAATAAAGTTTATTTTTCTGATGTGTTCCATATTTTTGAACACTTAGAATGCTTGGATGCCATTGGCGGGATGACTGTAACCATATTTATGGCGGTTTGACTGAACCTATCTATGTGACATTTTAAACGTCTCGACCTTTTGAGCGCCTATATTGTTGACAAAAATAAGGAAACTTTGTTTGTACCGATATTATTGACGTTTTGGTTGCGGCTATTTATTTGAATACCCTGAGTGTCACTAACTATTTGACGCTGACTGTACTTGCGACCACGAGACCGATGAGGCAGTAAAAAAATATACACCTAAAATTTCTTAAATCTCTGAGTTTCCGAAACCACTAGTTATACTCAAGTATAATTTATTACTTGAGTAATAAATCGTTGCTTGGTGCCACTAATTAAAATATTTCAGGTTTTTTCTTAAGCCTTGATAATCTTTTGGAACTAAATAAGTTATTAGAGCGTGAAGTCCTGAATTCTATTCTCAGATCGGACAGCATGAGGCTGGAACTGCGCACAGTAGATGGCAATAGGCTCGCCCCCAATGACATAGGACCCAATTGCATTGGCAACGAAATGTGGGTGTACAATGGTACACCCTGCCTAACCCTTCGGGAAATACAGAATACTATGTTATGTTATGTAATATTTTATAAGAAAAAAAAATCGTAATATCGATATAAGTTACTCATTCTGTCCCATCCCTATTTTTTACGATTAAATAATCACTCCCTACAACCGTCAATTATAACACCTAGCATAGATTTTTCAGCACATAATTATATATTAGCGATTGCTATTATACTGAAAATGTGTGAAATAATTTCTGTTATAATAACTTAATTTTATAGCCGGGGATAATTAGGTTAATTATCATTTTGATTTATTTCAGTACTAGGTATTTTTGCAGAGAAAAGGAGAATATATATCTTATTGTTGATATAATTATACTACTATTACTTTAATTTACTACTATAATTTATCTCTGCGGTAAATTTCATCCAGATCCGTTTAACCGTTCTGGCGTTATTGAGTAACAAATATCCATCCATCCTCACAAACTTTCACATTTATAATATTACTAGGTTCCGCGCGCGGCTTCGTCCGCGTGGTTTACGAACCCGTACATTTTCCCTTGATAAAATTTTTATTTAGCCTATGTGCTATTCCAGACTATAATCTATCTCTGTGCCAAATTTCATCCAGATCAAATTCAAAGATTCACCGTTCAGCCGTTCTGGCGTGAAAGATTAACAAAGATCCATCCATCCATCCATCCTCACAAATTTTCACGTATATAATATTAGTAGGAAGTAGGATAAGTAGGAGGATAGGATAGGATAGGATAATCGTACCTAGATTATGTAATTATCTTTTCAATTGACTGCAACATTAAACCATAATTTGTTGCGCCATTGTTTACATATTAGCAAAGTTCTACCATGAAGCACACAAAAAGCCTCCCCAAGTAACAATACCTAAATAAAACACGATAGAAAAAGAAGTAACGATCCAATACCACTATCTCTCTCTAACATCTCCAGGAAAATCACCAATTAATTAATCAAAAAGAATTTCGCAATTATTACGATTCAATTAATGGCACTTCAAACGGAATCTATCAAAAATCTCTTTGTCCAACAGAAGTGTCATCCAAAGGCCTCGTCCCCTCTGGCTACAATTAGTGTAGATTAGCAGGTAGGACAAATGATTGCGTCCTTAAGAACGTTTAATGAGAAAGTCATTAGGGGAGAGCGTGACCTGTTTCCTATTGCGAATGGTTGACAATATGAAGGGGAGACAGAAGATCCAAGTGCTTTTCTTCTGTAGTGAAAACAAAGGTTCGTAAGGCTCTGGTATGTCGGACAGTCAGCAACTAAAGTTGATTATCGATATTTAAAAAAAGAATATTTACTAAATAAGTTGCCAGAGAACTCTAACTATATCTACGTGTTAACCTACTTTCGTTGGTCACTGAAGTTTAGTCTCGTTAGTCGAAGAGACTCTTTTCATGCCAGGTTGCAAGTTTATGTGTATGTCAAATTATACGTTGAGGATGACATTATCATCATGATTCATCAAGTCTGGAAGGATTCAGCCTCCATGTGTGATAATACCTGAAATCGTCCGGCGTACCCTGGGCAGTCAACCTCGAAACGACTATTTTTGAATGGCTAATCTTACCACTAGAGAAGAAAACGCAACTGAAGAAGATCATGTCAAATGAACACAAAATAGAAAGTTCTTCAAATATTGTATAACTTTTTTCTGCTTTTTAAGATCATTTCCTAAAGCCTAATTTCGTAATTATTTCTTGAACATGTCGTTTTTATATACATACATTGATTGTTAAAGAAAAATAAATACCCGCAGTAATTAGGATACAGCTTATTTAATTTAATCCGAAGACCATACCTGAAACTGCCTTAGTTCTAGTAAAGAATAATGTAAAAATACAGACTGTAGATATGTAAAATGCCAGTCATTGGTACAAGGATTGATCCCACCGATTGCACCTAAACCTCACGAATTAATTGAATTAATTGATCTGCACTCTATCTATCTACCAATCCCCTCCATGTTGCGTGACACTTGTGCGTCAAATTCCCAGCAAGAATTCCCGCCGTAAACCGCACGATATCGGCATTTCTGCGTGGGGAGGTAGGTACCTACCTTGCGGTTTCCTAGTATGCACGTTGTCACTGGTGACCAACAATAAACCGAGTTTGACTGGCAGAACCGATTTTTGCAGAAAGAATTTCGACGAGCGGCTGACGAAAAATGCTTTTGTATTTGAAATATCTTGTGGTATGTGGGTTCAGTAAATAATATGGGGTATTTGTCATTTCTCCTTTATCCATGCAATATTATAATTATATTTATATTATAAATGCGAAAGTATTCTTCTGTCTATCTGTTTGTTACCTCATCACGACGAAACCACAGAATCAATTATAATGAAATTTTACATGGAGGTAACCTGTGATCTGGGTAATGAAACAAGCTTATTTTTAGTATTGCAGTAAAACATTAATTAGACAATAATTACAAAATACATGCAGACGAAATCACGGGCAACATGAGTCAGGAGTCAGGGTATCTGTAATTGTAATGAAATTATTGAAAACTGAAAAATGCTTCATTGGATTAGTGATTCCAAGCGCGGCTACTGAGTGTGAGGACCTGGTTTAATCCTTGCGTCGAAAAAAGTGTCCCCTGTAGGTAGTAATAACCTTACTCCCAATAACATGTTACTTAATAACAGCATCGGCGAAACGTAGGTGTACAATAGTACACCTGTACCATTAGAGGAGTACAGACGTGATGCTACGGTACGGTAGATGTTATGGTAGGCAGCAAAAAGAAATATGAAACTTTTCATAATGTATTTCGTGGACACTTTAAATTTTTTTCTCTTTTTTTACCATTGACTTTCTGTTCTACACCTACATAGTGTCCTTTGGTTACAGATACAACAAACGACATTAATAGCCGTTTCATGGCTATTTTATTTATGTTATTAGGGTGCCTGACTTTTTATAAAGTTACGTAACGACAGTCCTTTGAATAGAATTCTTCCGTGACCGTTTAATTTGCTTTTTCATTGGCTATTTCTTTAACTTTTGTGAATGAATCTGTCACTAGAGAAAGTGTAATCATTTTGTGTGGTGCGTATACGGGCGTTCTCTGTCTTTATGACGAGCGTAGCCGCGTGGAAAGGCGGTAGTATTAACAGCTTAATGGTACAAGAAATTGTTACGTATGTAGTTACTCGTTTACGTGCATCTTCGCATATTCAGTATGTTGAGACAGTGATATGAACGTGCGTTTACGCGCGTCCAACATCATTACGTATGAAAACTATGTAGTTTACGAAATACACGGTGTGAAAGGACCACTGTCTTGCTGGTAAACTAACTGATTACCTAACCCAACCTATCTGATGGAATGTGTTCAAATTTATTTTTCATGAGTGTCTGATAAATGAATCTACCAGTTAAACTCTCTGATTAATTAACTCTGCAATCTGCAAATGCAATCTGGAAATCGAACCCAAGAGTTCATGCTCTTTAACAGGAACCAAAATTTTGCCACCCTTTTCATTGCCATAAAATCCACCAGACAAGGTATGCAACTTATTTGAAGGATAATGTCCTCCTGACCGAATTTCGGTCACGGCGGCCAATCTCACCGGAGATTAGCCAACTACGCAGGAGATATTATAGAGCACAAATGTGACGGTCTGATGGGACGGCAATCCGATACGATCGGAGAGAGATCAGGCGCAGGACCAACGGCCTTTACGTGCTTTTCGAGGCACGGTGTGTATTCACATACATAAAGTCCCAGACCCGAAACAATTATCTGTAGATCATAAAAATATTAGTTCCGTGTGGGAATCGAACCCGCGACGAATATCCTTGAATTAAGTATTCAAGACAACAATACTAGTATCCCAAAGGTAACAGAAGATTACTGCGGTAATCAAGTCGTTGCCTCAAATTGAGTGCGATGCTCTTGTAAAATGGATGCCGTTAAAATGTATGAGTCTATTATTGAGGGGAGACTCCAACGGTGAGGGGATACTCCAACGATTAGGGGAGGGGGGAATGCGAAATGCGTAAGTTTGATTCAGGTTGTGTTTATTTGTTATGGGCCTCGGTTTATAAAGAAATTTGGTATTAAACTAACAAATGACAGTCAATTATGATAAAAATATAATCCTGACTTGAACGATATTTGTTTCGTCGATCTGCGAGGTTAAGCAGCCATTGCTGAGGTCAGTCATTGGATGGGTGACCATTTTTCACACATGCCTCGGAAAGCACGTGAAAATACCTATGACAGTCGCTAAGGACGTCAGCAGCCCAGAACATCTGAAACCGAGTGAATCTTAGAGTATCAGTGTCTCTCAGTAATTGGGTGGTGAAGGTCAGATGGCAGTTGGCTCCGTGTAAAACTGGTATTCAGCCGCGTCTGTTAAGCCTAGAAAACGTCCACAACATAGTTAATAGAGCTACTTTCGAAAAGACTAGGCAGATGATGAATATGTTCCACAAGAGTTGTAAATTATCAAAAGAAAAAAAAATTACCACAAGCGAGAATCGAACTTACAACCTTCTGGTTCTGTAATCCAGCAGCTCAAGCCTGAACTACTTAATACGCCAAATCCTTCTTTCATACGTCATCAATTTATCTTACACGAAAGTGTAATAGCATTATTTTAGTCTCATACAACTGAGCTCCTGATTTTTTTATGGGGTCGATTTCAGCCCCCACAGAGGCAGCAGTTCTGTAATCACCCTTGTCGCAACCCTATGGGAAATTGTCCTAGGATAAAAAGGATCTGTTCCTAATAATACAATTGTAGCGTCTACTAGAGTAGAGCTCTATTCGCAACATGGCAAAAAGTAAAGCGCCATCTATCAAAGTGAAGCGACAACAACAAATCCTGAATCGCACTATGAGAATTTACATCGATTCTGACACATATACGAACGTCCGACATCAATCGTTAGGCTTTGGCCCGCCAGGCTAACCACCTTGCCTGGTCGGAGGATCCTCCCTTTTCAATGAAGGAACACCATACCTCGTTCCTCTATTAAAATGAATCCTTTTTAAAGGACTTTTTTATATTTACAAACTAGCTGGTATCCGGCGCGTTGCTGCCACAGAAGAAATACGGTACGACACGCGCGCCATCTACTGTAAGATAATTGTAATATGCCAATAACGCGCAAGTGCAAACAATAAGTTGACATAGTTTTATCGCAATCGGATGAACGGTTTAGCAGCGCATAAAATACGAACAAACAAACATTGATTTTTATATATTTTAAGATGTGTTATAATTTTTGTTTAGTTATTAAGTTTTGCAGTGATAGCCTAGCGGTTGAACGCTTGCCTTCCATGCAGGAGGGTCTGAGTTCAAACCCGGCCCGCACCTCTGACATTTCGGGATCATGTGCGGATCAGAATTTGATTATCTCTTGCGTTTACGGTGAAGGAAAACATCGTGAGGAAACCTGCGCACCTAAGAGGGCTCCATAAAGTTCTTAACGGTGTGTGTAGTCACGCACCGGGCCAGCGTGGTGGACTAAGGCCTACCCCTTCTCATTCTGAGAAGAGACCCTTGCCCAGCAGTGGGACAGTAATGGGTTGAATTTATTTTATTAAGTTTAAATTAGAACAAAGTAATACGACGCATTTGCCGAAAGGTTCAGCAGAGGTGTACGCTCTGTTGTACACATAAATCACATCTCCCATATATTAAACAAGCATATTGTCGCCTAACGGGAACTATTCTAAAATCGTCCGGATTTTGAGAATTTTCATAGGTACAGAAAAACCTAATAAGATTTTGACCGTCCTGAAAATAGAATTCGATCAAATCGTATAACATAGCATCACACCTGTATTCTGAAGGAGGTGAGCATATTACCATCAATAAGAACTTACATACAGAAAAATCCCGTCCCTAGGATCGGACCCAGAACCTTACGCTCAGCAGGCGTGCTTACAACACTAACAGTAAAAGTGTTACTACTACTGCTACTGTTAGCCTGTCACATCCCACTGCTGGGCAAAGGCCTCCCCCCTTGATTTCCAGACCATCACCATCAACATCATCATGGGGAGCATGTGGACAAGTAACTCACAACGCTTGTCCGATGCGAGTTGATGGGTAGTAGGTTTGCTGATTCAGCCTAAGGTTGCCGCCGTTGACAGTAGCTAGAATCGTTCTTCCGCCGCCAGACAGGAACCGATATCCTGCACTAATACCTGTTATTCTTCTATCTAGACCATTTAGAGCTCCTTCTCAGATGCTCTAGATGGAAGTGGCACATTTTTACGCCATGTCAGGGTCGAGACACCATTTTATGTCATGTCCGGGACTAAGTAAAAGTGTATCACTACATATTATAAAACAAAGTTTCCCGCCGCATCAGTCTGTTTGTCTGTTCGCGATAAACTCAAAAAATACCGAACCGATTTTCATGCGGTTTTCACCAATAGACAGAGTGGTTCATGAGGACGGTTTAGTTGTATTATTCGTCAAGGTTTTATGTAAATTGGCGAAAATATGACGATGATAGTTGATGATGTCGGAAAAAATCATGCCGGCTGGGAACTTTACTGGTGTACGCCAAGTAAATTCTCGACGTAATATGCTGATACGACACTACGATAGAAAAAAATGAGGCGTATCTGCTCTGCTACCCGTGCGAAGCCGGGGCGGGTCGCTAGTAAGTTATATGTAACAGAATAATGTCCCTACCATCAAATCTATGGACCTACTAAATATTAGAAGATATTGTCTCACAACAGAACGGAACATCCTCTTAATTTTACCTAACGGCTAATTAGATAAGCCTATATACCCATTACTGTTACTTTTCCTGATTCGTCCCAGTAACACTGGCAATGTGCCAGAGTGCGAAAGTCAAGGGCAGTCTTATTTTCACATGTTGACATTGATTTTCGTTAAATAATATGTACATATATGTATAGCCTAGTGGTCGAACGCTTAAATTGCCTTCCATGCAAGAGAGTCTGAGTTCAAACCCGGCCCACACCTCTGACTTTTCAGAATCATGTGCGGATTAGAATTTGATTATCACTTGCGTTAACGGTGAAGCAAAAACATCGTAAGGAAACCTGCACACCTGAGAGTTCTCCGTAAAGTTCTCGATGGTGAGTCTATACCAGAGGCCCTATATACGTATTGAACGCGTTCGGCGCTCCAATTCTTGGAGAGCACGAAACCGAAACCAATAGGACCGCCGATCGCGTTCGATGCGCTAAATCGAGTTTGTCGAAAGAAACTTACACTAGGGCCTCAGGTCAGCGTGGTGAACTAAGGCTTAACCCTTCCCATTCTGTGTTCGGTAAAACTTATTTTGTGTTCGGTACTTGCAAAGTGAAAGCTTATAGCGTGCATTATCTGTCTGAAAGCGGGGAGCGCCTGAATTCAACGACCAGACAACCAGAGCTAACTATCAATAAGACATAACATAGCACCTCGCTTGTATTCCTCGAAGGGTTAAACAGAAGTTCACATTTCACCTATAAGTACCGTTATTGAATTTCGTTTAATAGGAGGCGAGGCTATCGCACATTTCCAGACTCCGTACTGCAACTGAGAATTTCCATACAGAAAAACCCAGTACATCATACAATATTCTTTGCCCGACCCGAGAATTCAGCCTAGGACCTCACGCTCAGCAGTCGTGTTTGCGACCACTATACCATTCAGGCAGTCTTACGTAATGTAATGAAAGCTTTTCGCGGTTCTAGATCAATTAAACAAGATTTTTTAACTAATATGCGCACCATTTAATTAAGCTTTACTTTTTAATTATCAAAGGAAAAAAAAAACGGGTTCAGTAACTGATATTTATGATCGGAAAATTGGACTAAAATATTAAAAATAAGTAGCAAAATTTTCTAAATTCAAGAACGTGACCCGCAGTCTTGTGAATTTCTCTACTAAAATATCAATCTAGTAAAAAAAATACTTGTGTGTGTACTTATGTACGCACGTAAGAAGTTATACTTCTTATTTATTTTTTTATTTCCACTGATATGAAACACGTGTTACAGATGCACAAATATTGCAATAACTACCTTGAATATAGCTATCAATTCCCAAGAAAAATTAAGAGACATTTACCAGCCAACTTCAAGGTGTTACATTTAACTGTCAGGGGGCGCGCACATCGTAAGAATTCACTCTCATCAAGCGCGCCAAGGACCCGCCAAGGACCCCGTTTTAGGACCCGGGTACGTCTTAAAACTGTGGCCAGACACGGGAGGACGGGCAGCAGCGTCCTCTTACTAATCGGTGAGCCACTGCGATCCCCAAGCCGCCTGCCAAGCGTGAAGATTATGGCAAACCCCCCCCTGAGGGAGGCCTTCGTTCAGCAGTGGACGTCTTCTGGCTGATGATGAAGCGCGCCAAAAGAAGTATAACTTCAAAAACACAGTTCTTTATTACTCTGTCTAATTTTCAAGAGACGTAACTGAATAAATTATCAACAATTTTTAACGGTAAATAATAATTACAAAATTATATACATACATACATAAAGTCACGCCTTTTTCCCATGGGGGTAGACAGAAACTACGGAACGCCACATGCTACGATCCTTACATAACCCTTTTGCTTCATCTACATTCATGCATCGTTTCATACATGAACGACGGTTGTGGGTACTGCGCACCTGACCTTTTTGAAGGACATCACCATATAAAATTATATATCAACTCATTTTTACATCATCATCTTTGTTATTAACATTTTCTTTTGCTATTAAAGTTTTTCCCTCTATCCCTTTCACTTAAGTAAGAAAACAGATGCTGCTATCTCTTTCTTAGTTAGCTCTTGGAACATTTGGTGGTTGAAATTAATAATTACCGTTTTTAAAGCCTGTTACAGCTGGGAGCTCCCTTTGCAAATTAAAACATTTTAGTAGAAAACCCGTTGAACGTTTTATGAGAACTAGCAATTATATTTAATTGTAAAAGCTATTATAACATTTTGATTTCAGGCCGTTTTTATTTTCGGTGTGTTGGAAATAAATTCACTTGAAATTTACAGCAAAATTTTTAATCACCATCCAAATTTAAATATTACTAGCGTTTGCCCGCGGCTTCGCTCACGTTAATTTTATTAAATAATATAATTCAATCATGATTCGAAAGACACTTAGCGCCATCTAACGTCCTCAAAAGTCGTCGTCGAAAGTTATTGTTCTATATGAACCGTACCTACAATTTCTGGATGAAAGGTACCCGATGTCCTTCTCTATACCCCTGACAACGTATAGAACTTATTACTCGTTAGGTTTTATACTTTTCAAGTTTAGAATATTCAAGAAGTGCTTGATTTATCCCAGTCGAACACATTTTCATATTGTAAAATAATCTCAGAATGTTAGTTGTTTTTTTATTCTTTCCAAAACAATAGCGACATTTTAAATATGTTTTTCAGATATTTAATAACATTAAGATTCTGAAACACTAAAATATTATGCCAATTTTGGCTGTCCTCACTAGGCCCAACACACTTAGGAGAGTAGGCATTCGCCTTTCATGCTGATCGGTTCTGTGGTTTAGGCGTGAAAAGGTAACAAACGAATAAACTTACTTTCGCATTTATAATATTAGTTAGGATAATCAAATAATGTATTTTCTTTAAGTATCACCTAGTACTAATATATTGAAATATAACATCACAAACTTGTCTATAAATGAAATGAAATTATTTATTTTGCAATTAGGATTTTTCAATCACTTTTACACGTCTTTTTTAAACTAGATGGCGTCGGCACTTCCAATGACTATCCCTGATAAGAAAGGCCGAAACAAACTCAGGGGTCAAAGTCTATTTTAAAGTCCAGACAGATTATAGTAAGGATTTATGTGAGACAAATATAGGGTGGAATGGCCTTTTGAAGAAAGTGCCATAACTATTTGAGCTGACCTGTCGGAACGGAGGGCAAGCATGGATCAGTCATCGTGAGAATTAATAAAATTTAAAGCGCTCAGCCTAGATCTCATTCACATTTATAGTGTGTAGCAGTTATGTGTATATAAAAGATCATTTAAGGTTTACCTTAGAGAATACCGTACGCGTTAGGTGGCTAAACGGCGCGCAATACTTGCGACAAGCGTAGCATTTAAAGTTTGATGAGTAAAGCCATTAAATTGATAATTTTTCGGAATAAATATTTTATAATTAATGGAATCCGACGTTACTTTGCGGTAATCTATGATATACAAGATATACAAATAGAATATTTAGTTTTAATTCCGCTAAACTAGTTCAGGCTTGGGTGCATGCAGCACCTCCCGCCCGCAAATATATGCACATGCAGAAGGTGCGATAGATATAATGTAACGTGCAACCCTAACCGATCCTCGACACGTGTTTCGCCTCTCCACGGGGCATTCTGTATAACATGAAAGTCTAATCGAACACAAGACCTCACTCTCAATAGCCACATACGCCAGAGTAATCAGGCAGTATAGCGACAACAATTCCTAACTAATAACGATTCATAAGTCTTCTTAAGGTCGTTCTTTAATCCGGTATCAACAGAAGTAATCCTTATAAAAGTTGGGACGGCGATTACGTTAAGGAAAACATATTTATTTCTTCTTTGTTGAGCAATTACAGATGACAAAAAAAATTCCGACGGCACGGTTGGCCCAGTGGTTGGTAGATCGACCGCTGCGCTACGTGTCGGTTCGAATCCCGCACGGAACAATCATTTGTATGATCTACTGATAGTTGTTTCGGGTCTGGGTCTTTGTGTATGTGAATACACACCGTGCTTCAGAAAGCACCTAACAAGCCGTTGGTCCTGCGCCTGATCTCTCTCCGATCGTGTCAGATTGCCGTCCCATCGGACTATGAGAGTGAGGGAATAGAGAGTGCACCTGTGTTTGCGCACACACTTGTGCTCTATAATATCTCCTGCGTAGTTGGCTAATCTCCGGTGAGATTGGCCGCCGTGACCGAAAACGGTCAGGAGGACATTATAAATGTGAATATTATGTATTTGTAAACGCATCCACGATATAGGAATTATTCCTAGTGTGGGGCAATGTTTATTTATAAATAAAATTTGCCTTGATAAGTGTAGAAGAGTTATAATAAAAAGTTACATAATGTTGTCATGTAAGACTGCCTCATTAGTGTAGTGGTTGCAAATGCGACTGCAGAACGTGAGGTCATGGTTCGATCCCCAGGTCAAACAATGATATTGTTATACTCAGTAGCTGCATGGAGTTCGGAGTTGTGCCTGGTAGAGCAATAGGCTCGCCCCCTATTACATGGGACTCCATAACGTTATCGGCCAAATGTGAGTGTATTATTATACACCTCTGCCTAACCCTTTGGGGAATACAGGCGTGATGCTATGTTATAATTTTGCAAAATATCGTTCCCCAAAAAGTAACGTCTGTGCGGCTGCACCTATAAAAAAAATCAGCGAAATCAGCTCATGTTTAGTGAGTGTACATCCACCCTCAACAAACGTCACGTAAGGCCGCAATACTGTTACTGGTGTGACGATACATGAAAATATATGATACGTTAAGTAAACCTACTAAGACCTAATAAGCCCTACAGCCCTACAGCCCTATGGCCCTAACCTATCATATACCTAGTGTTTGATAAATAAATATATAAACAAGTTCAGGACAAATAGTAGACGGGATTTCCAGGTTCGGGAAGGGTACACTCACTGCCAGTCTCGCAGACTCTCGAGACTGCAGAGCTGGCTAAAGGTGTCTTGGCCACAGTGAGGGGTAATGAGACAAGAATATAAAATTAAAATCTGTTTTATTACAATACGTTACAGCTTATACACTTTTTTTTCTTAACATACACTATTGTATAATATCTTTGTATCCTATGCGTGTAAGATGCAACCAAATCATTATTTTAACTGGGCCGTGCGTAAGCCGCGACGAGTGCTCAGTCAATGTCCAAAGGTACATTGAACAGTGAGGTAAAAACGTTACCGCATTTTGTATGAAAACTTTTAGCTAAACTATAGTCTTAAGCTTCAGTCTGCGCGCGCCTGTTCTTGCTCTTTGTATAAACCCGACTTTCTGCACATATTTATTCTGTGCATCTGACGTCAGCAAAAACAATGTTAAAGATACCCACAGGAAATAAAAGACCTATTCCATATACCACAATAATATTGCGATGCTTATCTAAATCCTTTGTAATAAAAAATCTTCTGAAGCTTAACCGTTCATATCCATTGAGATTTCCAATAGGAACGGATTATCCGAGATGAACTAACTTCTGTATACGAAATAAGGCAGCTTATGGAGTCTTTAAGTCAATGTATTTGTTTAGGATGCGTCGAGGAGTTACGATACGGTAATGATGTACTTAAATTACTTTGAGTTTGTGTTTTAATATGTTTCTTGTGCGGTACGAATCCCCCTTGGATTCGTAATAATTATGTACATTGTAATTGGGCTGAATTTGAAAATTTTGTCGCCACATTTGGCTATGGGATTTTGAGTCGTAACATATATATAGACTAGCTTTTTCCCGCGACTTCGTACGCGTGGAATTTAGAATCTGATATTTTCCTGCGGTAAAATTGAGCCTATATTTTAAATTAGACCTCCAGCAATACATCGGTTCGTTCAGAAGTGGACGTCTTCTGGCTGATGATGATGATGATTTAGTTATAAGTTGCTGTGACAAATTCAATTGTTTTGTCTTTAATATTGCTTTAATCAAACTTCAAAAACTTTATAACACTTTGCCCGACTCGGAAATCGAACTCAAGCTCAGCAATCACGCAGACGTCCAAAATAATCAAGAAATGAAACACGACACGACTACTGCTTACCCTTTTGGAGTTAAAAGCGTGAAACATACACGGTTTATCTGAAACCGCCTATCGTTACCCAAGTCCGCTCCCAAGTTTAAATTGCTTTTCTGATAAGAAATGATTTAACTTTAAGGAGCTTTAAATTTAAATATTTCAAGTCTAAAATTAATGTTTTGGATCGATCGCTATGTTGTGACCTTGGTAGAAATGGGATGGTTTTTGACTGGCACACACAAATTGTCTTCAGTGTACTTTTAGTTTTTAAAATCCTAGCCTTAGCAGGGAATTAAACCCAGATATTTTCGGTCAGCAGCCATGCTTGTCACCGCTATGCAAATGAGGAAGTCAAAAATATAGAACTAACTTGGATGAATTTGACTCCTTTAATAAAATACAATGTATTTTTATTTCGTGTAAATCAATTACAGGTAAAATTTCGAGACTCTAGGCGCACGGTTCCAAATAGTAGGTCCTATGGAGAAAAACCGGCATGAAAATCAATGGAAAATCTTTTAAAATAATAAGATAAAGAATAGACCATACTAGGTCTAGATAAAGACAAGTAGAAAGAGTGTGGGGAGGCCCTGAAGTGGGGAAAAAAGGCCAAATGAAAAAAAAAACTGTCAAGCCTTTCCATTGAAATAATTAGTATAAGTATTTTTTTTTATATTTTGCCCCACACTAGGATTACTCCTTTACCTTAAGTACAGTTTACAAACATACCTACATATCACATACACACACAACCAGACCCGAAACAATTATCTGTAGATCATGCTTATCTTCCGTGCGGGAATCGAACCCGCAACACGTAGCGTAGAAAGCTAATTGCTTAGCCATTGCGGCAACAGCGCCATCGCCCAAAAGTAATTGGTATCTTTTGAGTATCTTATAACGACGTTCAGTTCCGAGAACAAAATCAAAAGAAAAATATAGTTTTTCGAATTCCTTTGCCTCGTTTGCCTTGTGGCGGAAATATAACAGTGTATCCCGCGCTTTATTTTTTCCTTTGATCGAACAATACTGTTTGTTTCAAAAGATTTCTTTTTTTGGATTTTTATTCTCGTTCTCATTGTTTCGTTCGCTGTCAAAAAAAATCGTTTTTTTTTTTTTGTTGAAAATATGCAAACTTGCTTAAAAAACTTTGCCCCACACTATGATTTCTCCTGTATCGTTGGTACAGTTTACAAACATACATGTCACATACACACACAACCAGACCCGAAAGAACTATCTGTAGATCATACAAATATTTGTTCCGTGCGGAGTTCGAACCCGCGACACGTACAGCGCAGAAAGCTAATCACTTAATTTTTGATTCTTTTATAAAACGACCAATTGTAACGTACCTGCTACAATCCTTGCAAATAATAAATATTTCATTTCATTTCACACAAAACAACACTATCATCCCCCCCCCCTCCCATTGGGGGAGGCTTTCGTTCAGCAGTGGACGTATTCTGGCTGATGATGACCACCATGTACCATGACCATGTACCACCAATATATTTTTATGTAGACCAGTTAAAGGCACCTATGAATAGTCAGACTCTAGTTGCCACGTTCCAAAGTGTTGTTTTCTTATGGAGAAGAACGGGCAAGAAACTCCATGGTTAGGTACCTTCTCTTAATTTCTGATTATTTAACATTTCATATTTATGAATACATCATTTTCTCAGCGTTATGTAAGGAAAATGTCTAGACTAAACAAACCGATAATATCCGATAATTTCTGATAGTATTGCCATAACAGCTATGAGCTGACCAGTCCCAGCAGAAAGCACCCGTTCAATATAATACTGAGGTCAGCACAAAATGTTCTCATAATATTCTCGCTGAAGCGACCCGTTGAGTGAAATTCATAATTAGTGAAGCCTTTCATCGAGCGGCAACTGTTATAATCCGTATTGTCAACACTGATTCTGTAAATGCAATTAAAACTTTCTATGGACGGCGCAAAGATAATTTTGCAGCGATTTTGTTTATGCTCTAACATCCCAACTGCCTGTCTAGTGGTTGCACGCGTGGCTGCTGAGTAAGAGATCCTTGGTTCAATAAACGAGTCGAGCTTAAAGAGTCGATATTAAAATATTTCCAATAATAGATTTTCTGCCCTTGAGTCACTTAACAATGGTATCGGCGGAATGTGGGTGTACAATAGTGCACCTCTGCCTAACCCTTCTGGGAATACAGGCGTGATGCTATGTTTTTTTAACGTTTTGCTTCTCTAGTGGTCATTTCTGTATCGTAGGTGCGTTTACAAAGACAAATTACATGCATTCTTGTTGGGTATTTAAATTAATTAGGTAGGCAGCACCTAACACAAAATGTAAAATTGAGACTATATACAACTTTGCTCTTCTCAAATTTTAAAACTGTATATATATAAATTTTACTAACTACTTATGCTAATGTATTAATTAAACTTATAAAAAACAAAAATGGAAACGTGTCCTAAATGAATACTTAGGCGTCAAAGCACTACTCCACATCGCTGTCAACTGCTAGCGTGCCCAAAACTTAAGCCATGCCTAGTTAGTTACTAAAATATATCTTAACAAAGTATTTAAAATATTGATTCGTGATACTAATAAAATTATACCGGGTGGAAATAAAAATACTACCATAAAATATACCACATATTCTATGATGTATTTTGAGACCGTACACAAATCTGATTCTATAGTTTCGTCATAGATTTTTTCGGTTTTTTGTAAGCCTATTGTTACCTAAATGTTGATAGTTCAATAGTAATTTTATTTAAAATATTATACACGGTGGATAGGCAAAATGTGGCAATAATTACGTCACCTTGTATAATGAAAATCTGATTTTTAAGCAGCCGTTCTGATGAAGAAGAAGCAAGCCGTTCTGACCTCTTTTAACAAGCTCAAAAAATCGTCTAAATCCTTTTACTTGGACCAAGCCCACCACGGCCTATTTGTCTATTAAACCTGTTAACTAAACTATTTAAGTTCTATCAATTAAAATTAACCTTAAATTTTGTTATTAATGAATTTAAATTTATAATTGATAAACTTCGCAATATTCTATCGAAAGTTTGTGGGTTTATTATTGATATTCGATTACTCATGTTTGCACACACACACACACACACACACACACACACACCATTCATGAATAAGGGCCCGTCACACTTGTCACACTCGACGCTATCCCACGCGTTCCATTGGCCGTTTGGCAAAATTCAGGACGTCACTATGGAATACAGCCAATAAGCACGCAATGTTCGCGTCGCGTGGTGTGGTGTGTTACAAGTTTGGTATCGGCTTAAACCACATATAGCC
This sequence comes from Shargacucullia verbasci, assembly GCA_947562105.1. Classification (NCBI taxonomy): domain Eukaryota; kingdom Metazoa; phylum Arthropoda; class Insecta; order Lepidoptera; family Noctuidae; genus Shargacucullia; species Shargacucullia verbasci. The sequence continues at coordinate 9,100,848 of OX387303.1, read as the reverse complement.
CCGAACCACCCACACACTGAAAGTAATATATTACGAATCGGCGACATAACATACGCCTGTTTTCCCCGACGGGATAGGCAGAGATGTATTATTATACACCCACATTGCGTCAATGCCATTGTCTCATGTAATAGGGGGCAAGCTATTGCGTGCTGCTATTGAGAATTTCCATATAGAAAAATCTAATAACCCTTTGCCCGACCTGGGAATCGAACCCAAGACCTCAAGGATAACAGTCGCGTTGCAACCACTAGAGCAATGAGGCACTGGTATAGGCTTTTTCCTTCAAAAAATAATTAAAACAAATTAGTTAAATTACAATCACCTCTTCGTTAAATAGTTAAAACAATGATGTGTTTACAAACACACGAAACACATAACAAATTTTATAATGAAAGACAGGGTATGACAAGGCTGCTCAACCCTACGCCCGCCGACCATTTTTAAATGGCCCGCGCGAGCCTGAAAACACCCGTCAATTTGAGAGTCCGTGTACGGTGTACCTACGCGTCGCGAGTAAATTTTGCAACACATTCCACAACAGTCCACTGCTGGACATAGGCCTCCCCCATTGAGCGCCATTGCGCCCTGTCGGCTTGACGCATCCAGCTTCCGCCGCACAGTGGAACGAATGTATGGGAGAGGTTGGACGTAGACATCTCCGAAAAAAAAGAGTTAAATTATGCCAAACTAATGATGCCATCTTATTCGATTACCTAATGCCTTCATAACTTGTGCTTATAAATTTCTTCATAACTCCCATATTTCCGAAGTAATTTGAGAAAATGTGATATTTTACTATGAAAATGAGTGTATCGAGGTCTCTCCCTCCTGATTCCGGCCTTGTTTCAAGTAGCGGTCTCTAATATCATAATGCTTATACTAAGAGCTATATTTAATACTAAGACACATGGTGCGCCAAATGTGCACTTTGTGGGATAAAAGGAAAAAAAAAATAAAAAAAAAAAAAAATTTTTCCCCATTTGTATTTACTTTAAACTGCAGACAGACGTATTTAGAGGTCATATATAAATATATTAAATATATATATATATATATATTGTTTTTTTAAAATCTTGTGTATTATTTACAAAAAATTTCATAAGAACAGATGAGAGTATGACTTTTTTCACATAATATTTTATTTATATGTTTTACAATAACGATAAAAACACTGTATTTTAGATATAAGTTGATAAGAAAATAATAAATTACCTAGTTTAATTAATAGTACAATAAATAATTAAGGTGTAAGCTCTAATTTAGTAAGTTACATATTTTAAAACAATATCAACATTTAATTATCATCGTCATCATCATCATCATCAATTAATTCAAATTCAGAATCGATATCCGCAAAATCATTTGTTAACAAATTCGATATCACTTTTCTCAGAATCCGTAAGCTCATAAAATTCCTTAAAAGAAGATTTTTTTACAAACTTATTTACTTTACTTATACTTACTCTCTATATTTTCGAAAATCTTTATTTCTAGCCTCAGATGCCTCTTCGGATAGAAAACCAATAGGCACAATTGACAAGTTCTGAACTATGTCTGGCCCATGCATTAAAATTTTATGAAGTGAAGAAGGCATATAATACCATGGGTATAACTCCACGTAAAGCTTAGCAGTATCAAAGCAGAACTCTCGGAATTTAGTTACGTTGATCTTCTCTCCTGATGAAATACACTGCGAGATAACACAGATTTTTCTTAAAAGCATAGCGTCTATTCCGGTCAGTTCAGCAGATTTAGTGTAGTTTTCAAAAAATCTCCTTGCCGAGTTGCCATTGTTGGTGGATCCACTGCCTTGTTTCACAACATCGAGAAGTAAGCCCGTTTCTCTTCTTACAGCCTCTTGAACTCTTTTCTTCCTGTCATCAACTTGCCTTTTTGCTATATCACCCTTTGCTTGCCATGACTTTATGTCTAATTTGTAGGAAATGTGTAATAAGCATTCCATTGAGCGAATCCAAGCGTGAAGGGAGCTTAAGCTATATTTATACATGTCCTCGTTTGCATGTTTATCTTTGATTAACTCTAAATTATTCATCTCTTTAGGACTAGCCTTGCATATGTCACACACTGAAGCTGCTGTATCGGATATAATGGAATTAATTTTACCATCAATCATTGTCAATAGCAGTTGGTGTTTGACACTAATTCCATCAGTGATGGTGGATGGAGTTAAGGCTTCAATCTCGGCTTCGATTTCAGCCATCTCTCTCTGCACATTCATTTCTTTGGTTTCCTTTATAAACTTAAACAATATTGGCCGGCAAAATGAAGTGGAAGATGGTCGCTCGATTTCCCAAATTGTTACACCTTTTGAGACGAGCCGCAGTGGTACAAGACTAATCACTAGCAAGATCGATTCGCTCATCTTCACTCGTCCTTTGATGATAAATGCTTTGGCTAGATGATCCGTCAAAACCCCATTTGCTGGTCAAAACGAGCTGTTGATTGGGATCAATAGGGGTTTCTAACGACCTCATAAGTCTTGAGGTTAAATCCATCAAGGCTTGTAATTTGATTTTTACAGAGCTCTCTGTTGTGAGATCTTCTTTGGCCGGATAGCACTTAATTTTTTCTTTAACCAAAATTTAGTAACTCGGGTATTTAAGAGCTCCTTCTTGGGTGTTGAAATCCCGAAGAGTGTTGTAGCGCCATTTCGATAAATTCATCGATACATAAAGAGCCAATGCCTTCAAAGGGGATATTTCCCGTACCTGAATCGATTTACCTTCAATGAAGGCTTTGATTTTTGAGGCCTCTTCTGGATGCTCCATCAAGTATTTCATTAAATCAGCTATATCGCTTTCTCCTGCCTTTCGAAGCGCCCTTTCGGTCGTAAACACAATTTCAGCGCTGCTACTGCTGCATGGAAGAGTATCTTAAATAATAGCAATCTTCCTATCAGTAATCATTAGTGCATCAGTTTTACATGTAAACTTTAAGTCCCTAATCACATATCCTAATTAGCTTATATCTTCTCTAATTGGATACTCAGAAATGTTATTGTAATAAGGTAAACCTTTAGAAAAACGGTTTTAATCAACAAAATAAACAAAAAATAATATTTTTGTGTTATAAAATAAACATCACTCTTTATCCCAGAAAGTGCACATTTGGCGCACCATGTGTCTTAGTATTAAATATAGCTCTTAGTATTAGCATTATGATATTAGAGACCGTTACTTGAAACAAGGCCGGAATCAGGAGAGAGAGAGCTCCATACACTCATTTTCATAGTAAAATATCACATTTTCTCAAATTACTTTGGAAATATGGGAGTTATGAAGAAATTTATAAGCACAAGTTATGAAGGCATTAGGTAATCGAATAAGATGGCATCATTAGTTTGGCATAATTTAACTCTTTTTTTTCGGAGATGTCTACGTCCAACCTCTCCCATACATTCGTTCCACTGTGCGCCGGCGACCTTCTGCACATTATCACTCCACTTAGCCGGAGGGCGTTCTACACTATTACATAATGATGATGAGGAAATAAATAAAAAAGTCTCATTAATAAGTAACTAAAATAGTAACCATCAGTGACCCGCCAGAAATATCTGATTTGTCCTTTTGGCCCCACTGATAAAAAAGTTGAGCAGCCTTGGGGTATATTAACAGACTGAAAATAATCATAAACATTCTAAAAAAAAATTGTTTTTGAATCAAGACTTTTAACAAAATAAGAAATCATATAATATATTATGTTGGAGGCCATTAGACTGTTTGAAAGACAAGTTCAAACTTTTTCGTGTGTCGTTGAACGAATAACTTTTAACTTTTTTTAAATTAACTAATATAAAATCCCTCATTAAATTAATCAATTAGTGTCAAATTCAGATAAAATTTGCAGAAATTTGAATAAATAGTAATTATCTAGCTGACGACTTATACTTAAAATAAATTAGTCGTTAAACTCGTGGGGACATAATTGTAAGAAAAATACGTGGTTAATTGACTGAGTTAATCAATTGGAGTCAAATTCAGAAGAGATTCGTAGAAAACTAGTAATATAAAACAACCTGTCAACTTTCATATTATGTTGCACTGCTATAGGCCGACCGTTTAACTCGCGTATCGCCTGCGCGGTAAGAAGGGAGCGGGGGCGGGTAACGCTACACACGCAGTCAATAATCCAAAGATTTATCTCGAGATAGACATTGTTGGTAAAGAATAAAATAATAAGTATCTTTTTTTTATTAAGCGTTACCCGCCCCCGCTCCCTTCTTACCGCGCAGGCGATACGCGAGTTAAACGGTCGGCCTATAAGGCCCGTTATCACCAACAAATAGCAAACAGCTGTTTAAAACAGAAACCGCCGTTTACTCATAAACAAAGTCAGTACTAACCGGATGATTTTGTCTGAAACATCTGATATATTATAAGTGAACATGGGCCTAAGGAGTGATAGCGTAGTTTTTTATCGCTTGCCTTGCATGCAGGAGGGTCTGAGTTTGAAGATGGCCCGCACCTCTGACTTTTCAAAATTCATGTGCGGATCGAATTCGATTGTCACTTGCGTTAACGTGAAGTAAAACATCGTAAGGATACCTGCATTCTTTGAAGATACCTGATACCTGCCTGCACACCAGAGAGAGCTTCATAAAGTTTTCGATGGTGTGTGTAATCCGTCAACCCGCAATAGGCCAACGTGGTGGACTAAAGCACAACATCATCATCTGCCTAGCCTTTTCCTAACTACCTTGGGGTCAGCTTCCAGTTTAACCAGATGCAGCTGCATATTAGTATTTTACACGGAGCGACAGCAATTACTGGGAGACACTGATAATCTAAGGATAGACTGGTGGTCAGAATTTTTTTGGCTGCTGACACCTTTATTGACTGTCATAGGTATTCGTATGACATTAAGGACCAATTGCTTAGCGTGCTTTCCGAGGCACAGAGGGGTCTCGTACATATACATACGTGTAAATGGTGAACTATTCAAGGACTGACCGCAGCACACGCTGTTTAACCTCGCAGATAGATTATTCTACTTAATTATATTTACAATTACATTTTTATACCACATATTTGTTTTTTTATAAAATACCAAACTTTACAAGATCACCCGTTGGGCTAATCTGAAGATTACCCAAAAATTTCATTAAAATTGCTCCAGCCGTTTTGGAGTCCATACACACACACATTTATTTATATATATAAATAGATAAATTGAATAAGACTAGAATAAATCCAGTCAAATAACACCGACACAACTAACAAGTCCCTAATCCACAAAATCGAAAACAATTGCACGTTGGATGCTGAATCACTCGGTCCGGATATCAAACACTAAAGCGACCTTTATCCAATATGGATAACCGGGTAACCGGAAAAGTTTTTGAGTAACCCAGTTACGAATATTACTGGAACATACCGCTTAAAACTAGTTTGAACCGGATAAAAGCGGTTATATCCGGAATACTAAAATTTTGTCGCCTCAAGTTTTATTTGTTTAGAAATTTGTTTTGAATTGTGTATTGCGTGTTTTCATTGTGGGACGCAGAATTCTAAGAAAATTTAAGATGCACTGGAGAGTTTGCCTAGCCTGGGTAAAACTGAAAATATATTGAAAGCTTTCTTTTGTAGCTGCATATTTTGTTTTATAGTCTCAAGCACAACCACAGACTTATCCTAGGTTTAATTCCCAGTATAGCCTAAGTGTTACTGGGTGTTTCTCTGTAGCTGGTTTGGATTTAGAAATTCTAGCGATTGAATTGCAGAAGCTTTTTTCCTATTATACAAAAATTACGCCAACAATAACCTACATTTAACATGGAATAGTTACAATGTATTTTAATACAGTTTTATAGTGTGTTCATACAATCCATCCCTAGTAAATCAAACTAGATAGAGTTGTAACAGCTCTAGATACATCAGCAATCAATAGCGTACGTCCGTTCTGCTTCACGTTCTGCAACAAGGTATATTTACGTATATATGTATTTTTTCGTTCGTAAATAGTTCGAACGGACTGCCTTAGTGGTCGAAAGCGCAACTGCCGAGAGTGAGGTTTTGTTTGTTATTGGATTTTTCTGTATTGAAATTCAGTCGCAGCATAGCGTCTAGAACTTTCCCTTTTAGATGGTAATAGGCTCGCCTCCAGCAGCGTGCACAGAGTTTTTAGACACGGTAGGCAAAAAATTTTAAAAAGCTTACTTACCAGTAATACCTACTGCATGTTGGTATTGGTTCGTCGTCTTGTCGATTACATAACGATGTATGTGATTTGCCACCTCAAATATCTTATAATAAATATTTATCCGAGTTATGTAAGGTAGGCAGTGTCTTTCTGTCTTTATGCACCACATTACATATACTTAATAACGGCATCGGCGAAATATGGGTGTACAATACAACATCTCTGAGTAGCGTTACGGCACTCGATAAACTAAACCTTGAACTTTTTTCATTAATATATTGTATAATAATATTTCTGTCAATTCTATCACTAAATTTTGTGCATGTTAATGAACGTTAATTTCTCTGTATTTTTTTTATTCTTTTCTACAGCTATCCCTGAAAACCTGTAATCGGCTTTATGTTACCTATGCTATTTATCTGTTCACTTGTATAGCTGTTGGTTTTCCAATCATAAATAAATAAATAAATAACCTTACGGGGAATATAGGTACCATGCTGAACCGATCATAGTTTTACCGATATGTACTGTGAAATCCTACTCATTTTAAATATTCATAGAACAAAGTTCTAGAGCCATTGTGTTGAGAACATAGACAGTAGAACTACTTTGGCTACTTCGGTATTCAGGCCTCTACCACCAAACTGTCAATAGTACATTAGTACTGACACATGTTCCTAGCCGTATACAGCTGTGGCACAATCGACCAAAGAGATTGGACGAGGTCACCAACTTTAGATAAAGCTTTTTTTAATTTTTTCTCTTACTGATTGTGATTTAACACGAAATCTCAAAAACAGTTAAAATAAACTTTATTGCTTATGATTGAGTGGTACAGTTGTTATACATATTGTGATAGTGTTGCATCAATAAGCCCATTTTGGGCATACAATAATTTTAAGATTAGATTAGGAATTTTTAGATTCTAAAAATTCCTTAATTGTATAAAAACATTGTTCTGTAAGCCATTTTTTAATTGTATTCTAAATAATCTCAAAGGGTGATTCTCTTAATGTTTGGGGTATTTAATTATACATTTTAATACACATAAACATAACTGAGATTTTTTAAGGAGGTTCCTTATAGAGGTAGTAAAATTTAATCCTTAAAGGGGTGAAATTGGGGTTTAAAGTTGCTTTTTTGTTGGGTTTAAAACTGCTTGTGTTATTATCTTTGCCCCCTGCAGGGCAAAGTCCTCCTTTCTTTCCATCAATAAGGTGAAATTGAAGGAATTCCTGGAGTACTGTGATAAAATGGTACGATAGTGTTGTACTTTTTCCAGAATTTATTAAAATCATCGTTTTTTTTTCGATTTTTCTGCTTTGTTTTTGGTGTTTTTATATAAAATTAGGTATATCTAGGTAACTCATTAATGGGGCTTTGCCGTGCTAATAAATAAATATATTTTATTTATTTATTTATTTATTATACACTTTATTGTACACCACATAAAATATATAGGACAGACATATACAATTATTTGTGTACGGCGGTCTTATCGCACAAGGCGATCTCTTCCAGACAACCTTTGGATGGACTGAAAGAAGGGAGACAGATATTGGGCTGTCTTGTGTACAAAAACAACATACATAAACATAATAATACAAATACATAAAAATAAAATATATATTTTATAGTATATATATCTCTAATCCCTAATGTAACCAAGTTAAGAACTAAAATCGCTATCATGAAAATTTACTTTACTTTGATAGTAAATAGTTAGAAAACTCGTGATAGAGGTACACAGGTAACTACGAAACCAGTCAATTACCGGTGGAGATATGTTAAAAGAGCGAAGCACTCCGAGCAAGACATCGTAATCAACTGTATTAAAAGCGTTACTAAAGTCAAGCAGAGCGAGTACGGTCAACTTTCCCATTTCCATTCCTGATCTGATATCGTCCGTAATATTCACAAGGGCTGAGGTAGTGCTATGTCCAGGTCGAAACCCAGATTGGAAGGGATTAAGCAGATAGTGTTTGGAAAGGAATGCGCTAAGTTGCTGGTGGACTAGCTTTTCAAGGACTTTGGATAGGAACGGTAGAATAGATATGGGGCGGTAATCAGAGAAGGATGTAAGATTCGACTTTTTGGGTAAAGGGATAACTTGGGCTTCTTTCCACGCTTGTCGGAAGACACTACTAGAAACGGAGAAATTGAGGATATAAAGGATGACAGGAAGAATGTTATCTATAATAGGAAGAATCATTTTACGGCCAAAATAGTCGCATCCAACAGCATTGGAAGTAATTGATACAATGCTCTTTTTAACATCACACGCGGAGTATTGATTAATGACAAAAGGAGAAAAATCTGGTATCGGAAGGTTTGAAAGATAACTTAATGTAGCAGCTTTGGTGACCCTATCCAATACAGGTGAAGAAGAGAAATAATTATTAAGTAAATTGAAGTCCAAATCCTTAGGGAACGTTCCTTGAGATGATTTTCCGATACCCAGTGATTTAAGAAATTTCCAAATTTAGCTGGGTCGCCGTTTTTAACCGACTCATGGATATGTTGGCGATTTGCATTCCTACACACCTTGCTGCAGTGATTTCTGATTGAGACGTAATTTTCTCTGTTGATGTCGTTGGGCCGAATTTTGTATTTGAACTTGGCAGCTGCTTTTTTGTTCAGTAATTTTTTTATTTCGTCTGTTAGCCATGGTGCTGGAAGATGTCTTACCTTCACAGCTCGAATAGGTGCATGTAGATCGTAAAGTTGGATTAAACGAGAACTCAAGATTTCAACTTGTTCGTCTACATATCCAGATGTAACCAAACTTGTGCAGTCTTTGTTGCTAGCCAAGGGCTAATCCTTAAGTATTCATATCTATTTGCTGGCCTGTACACTGTTATAGTAATTCGTTTTCCTCGGGTAGTGTCTAACGCCTAATGTGGCAAAGGCTACACTATCCATTATTTCTGGCTTGCACGTAAAAGGCTAGGATGTATTAGATCATCTAACGCTTTTAACGCTCATTGGACCCGATAAAATACAATTATATACAGCGGAACCTCTGTAGAACTTCAAGGCAAACGCCAAAACATTCGAGTTATTGAGATTTTGACTTATGAAGGACGAGTTTCAGCCCGCCGCTTCGCCCGCGTGGTTTACGAACCCGTACATTTTTCCGGGATAAAAAGTGCATATGTGCTAATCCAAACTAAAATTCATCTCTGTGCCAAATTTCATCCAGATCCGTTCAGCCGTTCTGGCGTGATTGAGTAACAAATATCCATCCATCCATCCATCCTCATAAACTTTCACATTTATAATATTAGTAGGATAAGATATCAGCTGAGGAGGATTTTGTAAAGAAATATTTGACTTTTAGAGGTTAAGATTCATTCTAAGTAATTTTGAATTAGAGAGGTGAAATGGTGTTAACTTCAGCCATAAATTCCTTTATCATTTCATAGAATTGGTAATCCTATTTACTACGCATACATTGTAGGCGTACAACGTACATTCTCGGCAAATTACTAAAGTCGGTAACTTATTTTTCTTCAAGCTATAGAGGTAATTAGTTTCAAATGAGCGAGTTGTAGGGGTTGAAAAATCAAACATTGCTATGTTCGAGATAAAGAGTTCCAATTTATTTTTTCGAGTTACGTAAGGAAAATATGTACTTAAATGATTTATTTATTTCGACATATAGAGGGTTGAGATTTCGAGTAATGGAGATTTTGGGGTTTGAAGGGAAGGGAATAAATCATTATTTCGAGTTTTCGACTTATCGAGGTTCTACTATATGTATTTTAAATTTCTTCGAAGTTAGGCAGCGCTTGTTGCGGTCAGTCCTTGGATGGATGATCGTTTTTGACCCAATGAGAAGGTCTCAGGGGTCTCTCGTGCCGTTCATCAACACTAGGACTTCTCAGCGGCGCATGCTAACCCTAGAACAATAAAAATACTCATACATAATACGTCGCTTAATATAAAATTCTCATGCCACAATGTTCCCTTTCACTGAGCACTCGAACACAAAGCCGTAATACGGTTCAAGACACACCCGGATATATCGTCTGGTTATCGAAACCTGAAACTCCATTAACCGTCCGCTGTTGCGTCTAGAATATTGAGTGAATGTGTCCAATTAACCCCCTAGCCGTTTCCACCCTTGACGGCGTAGAAAATCTTACCCTTGTTAGTGTCAACCCTTAAATTCGGATAATCCGGATATCGACATGCATTGAACCGGTTAAGATACCTTTTAGGCCACTGTGTTCAGCGGGTGAAATACTCCGCTTTTTATTTTGCTTCGGTTTCTCTGTGATATTGGTTTTTGGTGGTTAATTTTTAACCGGGTGATATGTCCGGTTTTTTACAAATTGCTTTTTTATGCATATTTTTAAAATACTCCATTGAATGTTGGTGTAGCAACAATAATAGTAAAACTAAACTATTATTGTTGCTACACTTCACACAAAAATATCTTCTATATACTTCTTTTTCTATTTTCACTGTAGCAAAACTCAAAATTTGACTGTATGTCTGTCTGTTTGAACATTTATAACAGAAAAACTACTAGACCGATTTTGATGCGATTAACTCGGTAGCGCTACTGAGTGATCCGCCAATAATATCTTATGTACGTATGTATCATCACGCTTCTTCTTATGTGTAGAAACGACCGCAACGGTGCGCAAGGGAAGACCCTGGACAGTCAGTCTCGATACCCACTATTGCTGACTGGCTAATCTTTCCACTAAGTGACCTCCATGTGATAACTCGTGCTGTCTCGATAGAGGAAGAAGATCACATGAGAATCGCTCATTTCTCTATTAAGAAGAACTATATAGCTATGGCACTTTCTTCAAAAGGCCATTCCACCCTTCGGCCATTTCATCCTTTCGAACCCTTTTTTTCTTTTGTACAATAATATAAACTGATTTATATACATAGGACTAAGTTAAAAATTGTAAACGCATCCACAATGCAGAAATTATTAAATAAAAGTATTTTTTTAGTAATAGACTTTGGCCCCTGAGTTTGTTTCGGCGTTTCTTCTCAGGGATAGCCATAAATGGCAACGCCATTTGGTTTAAAAAAGACGTGTAAAAGTGATTGAAAGATCCTAATTGCAAAATAAATTATTTTAACAATTACGCTATGGCTCATAAGATTTTAATAGCTTAAATAAGAATATGAATATGACACGGAGGCACAGCCAGTTGTGAATAAACCCTTCAAGATGAAAAGGGTAACGAGACTTCAAGAATGACCAAACTTCAAAACTTCAAACTTTCCAAAATTTGTATCCAACAGTTTGAAAATTGTCGGGTCTTAGGTATTAATTACTCATAATGCTTTAAATGTAAAAGATGTGCTGATTCATGAATTTTAAATTAACCATAGAAAATTTATGTTGTTTTAATTTATTTATTTTTCATTTTGATTGTACGTAATATTATTGAAGGTTTTTGTTTATCATTCTATCAGTCTATCATTTTATTGAATAACTAGCTTTTGCCCGCGATTTAGCCCGCATGACCTACAGGAATTGTGCAGTATATAATTTATAGGCTATAGCACTAGGAGATGATGAAGATCTATCAGTGAAAGAATTTTCAAAATCAGATTATAAGTTCCAGAGATTACCCCATACATACAAACTAACAAATTTTACCTCTTTGTAATATTAGTATAGATATACATCCATAGATGGCCTCGGGGAACCATAAATTCAGTACATTTTAGTTTGTACCAACGTTTATTGAACAAAAATGTCAGAAAGGTTTGTTAAACGATGGTTACAGTTTTTTGTTTTTGTATGTTCAGATTTCTTCCTCATTTCAAATTATGTTTGGCATAGTATCCTCAATAATAAAACATGGTACAGTAAAAGGTCTTACAATGGAACAAATCGTGGGCAACATGTTTCGCCATGGTCTGGCATACAAATATTTATACACAATAGAAATATATTTATTAGGCACTAATATTAGCCTTAAACTTAATTATTAAAGATATTGTACTAATATAATTACCTTTTTTTTAAAACTCCTTCATGTCGTAGAAAACATTCTCTATGACCCATTTATGTAAGGCAATTTTAAATTTTTTTATCGGGAGTCCTTTCGGATAGCTTTCTATTCCTTTTAAAGTAGGTTACGCTTATTATGAATATTTGACATCAAAGATCGTACCGACAAAGTTTACCGCATAATTATTGGCCTCTGTACAAGTTTTCGGCGTCAACCGATAGACTCCGGTTAGCCAGATATCACACCTTGTATAACCGGAGTATTGAAAGTTCATGAAACTTTGTGATATATGCCTAATTACATAGCATCACGCCAGTATTCTCCGAAGGGTTAGGCAGAGGTAAACTTTTTGGACACACATTTCCGATGCCGTTAGTAAGCGCCATGCAATAGAGCCTATTGCCATTTAGTTTAGCTACCATTGAGAATTTTATAAAATAATACTCGGTGAAGTTTTGCTCGATTTTTTGGGCATTTGCACATGTCATTGAAAAAACATCACACATAATTTTCCCATACATTCAAATTCAAACTTTCGTCTTACATTATAAGTAACCATAAAATTTCAGAATCCAAAAAAGGTCGTATATATTTGCTCGAAACGGGATTCTGAGATAGGCCTCAGATGAAAGTCAGAATTAATCCTTGACAATCCTAAAAGAGAGACGGGATTTGTCACGACAAGAAAAAAAGGTGTAAAGAAAAGATTTATCTCGTAAATCTTAGAAATTATTTCTTGAAAATTTTTAAGGGATACGGCCCGACTGATTTATTGGTTTAGCCTTTTTTTATTGCGCGCTGAGGGGTTAAAACGATAAGCTGTACGAGTAACGTTATGTCGACATTTTGATATCTAGCGTTAACTTTTACGGTAATTTTTTTGTACAATATATAAACTGATTTATATACATAATAATGTCCTCCTGACCGATTTCGGTCACGGCGGCCAATCTCACCGGAGATTAGCCAACTACGCAGGAGATATTATAGAGCACAAGTGTGTGCGCAAACACAGGTGCTCTCTCTATTCCTTTACTCTTATAGTCCGATGGGACGGCAATCCGACACGACCGGAGAGAGATCAGGCGCAGGACGAACGGCTTTACGTGCTTTCCGAGGCACGGTGTGTATTCACATACACGAAGAACCAGACCCGAAACAACTATCTGTAGATCATACAAATATTTGTTCCGTACGGGAATCGAACCCTTTTTTTTTCTTTTGTACAATAATATAAACTGATTTATATACATTATTAAATAAAAGTATTTTTTTAGTAATAGACCTTATCCCCTGAGTTTGTTTCGGCGTTTCTTCTGGGGATAGTCATAGGAAATGCCGACGCCATCTAGTTTAAAAAGACGTGTAAAAGTAATTGAAAAATACTAATCGCAAAATAAATAATTTCATTTCGTTTTTTTTTATGCCGTTTTTATTTTAGGGGCTCTGAATTATGAATACCTATGACAGTCTTTAAAGGGTGTCAGCAGCCCAAAATCTCTGACAATCAGTCTAATCTTAGAATATCAGTGTCTCCCAGTAACTGGGTGGTGGAGGTCAGATTTCAGCCACTCCGTGAAAAATACTGATATTCAGCCGCAACTGGTTAGATTCGAAGCCGACCCCAATGTAGTTGGGAAAAGACTAGGCGTATGATGATAACATTTTTTATTTATGTACAAATATTACAACTCAAATAACATAATTAATTTCAATTATTGAGGTATCAATGAATCTCTAAAATAATAAAATAAACATGGATAAACATTATGAGAATATAAAATATCATTTTATTCTTGTTTCGGATTACAAACAGATCATTCATAATTTAATCATTTAGAATTCAACAAAATTAATAATTACGGGACTGCTTAGGTAAATACAAGTGTCCCAGGAGTGTAAACAATAGATTTTATATTTTATCTTCATTATTCTGCTGGAATGGTTAAATACAATATTATTAATTAAATTTATTTACTTGTCTGAAAATTTAGGCGCGATTCGTAGCAGGGCGTAGCCATTTGGAGATCTGCTACGGCGTAGGCCTGTTACGTCGTAGAAGCTACGCATTTGTTAAACTCGCTCTTCTCGTAGGATACTAAGACAGACCGCAGAGTGCAGCGCTACATTGTCTTCTGAAGGCCTCCTCCTTGATTCATTCTCCTCACTCCTGAGGGTCGTGATCTCCATGAAATATTTTCTATGAACTATGTTCCACCATGGTTTTCTTCTCTGCAGCATAGAGGGCGTCGCCCTCACTGTAGTTGAGAGACGAACGAATCTGGTTGGACGAATGATTATAAATAAAATAATAAAAAATAAAAAAAAGTTTATTTGATAATCAAGTTGTACAACATATTTGAGAATGAAGCCTCCTTTTAGGCAAAATATGCCTGTATTAGGAGACTCCGCTCTTTCATAAACAAAAAGTGTCTATTAAATTTTACTAATTTCTACTTTTGCCCTATTTTGAGCAACTTGTTGTCTTACAGTCTGCTTCATTGGTCTAGTGGTCACAAGTGCAACTTGGCTTGAGGCCCTGGGTTCGATTCTGTTAGTTTGATTGGGTTCCAAACTGTGTTGCCTGTGTGACTTCTCGAGCCCGTACTCTTCATGCTCGCGACCCCAAAGAAGACTAGGAACTTCACCTCAACAAAACATTTATAGACATAATATTAATAAGCAAGAATTATTCATGAAGCTATACCCTATAATCTTTGTTAAGTACATACGCTCATGTCATTAAAATTAATTGGGATAACATCTAAGTAAATTAGTTAATTCATTAATTAAATATTAATTGTGTTAACGAGGATATTGTGTTTTGTTCTCGGAGTGTATGGAAGCAATTTTCGCCGATGCCGTTATTGAGCCCCATGTAATAGGGGGTGAGCTTATTGCCATCTACCGAACACGATTCCAAACTCCGGATTGGTACTCAGAATATCAGAAAATCCTAATCATACTTTGCTTGCCTGAGAATCGAACACAAGACCTTATGCTCAGCGGCTGCGCATGCTGATTTCATGACACAAGATTTCACCGATTATAATACTCAATAATTATCTGTGAAATGTCAGTGTACGACACTAGATGTCTGCCTCACTCGTAGGGAAAGACAGGCGTGATGCTATATATATGTAAATTAAAACTATTTAACAAACTGACTAATTGGTCTAGTGGTTTTAAGTGCGACTGCTTGGTGTGAATGGTTTTTCTGTATGGAAAGTCTCAGTAGCAGCATGTAGTCTGGAACTGTGCGGTAGATGGCAATAGGCTCATCTCTTATTACACGGGACTCAGTAACGGCATCGGCGAAATGTTGGTGTACAATAGTAAACCTCTGCCTAACCCTTCGGGGAATACAGGCGTGATGCTATGTTATGTTATGTGTCGCGGATTCGATTCCCGCAAACAAAACATATATTTGTATGATCTACCGATAGTTGTTTCAGGTCTGTGTGAATATTTGTGTATGTAAATGCACCTACTATACAGGAATTATTCCTAGTGTAGGACAACCATCTTTAAAAAAAGAAAGTACATCTTGACACTCATCTAAAGAGTTCAGCCATCTTACTGAATAAAAAAAAAAACAAACAAATAGTCTCAGAACACAAATATAAAGCCCCCAATGTTTTCATCCACCTGTTTCAGTATATTTTACGTCTATTAAATAGCTGTAAACTGGAGGTGAACGCTATTTGAGCAAAGACAGCCTGTTCCAAATTTTATGTGGGTAAGTTTTATAGCACGATGTGTCTTGGAGGTAATGTTTCTGTTTGTACAACTCGTATCAGTGTTTTTGATGTGATTTGAAGATGTGGAAGGCAAGTAGAAAAAGGTCGTAAATAAAATCAGTTGATTACTTATTGATGTGAATAATGTATCTTTATCAATAAATATTATAAAACAAAGTTCCCCGCCGCGTGTCTGTTTTTCTGTTCGCGATAAACTCATAAACTACTGAACAGGTTTTGATGCGGTATTCAACAATAGATCGAGTGATGCATGAGGAAGGTTTAGGTGTACAATTCGTTAAGGTTTTGTGTAAATTGGCCGAAATATGACAATGATAGTTGATGATGTCGGAAAAATGAATGCTCTGCTCCCCGTGCGAAGCCGGGAAAGGTCGCTAGTACAATATATAAAAATCCCGTGTCATGATGTTCGTTTACGCTAATCTCCGAAACCGCTAAACCGATTTTAATGAAATTTTGTAAATGTGTATCGTTTGTCCCAACTTGAGAGTCAGGATAGTTTTTATTCCGATATATTTCCCTCAATATTTTTTATAACATAATTAATATACAGGGCAAAAAATCAGCTGTTTCATACATTTTGGCCGAGTAGGCCAAAGAACCAAGGTTACCGACATAGCTCCCAGGATTTGCAAGCTGAAGTGGCAATGGGCAGGCCACATCGCTCGAAGAACGGACAACCGATGGGGAAGAAAGGTTCTCGAGTGGCGACCACGAACCGGAAGACGCAGCGTAGGAAGGCCTCCTACTAGGTGGACCGACGACATTGTGAGAGTCGCGGGCAACCGATGGATGCAAGTGGCGGAATGTCGTTCGATGTGGTGGTCTAAGGGGAAGGCTTTCGTTCAGCAGTGGACGTCTTCTGGCTGATGATGATGATGATGATGATGGCCGAGTAGGTATTGAACTTTTGTGAAATGAAACAGCAGATTTTTTTTTCGTGATTTCAGATTGGTCCCATAGTGAAAGTTGCTCATATTCATCGGTAGAACAATATGGCATAAAAAGTAGCCTATGTGCTATTCCAGACTTTAATCTATCACTGTGCCAAATTTTATCCAGATCCGTTCAGGCGTTCTGGCGTGAAGGAGAAACGAAAATCCATTCATCCATCTTCACAAACTTTCGCATTTATAATATTAAGTAGGATATGATTAGTAGGAAGTTAGGATGTTGCCCGCGATTCGTCTTGCTAAAAGTCCTTTTCCACGACCCAGGAAAAACTGCCTAGCCTTTTCTCTACAACTTTGAGTTCGGCCCCCGGTCTAGCGAGATGCGGCTGAATATCATTAAAATCTTCAGTTCATGAAATCAATGAATAAGGCCTATGTTCACCAACCATGTCACAGATATATAACAGATATGTCACAGATAAAATGGAAACGGCCGATACACATGCAAAATTTTCGTGTTAAACAGATAATTTTTTTCTACATCTGTTAAATTGTGGGTGAACTTAGGCCTTGTTGTATTAAATAAACCATCGATTAACGATGTATGCACTGTAGACCACTGCTGTACCCAAGCCTGTCCCAAGTTGCAATAAAATCTCGGTCCACCTTCCACATTCAGTCCATCCCTACCGATCTTAAATTCTTCATCTTCGTTGGTCTATCTAGTCCCACAAATCGTTAGCTGAAAGGCATTTTACATTTACCTACTTCTGAAAACATTGACACACTTATTTCTATTCTGTATTCTCCGAAGTGTTCGAGCTGTGTTGCAAACCTACATTTTGCTAAACTAATTACCATCGGCATACACGGAGTTTTTAGACAGGGTAGGCAGAAAATTTTAAATGCTTACTTACCAATAATATCTACTGCATGTTGGTATTGGTTCGTCGTCTTGTCGATTAAATAATGATGTATGTGATTTGCCACCTCAAATATCTTATAATAAATATTTATCTGAGTTATGTAGGGTAGACAGTGTCTTTTTGTCTTTATGAACCGCACGCTACTGCTAATTACTAAGTCGCACGTAATGGAAAATTCAAACTGAGATGATTATACTGATAAGCCTAATAATACATCACGTTACTGTGGAATGGAATCCAGAACTTCACGATCAGCGGTCACGCTTGCAACTATTAGACTAAGAGGCATTCAACGCTTCTGCCAAATGCGAAAGGTTACATTAATTAATTAAAACAAGATAATTTAGAAAATGGTTTGACTTGCCTCTGGATATTATAATGATTAAGATAATGTAAGGTAATGTAAGAATAAAAATAGATACATTTAATTTCTTTAACTGCCTCATTTGCTTATTGTTGCTGTTGAGCGTGAGGTTCTGTGTTCAAATCTCGGTTCGGGCAAACTGTTATTTAGTAAGCGTGTTGCCATCAACCAGGCACCATTCCAGACTTCGGGTCGCTAATGAGAATTTTCTAACAGAAATATTCCAATAACACTTTGCCTACCCCGGGATCAAACCCAAGATCTAACCCAGCATGACCCTTTTTTAACCGACTTCAATAACAGGAGGAGGTTCTCAATGCGACTGTATACAGGGCATTTTTTTTTTATCACTATCCAAATTTTCCCATAGTGTTCTACCCATAAATATGAACAACTTTCACTATGAAACCAAATCTGAAATCACGAAAAAAATTCTGCTGTTTCATACAAAAGTTCAATACCCACTCTAATTTTCGTGAAACACCCTGTGAAAATTTGGATAGCGATAATTAAATTGCCCTGTATATATTTTTATGTAATAAAAAAATATTAGGGTTGTATAATATCGGTTCCTAAACTTTTAAATATTCTCCCATTATAGGTGTTTTTACAGTAACAGGTGTGACTTACACAACACGATGTAAAACCTCATACGAGTACACACCAACCACTGTTCACCATCATCTGTCATCGATTGGTTCTCGTTTCATGTCGTGTCCGTATCGTATCGTGTAATGTGAATACCTAACGTACACCAGTATTTTCTCCTTTTTTACTGCTTACAACGGACATGATTTTTTACGATAACTGACAGACCGCCGTAAAATACGACAGGATTGTACATCTACACGCTACAGATGGCGTGACGGACGGATGTTTGTTTTTTAAATTTATGTCATCGAGATTTAAATAGGCCGTTCAGAAACATTCCTATTTGTTTTGAGCCAAGTTATGATTGGACTCTCGCAAAAAGCACGAAGAGTTTTAACCGTTTGGTCTTTTGATGTAAGATATAGAACTGATACTATATCATCTATTGTAAAGTAAATAAACGTTATAAATTTCGTTGTCTAACTTTTTCTCATCCCATATATTTACTATGGCTCATATTATAAGTAGCTACTGTTAACAAACTTTCATACACTAGCAAATGATTAAAGGACCAGTTTCATACCGGAACGCGGACCCTAACAACAAGCTAGGAATACGCTAAAGAATAGTTAGGTAGCTCTTACAGGATTTTAACCCTTAGAATTTATGTGTAGTTCAGCCTAGTGGTAGAACGCTTGCCTTCTTTGCAAACTTTTGACGTTTCAAATGCATGTGTGACTCAGAATTTGATTGTCACTTGCATTAACTGTAAAGAAAAAGATCGTAAGGAAATATGCTCAGCTGTGAGAGCTCCGTAGAGTTCTTGATAGCGTATTCCGTAAGCGTACCCAATCTCTTTCTGAGAAAAAGGTCCAAGCTAAACAGGACAATCTGCTATACGCTGAATTATATTTATTAACATTTTATGTTAGTGTGATTTGACACTTCAGCCATTGTTGTAGCCCTAAAAACATCAGTAATTAACAGTTATAGGAATATGTCCCAATAATCACGGTTGTATTAAATACATTGAATAGATCCAATTAATATGAAAGCATTTACATTATTGAAGCAAAATGCATTCAATTAACTATAAAATTTATCAACAACAATCATCCTTATGAAAATAACATATATTTTACAAAACAATTTGATCAGAATTGAAAGGATTAAAATTAAGTGCATTGTTCTATAATGTGACTATTTTGCGAAACAAAATATTATTAATTCTATTATTAACGGTGTATTGGAAGTCATTATAAATTAAAACAAATCTCGGTTTTCTGTCAGGATAGTTAAATCTTATTTCATATGACTATAATTCCCAAACTTTTTACTAGTATTTTCTCATTTAGTCGATAATAGTATTAGCGAGTATTTGAGAAAAACTTGTATGTATTTATTTTTCATAAAAGCTTTTGACCCCAATTCACCACCTGAGAGGTGAAGGAACCTACCTGCTTACTAATGCCTAAATTGTATGCTTTAAACACTTCAGTGCTATAATTTTTAGTTTTACAGACAGGTTCGTTTCAGAATTATGGTAACTACACAAATAAGTACATTATATTTTATATAGGATCGTGCCTATATTCCCTGAAAGGTAGGAAGCCAAATAGATAATATTGTACCCCCATATTTCTACCACTGAAGATTTCAATGAAGTACGTTCCAATTTCTTATTGCCCGTTCTGGAAATCTAACCCTGGATTTTACGCTCAGCAGTCATGCTCCAAAATTATTTAGAACAAAATTCTGCGTTTGTCTTTTAATATTAAATTGAATTCTGGTGCCAGCCACGGAAGTAAAACATTTATTAATAATTATGATAAATGAGCGTTTGTACGTTTAATTACTCGTATTACATCATTACACCGCATCATATTTTCATACAGTTTTCCCAGAATTTTGTGGGTAATTAGTGCACAAAATAACACACCTCCAGTCTTGTAAATGTGCAATGTTACTCACCTAGTTCATAGCACAAGATAAACTTTCATGTAACCTAAAACAGGTGTCAGGAGCACTGTATTTTCAGTTAAAATAATTTATAACTAGCTGGTATAAACGCGGTGTATTTATGTAAAGCTTTGTTCTGAAATAATTTAACTGGGGACATCAGAGACGGTCCTACTAGTGGAACAATAAAATTATGGGAATGAGTTGAGAGAATAGTTTACGTACAGGTATCGTTCCAAAAAGATCACTATTGACTTACCGCGAACTATTGACACATGAGCCGAGACCCCTCTAACAGTCAGACCAATTCTACTTCTTCCACCAATCAGATCTATAAATCAATTATAACGCAAGTGGAGTTTATGGTTACGACTCGTGCCTATAATTATATATCTATTTCGATCTACCATGAGATGAGGTCCAATTTTTCTTTTTCTATCGAACTTACGAGGATATTTTGTCATGTAAAAATATATTTGCATAGTCACAAACATGTCTAACGGTGTATTAACATAACCTTGTTCTAGAAGCTCTTTCTATGCACCCCAAAATCTACAGTAAAATTAGCCTAAATACTACCTAAAAGAAACAAAGCAACATACAAATAATTTATAGTGAGACCGTTTAACCAGTAGTTTTGCGGACTACACTTCAAAATTCCTACATTTTTAATATACGCACCTTGAAAATATACGAATGGGTACAACCGACTGACTTTTAATTGCGGATTATTCATAAATGAACCCTTTCACCATCGAAAACAGAACTTTGTAGTAATTATCATATGGTTCAAAAACGTATGAAAATAAATTTAGAGTTTGGTCCTTTCACCTTTTTTGGTCTTTTGGAACGTTGCCAGAGACTAAAATCTGTGACCGCGCTACATTTTAATCTAAATTATTCTAGCCCAAAATAATTCTGGCCATAAAGTTTATGACGTGGAAACTCTTGGTGAATTTTAAGTGGTAGATGTCAGAGAACTACGCACTACACGAACTACTATTTCTATAGTTTCTGGAATAGTTTGACAACAAATATTCATAACGTGTGTGGGGTTATGCGTACATTTCGGTTGTGTAATGGTTTTACTGCCTTGAATTGTTGTTTAGAGATAGCTTAGGGTAGTCGCTTTGTATGCTTTTTAATGAATGATATATTTTTTATTTATAGGTATATTTATTTGTAACATTAAGTGAAATTTAAAACATTAAAAAGTAATTTCAAGAATGAACTGAGTAAAATGATGTATTAGTTTAAAATAATGATATATTACGAAATAAACCGAGAGTTAAGAGTTTCTAAAGGCCAGGCAATTAACTACTTAACTAACTTCTTTATAGTTTGTCTGGGTGTAACAGTAAATGATTGTACATACATTTAAACAATATATAATAATACGCTTTGAATTGAGAATCGCCTCTATTTTGAAGTCGTTTAAAGTAGTAGTATGTACATTCTACAATTTGCACAATTATTTTTATATTTTAAGATGTTTTATTTACTAGAAACTTATCAAAATATTAAATAACTGATGTAAGTTTTATACGATTTTAGTTTTACTAGATATAGATTGTAAATATCTAGTACAACTAAAGTCGTATAAAGAAATAAAATCACCTTCCGACTCAAAGGACCAAAATTAAATCTAGAAAATTTGATACTTTTATTTACTCCCTAAAAGCTTTGAATAACTATAATAGAAGACCTCACTTGAAAAGGGGTTCGGCCCACGGTTGAGGCTGGCCATTACGTCATCAATACGTCATCATCCATCATACTGGGGACAAATGGCCCAAGTGTCGGATTCCGGAGCTTGGGTACTTATTTTCGTAAATTGTGGGGACAAGAAAGGATTATTGTCAGATAAATATCTGTTGTAAGGTTTTGATAGGGATTTGAAGGAAGAAGATTCCTGTTACTATTGAATTTTTGGGTTAAGCGATTATAAAATTAACTGGAGTGTGCCTAAAGGCCTAAGGAACCCAAAAGTGGCTCCTAAAAATGATGGGGTTCGATTCCCAAGTTGTTAATTGTAATTGAGTTTTCGATAATAGCCTGGAGTTTGGTATTTCCCCTGGTACATAGAGCAGCAATAGGCTCGCCCTATTTTATGGGTCTCAATGACGGCTTCGGTGAAATGCGGGAGTACAATACACCTCTACCTAACTTATGATGAACTTCACAAAAATACCGTATATTAATATGGTCTCTATGATGTGCAGAATATGTATAGTATACATTTTTCCGACAATTTTTCTTATACGCAAATAAAAATAGTATGCATAAAATTATATATTCATCATAATTTTGCATCCAAATTGGCAGTTTGAACTCGACTACTGTAGTTTTGTTTGATATACCTAATTGACGCCATGAAAACCATAGTGGCCTAAATACATTTTTTACAATACTGAGTTTATGATTTCTTACAGTTAAAATTGATCATTTTGATTTCTACGAATTGCCAATTTGAACAATCTACTGAATATTTATTGAATCACTTTTAGGCCACCCTTTATTAGAGTTTATGAGAGTCGCTAACATGACATCTGTATAATATAGTAAATAGTAAATTAAAACTTTACTATGATTAGATGTCACATAAGCGACTCTAATCCCTAATGTAACCAAGTTAAGAACTAAAATCGCTATCATGAAAATTGACTTTACTATGATATAAAATAGTAAGAAAACTCGTGATAGCGGTACTGGAGAAACCACTACGGTTCTCATGGCTTCAATTATACATACAAATAATAATTTATATATATATATATAAAAAAAAAAAGGAATTTTGAATTTTTACAAATGTAAGCCATGAGATATAGGAAGAAATAATAAGACTAATAATATACATAAGTAGAAAATACTATAAAAAAGTTACACGTTGGACAAGGTTAGAGGTTGACGCAGTAGTTGAGTGACTGACTGCTGAGTTACGTGTCACTGGTTCGATTAACCTACGGAACAAAAGACACATATATTTAAACTAGTGACATGATAATGTTAAAAAAATGCTCTCTACTATATCAAGATTTCCGTCTGATTACACACACACATATTGACATGGACATTTGTGTTTGTAAACGCACATTATTACATACTAGTAACCATGAAATTTCGCAGAACAATTTCGCAGCACAATGGGACAATTCTCGCGCTAGAAGTGATCATGTCAAATACGCGATACCTATTGAAAAAGCTGAATATCGCTCGCCAACTATTTTCTGAATTAATGCACGGATTAGAAGTTGATTGTGACTTGCGGTAACGGTGAACGAAAATATCGCGAGGAAAGTTGTACACCTGATCTCAAGGTACAGGCGTCGCCTAGTTTGGGGGCCACGGTTTACCTTTATCATGACAATCATTAGTTCCTAGAAACAATTTTATGTACATGTGAACTGGAACTAGTTATTATTGTAACAAAGTTAATTTACTTTTTAACTGTAGTGTTACCATTTTTCAGTAAATAAATACCTTATTTCCCACCCCTTATTTCACCCTTGGCCGTTTGGGCATTTTTAGCTCTATTTTCAGTAGTCACTCTGCAGTTAATGCTTTAAAAGCCTCGTAACAAACACGGCTTAACAATGGATCTGTGGAAAATCGGAGGTAGGACTGTCTACAGAGATACGCCTTTTTTTTAACATAACATGCATCAAACCTTTGTTCTCCGGCTTTTGCCGATGTCGTTATTAAGTCACATGTAATAGGGGCAAGCGTATTGCCAGGCACTGTTTCAGACTCTCAGAGCTTTGCCTAACCTTTTACAAACACCTTTACCTAATCCTTCGAGGAATACATGATGCTATATTTATGTTATGTATGGACTATACTCTATCGTACAGTAAATTACAAGTATATCTGCTGAATTTCACGCTGCATACATTTACACTGTAATAACATGCTGTGAAATTTTGGTGTCCCTCAATCCCTCACGCAATCTGCGTGTTGCGGTCTAACTTAGGAGATAGACTTCGATAGATTTAGTTGATTGGTCAATCAATCAATGAGACCAATCGCTCCTACTAAAATTGGAATTTCGCTTTGTTATTAATGAATTGGTCCATTGATAAGATCTTATTTGAATGGGCTTGTAAATTAGCAATTAGGATATTTATTATGTGGTTATATAATGTTACTAGCTGTTGGCCGACTTCATCTGCGTATTTTTTGTATTTATTATCGAATTAGTGTTTTGCTGCAATAGTAAAAATAAGCCTATGTTCTTCTATGGGACCCAGGCTACCTTTGTGTACAATTTTATGACGACCGGTTAGGAGGTATAGTCTGTTAGCCTTCCTAAAAATAATAAATAAACAGATATTTTCTTTTCTAGAGGAGGATCTTTCTGAAAAACTTAATTCCTTTTATTTTATTTCATTTAGTTCCACTATTATTTCAAGAATATATTACTCTAGTACATCCATAATTTCCTGAGAACGCTACATCTAAAGTCAAAGGTATTTTATTTTAAGTTTTTTAGTTGGTATTTTCAGGCCCAATTAT
Source organism: Shargacucullia verbasci (assembly GCA_947562105.1). NCBI lineage: Eukaryota > Metazoa > Arthropoda > Insecta > Lepidoptera > Noctuidae > Shargacucullia > Shargacucullia verbasci. The sequence continues at coordinate 9,075,687 of OX387303.1, read as the reverse complement.
TTCGCGGACCTTAGCAATGACTTTGCGTGGATCAACATTTGTGTTTCTACATAATTGAACAAGCAAAAAATAAATAAGTAATAAAAAATCGTGCGACTAAAAAGTCGCAATCATGTAACCAGCTTATGACCAAGCCTTTTTGCTAACGATAAGTAGGACTCCGAGGTAGCTTTAAAGAGAAAATAATTAATTGTTACCGTTAAAAAGGTTACAAGTCAGGTACTTACAACATTTTACACTGGAATTCATATTTTAACGCGGGTTTCATAGAAATGGTAAACACAGACACCTTAAGTAATGCAGTCGTTATAACCTTGGTTGGGAATAATGAAACAGTTTGTTATTTTTAACAAAATGTTTGTCTGCCCTGCTATTAATTTTGGAGTTTTGTCGTAATTTTTAGCTACGAGATTTTTTGGTCCTTTCTATCGTTTTCTGTGAGTGTCAAGAGAAACGCCTTTTTTTATTTTGTTGGGAATTACAAAACATAGTTATTGTTTTTTTTTTTTTTTTACTATGCAATTGTGTTTAATTAATTAGGTCCTGCTGTGGTCTTGTGGTACATTTCCAGGTCTTGCAAAGTGTTACTGGGCATTTCCTGAAATTCTCAGTACCAGCTTGGAGTTTTGAAATGTGTCCGGCAAAAAGCAATAGCTTTGCCCTATTCTATGGAACTTATAATAATGGCATCACCAAAATATGTAGGGACATTAGTATTATTATATCACAACGTATTCTTTCGGGAAGGAATACGGGCATCATCATCATCATCATCAGCCACAAGACGTCCACTGCTGAACGAAGGCCTCCCCTAAGGGGGGGTTTGCCATAATCCCCACGCTTGGCAGGCGGCTTGGGGATCGCAGTGGCTCACCGATTAGTGAGAGGACGCTGCTGCCCGTCCTCCGGTGTCTGGCCGCAGTTTTAAGACGTACCCGGGTCCCGGGTAATACGGGCATGATACTGTATAAATTTATCATCTGCCTAGCCTTTTTCCAGCTACATTGGTGTCGGCTTCCACTCTAACCGGTTTCGGCTGAATATCAGTATTTCACGGGGAGCGACTGCCATCTGATCACCGCCACACAATTATTGGGAGACACTGATACTCTAAAGTTGAGCTACATATGTATATGCACATTTATATTAGAAAATTAAATATTAAAAGGTATCAAGTGATTTTTTTCAAAAAAATAATTTTGTAAGTCTTCATAATTCTACCTACCCCACATAAGTTCTATAAAACAACATGACAACACACAAAACAAAATGGCTGATAGCTGAAACGGTGGGTAAGTTGGCAAGTCGAGGCATGTTACGAACTTGGGAAATTTGACGGGCGCGCCGCCCGAATACTAAGTTAAGGGGAAAATCCCATTGCTTTTTGCTAGTTCAGACTAGTCAGACAGTGTGTGTTTGCTTGCGTTTTCAGTTGTCTGCTCACCTTATCATCCATTGCTGTACATAGGCTGCTTATAGGTAACTACACAAACACTCCTTGTTCCGAGAAACATCAGTAGCAACTCGGAGTTGGGAATGGTGCCCGATATTATGGCAATAGGCTCATCGGTTAAAAACTGGTACACAAAAAGTACATTTGAATATAGGCGTGATCCTATTATGTCAAACACTGAAATGTAGGCAATTTGAAGACGACCAAAAATCCGACTTTTGTTTCATGAAATATATACTATTCTACATATGTACATACAGACCTGCCTATTTCATAGAGGTTGGCCATCATAGTCTAAACCCGACACGTTATGGCCCTCTGCGCTACTGGCATTCATTTCTACATAGAGAAACGACTTGTTTATAAGTATATACACCTATATTGCCTACCTACTTTAAGGCAATATGTGTATAATATCATAAAATACTTCAGTGTGTCAGAAGTATTGTGAGAGGGACTAATGAATGTTTTCTTTTTTCTTTGTATTACGTAGTATTCATTATTGTATTCGGCCGTTGTAATTAAAGTAAAAATAAATAAATAAATGGCTTGCAATTCATAATTTTTAATATAAACATCGGCATTTTTTTTTATTTAGATCACCGATTTTTTCGACTGATACAGTAGGCCTACCAGGAGCTACGTAGAGAGTACGAAACGGACCAATCGGAGCGCCGAACGCGTTCGATGCGTTAAACCGAGTTTGTCGAAAGAAACTTACACCAGGGCCTCTGGACATATTATTTCGGTGCCGTTACGTTGAGGTCAGTGAATTTTTAATTAAAAATTCAACTGTTCTATAAGATTTTGTTTTAATTTTATACGTGACGTACACTTTGTATTATAATAAATAAATAAATATAGTCTTCGATTTAAACAAATTACGCTTAAAACGCGTATTTTCACTTCAAAATTCACTCACATTAACGGTACCAGAAGTCAAAAGGCCTACTGACGTTTAATGTTAGGTATACATAACGCAGTGACAACAGTTACGGCCGACTTTATTGGTCTTGGGTTTGATTCCATGTAAGAAATGAGTTATTTGTGCTCTTTTTTCATCGCCAGTCTAAAGGTGACAGTGGTTCAAAAATAGTATGAAAAATTTTACCTGAACGGAGTCACGGGCAAATCTAGTAAACAATATTTTTGTCAATGATACACTGAGCATTGCAATAATTCAGTATCAGTGTTTACCCATCCAAAATATATACAGAAAACATTCAGATAACGATCGCTAGATCAACAAAGTATAAGCTTTTATTACATTAATGCAATCTCGGATTACTTCAGAAGTTTCTATCTAAGATCTAAGATAAACACCGCTCGTGTGGAGTTCTGCAACTCGTATTAAGATAAAACTGTCTCTTTCACACAAAGGATACATGACAAAGACACAGCAATTCACCTTGGAACATTCAGACTTTCCTTCACGCACACATACGCAACGTTCGTTTACACAGAATTCAACAGCTCATGTGAAGGAGCATCTGTACATTCCGTTGAGTTGCTTATAAATGAACGTTGCGTATGTGTGAGTGCGCAAACAACTGAATGTTCTGAGATCATTACCTCTTTGTTACTACATCTGTGATGGGGCCTGGAGTGGGGTTTGGGGGGAGGGGTGTATGTTTATATTCCTCACTTTTTGGAAAGAGCAGTGGTATCTGCATGGCGCATGTTTTCAAGTTTATTTGGGAACGAAAAATGTCTGGGCATGAAGGCACAAACTATCTATGTGATCTTAAACTATGATATGATCTTTCTAACTACATAACATAGCATAGCATCACGCCTGTTTTCCCCGAAGAGTTAGGCAGAGGTGTACTATTGTGCACCCACATTTCGCCGATGTTATTATTAAGTCCCGTGTAATGGAGGGTGAGCCTATTGCCATCTTCCGGACAATTTCAAACTTTGTGCTGCTACTGAGAATTTACGTACAGAAAAACCTAGTAATACTTTGCCCGGTAAGCGAACCCAGCACCTCACGCTCAGCAGTCGCGCTTGCGGCCACTAGACCGATGAGGCAGTCAAAGGGGAAAAAAAATACATAAGCCTATTGAGCTAACACCGTGCTGCTTAAAAATTCCATACAGAAAAACCAATCGAATCCAGGACCTCACATTCAGCAGTCTTTCTAACTAACACTAAAAATCTCGTGTTATACCCATCGCGCTTGAAATTCGACATTATGTTTTCAGTATCATGAAGGCTCGGACACGAACAGGGCAGTGCTAGGCGATTAGCTTTCTGTGCTACGTGTCGCGGCTTCGATCCCCACACGAAACAAATATTTGTATGATCTACAGATGTTGTTTCGGGTCTGGTTGTGTGTGCATGTGACATGTATGTTTGTAAACTGTACCCACGATACAGGAGAAATCCTAGTGTGGGTGTAAAAAAAGTGATCAAAACGATAGCTTCATCCATATCTAGTGAATATGTACTTCTCGTATCTCTTTGTTGGACCGTACTATTAATGTTCCTTACATTCATCTCATTCAAATTTAAATTCAAAATTCATTTATTCAAAATAGACTACTACTAGTGCTTTTTCAACGTCAAACATATTATGGTCAGAACTAATACGCCCGCCCTTGACCGCTTCCTATGTGTTTTAGCTTGACTTTATTCAACAGTTCATCTACAGACAAATGGATTAATATCCCATGTTCCTTCACGCATACATCATCATCATCATCAGCAAGAAGACGTCCACTGCTGAACGAAGGCCTCCCCCAGGGGGGGGGGGGGGGGGGCGCTATAATCCCCACGCTTGGCAGGCGGCTTGGGGATCGCAGTGGCTCACCGATTAGTGAGAGGACGCTGCTGCCCGTCCTCCGGTGTCTGCTGCCGCAGTTTTAAGACATACCCGGGTCAAATTCAAAGAGGCCATAATATAAGCCCTTTTTTGCTTCTATGTAATTAAATACAATAAAATTAATTTATATTATATTAACTGCCTCATAAGTCTAATCGTCGTAAGCGCGACTGCAGAGCGTGAGGTCCTAGGTTCGATTCCCGGATCAGGCAAACTGCTATTGAGTTTTCTGTATGGAAATTCTCGGAGTCTGGATCTGTGCTCGGTAGATGGCAATAGGCTCGCCTCCCTTTTACATAGAATTCAATTACTATACACCAACACCTCTGCCTTACCCTTCATTGAATACAGGCGTGATGCTATTTTACGTTAATGTTAATATATTGATATTTTATTAGTACTAGTATTTTTCATACAAACACAAAACAACTATCGTAAGTATATTATATATATCATACAAATATTCCATACGGGAATCGAACCCGTGACATAGCGTTGCTGTCGATCGGGAGTCAGCGTCGTTATTAAGGTACTTAAAGTGCTGCTTATCCGGCTTCAACAAAGTGGTCGGCAGTGGCTAAGCGTATTGCTTTTAGCGCTAATAATAGTGGTGAAATCATAGCAAGGCGAAAAGTTAAAAAAAAAATATATATATATATATATCTGATATTTTTCACTGTGGCCATAAACACAAACTCCTCGAATGAGATTCATTACCATAATCAACAACCTATTAACGCATTGTTGAGAGACGTTTTCCCTCAAAGGACCGATTTAAATTTTATATCTTTCGTTTTTCTATTTAGAACATTGTAAGCATTAAATAATATCATTAATGGGGTGTGAAGAAAGAGCCTCCATGAGTGATTATCCTTGAGATCGTTTGGCACACCCTGGGCAGTCAGCCTTGATACTTCCATAGCGGCTTGAGAGATTCCCATGATAGGTCATGCCGAGTCGATAAAAAAAAAATTGGCGATGTTCTCATTGAGTCCTATGTAGACATTCTATAAAGAAAAATCCAATAAAAAAATATGTAACACTATGCCTGACAAGGGCCTTGAGTACAGGACTTCAGCAATAACGCTTGCTATCACAAGACCAGTGAAACAGTCAAGAAAAAGAAATAATAAAAACAGGATTTTTACCATACATTTTTAGAGATTTATGTTATATTTTATTCAGCGTTTATTAGTAGAGAGGTATATATAGATGAAGGGTTACACCCTCTAGTCCATAAGCACCACCCCAACAGACGAATGGATTAATATTCCCGTTCCGCTGTACGCATACGAATAATCTGCCTGTTTATTATTCACGTCTTCAGTTGTTCTGACTCACACGTTACCATTTTCATACGAATTCGGCGTTCTAAATTTGTTCTTTTATTGCGTGAATTTTGGTCCTTTGGGTTTTCTTTTTATTTTTGGACCTTAGGTACTTATTTGGGAATAAGAAGATGTTTCGTGGTACAGGTCCTTTGATTATTTTATGGTGTTTATTTTGATTGTAGTTTGGTCAGAGGCCTCTGAGAATGAGAATGGTTAGCAGTGAACTAGTCAGATATGTCAACAAAAAGACAGGAGTGGAAGGCTGTAGGGGAGACCTTTGCTTAGCAGTGAGACACCAATAGTTGAAAAAATACCACGTCCGAGCAAACCAAACCAAATTCGAAACGGCCTGCTAGATGGAAATTAATAATTCAACTGTTAGGGTATCACTGCTTCAAATGGCTACTTGGTTCTTTTCTCAGGTAGCTACAGAATCTACATACATATATAACAAAATATTAATCATAAGTCCATAGCGTACCAATATCTTCAGATCAATTTGAAGATACTCCATAGTAATGTTATTTCATTTGCGATTCACACTCCAGAGTTAATACCGTTTCTCTGTTCAAACATTTTTTTCGGAATAATTGAATTCAAATTGTATCGATATTCCATGTTATTGATAACGTGAATGGCCTCATCAAGAGTTCTCGCTTCTGTTTATTTGAATCGTGAACAAAAATGTATGCGTTACCATACGTTTTTTTTAAATCGATTTTTTCGTACATAACAATGTAATATCAATGTTGGACCGATATGTAATTTAATTTAACATTATGAATGCACCGTTGGCGACATGGTTGTGCGATCGATGGCTGCTAAGTGTTGAGGGTTCAATTCTCGCACGGAACAAATATTTTTATGACCCACAAATAGTTGTTACGTGTCTGGTTGTTTTTCCATGTGAATATTTTTGTTTCGGTGATTATTCACACACATTTTATTTTTTAATAATCTTTGCCACATCGCAAATCCAAGAATTATATGTTCCTAGGGTGTGATAAGTAGTAGTTCAATATATAATTTATTCAATTTGTTAATGTTACAAAATATTAAATTATATATCTGCTCATACTAATACTAAGATTGATGTTTAATTGAGTTTGCTCCACATCTTACCCAGATGCATTTGAATACCGCTATTTTACACTTCAACCCAATTACTGGGAAACACCGATATTCTAAGGCTAACCTTAGAGTATCAATTTTTTTATTCTGCTGACTCCAATAACGAGTGTTAATAAATAGAAGCTAGTTATTTCACTATTAATATTTTATGTATTACTTTATTATTCTTGTCAACTTCAAATATGTAAAAAAATAACTAAACTATTTTTAAAACTAACTACATAAACTAATGTATCAAAAAAATAAATAAACAAATATGAAAAAAATAAAAAAAAAAACCTTTCCTAGACGAAAACTTGGGCGTCATAGTACTCCTCCACATCGCTGTCGAATGGTAACGTGCCCAGAAGACTGGCAGCATTACCACGTTGAATGGCAATGCTTATTCTTTGACCAAAGAATAGGCCAGCCCTCTGATCACGTGTACTGTCGACCAAGCGTTTAGCAAGGTCTCTAAAAAAGAGACGTGCATTCGGACCCCATGACCTATTTATTTATCATATTTGTATCTGGCTAGATACAGTTAAATTAAATATAATAGACCACTAATCTCTCTTGATTGGTTAAGATTTAGTGGTATAAATTTAGTATGGCGAGAGATATAAATATATCTAAACAATTCCTGCCATTATAACCATGCATTTGTGAGTCAGCTTCAACATAACAAAGTGTTGCTCATCTCCGCTAACTTTTCAATTAATCTTATCTGTGAAACTGAAACGTGGCTTAAATACATTTTATGGATGGAACAGCCTTATGCGCATGAGTTGACACGGGAAATGTTTAAGCTGTCTTTCGTTTTAATCTACACCATTAGTTCCCAAAGTGGTCCAGGTGGACCCCCAGGAGTCAACGGGAGACTCGACGGGGGTCTACGTTGGCGTAACAAAAAAAGGGTGTTTACAATTCAATTTACAATATGGTAGAAATGTAGCTGCAGGGGGTCCATCGGAACCAGTTAAATTTTGAAAGTGGTCTATGAGAAAATAAAGTCTGGGAACCTCTGACCTACACTATTATAAATGCGAAGCGATCGTTACGAAATGTTATATAGAGGTAGTCTGGGATTTAGAATAGGACATATGCTTATTTAAATAATGAAAACACAAATTAGATAATCAATACCAAATATTGGCAGACGAAGTCGCGAACAACTAATACTTAATAAAGTAATTATGTAAGTACAGTCGGTGCCCTACATTACCTGACCCCCCTAGAATTTATCACATAATGTCTACCCAGAAATGCCGTGCCTCATTGGTCTAGTGGTCACATGAGCGGCTGCTGAGTAAGTGGGTTCGATTCTCAGGTCAGGCAAAGTGTTGTTGCGATTTTCGGAAATTCGCCAGAAGCATTCCGGAGTTTGGAATTGTGTGTTGTGTGGTAGATGGCAATAAGTTCGACGCCCTATTACATGGGACATAATATGGATATCAGCGAAATTAGGGTGTACAAAAAAGTACACCTCTGCCTCACCCTTCGGGGAATATAGGCGTGAAGCTCTGAATATAAAAAAAGAATATATATTTTCGCAAAACCCTTTGTACCATAATATTGCGAAATTTATTTTAAGTACCCTCCGGTACAAACTCTAATTTTTACTATGCAAGGGTAGTTCTCACTAACTAATAATTAAAAGTCGGCACGTACATCGCGCCTGCTTGTGCATAAGTAATGTATTGCTGTTTATATGTTACGGGGTAAGCAGAGACGGTGGTGTTCTTTAATTTTATGTAATAGTATATATTATGAAGGCCAAAATTCACTCGTTGCTAACATAATCTTTGAGCAAGAAGTTCTAAGTTCGATCTCCGGGTTGAGTAAAGTGTTATTAAGTTTTTGTTTTAGAAAATTCTCAGTAGCAGCTCGGTGTTTCAAATTGTTTGTCAAGACTGGTAAGCTCATAGCTGCCATGTCAGTAATATCAGAAATTTCCGAATATTGAAGTACTCAGTTTGTTTAGTCTAGACCTAGTACTACATTTTCTTCACATAACGTTGAGGGAATAATGTATTCATAAATATGAAATGTTACATAAACTGAATTTAAAAGAGTAACCATGGAGTTTCTTGCTCTTTCATTTGCATAGGAAAACAACATTTTGGAACGTGTCAACTAGAACCTGATTATTAAGTACCTTTAACTGGTCAACAGGAATAAAAATATATTTTATTATTATTATTATTAACTACACTATCAGCCGATGAAAAGTCTATGGTGTGCGGGGATCTTAGATTCTCCTCAACCTCCAAGAAAACTAAACTCAGGTACCTACAAGTGATTCAAATGGTATTGTAAGCCACACGTCAACTTTTAGTTGTAAACCGTTTACGAGTCAACTTCTCAGTCATAAAGTGTGGACTGCAAGTTAGTTCAACAGCAGCTTGAACTTAAGTTACGATATACTGTTAAACAATTCAGAAGGTAATTTGGACTTGGGTGAAGTGTGGTCGTGGAAAGACCATTATACTAGGTCCTTGTGTATTTAATGGTATTTCTGTGCTAGAGAAAAAGATTTACACTTACAATTGATTTAATATTAAAGTATGTATTTACAATACAAATCCACTTTATTGCACATCAAAAATGTTTGGTAACTACAATATAATATTAGTAAATGTACAAATCGGTGGTGTTATTATTACCCGGCAATTTCTTTTACACAAGGGTTGTATGGAATGAAATACTCGGAAAACATTAATAAAAGATATTATATCGTTTTCTTAACCGCAAAATTCAACAGAAATATTTAAATCAGATACCTTCTCATATCAGAATAATATTATGGTCCTTATGTACGGTCTCTTATGAAATATTCCTTTGGTACGGAAAAATAGTCAAAAGCACTCTGACCTCCATATTTCGTCACAGAGAGGACACACTTCAATAATTATGCAAACGTAAAGCTAGTTACAGTCAAAATGTATCAAGTCACGACGGTTAGTCTTCCTATATTTGAACAGAATGTCGCCAACACGAGACAATTGCAGTGAAAAGTATAATTTTGCAGACATGTCGAGTCATGTCGCAAATTTGCAATAAGTTTCAATAGCGGACGAGTTGGAAATGTCCAATATTGCGTTTGTGCGACAAACTGTGCACTGTGAGAAATGAAATAGTTTAAGAAATTTAAAATAATGTAGGACTGTTGTTAGGACTGTTTACTTTGGGTTCGCAAATAAATGCTCGGATAGTGTAACTTTTAGTCAGAGGTTGAGATTTTTTCTCTTTCAATAGACGTTGGGTATATTATTATCGTACATTGCTCTTAATATTAATTGTATAAACTTACATATTTGTCTTATAATTCTCTTTTTACCTATGTACAAAACAAAATTGTAACAAAAATATTTTTACAAGAATTTATGATCGATAGGTCGATCTGTGTTTTGATCGATCGATAGGTAGTCCATAGGACCAACTTTTTACCACCGTATAACTTGAGTCTTATTAACGTTTGAATAGTGAATATGATAGATTTAATTAAATTAAAACACAATAATATTCTATTTTAATTTTAATTTGAGAAAATGCACACCATAGGATTGTTCACCCACATTTTGCCGATGCCATTATTGAGTCCCATCTAATAGACCAGCCTATTGCCATCTACCGGGCACAATTCAAAACTCAGCTATTGAAAATTCCAAAAATTCCCTATATTATTTGTCTGATCTGATCGAATCCAAGGCATCACGATCAGCAGTCGCCCAAACGACCAATTTACCGATGAAGTAGTTCAACATTAACCTTATTTAGCAAGATAAATTTTGCTGTCTTCCCTAAAACAACAGCCAGGTCAGCAGTAATAAATATCCTGAATACTTTATAATAAGACCACGGAACGTGATCTGGACTCTGTCCAAGTTCCAAAATCGTTTACTTGTGTTTTGGGAGGTGGTCCAAGTCAAGAACTTGGAGTAAAAGCCAACATAAATTCAACCTACTACCATAAAGTTCAACCTACATAAATATACTATTAAAATGGTATTTTCCGGAAAGGTTAATTTCCAGAAAAGTTTAGGTCATATATGTAATCGTTTAAACCGTACCTACATGAAATCAGCAATTAAATTTAATTGATCTCGACACAGTTATTTTTGCCTTTGTTTCATTTGAAATATTATGTTATAAGTCACATGTATACACAAATATACCCGTAACAACTATCTGTGTATTTTTTTCTAAATTGACATTGTAACAAGCTAGTACAATCATTCTACGTATTTAGGTATATTTATTCTGTTTCACTTACTGAATACTAAACTTTTAAAACTTAAAAAAATACTGATACCTAAAAGACCAGAATAACAATAGCCGTAATTTATTTGAAAATCAAATATGTCATCGAACCCAATCATTTCTATGCGACATAATTCAAGGTTCACTTTCCTAGTCATGTCTCAGTTCACACAATTCATCCATATTTTCTTAGTTCATAAAGATTCCTACTTACAACCCTTCTTGTAACAAGCTTTTTATCCGTCCTCTTCACATGTCCATGCCACGACAAACGATAAATATATTTGTATCTTTATCGTACACTACATCAATGATATCCTAAAAATGAAGCAGTGATAACCTAGCAGTTGAACGCTTGCCTTCCATGCATCATCATCATCATCATCAGCCAGAAGACGTCCACTGCTGAACGAAGGCCTCCCCCAAGTGGGGGGGTTTGCCATAATCCCCACGCTTGGCAGGCGGCTTGGGGATCGCAGTGGCTCACCGATTAGTGAGAGGACGCTGCTGCCCGTCCTCCGGTGTCTGGTCGCAGTTTTAAGACGTACCCGGGTCGTACAGGGTACGTACAGGGTCTGAATTCAAACCCCAACCACTACTCCGACTTTTCGGAATCATGTGCGGATAATAATTTGATTATTATTTGCTTTTGCGGTGAAGGAAAATATCGTGAGCAAACCTACACACTTGAGCTCCATAAACTTCTTGATGGTGAGTGCAGTCCGTCAACCCGCACTGGGCCAGCGTGGTGAACTAAGGTCAAACCCTTCTCATTCTGAAAAGGGACCCTGGTTCAATAGAGGGACAGTAATGGATTGAATTTATTTATTACTAGCTTCTTCCCGCGGCTCCGCCCGCGTTTTCCCGGGATAAAATGTCTATATTCTATTCCAGATTATAATCTATCTCTGTGCCAAATTTCATCCAGATCCTTTCAGTAGTTTTTGCGTGAAAGAGTAACAAAAATCCATCCATCCATCCTCACAAACTTTCATTTATAATATTATAGTAGGATATCAGGAAAACTCTATTAACAAAAATACTTAAGTTCAGTTTTACGGCCTTTTAACCCAGAAACAAAAGTTCTAAACTTGCACCACTTATTCAAATTACGTCGAATATACGACTAAAAACTGAAAACTTGATCGTCCGAACTCAAACATCGACTTAACACAAAGGCAGCTGATCTCTTTGACTGCTACACGATGCAAAAGGTACTGCTTCAGAGTATTAATAAAACAAAGTTTTGATAACATACGAAAGAAGCATTTTATATTTATTAATTATGACGTGACACTGCACTGTCGCGTTTAATAATAATATATTTTTTCCTTATCATCATCATCATCATCAGCCAGAAGACGTCCACTGCTGAACGAAGGCCTCCCCCAAGTGGGGGGTTTGCCATAATCCCCACGCTTGGCAGGCGGCTTGGGGATCGCAGTGGCTCACCGATTAGTGAGAGGATGCTGCTGCCCGTCCTCCGGTGTCTGGTCGCAGTTTTAAGACGTACCCGGGTCGTTCCTTTTTTCCTTATACATAAATATATATTGCAAGGTATGCTTGTCGCACCAGTGCTTGGGATTGGTTCAGCTTTCGATCTGTATTCTCATACCCACGATTAATCCTACAAATGATGTAAAGTAGACATTAGAAAAATCTATTTTTTGTTGTTGTTGACGGCCGGCTGCAGATTCATAGATTAGTCATAGTATAGCATAGCATCACGCCTATATTCCTCAAATGGTTAGGCAGAGGTGTACTATTGGACACCCACATTTCGCCGATGCCGTTATTGAGTTCCATGTATTAGGAGGCGAGCCTATTGCCATATACCACAAGACCAATGAGGCACTCATTTTACATACCTACGTAACAGCCATTATAGTCATTTAGCAGGCTGCAAGTGTGGCGACTGGTCTTACTTCAAAATATTAATAGCTATCCAGTAATCGGGGTGCGGAGTTCAGATGACGATCACTCTATACGTATAAAATACTAGCTTCCGCCCGCGTCTTCGTCCGCGTGGTTTACGAACCCGTACATTTTCTAGCCTATGTGCTATTCCAGACTATAATCTATCTCTGTGCCAAATTTCATCCAGATCCGTTCAACCGTTCTGGCGTGAAAGAGTAACAAAGATCCATCCATCCATCTATCCATCCATCCATCCATCCTCACAAACTTTCACATTTATAATACTAGCTTCCGCCCGCGGCTTCGTCCGCGTGGTTTACGAACAAATTTTCCGTGACAAAAAGTAGCCTATGTGTTATTTCAGACTATAATCTATCTCTGTGCCAAATTTCATCCAGATCCTTTCAGTAGTTTTTGCGTGAAAGAGTAAAAAACACCCATCCATCCATCCATCCTCACAAACTTTCACATTTATAATATTAAAGTTAGGATTAGGAAGGATTAATAGATCGCATTCAGTCATACCAAAAGTTGTTACTCACGTCAGAAGCGAACGTTTGAGGCTGATATAATTAATACTCTAAGGACATCCAATAGCTGTGCAATGATTAAATTTGTTCATAAAAGATTATGGGAAAGTTTGACTTGGGAGGGTAATTAAGACGGGTGTTCCCGGGGATCAGGGTATATAGTGGAAAGTTTGAGGAAAGGCAAGTAGGCTTAATCCTTGGAAGGCTGTTGCGCTGTATTGAAGTGATGTTTATTATGTTTAACTAGTAGGTACGTTATTAGTTTTATATTTTTACCCGACTACGGCAAAGCCAGAATGAAGTGTTTTAATTTTAGCAGTCTACATATCGTCCCCGTAGAGCGAAATATATTAGAAAAAAAAATGATATCGATATCGCCAGTATCCTCGAAGAGTTAGGAAGAGATGGACTATTGTGCCACATTTCGCCGATGATATTTTTTATTCCCATGTAATAGGGGGCGAGCCTATTGTCATCAACGGCAGCCTAATTACGTAATAAAGCGACATCCACGCGACAGCAGCCTCACTGTCAGCCAATACATATTCGGACATAAAAATGACGTTTGACAGTAGATATCGCGCAATCTACGCCTGTCGCAAAATGATTGCTACATTGGTAATTAGGGTGCCAGACACAGTTCCAAACTCCGTGCTGCTACCGAGAATTTCTGTACACACAAACCCAATAACACCTTGCCCGACCCGGGAATTTAACCCAGAACCTCGCACTCAGCAGTCGCGCTTGCGACCACTAGACCATAGACGCAATTACTCTATTTTATGTATGTATGTAAATACATTTTCATTTCATCACGACTGAATTCCTCAAAAAGAAAGTGTCAATGTATTCAAAAACAAGGAATGTTAAACAAAATCAAATTGCCTATACCACAACAGAAACTGGATTATCCAAGTGACTTATATACATGTCACCTGAGCTCGAAACAAACGCGCCAGTTGGAAATTAATCATTGTCAAATCACACATTACATTGTAACTTAATAAAACATTGTCATAACAAAGTTAATGTACGTGAAAATGCTAATTATTTTTAATTGACGACTTTAGTACAGAACAGAGGCATAATTGTGTTTAATAAGATGAAACAGTAATATTGTTATAAAAGACACATTAATAACGTTATGTAATTAACCCGTCACAACAAATTCTATTGTTTGTGGCCGCTGGCGCTCGTTTGAAGCTTTATGAATTACCACTTGTTTTAAGAAATATTTTTTATAAAAGTATTATATAAAAGGGGCTCGTGGCTATATGGGTAGAGTTTAGACTGGTAATGAGAATTGCCATTACCAGTCGAAACTTCGATTATCAGTGTGTCCCAGTAATTGGGTGCCGCAGGCTAATTACGTAAAACAGCGACAGCAACGCGACAGCCACGCGACAGCAATCTCACTGTCAGCCAATACATTATATGTCACAAAAATGACGTTTGACAGAAGTTATTGCGCGATCTACGCCTGTCGCTACATCGGTAATTAGGCTGCCGGAGGTCAGATGGCAGTCGCTCTATGTATAATATTGATATACAGCCGCAACCGGTTAGATTGGGACCCGACCTCAATGTAGTTCGGAAAAGGCAGGCAGATGATGATGAGTTGTTCGACATGGATTTCTTAACAAACATTACATAACAACACGCCTGTATTCTCCGAAGGTTTAGGCAGATATGTACCATTGTACTCCCTTTACGGAGCGAGCCTATCGCCATCTACGGATCCGGGACCTCACGCTCAGAAGCCGCGCATGTAATTATTTTCGCCGGTTCACTGTTAAGTAACTTAACACACTTTATACTTTAGTTAACCATTTTTTCGTTCTTTCATTTTACTTGGTGAGATTCCACATAATCTATTCTTCCCTTGCAGAAGATGTCGGATAATTAATGGAATCAGGCGTTAATTTGCGGGAATCCATGATATACAAGAAATACAATTACAATATTTTAGTTCTAATTCCGCTAAACTAGTTCAAGCTAGTGCATGCACAGCATCCTCCCGCCCGCAAATATATACACATGCAAATATATGCAGATGACGGATGCCAAAAATTATCATTAATTCTTTTATTTTTTTTTAAGTTGCAACCGGTAATTATTCCTATACCGTGGTTGCGTTTACAAACACAAATATTCACATACACAAATACCCAAACCCGCAACAACTATCAGAATCTGTATATGATACAAATTTTTGTCATCTGCGCTAACAGAGCCGTCAAATATCAGTTCATTTTCTTCATTAAAGACTTCCGTTTTAAACAGTAATTTCCGACCTCACCAACATTCATACATCTCAGAATCTTCTGCCATAATAACATGTAATAAAGAGGTTATTCTACGGCTTATATCTCTACCTCCCATAAACGATGGCTTACAACCATCACCATTATAATAACCATTAAAGTAAATACAGTATTACACCACAATGGGTCCTAGTATGGGCCGGCTTTCATTCAAGTAGATGCGGCTGAATATCATTAATTTGTGCGGAGCTATTGTCGTGTTATAGAACCTAAAATAGTGGAGGGTTTTGGCGTTCTATTTCAGTTGTTTTGTTT
The DNA here is from genome assembly GCA_947562105.1 of Shargacucullia verbasci. Lineage (NCBI taxonomy): Eukaryota > Metazoa > Arthropoda > Insecta > Lepidoptera > Noctuidae > Shargacucullia > Shargacucullia verbasci. Next base: position 9,059,680 of record OX387303.1, on the reverse strand, counting down.
AGGTTTGTCTGCTTGGAAGTAGTGTAAAATTTGGTTATTAGGATCCGCAGCATAATTACGTAAAAAAGCGACAGCAATGCGATAGCCACGCGACAGAAATCTAACTGTCAGCCAATACATTATGTCACAAAAATGACGTTTGACAGAAGTAATCGCGCGATCTATGCCTGTCGCTACATCGGTAATTAGGCTTCGGTAGCCTAATTCGATGTAGCAATCAATTTGTGATAGGCGTAGATCGCGTGACAGCTTCTTTTAAACGAAATTTTTGTGTCAAATATGTATTGGCCAACAGTGAGGCTGCTGTCGTGTGGCTGTCGCGTCGCTGTCGCTATTTTTACCTAATCAGGCTGCGGAAGAGATCCAGGGAGGTGCCCTAAAATTTTACTTATCGAAAACTGAATTTCATTTGAAACTAATTTAAAGAATCTTAAATGGTTTGAATGGCCTAAGTTATAGATTTTAGCCTATGTTTTGTCTCTATGCTAGGCTGGCTCCCTTTTTTCTTCGCCTGTTCTCTAGTTTAAGGGACTTGTTACCATGTCTGAATTTATAGACATAAAACCAAAATCTGTTCTCATAAAATTAAAATCATTACCTTTATTTGTTGAAGGGTGACCTGAGTGACCTGACCCCCTTAGACATCATATGATAAATTATAGAGGGGTCAGGTAACGTAGGGCACCGATTGTACTATTGTACACTCAGACATCGTCGATGTTGTTATATTTATTCTATATTTCCATTATTGAGGCGAGCCCATTGCCATCCACCGAGCACAATTTCAAATTGCGTGCCGCTACTGAGAATGTTCTTACAGAAAAACCAGATTACACTTTGCCCTGTACCTCACGCTCACCCTGCTTGCGATCACAATGGATAATCACAATATAATTAGTCTTGCACTGCCTGCGAAATAGCTACAAACTCTGGTTAGCCTACCACATCAGCTATAGATCGACTCGATAGCTATGTAGCTATGTACTCCATTAAAACATAGACATCATATAACATAACATAGCATCACGCCTGTATTCCCCAAAAGGTTAGGTAGTATACTATTGTACGAGCTTACTGCCATCTACCGGTCACAGTTCAAGAATCCGTGCTGCTACTGAGAATTTCCATACAGAAAAACCTTATAAAACTGTGCCCGATCCGGGAATCAAACCTATGACCGTCACTCCAATTTTGAGGCAGTCCAATAAAATAATAATTAGATATTAAAGCAACTTACTAGAATTAATATTTTCCTATAATTACAATATGGTACTTAACATCAAGTAAAAAAGTTTGTCCAAAAAGTTTGTCCTGGACATGCTACAAATGGCTAGAGTGTATACACTTTTGAAAGAAACATAGAAAAAGATCAAATGGGACAAAAAAGGTCATTCATGAATTTGTATCATCGAAATATGGACCAGCTATGGCTAAACTTGTAAAAAGATATACCAAACAAAACTTGCAACATGATAGGCACAATACGCCAAGAGCCGTGCGTTCAAATCCAGTTCGTAATAATATATTTTTTGTAGTATTTATACATTCATTTGTCTGACAAATTACTGCTTCTTTGGCCTAGTGGTCGCAAATGTATTGTTTAGTGTGAAATCCTGCATTCAATTTCCAAGTGTGTGCTTGAAAATCTCAGTTAATAGCTTGGAGTTTGGAACTGAGCCCAGAGGATGAAAATATTTTTACCATTACATAGGACTCGATAATTTATCAGCAACACAAAATATATATTACAATACAATACAATAACATATCTTTATTTGTTTGAATATGGTCAATTTAAAGGTGTTACATTTTAAAATAAAAAATAAAAACCTTTCCATGTTTGATTTCATTGTTTAAACGTTTTAAGAAGGAATTTAATTATTTGTTCAAAATTTTCATAAGTTGTTTATCTTTAGAAGGTTACTACCCCACGACCCCCTCGGACTGCAATGAAATGAAATTAAATTAAATGAAATTATTTATTTTGCAATTAGGATTTTTCAATCACTTATACACGTCTTTTTTTAAACTAGATGGCGTCGACACTGGTAACATCATATTCGGCCTTTAAAACTAAAATAATAATTAGAAAAACAGAGTACAGAACATTTGAGATGGTATCATTTAAAAATCATCAATATTATAATAACATTTCCTCAGATCCGAAATAACACCTGTTCGATCGTTGGGACTTAATAACAGCATTGACACAAGAAATTCTATATAACCTGTGACGTTTCCAAGTACACCTACGCTTATCTCGAGCGTAATGTTATATCAGTCCTTGCAGAATAAACGTCACATTAAAATAACTTCAAACAAAATATTGAAAAGAAAACTGAGAAGTAAATTGAATTTAAAATTAAAATTAAAGAAATGTCTGCAAAACTTTCTCCATCTTAATTTTCAGTTGCAAATGAACTTAAATGTCAAGAAATGAGGTCAGTTTAGCATTAATTATAAACCGTGATAGCTTAGCGTTTAAACGCTTGACTCTCAAAACCAGTCTGAGTTCAAAATCAACTCGCACCTCTAACATTTTCAAAATCATATGCAGGTCAGAATATGATTTTTTATTTGGGTTAGCGGTGAAGGGAATCTTCTTGAGAGATCTTGTACACCTAAGAGAGCTCCATAAAGCTCTCGACAGATTTTGGAGTCCACCAATCACTAGGCAAGCATGGTTTACTAAGGCCTAACCCTTCTCATTTTGAGAAGAGGCCATTAATGGCCTGGATTTTTATTACCATTATTTAATATACATATTATTTCAATTGGTTTTAAATATTGTTAGTATCCTTAGGTATAACTGATTGTAGCGGTCGAGTGGTTTTAAGTGCGACTGCTAAGCGTGACGTCTTCGATTCGATCCCTGCGTCTGTTAAATTCTTATATTTTCTGTACGGAAATTGGAATTATGCCCCGTAGATGGCAATAGACTCGCCTACTATTACATGGGACTTGGGAATACAGGCGTGCTTTGCTATGTTATGATCTCCAGTAGAAAATGAATTCTAATAATATAAAATAAAATCTATACAGCTGAACACTATTACATAAATAAGAAAAATAAGGTAGATAATCACATCACTTTTATTATCCATCACAATTTATTTGTTCCTATCCTTAAACTTGTCAACCCATAGCCACTTTACTCCGGACACCGCCATTTCCGACTCGAGAACTTACACAAGCACCAAGTTTGGCTCGTAACTCCCTTTTAAGAAAAAAAATGGAAGCATTTTCATCCGTCTTCTGTTAATTTAGAATCGCAACGTCTTTAGAACATCATTATATTTTTATTACTCTCTTGAATGTCCGGAATTTCTTTCAAAATTGGGTCACGTACGAATGGTTTTCGGATTGTAATAGTGTTTTTATGAGGAGGTCCGAAATTGGGTTTTATTATTTTGACTTTACCTTTTTTATCGATATTACATGTTGGAGATAGGACCGTTTTCTTTCTTCTATCTTTTTTATCAATGTATCTAAAATAATAATGAATAAATTCTACCCATTATTGTCCCAGCAGTGGGACAATAATGCGAGGCAAGGGCCTCTTCTCAGATTGAGAAGGGGTTAGGCCTTAGTCCATCACACTGGTCTGATATTAGTTGGACTACACACACCATGGAAAACCCTCTTGGGTGTGTAGGTTTCCTCACGATATTTTATTTCATCGTAAACGCAATTATAATCTATTTATACTACGCACATGATTTCGAAAAGTCAGAGGTGCTGGCCGGGTTTGAATTCAGACCCTCCTGCATGGAAGGCAAACGTTCAACCACTAGCCCATCACTGCTGTAAATAAAGCTGTATTTGACGGCACGGTTGGAGTAGTGGTTGAGAGATCGACTGCTGCGCTGCGTGTCGCGGGTTCGATTCCCGCACGGAACAAATATTTGTATGATCTACAGATAGTTGTTTCGAGTCTGGGTATTTGTGTATGTGAATACACACCGTGCCTCGGAAAGCACGTAAAGCCGTTGGTCCTGCGCCTGATCTCTCTCCGGTCGTGTCGGATTGCCGTCCCATCGGACTAGGAAAGTGAAGAAATAGAGAGAACACCTGTGTTTGCGCACACACTTAAGCTCGATAATATCTCCTGCGTAGTTGGTTAATCTCCAGTGAGATTGGCCGCCGTGAACGAAATTCGGTCAGGAGGACCTCATCTAAAGCTGGTTGAATTTTTAGTTTTGAATATTCACGCCCAGATGCTGTCGACGGAGCAACAAAGATTGAAACAGAAAAACAGAGCGGGTAACTAAAATAAAAATATGCCGAAAAAATTCGTTGCCATCCACATATTCGTCTAAAAACAGTTTCAAATTCCATTTTATAGATTACATATGACATCGAAATAAAGCCAAAGGATTCAGATATTGCACACAGGGGCTCCTCAAAGGTGATTCAAGTTGAAAAATGAATGGATTGAAGTTCTTGAATGGATCTAGCGCGAAACCTAGTTGAACTGCTTGCTGCTACCTTGGATGGGTTTTCTTCACATATTGAGAACCCTTCGTGCCTCGGAAAGCACTTTAAGCAGTTGGTCCCTGGTGTCATACCTATGACAGTCGTTATGGGTGAAAAAACCTTAGAGTATCAGTGTCTCCCAATAATTGGGTGGTACAAGTCAGACAGCAGTCGCTAAGTGTAAAACACTGATAACATAGCATCACGGCTGTATTCCCCGAAGAGTTTGGCAGAGTGTATTATTCTTCACCCAGATTTCGCCGATGCCGTTATTGAATCCCATGTAATACGAGCAGAGCGCGAGCCTATTGCCATCCACCGGCACAGTTCCAAACTGAAAATTTCCATACAGAAAAACCCAATAACACTTTGTCCGCACAGCTCACACAAATATAAAACACTGATATTCAGTGGCTGATTAGACTGGGAGTCGACTCCAATGTAGCAAAGAAAATGCTGGAGAGATAAATTTCTGAAGGCATAGTTTGGACGCTAACGCCACAAAGAGCAGATACTGCAAAACAAATACATGAATAATGTAAAAAGGGGGAACCTGTTATAAAACTTGGTGGGATCAAGTTGAGCCAAGTTATGAGTAGAGGGGTGAATACTTGAATACTGCAACTGAGGATCTCATAATATTACGATAGAGAATAACGGGTTAGGACACATTCAAGATATTCGTAAAATATTATAGTATCACAACACAATTAACTTTCCCTAAAAGTCACACAATAGATTTGAAATTGACTATAAATCGACTTTTTGTTTTATAATAATACTGCAATACAATATAAGGCTTTAAAACGTTCAACGCCACGGAATAAAATGATAAATTCCCATTCAGGCCATGTCGGACAATGCTGACCGACACCAGTATGTTCCGTTCGGGCCGTGGGGGACAATGGTGTCCGACAGTCAGAGTTATGTTTAAACGTCTCTTCTGAGCTGTCGGTCAACAATAAAAGGCAACATTGTACGCAGCATGACCCGCGCGGCCTCCTAGAACAGAGTAATCACATCAGCACTCTAAAAAAAAAAAAAATTGTTATGTCTCTTTTTTCTGATAATATTCTTGCATTAAAAATGCATATTTAATAATCCTATCCTACTTAAAATTATAAATGTGAAAGTTTGTGAGGATGGATGGATAGATGGATGGATGGATCTTTGTTACTCTTTAACGCCAGAACGGCTGAACGGATCTGGATGAAATTTGGCACAGAGATAAAGCATATAGGCTACTTTTTATCCCGGAAAAATGTACGGGTTCGTAAACCACGCGAGCGAAGCCGCGAGCGGAAGCTAGTAATTAATAATAACGACAAGAAAGAATAGTTTATTTACAAACTAATTAAAAGTAAGCCAGTGGATTACCACTGTTCTTAGAAAACTGCACGCTGGAACTTTTATTTTATAGCGCGAGCAGAAACAAGTTTACAAGTTACTGGGGGACAAGTCTCAAGCACTTTCCATTTTAAAGGTATTATTTTCCCTTATAGAAAATTCTCCTCATTATTCTATCGGTGGCAAGTGGGAATGCTGATCGTGAGGTCCTAGGTCGGTTTATTTTTCTGTATGGAAATTATTAATAGCAGCACTGAGTCTGGAACCGTGTTCAGTGGATGGCAATAGACTCGCTCTCTTTAACGTGGGACTCAATAACGGTATCAGTGAAATGTGGGTATACAATGCGATCAAGATAAGAATAGGAACGGCAATGACCTCTATCTGTCAACTGTCACTTGAAAAATACGATTTGCTATGAAATTATTTTACGAACATAATGTTTTTTCCACATTATTTATCTAATATAGATAGTGCCATCCACGAAGACGCGCCCCACTATTTTTGGCCGAGGCTTTCCAGCTGACCGTAATGCTATTTTATTATCAGTTAATATTTCGTAGTGTGCGTGTGCACTCATAGGTAATTAATGTGTATCGACAGAACTAAAACACTAGCGGAAGGTTGCAAACTCGTACTGTAAGCAATTAGGAAGAAGAGTGCGGCGCGTCTTCGTGAATGGCAGTATTTGTACATAGTATTACAAAATCTATTAAGTTTTAATTGGTTTTAACAATGATTTCTTAAGTTTTTTGGTCATACACGTCACAATATGGCCGATACTTATTCCTATTCTTATTTGGATGGCATTGTACACCTCTGCCTAACTCTTTTGGGGAATAGAGGCGTGATGCTTTGTTATAAAACTGCTCTGACCTTGAGACGACCATCAAAATATTCAATGCTTTGTTCGCCGTCTCCATTACTTTTATTAATGTACTAAGAAAAACAATTCAAACTAAATGGTCCCTATCTCCGGTACTATAAATACAATATGATTAACGGCACGGTTGGTGCAGTGGTTGAGAGATCGACTGTTGCGCTATGTATCGCGTTTTCGATTCCCGCACAGAACAAATTTGTATGATCTTTAGTTGTTTCGGGTCTGGGTCTTTGTGTATGTGAATATATGAGTTTGTAAGTGCAACCACGATACAGGAATTATTCCTAAAGTGAGGCAGCTTTTTATAGAGATTAAGGCAGAAGTATTACTGTTATAAACGTAAATTTTCCCATTGACATTGATGATGATCGACAATGCCATTGTTGAGTCCAAATAAACCTTATCTCATTATAATAAGTTTTACATTTGTGTGTGTCAATTTGATTTAATGAATTTTCATCAACGGAATAAGATTTATTTTCCCAACTGTCACTATAATTTGAGCTATTTGACTATATCGGGTAATGGTTATGACGTTGTTGAACCTTATTGTGTTTGAAATACAGTTCTTTATCCAAAACTAGTTACTTATTACGGGACTAAGTTCTAAGATTTGTGTTAAAAACTGTATAACAGTGGTTCCCAAAGTTGACTAGACCGTGACTAACGTAACAAAAAGTTCCAAATTCGAGACTCACCTCTTTGTTTTCATGAAGGAAAAAGAGGCATGACACACAGTTCAAACAAGAAAAAAACATTCCGTTCCGCTCCAAGGTTTTAATATTTAAATCAAAGGAGTGCTATTTTTTAATGAGAAGGATGCACTTTTTTTCCTATTTCTTGTCATTATAGCCTTAGCATCAAGTTCAGTGTTAGTTACTTTATCGCAATGAGTCAGTGGTCGCCCACCAGATCGTAGTCGGACGATCTGTCGTCCTATTTTTCAGGGTCCACCCAATATTCGCTAGCAGTAGGTGGCGACCCATAATGAGGGAACCACTGATGTATAAGGTTCACAATACAAAAGCTGGCTGGAAGGTTTAGAACTGATCTAAAGAAAAGCCTTTTTTCAATAAAGCCTCTTGTGTACATCTGAGCTTGACTGTACCTAATAAACAGTGAGTGACCTCAGACAAAGTCTAGACAAGTCTATTAGTGTACATGTAAGTTATTGACACTAACAAAGCTTCCATAGATAAAATAGAAGAAAAAATATAAAACCTTTGTCTTGCATAGCAATAGAAAAAAGGCGATGGGTTTGTAGCTACATAGTTACCGCGTAGATCGGTCCTGCGAGGTTAAGCAGCGCTTGACGCGGTCAATCCTTTGATGGGTGACCATTTTTCACATATCCCCTCCGTGCCTCGGAAAGCTCGTTAAGTAGTTGGTCTCTGGTGTTATACAAAGACCTATGACCGTCGTTACGGGTATCAGTAGCCCAAAAAGTCTGACAACCAGTCTAACCTTAGAGTATCAGTGTCTCCTAGTAATTGGGTGGCGGAGGTCAGATGGCAGTCGCTCCGTGTAAAATACTGATGTTTAACCGCAACCAGTGAAAGCTGACCCCAGTGTACTCAGTTGAGAAAAAGCTAGGCAGGCAGTAAAGTAGGTCAGTATAATTAAATAAGTAGTAAGTTAGTTCTTTAAAAGTGACGACACGGTTGGCGCAGTGGTTAAGCGATTAGCTTTCTGCGCTATGTGTCGCGGGTTCGATCACCGCACGGAACAAATATTTGTATGATCTACAGACAGTTGTTTCGGCAGCCTAATTACGTAAAAAAGCGATAGCAATTTGACAGCCACGCGACAACAATCTCACTGTCAGCCAATACATTATATGTCACAAAAATTACGTTTGACAGAAGTTATCGCGCGATCTACGCCTGTCGCTACATCGGTAATTAGGCTGCCGGATTATACAATAAAGAATATTTACATTTTTGTGGGGTTTCGGTGTATATTTGTAAACGTACCCACGATACAGGAAAAATTTCAAGTGTTTAGAAAGTTTAAAAAGAAAATAATCTCACCTATTGTTTTTTTTTTTTTTTTTATAAAATCTTTGCCCCACACTAGGATTTCTCCTGTATCGTGGCTACAGTTTACAAACATACATGTCACGTGCACACACAACCAGACCCGATACGACTATCTGTAGATCATACAAATATTTGTTCCGTGCGGGGATCGAACCCGCGACACGTAGCGCAAAAAGCTAATCGCTTAGCCACTGCGCTAAACGTGACGTTTGTTTTATTTTCTTGTTTTTTTTTTAAATGTTGCTCCTCTCTTTGATTTATTCCTGTATCGTGGGTGGGTTTACAAACACATATATTCACATACACAAAGACCAATACCCAAAACAACTATCTGTAGATCATACATATATTTATACTGTGAACTCACGACACATAGCGCAGCAGTCAATCTCTCAACCACTGCGCCAACCGTGCTGTCTCTTATTCTTTAATTTTATTAATCAATCTTCAGTCTTCATCATACATATATTATGTTATATGATGCAAAATTTTCCGCACTCAAAAAACACCATGCCATCAAACCTTATTATTTTTCAATTTGCAACATTATCATAAACCCTTTGTTTTTCTTTCATTACATATATACTTACCTGCCTAAATGAAACCTCTCTTTCAAAACAAACAGACCGTAATCTAAGCAGGCTCGCAAAAACAAAAGGGGTAGGCAGTTAACACAATAAAGAATAGAAGCATGTGTCATGTGTACAAGATAACTTTGTATCGGCGATACGGTAAAATAAACAGATGAGGCTCGTGTTATCGGGTTTAGGGGGCCGAATTTGGGGCTCTAGTTTTTGGAGAATTTTGGAATTTTTACCTATAAGTTCCTAATTTTTTTTAGTAGTCTTTACCGTTAAAGATTTTACCCAGTATAAAACTATTATTTTAAATGAGTATCCAAGTTTCTTGCCGGTCTCTTCTCCATAGGACGTACCGCCGCTTTGGAACCGTGCACCTAGAATCACAACGTTTTGAAAGAGCCTGTAAAGGCCTACTCGAACTCTAAACCTGAAAGTAGTTTGTTCAGAATCAGTAACAGAACCGATTGTAATTATTTTTATACCATGTTATATTTTGTCTTAATAATATTTAAAATTTATTTTTTAACTGACTGAACTTTCACCTGCGCGTGCCACCGGCGCATGGCCAAATATGTGACACAGCGCATGCGCACTGATCTGATAGTCTCAGAATGAGAAAGGTTAGGCGTTAGTAGCGTATGTAGGCCGGTGCTGCAAGCTTTCCACCTCGGTGGTGAACTTGTAGCAGTGATTCTCATGCACAGTGTATCTAGGATAAGTTATAGAGTAGGCAGTACTAACATAGTAGTATGAAAAATTGTTACTAACACAATGAGTCATTGTTACTTGAAATAATTTTTTTTATTATTATATTATTATTGTTAGTCAACCACGCAGACCTGGTACGGGTTGGCGGACTACACACACTATCAAGAACTTTATGGAGCCCTCTTAGGTGTACAGGTTTCCTCACGATGTTTTCCTTCACCGTAAACGCAAGTGATAATCAAATTTTAATCCACACATGATTCCGAAAAGTCAGAGATGCGGGCTTGGTTTCAACTCAGACCAGCCTGGAAGGCAAACTAGGCTATCACTGCTTTTACTACTATTACTGTCTAAAAAGGATAATGATTAGATTATTATTATTTCAACTTGTGTGGGTCGGCAAGACCTTCCTCACCATTTTTCAGTCACTTCTGGGTTCTTTTAGTCTAACATTCTTGTCGGTGAGAATTTCTTGTGCCGGGACCTTCGACAAACTTCGACAAAGGTTTTCTATTTGACACGCTTGTCAAAATTCCAATCCTATTTATATCTTCTTCTATTGGAATAAATCTCTAAAATGTTGAATGCGTCCAACAACTGTTGCATTTTGTTATCATGATATTTAGATAAACTTCAATCCATCATCATCTCTAATCGCCCCCAAGCCAAAATCACCACTTAGTATTGATTGAATTAAAACAAAATGCGGGTTTAACATTTCAACGACGAGACCTAGACAGCTAATACATTATTACAGCAAAATATTTGATAAAATAACTCGAATTTTAACCATTAAACGATATCCAAAATGAGTTAACTGCTTTCAAACTGTCAATAACACGTAAAGTACAATCAACTACATTAAATTTTCGATCCCAATTCAAAGCGAAGTTAACCTAATTTCCTTTTACAAGCCATCGCACAACAAGCAACAAATTGCAATATTTCTCTCTCATCACTTAAAATAATCGCTTCTTTCTCGCCATCAGTATTAAATTTGCCTACCGTACCAGGAATATTCACCCTGTCATAACTTTGTACCCTCGTATTTTAAGTTTTCTTCGGCAGCCATAACTTTTTCATTTGTTTTGTCTGCTACTGAAATAGGAAATTCCGGTGTAAATGTAACGTGAAATCTAGCAGAAAATTTTAGTGGAATGGCTGAAGGAAACTGAAATTAAAATTAGAACGTAAAGGTTGCGAGTCTTTTTGAACTTCTGTTTTCTTGACTACGAAATAATCTATTAGTCTCTCAAAAAACTCGGAAATGGCTCGACCGATATGTGTTTGTTTTTTTTTTTGTTTTGTTCACATCTATACATCCAAAAGAACAGCTGAAAACTGCCATTTTATTTACTTTGTTCGTTGATGAAGATTTGAAATTTTGAAGGTTATACATTACTTGACATAGGTACTATTTATAAACGTACGATCGGTGTACGGTGAAATCGTACACTGTTAACTCAGCGCTTTACTTTAATAATATAGACGTGTTCAATCATTTTAGTACTCGCTCCTTTATATTATATTTTAAACCTTTGGTCCAGTCAATAAAGTTAATTAACATTTAAAGCAGTGCACGGTGGTCCAAGCGCCCTACAAGCGCGGTCATAAATACCTTACTTTATTAAATTTGTTAAATGGGATTTTTTCTGAAGGGTAAATAATAAAAAATACTTTACTAATGTACATTAATGCTTTATTTACATAATTTAATACATTATATACAATAAACTGTAAAATATGTACTGTTTAATATAAATTTAAATAGTCAATATTTGAGATTTATTCTCCCTCGTTCGGAAATACATCAGAATATGATATTAACGCTGTTCATGAAGGGGTTATCATTAATAATGTATTCTTTTATATATTATACATATTATGTACAACAAAAGGCAAGAAAACTAAAACTACAATTTATTTACAAACGTCATCATAACCACAACTAAGTTAAATAACTATAACAACCAACCTAATTTCAATTTAAACTAAATTCTTAATAAATCTAAAACCTGCCTCGACATAACGCTCTTTTTCTTACGGGGAAGATTCCGAAGACCAGTAATGAATGGGTCTGAGCTGAGTAAAAGTCTGTTAAGTAAGTCCGTATTCGTAAGAACTCGCGACATTTTTCTCGTGTGATCCCGTCTGAAGGCCTTATAATTTTTGTTGTTAGATTCTGCTGCCTCTTCGGATAATTCCCCGATAGATAATAAAGCATACTGTGCTACTTCCGCACCATGGGTAAGGACTTTGTGAACGGAAGCTGGGAGATTATACCACGGATATTCTTGAATTAAAAGTCGCGCCTCTTCCAAAGAATATTCATTAAATTTATCCGAATCAATATTAAAACCCGAGGGCAAGGCTTGTAAAATTGTGGAATAACGTTTAATCAAATCTTTATTTAAGCCAGTAATTTCAGCTGAAACTGCAGAATCAGAGAAAAATTTTCGTGCCGTATTTCCATCGTTCGATGTGCCGCTTCCGCCACTTCGTGGTTTGTCTACTATTAAACCTAGTCTACGTCTAAACTCATTCTGTACATACGATTTCCTATCTGCTACTTGTCTCTTCTCATCATCCGACCTAACCTGCCACTTCTTAACATCCATCCTGTAAGCAAGATGAACAAAATATTCGAAAAAGCGAATCCAAGAATGTAAAGGAGATAGGCCAAATGTCTACATTTTCGACCTCATCCAGTGAAGCTAGAATAGTTTCCAACACGTGTTGATGCTTCTGAGGAACAGTTCCAGTTATGGCAGACCAAATCTCAAAGAAACGCGCCTCCGAAATCCTTGAGAAAGAACATTTAATCAAAGTACCAGATTTTTTTTTTAAATAATTTACGTATGTTTCGTAGGCCGTGCTACGCCAGAGCCTACGCAGTCGTAGAGGCTATATAGCAACTAAACGTGCAAAAGTACGCAAAAAAACCTTATATATTTTCAAAATAGACAGCTCAATCTTTAAAATAAGATATGTAAGAGTATTCGATTATGGTTGAAATTTTTTGTAAGTCTTTGTGAAGTCAACTATAAGATACATATTTGGTAGAAATACTGTGTGGCGTAGCACATAAAAATACGTCATAATAAGTAAAATAAAACTTAAAAATATAACTAATTAGTAATAACATATCTTGATCTTGGAAATCCATGTCACAAACAGTACTCAAAAACAATGCAATTCTAAGAATTCACAGTTACAAAAACAGTAGTGCTAATGAGTCACTGATAAGGCGAGCGCAACGTAATGATGTGTTCACTTCGGAAGTAGAAAAATAAGTGATAATTATGTAAAATGGGTGACATTTTTATACCTTAGGGTAGCTTGTTTATCGGTAAATCATTATAGATCATTAAATTGGGGGTAATTGATGATGAATTTTTTTCATTTATGACCTAAGGCGGAACCACCGTGCAGTGGTATCATTTAGCAACTTTGATACCTTTACAATCTGATTCCACGAATTAATTATTTGTATATATCATAAAATATAATTATTTGTATAAATTGTGTACAGGCAACTATACGCTTCTCTAAAATCTAACATTAGCGAACGACAACATGGATTCATAAAGGGGTGGTCTACCACTACCAATCTCAGTCTCAGTAGTGATTATTTAACACAATGCATGTCTCAGCGCGCACAAGTTGATGTAATATACACCGATTACAGTAAAGCGTTCGATCGGTTCGATCATGTTATACTACTGCAAAAGTTACTGGGTATTGGTATACGTGGAAGCCTGTACAGGTGGTTCTCATCTTATGTTGAGAACAGATGTCAGACTGTTGTTCTTAATGGTTTTTCATCCAGAGCTATGTGTATCCCATCGGGAATACCACAAGGATCGTTGTTGGGACCGCTTATATTTAACATCTTTATAAACGACATCTGTACTTGCTTCACACATTCTAGGATCCTCTTGTTCGCTGACGATATGAAAATCCTTTGTGAAATTAAAACTACTGAGGACACTGTGCGTCTTCAGAGGGACCTTGACCGCTTTGATAATTATTGTAAAATAAATCATCTAGATTTAAATGTCTCTAAGTGTTATATAATTTCCTTTACTCGTAAACCTCATCCTATTCTACATGATTATAAACTAGCAAATACCTCAATAGCCAAAGTTAATATTACCAGGGATTTAGGTGCATCCTTTGACTCAAAGTTACTTTTTGACACACACATAAATAATATACTCAACAAAGCTTCCAAAGCTCTAGGGTTCATCTCAAGACTATCAGCTGATTTTAAAAATGTCAAAACACTTAGAATCTTGTATTGTATATTTGTTCGCAGTCACCTCGAATATTGTTCACAGGTTTGGAATCCAAACTATAATACCTATATAAATCGAATCGAAAATATTCAGAAGAGATTTCTACAATTCATTCAATACAAGTCCAAAACTTATTTGCCCAATTATTTCAGCCGCTGTAAAAAAAAAATCACATTCTTCCACTATCTGAGCGAAGCAGCAGATATGGTATTTTTATTTAATTTAGTGAATGGTTCTACTGACTGTCCCGAGCTTACGAACGAAATTGGGCTTCGTGTACCATCTGCGTTTTTAAGGAAACCCAATCTATTGCACATTCCATCAGTTCATTGCACATATAGGCAAAACTCGTACATGATAAGGGCGAGCAGAACATACAACTCAGTCTGTCGAAGTGTCGATGTTGATCTATTTTGCACCAGTGTTCCTAAACTAAAGAAGCTCTCGTGTGATCACTTTTTTGATGCTAGATAATAATTTTTCATAAAATTTAAACCTATTCTTGTATTGTATCCTCTTTAAAACATCTGTCCTATATTTTCAATTATTTTCTGTCTACGTATTCTACTATTGTAACTATTTATGAAAACTTTTAATTGGCCCTTGTTAACTACTTTTTGTCTAACTTCGTTCTAGCTGTAAGTTTTCTTGATATAAAAAATAAAAATAAAATAATTTATAGAGTAAGTACATTTTTAAAGATGGATTTCTACATATTTTTGTTTTCCTGAAGTATATCAAATGTCGAATGAAGAAAATGATCTTTAACATTACAATCCATTCATAATCATAAAATGGCATTACCTATATAGTTCACTCGTGGAATTATGAATAAATATCAAAGGTGTTTCTGAAATATAATTACCCAAAATTCTCACTGACTCTCAGTGGGAATTTTGGGTAATTGAACTACATAAGTTCTTTCAAAAGTATATAACTAATGAAACGAAAAAGTATATATTTTGTATAATCCACACTATTATAAATGCGGTAGTAGCTCTGTCTGTTTTTCACTTCGCCATGATTAAACCACTGAACCGATCGTTATTAAATTTTACAGTTACGTAGCCTAGGACCTTGAAAAGAACATAGGCTTATTTTTACAATTGCAGCAAAACACTAATTATATACACTAAATTATAAACACAATTTACACGCAGACGAAGTCGCGGACAAAAGCTATACATTCATGTATTTAATTAATTCGTTGAGCATTGTTATTGTCCTTTAGTGACCCTTACTCACGGTTCGAAGAATTAAATTCTCCAAAGATAATTACAATTTATTGATATCTTCCAAAATCAACCCAGAGGTGCCATACTGAGTAAGGTGTTTGTACGAAAAACTGATTTATATCTAAAAGACCAGATATAGATAGACAAAAGACCAAAAGACACCGATGAAGAACTACGAAATACAAATAAATAATAATTTGACGACACGGTTGGCGCAGTGGTTGAGAGATCGACTACTGCGCTACAGGTCGCGGTTTCGATTAAGGCACGGAACAAATATTCGTATGATCTACAGAGAGTTGTTCCGCGTTTAGGTGTTTGTCCATCTGAATATTTGTGTTCGTAAACGCACCTACGATACAGGAATTATTCCAAGTGTTGGGAAATGTTTAAAACAAAATGTCTCCCATGAACAAGAGGATAAAGCAAACGCCAAATCCACCATTTAAAAACAGAGTACATTTCTAACATCATGCTGATGATCAATAACGGTAAACAGAGTTACAATTAGTGCCTCGTAGGTACTTGAAACCTTGTTTGCATAAATGCGGGTTACAAGTTCGTTAAACTGCACTCGGAATATTTAGAGTTGTAAGCCTATTGGTTCTCTCGTGTAACGGTGAATCATTTTGTATGGTAATATGAAATGTGGGGTATTTAGACGCTAGTACAGTGTCTCTTTTTCATATACTTTCTAAAATTTCGACGGCACGGTTGGTGCAGTGGTTCAAAGATCGACTGATGCGGGTCCTGGACACCTGAGAGGGCTCCATAAAGTTCTTTATGGTAAGTATAGTCTACCTGCACCAGGCCAGTGTGGTGGATAAGGCCTAACCCTTCTCATTCTGAGAAGAGGCCCTTGCTCAACTGTGGGACAGTAATGGGCTGTATTTATTATTTTATCACCAAAATACCGTCACTGAATATAAGGCCCCCCATCATCTACCTAGCCTATTCTCAACTACATTGGGGTCGGCTGACAATTTAACCATTTGCGGCTGCATAACAGTAAGCATTTTACACGGAGCGACTGCCATTTGACCTCCGCCACTCAATTACTGGGAGATAGTGATACTATAAGGTTAGACTGGTTGTCAGACTTTTTGGGCTGCGGACACTCCTAAAGACTATCATAGGTCTTCATAACATCCGGGACCAACTGCTTAAAGTGATTTCCTAGGCTTGGAGGGTTCTCGATATGTAAAAAATAGCCATTTGACGATATGGTTGGCGCAGTGGATGAGAACGACTGCTGCATTGCTTGTTGCGGGTTCGATTCCCGCACGGAACAAATATTTGTATGATCTACAGATAGTTGTTTCGGGTCTAGGTCTTTGTGTATGTGAATATATAAGTTTAAGGAATTTTTATTCTCATAAGAACTTAAATAACAGTTCACCTAAAATGAGATATAGATTGCTTACATCTAAATAGTGTAATATTAGCCTCTAGGGTGTTGCTGACGTTACAGGGTACATACATGTTTCTTGAGCTTTGCTTTAAACATGTTTATACTATCACACTCCTTTAAATCTTCTGGTAAATTATTGAATAGCTGTGCTCCCTCAGCGAATATTGTTTTATTGCCGTAATTAGTCCGTGCACGTGTATTCATTCGTTGAAACGTTTTTACCACCCCCGCAGCCTAATTACGTAAAAAAGCTATAGTAACGCAACAGCCACGCGACAGAAATCTCACTGTCAGCCAATACATTATATGACACAAAAATGACGTTTGACAGAAGGTATTGCGCGATCTACGCCTGTCGCTACATCGGTAATTAGGCTGCCGGTACAGTTTGAACGTCAACCGCTGGTGAACATCGCAGAAAGATCGATCTGCGCGGTAGTTATGTAGCTAGCCCTTCTTAGCAGTATCGGGTCAGAAAATATGTTGATTTGTATATGTCAACTGCAACCGATAACTATTTTCACCATACTAACACCACTGAACATAAGCCTCATAGACTTTAATAATCCTTCGCTATAGACAACCAAATAGCAGAAATACCTGCAACCAGTGGCGTGCGGTTCATAAAGACAAAAAGACACTGCCTACCCTACATAACTCAGATAAATATTTATTATCTTGTTTTATTTTCAGATATCTAATAGTTTATCTACGAGTAATTACTATCAACTAGCTTCCGCTCGCGGCTTCGCCCGCGTGGATTACGAATCCGTGCATTTTCCCGGGATAAAAAGTAGCCTATGTGCTATTCTAGACTATAATCTATCTCTGTGCCAAATTTCATCCAGATCCTTTCAGCCGTTCTGGCGTGAAACAGTAACAAATATCCATCCATCCTCACAAACTTTCACATTTATAATATTTGTAAGATTAAGTAGGATATTAAGTAGGAAGAAGGATAAACAAAAATATCTAAAACTACAAAAAATAAAACAAGATAATATTTATCTGAGTTATGTAGGGTAGGCAGTGTCTTTTTGTCTTTATGGACCGCACGCCACAGCCTGCAACCAAACTTCCACAAATCAGAATAACACTTAACTGCTCTAATTAGGCAATTAGAAAAGTTTCCAGTAACTATCATGTCGTCAACACACAAACTACATACATACCGCCATACAAACTTTGTGATTGATGTGTTTGCGAACGATCATTGCGTACAGGTAAACCCTGCCCCAGATGCTCTAATTAAAGTTTCAATTGCTTTTAAAGTGCTCGAGTATCAACAAGAAGTTTCATCGTTGATATCTGCTCGAAGTTGAAGTCTAAGTTTAAATGAGATTAAAGAATTTATGATTGATTAAAATCAAATCAAATCAAATCAAATCAAATATATGTTTATTCTCATATCTAATATATATTTATCTAGATTCCGTGCTGCTGATGAGAATTTTGTAGGTGTACCAAAAAAAACCCAATAACATTTTTTCTGACCCCGGGAATCCAATTCATGAGGAAGCTTTAGGTGTATAATTCATTAAGGTTTTGTGTAAATTGGCTGAAATATGACGATGATTGTTGAAGATGTCGGAAAAAATCATGCCGAGAGGGAGCTTTACTGGCGTGCTTCGAGTAAACCAGCAGAGTTATATATACAAATCCTTATTAAATTAATTAAGACCATGGTTTAAAAAAGACTAGTAATAAAGACAAGCTTTACATCTGGGTATAATCTTGGTAACACTCCACACCATAGTTGGCAATTGTCAATTAAATTTCATCCGCAACCCAATTCAGAGACACGTCAAAGTAATAATGTCCTCCTGATCGGATTTCGGTCACGGCGGCCAATCTCTCCGGCGATTAGCCAACTACGCAGGATACATTATAGAGGTCACGTGTGTGCGCAAACACAGGTGCTCTCTCTATACCTTCACTGTCATAGTCCGATGGCACGGCAATCCGACACGACCGGAGAGAGATCAGGCGCAG
This sequence comes from Shargacucullia verbasci, assembly GCA_947562105.1. NCBI lineage: Eukaryota > Metazoa > Arthropoda > Insecta > Lepidoptera > Noctuidae > Shargacucullia > Shargacucullia verbasci. The sequence continues at coordinate 9,040,710 of OX387303.1, read as the reverse complement.
GACCAACGTCTTTACGTGCTTTCCGAGGCACGGTGTGCGCTCCACCTACCACTGCGCCAACCGTGTCTTCAAATTACTAAGTAACCTAACAATGGACACTGTAACGTATCCAGTACAGTCAGCATCAAAAAAAATGTATACGCTTAATGAAATTCGAAAGCTATTTTAGAGGAAATATTGATTGAAATCTTGAGCAATTTTTTTCACAGTATCTGCGGATACATAAAAATACACAGTCATTTAAATTTTATGATTTTAAACAATAATTTTCTAAGAATAAGCGTTTGGATCTCGCTACGTGTATAAATACTTTTGATGCTGACTGTACAGTCTCTTATGTAGAACAGTTATTGCTATGTATTTCTCGAAACTACCCTCACTTAGCTTCAAACAGTCTTCAATCTACCTAGTCTGTGAACTTTGAATCGTTACGCGACTGTTGAGCATGAGATCCTGGGTTCGATTCCCGGGTTGAGACAAGTTTTGTTGAGTTGTGAATTTCTGTATGGAAATTCTCAGTAGCAGCACGGAGTTTGGAACTTTGTCCGGTAGATGGCAATAGGCTCGCCTATAACATGAAACTCAATAACGCCATCACGACATGTGAGCGTAGGTATACACCTGTGGGTGTATATACATAACACTTAGCCCGACGAGCCAGTCAATTTCCGAACTAAATTAAATATTTATCAGCGTTATTGCGAACATCAGTGTGAAAGCGCCCTTATGAATAATATTCCAAGTAGGCACTAGCTATTTTCTTATCGTATTATAAACAAAACAGTACAAACAATAATATAGCATTACCAATTACAGTGCTCCCACGCAAGCTCAAAAATCAAATGGTAATATTGAATTTCAGTATTCTCAAACATCTTTTCATCTTTTATTCGTGAATACAAAGACAACTTTGTATAGTTTATTTTTATTTTTATAAGTTTAATTAAAATATAACTTTCATTAACTGCCTCCTTGGTCAAGTAGTCGCAAGCGCAAGTGCTGAGTTCACGCTCATGTCCTGGGTGCGATTCCCGGGTCGGGCAAAGTGTTATTGGGTTTTTTTGTATGGAAATTCTTAGTAGCAGCACGGAGTCTGGAACTGTGCCCGGTAGACGGCAATAGGTTAACCACCTATTACGTGGGAATTAATAAAGCATCGGTGAAATGGATGCACAATAGTAATCTCCTACTGACCGAATTTCGGCCACGGCGGCCAATCTCACCGCAGAGTAGCCAACTACGCAGGAGATATTATAGAGCTCAAATGTGTGCGCAAACACAGGTGCTCTCTCTATTCCTTCACTCTCATAGTCCGATGGGACGGCAATCCAACACGACCGGAGAGAGATCAGGCGCAGGACCAACGGCTTTACGTGCTTTCCGAGGCACGGTGTATATTCACATACACAAAGACCCACACCCGAAACAACTATCTGTAGATCAAACAAATATTTGTTCCGTGCGGGAATCGAACCCGCGACACGTAGTGCAGCAGTCGATCTCTCAATCACTGCGCCAACCGTGCCGTCGAACTTCCGTCAATACAATAGTACACCTCTGCCTAACCCTTCGAAGATACAGGCGTGATGCTATTTTATGTTATGTAATGTTAAAATACTATTAAAATTTTTAATAAAAATAGAAATAACTTCTACTTTTGACGTCACGGTTGACGCAGTGGTTGAGAGATCGATTGTTACGCTACGTGTCGCGGTTTCGAGTCTCGCACGGTACAACTATTTGTATAACCTATAGATGTTCCGGGTCCGTCTTTGTATATTTTAATATTTGTGTTTGTAAACACACCCACGATACAGAAATTATTTCAAGTGAGAACTATGTTTTATAAGAAAAACGCCCATAAAACAAATGTGTGTTATACTTCTTATTTATTTTTTTATTTCCACTGATATGAAACACGTGTTACAGATGCACAAATATTTCAGTAAATACCTTGAATATAGCTATAAATTCCCAAAAAAATTTAAGAGACATTTATCAGCCAACTTCATGGTGTCGCTTTTATCTGTCGGTGTGCGCGCGCATCGTAATAGTTCACTCTCATCGAGCGCGCCAGAAGAAGTATAACTCAACTATAACAAAAATCTCTAATAATATTACACAAATTGTATGAAGAGTATAATCATTTCGTCAAGTTGTGGGTTATTTAGAAATAAATATTCTTTTTTTTTAAGTTGTCTCTCGCAGTTCACTCAGGGAGCTTTTACTGCTCAACCGGGCAAATGGCGCGTTTTCCCGGAATAAAATGTAACCTATGTGCTATTCCAGACTATAATCTATCTCTGTGCCAAATTTCATCCAAATCCTTTCAGTAGTTTTTGCGTGAAAGAGTAACAAACATCCATCCATTCTCACAAACTTTCACATTTATAATATTAATAGGATCTTTAATTTTATCACAATTCATAAACTTAATGCTCGGTTCGCAGATGTTATTGCACCATATAATTAATAATAAAAATAGTTTAAGCACATTAGCACAATTTTATAGTAACCCTTAGTTTTCCTAACAGATTAACATATAGGATTTATTGGATAAGTTTAGTTAGTAGTTTAACTGAATCTACACAAGCAAATTCGTGTTCAGCGCAAACGTAATGCTTTATTTCAGAAGTTAGAAGGTATTATAACTTAGAGTGTTGGACTGGTATTTGGATTTCGAACAATTGTATAATGTGAAATTATAACGCGCATGTTGACGATGCTCAAAAAGCTCATTGAGACCAAATCCGGAAGAATTTTTAAAATCGGTTTAGTGGTTTAGGCGTGAAAAGGTAGCAAACAAACAAACAAACTGACATTCGTACTTATAATATTAATTAGGAAGTTAGGATTAGTAGGATAGGATAGCAAGTAGGATGTAGCAATGACGGGCCGTCAAGAATCTTGAATATATAGATGCTATTAAAATTAATATTGACAAATGAAGTGCGCGCGCACGCTTCCCGCCACCGCGTCGCTCGCGCCTCCTCTATCCGTTCGTAACTGACTTCAATTCCTTCAGTTGACGCATGCGCCAGCATCCATACAAAATTCAGTTGCCCTAAACGCAATGAACTTTTTTATACATACATACATGACGTTAAATATATATATTTTTTCTATAAAGTACGTCGTCATCATCTGTCTTTTTCCCAATTACATTGGGGTCGGCTTCTAATTAACCGGTTGCGGCTGCATCATCAATATTTTACACGGAGCGACTGCCTTCTAACCGCCACCACCCAATTACTGGGAGACACTGATACTCTAAGTTTAGACTTTCTGCGCTACTGACACCCGTAACGACTGTCATAGGTCTTCGTATGTCACCCGAGACCAACTGCTTAGCGTGCTTTCCGAGGCATGGAGGGGTCTCCATTTGTGAAAAATGGTCACCCATCCAAGGACTGACTGCGTCAAGCGCTGCTTAACCTCGCAAATCGACCGATCTACGCGGTAGATATAAAAAAAAAAAAAAAACTTTATTCAAATTAAAATGTTACAATTAATACTAAGGTACATAAAATCTTAATACATACAGCCTACGTTACATGTGTGCCTGAACTAGGTAATCCTGTGTTTCAGGCGTTCAGTGCTAGCTAAATCTAAAATAAACAGAAACTTTTTTATTACAATATAATTGTTAGATACATAGTATAAATTAGTCTATAATACGGATACAGGTAAGTTGATTATTTTGCAAAGTAGACAAAATAACAAAATCTCTTACATAACATAAAAAATCTTAATCCATCACCTTTACTAACTATTAACTATTCTAAATAACAGATCAACAATATTAGCTATGTAGCTACGAGCCTAAGTACATACATTCGTTAATTTATTGGCGTGCCCGAATTACTTTGTCATGTCTTTGGTTTGCCAACCCTATTGCAGTTTAAGAACCACTAACGGCTGGGAAAAAAAATCTCCCAGAAACTGTTGACCTACGGGTAAAAATTGTATTGCAATACCTCATTTTTGAAGTATATCTTTGCGATCTGAACCCAGTAAGGGTAAATTCGTAATTGATTCTGCCTGCCAGAGCAACCCAGAATCCAATTTGTAGAGTGGCCAACCTACGGACACTATTACCGAATGAAATTTTGATTGCGAAAAACATCAGTATCTGATTGGTATGTATTGGCCGCGGGTATGTTCATAATAGGACGGGTCTATATGCGTTTTTATTTTGTAGTTCATATGGACAAAAATCTCGGCTATCGAGATAGGAATGCTCTCTGCATTGGTGCAGAGCCATCTTATTTTTTTCCAAAAACGAACCGATTGCTTCAATAAAACGGTATAGGACACACTAGGAATAATTTTTAAATTTGTGTTGTTTGTAAACGCACCCACGTTACGGGAATCATTAATTATAAGACTCAAAGTTTTCAGTTCGAAAATAACCAACGAAGCAATCGAAAAAAAAAAACTTCAACAAACAGACAGACAATCAACTTTTTGACATTAGTGAATACTGAATGAATATTTTAGTAGATTGATTCATCGGAATCATGAAATTGAAATTGACCTCTCATTTTCGTTTCAAACATAGCTTTAGATGTTACGTTCCAATATATAGTTACGAAATAACCAAGGTTTTTGTGTGATCATTTGGAAATGAAAGATAAGCAAAATGTAACGAGTTGATCATCTGATGGAAATGGTAAACTGATAAAAGGAAGGTACACGGTAGACGAGCGATGACGTAATTCATTTCAAGGAAGTATCACGCCTGTTTTTCTTTAAGGGTACGACAGATGTGTTGTATTTGCAATGTAGTTATTTGTGCAAGTAATAGGCTAGCCTATTGACGTCTATCAGGGTCAATTCCGAACTCTGAGCTGCTATTGAGAGATTTTTATCAGAAAATCTCACTAACATTTTGCCTGTTCTAAGAATGAAACCCAGGACTAAGGACAGCAGCTGCACTTGCAATACATGACCATTGAGATTGTCATTCATTAGATTTTCTAACGTCAATACGAAAATGACTCAAGTCTGGAACATTTACAGAAAACGTCTAAAGGTGCGCTCAAACTTACCATTATTTCTATAGAAATGTCTCGATACGATTTTATAGATTATCGACACGAATCAGCAACGCGTTAGTTTGAGCGCACTTATGCGAATAACACAAGGAGTGGCGCGGCATCGCCTGCAGCGGCAGAACCCGCAGCCTAAATACCGATGTAGCGACAGGCGTAGATCGCGCGATAACTTCTGTCAAACGTCATTTTTGTGACATATAATGTATTGGCTGACAATGAGATTGCTGTCGCGTGGCTATCGCGTTGCTGTCGTATTTATACGTAATTAGGCTGCCGGACGAACAGATCAAAAATATTGTACCGCTCTGTATGTAATTCGTTGAGTATTGAGACAAAGCACCACTACTCTGCGCGGAGCCGCTCAAGACTTCAGGAAGCCGCATCACTCCATGTGTTATTCGACTTAAAGCTGCGCTCAAAATCAAATACTTAAAGACAGATTTCCTTTCATTTAACTAGTCTGAATCACCAAAATATTGTCTAAAGCGATTACACGTTCTTAGAAATGGAAACCACTTATAAATAAGTGTCAACTTAACAACTCAACCAGCACAAACTGCCGAGCAAATAAATTGATTTATAAGTAAGACGCCGCAATGATACAAAGTCTTGTTATTTAGCAGGGCATTAAAATGCAACCAACGGAGTTGTGGTGAAGGCGGATGCGACAAACAGATGTAAACGGGCTAGATGTGATCATCTATACAAATAAATAAAATTGAAGTGTCAGTTTGTAATGTCAAAATAACAGTTTTTTACTGAATGCATATGAAATTACTAGCTTCCACCCGCGGCTTCGCCCGCGTGGTTTACGAACCCGTAAATTTTTCCGGGATAAAAAGCAGCCTATGTGCTATTCCAGACTATAATCTATCTCTGTACCAAATTTCATCCAGATCCGTTCAGCCGTTCTGGCGTGATTGAGTAACAAATATCCATCGATCCATCCAACCTCACAAATTTTCACATTTATAATATTAGTAGGATATAAGTTTAATGTAACCCAGAATTAAGTAAATATTCGTATGCCTCTTACAGTGGCCACTTCTTGCAAAACTATACATCTTCAAACAACTACTAGTAAGATCTAGGTTCGAGTTCGTGAATTTGAATTCGAAACTGCGAAACTGCGGTTTGCACTTCAACATGCAGTGGCGATACATTGCTAACTATTCACGCCTAGCCATATAACGAGGTTATTTAAATCATATTCTGTTCTGACTGCCTCGCTGGTCTAGTGGTCGCAAGCGCGGCTGCTGAGCGTGAGATTTTGGGTTCAATTCCCGGCAGCCTAATTACCTAAAAACGCGACAGCAACGCGACCACCACGCGACAGCAATCTCACTGTCAGCCAATACATTATATGACACAAAAATGACGTTTGACAGAAGCTATCGCACGATCTACGCCTGTCGCTACATCGGTAATTAGGCTGCGGGTCAGGCAAAGTATTATTGGGTTTCTAAGTAGCAACACGGAGTCTGGAATTGTGCCCGTTAGATGAGAATAGGCTGGCGCGCTATCACGTGGGATTCAATAAAAGCATCGGCAAAATGTGAGCTTATTGATGGTAGTCGCTCTGTGTGAAATACTTGGGACAACCGTTTCTAAGAATAAACGTTTGAATTTCGCTACGTGTATACATTTTATTGATGCTGTACTCATAATCATGTGCCTAAGCTTTCAAGTAAGCTTGAGGTTGCCTTCCAGTCTAACCAGTTGCGGCTGAATATTAATATTGTACACGGAGCGACTGACATCTGATCTCCGCCACCCTAATACTGGGAGACACTGATACTCAAAGGTTAGATTGGTTGTCTGACGTTTTTAGGCTGCTGACACCTGTGACGTCTGTTTTAATAGTTCTTTATAAGACACCCGGGACCAACTGCATAACTTGCTTTCCGAGGCACGGAGGAGTCTCGATGTGTGAAAAATGATCACCCATCTACGGATTGACTGCAACAAATGCTGCTTAATCTCGTAGATCGAATGATCTACACAGTAGCTATGTAGCTACAACCCTCACATATATGTATGTGATTCTTCACACTAAATACTTATACTTTCTTTCTTTCTTTCCACCGAAGATTTTTGTAAATCATGGCCACAGTAAACTAGACTCTGAATCTACAATTTTCTTTTATTACATTTAACACATTCATCATAAGTCTGTCTGGAAATGCTTTTGAGACAAATCTTGAGTATCATCAAACTTTGGACAAAAATTTCGGTGAAGTCGTTTTGAGCAAAAATGTTAAGGTTCCGCAGTAAAATTTAACATATTAACATAACATAGCATGACGCCTATTTCCTGGAGGGTTAGGCAGAGATATACACTATTGAACACCCAAATTTCAACGATGACGTTATTGAGTCCCATGTAATAGAAGGCGAGCTTAGTGGGCACAATTCAATACTCCGTGCTGCTACTGAGAACTTCCGTACAGTAAAACTCAGTAACACTTTCGACCATTAAACCAATTAGGCAGTAATATATTTACTTCCTTATTACTTTAATACCACGAAATATGAAGCACAGTAGGAAGGCTAATTGAATTTTTTTAATGTAATGTAATTGATAAAATATCTTTTGACGGCACGGTTGGCGCAGTGTGTTGAGAGATCGACTGCTGCGCTAGGTGTCGCGGGTTCGATTCCCGCACGGAACAAATATTTGTATGATCTACAGATAGTTGTTTCGGGTCTGGTTGTGTGTGTATGTGACATGTATGTTTGTAAACTGTACCCACGACACAGGAGAAATCCTAGTGTGGGGCAATGTTTTTAAAAAAAATAGAGAAATAGAGAAAATAGAGAAATAGATCTGTAGCGACTAATACTACTCGCAACATGGCAAAAAGTAAAGCGCCATCTATCGGAGTGAAGCTACAACAACAAACCCTGAATCGCACTATGAAAGTTTGCAACGATTCTAAGACATATAAAAATGTCCAACATCAATCGTTGGGCTTCGGCCCGCCTGGCTAACCACTTTGCCTGGTCGGAGGATCCTCCCTTTTCTATGGAAGAACACCATACCTCGTTCCTCCATATATATGTTACTTCAAATAATACAACCACAACATTTAGAGTTTATCAGGGAGAAATATCTGCTAATAAAAACATTAGTAAAACAGAATTTTAACACATTCTTTCAGATAAGTTATGGATAAGCAATCGGTCAGTTTATCGGCGAGTATTTAAAAAAAAGGTTCTCTGGTAATTTGGCCATCTATCTTTTAATCCGAAAATTAAGTAAAGCAAAATAAAGTAATCCGCGCATGCGTACAGATTTTGACAAACTACACCTTTTTGCGGTACCCCATTGCACTCTAAGAACGGAACCCTAGAATATCTTTAACGAGCACTCGACGATTCTCCCCGACTTCCCGCGGCTGCCATAGAGTTTCCGGGAGGCATTGTAGTCTGAACAAACTTGACTGTTCCTTCAAACTTGGCTTTAAGTGTGGCCATCTTGTATTTCTGTTGGTGTCATAAAGCAAAATAATGGTACAATGGGTTCTAACAAGCACAAAACCAACTGTAAGTAAGGTTTTTTTTGTCATATTTGAGACTAGCGTCCGCTCGCAGCTTCGCCGGTATGGTTTACGAACCCATACATTTTTTCGGGATAAAAAGTAGCCTATGTGCTATTCTAGACTATAGTAAATCTCTATGCCAAATTTTATCCAGATCCGTATAGCCGTTCTGGCGTGAAAGAGTAACAAAAATCCATCCATCCATCCTCACAAACTTTCACATTTATAATACTAGAATATGTGCTATTCTAGACCATAATCTATCTTTGTGCCAAATTTCATCCAGATCCGTTCAATCGTTCTGGCGTGAAAGAGTAACAAACATCCATCCATACATCCATCCTCACAAACTTTCACATTTATAATATTAGTAGGATATGATAGTAGGATAGGATTAGTAAGATTATAATTTGTTTTGTACCCTAGGTAAATAAAAACATAATTACTACATATATTTTAGAGTCAAGGGCGGGCGAATTAGTTCTGTCCTAAATATTATATGTTTGACAATCAAAAAGACTCATCATCTGCCTAGCCTTTTTCCTAATTACATTGGGGTCGGCTTCCAGTCTAACCGGTTGCGATTGAATATCAGTATTTTATACGGAGCGAATGCCTTCTAACCTCCGCCACCCAGTAACTGGGACACGAGACACTGATACTCTAAGATTGTCAGACTTTTTGGCCTACTGGCACCCGTAACGGTTCTCATAGGTCTTCGTATGACACCCGAGACCAACTGCTTAACGTGCTTTCCGGCATGGAGGGTTCTTGATGCGTGAAAAATGGTCACCCATCCAAGGGCTGACCGCGTCAAGCGCTGCTTAACCGTGCAGATTGATCGATCTTCGCAGTAGCTATGTAGCTACGAGCTCCTCCACTAGTAGTATAGACTAATTTGAGTAAATGAATATTGTTTTGTTTTTTAATTTTTAATTTTGGATCTATTTCACTTGCGCTCACACACAGACGCGGAATTATCTGTGCGCTACAAAAAATACTACTTTTTGTTCTGTAAAGCAATCGTATCTAAGATCCTCTGTAGAATGCGAATTGTTTGGTATCTGAGCGCTAATCGGCCAGCCAAACCACTGGCCTGGTATCCTACAATATCTGTTAAGCCTACAAACTAGAAATTTGGCAAATATGTTCCTTATAAAACGCAGGTAAACTAAGGAAAGGGTTTTTCAAAATTCAACCCCTAATGGGACGAAACGGGCCTCCAAACGGGACATACTCACGGAAGCAGCTTGTGTATAAACGACTAACTAAATCTGAGCTCACGTGCAATCCCAACCACCTGCCTCATATGCCTGATTATAAGTTTAATCTTTGTTTATAGCTCGAAACTGTGTAACAGTCTAGAATTAAATTGAAATCAGCTGAAAAATTATATACACTTGAGGAACATTCCAAAATTAAAACACAACTGAAAAGTAGTTAAACAACGATTAAGCGTTGAGTTTCATTATGTAAAACAGAATTTATTAATAGGTGTCACTAATATAAATAGCTCTTCATACGACACCCAGGACCGATATTAACGTTCTTTCCAAAGTACGGAGGGGTCTCAATATGTGATAAATGGTCAGGTAACTAAAAACAGACCGCGACAAGCGCTTTTAAATCTGTCAGATCGACTGATCTTATAAGATAAAAAGGCGTAAGCGAAATTCTAAGTCTATGATAAAAAGTTAATAATGTATGAAAACGAAGAATTGGTTTTAGAAGTCACCTCAAATGCGCGCGCACAATTTTTTCCTATATTTTTGGCTTAACTACGGTTTAGAAAAGGAAATCTCGTGCTTGGGGTAAGCCAGGCTACTTTGCCGTCCTCATGAAAATATCTACTAGTAGCTTTTGCCAGCGACTTCCTCTGCGTAACCTACATGCAATATATAATTTATAGCCTATAACACTCGGTAATAATGTAGCTTTCTACCAGTGAAAGAATTTTTCGGTAAGCTAAATTCTGGGCCAACTTTTTAGTCACCACGCAAATGCTTACACCCTACTTATAGAATATCTTTCTATATATTTTTCTCGTAACAAATACGCGCTTCTCACGAACTGTTGTAGGTATTACTTGAACTGTTAATTTGTCATTGTCATCGCTTTAATTTCGACGTAAATTTTGGTGGGGTGTCTCTGACAGCGTGATCAAATTGGGTGGGGTTAATCTTGCGTCGGATTTTGAAGCCCAAGAATAGGCACGTGCTTTTTTGCATCACAAATTCACTTCTGTCGAGGGAAAAAATATGTAGTGGCAAGATTAATAGAAAGTTTTGCCGGTGATCAATGGTGATATGGAGGCTGACAGCTCAGTACGCCAGACGATCTTAGATTTTGTCAATCATGGTGTGTCTTTGCACCTGGTATAAAGCAAGTTGACAACATAGCTGCACCTTCCTGAAGCCTAAGAAATTGTAGCGACAACTACTCGCAACATAGCAAAAAGTAAAGCGCCATCTATCGCAGTGAATGAAACTATGAAAGTTTACAACGATTCTAACACATATATATATATATATCCGACATCAACTGTCGGGCTTCGGCCCGCCAGGCTAACCACCTTGCTTGGTCGGAGGATCCTCCCTTTTCAATGGAGGAACACCATACCTCGTTCCTCCATAAAATCAACAAGATATTGTATATGTTTCTGGTTGTGTGAGAAAGATTTAAGACTGGTTGTTATCAATTTTTATTTAATACTTGCTTAATTAATTTTATTCGCTTCTAGCTGTTCTAGTTAAAGAAGAAATAAGATCTGTCCATGTTGTCACCGTCTTAAGTTAGAGGAGGTCAGATGGTACCACAATTCAATTTGACAACGTACTCAAAACAAGTGTCAGCAGTGATAGCCTAGTGTTTGAATGCTTGCCTGGTCTGAGTTCAAACCCTGCCCGCACCTCTGACTTTTCTGAATCATGTGCGGATCAGAATTTGATTATCATTTGTATTAACGGTGAAGAACATGGTGAGGAAACCTGCACACCTGAGAGGAATTCATAAAGTTCTTAATGGTGTGTGTAGTTCGCAAACCCGCACCGAGCTAGCATGGTGGATAGGCTTATCCCTTCCCATCCTGAGAAGAGGCCCTTGCCCAGCAGTGGGACAGTAATGGGTTGAATTTACTTACTCAAAACAAGAGATCAATATCATATTTATCAGCGTGGTGATAATTTGAAACCTCAAATTACACATTTAATCTTTGGGATCTTGGAAAAACGAGCTAAATCTAACTAGATTTAGCTCTTCAAGATTGATGATAAATATGAAATGTATAATAATTTAAACTTAAAAGATTAGGTACTAATGGAGTTTCTTGCGAATCGTCTACTTGAAAACAACACTTTATAACGTGGTAACTAGTCTGTCTATTCATAAGTGCCTCTAACTTATCTATGTGAACTAAAATATATTTTATTGTTATTTAAGAAAAATCTCTCTCGAAGATTTTTTTTTCCAGCAGTAACAATATTACCATGCAGTCCGCCATTTTACGCAAGTTTTCGCAAACTACTTTAGGTACCACTTGAACAGTTAATTTGTCATTGTCATCACTTTAATTTCAACGTGGATTTGGGTGGGGTCCCAGTGACAGCGTGGTTGATAAAAAATTGGAAGACGCAGACGGAAAATGCTTCATTAGTCTAATTATCGCAAGGAGTCGATCCATAATATGTTTGACCATAATATTTTTGACGTTCAAAAAGTACTACTAGTAGTCTATTTTGAATAAATGAATTTTGAATTTGAATTTGAACATATCCCGCGTTGGCAATTTTTTTTTTGGGCCATCCATCGTTTCCAATTTCTCAGTCACTGCCTGGAGTTTGGAATAGCTTCGCATCAGTACACATCTGCCTTATTCTTGAGGAAATACGGGTGTGATGCTTTATATAAGACGGAAGACGCAGACGGAAAATGCTTCATTAGTCTAATTGTCGCAAGGAGTCGATCGCTCAACCACGAGCTGAACTGAGTCGTCAAAATGTTACATTAAAAAAATCACCTGTCTCAAAAAACTGACTGGCTCATCGGTCTAGTGGTCGCAAGCGTAACCGCTGAGTATGAGGTTTTGGGTTCAATTCCCGGGTTGGGCAAAGTGTTATTGAGTTTTTTTGTATGGAAATTCTCAGTAGCAACACGGAGTCTCGAACTGTGCCCGGTAAATGGTAAGTGGCGATTCCCACTACAGCATGAACGATTCCTATATGCCGACACGATAGAGAAAACCGGCAGCCTGATTACCGATGTAGCGACAGGCGTGGATCGCGCAATAGGTTCTGTCAAACGTCATTTTTATGTCATATAATGTATTGGCTGACAGTGAGATTGCTGACGCGTGGCTGTCGCTTTTTTACGTAATTAGGCTGCGGGTGTTTTACTGTCTGTTCTAACTCCTCGGGGAATATAGTCGTGATGTTATGTTTTTGCCTGGTTCTTAGAATACCTAACCTACATACTTATTTAAATTTTATATCGCTGTCATTAGGACCAAACCTCATGTCGGTGACTTTAATAGCTTCTGCGGTAACTTGTGAGTCACGCTCCGTTTAAATGTGTTGATGAATAAAAGTTGCGTAGATGTAACCATATGAGCATATACCATAGATGGAGCTTATAATATTCTTTCACACTGGTCTAGAGGCCGCAAGTGACTGCTGAGCGTGAGGTTCAAGGTTCATATAATACATAATTATTGTAATAGCATTCTTTAATTATATTATTTTTTCATTATTGTATAATGACAGACATGGGAGTGTTGCTGGGGAGTTTGTTGGGCCGTTTCTTCTCCCCAAGCTAAAACACATAGGAAGCGGTCAAGGGTGGTATTAGTTCTGTCCATAATATGTTTGGCGTTCAAAAACCACTACTAGTAGTCTATTTTGAATAAATGAATTTTGAATTTGAATTTGAATTCGAACATATCCCGCGTCTGGCAATTTTTTTTTGGGCCATTCATTGTTTCGAATTTCTCAGTCACTGCCTGGAGTTTGGAATAGCCTCGCATCAGTACCTACACATAGGGTGTGATAATTTATATACATACAGATATAGCACTACGCTTTTATTCCCCGTAAGTTAGGCAGAGGTGTACTATTGTACACCCACATTTAACGGACTCCGGCAATAATTTTCCGTTTAGACTGGGCAAGGTACAAAATGACTGTAAAAAGGAATTTAAAATATTGTATATTCTTCACAATAAACTGTAAGTAGTGCTTTTTTAATTATTTTTTTTAATACAGACTGAATTCGCCGTTCTACATTACTTCGGAAAGGTTTTTGCTTGAGAAGATCTTTTGAAATTAATCTGAAATTGTCCCCAAGATCTGCTTTTACATAAAATTCCACATTAAATGAAATTATAAGAGCATCATAATATCGTCACGCCTGTATTTCCTTAAGGGTTCGGCAGAGCTGTCTATACACTCGCATTACTCCGATGCTGATTTTGAGTACCGTCAAACCATTCCCATATGCCACAGTTCCAAACTTCATGCTACTAATGTAGATTTTCATTCAAAATATCCTAATAACACTTTGCTTGGGAATCGAACTAAATATTTCACACTCAGCTCTCGCCTTTGATGACCCGGGTATGTCTTAAAACTGCGGCCAGACATCGGAGGACGGGCAGCAGCGTCCTCTCACTAATCGGTGAGCCACTGCGATCCCCAAGCTACCTGCCAAGCGTGGGGATTATGGCAAACCCTTCCTTGATCCCGAGGCCTTCGTTCAGCAGTGGACGTCTTCTGGCTGATGATGATGATGACTCGCTTTTGCTACCACTTGAATAATGAAGCAGAATTAAATTATAACAATCTGAAAACTGCCTCCAAAATCGAATAAATTCGTTCTTCAAAAACTCATTCTATTCACAAATGGTGCCAATAAATCTTTTAAAAAGGTGAAGTGGTGATTTCAGTAAAGACGGCGGTGTTTCTGACGGGACCATTGACGGTGTTCTGTGACAAATTACACCCTGTCATCCACAGGTGAAAGGCTCATTAGACAGGGCAAAATATACTTCGAGAAATTTATTATAATGTATGTTAAAGCAGTGATAGCCTAGCGGTTGAACGCTTGCTTTATATGCAGGAGGGTCTGATTTCAAACCCAGCCCGCACCTTTGACTTTTCGGAATTATATGCGGATCAGAATTTGATTATTTTTTGCGTTTACGGTGAACGAAAACATTGTGAGGAAAGCTGCACCCCTGAAAGAGCTCCTTAAAGTTATTGACGGTGTGTGTAGTCCACCAACCCGCACCGGGCCAGCGTGGTGGACTAAGGCCTAACCCTTCTCTTTTTGAGAAGAGGCCCTTACCCAACAGTGGGATAGTAATGGGTTGAATTTATTATTTATTATGGTAGTAAGGTTTTCAAATGTAAAATTTTGACGAAACTGTTGAGTTCGTGGTAGAGAAATTGACTGCTGCGGTACGAGTGCCATGTGGAAAACTGAGTAACTTGTTTGTTTTTCCGCTTATACTGAAACCGTATGGAATGAACTCAGAAATTATTCGTAGGTACGTTTATAAACATCGACGCTCCACGATTGATTTTGGACATTTATATAGTACATATACGAATGTCCATTATCAATCGCCAGGCTAGCCACCTTGCCTGGTCGCAGGATCGTCCCTTTTCAATAGAGGAACACCATAACAGGTTCCTTCACAGTGGTGACCCCTAACGTTTTGCGCACATTGGCTAGCATTGTACACGCATAGTCTTTACCGTTGAAGATTGTAACCAGCTTAAAACTATTATTTTAAAAGAGTATCCATGGAGTTTCATGCCGATCTCTTCTCCATAGGACCTACCTCTACTTTGGAACCGTGCACGTAGAATCACAACGTTTTAAAAGAGCCTGTAAAGACCTACTCGAAATAAAAATATTTGACTTTGACTTTGACTTTAACAACTAATCCTCCAGTACCCTTCGAGCAGCATCAGGTAAAATCTCAACCAGCCAGCATATTCAGCTCCAACGGGTCATGTCCTCCTGACCGAATTTCGGTCACGGCAGCCAATCTCACGGAATATTAGCCAGCTACGCAGGAGATATTATAGAGCTTAAGAGTGTGCGCAAACATAGGTGCACTATCTATTTCTTCACTCTCATAGTCCGATGGAACGGCAATCCGACACGACCGGAGAGAGATCAGGCGAGACCAACGGCTTTACATGCTTTTCGAGGCACGGTGTGTATTCACATACACAAAGATCCAGACTCGAAACAACTATCTGTAGATCATACAAATATTTGTTCCATGCGGGAATCGAACCTGCGACACGTAGCGCAGCAGTCGATCTCTCAACCACTGCACCAACCGTGCTGTCGAACGTCCAATGGGTAACCACACGCTGGCAGGGATCGCGAAAGCCTGGTTCTTCCCATCGGCCTCTCATCAGCAACCTTAACACAGCACACTACATGCATTTTACCCACTATATAATATTCAGTTTAAAGTACCACCTACAGTTCCAAAAACCGTATTTAAACGTGCGTCCAATATCTTATACGTATCCAATAGCTTTGATTCTCGTAGCCCTCGGAATAAATCTCGGCGTGTCAGCTACAAAGGGTGTGATAGCGTACCGATATATATCACCTGTTCTCGAGAACGACGGAAATGCAAAATGACTTTGCAGGCAAATTTTGTCGATGTGACTTAATAGCAGAAGGAAATGAATGAGCTATATATTGATTGCTGCGTTATGTGTTGTGGGATATTTGGACTAGAGGTAGTTGGTCCGGATTTGGGTGCATGTGTAAGTGAATATTTGTGTTTTTAGCCGCACCCGCTATGCAAGAATAATACCTTTTGTGAAGCAGTTTTCTTCTCTATAAGTAATGTAAATGACCAATGTTAATTTTTAAGGTTCCATACACAAAGGGTAAAAACGGGACGCTATTACTAAGACTTCGCTGTCTGTATGTCCGTCTGTCCGTCCGTCTGTCTGTCACCAGGCTGTACCTCAAGAACCGCGATAGCTAGACAGTTGAAATTTTCACAAATTATGTATTTCTGTTGCCGCTATGACAACAAATACTAAAAACAAAATAAAATAAATATTTAAATTAATAATTATTTCCCATACAATAAACGCGATATTTTTGCTCTTTTTTGCTCGATATCAATAATGGCAACAGGTAGGCACTTGAAATATTCACAAAATACTCAGTTGTATTTTTACTTTAATAATAAATACCTACTGTTGTTTACCTAGTCAATGGTACGGAACCCTTCGTCCGCGAGTCCGACTCGCACTTGGCCGGTTTTTGTAAACTTTTTGCAGACTAAACATTATATTCAAAATATGGTTGAAGATAATTTTTTCTCAAGAAATGATGTATGCAGGTAATACACATTAAACACATCATTAATTCCTTAGATTATTTAATTCCTTATGGCACGGTTGGCGCAGTGGTTGAGAGAGTCCCGCATGGAACAAATATTTGTATGATCTACAGATAGTTGTTTCGGGTCTGGGTCTTTGTGTATGTGAATACACACCGTGCCTCGGAAAGCACGTAAGCCGTTGGTCCTGCGCCTGATCTCTCTCCAGTCGTGTCGGATTGCCGTCCCATCGGACTATGAGAGTGAAGGAATAGAGTGAGCACCTGTGTTTGCGCACACACTTGTGCTCTATAATATCTCCTACATAGTTGGCCAATCTTCGGTGAGATTGGCCGCCGTGACCGAAATCGGTCAGGAGGACATTATTATTAATTCCTTAGAAAACTTAATCAATACGTGACCTACCTATTTTTTTGCACGCCGTCGCTTAACCTCAGTATATATAAATTGGACCTTCAAAGATAAACTGTGAACAGAATTCATGTCGCACACTATTTCGCAAAAAGGTGTTGTATTTAAGCTGGTCATCTATCGTCAGATTATGAATGTCCCATCTTTAATTCTTCAATAATAACGCTAGAAATTACCCCTATAAAAAACTTAGAGTTGGCTCCGTCGAAATCCGGCCATAAACTAGAATCATGAACTATCAAAGAATTATAAAACTCAGCGGGGACATGGCTTGAGTTACGATCGGAACTGAGATATTGGTCGTTTCTCGTTCGTTTCGCACCTTCGATGTGATCCAGAGTCTTGTGAGCTTTGATGTGAAGACATATTGCTTTCGAACTAAAGAAGGAACGTTTGCTGAACATTTTGGCTCAATATAATGGTTGGAAAGAAAAATACTGCCTCATTGGTCTAGTGTAGGGATGTTACGGAGCTTCGACTCCGAATCCGATATGTCGGAACCTCTGATTAAAATTACACCTCCGAATCCGGCTCCGGTTCCGATATATCAAAACGGAGGTATATATCGGAGTTACAAGTTATGACTTGCTATCGCTGCAGCGCTACCGAGCGCTTTCTACGTGACACTGACAACTGACGGAGTATATGTGTTCTTTGCAACTGATGAACGAAGAGTGAACGAGTTGCGACAAGTTTCTTCTTTCTTATTTATTTATATTTTATATTGGTAGATTTGCTCCGACTCCGACTCCGATTCACCTCCGACTCCGCGGAGGTCACTACGAGAACCTTCGACTTCGATTCCGCCTCCGATAAATCCACCTCCGTAACATCCCTAGTCTAGTGGTTGCAAACATGACTGCTGAGCAGGAGATCCTCGGATCGATTCCCGGGTCGGGCAAAGTGTAATTGGGTTTTTCTGTATGGAAATTCTCAGTAGCAGCACGGAGTCTGGAACTGTGCTTGGTAGACGGCAATACGATCGCCTCCTATTACACGGGACTCAATAACAGCATCGGCGA
Source organism: Shargacucullia verbasci (assembly GCA_947562105.1). Classification (NCBI taxonomy): domain Eukaryota; kingdom Metazoa; phylum Arthropoda; class Insecta; order Lepidoptera; family Noctuidae; genus Shargacucullia; species Shargacucullia verbasci. The sequence goes on along the minus strand of OX387303.1, from coordinate 9,022,301 downwards.
AATGTGAGTGTACAATGATACTCCTCCGCCTAACCCTTCGGAGAATATAGGCGTGATGCTATGTTATGTGTTATATTTGAATAAAAAAGTAAAATATCAATACAAGTAACACTTTTTTTGTGAGTGGTAATTCGATTGCCATATTTCTGGGTAAGGAGCTGAGACCATATGTCACCGCCGAAGGCAGAATAAACTGTTTGGAACACTGTGTAGGACCACAGGATTTATGAGCTGACAAGTTTTATTGTTGTTTCGGAGATAGACAGAGGGCGCTGAGGTGTTTTAAAAGATGTAGAAGTATGTTGCAGTTTAGATGTATGTAGCGGGTTATCTCCGGAACCACCGATTCTGAAAATTCTTTCACTGATAGTTAGCTACATTATCCCCTCATGCTATAGGCTTAAATTATTTACATCGGTCACGCGGACGAAGTCGTGGACAAAAGCTAGGCTGATAATATAATTACTGGTAAGGACGATTCTTTGGGCAGTTGTCTGATGGCATTCAATTTAGGATTTTACGCGGTATATTTGGTCCTGGAGACTAAATTCCATGAATTATCTTTCGGGATGGATGAATTCGGCTTTCGAGTAGAAGTCTTTGCTAAACTAAATTGTCCTGTTCTTGTTAACAATTTGATAAGACAATAATTCCTCATACAACTTGCTGGTAATACTTTTATAATGATCAAACAGATAAACTATCGATTTAATAAAAAAAATAGAGCAACTTAATTCAAATGTTTAAATCAAAGTCAAAGTCAAAGTTTTTTATTTCAAGTAGGCCTTTTCAGGCACTTTTAAAAAGTCGAGATAGTCGAGAGAATATGAGATAGTTCAGCTAGTTAAACAATAAGAGATGAAAGACGCCCGAAATTATTTTTGAAATAATCTAAAAATCCATTCAAAACCAATTCTTATGCGTATATAATTCAACGTGTATTGTATTAAAATTTGACATACATATTTTCAAATGATTCCATCGTTCGTATAACATTCCAAAAAAGTTGTCCAAGTCCTTTATATGCGTGTAAATTTGTAAAAATAAGCCTACATCCTGCTCGAGGTGCCAAACTACCTCTTTGTAAAATTTCATAACGGTCGGTTCAGTGGTTTAGCTATGATAAAGTAACAAACAGACAGGCAGAGTTACTTTCGGGTTTATTAAAAGTGTGGATTTGTTCATCAAATCAAAATGCACACGAGATAACGTTATTCAAAATTTACTTTATCTTAGTCTACATACGTCAGTCGTCAATTTTATACGAGTGTAACTTTTATGTATTTTCTACTTCGTTGCGAGTTTGTGTATCATTCTGTTTGTTCGGATCGTGTTGCGATAGAATATGTTTGTCTGTGTGTTGAGACGGAATTTTGTGTGTAGATATATTTGTCTGTGTGGTTTGTGATTTGATTGATGTTAGGCTTTAAGTTACTAAATGGAGAGAAAATTTGCTTATGTAAATATACCGTTTCAGAATATTTTTCTGTGGACATTTTCACTTTTTTTATAAGCTAGTGATGGTAGTTTTTTCTTTTTGACCAATTATACGACGTTGTTTAAGTAGGGCTTCACATGTGTCGACATTCTTTTAATCAAACTATTTAAGTCCCGTCTACGAACCCTGCTACTGCACAAAGGTTTTTATTCTTTAAATGAGTACATGAATGCAAAATTGAAATCATTACCAGTACCAATTGTAATATTGCATGCTGTGAAACAGCCAAATATGTGAAACATATATTTAATGTAAACAACATACATACCACGTTTGACGTAATAAGTTTATTTCTTATTTTGTGTCCTTTTTTATCCGCTTTGAATTGTTTTATGTCGTTTTTATTTTTCATTCGAAATACTTGTATAACTTGTACTGTGTACCTCTTTACGCAATGTAACATTTTGATAAGTTTGTTCTTTCTTACATATAATGCAAGTTAAATTTAAGATTATTAATTGTAAATTAACTTTTAATTTTTTGAAATCATTACCACCGAATTACTTGTCGGTCTCTTCTCCATCGAACCTACCCCCTTTTAGAACTATTTACCTTATGTCTCGTCTTTTTAAAAGTGTATGCAAAGGCCTAATGGAAATAAAAAACTGACTTTGATTTTGACTTTGCGTAACTAAGGAAGCGGTGATAACTGAACATCATATATTTTCTTTTTATATGTAACCTAGACAAACGCTGACGTAATATCTGCTTGTTATAAAACCTATCCGATCGTTCTGAATAGAAAATTATAAACCATTTTTTCCCTGAAACCTAGTGATTTCGATTTAATATCTAAGCGTATAAAAATAATAAGTTAATAATTCATCATTATCTACAAATGTTAATGTATGACATAGTCAAAAATGATTCTTTTGTAAATAAAGCTTAAGATATCATCTACTCATATCTTTGAGAATTTCGGCTCAAAAAGCGATTAATCTTTCGTATCTTTCAAGTCCATCTTTCACGAAGTAATTAAATGCTTTCAAAGTCATATGTAGCAGAAAACTTTTAAATTACATCGTTGAAAACTCATTTTCTAGTGAAGAGTGAGTCGGGCTCGAGATATTTGGGCTTCCAATTACAAATAAGGGTGAGTTATCATTTTAAAAAAATTCAGTGTCATTCAAAAATGTACACGCTTTGCAGTTTTTGAATTTTTTAAACAGTATTGGAATTCGGATAGGCTTTTTATTGAGTTTTCTGTGAGGAAATGATTTTTTGTTGTTATTTAGGAGGGATGACTCAGTGAAAAGAAGACAAGGAATGGCAAAGTCTATATTCTACCAGTTAAAGCAAAATACTACGATATCTATTCGTCAAACCGAGTAATTACGATTTGGTGTCCCCCAAGGGTCTATCTTTGGTCAATTAACGCGACAATCGATGTAACTAAAGTTTAATTAATGTCTTTACCTTTATTTAATTAACCGAAGTACTAAATTAAAATATTGTTTTAAACTTTAAAACACAAATCAAATTATTGGAAGTTTTAATTACACGAATACTAATACAATTCAATTATACAAAATATTAACTAAATTAAAAAAATGAAATATATTTTTCAGACATAATAATAATTAAGTTCAATTAATTTTCTTTGCAATAATAAAATAACTAAAACGTTAGGTTATTAAACTTATTAAATAAAAAATTATTTTTAGTCATTTCAATAAATTCACGAAACGCTTTCTCGATAAATTAGTTTATAATCTAATTTTGGAAAGCTGTCATGCTTGAAACAGGCGTCACGGTAGTAGTTAAACAATTATAAACCTACGTAATTCTATAAATATGAGTTATTTTCCTAAATTTAGTAGATTTATAGAAACTTCCCGTCAGTATTTTGTAACTTCGTTTATTATATTATGTGTAAACTAGTGTTAGAAGCCGTAGGCTTTCGCCTATGGCTTCACCCGCGTGGATTACAATGTTGATAAACAGACAGACAAAAACTTGCAAATTGTTTTTTTTGTCATAAGTTTTGTATATACTTTCATATGTAAAAAATCCCCAATTTATTACATTACACAATTAATGTATAATTGACATAAAAAAAATTGTCGCGAGTTGTATTATTGTTTATTTACACAAATAAATCTTACATAAAAGTATTATTTGCATGTATTAATATGTTACTTATTTATTCAAAGTGCATAACATAACATATCATCATGCCTGTATTCCCAGAAGGGTTAAGCAGAAGTGTACTATTGTAAAACCACATTTCGGCCAATTGTCTTCATGTAAATAGTTGCAAGCACATAAAGTTATATGAGCACGTAGATGTAGCGTACAAGTGGCATTGTCGCTGGGCGCAGTTGTTGGCGCTGGCGGTGCCGCGCGCGCGTACAACTTGCTACATGAGGCGCCACTGACGCACACGCTCCGATCGCTCAACTTTGTAGCTAATAATATCGACATATTCTGTTCTGCGATCCCCAAGCCGCCTGCCAAGCGTGGGGATTATGGCAAACCCCCATATGAACCCCCATTGAGGGAGGCGTTCGTTCCGCAGTGGACGTCTTCTGGCTGATGATGATGATGATGATTCTGTTATGCTCTAAGTGAATTAACGAAGAACTAAAATTTTTGTTCTTCATTTTCACATTGGGTATACAGGGTGTTCCGTAAATAATGGACCACACGTCAGGCAACGATTACTCGCCTGATTATCAGTAACTAATTTGTTTTTTGTTTTTTTTTTTTTGTTTTAAACTTCCTTATATCTTGGCACCGACTTCAATATTCTTCAACTACTACATTGTATAATAAAACTTTTTTTTTTGCTTTTTAGTTAGTTTTGCTTTTGAGTGTTTCTTCTCTCCGTGCTGCTACTGAAAATTTATTGAGAATTCCCAAACAGAAAAACCTAATAACTCTTTGCCCGAGCCAGGAATTGAACTCAGGATCTAATGCTCTCAGACACTCAACAATATTAAGGCGCATTAATTCTAACATTCTTATTTCAAACTTCAAAATTTCTCACAGTTCAAAACACTAAAGAAAAAGAATTCATTTTCCACCAGATTTCGAACCGTAAAAGTACGATAACGATCACACAATGGTGACTTTCGCCAAATTTCGGTAACAAATGCTACCGTTTTCGCAAAAAAGATGCAAAGCATGAGATCACAAAATCAAATAACAGTTAAACCTAAGGGTATGAATAAGACAAGCGTTGGGCGCTCACAAATATTTTTAAAGCAGTATTTAATTATATCACCATTTTCAATACAGACATATTATGTAGCATAATATCACGCTTTTACTTCCGAAAACCATAAGAAGAAGCGTAGTAATAATTTTATTATTTTTAATTATTTTTCGTTGAAGCTGTTATTAATGTATTGTTGTACAGTTTAGACAATTTTTTCGCCAATGTCATTATTGAGTTACATACTGTAATAGCGAATGAATTTATTGGCCTCCATCTGGTAGATCATAAACTTCGGGTTGCTACTGAAATTTTTCTGAAAGCTAAACTCAAAAACACGTAGTGTAACCTGAAAATCTAACCCAGTACCTGACGCTTTGCAAGTGCACTCATAACGAGACGGTCGTATTCTCTTATATCCGATCTTTATCGAGGTCTTTTCTTAACTTTTGCAGCAGTTTCCTGAGTAACTTTCACGAGTGACGTACAGAAAAGAAAAAAAGAAAACGCATGCATAGTTAGGCTCCATAACAACATTTCTGACTGGTTAATTATTTTACAGTGACATGAGCTATGACGTATAGCCATAAAGTTGTTATACGTGCTGTAGCGTAGGTAGCACGGTGGGCAGGAGTGCGGGGAAATGCACCACAATATCACTTCTAATCGAGCTGCCTTGGCGACCGCACGACCTACGAAGCATAATATAAATTGTGTGTTTAATTATTTGACCCAACCCGTGATAGTTCATGCGAATTCGAGAGAAGAAGAACACGGACGAATTTAATGACATATGTATATATGTTACTTGGCATATTTATACGCTAAAGTATGGTACCCTTCGGACCAACACCTGACATCGAATCTTTTTTGCACCTCCGTCCGAACTCCGGTCTCCAAAATTGGGAAAATGGAATGAAATAAAATCTGTCTGTCTATATGTCTACGTGATATATTTCTATCTCATAAACTATGTATGTTCTCACTACTTGATATGAGAGCGAAAGAAATAATAATAATGAAATAATGATTTATTTTCTGTAAATAATTCCGTATAGGAAGCTTTCACAAGTCTTTTTTAGATCTAGGTGGTGCCGGCGTTTCCTACTGACTGCCTCTGAGAAGAAACGCCGAAACAAACTCAAAGGTTTCTTTTTTAAAGTCCAGACATTTATTTTAGATTATGTGAGAACATGTAGGGGTCTGGAATAGCCTTTTGAGGAAGAAGCCATACAGTTTTGAGTTGACCTGTCTCTACTGACGGGACACATACATCAGCCATCGTGGAGCTCAACCCTATTTTAGGGAGCTCCTCGACCCGACGTCACCCTCATCGGGACATTTGCGTAGGCCATTTAAAAATACTCAAAACCGCCAGACAGATATAAGAAAATATATAATAAACTGGCCTACATGATACTCACATTTACAATAATAAAGAATAAAAAAAAATATAATGGTTACCTGTTATATGTTTCGAAAAGTGTGTAGTTATTTACTGAATGACATGAATATTTCATATGGAAGCTTATAATAATCGTATTGGCATATGTTTCCTCCGTGACAATACCGCCCCGTTTTTAGGGTGAAAAAAGTTTGTAGTTCTGGGGGAAACATTCACGCGTTGCCGACCCTGTAAAAAATATATTCTCGTCCTTTTTGAGTAACCTCAAGCTGTGAATTTATTTATAAAAAATATTCTACTCTAGTGGTTGCCTGCGCGACTGTTTAATATTATTTATCTATGTTCTTCCTTAAACTATCATTGCAGGTTAGTAACCAGTGAGATAGCGAGGTCACTAATAAAGAAAAATATATACACACAATTAAACTTATATGTAACATTTATTGGGAACTTTGTAACACTTAGAACATTGTAACAGTAACGTGTTACAATAAAAAAAATACAAACAAACAAAAACATACAATGCATTCACATAACACAATAATTCGATAATACAATAATATAGCCCTGGGTTTGATTCCTAGATGGGGTATAATGATATTGGGATTTTTTTATTTATACTAGATGTTGCCCGCGATATCGTCCGCTTGTTACTATTATAGTACGCTTCTATCCAACCCCTCGAGGAATACAGGCGTGAGCGTTGTGTTATTTTATATTTTAACTTTATTACAGTGACACCATCTTGGGGAAAAAATGATTTCGCTTTTTGTGAATTGCATGGGAAAGAAGTATGAAAAGGTAGTTTAGGATGTCTTGTGGTACATAGCTAGTTCGGTTAAGCTACACTGGCTGCGGTTAGTCCTTGGAAGATTGGCCATTCTTTACACACACCTCTCGGTGACTAATTATTTATTATTTATTTTAACAGCTTTCTGCTTTATTGGCATTAAAATTTATTATTGACAATAATTGGCTTTATACTCGTAATTGTCTACATTTCATAATTATAATGATTTATGTGACTGATATTCTCCTATTTCGCGTGTACTGAGGTTTTGATACATTCAATATATGCGTAATCTTTGTATACTTATAAAATCGTTTGTACTAAGTCTAGAGACGTGAAATTTAGAACATGGGTTTAATTTAAGAAAGGATTTTTGTAATTTTACCATTAAGGTAGTAAAATAAGGGATGAACGGTTGTATCGGAGTCCGTCATTTTCAAAGTAAGAAGCACAAAATTTCATATACCTGCTTCTGGTTAGAAATAAATGTACTGTCATGAAATCATACCCTCGAACTCAGTATGTAAATAATTTATTCACTTTTCACAGTACATTCAATAATAATTACAATAAGTAAATATAATCACAGCACAGATTGGTAGATGTTCTCGATACAACACCCCGGATTAGAATGCCCCTGCTTTTTTTTTTTTTTTTTTGAGTTGTCTCTCGCAGTTAGCTCAGGGAGCTTTTACTGCTTAACCGGGCAAATGGCGAGATCAGAAGGGCCTCCAGCCGAGCAAGTTATATAATACTAAGCAACACTGCTAAGGGTGTCCCATAGTGGGACTCGAACCTCGGCTTAGGGCGTTGCTGGGGGGCAGACAAGAGAGGACTTGCTGGATCTGATTGTGATTATTTAGGGACATTTGATTTATTGCTACTAGCTCAGCGCGGGCTGGTTCGAGCAAGGGTCGGGGTCTGCCCCTGCTCTGCAATCAGTCACCAGCTGATGTTCCCCACTACCATCGTTAGTGAACAGTCAGCCGACCAACCGACCAATCAGGGCAAAGTCAACAACGTGTTTCATCAATTGACTAACTTAAAATACACAACACTTTAATTAATTGTAGATTAAAAAAAATTAATCAACCCATTACTGTCCCACTGCTGGGCAAAGGTCTCTTCTCAGAACGAGGTTAGGCCTTAGTCCACCACGCTGGCCCGGTGAGGGTTGGCGGACTACACACACCGTCAAGAACTTTATGGAGCCCTCTCAGGTGTGCAGGTTTCCTCACGATGTTTTCCTTCACCGTAAACGCAAGTGATAATCAAATTCTGATCCGCAAATGATTTCGAAAAGTCAGAGGTGCGGGCCAGGTTCGAACTCAGACCCTCCTGCATGGAAGGCAAGCGCTCAACCGCTAGGCTATCACTGCTTACAATTGTAGATTAAACATTTTTAATTTATTTAATAAGATTTATGCATTATACATAATAAACTTATCAATTATTATTAACTATTTATTAATTAATGAAGTACTAATGTTTACAACGGATGTGTCAAATTCATGCAACCACTAGCGCCATCTATCGCAAGTTGGTAGGAATTAAATATATTTTTAAGAAGTTTCATAAGGATCATTACAGTACCTACACATAATATATCGGCAGTTTTAGAAATGTTAACCCTAAGAGGGTGTATTAGAGGTTGATAGTTAATTTAACGATATTTATTTTATAATATATCCACGCGAGCGAAGCCTCGGGCACCAGCTAGTTAAATGTATAGATTTAGCTAAGTTATAGTTTTATTATAATACACAGGATAAAAAACCTTCAATTTATGTGGCGATATATATTTTCGGTAATCGGTAAATACTAGAACACCCTCACTTCCCCTTTTAACGGCAAAACACCCAATTCCGACGAATATACCATTGTAAAATAATCCAGCACCTGCAGAAATCCCAACAAAATTTTCAATATTTGACAAACATATAAAATTGCCCCATATAGAGGGCAACCATTCCCAACAGTTCTCATAAACAGCATCATACGCATATTCTACTAATTCCAGTTCATAGTTTTGCTTTACATGAAGTCTGTCGATAAATCCAAAACCAGCATACGTGAAAGTTCCTCCACTTTGGAATTCTATAAAGCGATTTACCTTGCATGTGAAGGGGTATCGAGGATTCAGATTGTTTATTACTATACTTTTTTTAAATGCTACAAATATTATGTCGTGGTGTGGTGCGTGAAGATCGTCAAATCCAAATGTTGCCCATTTTCCTGTGTTTCTTTTACACTGATCTCTGGTCACGTGTGACACGGCATGACTTTTATGTACATTTGGATTGCCATTAATGACATGTAGCCATATCCTTTTAATATCATTTATTCTTTCAAGAGGGTTTGCAGATGTTACTGCATATCTTACAGACACCATAATTCCAGTGCTAACAGGCTTCCCATCAACAGATATGCCAACCATAAAATCATATTTGTCGTTGTGATCCAACCAACTGTACTTTATATCTTCTCCTAATGCATAAGTTTTAAATGGTAAAATAATTATGATGAAACTTGTAAATCTGAAAATAAGTAGATTTTATTTATTTATTTTTTACTTTAATGACAACGGTCTGAGACCAATTACAGTAATTAAAGTGACAATACAAGATAATAAATTATAATAATAGAAAAACATTCATGAATCCCTCTCACCATACTACTGACATACTGACAAAATCTTCATCCATTCATCCACAAACACATCGTAATTTGGATTAGAATCCAAAAGTTCGTTAAGTGCTGCGAGGGTTCGAGGATATTATTAATCGTTTAGCTATTTGCTACCAGTTATTTGTTTAAATGAAACTGGGCAGAACATACAAATGTGTAGACTAGAGAACTAGGTGGACAAAGCGGGTGACAGAATGCATTACATGGGAAAGTAAAAGAAAACAAGGAAGAAAAAGTTGTAGAGATATATATTTACACAACGATTTGATCGGATTGGATGCAGAAAGCGATAAAAACGTGTGCATTGATTTAGTGGAGGCCTAGGCCGCAGAGGCGACTGCTAAGATGGAATTATAACTAGTGGTGATAAAAACAACTAAAATTAGAAAATTATATCTCGTAAGCTGAAGTGTTCTTATGTTTTATGTGGAGTACACTAAGTAGTGGAACTAAAGGATACTTTTATTTTTTCTAGCGACCGCTTTACTCGGATGCAATTTATCGATGAAGAAAAAAGTTATTTTTTTTGTTTTTATGAAAACATGTGACATCAGAACTGTCAAACTGAACGTCACATTTTTTTATTTGATTGATGATTTTCATACAAGAATACTTACCATTCAAATTAAGACATTTGCAGTGGATTTTCCAAAAAAAATTCTTACATCTTAGAAGTGCATTTGTCGTGTCCGACGCACAATTCGCCTCGCACTCGACAATTTTTACGTGAACTCGTTGTTTCAGTGTCGCTATTATAGCAGCAAGGTATATTACTTTAATGTTTTACTTGGCACCGACTTCAATATTCTTCAACTACTATATTGCATAATAAAACATTTATTTTTTGCTTTTTGGTTAGTTTTGTTTTTGAGTTATTTAAAGTAGGTTTTTATTTTTTGTTAAAAGAATTAATTATTTTACGGTTTTTGAGTGATGGGTAGACCTAGTAAGGACACTTCTCTTAAAAAAACTTTACAAAGGTCAAATGTATGTTTCCACAAGTCGAGTGAAAACCTTAGACGGTATTGCACTTTGTGATTTAAAACCAAATAAATTATTTAGCCGACCATATCATGAAAAAGCATTACGAGAAATAGAAAGATTAAGACGACGATTGTAACTAATACAGTGATAGTCTTGCCATTTATCGGTTTAAAACGAGCCCAAACTTGAGGGGTTTACTAGTAGCTACTGACGAGTTTCACTACATATTTCCTGGGTCCATCATCAGGCCCTCTATACCAAACGTTATATACGAGAATCATTAAAATATATCGAGTGATCCCAAATTCGGAAGTTTTATTCCCTAACTCTTTACCGTTGAGGAGTATTATGACATCCATCATCAGCTCAGCATCATGAAATAATGATTTTCAGACGCCAGCACCTGACTAATTAAGAAAAAGCTCAAACGCGATATTCGTCCTACAATATTTTAGGGTATCCCTCGATTTCCCTAGGATCCCATTATCAAATTCTGACTTGGTAACAATGGGACCAATTTGGGAGCAAATTCTTTCAAACAAAAAAATAAATTTTAAAAACAAAACAAACCTACAGTTGCTTTGAGAACCTCCTACTTTTTTGAAGTCAGTTAAAAATATCACATATTCTTCCTATGGGAATAGGCAGAAACTACGGAACGCAACTTGCTACGATCCGTACATAACCCTTTTACTCTATTTACATTCATGCATCGTTTCATACACGGACGCCTTGGGTACTGCGCACCTGACCTTTTTAGAGGACACCACCATTAAAGTCCATATAAGTCGTTCGAGGGCGTCGCCTCTTGGCATTTCCACTAACAATTGCCTTTGATCACCACAAATCAACAAACCATATTTTTTTCCAACCTGGTCACTACATCTTCTTTCAAACCGTAACAATCTCTTATCACAATATTCGAGAATCGACACTGAATAATCCTCCTTTCGTATGTCCAATATTTTAACAGTCGAATATAAGCGAAATTCTAAGTCTATGAATATACCAGTCAAATAAATATACGTACATTGATAATCCTCTCATTTTTTTTCATACACTATCTCTGACTTTGTCTTGATCGATTAGTGCAAGTACGCAACCACACTGTTCCTTATATGCTACACTTTTGAATGTTGTACCTTTTTATTATGATATGTATGATATTATAAAATATAAACAATTACGTGCCTCGTTGTGTAAATAAGTAACACGAGTGGTGCATTTCAGGCATCCGTTAGCGCATTCAAAATAACTTTGTCAATTAAAATCTTACGTAGTCAAGTCCAAGGAAAAGCATCCACGAGAAGGGTGCAAGAAATAACCCACACGACTTTCAGGAGTGACGATACCCGAGTTGTCTGGCGCAATCTAGGCTGTGCTTCGATACCACCATTTCCGACTGGCTAATCTTTCCACTGCGGCATGAGTGTGATTGAGAGTGCCGACTCGACAGAAGAAGAAATAATAGAGTGTCCGTTGTACGTAAAATAATGTCAAATTCCATCTTATGTTTTTATCTGAGGAGACAGAACCTGGAGAGATTCTGGTTTCATCATGTACAAGTATTCGCTTACATCTGTTTGCATCCTATCCTACTAATATTATAAATGCGAAAGTTTGTGACGATGGGTGGATCTTTGTTACTCTTTCACGCGCACTTTGGCGTTTGTATGATCTACAGATAGTTGCTTCGGTTCTGGGTGTATGTTCGTGTGAATACTTGTGTTTGTAAACGCACCCACGATACAGGAATTATTCATCGATACAGGATCAACACCAGGACCTCACGCTTAGTAACCACACTTGCGATTACTAAACCACTAAGGCAGTTCAGTTAACATTCATAACATTTTCTGTAACGAAATAAAAAGTAACTGAAACTCAAACAATTCACAAAAAATATACAACAATTAAATGTATAAACAAGTCACAAAGAATAGCAGTAACCCATAAACTCTCGAACAACTTTAAAACCTTGTCCAGTTTAGCAAACAGCTTCGCTATTTTTCTTTAACTCAGAAATAAGAGCAGATCGACGGACTTAATTACCTTCAATGGCCTGCATTCGTGAAGAAACAATGGCCGCAACCTTCAAAAGTACAAAAGAAAATTTAAATTAGCTCAGTTTTTATGAAAAAGCAAAAGTTGCCTACGGAAAGCCGCGAGCCGTACTCTAAACTATAAAGAGCTCTCAAAGAGGTTACCGATATTTTCTTCACACCGTTTTACTTACGAAATTTGTCCTTATATTATTTGTCATGCTGTGTTTTTGATGGTACGGTTGGTGCAGTGGTTGAGCGATTGACTGTTGTGCTACGGGTCGCAGGCTGTATTCTGACACGGGACAAATATTTGTGTGATCTAAAGATAGTTTTTTAGGGTTTAGGTGTATGTCCATTTGAATATTTGTGTTTGTAAGCGCACTTCACGGTACAGGAATTATCGGTAGGGTTGTGTAACGTTTTAAAAAAATATACACTACTTCAATTATGGAAATAAAACGTGATCGGCGAATTGTGGTTATACAATACTACATCTCTGCCTAATCCTTCGACATGTATTGTATTCCGATGTGCAATAAAGTGGATTTGTATTGTATTGTATAGATTTATCAGGTTTTATCTTACCTACAAAAAATTGGGCTTTAGTTTTTTTTTCTTGCCATATTAACTACTCAATGATTTATTACTCAATCTATAAACATTAATATTGTTTATAGATTGTGTAATTACTGATAATATAAGGTATGAAAACAGATGTAAGCGAATGCTTGTACATGATGAAACCAAATTCAGGTTCTGTCTCCTCAGATGAAAACATACAACGGAATTTGACATTATTTTACGTACAACGGACACTCTTTTATTTCTTCTTCTGTCGAATCGGCACTCGCAATCACACTTATACCGCAGTGGAAAGATTAGCCAGTCGGCAATGGTGATATCGAAGCTGACAGCCTAGATTGCGCCAGACAACTCGGGTATCGTCACTCCTGAAAGTAGTGTGGGTTATTTCTTGCACCCCACTCGTGGATGCTTTTCCCTTGCACTTGACTACGTAAGATTTTAATTGAAAAAGATATTTCGAATACGCTAACGGATCCCTGAAATGCACCACTCGTGTTACTTGTTTACACAACGAGGTACGTAATTGTTTATATTTTATAATATCATACATATCATAACACAAATAAGGTATATCACTCAAGATTGTAGCGTATAAGGAACAGTGTGGTTGCGTACTTGCAAACACCGATCGAGACAAAGTCAGCGATAGTGTTTGAAAAAAATGAGAAGAATATCAAAGTATGTACATTTATTTGACTGGTATAGTCGACTGTTAATATATATTGGACATACTAAAGGAGGATCATTCAGTGTCGATTCTCAAATATTGTGATAAGAGATTGTTGCGGTTTGAAAGCAGATGTAGTGACCAGGTTGGAAAAAAATAGGTTTGTTGATTTGTGGTGATGAAACCTACCTAGGTCCACCTAGGTCTCTAGTCTACACATTTGTGTGTTCTGTCTAGTTCCATTTAAACAAATACGTGGCAGCAAATAGCCAATCGATTAACAATATCTATTTATTTTCAGATTTACAAGCTTCATCATAATTATTTTACCATTTAAAACTTATGCATTAGGAGAAGATATAAAGTACAGTTGGTTGGATCACAACGACAAATATGATTTTATGGTTGGCATATCCGTTGATGGCAAGCCAGTCAGCTGTGGAATTTTGATCACTCCATTAATGATCGTAACATCTGCGAACCCTATTGAAAGAATAAATGATATTAAAAGGATATGGATACATGTCATTAATGGCGATCCAAAAGCACATAAAAGTCATCCCGTTGGAATCGCGTCCAGAGATCAATGTAAAAGAAACACAGGGAAATGGGCAACATTTGGATTCGACGATCGTCACGCACCACACCACGACATAATGTTTGTAGGATTTAAAGTAATAAAAGAACTAAAAAGTCCGAATCCTCGATACCCAATCTTATGCACGATCAATCACTTTCTAGAATTCCAAAGCGGAGGAACTTTCACCTTTGTTGGCTTTGGATTTATCGACAGACTTCATGTAAAGCAAAACTATGAACTGGAATTAGTACAATATGAGTATGATGCTGTTTATGAGAACTGTTGGGAATGGTTGCCCTCTATATGGGGCCATTTTATATGTTTGTCAAATATTGAACATTTTGTTGGGATTTCGTCAGGTGCTGCTTTATTTTACAATGATAAATTCGTCGGGATTGGGTGTTTTGCCATCCAGAGGGGAAGTGATGGTGTTCTAGTATTTACCGATTACCGAAAATATGAAAAACAAAACAAATTGAAGTCACATTATCCTCATGAGCAAAACTAAATTGTATGTAGAGTATATATAGATCGTATATTATCCTGAGTATTATAATAAAACCGTAACGAAGCTAAATCCATACATTTAATTAGCTGTTGCCCGAGGCTTCGCTCGCGTGGATATATGTATGTATATTATAAAATAAGGCTCGTTAAATTAACTATCAACCTCTTATACACCCTCTTAGGGGTAACATTCCGAAAAACGCCGATATATGTGTAGGCACATTTATTTCTAACCAGAAGCAAGTGTATGAAATTTCGTGCTTCTTACTTTGAAAATGGCGGACTCCCATACAACCGTTCATCCCTTATTTTACTACCTTAGTGGTGAAATTTTAAAAAATCCTTTCTTAGCAGATGCTTACCTTATAAAATAAACCTATGTTCCAAATTTAGCCTCTCTAGACTTAGTACTATTGGGTGTGCGCTGATAGGTAAGTCAGTACAAACGATTTTATAAGTATACAAAGATTACGCATATATTGAATATATCAAAACCTCAGTACACACGAAATAGGAGAATATCAGTCACATAGATGATTATAGTTATGAAATATTAGCTTTCGTACGCGGCTTCGTCCGCGTACATTTTCCCGGGATAAAAAGTAGCCTGTGTAGTATTGCAGACTATAATCTATCTCTGTGCCAAATTTCATCCAGATCCGTTCAGCCGTTCTGGCGTGAAAGAGTAACAAAGATCCATCCATCCATTCATCAATCCATCCATCCATCCTCACAAACTTTCACATTTATAATATTAAGTAGGAGTATATATAGGATAGACAATTACGAGTATAAAGCCAATTATTGTCAATAATTTTCATGCCAATAAAGCAGAAAGCTGTTAAAATAAATAATAAATAATTAGTCACCGAGGGTTGTGTGTAAAGAATGGCCAATCTTCCAAGCACTTACCGCAGCCAGTGTTGCTTTACCGAACCAGCTATGTACCACGAGACATCCTAAACTACCTTTTCATACTTCTTTCCCATGCAATTCACAAAAAGCGAAATATTAAAATATAAAATAACTCACGCCTGTATTCCTCGAGGGGTTGGACAGAAGCGTACTATAATAGTACACCCACATTTCGTTTTCGTTTTTGATTCCCATATACATAGTAGAGGGCGAGTCTATTCCCATCTATCGGATACAGTTCCAGACTCTGTGCTGCTACCGAGATACAGAAAAATCCACTAACACTGCCTGATGTCCGCCCCGGGAATCGAACTCAGAACGCGCACATTATCATTTGCGACCGTTACACTAACAAGTATAAACTTTTTTTTTTTTCATTTACAAAACTAGGAATAATTTTTGTTTCAATAATGTGAGTTTACAAACACAAATATTCACATGCACAAACACTCAGACCCGAAAAAAACTATATGTAGGTTATACAAATAGTTGTTTCGTGCAGGAATCGAACGCGCGACACGCAGCAGTCGATCAATCGTATAAGTTACATAAACTCTTCCAAGCGGACGAAATCGCGGGCAACATCTAGTATAAATAAAAAAATCCCAATATCACTATACCCGATCTAGGAATCAAACCCTGGGCTATATTATTGTATTATTGTGTTATGTAAATGCATTGTATGTTTTTGTTTGTTTGTATTTTTTTGTTGTAACATGTTACTGTTATAATGTTCTAAGTGTTACAAAGTTCCCAATAAATGTTACATAATTTCTAATAAGTTTAATTGTGTGTATATATTTTTCTTTATTAGCGACCTCGCTATCTCACTGGTAACTAACCTGCAATGATAGTTTAAGGGAGAACATAAATAAATAATATTAAAAAGCCATGCAGGCAACCTCAAGACTAGTTTTTTTTTTATAAATAAATCCTCAGCATGAGGTTACTGCATCTGGAGTTCGGATGGAGGTGCAAAAAAGATTCGATGTCAGGTGTTGTTCCGGAGGGTACTCTAGTGTATAAATATACCAAGCTACAGATATATGTCATACTAGCTCTGCCCGCGACTTCGTTCGCGTGGATGTCGGAACTTAACAATGTATTTTTTTGTGAGACCAAACGCACTTAACCCTATTTTTTTCTAAAATAAAAGATTTTTTAAAATAATAGTTGCCTAGAGTTACTCCTTATTATATCAGCTACCTGCCAATAAAAGTCCCATCAAAATCGGTCCAGCCATTTCAGAGATTAGCCTATACAAACAGACAGACAGACAGACAGACAAAAATTGTAAAACATGTTATTTTGGTGTATGTACCGTATATATATTCATATGCATATATTAAAAAACGGTTATTTCAATATTACAAACAGACACTCCAATTTTATTTATATGTATAGATTAAATTCGTCCGTATTCTCCTTCTCTCGAATTCGCATGAGCTATCACGAGGTGGGCCAAAAGATTAAGCACCAGTTTATATTATGCTTCGTAGGTCGTGCGGTCGCCAAGGCAGCTCGATTAGAAGTGATATTGTGGTGCGTTGGCCCGCACTCCTGCCCACCGTGCTACCTACGCTACAGCACGTATAACAACTTTATGGTTATACGTCATAGCTCATGTCACTGTAGAATAATTAATCGGTCAGAAATGTTGTTAGCGAGCCTAACTATGCATGCACTTTCTTTTTCTTTTATGTACCTCATTTGTGGAAGTTACGTAAGTATTATACATAATGTCTGTACTGAAAATAGTAGAACAATGAGTAGGTACTACTTTAAACATATTTGTGACCGCCAAATTTTGTGATCTTATGCTTTACATATTTTTTTGCGAAAACGGTAGCATTTCTTACCGAAATTTGGCGAAAGTCACCGTTGTGTGATCGTTATCGTACTTTTACGGTTCTGGTGGTAAATGAGTTCTTTTTCTTTAGTGTTTTGAACTGTGAGGAATTTTGAAGTTTTAAATAAGAACGTTAGAATTAATGCGCCTTAATATTGTTGAGTGCCTGAGAGCATTAGGTCCTGAGTTCGATTCTCGGTTCGGGCAAAGAGTTATTAGGTTTTTCTGTATGGGAATTCTCAGTAGCAGCACGGAGTCTGGAACTGTGCCCGGTAGGTAGCAATAGGCTCGTCCCCTATTGTATGGGACTCAATAACGGCGTCGGTGAAATGTGCGTGTACAATAGTACACCTCTGCCTTACCCTTCGAGTAATACGGGTGTGATGCTATGTTATGTTATTGTTGAATTTTTTACAGATTATATTGTGCATACTTTGTGGAAAAATCCATAGATTTGAGAAGTGTAAATATACGAGATTTTTGTGTCCTACCATCATGTACTGACCACTATCACTTACGTTGCCACCACTTCTGACCACTACTCACCATTTACGACGTACCATTTCCGTCATCCACCAGATATATGTAATCGTACATGTTGCTACACAGAATTTCATTAATTCTCACTAATAATTCCCAATTTGGAACCTCTAGCTCAGGAGCTGCACATGTGGCCACTAGACCAACGAGTCAGTTCTTCCTTAAAAATAAAAATAATTCTTATTGCTACTAATTTGCCAATTGCTGCTTAGAAAAAAAAAAACAATTCGAAATGTACGTAAGTATTACCCGCGCATTACCAAATTATACAAATTAAAAAAGCCGCTCCGAAATTGAGCTGTAAATTCTACCGCTATTCAAATTCCGCGTCATATTTTGACATTAATCTCACAATAAAAACTGAAAAGTTATTTGTTCAAAACGCCGTTAATATGTTGGGTATTATGTAAATTCGTCGCCCGTGATTTGAATAAAGAATTGTTTATTTTTTTTATTTCGTCATATCTGTTGTGTACAAATAGGTTTAATTTGAATTTAAAATAAAGCTGCCGAGTTGGTTTTTTTATGTGTTACTCAAAAGGATAAAACGAGATAGCATTATTAACTTTGCATACATCGGTCTCTTTCTTTATAAAGCAATAAGAACCTTGTGTAATATAGTTGAACGCGTTATTTTGTGATATTTTATTGCAAATTATGACTGCACCCTTTTCTGGAGCTCAATTCGTATTCATGATATTTTTAGTATAATATTATTGCAAGAATATTGTTGTTAATTACTCCGAGAAGACGGCCAAAAAAAGGGTATATTTGACCGTAAATTTAGAGGTCATTAAGAGGTCTATGGAAATATGAGGTAGTTCGTCCCTTAAGCGCCGATTTTGATAAAATAATTTTGCTCCTAATAAAATATAATTCATCTGTCTGTCTCAAATAGCTCTAAATAGAATACAAAACTCAGGATCCATTACCATTAAACAATATCATAACGAAATCCAATAAAACAAAACAGTAATTCGATATACAAGAACTATTAACGAATAAAACTTGGTTGAAATCTGTTTGCGAAGCTAAAAGCCTAACCACCACAAAATATACACCTACAGAAGGCCAACTCAGTCTTGGTATTAATTGGGAGCGTTCTGGAACGATGTTAAATTCAATCTGCCAAATTCTTTATCCCGCTGACGCCCTGGTACCCCATTTTCCGTACATACAAATTTCTTTATACCCAATGCGATAATATGAAACAAAATTTTTTGTTATTTAATTTACAATTAACAAATTGCGTGTAGCCTGTTTTCGTGAATTCAATTAGAGAACAACAAAATATGTCAATATTATAAGAGCGCGCGCGTCAGTGGCGCCTCGTGTAGCAAGTTAGTGCGCGCGCGCGGCACCGACAGCTGTGCCCAGCGACAATGTTACATATAACCCTACGTCTACGAACTATATGATTTT
The DNA here is from genome assembly GCA_947562105.1 of Shargacucullia verbasci. Taxonomy (NCBI): domain Eukaryota; kingdom Metazoa; phylum Arthropoda; class Insecta; order Lepidoptera; family Noctuidae; genus Shargacucullia; species Shargacucullia verbasci. The sequence continues at coordinate 9,002,669 of OX387303.1, read as the reverse complement.
ATGTGCTTGTAACTATTACATGAAAATAATTAGCTGAAATCGCAATACTGTACTAATTAGCTAAAAACGTCAAATTATAATCTTAAATCCACCTTGCAAAATATATTATAGTGTAATAATATTAAGTTGAGAGCTAGTTGAGTTGACGCTAGATGGCGCTATGTGTGACCCGAAAAAATCCACGGGTAATAGTTAATAAAAACAGACGCGACTTGTGACTCACTCCGGCGAATTTTGCGTGAAGTGCAACTTCTGTGGCTACCTACATTGTGTCATCAGCCATATACCCTGACCGCTCTACCCAACAATCTTGAAAAGTGGGCCCTCATTCAAACTTTGGCAATTTTGCTCTTGATATTTTCAACCGAACCAGACGAGATGTTATTAAATTAAAACAATATTTTTAGATATGAGAGTTGTGGTGTGGTTTAAGGTATATATATTGTCTATCAAAAGATGAAGAAGTTATAGTAGTAATTAGGCTCTAATTGGTCTAGCTGTTGCAAGTACGACTGCTAGGTGAGATCGTGAGTTATATTTTCCAGATCAGGCAAAGTGTTATTGGGTATTTCTGTATGGAAATTTTCAGTAGCAGCACGGAGTCTGGAACTGTGCCCAGTAGATGGCAATGGGCTCGCCCCCTATTACATGAGATCCAATAATGGTATCGGCGAAATGTGGGTGTACATGTAGCGACTACTACTCGCAACATGGCAAAAAGTAAAGCGCCATCTACCGGAGTGAAGCTACAACAACAAACCCTGAATCGCACTATGAAAGTTTACAACGATTCTAATACATATACGAATGTCCAACATCAATCGTTGGGCTTCGGCCCACCAGGCGCCACCTTGCCTGGTCGGAGGATCTTCCCTTTTCAATGGAGGAACACCATACCTCGTTCCTCCATATTCAATAGAACATCTCTGCCTAAGCCTTCGGGCAATACAGGGGTGATGCTATATGTTAGTATATATATATTTTATACTACATAGTTGCGTCCTGCGCATGACCGATTTTCTCTAATGAAAGAAATATTTCTCTTGTCTTCTCCACTATTTTTATACTGATTGCAAAAAAACAGACTATCGCAATCTCTTTGTACAATTTACAATTGATTACATAAAGTAGAATAAAATATGGAGGGCATGCTCAATTTGAGAAACCAATTTATCTCATTGGTCTAATAGTCGTTTATGTGGCTGCTGAGCGTAAGGTCCTAGGTTTGATTTCGGGGTCGGGCAAATTGCTATTGAGATTTACAGAAATTCTTAATACCGGGAGTATAGATGTGCGCCTGGTAGATGCCTATAGGATCAATCCTTATTGCATGGGACTCAATAACGGCATTGTGGGTGTAGAATAAAACACCTCTGCCTTACTCTTCGGGGAATACTAGCGTAATGCTGTGTAATGTTTATTTATATTAACCTTGGAGTAGGTAGGTACCTTCATACATAACTATTTCCAAAACTACGAGTTTTAATCTCACAAATTCGTCGCTTTCTGTTTGTTGTGTAGGTTATGTGGTCCAAGGGTACAGTAAAAGCGATTTAAGTATTTATTTTATTATTCTGAATCTCTTTCACTGAAAAAAATTGCCGGGCAAATAATAATAATGCCCTCCTGACCGAATTTCGGTTACGGCGGCCAATCTCACCGGAGATTAGCCTACGCAGGAGATATTATAGAGCAAACGCAAGTGTGTGCGCAAACACAGGTGCTCTCTCTATTACTTCACTCTGTCGCGGGTGGTCAGAGTATAGCAAAGGGTATGCAAGGATTTTAAGCGAAAAAGTTATAAGAGAGAAAAGTCTTTATTTTTTCATTTCTCTAAACGATAGACCATAAAAAAGAACAAAGTGTTTTTCGCCTTCATAAACGACACCCCTTCGGCGCGGATTTTCGGGCAAACCCTGGGTTGTAGACGAAAGAATTCTGAGGTTTTCTTCTTCATTTTGGTCGATCTATATGATACAAAAAAGAAACGAGGAAAAAAGAAATTTTGACTTTTTGTGAAAAAATATCCTGAAGTCCTAAAATCCTTGCACCCTATGCTACACCCCAACCCAAAATAGGGTACGTAAACTATATAAAGGCACACGGTCGAAATCCACGACCGTAAAAGCCATTATATAAGTAATTTTAATAATATACATATGTATAACAATAATAAAACAGAAGCGGTCACCATAGCCCACCATAGACCCGGGTACGTCTTAAAACTGCGGCCATACACCGGAGGACGGGCAGCAGCGTCCTCTCACTAATCGGTGAGCAACTGCGATCCCCAAGCCACCTGCCAAGGGTGGGGATTATGGCAAACCCCCCCTTGAGGGAGGCCTTCGTTCATCAGTGGACGTCTTCTGGCTGATGATGATGATGATGATGATGATGGTCACCATAGCTGAAATCGGCAAGGAATTGTATTACTGGCGTAAGTGTATAAGTATATTCAGATGAAAGAGCCTCTACGATGCCTTAATTCGTTTGCCGCACCCTCGGCCCGCTACCATCATTGCAGACTGGCTAATCTACTACGTCACGAGTGAATTCCATCACTCAGACACGACAGCAGAAGAATAATATAAGGCAAGATTTTCATACAAAACTGAACGTAACAGACTCCACTTTTCCTTTAAGTTACACCAAGCCCGAAGGTGGGGGGTTCGGTCGGGCCCAGTCCCCACATAACAATCGTAGCTATTTGACATTAACGACCAAACTTCTGCCATTAAATGAGATTACTCTGCCAGTTAAAATACTTACTGAGCAACTAAAGGATTTTAGAGGTCTGAAAAATGCTCGTATATTTTAACTGCAACTCTGTGTAGGGATCATTGCGTTTGTAATGGGCTGGTGTTAGAACTTGATAGCTGTGGACTGAACACTGAGTTCATTGTGAACATAATTGGAAAATCTTCGAATATTCTACTATTCTGGGGTAAGCGAATAAGGGCATATTGGAATTCAATTTCCCGCGGAACAAATATTTGTACATAATATAACATAGCATCACGCCAGTATTCCGCAAAGGGTGGGGCAGAGGTGTATCTACTATTGTACACCCACATTTCGCTGGTGCTGTTATTGAGTCCCAAGTAATCAGTGGCGTGCGGTCCATAAAGACAAAAAGACACTGCCTACCCTACATAACTCAGATAAATATTTATTATCTTGTTTTATTTTCTGATATCTAATATTTTATTTACGAGTAATTACTATCAATAAACAAAAATTCTAAAACATTAATATATATATATGCACGAATATCGGTATTCAATAATAATAATAATGTCCTCCTGACCGATTTCAGTCACGGCGGCCAATTTCACCGGAGATTAGCCAACTACGCAGGAGATATTATAGAGAACAAGTGTGTGCGCAAATACAGGCGCTCTCTCTATTCCTTCACTCTCGTAGTTTGATGAGGTGGCAATCCGAAACGACCGGAGAGAGATCAGGCGCAGGACCAAGGGCTTTACGTGCTTTCCGAGGCACGGTGTGTATTCACAACACAAAGACCCAGACTCGAAACAACTATGTGTAGATCTTACAATTATTTGTTCCGTGTGGGAATCGAACCCGCGACACGTAGCTTAGCAGTAGATTTCTCAACCACTGCGCCAACCGTGCCTTCTATTATCCAGCAATTAAAACGGCTGTCTCCCCATTTAACCCAAAGCTGATATCTATCACACAGAGATGGCAAGGTCGATGACGGTCTCTATAATTATGGCGCCCATTATCACATATACACCGAACAACAAACGATCCTGCTCCTACAACTTTGCCAAAAATTGGACCCATCAATTAGAAATAAGTTGGAATTCTCAAATTATCGGAATTCTTGTGACAATAGCGTTATGACCAATTATTTAGGTCTTAAGCAGTAATCTCAGGATTTGTATAATACGACATAGGTTAGATTGTTAGTTAGCAAGCAATAAACAATTATCTCAAATCCTAGAGATTTGAGATAATTGTTTATTGCCTGAGATTGAGTCTTAAGATAATCTTTGTTTATATTGTTTCAAATAAGTGCTTGTAGTTCTGTGAAAGCTGATAAGCTTGTTCATAAAATAATTCAGCCATCTATTGTTTCAAGTGTTATTTGAATTTTTCTGTTTGGAAATACGGTAGATGACTACTAGTCATCTGAGGTATTTTTATGAACTGTCGAAAACGATATTTTGTTCTAAAAATGTTTGGAATACAAAAGCGTGACGTCATAGTTTTTAATTATCATTGACATACTTTTCGTGTGATTTCGATAAATAAAAAATTGGAAACTCCAAACATAAGCAAGAGATTAAGTTTTAGATTGAGTTTTTAGAAAGAAAAATATTTGCCAAACAATATTTCAGATTTTTTTTTGATGCAATCAACTAGCCTATTCTCCGGTAGATGGCAGCAGGCTCGCCCCCTATTACTCGGGCTCAATAATAGCATCGGCGAAATGTGAGTGTGTAATAGTACACCTCTGCCTAACCCTTTGTGGAATACAGGCGTGATGCTATGTTATGTTATGACGCAACGTACTGTATAGGATCTAAAGCATGACTGTCTCATTGGTCAAGTGGTCGCCAGCGCGGCTGCTGAGCGTGAGGTCCTGAGTCCGATTCCCGGGTCGGGCAAAGTGTTATTGGGATTTTCTGTATGAAAATTCTCACTAGCACGGACACGGAGTCTGGAACTGTGCCCGGTAGATGGCAATAGGCTCGCCCCCTATTACATGAGACTCAATAACGGCATCGGTGAAATGTGGGTGTACAATAGTAGGCACACCTCTGCCTAACCCTTCGGGGAATACAGGCGTTTTTTTTATTTTTTATTTATTTCATAGGCGGCAAACGAACAGACGGATCGCCTGATGGTAAGCGATTACCGTCGCCCATGGACACCCGCAACACCGGAGGAGTCACAAGTGCGTTGCCGGCCTTTTAAAAAGGAGTACGCTCTTTTCTTGAAGGTTTGAAGGTCGTATTGGTCCGGAAATACCGCAGGCGACAGTTCATTCCAAAGTTTTGTTGTGCGAGGCAGAAAGTTTCTAGAGAAACGCACAGTTGTGAACTGCCAACCATCTAAATGATGCTGATGGAACTGCTGTCACATAGGACGATGGCGGAAAGAGGCGGCAGGGATCAGTCCGAACAATTCCTCGGAGCACTTCCCATAGTTATGGTATGTTATGTTAGTTATGATCTAAAACAATATGGCTATTTCCTCCTGAGGTGATCCGTGCGCGGTAAACACAGAAACTTTCTAAGTAATCAATTACCATCCATTATAAGTTGTCCCAAGTAGTTAATCTATACATACATATATACATACATATAAATAAAATTGGAGTGTCTTTTTGTAATATTGAAATAACCGTTTTTTACTACATGCACATGAATATATATACGGTATATACACCAAAATAACATTTTTTACAATTTTTGTCTGTCAGTCTGTCTGTTTGTATAGGCTAATCTCTGAAATGGCTGGACCGATTCTGACGGAACTTTATTGGCAGGTAGCTGATGTAATAAGGAGTAACTTAGGCAACTTTTATTTTAGAAAAATTCTTTTATTTTAGAAAAAAATAGGGTTAAGTGCATTTGGTCTCACTAAAAAATACATTGTTAAGTTCCGACATCCACGCGAACGAAGTCGCGGGCACAGCTAGTAACTAATATACTTTAATATTTTCCTTCCTAGATTTTGTTAAGTAAGCCAAGAAATATTTGCTTGTTTTCATAATATTTGATGATATTTTTTTTTATTTGACTGCTTTGGTCTAATGCTCGCTTCTCCGATGAGATCCAGACTCTTGCGACCTTAGAATTGTTTGTAATTAAATCTAAACTTTATAAAAAGGATAGTTACTATAAAATTTTGGACTAATTAGATAGCAAAACCGCTGGGAATTGAGCCGCTCTATAGCCTTTTCTTCTTTTATATACAACTAGCTTCCGCTCGCGGCTTCGCCCGCGTGGTTTACGAACCCGTACATTTTCCCGGGATAAAAAGTAGCTTATGTGCTATTCTAGACTATAATCTATTTCTGTGACAAATTTCATCCAGATCCGTTCAGCCGTTCGGGCGTGAAAGAGTAACAAAGATCCATACATCCATCCATCCATCCATCCTCACAAACTTTCACATTTATAATATTAGTAGGTATTATATAATTTACTTGATTATTTTGATATCTAAATGACGATTTTTAAATGATCTTTTTTCATATAACAGCTATACATTGTAAATGTGTATGAGATCTAGGTTTAACGCTCTTGATTTCATTTCATTAGATGTGAAGACATAATTATTGCTTTCGAATTAAAGAAGGAACGTTTGCTGACAATTTTGGCTCAATATAATGGTTGGAAAGAAGTGGTCGGAAGCACGACTGCTGAGCGTGAGCCGTGCCTCGGAAAGCACGTAAAGCCGTTAGTCCTGCGCCTGATCTCTCTCCGGTCGTGTCGGATTGCCGTCCCATCGGACTATGAGAGTGAAGGAATAGAGAGAGCACTTGTGTTTGCGCACACACTAGTGTTCTATAATATCTCCTGCGTAGTTGGTTAATCTCCGGTGAGATTGGCCGCCGTGACCGAAATTCAGTCAAGAGGACATTATTATTATTATTATACCTCTCCATGTCTCAAAAAGCCCGTTAAGCGTGATGTCAGCAGCCCAAATATCTGACAGCCAGTCTAACCTTAGAGTATCAGTGACTCCCAGAAATTAGGTGGCGCAGGTCAGATGGCAGTCGCGTTGTAAAATACTGATATTCAGCCGCATTTGGTTATACAGGGACTCGACCCCAACGTTGTTGGGTAAAGACTAGGTGGATGACAAGGACAAAACAAGGCCCAAGAACAGTTTGTCGTACAATGTTTAAATGCAGATGTAATTACTTGTCTGCACACATAATATCTCTTTTGTTGTCTGGATCTCGTTTCGCATTTTGTATCTGCACAATATTATTGTTTACAATTCATTAAGTGACAGTACTACGGCGTTGGGTCTCTGTGTCACGTAAAATATTTTGTAATTTCATGATGACATTTTATTCGTGTATTAATTTTGTTCCTCATTGGTGTAATGGCAAAGCGTAACTGCTGATCGTGACGTCCGAGATTTAATTTCCAAGTCGGGCAAAGTATTTGAAGTTGTTGTCGATGTGCAAAGTCGGCAAAGTGTTTTAGAGTTGTTTGGACCATTCCTATTTAGTAGCAGCCCGAAGTCCGCCACTGTGACGTAAGATTTGATGGCAATAGGCTCGCCCCTACACACCATAGGAACTCGATAACGGCATTGGTGAAATTTAGTTATATAATACTAGCTTCCGCTCGCGGCTTCACCCGCATGGTTTAAGAACCCTTACATTTTCCCGGGATAAAAAGCCTATGTGCTATTCCAGACTATAATCTATCTCTATGCCAAATTTCATCCAGATCCGTTCAGCCGTTCTGGCGTGAAAGAGTAACAAAGATCCATCAATTCATCCCTATAATATTAGTAGGATAGTAGGATTACACCTGTACCTAACTCTTCTGGGAATGTAGGCCTTAGTCAGGAGTAGTGTTAAGCCCTTTTAGTATGAGCATTTTCCCAGGAAAATAAAATGGCACCGCCCAAACTGACCAAACATGCGACCCTACAAATAAAATATTGGGTGCAAAAAACAAAACAATACCTTCATATCAAATATAAAGTAAATACAACTGATTGATTATTTCAGTTCAAATAGAGATCAAAATAAATGTAAAAAAAAAACGATATCAGTGAGCAAATATTATGTTTTCTTATTGGTGTGAACGAATAAGCAATGGTGTTCTATTTCACCTGTCTACACTATTATAAATGGGAAAGTAACTCTGTTTGTTACCTGGTCACGAGTAAACCACTTAACCGATGGTAATGAAATTGTATATAAAGGTAGCCTGGAATTTGGAGAAGAACATAGGCTGATTAAATACTAGCATCCGCTCGCGGCTTCAACCCGAACATTTTTCCGGAATAAAAAGTAGCCTATGTGTTATTCCAGACTATGATCTATCTCTGTGCCAAATTTCATACGGATCCGTTCAGCCGTTCTGGCGTGAAAGAGTAACAAAGACCCATCCACCCATCCATCCATCCTCACAATTTTTCACATTTATAATACTAGCTTCCGCTCGCGGCTTCGCCCACGTGGTTTACGAACCCGTCCATTTTTCCGGGATAAAAGTAGCCTATGTGCTATTCCAGACTATAATCTATCTCTGTGCCAAATTTCATCCAGTTCCGTTCAGCCGTTCTGGCGTGAAAGAGTAACAAAGATCCATCCATCCATCCATCCTCACAAACTTTCACATTTATAATATTAGTAGGATAGGATAGTAGGAATAGGAAAGTAGGATTGGTAGGATAGGATTAGTAGGATAGGAAATATTGGTAGGATTGAAAATACTAATTAGATAATGAATATAAAATACACAAAGTCACAAGTCACGAAGTCGCGGACAACAGCTAGTTTACAGTGAGGCTTAATTGACCATTCTCATTAAAAAGACCTTGCCCAACGGTGGGACAGCAACAGGCTAGCAATAGATATTATTATTATCTGCTATAATTATCATAATAGGTATGTCTCATTGGTCTGCTGAACGTGAGGTCCTGGGTTCGATTCCCGGGTCGGCCAGTGTTATTGGAGTTTTCTGTATGGAAATTCTCAGTAGCAGCACGGAGCCTAGAACTGTGCCCGGTTGATGGCAAGGCTCGCACCTATTACACGTTACGTTATTTTTTATTATTTTATTTATTAATTGGAATTAGGTATGGCAGGTGTAAATAGGGCCGCCCCTTATTAAACACATTTTTCCCGTACTAGAAATCGAAACTTGCAGTCATGGAAAACGGATGGAGGTTATATTATAATGTGACAGTGTTTTGATATTAAATTCAAAACTGTTGTCTCTCTCACTTCATCTATCAAAAAAGGAGATATGGTCGATCTTTTAATAATGTATAAAATAAATGTTTTAGATCCACAGATAGCTTCTTTACTTCAATAAAAACAAATACCGCAAAATCGTACATATTTTTCTTCAAACAACCCTTTAACAAACCACGTTGTATTTACCCAATTAGGTAATATTTACTTGGGGTTTGTATAATAAATTATTGAATCCTAAATAAATATTAAATTATTAGATTACGGCTACACAAACCAATTGGCCGTGCAATTAATAAACCAACTTCTCTGGAATTAGGATGAACTTGTAGCAATCGGTATAATAAATTGTAAACAATACAAATCTATCTACATTGTAGATATTTTTATGTGATGTAATTAGTGTGACGGCACGGTTGGCGCAGTGGTTGAGAGATCGACTGCTGCGCTACGTGTCGCGGATTCGATTCCCGCACGGAACAAATATTTGTATGATCTACAGATAGTTGCTTCGGGTCTGGGTCTTCGTGTATGTGAATACACACCGTGCCTCGGAAAGCACGTAAAGCCGTTGGTCCTGCGCCTGATCTCTCTCCGGTCGTGTCGGATTGCCGTCCCATCGGACTATGAGAGTGAAAGAACAGAGAGAGCACCTGTGTTTGCGCATACACTTGTGCTCTATAATGTCTCCTGCGTAGTTGGCTAATCTCCGGTGAGATTGGCCGCCGTGACCGAAATCGATCAGGAGGACATTAATTAGTGTATACCATAATTCATTTTCGCATGTCACTAATGGCAAGATACAATATGTGGAATCTAAATGTGACTCTGTATCCATCTGTCTGTACCCATATTTTATGCAAAATAAAGAAACTGAATTTGAAAAAATAAATGTGACCAAAACGGTTAAATCAATTTTATTTAAATTTTTAGGTAATTCAGATCAGCCCAGTGCGTGATCCTAGGAAGTTTGTTAGCAACCGGATTAACAAAAAATTTTTTTTTTTTGCTTTTTGGTCTTTTTTTTTGGTAACCCTTGTGAAGCCGGGACGGGTCGCTGCAATTCTGTAGAAGTCCGTTAAAAAATGTTTATCCGTAATTTTGACGTGAAATCTCAAACAGACTGACGGTCGGTGTATTGGTTGAGCGCTCGCCTGCTACGCTATCTGTCGCTGGTTTGATTCCTTTTCAAAATAAATATTTTAATGGCCTACATATCGTCGCTTAGGTAACAATACCGCGCAATTAAAATTTGGTAAGTTTCAGAAGAGACATAAAATTGACATTATATCTTATGTAAAATTTCGCAAATGTGTAATATAAACAAAAATACAATAGAATAGAATACCATGCAATACAATACACTTCATTGCACAACATTTACGGAATATTTTCCATAAGGAATAATCAGTTCTTTGTTCCTTCTGAAATTTATCAAATTTTACTTGCGCGGTATTGCCTAAGCGACGATATAGTTCTAGGTCCGAGTATTAGTATACTACATGTGAATATTTGTGTTTGTAAACGCACCCAGGTGATATGTCATGGGGTCGCTAACATGACATCCCTATAATAAAGTAAATAGTAAATCAAAACTTTACTATGACACATATGTCACATAAGCGACTCTAATCCCTAATGTAACCTAGTTAAGAACTAAAATCGCTATCATGAAAATTTACTTTACTATGATAGTAAATAGTAAAAAAACTCATGATAGCGGTACAGACCAATAGTCTCAAAAAATCCAAAGGAAATAAAAATCGTAAGGAAGTAAAAGAAAATTAATTTCTGCTTTACCAATTCCGCTACAGAATCAAAAACACATAACTTCAAAAGGCGCAATTTTCGAGTCGGTAAAATTATACGCCTTTAGCGTAGCCTTAATACCCCTTCAGAATCCTTTAACGTTTGAAAGCCAACCTTATCCGCCCATCCTATTAACCTAATTACGCTATATTTACTTTGGGTGTAATAAGGCCTTCGTGACTTCATTACGATTCTTATAACAGAATTAAATTGGTTGATAGCATGTTTTAATACGACGCTTGGATTCAAGGAAAGACCCTCCACGAGCGAACATGGGATCGTTTGGTGCGACCTGGGCAATCACTTTTTACCCCACAAAATAATTACTAGATATTTTGCCTGCCTCATTGGTCTATTGGTTGCGCGGCTGCTGTACGTGAGGTCCTCGGTTCAATTCCCGAGTCGGGAAAAATGTTATTGAGTTTTTTTTTTGTATGCAAATCCTCAATAGCAGCACGGAGTTTAGAACTGTGCCTAATATATGGCAATAGGCTCGTCCCCTATTATATGGGACTTAATAACGACACACACAAAAGTACACCTCTGCCTAACCCTTTGAGGATACAGGCGTGATGCTAAATTTATGCCATGATATTAATACCACTGCCTCTAACATAATTAAAGAAAACTGTCAATGTGTGGATTTCTGGAACGTAATATAATAATATTGAAAAATTCCTCGAAGGCTCCCATTTCACATTTCAGTGCGCATATGTTGACTTTATTGGACACTGGCATCTCCCACCCGGTTTCACTTGGCCTTATTTGAATATAGAATGTTAGTTTGTGCTTCGGTTTCGCTCAAGTTGAGTTCTGAATTTGAAATTAATTCGCTGCAATTAACCAATCACATGCTTTGGTTCCTAACTAGGATACCCATCAATGTTCAACATTTAAGTTCAAGAATTTGCAGTCGGACACCGGCGACCGGGAAACAAAAGATTTTCTGCTGCCTATTTTAAGTCATTTGAAGGTAGAAACAGTGATGAAGCATGGAATAGATTTTAAACCAAGTCAAATCCTTTGGCCATTCTATCGTAAAACAACAAACAGACCGTCTGTTATGTTTTTAACTGGGGTTTGCACATCGTCTATGCTGTTATTGAGTCTCATGTAATCGGAGGCGAGCGTATTGCCATTAACCGGCCACAATTCCAAACTCCGTGCTGCTACTGAGAATTTCCATACAGAAAAACCCGAACACTGACCAACCCGCAAATCGAACCCAGGATCTCACGGTCAGCAGTCGTACTTGCGACTACTAAACCAATGAGGTAATTACACACAAACATACAAACCTCTATGCTTTTCATATAGATATTTAATATTAGATTCAGTAGAACATTTTGGTCGATAAAACATGCTGAATGCCAGGAGTTTGGGAGCAATAATACACTGTTTGGTATGTTTGATATACCACATTTGCATGGAGCCGGAACGCAGAAACGAATGAATTTCTAAGAAAAAAAATAACACAGCATCACGCGTGTATTTCTAAGGTGGGTTAAGCACAAATGTATTTATATACTTCCATTAAAACTGTTATAAAGTTAAGCTAAAAGTTTTGTTGACCCGGGTACGTCTTAAAACTGCGGCCAGACACCGGCGGACGGGCAGCAGTGTCCTCTCACTAATCGGTGAGCCACTGCGATCCCCAAGCCGCCTGCCAAGCGTGGGGATTATGGCAAACCCCCCCTTGGGGAGGCCTTGGGGAGGCCTTCGTTCAGCAGTGGACGTCTTCTGGCTGATGATGATGATGATGAAAAGTTTTCATACAAAATGCGTTAACGTTTTTACTTTACTAAACATGAACTGATTTTGCTGATATCTTATAGACACAAGTAAAAACAATGTCGTCACGTTTCTGTGTTTTTGATACTGTTTATAAATTAAGAAATAATTAACCATCAAAATGAGAAAAAACAAAACGTGCCAAACTAGTGACAAAACGATAAAGAACAAAATCAAATTAATTCCTTAAGATTTAGATCAAATCAAATCAAATACATTTATTTGCATAAAACAGGTTAAATAAAGGTGACATTAGAATGAACATGTACACTGAGTTATACCGCTAAGGGTATGCAAATGTGCATGATAATAGGCTAATTGACTGCATCAAAACTAAATTCTGAAATCTTGTCTGGTAAATAGTTACCCTTCTAAAAACTCAGTAAAACTTAATATCTTGCTTATTTTTGGCGTTTTCAATTTTTAATTTGTCAAAATCACACAATAAGTATGTCAATGGCAATGAAAAACTGTGACGTCACGCCTTGCTAAACCAAACATTTTTAGAACAAAATGTCGTTTTTGACAGTTCATAAAAAGTAACTCAGATGACTAGTAGTCAAGTAACGTATTACATAGATCATTGCTCATCAGATGTAGGAAACTTTAACGCCCAAACACCTATTTTGCACATAATGCAAGACAATCTTGTTAGACGCCGGCAGCTAAACGATACTCTTAAGACCTAGGTAACAGAAGCAAGCTTATTGCTATTAAACACAACTCCAAACTATGTTAACTCTTTGCCAAACTCGGATGTCAAAGTCAGGATCTCTAACCAGGTAATTTACAACAGAGTTTAAAGCTGCTTTATTATGATAGACGAAAATCAAACTCACTACCCTAGAGACTTCTCCCGTGTGCAGGTGACGAGTAATAATATATTCAGACCGTTTCGTGTTCGTTCAAGTTGACGTTTATTTATATTTTTATAAATAAACGTCAACAATGAAAACACAGTAAAGTAAATAATGAATGATGAGTAATTAAGTTTTTTTTTTTTTTAATCCTTGCCCCACTCTAGGAATAATTCCTGTATCGTGGGTGCGTTTACAAACACATACATATATTCACATCACAAACACCCAGACCCGAAACAATTATCTGTAGATCATACAAATATTTGTTCCGTGCGGGGATCGGATCCGCGACACGTAGCGCGGAAAGCTAATCGCTTAGCCACTGTACCAACCGTGTCGTCTAATCGAATTATAAAATTTTAAAAAAAAACTTTTAATAATACATTACCCCACGGTATGAATAATTCCTGTATCGTGGATGCGTTTACAAACACATATGTATATTCCTATACACAAAGACCCAAACCTGAAACAACTATTTGTAGATCATACAAGTATTTGTTCCGTGCGGCAGCTTAATTACCGATGTAGCGACAGGCGTAAATCGCGCGATAGCTTCTGTCAAACGTCATTTTTGTGTCATATAATGTATTAGCTGACAGTGAGATTGCTGTCGTGTGGCTGTCGCGTTGCTGTCGCTTTTTTAGGTAATTAGGCTGCGGAACACAGTCGATCTCTCAATCACTACGCTAAAGGTGCCGTCTTGTCCGCCTGACTCAAAAACAAACCTGCGACCACAAGACCAGTCAATCAAAATTCAAGGCATCATGAATATATCTAATTAATATGTTTAGTTTAGTGGTAGCGCGACTACTGAGTGTGAGGTCCTGGGTTCGATTCCCGAGTCGGGCAAAGTGTTATTGGGTTTTTCTATATGGAAATTCTCAGTAGCAGCTCGGAGTCTGGATCTGTGCCCGGTAGATGGCAATAGGCTCGCACCCTATTACATGGGACTCAATAACGGCATCGGCGAAATGTGGGTGGTTCGGGGAATACTGGCGTGATGCTAATCTTTTCAAATAATTCCAAGAATTTGAGGACCTCAGTCATCCATCGTCTATCAGATGTAATTTCTCTCTTATTTTAACTTTTTGATATAAATTAGATCTTTTGTTGTTAAACAGTTTTTTTAACCTAAAACTTTTATATGAATGTTCATCTTCTATTCGTAGAAACAAGACAGTTTGAAATAAATTCCGACTCTCTTGAAATACTGAAAAACAAAAATATACGTTGTAAGGTGAAGTCACATGTTATCGGCTTCATGGAAAATAAGTTTTATAAAATATTTTGCTATCTCTGGTTTTCTGAGAAAATTTGGGGAAATTAAAACATTATTTCTAGTTACTCCAAATTTCAAATACGTTTTGATACAAATACTTTTTTTTATAAAACATTGCCCCTACACTAGGATTTTTCCTGTATCGTGGCTATAGTTTACAAACATACATGTCACATGCACAAACAACCAGACCAGAAACAACTACCTGTAGATCATACAAATATTTGTTCCGTGCGGGGATCGAACCCGCGACACGTAGCGCAGAAAGCTAATAGCTTAGCCACTGCGCCAACCGTGTCGTCGAACTTAGGTAGGTTTGCCTTTTTTATTTACGTACATAAAATCATATACATAATACCTTATATTTAATAAAGATTATGTAAATAAATCACATCTTTTTCCTATACTTAGGCTAACATAGAAATCACAAGGGACTCGTACCTACACAGCTACTGCGCAGATTGGTCGGTCAATATTAAGCAGCGCTTGCCGCGGTAAGTCCTTGGATGGGTAACCATTTTTCACACATTGACACCCTTCTATTGCTCGGAAAGCAGTTGGTCCCGGGTGTCATTTAAACACTTATAACAGTCGTTACTGGTGTCAGCAGACCAAAAAGTCTGACAACCAGTCTAACCTTAGAGTATCAGTGTCTCCCAGTAATTGGGTTATTCAGGACACGTCAGAAAACAAAACACGATATCGTCAGTCAGTTAAAAAGCTTTAAAAAAATCGTTTCACTGTTCATCCATCCGAAATTGGATTAAAAATTCACTTTACATCAAAGGATTCCCTGAAAGAATACAATTAAAACATTCAATTAGTAAGACCAAATACATGCCAGTTAAATATATTTAAATTAAAAATGAATCCCATTGGCCGAAAGACATTGATTAACTTGTAGCTAATTTAAATACGATTACAGGATTCATTATTTATTTAATTTCTTGTTTGTAATTTACACTTTTTGGGTATTTTCCTGTGTATGTATTCATTAATTATTCCATCAAACGATTATTCAAATTAAAAAAAAAGTTATTATCAATCATATTTTGATTTAATTTTTATTCCATCAGACATCAGAATTTTTTATTTTTAAACTTGCTTTTGCCCGCGGTTTTCGCGTTAATTTAGAATTTGACAATCAATTCGGGCTGTACTCTGCTAGCGAAAGACACGTGGCGCCATCTATTATCATAAGAACGTTATTGTTGTTTTCCTCGGGAACAGTATTTTTTTCGGGATGAAAGGTACCCTATGTCCTTTGCTGTACCCCTTGGCAATGTATATGCAAAATTTCAGGATGATCGGTTCAGTGGTTTAGGCGTGAAAAGATAAAAAACAAACAAAAAAACTTACTTTCGAATTTATAACATTTAGATTTTTTTACATTTAAAGTTAGGATACGTTGCCCGACACTTGCATTTCCCTTGTATCTTGATTACAGTTTATAAACATACACTGACACAAATGTTATTAAGTCCCATTTAATACAATGCGAGCCTATTGCGATCTTATGGGCAAATATAAACTCCAGGCTGCTATTGAACATTTTTCATAAGTGGGAATTGAACATAGGAGCTCACGCTCAATACCGAAGTTAGACTAATATTTGCTCTTTCGGGTTTCAGACTGACGGCTGTGGCTATCCACAGTCGTCAATCAAAATTAACATATAAATTCTAACGACAACCCGAATATATGGTTTCACAATAGGTGCGGTACTTGACTGTTCTCTGAGACACCAAACAAAACCCATCCATGATTTGACTTTGATAAGTTTTTAACATTTTGACACAAACTATGAAAAATACAATAATATATTAAAAATTATCAACAGTAGCAATAACTGGTACATTCACCCTATCTTGCCGGAAATCCTTCCTTACGTGCAGACACCAGCTTTATCCCCAACCGGAACTAAAGGGTATATCTAGATACTTTATTATTCGTAAACCTTTCTCCTATATCACTCACAAAGAGGTTTCAATCGAGAGAGTTCCGTTTGTCTGTGGTAGGGCTTAAAGAGCTATATATTTTTTCTGTAATTTTCTGTGTTTTATTTTTAGGGCAGAGATATTGCCTTATTTTTATTGATCTATTTCTCGTTTATTTGCAGGAGGATGTGAGTTCAAAACCAGCCCGCACTTCTGACTTTTCAGAATCATGTGCGGATCAGAATTTGATTGTCACTTGCGTTTACGGTGAAGGAAAATATCGTGAGGAAACCTGCACACCTGAGAGGGCTCCATAAAATTCTTGATGGTGTGTGTAGTCCGCCAACCGCACCTGGCCAGCGCGGTAGACTAAGGCCTAACACTTTTCGTTCTGAGAAGAGACCCTTGCTCAGCAGTGGGACAGTGATGGGATGAATTTATTTATTTATATTGATCTAGTGGACAAATACACGGCTGCTGAGCATGAGGTCCTGAGGTCGATTCCAAGGTCCTACAAGTTGTTAAGAGAATTTTTGAAAATTTTCTGTTGCACTCTGGTGTTTGGACTTGTGGGTGGTGGATGGTAATAGGCTTCTTCGTTATTCTTTGGGTCTTAATTATGGTATTGGTGACATGTTGGTGTCCAGTATACCTCTGCTCTCTCTTTGGGAAATACAGGCGTGATGCTATATTAGGTGTATATTTTTCATTATAGGACTTTTTAAAAAATGAATTAATTTTTAAAGAATGAAATCTTACATTTCTGTTCTTCTTTTTTCGTATGCTAAAGTATGTCTCATTGGTATAGTGGTCAGTGGTCAGTCGTTAACGCGACTGCTAAACGTGGGATCCGGGTTGGGCAAAGTGTTATTGGATTTTTCTGAGATTCTCAATAGCAGCATTGAATCTGGAACTGTGCCCGGTAGGTGGCAATAGGCTCGTCCCAGACTCAATAAAGGCATCGGCGAGAGAGCCAACGCAACGAGATAGCCAACGCAAAGAGATAGCCAATTGCTCGAGTCTTTTATCTTCTTTTTCCAATTAAATAATCAGGAAAATTAGTCTATAAGTCAAACAAAACGTGACTTTAAAACTATAACAAGAAAAACCACATCATCATTGTTTTCTGAGATAAACAAATTACAAAACTTGTGTCATTTTCAACGTAAGCAACACATATCAACACGTCAAGGCTCCTACGAGACGGCAACGGGAAACGGAAGTTGGCTTATCTCTCGTCTCGTTCTAATAATGGTCCAAGTTATAAGTGAAAGCGGGACAGAAGTCATTAGCAATTAGAAAAATCTTTAGTGAAATCAGCTTTGAAAATGTTGATGTTTTGTATT
The DNA here is from genome assembly GCA_947562105.1 of Shargacucullia verbasci. Lineage (NCBI taxonomy): Eukaryota > Metazoa > Arthropoda > Insecta > Lepidoptera > Noctuidae > Shargacucullia > Shargacucullia verbasci. Next base: position 8,984,718 of record OX387303.1, on the reverse strand, counting down.
TTAAGTCAAATGACTCAGACTCGATCAATAAACACGATTGAAAACAGAAGAGGAAAGATGATAGGCCATCTTATACGACATGACAGTTTCGTTAAAAAATATAATTGAAGGAAAGATAGAAGGAGCGAGAGGGAGAGGAAGATCAAGTATAAGTTCAGCAGGCATGAGCCAAATAAAGGAAAGGGTTGCCGTAATGTCGTATAAAGAGGTAAAGGAGATCGCACTGGAGAGAGAAAAATGGAAAGAACTTCATCAGTTACACCGACAAGAGCCAGGCTCTTAAATAAGAAGAAGACTCAGACTCCAAATTACAGGGAGATACTGAATACTCTAAGGATAGACTGGTTGTAAGAATTTTTGGGCAGCTGACACCAGTAACGACTGTCATAGGTATTCGTGCGACAATCGGGACCAACTGCTTAACGTGCTTTCCGAGGCTCGGAGGGGTCTCAATGTGAGAAAAAATGTCACCCATCCTAGGACTGACTACGGTAAGCGATGCTTAACCTCTAAAATCGACTGACGATAGCTATTATCTATAAACCTACTGCCACATTAGTATACTTGTAGAAGCTTAGCGAAGGTAGTGAAGCTGCTGAGTGTGAGGTCTTAGGTTGGATTCCGGTGTCAGGGAAAATGTTACTAAGTTTCTCTTTAAAAAAAATCTTAGTTAGCATCAGAAGTTTGGAATTGTGGCCGGCAGATGGCACTAAACTCGACCTCTATTACATTGGACTTAATAACACAATCGGCGAAGTTTCAACACACCTATGCGAAACTCTTCAGGGAATAGGGAATATATTAAACATTAATATAGCATCACGCCTGTATTCCGCGATGGGTGAGGCAGTGATGTAATTTTTGTACATTCAAATTTCGATACTGTTATCGAGTCCCATGTAATAGGGGGCGAGCCTTTTGCCATCTACCACAGTTCCAGACTCCGTGCTGCTATTGAGAATTTCCATTCAGAAAAACCCAATAACACTTTGCTCGACATGGGAGGTCAGGACCTCACGCTTACCACTAGACCAACGAGGCAGGCAAGAACATTATGTTTCCATTAAGTAATTAATTTTTGTGAGGTCTAAGTTCTTCAATTAGACCACACCCATATCGTGAGACACACGTTTCAACTGTACTAACGACTTGATGACGTAATTATTAACTTGCAACTGACATTGGATGAAGCGCTTAAAAGTTTAAAGCAGCTTTCAAAAGCTCTTATTAGGGCCCTCTTTTATGATGATGGAGGGAATCGTTCACCTGGGATTTTGTTGCTTCCCTTCATTTTAATTTTACTTCAAGTAATTAACGTTTTAGTATCAGCGATAGAGCCTGGTATTGTTGCCTAAGTTCGTCCGGTGCAGCAGAGGCCAGCAGCCCCAAGACAAATCTTCACAACAACAACATTTTGTTTTTTCTATCGAGTCAGCTCGAGAAATAGGAATCGTTCAAACTGTATTGGAAAGATTAGCCAGCCAGCAATGGTGTTAGCGAGAATGATAGCCTAAGGTACGCCAGACAATGTCAGAAATCGGTAGTCGTGGAGGCTTTTCCTTATGTACTCTTCTGACAGACTTGTTTCAAATTGTACCTTTTTCATCCAGTACAACTCAGTGACCCTTTTCAGAGGCCCGGTCCATTGGTCCATGTTAGCCTATCTGCAGAACACTCAAAGTCCAATTTAAAGGGTTAAAAGTTGGTCCAATTTAACCCCACAAAGACACAAGTTTGCGTATTCACCGCAAAAAAACTACCGTTGGTCGTATCTCCTCGTTTTGAAAGCACCCCCTTAACCACGTCAGCCAATATTGGAATACTTGGTGTCGACATATCGAGCGAAGTCCAGTTCCGCGGCCATTTAGAGGGTAAGGCTAAGTTAGCCTCGAAGAAGCTTGGCGTGCTCAATAGATCGAGACGGTATTTCACTCCGACCCACCGCCTACTACTTTACAAGGCGCAGGTCCGACCCCATATGGAATACTGTTCTCATCTCTGGGCAGGGGCACCCCAGTACCAGCTTCTCCCTCTGGACCGGATCCAACGGAGAGCAATTCGAATCGTCGACAGCCAAGATATTTCAAACAGGCTTGACCCCTTGGCGCTGCGTAGAGATGTGGCCTCTCTATGCATCTTTTATCGCCTATACTATGGGGAGTGCTCCGAGGAATTGTTCGGACTGATCCCTGCCGCCTCTTTCCGCCATCGTTCTACGCGACAGCAGTTCCATCACCATCATTTAGATGGTTGGCAGTCCACAACTGTGCGTTTCTCTAGAAACTTTCTGCCTCGCACAACAAAACTGTGGAATGAACTGTCGCCTGCGGTATTTCCGGACCAATACGACCTTCAAACCTTCAAGAAAAGAGCGTACTCCTTTTTAAAAGGCCGGCAACGCACTTGTGACTCCTCCGGTGTTGCGGGTGTCCATGGGCGACGTTAATCGCTTACCATCAGGCGATCCGTCTGCTCGTTTGCCGCCTATGACATAAAAAAAAAAAAAAAAAAAAGACTACCGACATGTTTGTTAATACGTTCGGGGGGACATACATAAAGTAGTGAGCGAACCCTGTCATTCTGTTTACTTTTAATTAGATTATCAATTATTTGTTTTGGATAACCGTTTGTAACCGCGATCTGATAGATGATTTTAAGTTCTTTTACGTAATTATCTGTGGACAGTGGGACAGACATTAAACGATGAACATAGCTGCGGAAGGCAGCCAGTTTATGTTGTAAAGGGTGACAAGATGAGGCAGGAATGGTAGTTTCAGTATGTGTGGGTTTACGGTAAATTTGGAAATCTAGTTTGTTATTTACTCTGGTTATAGTTAAATCTAAAAAATTAAGGGACTGGTTGGACTCTAATTCTAATTTGAATTTAATTTTAGGGTGGATTGTATTTAGTTTGTTAACAAATGTGTCAATTTGACGGGTGGTACCTGTCCAACAGATAATTACGTCATCAACATATCTATAATAGAACAGAATTTTGGGGTCGCCCACCACATATTTACATTCAAAACTATCCATAAATATTTCCGCCATCAACGGACTTAAAGGTGAACCCATGGCTAACCCTTCTTTTTGACGGTAATATTGGTTATTGAACCTAAAATAGTTTTGTTGCATGCATATACGAGTAAGGTTAAGAAGGTCGTATACTTCTCCAGGATGTAGCCGCTGTCTCTCAAAGTGGTTACTCAGAATACTAAGGCACTCCTCATAAGGGACGTTAGTAAATAAACTATCAACATCTAGGGACAATAATTTGGAATATGGGGGGATGTTGATATCTTTTATCTTTTCAATTAAATCTAAACTATTTTTTAAACTATACTGAGGTTGAAAAGAGGACTTTGTTCTTAAAAGATTGTTTAAGTATTTAGCTATATTGTATGTTGGAGCACCACAGTAAGAGACAACAGGACGTATAGGGATATTTTCTTTATGAGTTTTAGGTAATCCGTACAAGAATGGTGAACGCGGGTTCATAGGGATTTTATATTTTAACTGGTCTGGAGAAATATACGACGTATTTTTAATGGCATCCTTTAAATCTAAAGTACATTTTTTAGTAGGGTCGGATCTAAGACATTCAAAATCCTCCCCCTGGATGACGTCGTTAACCTTCTGGTTGTAAGCAGTTCTTTCCAAAATAACAACGGTATTGCCCTTATCTGCTTTTGTGATAACTAAATTATCCTGATTAATTTGGTTTTGCAATGATCGGTATGCTTGTAGTTCTGAGAAATTTTGAAAAAATGGGAAATTTGACGCTTTTTTAATTTTAATTTGAACTGCTACCTGATGTTTAACGGCGCCATCCGTTTTACTTCTAAAACAAGCTATTTCCGAATCCACCACCAAAGTTTCGAGCGATTTCTGGGAAACATTTAATTGACACCGGCCATTCCTTGAGCGACAATAATGGGTATAATATTTTGCATGTTTGTAATAAAGGTTTCCGGTTGTGTGTGTTGGAACAATTAGAAATTTTAAAACATAATAACGACAGGTTTACACTGTTGAATGACCAAACTAATCTAATACCATCTCCACTTTTACGAATTTTTGCAGGTAGTTCAATACAAACACCAAGTCGTAGTGCTATATAAGGGGGCGCACACTACCCAGCCGCTCTTCTTCCGACTCTGACGCTCGCCGCGTGCAGACGTGTCGCGCTCGCCGCTGTCACGCTCCCGCCCCGTGCGTCCTCTGCGCCGTGCCTGCCACAGCGCTGTCCGAAGTCGCCTGCGACTTTCACCACATCAAGACTCGTGAATCAAAACTTGCCTTTTTCAAGGCGACGCTTGATTATCCCTGTTTCCTTGATTGATAAAACTCGCGTGTGTTGCCCCTTCAGGGTAAAAACCACTGTTTTGTGGTCCTCGGTGGAAACCATACGGTGCCAACGAAACCGAGTGGGGTGTTGACCCAATACACCCGCTGCGCCCCTTCAGGGCAAAGCAATCAATTGGAAGGAGCTAGAACCACCGGCCTTGGGGGGTCTCCTAGTCGACACTAGCTCACTACTTCCCACTTTCCCTACCCTTTTTCCTATTCTCTTGTGTTGTTTGGGTGCTGCAAGCTTCGGCCCATATCACCCTCTGCACTTGAGCTGTTAGGGACCCGTTTGCACATTAAGATCGGCAACGGGATTCAAGCTTAGGGCACACCCTACGGACACACACCTCCCTGCCTATACCCGGCAGGGAGGGTATACAACACCCACACACCCCCGGGCCCATCCAACCCGGGGTTGAAATATTGATAGTAGGAATAGGCCGTCATTTTGCTATACAAAATGACGGACGCGATCATCTTGTTCGTTAAGGAGGTTCTCCTCAACGACCCCGATTTTCGGGCCAAATATGGCACGAAAATAACCGCTGTGTTAAAACAGCAATCCCCCAGTACAGCGACGTCGCCTTTACCTGCGGTCGTCAATAAACAACCCGCCCCCATTGTTTTCGCCGAGAGCCCCGCTAGCCCGGCACCCATTGTCCCATTGTTGTCCGATGTCAACAATGGTCCTATTGTGCGCACACCTGCGCATGTCCCGCAGTCCTCGCATTCCAATGCGAGCTCCCGCCCCCCGACCCCCGCTGACGCAGAGATGGCTGAGGCCACCTCTGAATTATCAGCCTGTGAGTCTGAAGGTCCCTCCTCAGATTCTACCTCTTCCTCCACCTCCGACGAGTACATTACCGTCGAAGGCAAGGGGAAAAAGCGCGCCCGCAAAGGGAAGAAGCAAGCTTCGAATATTCCCTCCAAGAAGGCGGCCGTTCCCTCCGCAACCCCGGCCGTGGCCAGCCCCTCGCAGGGCAGCCGCCCTCCCTCACCCTCAGCCGCTAAAGCAGCCATCCCAGCCCAGGGCAACCGCCCTTCTCCCCCTAATCCCGCGGGCTCCGACCCGCCTAAACCCCCCACCCCGCCCCCAGTGTTCATTCACGACAAGGGCAGTTGGACCGTCTTGTCCAAGTTATGTGCTGAAAAGCACATTAACTTCACGCATGCCCAATCCCTCGCAATAGGGATTAAAGTGCTTGTCCCCACCGCGAAAGACTATCGCGGATTAACAACCATACTCACTTCGCGCAAAGTGTCCTTCCACACGTACGCGCTAAAAGAGGACCGTCCCTTCAGGTGCGTCATTAAAAACATGCCGAAGGAGATCGACGTCCAGGACATTGTCTGCGACCTAAAGGCACAAAACATCCCAGTGCTCAGTGTCCACCGCATGCATCGCGCTCGCGGCCGCATCCCATACAACATGGTGATGGTCGCCTGCGAAAACTCTCCCGCTGGTAAAGCGATCGTCAACATCCGATCCCTGTGCCATTTGTCGGGCATTAAGGTCGAAAGTCCTCACAAAACTGGCATTATAAGCCAGTGTCATAAATGCCAACTTTATGGCCATGCCCAATCAAACTGTTTCGCTAAACCTAGGTGCGTAAAGTGCCTAGGCGACCACGCGACAGGCGATTGTTCCCGTCCCAAGGACTTGTCCTTATGCACCGAGCCTCCGAGCTGCGTTCTGTGCCGTGAGCAGGGGCACCCCGCGAACTATCGTGGCTGCCCTAAGGCTCCGCGCTCGAATCGCAAGGTGACCAAGCGCGAAGAGACACGGCAGCAATTCAAGCTGCCCTCCTCTACCATGCCCGACAACCTAAGACCCCAGAGGACTTCACCCTGGAACGCGCTGAACCATCAGCAATCGTTCCCGGCCCTCAGGCCTAAACAACCCTCCACGACCACGGCTATTCCTCCGCTGATGGCCTCTCCCATCCCCGCCCCCGCTCCAGTGCTCGCTCCCTCGCCAGCACTCCCTCCACGGAACCAAAAGCCCAGCCCCGTCCCCGTCTCGGCTCCCCAGCCGTCCGGGCCCGTGGATGTGTTCGGACCCTTGGGCCGTCTCTTTAACCCTACAATCATGGCACGCGGCCGTGAATTACTTGGCAAGCTCAAGATTGCCGAGGGTAACTCCACCGCCGTCTTCAACCTAATGTCGGAATATGCCGACTTAGCCGACTTCTGCGCAAACTTCCGTACTAATTTTTAAATGGATCCAGTAAGCCGCAGATTAAAACCCCGATCCCTCAAAATAGGCTTCTTCAATGCCAACGGCATTGCAGGTCAACGCGATGAGATTGCGTCGTTCCTCCGCGACCATCAAATCGACATCTTCCTCGTACAGGAAACCTTCCTTAAGCCTTCCCACCGCGATCCTCGAATCGCTAACTATCGTCTAGTTCGCAACGACAGGACCCGCGCCGCTAAAGGAGGTACCCTAATTTATTATAAAAACTCCCTGTATTGCATACCTATGGACCCCCCACCCCTATCCCAAATAGAGGTTTCAATATGCCGACTAGGCATGACAGGTCACCAGCCGATCACTATCGTATCGGCTTATATCCCTCCCAGCAATTTTCATACTAATATCGAGCCGGACATCCGTTCCCTCATGAACCTAGGTGGTTCCGTCCTTCTGGCCGGCGACCTTAACGCCAAAAGTCCATCCTGGAACTGTCACAGTTCAAACCCTAGAGGTAAAAACCTTGAAGCCTTATGCATCAAATATAACTTCGATGTTATCGCCCCGATGAATCCCACCCACTACCCGGCTATTGTTAGCCATCGACCCGACGTCCTCGACGTAGCGCTGCTGAAGAACGTAAACCTCGGTATACGCTCTATAGAAACGCTGCAAGAGCTAGATTCAGACCATAGACCGGTGACCCTAGAGCTAGGTCCCCGTGTAGGTTCCCCTGTTCCCGGTCAGCCCCCTCCAACCAAGACGGTAACAGATTGGAATAAACTCGAGCAACGCCTTAAGTCTACCTCATCCGCCCATCTTGACGTTATCCCCGATAGCATTGTGTCGGTTGCCGATACGATAGGTGCGATCGACTCCCTCACCGGTCACGTACAATCGGTAGTGAACGAATGTTCACGGCAAGTCCCCGCGATGGATGACCATCGCTGGAAATTGCCGGATGACGTGCGAGGACTGCTGACGGAGAAGAATGCAGCTATCCGTGCCTATGATGCTTTTCCCGACGAAGCTAACCGCGCCCGCATGCGTCGCTTACAGCGTGCTGTAAAGTCTCGCATAGCGGAGATGCGGAAGGATCGTTGGGACAAGTTATTGAGCACTCTCGAACCCTCCCATCAAGCGTTCTGGCAACTGACCAAAAAGCTCAAGTCCGATACAGTAGTATCCATGCCCCCTCTCAATCGTCCCAACCAAAGCCCCGCATTCGAGGACGACGAAAAGTCCGAATGTCTAGCCGACAGCTTGGAAGCCCAATGCTCCCCAAGCACTCTCCCAGTCGACCAGGCTCACCTCTTCAAGGTAGACGCCGAGGTCGAACGTAGATCCTCTCTCCCTCCCTACGAGGACCCTGACGATCCCCTCCCCCCGGTCACACCCGAAGAGGTTCTTACTCTCGTTAAGAAACTCAAACCCAAAAAAGCCCCTGGCTCTGACGGGATCACCAACAGAGTGATCAAACTATTCCCCGCCCCGCTCATCGTCTTAATGACTGCCATCTTCAATGCGGCTTTAAGCAACAATCTCTTTCCACAGTCATGGAAAGAAGCTACCGTTATCGGTATTCCGAAACCCGGCAAACCCAAGTCTGAGCCGTCCAGTTACAGACCCATAAGCCTCCTAAACGTCCTTGGGAAGATTTATGAGCGTCTGATCTATGTTCGTTTAATGGATTACGCCGAATCCAACAAACTCATTCCCGACGAGCAGTTTGGTTTTCGAGCCAGACACTGCTGCGTCCGTCAGGTTCACCGCATAGTAGAGCATATCAGTGCTGGTTTCCAAAAAGGCCTCAAGACAGGCGTTCTCTTCTTTGACGTGGCGAAAGCCTTCGACAAGGTCTGGCACAACGGCTTATTATATAAGCTGTATCAGCATAAAGTGCCCGACCGTCTCGTGCTCATCATCCGAGACTTCTTGTCGAACCGCAGTTTTCGCTACCGCATAGAGGGTGCGCTCTCGTCCCCTCATCCGATCCGAGCCGGAGTCCCTCAGGGCTCAGTGCTCTCCCCGCTTCTCTTCACGCTGTACACAAGCGATATCCCGATCAGAGGCAAATGTCGATTAGCCTTATTCGCTGACGACACAGCCATCTTCTACTCCGGCATTAATCCGGACTGCATCTCCCGATCCCTCCAGACCGCAGCCAATGCCCTAGGGAAATGGTTCACGAACTGGAGGTTCGAAGTCAACCCGACTAAGAGCGCCGCCGTGCTCTTTTCGAGACGCGGCGTGGATCCTAGTCTCATAAGTCCCATCTCCATGTTTAGCCAACAGATCCCCTGGGAACTGACGGCCAAATATCTCGGTGTGACCCTCGACGACCGACTCAAATTCACCGAGCACATAAAGACGGTTCGCCACCGCGCCGCCTTTGCTCTCGGTCGCCTCCATTTCATCCTCAATGCGCGGAGTAAATTAGCACTCAAGTCCAAGGTGCGAATTTACACCACATGCATCCGCCCTATCATGACGTACGCTAGCGTCGTGTTCTCACACGTAAAGACGTCCAGACTCCATAGGTTGCAAATCCTTCAAAACCGTTTCTTGCGCAAAGCCACAGGCTCGCCCTGGTACGTTCGCAATAAACAGCTCCACGCTGACCTAAACCTCCCGACCATCAGATGTTTCATGAAGAAAGCGTCTAATCGCTTCTTCGACTCTGCTCCCTCGCACACAAACCCCTTAGTGGTATCTGCCGCCAATTACACCCCCTCCCGCATATCCAAAATTCGCCGTCCTAGGCACACTCTCACGTACCCAGACGACGATATCACCCTCCATCAGGAGGCGCTCCGATTGGTTAGGAAAACTACCAACACTACACACAACCGACCGTCGTACCGTCCTCGCCGGCGAGGCCCGTCGCGAAGACCCGTTCATTCTCCACCCCGACCCTTGCTCGAGCCAGCCCGCGCTGAGCCAGTAGTAATAAATCAAATGTCCCCAAATAATCACAATCAGATCCAGCAAATCCTCTCTTGTATGCCCCCCAGCAACGCCCTAAGCCGAGGTTCGAGTCCCACTATGGGACACCCTTAGCAGTGTTGCTTAATATTATATAATTTGCTCGGCTGGAGGCCCTTCTGGTCTCGCCATTTGCCCGGTTAAGCAGTAAAAGCTCCCTGAGCTAACTGCGAGAGACAACTCAAAAAAAAAAAAAAAAAACCCAGCCGCTCATTCGCGTCCAAGCGGTCGACGAGTCAACATCTCCTGAGGATGCTCCGTGGAGGGGCGAAACACGTGTCGAGGATCGGTTTGGTTGCATGTTACATTATTTCTATCACACCTCCTGCATGTTCATATATTTGCGGGCGGGAGGGCGGTCCTGTGCATGCACCCAAACTTGCAGTAGTTTAGCGGAATTAAAACTAAATATTCTAGTTGTATATCTTATAAAACAACAACACATCTAATCGGCAGCCTAATTACCGATGTAGCGACAGGCGTAGATCGCGCGATAGCTTCTGTCAAACGTAATTTTTGTGACATATAATGTATTGTTTGACACTGATCTTGCTGTCGCGTGGCTATCGCGTTGCTGACGCTTTTTTACGTAATTAGGCTGCCGAAGCTGTTCCAGTTTTGAAAACAAGATATATTCATAACACAAAATAACATAGCATGACGCCTGTATTCCCCGAAGGGTTAGACAGAGGTGTACAATTGTACACCTACATTTCGCCTATGCCATTACTGAGTTCTATGTAATAGGGGACGAACCTAGTGCCATCTACCCGGCACAGTTTCAGACTCCGTGCTGCTACTGAGAATTTTCATACAGAGAAACCCACTAACACCGCTCGACCTGGGAATCGAACCCAGGACCTCACATTTAGCAGTCGCGCTTGCGAGCACTACACCATTGAGGCGGTCGCTAAATAGATTCCTTTTAGAAAAACACAAGGAAATCCTTTGAAAACAAATTGGTGTCAACTCAAGGGAAATACATCAAGATTCCCTTTCAGAATTAATTATTTACGGAAAACGGTTCCCTAAGGTGATGTCCGTAAGGGCGAGAATCCCGTATCAGATTGATAGGTAAAATGAGTCCGATGTTAGAAATGTCTTTATTGTATACAAACTTTTGCGTTTGTCAATAATGGTTGTTGGTTAATTTGCTCGTTGAACCGTATAATAGGTTCGAAACGGAAAAATGACAATGATTGGAACCCGTTTGATGTTTTCCTTTTGGAGTTTTCCTTCGGTTTTTGCTTTTTTTTTATCCGGAAGCTAAAAATTACGGTACAATGTTGTTTTCTTATTGAGTTGAATTTTTTTTAAAATCAGGTAAAAGCAATATGATTTACAAGGTTTTATTTAAGCGTGTCTGCTGGTCCACGGTCGGGCAGACATTACTGAGTTTCTCGATAATGGAATTGGCTAGAATGGCATGCAATAATGGAAAGGCTAGATGACTGCATCAAAAATAAATTCTGAAATCCTGTTTGGCAAATAATTTTCCTTCTAAAAACTCATTAAAACTTAATCTCTCGCTTATCTTTGGGGTTTTCAATATTTTTAATTGCAATAAGTATCTCAATGGCAATGAAAAACTATGATGTCACGCTTTTGTATTCCAAACATTTTTAGAACAAAATGTAGTATTTGACAGTTCATAAAAAGTAACTCAGATGACTTGTAGTCATCTACCAGATTATGGCCAGCACCAGCAACTTTGCCGTTGAAGGATTAGGGAGAGGTGTACTATTGTACACCCACATTTCACCGATACCGTTATTGAGTCCCATGTAATAGGGGGTGACCCCATTGCCAACTTCTGAGTCAGCCTCCGTGCTGCTATTGAGAATTTTCGTACAGAAAAACCCAATAAAATTTAGCCCGAACCGCAGTCTAATTATGTAAAAATAGCGACAGCAACGCGACAGCAGCCTCACTGTCAGCCTCAGTCAAGACATATATGACACATAAATGACGTTTGACAGTAGCTATCGCGCGATCTACGCCTGTCGCAAACTGATTGCTACATGAGTAATTAGGCTGCCAATAGGACCTCACGCTTAATAGTCATGCTTGCGACCCTTAGACCAATCAGATAGCCACGGTTTAAAAAGCAGTTAATCTAGATAATAAGCACACATTATTACTTTACTCTATCCATAGATAGACCACAGTCAAAGTCAAAGTTTTTTATTTCAAGTAGGCCTTTTCAGGAATTTTAAAAAGTCGAGACTCTAAGCGCACGGTTCCAAAGGGGGTAGGTCCTATGAAGAAGAGACCGGCAAGAAACTCCATGGATACTCTTTCCAAAAAACAAAAAGTAAATTTACAATTAAAATCTTAAATTAACATGCTTTATATAAAAAAATACAAACTTACTTAAACGTTACTTACATAATGAGGTAATACAATATGAGTTATACAAGCGTTTCGAATAAGAAATAAAAACGGCATAAACCGTTCAAAGCGGATAAAACAGAAAAACAAAGCAAAGAATACAAAATAATGAGATATCAAGAATGTCCAGATATGTGAAGCGACCCATTTTGATACCTTCAACCAGCGTCTACCCTCCATCTTTCCTCACAGTCTCCGTTTACGAAACATAAAAACTCCAATGAAAATATCTAGATCCTAATCTACCTTATCGTTAGTATTGAAAACTTCTCCAGCACCACCTTCAAAGGATTTTCAACTCATTCTCATTTCGCCCGAAGTTTGAATAACTTTTTTTTTATCGGCTCTCTAATAAAACTTTCGACGGACCGGGGGACTTTCGATTTATATGCAAATATATTCTTGCCAACTACTTGTGGGGGGTATCAGTGTATTTTTAGGTTCGCACAGGTAAATATGGGTGGATATTTTTATAATTAAGCTCGTTGTTACAAAGCTACCGCTCAGATCAGTCGATCTGCGAGGTTAAGCAGCACTTGCTGCGGTCAATCCTTGGATGGGTGACGGTTTTTACTCATCGAGATCACTCTGTGCCTTGGAATGCACGTGAAGCAGTTGGTTCTGAATGTTATACTAATGCCTATGACAGTCATTTTTATATTTGACGGTATTAATTAAGCCTAATAACATAATTTACTGGGCACTCTAAAGTCCGAGCTGCTATCGAGAATTTCACCTGGCTGTTCTGGCGCCATCTTACGGAGTGAGGGGACAACAGAAAATCCTGAATCGCACTATGAGAGTTTACATACGACTGTCGGACATCAGTCGTCGGGCTTCGGCCCACCAGTTTCACCACCTTGCCTGATCAAAGAATCCTCCTTTTTCAGTGGAGGAACACCATACCACTTTACTCCATAGTGTTAAACCCAAGACCTCACGCCCAACAGCCACACAAGGGACTACTCTATCTCAGCATCTCAAAGCAATAAATTGTTTCATCTTTAGGATGATAAAGGTGATAGCGGTTGAATACTTGTCTTCCATGCAGGAGAGTCTGAGTTCAAACCCGGCCCGTACCTCTGACTATTCGGAATCAGAATTATCACTTACGTTTACGGTGAAAGAAAACGGCGAAGGAAACCTGCACACCTGAGAGTGCTCCATAAAGTTCTTGATGGTGTGTGTAGGCCGCCACCCGCACCACCAACTGTGGGTTTAGTCCACCCGCACTTGACCTGCGTGGTGGACTAAACCCACCCATTCTGAGAAGAGATCCTTGCCCAGCGGTAGGACAGTAATGGGTTGAATTTATCTATTTAGGATGATCAAAACCCAGTTCTGAAAGTCCAATTAGAAATTTAATACAAAACGGTTGACCTCTCACTCACTCGGTTTGAGATCGGCCAATATAATGGTGCCTGAGGGAAATCAATCTCCACTTTATTGGTTTTCGTCCAGTCCGCGTTTTTTCGTTCGGAAGTGAAACAGATAAAGTTTTCAATACTGAGTTGGGATTAAAAAGTAGTTTTGAATGAGTTTCTGCGGTTGTGGTCATGAGAGATTGTGGTGTTTTATCGTTGAGGTCCTATATAAAAAATATACTTTTTATTATATAAACGATGGCTGTATTTTCTGAAGGGTTAGGTAGAGGTGTACTCTTGTCCACCCACATTTCACCGCTACCTTTATTAAGTCCCATGTAAATCGGGGGCGCCTGCCAAGCGTGGGGATTATGGCAAACCTGGCAAACCCTTGGGGGAGGCCTTCGTTCAGCAGTGGACGTCTTCTGGCTGACGATGATGATGAAATCGGGGGCGAGCCATCCAATTACCAGGCACGATCCCGAACTCCACGCTGCTGACAGAGAGTTAAAAAAAAAACTAACCACACTTTTCCCTATCTAGGAATCCAACCCAAGATCTCACGCTCAGCAGCAGTGCTTCCAATCACTTAATCAATCAGTCTTAGGCAGATCTTCAAGGCAGATCTTAGATTACCAATTAAAAATACTATAAAGAAGTTCGTGATGAAGAACGATATTCCAAAAAACTATCCTCTTGCACACAATGCGTTTTAATGTACATTAGAAGTCATATTACAGTAGAAGTATAATTTACACATTCATCGAACAAATCACGTCAGAAATTATTTATTAGCCCAATCGATCGTTTTGTGTATCTATTTACAAATAGACAAACAGGCTGTGCAATACAATCAGTTGATTTGGTGACGCTGTTTGCTTACTGGTCGGGGTTGATGATGTCATTATACTGTAAATGCATGGGAGATGTGGATTTGTTGTCTATTTAAGCATTTGGAGTGTTGTTGCGTATTAATAATCACACATACACATTTAAGCAACGCTTGCCGCGGTCAGTCCTTGGATGGGTGGACATTTTCCACACATAGAGACCCCTCCGGCAGCCTAATTACCGATGTAGCGACAGGCGTAGATCGCGCGAAAAATTCTTTCAAACGTAATTTTTGTGGCATATAATGTATTGGCTGACAGTGAGATTGCTGTCGCGTGACTATCGCGTTGCTGTCGCTTTTTTACGTAATTAGGCTGCGAGAGTCTCGGAAAGGATGTTAAGCAGTTATTCCTGATTGTCATAAGAATTATTTAAGTATCTACTACACTTTAAATATGTTTGCAATGGGAATTAAACTTTTCCACAATGACGTACTTCTATCTAAGTCAACAGTAATTCTTAGTACTTTTACTTAATTCTCTAATAATGCAACGTCGTCGTCGTCCGCAATCCTCTAAGGGTAAGAAAAATATAGATACGCTTCTATAAACATATATCTACATATTGTATTAATTACAAGTTGTTTCTTGCGACTTCGTATAGATCCATTTTTTATTTAATTTAATCACTATCACTACATATTATAAAACAAAGTCCTCCACCGCGTCTGTCTGTTCGCGATAAACTCAAAAACTACTGATTTTCACGCGGATTTCGCCAATAGACAGAGTGATTCATAAGGAAGGTTTAGGTGTATAATTCGTTAAGGTTTTGTGTAAATTGGCTGAAATATGACGACGATAGTTGAAGATGTCGGAAAAAATCATGCCGACTGGGAGCTTTACTGGTGTGCGCCGAGTAAATGCTCGACGTAACAGGCTGATACGACACTACGACAGAAAAAAATGAAGGCGTATATGCTCTGCTACCTGTGTGGAGCCGGGGCAGGTCGCTAGAAAATAATAATTAGATGAAAAAAAGCTGATGATTTGTATTATTCAACGATTTAAAAGACACCTAGCGCCATCTAGTTTTTCTATTGGGTGCAATGTTAAAATGTTCAAGATGAAACTAGCCTATGTCCAACCTCAAATTTTGAGACAACATCATCATTATCATCATCATCAGCCAGAAGACGTCCACTGCTGAACGAAGGCCTCCCCCAAGGGGGGGGGGGGGTGCCATAATCCCCACGCTTGGCAGGCGGCTTGGGGATCGCAGTGGCTCACCGATTAGTGAGAGGACGCTACTGCCCGTCCTCCGGTGTCTGGCCGCAGTTTTAAGACGTACCCGGGTCAGTCGCTTTGAGACAACGACGTCACCAAATCAATTGATTGTATTGTATAGTCTGTTTGTACCCAGATACATGCTAATTGAACTATTTCCTTATCTGATAACTAGATTATCGCGATCTATTGGATTTACTAATGTGTCTATATTGTGAGTACAGGTATTCATGTTTAGATTGATCCACATCGCATTTTAGAATATCCGTAACGTGAGGTCTTCAGTTCGATTCTCGGATCGAGCAAAGTGTTATTGGGTTTTTCTGTATGGAAATTCTCAGTAGCAGCACGGAGTCTGGAACTGTGCCTGGTAGATGGCAATAGCCTCGCCCCTTAATACATGGGACCTAATGATGGCATCGGCGAAATATGGGAGGACGATAGTACACCTCTGCCTAACCCTTCGGGGAATACAGGCGTGATGTTATGTTCCTAACTAATATTATAAATACGTAAGTTTGTTTGTTTGTTACCTTTTCACGCCTAAACCACTGCACCGATCATCGTGAAATTTTGCATATACATTGTACCTTTCATCCAGAAAAAAGTACTGTTCCTGAGCAAAAGAACAATAACTTTCTTAGGACGCTAGATGGCGCTACGTGTGACCCGAAAAATGCACGGGTTCGTTATCAATGCGGGCGAAGCCGCGGGCGGAAGCTAGTATTAAATAATATGCAAATGAGGTTGTAACTTGTTAAGGAGATGACCCTTCAAATCAATTTGCTGTCATTAAAGCAACAAAACAAATTCAAATTAATTTTTAAAATGTACAGAATTTTGAACCCGCCATCTTATGTGACAGTGGCGACATCAAATTCTAATTCCATTTTCAAATTTTCAAATTCTACTTCTCAAATAAACAAGATCAAAATATCTTCTCATGCGCACCCCATCCAATCTTCATTCGGGTCACGAAAAACTCCACATATACTAAAAAATACTTGGAAAATCTGAGTTGAACCCTTGTCTAATTTACATTCCACACTTAATACCTCTCCGCAAGTTGTGAGATAGCGCTGAACTAACGGCTTATGTTCGTGGACTTTTGGTCTTAGAGAATGGGCCCAGTTTCAGCGGGATAGGAGTTCTTTATTTTTAACATAAAAAGCATCATGCCGGTATTCCTCGAATGGTTACGCAGACGTGTGCTATTGTACATGCAAATTTTGTCGATGCCGTTATTAGGTCTCATGTAATAGGGGGCGAGCCTATTGTCTTGCCGGACACAGTTCCAGACTCCGTGCTACTACTGAGAATTTCCATGGGTACAGAAAAAAATACTAATAACACTGCCCGACTCAGGAATCGAGCCCAGGACTTCACGCAGAACATTAGACCAATGAAGCAGTCGCTTTTTTAATTTTCATAATACATTGCCCTAGACTAGGAATAAATCCTGTATCTACGTGTCGCGGGTTCGATTCCCGAACGGAACAAACATTTGTATGTCAGTCTACATAACGACAACACGGCGACACGGTTGGCGCAGTGGCTAAGCGATTAGCTTTCTGCGCTACGTGTCGCAGGTTCGATCCCCGCACGGAACAAATATTTGAATGATCTACAGATAGTTGTTTTGGGTCTGGTTGTGTGTGCATGTGACATGTATGTTTGTAAACTGTACCCACGATACTGGAGAAACATTAGGGTGGGGAAACGTTTAAAAAAAAAAATGTTCCGATGGTGAGATTCTCCCGCTAACACAGCCACTGCACCCAAAAAGGAGGATAAAGACATAGCCAAACTTAACGGTGTACGCAGTCACACGATAAGAGGTGCGGTGGAAAAACTCCGAATTAAAAACTTTGTGCAGATTCCTGCGGTGATCCCGTGAACTATGAAAACTGGACCAATTTGTGCCAGAAGGAGATTATGTGAAGTTTCTTTATGGAAATACGATTTAGATAATATAATTTTTTGCTATGTCTAGCAAAAAATTATATTTTTTGAAGTTATACTCCATTTGGCGCGCTTGATGAGAGTGAATTCTTACGATGCGCGCGCACACCGACAGATATAAGCGTCAACATGAAGTTGGCTGGTAAATGTCTCTTAAATTTTCTTGGTAATTGATAGCTATATTCAAGGTAGTTATTGAAATATTTGTACATCTGTAACACGTGTTTCATATCAGTGGAAATAAAAAAATAAATAAGTAGTATAACTTCTTACGTGCGTACATAAGTACACACACATTTTTTTTTTATATACTACTACTGCTCATTCGTCTCGTGGTCGCAAGCGTGAGGTCCTGGGTTCGATTTCCGGGTCGGGCAAACCGTTATTGGGTTTTCTGTTTGGAAATTCTCAGTAGCAGCACGGAGCCTGGAACTTTGCCCGGTATTACATGGGACTCAATAACAGCGTCGGCAAAATGTGGGTGCACAATAATACACTTCTTCTTAACTATTCGGGGAATACAGGCGTGATGCTATGTTATGTAATATTTCTTCTGCGCAAGCATCGAATCGGCAGCCTAATTACGTAAAAAAGCGACAGCAACGCGATAGCCACGCGACAGCAATCTCACTGTCAGCCAATACATTATATGTCACAAAAATGACGTTTGACAGAAGATATCGCGCGATCTACGCATGTCGCTACATCGGTAATTAGGCTGCCGGGCACCAATTCGGTTAACTAAGGGTTACACAAACCTCAGGGTTAGGCTACAATGATTTATGAAACAATATTTATGTTTCCATATTTACGCATTACGTCAAACAATTTACTTCAAACACACGTTGAGTGTGTAAATTTTTACGTGTCATTGTCACATAAATGCTTGTTTCGACATTTTTGCGCAAGATGCAAGGACCATTAATCTCAATGATGGCTGTTACTCTTTTAAAAATTGAAATCACATGGAATTGTTTATTTTACAATTTGATTTTGATCTAGGGTCTGGTTGTGTGTGCATGTGACATGAACAAAAATCAATAATTTTAACACGTCTTTTTTGAAACTAGATGGCGCATGGCGTCGGCATTTCCTATGACTATCCCTGAGAAGAAACGCCGAAACAAACTCAGGCGTAAATTTTAACAAATGAATAAATGCAATATGGTACAATCATACAACATCACGCCTATATTCCGTGAAGGGCTAGGCAGAGTTGTACTAGTGTTCTGTATTCCGTGAAGTGGTAGGCAGAGGCATATTAATTGTACACCCACCGCATTTTACCAATGGCGTTATTTAGAGGCGGGTCTATCAACCGGGCACAATTTCAAACTACAGGGTGTTACCTCAATAGTTTTCGTGAAACAAACTTGATTTATACTATTTAGTTAAACTATCTAGATATTTTAATCATGTCAATGGGAACGACCAATATACAATATATCTCTTTCTCACTTATAATCCTAACTAATATCATAAAAGCGAAAGTAAGTTCGTTTGTTTGTTTGTTACCTTTTCACGCCTAAACCACTGAACCGATCATCATGAAATTTTGCATGTACATTGTCAGGGGTACAGAAAAGGACATAGGGTACCTTAAAAAAGAACTGTTCCCGAGGAAAAGAACAATAACTTTCGACGGTCACAATTGTTTTAGGTCGCTAGATGGCGCTACGTGTGACCCGAAAAAATGCACGGGTTCGTAATCAATGCGGGTGAAGCTGCGGGCGGAAGCTAGTTATTGTCATAAAGAGAAACGAAATAGCATATTTATAAGTGACAGTAACTGTCAAATTTGTCTTATGTAATAAAATGGCCGACTTATTATTTACCATTCACCGCAAATCTTCATGAAAAACGGCTTTTCATGTAAATTATCCGTCTAATAAAAATAAAGAAAGCAACTTAATTAATAAACACAATAATTGAATTACTTGAACCGCGAAATGTCTTTTTATTGCCGTCTCGCTCTAATAACACTTTCTAATTTTCTGTCTCGCTTGCACACGGCCTTCGCGGAAACGTGAGCTGTTTGGCGTGTGGTACAAGTGTTGAGAGACTCGTTTTGATGAAAATATCTTCACGCGACTATTGTTGAGGTAGTAAGCAGAACTGCAAGTTTTAATTAAATAGGTGCAAGAAATGAGCCTCCTCGAGTGACGAACGCTGAGATCGTTTGGCGCATCCTGGACGGTCAGTCTCGATACCACCATTGTTGACTGGCTAATCTTTCCATTGCGGCATGAGCGATTCCTATGCGCTAGCTTGTGCCTTCTCAACAGAAAAATAATGAAATAGGTATATTCGTATTTTTCTTAGAAAACCCTTTCATTTGATACCCATATCATAGGAGTACACGGAAAATAACTAGTCCGCCATCTTGGGCCGTCTACCATATTGGATTTAGAATGATGTCACTTAGCTAACCATGCATTGTCATTCAAATTAAACGTTTATGCAAAATTTCATCTCAATCGATTGAGGATAACTGCTTTAAAATTCAGTTGCAAGATTTGACCCAAACATACATATTTACATGCAAACATTCACAGTCTAATATTTTGCTAAAAATAATATATTTGACAGACGGCACGATTGGCGCAGTGGTTATACGATCGACTACCGCGCTACGTGTGGCAGATTCGATTTCTACACGAAGCAAATTTTTGTATGATCCATAGATAGTTGTTCCGGGTCTGGGTGATTGTCCATGACAATATTTGTGTTTGTAAACTCACCCACGATACTGTACCGCTATCATGAGTTTTCTTACTATTTACTATCATTGAGTCGCTAACATGACATCTCTATAATATAGTAAATAGTAAATCAAAACTTTACTATGATACATATGTCACATAAGCGACTCTAATCCCTAATGTAACCAAGTTAAGAACTAAAATCGCTTGAATGAAAATTTACATTTACTATGAGTGTAAATAGTAAAAACTCATAATAGAGGTACAGGAAAAAATCAGAGGGAAGAGTAAAGTCTAAAAAAATTAGACTGTTCATGTCGCGTCACTTATTACTTAAACCGCGTCACAAAGACAATAAGCGCAGATCGCGGCGCGATTACACACAGTCCCGTGTGAAGTTATTTGGTCAAGTTTAATATGACTTCTTCAAAAGCTTTGTTTGTTTTGTTGCCTTGTTGAGGCATTGATGCGCAAACTTTGCGATGTAAGATTTATGACGTCATAGGGGACTATTCTCACCTGCTTCGGAGTATCTTCTTTCCTATCGAAAATAACAGACACAGACGCCTGTATTCCCAGAAGGGTTAGGCAGACGTGTACTATTGTGAACCCACATTTCGCCGATGCCATTATTGTGTCCCATTTAATAGGCCACGAGCTTATTGCCATCTACCGGACTCTGTTCCAGATTTCGTGCTTATACTGAGAATGTTCATACATGAAAAACGACCCGGGAATCAAATGCCAGGTCAGCAGGTGGAGCCATAAGTACAAAACTTTTTTATCAAAATCGATCAAGCCGTTTAGGAGGAGAAGTATTACGAAACATACGCACACCGGAATTTAAAAAAAAAGATTGGTTTGTTTGTAATCGCATTCTCGAAAACGGCTCTAACGATTTCGATGAAATTTACAATATAGGTTTCGGGGGCGAATCAATCTAGCTAGGTTTCATCTCTGGAAAAAATCTTATTAAAAAATAATATCGTCCCCGGCGGGCTTGGCTGTAACCATTGTATTTATAAAAATCGAATCTTCGCCGATTTTCGCCATTTTTTATACAGTGTGAGTTTTTATACACTGCGAGTCTTTTTATACAGTTTGAATTTTTTTACACAGTGTGTTTTTTATACAGCGCTAGTTTTTTTATACAGTATGAGGTTTTTTTTAAACCGTGAATAGGGCTTAATTTTAATTTAAAAAAAATGACTCTCCTTCACCCCGTGTAAAGGGGAATCCTGTTCACAAGAGATAGTGTCAAAAATGTCAATGAACTGTTGGTAAAGGAGCGTACAGATGCTAGATACAGGTTGTTAGGTAAGGCTAGCATTAAGCCATGTTCCGGTTCTTGAGTAGTCTATATAGGCAAGCTAGTTTACGCAAGTTATCTTTAAAATAGAATGGGTACTTGATTAAATGTTATTGTCATTTATACGCGTCGAAGTAGATGCTTTGTTACAGATTTTATAGAAGACTTTTAATTTGCTATTACTTTATTTATTAGCATGTTATATTTTCTCTCTTTCGTTCAATATTACGTTTTGAGGTAAAAAAATCAGACTATTCATTTATTGCATACTAGCTTCTGCTTGCGGCTTCGCCCGCGTGGTTTACGAACACGTACTTTTTCCTGGGATAAAAAGTGGACTATGTGCTATTCCAGACTATAATCTATCTGTGTTCCATATTTCATCCAGATCCGTTCAGCCGTTCTGGTGTAAAAGAGTAACAAAGATCCATCCATCCATCCATCCATCCATTCATCCTCACAAACTTTCACATTAATAATATTAAGTAGGATGTACATACACACACATACATAATATACATCATCATCTGCCTAGCCTTTTCCCAACTACATTGGAGTTGGCATCCAGTCTAATCGTTTGTATTATTATATCATTATCAGTATTTTACAAGGAGCGACTGCCATCAGACCTCCGCCACCCAATTACTGGGAGACACTGATAATTTAATGTTAGACAGGTTGTCAGACTTTTTGGACTGCTTTATTGTACACAACATAACATAGACGAGTCAGACATATTTTACAATTATTTTATTTAAATACGGGTGGACCCGACAGACGTTATCCTGCCCTGTTTTAGAACTCGATCGCAGCGCCACCTACCGGGTCCAGTTGTGTTTTCAAACAATCCTGGAACCCATTGAAATATACACAAAAAAATATCCAACAGTGTACAGGGCACTGTTGCAAACTCTGTGCTGCTACTGGGAATGTCTATACAAAAATCTTTGCCCAACCCGGGAATCGCACCCAGGACCAGAAATTCTCAGTAGCAGCAGTGGAAATCTGTTTATGTTTCGCCTTTTATTACATGGGATTCAATACTAAACATCTGCGGAATATGCGTGTAAAAAGTACAACTCTGCTCTTAGTCTTTGGAGAAAACAGGCTATATTTTTTTTTACCCTGTTCTACGATTTCTCCTGTATCGTAGGTACAGTTTACAAACATACATGTCACATGCACACACAACCAGACCCGAAACAACTATCTGTAGATCATAGAATATTTGTTCCGAGCGGGAATCGAACCCAACCAACCGTGCAACAGCGCCAACCGTCACGTAATTTGTTATTATAAATTTTCTTCTACCATCACACATCAAGGAAAAGTAAATACAAGTTATCCACAAACCAGAACGCTAGTTGCACGATGTCTTGGGCAATAAGCAGGCATGTAGGTACATTTGAGTAATTCTTACAGCCCTATGTAATAACCTGTTCATGTCGGAATGTTTATATTAGCTGGGGCATTTTCTGTTATGTCCATGAAGTGGTTTTAAGAGGTTTTTTGTTTTGCTAATATAGGCGGCAAACGTGCAGTCGGATCGCCTGATGGTAAGCGATTACCGTCCATGACACCCGCGATACCAAGGAAGTCAAAAGTGCGTCGCCGGCCTTTTAAAAAGGAGTACGCTCTTTTCTTGATTAATTTTTAATCGTTTGGCTGCCGGCTTCTGACAAAATTATCTTGAAATACGCGCAAATTATGTGGTTGGGCGTTAACGTTTCTTACATCTAAATCTTAACTAACGAGTAAACGCTCGACGTAACAGGCTGATACGACACTACAACAGAAAAAAATAAAGCCGTATATGCTCTGCTACCCGTGCGAAGCCGGGGCGGGTCGCTAGTCTTAACTAATTGATTTTGGTCTCTATCGTTTTGTCAGATTATGAACTAGGTCGACACGTTTTGATTTTTCAAGATTTTGATTAATTTAATAATTATCACGAGATATGTGCACGGAAGATATTTAGTTAAACAAACGCATTTTGAAAGTTAGTTACCTAATTACTTTTTAATCTATAAACAATATAAATAAAACAGAAAAATCAGGCCACGTTTAGTGAACAAACGTTAACGCATTTTGTATGAAAACTTTTAGCTTAACTATGGTCTTAATTTCTTCTGTGCTTCTGTACCCCTAGTGTAAGTTTCTTTTGACAAATTCGATTTACTACATCGAACGCGTTCGGCGCTCCGATTGGTCCGTTTCGTGCTCTCCACCAATTGGAGCGCCAAACGTTCAATGCGTTAAATCGAATTTGTCAAAAGAAACTTACACTAGGGCCTCTGAGTTAATCTTTATTATAGTTGACGTCAAACTAAAATGTATTTAAATAAAGTGTGCGCGTTTTCCATAGATATTTATACAAATGCGCGCGCATGCTGTTTTTGTACATATTTAGATTAATAGAAACTACTGTCATAAACTTGGAATAAGTAAACTATAACCCTATTCAGGTGCAGACAGTATAATTTCTTCTATCACAAGGAAATCGCTCAAGCCATGGTAGAAAGATTAGCCAGTCAGAAATGGTGGTATCGAGGCGGACTGTCCAGCCAGACGAACTCAGGTTTCGACACTCATAGAGGCTCTTTGGACCCTACCACCGCTGCTGAACAAGTAACAGTCGTGGGGAAAGTAGACCTAATACCACTCTTGATGAACGCAATAGTACTTGGAACCCCACACTGAAATGAAACCAATTTCAGGACATTTGCAGGCACTTCTAAAACATTATGAATCTAGGTGCACGGTTTCAAAGTGGTTGATCCTATAGAGAAGAGACCGGCAAGAAACTCCATGGATACTCTTTTCAAAATATTGGTTTACAATGACGTGAAGTTATTTTTAAGAACAAGTATCTATTTTAAAATAAAAAACACTTTTACAATTTTGAAAATAATTAATGTGAGTCAGAAAAGTCAAGAAAATTGACTGGAAACTAGTCCTAAACATGACGAATGCTTTAGTATAGGTGGGTCTCATAGGTATTTCCATAATAATAATGTCCTCCTGACCGATTTCGGTCACAGCGGCCAATCTCACCGGAGATTAGCCAACTACGCAGGAGATATTATAGGGCACAAGTGTGTGCTCAAACACAGGTGCTCTCTCTGTTCCTTCACTCTCATAGTCCGATGGGACGGCAATCCGACACGACCGGAGAGAGGTGCAGGACCAACGGCTTTACGTGCTTTCCGAGGCACGGTGTGTATTCACATACACGAAGACCCAGTCCCGAAACAAATATCTCTAGATCATACAAATATTTGTTGCGTGCGGGAATCGAAGCCGCGACACGTAGCTCAGCAATCACTGCGCCAACCTTGCCGTCATCCGGTATTTCCATAGTTCATCTCACTAATGAATGGCCTGATACCTTTGATGCAAAAATCATAGACTGTACTTCGTTGTAAATAGGTATGCAATTAAAAATAATGAGGAAATGTTATTTCGAACATGTTTTTAATGAACTCACTACCGTAACGATCTGTACATGACAGATATGATTTCTTTAACCATTTACATGATTTTGACTACTGAGCGTGAGAACCTCAGTTCGAATTTCAGAGCGGATAAAATATTAATGCGATTTTATGTCTGGAAATTCTCAGTGGCATTATTCTCGCCCCTTATTAACATGAGACTTAACAACGGCATTAGCGTAATGTGGGTGTATAATGAAACAAAATAGGAGAATATATATTAAAAAAAATTACAGATATGTAGATAATATTTTAAACCTGGGTTCAGGAACGGGTCAAGAAAAAGCGTAATTGAGGTTTTCCGAAACTCTCAGTAGCACCTGGAATATGCTCCCGGCTCGCCCCCTCTTCTATGAGACTTAATAAAAGCCTGTCTCACTGGTCTAGTGGTGACTGCTGAGGGTGAGGTCTTGGGTTGGATTCCCGGGTCGGGCAAAGTGTTATTGGGTATTTCTGTATGGAAATTCTCAGTAACAGAACGTAGTTTGGAACTGTGCCCGGAAGATGGCAATAGGCTCGCCCCCTATTACACGGGACTCAATAACATCGTTGGCGAAATGTCGTAATACAATAGTATAACTCTGCCTAACCCTTCGGGCAATACAAGCGTGATGCAGCATGTACAGAAAAGCTAAGTTCAAGACCAAATAACTCCGATTGGCACAGGCGTAATGTAGGTTCCACGCATGACTTGTAGTTGCAACTTTGAAGGAAATCATTACAAAATAAACAGCTTGTGTTAATGATTTGGAAACTGCAATCTATTTGCTGTTAAACTAAGGTCTAAGTTCACGAACAAAGTAACGGAGGTTTAAACAGATCGTTATAGCATGTATTTAGTGTAACCAAAAATAAAACACAGAATAAAACATTCTATAGTAAGGGCCCAATTTGGAAATATCATATACAATTTCGTGGGGCGATGGAAAAGAAAACACATTAAGGGCTGATTTTTCGATAGTTGGATAAACCTCAGTTACCTTCATACGACGGCATGGTTGGTGCAGTGCAGTCACGGGTTTCATTTCCGCACGCAACAAAAATTTGTATGATCTACAGATAGTTGTTTCGGGTCTGTGTCTTTGTGTATGTGAATACACACCGTGCCTCGGAAAGCACGTAAAGCCGTTGGTCCTGCGCCTGATCTCTCTCCGGTCGTATCGGATTGCCGTCCCATCGGACTATGAAAGTGAAGGAATAGAGAGTGCTCCTGTGTTTGCGCATACACTTGTGCTCTATAATATCTCCTAATCTCCGGTGAGATTGGCCGCCGTGACCGAAATTCGGTCAGCAGGACATTAAACCTTAGATTAGTTATTTCTATGATAAGTCCATACAAAACTGTTCAAATTTCCAATTGGCTGTTATATAACTTTCATAAGTAAGTATACAAACAAATCGAGCCTATAGAGAAAAAGGTGATAATTTGTAGGTATGAAAAAAATTAAAAATATGATTCAAATAAAGAACGACCAGCGTCCAGTGTATCTCAAAGTTGCACCAAACGACGTTCAATACGAAATCAGCTAGTTAACATGTACCCTTATAGTGGTAAACAGTCCTTTACATTGTAATCATCTGTTAAGCTGTTTGTGGCTATAGCCCTAAGCATTTGTTGAAAGGATGTTAAAAATATTTTCAATCAAGAATTTGTGAATGCCTAATTGGTCTTGTGGTCGCAAGTGCGTTTCCTAACCGCAATTATTGGTTCAATCCTTGAGTCGGGCAAAGTGACATTGGGGTTTCTCTGTTAGAATATTTTCAGTAGAAGCCTTACTGCTAGATGGCAATAGGCTTACATGAGACTTAAAATCAGCATTCGTGAAATGTGGGTGTTAATATTACGCCTCTGCCTAACCCCTCGGGAACAAACTGAACATAATATAGCATCACGCTTGTACCCCCAGAGGATCCTGCTGCTATTAAGCACATGATCCTGATGCTGTTATTAAGCTCCGTGTAAATGGGGGGCGAGCCTTTTGCCATCAACCGGGCACAGTTCAAACTCCGTACTGCTACTGAGAATTACTATACAAAATAACCCAACAGCACTTTGCTCGAACAGGAATTGAAGCCAAGAGTTCACGCTTTGCAGTCCCGTGCAAATGAGGCAGTCTCAACAATTTGGAGTCCATTGTTATTTATTTTTTGTTCAACATCCATATTAAAATGGTGTCTTACGACAGAAATGAAAATAGACACGGTGACCTAAAATCTAACACAAATAATGAATATTAAATTATACGATATCACTCAATTACTGGACTTTGCTTGTTAATGCCCCTTCCTTGGTAGCGGTTGCGAAAATTTTAGAGTGCGCTATTCGCGCGTTTATCGCGACAGTCGGACAAGCGCAGGCGCAATGTGGTGGTTCATAGTGTTCTGTGTTATTAGTGTTTATGGACAAAATGTTACGGAGAGAGGTAAGGTTTTATGATGTACTTTGAATTGTTTCAAAGCTGTTGTTATTGAAACATTTCCTTAAAGTTAATTAACTAAGAAATTGTTAATTGAAATATTTCTTCAAACAATGGTGTGAAAATTTCATTGAGTATACCAGTTTTGTAGATGTTTTTTTGTTTTAAACTTTTCGTGATTTTTTTAAACACCCCTTAGCTTCTTCATACTGAAAACTAAAAAAAAAACTTTAAAATAAGAACTATTTCATCATCATCTACAGACATAATTCAAAATGTTTGGTTTTTTGAATTTTCAGGCACTACTAAATACATTCTATTTTGGTTGTTTTAACTTACTGATACATCGATAAAGGCTTTTACTGAATACTAGCGACCCGCCCCGGTTTCGCACGGGTAGCACGCAAAATAAACAAACCTCCAAAAAAAAATATTGTTGTTCTGTTCGCTACCAAACTTCACAGAATCACCCACTGGGCTAATTTGAACATTGCCTAAAATTTTCATTAAAATCGCTCCAGCCGTTTTGGAGTCCATACGGAACATACATACACACATTTATTTTTACACGAGTGCCCAAAAAAGGAGTGTAATGTTTTTAGTTTTTGTTCCACCATAACTTTTGAATACCTGAACAAATTTGGATTTATGGGATATCGTTAGAATCCTTACATCATCCTGAGTGACCATGGGTATAAATGTTTGAAAAAAATCAATATGGCGGCAATATGGCTCAATGATAAAAAGTGAAAAAAAAAAAACTTCAATTTTTACAATATGGGTGTCAAATTGAAGGCCTTGTTATATACTTATATAGAAGATAGATAGACGAGATGACCCGGTGAACTTCTTACCCCCAAAATAAGGCGCAATTTTTGAATACACATAGGTTTTATTACTTTTATTTTTTAAACGTTCCCCACATTAGGATTTCTCCTGTATCGTGGGTACAGTTTACAAACATACATGTCGCGTGCACAAACAACCATCATTTTTTTTTTTTTTTTAAAACGTACACAGTAATAATTCCTGTATCGTGGGTACGTTTACAAACACATATATTCACATACACAAACACCCAGACCCAAAACAATTATCTGTAGATCATACAAATATTTGTTCCGTGCGGGGATCGAACCCGCGACACGTAGCGCAGAAAGCTAATCGCTTAGCCACTGCGCCAACCGTGTCGTCTATTATTAACGACAAGTAAGGGATGATATGGCGTAGCAGTCGAGATCGTCTCTTTATACTCGTAGTTGTCGAAAACGTCTGAATTTTCGTTAGCAAATATGTATTAATAAAATCAATTCTCTTCTTTAATTATTTAAATATTGGACTACAGTTTTCAATTGTTCCGGGCATCTATCGAACCCATTAGTGTAATATACAGTCAATACTATACAGTGTGTATTATTTAATCGGAACACCTTAACTAAAAGAGCTACGGTAACTTATTAGAAATTTATAAAAATATACAATACCTGGGTATATAAAAATCTATCTGTTGTCCGCGGTTTCGCTCGCGTGGATATAATTATGTATATTAAAATAAGGCTCATTTGGAAAAGGCCAATATACATGTGTATGAGTACATACATGTACCTTTATTTTGTTTCGAGCTTCTTACTTTGAAAATGACGGAATTCCATACAACCGTTCATCCCTTATTTTACCCTCTTAGGGATGAAATTTCCAAAAATCCTTCCTTAGTGGATGCTTAGAACATGAAAGGCATCAACTGCCAAAATTTCAAGTTCGTAGCCCCAGCGGTTTAAACTCTTTTATCATTCCAATTACTTTAATTTGGGGTTTAAATTCATAAACATTTTTTTTTTTTTGCCATTCGTCTGACAAGATATTTTAAGTTTTTTTTTTAACGAAAGTCACACTAATCCATAAAAAAAAATATACATTACTTTTTAAAAAGCAACAAAAATAATCTTATTATTATTAATAGCAATACAACGCCATAAAAATTTACGCATGTTTTATTGAAGTCAAATAAACAAAAAATATTTTTCTAAAAACTTAAACCGACTTCAAAAAACTTAAAAGCAACACTAACTAAAAAGCAAAATTAAATGTTATATGTTACACTATAGTAGTTGAAGAATATTGAAGTCGGTGCCAAGTAAAAAATGCCAACTGATAACCCGACGCGATTGGCGAAGTGCATTTGTCGTCTAGTCCGACGCACAATTCGCCTCACACTCTTACAAACAAAACAACCAACTTACAAACAAAATAAAATTTTCAAAATCGGTCCTTAATTGACGGAAATATCGATGAACATACATATAGTCGAACATAGAACCTCTTTCTTTTTTTTTGAAGTCGGCAAAAAATTGAAAAACTGTTAAAGAGATTGTTCAATAACTCGACAATTTAGTGTCAACATGAGTAATCGGCTACCTCAAGGCTGGTTAGGCAACAGCCTGCTTTATATGCAAATACTTTAAGTGCATAATACTTACCTATATGTAGAATAATAAGAAGATCAATAGGTAGCATCGTTAAACATAGAGCTATCTATTTTCTTTTTCCTTTAAAAAAAAACATTGCCCCTCACTAGGATTTCTCCTGTATCGTGGGTACAGTTTACAAACATACATGTCACATGCACACACAACCAGACCCGAAACAACTATCTGTAGTTTATACAAATATTTGTTCCGTGCACGAATCAAACCCCCAACACATAGCACAGAAAGCTAATCACTTAGCCACATCGCCAACCGCGTCGTCATACTTTAAAAAATTATTGCATAAAAAATCGTAAAACATCAGTAATCTTCAAGAAAGTTAGCACTAATTAAAGGATGCACTTACTTAATTATAATTAAAGGATATTGCACTAAGTAAATATGAGTACATAGTATTATAAATACAAATTCATACATAGTATTATAAATACAAAGTATTATCGCTTTTCGTGCGTGGCGCATCATTGCGTGTTTTACATGTCCTTTTGTTTAAAATCCAAAGAAATTTACATATTCGTGTATGTTTTTAGTAGTTCTAGTAAATAGATTCCCCTGAATATGTATTCCCCTGTATTCGCCTGTATTCCCCGAGGAGTTAGGCAGAGGTGTACTATTGTGCACCCATATTTCACCAATGTCGTTATTGAGTCCTATGTAATACGGAGCAAGCCTATAGCCAGTACCGGGCATAGTTCCAGACTCCGTGGTGCTGCTGAGAATTTCCATACAGAAAAACCCAATAACACTACCCGACCCGGGAATCGAACCCAGGATCTCACGCTCAGCAGTCGCTTGCGACCACTAGACCAGTGAGACAGTCAAAAACTCGGGGGAAAAGGTCAAAATTTGTTAGGGTATTTGTTGCGTCATACATATTGACCCGGGTACGTCTTAAAACTGCGGCCAGACACCGTAGGCCGGGCAGCAGCGTCCTCTCACTAATCGGTGAGCCACTGCGATCCCCAAGCCGCCTGCCAAGCGTGGGGATTATGGCAAACCCCCCCCTTGAAGGAGGCCTTCGTTCAGCAGTGGACGTCTTATGGCTGATGATGATGATGATGATGACATATTGAAATTACCGCATAACCTCACTGGAGCAGCGTGCTCAGCCATATATCACCGAAAAAATTATATTATACGAAGAAGATGTACGATACTAACCACGATCCATTTCACATAGACAGACTCGTCGGCAGAGACAATTATGCGAGCTGGAAATTTGCAGTGGAAGCTTATTTCAAGCTTGAAGAATTATGGAGCTGTGTTGAAGGAACTAACAACGACGAAAAGACGGAAACTAAGGCAAAATCTAAGCTTATTCTACTGCTAGACACTATCAACTATGTATATGTACAGAGCGCAACTACGTGTAAAGATGTCTGGGACAGTTTGCAACAGGCTTTTGATGACAGTGGGTTATATAGGAGAGTAGACTTATTGAGAGACCTCATCACAACTACATTGGACAGCTCATGAAACGTAGAAGACTATGTGAACAAGATTATGTCAACCGCTCACAAAATTAGGAACATCAACTTTGACATTGACGATGAATGGCATGGGACGCTGATGTTGGCTGGCCTACCGGAAACTTACAAACCAATGATAATGAGTTTGGAGAGCTCAGAAATCAAGATCAATTCATGATCAAGACAAATTCAATAAAAACAAAGCTCAGGAAGTTCAATGTTCAGAAAGTACAGCATTCTTCACTAGGAAAGCAGCCATTCACGAGAATCAAAACATAGCTAAGGTCCAAAGTCATAAAGGGCCCTGATGCTACAACTGCAATAAACAAGGACACTTTGCCAAGAATTGTCGTGTTCCGAAGAAGAATACAGAAAAAGTAGATGCAAATAAAAAGTTTGTTGCAGCATTCTGAGCAGCTTCTCCGACAATGAATCCGGACCTTTGGTATGTGGACTCAGATGCCTCAATGCACATGCCCAATAGATATGACTGGATGTATGATGTAATAAGTCCACCGATACCCACCATAACTGTTGCCAGTAAGAAGAAAAGGCCCAGGCATGTCACCTACATAAATCAATCTATGGGCTCAAGCAAGCTAGCCGTCAGTGGAACCTGAAATTGAACAAAATTCTACTTAAAATAGGATTAGAAAGATCAAAAATTGACTAATGTATCTATTTTTCAGTAAATGTAGTAAACACTTTTATTTTTCAAAATGCTGACATATGTTGGAATTCTTGTAAACAACAGACCGTGGTTAGGGTCGGTAGAGTTAGCCCGTGTAGATTCAGAAGCTTGGCTCTACATGAGATCTGATATCTTTTTCACAGGGCAAACCTTATGTGGTCGTCTTGGCAACATTTTACATGAAACGTTTTTGGTGGGATTATTACTTACCCTTCCTGTTTGATATGTCAATGTTAAAAGACTGCTATGCGTTTGTGCATTTGTGTAAAAAAAATTAACGTACGGAATTATTTTAGGCTTCGTATTAATTCGGGGGAATTAATTATTCATTTTTAACATTGACATATCAAACATGGAGGGCAAGTTTATTACTTGCTATGAACGTAATATACTAAATTGGCTGTTTTTGAAGGACAACCATTACAAAGAAATGTACCTACCTATTGTAATTTTTGATGTCAGCAACATTTATCAGTATTAACATATAGTTTCATAGGCGTGTCTACATAAGCTGGTGTTTACCCTACAAAATGAATATGCTCTTACATAATAATGGTAAATATTTTTTGTATATTTTCTACCTTGACCCATTGCGACGTTGGTTATATAACCTGTAGCCCTATCCGCGTTTTCTTCGACATGACCGTACCTAATTACCGTTAAGTCAAAAATGTATGTTAATTAAAATCAATTGCCGCATGCATGAAAGATCATCACTCGAGAACGGCTCGACCGATGTGGCAGAATTATTATTTGTTTTCATAATACTGTATGTAGATGACTACTAGTCATCTGAGTTACTTTTTATGAACTGTCAAAAACGACATTTTGCCCTAAAAGTGTTTGGAATACAAAAGCGTGACTCATCGTTTTTAATTGCTGTTGACATATTTATTATGTAATCTTGATAAATTAAAAGTTGAGACTGCCTATAAGCAAGAGATTGAGTTTTATTGAGTTTTTAGAAGGAAAACTATTCGCCAAAAAAGATTTTAGAATTTATTTTTGATGCAGTTAACTAGCCTATCGTAAGGAAAATTTGTCTGAATATCGAAAAATTAGATGGCGTATTTGTATAAACATTTCAATAAAGAAATTAAATTGGACCCGTGCAGCCGGGGCGGGTTGTTAGTATACTATTACAATAATTTTATTTTCGGAAATCGGTGTCTTTAACATACAAAGTGATAAACCGACGCGTTTGGCAAAGTGCATTTGTCGCGTAGTCCGACGCACAATTCGCCTCGCACTCGACAATTTTTATGTGAACTCGTTGTTTCAATGTCGCTATTATAGCAGCAAGGTATATTACTTTTATGTTTTACTTGGCACCGACTTCAATATTCTTCAACTACTGTATTGTATAATAAAACATTTATATTTTTGCTTTTTAGATAGCCTTTGAGTTTTTTTTTTTAATTCTTTGTAAAAATGTTTTTCTTTTGTTATGGTAGGTTTTTTTTTTGTTACGGTAGGTAAAGAATTTGTGTACTCAACTTGCTACGTGAATTAAAACACAGTATAGGCCGAACCTATTGATATATACCGGGCATAATCCGTGCCACATACTACGGAGAATTTATTTAACAGAGAAAGCGAATTAATATTTTACCGACTTTATCCGATCCGGTAATCGAACTTGTAGTAAACTCTCAGCAGCCGCGCTTACGACCACTAGACCAATTAGGCAGTAAAATACAAAATATTTCTATCATATTGTAGCGACTACTACTCGCAACATGGCAAAAAGTAAAGCGCCATCTATCGGAGTGAGGCTACAACAACAAACCCTGAATCGCACTATGAGAGTTTACAACGATTCTAACACATATACGAATGTCCGACATCAATCATCGGGCTTCGGCCCGCCAGGCTAACCACCGTGCCTGGTCAGAGAATCCTCCCTTTTCAATGGCGGAATCCCATGCCTCGTTCGTCCATAATATCAAATCTAGCCTGGATCCTAATATAAAAAGATTGCACACAAATTCTAGTAACTAGGAAGTAATTCTCGGGCGTTTAGAGATCATATCGAATTCGATATATAAATAAAAACAATAGCGAATACCGCTCGGCTACCTTTTTCCAAATTCTAATAATATCACAGTAGAAATATCTTTACTTGTATATACTTTACACTCAAAATTTAGTGACTTGGTATAGGAACTAACTCTAACAGAGATGTAAGTCGAAGCGTGGCAGAATTGCTCCCGATCTAAAGCGTACACGTAGATATCTCATAGCAATGGAATCCAATCGTTTTAAAAATATTACTCAGTTTTATGACCTCAAAATATCTGCACTGTTAATAATCTTTATACAAGTCGTTTCTGATATTTAGGAAAAATGTTCCTTCGATTTATTGCAACGAGCTTTCAAAGAGTTTATTTGAAAAGTATATTCTGTACTCTGGGCAATGAAACTTAATGCTTCAGTATATGTAACGGTTGCTGCAGGGTTAGTATTTCTATGCAATCCAGTAAGATTTTTATATATGTGACTAGATTCCGCTCGCGGCTTCGCCCGCATGGTTTACGAACCCGTACATTTTTCCGGGATAAAAAGTAACATATGTGCTATTCCAGACTATAATCTATCTCTGTGCCAAATTTTATCCAGACCCGTTCAGCCGTTCTGGCGTGAAATTTCACATTTATAATATTAAATATTAGTAGGATAGGATAGGATAAGATTAGTAGAATATAAAAAATTATATAATGTGTATACTTCTTATATAAAAAAATTTAGTGTAAAAGCTTTTTTTTGCCCTATGATTTCTTCCCCTCCCCGTTTTTAACAGTTTGTACTTTTATTTATATATTTTTAGCTTGTATATATATTTTAATAAGTCTGCATTTCCGCCTGTAAATATTAATAATTTAGATTGAATAAAATAAGGTGTAAAAGCTTGAACCGTCTTATCGGTTTTGTGATCGCTAGCGCGTCTGTGAAGCGTGAGCATTTGAATTCAATTCCCGAGTCTGGTAAAGTGTTATCAAATTGATTTTTTCTTTTAAGCCAGGTGTTTGATCCTGTGCCCGGTATTGTCGTAGGTCTTAGTATGACACCCGGGACCAACTGCTTAACATGTTTTCCGAGGCACGGAGGGATCTCAATGTGTATAACAAACATACAAAAATAAAAAGAAATATATACCGTAAAATGCTGTAACTTTGCCTGCACTCCTAACTTTGCAATAACTCATAATGACTTACTATATCAAATTCCATTTGCAATGCTAAATAATTTAGGAACTAAGATAAATATTTCATTTGTAGTTAGGAGTGCAGGCAAAGTTACAGCATTTTACGGTAGTGGAATTGAGAACCTCCTTCTTTTTGAAGTCGGTTAAATACGGTCACCCATCCAAGGACTGACCGCAGCAAGTGACTGATCTCCGCAGTAGCTATGTAGCTACAAGCCCCTCCAATATCAGTCATATATAATAATGTCTCTTACTCCATATTCTACAAATGACTTTGAATTAATTTAAACCATATGTGCTATACGCTAAAGTTGCTTCTTCTTCAACAGATGGGCCACCTGAATCGATATTCGATTACCACTCAATGCCAGCTCTATCGGAGCTGGATGACTTCGACCTTTGTCTGAAGAAACCCGATGCCGTCTACTGCATCGTAGACCTGGAACTATTAGAAGACGACACGCCTCTATATCAGTTCATTAAGGTAAAGTATTCTTAAGTGCCTTTGGAGTCAAGCTGGTCAAGCGACGGCACGGTTGGCGCAGTGGCTAAGTGATTAGCTTTCTGCGCTAAATGTTGCGGGTTCGATCCCCGCACGAAGCAAATATTTGTATGATCTACAGATAGTTGTTTCGGGTCAGGTTATGTGTGCATGTGACATGTATGTTTGTAAACTGTACCCACGATACAGGAGAAATCCTAGTGTGGGGCAACATTAAAAATAAAAAGTCATCGGATACATTTTTGTAAAGAATCATGTTATTCAATTTCCTTGAGATTTTTTTTAACGTTGCCCCCACTTTGAATAATTCCTGTATCGTGGGTGAGTTTACAAACACTTATATTTACAAATACTTATATATTCACATAGACATACACCCAAACCCGGAACAACCATCTGTAGATCATACAAACATTTATTCCGTGCGGGAATCGAACCCGCGACACATAGCACAGCAGTCTGACTCTAGGGTATTTATCCCAATCACATGTAACTAAATAACAGCACCCATACACATCTGCCTTCCCCTTGATGAATACAGGCGTGATGTCACGTATCAGATAAACATCAACCAAACAAAAGTGACTGTTATACGGAGACCTTAAACCAGCGAATGGTTACACTACACGCCCTAATTTGTTTGCCCAGCTGCTTCAATTGCGCACTGGGCTTGTAAACACCGCCTTGACATAGTAAGAGTTATTATTATATTTACCTCTTCGCTTGATTTATTTGAGATAGCCAAAATTTTGTAACAATATAAGGGGCGTTCACACTTATCATTTTTAAAATACATATATACAAGACTAGCTTCCGCTTGCGGTTTCGCCCGCGTTATTTACGAACCCGTACAATTTCCCGGGATAAAAAGTGTTATTCCAGACTATAATCTATCTCTGTGCCAAATTTCATTCAGCTCCGTTCAGCCGTTCTGGCGTGAAAGAGTAACAAAGATCCATCCATCCATCTATCCTCACAAACTTTCACATTTATAATATTAGTAGGACGAAACAGTTGGTGTAGTGGTTGAGAGATCGACTGCTCCGCTACGTGTCGCGGGTTTGATTACCACACGGAATAAATATTTGTATGATCTACAGATAGTTGTTTCGGGTCTGGGTCTTTGTGTATGTGAGTATATGTGTTTGTAAACGCACCCACGATACATGAATTATTCCTAGTGTGCGGCAAAGTTTTTATATATATAAAAAAAAATAGCTTGAAAGTGTGACCTTTTGCCCCTGAATCTTGGTAACATACATCATCTGTCTAGACTTTTTCCAACTACATTGAGTTCGGTTACCAGTCTAACCGGTTGCGGCTGAATATCAGTTTTTTTTTTTAAACTTTGCCCCTCCCTAATATTTCTCCTGTATCGTGGGTACAGTTTACATATGTTAGTTACATGTCACATGCACACACAACCAGACCCGAAACAACTATCTGTAGTTCATATAAATATTTGTTCCATACGGGAATCGAACCCATGACACGTAACGCAGAAAGCTAATCACTTAGCCACTGCCCCAACCGTGTCGTCAATTCACGTATTCACGTATTATACATGGAGCGACTGACATCTGATCTCCGCCACACAATTACTAGGAGATACTCATACTCTAAGGTTAGACTGGTTGTCAGACGTTTTTGGGGTGCTAACAGCCATAATCGACTGTCATAGACACTTAGATATGACAGCCGGTACCTACTGCTTAACGTGCTTTCCGAGGCACGGAGGAATCTCGATGTTTTGAAGTGTTATGGATTACTTTAAAGTATTTTGACTGACTGATAGCGATCGTGTTTTAATTTTTTGCCATTATATCGTCACAACTCTGTATATAAGTATGATTTCAATAGCATATACAAATTCGTTGACTGTTTTGTTTATAATGTCCTCCTGACCGAATTTCGGTTACGGCAGCCTATCTCAATAGGAGATTAGCCAATTAAGCAGGAGATATTATAGAGCACAAGTGTATGCGCAAACACAGGTGCACTCTCTCTTCCTTCACTCTCATAGTCCGATGGGACGGCAATCTGACACGACCGGAGAGAGATCAGGCGAAGGACTAACGACTTTACGTGTTTTCCGAGGCACGGATGTCTATAAATATTACGGAGCCACTCAGAGCCAATAAGTGCTGTACCAAATATTGTATCAGTACTCATGATTTCCCAAGATTATGTTAATGGTTGTATTTGTCGAGTTTGTACATCACTAGTTTAATATTGACCGACTTGAAATTTGAATGCTGCCAAGGTTGACAGATTCACGATCGCTCTCAAATTGTTTGTTCATTATTGTTATTAGTTCTATAGTTATTTGTATTATTGAGGGGCTCATAGCTACGCAGATCGGTTGAAC
Source organism: Shargacucullia verbasci (assembly GCA_947562105.1). Taxonomy (NCBI): domain Eukaryota; kingdom Metazoa; phylum Arthropoda; class Insecta; order Lepidoptera; family Noctuidae; genus Shargacucullia; species Shargacucullia verbasci. The sequence continues at coordinate 8,946,712 of OX387303.1, read as the reverse complement.
TGCGAGGTTAAGCAGCCCTTGCTGAGGTCAGTCTTTGGATGGGTGACAGTTTTGATACATCTAGACTCCTTCTCGGAAAGCACATTGAGCAGCTGGTCCCGGGTGTCGGCTGCCAAAAAAGTTTGAAAACCTGCCAATAGGTTTTTCTGTTAGAAATATCTCAGTTACTGGCCGGTATTTGCCCGGTAGACTTGCGCCCTATTACATAGGAGCTAATAACAGCAACGGCGAAATATGCCTAACCCTTCAGAGAATACCGGCATAATAATACTGTAACCTACCAAATACCCTCAAACAACAGAAACACCAGAATCTTCTTCAGCGAAGACACGAAGAACAGCCATTCAGTTTACTCCCAATTTCTCTGTCCAGAACTTCTCCTCACTATCCTACAAGAACTACCAGCACACCAAGCTGCATCGAGGAGTATGTGGCTCCCAGCACTGTGGGATGAACACCAGCCACGGGGACGCAGGACAGTCTGCTGCAGATGCCTTGAAAGACTGCCTCAACGCTAGTATCCATCAGGGATATGGGCTACAGGTGAGGTTTCGAAATTACTTATGTCTACTGTACTGTATTAGTCTTTGATCTAGTGGTTGCCAGGGAGGTCGCTGGCGTAAGGTTCTGGGTTTGACCTCCGAGTCAGAGAGTGTTATTGGGTTTTTCTATACCCATTCTCAGAAAATTCTTCCCGAAAATTCTCAGACTCCCTACCATACTACTTGTGGGTAAATGTGGGTGTGCAGACAACGACATAATTTGATGAGCTTTTATTTATTGTTTTTTTTTTTCAATTAATCTCAGCTGCGTTTGTCGCAGGAGGTACAATTGTATATGTCAGTCCTTTTGGGACATCAAGCGTGTTGTTATGTTATGTATGTATTCAATGAAAGAACAAAACGATTTTACAACAGTTACAGAAATAGTTGACAATGTATCGCACTCAGAATTGTTGCTCAAATCGACGGATTAATCCAGTTTATCGAAAGGGCAATTTAAATTTTTTATTCAATTATGTCGAAATTGGAACAGATATTTAAAGAATAAAAGCTTTTATTGTGACCATTACTGATCCAATATAGGCGTTAAAATTATTTGTGAAAACAGCGTAGATTATTTCTGACCATCGTTATCTACTGCCTAATAGAAGCCTTCCCCAAATTGTGCTTCGGCATTCAATTAGACGAGATAGCCCAGTAATCACGGCCCTGACTTCGGGTCCTATCGCGTGTTGGGTAAGGTGATATTTCCTGTAAAAACTAACTAGCAGCTCAGAGTTTAGAATTCTGTCCGGTCAATGGTAAAAGTACATCTCTATGCCTCTGCCTAATAATGTTGATATACCAATCGGCCGATTGTAGAACGACAGTACATACTACAAAAAATCGATTTGCTGGAATTAAAAGAAGATGAGAGAAAAGAAGGCCTTCTTAGTGGAAAAATGCTTTTATTCAGTAAATGAACTTTTAGCAGTGAATTTAGAATATCGACATCACATCAGAAATTATATTGAGTTTTATGTGGACCGGTATCTTATTTGTATTAAGATATTTAATTTTTGATGATTGTTAATTTTATTGTTGTTAGTTAGTTTTCCTGTTGTTATTGTAAATGATTATTACTGTAGATTATTAAATATCTTTCATTATTAATTATTTATATGTTTAAAATTCAGACACAATGTTTTATTGTTATTGAATAACTGAAATGAAAATTAAATGCTCGATCCCTCGATTTGTCATCGATCGTAGATCGACAGTTCATAGATGATTGTTAGATTATTTGTTCGATAAATTTTTTGTCAATCAGCCAAAGTTACAATAACAATTGATCGACGTCAATCGACGTCATCGATCTGTGATCGATCGATAAATATCACACTCAAACACTTCTGGGAAGCCAGGCGTTATAATATGTTATGTTAATATCATCATCTTCATCTGCCTACCCTTTTCATGGCAATTAATACCTTCACTATGTGCCCAATAGGTGGACTCTTTATCAGTGCGGTACTGCAAGACCCAAGATGACTACATACCACCAGATGTCCTGGATTACGTCATCGGAGTCCTGCTTCTGTCACTACTGCTGGTTAACTTGGGATGTTCAGCATATTACTTCTTCTGGCCCGGAGATAAGGGAGAAGGTAAATTCTTTATAAGTTGCTTATGTAGGTCATCATCTGTCTAGCCTTTTCCTTACTACTTTGAGGTCGGCTTCCAGTGTAATAAGATGGGAGTGAATATTAGTATTTTAATATGCGTTGCAGGATCGGTTTCCGCGCGTAATAAATATTTTTATAGCCTACAGATGGTTAGTCCAGTATTAAATTCTTGTGCGTGTGAATATCTTGGTTTTGTATGATGGTTCTGGGTTTCATACGAATACCTATGACAGTCGTTACGGTTGTCAGGAACTGGAAAACTCTGACAACCAGTCAGAGAGCAGTCCCTCCGTATAAAATACTAAAATTCAGCCGCATCTGCTGAGAGTAGGAGCCCACCGAGTAATTACGACGTAATTTGGACTAGACAGATGATGAAGTGTTTCCTGACTTCCAGGAGTTATGATTTATAGGTACTAATGGCGGATTTGTTTCAGCTAATAAATTCATGCTGGCTTTCTGTGTTCAGAAGAATTGGAAAGCCTTGAAATATGGTGGCAAAGCTGAAGGTGGACTCTTCAAATGCTTTCAAGCGTTAAGGTAAGGAAATAAGGATATATATATGTATAATCTCGACTAAACTGTGGGTCAGGTTACGTTGGACCAGTCACATATATCTATTATAAAAAGCTCCAGAAAGAATGTTCACTACAAGTTATATTTGATGATCTATCCTCGGCAGCATTGTCACTCACCATCAGGTGAAGTGCTGCCAAGCGCAAGCTAATTAGTATTAAAAAAAAACTGTTTAAAGATATTTTACTTCTTAAAGGACATTATATTGTTCACTTAACGAGAAATTTAACTAATAAACATATAAAACAAAAAATATAATCTGAAAAGGCCCAAAAATCATCGATTCAGCATTAAATATATGTACAACACTGAATTGCGATTTCACAGACAGTAGTTTCGGCAAAAATAGAAGTCCTATGGTATATTGGTGTCAGTTTAAACAAACACAAATGACCATTCAATTTAAAGAACACAAATCTGCTTACATTTTGCATTTTGACTCTAAATGCACTTATTGCTTTTTAGCTGTAAGCAGACGAAATGGAGAACCAGGTATACTCGACTGCATTTACGTAACCATCCATCTTGCATTTATCTGTCAGTTGAGTATACCCCATCTCGTTTACACCATGCGCCAACTTAATCGCTCCCGAGTTTCAGAGCCATGATTAAAATCGTGCAAAAAAATCGATGAGAATATATTTCCCTTGCGATTAAAATCGTAATAATTGCGGCGTATATTGCGTTAGACCGACTTTCGATGTATCCTCGATACGGTATTTCGAACTCGTTGAGCGTGGCCACGCAATTGAAGTGTAAATATTGATTCCATGCAGCGTAAAATCATTGCACTGGATACATAAATGTTCACAGAAAAAAGTCACTAAAATCTCAACTGCGCCCGATCGATACTTGGATATCGAGGGTTTAAAGGTAAATATATCTCTAATGAGATATTACAAGAACCCGGATGAAAGTTGAAGAGGATCCGGGATGGTTTCCAACGGATCTCGAATTTGACGTCTTCATTTGACAAAAAATTCTATGAGATATAATATTTTCATTTAGAGTAAATAATTATATTATCATAAATGTCAACTGGGTGCAACAACTGTTCCATTTCAAGCGTTTAAAGTAAATATACCTCTAATCTCAGAGGATTAAGGATTGATATCCGATTTATATTGATTCCGATATGATCTCTGTTCACGTGATTACAGATAGAAAAAAAATCTTTTTTATCATGATTTTGCAATTGCAAATTGTTAATTAAAATACACTTAATTTAAATCAATTCAAATCTGACAGTTAAATAATGTGAAATTGCGCAGTGTGCATTAAAAATTATTCCACTCGAGTATTAGATTATCGCGATGAAAATAAATAATTGAAATTCTAAATGTATGCAATGAACAATCTTGAAGTGTCACAATTAATTAAATTCCAATTAGTTACGAATGTCTATCGCAGTTAACCTACTGCATTCTTTATTTCCACCCATCCATTTTTGACCCGGGTACGTCTTAAAACTGCGGCCAGACACCGGAGTGAAAGTTTGTGAGAATGGATGGATGGATGGGTGGATATTTGTTACTCAATCACGGCGGAACGGCTGAACGGATCTGCATGAAATTTGGCACAGATATACAATATAGTCTGGAATAGCACATAAGCTAAAACAATGTACGGGTTCGTAAACCACGCGGGCGAAGGCGCGGGCGGAAGCTAGTTATATATATACCTATAAATGAACATTGAACATGGTCATAAATCGCCACTCAGTATAAAATACCTTACGTTTGAAATCCTCATAATTACTGTGTCGTGATTGCGGTTAACCGTTGGTATCTGATGTATCCTCGATACGGCAGTGGTTTAAAGCCATTACGTAAAGTATGACTACACGTTCTGATGCGGCTTACCGAATACCGATAGGTTTTTAGTGAGGCGTCACGCCTGTGTTCCCCGAAGAGTTGAACAGAAATGTACTATTGAACTTCCATATTTCTCCAAAAACTTACTAATATTATAAATAAAAGGTAAAAAGTAAAGCGCCATCTAACGGAGTGTAGCTACAACAACAAAGCTTGAATCGGACTATGAAAGTTTACAACGATTCCAACACATATACGAATGTCCGACATCAATCGTCGGGCTTCGGCCCGCCAGGCTAAACAACTTGCCTGGTCGGAGGATCCTCCCTTTTCAATGGAGGAACACCATACCTAGTTTCTCCATAAGCTCTATGCAAATAGTATTTTATATCTAACTAGCGGAATCGACAAACGTTGTCCTGCCCGAACCTGTCCCATAAATTGATCGCAGTGCCACCTACCGGGTCCAATTGCGAATCTAAAACAATCCAGAGACTCACTTGAACAGACACAAAAATGTCATCAAAATCGGTTCAGCCGTTTAGGAGGAATTCAGTGACATACACACGTACCGAACTTTAGTAGAACGTAAAAAATGACGCCCAATTAAAATCTTTGGTCTTTGAATCTAAAAAATAAGAACAAAGAAGACAGAATGAAGAAGATGTTCTTTGTTTCAGATTCTACACTATGGTGATGATCCTCGGTCTTCATTCCATGATCTTCATCGGCTACGGGTACACAGCCAACCCTGAGTTCATTGAACATGTAAGTGATGTAGTTTTTTTTTAATAATATACAAAGAGGTGACAGTAAATGGAACTAAAAACGATTGAAACCATATACTGGGTATCGTGTTAGTAGTTTATACATAACATAGCATCATGCCTATATTCCCCGTAGGGTTAGGCAGAGGTGTACTATTGTATGCTCACATTTCACCGATGCCGTTATTAAGTCCCATTTAATAGAGAGCGAGCCTATTGCGATTAAAAATTTCCATACAGAAAAACCCAATAATACTTTGCCCGGGAATCGATCCTAGAACGTCACGCTCGGCAGTCGCGCTTGCGTCCACTAGACCAATGAGGCAGGTTAAACCAAAAAATATAATAAACATATAATAAAATTATAACAGGCCGATGTCTGTACATTATAGATATTGGAGAAAAACTAATGTGGGCGGGTCTTTATTAGAGCAAAAAAAGCCAAAACTGTCTGTCTGTATGGTTGTGAATAGTTTTCAAAAACACAAATCTTAACATTAAAATAGACCTTGTTTGTTTCGGCGTTTCTTCTTAGGGATAGTCATAGGAAATGCCGACGCCATCTAGTTTAAAAAAGACGTGTAAAAGTGATTGAAAAATATAAGATATACAACTAGAATATTTAGTTTTAATTCCGCTAAACTACTGCAAGTTTGGGTGCATGCACAGCAGATAGAAATAATGTAACATGCAACCAAACCGATCCTCGACACGTGTTTCGCCCCTCCACGGAGCATCCTCAGGAGATGTTGACTCGTCGACCGCTTGGACGCTAAATCTTATATATCATGGATTTCCGCAAAGTAACGCCTGATTCCATTAATTATCTGATTGAAAAATCCTAATTGCAAAATAAATAAAATCATTTCATTACGCGCACAAACTACCAAAAGCGGAACAACTATCTTTGGCTATAGAAATATTTCTTCGGTGCGGGAATTGAACTCGCCACACATCGTGCAGCAGTCGATCGTTCAGTCACTGCGCCACTATAGAAACATAGTACAATTAAGTTTATACACTTCAAAATTATCACCAATATGTCAAGTCAAGGCTAAAAACTGAATTGTTTGGAATATGAATGGACTTAAATGAATGGCAAGCGTTCTGGCATTCAAAACCACTAATTAAATACAGTTGATTTTGTGATTCATTGTACATTTAATGTGTTACATAAAATATAATAGAATATTATCATCACGCCTCACTCTCCGAAGGGCAGAGGTACTAGCAAGACAAACACTTCACCGATGTCGTTATTGAGTACTATCATATTTGCAGCTTATTCCCATCTACTGGGCACCGACACATACATGAGACGACACGGTCGGCGCAGTGGCTAAGCGATTAGCTGTCTGCGCTGTGTCGTGGGTGCGATCCCCGCACCGAACAAATATTTGTATGATCTACAGATAGTTGTTTCGGGTCTGGTTGTGTGTGCATGTGACATGTATGTTTGTAAACTGTACCCACGACACAGGAGAAATCCTAGAGAGGGGCAATGTATGTATAAAAAAAAAAACTCAAATAACACTTACTTGTTCAATAACACAGGTGTAACAAAACTAGCTCGTAGCTACATAGGTAGCGTAAATCAATCGATCTGCGAGGTTAAGCAGCGTTTGCTACGGTCACTTTTTGGATGGGTTTCCGTTTCTCACATATCGAGATCCCTCCGTGCGTCAGAAAGTATTTCAAGCAGTTACTCCCAGGTGTCATACGAATACCTATAATAGTCGTTACGTGTGTCATCAGCCCAAATAGTCTGACAACCAGTCTAACCTTAGAGTGTCAGTGTCTCCCATCAATTGGGTGGCGGAGGTCAGATGGCAGTTGCTCCGTATAAAATACTGATATACAACTGCAATCAGTTAGACTGGGACCTGACCTCAATGTAGTTAGAAAAAGGCTAGCCAAATGATGTAGAATTTAATAGTACCTGAAACCAAAATAGATATCGAACTGCATAAAGCTAGGAGCATTAATTAGTGCAATAATTAATTATTCGCGAATCACTAGAAGCATTGTCACAAACTAAAATTTATTACATGGAAATCAATGAAACTATAATAATTAGAGGTGATTAATTTGTCAATTGTATTCGGGTCAACACACAATTAATGAATAATGTTTGCTCATTAGCGATTTCTAATGAAATACATTGAAATAAAATAGATTAGTATTGATTTCATAATTAAATCATGCATTTATCTGACTAAATTTATTTTGGAGTTATCCTAACTAATATTATAAATGCGAAAGTAAGTTTTTTTGTTTGTTTGTTACCTTTTCACGCCTAAACCACTGAACCGATCATCATGAAATTTTGCATAAATACATTGTCAGGAGTACAGAAAAGGACATAGGGTGCCTTTCATCCAAAAAAAAGTACTGCTCCCGAGGGAAAGAACAATAACTTTCGACGGTCATAATTGCTTTAACGTTGTGGGTGCAATGCAATATAAATAATAATAAAAGATAACACAGCATCACGCCTGTATTCCCCGAAGGGTTCGGCAGAGGTTTAGTTAGACCCACATTTCGCCGATGTCGTAATTTATCATCATGTAACAGGGGCCGACCCTGTTACTATTAATCGGGCACCATAACAAAAATCCAATTACACTTTGACCGAACCTGAAACGGATCCCAGGACCTCACGCTTAGTAGTCGAGCTTGCGACCACTACACCAATGATGCAGATAAGCTTTTACATCTTTATACATCTATACATCTATACATATAAATAAAATTGGAGTGTCTGTTTGTAATATTGAAATAACCGTTTTTTACTACATGCATATGAATATATATACGGTACATACACCAAAATAACATTTTTTACAATTTTTGTCTGTCTGTCTGTCTTTCTGTCTGTCTGTTTGTATAGGCTAATCTCTGAAATGGCTGGACCGATTTTGACGGGACTTTTATTGGCAGGTAGCTGATGTAATAAGGAGTAACTTAGGCTACTTTTATTTTAGAAAAATTCTTTTATTTTAGAAAAAAGTAGGGTTAAGTGCATTTGGTCTCACTAAAAAATACATTGTTAAGTTCCGACATCCACGCGAACGAAGTCGCGGGCACAGCTAGTACATAAATAAAATTCCGGTGTGCGTGTGTTTGCAATTCTTCTCTTAAACGGTTTTGATGAAATTTTATTTTTCGTCTTATAATATTATCTATCCTTTTTGCTCTCAAGATCACAAATCCTGGACATCGAGACAACTTTTAGTGAACCTTAAGCATCCGGATAATAAGAGTTATTTCTGAATGACGTCATATGGGCCGCGAGTCATTCGGTCTAGATGGTTCTGAGCTATAGTTGTCTAGATTCAGAAAACAAAATACACGCAATCAACATTGTGGGCGACAGCTAATACTACTACATAGATAGACAAAACACAACAAAAAAATACTATACATATATCGGGATGGAGGTGTGACTAATATTTTTTAAACGACCGTTGACCTCACCAGGGTCACCGGCTTTGCCATTATTAGATAAATCCATGGGGAATATTTTAAAGGAGATTTCAATTAAAATAGATTTCATTTATTTGTTTGAAATATTGTACACAAGTTATTATATAAAATTGAGATATTTCACCAGTAATATATACATGCAAAATATTATAGTAAGTTATTTACATGTCAAATGAAATTAAATATTAGAATTTTAGACAAACTGATTTATTTTAAAATACAAAAGAACAACAAGACAATATCATTAATTTATAATAAAAAATAACAGAGCTTTTGCTTATAACCTTTCACGCCGACGATCAGGAGCAAAGTGAGTTAGCTATTCCAAACGAGTGCGTCATCAACAATCCCCACTCGCTTAGAATTGACAATCAGTTGAGTTATTTAATAAATATTACAGACTAGCTTCCGCCCGCGGCTTCGCCCGCGTGGTTTACGAAACCGCACATTTTCCCGGGATAAAAAGTAGCCTGTGTGCTATTCCAGACTATAATCTATCTCTGTGCCAAATTTCATTCAGATCCGTTCAACCGTTCTGGCGTGAAAGAGTAACAAAGATCCATCCATCCATCCATCCTCACAAACTTTCACATTTATAAAATTAGTAGGATATTATTTGGTCTTTAAATACAATAGAAATGTTACTAAAAATTAATAATGTAATTAAAACTAATTTGTAAGCAATCGCAAACCTAAAAGCATTTATTCCCACTTATCACACAATCACTAGTCAAATAACCAATATTATAGTAAAATGAATAATAACAAAAGTATGGCATTAATCAAGTATAAATAGATTTTATAGGAATTTAAAATAAGTTTTAACATTTAAGAAATCAATATCACTACATATTATAAAACAAAGTCCATCGCCACGTCTGTCTGTTCGCAATAAACACATAAACTACTGAACGGATTTTCATGCGGTTTTCACCAATAGACAGAGTGATTCATGAGGAAGGTTTTAATGTCTAATTCGTTAAGGTTTTGTGTAAATTGGCTGAAATATGACGATGATTGTTGAAGATGTCGGAAAAAATCATGCCGACTGGGAGTTTTACTGGCGTGCGCCGAGTAAATGCTCGACGTAACAGGCTGATACGACACTACGACGGAAAAAAATTAAGGCGTATATGCTCTGCTACCCGTGCGAAGGCGGGGCGGGTCGCTAGTTAACTATAAAAATAAGTATATAATGTAACCGGCAGCCTAATTACGTAAAAAAGCAACAACAACGCGACAGTCACGCGACAGCAATCTCACTGTCAGCCAATACATTATATGACATAAAAATGACGTTTGACAGAAGCTATCGCGCGATCTACGCCTATCGCTAGATCGGTAATTAGGCTGCCGAACGTTAGACGCGGCGACATATATAATATAGCTATATAGCTACCTCACATAAAGAACCTCTCGTAACAAATATTTCACAACTTGATGCATTACTAGATATTAAATGTTAAAGCTCCATTTGGTTAACTAAAGTGCCTCTTGGTTAACTGGCTTGTGCAATACAAAACCTTGTAGAAACTGATATTGTAAATACCAAAGTACTGTTATCCTGTCACTGCCTTATGTGTCTAGTGGTCGCAAGTGGTCGCAAGTGGTCGAATAATTTTATAGGTGCATTTTATGCTATTGCATATTTTTTTGCTAGGCGATAATTTTTAATATTTTTTTATTCCTTATTTTCCCCACTCTACCAATAATAACTGTATCGTAGGTGCGTTTACAAATATTCGCATACACAAACATCCGTACCCGAAACAAGTATCTATAGGTCAAACATGTTTGACCTATAGATACTTGTTTCGGGTATTGCAAATATTTGTTATGTACGAGAATCGAAACCGATAGTGCAGCAGCTGTGCCGTCATTTGTGCTGGCTATATTCACCTACAGATAATTCGACCATTTGAACACATCCTAACCCATAATATACTGTGGCTTAGTAGGTACATCAAAGAAACAGGTTCTACCGCTAATGCAATATACAAACATACCTACAATTTATGCAGAACTGCGTTAGAAACTTATTTCTAGTTTCCCGTACAGAATGTAACGATCAAAAAAGATATGTTTTTATTCATGTAGACCATATATAGATACTTAAGAATAGTTACGACTCTAGGTGCCACGTTCCAAAATGTTGACTTCCAATGGAGAAGAGCGGGCAAGAAACTCCATGGTTACTCTTTTAAATTCAGAATTACATACAATATTTTGTTGAAATACATTATTGGATTATTGGAAAAAGTAAAATAGTCTAAACTATACAAGCTTTATTTCTAAATTAGAATATTACGATCAGAATACTACGATCAGAATACTACGATCAGAATACTACGATCAGAATACTACGATCAGAATACTACTATCAGGATACTACTATCAGAATGTTACGATCAGAATTCTACTCACTTCAAAACGTAATATCATACCTGACATCACGCGTTTATCCTCCAAAGAGTATGGCAGAGATATAGGTATCATGTAATATTAGTTAGCCTATACCATCTACTGTGCACAACTCTAAACTCTATGCTGCTACTGAGGATTTCCTAACAGAAATCTCGATAGCACTGCTCGACCCGAGAATCGTATTGACCTCACGCTTACTAGTCATTCTTTTGACCACTAGGCCAATAAGACTCTCATTATAATTGACACGCGAAATGGACCACCCTATCTCTTTTCTAGGGCGTCGAGAAATCACAAAGAAATCTTTTAAAAGGCATCATAATAATACAGTTCGTGGGGTGCAAGAAAAGAGCCTCACAGCCTAGGCAATCAGCCTCGATACACACCATTGCTGACGAACTAATCTCTACGGCATGATCGATTCCCATGTCGCGTCTCGTCCCAATTATTTGCAAAAAGTGGTGTCAAGATCATTTTTTAATCATCGCCTCTCTCTAGTATTTCTTCTGTATCGTGTGTACAGTTTACAAACATACATATCACATGCACTCACAACCAGAAACAATTTCTCTAGATCATACAAATATTTGAACGAATCCGCAACACGTATTTAGCGCAGAAAGCTAATCGCTTAGCCCTAACTGCGCCTTCGTAATGACAGTTTAGATGGAGGCCTATGTTCAGCAGTGGACGTTGTACAGGCAGGTCATGTATCTACTTGTAATTTGCGTTTGACAGTATAAGGTCATACATCCGCACATCAGTCAAGCATGATTAATAAAACCTTCAACGACTGCATTGTTTGATTTATATGTTCAAAGCTATGATAATATTGACACGGCACATCTACTGCGCTACGTGTCGCATGTTCGATCCCCGCACGGAACAAATATTTGTATGGCCTACAGATAGTTGTTCCGGGTCTGGGTGTTTGTGTATGTGAAAATTTGGGTTTGTTCCGTGCACACGGTGCAGTAATAATTCATGAAGTAAATCGACGTTTAAAAAAAAATATAGATGTAAAACAAGTGCCAATCATACGACACGACGAAAAGATTCACCGATTTGTCTCACGAGTCGAATTTTTTGCTAGACGAATCGTTGAACATGTCAAGGTTGCAACAAGAGTTGTCCCGTAAACGCAGCATGAATCCCAAATCATCTTGCACTAATTAAATAAAAATAATCCCAGCCCATTACTGTCTCACTTTCTCACTTCTGAAAATGAGAATGGTATAGGCCTTAGTCCACCACGCTAGCCTCTTGAAGTTTCGCGGACTAGACACACCATCAGAAGCTAATTTCAAATGATCGACTTCACCGTTATCGCAAGTAATAATCGAATTCTGATCCGCATGGGCTCAAACTACATATAAAGCGAGCATTCAACCACAAGGCCAAAACACCGTCCCATTCACAAAATAAATAACCCCTTTAATTAATTGAATAACAGTCAAAAAGTAAACATAACTGACCTACCGCAACGTAACCGCGAAAACGATTGACCTAGACATGTCAATGACCTTATGAAACCGCATGTAACCGGTTTACACTAGAACTTGCCAGTTCGGAACGTGTTGGTTTCGTTTTGTATGAAAAACGGATACGGGAGTGAAGGAGAGTGCCCTGTTTGGGGGGAGACTGATTTCAAAACGGGTTACAAAGGACATTCCTTTACTGAACCTAAATTTATATTATGTCCATAAGGACCAAGTCCCTTTTATTTAAATAATAATAATTGTTGTGACGGCCAATGGTCTGATGGCCAAGAGCCTCGACCAACATCTCAAGAGGCTCTAGTTGCACTAATTTGAAGGCTATTTTAAACATTCATTTATCAGGGTACAATTCCGAGTACAATCAAGAATGACCCCATGGTCGGCAATACAAAAGAATGTAGGCGGGTACAACATATGTATAAAAAAAAAACATTAATTCATATTAAACTTATACTTACTGAATATTCTTCCTCAACAATTTACATTCTGGCATAACACTTACATAACATCACGCCTGTAATCCTCGAAGGGTTAGGCAGGGGTGTACTTTTGTACACCCACATTTCGGCGATCCTATCACCGAGTCCCATGTTATAGGGGGTGAGCATACATCTACCAGGCACAGTTCCAGACTCAGTGCTGCTACTGAGAATTTCCATACCGAAAAACCCAATAACACTTTGTGTACACTTCCCCCAAATTTCGTTTTACCCAAATTTCGCCAAGGTATTGAGTCTCATGTAATAAGCGAACCTATTGCCATCTACTGGACACACTGATAAACTCCGGGCTGCTACTGAGGACCCGGATATCAAAACCAGAACCTCAAGTTCAGCAGCCGTGATCAGGCAGTTTTCATAATAATAAAGAAAGTTGTTGACTGCTGCATTGTCCTGAGTGCGATTCCTGGGTCGGGCAAAGTGTTATTGGGTCCCAATATAATAATCACCCGTTCAAATTAATTTATTTAACCTTTCATTGAGATTTTTTATTTAATAAATCATTGCCCCACTCTAGGAATAATTCCTGTACCGTGGGTGCATTTACAAACACATATATTCACATACACAAATACCCAAATATGAACAAACCGATCAACCAGTCAACAAAAGATACCAAAAAAATAATCATTATTATATTTTAAGCAACCTCCTTTACGGTTAATGGTTTCATTACACAGCGTTGCGATACAGTGTCGTGACGTCATTGGTTATTTGTTTTACTTCTTTTCTCGGAATGAGCTCTAAATTTAAATTGCTCAGCCGCAGACTAGACAGTCACCAAGTATTGCGACTGTCTTGATTACTATGTGCGCGCCGCTATAATTTTGGCAGCGCAATATCTCGAGCTGAACAAGGTCACCCTTGCAGTTGAATGCTTGATTTAATTAAGAGTATCGTTTAGCTGCCGGCAAAATTGACAAAATTGTATTGAAATACATAATAATGTTTAGCGGGGTAAAAACGTTAACGCATTTTGTATGAAAACTTTGTTGCACGGTTCCAAAAAGTTGGTCCTATGGAGAAGAACCGGCAAGAAACTCCATGGATACTCTTTTAAAGTCTCTTAACAATCCTGCCATGAACATAATGTGGAAAAAGTATGGGAGAACAGTGTAGGTTTCGTCAAATAAATACTAAATGCAACTTTAACATAAAGTCTGTTAATAAAAATAAAAATAAAAGTAGCTTGAATTTTAAGTTAGACTTCTAGCAATACATCGGTGAAAACGGCATTCATTTCCATGCAGTAATTTTTGCGTGATGCGTGTACAAACATACAGACAAACAGACATAAGTTCTAAAAACTGTTGTTTTGGCTTTTGTTGCTGTAATAAAGACCCCCCATATTAGTTTTTCTCCAATATATATAATGCACAGACATCGGCCTATTATAATTTTACTACTATGTATAGATCGGCAAACATCGGTTGTGGCGGAAATAGCCGATGGAACCATCCAATGGTTATGAACAAGAATTAAGTCGAAAAAAATTAATTGATAACAGTTATAGGAAAAATATTGCAAGATATTCAATAACACTTAAGTAAAACATCGTCCATTAAAATACACTTAAAAACTTAAACACAAGTGCATTCAATCAAACTTAATGCACTTTATTACTAACTTGACGTACATAACCGCAGAGTGATGAAATACCGCAGTCATCAATGCTTCCGTTCTGCGCTTGCGCACCTCGTTAAAGTAACCGCGCATGTAGCAAATCAACTTACTTAGGTATGAAATGAAATGGTTAATTCTGTAAATAGGTTTTATAAACTCTTTTGCGTGTCATATTTCTGAAAATAGATGGCGCTACCATTTCCTTAAATACTGAGCTTTGAGAAGAAACTCTGTTTGCAAGCACGATTGCTGAGCGTGTGGTCCAAAGTTCAATTTTCAGGTCGGATAAAAGTGTATTGTTATGACATTTTTAGTTTGGAGTTTAAACTTCTCCCGGTACATGGTACGCTTCTCCCTATTCTGTATTTTGGGTGTACAGTAGTACACGAGCGTCACAAGCAGAACAGTCATAAGTAAAAATATATGATGTATGTACTAATGTATTTTTTTAAACTTTGCCCCACACTTGTATTTCTCCTGTATCGTGGGTACAGTTTACAAACATACATGTCACATGCACACACAAACAGACCCGAAACAATTATCTGTAGATCATACAAATACTTGTTCCGAGCGGGGATCGAACCCGCGACACGTAGCGCAGGAAGCTAATTGCTTAACCACTGCACCAACCGTTTCGTCAAATTCAACCCCTAGTATGTTGTACTAATTATTATCAATCTCTTTTCAGTCTTACGACGACTTCTTCAAGTCTCTCCTCTTCAACGCCCGCGTGATAGTCCAGATCTTCTTCGTGATGGGAGGGTTCCTCATGGCTTACAAGATGCTGGTGCACGCTGAGTCTCATCCGTTCACGTTGAAGACTGTTCCTATGGCCCTCGTGAACAGATGGTTGAGGTAAGATGGTGAAATGATGATGGTAACCGATTATTTAATTATAAGATGGTGGAATGAGTCAAGTCAAGTACAGTCGTATTCAAAGTATTGGCCCCTAATATCAGCATGCAGGGAATAGCGGAAAGAGAGGGAGGCCGTTAATATTATTTAATAAAGCAGAATGAGTTTGAATGAGTTGACGATTTAAAAATATTTAATGATGAAAACGTATTTTATATATATCATTATTCACAAATTATAACTCATTGCAGTAATATGCATAAAAAATAACTAGCCTTTGCCCGCGACCTCGTATGCGTGGAATTTAGAATCTGATATTTTCCTGTGGTAAAATGAAGCCTATATTTTAAGTTAGACCTCTAGCAATACATCGGTAAAAACTGCATTCAATTCCATGCAGTAGTTTTTGCGTGATGCGTGTACAAAAAACATACAGACAGACAGACAAAAATTCTAAAAACTGTTGTTTTGGTTTCTGTTGATCTAATAAAGACTCCCCATATTAGTTTTTCTCCAACATCTATAGTGTACAGACATCGGCCTGTTATAATTTTAGTATATGTATAGATCTGGCAAAATGTTGTTGGGTTTTTCTGTATGGAAATTCTGTGTCCGGTAGATGATAATAAGCTCCTTATTACATGGAATTTAATAAAGGCCTCGGCAAAATGTGGGTGTACAATAGTACACCTCGGCGTTATGCTTTGATAAATACAGGCATCCACGCAGAGGAAGCCTTTCACAGCTAATATCCAAAAAAATTAACCCAAAATTCTTTTCCAGGTTGATGCCAGCGGTCTTAGTAGTGATGGGTCTGGCCATGACCTGGGTGCCTCATTTAGGCTCAGGACCGATGTGGGACGCCGTTGTGAGGAGGGAGCGAGACATGTGCAGGATGAACTGGTGGCAGCTGGTGATACTGAGCCCCAATCTGTTCCCGTTCGAGCATCTGTGCTTGCCTCAGGCTTGGTGAGTGTGTAATATAATACAAATCCACGATTGTGCACATCACGACATAATAAATTCAACCCATTACTGTCCCACTGCTGGGCAAGGGTCTCTTCTCAGAATGAGAAGAGTAAGGCCTTAGTCCACCGCGCTGGCCCGGTGCGGGTTGGCTGACTACACACACCATCAAGAACTTTATGGAGCCCTCTCAGGTGTACAGGTTTCTCACGATGTTTTCCTTCACCGTAAACGCAAGTGATAATCAAATTCTGATCCGCACATGATTCCGAAAAGTCAGAGGTTCGGGCCGGGTTTGAACTCAGACCCTCTTGCATGAAAGGCAAGCGTTCAACCGCTAGGCTATCACTGCGAATTATCATCACGACATAACGACAATAAAATAAAACACGTTCGATACTCAATCAAAATCCTTTAAAATGATCAAATTAGGTGTTACATCAAAATTAAAATATCGAAATTGCAATACGGTAGTTGACTACTAGTCATCCGGGTTACTTTTTATGAACTGTCAAAAACGACATTTTGTTCTAAAAATGTTTGGAATAGCAAGGCGTGACGTCATAGTTTTTCATTGCCGTTGATGTACTTATTGTGCGATTTTGATAAATTAAAAATTTAAAACGCCAACGATAAGCAAGAGATTAAGTTCTTCTGAGTTTTTAGAAGGTGGAAGGTGGATTTACCAAACAAGATTACAGAATTTAATTTTGATGCAGTCAACTAGCCTATTATCAACATTGTGATGGATACAAGAGAAATCCTAGTCAACGTTTTGATTGAACAAAAAAAAACAATGAAAAACAATTCTAAATACAAACGAACAATTAACCTGTAAAGGAAAAGGAAACCACTTATGTTATTCAGAGACGCGTAACTCCAAATGTCGCAACGCTTGCAGTGTCCATGAAATTGTTAGTTTTGATGCAATTGCAGTGACGCTGAACGGTGTAGGGTCTTTTTAGTGTCTTTAATAATAATAATTGTTTTACTGAGTCTAGTCTAGTGGTGGTTAGTACGGCAGCTGAGCGTGTGGTCCTGGGCTCGCGGTCGAGCAAAGTTGTAATAATAAATGGAGTATAAGAACTTAACATAAATTATAATATACCACAAACCCTTCGTAACGACCTTATTGAACCTCATGTACGCGAGCCTATTATCATCTATCGAGAATAACACTACTGAGAATTTTCTTGCTGGAAAGACACTACAAGTAGATGAACACATAGCATCACGTCTGTCTGGGGTCAGTCGCCTCGAGGGAAGGCAGTACCCCAAGCTGGTCTTATTTCATGGTCAGGTGTACTGTATCTGGGTAGTGAAGTCTTAGCCTCTCCGACAGCACTTTCTAAAGCGCGCCTATTTTCCTCGAAGGGTTAGGCAGAGGTGTACTATTGTACACCAAAAATTCTCCGATACTGTAATTGAGTTCCATGTAATAGGGTGCGAGCCTGTTGCCATCTACCGGGCACAGTTCCAGACTCCATGCTGCTACTGAGAATTTCCATACAGAAAAACCCAATAACACTTTGTCCGACCAAGAAATCGAGCCCAGAACCTCGCGCTCAGCAACCTAGCGACTACTATACCAAAGAAGCATTATAACAGCACAGCAATTTTTAATTCAGAATGATAATCACTTTTGATTTTCCGCCGGCCTCTGGCCCCTCGTTCGCCGTAGTCATTGTACTATTGCCCCTTCAAACGAGGTTAGGGGGTGGCCGATTCTGTGATGGCCCAACACAGATAGTAAAGTAACATTCACTGCAGCCAGAATCTTTCCCGAGATAGATGTCTTCCGAGCGGAAACGACATTTCAACATGAATTATGCAGTCCAGTCTACATATGGCCACAGATTATAATGGACCACACTGAATTTGTGAAGTTTTGTGGTCATGGAGAATGTTTTACAGCCTGGTTGGCGCAATGGCTAAGCAATTAGGTGTCTGTGATACGATAGAAGTTTAATATTCTCCAGATTTGTTCATGCATTTTTGGCTTAATGACGGCACGGTTGGCGCAGTGGTTCAGAGATTGACTGCTGCGCTACGTGTCGCGCGCTCGATTCCCGCACGGAACAAATATTTGTATGATCTACAGATAGTTGTTTCAGGTCTGGGTCTTTGTGTATGTAAATACATACCGTGCCTCGGAAAGCACGTAAAGCCGTTGGTCCTGCGCCTGATCTCTCTCCGGTCGTGTCGGATTGCCGTCCCATCGGACTATGAGAGTGAAGGAATAGAGAGAGCACCTGTGTTTGCGCACACACTTGTGCTCTATAATATCTCCTGCGTAGTTGGCTAATCTCCGGTGAGATTGGCCGCCGTGACCGATATTCGGTCAGGAGGATATTATTATTATTATTATTTCTCTTAATGGTAAAAACAATCAAGTTCATAAAAAACTCATGCAGGACACATAGATAGCAATTAAAAAAAATATCATGCCTAAAAATCTTTGTTTTTGGATGAGGCTTCAGGACTTCAAAACTTTTGTTTTTTTTAGAATTTAATTTTATTGAATAATGCGTGTTCTCCTGTTAACGAGACGTTGCAAGTTCGATTCCCTACGGTTTGAGATGTTTGATGGTACATTTTACGCTCTGTATTATAGAGGTCATTGACTATACTGGAGAAATCACAGAGAGGGTGCTGTTTTCTAAGAAAAAAAGACCAACAACGTCTCAAAGATAAAAAAGTTATTTTTATTCCTCGTCTCAATAATCTCGTGACAGTCGAGGCTACGAGAACAGATTACAAAAGAAGTATGCTGACTTTTTCCTCAAAATACGTCGTCGTAACTTTCTTGCGCAATAGATATACAAATAAATAGCTAGATTTTTTTTTTTTAAGCTAACATTGCTTTATTACAAACTCTTCGAAGGCTGAGCCGCTTTCGATCTGGGCTAACCTCCAAACATTGCTAAAACTTTTCGTACGAAATTAAGACAAATATTTGAGATCACACATCAGGCGCAAACAAAAAATGTAATCTATATCTTATTACGAAACGCTTAAGGATTACTTTAGGTATTGCGTAATTAAGTAAATACAATCTTGGTCGTTTGAGCCTTGGTTCTTGTAATTGCAGTTAAGAAATTTTTAGAAAGAAGGTTTACGAGATCAGAGTTATCTTGATCTGAACGTGCTTGGCAGAGTAATAAAAATAGTGGTTAAATCCTTGACATCGTTGGTGGTAAATGATGACAATTGTCATGTTTATTTCCATAATGACGGCACGGTTGGCGCATTGGTTGAGAGATCGACTACTTCGCTACGTGTCGCGGGTTCGATTCCTGCACGGAACAAATCGTCATAGTCGTAGAATAACGACGGTTTAAAAAAATTGTTATTTGCTTTTTTATTTTTTGCATAAAATTTCTTAAAAATGGTGCATTATCACTCGGCAAATTTAATTGGCAAATATTTGTCGAGTGATAATGCTCTTTTTTAAGACATTTTATGATAATATATAGCAAAAGCAATATATGTAAGAAAATAGCATTTTTTTTAATCCGTCATTATTCTACGACTAGGACGAAATATTTGTATGATAGTTGTTTCGGGTTTGGGTGTATGTCCATGTGAATATTTGTGTTTGTAAACGCACCCACGATACAGGAATTAATCCTAGTGTGGGGCAAAGTTTTATTAAAGAGACAAGATAATGGAATGACATTATCATCACGCATGTATTCCCCGAAGGGTTAGGCAGAGGTGTAGGTAGATACTATTTAACACCCACAATTCGCCGATGCCGTTATCGAGTCCCATGTAGTAGGGGGCGAGCCTACTGCCATCACAGTTCCAGACTCCGTGCTGCTACTGAGAATTTCCATACAGAAAAACCCAATAACACTTTGTGTACACTGTACTACACCCACATTTCGCCGAGACATTGCCATCTACTGGACGCAATTCCGAACTCAGGGTTGCTAATGAGGAGTTTCTAACGGAAAAAACCAATAGGACCTTGGACCTGGACCCGGAGATCGAATCCAGAACCTCACGTTCAGCAGCCGTGCTTATTAATTATTCAGGCAGTTTTCATAATAATAAAGAAAGTTATTGACTTCTGCATTGTTTTGAGTTCGATTCCTAGGTCGGGCAAAGTGTATTGAGTTCCTATAATAATCATCACCAGTTGCGGCTGAATATCAATACTTTACACGGAGCGACTGCCTACTGACTTCCACCACCCAATTACTGGGAGACACTGATAGTCTAAGGTTAGACTGGTTGTTAGACTTTTTGGGCTATTGACACCTATAACGACTGTCATGGGTCTTCGTATGACACCCGAGACCAACTGCTTAACGTGCTTTCCGAGGCACGAAGGGGTCTTGATATGTAAAAAATGGTCACCCATCCAAGGACTGACCGCGACAAGCGCTACTTAACCTCGCAGATCAATCGATCTGCGCGGTTCAAATTAATGCATTTAACTTAATTGTTTTTTCTCTTTTCCAGGTACCTCGGCACCGACACTCAGCTATTCCTGATAACTCTGATAGTCCTCCTCATCATCTGGAGGTGGCCCAAGAGTGGAGTCCCCGTGCTCACAGCGGTCATGATCATCAGTCTCCTCATACCGTTCCTCCAAAGCTACTTCATGAATCTCTTACCGATTCGAGTTAGCATATTCCCTGAGTAAGTAGAGCATATGCCATGGGTTACTTAGGACCATCATGTTAGGGAATAAATGAATACTGAAGAGAACAATGGAAAGAGAAAGGGGAGAGTATAGGAGCAATGGCGATTCCTTTTTTTCCTTTTTTTATGGGATAGGCGGCAAACGAGCAGATGGATCACCTGATGGTAAGCGATTACCGTCGCCGGCCTTTTAAAAAGGTGTACGCTCTTTTCTTTAAGGTTTGAAGGTCGTATTGGTCCGAAAATAGGCGACAGTTTTTGCAGGGTTAGAACCCACGACTTCTGGTTCACCGTGTCATAGCTCAAAGTCAAAGATTTTTTTATTTCAAATGGGCCTTTGCAGGCACTTTTAAAACTTGATGAATTTAGGTGCACGGTTCCAAAGTGGGTTGGTCCTATGGACAAGAGACAGGCAAGAAACACCGTGGATACTCTTTTCAAAATATCGGTTTATAATGAGGTGAAATTATTTTTAAAGATATTTTAAAATCACAAAAAAAAATCTTACAACATGACACACAAGGACTAGAAATAAGATAAAAAAAACATTCATAATAAAATTCAAGTAATATTCAAGCTTTCGTGCCTCTGCCAACGTCAACAAATCAAACTCTTCTTTCTATCTCGTTTTTTGAGACAGTGGCGACATCTTTTTTAAACTGAAACTAGAATCGATCAGAAAGTGGGAACTTGCACTCTTTAACACTCACAACGTATTTCGAACCAATATACGATGGTACTTGAAACTCTGCTTATACCATAATAGAAATCGTGACACACATTATTTCTGTACGTGACCCTTACAATATCCAAAATACCATCGCATCTTAACTCCAAAAGCAGAAAATATCAAGCGACAGTTTTGGTTACTTAATTTTGAATTTAATTTTCAGGTCGATAAGAGATATATTCGGGTATAATGATACGTTCTACCACGCGTATGTGTCGGCTCAAGGCAACTGGGCTGGGTATCATCTTGGAGTACTGACTGCTTACTTCTATCATAAGGCTCAACAGAAGAAATGGGATCTTAGGGAATCCATTGTGAGTTTTTTTTTTACCCGACTATACAAAGCCAAATAGAAGGCTTATGATTTTACCTACCGATTTTGATGAATGAAGTATCATTTTTGTACATGCATTTATCGATTTCTGTCTAAATTATTTTCTTGTTTCGTACTTTTTAGATCATTTTTTTATTTCCGTAGTCATTTAATATAGGTTATAATATTTTTATATTTTTTTTTATATCCTGTCATCGGTTTTCATAACATTATGCAGAAGTGTATTGTTATAATTGTGTTGCTGATGCCGTTATTGAGATCCCCGTAATAGGCAGCGAGCTTATGCGATATATGCGTCATAATACCAAACTTCAAGCTGGTACTGAGATTTTCTATACAAAAAAACGCTGCATCACATTTGCTCTATCCGCGAATCAATCACTTGACCTCACTCTCAGCATCAAACATCGGAAATTTATCTCTCACAATCAGGAGGGTGGAAGTATAGACTGCCTCATTGGCCTCCTGACCTGAGGCAGTCTAAAAATATCCGAAACTTTCTAATCCTGCTTTACAATACTATGTAAGATATCACTTGGAGAAGCTCTTTACTTACACCCTATAAATGTTCACATTCTTTCCAGCTGATGAAGCTCCTCTTCGTCGCCTCTATTCCCATCGCGATGGGCACAGTCCTCATGGGCTGGGACCTCCACCATCGCGAAGCCTCTGCCTTCGAGTCCGCAGTCTTCAATGCATTGAACCAGAACTTCTTCGCTCTTGCCATCTGTGTGTTCATTGTGGGATACTTCTATAGGTGTAACAGTAAGTAATCTGGATTTTATATTCCTGCACTGTTTAATGAAGACGCCTTTTTTAAAGACTGGTCAGATACGCGAGAAGAGGTAAAATTCAGGGTATCTGTTGCCCAGGAGTGGGACAGCATAGGTTTTTTATAACAATCCTTCTGCCAACTATATAGGCTGGATTTATGAATGGAACAAAAATTTTCTCTATAAACTCTTTGAGAGGTGATAATAGTCATATATTTTTCCATATTAATTAAAACGAATTACTAATTCTTAGTTAGTTTTTGACGACACGGTTGGCGCAGTGGCTAAGCGATTAGCTTTCTGCGCTACGTGTCGCGGGTTCGATCCCCGTACGGAACAAATATTTGTATGATCTACAGATAGTTGTTTCGGGTCTGGTTGTTTGTGCATGTGACATGTATGTTTGTAAACTGTACCCACGATACAGGAGAAATCCTAGTGTGGGGCAATGTTTTTAAAATAAAAGAAAATAAAAATGAAAAAGTTTTTAAATTAAATACTTATTATCAGGCTTGAAAATAATTTCAATTAATCGGTATTGGTTTGTGTGATATGATACCAGTCTTACTAGCTCCACATATAACTTTTCTGATATTTATCTCTTTCATGTTTTTTAGTTCTAAAGACATGAGAATTTGATAACCATTGAAATTATATTCGAGAGTATTTTTGAAAGGGTTTCAAAACATACAGATTTTGTTACATACAATCGTATAACTACCACATTTTAATAGCAGACAAAGCTGTATTGCTTTCTTTATGATCCTCAGATACTTTTAGGTATGTACATGTGACATGTATGTGTACAAAAGAAATGGTATTATCCTGTGCGGGCAACGTTGTATTCAAAAATCTGTGAAGCACTTCCTCTCCGACTCTTGACGTAACGATCTGTAATATTACACTCAATCATCATCAGCCTTCTGAAATTCTTTACAAAAGCTCTTTCAATACTTTGTCCACCGTCCTATATTTTCTTCCTAACATTAAACTATAATTTCTGCAGAAATCTACGTGAGCTCCGTGGAGTGGGGACCTCTGCAGCCACTAGGACGGATGTCCTACTGCGCCATGTTGTTACACGCCACAATCTTGAGGACTTACGGAGGACAAATGAGGAGGTCCTTCTATGCGACGGATTACACTGCTGTGAGTATCACAGGAATATTTGGATTTCAAAGGAACATCTGGAAATGGTTGTCTGATTTGTTTCTCTGCTGTTGACTTCCATAACGACTATCATAGGTATATGTATGACACTCAAGAGCAACGAGGTTAACATGCTTTCGGAGACACGAAGGGTTCTTGACGTATTCTTCTGTCGAGCATGTCAGTAGTGGAAAGATTAGTCAATCAGCAATGCTGGTATCGAGGCTGACTGACCATGATGTTCCGAACAATCTTTGGTATCCTCAGTAGTGCTTTTTCCTTGCACCTCATGTGCTTGAGAATGGTCACTCATCCAAGAACTGATCAATGCAAGCGCTGCTTAAACTCGCAGATCAACTGTTCTGCGCGGTAGCAATGTACCAACAATCCCTTTTAATGATACATTTCAATTTCAGATAATGTTGTACGCTGGCATCGTAAGCACAACGTATCTCTTCGCTCTTCCACTTTACCTCTTCGTTGAGGCCCCGGCCTGTCAACTCCAGAAACTCCTCCTAGGCCCAAAGAGGAGACCGAAGGAAAAGGACGACGCTAACGCTAATCACGTCAAGCCTGGCATTTCTAATGTATCTGTGAACACTGTTTCCACACATATTTAGACGAGGAGTTATGGCCTTAAATTTTAATGAAATAAATTCTGGCCTTGGACTGTATTTATGAGGCCTAGTATTATAATTTTGTATAGGAAAGATTTGCGAGTAAAACGAAATATGGGATTAAAAATTGAGATTTTAGCAAGTAAGTTACATAACAAAAGAATATTATTAATTATTTGCTTTTAAATCTTTTTGGACTGGTTTTAATAATCAGATATTAGCTTTATAATAAACGGCCTTATGAAGTATAATTCGATTGGTTTTAATAATGGGGAAATTAGATTTGTAAATAAAGATTGTTAATAAATAATACGAACCATGATACCTTGGCCTGAAAAAATATACATTTATAGGCCTAGCTTTGTACAGTTTGATAATGAAGTCATAATAAATTACATATAAGAATAATAAACCTTATTCCGTTGACAAAAAATCTGATTTAGTATTGTCGCTTTTAAATGTCACTTTGACTCATGTAGTAATAACACCTTAGGCCCCTTCCCAGAATGAAAAGGGTTAGGCCTTAGTCCAACACGATGGCCTGACACGGATTTGTGGACGGTGTGTATTGTCCATTGAGAACTTTGGAGTCTACAGAACTCCGGTCTCGGTCTACAGAAAATATTTAATTATTTCACACTGGTTGTATTTATTTAAAAGCTGGGTTTACCATTTTAAAAAGATACGTGAGATACTTTTATTTATGAAATTTTTGAGGTTTAAAATCTTTTTACAAAATTTCCCCAGTATTTGGTCTCACCCGGACCCATTTTCTACAATATATTGCACGAGCAAGCTCTGACGTAATGGCCCGGGTATTACCGAAAACGACAGATGTCTCCTATGTCTTCCGTCCTGTAAATACTAATATTGATGTAATCGTGTCAAAATGCAAGGAAAATGTATTAAAAATAGAACAAGACTTTGTACATATTGTAATATTTTTTTTAAATAAATGTTTTTTTTTTATTATGAATTGTTTTTTTTTTTTTGTTTCTAAAGAAGATTTTGATTGCTTTTTACTATACATTTCTAGCGTTAATAACTTTAAAACGTGACTTTTTAGGATGTTTTTTACCTGCTTTTATGTAACTTGCAATGTTTGCAAGTTGGTTTGTTTAGGTCAAATCTTGCAAGCTGAATTAGAACCACTTTCTCTTATCCTACGGAATTAATTTTTCACATGTTGGTTCAGTTTTTCAATTCAGTGTTTTCAATTTAGTGTATTCAGTTTTTCAATTCAGTACTGTGTATTTTTTTAGAGCATTTAAATAAAACCTTGTTTTTAAAAATGTCTCTTGCTTGTATTAATGTCACCCAAAATCTTGAAATCCTTTTGAGAAATTTTCTAGGTAACCTGATATTTGCATTTTTTAAAACTAGTCGATGTTTGTTAAGCATAATAATAATTAATGGAGTACTCAATTTGTTGCATGTATCACACTAAAGAATAAATGAACTTATTATGTCAGTTCACCGGTAAAGTCTGAAGATTAGATACTATTTTATGTAAAATGAAATGTTTTAAAAAGTATATTCCTAAGTAACTTTTTTTTATGTGGATAGTTTTTAAGGCAGGATTGAGAAAAACAATTGTCCTTTTCAAAAAAAAATTGATTGGCCAAATTCCACGTACGTACACAGAATAAAGCTCAATTAATTAATGACGCACAATGGAATCGAACAGGTTTCAATACCCAAGTGTCAATCATATCGAACCCGGAGGATATAGGTACAGAGATAACCAGTCTAAGAGAAACTATCGAAATACTGAAGGTATCAATGACATATAGAAGCTGGTTGGCAGCTGGGGCTACGACAACCGATCAATATTATTGTATTGTAGTGATGTAACAAATATTCGCATTCGCATGTGATATGTTCCACATTCGCAAAAGCGAATGCGAACGCGAATATCCAACCCAATATATAAGTGTACTATCCGGTTACATAGGTTTCGTTAGTGGTGGACATTCGGACCAATTTTGCTCATCGTGCTTTAATCAGTTGCATTGTTATTTCATAAATTATTTTCACTTTTCATTGTGAATGCGAATATTAAAAAAGTCGTGAATATTCGTGAATGCGAATATTCATTGTTACATCACTACTGTATTGCTAGTTTAAGCTACAGTTGTCGCGGTAATTTTTTGGATGGGTGACCATTCTTGTCACATCAACGCCCCTGCATCCGTGCCCTGGCGTACATCTGTCGATCCCGTTGTTTTTCTGCAATCTAAATAGTCCAATCCCAAAAGTTTAGGTACTTTTTGCCCGACTCGGGGATCGAACCCAGAACTTAACGCTCAACAACTGCACTTATGACCACTAAACCAAAGAGTCCCTTAAAATACTTGTGCAATAAATGTAGAATATTCGAAATTAATATTGGACAGAATTGAAGTATTAAAATGTGGATAGTGCGGGTAAACATGATTTCAACGTAGTTAAAACTACCCGCATTAGTTTTGATATTTTTTGAAATGATTGTGTTGCGTTTTTCCGATTGTGGGTAGTTCGTAATTGGAAGGATATAATGACAGTCGTACGCTATCGGACTCGGAGGTGAGTCGTATTACCTTCAGTTATCGGTTTGGTGTGCGCACGCGTTGATTGTATTTATTGACTGTATTTTGTTGGGACATACGAGTTTTCAATTGCGCATAATTTGTAATGTTAGACGCGCTTACTTTTATCTCGCAGTGGTAGTTAAAGTGAGTGACGATAAAGAAAATCCCGCATTAGTGAAAAAATATAGTGTTGTGAAGTGTACAGTGACACATGAAGATGATCGCAGGTAGTCTTCAAGCGGAGGGTTTCTAGCTTGCAGTGTAAATGGCGGTATTTGTGTTTTGTTAGCAAAGTCGCAATAGTATTGTAAAGTGTTCAGTGACACGTGAATATGTTGGCAGGCAGTCTTCAAACGAAGCATTTCTAGCTTGCGCTATTAATGGCGATATTTGTCCTACGATAACGAAGGAGCAATAGTGTTGTGAAGTGTTCAGTGACATGTGAGAGTGACGACAGGCAGTCTTCACGCGGTGGGTGGTGCACCTGTACGCGGCTTTGGGTAAGTGTTTTAAGAAATAACCTTTTCTAAAATCTGATTCTTTCAAGGAGCGTAAAGTAACAAGCTTTTTATTGTTTGTTAGGACCTAGAACCTTCATGTAATTTAATTAACGATCTTAACCCGTATGCTTTCAGTGTATGAATATCTCCTAGAATTCAGATTTACAGTTGACGTACGGTCTTCTTGATTTTCCTTTCACGCTCGATTATCTTGCTTCAAATAATTACCGTGTCTAAGATCTAGCGCGCACTAAATTCTCATCGGTCGACCTGTAGTTGAGCTTTTTTTTAAAGGAATACGGACTTGTTTGTGTGCCCTCTCCTAAATCCCTGTACTCAATAGTAAATGAACTTAAACTATTAACTGATATCTTTAGCATACTCTGTCTTACTTAACAAGTTTACTACAGCGTGTGTTTACTTAGCGTGTAGTAAACTTGTTAAGTAAGTACTTGCGTACACTTGAAGAAACACTTGAAGAAATTTTACATCGAATTAATCTTACCGGCAACCCTGTTTACATTGCTCGACTACACACAACAATTTTTAGACACCAATCAAATTTCAACCTTCCGTGCCTACATTAAAGGTTGAAATTCTAATAACATACGTGTGCGAGCTAAGCCGAACACTGCATATCGATTATCGACACACCGATTAAGGATGTCACTTGCATAGGATTTGCCTAATTCATAGTGCATGTGTCGTCGCGTCAGCTTGTGACGTAGTGTGATATGGGCTTTTACACCGTAGCGTAATGCTGTGAAATATATTTCTACATCCATTCTACATAATTAAGCGTACGCTGCGTCCTTTACCAATATTTATAACACCTTCAAGAAAAGAGCGTACTCCTTTTTAAAAGGCCGGCAACGCACTTGTGACTCCTCGGGTGTTAGGGGGGGCCATGGGCGACGTTAATCGCTTACCATCAGGCGATCCGTCTGTTCGTCGGTGACACAATATTTTGAAACTCAAAAGCAACACTAAGACTAAAAAAGAAAATAATATACATTTATTTTTTGCTTTTTACTTAGTAGTGTGTGTAATAATAATTATATATTTAAACGTTCTATTCTCTCTATAAAGATAACCAACATTATAACAACGCTTCGATTCAACAATACTTAGTTTACAGGTTATTATCAATAGTGAATTAGCTTTTATACGAGAGAGCGCTGTTTATGCATGTAAATATTAAATGTTTACTAACGCCTGTTACAACTGTTATAGCAGATCATTGTTCCTCATAATTTTGTCGACCGTTTATTTCTAAGCTGTTCTTACAATATACAATGCAGTTTTCACCGATCTATTGCTAGAGGTCTAACTTTAAATAAAGGCTCCATTTTACCTCAGGAAAATATCAGATTCTACATATATTCCACGCGTACGAAGTCGCGGGCAAAAGCTACTTGTAACATAAAACATTTTTTTTTTGTTAATGTTGGTTTTGAGTTCTTTCAAGTTGTAGATGAAAAAAAATATCTGGATTATCTACAGAACTTGGCACCTATTTAGAACTCAATTCTTTTGTCGGCGGAGTCGACCACCGACATTGTCACATATATGTTTTTGACGGGATAACTCTCATTCCCGACGCATTCGTGCGTTGTGTGACACTGCTCTTAATCAACACGTTCGCAGTATGCGGTGCGGCAGATTTTTCTTTTTTGTGGTGTTCTGCATTACACTGTGGTGTGATGGGCAGCCATTTTAACCCTATACAGTAGCTGTACATTGTACTTGTGACAATCAATCCATCACAGCTGTTACTACTATATTATCGAGTTGCTGTCGGGCGATGCCGATGGACGGGTTTGTAGATTGAATGGCCTAATCTTAGCGGTGGCCAGTCTAGAATAAGGTTCTAGGATACTCGACCAATTCACTGTTAGAAACGAGAGGCAGAAGACGAAATAGTTACCAAGCTGGGCAAGTGGTCTTTGCAAGCAATTTGAAAAAGTCGCGACTCACGGTCAGCAGTCAGGTTCACGGTGCCAAAAGTGGGTTGCTCCAATGGGAGGAGACCGACACGGAACTCCATGAATAGTCCGATGGTTTACGATTTAAAGTAGCTAGAGATATTAGTTTTGTTTGCAAGATGCTAATACTTTAAACACTAGGAATAATCCTGTACCGTGTGTGCGTTTACAAATACATATATTCACATGTACAAATACCCAGACCTGGAACAACTATCTGTAGCACCACAGCGCCAACCGTGCTGTCATAATACCAAGCTAGAATATTTGTCATTACAATGGTTCTAAAAAGATGTAAAACTTAAATTTGCCGATTCCAAACTTGGATGCTAATTAGTACGCGTACATACAGTGTGCGTAACGTCCAAGTTGCGTTATACAAACACGAGACTTCAAATTTTGCTTCTATCATTGCAACTATAACATTGTGGTCGACTATAACAATGCCATTTTTTATAAAAAACATGATTGGCGAAAGTACCAGAAACATTTCCATACTATTTCTATTTTTTAAAAACATTGCCCCACACTAAAAATAATTCCTGTATCGTGGGTGCGTTTACAAACACATATATTCACATACACAAAGACCCAGACCCGAAACAACTATCTGTAGATCATACAAATATTTGTTCCGTGCGGAAATCGAACCCGCGACACTTAGCGCAGCTAATAGAAAGCTAACTGCGCCAACCGTCTTTAACTAATTATAATCCAGTGGTAATAAAGTGGAAAATTGATAGTCCTGCCGTCTGCGTCGTACATCGATGGACCATTTCAAATATGAGATGATAAGATAACAAAAACGGTTGGGATTGAGCCGCTCTATAGCCTTTTGAAATGAAATGAAATGGAATAATTTATTTTGCAATTAGGATTTTTCAATCACTTTTACACGTCTTTTTTAAACTACATAGCATCGGCATTTCCTATGACTATCCCTGAGAAGAAACGCTGAAACAAACTCAGGGATCAAGGTCTATTTTAAAGTCCAGACAGATTGTAATGATATAAGGTTTTATGTGAGACAAATATAGGGTGAAATAGCCTTTTGAAGAAAGTGCCATAACTATTTGAGCTGACCTATCGCAACAGAGGGCAAACATGAATCAGTTATCATGAGAATTAATGAAGTTAAGAGCGTTCAGCCTAGATCTCACTCATGTTTACAATTTATAGCGGTTATATATAAGAAAACATTTAAATTTAAACGACATTCATCATCATCATCATCAGCCATAAGACGTCCACTGCTGAACGAAGGCCTCCCTCAAGGGGGGGTTTGCCATAATCCCCACGCCTGGCAGGCGGCTTGGGGATCGCAGTGGCTCACCGATTTGTGAGAAGACGCTGCTGCCCGTCCTCCGGTGTCTGGCCGCAGTTTTAAGACGTACCCGGGTCAAGTAAACGACATTACAATATCAAAATAAAGAAGTAAATAATATAATAATTAATGGCAAAATTGTATATAAAAGAAGGAAAGGTTATAACGTGTAAAAGTGATTGAAAAATCCTAATTGCAAAATAAATAATTTCATTTAATTTCGGCTCAAACGAGTAGTTTTATACCAATATAAATAAAACACAAATAAATAAGTACGAAATTTATTTTCAGTCATTTAATACGTTGTCGCTTGCCTCTTCACCTACTCTCTTCATCACCGAGCTAATAATATCCGGGCTGGCTTCTTTCAAATCGTAGGCCCAACCCATCTTCGCCCACCATCTGATAAAGGCAGTAGACCAGTTCAGAGCGTCGAAATATTCAGCAGCCTTGTAGTCATAGGGAAACACATGGTGGTAGTTGTGCCAACCCTCCCCAAATGTGACGGTTGCAACAAATTTATTTTCTTTAGGTATTATGTTCCTGGAATTATTTAAATAATATTACAATGTTGATACTTCTTTTTTTTTAACTTTGCATTTATCCTTAGGAATAATTCCTATGTCGTAAGTGCGTTTACAACCACAAATATTCAAAATCAAAGTCAAGTCAAATATTTTTATTTTAACTGGGCCTTTACAGGCGCTTTTAAAACGTCAAGATTCTAGTTTACATGGAGATACACCCAGACCCGAAGTAACTATCTGTATACAAATATTTATTCAATGTGGGAAGCGAACTCGCAACACGTAGCGCAGCAGTCGATTGCTCAACCACTGCACAAACTGCGTCGGTACTTATACCACCCAACCGCGTTAGACATCGTCTTCTCATCCACTCACGGACAATCTGTGTCCTACACTAGGAATTTATTAAAAACTTAGATATGTCTATGTATGTATACTTTTTAAATTAATGTATGTAATAATTTTGATTTATTTAAATTACTTAATTATATTTTAACATTCAATAACAATGTAAAAATTGTTCTGAATAAAATGAAATTGGAATGTATAATATAATGTGAACTTACTTGTTATATGGAGTGTATCCATATGCATGTGCCAGGCTATTGACAGTCATTTCACTATGAAATAACACTAAATATTTAATTATACATTGCCAGGCCACTGCACATTTCAATTCTTCATTAAAGATATATACATTTAACATTGTAGGCAATATCATGGCGAAAACCAATTTTAAAATTATGCTGTACCTGTTGAAATAACATAATTATTTTATTTTATTGTAATTAATTTAATAAATATTGTTTGGGTTTTATATTATTTATTATTATAAAATGATGAGTATCATTTTATTATAATATAATATTGAAACAAACGATATAACCCTTGACGGTCGGAAGTGCGTCTCCTGAGCATGTGGTTCATGCTTCAACTTCAAACCCTGAGTCATTCAGAATATTAACATAACATTTCTGTTAGGAATTTCTCAGAAGCAGCCGGGAGTTTAGAATTGTGCCTCGTAGATGGCAATGGGGTCGTCCCCTACTGCATAGAACTTAATAAGGGCATTATACAATAGCACACCTCTCCCTAACCCTTCGGGATCCACACTCAGCAGGTGCGCTAACGACCGCTAGACCAGTGAGCAATCAGCTTACTTTTCCTGAAACATAATTAGTTTGTCACTTTCGAGATCACTCATATCAATCTTCTTTCCTTGTTTCTTAACTTCGTCATTCTTCCTCGTCATTAACCATCCAATATGAGAGAAAAATAAGCCGCGGCGCGCGTCGTGCGGGTCTGCGTCGGTGTCACTGAACTTGTGGTGAAGACGATGATCCCGGACCCATTGGTAAATGTTATTCTGTAGTCAAAAATACACAGGTCAGTGGGAAGTCAGTGGGATGGTCAACTTCAAACCATATGGGGTCTCAACCTGAACAAATTACAAATTGTCTTCGAAAAATCGATAAAAATGAACATATTTTATTTAAATTTACAGTTAATAAATTCGTTTTTAAAATTCACATTTTGTAAATTCGATTCTAAAATTCACATTTTGTAAATTCAGTTCTAAAATTTACATTTTGCGGTATCATATATAATTACTAGAGTGTCAATCTAGTAAATTAAATAAGGAAACAATACAAAATAAGTACAAGATATACAAATAGAATATTTAATTTTAATACTTCCAAACTAGTTCAGGCTTGGGTGCATGCAGCACCGCGGAGATCAACGGGTCTTTGCGACGGGCCTCGCTGGCGAGGACGGTATGACGATCAGTTGAGTGTAATGTTGGTAGTTTTCCTAACCAATCGGAGCGCCTCCTGATGGAGGGTGATTTCGTTGTCTGGGTACGTGAGGGCCCAGGACGGCGAATTTTAGATATACGGGAGGAGATGTATCGGGAGGCCGATGCCACTAAGGGGTTCGGGTGCGAGGGAGCAGAGTTATTTCACTTCCCAGAATTTGATCCTTATTAGCGACAGTATCGGATGGTGTAATAATACGGTGTATTTTTTTTTCCAAAATCAACTGGTTTGATTTCTGGCTACGAATATAGTTCTATCAAAAATCCAATGATGCAATATTCCTTATAGTTTCGGATTTGGCCATCCACAGCCACTTGAGAAATTCACCCAGTATATATATTTACGAGCGGGAGGGCGGTGCTGCATGCACCCAAGCCCGAACTAGTTTGGCGGAATTAAAACTAAACATTCTAGTTGCATATCTTGTATATCATGAATTTCCGCAAAGTAACGCCTGATTCCATTAATTACATAATGAGGGTCAAATTTTATGTTAAGTATATTCGATATAACTTAATCTTTTGCATACACAGTAAAGTTTTAATCTTATAGATTGAGACGTCGGCATTGTGCAATATGTTATTGCAAAAACGATTGTCTTACCTGTCCAGTCGAGTAGAAACATAAAATGAGGAATATTTTCAGAGGCGTATTAACTTTGTAGGATTTATGGGCGAACAGTCTGTGGACCCCACAGGTGATTCCAGTACCACTTACAATGTACATGGTCATGGCTGAAACACAAAAACGATATAGGCAATTATTTTATATAACTCCCTTAAGTAAATTATTTTATGGGGATTATGGCAAACCCCCCCTTGGGGGAGGCCTTCGTTCAGCAGTGGAAGTCTTCTGGCTGATGATGATTACATGTTTCCAGGATAAAAAGTAGCATAAGGAGCGAATTTGAAAATAATTAGATATTTCGATTTTACTAGCTCCCGCCCCCAGCTTTGCCCGCGTGGATTACGAATCCGTTTTTTTTATGCGTAACCCGAATCCTAATTCTTTTTCTAAAATAAAAGTAGCCTAAGTTACTTCTTATAACATCAGCTATGAAAGTCCCGTCAAAATCGGTTCAGCCGGTTTGGAGATTAGCCGGAACAAACAGAAAGACAGCCTACCCTTTTAGTGAACCTTGTTCCAACTATCCTGGATGAGCAATTCAGATCAAGCCGCAGTGCTAATATGACGGATTAAACACTGTATAAGAATATGTGTGATTTATTAGGCGACTACACATCTCTATTTCACTTTACGATGTCCTCTATTATTTTACACGATGGCGTTGTGACTGGTAATATAATATATTAAGTAATTAATTTAAGCATTAGCACCAAGGTTGTTCCCTGCTGATGCTGTCAATAGATCAGTGTGTATTACTTTATAAATAACATAGGTATTCATCCACCTTTTTACTTCTATATAAAACTCTGATTCGCTCTCAATTGGAGCTCGCAGTCTCGATTTGGTGTCATCTTTATGAAAACAATACTAAACTTATAGAAATAGTTCAGAAAAAGTTCCTGCGATCTATGCACTATAAATGTTATTACTCTAAAATATCATATTATATTCAACTTTTAAAACGGTATAGACTCTTGAGCTCGGAGTCTAGACGCATTCTACTTATGGCTGTGATGCTCCACGGTATATGTAATAATAAGTTTGATTGCATTCACATTACTATTCGATTGTGTTACATTGTACCCAAAACTGTATCGCGTGAGGTGCGCATACCACGACTGTACCTCAGCCCTAGGTGCAGAACTAATGCCGGTGTGCGAGCGCCACTCCGCCGTTTCGTAGACCATTGTTTGTTTTGTTTTTTTTATAAAACGTTGCCCCACACTAGGAATAATTCCTGTATCGTGGGTGCGTTTACAAACACATATATTCACATACACAAACGCCCAGACCCGAAACAATTATCTGTAGATCATACAAATATTTGTTCCGTGCGGGGATCGAACCCGCGACACTTAGCGCAGAAAGCTAATCGCTTAGCCATTGCGCCAACCGTGTCGTCGCATTATAACGTACACCTCATTGATCTTGACATATTTTCTCTCTCACATATTAAATTCAAAAGAATTGTGACTGAATAAGTTACTCCATAAACATATTTTTGGATTATCCTTTACTTACATCTTATTAATTTATTAAATGCACGCATTTAATTTCCTTCTCTCTCTATATTAATTCACGGATATTAGTGTTGGTTACATATTTACTTAGCTTTTAAATAATTTGTAATACTTAATTTGTAATGTGTAACTGTTTTATACCCTAGTAAAGAAAACTAAAAATAAAATATTAACTTGTATGTACTCGCTGATATTCTAACTTAGTAGAGAGTTCAGTTCTCTCATTAACTTAAAAATTACTTACACTATTCTTATTAAAGCATTATTTGTTATGTAATAATCAACTGTTAAGGTTTATTATAGTTTTATTGGTGATCCTAAGCTCTAGATAATGTCCATAGCGTTTGAGAGTACTAGTTTTGGCGCCCTCCTCGTGGCCGAAATTCGACCGTATCAATTTTTTAGTTTTTTTAGTTTGAACATTATTGAGGTTATTTGTCAGTTTTTTTTTAAATTTTGTTCTATTACGTCAGTTGCGAGCGACATTGATTTGACATTGGCAGTTTGAACGTAAACAATGTTTTTTTTTATGTATTTATAACAAATATTACCTACTTAAATATACACTTTTCCGTGCCCGCAATATGCTTGAAAAGGGGTACAAAATTTTCTCTTCACGTATTTATATATAGATATATGTGTATAATATATATGTGAGATGTGTGTGTCAAACGCATGGTAGTGTGTGTAATGCTTTTTTATTAATTTAATGTATTTCTAATGCACGATATATAAAAATATTAACTTTCTGCACTCCTTCTCCGTATAAACTTTAACTGTGCCAAATTTCATACTCCTCCGTCCGCTTAATTTTCGTAAAAAGGGGTATAACGTTTTTGCGTCACGTATTAATATATAGATGCCTTTTTTTAGTTACTAACTAGTCTCCTCCAGGGTGGAATCATTTTACTCAGTCATTTTACCCTCAGTCTCATTGCATTCTAGCCGTGTAGGAGAAAATGTATTGTTAGATTATTAATTTATTTAAAGAGTATTAGTATTGCATCAATAAATTCTGATTAATGATATGATTAATAAAATGTAAAATTTTCTCCCGATTCAAAATGCACTAAAATGAGTATAGTGAACACAGAACAAGTACAGTCAGCATCAAAAATATATAAACACGTAGCGAAATTCAAAAGCGACTTTTAGAAGAAATAGTGATTGAAATCTTGACGAATTTCATACATAGTATCTGCGGATACATAAATATACATGGTCATTAAAATGTTATGATTTTACCTAATACCTTGCCAAGAATAAGCGTTTGAGTTTCGCTACGTGTATACATTTTTTTGATGCTGACTGTACAGCCACACAGTTCTAATCGTCGTAGTAATAATTAACTTAAAAACTTACCCAGAACAACAGTAAGAATTTTAACGGGAAAAGCATAATGCCAACACCAGTAAGATCCATAGACGTGTATAAATATAAACCATATTGAATTGATCCAATTGATTTTAGTTTTTAAACCCAATATTTTTTCCAATTTATTTATCATTAATTCGATACTCATTATGCGAGCTTCGGTTGGACTGACTACGTACTTTACGGATTACAAAACAGATTTAAAAAACAACTTATCCACTTATATACCTTCCAAATTGAATAATATTCAAATTGGATATAAACCTTTTTTTATTTAAAGTAGATTAGACAAAAAATCGGCTAAGAACTTGTCAGACTATGTGCATGGTTCCGTATGACTATAAAGCTTGCTACACGCCATCGGTTTTTAATTGTGCTATTTAACAGGACTGTCTGACAGACTGACTATTGCTACAGATAAATCATACGTCCATACATATGTAGTAGGCACTGCTTTACACACTTAACTTTTTATCTGTATAGTCCGACTGTACATTACCCTGAGTTTGTTTCCGACGTCAACGAAAAAGACGTGTAAAAGTGATTGAAAAACCTAATTTTAACCGTAGAGTATCAGTGTCACCCGGTAACTGAGTGATGAAGGTCAATGGCAGTCGCTCCGTGTAAAATACTGATATTCAGCCGCAACCGGTTGGACTAAAAGCCGACCACAATGTATTTGGGAAAAGGCAGGAAGATAACGATCAAGACTAAACATTCTCAAAGCTTTAGCCTCATCCAGTATATTACCATCTTCGTCACAGACAGCGCTATCCTTATTACTGCACTCTATAATCAAGCTCCTACAAAGGGGCATTTTCAAATCTCTCAATTCCTATTTTTAACTGACTTCAAAAAACGAGGAGGTTCTCGATTCGACTGTATGTTTTTTTTTATGTTTGTTATGCGATCATTCCGTCAATTATGGACCGATTTTAAAAGTTCTTTTTTTGGTTGAAAGAGTATGCTCCCAAGTTGGACCCATTGTCATGAAGTCAGGATTAGATGATAGGATCCTAGGGAAATCGAGGGATACCCTCAAATATTGTTGGGCGAATTGCACGTTTGAGCGTCTGAAAATCATAATTTTATGATGAGTTGATAATGGATGTCACAGTACTCCTCAACGGAAAGGGATTAGGGAAAGAAACCGAGTTTAGGATCACTCGATATATTTTGATGAGTCCCGTATATAGCATTTGGTATAGAGGGTCTGACGATGGAGCCAGGAGATATATAGTGGAACCCGTCAGTAGCTACTAGTAAGCCCCTCGAGTTTGGGTTCATTTTAAAGCGCTAAAAGGCAACTAGCAACTACTAAGCTACTGCGCTGATCGAACAATCTGCGAGATTAAGCAACGATTGGCGCGGTGAGTCCTTGGATGGGTGACCATTATTCACACATCGAGACACCTCCGTGCCTCGAAAGCAGGTTAAGCCGTTGGTCCCGGGTGTTATACGAAGACCTATGACAGTCGTTACGTTAGCAGCAACACTTTGCCCATCGAGGGAATCACACCCAGGACCTCGCAAGTAAATATAAATAAATAAATAAATAAAATAAATAGTTGGTTGCCTAGTGGCCGAAATTCGACCGTATCAATTTTTAAGTTTGAACATTATTGAGGTTCGTTTGTCAAAGTGTATATGCCTAAAATTAAAAATAAAATAAATATATGCAATGACTACAGAGTCATTGCACGTATTTTATTTTTAATTTTGTTCTATGACGCCAGTTGCAAGCGACATTGATTTGACATTTGACATTGGCAGTATGAACGTAAACAATTAATGTGTATTTAGTTTATATAGATACATGTGCGTGTGTGTGTCCAACGCATAGTAGTGTGTGCAATGTTTTTTTTTATTGATTTGATGTAATTCTAATGCACATTATATAAAAATATTAGCTTTCTGTACTCCTCCTTATAAACTTTAACTGTGCCAAATTTCATACTCCTCCGTCCGAGTAATTTTCGTAAAAAAGGGTACAAAGGTTTTGCTTCACGTATTAACCCGTAAATTAATAATGTAGGATGCAGATTATATAATATTCAGATATCTGAAGGTAATGCGACTTTGTATTAAAAAAAAACTGTCTCCTGTCCATCGAGAACAGACAAATTCTTATGTTGGCAATACTGTTTTTTTTTTTGTATATTCAAATTTTACAACTGTAACATTTTCGACGGACGGCAGTTTGAAAAAGTTGGTGGTGAATTGATTGTGTAAACACATTTTTTTCGGATTTTTCTTGGTAAGTTATGCTGTTTTATTAGTATTTCGCTTTTATAAATATTGAGTAGAGTTAGTAAAAATTACTATTCTATTCAGAATGACCACAATTATTCAAAATTCTTTACCTAGGCTTCATCCTACACTATGCATTCAGAACTAAAGTATAGTATTGTACGAGATATTTGTTATAGAGGTATAAAATTTATATTTCAGATGGCTAAACGAAGATGGACTGGTTCTGATGATCAAATAAGCTCCTACTTAGCCAGTTTAGATGGCAATGATTCAGAAGATGGGGCTGCCTTATAGGGTCGATCTGAACTTCAAGTTTTGGAGATGAAAGTGAAGTGAAGATGAATCTCTTGGTGGTGATGTAGACCCCGGTGAAGAGGATCTCAATAATAGAAAACTCAGAAATTGAATAGGAACAAGCTCGGCGTCAAGTCATGAGAAGGTTATTGTAGAAATGCAAACTATGAGAATATCTGAAGATGATATATTGATATATATGAAAAAATCGAGTAATTGACTGCCCAAAAATCATGAAAGACTACAACTCCCACATGTGTGGCGTAGATCTCTTAGATAGTTATATAGGAAGATACCACATATCTATAAAAAATAGAAAGTGGTATGCTATTGTTCCATAGTTTTTGGACCTAGCCATGATGAATTTCAAAGAAATAAAAGAAACTTATGTCACAAAAACCTGGATTTAGTGGGAAGCTGTGTAACTTGGGTACATTTCATCTAGAAGTAGCTGAAGCCCTTTGCCTTTTGGGGGAAAAAATGAAGTAAAAAGGGCAAGGCCAAGTTCTTCTTTAGAACAGTGAATTTAGGCGAAAAAGAGGAAAGGTGTTTCTCAGGTTGCACCAGTAAAAGATGTAAGACAAGATCAAGTAGCCCACTGGCCAGTTTTTTATGACAAAAGTAACAGGTGTAAGTTGCCTAAGGGTACTGGTTTTATCCAAACTATATGTGAAAAATATAATGTGTAACTTTGTTACAATAAGAGCTACAATTTTTTTAGAGAAAGTCACAATAAATAAATTAAACACAAAATCTGATCGTTCTTAATTTTGGGTAAAACCATACTAAATAGATACCTAACTACATGCAAATAAAGATAATGTATTCCTTAAGTGTAGGATTTATTAATTTACTCTATGGTTTTGTAGTTTGACACATTCCACATAGATTTTATTTAAGGAAGTTAGAATCTCTATCTAGGCTATGGAAAACAATGTGGCGTAAAACTGATAACTGATTTTATTTTATGTTTTATTAATTATTTAAACGAATTGACATTGTAGAAGAAGAATATGCTTTAAATGTCGTTTCATTATTACAGGTGAGAGTTTAAGATAGTATATAATATAATAATAGTTTGTTAATGTAATAGTTAGTTATAGCATTTATACTTCTATACATATAAATAAAATTGGAGTGTCTGTTTGTAATATTGAAATAACCGTTTTTTACTACATGCATATGAATATATATACGGTACATACACATAAATAACATTTTTTACAATTTTTGTCTGTCTGTCTGTCTTTCTGTCTGTCTGTTTGTATAGGCTAATCTCTGAAATGGGTGGACCGATTTTGACGGGACTTTTATTGGCAGGTAGCTGATGTAATAAGGAGTAACTAAGGCTACTTTTATTTTAGAAAAAATCTTTTATTTTAGAAAAAAATAGGGTTAAGTGCATTTGGTCTCACTAAAAAATACATTGTTAAGTTCCGACATCCACGCGAACGAAGTTGCGGGCACAGCTAGTATTAAAATAAAAATCTTGATTTACAGAGCAACACATTAGAGTATTATTTGTCAATTCGAAAATTAATAAAAATAATCTTATATACATATACTTTCTAATTGGAGTGCAAGTAGGCTGCATCCTACAGTGACAAAATTACGAATTTAACGGACTGAACCTTCTCAAATATTGTTTATTATTATTTTTCCAGTAATCCCCATACCATGAGACATCACATACATATTTTTATAATAAAAAATAAAAAATCATTCATTTAAGGGTTAGTGTAATAATTCTTTATGCCAGTTTATGCTATTGATAGGACACAGGCCTTATTTATAAAAGGGACTAAACCATTACCCACTAAGCGAGCTACTTCACGATTGGTGGAAACAACACGTCAGGTTTAAGATGACCGCGCACATACCTGTACGGGAATAACGCGACCTATGAATAACTTTATACGCTATCCTTTTCTGGCATATTTGAAATGAAAGAGACACATGAAAAACATAGCGAGTCATTGAGGAAAATGGTTACCAACATGACCAGTCTTGACGCTACTTGAACACTAAGGTATCGTGATGTTTGTTTTAAAACTAAATAGATACAATTGATGGATGATTTTTTGTTGGTATAATTAAATTTAACAACAGTGCTATGCTAGTGAGAGAGTGAAAGAGTGATAAAATTATTTTTTGGTGAAATCTCAGTGAGTATTTCTTTCTGATTTTTTTTATTGTAACATAACATAGCATCACGCTTGTACTGGCGAAGAGTGAGGGTTTTTTTACACTCACATTTCGCCGATACCGTTATTGAGTCCCATGTAATTGTGGGCGAGTTTATTGCCATCAATCGGGCGCAGTTCCAAACTCCATGCTGCCACTGAGAATTCCCATACAGAAATACCCAATAACACTTTCACCCGGTATTCGAACCCAGAACCTCACATTCAGCAGTCACGCTTACGACTACTAGATCAATAAGGCAGTCAATGAATATAATTATATTTTTATTTACATTTATTAAAATAAAACACCATAAAATAAAACCTTAATGTATATACTGCAAAAAGTTATTTTTAAGTAAAGTTATTTTTAGGTACAAGATATACAACTAGAATATTTAGTTTTAATTCCGAAAAACAAGTTCAGGCTTGGGTGCATGCAGCACGTGCGATTGATATAATGTAACGTGCAACCCAAACCGATCCTCGACACGTGTTTCGCCCCACCACGGGGCATCTTCAGGTGATGTTGACACGTCGACCGCTTGATCGTGAATGACAAAGTAACACCTGATTCCATTAATTATCCGTCAATTATTTTTAGTTACTGAGATAATATGGGTTTTTGATTTTTAATTTATATTTTTAGAATTCGTTGCCCCGCACTTGGTTTTTTCCTGTGTTGTGGGTACAGTTTACAAACATATGTGTCACATACACACACAACCAGACCCGAAACATCTATCTGTAGATCATACAAAATTTGTTCAGAAAGCTAATCGCTTAACCACTGCGCCGATCGCGCGATAACTTCTGTCAAACGTCATTTTTGTGACATATAATGTATTGACTGACAGTGAGATTGCTGTCGCGTAGCTGTCACGTTGCTGTCGCTTTTTTACGTAATTAGGCTGCGGATCCTACTTAAAATTACTTGCCGATCCCTGCACTAAACCAGTCGATGAATATTATTACATTTTTATTTACATTTAGTAAATAAAACACCATAAAATAAAACCTTAATGTATGTATTATAAAAATATTAAGTTATTTTTAGTAACTGAGATAATATGGGTTTTTGATTTTAAATTGTTTTCGTTCTGTTTCTTTTAATAAGTTATATATAATTAATTAAATGCCTGAAGATGGTTGACGCCGTCGAGGCCGGTTTAAAAACAGGTGGCAAGATGACCTAGACGCGTGCCAGAAGAGCTGTTCCAAGGTGGCGCAGGATAGAGATGGGTGGAAGAATTTGGGGAAGCCTTTGCCAAGCAGTGGGACAGTTTGGACTAAATAAAAAAAAATACCTTTACATTTTTCCTGACCACGATTGGCAGTCGCGCTTCCGACCTACCACTGAGGCACTTTGAAACATTTGCTTTCCAAGTCAGCTACAGATGAAAAGAGTATGAACTATTTTTGCACACCTTTTTTTCAGAATTCTGGGCCCATGAAAAATGATTTGGATATTCCTAACCCTAACTCTAGTAGAATGGGTCCAGCCAGCTGGTATAGTTGGGAATCCTTTAGCACACGCCCTGCCCTGCGGTTCAGATTATGATATCATAGCCTCATTTGAACCCGGTCTGCCGCCAGGAGAAGAAAACCAGTACAATTTGAACATAAAAAAAGATATTACAGCTCATTCGCAGATCGATTTGAGATTTGATTCGGATGCTACCGTTACTCTGGTAAGTACTGTATATATATATATATATATATTTTTTTTAAACGTTGCCCCACACTTGGATATCTCCTGTGTCGTGGGTACAGTTTACAAACATACATGTCACATACACACACAACCAGACCCGAAACAACTATCTGTAGATCATACAAATATTTGTTCCGTGCGGGGATATAACCCGCGACACATAGCGCAGAAAGCTAATCGCTTAGCCACTGCGCCAACCGTGTCGTCATACCCACATCCTTAACATAACATAACATAGTATCACGCCCGTATTCCCCGAAGGGTTAGGCAGAGTACAATTGTACACCCACATCTCGCCCATGACGTTATCGAGTCCCATGTAATTAGGGGCGAGCCGAGCAGATTCCGTGCTGTTACTGAGAATTTTAATACAGAAAAACCCAATAACACTTTGCCCAACCCGGGAATCGAAACCAGGACCTCGTGCTGAGAATTCACGCTTGCGACCACTAGACTAATGAGACAGTCTTACTTAGCATCACGCTTGAAATATGTCCTGAAGGGTTGGCAGAAGTGTAA
Organism: Shargacucullia verbasci; assembly: GCA_947562105.1. Classification (NCBI taxonomy): domain Eukaryota; kingdom Metazoa; phylum Arthropoda; class Insecta; order Lepidoptera; family Noctuidae; genus Shargacucullia; species Shargacucullia verbasci. Next base: position 8,902,569 of record OX387303.1, on the reverse strand, counting down.
TATTTTGTACACTCACATTTTACCGTTGAAATTTATCGGCGATAATTAAAGTCACTAATCAATGTCACCATCTATTTACTCGAGAATCTAACCCAGGAACTCGGCACAACAGCCGAGATACTTAGCGAGACCCCTCCGTGCCTGGGAAAGCAGTTGGTACCGAGTGTCATACGAAGACCTATGACAGTCGTTACGGGTGTCAGTAGCCCAAAAAGTCTAATAAACAAATCTAAACATAGAGTATCAGTGTCTCCCAGTAATTGAGTGGCAGAGGTCAGAAGGCAGTCTCTCCGTGTAAAATACTGATATTCAGCCGCAACCGGTTAGATTAGAAGCCGACCCGTTTTTTTTAAGAAACATTGCTCCGCACTAGGATTTCTCCTGTATCGTGGGTACAGTTTACAAACATACATGTCACATGCACACACAACCAGACCCAAAACTATACGTAGATCATACAAATATTTGTTCCATGCGGAAATCGAATCCTTGACACTTAGCGCAGAAAGCTTAACACTTAGCCAATGCGTCAACCGTGCTGTCCGTAGATTAATATTGGGTTACCTGTTTTTCTAGTCTGATCCAATGAAAGCCCGAATAACAGCGTACCCTCGAACAAGTACTTTCAATGTCAGATTTTTCAAAGGATCCAAGAATCTCAATGTTCAAGTGAAAGGTCCTGCTACTGGCACCATACCATATGTCCAAAGTATTGTTCTGAATGGAGACGAGATCTGTTTGAAGCCCGAAACCGTAAGTATCCTTTTAATTTTTATGAAGAAGGGAAGTTCTATACCAAAGAAGATAGCGCGTAGATCAGATCTGTAAAGTTAAACAGCGTATGCTAAGGTCAGTCCTTGGATTGCTGACCGTTTGTCACACATCAAGACCCCTCATCAATCAGACTTCATCAACAGCTTCGGAAAGCAAGTTAAGCAGTTGGTCCCGGGTGTCATACAAATACTTTTTGTAGTCGTTTTGGGTGTCAGCAACCCAAAAAGTTTGACAACCAGTCTGACCTTATTATCAGTTCCTCTTAATAATTGGGTAATGTAGTTGGAAAAGGCTAAATAGATGATGATGGGGAATTCTATACGAGTTAGTGATACCGTTAATTAAGTCCCATGTAATAGGGGGCGAGCTCAGCCGGCTATCGGGCACAACTCCAAACTCCTGGCTGCTCCAGTGAATTTTCAAACACTGAAACCCTACCAAACTCAAGTCCTCACGCTCGGCAGCCACGCTTGCGATCACTAAACCAATGAAGCACTTCTACTCAACATATTTCTTTTTAATTCCAGGGTTACTTCGACCGATACATTCTAGGCATCAAAGACACAGCAGAAATAAGTCTAACAGTTCCAGACGAGTATTGTGGAAGGCGGAAAGTTGTCCACACTGAGTTGATAGTGTACGGACAGCCCACCAAACCTGGGGACTGGCCCTGGCATGTAGCCATCTTCAGGGTCGAAGGATCATTCGTGAAGTACATTTGCGGTGGAACTCTGTTGTCCAAGACTTTGATTTTGACAGGTAAATGAAAATCCGTTTATATCATTATGAAACCAACATTTTCTGAAGCCTTGATCTTTATAATGAACGGTTGGAACTGAATATTCAAGAATGTATTAATAAATTAAGTCACACTAGTATTAATAGAAAAGCCCTTAATAGTTAAATTAGTGGCTAAATAAAACTAGTTTATTACTAAAATATATAGATAACAAGTGCAATAAATGTTAACGGTGGATAGGAATTAAATGTAGCGGTGCCTGAACATGTGTTTCAGGACATCTTTTGTGATCAGCATACAGAAAGCCGCATGGAGCTGCCCAAAGCCTATCTTCTTGATATTTTCCCCTAGTTACTTTCTACAAAACCTGACAGATTGGAGGAGCCACGATTAATCGTTTGGAAAACCGCGAGCACTCAGCTTCACCATCACCATTACTGCTGACAGGCTAATCTTTTACTGCGGCATGAGCGATTCACGGTTTATAGCATAGCTTGTGCCAACTGGACAGAAGAAGGAGGTAAATTCTCATCAGAGTATAGTGTTTTAGGTCTTTTAAATCTGTTCACAGCTGCCCACTGCGCTACAATAAGAGGTAATCCAGTTATACCAAACTCTTTGAGCATCGTTCTTGGGAAGCACAATCTGATTGGTGGAGATATAGCGCCGCAGGAAAGAGAGGCAAGTATTTAAACGTTTATAATGATTAGTAATTTTAAAGGCAAAACTTTTACCGTTGTAGCGACTACTACTCGCAACATGGCAAAAAGTAAAGCGCCATCTAGCAGAATAAAGCGACAGTAAAATATGCTGAATCGCACTATGAGAGTTTACCTCGATTCTAACACATATACGAATGTCCGACGTCAGCCGTCGGGTTTCGGCCCGCTACGCTAACAACCTTGCCTGGTTGGAGGATCCTCCTTTTTCAATAGAGAAATACCACACCTCGTTACCTCACATCCTTATATCTCTGGACATTCCTTGCAAAAGCGTTGATTACTAGTTTCATTCTACTGTTGCTTAAAAGCTGGCAATGGCTCAACCAACACAAATGATAAGACCGAAGACTGGCTTTGCAAATAAAGTTATGAAACCCAAAAGTATGTAATCAAATTATAAAGTTTTTATTTTATAATGTTTTCTGAGCTGTGATGAAGATAATATAAATCTTGACCTCTGATCGGAGAACATTCAGTCATACTCAAAACCTAAAATAGTATAAAAAGAAAATACCTCGTTGAAAAAATATCAAATGAATAGCGAAAACAATAGGTAATAATAATGCACCATACGATATTTCTTTGTTCAATACTTGTTAAACAAATTATAAAATAAATAAAATAAAAATAAATTTAACCCATTTCTGTCCCACTGCTGAGCAAGGGTCTCTTCTCAGAATGACAAGGGTTAGGCTTTAGTCCACCATGTTAGCCCGGTGCGGGTTAGGGGACTACACACACCACCGATAACTTTATGGAGCCCTCTCAGGTGTGCAGGTTTCCTCCCGATGTTTTCCTTCACCGTAAACGCAAGTGATAATCAAATTCTGATCCACACATGGTTACGAAAAGTCAGTAGGCCGGATTTAAACTCACACCCTCCTGCAAGGAAGTCAAGCCTTCAACCGTTAGGCTATCACTGCTTATTATATCATCACTGGCACCGTACCATATTTTATTACAGATATTTATTTTTCTTATCCGTATCCTGGCTACCAAGAAAACGGAGACTATCTGAACGTAACCTATCTGTATTAACATAGTTTTAATTGACTTGAAATTAAAGATTATTTTCATATTCCAGATATTCGAAGTGATAGTCCATTCTGCATTCGACCCAAAAACCTTGAACAACGACATTGCTCTCCTGAAATTGAAATCTGAAGCGGTCTTTGATGACTATGTCCAACCTGCTTGCTTGTGGCATACCAATAACTATAAGAAATTACCTTCAGGAGATGTCTATGGAACTGTAAGTAGTTCTTCTCTTATTTTTATTCAACTACTATCTTGACCTCTACTTAAGGTCATATCGTATCTCTACCCTAGGTTATCCTTCACTTATTCAGCCTTTTAATTTGTGTCAATTTGTGTCATAGAAACGTTTATATTTAATCTCTGATATACCCGTTTAAATGAAGATCTGTTTGAAGATGTACGTTTAACTTTTCATAGTTTAAGTCTATCGGCCTAATTACAAATCAAGGTTTAACTGTAGATCAGTTTTAAATCTTCGAGCAGATTTTTGTGAATTTTACTGTGGCTGAAATATAGTTCTTAATCCGATACTATCGACTTAGTACTGGAGTTAGTTGTAAATTTTGTTTTAAAACTGTAATTTGATGATAATAAGGTTCATAATACAAATACTAGCTCGAAGATTTAAAACTGGTCTAAAAATAAACCTTGTATTGTAATAAGAGGCTGTCAATCATCAATAGTAGAACTAAGGTCATTAAATACGTGGGATCGTGGGATCCCACATCATAAATGATCCAAATTCCAGATTTCTTTATTTCGACATCCTCTGCGAAAACCACACGTGTTTATAAAATTATTATTAATCGCTTATACATTTTATTGTATAGCCTCTAAGATATAATAATTTGTGTCCAGGTGGTAGGCTGGGGATTCAATCACAAAGATGTACTGTCCACCACGTTGCAGCAGATATCAATTCCACTAGTATCAGAGGCGACCTGCTTGAAGAGCAACCCAGTATTCTTCGCCAAGAAGCTCAATGCCAATAAGTTTTGTGCAGGCTATACTAATGGTATGTAGCCAATAAATATTGGAATTAGTCCTGAGAGCCGACTCCTAAAGAGGCTATAATAATTTCTTACCGTTACTAACTTTTTTTGATGCTGAAGGCAGTTGCAGTTGCATTTAATCTACGAAATGTATATTTTTTTCAAATTTTCTCTGTATTAACTTAATTAGGAGTAGGTACATTGGGATCTATTCTACACGGAGCGACTGCCATCTGACCTCCGCCACCCAATTACTGGGAGACACTGACAATACTCTAAGGTTAGACTGGTTGTCAGACTTTTTGGGCTGCTGATACCCGTATCGACTGTCATAGATATTCGTATGATACCCGGGACCAACTGCATAACTGTTATGTGTGCAGGTTTAAAAACTGCCGCTAAGCATTCCCAACCAGTATTAAAAACAAAAACAAAGTTAATACACTAATGATTACTTTATTCTGTCTAACATAAGAAATATAACAGCTGCAATCAATAGCAGCCTTCCTTTATCCAGTCGTGCTATCACATGGAGATCACTCATGCCCTAGTAGAAAGATTAGCCAGTCAGTAATGGTGGTATTTAGGCTGACTGCCCAGGGTGCGCCAGACGATCTCATGGCTCGTCACTCGTGGAAGCTCTTTCCTTCCTTCTTCTCTAGATGCAGGGCATCTACAAGACTTCATTTCAGTGATTGAAACCGGATTCCACCAAATACTTGGTTATAGTGGACGCCTGGCGTCAACAGATTATGTGAGGTTCTAGGGCATTCCTAACCGAATTTCTACTGAGAATATCCTAACAGAGAAATCCATTATATCTTTGACCGACCTGGAAACTGAAACCAGGACTGAAATCACTAGCCGTGCTTACGACTACTCAACCAAAGATCAACCACTAAAATCTTGATGAAATTTCAGGTACATCAGCCTGCAATGGCGACAGCGGCGGTGGGCTAGTAATTTTCGTGCCAGACACAGCTAAAAGCTCTGGTAATGTATCAGGAGCTTGGCATGTTCGTGGCATAGTCTCTACAACCATGAGCCGGACTGATGCTGCCATCTGCGATCCTTACCAGTACACCTTGTTCACTGACGTCGTCAAGTACAGGGACTGGGTGATGGGATATTTAAATTGATGGAGGACTTAGGTGGAATATAAACTGCTTTTTGAATGACTCTTTTTCGATGACTGGGAGTGAGAATTAAATAGAAATTAGTTTAAATAAATTGTGCTTCGTTTATAGGATTTTGTATTTTTGGATCGTCTATCCATTAATTAGACTGCGCAAACGTGACTTTTGAGCACGAGGTCCAGGGATTTATTTCTAGGTCAGGCGAAGTGGAATTGAGATATTTTGATGCTTTTTAGCTGGCTAGACTTTGGAATTCTGCCCGGTAAATGACAATAGGCTCGCCTCTTACATGGGACGTAATAACACCTCTGTCTAACCCTTTAGGGAATATAGGCGAGATGCTATGTTAAGTCATCATAACATAAAAACCATAAACAAAGCAACACAATACCTACTAAATCATCCCCCAGATGTCGCTTTAAAAGAACCTTTTGAAAGAAAACTCCGGCTAAACCAATATATTTCCCGTTCAACTTTTAATGTTTCACCATTTTTCTTCAAGAGTTGTCTAAATGAAGCGGGCAGGGTCGTTTACTTAACAATCTACGCGTTTTGAAAAATGTTTCAAGTTTGGATTACGGCGTTTGTGCTTTATTAAAAGGGACGCCTCGTTTATGGAATAAATAGGACCCAAATAATGATAATAGAGTATCTAGATACTAATATCCTATATATATACTCTATTTTATATAACAACAAGCGAAACCAACAGACGTTTTCCTGCCCGAACCTGTCCTAGAACTCGATCGCAGCGCCACCTACCGAGTCCAATTGTGAATCTAAACTATCTAGGGACCCACTTAAACACACACCAAACATTTCATCAACATCGGTACAGCCGTTTAATAGGAGTTTAGTGACATACACACGTAGAGAAGAAATATATCAATACATATTATAAAACAAAGTCCCCCGCCGCGTCTGTCTGTTCGCGATAAATTCAAAAACTACTCAACGGATTTTCATGCAGATTTCACCAATAGACAGAGTGATTCATGAGGAAGGTTTATGTGTATAATTCGTTAAGGTTTTGTGTAAATTGGCTGAAATATGACGATGATAGTTGCAGATGTCGGAAAAAATCATGACGACTGGGAGCTTTACTGGCGTGCGTCGAGTAAATGGTCAACGTAACAGGCTGATACGACACTACGACAGAATAAAAATGAAGGCGCGCGCGCCTCGTTAGCGACAGGTGTGTGTTAGACTGCGTGCGCCGGGGTCATTAACCTATGACAATGGCTTCTAATGTAATCAAGTGCCCGGGGTGTAACCTAGTCATTTGTGAAGTGTTGGCGTTTGTAAAAAACAAACTTGATGTGATGGACGAGGACAGTCTAAGTAAAATATGTGTGACGGCGTTTTCGTCGGAAGAAATACAAAATGCAAAGAAATTGCTGTTTGACTCAATTCCATCGGGTCAGCAGTTGAAAATTCGTAAAGGTGATAAGAAATCGCAACGGGACATTGAAGATATTATCACGCTTCTGAAGCAGACTGACCCAGAGATTGTTCCGGTTTTTGTTGCCCGTGACCTTCAAAAGTTACCACCAGTAACGTTTGACCATGTCGACGTGACGCGGCTCCTCAAGGATATTTTGGTGTTAAGGGATGAACTAAAGGCAGTTAAGGACAACTATGTTACAATGGAAACTTTCAACGCATTGCAAAGAAATGTCGATGCCATAAAAACATCGTCCTCAAGTTTCAACGATGAATTTTGCAACGTTAATTTGAAAAGAGGCTGTCAACGGCAAACTGAATACAATTGTGACAGTGGTCCGATGGGACTATATCATTTGTCTCAATCTAGTCCCAACAGTGATAATACTCCATTGGCAAATACAGTGGCATCACCAAATGTAACATTTGTAAATTCATATCGAGAAATAAGAACAAATGTCGGTATGACTAACGGACAAAAAGGTGTAAACAACCACTGTGCGCCTTCAATACCGCGAATGTCGGAACAGGTAATTAGTATTGTCACCGACACTCCAAGGAATGTGCAAACAAAACCGCCTTTGTCGCATAGTCAATTAGTGCGCGCAAAGTCACCGATGTTACACACTGACTCGGGCTCTGCGCTGCCAAAACAACAAATATGCCCGCTGGATGCCCGTGCGACTTTAGCCGATATAGTTAAGGCGCCCGGAGAATGGAAAACCGGAAGTGTAACGGAAGAATGGAAAATAGTTCAGAAGAATAGGCACAGAAACAGAATTGTAGGGAAAAAAGGTGTTGCAGCTGCAGATCCGAACGGGAAATTTAAAGCGGCAGACATAAAAATACCGTTGTTTATATACAATGTTGACAAGTCTACTACCCATAATGATATAAGTGCGCATGTGTTCAATAAGTCTCAAATTCATGTCTCAATAAATAAATTAGCCATGAAAAGTGATAAAGGTTATGACGCATACAAAGTGTTAGTACCAAAGCATAAATTGGACTTATTTTTAGATGAACAATTTTGGCCCGAGGGCGTATTGTTTAGGCGTTTTGTGGAATTCTCAAAAGCCAAAGTGATTGATAAGGCAGAGCAAGACCCAAACAATGGATAGTACATCTACAAACAGGTACTATACTTTTTTAAGTTTTAATTGTAAGAGTATTGCGCGCTCAATGGACTGTGTGAGAAACATATGTAAGTCGGCGGATATAGTTGCGCTTCAAGAGACGTGGTTACTACAGCATGACATACCAGTACTAGGTACTATAGACCCGGAATTTTCATACACCGGTAACACGGCTGTGGACATTTCTTCAGGGGTTCTGCGTGGACGGCCGCATGGTGGCGTCGCACTACTATGGCGTAGAAGTTTATTTCCATGTGTCTCCGTAATTCAGTGCAAAAGTGTTCGTTTAACGGGTATAAAGGTTACAACAAGTAGTAAATCAATGATAATACTGTCGGTTTATATGCCCACGGATGATCGTGATAATTTAGGTGAGTTCTCATCATGTTTGGGTGAATTGTATGCGATCATTGAAAATGAAGATGTAGACTTGGTTTATTTGTTGGGTGATTTTAATGCGCATCCTGACATGCCTTTTTACAACGAGCTTAAGGAATATTGTAGTGAACAACAACTGTGTATAGTGGACACTGATCTCTTGCCTGCAGATTCATATACATACGTTAGCGATAGTCACGGATGTAGGAGGTGGCTTGATCACTGTGTGACTACATTAGCGGCTAGAAAAACTGTTGACAGTGTAAAAATTCATTACAATGTGTTTTGGTCTGATCATTTGCCGATAGAAATTGTAATTAACCTAGGTAAATGCACACCCAGTACTCTAGTATATAATTGTATAAATAATATAAATACAAAAAATGGAGTTATATGGGGTGATAGGGACCAATTTCAAATACACAACTATCATAATATATGTCACAATAAATTAAAACTTATTGAATTCCCAAGTGAGTTAAGCGTCTGTGCAGATAAGTTGTGTGATAATTTTGAGCACAGAGTTGTGATTAATAAATTGTACAGAGCTGTTATTGCAGTGCTTGTAGAAGCATCTGTATCCAGTCACAAAAACAAACATGTGAGGGGACGCCACATTACGGGTTGGAATAAGCATGTTCGGGATGCACATCTTAAGGCCAGATTCCATTTCCAAGAGTGGTGCTTGTATGGTAAGCCAAAGTCGGGAAGGCTGTATGAGGCCATGCGTAACTCTAGAATAGATTTCAAAGCCAAACTGAAATACTGCCTTAATCATAAAGACCAAATAAAGATGGATATAATTGCCGAACATCATAAATCTAAGAACTTCAGTCAGTTTTGGAAGGCTACAAATAAACTTAAGCCAAGGGTGTGTCTCCCCGCCAATGTACAGGGGATAAGTGCCCCCCGTGATGTGGCTAACCTATTTAGGGATCATTTTAGAGTGGAACCTCTTTTGAAACAGGAAGAGAGCGAGGTGATGTTTTGTGCTGGGAGTAACGGTTCCGGTGACGCATCTGTTAAAATAACTTATGCAGAGGTTGATAGGGTTATTAAACAGATGACCAGAGGGAAGTCGCCGGGGCACGACGGTCTCAGTATCGAGCATCTGCAACATGCGGGTGTGCATCTGCCTAGGGTCCTGTCCATGTTGTTTACCTTCTGTCTACGTCATAACTACCTACCAGATGAGCTCATGAAGACCATAGTAGTACCTATAATTAAAAATAAGACTGGTGACGCATCTGACAAGGGAAATTATAGACCTATATCGCTGGCCACGACCCTGGGCAAGGTACTGGATGGTGTGCTTAACAGATACTTAAGCGAACACGTCTCTCTGCATGATGCTCAGTTCGGTTTCCGACCCGGGCTGTCCACAGAATCCGCAGTACTGTGTCTTAAGCATACCGTCCGGTACTACACTGACAGAAGAACACCCGTATACGCCTGTTTCCTGGACCTGTCAAAGGCGTTTGACATGGTGTCATATAACGTTTTATGGAAAAAGATGCAACTTAACACCAGGTTGCCTGTAGAAATTATTAATTTATTTAGATATTGGTATGATAATCAAATCAATGTTGTCAAGTGGATGAATGAATGCTCAGATGAGTATAGGATGGAGTGTGGTGTGAGGCAGGGTGGATTAACCTCACCCACTCTCTTTAACTTATACATAAATGGACTGATCGAGGAGCTCAGCAGTGCTGGTGTCGGTTGCTCAGTGGATGGTGTTTTTACAAATAACATTAGCTATGCTGATGACATGGTGCTGCTGGGCCCCTCAATCAACTCCTTGAGATCACTGTTGTCCATATGTGAGCGCTACGCAGTGACCCACGGGCTTAAATATAATGTCAAAAAAAGCGAACTGTTAGTTTTTAAAGCGGGGGTTAAAACTTACTCTGTTCCTCCGATCACATTAAATGGAACCGTCCTACAGCAAGTGTGTAATTTTAAGTACTTGGGCCATTGGGTAAATGAGACTCTAAATGATGATATGGATATGGATAGGGAACGCAGAGCATTGTCGGTAAGGGGTAATATGCTTTCCCGCAGGTTTGCGCGATGCTCACGTAATGTTAAAGTCACACTTTTCAAAAGCTATTGTCAAACGCTATACACGTGCAACCTGTGGAGCAATTACTCGAATAAAGCCTACAATGCTCTGCGTGTCCAATATAACAACGCGTTCAGAGGTTTGTTGAGGCTCCCGTGGCGGTGCAGTGCCTCCAGCATGTTCGCTGACCACGGCACGGATGGCTTCCACGCGGTGCTTCGTAAAAGAGCGGCCTCCCTATGGTCTAGGGTAAAGGGTAGCACCAACACACTGCTGAACGTGGTGTCGGGTAGAATGGACAGTCCAATTCTGAGGCATTGGTCTCGCATGCATGTCCAAAATAATAATAATAATTTTAAATTTTACTAACATAGCTATAAGTAATTACCTACTAACAAATATGGACCTGTATATTTTTAATTGTGTGCTTTGGTCTGAAATAAATTATTTTCATTCATTCATTCATTCATATGCTCTGCTACCCGTTCGAAGCCGGGGCGGGTCGCTAGTATGTAGACAAATAACTACGGCCTATTTAATCTAGGAAATGTATATTTTTCTTCAATTTTTCCTGTATTAGGAGTACATTGGAGTCGGCTCCCCGTCTAATCAGTTGCGGCAGTATTCCAGCCGCATAGTGATATTTCACTATTCTACACGGAGCCACTGCCATCTGACCTCCGCTACCCAATCACTAGGAGAATAGGTTTAAACTCCGTCTTGAAACAGAGGTCATACTCCGAACCAGTCGTGTACGCAAGGAATTTTCCACACTTGGCGAAACTTACAATAAGATTTTATTTGATGTTCTTTTATTTTTATTTACATTTATATTTCGTAATACCTAATGGATAACATAACATTATCATCTACATATAGAAGCTGTGATTAGGCTGTTAATTACCTGTTTATTATGTCTAAACGCCTGCGACAATAGTTTAGCAAAGGAACAGTGTGTAGCAGTTAATTAATTGTCACAGGCGTCGGCCAATATTATTGTTATATTAATACGTGAAGCAAAAACTTTACGCGGATGGAGGAGTATCCAATTTGGCACAGTTTAAGTTTATATGGAGAAAGAGTGCAGAAAGCTAATATTTTTGTATAATTTGCATAGAAATACATTAAATTAATAAAAACTAAAACATTACACACACTACCATGCGTTTGATACACACACATATATCTATATAAATTAAATAAAACATTAATTGCTTATCTCTGTCAAATGTCAAATCAATGTCGCTAGCAACTGGCGTATTAGAACAAAATCTACTAATAATATAAATGTGAAAGTTTGTGAGGATGGATGGTTGGATGGATGGATGGATCTTTGTTACTCTTTCACGCCAGAACAGCTGAACGGATCTGGATGAAATTTGGCACATAGATATATTATAGTCTGGAATAGTGCATAGGCTACTTTTTATCCCGGGAAAATGCACGGATTCGTAATCCACACGGGCGCAGCCGCGGGCGGAAGCTAGTACTTATATAATCTACAGATAGTTATTGGACAGAATGTTAAAAAAACCGCCCATTACTGTCCCACTCTTCGGCAAAGGCCTCATCTCAGAATGAGAAAGGTTAGGCCTAAGTGCCCCACGCTAGCCCGGTGTCGCTTGGCAGACTACAATCACCATCGAAAACCTTATGGATCCCTCTCAATTGTGTAGGTTTAATCATTCTGATTCACGCATGATTACGCCGTATGCATAAGCCCTAAAGGTGAGGCCGCATTTGAGCTCACACCCTCCTGAGAAGATCCTCCGATCAGGTAAGGTGGTGCCTGGCGGGCCGAAATCCGACAGCTGACGTCAGACATTCGTATATTTTAGAATCGATGTAAACTCTCATAGTGCGATTCAGGACATTGTTCTCGCTTCACTCCCTTAAATGGCACTTTAAAGTCGAAGTCAATTTTTTTTTATTTCAAATGAGCCTTTGCAAGCACTTTTAAAACGTTATGAATCTAGGCGCACGGTTCCAAAGTGGGTTGGTCCTATGGAGAAGAGACCGGCAAGAAACTCCATGGATACTCTTTTCAAAATATTGGTTTAGTTATTTTAAAGAACATGTAGCGATTTATAATAACAAAATAAATAAAAAAATACTCTTACAATGCAATATTACATTACATGACATACAAGGACTACTATATAAGATAATACAATAAAAAATAATACTTATTTTACTTTTGCTATGTTGCGAGTTTTTTTGGTACATATTGTTTATTGTTTGTGGCCTACAAAATTACGAGGATCAACGATTTGCTATAACAATTGTAACAGGCGTTGATAAACATTTAATATTTACATGCATAAACAGCGCTCTCTCGTTTAAAAGCTCATTCGCTATTGATAATAATCTGTAAACTAAATATTGTTGAATCGAAGCTTTGAAATAATGTTGTTTATCTTTTAAACATGGAGAGAATATAACGTTTATATAATATCTTTACCTATATAAAACTAGCTACTTTATATAAAACTAGTTGAACCGAAAGAGGTTGTACTGTCTTGTCTTAAAAAAAAACACCCGTCTGCTGAATTCGCATTCATCAAACGCGCGAACTGTCAAACGCGCGAAGTTAAAATGGTTGTTAAGTTTTCTGAAATTTTCCAATTTACTGCGCAATTTTCTTAATTTTTCTATCCGTAAGAACCTTCCATAATATATTAGACAATTAAAAAAAAAGATGAAAGAAATCGTTAAAGTCGTTCTCAAGCTATGGCGTGACCAAGAGAAATAGGGATTCATTTTTATATAGTTACTAGCTTCCGCTCGCGGCTTCGCCCGCGTGGTTTACGAACCCGTACATTTTCCGGGATAAAAAGTAGCCTATGTGCTATTCCAGACTATAATCTATCTCTGTGCCAAATTTCATCCAGAGCGTTGAGCCATTCTGGCGTGAAAGAGTAACAAAGATCCATCCATCCATCCATCCTCACAAACTTTCACATTTATAATATTATAGTAGGATAGGATATAGATTCCGGGGTGCGTGTGTTCTTAATTCTTTTCTTCCTAAACAGCTTGATTGGTTTTATTAATGAACATCGTCAGCAGTCGCGGAGACTGCTTCACCAATGAAGTAGTTCTATTAGTCCCATAACATCACGCCTATATTCCCCGAAGGTTTAAGCAGGGGTGTACTATCGTTCACCCACATTTCGCCGATGCCGCTATTGAGTCACATGTAATAGGGGCAAGCGTATTACCATCTACCGGGCACAGTTCCAGACTCCGTGCTGCTACTGAGAATTTCCATACAGAAAATATCAATAACCCTTTACCCAACCAATTTCATTACTCATTTCAATAAAATAAGTTAATTTGTAACAACATACAAAAGCTGATACACGCGCTAAATTTCTCTCACCTATATTTCACTGGCTGACATTTCTACGTCAAAAATTACTCGCTTCTAATAAAGAGGGCCGTAATTTTTCTCAGAACAAAAGGCGGATGAAAAAAAATATATAAATTTCCCCCTTGCGCTTGACAGAACAGTCATTATACTGAAGTTTTATGTGCGGCACTTTATCACGGGATGAGAGCTTGTACTAAGGGCTCCAGAAAGTTGGTGTGTCTGTGGGAGAGCAGGGATGTAGGTACTGACGGGATCAGAATGATCAAGTCCATAGACTTGACAATAATATATATAACGGCACGGTTGGTGCAGTGTTTGAGAGATCGAGTGCTGCGCTACGTGTCGTGGGTTCGATTCCCGCAGGGAACAAATATTTGTATGATCTGCAGATAGTTGTTCCGGGTTTATGTGAATGTTTATGGCAAAATATGTGTTTTTGTAAACGCACCCACGAGACAGGAATTGTTTCAAGTGCAGGGGTAACATTTTTAAAAAAAACAAAACAAAAAATTCACGCCATTTCGAAATTTATGTAGTAAATATCATGATTGAACTTAGGTACAAATAATATTTAAAACAAAATCTTTTTTCAATGTTGTTAAGGTTTGAATTCCTGAATTGTATAAATGATTTTGATGACTTAGCAAGTTGATGCGCAATGAAAGGGCTTCTACGAATTACATCTAAGATCGACTGGCGCAACCTGGGCACTCAGCCTCGATACCACCACTGCTGACTGGCTAATTTTTTCACTGTGGCATAAGTAATTCCTTGTGCCGATTCGCCAGAAGACGAGGAAAAATACCTCTTCACACACACATTGGTACTGGCAGAAGTTCAGACTCCACGCTTAGTGAGATCTTTGTGACAGAAAAACAAATGACAAACTGCCCTTATCATCATCATCATCATCAGCCAGAAGACGTCCACTGCTGAACGAAGGCCTCCCCCAAGGGCGGGGTTTGCCGTAATCCCCACGCTTGGCAGGCGGCTTGGGGATCGCAGTGGCTCACCGATTAGTCAGAGGAGGCTGCTGCACTTCCTCCGGTGTCTGGCCGCAGTTTTAAGACTTACCCGGGTCCTGCCCTTAGCATAAGTCGAACCCAGGATTTAACGCTGATATTTTTTTAAATAACACGAGATGAAAATTAAATTTTAAAAGTAAATATTCAAAAAGGACCACAAACTTAAACAATACAGCTTTTGTAAAAGGGAACCCTTCCACGTATATCATTTTTGTTAATTAAAAATAAACAAAATGATTAAATTAGCATTAAAAATTATTAAAATCTTGTTGATTTTTAATTAAGGCGGAAATATAAGGATTACTATATATATATATATATATATTTTATAAAACATTGCCCCACACTAGGAATAATTCCTGTATCGTGAGTGCGTTTACAAACACGTATATTCACATACACAAATACCCAGACCCGAAACAACTATCTGTAGATCATACAAATTATTCCGTGCGGGAATCGAACCCGCGATAACTAGCGCAGCAGTCGATCTCTCAACCACTGCGCCAACCGTGCCGTCAAACGTATAATGTATATATATGATTTGTAACTTTGTAGTAAATTCATAACTCTATTTCATTTTCTAGTGATCGCAGGCAAGGCCGCTGAGCGTGAGGTCCTAGTTTCGATTCTTAGGTCATTCAAAGTATTATTAGGTTTTTCTTTATGGAAATTTTCAGTAGTAATATACAGTCTGGAACTGTGCCTGATAGATGGCAATAGGCTCAATGATGGGACTCAATAACGGCATCGGCGAAATGTGGACACAATACAATACAATACACTTTATTCCACACCAGAAACAGAAAAAATATACAACAATGGAAACCAACAGAGATGTACAAGGGGCGGTCTTATCGCACTTGGCGATTAATGCCAGACAACCTTAGGATGGACAGAGCAGCAGGTAAAAAGAGAAGGGTAGTACACGGTGTAACATAAATATAAATATTACTACACAAACAATTATACCATCCTATCCTATCTTACTAATATTATAAATGCGAAAGTTTGTGAGGATGGATGGATGGATGGATCTTCGTTACTCTTTCACGCCAGAACGGTTTTTTTACTTTTTATCCCGGAAAAATGTACGGATTCGTATACCACGCGGGCGAAGCCGCGGGTGGAAGCTCGTAAAAAATACGTGTGTCGATGTACAGTAAGTACACTTCTGCCGAACTCTTCGGAGAATATAGGCGTGATGCTGTCTTATGTTTTTCTGCGTAGAAAATCCAGGAATGATGAAGTAATGAAGGTATTAACTTGAGATTAAAACTTAAGTAGTCAGGAACACTAAGAAATAGGAATTAAGAGATTTGAAACTGCCCGTTTGTAGGAGCTTGATTATAGAGTGCAGTAATGAGGAAAACGCTTTCTGTGACGAAGATGGTAATATACTAGATAAGACTAACGCTTTTCCTAAAGCCTTGATCTTGATGTCGGATTCCAGTCTTACCGTTTGCGGCTGAATATGAATATTCTACACGGAGCAACTGCCATCTGATCTCCGCCACCCAATTTCTATGGCCACTGATACTCTAAAGTTAGACTGTTAGACTTTTTGGACTGTATCGACTGTCACGATCGACGAAACCTGAGTTCATCTGGCGCACCCTGGGCAATTGCTGACTGGCTAATCTTTCCACTACGGCATCAGCGATTCCCTTATGATAGTTCAAGCCGACTCGACAGAAAATTAATAAATTTTCATTGCGTAACAGCTCTTGTCGGGATAGATATGTGTGGCTCTTTTAGCTGTTGAGGTTTATATCCTTGGTTCAGAGGTAAAGAGTTTATGGCTCAGTCGGGTACGATAGTTTAGTGTTACTAGTTACTTCTTACATAGTAATTACACGCTGAATATAGGTTCAATTATGTATGTAAAAATAGAACTCTTTTTTTAACACTCTAAGAATAATTGAGGCCATGAGAACCATACAAAACTGAGTTGATTTTGAAAATAAACACGCTGTATTATTATACCATTTGTTTTAAGTGTCGCTAATAATAATCAAATTTTGAGAAGTAATGACATATGACAAACTAGTTTTTCTTTTAGTTTTCATCAAAATCGGGCTCGAGACTCTTTTGAGTATTTTTCGATATTTCTTATAGTTTCGGATTTAGCCATCCACGGCCACTTCAAAAATTCAACCTACATATTGTAAGTTCTACGAATCTATAGCAAAAACTTTATTCATATAATCAAAACTAAAACATACATTCGCTCACGAGGTTCAATTATTTTTAATTTATATCAGAATTTCAAGCTTATAGCCCACTTGACTTCCATCCGATATCCCAAACCACAATAGCTTCACACAATTGGACGGTTAATCTACTGATCTGAGCCCCGAAGGAAACCCTTCCAATAATATTTCGGGCGAGGGTCCCTATCGGTCGGGTAGCCCTCACCTCAATGATTAATAAATCAAATAGTTCGATTGATAGACGGGTTGGCTTGTTAATCAGGTATTTATTTAGGAACATGTGTTTGGTGTAAAAAATTAACCAGTTTTGGATGGTTTGGCCACTATCCATGAAGTTTCTTGTCGGTCTCTTCTCGATAAGACCTACTCCCACTTTGGAACCGTGCACCTACAATCACAACGTTTTGAAAGAGCCTGTAAAGGCCTACTTGAAATAAAAATATTTGACTCTGACTTTGACTTTGACTTTGAGTGATGTGAATGAGACACGATAGAAAATCTATTGTTTCTCGTTACCTGGCGCTCCTATGTTCTTTTTAGGCTCAGTTTTTATTTGATGATTCGTTTTACACTTGCAATTTTTTTTTATTCTTGCAAATTTGTATTGCTTAAAAAATGTTGTTTCGGTTCTGAATGTGTGCACGTCTTCGCATTTACACCTGGTTATAACACGTAAACGTGTATTCTACATGAAACGACTGTTTTCGTTTATTATTTACACCTAAAACAAGTTGTGAGATTTGTTATATATATGTTAGGATATAATTCAGGCATTGTATAGAATACCTAGTGATTCCATACAATGCCGAGTTTGTCTTAGCAGATCCACATTGTGTTGTTACTATTAAGTGGTTTTGACCGATATTTCAGTGCAAAAGTTCTTGAGATCAACATCTTTGAACAAAAGACTATCCCAACCACGTATTCCATACTTTGCCGCTTAAACATTCGGTATTGTACAAAAAGCCTAAAGAAAGTCACTACACATTATAAAAGCATAGTCCCCCACCGCGTCTGTCCGTCTGTCTGTCTGTTCGCGATAAACTCAAAAACTACTACACGGATTTTCATGCGGTGTTCACCAATAGACAGAGTGATTCATGAGGAAGGTTTAAGTGTATAATTCGTCAAGGTTGTGTGTAATTTGGCTGAAATATGACGATGATAGTTGAAGATGTCGGAAAAAATCATGTCGACTGGGAGCTTTACTGGCGTACTGAGTAAATGCTCGACGTTACAGACTGATACGACACTACAACAGAAAAAAAATGAAGTCGTATATGCTCTGCTACCCTTGCGAAGCCGGGACGGTATTACTAGTATAGAATAAATTATATTTCATACTTTACCTGAACGTTATAGGCATTCTATACAATGCCAGGATATTCTATAGAATACCCAATAAAATGCAGATAGCCGACAACACAAGTGAGTAAACAAAACAAGTTTGAAACAATGTCATCACGAATAATGAAAATGTCAAATTTTTGACAACTCTTTTACAAGTTTTGCTGTAAACAAGTATCATAACATGTTTGTGGGTGTAAACGAGGGGTGGGATGTGTGTTTGTAAACCCTTACAGGGAGCCTCATAGAGGGAGTTTTATTGTCTTTGTTTAAAAAACAAAATATTTACGAAACAGTCAATTGTTTTGACAGTGTACTGGTCCTCGTCTCGAAACTAATTTCCTCAAGAGCTCAAACAAATGTACAGTCACCTCAGAGATTCCTTCAAGACCAATTGGTCAGAAATCTTTAGAGAAATTTCACAGCTCGTCTGACCTGACTGAGTCGGTTCCCTGACTTTCTAACAACTCGTGTTCGACCACCCGTCTGATTTTCACTTCAAGGAGCTATGAAAATAGTTCTAAAATTTTCTTTGTAGTTGGTCTCTTTGAATTTTCTTTGGAAATATGAACTCACTTTGGTGTAATTACTTAACATAGCATCACGCCTGTATTCCCCGAAGGGTTAGGCAGAGGTGTACTATTTTACACCTACATTTCGTCAACCTACATTGCGCCTACCGCCTCTAAACTGCTAATGAAAATTTTAGTCGTTGAGCGATCTACTGCTTTGCTACGTGTCACGGGTTCGATTCCCGTACATTGGTATAATAATAATGTTCTCCTGACCAAATTTCGGTCACGGCGGTCAATCTCACCGGAGATTATCCTACGCAGGTGATATTATAGAGCACAATTGTGTGCGCAAACACAGGTGCTCTCTCTATTCCTTCACTCTCGTAGTCCGATGGGACGGCGATCCGACACGACCGGAGCGAGATCAGGCGCAAGACCAACTGCTTAACGTGCTTTCCGAGGCACGGTGTGTATTTACATACACAAATACCCAGAGCCGGAACAACTATCTGTAGACCATACAAATATTTATTCCGTGCGGGAATCGAACACGCGACACGTAGCGCAGCAGTCGATCTATCAACCACTGCGCCAACCGTGCTGTCAACGTTACATAGGTATATCTGTATGATAACAGCTAACATAGCCATGTAAATATTGAATTTTGTTCCGTTCGGGTCTGAGCGTACGCACATGTAAATATTTGTATTTGTGTAACAGACGTGATACAAGAATTATTCCTAGTGTGGGAAACAGATTTAAAAAACAAAAAAAATAAACTTTTTTTTTTGAGATATTCGTACAGTCCAACTGATATTCATCTATTTAACTTAATGTAAAAACATTAAAAGATTAATTTACAACTCAAACAGAAAATAAAAGCATTCTCGAATATTTCAGAAAGCTAGAAACAAATGAACAGTGTCTAAGAAATTTCATAATTAATAATTTTATGGAGGGCTCCTAATTAAGCAGGTTTTAGCAAGAATGATTTATTTTAATTAGCAACAAGATATTCCTTTTGCGGTTAATTAAATATTTTTGGATGATCTGGGTGTGGAAGGAAAATATTATATTGTAGTAATGAACCTTTTTTATTATTTATTTTTATATTAAAACCATTGGCCCACACTAGGATTACTCCTGTGTCGTGGGTACAGTTTACAAACATACATGTCACATGCACACACATCCAGACCCGAAACAATTATCTGTAGATTATATAAATATTTGTTCCGTGCGGGGATCCAGCCCAAGACATGTAGCGCAGAAAGATAATCACTTAGCCACTGCGCCAACCGTGTCCTCAAAACTGATTAATTAATTAAGCGAATAAATAATGAAAATAATAATGGAATAATAAAGGAAAAAATAATGTCATTCACACGCGTTCAATTAAACTGCGTCCGACGAAGCATACGACTAGTATTCAATTTTGTTACTAATAATGGAAGATTATTATTTAGCAATTATTATTTCTTTCCAAATCTCATATTTGTTTAATTATATTTTATCGATAACATTTTTAGTTTTGCACTTTATCAATATTTTTTTCTGTTCATTATAAATACTAGAAATTATTTACTTGCACCGTTCAAATCGTGTCTACATCAAATTATCGCGGTTGTCCGATGATCGCGCATGCGAACGTTGCACCGATCACTGCATCCGGCCATAGGACGCGTTGGTTTGGCCGTACCTTTATACGGACCTCATTGGTGATGTGCTTCAAAAAGGTCAGGTGCGCAGTACCTACAACCGGCAACCATGTTTGAAACGTTGCATGAATGTAGATGAAGCAAAAGGGTTATGTAAGGATCTTAGCACGTCGCGCTCCGTAATTTCTATCCGCCTCCATGGGAAAAACGCGTGACGTTATTATAAAAAACTAAATCTGAATTCCCAGAATAAAAATTAATGGCTAATTAAGAATGGCTCACATTACACGTACCTACATGAAATGAGCAATTAAATTAAATTAAACTTTATTTAAGACACAGAGCATTTACATTCATTCAGTGGTCTAGTTGTGTAAGCGTCAGACTCGCGGTAGTGGTGCGCATGGTGTCGGAAGATCGAACCCCACGGAGGAGGAAGGACAAAACGACTTTTTGTCCTTATTTGTTTACACGACTGCGCCTACAATCCTACCACTTCCATTGTGGACTCTGCACAGTACAATACGTGATCAGAGTATTATATCAGTTATTCATATCAGTTAGTTATTATAATATCAGTTATTTGCTGTAATTGCACACACGCACAAATATTTGCGGATTAGTAATGCCACTTCAACGCTCTCCGCCCGGAACACTACCACAACTTAATGCACCTGATACTCCTATTCACTATAATTCGGACTCGGCCCTTAATAAACCAAATATAATAGATGTGAAGGAGGATAACTATTTTAATATAACCAAACGTCAGAAACGCACTCTTGATGACACTGCAACGCAACCGTCGTCCTCCCTCTCTGACATCAAAGACATGTTAGAAGATATTAAGGACCAACAAGACCAAAAGTACGAACTACTAAATAACGCACTGATGACCATAATTACTCAAAACCAGGAAACACAAAAAAAAGTTGAGTCCTTGTCAAGTAAGCACGAAGAGTTATTATTAAAAATAAATACTATAGAACAAGAAAATGAGGAATATAAAAAGCGAGTATCTACCCTGGAAAAAAGCCTAGACCTTCTCGAGAAGAACGCGCGCTGCACAACCCTGGAAATTCGAAACTTACCTAAACAGGAAAATGAGTCTAAACCAGTTATCATTAATATTATAAAAAAAATAGGCTCGACTTTAGGGCTTGAAACTCCAATTCAAGACTCGGAGATCAGGGAAATTTACCGCACTAAGGCCGAGGCTATTATTGTGAATTTTAGCACAACCTCACGTAAGGAATCAATTATCTCTAAATACAAAACCTACAATAAATCCAAACGTGAAACAAAGGAGGCACAGCTTAACTCCGAGCAAATCGACTTACCAGGCACGCAGCGTCCGATATACATATCGGAATACCTAACAACCAAAGCCAGACGTATATTCTACATCGCTCGCGAAAACGTCAAAAATCATAAGATTGTCGCAACTTGGACTTCGTATGGGAAAATTTACATAAAAAAGGAAGAAGACTCTTCACCAGTCCGCATTGATGAGGAAGCCGAGCTGCTAACGATCATTATGTGACTAGTAGCAACGCGTCTTCATCATCCCTGTTGTTGGGCTCACATTATTACTGTATATCCTGTATTTCTAGTTTTTCTATATAATAAACACGTTTGTATTGAGTTCCATAAAACGTATAATGATAGCTTTGGTAATTGTAGAACCACACAGTCAAACACATACACCACACAACACACAATACTGATACAAGACATACACCACATCCAATGTACCCTATCTTTGCGAGTTAACTTATCAAATAACAATATTAAATTCATAGTAAGTCCACTAAAATCTTCTACACCACGCTGTGTAGCAAGTATTGCCCTTGCCTATGTAGTAACGGATCGGAGTTTATATAAAAAAAACAAATCTTTTACGTCACGCGCTGTCCGTGACAAACCCTTCTTATATTCATACAATAAAAATAGTTGTCTATAATATGAATAACTTTAAGAACATAAACTCAGATCTGGACGCGCTTCAGGTGGCGGGGATAATCACTTGTGACATAGATGATGTGGAAAGCCATATCACGAGCAGTAATTACTCTCTTAATCTTTTGTCGCAAAACATTCGTAGTATTCGTTGTAACATGGCAAATCTCTCTACGCTTCTACAAAGATCGAAAGTACCCTGGGAT
This sequence comes from Shargacucullia verbasci, assembly GCA_947562105.1. NCBI lineage: Eukaryota > Metazoa > Arthropoda > Insecta > Lepidoptera > Noctuidae > Shargacucullia > Shargacucullia verbasci. The sequence continues at coordinate 8,879,850 of OX387303.1, read as the reverse complement.
GTTATAGTCCTTTCAGAATGTTGGCTTTCTACGTCAACATCAATTCCTAATCTTATTAATTATAACTATGTAGCAACAACAACTCATAGGACTCAAAATGAAGGCGTTGTAATTTACTTCAACAAACACCTGAGTGTTATTTACGAGGAACCCCAATTAGATGATGCAAATTGTTTGCTATTAAAAATGAACCCCAACATATGTATCATTGGAATTTATCGCCCACCTAGTCAAAAAAATACCACTAATTTTATAAACTCTCTAGATCTGTTACTCTCGAGATTAAGTGACCAAAAAAATATTTTCTTATGTGGCGATATAAATATTGATATTGTTGAAAATAGTCCCGACAAACGCTGTAGTGACTATCTTAATATCCTAGCGAGCCACGGAATGCTTCCTGGCTATACTGAACCAACGCACGGGCATACTTGTTTAGATCACATAATGATTAAAACAAAATTGAAACCCACTTGTTTTATTTTCGAATCAGCAATTACTGATCACCAATGTGTTGCCTTGAGTTGTTGTCTTAATTCACGACCGGACTATTCCAACAAAGCAGTTTACTCGGTTAACTTCGAACGTTTAGATTTAAGAGTACAAAATATTAATTTTCAACCTATTCTCAAGACCAACGATGTTAACGCAGCAACCGATTATCTTGTTACGTACTTATCTGCGGCTATAAAAGATAATTCCAGGAGTGTCAATATTCCCAAAAGGAAACGGATTAGTAAACCGTGGATCACGAAAGGGTTACTACGCTGCATGAAAAATAGGGACAATCTTTTTAAAAAACTTAAGCGGGATCCTGAAAATGAAATCATTAAAACCACCTACAAACGCTACCGGAATTTCTGCACAGCTCTTCTCAAAAGAGCAAAGAGATCATATGAGAGGCAAGAGATTAAAAATGCAAATGGAAACAAAAAACTATTATGGGAGACTATTAAGAAGATCAGTGGTTCTAGCAAGGCAGTTGACCATTCGTCTTGCCTCTTATCTGCTACCAATCCGCAAACTGTCATTAATAATATAAACAGTTACTTTGCAAACGTTGGGAAGAGGCTTGCCAATGCTATTTTATCTCGTTTGGACAAACCGCCACCGGATGACCACTCTTGCTCACCTCTACTCAACTCTCTTGTCTTTCTACCTGCGGACGAAAGTGAAATCTTTAATCAAATAAAAAACCTAAAAGTTAATTGTGCCGTAGGAATTGACCAGATCTCTAGCAAAATAATAAAAAGATACTCCAACTTTCTTATTACTCCAATTACCCATATCGTTAACCTGTCACTGTCGGAGGGGGTGTTTCCAAGTGCTTTTAAAACTGCCATTATCAAACCAATCCATAAGGGTGGAGCGAGGGACTGTGTCGATAACTTTCGTCCTATCTCCATCTTACCAGCATTATCCAAAATCTTGGAGCGGATAATGAATCAGCGTCTCGTTAAATTCTTGGAAATGAATAAACTCATCTCGTCTAGGCAATTTGGATTTCGAGCCGGTAGATCAACAAATGACGCTGTCCATGAACTGGTTCATTCCATTGTCATGGGTATGGATAAAAAAAAGAAATGTTTGACCGTTTTCTTGGACCTAGCAAAGGCGTTCGACACGGTCTCTCTCCCGCACCTTCTAATCAAGCTGGATAGGCTAGGTATAAGAGGGATTCCGCTTAAATTAATGGCAGACTATCTATCAGACAGAAAACAGCGAGTTAGGATCGATGACAGGCTAAGTAATGAGCTACCTGTCGAATTTGGTGTACCGCAAGGTAGTATTCTCGGACCAACGTTGTTTCTGGTCTATATCAATGATCTTTGCCAAATCCCTCTCTTCAAGGGCAAAACTATTGCCTTTGCAGACGACACCGCCCTCTTCTTCAGTGGTGACACTTGGGAAGAGGTCTTCGACATTGCGCAGTCTGGCGTTTCTAAGGTCAGTGAGTGGCTACAGAATAACATCTTGACTCTAAACGTAACCAAAACTAAATACATAGCATTTGCTCACAAGTCGAACCTACTTCCCCCATCTTCTTTGACCCTCACCGTCCATACCTGTGATCCCGTAGTCTCCTTGTGCTCATGTCCCATTCTCCAAAGGACTGACAATATAAAATACCTTGGGATAATTATTGATCAGTCCCTGTCTTTCAAACCGTATATATCAACCCTGGTGCCTAGATTGCGTAAACTCATCTTCGTTTTTAAAAACATTAGACATTCAACAGACCTAGGAACAATCAAGATGGTTTACTACGCACTATGTCAATCGCTCATAAACTATTGTATCACTACATGGGGTGGTACCGCCAAAACCCATCTCATAGAGGTCGAGAGGGCACAACGTGCCATACTCAAGGTTAGTGCCAGCCTTCCATTCCGTTTTCCGACTGCAGACCTATACAAACAATGGGATGTCCTAACAGTCAGGCAAACATTCATACTGAATACAGTGCTGAAGAAACACTCTTTGTTGCCCTACGACCCGAATTTAGTTAAAGACAAGCGACGGAAAGATAAGGTTTGTCGATCTGAAACTCTTAACTCCTCACTTTCGCATAGATTCTTTTGCTTTCTCGGACCTTATTTATATAATAAATTAAATCGCACATTAAATATTTACCCTAAAACAATATCAAACTCTAAAGTTCTAATCACCAAATATCTTAAATCTTTGGATTACCTGGAAACCGAATATCTGCTGTATACCCTAAAATAATTAAATAAATATGCCTTTTTACCATTTATTGCTTCTGTGCCATAGGAACTATTGCCCTTTCATCCCATTCTTAGTTAACTCGCAATTCACGAACACACGCTCACAAGCACTCTACTGTCCACTCAACTACACACAATCACTTACACATTCAGTCCGCTACCTACCCACTCATACACATTGACATACACAAACTCACAATTATTAATTCTTAAGCTCACTCACTAATAAATGCATTCAAATTCTGTGATACTACAATCACCTTTTGTTTTTACCTAAGATAGATTTAAAGTTTCTCGCCTAATCTTTGTTACCAACTTTACTTCAAAACACGTCAAAGTAATTATAAATTAAATTCTAGCCGCGGTCTGAGCCCTGGTGACCTGTAATACAGGTTTTTCTAAAAACCTACCTCAGGCACCAGTCTCTCACAAAGTTAGGTTATAATTATAGCTATGTACCTATGTTTAGTTTTAAGGTAACCTTTGTGGAGAGAGAATAAATATATTTTTATTTTTTTATTTATTTATTCACATAATATCACACCACACACCAAAATTTAGTAGAACACCAAATTTCGCCGTTGCCATTACCGAGTCCCATGTAGGTATTATATACATCATCATCATCATCATCAGCCAAAAGACGTCCACTACTGAACGATGGCCTCCCCCAATGGGTTTGCCATAATCCCCACGCTTGGCAGGCGGCTTGGGGATCGCAGTGGCTCACCGATTAGTGAGAGGATGCTGCTGCCCGTCCTCCGGTGTCTGGCCGCAGTTTTAATACGTACCCGGGTCAATATACATATATACTTTATATTATATATGTATCTTAAGTCCTAGTGCTTTACTGTTTAGACAACACAGACACATAATACTGATTGCCGTATATAATGGCTATTAAGTTACGTTATACAACAACATCAGATGATATTTGTACTAAATTACATTCATGGAATATTGCGACCGTATCTAAGTTAGGCTGGTTTCATAAGGCACCTAGATTATTCTGTAAAAGCGCCATAAAGTGTAAGAAAAAAATTAAAGAATCAGAGTTCCACCAGTGAAGTTGTGTGTTGTGGGTTTAAAATTTTTGCATGGATGCAATCTCATGAACAGATGGTCTTACACACTATTATAAATGCGAGACTAATTCTGTCAGTCTGTTTGTCACCTCATCATGACTAAACCACTCAACCGATCGTGATGTAGTTTTACAAAGAGAGCCTGGGTCTGGGAGAAGGATAAAAGCTTATTTTTACTATTGCAGCAAAACACTGATTATACATATAATAAATGCAAAATAAATGCAGACGGAATCGCGGGAAACAGCTATGTATAAATCAATTCATATGCATCAGTTATCATGCACAGTTCAAACAAATATTTGATCCAACCCACGATAAAGCAGCGAAAGCATTTTTCAAATCGCAATCCCTAATATAAATCAAAATGAAATTGAAACACGGTTCTCCACCTCCATTTCATACACCTATCTAACCTAAAACATATAATTTCTGCCTCCATTCTACCCCAACCCTAAGTTAGTTAGTGCGCACGTCCCGCCTAACGACGTCACGTCCGCCCGGACATCTAGCGACCAAAACTTATGAACGATGATCTCCTACCCTTGATGGGCCCGTCAAAATTTAGTGGGGAATTTATTTGAAAAATACCGACCTTTACCTAAAGTTGGAATGTTAATATGAGGGTACGTAGAAATTAATTTTTATGTTCGAGGGTAGTCGTGATATTTAGGGTTGGGTCTGTGATTTTCAGGGGTGTTTCGAGGGTTAAGCAACTTGAGATATCTGTGGACTTACGATATTGTAACTTTACAAGTTTTGCCTAAATTTTTTTTTTTTTATTTTGATTTCTGGTGTTTGATATCCACGCTTTAAGAAGTATGTTATAGAAGATGGAAAAATATAATAGGTATATATGCTTTTCTCGTCATCAATAAAAACATAAAATAAATAGCATCACGCTGGCATTCTTCTAAGGATTAGACAAAGATGTTGCACACCCATTGCCATGGCTGCTACTAAGAATTACGGAACAGAAAAACCCTTTCGGCGACCCGTTAATCGACCCCAAGACCGTAAACTCAGCAGTCACGCTTGCGACCACTAGACCAATGAGGTACTTTCATTACTAACTAGCGACCCGCCCCGGCTTCGCACGGGTAGCAGAGCATATACTCCAATATTTTATTTTTCCAAGATTTTCTAATTTAATTTGATAAGGATATAGAACTCTATTGGTTTACGAGGCGCACGCCAGTAAAGCGCCAAGTCAGTCAGATATTTTTCGACTTCTTCAACAATAGTCGTCATATTTCAGCGGATTTACAGAAAATCTTTATAAATTATGCACTTAAACCTTCCTCATGAATCACTCCGTCCATTGGTGAATACCGTATTCAAATCCGTTCAGTAGTTTTTGAGTTTATCGCGTTTATATAGACAGACGCGGCGGGGGCACTTTGTTTTATAATATGTAGTGATGTTAGACCCGGGTACGTCTTAAAACTGCGGCCAAACACCGGAGGACGGGCAGCAGCGTCCTCTCACTAATCGGTAAGCCACTGCGATCCCCAAGCCGCCTGCCAAGCGTGGGGATTATGCCACCCCCCCCCCCGTCTTCTAGCTGATGATGATGATGATGATGAGTGATGTTCATATAATTATCATCCCTTTTGATATATACGTAAATACATAATATGAAACAAGCGAACTGTGTTGCAGGTCTGTCACGATTTGCATATACACTAGTGATATTAATCTGATTTCATCTAGCATGTGGCTTTCAGTTAAACTGAGTGCCGACGCGTCTGCTGACCTCCCAAAGGGCAAGCACTTATATTCTTTACTCTCGAAAAAGAGATAGGTATAGTAACATAGCATCACGCCTGTATTCCCCGTAGTGTTAGGCAGAGGTGCAGTGTAATTTTTTTTTAATAATTTTTAAAATAAGTTTGCCCCACGCTAGGACTTCTCCTGTATCGTGGGTACAGTTTACAAACATACATGTCACATGCACACACAACCAGACCCGAAACAACTATCTGTAGATCATACAAATATTTGTTCCGTGCGGGGATCGAACCTGCGACACGTAGCGCAGAAAGCTAATCGCTTAGCCACTGCGCTAAACGTGTCGTCAAATTCATTAAAGGTTTTGTATAAATTGGCTGCAATATGACGATGATTGATGAAGATGTCGGAAAAAAATCATGCCCACTGGGAGCTTTACTGGCGTGCGCCGAGTAAATGCTGGACGCAACAGGCTGATAATGATACGATACTACGACAGAAAAAAAATATAGGCGTATATGCTCTGCTACCCGTGCGAAGCCGGGGCGGGTCACAAAATACTCTACGCATTACACAGGCGACTCGTCTCAAGAATCCAAAATTTCGAGTACATAATTTAATTTATATGCGTCAAAGATTCTCAAAATTGCAAACGGGCTCAAAATGACATTTATAAATTTTATAATGGCCTTTCATAATTTATCGTCGTCTAGTGCTGCTATTATAAAGTAGGCTGGATAGCCATTCGTTAGGTTTGTGAATAGTAATAAAATCTCAGCCCATTAATAATGTCCTCCTGACCGATTTCGGTCACGGCGGCCAATCTCACCGGAGATTAGCCAACTACGCAGGAGATATTATAGAGCACAAGTGTGTGCGAAAACACAGGTGCTCTCTTTATTCCTTCACTCTCATAGTCCGATGGGACGGTAATCCGACACGACCGGAGAGAGATCAGGCGCAGGACCAACGGCTTTACGTGCTTTCCGAGGCATGGTGTGTATTCACATACACGAAGACCCAGACCCGAAACAAATATCTGTAGATCATACAAATATCACGGAACAATCCGTGCGGGAATCGAACCCGCGACACGTAGCTCACCAGTCGATCTCTCAACCACTGCGCCAACCGTGTCGACAATCTCAGCCCATTATTGTGCCTCTGTTGGGCAAGGGCAAGGGGTAGGCCTTTTTTATGTACTAGGATTGTAACTACTTTTTTTAAATTTATAAAACGTTGCCCCGTGTAGGATTTCTCCTGTGTCGTGGGTACATTTTTTAACTCGCTTTCGTATTCTCAGCATTTGATACCCATATTGTGGGAAAGTATAAAGTCCGCCATATTGGACTAAGATTGACGTCACTTAATTTATCGAGTTATTCTCAGCAAGCCCTTTCATTTGATATCCATATTGGAGTGCATTAAAAATAACTAGTCCGCCATCTTGGGTGTTCCGCCATATTGGATTTAGAATGACGTCACCCCACTAACCATGCATTGTCATCCAAACTAAACGTGTATACAAAATTTCAGCTCAATCAATTGAAGATATCTGCTTCAAAATTGAGTTGCAAGATTCCACCCCAAACAAACATAGTTACATTGCAAGTTAAATAAAAGCTTGTAAAAATAGATTAAAGTTTCTAGTGAATCTAAATTCACTCGAAAATTTAATCTATTTTTTGGAGTCCTATCTTTGATCGACTGTAAAAATATTATAGAAATCCTTATTATCATGATTGCTTATATTTTAACCACTATTTTAATTACAAAAAAATATATGTATATTTAGCGACGGCCGTGCAATTTTGGATCAAAAGAAAGAAACTATAACAACTTTAACAATTTATATTGAAAAATTACGTAATACAATCAAAATGGCAAGGCAAGATAATTTTTACACCAAGACTCAAAAAACTAATTCTACAAGTCAAAGGCTCCGAGCGAAATTGAACGACAATCTTCCCGCTTCTTTTTTTGGGCTCCCGCTCACTCCTCTCCGTTGGCAGCATTGACAGATGTAGTTGAAGCCATGTTGGTACTACTAGCGCCAGAGTTGCCAGCCGGACAAACATTATCTTCTAATTCGGCCTCTCCTGACGCGTGGGCGTTCTCGACCACGAATGATCCAACGTCATCATCACCTGATATCGGGACCAAAAAATAATTTGTTTACTATTTTGAAAGATGTATTCTTTCACTACAAACATATAAACTTAAAAAAAAAAATCCATTCACACATTTTAAATTTGCAACATCCCTTGAGCGCTCGAAAAATTACTTGCAACATCAAACAATCATTCTCATAAACATGCACGCAAAACACGGTTAACAAGCAAAACAACGTAAATTCAATGCATCTTTCCATACACAGACAAAAAAATCTTCAGACAAACAAGACATGAGTTAACATGCCAGGCATGACACAGTTAACATGCCACTGAACAAAAATACGATAGGCGTGACCCAGTTAACACGCCAGGCATGACACAGTTAACATGCCAGTACACCAAAATACAATAAGCGTGACCCAGTTAGCACGCCAGGCATGACCCAGTTAACATGCCAGTACACAAAAATTAATTAGGCGTGACCCAGTTAACACGCTAGGCATGACACAGTTAACATGCCAGTGCACCAAAATACAATAAGCGTGACCCAGTTAACACGCCAGGCATGACCCAGTTAACATGCCTGTGCACAAAAATATGTAAGACGTTACCCAGTTAACACGCCAAAGGCTATAACAGCCTAATAACATTTCAACATACTCACTCTCAAAAAAAGATGCACATGTTTCCGGGGTCCACTCGCCACGCCACGGAATCATATGTTCCGACGAGGCTTGTGTGGTTTTTCCATATGAGGCACCCAACAGCCGCAATACATAGCGGTTATATGGAAGCACCTTACTCACACGATACGGGCCCCGCATACCAGAGTCTAATTTTCCTGTAATTTGAGCATCTTTAGAAACAAAGACGAGATCATTGATATCAAACGATTTTCCAGCTTTGCGTCCTAGGTTCACATAATCATCTTGATTTTGTCGATTACGGTCTAAAAGGTCAGTAGCTCTTTGACGCCGTAGTTCTCTCCAAGCCTCTCGATTAGGTGCAGATCCAGTTACAGCTGTATCACGAACAAGATTCCTAATAATAGGCGTCATGGCTTCTATACCAACAAGGAGCTCTAGTGGTGAAACTTGAGTAGTCTTCTGTTTTGTGCAATTCAACACCAATTGCAATCGCCATAATGACTTGTTCCAACAGCTCTCTTTATTGTGCGCCTCAATGCGTAGCATATTCAGAACAGTCCTACAGTAGCGCTCTACCTGCCCATTTTCATTGTGCACTCCTGGTGTTATAAAATGTATCAAACAACCCATGTTAGAGGCCCATTTTTGAAATTCAGAGTTTTCAAACATACGTGCTCGATCAGTAACGAATTTATCGGGAGCGCCAAATAAGGAGATAGCATTAGACAGTGCTCGCTTTGTCTCGTCAGTGTCTTGCCTTGCCAATGCATATAATAAACAGTATTTGGAAAAAGCATCTACAATGATAAGAACATATTTATTTCCTTCAGATACCGGCAATGGGCCCAATACGTCCATATGTACTACTTTAAATGGAGAATCAGGCTTGACCCAAGAAGTAATGGGTGTAAGATGAGGTCTAGGGACCTTTTTACCCAAAAGACAGATAATGCAATGTGATATGTATTTCTTTACAAAACCACGTAACCCTGGGAACCAAAAATGTCTCAAAATAAGATCGACAGTTTTTTCGAAACTTATATGTTGATGTTGATCGTGGAAAATTCTTAATAAGCTAAGTCTGTGGCCCTTTGGAATGAAACAAAGTAATCGAGAGTCCTCTCCAACGGGAAAATATTTGTAGTACAAGAGATCATTTCGTACAACGTACCTACTTGAATCTAATTCACGATTATTGAGTTTATCAATAAGAGTTCTAGTCTCATCATCGGCAGTCTGGGCGATCTGAGCCCAATTTTTTGGTTTAGTGATGTGATTGATATTCACGGGATTTCTACTAAAATAATCTGCATGAGACATTAGTGCGCCTTTTCTGTACTCAATAATATAATTGAAATCCTGCATATACATCCACCACCTAGCGACACGAGGTAATAAATCTTTCTTTCGTTCAGTGAATTTAAGTGCATTACAGTCAGTCACTATCTTAAAAAAAATTCCTAACAAGTAATGCCTAAAATTTTGAAGGGCTCTTACAACTGCCAATGTTTCAAGCTCGTAGGAATGGTAGCGAGGTTCTGCACCCTGAGTACTTTTACTAAAATACGCAATGACACAACGTTTATTATCCTCATGTACTTGCAGTAGGACTGCCCCATAACCTATAGCGCTTGCGTCGGTGTGCAACTCCGTTGGTAGCCTCGGATCAAAAATAGTAAGGGCTGGTTCGCTTGTTAAACGTTCTATTAAATAATTACGAGCTTCTACCTGGTCCTGTCCCCAAATGAACGGCACACCGTTTCGTGTAAGTTTTGCGATGCTAGCTGTCTTGGAAGCAAAGTTGGGTATGTACCGCCGGAAATAGCTGGCAAGACCAAGGAATTGTCTGACCTGTCTAACGTTACCTGGTACAGGGGAGTCGACCAATGCACGTATTTTACTGGGGCTCGGCCTAACCTGACCATAACTAATTATACGGCCCAAGTACTCTACTTCTTCTGATATAAATGTACTTTTCTTTAAGTTTATAGAAAACCCTGCATCCGTCAGTACACGTATAACCTCTTTTACATTTTCGAATGCTTCGTCAATGCTTGTAGCTATGCTAATAACATCGTCGACATAGACAAGTACTTTTCCCGAATTTATCAACGGCTGCAAAGTTTTTGTGATTATCCTCTGATAAACTACTGGTGCGTTGGCTAAGCCGTATGGCATTTTTAAATATTCATAATGCCCTTCGGGTGTTATAAATGCGGTCTTATGTATAGAATCGCTAGCCAAAGCTACCTGATGAAAACCTGTAGCCATATCTAAACAAGTAAAATACTTACTCTTCCCAAGGCGGTCAATGTGGTCTTCAATCAATGGCAAAGGATAGCGATCCTTGACAGTGATTGCATTTAAGGCGCGATAGTCAACGCACATACGGTCTGACCCATCTTTTTTTTTTACTAGAATGATAGGACTAGCATATGCTGATTCACTCTCCTGTATAATACCCTTACTTAGCAAATCTAAAATTATCGCTCTAACTCGTAGTTTTTCATCATAGGAAAGCTTGTATGGTCTATAACACACAGGCACATCACTCGTTAGTCGGATGCTCATAGTTCCCGTTTTGATAGTAGTGATAGCAGTACCTACGATAAAATAATCTGAAAACTCATTTATAATGTTTAACAATCTTTTGTGATCATTGCCAGTAAGAGATGTATTAATTTGGAGTTTATTATCCGATGTGGCGTGTGACAAATAATTCAAATTTTTAACACGCGTTAAACGATGTTGACCATTCGTACGTATGTATGCAACACCGTCACGATTAAGCACGTCTGTTCCTATAATTACAGGGACGTCTATACAGCCAGTAGGTACTACAAATAAATCAATTTCAAGAGACAGATCATAAAACTCAACAATCAAGGTAACGTAATTATTGCACTCAATATTTTGACTTCCTATCCCTTTTAATAATTGAAACGTCGGAATCCTATGAACCTGTAAATATTTTAAAACTGATTCGGAGATTAACGATATACACGATCCACTATCGATTAGTACATCGATAGGTACGCCCTGTATGACGGCGGTGGTTACGTCGCTATTCATTTTACCACCTTGTATATCACGACAAAAATTAACATTGCTTTTATTACGCGTTTCAGAACGTTGCTTTGTAAAGCACGATTCAACGCTATGTCCTATTTTTTTGCAAAACGAACAAGTCTCCTTTTTTTTATGTTCCGAATTAAACAAGTTAGTACCTGGAATGTCTAACTTTGGGCGTTTAGGGCAGTTTCTTTGCACATGACCGTGAGTGCCACACTCGAAACATTTTATATTTTGCGGATTAGAATGGAGATACGAACGTTTCTTATTGCGATCTTGTCCACTTTTATTATCTAGTTGCCTATGTTTAAATGTGCGCACAGGATCACGGGAATAACGATTTTGAGAACACTTAGATTTCACAAATATAGACAAAAATTCAATTAAATCTTTCGACAACAGTTTGGCATTCGTGGCTGCGGCGCGTATTTGTGCGTCTGTTATTCCACGTATGACTATTGCAACTGTTAACTCGTCACTGAGACCTTTAACAATACCTAAGCGTAACAAGGAGCGTCTAGCATACTCAGCATACGTGGAGTAATAGTCAGAGTTTGAAGACATAACCTCGAACAGTATGTTTGCGACGTCGATTCTACGTGAACACAACGGTTTAAATTCTTGTTTAAAATTAGACCAAGTTCGATCATTCGTAACCCAGTCGTTTAGCCAACTACGTGCGTCTCCTTTTAGGCAGTTTGCTATTCTTGACAAGCATTCGTTGTCATCCCAACCATTCGTTTCGCGAGCTCGATCTACTTCCGTGCACCAAGAATCGATGTCATGTAAACTCGGATCGAAATTAGAAATGTAGTAATGGGTAGATCTTACTTGTGCAAACTTGTTAAGTGCTCCAATGATCCTGTCTGCTACATTTAAATTGCTATCCATAGGTATAGTTGTGTTCGCATTCAACTCGGCGCTATCTACACTTGTCCGCGACGATAGCTGAGGATGCATGGGCGGAGTGCGAACACCGGCCCCAGCAATAGCCACCGAAGTAGTTGTAGCCGCCGGTCGACGAACCTGTGAACTTTCCAAAGCCTTAAGACGATTCAAAATTTCACCTAGCTGTTCGTTTAACTCGGAGCCTTTTTTACTTTTATGTTTACTTATAGGATTATCGGCCATAATTTTTCAGAACTTTTATCAATTAAAACAAATATGTATCGCAAATATTCGAAATAGAAAGGACATAGGAATCCTATCCCACTTCTGAATTTAGCGACGGCCGTGCAATTTTGGATCAAAAGAAAGAAACTATAACAACTTTAACAATTTATATTGAAAAATTACGTAATACAATCAAAATGGCAAGGCAAGATAATTTTTACACCAAGACTCAAAAAACTAATTCTACAAGTCAAAGGCTCCGAGCGAAATTGAACGACAATCTTCCCGCTTCTTTTTTTGGGCTCCCGCTCACTCCTCTCCGTTGGCAGCATTGACAGATGTAGTTGAAGCCATGTTGGTACTACTAGCGCCAGAGTTGCCAGCCGGACAAACATTATCTTCTAATTGTATATATATCAGTAGAGTCCAACAAAAAAGTCCTTTCGCAATTCACCGCTGTCTCCGGCGGTCGAAATGTTGGCGACCCCTGTTACGGAGCACTTGTCCCATATGAACGTGAGTGCGTGAGTGCAGTCCACTATTGGACCACAAAAGGGGTTCACAATAAAAGCGAGCAATTTAGAAATTCAGTACAATATGGCCTTAGAAAATCGAAGCTAAATGTTGAGGAATGTTCGACGAAAATATAATAAAGAGTAATATTTGACTGGACTAAGGCCATAGTGTAAGTTTCTTTTGCAAACGCGATTTAACGCATCGGACGCGTTTGACGCTCCAATTGGTGGAGAGCACGAAACGGACCAATCGGAACGGACGCATTCGATGCGTTAAATCGAGTTTGTCAAAAGAAACTTACACGAGGGCCTCTGAATCATATTTTTTTTACTTGTCACTAGCTTTTGCCCGCGGCTTTCGCTCGCGTTAATTTAGAATTTGACAATCAATTCGGGTTGTACTCTGCTTGCGAAAGACACGTGGCGTCATCTATTATCATAAAAACGTTATTGTTGTGTTCCTCGGGAACAGTACATTTTTTCGAGATAAATAATCCCTATATGTCTATTTCTGTACACCTGGCAAATTTCAGGATGATCAGTTCGTGGTGTAGGCGAGAAAAGGTAACAAACAAACTCACTTTCGCATTTATAAGCTTCCGCTCGCGGCTTCGCCCGCGTGGTTTACGAAACCGTACATTTTCCAGAATTAAAAGTAGCCTTTGTACTATTCCAGACTATAATCTATCTCTGTGCCAAATTTCATCCAGATCCGTTCAGCCGTTCTGGCGTGAAAGACTAACAAAGATCCATCCATCCATCCATCCTCACAAACTTTCACATTTATAATATTTGTAGGATTAAGTTAGGATGACGCACGTAGACACTAGAAAAAGTCTTCATAAATTCATAATGTTTCTTTATTTTTAAACTTTGGGAAACTTTTTTCCTGTGCCGTGGGATCAGGTTATAAATATCACATACAGACACAATCAGACGTTTATTATGTTAAAAATCTGAGAATTGAATTCAGTTGTGACACAAATGAGGCTATATAGGCTTTCTGATTAAACAAATTCAGAATCAAACGCCTCAACCGATCACAGTCCAACCTTTAAAAGCTCGCTCAATTGTTTCAAAGTTTGATGCCTCATTGGTGAAATGGACGCAAAGCCGATTGCTGAAGGTGAAGCCTTGGATTCGATTCTCAAATTGGGAAAAATCTCATTGGATTTTTCTGTAAGGTAAATCTCAGTAGCTGTACGGAGTCTGGAACTGTGCTCCGTAGACGGCAATAGGCTCGTCCTCTATTACATGTCTTAATAACGGCATCGGCGAAATGCGTGCGTAGAATTATACCACCTCTGCCTTTCCCTTCGGGGAATACAAGCGTGATACTTAACGATGCCTTAAATTTCGCTGACAGACAGGATAAAAACAAATGCAAATCTATGTAACAGTTCCGCCTTTTGAAGCGGCCGTGGCCTGGGCGTCGAAAATCAATTTCAATTGTTGAACTGTTCATTTTGTTAACAGTTTCGTGGACTCGCTGGCCAGAAATAGAAACGTGAATTTCTTTCAATATTTTCTGTTGATACAGTGATTCACTGGCTTTAACAAAGAATCCTTTGTTTCAAATTCAGTTTACAGTTTTGCAGTGGTACTGGAAAAATAAACGCGAGAATGCCTGAGTTGTGCTGTTAACTGCCTCTTTGGTTTTACGGTTATAAATGTGACTGCTGAACTTGAGGTCTTGATTTCAATTCCTGGTCCAGACAAAGTGTTTCGGGTTTTTCTGTATGGAAATTCTCATTAGCAGCCCGTGCTGCTATAGTTCCAGTCTTTGTTGTGGGATGAAATGTGGGGGCACCTTTGCCTGACCCATTGTGGAATATAGGCGTGAAGATATTTAAAGTTATGCTTTGAGAAAACACCAATCATTGATCAACTTTCCTTTGAAATTGGCAGAAATTACAAAACGCCACATGCTACCAAAAGTATCGTTTTATATAAAGCCGGTTGCAAAAATTGCGTGCCTGATTTTATCGACATCACTAATAAAGTCAGTAGCTCAGACTAGCCTGAAGAGGACTTACCTAGTCTTTACCTAATATTCGAGCTATAAATCCCTTTCGTTAATCGCTTCTCACTCATCCTCTCCAGACGACCAAACAATCGAATCTTACTTTCAATAGATGGGTGACCGATTTTCACATATCAAGACCGTGCCTCGGAAAGCACGTAAAGCAGTTGATCCTGTGTTTCAGCAGCCCAAAAGTCTGACAACCAGTCTAACCTTAGAGTATCAGTATCTGCCAGTAATTGGCGGAGGTCAGATGGCAGTCGCGCCGTGTAATATACTGATTCACCATCAATCGGTTAGACTGCCGACCCCAATAGAGTAATGAAAAGGCTAGCCAGATAATGATGCATTTCGAAAAACAAAATAAAATACTTATTTAAATGTTTTAATATCATTTGAACTTGGAAGGAATCTGAAAAAATCAACACAAATCTCTTGAAATGTCCATTTAAGTCAACTGTGGACCGCTCCCACAAAATCGATTCTATTGGCCACCACCCCACGTGGTCGCCGGCCCAACAATACACACTAACGAGATATTTGAGGCACGTCTGACTGGTGAATTCAAATTTACTACGAAACGCTATTCAAATTCAAAATTACGGAGGTATATTTTGTGGATATCTATATAGAGATGATGGGAGATTGTAGCTTCATAGCTCAGGCAGTAAAACAAGGTTAAACAGTGCTTACTGCTGTCAGTTCTTGGATGGATAACCGTTTTTTACACATCGAGACGCTCCGTGCTTCAAAAAGCACGTTAAGCAGTTGGTCCTGGGTGTCATGCGAAGACCTGTGACCTTAGAGTATCAGCCTTAGAGTATCAGTGTCTCCCAGTATCACACGCGACGGAGGTTAGATGGCAGTTGCGTGCAAAATACTGATTTTCAGCCGAAACCAGTTAAAAGCCGACCCCAATGTAGTTGGGAAAAGGCTGGCAGATGATAATCTGTTGAGATAAGGAAACGAGCGTGAAATAGCTAAACAGTTGCAGTTTCATTGCTGCTCAAATTATACATGAGAAATATATCAATTTCTATTTATCTGTCTCTCTCCAGTTGCCAGGAGCCAAAAATGTCTGACGACGGGTTTATACTAATATTCAGCCGCATTTGGTTAGACTGGAAGCCGACCCTACCTAGATAATAAAAGGCTAGGTAGGTGATATATTCGACAAATCTACTCTTTTATACTAATATTATACAGAGGTTAAATTTGTTTGTATGTAGGGGAACTGAACTAATACTCCGATTCTAAAAATTCTTTCACTGATAGAAAGCTACATTATTCCCGAGTGCTATCGGCTATAAATTATATATTGCACGTAGGGTACGCGGACGAAGTCGCGGGCAAAACAAGTGTTATTTATAATTCTACTTTCATTTAACACACAGGCCACAAAATCCACAAGATACCTACTAAAAGTAATCTCTTTTTTACCACAGATAAAAACCCTCACGGGACCCACAAAATCTAAAGTTAAAGTGACGAAACCGCGGTCGATAACCAGTCAACCAAGTTATATTGTCTATGTCCCAAATTCCCAATGTTATCTAATCATAGTTTAAGCTAACCATTCACTAATCTGTGATCAAACTACTGTCCAATCTTGTTGGTTAATCTGGTGTGTAATGCGTTGTGATAATCAGCTTGTAAACGTCCGATTAGGAAGATAGCTATGCCCGATAGACCTCCTAACAGGCTCGAGGCCATACATAGCGACACGCCTTCATTTTCCGGAGGATTGGTTAATGTACTTATTTACACTCATATTTCGCTGATGCTGTAATTAAGTCCATTAACAAACGGTACAAGTCAAAAAATTTATTTAAGAAAATTCTTACTTGCTTGCTCTTGCTTTTATTAGAAAACACGATTAATGTATGACCAGTTTTAAACTTTAGAGCGGCTTTTTGTATTATAAACCTTACTGTTATCGAAAAACTGTAATAATAAACTTCCTCATTAGTCTAGTGGTCGCAAGCACGACTGCTAAGCGTGAGATCCTGGGTTCGATTCCCGGGTCGGGCAAAATGTTATTGGGTTTTCCTGTATGTAAATTCTCAGTAGCTTGGAGTCTGGAACTGTGCCCGGTAGATGGCAATAGGCTCGTCCCCTTTTACATTGGACTCAATACCAGCATCAGCGAGTGAATGCACAATAATACACGTCTGCCTAACCCTTCGAGGAATACAGGCGTGAAGCTGTTATGTAACTGTAATAATAAGACTTCACGCTGTACCCAAGACTTCACGTTCAGAACCTGCGCTTGCGATTAAACCTATGTGATAAATGTATTGACATTGCTATAAACCCTTTGTATTTTTAAGACTTATCAGTGTACCAACTCATCTGTGTAAAAGTATATGAAATCTTCGAATAATATTTTTTTCATATACAGTATAAAATTCTCATTTTCACGGGCAAAGTCATAAAGTTTGTACGTTGTAACTGTAAAAAGTATACTGAAATTCACCAGGCCGATTCTTATTTATTATAGCAATGAAACTAGAGATGGGCCGCGTAATCCCGGGGCGGGATTTGAGTGTTCCAGTTGCAGCGGAATGATAAAGTTCGCGGATAATATACACATTATTTATAAGCAAAGACTTAAGTTTTTTATTTCTTTGGATATATAATTCATTTGTTTTATTTGAGATCAAACTACACTCTATCCATTTTTGATGCCTATGCCTGACCAAAATCGCTGCTCATCCTGGGAAATTCGGTTAATTCAGAAAAAAATATATATATATTCGCACGGAGCAATCGCGCGTTTTCGATACAAGTTCACTCATCATCTGCCTAGCCTTTTCCCAACTACATTGGAGTCAGATTCTAGTCTAACCGGTTGCAGCTTAATATCAATATTTTACACGAAGCGATAGCCATGTGACCTTTGCCACACAATTACTGCGAGACACTGATACTCTAAGGTTAGACTGGTTGTCAAACATTCTGGGCTGCTGCCATAGATATTTGTATGATAGGTACTCGGGACCTACTGATTAACGTGCTATCTGAGGCATGGAACGGTCACCCAAGGACTGACCTCGGCAAGCGCTGATGCATTGATCGCAAGTCATAATAGCTACGAGCCCCTCACTCAAATCCACAAAATGCATGAAAACTTTTCATACATTTTTAGACCCAGAGGCCTTAGTGTAAGTTTCTTTTGACAAATTCGATTTACTACATTGAACGCGTTCGGCACTCCGATTGGTCCGTTTCGTGCTCTCTACCAATCGGAACGCCGAACGCGTTCGATGTAGTAAATCGAATTTGTCGAAAAAAACTTACACTAGGGCCTTTTTTTTTTTTTTTTTTTGGGTGGGAAATCATCCAATGACCCCCCTCCGCCCTGGGCAAGAGCGAAGGGATGTGTCAGACTCTTACTGACTAAAACCCACCCGTGTCCCCATGATCGCCCTTGGTGTACCGGGGCCGCGATATCTGTTATATTGGCTCGCAGCCCCGGCAGGCGTTGGCCCGCCCTTAGCCCAGGCGGGCCCCACGACTGTTGCTGACTTCACTTTGTTAACGGGGGGGCGCGTGGAACACTACGCTGCCCCCCCCCGTCTCGGGCCTTTCTCTGGTCGGGCGACGGACGGCCCAAGTCCGCCGCCCGCAGGCCCTCCTCTATGGTGGCTGGAGATCGTCGCGCGCCTCGCGGCGTCGACGAGCCGGGCGTCCCCTTCGGCGGCCTCCTGGGCGTCGCCAGTCTACCTCCTTTACACTAGGGCCTCTGGTGTCTTTATATTTTGTGTTTTTTTAAGTCAAAATGTATTCCACTGCTTTAGAAAAATAATCCCAAAAAAGAACACCTTCCCATCCCTATTCCTAGCGTTTATTATGAGTAGTGTGTATCGTAAAATTTTATTGTACCAATTTATTTAGAGAATATTTCTATCCACGTTGATTTAGTAATAAAAAAAAAGAAAAATGTATCGGCGTATGATATCTTGATTCATGAAAATGTATGAACCTTGTAAATAAATAGAAAATTAGACGGATTAAAAAAGATATTTGTAGGTACATCCTATTTTTTTATAAACAGAAAAACATTAAATGCGTAATCAGTAAGTGACAGAGAAATATATGTATCGAAAAAATATTATACAAAATAAAATGATAAATTCAACCCATACTTAGTTCACCTAGGCAAGGGCCTCTAATCAGAATGAGAGAGGTTAGGCTTTAATCCAACAAGCTGGCCTGGTGGAGGTTAATGGAGCCGTTTCAGGTGTGCAGGCATCCTCACGATGTTTTCCTTCACTATTAACGCAAGTGATAATCAAATTCTGATCCGCACATGATTCTTAAAAGTCACAGGTGCGGGCCGGGTTTGAACTCAGACCTTTCCGCATGGAAGGTAAGCGTTCAACCGCTAGGCTATTACTGCTTATCGAATTATTTTTAGTTAAAAATAAGTTCAAAAGATCAAACTGTCATAAGAAAGGTCAGCGCCATCTAGTTAAAAAAAAGTGTAAAAGTGATTGAAAAATCGTAACTCACAAAAAAAAAAAAAACATTTTTTTTTCATTTCAAAATTTACCTCATTGGTCTAGTGGTGCGTCCGCTTAGCGTAAGGTATTGGGCTCGATTCACAAAACGGGCAGTGTTTTATTCGGGTTATTTGTGAAAATCCTCAGTAGCGGCACGGAGTTAGGAAATTTGCCCCGTAGATGGCAGAAGTCATTAAATGAGACTCAATTAACGCATCAGCGAATGTCCATGTCATGGAATGTTCATCATCAGCCAGAAGACGTCCACTGCTGAACGAAGGCCTCCCTCAAGGTGGAGGGGGTTTGCCATAATCCCCACGCTTGGCAGGCGGCTTGGGGATCGCAGTGGCTCACCGATTAGTGAGAGGACGCTGCTGCCCGTCCTCCGGTGTCTGGCCGCAGTTTTAAGACGTATCCGGCAGCCTAATTACCGATGTAGCGACAGGCGTAGATCGCGCGATAACTTCTGTCAAACGTCATTTTTGTGACATATAATGTATTGGCTGACAGTGAGATTGCTGTCGCGTGGCTGTCGCGTTGCTGTCGCTTTTTTACATAATTAGGCTGCGGGTCATATGGAATGTTATGTTGTTTATATTCCGATTCGATCATTTTAAACCGACTTCAAGGAACGGTAAGGAGTTAGGGAATGAAACTTCCGAGATTGGGATCATTCGATATATTTTGATGAGTCCCGTATATAACATTTGGTATAGAGGGATTGATGATGGAGCCAGGAACTCGTCAGTAGCTACTGGTAAACTTCAGACTATATTCAGACAAAACTATATTGTATAATAAAACATTTATTTTTTGCTTTTTAGTTAGTGTTATTTTTGAGATTTGAAGTCGATTTTTATTTTTTGTTAATTCCGTTACTGTTTTTTCACAACATATTCAGAAGCTTCGTGCTAACTGATAGCAGTGTAGGAGTAAATAACAGGCGCCATTGTTATGAGGTATTCAAGTATTTAAACAACCTTCTAACCATCCCACTTTACACCATAACGAAACTAAAACCATGAAAAACACCATTAATACAATTAATAGCCCATCGGACGTTCCGGTAGCACCGATACGCCATTATTTACATCAGACTCGTACTATCGACAATGATATAAAAATTCTAGATGCACCAGTTACAAAACCGTATTTGTTTTATTCGAGTTAGACTTCAGCGACTTTCAAACTGACGCGAGTCAGTTTCGCTGTGTCGCCGGTGCTGCGACACGCGGGCGTATTCGTGTCAGTTTAAACGCAGCTTTATGCCTGTGACCTCGGCGTATGAAAAACGAATAACATATAGACTCTTTTCGACTTCGAACTAAACGCATGAAATTTAAAAAGTAGATAAACAGATTCACGTAATTGTCACTTTTATTAACCGAAAGTAAAACAAGACCATCTTTTTAATAACGTGATATTCTTCGTATCAATAAAGCAACTAGCTCAGCTAAAAAAAAAACCACTATTTACATTTGGACGCTGTATATTTCTCGGACGTTTTTGTATCGGGATTGTGGATCTATGGCGTTTATATCAATGAGTATCAAGCAGTTTTTACACCCCTTTCCCGGTTTTACGAGTTCACCTGACAATAAAATCTATCCGACCAGTGTTGTTTGGACCAGAATGGTTTACACGACCACTGGGAGTGTTTAGGGTTAAAAAAATATAAATGTTTTAACGAGTTACGTGACCTCATTTTGTTCTAGCTCAGATTTTTGACTTGAAAAAAGGAGATTGTTTTGTAACCGAAAAAATAGTAGAACGATTAATTTTCATTGGCTCCTGTGGCAGTTCACTGCTGATATCTAATTAAGTATGGACCACAGTATAGCGATAGGTATTTAAAAATATATATCTACTACATTGGTTAATGAATTCAACCCATTACTGTCCCACTGCTGGGCAAGTGTCTCCGCTCAGAATGAGAAGGGTTGGGTTAGTCCACCACGCTGGTCCAGTGCGGGTTAGCAGACTACACACACTATCAAGAACTTTATGGAGCCTTCTAAAGTCTTCAAGTTTCCTCACGATGCTTTCCTTCACCGTAAACGCAAGTGGTCATCAAATTCCAATCCGCACATGATTCCGAAAAGTCAGAGGTGCGGGCCGGGTTTGAATTCAGACCCTCCTGCATGGAAGGCAAGCATTCAACCGCTGTTATCACTGTTATATTGATTAGGTCTAAATTATTGACCTATGAGAAATTGAATGAAGAAAATATACATGATATTTGGCACCCGAAAATAAAAGGGCTCTATAGGACTTGAGGGACCTATCACTGCCTCTTTCCTGATTGCGATTGGGCAGTTTCATTGAGTTTTTGTTCCTGGGTTCTCACGAGGAGCATTCAGTTTAGAACTGCGCCCGATAGCAAGCAAAAGGTTCGCCTTCTATTACCTGGGACTCAATAACGGCATCGGCGAAATGTAGGCGCACAATAGTAGATTTCTGCCTAACCCTTGGCCGACCACAGGCGTCATGTTATATGTGATAATATGATTAATGATTGACTGCCTCATTGGGCTAGTGGTCGTGAACGCGACTGCTGAGCGTGAGGTCCTGGGTTGGTTCCCAAGTCGGGCAAAGTGTTATTGGGTTTTTCTGCATGGAAATTCTCAGTAGCAGCACGGAGTCTGGAATTGTGCCCGGTAAATGGCAATAGGTTCGCCCCCTATTACAAGGGACTCAATAACGGCGTCAGCGAAATGTGGGTGTACAAGTACATCTCTGCCTAATCCTTCGGGGAATACAGGCGTGATGCTATGTTATATTAATGATTTACCAGGCAATCATAAAATGCAACGTGTGAACTACCTTTTCTTGGCCTTTCTCCGAACGTCTGAATGCTGCACAATGGTCTCTGTTTTTGCTGAAGATCTCTTCAACAGTTAAACAACGAAAGACCAATACATACTGGTCGTGCTGCGTCTTCCAATCTCATGATTTTTCAGATAACTGTTTGTTTTATGTCGACGCGTTTGCTTGCCACTATTTATGAGGGTTAGACGTAAACAACGCGAGGGTGATCAGAGGGTTAAAATCTTTGACGGCACGGTTGACGCAGTGGTTGAGATGTCGATTGCTACGCTACGTGTCGCGAATTCGATTCCCGCACAAAAGAAATCTATTTTGTATGATCTACAGATGGCGGTTTCTGGTCTGAGTATTTGTGTATGTAAATATATGTATGTGTTCGTCAACGCACCCACGATACAGGAATTAAACCAACGTTTAAAACAAATAACTGCTTGTCGTGAGACGTTACGACGTCAGTGGTTAAGCAATTCGCTTTCTGTGCTGTCTCGCGGGTTCGATTCCCGCGTGATTTTAGGTCTGGATCTGTCTAGATACATTCGACATGAGAAACACACTTGATACAAAAGAAGATGCGAGAATCCAACCCGGAACCTGTAACGTACAAAACTAATCACTTAGCCACTGCACCAATCGTGCTTTCGTATGTATGTATAATACCCATTCTATATAAACATATAAATATCATTGAAGTGTCTATTTGTAATGACAAAGTAACAGCGTTTTACAAAAAATATATATGAATGTATATACGGAACTTTAAAAGAAAAAAAAAAATAGAATTTTTGTCGGTCTGTTTGTTCCGGCTAATCTCCGAAACGGCTGGACCGATTTTGACGAGACTTTCACTGGCATATAGCTGATGTTATAAGGAGTAACAAAGGCTACTTTTATTTTAGAAAAATAATTGTGGTTCGACGCAAAAAAGATCACGGTTTCGTAATCCACGCGGGCGAAGCTGCGGGCGAAAGCTAGATCTTCATAAACTCATAACAAAAATCCTGGATTCAGTTTATCTGAATCCGGGATATCATATGCAGTAGTAGCTTAAAACCTGCACTGCATTCCGAATCATTCGGAGATTAATGCTTTGAACACACTGAGGGCAGTTTTATTCGCAAACTAGTTTTTACCCGCGACTTCGTACGCATGGAATTTAGAATCTGATATTTTCCTGCGGTAAAACGGAGCCTATATTTTAAGTTAGACCTCTAGCAATATATCGGTGAAAACTGCATTCAATTTCATGCAGTAGTTTTTGCGTGATGCGTGTACATAGACAGACAGACAAATATTCTAAGAATTGTTATTTTGGCTTCTGCTGCTCTAATAACGACCCCCCATACTATTCTTTCTCCAATATCTATAATGTACAGACATCGGCCTGTTATAATTTTATTAAAGGTATAGATAGCTTCCGCCCGCGACTTCGCACGTGTTATAAATTAAAAGCAAAGATAGTCTATATACTTTAAATTAAATGAAAATGATCAAAGGAAACTACAAGAATATTTTATAATACTGATTATTTTTATTAAGCAAACATTGTTTTCATTTTATTTTCTTAACATTATAAATCATAAATACTGCCATGAAACTTAAATCAAGTCAGTTTATTACTTTTATTTCAAATTCAAATCAAAATATCAATATAAATGAAATATCAAAATAAGTTACGTAACATTATTTTAACAAAAACATTTCTTAATAATTACAACAGACAAAGGATTCACATAAATATATCCACATAATAGTATAGTAATAATAGTAACAATAAATACTTAACTTACTACTGATGTTACTGCTCCGACTGCCAGACAACAAGTGTCGGCAGCTCGCAGAGCATTTCCTTTTATACCTTGTTCTATTGACATAATAGAAACGTGGGTAGATTAAAAACCAACATTAAAAGTTATTATGAAATTTGTTTATATATATAATTTATTGTAAGTCTTATAATATTTAGTAGAAAATTATAAGTATATGGTTCATAGAATTTTCAAACGATTTTTAATAATTAAAATAATATTTAAATGGCAACACTATACATAGCAACGTTAATTTGTCACGGCCATGCTGACATGTAGTTCGCTCTCGGACTACATAAAAGAAAATGAACTTAACATAATTATCACTAATACACATTTTTATCAAAGCTTATTACTAATACATATTATACATTGTTATAGTCCTACTTATCACATCAAGAAGGACAAAATAACAACGGTCAGTACTTTGACATCAATCTAAACCCCTCACCTGCTGCACATGAGACGGGCTAGAGCAGAGTAAAGACTTCAGCAGTTCCAATAAATCATTATTTCCAATTTCACTTGTCACATCCGACATTGTTACAAAATTTTACTATATACTTTATATAATACATTATTCAATCATCATCAATCCATTCTCCAGACCATGGTCTTAATTTATCTTTAGCTGCAGTTATATTTCTTAAATTTCCTATCCCTCTTAGGGAATATCTATCATTAGGCAAAATAGCGGTTATTTCATATGGACCTTTAAATCTAGGACTTAGCTTATCATGACGCCTGTGGTCTTGATTAACATAGACTGTATTGCCAATTGCAAAATCTTTATTATCTCGTCTTGTAGTATCAAATCTAGTTTTGAATTTATTTGACTCAGTACACAATCGTCGATAAGCCAGTTCACGATCTGTCCTTACATCTACATTATTTTCGGAAATATTTACATTATTTAAACGGGCTTGGATAGAGGGAATATTAGCATTACAGCCTATAAGCAAACGAATTGGTGTGAAACCTGTAGAACTCTGAATAGTGGTGTTAATCGACTGCTGGACCTTCCACAATCCGCTTGGCCAATCTGACGAGCCATTACAAGTAGTACTTAACATATTGATCACAGTAGCAACATATCTCTCTACTTGACCGTTACCTCTCGGTGTGCCTGTGGCAACCATGTGATGCTCTATTTGTAAATCTCTAAATAAAGAACGGATTTGGTTTGAACTGAAATTGGTCCCTCTATCTGTAATAACCACTGACGGAGTTCCGAATATGGTTATTGTTTCCTGTATAATAGGCACTAGTTCGATGGAATTAAGAGTTTTGAGAGGTTTTAATAAACAAAATTTTGTAAAGCCGTCGACTAAAAGAAGGATATATTTGTATCCTTCACTTGATTGTGTAAATGGACCTGTACAATCTAAGTGGATCGTATGAAAGGGGATAGGGATTTTATCAATGGGATGTAAATACCCTTGTTTCGGACCAGAATGACCTTTTCTCTCCACACATATTAAACAATGTTTTAAATATTTTCTAACAAAGGCGGCCATGCTAGGAAACCAAAAATGTTCGCAAAGTTTTTTGAAAACTTTAGTAAACCCTACGTGGCAGTTTTCATCATGAAATAATTTTAGAAGACTAAATCGGGATCCTTTAGGTACATATAATTTAGGTTCATTCGGGTGCACTTTGTAAAATAATAAATTATTTTGGAACAAATATTGATTGTCATCTAATTCACCAGCTATAACTTGGGCTATTAAATTTTGTGTTTCTGAATCATTTTGCTGTGCGACTTCTAACCAAGATTGTGGTTCATCGATTAGATTTACTATGCTGGACACCTTTGATGATTTCGTATGTGTAGATATAGTGGCAGTTTGTGGCAACAAAGAGCTTGATTTCACAGGAGTGGCGCTTTCCACAGGATTACGGCTAAGAAAATCTACATGTCCTATGTATTTACCTTTTTTATAAATAATCTCAAAATTAAAATCTTGTAAAAACGTCCACCATCTAGCAACGCGAGGGGATAGATCTTTTTTATTCATTGTAGCTTTAATAGAGTTACAATCGGTAAAAATCTTAAATTGAATCCCTAGAAGATATACTCTAAAATGCTTTAAAGCATTGTAGATTGCCAAAGTTTCCAAATCGTAAGAACAATATTTAGATTCCGCGGGTGAAGTTCTTCTACTGAAATAAGCTACGACCTTTTTGACATTATCAATTCTTTGTACTAATATGGCTCCATAGCCCAAGGAACTAGCGTCCGTATAAAGTTCAGTAGGTAAACAAGGATCAAATACAGTTAATAATGGTTTACTAGACAGATGTTTTATTACATAATTCCTAGCCGCATCCTGTTCGACACCCCACTCCCATTTCTGGTTGCTTTTTGTTAATTTGGTTATAGGTACTGTTCGAATTGCAAAATTAGGGATAAATTTGCGAAAATAGCTGGCTAGACCCATAAACTGCCTTACTTGCTTAACGTTATTAGGAACAGGGGAATTTATTAAATCGGCTATCTTTGCCTCACTGGGCCTGATACCTTCCTGTGATATAATTCTTCCTAAATATTCTATACTTTGAACAAAAAATTTACATTTTTTAATATTTATAGTAAATCCTGAACAGCATAATGCCTGAACCGTTTTATCTAAGTAGAGGAGGCCTTCTTCTATCGTAGAAAATGGGATTAGGATATCGTCTATATAGACTAGAAGAAATTTTAAGTGCTGCACAGCTTTTGTGATAGCTCTTTGAAATACAGAAGGTCCATTGCAAATACCAAACGGCATTCTTAAAAACTCAAAATGGCCATCGGGCGTCACAAAAGCTGTGTATTTTATGGAGTCTGATGCTACAGGAATTTGGTAGAAACCATTCTTCATGTCGATGGAAATAAAGAACTTTGCTTTACCTAATTTATCGATTTGATCTTCGATTAGAGGGAGAGGGTAGCGATCTTTTTCCAAAATTCTGTTTAGTGCTCGATAATCTATACATAATCTGTCACTACCGTCTTTTTTCTTAACTAAAATCACCGGATTTGCAAAAGGAGAGTTACTTTCACGTATTATATTTTGCTTTAAAAGTTCTTGAATTATTTCATTCACCTTCTCCCTCTCTATCGGCGCCAATCGATAAGGACGATAATTGATAATTTCATCTTTAAGTAATCGTAACTTTAGTTCACCGGTTTTTACAGTAGTGGTTTCATCCAAGACAGAAGGATATTTTTGAAAAATTTTCTTTATTTTATTCTGTAATTCTAAATCCAAATGATTAATTTGCGGTTCTAATTCAACTAGATCAATTGCAGTGAAAATCAAATTAACTTCTGTCTTGGTTGGCACCGATTTCCTAATTAATCGACTTCCTAATGAACTTGTAACAATTTCTATATCTGGATATTGAACAGCGTTTCGACCTATTAATAAATTATACTGAAAATCATAGTCCCGGACAACATGTATATCTAACTCTAAACAAACTGCTTCGAATTTAACAGGTACGGTAATTATAGCAAATACATGTATTTTATTTTGACCTATACCATTTAGATAAATTGATATTGGTGAAAAATGGCAACCTAAACTTCTTGCAATAGATTCTTTAATCAAACTACAATTTGCTCCCGTATCTATGAGACAATCAACTGGTATTTTATTTATAAATACTTTAGTTAACTTTAGTTCGGATTTTCTAAAAAATTAACCTCTTTATTTGGGAGTATGGTTATGGAAGAAGAATTATTTGATTCAGCTCTTTGTTTATGATAGCAAATTGACTCAGTGTGACCGATTTTTTTGCAATATGTACAGACTTTAGGGCTGTTAGATTTAGTTATTTGTGGGGCTTTTTCTGTAGGTGTACGTAAACTCTGTTTATGTTTGGGGCACTGAAACTGTACATGACCAATTTGATTACAAGAGAAACATTTTTTTTCGCCGTTTATTTTAGGTCGTTTTGCTTCAGAGGGTCCAGAATGAGAGTTTTCTAAAGGTCTCTTTTGAGTTTTTACATATATTGAAAGAAGAGATATAAGAGCAGCAGTAGTAGTTACACCACTATTCAGCGAAGCCATCCTAACGTCAATATCAGAAATTCCTCCACAAATCAATTCTACTAATTGTTCATCAGTAAAAGAAATTTTTGTATTGCGAAGTAATCGAATTTTTTCCCTACTATATTCACTATAAGAGTCAGCCGCATCTGATGTGTATAACACTGCTTTACTGAGTTTTTCAGATAAGTTCTTCTTTTCGGGATAAGCATCACAAATATCTATACGAAATTTCTCCCAAGTCCTACCTTCCGACGGTTCCCAGGATTCGAACCATGTCACAGCAGAACCCTTTAGGGCTTTACCGGCTTTGGCTGCTGTCTTGATGCTGCTCCACTTCAAATCCGCACGGAGAGACTCGATACTGTCGCACCAATTCTTCGCTCCGCAATCGTTTTTCTCCGGATCGAACACTGGCAAAGCGATGTCATCATCCTTTTGCTGCGTTGTGGATACCGCATCTCGGATAGCCTTAAGGAGATTACCAATAGTCTCAGCGTCCATCCTAAAACATAAGTTATTATTAATAAATGTGACGCCAGGCTAATCCCACTTCTGATGTTATAAATTAAAAGCAAAGATAGTCTATATACTTTAAATTAAATGAAAATGATCAAAGGAAACTACAAGAATATTTTATAATACTGATTATTTTTATTAAGCAAACATTGTTTTCATTTTATTTTCTTAACATTATAAATCATAAATACTGCCATGAAACTTAAATCAAGTCAGTTTATTACTTTTATTTCAAATTCAAATCAAAATATCAATATAAATGAAATATCAAAATAAGTTACGTAACATTATTTTAACAAAAACATTTCTTAATAATTACAACAGACAAAGGATTCACATAAATATATCCACATAATAGTATAGTAATAATAGTAACAATAAATACTTAACTTACTACTGATGTTACTGCTCCGACTGCCAGACAACAAGTGTCGGCAGCTCGCAGAGCATTTCCTTTTATACCTTGTTCTATTGACATAATAGAAACGTGGGTAGATTAAAAACCAACATTAAAAGTTATTATGAAATTTGTTTATATATATAATTTATTGTAAGTCTTATAATATTTAGTAGAAAATTATAAGTATATGGTTCATAGAATTTTCAAACGATTTTTAATAATTAAAATAATATTTAAATGGCAACACTATACATAGCAACGTTAATTTGTCACACGCGACAAAAACTTTAAAAATGTTTTTTTTTTGTTACATTTATGCCTTTAATAAAAATCTGTTATTTTGACATTACAAACAGACACTTGAATTTGATTTATTTGTAGAGACTAGTTGTTTATCGCGTATTTGTCTCCGTATATTTTGTACATCCAATTAGTATTTTGCTGCAAGAGTAACTTGCTTATATCCTTCTCCAGGTCCTAGGCTACCTTTTTGTCAAATTTCATGACTATCGGTTCAGTGGTTTAGTAGTTTTTAGTGATGAGGTAACAAACAAACAGACAGAGTTATTTTCGCATTTATAATAGTGTGGGTGTATATTATTGAGCTAAGCTTTGAGATGATATTTATGTGAAATATTGATATTTAGATGTCTTTAAATAAGCTGGGAAATGTTAGGATTATGAGTGAAATACGGGATTTGAATCCCGATTCAGGCAAATTTTAGCTCAATTTTCTACACCGGTGTAGATACTATTGTATAGCAAGTCTCTTGTCATAGGCGAGGCTATTGCCATCACCCAGGCACTATTGAAAAATCCAGGCTGCTAGTCAGTATTTTCTAACAGAAAAACCCAATCACCCCCAAAACGAGACCAATCAAGCGATGAAGTAAAAGTAGTAACACGCCATCGAGTTACCCGAGGGAAAATATGCCAATTATTTTACATACCATAACATAAGACGCATCCCGCCTGTATCGCCGAAGGGTTAGGCAGAGGTGTACTATTGTACACCCACATTTCACTTTTATTAGTATACAATTTTTTTTATTAGGTGTACTCTTGTACACCCACATTTCACTTTTATTAGTATACAATTTTTTTTTATTAGGTGTACTATTGTACACCCACATTTCACTTTTATTAGTACCTATACATTTTTTTTATTAACTTTATTATATTCTATACAAAAAAACACAATAACACTTTTGCCCGATCCAAAAATCGACACCAGGACCTCACGCTCAGCAGTCGCGTCTAGTGACCAATGAGGCAGTCATATAATGAAGCAGTCATAACTTTTTTCTCTGTAACATTTTTTTTTTATTAATTTTTGTACTCGCGTACGGAATAAATGCGTTTTCTTTTTTTCTTAGTTGACTCAGTTCTAGCCGCGAACAAATCCGTTTTATGTCAAAACCACCTCCTCCTTTGTGTCATCAACTTTACAAGCACTACCAGTGCATCAGTGTAGCTATCGTCTCTAACCAAAGATATCTACGTACGATTGAAAGATTTAGAGATGACTGGAAGTGCTTCAGCCTGTGACTTCGTCCGCGAGATCTAAATATATAATTTATAGCCTATAGCACTCGGCGCTAATGTAGCTATCTATCGGTGAAAGAATTTTCAGATTCGGATCATTAGTTCCGGAGATTACCCCCTACAAACAAAAATAAACCTTTTATAATATTAGTAATCTTTACTAAGTCGAACGAGGCGTTCTCAAGTGATGATTTTTCATACATGTGACAGTTGATTTGTATTTATATAGATTTTACTGTCTTTATAGAACAATTCTAGTAAATTTATTAATTGAGAAACACTTTTGATCTTTGATTCCTTGACCAAAGCCTCTGGCCACGTGAAGTGTTGACCATCCGTTATGAAATTTCTACTGACAGTATCGTTTGTTTGTGCCTTTAGGTTATTTTGGTTTGTGCATTTAATTTAATTTCATTTCATCTTATGAACAATGCCGATTTTGGAAATTCTATGAATAATCTTTAAAATCACGTCTTGGGTGAAGAATCAAATTATTTTCATGCTTATTTAGCTCCTAATTAAAAATAACTCACTTTACAACAAGAAAAAAATATTCACCATAAATTACACCAAATTATTCAAGCTTTTGTTCAAGTCTTATTATAAGCAGTAGCGTGCGGTTCATAAAGACAAAAAGACACTGCCTATCCTATCCTACTTAATATTATAAATGTGAAAGTTTGTGAGAATTGATGGATAGATGGATGGATCTTTGTTATTCTTTCACGCCAGAACGGCTGAACGGATCTGGATGAAATTTGGCACAGAGATAGATCATAGTCTGGAATAGCACATAGGCTACATTTTATCCCGGGAAAACGCGGGCGGAACCGCGAGCAGAAGCTAGTAACTCATATAAATATTTATTATAAGTTATTTGAAATGGAAAATCACATACATCATTATTTAATCGACAAGACGACGAACCAACACCAACATGCAGTAGGTATTTTTGGTAAGTAAGCTTTTAAAATGTTCTGCCTGTCTAAAAACTCTATTCACGTCGCTGATTATAAGTTATAAATATTATTTCGAAATTTTGTATCATCTAGCTGGGCTTGTAAATCCTTGTTACCTCTAAAGGCGGTCCATCGGAACCGACCCAACATATCGATCCTCGTTTAAACGTGTACTCTAGTCTTTTTATAAATAAGCTTTACTAGTCATCCACTATATATCCTGTGGATTCTTCCTAATATGTTTTTACATAACATAACATAGCATCACGCCTGTATTCCCCGAAGGGTTAGACAGAGGGGTACTATTGTACACCCACATTTCGCCAATACCGTTATTGAGCCCGATTTAAATAGACCTTGACTTTCGAGTTTGTTTCGGCATTTGTTTCTCAGGGATAGTCATAAGAAATACCGGCGGCATCTAATTAAAAAAAGACGTGTAAAAGTGACGGCACGGTTGACGCAGTGTGTTGAGAGATCGACTGCTGCGCTCGGTGTCGCGGGTTCGATTCCCGCACGGAACAAATATTTGTATGATCTACAGATAGTTGTTTCGGGTCTGGTTGTGTGTGCATGTGACATGTATGTTTGTAAACTGTACCCACGACACAGGAGAAATCCTAGTGTGGGGCAATGTTTTAAAAAAAAAAAAAAAATGCAAAATAAACAATTTCATTTCATTTCATCATGTTACTATTTATTAATCGCAAAGTAAAAGGTTATTATTTCAACTGGGCCATTACATGTACTTAAAAAAATTCGAGACTCTTAAATTCACGGTTCCAAAATAAGGTTGGTCCGATAGAGATGATCGACAAGAAACTCCATGGATACTCTTCTCAAACAACAGCATTTATTGATGGTAATCAGCTCGCCCCATATAACATGGGACTTAATAATAGCATCGGCGAAATATGGGTGTGCGATAGTACACCACTGTCTTACCCTTTGGGGATACAGGCGTGATGTTATGTTATGTCTTGTTTATTAATAGGTATAATAATAAAGAGCCTTGACCAATATCTTCAGAGGCACTTGTTGAGGGCTTGATGTAGAAGTCACTCGAAGACACGGCTCAAATTGTGAGGAGGTTCCTCTCTCTAGAGCCCTGAACACCGGTAGCTTGGACCCTGTTCCCGATGCCAGTTGGTCCTATTTTTTAATTATATTTGAAAATGTAATTATATTCAAACAGTAAAAAAAATGTCTATAATAAATAAAGGAAACTAATAATAAGTTAACTTAAACTTAATTTTTTGTTTTAAATATTTTTTTCATCTGTTTTGCCATAGAAATAATTTGTTTTATTTGATTAGGCAGAGGTGTACTATTGTACACTCACATATCGCCGAAGATATTTTGAAGTCCAATATAATAAACTCTATCCGTAAATCCAAATCGTTCCATATTCGTTGTGGCGCACCAAATCTAAATATTAACATTAAGTTATGCTGTCAAAGAAATACCGCGAACTTATTCTGTTAATACACTTAACTACCAGTTTAACTTTAACTGGAGATTATGGTTCTATTTGACTGCCTCATTGGTATGTCCCGTTTGACCCGGGTATGTCTTAAAACTGCGGCCAGACACCGGAGGACGGGCAGCAGCGTCCTCTCACTAATCGGTGAGCCACTGCGATCCCCAAGCCGCCTGCCAAGCGTGGGCATTATGGCAAACCCCCCCTTGAGGGAGGCCTTCGTTCAGCAGTGTACGTCTTCTGGCTGATGATGATGATGATGATGATTGGTCTGTCTACCTTTTCCCGTACGTCAAAATAATTTTACTTTTTTCTTTAAAAATATACTTTCCCCACACTAAGATTACTTGTAACGTGAGTGCGTTTCCAAACATATATATTCACATGGATATACACCCAAACCCGGAACAACTATCTGTAGATCGTACAAATATTTATATGATCTACAGATAGTATGTACAAACTTCGACTTGACTATAAAAACCTAGTACATATATGGTCCTTGTTGATGCTATATCCAGCGGTAAGTTGGTCCATCGCCTCTGAATTGAGGATTCTTTTACGGCACGTTTGGCGCAGCGGTTGAGAGATCGACTACTGAGCTACGTGTCGCGGGTTCGATCCCCGCACGGAACAAATATTTGTTTGATCTACAAATCGTTGTTTCGGATCTGGGTCTCTGTGTATGTGAATACACACCGTGCCTCGGAAAGCACGTAAAACCGTTGGTCCTGCGCCTGATCTCTCTCCGGCGCGGATTGCGGTCCAATCGGACTATGAGCATGAAGGAATAGAGTGAGCACCTGTGTTTGCGCACACTTATGCTCTATAATATCTCCTGCGTAGTTAGCTAACCTTCGGTGAGATTGGCCGCCGTGACCGAAATTGGTCAGGAGGACATTAATGAAATAAGACCTGAAGACGAAATGTGAACATACAATTCTACACCTCTGCCTAACCCTTCGGAGAATACAGGCGTGATGCAATATTATTAAATTAGTGTTTATTCCTGATGATAAAAACTCTAACGTCGTATTACTCAGCAAGTTCTTCAAGTAATTGAAGCAACATTAAGGAGGATTTATTCCCTTTCCACATGTTTCTCCAGAATACGCCCGCGTGTAACATTGGTCTACATTTCAAATGTACACATACATTATGCACGAGAGTACTAGATTCGTTGGTATAAAATGGTTTGTGGATATCAGATGTTTTGTATAAAGAGGTATTCATTGATCGGTGAAAAAACTGATTTTGTTTTGTTCTTCTTCTTCGTATTTCTCTACAAAACTTTAAACGGTCAAATTGATAGCTGTCACCTTTTAGGTCAAACCCTCGAACTGTTCCCCATATAATACCTCGTAGCGCTATTAGGGGCCGTCCATTAATCACGTGATGCTTTTTAAGCATTTTTAACCCCTCCCTCCCCCTTGGTGATACGTGGTGAGGTTTGAAAGTACCCCTCCCCCCGCCACCCAAAATCACGTGTATTTTTGAAGTACCTAATACTCATATTTATAGAATGAACTTTCTTTAGATGCTAAATGTTCGTAAATTTCACGAGTAGAGTCATTGTAATTCCAACGTGTCCACAATTCAATGTGTCCACCCATGTCTCTTAGCAAGTGAAAATACACGTGATATCTTACTACACCCCCCCTCCCCCTTGTGATATTTCGTGATTTTTGCCAAACCCCCTCCCCCCTTTGGAACCTCACGTGATTAATGGACGGCCCCTTACCAGAGCTTTCTGTGCTCCTTTCTGTAGAACTAATATTGGTGCACACGGTTGCTCTCAAGAATGTTTAACGAATTCAATATGTTTAACAAATGCAGATATTGATACGTTCTTTGACTCCTTGGGTGTTATGCGGAATAAGATTCGCGAATACTTCCATATGGAAAGCCAAAAACATATTGTAACTTAAGGGGGGGTAAGGGTTTCAGCGTGAAAAAAATAAACACTTTTATTTCGTTTTTTTTTTTAGTAATATGGATTGTGCAAATTTATTGAAACGTTTTTTTACATTATTATGTATGATTTCAACAACAGACATTGATTTGACAGACAAGCCGGTGACGGAGCTTTTTCCAAGAACGTCTTTGGAAATAGACGATTTGCGGTGACCAACTGACTGCTGTACCTGAAATTCTGAAAAAAACATTAAAATTTAGTCAAAGTATCATTAAATCCTCCCCTCAACGTTAAGTTTCAGATATTTTTTTTTACATTAATTGGGTTTTCCACTCACAAAAGTCAAAGTCAAAGTCAAAGTCAAAGTTTTTTATTTCAAGTAGGCCTTTTCAGGCACTTTTAAAAAGTCGAGACTCTAGGCGCACGGTTCCAAAGGGGGTAGGTCCTATGGAGAAGAGACCGGCAAGAAACTCCATGGATACTCTTTTCAAAAACAAAAAGTTAATTTACAATTAAAATCTTAAATTAACATGCATTATATAAGAAAAAATACAAACTTAATAGAATGCTACTTACACAATGAGGCAATACAACATGAGTTAAACAATTGTTTCGAATATAAACTAAAAACGGGATAAACAGATCAAAGCGGATAAAACAGAAATAAAAAAATACAAAAAAGAATAGAAAATATTGAAACATCAAGAATGTCCAGATATGTAAAGTGAATCTAATATAAAATAGAATTAGTAGACACAATGGATAACCAGGGAAGCCACATGTGCAGAAGATATTCAACGCCACACGTCTCTATCGTCAACATAGTCTTTGATCCTATCGTCAACATAGTCTTTGATCCTAAAATGGCGAATTTTTTTTGAAAAAAATAACAGTTTAATTTTAAATGGCGACCAAAAATTTAAAAATGAAAAAAGTTTTAATCTGATTATTACTTTTTACGTTGGGGGGAGGATTTTTTTTCACGCTGAAAACTAATCCCCATATATTTACTTCACAAGTTTAGTATTTACCTCAGTTACCTGAATTAACTTTGTATTATACACAATTATTTAATTTTTATTTCATTCTATCTAATGTCGTGCTATGTGAACGCTATGTACACCTATAATTTGTCTATAAGTTAATGCTGTATGTACAAACTAGTAGAAAGATTAGTCAGTTAACATTGGTGGTATTGAGGCTGCCCAAGGTGCGCCAGACGATCTCATGTTTCGTCACTCCTTGAAGCTTTTTCTGTGCATCCTAAATATTCTATAGTATGTTTCAGCCATTGACTGTCAAAAAGTTACAATGTAATCCCACAATTTTTTTATTTTGTTAAAACGTTGCCCCACACTAGGATTTTCTCCTGTACCGTGGGTACAGTTTACAAACATACATGTCACATGTACACAACCAGACCCGAAACAACTATCTGTAGATCATAAAAATATTTGTTCCGTGCGGGGATTAATCCCGCAACAAGTAGCGCAGAAAGCTAATCGCTTAGCCAGAGCGCTTACCGTGCCGACATATTTAAAATTAATTTAATATATGACGGCTATCTAGTTCAAATTTCATGAAAAATTTTCATCATCATCAGCCAGAAGACGTCCAATGCTGAATGAAGGCCTCCCCCAAAGGGGGGGTTTGCCATAATCCCCACGCTTGGCAGGCGACTTGAGGATCGCAGTGGCTCACCGATTAGTGAGAGGACGCTGCTGCCCGTCCTCCGGTGTCTGGCCGCAGTTTTAAGACGTACCCGGGTCGAAAAATTTTCATATGTTAGGTTACCTAAATAGTCAACAAAGTACGAAGTTCCAAGACGAGATAACACGAAACTTGAAATGTTTTCCATATATTTCGTTCTATCGCAAACTTATACAGAAATCTTACAAAACAATTCCATTTCTTGAGTTTACTCTCATGTAAGTAAGATTTGTATTCTAGTTTACATACCTCTACAAAATATCATACAAACTTGAGTCGAACTCTGTGTGTGCCTTAATCTTTTTAATGTATTACCTGCCTACTCCGAGTACTAAGAACATAACAAAATATTTTCAAATAAAATGTTGTACGCGAAAAGGTTTGGTTTGTAACTTTGCCTCTTTAGGAATAATTCCTAATATTATATTAACATACACAAACCCAGATGTGAGACAAATATCTGTAGACCTTACAAATATTCGTTCCGTACGGAAATCGAACCCGCGACACCTAGCCCAATAAGCTATTCACCTAGCCACTGCGCCAACCGTTAATTTTGATTGAAATAATACGAATTTAGTGATATGTAACACGAAACAAGTGTTGAGCGTGAGATCCTGGGATCGATTCCTGGTTCAACAAAAGTGTCATTGAGGTTTTCTGTATGTAAATCCTGAATTGTGTTCGGTAGATGGCAAAAAGCTCGCCCCCTATTACATACGACTTTCAGTGATACCTACATACGAATAAAACACAAAATAGAAACTGAGATCGTCGTTTTTGAAATTTTGAAAACTACCGCCTCTAATTTTCTTAGCTCTTTGACATCCATGGAGCCGCGTTATCTTTGTACACCCAGCCTCCTAATTCTAACGGTCAAAGTTATACGTTGTGACGTCAGAACGCGACGCCATTTTGTGTCCTTTCACCAAAAAGTTTTAAATCCTGATTTAATTTGGAAGTTCGACAGTGTTTTGGATTATATTCAATCGCGGGAAAGATATTTAATTTTCGATTTAAATTGTGGAGAGATTTTTTTAAACCAGTGATAATGTAGATCCGGCTGACGGACCAATCTAGACTGCCGAGCACCGCGAGCGCATCGACGCGGCGACAGTCGGCCGCTGCAGATCATACTATACAGCTAAAGCCTAGAATTTTGCTTAGTCTACTTTTCTAAAGAACATATAACTGCATCACGCCTGTATTCCCCGAAGGGTGAGCTATGGTGCGCCCACATTCCACCGATGTTATTATCAAGTCCCATGTAATAAAGGGTAAGCACGGAATAAGCCTATTTCCATCTCCAGGCTGCTCCTAAGAATTGTCTAAAAGAAAACATTCCATGTGAATATTTGTGTTAATAAATATGCCAACAATACATGAAAAAAAAAAAAACAATCCTATATAAGCAATTGATGTATAGTATATATGTATGGAATCACGTTCTCGAAAACGGTTCTAACGACACATAACATAGCATCACGCCTGTATTCCTCGGAGGGTTAGGCAGAGGTGTACCTACTATTGTAAGCCCACATTTCGCCGATGCTGTTATTGAGTCCCATGTAATAGGGGGCGAGCCTATTGCCATCTACCGGGCACAATACAGACTTACATAAGTTAGACTCTTTTAAGCTACATTGTACTCACATAATTGTTGTTCGAGATCAATGTATAAATTAATATTGTATATTTAATTCCGAGTTTAAAAGAGTAACTATGGAGTTTCTTGCCCGTTCTTCTCCATTGGAAATCAACACTTTGGAACGTGGCAACTAGAGCCTGACTATTCATAAGTGCCTGTAAATGGTTTATAAAAATATATATGAAATGAAAAAAAAAAAAACAATTCCAGATTCCGTGATACTACTGAGAAATTAAACCCAATAACACTTTGCCCGACCCGGGAATCGAACCCAGGAACTCACGCTCAGCAGTCGCGCTTGCGAATACTAGACAAACGAGGCAGTCAACGATTTCAATTAAATTTACACTATAGAGAATATTCGGGGGCAAAAAAGCAATCAAGCTAGCTCTCATCTCTGAAAAAATCGAAATTCATCATTTCTAAAAAAGATTTTATCCCGAGTTGGCACTCAGGCGGCCAGATCATCATCATCATCAGCCAGAAGACGTCCACTGCTGAACGAAGGCCTCCCTCAAGGGGGGGGTTTGCCATAATCCCCACGCTTGGCAGGCGGCTTGGGGATCGCAGTGGCTCACCGATTAGTGAGAGAACGCTGCTGCCCGTCCTCCGGTGTCTGGCCGCAGTTTTAAGACGTACCCGGGCCAGATATTAAATGATTAAAACTAAATCACATAAGGCATACACAATTATTATATCATATAGTGACTGATTAAGGATGGCTAATACAGAAAAACATTACCGAAATAGACTCAACGCTAAAAGTTTCTCTATAACCTAATATTCACTTGGTAACTAGAAAGCGTCGATGGCAAGGAAACCAATACCGAGTTTCTAAAAAACATAAAACTGCATTGCCTTTTAAACCGTCTCGCCTGAAAAGAGATCCTTTCTTGTTACCAGGGGCGGATCTAATGTGGGGGCATGAGATGCAAACTCAAAATGTGTTCTTATTTTTGTCTATCTTTCATACCATAACATAGCAACATGCCTGAATTTTCTGAAGGGTTAAACAGAGGTGTAGAGTTGTGCACCCACATTTCGCCAATGGCATTATTTAGTCCTAATAGGGGGCGAGACTATTGCCATATATCGGATACTGTTCTAGATGCCATGCTGCTACTGAGAATTTCCATACAAAAAACCTAATAGCACTATATCCGCCTCGGGAATTGAACTCAAGACCTCACGTTCAGCAGTCACGCTCGCAACCAACGAGGCAGTCAATCACTCAATGAATAATAATATGTTAGGATCTTGGAAGCATCGCCATTGAATAGATGTACTATTAATTTTGGTTATGTTATGTAGCTTTGACGTTGGTATGTTTCATACTAGAGTTTGAGTTCGAGTTATTGTGGTAAAAACAGCTTACAGCTCAGCCATCCTTAGCAAGGTCTTCCCAACGCAGGCGTTACATTCAAGAACTGGCTCTTGCGAGAAGGTTTATAGTATTACAAGTGCTGTTTACCTGCTGTTAAAATTCCAAAAGGATATCATTTTCCATCAGCGTTCCCCTTTACGGAAGAATATTTGAGAACTTGCACCCCTAATTTCCTCCTGATCCGGCCCTGTACACCGTCCAATTTAAATATTTCACGGCTTGAGATCGAACAACCGGTTTCCGCTATTGATAAGAAAAGGAAAGGAAACAACATGGCGACTGATTTTTCCAATCTGAGAATCAAAGAAAACACAAAGTCTGCTGAGAGCTTTTGAGGATATTTCAAAATGTATGTACAATCTATTGTACAGGTGATGGGTGCAAGGCAAAAAGTCTCTATGATTTACAAATGCTGAAATCGTCTGGCGTAGTTTGATTCAGTCACCATTGCTGACTAGCTAAACTTTCTACTTTTCACACACGACATGAGCGATTCCCGTGCTCTGGCCGACTCGACAGTTAAAAAACTGATGAGGGTTTGATATTTATTGACGTGAGCTTCAACTTAACATAAACCTGACCGATCTTTTTGCCCTCATTAGCAAAGACTTATTGCGGACCAAAGGACAAAAATAATTCAGGCCGTAATCGTGCCAACGCTGGTCTCTCATAATCAGGAAAGTTAAAGGCCTTAATTCATCACGCTTACTTAGATTCAGTTAATGAACACACCATCAAAATGTTAGACGTACTGAATCCAGGCCTTCTTACTTCAACTGAGGCTATCCAAGCGAAAGCATCAAAACAATCTTATAATGCAAGAAAATTGATATTCAATATTTCAGAAACATCAGAAATAGAATTCAATTGTTTAACAAGCTCATTCATATAAATAATAAATTTCTGCACCGTCTCCCATACATCTCCGTTCTAATTAATTAATAAAACTCTTCCTAAGACCCATATGAACATCATTCCAAGAGCACTAAACTAACTAATACTGCAAAGGTTTAGTACAGCAATGAAATCTTGCTACCTGAACGTTTATGTTGCTATGAATCTTCAGTATTACCTACGGCACTACATTGTTGTTCCACCGTTTATGGCGAAACTGGAGAGAGACAGGTAAATGGAAATTGATATATTTCTCATGTATAATTTGAGTAAATAGCAATGAACCTACAGCTGTTTAGAATTTTCTCAACTATTTTACGCTCGTCTTCTTATCTCATCATCATCTGCCTAGCCTTTTCCCAACTAGACTGGGGTCGGCTTCTAACTGGTTTCGCCTGAATATCAGTATTTTTCACAAAGCGACGGCCATTTGACCTCCGCCACCTGTGATCCTGGGAGACACTGATACTTAAGGTTAGACTGGTTGTCACTTTTTAGGCTGCTGTCATAGGTGTTTATATGACCCCAAAAACCAACTGCTTAACATGCTTTCCGAGGTACGGAAGCGTTTCGCGGAGTTACAAATGGTCACCTATTCAAGGACTGACCGCGGTATGCACTGCTTAACCTCGCCGAGCAATCAATTTTCGGGGTTGCTATGTAGCTACGAGCGCCTCTATTCTATCTTCTATATAAATAAAAATCAATTGCCACATGTATATGTGGCATCACGTATTGCCACATGTACGTGTGGCATGTTAGCATCACTTGAGAACGGCTCGACTGATGTGGCTGTTTTTTTTTTGTTGTGTTCGTAATTGCCAGGTTTGTGTAAAAGTTTTTTTTTTCTTTTTTTGGGAAATCCACCTGAAATATTGGAAATTTAGATGGTATTTTTGTATGAAAATCTCAATAAAAATATGACTTTCAGTTTTACAATTCTTCATTAGTAAATTGCATCCGCACGAAGCCGAGCAGGTCTCTAGTTATGTATAACGTTAAATAATACAAATCAACAACAAACTAATACACTAAAACCTAAATAAATCCATAAGGAAGTATGTACCAGGCTAGGAGAAAATATCAGGAGATCTTAGGCCGATCCTTCGCAACAAAATAAACGGACGCGAGACGCCATTTCATTACTCCCATAAATTTCTGTGAGCACTAAATAGACTCCATTCTTTATTGTAGTCCTATAGCTGAGCTAAGACACTTTTATATTGACTTTAGGAATGGGGTGGTTGGTCTCCTAGCATTTTTACGGGTCAGCAGGCATCTAAGTGGAGTTCTTTTTCATTTCAGCGGCTTTGCGGGTTGTCGTTTGCTGAGAATAACTTTTTGAACTTTGAGTCACTATTTTTACCTGTTACTGCAGATATTTAGTTTAAGTATTTAATCAAATAAAATAGTGACGTATTACCGCTTTTACATAATTATACACATGCGTTACATATTATCTCATACCATTAGTTGAAAATATTTGGTCTACACATCAAAATCATCAGGGCATCATGTTCTCAAAATGAGAAGCCTAATCTCCGTAGCCAAAATCGGCTTGGAGAAAGAGAGATAGATAGATACCAAAATTTTACAATAGACCAATATACAGGGTGGAAAAAAACGAATGAGTGACATTTAGAAAGTATGTTAAATATTGAAAATAGTAAATATTGAAATGAAAAGATCGGTAAAAATTTTTTTAAACAACCAACCCTTTATTTTTCACTAAAGTGATATTTCCACAATTCGCAAACAAAAAAATAACCAACACGATTCATTGATATATATAGATTTTTTTTCTTTTGGATCCCGTAATAGATCGAAATGATAAACATTTCTACCTTGTTCGAAGCGTTATATTCTTCTTACAATACTGCTTACTCTCTAAACTGTTTAAACCTGTACCATAATAACGGCCGGTATAAAACTCTCGGTACAATGTGTCTTAGTTTAACCGACGCCGGGGGATCACATTTTTTATTGTACAATATAAATTGCGCGTACTGGGGGTAATCTCGGCCTAGTTTATACGCAACGATTTAAGGCCAGCGCTGGGCATTAAATAGACTCTTGTGAATAAATGTGTCCTATGGTTTTTAAGGTTTCTGGAAGTATTATTAACCTCTGAGTGGGTGGTGTAGTGGCCGTAAGCGGCTGCTGAGTGTACGGTACTAGGTTCGATCCCTAGGTTGGGCCTATAACCTGATACGAGCTGATCTGAATCATAGTGTACCCTACGTCAGCATTTGTAATTTCTTTCGATTTTCTTAAAATTTTCATTGACTTGACTACCTACCTTTAGTCCAATGGTAGCAAGTGGGTGTTTAACTCGGGATCCTAGGTTCGACCACCGGGTCGAGCAAAGTGTTATTGGGGTTTTCTGTTTGTAAATTGTGAGTAGCAGCTCTGAGCTTTGAATTATTCCCAGTAGATGGTAATAGCCTCGCTCTCTATTCCTTAAAACTTAATGACATGATTGGCAAAACGTAGCAGTAGGAGTACCTACACCTCTGCCTAACCCTTCGAGAAATAGAAGCGTGATGTTATGTTATCTATATTAATAACTTATTGGTCCTTCCGCTACTAATTATCTCTTTGAC
Source organism: Shargacucullia verbasci (assembly GCA_947562105.1). Lineage (NCBI taxonomy): Eukaryota > Metazoa > Arthropoda > Insecta > Lepidoptera > Noctuidae > Shargacucullia > Shargacucullia verbasci. Next base: position 8,836,589 of record OX387303.1, on the reverse strand, counting down.
CGGCTCAGTTTGCATGGTTGAACTCGGATGGCAGTTTAGTAATACTAACTAGCAATACATATTGAAGTGCGGATCAAAACAATATTAGACCAACACTGTTCTATGCTCCGATGAAGCGAGAAATTGTACTCCAAATCCTGCTGTAACGCTTAGTGTCTGTCCATGAAAGCTGGAGCTGTGGGAACGTTGGACACATATAATAGAAAATTATTTTCATTTGTTTTGTCTGCCTCATTGGTCTAGTGTTCGCAAACTCGTGGGTTGAGCGTGAGGTCCTGGGTTCGATCTCAGGGTCGGGCGAAGTATTATTGAGATTTTCTGTTAGAAAATTTTCTTATCTTAACTGAAAATTTCCATACAAAACCCAATAAGACTGCCGGATCCCGGAATTGAACCCGTCAAGCTCAGCATCACGCTGGCAACTACAAGACTGTACAGTAATTTTAATCAAAATAACATTAAAATCAAATTTAATCTTATTAATAAGTCCTTCATTCGCTTTTTTTTTTTGGGTGGGAAATCATCGGACTTGAATCGCTTTTAACACCACGCCATTTTCGAGGCCATGTCTTTTCAAGACACCAATGCTTTGTTTGTTCAAATTCCAACGATTCCCTAAGAAGTTTTCTCGCTACTCCTAATCTCGTATTGTGTTCAAAAGACCACCAAAGTCCTTTGATCGCGGACAAATATTTGGCTCGAAGGACCAATTCGCGTTGGTTCTTATTAAATTATATTGCGTTCTATTTCGTGTCTGTTACTTACCTATTGATAAATAGAATTAAGATTTCTATTAGAGGTCTGCCTTTGAGTTTATTTTTGACGTGTTTCGTATCTATTGAAATATTTGTAGCTCATTGATCTAAGTTAGTAGTTTATTTCTATATTTCATAAAATGTAAGTTTAAAGGAGCAAAGAGTTTAGAATTTTGCACGGTGATGTTATTAGGCTCAGTGTAATGTGGGTTCAGGTACCTATAACAGTACAGTGAGCACCGCTGCCTAAATTTTTAGAGATTACATACCATAATTCGTACCTCATTTTATGCTAATAAACTATCATTATATAAAATGCTTCTTTGGTCTAGTAGTCGTTAGACGGTTGAGTGTGAGGTGTTGACTTCGATTGTCGTGTCTGGGAGTGTAATTTTTTTTTAATGGATATGCAACCAACGAACAGTCGGATCGCCTGATGGTAAGCGATTACCGTCGTCCATGGACACCCGCAACACCGGAGAAGTCACAAGTGCGTTGCCGGCCTTTTAAAAAGGAGTACGCTCTCTCTGTTATTGGGTTTTTCTGTTTGAAAACTCGACTCAAAAGCAGCACATAATTTGAAACTTAGCCCGGTAAATGGCAAAAGACTCGCCGATCGCAAATTCCATGTAACAGGCATGGGATTTACACCTTTGACTAACCATTCGGGGAATATAGGCGTGTTGCTATGTAAAATTCCAATAATATTAGTATTGATAGAATATTATATTGGCCTTTAAATCTGGTACTTTAAATCCAGCATTCAATTTTCATCCCGTGATATTTCACAGTACCATTGTTCCACAGCGGGCCGGGAATCCGGATGAAACCGCAATGGATCAGTGAACTAAACCAATCTAGATGTCGATAACGGTGTAATTATGCGGATTTCGGGCTGAGATATATACGGATATTTGTAGGACTAGGGTTATGGAAGTCAGACGCTTTCATAATCATATCAACACAGCGGTTGATGGACAATTTGGATGAAAGGACAGAAGGTGGTGGAAGCTGTCAGAAGACACGATTTCTTTTGATACAATTTTAAAATAAACTGCCTCATTGGTGAAGGGGTCAGAAGCGCTACTGCTGATCATGAGGTCCTAGGTTCCGGGTCGGTCAGTGCTATTAGTTTTTCTGTTAGAAAATTCTCAGTAAGAATACATGAGACTTATATATATATATTAATAACCTTGCCCCACACTAGAATTGTTACCTGTATCGTGGGTACAGTTTACAAACATACATGTCACATGCACACACAACCAGACCCGAAACAACTATCTGTAGATCATATACAAATATTTGTTCCGTGCGGGGATTGAACCCGCGACACGTGGCACAGAAAGCCAATCGCTTAGCCACTGCGCCAACCGTGTTTGTTTGGGTTTTTTTTTTCGTCGGCTCGTTTGGTGCTGTGGTTGAGGGATCTACTGCTGCTACGTGTCGCCGCACTATGGGGAAGCGCTTAAGAGAGCCATGCCAAAAATGGTTTTATCAAAAATCTGCGCAGGTACATGTATTGTACCTCGAATTGTAGCTAAGAAGTTAGTCTATTACATTAAGTATAAATTATTCATCTACCTGCTACTAGTTTATGGCAAAGAGCGTCTAAATATGCTGACTGAAAAATTGTTACAATTAATTCTCAATTTGTAATTTTTTCAGTATGAATTTCTAGTGACCTAGCAATGGGAACTATACAAGTATTATACCATTTCAGAAAGCTCAAAATACATATTTTCTTATAGTTTACATAAATATGCAATTTATTTTTTAATAAATCCACTAGAGATACATATCGCATGACATGTAGTTTTTGCGTATTTAAAATTTTCAATTAATGTTTTGACAGTTGCCGAAATTTGCCGAAGGTCTATAAATGGTGTTTTTTGATAGGAAATTTAATATTCTTTCAGGGGAAGAAAAAAAAAGTTGCGGCTTTAATGCACTACATATGTTAATTTATTAAAACGTGAAATTATGAAAAATGTTCTAATCTGGCAGAAACAAAGAAAAAATCTTCAGACTAAATAGCGTATGGTTGGATCGTATATTCACTGTAAATCCGGAAGATCCTACTTGTGAATCTGAACCTACGACAACAACGGGAAAGCGAAGACGTCCTTCTTCTTCTTCTTCTTCTTCTTCTTTTTAAAAAACGTTGCCCCACACTAGGATTTCTCCTGTGTCGTGGGTACAGTTTACAAACATACATGTCACATACACACACAACCAGACCCGAAACAACTATCTGTAGATCATACAAATATTTGTTCCGTGCGGGGATCGAACCCGCGACACATGGCGCAGAAAGCTAATCGCTTAACCACTGCGCCAACCGTGTCGTCACGTCTAAAACTTAGGAAGACAGTTCGCAGAGAACAAAAAACGAAAAAACAAGGAGTTACTTGAAACTTGTAGCCTTGACTTTATACTAAATTCATACCTTCATGGTCTAAGACCTCGTGAAAAAGCAGAAGAAGCATTTTTGCCGCCTCATTTTAATAGAATTTTCAAAGGAGACACCCGAGAAGACTGCTAGTGTAGGTAATGAAATCAATGCTCAAATAGCCGCTCTTACGCCAAGCTTAATCAACAAATATGGTGGTGTTGAAATCAAACATACATTTGTTTAACAATGATTGACGGAAAAGTGGTTCAAGTTTTGTCAGAAACTTCATCGGGTGCTGTATGCACTATTTGTGGTGCAAGACCTACAGAGATGAATAATATAGAAAAAGTACAAAATAAACTTGTTACAAAATAAAGGTTCTTATCGATATGGGCTTACGACTCTGCATTGCTGGATTAGATTGATGGAACTAATTTTACATATACCTTACTATCTGGGCTTTGAAAAGTGGGCTGCCAAAACAACAGAAAATAAAGATTTGAAAACACAAAAAAAAGACGTATGTACAAAGGAGGTTCAGAAAAGAACTTGGTCTAAATATAGATAAACCCAAGCAAGGCACGGGCAACATTAATGACGGCAATACAGCTGCGTTTTTTTCAAAATTATCATTGCACAGCAGAAATCACTGGTATGAATGAGGAATTGATAAGACGATTTTACGTTATACTCCAAGTTATGTCAAGCGGAAAAGTAATTCATGCTACGAAATTTGGACAGTACGCATTCGATAAAGTACAACTATATGTTACTAAATATAAGTGGTATTATATGCTATCTTCTGTTAATAAAGTCTTAACTCACGGGGAAAGTGTAATTCGACATTTTTCTGTGTTATCTCTAGGACAACTCTGCGGAGATGTCCAGGAGTCAAGGAACAAAGACTATAAACGATTCAGGCTTCATCATGCTAGAAAATGCTCTCAAATAGCCACTATTGAGGACATTCTACATACACTTTTGTACACCTCGGACCCTTACATCACAAGTCTAAGAAAACCTTATAGTAAAAAGTCTATGGAACTTCTAGATGAAGCTTTGGAGCTAGTAGATTAATGTTAAGTTATTTTAAGCTTTCAAATTATTATTATACTTAATTACAGTTAACTTAAAGAATTTAATTTTATCATTTATGATATTTTATTTGTGATATTATTTTATGATAGTTGTAAGTTTTTGTTTATATTTTCAATATTATTTTCTAAATTTTTATAACTATTAAAATTACACATATACCTATAAAGTTTATGTTATTTTAAAGTATATTTATTCAGGATTACTAGAAAAAAAAAATCACTTAAATATCTATAAAAACATGGAAGTTATAGATTTATGACATGAAAACGACGCAATTTCCCCATAGTGCGCCGGTTCAATTCCCCCTCGGAATAAATATTTGTATAATATCTACAGATATTTGTTCGGGTCTGGGCCTTCGTGTATGTAAATACACACCGTGCCTCGGAAAGCACGTAAAGCCGTTGGTCCTGCGCCTGATCTCTCTCCGGTCGTGTCGGATTGCCGTCCCATCGGACTATGATAACTATGAGAGAGAAGGAATAGAGAGTGCACCTGTGTTTGCGCACACGCTTGTGCTCTCCTGCGTAGTTGGCTAATCTCCGGTGAGGTTGGCCGCGCCGTGACCGAAATTTAGTCAGGAGGACATTATTATTATATTTATTATACTAACATTGTGATGTAAAATCTTTCAATCAAGATAATTCTTTTCTTCAACTATTTCCTCTCCTATAATATCCACAATACACAAACGCTCACTAGCGTCGGTTCGCAAGGAATTTAATTCAGTGTAGATTTGCGAAGGGCGCGGGTAGACTAGAATATGTTAGCTAGACTATGACTAGAATATGTTAACTAGAATATGTGAGGGTAGGATATGTTAGGAGTTTATGAATGTATTGCATTTATATCGTGTGTAGTGTGATTACTGTGATAACCAGAAAATTTTCTTTCTTTATTAGATGAATGTTATTCAACTTTCGTTACACGTATGGACACATTTATAGGGCTGAATTTTTTATGTAGTTTGAAATAAAATGGCGGTAATGTAACTAAGAGATTCGTGATGTAAAACTGACTGCCGCATTGGGCTAGCGATCGTAAGCGTGACTGCTATGAGTGAGATCATGGGTTCTCGGAGAGATACGGGCAAAGCGTTATTGGGTTTTTCTGTATCGAAATTCTCAGTAGCAGCACGGAGTTTGGAACTGTGCCTGGTAGATAGTAATAGGCTCGTCCCCGTATTACTTGGGGCTCAATAACGGCATCGGTGAAATGTGGGTGTACAATGCTGCATCTCTGCCTAACCCTTCGGGAGCTATGTGATGAGTACAGTCAGCATCAAAAAGATTCATACACGTAGCGAAATCCAAACGCTTATTCTTGAAAAATTATTGATTAAAATCTTGAAATTTAAATGACGTATCTTTATGAATCCACTGATACTATGTATGAAATTGGTAAAGATTTCAATCACTGTTTTCTCTAAAACTCGGTTTTGAATTTTGCTACGTGTATACATCAATTTGATGCTGACTGTACACAATATATATTTTTTTTTAACGTTGCCCCACACTAGTATTTCTCCTGTATCGTGGGTACAGTTTACAAACATACATGTCACATGCACAAACAACCAGACCCGAAACAACTATCTGTAGATCATACAAATGTTCCGTGCGGGGATCGAACCCGCGACACGTAGCGCAGAAGGCTAATCGCTTAGCCACTGCGCCAACCGTGTAGTCGCACATTTACAAGTCGAAGTCCATAGGTTTTTTTGTTTGTATAGTAGGAGATTTGGGACAGATGTAGCACGTGTGTCTGCCTCCCCCCTTGCCTAGGTACTAACTAAATAACCAATTATCCCTCGGCTTTTCAAAATAACTTCTTCAGAGGTAAATACGGTTATTGAATCTAAAAACACAAACTTCCCCGTTTTACATCCAACCGTCAAAATTGAATACAAATTCGCGAAATTTGATTACAAAGTTGTCAACGTTGGTCGAAATTAAATAAAAAATAAACGTTAATGCGGTTTCTGTTTTATTTTGGTGGTTCTGTACATAATAGGTACATATTTCATACATACATATGTACATGATTTATTTAATTTATTTATGAATATGTACTATTCCATAGTAAATATTCATAAATAAATTAAATAAATTCAACCCATTACTGTCCCACTGCTGGGCAAGGGTCTCTTCTCAGAACGAGAAGGGTTAGGCTTTAGTCCATCACGCTGGCCCGGTGCGGGTTGGAGGACTACACACACCGTCAAGAACTTTATGGAGCCCTCTCAGGTGTGCAGGTTTCCTCACGATGTTTTCCTTCACCGTAAACGCAAGTGATAATCAAATTCTGATCCGCACATGATTCCGAAAAGTCAGAGGTGCGGGCCGGGTTCGAACTCAGACCCTCCTATCACTGCATTATTCGTATTAAATTATTTAGGTTTTGTGGAATTGGTGTACAATGAAGTACACCTTAAAATAAAGTCGATGTGTTCAGAGTCTACAATATTTAGATTTTTGTTGATTTTTCAAAAACCGCTCGACCGATTTCGATAAAATTTAAATGGGACCACCTGGGAAGTATACCCTCTGAAACAAGAAAAGAATTTTTCAAATCGGTTCAGGCGTCTTCGAGTAATCGGTGAATCTCCTCCTTTTTTTGAAGTCGGTTAAAATAGGGCGCTAAAATTAATCACATTAAAAACGTCAAAACACCAACTTAATTGAAGACTCTTATCATCATAGGCGTAAGGTCCATATTCAACAATCATCATTTAGACAGTTTCTATGGAGATTCATAGATGAATTGCCTAATGTGGCCTTTGTAGGTGCTCTGTACTAAATAAGTGTAGGAGAGGTTTTATATAAGTACCTGTTTGAATATTCTATGACTGCTTTTACTTCTAAAGGTGCTTTTTATATTTAGAATTCTTTTGGCAAGCTCTTTGTGGGTTACTTTTGAAGATCTATGATTTACTTTACGAATATGTACCTACATTAAGTAATATTTGTTACGTATGTAATCGTGTGGATTTCATATACCCAGTTCTCAGTAGCGTGCGGTGTATAAAGACAAAAAGACACTGTCTACCCTACATAACTCATATAAATATTTATTATAAGATATTTGAGGTGGCAAATCACATACATCGTTATTTAATCGACAAGACGACGAACCAATACCAACATGCAGTAGGTATTATTGGTTCGTAAGCTTTTAAAATTTTCTGCCTACCCTGTCTAAAAACTCTGTGCACGCCGCTGCCAGTTCTTGGAATAACAAGTTGGAAAGACAGAGAGGTATGGTTATGTAGAGAGGATGAATGAGAGGCGATTATCGAAAGGCATTTATAATGCAATTGAAAGTGGAAATATCCGGAAGGGCCGCCCTAGAAGGACTTATATGGATTGGTAATGTCCCCAAAGTCGCTTTCATTTTTTTTTAAACGTTGTCACACCCTTTGAATTATTCCTGTATCGTGGGTGCGTTTACAAATACATATATTCACACACACAAAGACCACCTGAAACAACTATTTGTAGAACATACAAATATTTTTTCCGTCAGTCGATCTCTCAACCACCGCACCAACCGTGCCGACAAGGCATTCTCTAATCCCATCTATACATATAAATAAAATTGGAGTGTCTGTTTGTAATATTGAAATAACCGTTTTTTACTACATGCATATGAATATATATACGGTACATACACCAAAATAACATTTTTTACAATTTTTGTCTGTCTGTCTGTTTGTATAGGCTAATCTCTGAAATGGCTGGACCGATTTTGACGGGACTTTTATTGGCAGGTAGCTGATGTAATAAGGAGTAACTTAGGGTACCTACTTTTATTTTAGAAAAATTCTTTTATTTAAGAAAAAAATAGGGTTAAGTGCATTTGGTCTTCTTAACTTCATGTAACTTTTATAATATTTTATTTTTTTAAATGGCGTTTCGAACAAAATAAAACATTGTTAAGTTCCGACATCCACGCGAACGAAGTCGCGGGCACAGCTAGTAAAAATATAAAATCGGCCATCTATCGTCCGATTGTTGAGTTTGCATTTGCGGCCTCTTACGGAACCCAAAAACAAAATAAAACTTGTTTTCACGCGTCACTAGCAAATTGGAGGCGAACACAAAAGTTGTTGGTGTAAACACTGTAGGTGTAAAGTAATAAAGAATCTTGTTGTTGTTATGCAATTTGTTGCTTATTTTCGTTTGATATTGAGGATTTATATTGACAGAATTTTGATTGGATTAACCTTAGCTGAGTTTCGACAATACGTCTCCGTGGACCAAACAGGACCAACAATGGTCCTAGGGAGCGAACATTTTGGGCCATACGAGTATCTGTAACAGTCGGTACGGTCAGTTATGGTTTTAAAATTTTCGTCGTTTGCTTAGATCACCACATTTAACCGCAAATTGTAGATTAATATCACACTGTAAGTTCATGGCAATAGTAATCACGACAGTGGATGACGACACGGTTGGCGCAGTGGTTGAGAGATCGACTGCTGAGCTAAGTGTCGCGGGTTCTATTCCCGCACGGGACAAATATTTGTATGATCTACAGATATTTGTTTCGGGTCTGGGTCTGCGTGTATGTGAATACACACCGTGCCTCGGAAAGCACGTGAAGCCGTTTGTCGTGCGCCTGATCTTTCTGCGGTCGTGTCGGATTGCCGTCCCATCGGACTATGAGAGTGAAGGAACAGAGAGAGCACCTGTGTTTGCGCACACACTTCTGCTCTATAATATCTCCTGCGTAGTTGGCTAATCTCCGGTGAGATTAGCCGCCGTGACCGAAATCGGTCAGGAGGACATTAATCACGACAGTAACTATACAAGTACGTACTTAAAAAATTACTTAAAAAAAAACACAGCTTTAAAGGTCCAAATTCTGAGTAACTAGTCCGTTTTGGAGTTAAATAGACGTAATGATGATTCGACAAATTTGTCGCGGTTACTATTGCGAAAAAATCACGAGGTATCTACCGGTGTGCTCAATCAATCAAAATATTTAATAAGGTGCGTCCTGACTTGACAAAAAATATTATGTAACAAGGACGAACATGATATATTGTGAGTGATATGGTCTATTTTTAGAAATCATTAATGCGGGGGCGCTCGTTTCGCCTGCCAAATTCAAAATTTATTTAGTTTGCTTGCAAATTTTAGATAAATGACACTCTGAATTAAAGAAATAGATATTTTAAAAATCCTCTAACATAGGTGTTTCAAGAATTCAATCCCTAAATAAGTGAAACAGAGGTTCAGTGTATGTGTGAATAAAAATTCTATGGGGATAGGATGATGGGCACAACTAATATAATCCTAACTTAATATTATAAATGCGAAAGTAAGTTTGTTTGTTAGTTACCTTTTCACGCCTAAACCACTGAACCGATCATCATGTAATTTTGCGTATACGTTGTCAGGGGTACAGAAAAGGACATAGGGTACCTTTTATCCAGAAAAAAGTACTGTTCCCGAGGGAAGAACAGATAGTGCCACCCACGAAGACGCGCCCCACTCTTCTTCCTAAATGCTTACAGTACAAGTGTGTTACCTTCCGCTAGTGTTTAAGTTCTGTCGATACACACTAATTACCTATGAGTGCACACGCACACTACGAAATATTAACTGATCACGAAAGAGCATTAGTCAGCTAGAAAGGCTCGGCCGCGGCCTCGGCTCGGCCAAAAATAGTGGATGGCACTGTCTATAACAATAACTTTCGACGGTCACAATTGCATTAGGACGCTAGATGGCGCTACGTGTGACCCGAAAATGCACGGGTTCGTAATCAATGCGGGCGAAGCCGCGGGCGAAAGCTAGTATGGTAATAGAATACTTGACTAACTGCCTCATTAGTCTAGGGGTCGGTAGCGCGACTGCTGAGGTGAGACCCTAGGCTGTGTTCCATTCCTGGATCGAGAAAAAGTGTTATTGGCTTTATCTGTATGGAAATTCTCAGTAGCAATACGGAGTCTGGAATTGTGCCGAGTCTGGAATTGTGCCGGTATTCAGTCCCATGGGGACTGAATACCGGCAAAATGATGGTGCACAACAATACACCTCTGCCTATTCCTTCGGGTAATACAAGCGTGTTGCCATACTAAAATACTTGACTGTAACACCAAATTAACGAGACGAAAAGACTCATCTTTCAAAAGCCTCTTCATCCAAATAATTCCACTATAATGACATTGGACCTACTTATGAAGCCCTCTCTAACAGACCACTCCATCTCGAGTATCCTTATCTGACCAACTTAAGTGGCTGAAGTGTCACTCGTAAGCAAATAAAGGACAAACAGAGCTCAATATGTGGTTCCTAAGATATCTGCGCTTTATTACCATACTGTGGCAGTTGTGTTTTATTGCTAGTCTGTGAGTTTCGTTGGGAGTAAGTTTGGAGAAGAAGCGAGGAGAGTGTAGAAAAATCTACCTTAATACAGAACAATGAACTCACAACTTAGTTCGGTGCTAAATTAACGGTTTTGAATTGAGAACTGCATTTAAACAACAGTAAGCCAGATCTAGAGCAACTAAAGTCCTATTTAAAATGGTGGCTGCATCAAAAGCTCCCTTCTCTGCGCTAATAATTATAATTATTTGATTAGTTTACGATGAGGCTGACATACTTTTGTAAGGTAAAAGCCTCGACATAACAGTAAGGTTCTTCATACAAAAACTGGCACGAAGGTTTAAAACTGGTCTATAAGTAGCCTTGTTTTGTAATAAAGCTGAATAGGTTTATTTGACACATGGAGACACCATAAAAAATTAAGGGTAAAAGACCCTAAAATGTTGGTATTTTTCCCCACTTTGCCTGAATCCTGAACCTGAATCTGTTCTTTCTCTCTCTATCCTTCTTCGTCATTCAATGCTGCGCGCTATACGAAATTGCTATATTGGGTTTTCCACCATCAATCCTTTCTTGCTACCTTAACCAAATCCTTGGACCTTATAGTTTGCCTCTATATATTTCTACTCCCATTCCAGGTCTCCACTATCAATTGTTGGATCCCCATCTGTCCTGCTACGTACGTGGTTACCACTTCCTTCTTGCACTTTGCCCTTGGCTTTAAAGATCATCACTTATATGCTTGGCTTGGCTGTGGTTGTCTCTTGGGTGAATGACGTCAAAACTCTTTTATCTCCAGACTTGCACCACTAACATTTCTAGCACAATTGACCTTCACTGGGCTAGCTAATAAAAAGGGGTTTTACGCCAAAACTTGGCGACAGACAGTTTTTCTCCTTCATTTATTTGTTGCGAATACGACTTAAATCGCGTCCAGATTTTTATAACATTTGAATAAAAATCCAGATGTCAAATCAACGTTATTGAGTTTCGGCTATTTTTTGGAAGTAGCTTTCTAAGTACCTAGTTCATAGCATCAGAGGAGCTCGTAGTTTCATAACTACTGCGCAGTTCGGTCGATCTGCGTGATTAAGCAGCGCTTGACGCGGTCGGTCCTTGAATGGGTGACCTGTTTTCACACTTCGAGAGGGCAGGGAGGGGTCCTACCTCAGAAAGCACGTTAAATAGTTGGCTCGGTTGTCATACGAAGACCTAGGACAGTTGTTACGGGTCTCAGCAGCCCAAAACGTCTCACAATCAGTCTAACCTTAGAGTATCAGTGTCTCCCAGTAATTGGGTGGCGGAGGTCAGATTGCAATCGCGTAAAATTTAAATCTGAAGCCGACCCGAATTTAGTTGGGAAAAAGCGAGGCAGATGATGACCTAGATCATACGATAACGCATGTTTTCTCAGAAGGGTTTAGCACAGGTATGGCAACGGAATGAATATACTGGAACTCGCTGTAATGATGCCGAAACTTACCAGACATTTAAACACATTGAAAATTCTATTGTGTCTACAACTGCTGCTTAATGTACATCTCTACATGTGACATAATTCTATCAAAAATATATATAGCCCCTTTAAAAACACTATTGGAGATTCTCTCACGAAGTTTAATGATTGAAATAGATTTACTCGCCCCTAAGCGGGCAATCCTTCATCCTAATAAGCATCCTTAGAGCCCCGTCGGATAGCAACAGGTAAGAAAGTTGAGTTACCCGTTAGTTCATACTTAAAGCCAGTTTATTTAAACTTTATTCAATATTTACGATATACTGTTATTGTAATAGGTATTCAATTCTTTATATTTATTATGTCACGAAATTCATAAACAAAAAAGTAAGTTATGAGAGAGATAGGTTGTCTCAGGAAAAAGCGAGGTCCGTACGTCATGCGTGTGCGCGGCCGACTCTTGGCCGGTGCCACTCTGTTACGAGTTTACACGAGCGAAATAGACGGCGCATATACTACATACCACGGCGGCAGACGACCGCGGGACGCTCGTATCGAGGGTGTAAGAATGTGGTTTGCTATAAAGTTCAAAAACTAAAACCCGAAAATCACGCTCGAAAAAGTAAGAAACAAGAAAATATCCTCATCTGAAATTGTAATGTACAAACTATTTAATACTAGCTTCCGCCCGCGGCTTCGCCCGCGTGGTTTACTAACCCGTACATTTTTCTGGGATAAAAAGCCTACCTACTATTCCGGACTATAATCTATCTCTGTGCCATTTTTTATCCAGATCCGTTCAGCCGTTCTGGCGTGATTGAGTAACAAATATCCATCCATCCGTCCATCCATCCTCACAAACTTTCACCTTATAATATTGGTAGGATTAAATAAACATCTAACACGTAATATTATATTTTAATGTATTTAATACATATTCATAGTGATGTTCAGACGATGGCCTTGGTCGTATGCCACCTACCCTAACAAAACAATACATTCTTGCAGTAGTAAGCGATCATAAGCTTTAGGGCAAAGTGCATACGACCCGAGTACGTCTTAAAACTGCGACCAGACACCGGAGGACGGTCAGCAACGTCCTCTCACTAATCGGTGAGCCACTGCGATACCCAAGCCGCCTGCTAAGCGTGGGGATTATGGCAAACCCCCCCACTTGGGGGAGGCCTTCGTTCAGCAGTGGACGTCTTCTGGCTAATTATGATAATGATGATGCATACGACCTCGGCTATCCTCTGAACATCACTATGCATATGTATTAAATTCTACATTAAAATATATTACATGTCGAAGGGTTCGGCTGAGGTGTACAGCGGTACACCTTTACCTAAACCTTCGGGGAATACAGGCGTATCATGCTAAACATCCTCTCCAATATTAGGCAATTTGAGTTATTAAATATATTTTACAGCACAAATTTTACGCGTAATACATAAAACGTTCGTCTGTCCGTCCGTAAATTACGTTTCAACACAAATTCACTTGTTTATTATGACAATAAAGTGGGATCGTTACTATTGCGTAAAATTTTATTGGTATAATTGGTTCTGAACCCGGTTTCGCTCGTGGCTGTGATATGGCATGGTAGTCATAGGATTTAGCAAAAGTACTATTGTGCACTCACATTTCGCCGATGCTAGAATAGGGGGCGAGCCTGTTGCCAACCACCGGGCACAGTTCCATATTACGTGCTGCTATTGAGAATTTATATACGGAAAACACGATAACACTGTCCGTACTAGGAATCGAACTCAAGACCTCACGCTCAGCAGTCATGCTTACGACCACTAAACCAATAAGGCAGTGTCTGTGAGATAAATTATTTTTAAAAGTCTGTAATCAAGTTCCTGTAGTCAAATCACAACGGGTGTACCGCGTAAAGACGGTGATTTCATCATTGATCGCAAGCGCAGCTACTGTGTTTGTGAATTTCATAGATCTATTTCACTCATATAGGTACATAATGTCCTCCTGACCGAATTTCGGTCACGGCGGCCAATCTCACCGGAGCCAACTACGGAGGAGATATTATAGAGCTCAAGTGTGTGCGCAAACACAGATGCTCTCTCTATTCCTTCACTCCCATAATCCGACGGGACGGCAATCCGACACGACCGGAGAGAGATCAGGCGCAGGACCAACGGCTTTACGTGCTTTCCGAGGTACGGTGTGTATTCACATACACAAAGACCCTGACCCGGAACATCTATCTGTAGATCATACAGATATTTGTTCCGTGCGGGAATCCAACCCGCGACACGTAGCGCAGCAGTCGATCTCTCAACCACTGCGCCAACCAACAGGGTTAATTATTTCTCGATATATAAAAAAACATAAAATATCAGCAAAATCAGCTCATGTTTAGTGGGGTAAAAACGTTAACGCATTTTGTATGAAAACTTTTAGCTAAACTAATCTTAAATGAAAAATGTCACCCATCGAAAGCGCGCGTACATTATTTTTATACACTAACGCCTAATACATCAATCTAGACTAAACTTTCAAGACAGACTGACAACGTTATATATATATAACAAGTAATAAAATATAAATGTATTTTGGCTATATTTCAGCTGTTAAACACGGCAACTTGTTCAATTGCCTATTATGTCTTTACGGGCATTTTACTGTCGGTTTTAATTGGCCTTCTCGTTAACTGTTCAGTTTAGTTGATCGGCGGATAAAATGACAACTTTTAGTTGATTAATTTTAAACATAACATAGCATCAGGCCTGTATGGAGAATGAAGAGGTAAGCAGGGATGTTCTTTTTATACAGTCACATTTCGCCGATTATTCAGCCCTATGTAGTACTTACTGGTAGATGGCAATAGGCTCGCCCCCTATTGCCATCTATCGGGCACTATTCCGAACTCCGGGCTGCTAATGAGAATTTCAGAAAAATTTCCTGACCTGGGTAGCGAACCCAGGACAGAATGCTCAGTAGCCGCGCATGCCACCACTAGACCAATGAGTTAATGATTATTTTTGTAATCAATAAATCGTTAAGGTTTTTTAGACAAACATACCATCACGACTGTATTCCGTTAATGGTATGACAGAGGTGTACTTACACCTACATAATATGAGGATAAGGTTGTGCGCAGTGACTATGCGAAGCTTTCTGAGCTACGTGTCTTGAGTTCAATTTCCGCATCGAACAAATATTTTTATGATCTAAGTCCAAATAGTAGTTTCGGGTCTGGGTGTGTATATGTGACATGTATGTTTTTAAACTGTAACCCACGATATAGGAGAAAAACCAGAGAGCAGTAACGTTAAAAAAAAAACACCGATGCTGTTATTAAGTCCCATATTATAGGATTAGACCTTACCGGGCATAATTCCAAACTCCAGCTTGCTATTAAGAATTTTCTAACAGTAAATCAGGATCGAACCATAAACCTCACGGTCAGCAAACGCATTTACGATCACTAAACCAGTTAATATATAGATATTGTGTATTTACATGAATCGGGCTACAGCAGTATTGTATTATTTTGTATTAAATTGATGAAAGCGCCATCTAGTACTTATTTGTTGCACTGCAGAGTTTCTTGACGCAACACCTGAAAACGTAGCTTAAGTTGAGTTAGATAGATGACACTTTGATACAAATAATCTCTTTGTTAAACTTACATCATAATAACTTATAATACAAAACAATAAGAATAATAATAAGCGTGTGATGTTATTTATTGTATCATTTATATGTACAGGTCCCATCAAATCTGTTTATATGTTAATACGATCATTTAACAATAGATGGCGCTATTCTTAATATTAATTTTAAGGTCCGATTTTGAGATTTTCAAAATTCTCTGTTTTCCTATAGGTTGATACAGTGATCACAATTAACCGTAAACAAGTACAATTATCAGGACCTCACGCTAGGTAGCCAAGCTTGCGATCTATTACAGTTCTGAGTAGGTCTAAGTTGTCAGGTCTATGTTTAGAATACGACTTTGAAGCCCTTCGTGCTATCTTAAATCGCCACGGACTGTGAGAAGTCCGAAATTATGTCAACCGGTCTAACCTTAAGACTATAGTTTAGCTAAAAGTTTTCATACAAAATAAGTTAACGTTTTTACCCCACTAAACATGAACTGATTTAGCTGATTTTTTTAAATATATATATATTATAGATACAAGTAAAAACTAGGTCGTCACGTTTTTGTTCTTTTTTTGATATTGTTTATAGATTGAGAAATAATTAATCCTCAAAATATGTTTTTTAACTCAAAATTTTCAAATTAAAATTGATCATAATTTTGAAAAAATTAAAAACAAAACCGATCGACCTAGTTTATAATCTGACAAAACTATACAGACCAAAATCAAATTAATTCGTTAAGATTTAGATGTAAGAAACGTTAACGCCCAAACACCTATTTTGCGCGTATTTCATGATAATTTTGTCAGAAGCCGGCAGCTAGGTATTTAGGTAGTAGAGGTCATATAGCAGACCTTCTATGTAAAATACTTGTTTTACTACAGATTTATTTAATCAAAGTGACCGAATCATCAATTTATTGATTGTATCGATTTTTTCCGTAATCCTGTCTCTATTAAAACAAAAGACACAAGTATGTGATTCCCGTTACCGTCAACGCATTATACCCACAATATAAACGTATACAATACCTCTTATTTCTAGTATCTCGTACAGAAGTCGTGCATACAGTCCGGGAGATAACGAGCGACCAATATGGATACCGTAATGAGCCGCTGGAGACCTTATGTGGAATATATTGTGGGAACAGCGGTGGGGTAGAGACGGGAGTATGTAAAATTGTTTAAGGATTCACGATGAATAGATTTTAAATTGTGATAAAATGTACTTTTGGTTCTAAGACAAGTTCCTTTGTTTAAAAATAATTATCAATGTGCACATTTTGTGTTATGTGTCCAAATGTCAAAGTCAAAGCTTTTTAATATAAGAGGCACTTTACTGATTTCAAGTGTGGATTAGAATTGTAGAAAGAGACTGGCAATAAATTCCGTGGAATATTTTTTAGGAGGGAAGGAAAAACATCGTGAGGAAACCTGCACACTTGAGAAGGCTCCATAATATTCTTGATGGTGTGTGTAGTCTGTCAACCCGCACCAGCCCAGCATGCTCGATTACGGCCCTGACACTTTTTATTTTCAGAAAGGTCCGTGCCCAGTATTGGGCAGTGGCGTGAACAGAGTTTTAGGCAGGGTAGGCAGAAAATTTTAAAAGATTACTTACCAATAATACGTACTGCATGTTGGTATGGATTCGTCGTCTTGTTGATTAAATAATGATGTATGTGATTTGCCACCTCAAATATCTTATAATAAATATTTATCTGAGTTATGTAGGGGTAGACAGTGTCTTTTTGTCTTTATGCACCGCACGCCACTGGTGTTGGGTTATTTAACTATTTCAGTTTGGGGCTTTACCTGGGGACGAATTTTTGAGGAACTCGTAGCTAGATAGCTGCCGCGCATCAGTGGATCTGCGAGGTTAAGCAGCGCTTGCTTTGGTCAGTCTTTGGATGGGTGTTCGATTATCACCCCTCCATGCCCCGGAAAGCACGTGAAGCAGTTGGTCCAGGGTGTCATACGAATAACAGGAGTTAAGAGTGTCAGCAGTCCAAAAATTCTGACAACCAGTCTAACTTTAGAGTATCAGTGTTTCCCAGTTTATTGGGTGGCGGAGATTAGATGGCAGTCGCTCCGTGTAAAATACTGATATTCAGCCGCAACCGATTAGACTGGAAGTCGACCCCAATGTAGTTGGGAAAAAGTAGACAAATGATAATGCCGGGGACGAATTTCGCTATATCCGCGCTTTTGTTAGAAATTTAAGCCATAAGCTGAATCAAGCGCGCTATTCTACAGTTGTGTGGTTGACAGAAGGACCGGTCGTTCACCGCTGATATCAGAGAACAACTTCTTTACTTCAAGTTGCGCAAACGCACGACTATTGAATTTGATTTCCAAAGCACTTGTCTTTGAGTCATTATTTAGGCGCAACAGACTGAAATTCTGTGACACATAAAATAAAAACGATAACATAGTATCACGCTTGTTTTCACCAAAGGGTAAGGCAGTAGTGTAGGTAATTACTACGAGTACGTAATTGTAATTCCACATTTATCCAATGACGTTATTCGTCTCATGTAATAAAGGGCGAGCCTATTGCCATCATCCGGGCACATTTCCATGAGAACTCCATGCTGCTACTGAGAATGTGATTACACTGCCCGACCTCACGATCAGCAGTCCCGCTTGCGACCATTGAACCAATGATACAGTTGCCACGGGCTTTTTCTAAACAGAAAATGAAAATAGTTAGGCCTTAGTCTAAGACGCTTGCCTTGTATGTATGGCGTACTTCACACACCATTTAGAATTTTATAGAGCCCTCTCAGGTGTGCAGGTTTCCTCACGATATTTTCCTTCACCGTAATAAAAGCATAAAACATATTTTTGATAAAAAAAAAACCTTACAGTATCAGTGTCTCCCAGTAATTGGGTGGAGGAAGTCAGATGGCAGTCGCTCCGAGTAACACTGATATTCAGCAGCAACTGGTTAGACTGGGAGCCGACCAAAGCGTAGTTGGGAAAATGCTACGTATATAATGAATAGCAAATATAGAAAATAGAAAAACACATTTTTCATCCACGTATTAATATTCAAATGAAGGAAAGTTTGTCAGTATGTTGATACAAAGTTCTTGCATTCTTAACGAGGAGTTCGGCACGATAGACTTGCAAACTACTTGTTAAGTGTTTTAAGTTCTGTGCGCAGTGGAGCGGCTGCGAAAACTTTGGAGTTACCGAAATTTTTACATAAAATAGCATCACGGGTGCATTATTTTGTGTGGCCACTATATTGACACTAAGTAGTGGTCTAGTGATCGCAAGCGCGGTTGCTGAGCGTGAGGTCTTGATTTCGTTTCCTCAGTCGGGAAAAGGGTTATGAGATTTTATTGTTACAAAAATTCTCAGTAAAGTAATAAAATAACGATTCCCAACCTTATTTGCGGTCCAAAAACTCGCTATCCATAGATTGCGAAAGCAACGCCACAGCAGAAACAGCTTGGTAATAATAAATAAAAAAAAAGCCTTTTGTTTCATGCAGATTACAAAAAGGAAAGGTTAAGTTCTATGTTAATATTATAAATATTTTGTTAAAACTAACAACTAACTACTGTATTGCCATACAGCGTGGCAATGCTGCCAGTCTTCTGGGAACAATGCCGGTTGACAGCGATGCGGAGGAGTATTTTGACGCGTAGATAATACTTTTATATTTTTTACATCTTTAATCTGTTTAGTGTTTTAGTAGTTAGTAATAATAAGTAGGTTGTATATATTATAATTAATTTAGGAATTAAACTTAATTACTAAGTTTAATTCCTAAATTTAGTTGTTAGTTTAGATTTTTTTACATAAATTTCAATTAATCCTATGTTAGTCTGCAAGATCCCCTCTGTAGGTGACGGCCTCCTCCAAAGATAGCCAGTTCTCTCTAGATTGGGCTACTTAAATCCAGTTGGGGCTGTCTATTTTTTTGAGCTCATCTTCCCAACTAGCTACAGGTCTACATCTCCTTCTTTTGCCTTATGGACCTGCCCTTGTTGTCACCAGCTTGGTAATACAAATTTGTTTTTGCTGCCGCTCCACGTTCGCAATATAGGTACGATGTATTATTGAAGCGCAAACGAATTAGTAATCATTATTCAATTCAATTGAAACAAACTATAGCGACCCGGAGTTTGAAACTTGTGCCCAGTAAACATTATTGTTAAGCTGCCTATTACATAGGACTCGACAGCATCGACGAAATGTGGGTGTACAAATAGTACACCTTTGCCTAATCCTCTACAGATTACAGCCGTGAAGTTATGGCACATTTAATAATGTCCTCCTGACCGAATTTTGGTCATGGCGGCCAATTATCTGCGCAGGATATATTATTTATCAAACACAGGTGCTCTCTCTATTCTTTCACTCTCATAGTCCGATGGGACGGCAATCCGACACGACCGGAGAGAGATCAGGCGCAGGACCAACGGCTTTACGTGCCATTCCGAGGCACGGTGTGTATTCACATACACAAAGACCCAGACCTGAATAAACTATGTAGCTCATACAAATATATGTTCCCGCAATACGTAGCGCAGTATTCGATCTCTCATATTTATGTCACATGTTATTGCAGGGTGTGGCCAAACATAAATATAATGGAAATTAAATATTTTACATTAGTTACTTTTTAATTGACTACAAAAGTGGTTCACAGCTTTGGTGTTCACCCACGCTAGTTAATCACGAACAACTTGGTCCACACGAAGTCCTGAACAAAAATATAAGTAGATAAAACTCAGTAATGACTGAAACTTGTGTTTTATAGTGGAATTACTATGAAAGGTACTGTTGCAGTTGAACAAATATTTGCAGTTGATAAGTTGAGGCCCTAGTGTAAGTTTCTTTCGACAAACTCGATTTTACGCATCGAACGCGTTTCGCTCTCCAATTGGTGCAGAGCACGAAGCGGACCAATTGGAGTGCTGAACGCGTTCGATGCGTTAAATCGAGTTTGTCGAAAGAAACTTACACTAAGGCCTCTGTTCGTCGTGTAATCGCCAAACTGAAAAATTCTTCGAGGATTTCTCCTGTATCGTGGGTACAGTTTACAAAAAGTTACATGTATATATAGCTATATCCTAGGCAGAGGTGTACTATTGTACACCCATATGTCGCCGATGCTATTATTAAGTCCCATGTAATAGAGGGCGAGCTTATTCCCGTCTACCAGGCACAATTCCAGACTCCGAACTGCTACTGAGAATTTCTATAAAGAAAATCCCAATAACTTTGCCCGACCCGGGAATCGAATTCAGTACCTCATGCTCAGCAGCCAATGAGCAGTGAAAACCTAAAGTGGCTGTTTTAATACGTTTTTAACCGTTTCTATAAATATAATATGCCTTAGTAGAACTAGTATGGTTAAAATGGCAAGGAAATATATATAGCTTTTGCCTGCGACTTCGTACGCGTGGAATTTACAATCAAGTGTCTATATGATTTTTAATAATGGAGCCTTTTTTTTAATTAGACCTCTAGCAATACATCGGTGAAAATTGCATTAAATTACATGCAGTAGTTTTTGCGTGATGCGTGTACAAACATACAGACAGACGGACAGTTTTTTTTTTTTAAATTGTTGTTTTAGCTTCCGTTGCTCTAATAAAGTCCCCCCATATTAGTTTTTCTCCAATATCTATAATGAACAGACATCGGCCTGTTATAATATTATTATATGTACAGATAAGCTATTTACTTGGAAAAATAACTTACTATAAAATAAAACTAATTTATGTACAGTTTGAATTTTACGTTTCCAGGGAACCCACGGTGTAGACCCATAAAAATTTAAATGGGTCTCGCGATTTTTTGAATAGCGTTCGTTTACATGTCGCGATGTAAGAGAAAGTGCGGAATTAACGGGATCTTTGACAAAGTCCTTAGGCTGATTCTCCGATTTCGATCCGATTTGGAGAAATGGAGAGTATTTTTTTTTCTTACTTATACCTTCTCTTTCCTTATATTGAGACCACCTAGCTAAATGTATGCGACCATGGAATATCAAATCATCAAATTTGCACAGCTATGTCTGATTAGGTTCTTGCAGTTACATCATCTTCATCAGCCAGAAGACTTCCACTGCTCAACGAAGGGGGGAGGTTGGGTTGCCATAATCCCCGCTCTTGGCAGGCGGCTTGGCGATCGCAGTGGCTCACCAATACAGTGAGAGGACGCTGCTGCCGGTCCTCCGGGCAGTTACATACTCTACTTGTATTATTCTTCTTGTATCAGACTGAACTTCTTCTGTCTTGTCAGCACGAGGTATCACATGGGAATCGCTCATGCCGTAGTGGAAAGATCAGCCAGTCAGCAGTGGTGGTATCGAGGCTGATTGCCCAGGGTACGCCAGATGATTTCATGGTTCGTCGCATGTGGAGGATCTTTCTTAGCACCTCAAACAATGCCGTTTTGTTAATTATAGGTCAGTGTTGCTAAGCAATTGGCTTTCTGTGCGACGTGTTGTGGGTTCGATGCCTACGTGTAACAAATATTTATAAGAGCTATAATTAGAGCGATAAATGTTTCGGTTCTGGGTGTGTGCACATGTATTTGTAAGCTGCACCCAAGATACAGAAATAAATATTATAGAGTGGGGCAACGTCAACAAAGAAATCTCAAATATTGTACAGGCATATTTACCTACCCAAAGATCTGCATAACTCGACCCAAATTCCATATAAACCGGGCTTTAAACTCTTTTATTTTCCCGTCTGCCCCGGATTGCGAAACACCTCTTCACGAGTTCCTCAAAAGGCAATATCTTTTTGTTGCTTAAGATTAATAGTTATGGGCAATCTGAAGCACTAATTTTATCTTTTGTTTTTTTTATTATAACATAATATAGTATCACGCCTGTATTACCCGAAGGGTTAGGCAGAGGCGTATACCCACATTTCGCCAATGTTATTATTGAGTCTCATGTAATAGGGGCGAGTTTATGAAATTGCCATCTTTACACCTCAATTTCAAATTCTAGGTTATACTAATCATTTTCAATCCAATAACACTGCGCGACCCGGGTATCGAACCCAGGACCTTACGTCCGAAAGACGCGCTTGCGACCACTAGACCAACGGTAGGAAGACAACTGTGACCTATGTAATTAACGGCTTGGCGCTACCAGTTAAATTTAAACAGTTAAAGTTTAATTAGTTGCGCAATAGAAAGCGGCGTAGCCTTTACACTTTCGTAAACATAAGTTTAAAATTACCTAGATATATATTTACGTACAATAAGCGATTGGTGGTTGGTTTTGAACTAGTTTTTATATACCATAACATAGCATACGACACGGTTGGCGCAGTGGTTGAGAGATCGACTGCTGAGCTACGTGTCGCGGGTTCGATTCCCGCAAGGAACAAATATTTGTATGATCTACAGATATTTGTTTCGGGTCTGGCAAAGCACGTAAAGCCGTTGGTCCTGCGTCTGATCTCTCTTCGGTCGTGTCGGATTGCCGTCCCATCGGACTATGAGAGTGAAGGAATAGAGAGAGCACCAGTGTTTGCGCACACACTTGTGCTCTATAATATCTCCTGCGTAGTTGGCTAATCTCACGATTGACCGCCGTGACCGAAATTGGTCAGGAGGACATTATTATTAACATAGGATAGCATCACGCTTGTATTTCCCAAAGGGTTGGGCAGAGGTGTACTATTATGCACCCACATGTTGCTTGTAGGTACTAGGGGGCGTGTCTATTGCTATCTAGCGAGCACAGTTTCAGACTCTGTGCTGCTACTGATAATATCCTACTAATATTATAAATGCGAAAGTTTGTAAGGATGGATGGATGGATGGATCTTTGTTACTCTTTCACGCAAGAACGGCTGAACGGATCTGGATGAAATTTGGCACAGGGATAGATTATAGTCTGGAATAGCACATAGCCTACTTTTTATCCCGGAAAAATGTACGGGTTCGTAAACCACGCGGGCGAAGCCGCGAGCGGAAGCTAGTAATTTATATACAAAACAAAATAATAATTAGGAATTTAACTAAGGACCTCACGTTTAGCAGTCGTGCTTACGACCACTAGACCTATGAGGCTGTCTTTAAATATACCTACCATTCAATTTCAATTATTCAGAAACAAAATCCTTAATGTAAATGAAATCAGAAATGAAATTTGAAGCAATTATTCCATTAGTTACCAAAAAAAAATCTTGAATGGACACAGTGGAAAAATGTGTCCATACTGATAGTAAAAGCGTTGATATTTTTTCGAAGATTTGTTAGAAATTAACATAGTTATTCTATTGTCTGTCTTACTAAAGAAAGACATTCCTAATCTGAAATTCCTTTGTTTTGGTATATAAAGAACTCCACGAAAAAATCGTTGTCTGACTAGTAGATGTATTTTAAAAAGGAACAGTAAAGGTGTGTTCACACAGTATTCTATTTGCTTTTTTCTGCTGATATATTCTATGATTCTATTGTTTAAATAAATTTTTAGGAATTTTATCGTTGTGATACCTGGGATCGATTCCCGGGTCGAGCAAAGTGTTATTGGGTTTTTACTATATGGAAATTCTTAGTAGCAGCACGGAGTCTGGAACTGTGTAAGTACGTGCATCCATGTAATAGGGGAAGAGCCTATTGCCATCTACCGGGCACAGTTCGAACGATCCGAAAATCGAACCCAGGACCTCACACTTGGCTATCAAAAGGCACAAACCAAAATATTGTAACTTAAACAGAAATAAATCGTGATTTTAACAGTAAATTTATGAATGAAGAGGTTTTCGAGATCCCGTTCAGTTTATCTAGATCTGTGTGAATAGTTTGAAGCACGCAATCGTACCGAATCTAGAAATGAATGAGGTTGTTTATGTTAACGCCTGTATACCCCGAAGGGTAAGGCAGTGGTGTAGATCAGCGGCGTGCACAGAATTTTTAGACAGGGTAGGCAGAAAATTTTAAAACCTTACTTACCTACTGCATGTTGGTATTGGTTCGTCGTCTTGTCGATTATATAATGATGTATGTGATTTGCCACCTCAAATATCTTATAATGAATATTTATCTGAGTTATGTAGGGTAGGCAGTGTCTTTTTGTCTTTATGCATTGCACGCCACTGGTGTTGATGCTAGGGCATGCAGTTTCGTATATTTCCAGTTTCGAAATTGGCTTCTGAAATCGGTCTTATAAACTCCGAAATTTCGAAATTTCGATGTTGTGGGCAATCTATCTTCATTAATGAAAATTCGATAATCAGATTATTACTTTTAATTTAATTGAAAATGTTAAAAAGGCCTAGCCTAGCGTAACAAAAATAAAACCAATAAGTTTTCTGCCGTATATTTCGTTCCCGCGTCGACCAAACGCGACAACGCAAATTGGTGAGAAAAGTATCTAAGTAGTGAAACATATTACATGTTGTATTGTATGTGTGGACCTAATTACATTTACTGGCCTGCAAAACTAAGTATCACAATTTTAAAATTGGAATAACTTTTTAAGTACACAAGATATACTTTCGAAATAAAAAGAACTCGAAAAAGAGTTTAATTTCGTATATAATAACTTCATAGTCGAAAACCTTCTTTTAAGAAATGGCTGAAAAAAGCTTTAAAAACAAAAATAATACTTTTCGAATTACAATGTTACTATTCATTTTTTTGTTTCTGTTTTTGTTTTCAAATTTTTTCTTGATCGATGAGTCTTGTTACAAAAATTAAGTTAGATAACAGCACATAAATTTTATTTATCATGCCTCTTTCACCTGAAGAATGTGCTAGGATCATGACTTTTCTGGAACTAGGCATCAGTATGCGTCGTACTGCAAGAATGGAGGGTGTGACGTTACGAACGGTCCAGAAGGTGAAACGAAGGTACGAAGAAACTGGAAACCATCTGAGGAGTCCTTGTAATGGCAGACCCAGGTGTACTATTGCCCGACAAGACCGTAATATTGTTTCCACTGTGTTGAAAAATCGCCACCTTAATGCGGTTGAAGTCCAGCAACTGCTTCTTCAGACCCGAAAGGACTACATTAGTGACAGGACAGTGAGAGGAAGACTTGCTTTAGCAAATCTGAAACCCCGAAGACCAGCGAGTGGCCCCAAACTCGAGAGAGAGCACCGAGTAGTGAGACTACGATACGCCCGTGAACACATACAGTGGGATGAAGAAGAGTGGTCTAGAATTTTGTTCACAGATGAGTCTCGATTTTCACTTTACACTTCTGATGGAAGGTGAAGTGTCTACAGGCGGCCTGGTGAGCGATACCTTCAAGACTCCTTCTCAGAAAGAGTCCAGTAAGGTGGAGGCAGTGTACAAGTATGGCCTGGCATATCTTCAGAAGGTCGCACAGAGTTAGTGGCCATAGAAAATGGCACTCTGACTGGGGGAAGATATGCCCAAGAGATTCTCAACGAGTATGGGTTATGTGTTATTGAGTTTTTTGACACTAAGCAAAAATGGCAATTTTTTTAGTTATATTTTTTTTTTAAGTTAAATTTGTTATTAATATATAGTTAACTAGTTTCAAAGAAAGCTGATAAAATTTGCTATAAAACTTTTTATTTTATTTTAAATCTCTAAAATGTATAGTTTAGAAAAAAATTGTAATATTTTATTACCTATCTACTATTATGTAATATTATAAATGCGAAAGTTTTGAGGATGTATGTTTGATACTCTTTCAAACAAAAATAATCAAATTTAAAATTTATTATTTCGAAATTTCGAAACTAGGGGTTTCAATTTCGAAATTAAATAACATGCAAATATGATCCGAAATTTCGAATGTATGAAATTTCGAAATTTCGAAATGCATGCCCTAGTTGATGCCTACCTACACCCACAATTCTATCGGTTTTGAGTATACTAAGGACCCACGCAAAGTGTCCTGCTGAGGGCGCCAACGTGTGTCGGGTCGAGATCTTCAAAATAGGGTTATAAGACCTTTCGTCGCGAGCGTGTAGCGACCTCCCAGAAGACGGTGACACGGCGTAGTCCCGTGTGCACAGCACCCAGAGAGAGTTACAGGGAGGAACTTTTTACAGTCTCCCCTTCCGAGACGCGACCTGCATGTAAATAATGAAATTTGTCTTTGTAAACACACCCACGATATCGGTATTACTCCTAGTCTATAAGATGAATTAATAAAAAAAAAAAACATTGCTTGACCCTGGGTCCCGCAGTCAATAGGCAGGAACTCTTGCAACCGTTCTCTTTTCCCTGCCTACCAGAAAATAATAATGTCCTCCTGACCGATTTCGGTCACGGCGGCCAATCTCATCGGAGACTAGCCAACTACGCAGGAAATATTATAGAGCACTAGTGTGTACGCAAACACAGGTGCTCTCTCTGTTCCTTTACTCTCATAGTCCGATGGGACGGTAATCCGACACGACCGGAGAGAGATCAGGCGCAGGACCAACGGCTTTACGTGCTTTCCGAAGCACGGCGTCTATTCACATACACAAAGACCCAGACCCGAAACAACTATCTGTAGATCATACAAATATATGTTCCGTGCGGGAATCGAACCCGCGACACGTAGCTCAGCAGTCGATCTTTCAACCACTGCGCCAACCGTGCCGTAATACCAAAAATAATACCAAACACCCAACTAACATAAAAACCGAAACTGACAATAATTCATGCTGGCGTGTTCTTATTTTAGCCGTGACATTGCGATGTCCTCGCCCTTATATTTTGTCACGCGATCCCGCTTCCTCAGTAATTATGTACGCGACTTTATTTTAATGGTGTAGTAATTAAATAAAGATACCCGCGGATTATGTTACTGGTAACAGTAATCGGTATTCGATTTTATATAAAACTAGCTTCCGCCCGCGGCTGCGCCCGCGTGGATTATGAACTCGTGCATTTATTTGTGCGGATCCCTAATTATTTGTTAAAAAAGAAATATTCTAAGTTACTCCTTATAATATCATATATCTGCCAGTGAAAGTCCCGTCAATATCGGTCCAGCCGTTTCGGAGATTAGCAGAAACAAACAGAATGACAGAAAATTAAAATTTTTAACAATTGTATTTTTGTTATAGCGTTTTGTTATACCGTATATACTTTCATATGCATGTAGTAAGCTGTTATATTGAAATTACTAACAGACACTTCAATTTCATTTATTTGTATAGATATAAAGTAGCTTTATGGGTCTGGTGTGAGGTCCTGGGATCCGCGGGCCGGGCATAGTGTAATGTATTTTTCTGTAAGAACATTATACTGGCAGCATGGAGTCTGAAATTTTGCCCGGTAGGCACAAGCCTCATTTAAATATCAATGTGTTTAGGCCATGGTACACCTCACTGGCCTGGTAGGAGTTGGCGGACTACTCATACAAATCAAGATGATTAGAGGACCTTCTCAGGTTTCCTCACGTTATTTTCCTTCGCCGTTAACGAAAGTGATAATCAAATTTAGAAACACACATGAATTTTAAAAATCGGTTACCCTGCCTGTTGTACGATTTCCATTATTAATAATAATACAAATAAACGGTTTTCTTCACCAAAAAACTGGGCAAAGGCCGTTAATCGGTTCCATTTCGATTGCAGTTAACAAAATTGTTTAGTGTAATGGTCCCTCTGGCCCTGTTACAACTGAGACCAACCAATCGCTCATTCTCAGTTTATTCCAGACCCCTACACATTCTCAAATGATATTTAATATACGACTAGACTTTCTATAAGAAACCTTAGAGTTTTTTTCGGATTTTCTTCTGACAGGTAGTCAGTAGGAAACGCCGGCTCCATCTTAAAGACAAACTTGTACAAACTTCCTGTAATTTACAGAAAATTATTCATTATTATCATCATTACATTATATTATCATTATTACATAAAACAAAAAAAAATGGATTTTCAGTAAGTAAGTATACATAGATACTGTACATGTTTACAATGTAAGTATACGCCCTGATACAGGTTGTGTCACCTTCATAGTCGCCTCGAACATGATAAGCTGAAAAATTATCTTCCCTGTATTTGAGGATCATTAATTTTGTTGTGTCTGTATTTTGATACTAAAAGCGAGTTTTTTTATTCAAACAAATGTGCCATAAATGCTTTTGAACCTCTATGGTTCCAGTAACATAAGGATGAAATTACAACTGTGAGCATCGCTTCGCATTATAGCGATTGAAAATGGCTATTTTAAATGAAAATATGTACGAAACACTTGGTACGAAAAAACTAAAGCTAAATGCTTTCATCTTTTTTAGTATAATATTTTCACGTTCCAATGTCACCCACTTTAATGCCAACAGATACTGACCAATGTTTTCTCATAGATACTTGTACAATAGTTCAAAATCCCAGACCCAAACCGGTAGCCTAAATTCAAAGCAGAGCTATGTATCTCAATTTACTTATGAAAATATAAAAAAAAAAATTAAGTGGTTGATACTAAGGACCAAAAATGTTCAACCGAGGCGTGATAATATGGTCCTTCAGAATGATTTATTAATACTTCAGTGGATATAAAAGTATGATCATGTTATGGCCATATTAAACTCCAATGACATTTAGAAACAAACCTGGAACATACCAAATTACAACAACGGTAGCTAATTACGATTGAACACGAAATACTGTTAATTATAGTGTCATATTCTTCACGCTATGTTAGTTATAAATTTCGTAGAACTAGAAATAACATTCTCATAAAATAGATCTTTTTTCTGTTTCGTATGAGTTATCACATTAAAAATTGCTTATGCGGTGGTAGACAGATGATACCAGGGCCCGCCGGAATTGACTAGTTACCGTCACTCAGTGGTCACATTTTTTGTCGAAATATTGAGTAACTTGGACCCTTGATAACGGATACTTGGAACTTGTGATTTCTATCTATATTAACTTGAGGCGCCTATATCCAGCAAAAGATTGCGGTAAATCAGTTAGATATCAGAGGATTGAAAAATTAAGCCGGGTTCATTACAATATACATACATATATAATGTATGTTGCTTGTTATATAAGCTGCTGAACATAAAAGCTGCAAACATAAAAGCTGCGGAAACCATTTTTTTTTTGAAAATCTACCCGGAAGATATTCATTCAATATCCAAGATTTTATTCAGATGCTTTTTTTAATGGTCCTTTGAATTTTATTTCTTGGTCCTTATGTACAAACTGATGAACTGACACTGCTTAGCCTCTCCAACAACCGTCATTTAATGTCCCAGGTCACAGAAAAGGTCTACAGACTAACTTTTGAATCTAATCTACTCCATTAAAGTTTTAAACTAGTATAGAAAACTTTATAATCACACTGGAAACTGGCAAAGTTTATATTTATTCTAACATTTGACGATAATTAGAACATTCCGTGTGTAACCACGATTAGCCGAAATGTTCGGTAGGCAAACTTTTTTGAAACTAAATTTAGACTTTGGAATGTTTCGTTTCGCGACGGTCTGTGTGTAAAGGCTAAATGTAGAAAATGCTTCTTCAAAATTTCACCGACTGTCACGAGCTGTTACAAGCGCGGCTGCTGAATGTGAGATTATGGGTTCGATTCCCGGATAGGGCAAAGTGATATCTGGTTTTTCTGAATGGAAATTCTCTGTAGCTTGGAGTTTGGAATCGTACCCGGTAAATAGAAATCTCTCCTTTCGTGAGACCTAATAACTTTTATTTAAAACTGCTTTATTTGTCTAATGGTCGCAAGCGTAACTGCTAAGTGTGAAGTCCTAGGTTCGAATCGGGTAAAGTTTTATTGGGTTTTTGTTGTATAGAAATTCTCATAAGCAGCACAGAGATTGGAACTGTTCCCGATTGATGACAATAGGTTCCCCCCTATTACATGGCACTTAATAACATCATCGGCGAAATGTGGGTGCACAATAGTACACCTCTGCCTAACCCTTTAAAGATGCAGGCGTGATGCTATGTTATGGTATTCTTTATTTAGATTTTTTGCTCTATTTACTTAGATATTCCAATATACCAATGCCTGAAATCACCACGCTTAACGAAGTTACAGCACGCACAGGAAAAAAGAGGTTGCCTCTTTTTCACCTGAGGAACTATAAAATACAAGCCCAATAGATATCTCTACTCTTTTGTTTTTGTATTCCTATCAAGTTATATGACCAAAGGAATACGAGAATAGATACACAATTTCTATGAAGTGCGTTGGGGTAAGACCGGTAATGGGGTAAGATCGTACCGATCTAATTTCCGGCTGATTGGAGCATTGGAGCACCTTTTTATTGACCTTGTTTTCCAGGCAATACAAGCTAATAAAACTGCTTCTATTGACTGAAGAATAATGTATAAAAAATTGTCGAATCAGCTGGAAGTCCGATCGGCACGATCTTACCCCATTACCGGTCTTACCCCAACGCACCTTACTCTTTTGTTTTTTTTTTTACCTTGTTAGGAGTGTTTACAAAATATTTTTGTGGTCAAAACTTTTTAAATATTTATTATGAAATAAGTTGGTTTTGATTGCCGCATTGGTCTAGTGGTCGCAAGTGCGACTGCTAGGCGTGAGGTCCTAGGTTCGGTTCCCTGAGTCGCGCAAAGTGTCATTGGTTTTTTTTCTGGATGGAAATTCTCAGTAGCAGCACGGAGTTTGGAACTGTGCCAGGTAAATGG
The DNA here is from genome assembly GCA_947562105.1 of Shargacucullia verbasci. NCBI lineage: Eukaryota > Metazoa > Arthropoda > Insecta > Lepidoptera > Noctuidae > Shargacucullia > Shargacucullia verbasci. The sequence goes on along the minus strand of OX387303.1, from coordinate 8,805,330 downwards.
TTCGCCCTCTATTGTAAGAGACGCAATAACTGCATCGGCTAAATAGTACACCTCTGCCTAACCCTGCCTTCAGGTAATACAGGCGTGATGCTATGTTATATTTATTAAATAAGTTAATTATGAGTTTTTTTAAACGTTGTTTGTCTGTCTGTCTGTCTGTCTGTTTATCCCTTTGATCACTTATAATATAACATAAAAACCAGTGCACCGAATTTAATGGGACTTTAACTGTACATACCTTAGAGATCTAAGTAAGATCAAAAGTATAATTCATCCCGCTATCGCTTATAGGAGATTGGCAGTGATTATAAATGAAATGGCGGTACGTTATAAATTAAAACTTGTGACGGTGACGGGCGTTTTAGTCAAATTGACCTGTCAAATATTACCGAGATTCTGTTATAGCTAGTTTTCTGTTAATCTGTTCCTCGTGCTCAAAAGTATGAAAGTCTTTTTTGTTTGGCAGTTGGCAATACGAAAAGAAACACCCTGTATAGATTTTTATCTGCAAACTAGGAGCCAATAAATAATAACATACTCTATTCCGAACATATTCGTGTTAGCTTTAACTTATGTATGGTTTTCAGAATCAAGGGCGTGTCTACATACATGCGATTGTATGTGTTACTCGAATATGAACCTTATGTCATAGGACATAAAGCTGCAGTAAATGCATCGTTAAAAAAGTTTTTATAAACAGGGTAGGCGCGGTTCCACATTTGAATGATTTAATGTATCAGGTTATATTCAGATTTATGGTTGCTAATAATTTTTTTGGTGGCATAGACAATAGCGGCATTTTCTTTTATTTTCTGAAAGGCATTTAACCCAGGTATATGTAAGCTACTTGCGGAAAATAATCGCTTCAGGTCTTTAGTGCATCTTGAGTGCCTCATTTGTCTAGCGGTCAGAAGTGTAACTGCTGAGTGTGAGGTCCTGGGTTCGATTACCGAGTCAAGCAACGTGTTATTGGCTTTTTCTGTAAGAAAAATCTCAATCATCATCATCATCATCAGCCAGAAGACGTCCACTGCTGAACGAAGGCCTCCCTCGAGGGGGGGGGGGTTGCCATTAAATTAAAAATTAAAAATTCTCAATAGCAACACGATTTATGAAACTTTGCCCGGTAGATGACGATAAGCTCGCATGAGACATGGGTCATCATGTCATCAATAACACGTTGACCATGTCATCACATGAATGAGAATGACGTCATCGGAGAAATGTGGGTGTACAATAGTACTCCTCTGCCTAACCTTTTGGGGAATACAGGCGTGATGCTATGTTATGTGTTGTTAGCTTTTAAACTCGGGTCAAGAAGTCAAGAAAAATCTATGCTGAAGAACAAAATCCAAATACCCCCACAAAAAAATATTGTAAACTAAACAGTAAACGATGACGTCACTCCCACACCCTGTTTACTACCCATAGTAATGGTGTCTCGTTATATTTGCCCATTAGACGCCAGGTGACATAATTAACTAAACATTGGTCAGGTCATGGAAGGGCCAGGTGGGCTATTCTCATGCGATTTACCATCTCTCTAGCCTTTTCCCAACTACATTGAGGTCGGCTTCTAGTCTAAGCGGTTGCGGCTGAATATCAGTATTTACAGTATCAGTACAGTTAAACAGGGTAAATAGGGATGCAGGGATGAATGGAAACAAGTTTTAAAGGATTTCAACTTTCTTTTTTTAAAGAAAAAACATTACCCCACTCTAGAAATAATTTCTTTGTCGTGGATGCGTTTACAAACACATAATCACATGGACATACACCCAAACCCGGAACAACTCTCTGTAGATCATACAAATATTTGTTCCGTGCGTGAATCGAACCCGCGACACTATCAACCACTACGCCAACCGTGCTATTGAATTCACACAGATTTTTATCTACAGATTTCATTCTTTTTAGTAAATTATAGTAACTATTATATATAGTATCTTGAAGTCCTTGTTGGCATTAAACTAAGGTATTCCAAGGCTGAAATGATTCTAAAATTGTGTCTCTATTCGCCCCTATTCACCCTGTGTTACACGGAGCGACTGCCAGCTGACCTCCGCCACACAATTAATGGGAGACACTGATAATCTCATCAGACTTTTTTGGGCTACTGATACCCGAAACGACTATCATAGGTCTTCATATGACGCCCGGGACTAACCGCTTAACGTACTTTCCGAAGCAGGGGTCTCGATATGTGAAAAATGGTCGTCCATCCAAAGACTGACCGCGGTAAGTGTTGCTCGCAGATCGTCCACTCTACTCCGTAGCTATGTAACTACTCTCTTTCGCATTTCTCACGTGATTGGAGATCATAAATCACACACGGATATCTTTAGTTAGAAAACTCGATATAGGTAAGTACGTATTAGTTCTCAGAATCGAGATTTTTTCGATTGTATCAGTAGAAAAAAAGAGTAGGGGAGCGGGGGGCTAGTTGTAACAATTTTTAGTTTTTTCATTAGTGAAGTCAAAATATTGAATATTTTCATCATGAAGCACTTTAAAATAAGAGAACGTCTATTCAGGTATCAATCAGAATGATTATTGGGCTTAAATTGATAAGAAATGCTTGTATAAATGACTTTTTGTGAAAGTTGGAGTATGTTACAACTTGCCCCGTTCTTGGGGCTAATTGTAACTGGCGTGGGGTAAGTAGTAACAACATAATAAAACAACATATTTGTTCGATTTTAAGGTATTTATTGTAAATCAATATGAGATATATTACTTATAAAGTATTTATTACAAACTAATGAGGTAACCAGTGTTTCTTTATCAACATTTTGATATTTTTTGTCGCTTAGTATCTATTTAGTCTTTTAAACAAAATAACAACATGTCTATCAACAGACAAAATAATTTTCCATGATTGAAAAGTGATATTTTGAGTGATTGGATTTCTTTTCATGATTTTTTGAAACCAATCTGCTCCAACCGTACCATTTTTGTACCAAAACGGAGGAATGTTTTAACGCCTTTAAATAAGAAGTCGCTAAATCTCTTACATTCTTTAATTTCTCATCCTAAGACAAAAAGAAATTTGATTAAGATAAATCTGTTAGGTCTGCAATAGGTAAGACCTTTGCACAGTAGTGGAATATTGTATTTGAATTTTGTTACAATGTGCCCCAAAATTTCGTTACAACTAGCCCCATGACAAAATTTTGAATATTTTTGATTATTGAAAAAAAAGTTTATGTTATTATCCAATGAAAGTAGTTACGTACGACAGCTTAATGTATTGACTATATAAATTAATAGATACTCATTTCAAAAAGACATTGCCGTAACTTAGAATCAAACTTTACGAACTTAATTTTTTTATATTACCTGGCAAAAATGGTGCACCTACTCATGACCACTCACTGCGCTCTCCCGCACCTCTCTCACTGTGCTTGCGTCATAGGCCCCGTTATAAGGAGCAGATTAAGTATAAATTGGAAACAAAATATTCGAAACCTGCTGAGTAATTAAGCTGTTACTACTTACCCCTGTTACAACTAGCCCCCCTCTCCCCTACTCTTGAAATAGACATATATCGATATTTTAAGACTATTTTAATGATAGTTTACTCTCTATTTAGAGAATAGTCTTTCCCTCTACACCTACATCGGTCTAGTGGTCGCTTTCGCGGCTGCTGAGCATTAGGTCCTGAATTCAATTCTGAAATCGAGCAGTTTATTGGAATTTTCTGAAATTCTTAGTATCATTCTGGAGTTTGGAATTGTGGCCGGTAGATCGCAATAAGATCGCCCCCTATTACATGGGAAACGACGGCATCGAAATTTGAACAATATTAATACCTGTCTAATCCTTTGGGGAAGATAGGTGTGATATTATGTTATATTATCACGAATCTGATATGTTCTTTATTTACGCGAGGATCGCCCTTCACATAGGTGGAGTCGGTCAGAATGTTACTGCGTATGTTTTTATATTTTTCATGACGCAATAACACACCTTTTCATAGCGAAGTGCCACGCTATCTATTCCTGTGATTGCTATATCATATTAACCAATAAATGTACATTAGTGGACATACATATCGTCCACGTAGAAAGATTTTTCATACATATAATTTGAACACCTATTTCAATCCCTTAGGGTTGAATGTAGAAAGCTGGTTGTGGGTGCTTAAACCCCTTAAAGAAAATACTTAAGCCAAAACATGTAGTTTATAGGCTTCATTACCAATACATATTTTCATTTTTTTTAGTAGTCTAAGTTACTCCTTATAATATCAGCTATGAGCCAATGAAAGTCCCATCAAAATCGGTTAGCCCTTTAGGAGATTAGCCGGAACAAACAGATAGACAACATTTAAAAAAATGTTTTTTTTGGACATTACAAACAGACACTTTAATTTTATTTATTTGTACCTATGGATGAGATTTCTTGATTAATTATGAAATGAAAATGAAAAAAGTATTTATTGAAAAAAAAGTATCAAAATCGAAAAATCAAATCAAAAAAGAAAACTTATAGAATTTGTACATTTTTATGAGTTGAGCACAGTAGTTATTAGCGGTGGGCTGTAGCATCTTTTTTGGATAACGAAACGCAACTGTCTATCGGATATCAATAACGGTTATTAAAACGCGCGTTGCACATCAATGAGCAACACGTAATATGATAGTGAGGTTTTGATGAGCTTTTTTTTTTTTTTAGCTAATTGTCGTTGTTGTCTCTTGGCGAGGATTAATGAACGGCTCCGTGATTTTTTATTTTTTTTTAGCTTTCACTGATGCTCAAATTTCGCGAATTGTCGTTATTGTTCCAACATAAGAATGAATGGATTTTAGTGGCCCCGTAAGATTTTGATGACCTTTTTTTTTTTGGTTTTTCAAATAAACTGCTAACCGTTATTATGACGATAGCTCGTTTCAATAACGTTTAAGTTGCGCAACGACCACCGCTAGTAGTTATTAAACGTAGTCCCCACACTAAGCATGCCTGTATCGTGGGGTCCCAATAATTAATTTAATATATTTGTGTTCCAATGCTAGGCTCGTGTTTTTTTCTTAAAAAAAAAAGAATGGTGTGTTAGAAAGTTTAAGGCCTTAGGCTACCACACTGGCCAGTTTTTTGGAGCTCCTTCGGGTGTGCAGATATCCTCAAAATGTTTTCCTTCACATATAACGCAACGCATTCACTGAAACGATTTATGAATGCAGATGAAGCAAAAGGGTTATGTAAGGATCGTAGCACGTGGCGTTCCGTATTTTCTGCCTACCCTCATGGGAAAAAGGCGTGATATTATGTATGTATGTGAGGATGAAACCGTATTAATGCGTTTCCGGATCGCACTTGGCAGGTCTTTGTGTTTTAAGACGCATGGTTTCACACCTGTGTCAATAGGTAATTGGCGTTACGCCATTGATTGCCGTGATTATGCTAAAGGCATCAAAAGGCCAGTCTTATCTGTTCCTCTCTCAAACTCATGCTTGCTTGCCATCTGGTTTCCATGACGCCTGTTCACCCCGAAGGGTTAGGCAGAGGTGTAATACGAAAGTATTAATACGCACATGTTACCGATGTCTTTGCTGAGTTCTATGAGAGAGCCGCTGAGAATTTCAACGGAAAAACTTAAAAACAGTTTGCTTAAACCCGGGGATTGAACCAAGACCTTACACTCAGCAGCCGCGCTTGCGACCAATAGACCAAAGAGGCAGTTAATAACATAATTGCAGTCAAGAACTACATTTGGAATGCAAATCTTAGCCTAGCATAATTATGGAAGACTAGCTTCCACCTGCAGCTTCGCCCGCATTGTTTACGAACCCGTATATTTTTCCGGAATAAAAAGCAGCCTATTTGCTATTCTAGACTATAATCTATCTCTGTGCCAAATTTCATCCAGATCCGTTCAGCCGTTCTGGCGTGAAAGAGTAACAAAGATCCATCCATCCATCCATCCATCCTCACAAACTTTCACATTTATAATATTAAGGAGAATTAGTAGAATAAGGAAGAAAGAAGAGAATAAGGAGAGAAACAAGTAAAATAAGGAAGAAAGAAGAAAAACGCGATAAACTCAAAAACTACTGAACGAATTTTCATGCGGTTTTCATCAATATATAGAGTAATTCATGAGGAAGATTTAGGTGTATAATTCATTAAGGTTTTGTGTAAATTGGCTGAAATATGACGATGATTGTTGATGATGTCGGAATAAATCATGCCGACTGGAAGCTTTACTGGCGTGCGCCGCGTAAATGTGTCGACATATCGAGCGAAGTCCAGTTCCGCGGCCATTAAGAGGCTAAGTCAGCCTCGTGCTCAATACATCGACGGTATTTCACTCCTACCCACCACCTACTACTTTACAAGGCGCAGGTGCTCCGAGGAATTGTTCGGACTGATCCCTGCAGCCTCTTTCCACCATCGCTCTACGCGACAGCAGTTCCATCACCATCATTTAGATGGTTGGCAGTCCACAACTGTGCGTTTCTCTAGAAATTTTCTGCCTCGCACAACAAAACTGTGGAATGAACTGTCGCCTGCGGTATTTCCGACCTTCAAACCTTCAAGAAAAGAGCGTAGGTACTCCTTTTAAAAAAGCCGGCAACGCACTTGTGACTCCTCCAGTGTTGCGGGTGTCCATGGGCGACGTTAATCGCTTACCATCAGGCGATCCGTCTGTTCGTTTGCCGCCTATGCCATAAAAAAAATGCTCCACGCAAAAGGTTCCTACGACATTATGACAGAAAAAAAAATGTAGGCGTTAATGCTCTGATACCCGTAAGAAGCCAGGGTGACTAGTAAATACTAAAAAAACTATACAGACTGGTTGAATATTGTCTTGTATTTTATATTGATGTCCATAGCATACAAGAGTCAAAATCTTATTTGTATAAACGCACTTTTCACACCATAAACAACACTTAAAAACTCTTACTCACACTAAATACAAAAGGCTATAGACAAACACTTCTACTTTCTAAAACAAAGCTCTTCGAACAAAAATAAACGTTTTGTTTCGAACACCGCCGCCTTTACTAATTAGCAGCCACCTCTAGATAATGTTCTTGGAACCATAGACTTCCCAATAGTTTTAGAAATATCTTTTTACTTGTATAAAACATTGTCTAAAGACATGATTTCCATATAACATAGCGTCACGCCTGTATTCCCCGACGGGTTAGACAGGCATGTTTATATTGAACACACACATTTCCCCAACGCGGCTATTAAATTAAGGGAGAACCTATTGCCGTCTATCGGACACAGTTCCAAACTCTGAGCTGCCACTGAGATTTTTTTAGAATAACCCAGATATACTGGACTCGACCTGGGGATCTAACCCAGGACCCGATGTTCCGTAGCTCCTTTTCAACTATTATCATTATGATTCTCATTGATCATTTCAAATGCTTTAAATAAAATTGCAAACAAAAGTGATACTTTAGTGTTTCACCAGTGTTGGTTATACAAAAAAGGTTGCTTACTCCTGCCAAGAATTGAATTTCAACCGCATCTTAATACGGTAGATGAGTACTAGTCTTTTTATGAACTGTCAAAAACGACATTTTGTTCTAAAAATGTTTGGAATACAAAAGCTTGACGTCATAGTTTTTCATTGCAATTGACATACTTATTGAGTGATTTTGATAAATTAAAAATTGAAAACGCCAAAGATAAGCAAGAGATTAAGTTTACTGAGTGTTTTAGAAGGAAAACTATTTACCAAAAAAGATTTCAGAATTTATTTTTGATGCAGTCATCTAGCCTATTCAACTTTACATGCAATATCAAATAATATACGTAGAACCTCTCTGTGCCTTTCCAGTGTAAGATACACTCATAATATCCTTTTACTTTTAGTTCTAAGAAGTGTTAGCAGGCGCTTGTTGTTTGAGTTGGTGACACACTGAGCTCTGACATATTATCATATTTTTAAGTGTTTTTATTTTATTATTTTATTGTATGCGTCACATCATGGCGGAAATAAACGGATTTTCTTTCTTTCTTTCTTTCTTACATATTTTCAAACATAAAAAGTGACGTATGTATTTGATTTTTTACATAATTTAACATTTTTATTTTTTAAGGGCTGATGTTTGTTGCTAATTTTACGTTTTTGTGGTGTTTTCGCGGCCGAGAAAATGATTATTGTTTTTATATGGAAATAATAGCAAAACGGAGTATGAAACTGTGTTTAGTAGATGTCAATAGGGCTCGTATTACAGGGGACTCAAAAACCAAAATAGCGAAATGTTAATGACAGACGCCTCTGCCAAACCCTTCGGAGAATGAAAGCAAGATGCTATGTTATGTTAATAAAATGGTTTGTGTTAATAAATTAAATAAATTATCCAACTTATTACGATACTTACTCAGAATTAATGCAATAATATATGTAATACTATATTAATAATACAAATATAGTATTATTAAATGTAAACTAAGCACGCAATATTATACAATGTGTAAACTCTATTTATGTTAGTGACAACACGATTGGCGCAGTGGCTTAGCGATTGGCTCCCTGCGCTACGTGTGGCGGGTTGTATTGCCGTACGGAATGTGGGTATGATAATATGTTAGGTATGATGTAAAAAAAAATATGTAGCGACAACTACTCGCAACATGGCAAAACGTAAAGCGCCATCTATCGCAGTGAAGCTACAACAACAAACCCTGAATCGCACTATGAGTGCAATGAATCGCAGTTTACAACGATTCCAACACATATACGAATATCCGACATCAACTGTCGGGCTTCGGCCCGCCAGGCTAACCACCTTGCCTGGTCGGAGGATCCTGCCTTTTCAATGGAGGAACACCATACCTCGTTCCTCCATAAAAACAAAAAAAAATCATGCCGATTAATCCGAGTGTATCACAAACCTAACCAAACTTTTGCCACAATGTAAAGAAGTTGCAAATGTTATGTTCATTTTATTTTCAACTAGCTTTTGCCCGCGGCTTTCGCTCGCGTTAATTTAGAATTTGACAATCAATTCGGGTTGTACTCTGCTTGCGAAAGATACGTGGCGCTATCTATTATCATAAGAACGTTATTGTTGTTTTCCTCCGGAACAGTACTTTTTTTTTCGGGATGAAAAGTACCTTATAGACATTTCTGTACACCTGACAACGTATATGCAAAATTTCAGGATGATCGGTTCAGTGGTTTAGGCGTCAAATGATAACAAACAAACTTACTTTCACATTTATAATATTAGTTAGGATGTGCTAACCTTTGGTTTTTAGATAAATATATTTTAACACTCAGTGAGGAAAATGGTTAGCCAGGAATTGCATTTAAATAATAATATTTGCCATGGAATACAACAGGGGCTTATACCCACATATTAAAAGCGCTCAGATCAGTCGATCTTGGAGAATAAACAATACATATTTTTTTATTTTTTTATTTGAGTTGTCTCTCGCAGTTAGCTCAGGGAGCTTTTACTGCATAACCGGGCAAATAGCGAGACCAGAGGGATCTCCAGCCGAGCAAATTAAATAATACTAAGCAAGACTGCTAAGGGTGTCCCATAGTGGGACTCGAACCTCGGCTTAGGGCGTTGCTGGATCCAGCAAGTCCTCTCTTGTCTCCCCCAAGAGAGGACTTGCTGGATCTGATCGTGATTATTTAGGGACATTTGATTTATTACTACTGGCTCAGCGCGAGCTGGCTTGAACAAGGGTCGGGGTGGAACAATACTTGCTGCGGATAGCCCTTGGATGGGTGGCTTTTCGCACATTGAGACCCCTCCAGTTGGTTTTGGCTGTCATACGAATACCTATGACAATCATTACGGGTGTCAGCAGCCCATGATACTTACAACCAGTCTAACCTTAGAGTATCAGAACCTCCCATATATTTCGCCTACCTTTCCCGTATATCTCTTAGGGGCGACCCAGTTGCCAATAGACAATTCCTATGTCACTTTTCCCGACCAAGTGATGTAGGGATTTTCCAAAATTCTCTGTGTACGTAGCAACCCAAATTTTGGGGATTTGCGCAGTAGTTGGTGCCTAATGGGGTCGCTCTTATTCATAATAGTATCGGCGAAACGTCGGTGATATAGTACACGTCACGTTGTTCTTAGAAAGATAACTTCGGGTCCACTTCGGGTATTCTCGGGTTTCAATTCACCTGTCTATAAACTAGTATTACCTACTGCATTAATCATCAAATTATCTAAAAATAGCGCCCCGAGTAATACAAAACAATTTCTTTTTTAAATAACGAAAAAAAAACTTTTTTTTACAAAACCGTTGCACTTGCGCATCACATCATACGACTTAGCTATTGTTAAACGGGTTTTTTGCGGGAGTCGACAACACTACACCCATCTCGCTCACACCTATACCGAATTGTATGTCCGTCTCATTCCCTCGCGGTGTCGTGTTAAGGATGGAGGCACAGGAGACGTTTTTTTATTTAAATTTGAATAAATTTACACTTTTAAAGAAAGGTTTTGAGTTTATATAGGGTTTTTGAACTCTTGCGCAGTTCGTCACTATGTGGTGCGATTATAAAATCGATGTTATGGTGTTTATTACCTGTTTGGTTTTAATGTTTATGAAGTATGATTGGCACCTGGATTTTAGTTATACGTTTACATTTAATCTTTCGGTTAAGTATATGTAATTTCTCAACGTTGATTTGAGAAGAAATATATCTATCATATAACGCAAATGCAGAAGTGAATTGATGGATATTGATTTGTATAATTTTCATAGGCGAATCAGCATTATATTGTCTAAGGTCCCTATTACAGAAATGTGCCTGACTATTTCCATCTACCGCGCACAGTTCAAACCTCCGTACTGAGAATTTCCATACAGAAAAATCCAACAACACTTTGTCGGACCCGGGAATCGAACCCAGGATCTCACGCCTAACAGCTGCGCTTGCGACTACTATACCAATGAGGCGGTATAAAAAAATTTGAACGATGAAAATAAATCAGAACTATGAAATCTGCAACTGAAATTGCAACAAAAAGACCTACTAACAAAAAATTATTTATATTTATTTTTTCTTAAAAAAAAAAAAAAACATTGCCCCACACTAGGATTTCTCCTGTATCGTGGGTACAGTTTACAAACATACATGTCACATGCACAAACAACCAGAGCCGAAACAAGTATCTGTAGATCATACAAATATTTGTTCCGTGCGGGGATCGAATCCGCGACACGTAGCGCAGAAAGCTAATCGCTTAGCCACTGCACCAACCGTGTCGTTGAAATTTTATATATTATATTCGGGTTGAAATCATATCTTTTTACTTTCTTTCTTTTAAAATTAAAAGCTGAAGTTTTGATAGCATGATTTGTGGAGTCCCTTATCAATGTCTCGCTTTTGTTTTTTAATTCCTAATTATTTTTCTTTTATTTTGGTTTTGGAGCTGTTCCCATAGTGATATTGAGAGATGTTTTAAGATCAGAGATAAAATACTGGTAGGGTTTTGACCTTTTGGTAATCGAAGATTGTCTATCTGTGACAAATAGTTGACATTTTGAACCCGTAATAAATAGCTGATGACCATTCTAAGATTCGAACACTTTTGTTTTATGTAGTTAAGTTTTAACTTAACATATTTTCCGTAGGTTCGTGATATTTCACAAAACTATTCACATAGCATCACGCCTGTATTCCCCGAAGGGTTAGGTAAAGGTGTAGGAGACAGAAGAGGGCGATCCGTGCGATCTATAACATGGGCCCACGCGAGACTTTACGGGATTTTTTTAAAGAAATCGATATTTTAACACTACCGTCTCTCTACATTCTAGAAAATATAATGTTCGGAAGAACCTTCACATGTTTAGTATCAATAGCGACGTTCACAACATTAATACTAGAAATAAACACAAAATAGTGGTGCCAAAATTTTTATTGACTAAAACAAATAAATCATTTTTAGGACACGGTGTACGCTTCTATAACAAGCTACCTAAAACTGTAACCGATCTTACCGGTAAGAAATTTAAAATCCACGTTAAATCTGTTCTCACAAAGAAAGCATATTATAGGATCAAAGACTATGTTGACGATAGAGACGTGTGGCGTTGAATATCTTCTGCACATGTGGCTTCCCTGGTTATCCATTGTGTCTACTAATTCTATTTTATATTAGATTCACTTTACATATCTGGACATTCTTGATGTTTCAATATTTTCTATTCTTTTTTGTATTTTTTTATTTCTGTTTTATCCGCTTTGATCTGTTTATCCCGTTTTTAGTTTATATTCGAAACAATTGTTTAACTCATGTTGTATTGCCTCATTGTGTAAGTAGCATTCTATTAAGTTTGTATTTTTTATTATATAATGCATGTTAATTTAAGATTTTAATTGTAAATTAACTTTTTGTTTTTGAAAAGAGTATCCATGGAGTTTCTTGCCGGTCTCTTCTCCATAGGACCTACCCCCTTTGGAACCGTGCGCCTAGAGTCTCGACTTTTTAAAAGTGCCTGAAAAGGCCTACTTGAAATAAAAAACTTTGACTTTGACTTTGACTTTGTATTATTGTTCACCCTCTTTGCGCCCATGCTGTTATTGAGTCTCATGTAATAGGGGGCGAGCTTATTGCAATCAATAACTGTATCAGCGAAATGTGGGTGTACAATAGTTACACCTCTGTCTAACCCTTCGGCGAATACAGGCGTGATGCTATGTTATGTTATGTAGATAATTACGGTCGAGGTTCGGAAAAACTCACAACTTCTCACACTTGGAATCCCAAGTGTCAGTTATCTTCAACCTCAACTTTACTTAATTTGACTTAAAACCATAAACAATTTTTTTCGCCAGAATCTGCTGATACATACTTGTTTATTTTACCTTTAAAGTCTGCTAATCTTTCAAAGCTTAATACAAACAAACATTAATAAGACATGAACAGATCGTAATTTAATTTAAACACGACACGTACCACTAAATCTTTCACAAAATTTACTTACCGCCCGTGTGCACTGAACCCAATTAAATTTAAAATTACATTGTGACATTGATATAAAATCTCAAGATGCCTACTATGGTTCTAAAGACGTCTGTAAAAAATACGCACACAATTCAAAATTATGCAGCTATTTCGTTTAGGTCGATGTCATATATTCGATCAGCAAATAGGTGCAATTTATGATTTACTAGCTTCCGCTCGTGGCTTCGCCCGCGTGATTTACGAACCCGTACATTTTCCGGGAGAAAAAGTAGCCTTTGTGCTATTCCAGAATATAATCTATTTCTATGCCAAATTTCATCTAGATCCGTTCAGCCGTTCTGGCGTGAAAGAGTAACAAAGATCCATCCATCCATCCTCACAAACTTTCACATTTATAATATTAGTATTTATTATTTATAACATTAGTAGGATTAGTACGATAGTAGGATTATTATAAAACATTGGATTGACCTCGTCATATAATAATATATAACAATTTCAGTCCAACTGCTGGACAAGGGCCTCTTCTCAGAATGAAAAGGGTTAAGCCTTAGTCCACCACTCGATCCATGTGCGGGTTAGCGGACTCCTCTGTCATAAAACCTGTAAAAAATCATAATAAGAAAGTTATTAAAGGATAGGATTTATTTTTGTAAATAAGAAAGAAGATGTTATATTTAAAAATATATATATTTCAATTTTATATTCTTGATGACGCCTTCAGCCAAGCCTAATTGCAGCTTAGTGAAACGGATGCAATTGGAGCTTGGAAAACACCAATTTTCATTCAGCAGTCCAGCCAGCCGTATAGCCGCTTCAAAAATATTTTCAAAAAGCTCCATTATGATCATTAGACAGCGCTTTTACCTTACTTTTGTATGAAACTCTGTATCTTGAATATTTATATCAACGTATTGTGGTTCAAAAAACCCGAAACCGAATCATTTGCGAATGTTTCTTGGAAAGCAAAGCAACCGATTGGTTATTTCTTTTTGTATGGAAGGCAAATGAGGAAGTAAAGATGTAGTATAGACTAATGTGGGCTTTCAATTGTGAAATTTAATTTAATTTTAAATGGCTACGTTTTTTTGCGGACCACGTACTATTTAAAAAAAATGTCGGAGTATCACTTACGATACAATACGATACAGCTTCAACTTTTTTTTTTTTAAACTTTGCCCCACACTAGGATTTCTCCTGTGTCGTGAGTACAGTTTACAAACATACATGTCACATGCACACACAACCAGACCCGAAACAACTGTCTGTAGATCATACAAATATTTGTTCCGTGCGGGGATCGAACCCGCGACACATAGCGCAGAAAGCTAATCGCTTAGCCACTGCGCCAACCGTGTCGTCAACCGTACCGTACCATAACCGTATTGTCAATACTTTTGATCAATATTATCGATCAATAAAAATAATCAATATCGTACATGATAACTTGAAACCCGAGTCTATAAACAGTACGGTATAATGTAGTACAATGCTAGGTATCAATTAGGTCTCAACGTAGTAGCGTGAGGTCCTGGATTCGATTCTCGGATCGGGTAAAGTGTTATATGATTTTTCTGTATGGATATTCTCAGTAACAGCACAAAGTCTGGAACTGGTAGATGGCAATAGGCTCGCCCCCTATTGCATGGGACTCAATAACGGAATCGGCGAAATGTGGGTGTAGAATAGTACACCTCTGCTTAACCCCTCTAGGAATGCAGGCGTGATGCTATGTTATGTATAATGACATTAAAATACTAAATAGACAGATTTAAATGACACGAGTAAAAACTAATTTGAATATAATACAGGTATTTTAAAGTTAAGATCAAACGGATCTTTTAACGAAAATTATCGTCTTTTTTGCATAGTTTCATTATTTTATTATAAAGGATGATTTTAAGAAGATCCATTGTCTTTTTTTCTCGATTATACAAAAACCTATTTGAACTCTTACATTTATTCACCAACTGGTTTTGTCTCACGGTTTGACTTGTTCAGCCATATTTATTTTACAAATTGTAATTCACTCACTGAATAATCAAGCGCCTAATATCAGGAGGAACTTGACGGCACTGTTGGCTCAGTGGCTAAGCGATTAGCTTTTTGTGCTAATATTATAAATGTGAAAGTTTGTGAGGATGGATGGATGGATGGAAGGATATTTGTTACTCAAAGACGCCAGAACGGCTGAACGGATCTGAATGAAATTTGGCACAGAGATAAATTATAGTCTGGAACAGCACATAGGCTACTTTTGACCCCGGGAAAATGTACGGGTTCGTAAACCACGCGGTCGAAGCTCATTTTAAACAAACATACAACCACAATCATATTTCCCTATAAACACTATAGTTAACTTTTTACAAATATTTCTTATCATTTATTCGTTACTTAAAGAAACGATGAATAGGTACAAAATTCTCGTTTGTTAACAAAAAACTTGTTTAGCATTCAAAAAAATAAGTCTTGAAAGCTAGTGCTTATATCAAATCCTGGTACCAAAGTTAATAATAAAAGATTTTTTTTAAACTTTGCCCCACACTATAATTTCTCCTGTATCGTGGGTACAGTTTACAGACATACAGCAACTATCTGTAGATCATACAAATATTTGTTCCGTGCGAGGATCGAACTCGTGACATGTAGCGCAGAAAGCTAATCGCTTAGCCTCTGCGCCAACCATGTCGTCATATAACTTAGCAGGTAGCATCAAGCTTTGTACACACCGATTCGCCATTCGCCGATGCTGATAATGAATTGAGCCTATTATCATTTACAGGGCACAATTTTAATCTCCCGGCTGCTACTGAGAATTTTCTAACAAAACAAAACTCAATCACACTGCCCGAGGATTGAACTTCTCATCACAGACTTTGTAGGCGGATTTGCGTATGCAAGGACTCTGGTCCTTGTATATGCCTCATTGGTCTGCCAATGAGGCATATAATCATCATCATTAATTAAATTTTCCACTGTTAAATATGAGAGTTATAAT
Organism: Shargacucullia verbasci; assembly: GCA_947562105.1. Classification (NCBI taxonomy): domain Eukaryota; kingdom Metazoa; phylum Arthropoda; class Insecta; order Lepidoptera; family Noctuidae; genus Shargacucullia; species Shargacucullia verbasci. Next base: position 8,789,418 of record OX387303.1, on the reverse strand, counting down.
GTCGGCTATAATAAATAGCCGTCTTAATACCATAGCTGGATCTCCTTTAGCTTATTTTAATACCCTAAAATACTTATTTATAATAATTTTTCCCATGGATGTCCCACTGCTGAATCCGCATCTTCTCAAAATGAATTTATATTAGCTTCCACGAGTGACAAATCATGAGATCGCCTGTCGCACCCTGGGCAGTCAGCCTTGATACCACCATTGCTGACTGGCTAATCTTTCCACTACGGCATGAGCGACCTCAATGTGGTAGCTCGTGGTGATTCGATAGAAGAATATCGATACCTTTACATTTATTATATACTTTATTCCCCGGCACTAAGCTCTAAAATCTTACATTTAAATGAAAAGGATTCAGAAGTGACTTCATTTAAGCATCGCCTACCTATAAATCGATGCATAAGATCATTATTGCCTATCTAGCACAACAATGCAGTAAACCTTTACAACACAGCCTATATTTACACCACAATCACTACTTACATTAAAACCCCAACCCACCGTGATAATAGCCACAAAACCAAAAAACCCTCTGCACTGAAGTATGAGTGAGGGAAAAAAGAAAAAGAAGTACTACTTTTGCCTAAAGCGAACCGGTCTACAGCCAACTTCGCTCCACTGCGTTTGATTAAGTGAAGGTCAAGCATTTTGCCAGATGCTAACCGACTCGGAAGGAGGACGCACGTTCCCCTCCGCAACGACATAAAAAACTTTTACGTAGCAAAAATAAATCGAACAAGTAATTTTGAATAAAGAATAAGTGTTCAACGAGTCGTATTTGAGTTTAGAATGCCGTTTTTGTTTTAATTTCTAGTGCAAGAGTGTTTAAAAGTTGTTGAGCCAAAGTAGAAAGTTACATTGCATTGACAGGAATCTAAATGGTTCTCATGTGTTTTAAGTTTTGTGCAGTGTCTGTGTTATAAACTAAGGAAGTTTCGCCGTGTTTTGGTAAGTACATAATCTAACTTGTTCTTTTTTTAAACATAAAGGCGTTTCGAGCGTTTAAAAATGTTTTGTGTTGGACTGCTTTTGTATTTCAAACTATTATTACAAACATATTTAGTTCTGATTGATAAAATAGCGTAATACGGTATTACGATACAAATTGATATAATAATGTATTACAAATATTATGTTACCAATTAGTCGATAATTTCTTTAATTAAATACACACAAAACAACTTGTTGTGGAGCAAATAAGATATTTCTTTCACGCCATTTTTCTAGCAAGGTGAGGTGACAGATCTAAAAGCCACTATAAGATAACTTCAAGTCATACAACTTTCAACATAGTGCAAGTTCATGGAGACGCAAAAATAAATAAATGACAATCAGAATTGTTCTTTATTTGTAGTGACATAAAATACGTTTTTAAATACATTTTTGCATGTATCCGGTGCCTGAAATCAACTTAGGTTCGTTTTGGCCGTTTGGTTACATGCTTGGTACTGGCCACCCTCTCTCTTGCCTTGGGTATTGTTCGAGTTAATATAGGATTATTTTTATAGGATAGACCTATAGGATATTTTTTTCCAAACTCCTTTTTGTCTATAATAACTTCAGTGATCTTCAATAATTTTGGCTAGACTGGGTTTTGTGGCAATATTCCCTCACAACGCCTCATTTTTTTAGTTCTATCAAGTGCAGCTGCTGAGCGCAAGGACCCGGGTTCGTTACCTAGGTCAGAAAAAGTTTTAAGTAATAAGTTGATTCTTAATAGCAGCTCAGAGTATGGAATTGCCCGGTAGATGGCAATAGGCTCGGCCCTATTACATGGGACTTAGTAAATACGGTGAAATGTGGTGTTTGGTACAGTACAGTTCCACCTTACCATATAAATGTTATGTTCTCTGACGTTGTGTCCATTTGGAGCGGTGGGAATATTCGGACAGTTCTAATGAATTTTAATCAGTTGAGATCAAGGGGTTCCCCAAGGAACTATAGCTTAATAAGTAAAACGCTTATGAAAGAACTTTTTATATTGTTGATTCAAAAATCAGGCATTTACAGTTCATTAATAGTGCAGATATAGACTCGGCTAGATAGACTTCTCTTAAAATGGGATGTAGTGCCAGTACTGGTGTAAGAAAACTGGCTCCGCGGTCACCAACCCTGGCCCACCGTGGTGATTATAGGCAATACAACTTTTTTCATTCAGTTCTTCTTCTGCTTGGGAATTATAAGCAGTTGATTTTAATGAAGCTAGAACCTACTCATTATTTTAATTTTTAAAGCCATGTTTTCTCCGTCTTCAATTTTTATTGTTTACAAGCAGGTCATAATGGCAAAAAACCACAGACGAATGCAATGCCAATTCAGAAATAAATATTGTACGACTTTTTTTGGTTATATTTTCATATTTTGCACTGGCATTATCTTTGTTGCTAGTTTATGTAAAAAGAGTTTCTACCAGTTGCCTTTTTTATAGGACAAGTAGGACCTACTATTTGGAATAAAAACGGTTTATACGAAATAAAAAATGTATCATATTTTATGATAATTATGTTTTCTTGATCTTGTCCGTACCCGATTTTTTTTTATTTGCCTTCCCCTGATTATATCAAATCGTTTCTTTTCTGTTTCTTTTTTTATTAAATGCCTGAATGGCGGGTTTCATCTTAATTAGTACAGGATCGTTTTCGATCGCAGTATCTGACAAGATAAAATCATTTTGAAATAAATCATAATCACCATTATAAACGTTCATACCATAAACATTTATCAATCTGAATGGTGATTCAAATGTGTTATTAGTTTAGGGCAGTATTAACTGTACAGTACACAGATTTTGTAGGGTACTTATTACAACCAATAAGTACCTTTTCTTAACTAATAGAGGATTTGTATGATCTGCAGATAGTTGTTCCGGATTTGAATGTATATCCATGTGAATATATGTGTTTCTAAATGCACCTACGTTACAGGAATTATTCATAGTGTGGGGCAATGGTTAAAAAGAATGTATACTCTGTAAAGACACAAAAAATTACATATAAATGTTCAAATGGTGATTGTGCTAATTGTCTTCATTACATTATAATCATTCATCCAAAAAATTTAAAAAGAAAACGAAAATTAAACAAAAGAAAACGTAACAAAACATTTATTCTACTTTTTAAAATAAACAAATCATAAAGTTGTATTATGTTATCAAACTTGGCAACAACATTCGAATTTTGAATGAAATACGAAAAAATGAACCGGTAAAGGTTGACGGTCAGAAAACTAGTTTTGTTTCACGTGTCCGCTCGCCTTGGAACACATACGTCTGTCAGTCCATAGAGCTTTCAATAAAGGCTTGTCATTATTTGACTTTTGATAATTGAATATTGTTTTAATGTATTTTTTTTGTTACACGAATTTCTTTTATATTGTATGATACTGAACTGAACTGAACATGTATAACATGTATGAACTGTCATACATGTCATTTATTGTCATAATAAGTATCAAGTTAAAACACCTGACTGACATTACAATCGTTCCTTTTTCAAACTTGAAATATCAAACTAGCCTTGGCGGTTGCATTTCGTGACGTCATTTGTCACTATGAGTTAAAGAGCTTTAAAACGTTACTTCACTATTGTTTACCTATGTGTTGCTCTTGTGGCCTTATGTGCCAATCCTATGATCATACCACATGCATGAGTTCATTTTAACCTCAAATATTCTACATTTTTCGTATTGTTTCGTATGCATGAATTCGTTTCTTTAGAAATTTTCGTGGTATAGTGGCAAAAGTGAGCCAGTTTGACTGACTGTCCAAGTTATGCCGTAGGTTACTTGATGTCGATAATCGAGAAGGTTCTTTACGTGCAGCCCAATTTCTTTAAGTCCTACTAACGTATTGACTATTAACTAATCTGTGGCATTTGGACTCGCTAACATATTTAAAGACCGTGCCGAAAACGTGACAATATCAGATTATGCGTGTTATTGTGTAAATAATTGCGTCCTTGACAAAAATAGGTGAAAACATAAACTTTATCTATAAGATAATAATTTATCAGTAAGATAATAAAAGATAATTCGTATGCCAAAACCTGATTTACATTAGTACAAAGTATGCGCCTGATATCTCCAAATGTTTAGGCAGACATGTGGTTCAGTACCCACAGGGTACTGTATACCTACATATTTGGTGAATATTCTAGAAGCGAGAGGTATTTTATGAAAATTATGAACATTATCATTTTTGGTCCTTTGCTCTGATTGTAAGATCCCTGTTAAGACGTCAAGACTGAACCGTTTATCAGCACCTGAATGACAAAAGGCTAAAGAATCTAACTTGAAGATATTTACCCCAATAAATGACGTAAGAAGTCAGACAGTAGTTGCTCCGTATAAAATACTGATGGTTTGATTAGACTTGGAGATTTTCCTCACATAATAGGGAAAAGGCTAGGCAGCTAAAATATTCTTCATATCTTACGTTAGGTCAAGTATTTTCTCAACATACATATTTCTGGTTCTCGTTGGTTTATTTTCCGAAATTTTCTCAACTCCAATACAATCAACAATTTTGTTTTGTGGTATTAAACCAATAATCATAAACAGTCTATTGCAGCCTTTTCCGATATGGTAACATGAACCATTAGTCTTTACACCACGCAAGCGCAGTTACATAAATATCAATTTAGTAGGTACCTCTACCTCTCTATGCATTGGTATTATTTTCCTTAATTGAACTGGACTATTATTTATTGTTAATAACGCTCTGATAAAGAGGTCATTTTATGCTACTGACGTCCTGTGACAGAAGTTATTATGATACAGAACAATGTTTACTGCAAAGATAAGGTTTGACTTTTGCTCTCAGTTTTGCACCGAGATGCCTCTTTCTTCTGGTCCTTAATGACTAATTATATTATAACAAGTGAATGTGCAGCAGTATTATCTAATTACTATGACACGTCAGCTTTCGTTTGAAAGACTATTTTAAAGAAATTATTTTTAAGTGGAATTCAAAGTGAAATGAAAGCGATGGACACAGTTTTTTTTTTATTGTTGAATGTTAGATGTCTGAGGCAAGTATTCTAATGAATAATCAAAATATATTTTTTTTAAAGAAAAAACGTTGCCCCCCTCTCGGAATAATAATCACTCCTGTATCAGGGGTGCGTTTCCAACACAATATTGATATGGACACACGCAGATCAACTATCTCGTAGATCATACAAATTTTTGTTTCGTTCAAGTATCAAACCCGCGACACATAGCTTAGCAACAATAGCGCCAACCGTGTAGGCAGTCTAAAAACCTACTAATCATGTGTTTTAGAGAACCGTAACAATAGAGAAAATCTTATACTGAAGAGAAGAACTACAGAAAAACTGTTCTAAGAAACATTTGCTTATTGCTTATAAAAACAAAAGCAAGCAACAAAAGCAAAATGAAATTTTTGCCCAACTTTGAACTTTCTGTAGAAACGAATAAAGTTGGTTTAAATTGTTTTAGCTCTTACAGGTTTGAGTTCTTACAATAATAACAGAATATAGTTTTACCCCCGCATTATATTTTTTCTTTTGATTCAATTTATTTCATTTCAAACTAGTTTTGTTTTATTATTTATTCAACGGTTATACTCAAAAGCCAGTTCGACCTCTTTTGTCCTTTATTAAGTAATCAACTGTTGATAGAAAGCAGGTAATCATGATAAATTAATCGTTATTTAATCGACAATGACCTGCTGATTTTAATTAATCAACGCTTTTGATTACGCATTTGGACAAATTGTGAATTTGAAGTTTTTTCTGTAGGGCCACTATTTCTTGTATTGACTTGGGAGCACGCCTAAAAAGACCACATCTTCATCATGTAAAAAAAAAATTTGATCTCCACGACATCTTAATCCATACTGTAATGTTGTGTATTATGTGTAAAAGAAATAAATCACCCGTAGATGCCATAAAATTATGTTTCTAAGGTTGCCTGCCTTCTCTGAGATCCCGAACACCTGAGTCCCAACAGTGGGGACACTACTATTATAAATGATTGCAATTTTATACAAATTATCCATAATCATTTATTGTACCATGGTATTTAGGAGAGTGTTGCTGGGGAATTGAGCCCTTTCTTCTCACCAAGAAAAATCTTAGGAATTGGTCAAGTGCATTTATGAAAAAAAAAATTAAAGTAGTTCACTCTAAAACAATGATTTAATCCAAATGGGCTGATGTTAGTGATAATTTTTTGGTACAATAAAGTAAAAAGTTTTGCAATACATGTAATATGATTACTGGTAACACCGTAAACAATAATAATAGCGATCTGGAAAGTCTTATAATAGCAAAACCATAATTTAGAATTTCCAAACATATCAATTGTCACCGAAATGTCCGTAAAATTATTTTTAACGCAAGCAAAATTTGACGTCTATATAGTATAATAGTTTGACCAATTAGCCTAATGAGGTGCGGAGATCGTAACAGTAAGACATTATTGTGTTAGCCCGGACCAAAAACTTCACACATTATGTTTGAATATGTAATAAAAACTGAGACTCTTGGCCTAGTGTTAACCGCATTCAATGGCTATTCTTCTAGCGGGTATAATAGGCTGATTTTCTTTTCAATAGTGTCGTAAGAGGTGACTAAGGCTGGAACCCAATTTATCTATAGGCTACGGATGTTTTCATCCATTATTAACTTATATGAATAGGAAACATCTTTTGCTTTGTCCCAAAAACTTTAAATACGGGTTCCATTTTCCAACCAGCAAGAAAAATTCCTCAAGATTTGGTCCTATGAATTCAATATGATAAGGTTATGCGTTGTCAAAGATTGATGTTTACTCAGATCTGCTTGAGACGGAACGATCTATCTCGAGGGAATTACTCATGACTTAAATGAAAGATTAGCCAGTCCGCAATGATGATTAGCCAGTCAACATGAATTCGTCATGGATAGTGAAAAAAATAAAAAATGTGGTCAGTTAAAAAATCAAAGTATGAGGAAAAACAATTGAACTAATTTAACATAATTGCTTTGACTTCTGATGAACTTACGACTCTAGGTATAACAGATGTACAAATACTCATTGAAAACAATACCTCGAATGAGGAAGTTGGACAAATCGGTCAAGGCAGAGTCATACATATTCATATACTAATGATATACATAGCAAGATTCATTGTTTTACATAAACGGTACTTCTAAATGAACTTTGCGGGTTATTTGGAATGTATAATTTTTGTGTTGAGTAAGAAATGTAACGGTGTTCGGATTTTGGGTTATTGTGGCTTGCTCGTTGTGTCATTTTATTTCAAACAAATGTTCAAATAGGTCTTTGTGTCACTTTGCATCGATTTTCTTACTTTGTTAGGCTTAACTGGGGCTAAAGTTTATGTAATAATTTAGATCATGCCGATCGACCAATCTACAATTCTCTCCACAAGGGAAATCCCAAATAGGCAGCCAAATAGCAAATATATTTCAATAATTTCTTGCAATTCCAATATTAAAACCTCAATGACGCCACTGATGATTAGACCCCAGTCGTCTTGACCTCAAAGTTTCTAGGTAGATCGTGACTGAAAAATGTTAGTCATTCTTATTCCGAACATTAAAGTATTATTGTTTTTAAATACGGATGCTATATAATCAGAAAAATATGAGCTGTTTACCGACCCCGCGCAAGAAGATATAATATCAAATGTATAATATCGTGAAAAGGATACCTGACTTTAACACGATCAAAGTTCGAGACTTAAAACGATGTCTCACACCAGGATTTCATCTATATATCCGGAAGTATTAACCTGTAGGATAAAGAATGAGAAGCCAGCGAAGACACAGCCAATCGTTTTGATACCATTTATTTGATTTAGTTTAATGTAGCTGACATTTTGTATTCTGACGGATACCAAGAAAATAATCAGATACTACTGTCTTGTATTTTGCAGATAATTTTCCAATACCTATCTTAATAGGCCGTTCTCAGTGATCATCCAAACTTTTGTTACTTGAAGGACTCAATACCTGTTTTTTCCTACAAAAGGCTGTCAAGAAATTTTTGAAAGCAAACGCTGAAACATTTTCACTATCTTACATTCTAATCAGTAAAAATACTTTATTAAAACGTTACATATCTTAGAAATTGATTAGATATCAACATCAGTCGATCAACGATACTTTATTAGTTTCAAGAAATTTAGATTTTTTCTAAATGAGTCATAGAAAATTAAGTGATTCATCATTCCATTCACATTCCATAATTATCAAACGGATTAAAAAAAGCAAAAAAAGATCACTCACTTGACGACAGGACCACAAAACTAAATTACTCTGAATATCATAACATAGCATCGAGGCTATTTTCCCCAAGGGTTAGGCAGAGGTGTAACAGGTGTAATAGGAGGCGAGCCTATTGCCATCTACCGGGCACAGTCCCAGTCTCCGTGCTGTTACTGAAAATTTCCAAACATTAAACCCCAATTACTTGTTCTGACCCGGGAATCGAACCCAGGACCTCATGCTCAGCAGTCATTTGCAACCACTAGACCAACGAGGCACTCTGAATATCCTGAAACCAAATAAGAGAAGACTTGTGATGTCTACCAACTAATACTGGTTACGCGTGATAGATAAAAGGAGGAGAGGAGGCTTGTTCCAGCAGTCAGATAGACAGACAGAAATTATAAGTCTGATGAAGAATTAATGCATCAATGCTATAACCGTAATATTCTTAGAAAAAAAAATTATTCCTGTCTGAATTTATTACGTAAGAACTATCGCCTTCAATTATTATAAAATCAAGGTTTTAAAAAGCTATTGTCTTTGAGCTGATGCACTAGCTATCGATTTTTGATGCCGTGATAGGTGCGTCTTTGTACGGATATACTTTTATATTATTAGATACTTAAGTTTAAAGGTCAAGTGCTTTAAAACCGCCATCCTAGCCTAGTGTTTTAAGTTCAAATTGTGGTTTTGTATCTATACTATTTTGTGCTGTATTATCTGATGTGCAAGGATTATATTTGCATGTATGTGGTTTATTATATTCGAGATTTGTGTCATTGCAAATTGTAGTGGTAATATGAGATTTTCGTCAATATTGTTTTGCTTCTTATTCTTGTATTTTATAAGTAGGTACTTATTCCAGTAAGTAATAGGTAAGACCTTCTGATCCTCGTTTACTATTCTCAGGGTCAGTTAAACTAGAATTGGCTTTCACTGTTTGTATTAAAACTGACATATTATTAAATTTTCTCTTGATCTTAAGTTATATATAAACAGTTTGTAAAGGTTAAAGATTTTAACCAACCAATCACGACTGTGAGATTTGACATGATCGATTTACTGATCAAAGATTAGAATAGACTTATTAAAAACTGATTTAATCTTTATTTAAATCATTAAGGATTACAAGCGATGTTATAATGTTCTTATTCGTCAAAATCTGTTGAAAATCTTATATTACCACATAGAACCATAACCAACACCACACTGAGTAGTATTTCGTTTCCTTCCTTTGTCTATTCCGATTCTTTCTCTCTTTCCACCAATGTAACCAATGCAAAACCAATTTCAACTCCATCAATATCTTTGTCATGACGTTTATTGAAACCTATAAAGCCATATATTACTTCGGCTTCCAATTGGGTCATTCACTGGTTTATGATACAGATAAGGTGTTACCTTATCATCAATCGGTCACAACTGGCGACCCAATTTACGTACTTGACATTTATGACTTTACGTGATAAGCATTCAATACACTAACATCCATCACAGCTTCGATTAATATTGTGCCGCACGTGTAAGTCTGTAGTACTGCCAGGGGTTTGTGGTCTGAAGCTTCCCTCAATCTTCAGTTCTGATAGAATAAAGATCCTACTTCCTACTAATATTATAAATGCGAAAGTTTGTGAGGATGGATGGATGGATATTTGTGACTCAATCACGCCCGAACGGCTGAACGGATCTGTATGAAATTTGGCACAGAGATAGACTATAGTCTGGAATAGCACATAGGCTACTTTTTATCCCGGAAAAATGTACGGGTTCGTAAACCACGCGGGCGAAGCCGCGAGCGGAAGCTAGTTCAACATATTTGTTTAATTTATAACCCTGTTGTTTACTTTATGTTCCGCAAATGGAAAAACTCTAATAACAAAGCCACAAAATTATGCAATAAAGCAATTTAAATGTAATTCAGTCGTTCGGGAACGCATGCAGCTGATACGGCCTATTTTCAGCGAGTTCCCTGTTTCCCTGGCAACTGAGAGGATAGATCAATAGTCTGGCTGTACAGGGAATTTGCATGCCTGGATTGTCTGTTTTTGTAATTTATGTCTGGATGCACAAGGATGCATGGATAGGACCTCTTAGGTTCCTGGATCGGGCAAAGTATTATTGGGTTTATCTGTATGGAAATTCTCAGTAGCAGCACGAAGTCTGGAACTGTGCACGGCACTGACTTCAATATTCTTCAACTACTATACTGTATAATAAAACATTTATTTTTGCGTTTTAGTTAGTTTTGTTTTTGAGTTTTTTGGAGTCGGTTTTTATAATATATAGTGATGTCAACTGTATCTTTTATTTTTTTATTCTTTCTCAGTATTGTGGTAAAGATTTTTTTTTGTTCTGTTTAGCCAGTGCTATACAAACTGTCACCCAAATATTTCATTGACAATATCCGCAAAACGGATTGATGACGAGCAAAATATCCGATCCAAAATCTCGGTCACGTAGTAACTTGGCCTACATATTTAATTTAAAAAATAAGTCGGAGGAAAGTAATGTTTTTTTTTTTTTTCAAAATCAATCATTAAAATCAAAATGTTTTTTATTTCGAGTAGGCCTTTTCAGGCACTTTTAAAAAGTCGAGACTCTAGGCGCACGGTTCCAAAGGAGGTAAGTCCTATGCAGAAGAGACCGACAAGAAATTCCATGAATACTCTTTTAAAAAAATCAAATAGTTAATTTACAATTAAAATCTCAAATTAACGTGCATTATATAAGAAAAATACAAACTTACTTAAACGTTACTTACATAATGAGGTAATACAATATGAGTTATACAAGTGTTTCGAATAAGAAATAAAAACGGCATAAACAGTTCAAAGCGGATAAAACAGAAAAACAAAACATTTTTGTTCATAAAAGCATAATTAGAACTTTCTCAATGGGCTAATGATCGAAATCCCGGTTCATCCCCAAGAAGAGCAAACTGTTATTGGGTGTTATTTGGTGTCATCATCATCATCATCTGCATAGCCTTTTCCCAACTACATTATGGTCGGCTTCCAGTTCAACTGGTTGTGGCTGAACATCAGTATTTTGCGAGCGACTATCATCTGACCTCCGCCACCCAATTACTGGGAGACACTGATACTCTAAGGTTAGACTGGTACTCTTTTTGCTGACACCCGCAACAACAGTCATAGGTATTCGTATGACACCCGAGACCAACTGCTTAACGCTGGGGTTCTAGACGTGTGAAAAACGGTCACCCATCCAAGAAATGACCGCAGCAAGCGCTGCTTAACCTCGCAGATCGACTGATCTATGCGGTATATTGTATGTGAGTCAGTTTTAAAATCATTTAGCGACAAAATGGGAACAGTAGTGACACTTTAATTAAATTGTCGTTCTGTTTTTTTTAAAGTTAATTTTATCTAGGTCATGTTGTACGTGACTGAGTGGGTTCGGTTCTCGCTATGTTGATGACCTGATATTTTAGGCGGTGAACATCGAAAAGGAGGTTTTATTCATGTTAAATATGATATTGACTGCATCATTGGTGCAGTGGACGCGAGCGCGTCTGCTTCGCGAGAGGTCCTGGTTTCGATTCTCGGATCGGGCAAAGTGTTATTAAGTGCTTTTTATTTCTAACCTTGATTGTCCCACTGCTGGGCAAAGGTCTCCCCCTTATCTCTCCTCACCTTTCTTTGTATTGCCTCCTCCGGCCAATTTATAGTGAAGGCATTAAGTTCTATGGAAATTCTCAGTAGCAGCACGGAGTCCGAAACTGCGCCCGGTAGATGGCAATAGGCTCGCCCCCTAGTACATGGGACTCAATAGCTGCATCGGCGAAATGTGTGTGTACAACTCTGCCTAACCCTTCGGGGAATAGAGGTGCGATGCGATGTCTTGTTTTTTCTTTAGACAGAAAATATACAAAACAACTACATAAAACTCTGCAAAACTAATATCACAAAACAAGCGTGAAGAATGAAGATCTAATAGACACGTGATAACAATTAAATCTGACAGCAACAGTTGCGCAATAGTTGTGAAAAAATCGCAATTATATTTCGTTCGGTCAACCCAATTAACGGGTGTTTCGTTTATAAATAAACTTAATTTTGGTTCTCATTGCGATGCGATTGTGCAACTGTCACGCGATCAGTTGCCCTGAAAACCTTTTGCATTGCTGAGCTATAAACATTAAGTTTTATAAATATGAGAAACTATTTTGTAGGTTCTGGCTCATTGGTGTAGTGGTCGCGAGCGCGACTGCTGAACGTGAGGTCATGGGTTCGATTCCCGGGTCAGACAAAAGTGTTGATTTGTTTTACTCAACGATAATTCTCAGCAGCACGGAATCTGGAACTGTGCCCGGTAGATGGCAATAGGTTCGCCCAACATACATGAGATCTAATAACGGCATCGTTGAAATATAAATAACACTTTCACTGGGAATCGGAACCCAGGACCTGATGAGGCAGTTAATTCCGTCTATAAATAATAATCAGTCTATTTAGGTATTTATAAGAGACTTATCTCGAGCTATATTTTTATATGTACCGTGACATTTAAAAAAGCTATAAAAATTAAAAATACTGGCTAAATATCTGCAAAAAAAACATTTAAAAAAAAAACTAAACATCCAAATAACTTTAGATTTTTAATAGGTATTTGAACGGATAGTAGTTTCCTAATGAAAACGAATTTAATGGATGTGCGCTATCACTTTATCAGTGTGAGAATTGATAAAATATTTTGTGCCTCGTTTACTTAGGCGAGCTACGTGGTCAAGTTCTGTCAAATATTTAATATGTAAATGTGAAAGCAATGTTAGACAACTCACTACCGGTTGTCTGTTTGAGATCGCTATTTCGATGAGACGGTATTATGTATATAGATGTCTTACAGCCATTTTAATTATTTTACAGATGTTTTTTTTTTTAATTAAATATACATTACCACTTGTAAAAGAAAATTTTATTTATCAAGAAATTATGGATACGTTCGAGTTATATATTATTTAATCAATAGACTATATTATTGGAACTATATATTATTTAAAATTTGTAAAATTGAACGGGACTTTAGGGAACTTTATATCTAATGGCCATAATCCTTATATCCGTAATATCTCTTTGTTCGATTTTGAACTTTATTTGTATTGTATTGGAGTACATTGGATGGCTAACTGCACCAATCTAATAAAACAATATACTAGAGGTAGTTAGCGATATAGAAAGTACGTTATTAACAAAATGACGTCTAAAAACCAGTCCTTTAAACCTTTTATATATCTTATATACAAATTCTGGCTGTTGGTGGAAAGAGATCATCTTATTGCAAAAGGAAAATGGTTTATGTAAGTAATTACTTATTTTCATGTACATAAAAAATTGAACTACTTTTGATGCCCGTGTCAATTTAAAAACAGAATTGAAATTACTTCAGTGGTGAAATACTGGCAACCAATAAAAAATGTAAACAAAAAATATATCGATACTACTCTACTGTCCAATATTTCGATACTAAACGGTCCACTCGATAAGAATTCGATAATTTGATAACCTGAATTTCTTATCAATAACAATGTTTACATATTTTATCGACACGTGAAAGTGACGATTTTGAGCAATTGACCGTAATCTAGATTTTTCTAGGTGACCTAATATTTGCGTAAAGACCTAAATTTTATATTAACGGTTGATTCCGATTGAGTACTAACACAAATAGTAGAGCCAAGGGGCTCGTAGCTTACATAGCTAGTGAGGAGATCGGTCGATCTGCAAGGTTAAGCAACGCTTGCCAAAGTCAGTCCTTGGATCGGTGACTATTCTTATACACATTGAGTCCCGTCCCTCGGAAATCACGTTTAGCAGTTAATGCCGGTTGTCAGACGAAGACCGATGTCGGTCGTTACGGGTGTCAGCAGCCTAAAAAGTCTAACAAACTTTTTTTTTTCTTACACTAATAATAAAAGCCGGTACAACTATCTATAAGTACCTATATATTTGTTCCGTGCCCGTGTTGAACCTACAACACGCAGCGCCGCTGTCCATCCCTCAAGCACAGCTCAGCCGTACCGTCAATATTGTCAATACCTTACAAAATTCACACCTATACCCTATGAAGCGCTTAAAGCGAATTTTATACAGGTTGCCATAACGTCAAGACACGGGTTTAAATAACAAATACCGTTAATCAAATTCCTCTTTAACTCGCCAAGCAGCTGTTGGACACTATCCTTAATGCCTATCACCAGCATACCTTCAGAATCCCTCGGAATCCTTAACGGTAGAGGCTACCAATCAATTCGAAGGACAGGCTAATTACCCCGCGTAATGATAAACATTAGCAATGAATCACTTGTGCCGGCTATTCTGAGCATTCCCTTTAGGACCAACGCAGACGAGACACTTTTAGCATCAGGGCTTTTTTTTTTTTGTTGGAGCAACTTTTTTATTTACTTTAGATAACCATCAATAGTTACTACGCTCTTACGGTAAATGAAGACATTGTAACGAAACTCACAAGTCTTGTGACATCACAATCTACAATGGGTCCACGTAGTGAACTGCAATATGGGTTACAATTCACTACGTGGACTCGGGCCTCTTTGTGAGTGGGAGTGGTCCCACTTTCAAAGTGGTCTGAGTCTCAGCGACATTCATTGGCAGATGATTTAGCGTAGAATCATCACAATGCAAAACTATAGGTACCTACTATCTATTGTATCGCATTATTGCAAGTTTTGCCTCCCGACCATAGTCACAGTCAAGTCAAAAATTTATCAACATAATGTTTATCAGTTTCTATAATAATAAACTTGTTTTCATAAATCTTTGGCTTGATAGTAAAGATTGTCGAAGAAGACTCCCATGGGTAGTGCATCGATGCAGCCACATAATCCCCGATTGCCGATGCTTTAAGTACCGTAAAATGGTGTAACTTTGCCTACATTCCTAACATTGCCTGTACTAATTCTGTAAAGGTACTACAAACCTGTATTCTTAACTACTAATGAAATATTTATCTACGTTCCTAAATTATTTAGCACTAGCTTCCGCTCGCGGCTACGCCCGCGTGGTTTAGGAACCCGTACATTTTTTCGGGATAAAATAGCCTATGTGCTATTCCAGACTATAATCTATCTCTGTGCCAAATTTCATCCAGATCCGTTCAGCCGTTCTGGCGTGAAAGAGTACAAAGATCCATCCATCCATCCATCCTCACAAACTTTCACATTTATAATACATGTTAGTAGGATTGCAAATGCAATTTGATATAGTAAGTCATTATTAATTATTCCTAGGCAAAGTTACGAGTACAGGCAAAGTTACAACATTCTGTGGTACCGTGTGCGTTGGTCCTAAGGCATTAATAGGTAATTTAAGTATTGCCAGTCATTCCACAACGGAGGGTTAAATTGTTAAGATTATTGTTAAACAATTTGCGTGTGTGATTGGTTGTAATCAAATGATATTACGTTAATTAACATTAATTTATTCAAGTACCTAATGATTTGTTGCATGCATCTTGCCTATATTTCCCAAGGATAACACATAGGTGTACTATTGTACACCTCTCAAAATCTCATTTAATAGGGGCCAGTCTTTTGTTATCTACCTTCACAATCAGATCCAGCAAGTCCTTTCTTGTCTGCCCCCCAGCAACGCCCTAAGCCGAGGTTCGAGTCCCACTATGGGGCTTAATATTATTTAATTTTAGCAGTGCTGCTTAATATTATTTAATTTGCTCGGCTGGAGGCCCTTCTGGTCTCGCCATTTGCCCGGTTAAACAGAAAAACTCCCTGAGCAAACTGCGAGAGAAAAATAAAAAATTTACATCTTCCCAGAACAAATCCAAATTCCGTGCTATTACTGAGAATTTTTTGTCACAGTAAAACCCAATAATACTGCCCGATCAAAGAGGCTAACCTACCCCGTATTACATAGGACTCAACGACGAAATATGGGTGTATAAAAATACACCTCTGCCTAACCCTTCGGGGAATGCAAGCGTCATGATGCTATGTACAAACGAAACAATGTCTCCAGAGACATCGTGAGAGCTAGATCATTTATTTAATGTAATCTAACACTGATATCATGCCTTGTCTGTCAAGTGATGTAACTGTGATGCAATGTACCTTTATTAAACAGACAGGTGTGTTGCAGAAGTTCCAAACTGTAACGTGTTTGAAATGTTATGAATAACTTTGTTTGTGTAGCATTGAGGTATGGAAGAAATCGCTGTGTAAACATAACACCGTCAATTTTTAAATCATTATACTTTTAAATTCTGTAGGCCTATTAAGTGTATTTGCATTGTATTGTAATATTTTGGTGAAGCCTTTATAAAACATTTAATGTTACGGCATAGTTGGCGCAGTGGCTAAGTGATGAGCTTTCTGCGTTTAAGTTCGAATCCCGCACGGAACAAATATTTCTATGATCTACAGATAGTTCTTTCGGGTCTGGTTGTGTGTGCATGTGACATGTATGTTTGTAAACATGTACCCACGACACAGGAAAAATCCTAGTGTGGGGCAAAGTTTTATAAAAAAAAAAGAAAAATGTTAGTAATAATTTTATTTACTTTTAATCTTTTTACTTTTAATATTCTGTAGTTGATACTAATACATCAGAATGATACACTCAGAGGGCATTAACCACGGTACCTTTAAAAAATTCAAACCCACATTATCTAGTTATATGTAGTGTTATTGGCAATTTTTGCGGCCCATTTTTGCTAAATAATGGAAGTTTTCCATGATTGTAAGAAAGCAAATATTCAATGATATTTAAATAAAATAGCAGTCATCGTTGTCTCTTATTATTCTAGAAGAAGTCACTCGACGATGAAGTGACAAGAACTGCTGACATTTAGACCATTTTAAACTTTTTACTTTTAAATAGATAACTTCACAAAGTGTGTGTCGCCACAGCTTTTGTAATTTATTGCCAATATTTGTTTTTTCATAGCCTATGTTGTAAAATAATAAGACGTATATTTCGTTTCCTGTAAAATTATGTTTCGGCAGAAGGAAGTTCTTGTCACATCATAGTCGCACTGCTACTTTCACCTATATCGAGATACTCACCAAGTGTATTAAAACTTACACTTCTGCGCGACTACTTTACAGTGACAACAAGCATTTCTAAGTGGGCGATGCATCGTTGTTTGTTTATAAAAGAATGCAGACACTCTCTGTCAATAACAATTATGTAATAAACGAAGGTATACAATGTGCATGACTACATAACCGTATTACAAACAATCTTAGTCATATTTCTAGCGAATAGCGGTACTTCTGACGCATTTATTTATTAAACCAATAAATTAAGTACTTAAATACGTCAATATGATTAACTTAGGTATTTAATTCAGGTAAAAAAACAAAAAATGTGCGTAGACAGTAAATTAGCTAGTTGATTCGAGAGACACGTAGCGTCATCTAGCGGCGTAAAGCAATTGTGACCGTCGAAAGTTATTGTTCGTTCCCTCGGGAACAGTTTTATGGATAAAAGGTATTCTATGTCCTTTTCTGTATCCCTGACAACGTCTATGCAAAATTTTATGATGATCTGTTCAGTGGTTTGGGCGTGAAAAGATAACAAACAAACTGACTTCCGCATTTATAATACTAGCTTCCGCCTGCGGCTTCCATTTACCTTTTATCGGGATAAAAAGTAGCCATTGTGCTATTCCAGACTATAATCTATTTCTGTGCCAAATTTCATCCAGATCCGTTCAGCCGTTCTGGCGTGATTGAGTAACAAATATCCATCCATCCATTCATCCAACCTCAAAAAGTTTCACATTTATAATATATGCTATTCCAGACTATAATCTATCTCTGTGCCAAATTTCATCCAAATCCTTTCAGTAGTTTTTGCGTAAAAGAGTAACAAATGTCCATCCATGCATCTATCCTTACAAACTTTCACATTATAATATTAGTAGGATAGTAGAATTAAGTTAGGATACAGATTTTAACATAAACAGCATAGCACCTGTATTCCCCTATCCACAATTTGATGATCCGTTATTGAGTTCCATTTAATAGGGGGCGAGCCTATTGCCATCTACCAGGTACAGTCACAGACTCCGTGCTGCTACCGAGAATTCCAATAACGGCATCAGCAAAATGTGGGTGCACAATAATACACCTGCCTAATCCTTCGGGGAATACAGGCGTGATGCTATGTGATTTTATGTTACTAAATATTAAAAAGCAAAGTCCCCTGCCGCGTCTGTCTGTCTGTCTGTTCGCGATAAAATCAAAAACGACTGAACGGATTTTCATGTGTTTTTCACCAATAGTGATTCACGAGGAAGGTTTAGGTGTATCATTATGGTTTTGTGTAAATTGGCTGATTGTTGGAGACGTCGGAAGAAATCATGCCGATTGGCAGCTTTACTGGCGTGCGCCGCCTAAATGCTCGACGCAACAGGCTGATACGACACTACGACAGAAAAAAAATGAAGGCGTACATGCTCTGTTACCCGTAAGAAGCCGAGACGGGTCGCCAGTGTTACTATATTAGGAAAATGTTTGTTTACCAGAACTCTGTTCTGCTAAGACCCCATATTAAGCTTTCACCGTTACATCTCCATAAAAATAAATCTTAGTAGATGCATTTAAGAATGATGGCATTTCCGATAAGAGAGTCAATTCAACGGGGAATTATCTTGTTGTTGAAAATCTAAACAATAATAAATCAAAGGAAAGGTCGCGTCGAGCCTTTGAATGCTGATGTTCGTAGTTATTTAAGTAAGTACTTATTGCTAATAGTTGAACACTTGCCTTCCACGCAAGAGGGTCTGAGATCAAATCATGTGCTAATCAGAATTTGATTATCACTTGTGTTAACGGTGAAGGAAAACATCGGGAGGAAACCTGCACACCTGAGAGGGCTTCATAAAGTTCTTGATGGTGTAGTCGGCCAACCCACACGAGGCCAGTGTGGTGGACCAAGGCCTAACCCGATGAGAACATCCTGAGAAGAGGCTCTTGCCCAATAGTAGAAACAGTACCCATGGAGTTTCTTGCCGGTCTCTTCACCATAGGACCAACCCACTTCGGAACCATGCGCTTAGATTCATAACGTTTGAAAAGTGCCTGCAAAGGCCTATTTGAAAATAAAATACTACGTCTTTGACTTTGACAGTAATTGGCTGAATTTATTTATTACTTATTCCTTCGTTGCTAAAGGTGGACTTTGTCCATATCACTTATAGAAGTACGAGGGGCTCGTACCTGTATAGCTAACGCGCAGAATCATTCAATTTGCGAGGATAAGCAGCGCTTGCTTCGGTCAGTCCTAGGATAGGCAGCCATTCTTCACTCATCGTATCCGTGCCTCGGAAAGCACGTTAAGCTAAATTGGTCCCGGGGTTAATTTCTTGCTTAAACATGGAAGTCGTTTTGATAGCATCACGCCTGTAATCCCCGAAGGGTTAGGTAGAAACGCCCTATTTGACACCTTTAGTGTCTCCGTTTGTTTGTTACCTCATCACAACTGAACCCTTAAACCAATCGTAATGAAATTTCACAAAGAGGTAGCTTGGGTCCTGGAGGACAAATGCTTATTTTTACCCTTGCATCAAAACACTAATTATATCTGCTTCTTCTTGATGATGAAGTTCTTGCCATTTTTCTCTCTCCAGTGCAGTCGCCTTTACCTCTTTATACAACATGACGGCAACCTTTTCCTTTATTTGGCTCATGTAACTTATCCTTGATCTTCCTCTCCCTCTCGTTCCTTCTATCTTTCCTTCAATTATGTTTTACTAATTATATAATTAGTACAAAATACACGAAGACAACAGCAAGACAAAACAGCTAGTAGGTATACATATAAATACTTACATACATACATATTGTATGAATCGTTTTGTAACATTTGGCATAACACGATGTATGGCCGCTTTAGATTTCAATCATCGATATGAACGGACATCTTTTTGTTGAGTGTTATCATCATACATGAGTTATTGTGAAGGTTAAAACGTATTGAAATTACTTATAATAATTGATCATTGCGGTTCATTCAATACTGGAGTATAAGCAGGAATTAACGTTGCTAAAACTGCACTTTTGCCGTGCAAGGAAAGTGCCTCCACGGTTGACTAAACTTGAAATCGTTTTAGTCAGCCTCGGTGTTACCATTGTACCATAGTATTTTTTTAAAAAACTTTGCCCCTCTCTAGGAATAATTCCAGTGTTATTAGTGCGTTTACAAACATATATTCACATACACAAAGACCCAGACCCGGGACAACTATTTGTAGATCATACAAATATTTGTTCCGTGCTGGAATTAAATCAACGATCCATCCATCCATCCTCACAAACTTTCACATTTATAACATTAGTAGGATAAGATAGGATAGGATTATTTAGTTTATGTACAGACAAAGTTTTTGAAATCTTTCTACTTCCGTGCTGTTAGTGAGAATTTTCTGACAGCAAACCCAATAACGCTTGGCTCAACCCGGTAGTCAAATTCAGACCGTCAAACTCAGCCTCAAAGGCTATTTAAAGTGCAAATTTCATCTTTAAATTCGTTATACCCACATGGGACCTCAAAATCGTAGTGTGCCTGCCCAATTTTTTACTACACATTGGAAATAATATTTCTCATTAAAAAACAATGGTTAAGGCCAAATGAGATCATTGCTAAGTTCATTCATCATCATACATTTCGATACATCAATCAATTTGTCTGTTCAATTTTATCCTTGGAGGGGATCAAAACGCCCACCATTTTGTGCCATTGTTTATTTTTGTTATTAAAAATGTTATTAATAATCTGTTGGATTGATTGTTGAGTTAATAGCGTTTGAAGACTGACCTACAGTCATACTTAATTTTATTCTTTACTAACTTCCGCCAGCGGCTTCGCCCGCGTAGTTTACGAACCCATACATTTTCCGGGATAAAAAGTCTATGTGCTATTCCAGACTATAATCTATCTCTGTGACAAATTTTATGCAGATCTGTTTAGCCGTTCTGGCAGTAACAAAGATCTTTCCATCCATCCATCCTCTCAAACTTTCACATTTATAATATTATATATAATATACATATAGGATAGGATTAGTAGGATATAGTTGTCCATCCACAATTTTAAGTTGTCCATCAAACTACACAACCATCTAGACATACGAAGGGCCATAAATTCTTGACAATAGCCTGACAGAGAATCCATTCAGAAAGGTTCCAAGACAATTTCGTAGAAAATATTCATAAACAGTAACAAATTGGCGGAATATATCAATACTGACAGATTCTTCATTAAACGAACGTTTTAAAGTGAAAGTTTTGTTTTCCATTTCTATAGAAATGGCGGAAAGTTGCTCTCATTGTTTAGTGGGTAGGCAGTGGCCGTGGTTCCGGTAGGGGACAAGCGTTTGTTTACGCTTTTCTTTCCTTTATAGTCTAGAAAAAAAAAAAGTGGAAGTTGTTACTGGTGCAAGTAACATTATATTATTAATTTGAATAAGCCAGGAAAGATTTTTTTTTTTCGATATTTACCGAGTTCTTTTTTATATCTTTGAAAATTATGTGCAATGTTGAAAAAAGTCCAGAATAAGAATAACTATTATAAACAGTTTTGTTTGTTTCCTCATTATATTTACACCTCATTATATACATATAACGTTTTGATAAGTTTGTTTTGCCTTATATAATTATAATGCATAAAACCAAGTCCCCCAACGCGTCTGTCTGTCTGTCTGAACGTGATAAACTCAAAAACTACTGAACGGATTTTCACACGATTTTCGCCAATGGATGTAGTAATTAATGATGAAGGTTTAGATGTATAATTCATTACGGTTTTATGTTAATAGACGGACATATGACAATAATTGTTGAAGATGTCGGAAAAAATCATGCTGACTGGGGACTTTACTGGCGTGCGCCTAAACCAATAGAGTTATTAATATCCTTATTAAATTAAATTTGATCAAGGTTTTAGAAAAATAAATGTAGGCATATATTGCTCTGCTACCCGTGCGAAACCGGGGCGGGTTGCTAGTTAATTATAAATCAACTTTTTTTTAAAGAGTATCCATGGAGTTTCTTGCCAGTCTTTTCTCTATAGGACCTACCCCCTTTTGGAACCATGCACTTGGAGTCTCGGCTTTTTAAAATTGCCTGCAAAGGCCTAGCTGAAATAAAAAAAAAACTTTGACTTTGAGTTTGACGATGTCGACCACTGATAATTTTTCTAATCGCATTGATCGTACAGTATTTATTATCGTAATGAAATAGGAGCCTGTCCTGACTAGACTTCAAACATGTGACCCCCCCTGACTTGAAAGCTGGATCCGCCCTTAATCCACATTCATACTGATAACCCTTCTAGTGATATGTTTCTCATCCCTCCTCATCACGTGTCAATCACTTCACCAACGGTTTTCTAAAATTCAATAATGAAGAAGTCAAAAAAAGCTTGAATAAGATTTTCTAACTTAATAACGCTTGCCTCGTGGAACTCTGTCTAGTCCAAACTGTATGTCAAAACAGACAGCTGTCAAAATTCGCTTCTTGATACGCCCATCAATATTCAGAATACAAAAATCAAATTAAAATTCTTTGACACGGTATCCGTGAAAAAATATACACTACCGTATATATATACATGCATAATATACAAAAAACACATATTTTTATTTATATGAGTAATTTTGCTAATACTATTTCCTACTTCTTGATTGTCGAATCGTGAGCTATTGTAGGAAAGATGTTTCTAAGCTATTGACTACTTAAACTTTGGCCTTCACACATAATAGCGTAATTTTGTTTTGCATTACAAGTTGATAAAAAAGTCTTTATTTTTATTGTTTTATGAAGTGATGATGATGATTTTGTATCTTGGAGGTTCCTATATAATTATATTATTTTCTTGATAGGTATAGTGTGGTCTTAATGACATTTTTAGTGCAGTTTAGAATTAACACAAATTGACAGCTGTTTTCAATTTTTGCTACCCTCAGAAAGAGAAGAGGTGTTTTTTTTTTTACAAGCTGCAATCTTTATTTTAATATCTTTGCTCCACACTAGGAATAATTCCTGTATCGTGGGTGCGTTTACAAATACTTATATTCACAAACATAAAGACCCAGACCCAAAACAACTATCTGTAGATCACAAAAATATTTGTTCCGTGTGAAAAGTCTGGAACTGTGCCTGGTAGACGGCAATAGGCACGCCCCCTTTTACATAGTATTCAATAACGGCATCGGCGAAATATGGGTGTACAATTGTACACCTGTGCCTAACCCTTCGGGGAATACAGGCGTGATGCTATGTTATGTTATAACACTAACGACCTCTAAAAGCTCAATTACTCCATCAATAATGAGTAACAATAGATACAATACCAAATAAATGAACCATCTTTAACCTTCAAAACTATTGACTACCTCACCTTTTTTTCACACCAGTAGTCATCATAACCATTAGGTAATAAGTACCTAATCGTTTTTTGCCTAAGTCCGCAGTTTCCGCATTGCCATACGTGATGTTCAGAACCTTACTGGTAAAATCAAACGCATGACTATTTTTTTTTTTCTTCTATTTATTTTTTTATTGTTTCTGGCAACATTTAGAAGCGTGACAACACTGAAGCATCTGATGACGTCATTGCATACGGAAATGTGTAATGTAATTAAGTTATAGTTTAAAAGCTCCTTGTATGTATAATCACGCTTATGCAATTAATTTTTTTTTTTACTATTAGTAAAAATGCAAATTGATTGAAGGATGACTACTAGTATTAAGGAAAGATATTTTATACACTGCGATTGCTGAACTTTGATCCTCTGGCATACCCTGGGCAGTCAGCCACGACACCACCATTGCTGACTGGCTAATCATTCTATTCACAGTATGACAGTGGCATAGCGTGGGTAGCAGGCAAATTTCTCCGCCCCCTTATTTAAGTATTTAAAGAAATGCGATACCCCAGTTAGACGGCACGGTTGGCGTAGTAGCTAAGTGATTAGCTTTCTGCGCTAAGTGTCACGGGTTCGATTCCCGCACGGAACAAATATTTGTATGATCTACAGATAGTTGTTTCGGGTCTGAGTCTTTGTGTATGTGAATATATGTGTTTGTAAACGCACTCATGACACAGGATTTATTCCTAAAGGGGGGCAAAGGTTTTATAAAAAAAAGAAAAAAATTCAGTTAGAGAATAAGGAACAAAAAGTTCCGAGTTCATTTTGATTGGTCCGAATTGAAGACGCGATATAACTATGAAATAAAATGGTTCAAATATTTATAAGATATAGGTATTATTTTTATTATTTATTGTGAAGTTATGCGGCCCCCTAAAACTGCCGCCCGAGGCAGGCCGCCCCTGCCCCCACGCTACGCTACGCCACTGCTGTATGAGCAATTCCCATGTGTTATCTAGAGATGATTCGATGGAACTATACCTATTTTGAGGCTTACTCTCAATGAATACTGGCGCGATGCTTATTGGGCTTCTACTAAACTTGAACACATTATGATCTTACCTAACATAACATTGTACAGAGAGTGCCATCCACGAAGACGCGTCCCACTCTTCTTCCTAATTGCTTACAGTACAAGCGTGCAACCTTCCGCTAGTGTTTTAGTTCTGTCGATACACACTAATTACCTATGAGTGCACACGCACACTACGAAATATTAACTGATCACGAAAGAGCATTACGGTCAGCTGGAAAGCCTCGGAAGAAATAGTGGAGCGCATCTTCGTGGATGGCAGTATCTTTATCAGGCCTCTATTCCTCGAAGGGTTAGGCAGAATCGTATTATTATACATCCACATTTCGCCAATACTCTTAATAAGTTCCATCTAATAAGAGGCGAGCCTATTGCCATCTACCGGACACAGTTTCAAACTCCGGACTGCTCCTAAGAATTTACATAACATAACCTAACATAGCATCATGCCTGTAATCCCCAAAAGGCTAGGGAGAGATGTAGGTACTAATGTACACCCACATTTCGCCGATGCTGTTATTGAGTCCCATGTAATAAGGGGCGAGCCTATTGCCATCTGCCGGACACTTGACAGCAGACTCCCTGCCTCTACTGAGAATTTTCATGTAGAAACTGAAACTTCTTTACTGCTTGATATCTATCCGGATCTAACTCAGGACCTCACTCTCAGCAGTCGCGCTTACCACCACTGGACCAATGACGCTTTCAACATTATCATCTTAGGTAGAAAAATGTT
Source organism: Shargacucullia verbasci (assembly GCA_947562105.1). NCBI lineage: Eukaryota > Metazoa > Arthropoda > Insecta > Lepidoptera > Noctuidae > Shargacucullia > Shargacucullia verbasci. The sequence continues at coordinate 8,763,974 of OX387303.1, read as the reverse complement.
TTAGCTCAAGAGTAGTTCAGATGCTAGCTTCGATATTAACACAAATAAAGATTCACAGCACGACTTTGAAGAAAACGCCAAGAAACAAGTAGGTAAAGGCACAACTGGGGTACTTAATGACGTCACAGACCATGTAACTTATACGGAAGCGTTTAGTATAATTGGGTTATATATTAGAGGCTCTTTCTGTGAAGTTGGATGCCGTATATAATAGGCATTATTTACATAATTATAGGTTTCTCGAATATTTCTTGAGGTCATTGCTGTATCGATTTGGGTTGAATGCAGTTATAGCTTAGCGTTCGACGCTAGCCTTCCGTACAGGGGAGTTTAAGTTAGTAAAGACAGACAATAAGTAAAGACCCACAACTCTGACTTTTCATATTCATGTGATTGACACAGTTGACGCAGTGGCTAAGCAATTAGCTTTCTGCGCTACATATTGCGGATTCGATCCCCGCACGGAACAAATATTTGTATGATCTACAGATAGTTTTTTCGGGTCTGGTTGTGTGCATGTGATATGTATGTTTGTAAACTGTACCTCTATTATGAGTTTTTAACTATTTACTTTCATAGTAAATGTAAATGTTCATGCAAACGATTTTAGTTCTTAAATTGATTACTTTAGGGATTAGAGTCGCTAACATGACATCTCTATAATATAGTAAATAGTAAATCATAACTTTACTATTACTAGATGTCATATAAGCGACTCTAATCCCTAATGTAACCAAGTTAAGAACTAAAATCGCTATCATGAAAATTTACTTTAATTTGATAGTAAATAGTAAGAAAACTCGTGATAGTGGTAATGTACCCACGATACAGAAGAAATCCTAGTGTGGGGCAACGTTTTTAAAAAAGAAAAAATGAAATTGTGCGGATCTAAATTTGATTAATACTTGAGTTAACGATGAAGGAAAATAGCGTGAGGAATCCTACACAACTGAAAAGGTTTCATAAAGTTCTCGAAGGTTCGACAACCCACATTACACCAGCTTAGTAGACTAAGCCCTAAGTCTAAATTCTGAGAAGAGACCCATGTCCAGCAGTGGGACATTAATGAAGTGCATAATTTTATCATCGTACAACGAGATAACAGTCAATCGCAAGCAACAGGATAAAAAATTAGAGATGCAAAGAATAGTGATTTCGATTACCGGACACCGTATATCCGGCACGGCACTTGGCCGGAACGCCGAATATCCGGACGCAGCACATACAAGCTGCGGTCAGCAACCGAAAATAGTATCATCGGGAACAATACAAATATCAATCATTTTAAAATAATTCAGAGGATTTTTGTTTCGTTCGGAAGCATCTCGGCGATCTCGCATAAAAAATATAGGTATCCGGACGGATACAAGTTACTGTCCGGACGGATATTCGGATACTTGAAAGAGCCGGATAAGCCGGACACCGGACATCTCTAAAAAGTATTAGTCCATCGTTTATTTATCGTAACTTGATCATAATATAACATGACTATTGTTTAATTAATGTAAGCTATTTAATGAATGACTTAATGTCTAATGAAAATATTTGAATGAGCCCACCCATACAACAATGGATTTCAATTGACTTAGTTGATTGAAAAGATTTTGAATTCGTTAGTTTGAGGTAGCGTTTGAGACTCGTAGCTACATATCGCGTAGATCAGTCGATTTGCTAAGTTAAGCAGTACTTGCTGTGTTCAGTTCTTAGATGGGCGACCGTTCTTCTCACATCATGACCCCTTGAGAAAGCATGTTAAGTAGTCAGTTTTGAGTGTCATACGAATTGTGACAGTGACATTGGCTATGGAAGTCCGCGTGCTCAAAGTCTTTAACCTTTGAGTATCAGTGGCAGAGGTCAGATGGCAGTCGCTCCGTATAAAATATTCTGGTTAGCCTGGGGGGGACCCCAACCTAGGTGGGAAAAGACTAGGCAGATGATGATCATTTTTATATAGGATGGTACGCGAGTTCACGAATGGATTCGAGAGAGCGAAAGAGAGAGAGATAAGATAAGATAGAAACTTTGCAAATTTTACGTTGTTTTTTCATAATTAATTATTTTGGAATATCGTAACTTGATTGACTTTCATTGTCAATTCCAAAATCACGAAAATTTAAGCGGCTTGTACCTACTAACTGTACAAGATAATTTTTTTTTTTCGATGGATAGTTTTCTAATAATAATCTAATTAAAAAAACAGGGTTGCATACTGTATCTGGCTGATGAAAATTGCACCTAAACTACAGCCACCCACATTCGAAAATTGAACAGCCTGACTCATATTAGCTGGCACTTGTTTTATAAATGCGCCTTTTAATACCGCCGAGGATAATAGCATATGATTATCTTGCAATCCGCCATGTTGTAATGCTAAAAATGTTGTTAATAGCTATGCAGATGAGTAGAATATGGCCTAAGAGGTAGATGCACTAATTGCCGTTTTGTCATCGTCTTTTTTTTTTGGACATCTTAGTATAAATTTTTTTTTGTGCTTTCGTTAATATGAAATCTTCCCTGTTAGTCTAACCCATTAGCTCCCAAAGTGGTCCAGGTGGACCCCCAGGGGTCCACGGGATACTCGACGGGGGTCTAGGTTGGCATGACAAAAAAATTGGGGTTTACAATTCAATTTACAATATGGTAGAAATATAGCTGCAGGGGGTCCACCGGAACCAGCTAAATTTTGAAAGTGGTCTATGAGAAAAAAAGTCTGGAAACCTCTGGTCTAACCAAAGAAATAAAAGATATCTCCGATATTTTACCCCGGCTTTCGGATAGATAGGATTTTGTTGGTTTTGACAATAGTTGGTTGTTAGTACTGCGGCCGACTAAGGAGACGTATTTTGAGCGTTTTAATTAAAGAAACAAATGAAAAATAAAAAGAATTCGATAAAAGCAGACGATGTTTTTTTCGTTATAATTATGTATCTCCATGTCGACACCTATATTCGCTTGAAAGTGCGACACTGGTCTAGTGGTCGCAAACGGACTGCTAAGCATTGGGTCCTGGGTTCAATTTTCATATCGAGTTGGGTTTTGTGTATAGAAATTCTCAGTAGCAGCACGAAATTTGACACTACCCGATTGATGGCAATAGGCTCGCCCCCTATTACATGGAACTTAATAAAACCATCGGCGAAAGGTGGATACAATAGTTGACCTCTGCCTAACCCCCAGGGATACAGGCGTGATGCTCTGTTATGATATTCGCGCAAGAACTGCTTCTATATTTTGTCACTTAACTAGTCCACCTACAGGCATTAAGTGCCACTTAATCGAGTACCACCACAAACCAGTGGTACCACATCTCACCACTATTCCAAGGTCTCAACCATCACGCTCACATTCGATAGGTGACGAGCAGTCAGGGTACATATTAACTCAATAACCGGTTGGAACAATGGACTTAAAACAATTGACGACATTTCATAAGAGAGATTATATCTGGTTGTGAAATTGATGGCAAGAATATTTAAGACTAATACGCTTTGCCTTTCTACAATTGCATTCTATGCAGGAGGCTTGTTCGTGTTGTTGAAATGAAATTCCATACAACGAAAAATGTAGATTTAACCATACATATACATTGATACACACAAAGGGAGAAGAACAGACACCCATCCAAAGATTGACCGCGATAAGTACAACTTACCGTCACAGCTGGCAGATCTTCTTACTGCTCAAAATTTTGTTCGTCGGCAATTTTGATGAACTAGTAAAATCATAATTAACGGAATCAGGCGTTACTTTGCGGAAATCCATAATAAACAAGATATACAACTATACTCAGTTTGTTTAGGTACTTAAATAAAGGTAAACAATCTTGATGTTACTTTTTGCACAAACACATATTAAACAAATAAACTACTGCTTAAACTAGTGGTTCAATTGATTTGGTAATGGTTATTGTTGTTTTACATTGGTTATTAGTCGCGTTTTATTTTTAAATTTAGTTTTTAAACAAAACATATTAAAAATACACATCAAGACCTTTAGTTCAATACCTAAACAAAACGAGTATAGAATATTTAGTGGCTTGGCGGAATTAAAACTAAATATTCAAGTTGTATTTATATCTATACTCAATACTTTATTGCATTTCATAATCCTACTAATATTATAAATGCGAAAGTTTGTGAGGATGGATGGATGTATGGATGGATGAATCTTTGTTACCCTTTCACGCCAGAACGGCTGAACGGATCTGGATGAAATTTGGCACAGAGATAGATTATAATGTGAAATAGCACATGGGCTACTTTTTATGCCGGAAAAATGTACGGGTTCGTAAACGTGTGTACATATAACAGTTAGTACCTATGTTGGGAAATAAAAACAATTATGGACCCTGTCGGGCACAGCAAAGTTAGATTTATATAGAGGAGAGGATGAAGAGCTCTCTAAAAAAAATTCTGAAAAATTTAAATATAGTTTTGAGTACCATTGAAAGGTGAAAATTAAGTATTTAAAAATAAATAGTAATTAGGTATAGTTTTATTTTAGTAATTAGTTATTGTCATTTGCTTTTATAATATATTTTCTATATTTATATATCGACCCGGGTACGTCTTAAAACTGCGGCCAGATACCGGAGGACGGGCAGCAGCGTCCTCTCACTAATCGGTGAGCCACTGCGATCCCCAAGCCGCCTGCCAAGCGTGGGGATTATGGCAAACCCCCCCTTGAGGGAGGCCTTCGTTCAGCAGTGATTTATATATATTTTATATATATATATATTAAAGTATTTAAGGAAGTTCTATAGGTATATATTAGGTTTATTATTATTAGTAAAATCATAACCTAAAATTCTGTTAACCTTGTAAAAGATTGAATATATACATATGTACACAAAATATATTGTCAGTAATAACCGATAATTAACTACCGCGTATATTCTAGAGCTACAAGTTACCATATAAAGAAATGAGTGGGTGAACAAGTTAATGTAATTATTCTTATTGAACATAATCTTTTTATTGTATGTATAATACGGCATACTTACAATTGTATTATGAGTATTAACTTTCTAATTAGGACTTGCTCAACATTAGAGTAGCTCTACCAATAACCTCCAAAGAGGGGGAAAGAACGAAAGAAGATCGTCTGGGACACCTTGGCGAAGTTTGATCCCACCATTATTTCTCAATCTATAAACAATTTCAAACAACTCAAATACCGGGATATAGAACACTCAAATACCGGGTACAAGACCCGGTACGTTTTAAAACTGCGGCCAGACACCGGAGGACGGGCAGCAGCGTCCTCTCACTAATCGGTGAGCCACTGCGATACCCAAGCCGCTTGCCAAGCGTGGGGATTATGGCAAACCCCCCTTTGAGGGAGGCTTTCGTTCAGCAGTGGACGTCTTCTGGCTGATGATGAAACAATATCAAAAAAAAAAACATGCCGACCTAGTTTTTACTTGTCTATAATATACAAAAAAAAAAAAAAAAAAACAGAAAAATCAGCTCATGTTTATTGCAGTGTAAAAATGTTGTTTATAAACTTTTAGCTAAACTATAGTATTAAGTAAGATAATTATCATTTGGCGCTCCTATTATTTAAAATCAATAGGTTGTCGAGTTCGGGAACTAAGCTGTGGTCAACATCTGTCCCTGCCTAGCCTTTTCGAACTAGATTGGAATCAACTCCTAGTCTTGCGATTGCGGCTAAATATCAGTATTGTACATGGAGCAACTGCCATCTGACCACCGCCACCAAATTACTGGGAAACACTGATACTCCTAAGATAAGACCGGTAGTCAGACTTTTGTGCTGCTGACAAACGTAACGACAGTCAGAGGGATTCGTATGACACCCGGGACCAACTGCTTAACGTGCTTTCCGAGTCTCGATGTGCGAAAAACGGTTCCATTTTTCCATGCCAACAACCACAACGATACATTCAACCGTTTCTGATGGCCCCCATATAAGGCATCTTCTACATTGAATGTAAACCCTTGGTCTACACCGTCCAAATTGGTGAGATGTCACTGGGTTACGGTTCTCGACGCCCACAGTCGAAATGTGTGTAACGAGGTCGGTTGTACGTTGGATTAATATTGAACTGACTGATTCGAGATAATACAATACAAGTGAAGATGTATAGTGAATGTGTGAAAGTGATGCAAGTATGAAAGCCGTAAAGGTGTAAGAGAGAGAACCCATTGTGTGCTAATCTTGTAAGGGGGTGGAAGGATTTTAAAAATTGAATTATTCAAAAACTCAATAACACTGTACCCAGTATTTGCGCTCGTTGCCATTAGAGCAATGAAGCAATCTTCGTGTATTAATGATATAATTTCAACCAAATATGCCGAAATTGGGCTTCACACAAGCCGCTAGCAACAATAATTTGGCAATAAACTGAGATCATATCCACTCTAATCTAAAAGTAAATAAAAGAGATAATAATTGTGGTAATTACGTGTCTTTGGCTTCAATACGGCACACGATTCAACTCGATTAGTAAATTAATGGACATAGTAACCTAAGAGTATGAATAAGATATAGAGCGCGCCTCATCGGTCTAAAAGTCGCGAGAAATCTCAGAGGAGACCGAACACACTTTATATAGAAAAAGTGACAACGTTCTTATATTTCTCCCATGAGAACATTTTATTCATTTATATTTTATATACACATTTATATTATACAGAACATTTATATTTAAATCTTGGTCTGTGCCAATCACATCAATCTTCATACGCTTATTTTCAAAATTTTCTATATTTTTCTAACATATACGCGTTTTGGTATTATACTATTGATTAAATATTGTATCATTTTGTATCTCTGCCGAAGTCGTTATGATCATAAAATAAATAATTATTTAAATTACTCTATCTATAGTATATTGTGTAGTAAGCTTTTATATCAACTGTTTTTTTGTACATGTGATGTTAACCTATAAGTGGTTGTGGTGTTATGCTAAAATTTTGTTTTAATGTTTTTATTTTTGTGCATTTAAAAGTGTATACATCTGTAGGTAAACCTAATAAAAAATTGTCAATTTATATTGCTAACTAAATAAATATGTGTCTTATTCATAGGAGTAACTTAGCCATCGCAATTAGAATTATTTTTCACTAGCTTCCGCCCGCGGCTTTGTCCGCGGGGTTTAAGAACCCGTACATTTTTCCGGGATAAAAATTAACCTATGTGCTATTCCAGACTATAATCTATCTCTATACTAAATTTCATCCAGATCTGTTCAGCAGTTCTGGCGTAATTGAGTAAAAAATATCCATCCATCCATCCATCCTCATAAGCTTTCACATTTATAATATTAATAGCATAGGATTAAACACGTCAGTTACGTACAAGAGTCTTTTTGAATCATGTAGAATAATAATTATATGTTAATCATCTATTTTCTTACGCTTGGAGTAAACTTCACTGACTACATAAGCGCTCTATACCAGTTCTTCATACTTTAAGACTCCATCCAACGTAAATCTTAATAAGTGACCTTATTGACCTTAAGGTCCAAGCGCTGTGGCTTTAATAGGAGACTATGGTTGTTATAATTTGATGTCAAAAATTTGAACTGGTCTCCTTTCCGTGAAAGGTTTTGTTTTGGGAAATAATTGATGCGAAATTCTTAATGTGTGTGTATTTTCAAGCTGCTTTTTGTTAGCGATTTCGCCAGAAATACTACTTGTGTTTCATAACCTGTGTAGCGACTACTACTCGCAACATGGCAAAAAGTAAAGCGCCATCTATCGGAGTGAAGCTACAACAATAAACCCTGAATCGCACTATGATAGTTTACAACGATTCTAACACATATACGAATGCCCAACATCAATCGTCGGGCTTCGGCTCGCCAGGCTAACCACCTTGCCTGGTCCGAGGATCCTCCTTTTTTAATGAGGAACACCATACCTCGTTCCTCCATAACCTGTGACTCACATTGAGTTTGATCCTATATTGTGAGTTCGTGACTGTTCTATTTCAAGACATAAATCTATATATTGTTTCACACCTGTATTCCCTGAAAGGTTAGGCAGAGGTGTAATATTGTACCACCATGTACACCATGTACATTACACATCTGCCTTTACATTTCTATATAATTAAGGGCGAGCCTATTGCCTTCGATCACAATTCCAAAATCGGAGCTTTTACTGAGAATTTTCCATCAGAAAAACCCAATAACAGTTTTCCCAACCCAAATATCGAACCCAGGACCTCACGCTCAGCACCGTGCTTGCGACCACTGGACCAACAACGCAGTCATCAGGAACATTATTATTTATTTCGTTTTCTTCGTCACATACATACTCAATCTCGCGGATGTTTTCACGGCTCGTTATGAAGGATGTTTGTGTGAAGGAATGTTGAGGGTTGATGGATTCTTAATGATGATTAATTTACTGCGTAAGCACCGAGTGGGTGGGCAGAGCTATGTCGTTTATGTGACTGAGAAAAAGATAAAGTTTTTTTTTTTTTTATAACTTTGCCCCTCACTTGGATTCCTCCTGTATCGTGGGTACAGTTTACAAACATACATGTCACATGCACAAACAACCAGACCCGAAACAACTATCTGTAGATCATACAAATATTTGTTCCGTGCGGGGATCGAACCCGCGACACGTAGACCAGCAGTCTATCTCTCAATCACTGCGCCAACCATGCCGCCTAACTAACGACTACAAAACGACTGTTACCAAACGACATAATTTTTTAGCCACCTCCAACTTTGATCTTGATAAAATGCTTTGAATCAAACCTACATCGAACCTATTGAATTCTTGGATGGGTGACTGTTTTTTTACACATCGAGACCACTCCGAGCCTCGGGGAGAACGTTAAACAGTTCTTTCATACGAATGCCTATGACAGTCGTTACGGCAGTCAGCAGCAAACATTCTGACTACCGATCTAACCTTACAGTATCAGTGTCTCCCAGTAATTGGGTGGTTGAGGTCAGATGGCAGTCGCTCCGTGGAAAATACTGATATTCAGCCGCAACCGGTTAGACCGGAAGCTGACACCAATACAGTTGGCATAAGGCTAGGCAGATGGATGACATTCAGCGGGGGGACCTCTCTACAGTCTTCCCCGGGACGTGCACGAGGGGGTGGCGTCTTTAGAGTCACCTCCTCCGGGAAGTGCCGTTCTGCAGGACACCGTGGTGGGCTTCGGTGCGGTCTTCTAACAGTTCCCGAGGCCCACCATATGGTGTCGAGGTGGATCACCGTGGTCAGTTTAGCCGGTAGGAGTCCGGCACACCACGCTAATCAAAAAAACCTTCATAATTAGTTTATTACTCAGGCCGGGTACAGATTGAGGAATCGTTGACACATTGACAAAAATTCTAAAAACTGTTGTTTTGGCTTCTGTTGCTCTTATACAGACCCCATATTCTTTTTTCTCCAATACATACAATTGATCTATAATGTACAGAGATCGGCCTATTATAATTTTATTATTCCTGATTTCGATTTCCTGTTCAGGCAAAGAATGACATAGGATTTTTCTGTATGATAATTCTGAGTAGCAGCACAGAGTTTGTGCCTGGTAAATGGCAATAGAGTCTCTTTTATTACATGAGACTAATATAATACAGATATACTATACTTGGTACACCTCTGCCTAACCCTTCGGGGAATATAGCCGTGACGCTATGTTTTATCTATGTTGTAAAGTTTTCTCAGTTACATAGTATATGACCATTATAACCGGCCTATAACCTTACACATAACTGGTCTAAATTAGACCACATATAGGTATAATCAAAGGCCCGACACCAGGTGTATGAAATATGACCCGGTCTCAATATTTGAGAGGCTTGACTGATTGCAACATGAATGTAAGTTAACTAGATGTGGTACAGGTCGCAGTTAGAGAAGGTACGGGAGCGTACTTTGTAATGTTTTATTTTGAAATCCAATTTGATTCTTAAACACTACCTCGTTGGTCTAGGGGTTGTATGAATAGGTCCGGAGCTTGAATTGTGCCTGGTAGATGTAGGCTCGCCTCCTATTTTATACGACTTAATGCCGATATCGCCAAAATGTGGGTGTAAAATAAACCTCTGCCTTACCTTTTGGGGAATGCAGGCGAAAAATGCTATGTTAGGTTATTATTCCAAAAACAATCACTGTTACAATTTGATACAAAGCAGCTAGTTTTTAGCAAGTACAAAATATTAGTTTGTGCGACGCATCGATGCCTTTTTGATTCAAAAACTAGGGCACAAAATAAACTTTCTCAACTTTGTTATCCCCGACAAAAATGGCACAGGTTTTTTGTTTGGCAACCGGAGAATTCCATTAAAAATATAGATTAGTTATCGATCGTTTAATCAAATCCTAAATCACTCCCAGAAAAAAAAAAACACTCAATAGATGACAGTAGCGCAACTATTAATCATTCGCAGTCCTTAGAAATCCTCCTTATTCTTAGAAAAACAAATCAATGCTGTTTTTTATTCCACTTTCTCACATTTATTTATATACTAACAATAAGAAAATTAATGTCAAACTTGCATGTCACTTTCACTTGTTTATTTAAACTTTTAAACTTAGAATGATATAAAGCCCGCCTCAGGCGCTGATTAACATATTGATAATACGTAAACACATTATTTAATTCTTGATTTGAAACGAAAGAAATACTAGCCATGTTCGCTAACAAAACGAGATATTTAATATGGAAACGCCCGTTTATTCAAATGAAAAGTTCATGTTAAAAATTTGTTTTTCCATATATAATGTATGTTAAATTTAAGATTATTCATTGTAAATTAACTTTCTTACCCATGAATTTTCTTGCCGGTCTCTTCTACATAGAACCTACCCCCTTTTCGAACTGTCCATCTAGAGTATCGACTTTTTAAAAGTACACTGCTCTAGTAGAAATTTCGTTATCTAAAATTTGTTACTGAAATTACTAAGTAAACTTTTAATACCTATAAATCCTAGCAGACGAAGTCATAGGCAACAGCTAGTGAGTAATAAAAATATTTTTAATACAAAAGTCTTGCTATACATTTTTCAATTTTAGCTCTTCCAGCAACTCTATATGTCTAAAACAAACACTAACCGATGTGGTTGTCATATGTAGGCCACGCTCACTTTCGATAACTTAACACTTAGGTGTGTGACCCTGAACAACTTATTAAGAGAAAGTCATTAATAGGCCCGAAGATAATAAAACTATGCAATCTTCCACGGCTTCTTCTGGTCTATCCTGGGAAGAAGATAGAGAAATACAGCTTTAGATAGTTTCATTATGACTTCTTGACCCGGGTATGTCTTAAAACTGCGGCCAGACACCGGAGGACGGGCAGCAGCGTCCTCTCACTAATCGGTGAGCCACTGCGATCCCCAAGCCGCCTGCCAAGCGTGGGGATTATGGCAAACCCCCCCTTGAGGGAGGCCTTCGTTCAGCAGTGGACGTCTTTTGGCTGATGATGATGATGATGAGATAGTTTCATTTACCCCATGTCCTCACCATCATCCCTCCATGTCTCGGAAAGCTCGATAAGCATTTGTACTCGGGTGTCGTACGAAGATCTATGACAGTCGTTACGGGTGTCAGCAGCCCATAAAGTCTGACAACCAGTCTAACCTTAGAATATCAGTGTCTGCCAGTAACTGGGGGGTGGAGGTAAAATGGCAGTCACTCCGTTTAAAATACTATAAGCCACGACCGTTTAGACTGGAAGCCGATCCCTATGTAGTTCGGAAAAGGCTAGGCAGATATGAAATATGATTCCGAAAAGCAAAATGTGTGGGTTTAAACTCAGACCCAACTGCATAGAAGGTAAACGTTCAAACGCTACGCCACCATTGCTTTCATATCTACAAACTGCGCGCTCCCTAGCTCTTACTAACTCAAGATGGCAATAAGCGTCAGAAGTACCTCTACAAAATATGAAACTTGAGCTCGTCTGGCGCACCCTGGGCAGTCAGCCTCGATACCACCACGCTGATTGGCTAATCTTTCCACTATGGCATGAGCGATTCCCAAATGGCAGCTAGTGTAGACACAAAAAAAAATATTAACCAATTATAACATAACATAGCATCACGCCTGTATTCCCTGCAGGATTAGGCAGTGGTGTCCTATTGTACAACCACATTTCGCCGATGCCGTTATTAAGTCTCAAGGAATAGACCAGCCAAGAATGGACCTTATCGGTGATGTCCTTCAAAAAGGTCAGGTGCGCAGTACCCACAACCGGCGTTCATGTATGAAACGATGCATGAATGTAGATGAAGCAAAAGCGTTATGTAAGGATAGTAGCACGTGGCGTTCCGTAGTTTCTGCCTAACCCCATGGGAAAAAGGCGTGACTTTATGTATGTATGTATGAATAGACCAGCCTATTGCCATCTACTGCCACAGTTCCAGTCTCCGTGCTGCTACTGAGAATTTCCATACAGAAAAACCCAATTACACTTTTACGTTTAGAAAGCAATTATTGACTGTCTCATTAGTCTAGTGGTCGCAAGGACGATTGCTGAGCGAGAGGTCCTGGGTTCGATTCCCAGGTCGGGCAAAGTGTTATTGGGTTTTTCTGAATGGAAATTCTCAGTAGCAGCACGGAGTCTGGAACTGTGCCCGGTAGATGGCAATAAGCTCGCCCCGTATTACATGGGACTTAATAACGACATCGGCCAAATGTGAGTGTACAATAGTACACCTCTGCCTAACCCTTCGGGAAATACAGGCGTGATGCTATGTTATGTTATGTTATAATTTTTTATTTTTTTTAAACGTTGCCCCACACTAGGATTTCTCCTGTGTCGTGGGTACAGTTTACAAACATACATGTCACATACACACACAACCAGACCCGAAACAATTATCTGTAGATCATACAAATATTTGTTCCGTGCGGGGATCGAACCCGCGACACATAGCGCAGAAAGCTAATCGCTTAACCACTGCGCCGTGTCGACGTTATTTAAGTAGTTTTACTCTAGAACAATAGCTTTTTATGTTTTTCCATAACACTAGAACAACATAGCGTAACATAAATACTCTATTAAGTATAAGATAAACACACTGACTAAGTTTGCTAACTCATCTCGCTCAAGGGTCATTAATTTCTAAACACAAAGTGAATATCATTTTCACATATCATTTGTCACTTTATCTAAGCTGTTGTAACTCAGTAGCAAATATTTTAGACCGCCTTTTAGGATATTTTTTGAAAAACCTTTTTCCAATATTCCGTAGTAAAACGTGTTTATTGATGTAAGATGTGAGTTAAGAGCCAACGAGAAAGGTCTTGTCTTATAGAATATCTTTGTGAAGACTTTAATGGAAAAACGATACTCTCAGCTGAAACCGATGTTATCAGTCTAATACCATAAAGATATTTGCCCACTACACCGTATCATACCATGTGAATGATCAATGCAAACGATACTGTTCTAGAGTAAAACTACTTAAACAATGCAGTGGCAAACGTGTGTAGCAAGCAGTAAAAGTCTAGCGGCCTGTGGACGTTTGAATATCAGGAGCATCACTCGCGCGTTGACGACTCTTTAAAAAAGCTTTCACTCAGAAACAATAAACTGATTCCACCAAACTTTGGAGAAGAGTAGTAGATTCTCCTCAAATAATTTTACGATCTGCAATATGGTTGTCAGTAGCCAACAAAGTAGGTTAACTTCACTTTCGATAACCCGGCTTGAGGTGACCCTGAATTTATTAAGAGAAAGTCATTAGCGTGGGCTTGGAGAAAGATTGTTGGACTTGTGTATGATAAGTCTGTGGTGATATTCTATTGCGTTTGTTTGGCTGGAAGCTGGATCCAACTTGGACATAAGATGGCTTCATGCCTGTATCCCCGAAGAGGCAGTCAAAGTCGAAGGTTTTTATTTTTAAACTAGCGACCCGCCGCGGGTACGTCTTAAAACTGCGGCCAGACACCGGAGGACGGGCAGCAGCGTCCTCTCACTAATCGGTGAGCCACTGCGATCCCCAAGCCGCCTGCCAAGCGTGGGGATTATGGCATCCCCCCTCTCTTGGGGGAGGCCTTCGTTCAGCAGTGGACATCTTCTGGGCTGATGATAATGATGATGATGACCCGCCCCGGCTTCACTGAACTGTCCAAACCAAGTCCAATTTTTATTGAGATTTTCATACAGAAATACCATCCGAAATGATGGATTTCCAAGTAAAATTCTGTCATACAAACATTGTCCTGACAATTAAGAACACGACAAAAAGAATATCAGTTAAATCTGTCGAGCCGTTCTCAAGTGATGATCTTGCATGCGGCAATTTATTTTTATTTATGTAGACTGGGCCTCTGCAAGTACTTTTACAATGTTGAAACTCTAGGTACACAGTTCCAAAAGTGGGTTGTTCCTATGGAAAAGAGAAGCAAGAAACTACATTACGCTAGGCAGAAGGGACTATTTTGTAGTGATAGTCCCGTGTACGTGCTGCCACTGAGAATTTCCATGTTGCCCGGTCCTAGAAACCAAACCCGAGACCTCAATTTCAACAGTACAGATAGTGCCATCCACGAAGACGCGCCCCACTCTTCTTCCTAATTGCTTACAGTACAAGTGTGCAACCTTCCGCTAGTGTTTTAGTTCTGTCGATACACAATAATTACCTAAGAGTGCACACGCACACTACGAAATATTAACTGATCGCGAAAAAGCATTACGGTCAGCTGGAAAGCCTCGACCAAAAATAGTGGGGCGCGTCCTCATGGATGGCGCTATCTATAGCTTTCGTCCAGTAGACTAAAACCCTCAAAGTCAAAGCATTTCGTCAAAACCCTTCTTTCGTGTGTATTCCACTATTTCAAAACACGATTACCTAACAAAATGATTATAATCTCAACACAGTACCGATAAAAAGAACAAAATTAAGTTATTAAAATAATTTGATATTGTAACGTGTTATTTGAACATAACAGTTATGTAATAACTGTATACACGTACATAACAGCCCATAGACATAATAAGGACCATGGGTGGTAATTGTGACATAGACTTGTTAAATGTAGCTTTCCCATAGACGAATCCTACTTATTAATTATTATTATTATAATTAATAATATTATAAATGTGAAAGTTTGTGAGGATGGATGGATGAAATTTGGCACAGAGATAGATTATAATCTGGAATAACACATAGGCTACTTTTTATCCTAGGAAAATGCACGGATTCGTAATCCACGCGGGCGAAGCCGCGGGCGGAAGCTAGTATTATAAATGTGAAAGTTTGTGAGGATGGATGGATGGATAGATGTTTGTTACTCTTTCACGCAAAAACTGCTGAAAGGATCTGGATGAAATTTGGCACACAAGTAGTCTATTCCAGACTACCTACATAGGCTACATTTTATCCCGGAAAAACGCTGGCGGAGCCGCAGGCAGAAGCTCGTAATGCTTTAATAATCTTAATAATATATAACGTAGCATCACGCCTGTATCCCCAAAAGGGTTAGGCACAGGTGTACAATACACCCGCATGTCGCCGCTACCGTTATTGAGTCCCATGTAATCAGCGGCGTGCACAGAGTTTTTAGACAGTTTAGGCAGAAATTTTTAAAAGCTTACTTATTTAAAAATACCTACTGCATGTTGGTATTGGTTCGTCGTCTTGTCGATTAAATAATGATGTATGTGATTTGCCATCTCAAATATCTTATAATAAATATTTATCTGAGTTATGTAGGGTAGGCAGTGTCTTTTAGTCTTTATGAACCGCACGCCACTGTATGTAATAGGGGGCGAACCTATTGTCATCTACCGGGCACAATCCCAGACTCCTTGCTGCTAATCGATCGAACCTATAGCCTCATACTCAGTAAGCTGTTTCACTCAACCATTGCCCTATGCACCTTTGGTACCAAACACGGAAAATACATTGAACAAAACCTCAATAAGTCAATTACTTATTTTTTTAATCAAATAATGTTTTTTGTTTCAGAATCTACAGTCATCGTCCCTACGTTGATAAGGTATAATTTAGTTATTATTTCGTAACCACTCTTCTTCGCCTTTTGTTTTACTGCTAAGCATGAAACGGGGTATATTTCGCACGGGTTGAAACAAAAAACGAACTTTAATCATTGGCTAAATAGTTCGAAAAGTTCCGGGACTTTAATAAGCATATTGCAGTTTGTTGTTTTAAAAAAAGGTAAGCGTTTGCGCTTCTTTTGTTTCAACTGGGCTTAGTCGGCGTTTCGGCCGCTGAGTTTCATCCGATCCGCAGCCTAATTACCGATGTAGCGACAGGCGTATATCGCGCGATAACTTCTGTCAAACGTCATTTTTGTGACATATAATGTATTGGCTGACAGTGAGATCGCTGTCGCGTGGCTATCGCGTTGCTGTCGCTTTTTTACGTAATGAAATCCGATTAATTCAATTAATTTATTGTGAAACGTAGAGATGTCATAGTTTGCCTCATTGCTCAGTGATAGCAAAGGCGACGGTTAAGTGTGAGGTTTTAGGTTCGATTCCTGGGTCGGGCAAAGTGTAATTGGGTTTTTCTGTATGGAAATTCTCAGTAGCAGCACGGAGTCTGGAACTGTGTCCGGTAGATGGCAATAGGCTGGCCCCCTATTACATGGGATTCAATAACATCATCGGATCGGTTCCGATTTTTTAAAAGAAAAATTGACTTATACCTGAGGGGCCATATGGCAAATTCGATGTCTACACACGTCCTAATAAGAGCGTGTAGACAAAGAATCACGGTATTACGAAACAATGGGTGTCTAAATGTCGTGGTGTGATGCGGTTTGATGTGCCGCGCAATTATTATAGCGCATGTCACGGTACAAGTTAGAATGATAGACTTTTGTGATAATGTCTTTTTTTATTTGTACTGTCATAACATAACATAGCATCAAGCTTGTATTCTCCGAAGGGTTAGGCAGAGGTATAATTAATTGTATAACCTAGATTTATCCGATATTAAGTCCCGTGTTATAATTGGCGAGCAAATTATAATTTACCGGACACACATCCTAACTCCGTCATGCTCCTGCGATTATTTCTAGCAGAATAACACAATAACTCTTTACTCGACCTGGGGATCAAATTTAGAACCTCACACTACATATCCACACAGTACACCACACCGCATAGGCGAAATGTTGAAGTTAATGATGAAGACGACATACGTGACGCTATAAAACAAAAAAACAAAAACAAAACACTGTTATACTCGGATTATTCCGATATTAGTTACTCTATAAATCTTTTCGCTTCGTACATCAATGGCGGGAAGTACGAAAGGGTTATTGGTACTTGGTAGCTGATCCCACACGGCGTTTTAATGGGGCACCGCCTACCAATATCAGATGTTACTTAACTATTTCCGTCTACGCATGCGTACTTTAAGATTGATAGACTAGTAAAATCATTTTACAATACCATAAATATGTGTTGAAATATGAGGTTTTTGAAGTTATCGTTCTTTTGGCGCGCTTGATGAGAGTGAATTCTTACGATGCGCGCGCACACCGACAGATAAAAGCGACACCATGAAGTTGGGTGGTAAATCTCTCTTAAATTTTCTTGGGAATTGATAGCTATATTCAAGGTAGTTATTGAAATATTTGTGCATCTGTAACGCGTGTTTCACATCAGTGCGTTCTGCCTCTGTGTTTGCCCCATCGGTTGCATGCGCGCCTGCTGAGCGTGAGGTCCTGGTTTCGATTCCCGGATCGGGCTAAGTGTTACTGGATTTTTCTGTATGGAAATTCTCAGTAGCACCATGAAGTCTGGAACTATTCCCGGTAGTTGGCAATAAGCTCGCCCATTATAACGTGGGACTCAATAAAGGCATCGGCGAAATGTGGGTGTACAATAATACACCTCTACCTTACCCTTCGAGGATTACAGGCGTGATACTATGTTATGTTTGGCGGCACTGTTGGCGCAGTGGTTGAGAGATTGACAGCTGCGCTACGTATCGATTCTCGCACGGAACAAATATTTGTATGATCTACAGATAGTTGTTTCGGGTCTTTGTGTATGTGAATATATGTCTTGGTAAATGCACCCACGATACAGGAATTATTCCTAGTGTGGGGCAATATATTAATTTATTTATGTTATATATAACATATATTATAAAATAATTTGCATAAAGTGAAAATAATTGTAAAAAAAATCGCAAATTTTCAGTTTCGATACTGTAGGTACTTAGGGAACATCGACCTATTGATGCTTTTAATACTAGGGGCATCATTCGCGCGTTCCCGACTATGTGTTATTGGCAGTGGCGTGCGGTTCATAAAGACAAAAAGACACTGCCTACCCTACATAACTCAGATAAATATATATTATAAGATATTTGAGGTGGCAAATTACATACATCATTATTTAATCGACAAGACGACGAACCAATACCAACATGCAGAAGGTATTATTGGTAAGTAAGCTTTTTAAAATGTTCTGCCTACCCTGTCTAAAAACTCTGTGCACGCCGGTGGTTACTGGGTGATCAGGTGTTCCCTTTAGAAAATTCTATCGGGTAAAATTCCAAATTCCGAACTGCTACAATCCCAATAAAACCGAACCTGACCTCAAAAGCCGCATGAAACATTTACACCTAGACATTACGCCAAAAGTCCTATATCTCATCAACCCACAACATAATATTTAGCGGCATACGATTATCACTAATGCCATTGTCTTTATTCAAGCTAAAGGGGCGTGGTGCGAATAGTGTGGAGAAAGTATGACATTTACAACCGTATTGTTTGAGAGTAAGAGTGGCTTATTGGCGAGACACCTGGGTTCGATTCTTGAAGTGAATTTCAATTGCATCACGCCTTTATTCTTTGAAGAGTTAGGCTGAAGTGTATTGTGTAGTCATATTTTGTAGATGCTGAATGCTGTTATTATGTTTCATGCAGTTTCGAGCAATGCCATATTGCCATCTATCGCGCACAATTTTGAACTCAGGCAGCCTAATTACCGATGTAGCGACAGGCGTAGATCGCGCGATACCTTCTGTCAAACGTCATTTTTATGTCATATAATGTACTGGCTGACAGTAAGATTGCTCTCGCGTGGCTGTCGTGTTGCTGTCGCTTTTTTACGTAATTAGGCTGCGGGCTGGACTGAGAATTTGCCTTATCACCTACTGAGACTTTGCTTGACCTACGAATCAAACTCAGGACCTCATTGTTAGAAGGCGCACTTGAGAATACGACAAGGTAAAACAAAGAAAAAAGTTAAGTTTTAAAAAAGAAAAGCTTTTTATTACTTTAAAAAACCTATGAAAAAAAGAGGTCTCGTGCAAGTTTCATCTGGTTTTCAAAGTCAAAGTCAAAGGTTTTTATATCAAATAGGCATTTGCAGGCACTTTTAAAACGTAATGAATCTAGGTGCACGGTTCCAAAGTGGGTTGGTCCCATGAAGAAGAGACCGGCAAGAAACTCTCCATAAAAAAGTGTCCAAAAATAAAATTGATAGTACAAAAACAATTTAATGAAAAATAATACCCTTACAATGCAATATTACATTACATGACACACAAGGACTAGGTACTATATCACTATGTATGTATCATAAAAGTCCCCTGCCGCGTCTGTCTATCTGTTTGCGACAAACTCAAAAACGACTGAACGGATTTTTATGCGGTTTTCACCAATAGACAGAGTGATTCATGAGGTAGGTTTAGGTGTATAATTCATTATGGTTTTGTGTAAATTGGCTGAAATATGACATTGGTTGAAGATGTCGGAAACAATCAAGCCGATTGGGGAGCTTTAATGGTGTGCGCCGCCTAAATGCTCAACGTAACAGGCTGATAAGACACTACGACAGAAAAAAAATGGTACATGCTCTGCTACCCGTGCGAAGCCGGGACGGGTCGCTAATATGATAATAAAACATAATAAATTTACAAAATTAATTAATAATACAAATCATTACTCCCATTACAAAATCGGTTAGAAAACGACACTATTCTCTAAACCAATAGAAAACATTTCGAAATCGCAAAACCAAATGTCAAGGCGTTCGTTATTCGAATTTTTCGATGTCAATCATTTGACAGATAGTTTTGTTAAATAAAAAAGCTGTCATACAAGGCATTGACCGCCCGGAGGTGTGGCCAGAATAAATAATTATGGAAACGTACGTGTGTTTGTATTGCGTTGAGTTTGTTATTAGCTTAAATAGTATTTGTAAGTACATATTCCTATTATTGTATAATTTTTAGGTATTTGACTACCTCATTGGTCTATTAGTTACAAGCGTGAGGTTTTTACAAACTGGCTTTTTTATTGGCTTTCTGTTAAAAATTACAGTGGCATACCACAGTTTAGAATTGTGTATAATAGATGGCATTAGGCTCACTATCTCCATAGGACTTAATAACGGCATCCACGAAATGTTGGTGTACTATTTACACCTCTACCCAACCCCTCGGAGAGGACTAGCGTGATTCTATGATAATGATAATATCATTAACAACTTGAGATACTATTTAATTTGGTGGTGCATTGGTACAACTTGCTCAAAAAAAGGATTTTTCACTTCAGTGCTTTGGTACCACTTGGTACTAAAATATAAATCAATACATTTGCAAACAAAAACATGACTAATGCATAAAGAATGCAAATTGCCGACTCCTGACCGCAGTAAAAACATAAAATTAGTCACTTTACACAACATTTTGTTGTCTGGGATACAATTTTCCAGTAATTCAATTAGTTTTATTGTTTAAATTCTAACAAGTTTTTTTAATGGATCATTTCTTCTTAGTACTTAGTAGTGACGATTTTTTTATATTTTATTAAAACGTTGCCCCACACTAGGATTTCTCCTGTATCGTGGGTAAAGTTTACAAACATACATGTCACATGCACACACAACCGGACCCGAAATAACTATCTGTTATACTAAATTAAATATATCTGTAATACTATATTGTAGAACTATATTTTTACACTTGAGACCGTAAGATTATTTTACAATTGAGACCCAACTTACATTTAGAATGACGTCGGTGAAAGATCTATTGTCTTTCACCTCTCCCTTTAACCCACAGAACTAAAAAACAGTATCGGTGAAATGTGTGTGTTTAACACCTGTCTTTTTAACTAAATCAATCAATCATAGGAAAAGCAAAATTACAAATCACTTAAGAATCTTCAAAGTCAAAATCACCTCCTTCCTTTTCCATACAAAAAAAGACCATACAAAATAATAACATCGATATCTAGTCTATCAGAAAATGGCGGCCGCATTATACAAGTAATGCAAATATCGTCTGCAATTAAGCGGGAGCTGGATCGAGTCATTATATCGATATAGCTTATTACTCGATTATCGTAAATGCGGTGCTGCATACGTAATCGCCGAGTATCGGTAATATCGATTTGAAAAGTCGTGTAGAATAGACCCCTGCGAGATTTAACAATAGGGTATGGCAGGTAACGTTTCTTGCGAGGATTTCCTGAGTTTTGCGTAAATAGATATAGCTTTGAAGAATAGATTAAACAGAAAATTCTATTATTATATAATTTAAATTCTTCGCGTAGGTAAAAAATAAAGGCGCGTAACAAGTTTAGTATTTGTTTTATTTGGGGGAAGGTAAGGGGGCCTGTTACGTCGCCACTGCTATCTAGATTGCCATTGAAGATCATAAGAACCATCTCAGGTGAGGAGGTTTCCTCACAATATTTTCCTTCACCGTTAACGCAAGTGATAATAATAACGGAAATAACTAACACCATAAACCAAATGACTTCAAGATATATTACATCTAAGCCCTATAATTATTCTCTTGGAATCATAAATTAATATTCACTCAACCCCTTCCGTCGATCAAGACTAGTACCTACGTAATCTTATGAAAAAAAAAGATAAAATCAAGCGAAGCCACGGCAGAAACGAGTAATAGTAGCATCAGCAAAAAAATAACGGCGGCATATAATTATTATCGTCCTACTTAAGAGGATGAGCTTACTTGGTATAAAATGTTATTTAATTCTACATACTCATACAGGGTTGCAAAAAAATTTACATTAGATAGAGAGAGTATTCTTTATTGTACACCAAAGAAAAAAGTACAAAGCGAAAATACATTTTACACATAGGGTACAAATGGCAGTCTTATCGCTAAAAGCAATTTCTTCCAGACAACCAGTGCATAGAAAGAATCATGGAAGGAAATGTAGAGGGTAATTATGGTCGCTGTACGAATATTAACTCATAAACATTTATATAAACAAATATCTCAATACATTACCATTTTTTTGACATAGCATCACGCCTTTATTCCCGAAAGATTAGGCAGATATGTACTATTGTACATCCGTATTTCCTGCTAAGAATTTTCTAACAAAAAAACCGAAAAACACGTTTTCCGACCCGTCTTGGGAAATATGTTAACATTCAGCAACCGCGCATGCGAAAACTAAACCGATTCGATCAGTTTTATTTATTTTAGTCCTCGACTAACAGCATTAAAAGCAGTGATAGCCTAGAGGTGGAACGCCTTCCAAACAGGGAGAGCTTGAGTTCAAACCCGGCCGGTACCTCTGACTTTTCGTAATCATGTGTGGATCAGAATTTGATTATCACTTGCGTTAACGGTGAAGGAAAACATCGTGATGAAACCTGCATACCTGAGAGGGCTCTATAAAGTTCTCGATGCTGAGTGCTCCGATCCGCTCCAGGCCAGTGTGGACTAAACAAAAACTCAAAACTTTTTTATTTGTGTAGGCCATAAAAGGCCTACTTACAAATCATTTAGCTGGTTCAAATTGTCATTCCATGGAGAAGAACCAGCAAGAAACTCAATGGTTACTCTTTTAAAATATGGTTTATGACGTAGTATATGGAAGACGTGTAAGAACAATGTAGGTCAACGTCTGGACTGGCCTTTGGACGAAAGTACCAGTGCCATGACAGATTTGAGCAGACCTGTCCCTACAGACGGGACGCATGCATCAGAAATCGTGTAAAATAGGGAGCTCAACGACAAGCCTAACCCTTCACATTCTGAGAAGAGGCCCTTGTCCAGCAGAGGGACCATAATGGCCTGAATTTATTTAGTTCTCGACTCGCAACTGTCTCTTAACAAGTCTGTTGGTACTTGCTAAGTTTTAATAAGATGCGTATACTGTTCATATTATTGCATGTTGCATTGGAATATGAGGTCTTGTCACTTTTTGTTTGCTATAAATATAATGAATTTCATTTATTACTTGGATCAGTCTTTATACGTCTGCTTGGTGATTAAGTATGGGAAAGAAATAGTAGATTAGCATCAAATTGAAGTAATATTTAGAACTACTACTCGTATATCACGACGGTATTTTTTTATTGAAGTTATACTTCTTTTGGTGCGCTTGATGAGAATGAATTCTTACGATGCGCGCGCACACCGACAGATAAAAGTGACATCATAAAGTTGGCTGATTAATGTTTCTTAAATTTTCTTGGGAACTGATAGCTATATTCAAGGTAGTTTAGTCATTAGCCTAGGAATAATTCTTG
This sequence comes from Shargacucullia verbasci, assembly GCA_947562105.1. Taxonomy (NCBI): domain Eukaryota; kingdom Metazoa; phylum Arthropoda; class Insecta; order Lepidoptera; family Noctuidae; genus Shargacucullia; species Shargacucullia verbasci. The sequence continues at coordinate 8,740,510 of OX387303.1, read as the reverse complement.
TATCGTGGGTGTATATATATGTAATATCTTCTCAAAGATATCTTTACTTTTCAACGCTTGACTTGCAATTAACGGTTGGATGTAGTCGTGATTTTAGTTACTTTTTTATATACAGAAGGTTATATTTTTGTGGTCCCATTTCTTTTAATAGTATATTGTACTCATTAATACGCACAACTTTTATTAAAATAAATAATAAATAAAATATATTTTTATTCATGCAGACCAGTTAAAGGCACTTATGAATAGTCAGACTCTAGTTGCCACATTCCAAAATGTTGTTTTCCTATGAAGAAGAACGGGCAAGAAACTCCATGGTTACTCTATTAAATTCTGATTGTTTAACATTTCATATTTATAAATACATTGTTCCATCAACGATACATGAGAAAAATGTAGTAGGTACTACAAACTGATAACTATAATATCAGAAAACTTCTGATAGCACTGCCATGACAGTTATGACCTGGCCAGTCGCAGCAGACAGCACCCGTTCACGGTCGACGAATATAGGACCAAACTTGAAATCGCGAAAAAGCCTCTGTTCCAATTGTACAGCAAATAAACGTATTGAGCAGCTGATATCTTTCGCGATCTCAAGCTATTTCAGTGTTGGTCCTATACTGAAAGTTGTTCATATTGGTGAACACAATAGACCCTTAAAGGTGTTTGAACTGGAAAAGCAGGACTTTATATTTAGAGGGAGAGACTAGCTCTAGTAGATATTACCTAATATCGAAACAAGCGAGAATTACCCCCTAGTGAGATCTTTTAATGTGACTTTACACCATTATCCGAGTTTTCGCAAACTATGTAATTACGCAAAACTACGACGATATGTTTATAACATAAACATAGCATCAAGCCTATATTCCCCGAAGGGTTAGGCAGAGTTGTACAGTACCTCTAGTGTAAGTTTCTTTTGACAAATTCGATTTACTACATCGCAACAACGTTTATACAACGCGTTCGGCGTTCCGATTGGTCCGTTTCGTGCTCTCCACCAATTGGAGCGCCGAACGCGTTCGATGTGTTAAATCAAATTTGTCAAAATAAACTTACACTAGGGCCTCTGTTCACCCATATTTCGTCGACGCCGTTATTGAGTCCCATGTAATAGGGGACGAGCCTATTGCCATCTACCGAGCACAATTCCAGACTGCGTGCTGCTACTGAGAATTTCCATACAGAAAAACTCAATAATACTTTTCCCGACCCGGAAATCGAACTCAGGAGCCCTCACGCTCAAGTTAAATTAAGTGTATGAGTGTGCTTTCTCTGTTTGAGTGTACTAAGGCTATATACTATATGAGGAGCAATTCTGGCGCCCTTCAACATAATTCTGTATAGGACAATTATACCCCTCAATATAATTCTTTAACTAAAATCTTATCTGCGTCATCAGTAAAGCGTTTAAAGATACCTATCTGTAATGAATATTACTTATTACAAAAGAAAGGATCGCGAGCGATACCCGACGATTTCACGAGAATTGTCCCCACTGGGCAGTGTCTTCGAAACATTTTTTCTCTAACCTTGAGTGTCCTTCTTCCCAATGCTGGGCAAAGGTCTCCCCCATTTTTCCACACCTCTCACTGTATTGCTGCCTCCGGCCTATTAAAAGTGAAGACATCTAAGTCACAAAACATAAAGAAATTAAAAATAATAATCTTGCACAGCGGGCCAAAGTGAAATCTAATGTCTCCACACCATAAAACGAAGACAAACGGAAAGTAAACAAGGTTTTCAACTTAGATACTTGGTTATGATCGTGAATCATGTTGCGTGTGCACACATCACGCGATTGAGTCGTATGCGTATAGGAGCCATAAGATGTTGTGAATACACGAACTGATTTAGGTCTTTATTTAGATGTTTTTTTTTTTTAACTTTGCCCCTCACTAGGATTTCTCCTGTTGTGGGTACAGTTTACAAACATACATGTCACATGCACACACAACCAGACCCGAAACAACTATCCGTAGATCATACAAATATTTGTTCCGTGCGGGAATCGAACCCGCAACACCTAGCGCAGAAAGCTAATCACTTAGCCACTGCGCCAACCGTGTCGTCAAACCGTGTTTAGTTGTTTGTTGAGGTGACTAATAGTTATAAATCATTAGTTAACTAAACTTATTAACTGTGATATTAATGCGTTATTTTAGAATATGACACTGTGATTTTTTGTAAACTAACTGTTACAAACTATTAGAAATATATAAATTTTAAAACTATAAAAAAATACGTATATTATTTAAAAAAGATTTATGATCATTCGAAGATGGAACACCATTAGACGGCACAGTTGGCGCAGTGGCTAAGTGATTGGCTTTCTGCGCTGAGTACTGCGGGTTCGATTTCCACACGGAACAAAAATATATTTGTATGATCTACAGATAGTTCTTTCGGGTCTGGGTGTACGTCCATATGAATATTTGTGTTTGTAAACGCACCCACGATACAGGAATTATTCCAAGAGAGGGGCAACATTTAAAAAGAAACTAAAAAAAATTCTTTCAGACATGTTTCGCTTTTGGATATATAAATAACGACAAAGCACCGATATAAAACTTTCTACCGAATTAAAACTAAAACGCCTATCAATGCTGCTAAAAGCAACATCTTAGCGGCCCAAGAACTAAATATAGAAAAGGCACTTCTTAAAGACGTATTGTAAATGGCAACGTTTTTATGAGATCTCACACAATTTATGGAGTAATCCTGTTAATGCCGTTGCCATGGGAACAGGATATTGCTAAGTCTAAAGAAAAGTTTATAATATGGACAGCTTAGATACGGTCATTGAACTCTGAATGAAGTATTAACCCTTGTTCTTTACGAGTATCATTGCTGAATTCTTGAAAATTGGTGGATTAAATCTGACATTATCAAACCATCAAGAATACACTTGAAATCATATTGAAGAACCATTGTTTGACAGAAGCATTGTTAGAGGCAGGCTTGCGCGAAAAGAGGAGCTCCAACACAATGTCAGTCTTTCTTGTATGTCCCTAAGCCTTGCACGCACAATTATCTTAAGGGTTAGATCATAACTGTCAGCATCGATGCGCATGCGTATTTTCTATGCAGATGCGTATATGCGAAAGGAGAATTCAATGCGTACGTATCTTTATACAAAACTAGCGACTCACCTCAGCTTCGCACGGACGCAATTTAGTAATTAAGAAAATATTGAGATCTTCATACAAAAATATCATCCAAATTACCGACATTTTACGTGGATTTTACAAAAAAATTCTTTCATACAAACCTCGTCCTGACAGTTACGAATATAAAAAAAACAGCCTAATCGGTCGAGCCGTTCTCAAGTGATGCTCCGTCATACATATGGCATTTGATTTTTATTTTTATAAATTAGGGTTCCCAGGATGTCCTGGGAAAACAGGACGGCAGGACATGTGTCCTGCTTTTTGGAGTGTCTTGGGTTGTCCTGGATAGTAATTAAGAAGCGTCCTGGGTTTTTTAAAGAGTCCTCGTAAGGTCACGCGCCACGTTATTAACGCCGTTATTTTATAATTTAATCCTTCATTTAATTTCTTATATTAATTAAATTGAAGATAATTTCATAAAACATTGTAACTGCTATTCATTGAGTTTCATTGACATTGTTTTCTAACAACGCAATGTACAATAAACCTCAATAAGATGTAAGTGTAGCGTCTTCGGTGCGGTCTTTTAAGTTCCCGAACTCCACCACCACGGTGTCGAGGCGGACCACCGTGGTATGTTTAATGATTTTAGCTGGCTATTTCATGAAATGGTCGAACACTATGAAATGATTAATTCTAAGATCTGGCCACGACATATACATATTTTTGACGCTCACTACACATTGCTGAAGAGTCATAATTAAATTGATTCCAATTAAGAGGGTCTCTTGTTTGATCCTGCAGGTCGGGCGAAGTGGTATGCAGTTTTTATGTTAGAAAATCATGATTATACTTTTTTGGGGTCGAAAATTGAACATAACAGAATCATAATAGCAATGCTTTAGTTCATAATATTTAATAGTGGGGATCCAATCGGTGATTGGTATTCTGGTGATTAATATGGCGTGATTTTAAATGCCCTGTTTTTTGTTCATCGCACGAATTGACGAGGGTTTCGCGCGCACCAGAGTAGATGGAGCATTTTTATTTTGTGTTATTTATATTTTAATTTTTGGTAAGGGTTTGGCAGAGATGTGCAAAGTGTTTTAACGCGACTTCTGAGTGAGATCTTGAGTTCGATTACCAGGTCTGGCAAAGTGTTATCGGGCTTTGCTGTATGGTAATTTTTATTAGCATCACGAAGTTGGGAATCGTAACCGATAGATGGCAATAAGCTCGCCTCCTTTTACATAGAGAATAACTTTAAAATTGCTTTAAAATTTCGAAGGGACTGGCACTGATAACCGAAATACAGGCATTGCCTAGTTCGGCAACAGACGCTGATTCTTTTATTTGCCTTTAATAAATAATTGCCAAGTTATTTGTAACATAGTACGTAATTTTTGTGATCAATAAATATTATTATATTATAACTATAACGGCGAAATGTGGATGTACAATAACTACACTCCTTTACCAATCCCTTCGTGAATAAAATCGTGATGATCCATCTGGAATAAAACCTAAACTTCACAGATATTTTAAGATTTGAACAGCTATTACAAATTTATGACTTGATGAAACTCAAAGAACTATTACCAATAATAGTTAGCAACATTACATCATACACCTATATATTTGTTACGGACTAGTTTTTAGGATAACCGGTAGATATCTAGCAAAAACTAAAGATAAAATAGTGTAGCATTATTATTTGATGAATCAAACTGGTTCTTTTTTGGGCGATGATGTGAGGCTGGTTGATGGGTACGTTCAGTTGTTTATGGGTGTTATAGAATATGCAGCAGTGACGTAATAAAAAAATAAATTTCTTTCTTTCGCTAAAAATGTCCGTACCACATTTTTAGCGAAAGAAAGAAATTTATTTACATACACAGTGAATATTTTACGATTAAAGACATGTGAAAATTAGAGGACGTACAAACTAATAAAAAATAACAACAGAATACAAAAAAAATACAGATATATTATAGCTAATTGACTAAAAAAAACAATAATTTCGATTGGAGTATCTCAAAATGTCAAAGTCAACCCATGAAATCAATTCAAGCGTAATATTAAACATTAAAGATTAAACCTTTTCTCAGAATATATTATCTATAAGCGTAAAAAAAAACCGGTAAGATTATCATAAAGATTGCGTAAACATTTTAGAATCTTTTTCATTCATGTGAATGGTGACGAGGATATTATGTCAAGACGATGGCTAGCAGCGACCTTCTGTGTACCTATTTCTTAGTGTCGATATTACGAAGGAAAGAAAGAAAGATTATTTTCTTCTACATTAAATACCGACGCTCTTCATCATCAGGCAGAAGACGTCCACTGCTGAACGAAGGCCTCCCCCAAGGGGGGGTTTGCCATAATCCCCACGCTTGGCAGGCGGCTTGGGGATCGCAGTGGCTCACCGATTAGTGAGAGGACGCTGCTGCCCATCCTCCGGTGTCTGGCCGCAGTTTTAAGACGTACCCGGGTCAGACCGACGCTCTTAACTACATCTAATAGCAATATGGTATTATTCTCTATAACCGTAAACGCAAGCACGACTGCTGAGCGTGAGGTCCTGGGTTTGATTCCCAGTCAAGCAAAGTGTTATTGGGTTTTTCTGTATGGAAATTCACAGTGGCAGCACAGAGTCTGGATTTGTGCCCGGTAAATTGCAATACGCTCGCCCCCCTATTACATGGGAGTCAATAACAGCATCGACGAAAAGTGGGTGTACAATAGTACACCTCTGCCTAACCCTTCGGGGAATACAAGCGTGATGCTATGTTATGTTTTATGTTGTCCAAATGTGCCCGTCCACGGCTCTATATAACATCCTCATGCTTTCGCTCTGTCTCCTCGTAGAGACCACGAGATGCCTCAGTAAAAATCAGTCAGCTTCTCTTCTAAGGTAATTCAACTAAGCTGAATAACTTACAGGTAGAAATTATTCATGAATAACAAAATACTCAAACCAACATGTAAATTTAATCTAAATTAACACAGCTTTGTCTGCGCAGTTGTTGCAAAACAATAAAATATTTTGGATACTAAGTATTAATCAGTTGCTATGAATCAGACTGAATGCGGTCTAAACTAGCCTTTCAACGGGTACATTATGTATTGTGTACTTAGTTTAAACCAACAGCCGGTTTCTTCAAAACAAAATATTTCACCAATTCGTATACAGTAGCCTGAAGTTTCTGACTTTAAAATAGACCTTGTCAAAGGAAATGCCGGCGCCATCTTGTTAAAAAAATAGAATTTGACGACAGGGGTCATAGAAACTCCTATGACCCCTAACCAGCGCCGTTCAATTAACAAAAAAGACCTATAAAAGTGATTGAAAAATCCTAATTGGAAAACAAACTTTTTCATTTCATTTCATAACCGTAAGCCATATTTTTCTGCTCACCGTATCAACCTAATGTTTTCCCAATCCCATATGTTGGGGTTGGCTTCTAGTCTATCTCATCATCATCATCATCAGCCAGAACGTCCACTGCTGAACGAAGGCCTCCCCCAAGGGGAGGGTTTGCCATAATCCCCACGCTTGGCAGGCGGTTTGGGGATCGCAGTGGCTCACCGATTAGTGACAGGACGCTGCTGCCCGTCCTCCGGTGTCTGTCCGCAGTTTTAAGACGTACCCGGGTCCAAGTAGTAAGTCTATCTAGATGTGGGAGATTACTAGTATTTTACACAGAGAGACTGCCATCTGACCTTCGCCACCCAATTTCTGGGAGACACTGATACTCAAAGGTTAGACCGGTTGTCAGACTTGCTGACTTCCATAACTACTGTCATACGTCCGTATGACACCCAGGACCAACTACGTCAACTAGGGGCCTCGATGTGTGAAGCACAGTCACCCATCTAAGGACCGACTGCAGCAAACGCTGCTTAACCTCGCGTTAGCTATGTCGTCCCTCCCTCTATTTCTACTCACATCAGTAATGTGTATGTAAGTACATTCTTTATGCTCGACAAAGGACAAGAGACAGTCTCTAAGGTCAAATCACATTGTTATTTCTTAGTCAATAATCCACACTTGATTTAATAAGTCGCAGTTGAAGGTTAGGTTGTAACTAGTGATCATTATTGGTTAGAAGCAGTTATTACAAGACTAGCTATTACCCGTGACTATTGCCTCGTGGATGTCATACACTTTGGTTTTCGATTTTCACATACAAACGTTATAATCCATTGTGGTTATGAAGAGTAGCATTTTCATAATGTCCTTCGTTAGTGTACCTCTAAAATATTTAAGGTAACACAAAATGAAGAAGAAAATCTTGAATCGCGTAGTCTGCCCCCCGATTTCTGAACGACTGATCAAATCTCTGAACATTCCAAATTTCATATTAACACAACAACTGTGATTAACATCAAAAATCAATTCATAAGCTAGAAATATAACTTGATACGAGATTTAACATCTTGACTAGCTATCAAATCTCGTGATTTAATGAACCTTTGAAAACTCTGTGTATGAGACGTTAATATTATAGTAACCTAAATTATGTGAGACTAAAAGGCCCTAGAATAGGTCCATGGGGTATCCCATGGGGTATCTATGCTTGAAGTTAAGTTGCAATCTGCTCTACTCTGTACATCTGACAGTATTTTTGGGGCACCTGTATTATTCCCAGGGTTTGTTGCAGCTGTGTTTTGGCTTCAGACACGGTTAATCACGGAACTGTTTTAAAATAAAGATTAATGTACAAAGGTAATTAAAGAATATTTGTAATGGTATATGTAATTGTCATCCCGTATGACTCACGAGTCTTAAAAGTCAAACTAGGTATTTAACTTTTATTTTTAGATCAGTAAACAGGTTAAATACGGAAGTCACTACGCATCTAGTAACTCGATTTATTTTAAAATTATTTAAAGGCCTCAAGAGCCAGAATCAGATCGCACTGTTGAAAGCGGTATAAAAAGCGAGTGGATATAATGAGCTGTAGATTAGATGGACGTAAATAAATGCAGCCCATTATTGCCCCACCAGAAAAAAGTATTATATTGTCCCACTAGAAGAAAGCCTTAGTCCACCACGCAGTCCTGATAGGGGTTGGCGATACTTCACACACCAACGAGAACTTTTCCCATAAAGTTCAGAGGCTCTAGTGTAAGTTTCTTTCGACAAATTCGATTTACTACATCGACCGCGTTCGGCGCTCCGATTGGTGGAGAGCACGAAATGGACCAGTCGGAGCGCCGAACGCGTTCGATGTAGTAAATCGAATTTGTAGGGCCTCTGGTGTGCATATTTCCTCACGATATTTTTTTTTCACCGTTATCGCAGTGACAATAAAATTATTATTTATGCTTCTGAAAGTATAAAAATAATATCCTTTGAGAATGTAAAACACGTGCCATTAAACAAATGGGTCGAGAAAACTAGGCAAACAGCATTTAGTACCTACAAAACTTGCAATTGTCCCTCAAACAAAAGTAACTATAAAAACAAACAGAACTAGGTTTAATACAAAATTCTTGGCACGAACAGTCTGATTAATAAAAGAAAAAAGCTCCTAATACTGGCGTCTCATTACATTATGTAAATTGTAGATACGGGTAATACCATCTACGCTTTATTTGTAACAATGCTTAAGGAAAATATGGCCGTGTCGGAATCATTGGGCAACGCGCCAATTTGTGACAAACAAAAAATCAATAGTAAATACTTAGTAATAAAACGGAATTAGTTGTACTAGGCCAGAAGAATATTTTCCATGTCCTCATAAAAATGGTTCGAGTTGTATGTAACTAAAATTCAAGCAGTCTTCTCGAAAATAACCTAAATAAAAGCTGTGTACAGCCAATTTCAATGACGCTTGTTACAGTGACAGGCAAAATGATATCCTAAGGCCCAAGAATAGATCCATGGGGTATTCTAATCTCTGCTTGTCGTTTAATTAAGATAACAGTCGCTTTAAATAAATAAGGTTTAAGACTACGCAAATCACAACTTACTCATATAGTAAAAGACTAGGACGATGATGACGAAATCTCAGAAACTGGTTGCTGCAACCTAGTTGCAGAGGTCAAACGGCAGTCACACGGTCTTAAACTAAAAACTGGTCATATCACGGATAGAGGAACTAGTGTGCTTCGAGAGAGCTTCCGACATGATCGTATAGGCAAATAACCATCCGTGGGAACACTATCACCCATAGCTCTTTTATACTCACAAAAAAAAAGTGAAACATCGTTTATTTGAATTTACACATTAGAAATTACATTTCATGAACCTCGTCAACGAAATATTTATTAAAAGGCAAGGTTTTCTCTTAAAATAGCCTACTTCATGTACAAGTCGTAACTTTATTCATAGTAAAAATGGGATTAATTTTATAATAATAACACGGTCGGGGAAGTGGCTATGGAATTGGCAGTTCCCGCACCAAACGAATAGCTGATTTGCCTCTAGGTGTGAGTACACATGAGATCTATTTTTAAACGTCTAGAAAAAAAACCTCCAAGTTTATAGCCCTATTGTATTTTAGTTAAATCTCATTTCTATGCCTTTATCCTCTCTTCTTTATAAAAAGTATCCTTTTACGTATGCATCTGTGATGTCATGATGTCATCATTTTTTTTTTAAACTTTGCCCCACTCTATGTATAAATCCTGTATCGTGGGTGCGTTTACAAACACGTGTATTCACATACACAAATACCCAGACCCGAAACATCTATCTGTAGATCATACAAATATTTGTTCCGTGCGACAATCGAACCCGCGACACCTAGCGCAGCAGTCGATCTCTCAACCACTGCGCTAATCCTGCCGTCAATGCCGTCATTTCATTTATAGACTTCAGGGACTTAACTTTGTACTTATAAATTTTTCTGCAGAGTTCGTCATTAACAAGGTCTCGGTCACCGGTCAAAATTATAGACTTTATTTAGACCGGTTTCCGTAATGAGCTCCAATATGTTATGCATCCGTATACTAATATAGACGAAACAAACAATTTATATGCTAATATATTTTTTCGCGACAACACAGATGAATCAGCTCATCCGACCAAAATTAAAATCAAATATAAAACTAATTTACGTTTCAAACACATCAATAGGGCATTTTGAATGGATTAGTCACCACTAAGCTGTTTTAATGATCAAATTGTTGCAAGCACAACTACCCAATACGAGCTTTTGATTCTTAGGTTAGGCAAAATTAAGTATGTATATATATTTTTGATTGCTTGTCCAAAAATCTATACCCGGCAAAAACATAATTCAAAATAGGCCTCCTCCCAATACGAGAATGCTACAGCCTTATTCTTGCATACTTATTCTTGATCGCCACGATGTATAAAGCTGTTAACCCATTTCATCCCTGCGAATTACTCATTATCGTATATCTGTGGAAAAACCAAAAACACTGCCAACAATTTTTTTCGAAGATTCAATCTAACGGAATTGCATTAGTCACCGATAAATCTATGTAAAATTATGATTTATTAGTCACAATAAAAGGAAGCGTGAAAATGAATCGACACAAAACGGTCGGGTCAAGGTGCGTCCACCGCGTGTCGACGGCGCCGTGTCGACATCAATGGAAAATAACTATTTGTGTTGGGTGGTGTAATTTTTAGGAATGTGCGTTTTGTAAAAAGTTCTTTGCATTGTTTAATGAATGGTAATATGACAATGGATATGCGGTTTTTTTTTTATACCTTGTAAAATTTATTGTCTACCTACATAGATTTTATTTGTTAAGATAATTAAGCCTTAATTTACTCACAAGTGGGTTTACTCATAAAAAGAAAAAAAAAACTTATAATAATTGTGCAAATTCATTTTGACCGGGACATATTTAATTCATACCATAAACATAACATAGCATCACGCCTGTATTCCCCGAAGGGTTAGGCAGAGGTGTACTATATACATCCACATTTCGCCGACACCGTTATTGACTCCCATGTAATAGGGGGCGAGCCTATTTGCCGTCTACCGTGCACAGTTCCAGACTCCGTGCTGCTACTGAGAATTTTCATATAGAAAAACCCATTGACACTTTGCCCGAATCGAAAATCGAATCCAGGACCCACTTGCAACCACTACACCCTTTGGGTAATACTAAAGGCATGTTTTTTTTTTAATTATCAGCCATTATCTTCCCACTGCAGGGCAAAGGCCTCCCTACCCTCTTTCCACTCCTGTCGGTTAATAGCTCTCTGTAGCCAATCCTTCAAATAGGTGTCCAGCTCGTCCCGCCATCTCCTTTTGGGCCTGCCGCGACGTCGTCTAACGTTGTGTGAGACATGATGCTAAATTATTTTAATATTATTTGGTCTTGTACAACACTAAAACGTCTTTCGCTTACAACTTACATCGCCACCTAATCAGCTTGCGTAACATTCAAATTCCTAGCTCAACTGAGTACTAAAATTATCTAAAAGATATTTCATTGTATCTATCTAATACCTATTGTTTGTACATAACTATTATAATAGGGGCAGTAATTCTATGATAGATAATTATATTATAATTTCAGGTGTTATAATAATGAAGTGTGGTTTAGCATGCTGACAATGTAATTGTTATCTTATGTATCGGTGATAAGATCTCGAATTGATTGACGTTTTGATTGTAGATAGAAAGCTTTTTAATTTAGCGCAAGTTGAGGGTCGTTTGGTATGCTTTTGGTATCTAATCAGCCCCCTACGGTTTCAACAAATGGCCGACAAATCAACAGTTTAGTAATTTAATTATTAACATAACATATCATCACGCCTGTATCCCCGAAGGGTTAGCCAGAGGTGTACTATTGTTACATTGATACACCCACATTTCGTCGATACTGTTAGCAAGTCCCATGTAATAGAGAATGAGCCTATTGCCATCAACTGATCACAGTTCCAAAATCCGTGCTGCTACTGAGAATTTCTATACAGAAAAACCCAATAACACTGCACAATTCGGAGATCAAACCCAGGACCTCACGCTTGCGAGTACTAGAACAATGAGGTACGGCTTCATTGGTCTATGGTATATGGTATTAAAAAAAAACTAACCGATCTACAATTTAGAAAGTTTCCAAATGTCATCGTCACCTTACCCTATCAAATCTAAACTTTGTAAGAAAGGATACTATAAAATTTCGGACTATTTAGATGACAAAAACGCTTGGGATTGAGCCTCTCCTTTCCTTTTTTTATATACAATTTTGCCATTAATTATTATATTATATACTTCATTATTTTGATATTGTAATGTTGTTTAAATTTAAATGATCTTTTATATATAACCGCTATACATTGTAAACGTGAGTGAGATCTAGGCTGAACGCTCTTAATTTCATTAATTCTAACGATGACTGATTCATGCTTGCCCTCTGTTGCGACAGGTTAGCTCAAATAGGCACTTTCTTCAAAAGGCCATTCCACCTTATATTTGTCTCACATAAATCCTTACTATAATCTGTCTGCACTTTAAAATAGACCTTGAGTTTGTTTCGGCGTTTCTTCTCAGAGATAGTCATAGGAAATGCCGACGCCATCTAGTTTAAAAAAGACATGTAAAAGTGATTGAAAAATCCTAATTTCAAAATAAATAATTTCGTTTTATTTTATTTCAATATTTTCAATAGCGATAACGACAACGAACAATGCTCATCATCATTGCTTTTTCAGAGGTCAACATTCTAGATCAGTACGTACCAGATAAATTGACTACCGTCTGATCTCTGCGACCTTCAATGCCGGTAGTGTGTCTGATATTATCATACCTAGTTATATTATGTCATACTCTTGTTACGTCGTGAAGATCGCAATAATGTGCTCCTGACCGAATTTCGGTCACGGCGGCCAATCTCACCGGAGATTAGCCAACTACGCAGGAGATATTATAGAGCACAAGTGTGTGCGCAAACACAGGTGCTCTCTCTATTCCTTCACTCTCATAGTCCGATGGGACGGCAATCCGACACAATCGGAAAGAGATCAGGCGCAGGACCAACAGCATTACGTGCTTTCCGAGGCACGATGTGTATTCATGTACACAAAGACCCAGACCCGAAACAACTATCTGTAGATCATACAAATATTTGTTCCGTGCGGGAATCTGTTGGTCTGGTGGTTTTAAGCAAAGCTTCTGAGGGAGTAGTCTTGGGTTTTTCAAAAGTAAATATTATATTCTTCATAATTATCAGGCTTGAGTTTCAGACCTACATAAGTTAGACTCTTTTGAACTATGTACATTATACTCACACAATTGTTGTTCGAGCTCAATGTATAAATCAATATTGTTTGTATAATTCCGAGTTAAAATGAGTAACCATAGAGTTTCTTGCCCGTTCTTCTCCATTGGAAATCAAAACTTTGGAACGTGGCAACTAGAGCCTGACTATTCATAAGTGCCTGAAAATGGTTTACATGAAAAAAACATGTGTGAATTTGAATTTGATCTCTGACTCAGAAGAGGTGTTATTGATAAAATATTGTAAGATCAAATTATTTTGTAGCAGCACGGTGTTTGAAACTGTGCTCGGTAGACGAGAATAGACTCGTTACCTATAACATGGGACTAAATAACGGCATCAGTGAAGTGTGAGTGTACAATAGTACACCTCTGCCCATTCCTTCGGATAATATAGAAGTGATGCTTTGTATGTTTAATGATATACTCACTTTTTTTTTAAATCGTTGCCCCACTGTTGGATTTCTCCTGTATCGTGGGTACAGTTTACAAACATACACGTCACATGCACACACAACCAATTCACTGTAATAATGATTTCTTAGAGAAAACTTTTACTATTCTTTTTTTAGATCTAGATGGCGCCGGCTAGCTGCTTTGTGTCACTTGAATGGTTAAAAAAACAATCATTATCTCTTTAAAAAATATCATCTACATGTCGTCCTCCATACTTATTTATTTGTTCGACCGTAAAATGTATTATCTGTTGTTATATCTTCAAGGCTACGCGGGGGTGTAAGTAGAAAGCGTTTAATCACACTAATCGTTTCACTCTCGACTTCTGTTTGCAAGTGGGTCACTGCTTTCTATGTTATTGTCTTAAGCTAGAGAAAACTCTGTGTAGTGTGTTCTTAGCTTTATATTTGTGGCGGCAAGGTTGGCGCATTGGTTGAGAGGCTACGTGTCGCGGGTTTGATGTCCGCACGGAACAAATATTTGTATGATCTACTGATAGTTGTTTCGGCTCTGGATCTTTGTGTATGTGAATACACACCTTGGTTCGGAAAGCACGTAAAGCCGTTGGTCCTGCACCTGATCTCTCTCCGGTCGCGTCGGATTGTCGTCCCATCGGACTATGAGAGTGAAGGAATAGGGAGTGCACCTGTATTTGCGCACACACTTGAGCTCTATAATATCTCCTGCGTAGTTGACTAATCTCCGCTGAGATTGGACGTCGTGACCGAAATTGGATCAAGAGGACATTATTATTTGTAGCTAAGTACTTCGTTTGAGGGGGGTAGGCAGGTACTGTGCTTTACTGTAACCACCTCTTCTCTTTTTGTGGGTATCGTGAAGCTATTAGAAGGAAAACTCTCTTCACTTACTCTCCTCCTCTACTGTCAATTCAGTCAAAGTTGTTGACAAACGGTTGAAAAGTGATGAAATTTTACTCAACACGGGGAAATATTTGACGAGTCGTTCCAAATTCGAAAATCTGAATCATCGAATTAGTTTGCAAAGTGCGTACACACACTTTGGCTTGTCAAGGTTTAATGTTTTTTACTGCCTTATCAATGTTAAGCCGTTATTATTTGACGGTTGGGTTTAAAATTTAGGGAACAGTAGTTAAAATTTATTTAATCAGCCATCAACTCTTTACTTTGCCAGAGTGACAAGCGAGGACTGACTGGGTTATTATAATAATCTTCCTTAGAATGAATCCTACTAATCCTACTAATATCTCACTTAATATTATAAATGTGAAAGTTTGTGAGGATAGATGAATGTACATTTGTTACTCAATCAACGACGGCACGGTTGGCGCAGTGTGTTGAGAGATCGACTGCTGCGCTCGGTGTCGCGGGTTCGATTCTCGCACGGAACAAATATTTGTATGATCTACAGATAGTTGTTTCGGGTCTGGTTGTGTGTGCATGTGACATGTATGTTTGTAAACTGTACCCACGACACAGGAGAAATCATAGTGTGGGGCAATGTTTTTTTAAAAAAAAAAAAAAAAAAAAAAATCATGCCAGAACGGCTGAACGGATCTGGATGAAATTTATTACAGAGATAGAGTAGAGTCTGGAATAGCACATAGGCTACTTTTTATCCCGGAAAAATGTACGGGTTCGTAAACCACGCGGGCAAAGCCGCGAGCGAAAGCTAGTATTACAATAGTTTCGAAAAAATATTCTTTTATTCATGTTACGTTATGAACATGATATACCATTAATTATGCATGAATGAATAATTGAGTTCGTTAAGAACTATATTGACCTAGGTCAAATTGAAACATATCTTTTGTTTTATCATGACCTTTAGGTCAATGAAGTACTTGTTTAAATCACTTATCAATCAACTATACAGGTTGCTCCGGGTTATTCTGAAGTCTATATCTATATACAAGGTGTTCACAAATCTTCAAATCTTTCAATCTTCAAAAATCTATCATAATGATCTATGACCTCACTGGTCGCAAGCGCGACAGCAGAGTGTGAGGTCCTGGGTCCGATTTCCGGGCCGAGCAAATTGATACTAAGTTTTCTGTATGGAAATTCTCAGTAGCAGCACGGAGTCTGAAACTGTACTCGGTTGATGGGAATAGGATCGCTCCCTATTACATGGGACTTAATAACAGCATCGGCGAAATGTGGGTGTAAAATAGTACATATCTGCCTAACCCCTGCGGGGATATAAACGTGATGCTATGTTATGTTATGAATCGAAGAGCAGTGTGAAATATTTAGCAAAAAATATCAGACTTGAACAGATTTTCATCTAGGTTTACGGCTTTAAAACGTGGTACCAAAAACGTGGCTTTATTTACTGCCATAAAGTCTTCGCCAGTTTGTATACCTATCTATTTTTTAGCCTGAAACAGCACACACTCATCATCATCATCATCAGCCAGAAGACGTCCACTGCTGAACGAAGGCCTCCCCCAAGGGGGGGGGGGGGGTTGCCATAATCCCCACGCTTGGCAGGCGGCTTGGGGATTGCAGTGGCTCACCGATTAGTGAGAGGACGCTGCTGCCCGTCCTCCGGTGTTTGGCCGCAGTTTTAAGACGTACCCGGGTCGAAGCACACACTCAACGCAACCAAACCTCTACCCAATTCCTATTATCCCCTTAGTTTCAAATAACGTCTGAATGGTCTCATTTTATTATACGGGACCCCACCAACATAAGTGTCAATTGATCCTTTAAACCACGATTTAAATTCCGAGTGTTATTCGTTATTCGGATGTGATTCGGCGAATCGAATACCGCAAGCTTATAAATGTGTGGAAAAACAAATGCTTGTTGGAAATTGAGCCTTGTTGTTTAGTAAATAAAGGTGTGTGTTGGTTTGGTGACGGCAAATGTAATTTGGTATTGAGCTCGCTGAGTATTAATGATTCAAAGTTCAAGTATTTTTAAGGGCAACGGATCAACGGATGTATGGAATTTTAAGACTGTCGTCAAATTCCATACAAGCCTCGAAAAGCTTTATTTTATTTATTACTGGTATACCAGCAATTTTACTGCTATTATAAATGTGATCCCCAAGCCGCCTTCCAAGCGTGGGGATTATGGCAACCCCCCCCCCCCCCCCCCCCCTTGAGGGAGGCCTTCGTTCAGCAGTGGACGTCTTCTGGCTGATGATGATGTATAAATGCGAAAGTTTGGATCAGAACGGCTTAATCTGGATGAAATTTGGCACAGAGATAGATTATAGTCTGGAATAGCACATAGGTTACTGACAATGTGAATTTCTACACAAAAAAATCCCAATAACACTTTGGCCGACCCGGTAATCGAACCCAGGACATTCAGCAATCGCTTACGACTAGACCGTTGATGCAGTCTGCGAGATGACAGCTATGTAATGAACAGCATTGACCTATCCACGGATTACATCATGCGCAAACACGAACTGTCATCAATAGATGTGGAAGGTCAGGCGCATGCGATTAAGCTACAACAAGGAGTCTTTTAATATTATTTGACTAGCTTCAGCCCGTGGCGTCGCCCGCGTGGATTACGAACCAGTGCATTTTTGGCGCGGAACTCTAATTCTTCTTCTAAGGGTGCGATATATTGCTGACTGGCTAATCTTTCCATCACGGCATGTGCGATTCCAATGTGTCAGCCCCTGTCGACACGACAGAAAAAGAAGAATTACTTAACTTGAATAATTAACAATAGGCCTCTCCTAAATTGCGTCACATAATTATTTCTTACATAAATTTTCATACATACTTGCTAAATTCTATAGAATAAACCTTCACTTTTATTCTCAGTCACGTAAACGACATAGCTGTGCCCACCCACTCGGTGCTTACGCAGTAAATTAATCATCATTAAGAATCCATCAACCCTCAACATTCCTTCACACAAACATCCTTCATAACGATCCGTGAAAACATTTGTGAATAAAAATCTGGCAAGGTAGAGTCGAATTTATTAGTAGTGTTCCGTATCTTTTAAATATACAAATATATTACAGTATACAAGTATAATTTGGAAATAGCTTGAATACTTTATTGCACACCGATAAAAATGTGGATACAAATTAAGTATTAAAAGATATGCACAAAGGGCGGTCTCATCGCAGTCGGCGATCTCTAATAGACAACCCTAGGATGCACAAGAATAGTAGGCCCATATTCCCCAAAGAGACCCAGGTACGTCTTAAAACTGCGGCGAGACACCGGAGGACGGGCAGCAGCGTCCTCTCACTAATCGGTGAGCCACTGCGATCCCCAAGCCGCCTGCCAAGCGTGGGGATTATGGCAAACCCCCCCTTGGGTGAGCCTTTCGTTCAGCAGTGGATGTCTTCTGGCTGATGATGATTCCCCAAAGGATAACGCAGAGGTGTGTTGTACATGTACGCCCACATTTTGCCTATCCTGTTAGTCTTATGTAAGGCGGTGAGGCTTGATTGATATTTACCGAGCACAATTTCAAATTCTGTACTGCTGCTGACAATGGAATTCTTATCCGCACATAGATTCGACAAACTTGCATGGAGAGCAAACGTTGAACCACTTAGCTATGATTACACAGTAAACAATTAGCCTAACAACAAGAAAAATAAAAGTAAAATCAGATGAATATTTTCAGGATTAAGGTGACAAAATACTGAACGTTTTGCCAATGTTGTCACGGAACCATAAACACAAAGATCCTCTCTGTACATTCCACAATCTGTATGCCACAGTTGAAGGATGAGTACGTTAGCAGTAATGTAATATTTTATGTTGTTCGTTATAATACCTAATAACCTTTTCATTTTAATAAAGTGTATATTTTAAACCTGTGTCATCGAGTGCGTTGGGTTTGGGGTCATGAAACTTATCAACCCACTTCTGTTTGATGTTAAATTGCTATTTCTGTAACTAAATTTGTATCATACAATATCTCTTTCTTACAAACATAATTATATAAGGGCAGATGATCCTACTAATATTATAATTGTGAAAGTTTGTGAGGATGGATAAATGGTTGGATGGATGGATATTTGTTACTCAATCACGCGAGAACGGCTGAACGGATCTGGATGAAATTTGGCACAGAGATAGATTATAGTCTGGAATAGCACATAGGTTTTTACTTTTTATCCCGAAAAAATGTACGGGTTGGTAAACCACGCGGGCGAAGCCGCGAACAGAAGCTAGTATAAAAATAAGATTGAAAATACTCGAGTACATTATTCACTTGCAAAATATCCGAGAGCCTGATACCTAAGTCGTAACCGTCAATTCCTTACATCCTCTAGAAATCCATAACATGTAAATTGTGAGCATTATACCACGTTAGTACCGCCTTGAAGAATGCCTAGTGTTGTTTCTTGTTTCGAATATTTATCCGAAAATATCCGACTGAACCGTCCGTTTGGCCGTCCTGCCAAACTTAAATTATGATAAAATTAATGATTAAAGAGGCGGATACAGGCCATGAGGATAAAATAAATCCCAATGATTAACTAAGAACCTAACAGTATCTAATAAAATAATGTACCCAAAATTGCTGCTATTTTTGTAAATTTTTGACCAACAAACTGCGATGCAATATATTTCAAAAATAAATCTTTATGAAAGTCGTTCGGTGCATCTCGGTACTGAGCAGGTAGCTCCCACATACATTTTCTCCATATCACATTTGTGGAATTGGTGTAATTAGCCAAATGCCTGCAGGCAAACAGCAAATAAGTGAACATCTATTAAATATCCGCAACTTTCTTTTTCGGATACCAGCACCAACCCTAACCTAACAAAGTAGTTTCGCATAAAATGCGGTATTTAAAATGAAAAATCTGTTACTGCGAAGTTGAATTATAACGTAAAGCTCGACTTAACGACGTTTTAATGAGCTTTAGAACCGCGTGCTATGTACCATATTTTACAGGGAGATATGAACCTTTAGTTTAACGAGAAAGGTATTATTGTGGTGTAAATGTATTGGACCCGGGTACGCCTTAAAACTGCGGCCAGACACCGGAGGGCGGACAGCAGCGTCCTCTCACTAATCGATGAGCCACTGCGATCCCCAAGCCGTCTGCCAAGCGTGGGGATTATGGCAAACCCCCCCTTGACGCAGGCCTTCGTTCAGCAGTGGACATCTTCTGGCTGATGATGATGATGATGAAATGTATTGGTATCGTCAGGGTTAGGCTGAGTCACTATCATTCGCGGTTGTGGTTAATAAGAGTGAAGACCTACATGATTTCTTATGAATTAAATTAAACTGTCGCATTATTACAGGAATGAACATAGCATAATATAGCATCACGCCTGTAACCCTGAAGGGTTAGGCTGAGTTGTACTAATATACACCCACATTTCACCAATGCCTAGAAGGACATATATGGACCTGATTGGTTATGTCCTTCAAAAAGGTCAGGTGCGCAGTACACAACGGCGTTCATGTATGAAATGATGCATGAATGCAGATGTAGCAATAGGGTTATGTAAGGATCGTAGCACGTGGCGTTCCGTAGTTTCTGCCTAGCCCCATGGGAAAAGGCGTGACTATAAATGTATGTATGTTCAACGATGTCTCTATTGAGTAATAGCCAAGTCTATTGCCATCAACCGGGCACAGTTCAAGGCTCCGTGCTGCTACTGAAAATCTTCACACAGAAAAACTCAATAACACTGCCCAATCTGGGACTTTTAACGGCATTCGGGACAATGAGGGTGTACAATAGTACACCTCTTTGGGGAATATAGGCACGATGCCATGTTATCTCATCCACCAACGCGTTTCTTTAAACAAGTATGGAAAACATATTAAATATACTTATTTTTGTTGACAGTAACGTAACAATTTAATTAACACAAAAAAAACATTAGACATAATGTCACTTTATGTGAATGCTATGTACATCTAGCAGTGATAGCCGAGCGGTTGAACGCTAGCCTTCCAGGCAGGAGGGTCTAAGTTGAAACCCGGCCCTACACCTCTGACTTTTCGGAATCA
The DNA here is from genome assembly GCA_947562105.1 of Shargacucullia verbasci. Lineage (NCBI taxonomy): Eukaryota > Metazoa > Arthropoda > Insecta > Lepidoptera > Noctuidae > Shargacucullia > Shargacucullia verbasci. The sequence goes on along the minus strand of OX387303.1, from coordinate 8,719,771 downwards.
TGTGCGGATCAGAATTTGATTATCATTTGCGTTTACGGTGAAGGAAAACATCGTGAGGAAACCTGCACACCTGAGAGGGCTCCATAAAGTTCTTGATGGTGTGTGTAGTCCACCAATCTGCACTGGGCCGGCGTAGGGGACTAAGGCCTAACGCTTCTCATTCTGAGAAGAGACCCTTGCCCAGCTGTGGGACAGTGATACTTTGAAAAGTGTACGAACTACGAACGTACGAATGTACACCTATAATCGTGCCTTATGTTAGATTAACTGAATACTGTGTGTACAAACTGTGGGTGCATTAATTAAATCTGTACATATTATAAAACAAAGCTGCGTCTGTCTGTCTGACTTTCTGTTTGCGATAAACTCAAAAACTACTGAACGGATTTTCATGCGGTTATCACCAATAGACAGAGTGGTTCACGAGGAAGGTTTAGGTGTATAATTCGTTAAGATTTTGTGTAAAACGGCAGAAATATGACGATGATTATTGAAGATGCCGGAAAAAATCATGGCGACTTGGAGCTTTATTGGTGTGCGCCGCGTAAACCGATACAGTTATATTTATATACTTACTAGCTTCCACCGGCGGCTTCACCCGCGTGGTTTACAAACCCGTACATTTTCCCGGGATAAAAAGTAGCCCATTTGCTATCCCAGACTATAATCTATCTCTGTGCCAAATTTTATCCAAATCCGTTCAGGGTGAAAGAGTAACAAAGATCCATCCATCCATTCATCTATCCATCCTCACAAACTTTCGCATTTATAATATTAGTAGGATTTATAATATAAGTAAGATTGAGAGGGTTGTAAGCTGCTTTTTGACTCGAAAAAATACACGGGTGCCTAATCCACGCGGGTGAAGCCGTGGGCGGAAGCTAGTACATAAATAAACATGAAATTATAAGGATACCTTATTACACAATGACAACATTTTAACATAAAACGCTATCCGTCAATTTAATTAGTCTATAACGACAGATCGTGACGTCATATCGCTCGTATATGAAACCCTTAAGTAAGTTTAAGAGACTACCTACTACCCTAAATAATTCGTTAATTAACATTAATTAACTATCTAGTTTATTAAACCCTAACTACGCCGCCCTAACAGCTGACATCGTTATTATTCTAACAAAAGCCGCCATAATGAAATCAAGATTTCACCCACGTCGCCGCTAGATGGCGCTTACTCCGTGATCACGCATACTGAGCACTAGCCATTGTTCAAAGTACTAGGCGCGCATATTAATAAGGAGATAGTAATTCCTGCAAAAGAAAGGCTTATGTTCCCATGATGTCATAGGAAGTTATAATAAAAAGGTTTACCGCCTTCTTTTTCCTGAATAGTAACAGACAGTTTCTTTTAAACAAAAGGTTTTACATATTCGGAGAAAGCTAGGTACCGTATGTCATAAAAGTACCTACATCGATGACAAAGTAAACGTCAAACTAACAACTCGGTTGCTACAAAATTGATTTGAAAGAAATAAAGAAGAAAGAAAATATTTAATTTATTTTTGAAACCACAAAAAAATACGGAAATGACAATAATTATAAAAACAAAAATAACATAATAACACAAAAAACATACAAACTAACGAAGGACCCGGGTACGTCTTAAAACTGCGGCCAGACACCGGAGGACGGGCAGCAGCGTCCTCTCACTAATCGGTGAGCCACTGCGATCCCCAAGCCGCCTGCCAAGCGTGGGGATTATGGCAAATGTATATAACCTCCCCACTACTCTTGGTGTTTTCATTGACCATTCCTTTCAATAGGTTTCCAGCTCGTCTCGCCATCTCCTTTAGGGTCTGCTGCGAATCCAACATCAGCTCCACTCGGTGTTGAGTTCTGTTTAAAGGTCATCTGAGATGCAGCTGTGTTCAACCCAGTTCCACTTTAAGATAGCTGCTTATTAAATAAAGAAAAATAATTGCTTACAAAATTTTCTTCCATTCCTTCTACGCGTCGAAGTACTAGTTTACATTTTTATACAGTTGGGTTGTTGACCTCTTAACCATGTCACACCATTCAATACAGAGTAGGATATTACTTCATAAAACAAACAAACTAAAAACAAACAAAACACGATCTCGTTCACACGAAATTGGTTCTAAATGGATTCCTCGGGTCGTGTTTAAACATTACCTTTTAAGAGCGGTCACCTTTCGTTTATGGCGTTGAACAAACATACTCGACACGTCTAAACCTTTAAGGGATAAGCAGACATGTAGCCCACACGGTAGCCTCTGTTTAGTATAGCGATGAAGTAATAACATCACATAGCTTCACGCCTGTATTCCCCAAAGGAGGTTAAATTAATGAAGGTTTACTAAATTCATAGATGTTCATAGTTTCGAAGCCACAAGCTCTCGCTTCCAAGTTAGATCTTCAGCCGTTGGGTTACTGCCATTATTAAACGTTCATTCAGTTGCATAGCAGTGATAGCCTAGCGATTGAATGCTTGCCTTCCAGGCAGTAGGGTCTCAGTTCAAACCCGGCCCGCACCTCTGACTTTTCGGAATCATATGCCAATCAGAAATTGATTATATCTTGCGTTTACGGTGAAGGAAAACATCGTGAGGAAACCTGCACACCTGAGAGGGCTCCATAAAGTTCTTGACTTGTCTGCCAACCTGCACCAGCAGCCAGCGTGGTGGACTAAGGCCTAACCGTTCTCATTCTGAGAAGACAGCCTTGCCCAGCATTGGGACAGTAATGACAGTAATTGAATTTATAATTCAGTTCACTAACTGCTTTATTAGTCTTGGGGCCGCAATCGTGGCTGCTGAACGAAAGGTTCTCGCTTCTATCCTTGGGTCGGACAAAGTGTAATTGAGTTTTTCTGTTCAAAAATGCTCTGTATCAGCCTAGAGTTGTATTGTGGTTGATAGATGTCAATATGCTCGCTCCCATTACATGGAAAACGACACGTAAACATGTGTGCCATAGCAGGTCTCTGCTTAACCTTTAATAGTATGCTTTGTATGTCTTACATTCACTAGACTAGCTTTAATAAATAGCCATCTTAATACACAAAACACAGTTAGCAAAAACAAGCAGCTGATATTGATTTAATTCTCAGATCATGTTAAAATTGAATAAAAAAAATAACAACGCATACATTATCATTATAAACGCATCGCCACGTAACGAGTTAGGGGTGACGCACACTTGTATTTATAATCGCTAGCTTGACGCTGCGTTTCCTTCGCGTACATAGATCACCGTTAGGGATGTCACTTAAAATTTTGTTGTATTAATATTATTATTTCCTTTATTTATCCTAATACATATTTTCTTAAATTTATAAATATAATTATGAATAATAAAAAAATATATTTATAAATATAAAAAAATAGGGACCAACCGGGCATAGGGGGCATTGGGAACAGGGTCCAAGCTACCGGTGGTTAGGGCTCCAGAGACAGAAACCTCCTCACAATACGTGCCGTATCAAGGAGTACCGCTTTCTGAATCAGTCCCTTGACCCAGCCGCCCAACGAGAGCCTCTTGAGATGTTGGTCGAAGCTCTTGGCCATCAGGCCATTGGCCGTATTAATATTACTGTTATATTTTTTAAAGCAAGCTGGTCCATAAACGATTTTTCCAAAATTATATGTCACATAAAATGATTTCCTTATTAAAACGGTTTTACTGCTGTATATTGAAACTTCGCCGATTGCCGTAAAATTAATTATTATTTCGTACTTACATTTATTTTTAATAATAATATTAACTAGTTTCAATATTATACATAATTATTATTTTCCCACGCTAATAAGTAAACAAGTAAAACTTGACAGATCCAAAAATAGCGCTATATTTATAAATAATTAAAACGAGTGTATAATTGAGGCCAGTATAGAACTATACCTTATCAACTAATAAATTTTTTAAGTAAAGAAACGCTTGCTCTACATGCTTTGGAAAGCACGTTAACAGTTGGTCCCGGGTATCATCTGAATATCTATGTCAGTCATTACGGGTGTCAGCGGCCAAAGTCTGACAACTAGTCTTTTTTTTTTTTTTTTTATGTCATAGGCGGCAAACGAGCTGACGGATCGCCTGATGGTAAGCGATTAACGTCGCCCATGGACAGTAAACTTAGAGTATCAGTATCTCCCAGTAATAGGGTGGCAGAGGTCGCATCGTGTAAAATACTGATATTCAGCCGAATCTGGTTATTCTGGGAGCCTTAAGCCCTAAAATTAAAACAAGAAAATATAGTGCCCACAACCCTATCCCGATTCGTCTCGAACTGATACTAGTTTTCCAATAAGGCTATTAATATGTGCGATGGGTAGACACTGGCAGGACATCCGTGCAGTGTGCGCCGCCCTTAAAAGGATACGGGTATGCGCTTGAGCATATTAATGCAGTCAATATTTTTATAAAATGGAGAAATTAAAAAGAATAGCCTCTAGTCTAGCGGTAGCACGGTCAACGAACTTGCGCTTGCGCTCCTTAGCTCAGTTTTATCTATTCGCCCGCTCCCTAATTTTTTAAGAAAAATCTGTCCGTTTCAGCACTAATTAACATTCTATATATTATGCTCTAAAAAAATAAACAGATTGAATTTACGACACGGGGTATCCTCATAATCAAATAACACACACGAGTTATCATCAAAAAATATACAGAATGGATTTTTGTCATATACAGGGTGGTAAAAATTATACAGAATGGTTAGACTTACGTCTTTAAACTTTAAATATATTTCGACCTGCATTCACAGATTTTGGAAAAAGTGTAAAGGCAGCAAGAAAATGGGCAACATACACCAAAAAAAAATGTTGTCTATTGAACTTACCCCTTGTAAGTGTCCTCAAGTATATCATGGTAACTTATTTGTTGTGTTGTGCTGTACTTAGGGTTCCCATAATATTTATAACGTCAGTCATCGTTCGTTCAAACATGATCCCAGTTCAAAGTATAAATTGCATTTCCTTCATATGTCTATCATTTTCTTTGTGAAAATATCTCATTTTAAAACCCGCATTTCGTTACGGTTACATACCCTTCAAACTTAACTACATTCTAATTCAAACTCTATGTTCTTTTAAATAAAAATCTGTTTCATTTTCCAGTACTCGAATTATCACATCCTTAGATTCCTTCAAAGGAATTTCAACTGTATTTTATACGTATAAGGTTCGGTTTGGTTTAATATGGTAATATTTTCGCGTAGGGTGGCAACCGAGGCATGACGTCACTATATTCAGTACAGTGAAACATATGACTGATTGATATAATTTGTAGTTCAATAAACCAAGGAAAATGGTAATGACATTGAAAATTATGTGTTTAAACTATAGGAATGACTCATTACTGCCAGGAGATGCCCACCGCTGAACATAGGCCCCGCCCATAAAAGGCATTGACATCGATTCTGTAAGGTTCCGACTTAATATTTGACGGCACAGGTGGAGTGATTAAGCGATTGGATTTTTGCGCTACGTGCCGTAGATATTTGTGTTTGTCCGATGTATGTTTTTAAACGGGCAAAATAAAAAATAAGCTTTTATCATGATTTTAGTTTTATTTGAATGAAATTTTAAATTACTATTCTTTACTTTCAGATTTTGGATGAGCTGCCAGTTTAAATAGAGGTAAGGAGATCAGATTACTCCACAGATTACTAAAATCCTTCCAGAATCTCAAGTCTCAGTCAAAGGACTAATGTCTTGTCTGAAGTCTAGGAACTGGACATATTATTTCTATGTTTGAAGTGTATAAGTCAAGAACCTGTTAGCACAGATTAAAAAAAATGTCCTTTTCAGAAAATACAACATATTTCTACTTTAAAAAAAATATGCAGAATATCAGTAAACATTTACTGATAAGCTATTTATATGTAGTTATAAAAATAACATATTTATTACATATAAAAATATGTAATTTTCTACGCTAATCTTAATATAAAAGAAACAGATTTTACGACTTCGTAAAAAATGTTATAGGAACATAAGGATCATATGCATGGTACATATAGGTATGTACTGTGGGATTTTGTATACCTACATAGTTGTATCCAGGCGCGGTCGCAGCCTAAGACTTTGGTTTTGTCATATTTACACTAAAGTAACTTTAGGGGGTCATATTAACACTTAAATGACTTTAGGGGGTCATATTAACACTAAAGTGACTTTTGGGGTCATAGTTAATAAAGTTGAGCAAATTAGAATTCACTTTTTCAAAAAAATAAATATATTATTATAAATAAAAAACCTACCTATTTTTTATTTCATTGTTTAGACATTTTAAGCCAGAACTTAATAATTTATTTAAAATTTGCTTAAATTGTCTAAATTTAGGTTTATCAGTTTGACGTGTACGAACTTGGTCATGATAATGACAATTATATTACGTCTAAATCCGTGACTAGACCGATGAGGCAAATAATAAGTAGTTAGTACAATTAAATGGAAGTAAAGTATTTGTCCCAATAAAAAATAAAAATAAACTGTCCATAATCCAGTAAAATATTATTATAATAATAGCTTTGTCACTTTAAATACTTCTCACTCATTACCTACCCCAATAAAAATAAAGGTTTACACACATTTATAATAATAACAGAACGTTTAAATTACGATAATTTGCTCGTAAACATAGTTATCGGTTCGGTCAAGTTATTTCATAACTGGTTCAGGCATCGGGCGTTTTACATTATACGGATTCGACACGAACACGACATCGATATTAAATTTAGTAAGTGTAAATAGTAAACTTAATCGGAGTCATTAATGATATAAACCTAAGCGATATACTAGGTAGGTATTTATACATATCTAAGTACTAGCGAACCGCCCCGGCTTTTTTATTGTAGTGTCGTATCAGCCTGTTGCGTCGAGCATTTACTTAGCGCACGCCATTAAAGCTCCCAGTCGACATGATTTTTTCCGAAATCTTCAACAATCGTCGTCGTATTAAAACCAGTTTACACAAAACATTAATGAATGATATCCCTAAACCTTCCTTATTAATCACTCCGTCCATTTGTGAAAACAATATGAAAATCCGATCAGTAGTTTTTGAGTTTATCGCATTCAGATAGACAGACGCGGCGGTGGGGGGACTTTTTTATAATATATAGTGATGTATCAATGGTACTTGAAATAAAGCCGATGTATGTAGATAATTGTGTACTGCACAGAATACGCTTTATAGTTGAGAACATAACATAACAGCATCACGCCTTTATGCCAAAGGGTTAGACAGAGGTGGACTATTTAACACCCACATTTCGCCAATGCTATTATGCTTACATGCATACCTACTGTCATGATTGGTACGAAACAATGTCTGAGGAGTTTCGACTTCAAACACTAGTATACACTCACTCGAAACGAATATACCATATAAGTTAAGAAATAAACAAAGTAAATCGTTTATTTGCACCAAAATATGACGCTAAGTACTAACGAAAATAAAATATGGCTGCGTTCTCAAAACAGTGTCTGCCAAAGACCACAGACATTACAATAACTTAACTAAAAAGGTTTATCTCACGATATTAAATAGGACCTCCCATAGCGAATATCTGTTTAAAACCATAAAATCGAAAGATACTTTGTAAAAACCTTTAGTATTGAAAATTCAAGTACTAAATTCTTGTGCGCAATATTTTTTTAGATATCAGATATTTTATGAGGCCCTAATAGTACTAAATAGGCTTTTAATAATCGTAAAAAATACTTTATTCTATATCTACATTTTATAGGCTCAATTAAAGTGTGGGACATTTTTTGTCTGAATAGTTTTTACACTGTGGTCTTTGACATTTTAGAAGGGCCTGTAGCTACATAGCTATAGCATAGCACGGAGTTTGGAACTGTGCCCGGTTGATGGCAATAGACACACATCCTATCACATAAAATTTCACCCTTTGGCGAAATCTGAGTGCACAATAGCAGTGCCGTAGCAAATTCTATCGATGGGCCCTTGATATGCTATGGGCTCTTAAGTATAAAGTGATTTTTGTAGAACATGCGCGTTTACCGTATGACATTATGTTATTTTCGATTGTCTAACATGGATTGTCTTAGTCGGAAAACAGGTGTAACGTTTCACGTTTTTGTGACATCAAGTAAATTCAATACACCACGTCTTAATAAGTTTTGACTAAAAAAATTACGCTCAGGCGGAGCTGCGGGTTTGGATACGCGGGGCCCGTAGCAGTTGCTACTCCTGCACAATAGTACCTACATCTCTGCCTAACCCTTCGGTGATACAGGCGTGATGATATGTTATGGTAATTAATCATTTTGTTTGCATGCAATCGTTATGCATGCCATCAGAATCCTACTATTAATCATGGATGTACTGGTCACGCATGATAAGGACACGACCGAATCCTTACTATGCTGGTCCAGGCAACATAATGATGAGGAAAATAATGAATGATTAATCACTAGCCAGATATAATATCAACAATAATTAAGGCATAACACTTACGCCTAGAATCCATGAATGGTAAGACCACAGAAATATAAACCATTGTTTTGAAGGGATTAGTCAGTCTAGACACTACGTTACCGTGTCTGGCTACTTCCAGGGTGCGCCGCGGGGAGGCTCCTTTCATGCACCAATGTCACCAAACACAAACAAAGTCACACTTGCCGGTGTGAGCACGAGGGACGACCTTGCGGCCACACCAAACTCAATTAAGCTGGTCACACACCTTTAAAAAGCTAGTTTTTAACCACTCACACGATAGAAGCAGAAGAAATATAAAAAATAAATCAATGAAAATCTTATCTACTGTCTGGGGTCGGGCAAAGTGTTATTGGGCTTTTCTGCATGGAAATTCTCAGTGGCAGCACGGAGTCTGAAACTGTGCCCGGTAGATGGCAATGGACTCGCCCCCTATGAATGCCCCTTGTTGTATAATAATACACCTCTACCTAACCCTTCGGGGAATACAGGCGTGATGCTATATTATTTTATATATATTTAGAGATTTTATGAAGAGATACGTGTCACCGATTTGCAACTCACATCTTTTGCATCTAACGCAATATAAATTGAACTTAATCCAGTGCAAATATGTCACATTTTTACACAAACGCTGTCGTTGTTTTGTTGTACTACAGTACTCATAATTAGCTCATAGGTGGCGTAAAGTGGCGTGCATAGTTTTTAGACAAGGTAGGCGGAAAAATTTAAAAGCTTATTTACCAAAATACCTACTGCACGTTCGTATTGGTTCGTCGTCTTGTCGATTAAATAATGATCTATGTGATTTGCCACCTCAAATACCTTATAATAAATATTTATCCGTGTTATGTAGGGTAGGCAGTGTCTTTTTGTCTTTATGAACCGCACGCCACTGGTGGCGTATATTTTTATATAGATTTTTATGGGCAAGTTTCTAGTTAGACTCATAGCGGTTCTTAAGATAATTATTCTATATGACATTTATTCTAATGAATGTCTGTACTTAACCTACTCTGGAAGTCAATCAAGAAAACAAACAAATACCTCGTAATACTAAGTACAAATTACTTAAGTCTAAATGTCTAGCCTATCCAGGTCAAAGACTCAAGGCTATTAAGCTATGACGGAGCGCTAGGAATCCGCGTAGGCGAGATCACGTTGTCACTGACATGTTCACCTTAATGTGTAGTGTTGGCCTCTATAATAGACAAAATATGCCTACTTAATATCGATGTAAATAAAACTGATCGGCATTTGTTTATGCTGATACTCGTCAAGGATACTACGTAGATGGATAAGGGAAGAGGCAGAATCAAAAGAAAGGTGGAGATGGATTGTTTGAAATGTGACATGACGGACAAGAAAGTGAACTCTGAGATGACATCTGATAGAGATGAATGGAAGAAAAAGACATATTGCGCCGACCCCAAATGATATGGGATAAGGGCATAAGAACGATGATGACTTCTCAAGGATGCCATCTATCGATACAGATCAGGTTATAGCTGTGCAGTAATCGTTTCAAAATATTGCTTATTAAACTGATATTTGAGCTTGTCTATTTTAGACTTTATTCTACATTGTCTTTACATAACTTTTCGAGAACAGTTTCTTTTCATAAAATAGTGGAAGAAAATTTAAATTTAAACGAACAATCATTGAGTTTCTTGTCCGTTCTCCAACATAAAAAGCCAACACTTTGGAACTAGATATCTCTATTAAAAATGGACTATATGAACAAGAACATACTTTATCATAAATCTTTGTTGTACTCCAATATAATGTGACACCAATTTCCTACCTGAATGAGATGATGACATTATTCCATCAACATGCAAGGTCAGTTTAATACTAAAAATCCCAATATCACATGAATCATCCTGGGAACTGAATTCAGGTTCTTACGCTCAGCAGTACCACAAACTATCATTAATCAGTGAGGCAGTCTCAGATCCTCAGTATCTTATCCAGAACTTAAATACAGCACTATAATTTTCTACACATTTTATTCTATTTTTCAATAAAAAATTTCATTACAAGAATTTCCTTTCTATAATGATTCTAACCGAAGAGCCATGAGAGCTATTTTATACCTAATTAAACTTTAAATTTACTGTGACAATCAAAACCAAATCGTTAGAAAAAAAGATACTTAACTCTCCCGCCGCCTATTAAGCCATAATTTAACTTAGATATAACAAAGACAGCTGACATTATAAATTTAATATCTATTAAAATTTAACGGCCACATAAAGTCGTAACACTCGGTAACGTGCAGTTTATAGCCAGTCTAACGTCACAATGAAATATCGATAAGGTTTTATCGACTGTTCCCATCACTAGTATATTGCGATGTCATAAAATGTACTTGCTTTTAGCTACGATTTTGCTCGTGTTAAAATTGGTTTATGTAATACATTATTTGAGATTGATTCATAAAGATAAAATTATAGGTATATCTTTAATAAAATATACGTAGATTTATTATAAAATATTGCAAAGGAATTCTAAATAAAACACTACTGTCGAACACATATAAGTAGTGTATACTACTTGAGATTATATGAGCCTTTTTTATTTTTTTATGTAGCCCAAACTTATTAGAAATTATTGAAAAAACTTTCTTCTATATCTAGTGACCATAGTGACTTATATCTTTGAGTAACGGTACCATCGAAATAGTATGTCGTTAATACTATTTCGATGCCTCTTAACAGCTTTGACGGCACGGTTGGCGCAATTATATGATCTTTTTATTTCAAGCCCTTTCAAGTTTTCTTTACAACTTTTCTACCAAATTAAAAGAAATAACATGGCCACGTATTTAAATATGTTTTTACCGTAAATATAAGATGTACATATGTTGATGAAAATTGAAAAATATCCAGTAAAAGTCAAAGTAAATTAACTTCACTGTATAATATCATTGTATCAATCACATGGTCAAGTGAGCGAAAATTGAATTCTAAGAATGTGTTCGAACGAGCGAAGCCATATAAAAGTGATTGATGAATTAATCTAACAGAATAACTGGGGCTTGGTCTACGAATAAGAAATAAAAAACAATTGCTCTGAATCAAAATCTTTGCAAAATCACTTGGCTTTTTATTTTAGTATGTAAGGCAAGTGTCATGTAATAGATTTTCTATTATTTTTATTTTAAGTTGCTTACTTACTTCAAGCAGTGATAGCCTAGCGGTTGAACGTTTGCCTCCCATGCAGGAGGGTCTGAGTTCGAATCGGGCCCGCACCTCTGACTTTTCGGAATCACGTGCGGATCAGAATTTGATTATCACTTGCGTTTACGGTGAAGAAAAATAAACATCGTGAGGAAACCTGCACACCTGAGAGGGCTCCATAAAGTTCTCGACGGTGTGTGTAGTCCGCCAACTCGCACCGGGCCAGCGTGGTGGACTAAAGCCTTCTTGTTCTAAGAAGAGACCCTTGCCCAGCAGTGGGACAGTAATGGGTTGAATTTATTTACTTACTTCAAGACTACCATTAAAATCTCCTCATATCAGGACTCCGATACACCCATACATCTTTATAAAACTTACTAGTTGTTTCATAAGACCACTATTTTATATTGATTGCTAAGAAAGAACGAAGAAATCCATACGAGACAGAAGATGAGCACCAAGCAGAAGTAGACGTCAAACATCGCCAACATAAAGTAATTCTAAATCTTTATAGTAACTCTCAAACAGAGGCCCTAGTGTAAGTTTCTTTCGACAAACTCGATTTAACGCATCGAACGCGTTCGACGCTCCAATTGGTGGAGAGGACGAAACGGACCAATCGGAGCGCCGAACGCGTTCGATGCGTAAAATCGAGTTTTTCGAAAGAAACTTACACTAGGGCCTCAGACGATTGATGTTCTCCTACAAATAGTTGAATAAAAATATTTTTTATGACTTACAAATAGTTGTTCCGGCAGTCTTATTACATAAAAAACGCGACGACAATCTCACTGTCAGCCAATACATTATATGACACAAAAATGACGTATGACAGACGGTATTGCGAGATCCACGCCTGTCGCTACATCGGTAATTAGGCTGCGGGTCTGGATGTTTGAGCCTGTGAATATTTGTGCATATTAATAAAGTAGGCCAAAGTTTTATGAAAAATACCATCCAGCTCTCCAACGATATATATTTTTTGATGAAAAATCCACTAGTTTCAACATAAAATATAAATATACCTAGCTACCTTCATTTATCCAGCTCAGTCTTCACCGCTAAGTTTTTTCCGCTACCAAAGATGTGAACTTGTACCTCCGCGCTCCGCAATCAAGTGCTCACGTTACAACTCCCAGCGACATATTGGAGACGAGACAAAAAAAAACACATACTGTATTAAGTTACGGATAAGTACTGTCAACGCGAAATGTGTTCGCAGAAAAATTGTATGGGTGAGACAGTTCCGAGAATTGTAGACAAGTTGTGGCAAGTTCGCCTGAACTGTGGCTTAATCACCTATTAGTATAGCATTATAGCATCACGCCTGTATTCCCTGAGGGGCTTGGCAGAGGTGTCTACTGTCACATTTTATCAATGACTTTATTAAAGTCTCATAGAATAAGTTTCTATTGCTTTACTACTGGCAACAATTCCTAACTCCACACTGTTACTTTTCCCCGACCTGGGAATCGAACCCAAAACCTTCCGCTCAATAGCCACTATGTCACCACTAGACTAACAATAAAATATAAGATAACAAAACAAAAACATACATACATTACATCACGCCTTTTTCCCATACCTAGAGAATAAACAGAAAGTACGGAACACCACATAATTATACGCACAAAATTAAAAAGAAGCAAAAAAAAAAATTTTGTTTATTCTTTCGCTTCCAAACTTCACAGGATCACTCGCTGGACTAATCTGAAGATTACCTAAAAATTTCATTAAAATCACTCCATTCGTTTTGGAGTCCATTCATGTCCATTTCTATACCTCTGACAACTAATATGCAACATTTCATAATGATCGGTTCAGTGGCTTAGGCGTGAAAAGGTAACAAACAAACTTACTTTCGCATTTATAATATTAGTTAGGATATAAAAGATACATAATATTATGTAGGCACATGCTCATGTAACACATAAATAAATACACCCATTAATTATTTTAATTACCAAATGATTATTATCATTAATACACTGACAACAATATGAAATTAAAAGCAGTAGCTTAAATAAAAATTCATAATTTAATATTATAATTATATGTAAGCGATTCTGAAAACCTGATTATCTTAATATCTATAAATGACATTGTTTGCATATATTTTATGTAAACAATGAGAGATTCTCGTACTGAGAATTTCCATACAAATATCCACTGACAATACTTCCTTGCCCGGGAATTTAACCCCAGGACCTCACGCGCAGTAATCCCGCTTACTGCCACTTGACCAACCACACTCGGATTTTATGCTGAATTTAAATGGCGGATATCGTTTTTATATAGACTTTTTTACACGCTTTATATTAGCTTGACCTGTATGGATCTATGTAACGGAATCTTCCAACGTGATTTTCACCATCTTCAAGAGGTCTGATGAACTTGAAAATTGGCACACGTACCAAGGACCGATGACAATATAATAATTTTATAATTTTGTCCTAGTATCCTGGCCAGGATCACCAGGATAAGTGTCGGTAAATGTTATTCTTTATTTTTTATACGATTCTCTCTTGACTGTAATTACTGTTAACGCCTGCCTTTGCAGACACAAAAAACAAGAAAATAAAAATAGTTTAAAAATAACACACTTTTATTACACCGAACTTAAAAGTTGATTTTTTTTTTAAGTATTAAATAACTTTTCATTTCAGTGTAAAAAAGCGTAGAGTGCTTGATATTAAATGTTACAAATATTCTATTGATAGCTATTTATAAAAGTAACATTATTTTAATAATATCGTGAAAGCACCCCACGGTTTTTTCCATTTTTTTTTGTGTTGTCTCTCGCAGTTAGCTCAGGGAGCTTTTACTGCTTAACCGGGCAAATGGTGAGACCAGAAGGGCCTCCAGCTGAGCAAATTAAATAATACTAAGCAACACTGCTAAGGGTGTCCCATAGTGGGACTCGAACCTCGGCTTAGGGCGTTGCTGGGGGGCAGACAAGAGAGGACTTGCTGGATCTGATTGTGACGTTTTTTCCAATAAAATGAATTATTATTTATAGTTAAAAAATATTTTCAACTTTTAAGTTCAGTCTGTTATAAAAGCCTCTCTTTTTACTTTTTTTAAACTATTATTTATTCCGTATTCTCTCCGACATTGTATAACAAAAGAGGTTTGACATTTTGACCTTTTACATAATAATAGATAAATGTGATACAACATTATCTATAAATAATCAAATTAAAGTTTACATAATTATTGTAAACTAGCGACCCGCCCCGGCTTCGCACGGGTGTAATTTACTAATTAAAACTGAATTTTCCAGTCTATTTTCCATAAAAAATCTTTCATTCAAACCGTGTCCTGACAATTACAAACACAACAAAAAAAAGAATTAACCAAATAAGTGCAGCCGTTCTGAAGTTATGCGCTTATATACCTATACATTTTTGGCAATTGAGTTTTATTTATATACATTAGCAATATTATGTCTTGCCAATTAATTACAGACTAAATTCCGCACATAACATGTTGCTTTACATAATAAACTTTCTCTAGCGAATGTTCCCGTTTTAACTTTTGATAAATTTTATCTGATAAAGCCTTATGAGATACATAAAAATGAATTTACACTGGCACCGATTCTGTTGTTAACAAACTTAACTATTTATGTCTCTTTCTAACAATAAATGAGAAGAGGATGGAAGATCAAGTCAAGTCATATTAATCTACTTGCTTGTTATTGGCGTAATTTAAGTATATAAGTTTTCGACGAAAGAAATAAAGAGTAAGTCCTACATAATAAGGGGCAACCCTATGAAAAACGTTGCCCCACGCTAGGATTTCTCCTGTATCGTGGGTACAGTTTACAAACAGACATGTCACATGCACACACAACCAGACCCGAAACAACTGTCTGTAGATCATACAAATATTTGTTCCGCGCGAGGATCGAACCCGCAACGCGTTTCGCAGAAAGCTAATCGCTAAACGTGTCGTCAGAATTGCCTTCTTACGGTCATAACACCAAACTCTGGACTGCCATTGAAAAATTTCTAGCAGAAAAACTGCATAACACTTTGCCAGAACCGAGGATTAAACACAAAACCTCGTGCTCAGCAGTCCCTTGCAACCAATAGACCAATGCAGCAGTTTTTATATTTACCTCCATCTTTTAACTACTGAAGCACACAACGATTTTAATGCTATTAACATATACATTATAGTATCGGTTATCGATTACAGTAATATCGATAAACGAATCGATTCTTACCAAACATGGTCGCCATTCGATTAGACGTGAGATGATTTAAATAACTACATTATTTATATGTCATAACATAACTGACAAGTATCTTTATGGTCATGTACTGTTAGCAGTGTTGATGCTCCATTTGGTGACGTCCTAGGTTCCATTCCCGGGTTGGGCAAAGTGTTACGGGATTTTTCCAGTTAAGAGATGGTGGAACTGCTTTATTTATACATGGCGGTCGCGAGTATAGTGTTCTGCGTTCAAGCTTTTAGCGCTACGTGTCGTGGGTTCGATTCCCGCACGGAACAACTTTACAAATAGTTGTTTCTGGTGACATGTATGTTTGTAAAACTGTAGGGCAATGTTTTTTTTTTAAACAGAGAGATAAAAAATGTTTGCCCAAGGGCCTCTTCTCAGAATAAGACGGATCAGTCCTTAGTCCACCTTGCTGGCCTGATGCGAGTTGGCGGACTACACACACCAGCGAAACTTTTATGGAGCTCTCTCAGGTGTTCAGGTTTCATCACGATGTTTTCCTTCACCGTTAACGCAATTGATAATCAAATTCTGATCCGCACATAATTCCGAAAAGTTCATAATGCGGGCCGAGTTTGAACTCAAAGCCACCTGCAAAAAACAAGCTAAAAGAAAAGCGTTCAACCGCTAGGCTATCACTGCTTATTATCAGTACATTTATTTATTATTTATTTAGTACAGCGATTAGCCGTTAAAACTAAATAACCATTGATAAGTGAACCTATCACACTGTCTTCTCACAGAACCGCAGACATTCTAACATTATCATCTTCCATTCATCAGCAAACACATCCAATCCTGGGCTGGTCTCCATGAGCTCGTTGAGCATCGCCAACATGCGCGGTATCGGGGAGGTAGATCGGGCTACTGTACGACAAAATGGGACATTAAATAATTTATGTTTCCTTGCGCTATGGTAATTATTAGGCACAAACAGTTGACACAGCTTCTCATGTAGATCGGGCGCATCAGTATAACCGTGAATAATCTTACAGGCAGTTGTAATTTGATCAAATGCTCGCCTAAAAGAAACTTGGTAGGGTACATATATGGATAATACCCAAACACATGTTTGTAGAAATATTACTACACAACATATGTTTGACCCTACCAACATAACCTAACAAAATATGCCTATTGGCCATATTTGACTTCAACCAATTCCCTCCCGCCTGAAGCTCTGCCAACCCACTCTAACAAATGACACATGCAAAGACGACTCATCCGTGTAATAACGTTTGACCGGGGCATCGAACCCAGGACCTCGTGTACCTTCACGGAAACCATTAGCCCTAAGGGCCCGAAACGGTTAACGGGACTAAAAGTACCATTGGTGGTCGGTACTGTCATATCCTTAAACTAGGCACATGCCAACACATGCAACTACTTCGTTTCAGTTAGGGCACTAGTACTTAAAGTACCTACATCACAACGCATCACGACTGTATCCCCCGAAGGGTTAGGCAGAGATGAACTATTGTACAAAAAGTCTTTCTAAAAAAAATTGTTGAGAATTTAAGAGATTCGTTTAGCTAAAAGTTTTCATACAAAATGCGTTAACGTTTTTACCCCACTAAACATGAGCTGATTTCGATTTTTTTATATATTATAGACACAAGTGAAAACTAGGTCGTCACGATTTTGTTTTTTTTTTTATATTGTTTATAGATTGAGAAATAATTAACCATTAAAATGCGACTTTTTAACTAAAAATCCTCCTTATACTTATCTCGTGATATTTATTAAATTAATCAAAATTTTGAAAAAAATATCTAAATTATAATTCGTTAAGATTTCAATGTAAGAAACATTAACACCGAAACACCTATTTTCCACGTATTTCAAGACAATTTTGTCAGAAGCCGGCAGCTAAACGATAGTCTTAAGGTGAACAGAGGCCCTAGTGTAAGTTTCTTTTGAAAAACTCAATTCAACGCATCGAACGCGTTCGGCCCTCGAATTGGTGTAGAGCATGAAACGGACCAATCGGAGCGCCGAACGCGTTCGATGCGTTAAATCGAGTTTGTCAAAAGAAACTTACACTAGGGCCTCAGTCAACAACGAAACTTTAAAAGCAGCTGTGTATATATTGCTACGGACTCGGGTACGTCTTAAAACTGCGGCCAGACACCGGAGGACGGGCAGCAGCGTCCTCTCACTAATCGGTGAGCCACTGCGATCCCCAAGCCGCCTGCCAAGCGTGGGGATTATGGCAAACCCCTCGGGGGAGGCTTTCGTTCAGCAGTGGACGTCTTCTGGCTGATGATGATGATGATACATTGCTTAAGGTTACATTTTGGTTCTTATACAATAGAGTTAATCATTTCCTTGTTATAAATCAATCATTACTATAAAAGAGAATTGATTGCAGAGCTAAGGAACTGAAACTTCACAGTTATTTAGTTGTAAATTGATAAGATAAACTAGATATGATTTATTTATTTGGTTACGTACTGCCATTGGTCTAGCGGTCGCGCGACTGCTGAGCGTGAAGTCCTGGGTTCGATTCCCGGGTCGGGCAAAGTGTTATTGGGTTTTTCTGTTACGGCATGGTTAGCGTAGTGTTTGAGAGATGGAATGTTGCGCTACGTGTCGCGTGTTCGATTCCCGCATGGAACAAATATTTTTATGATAGTTGTTTCGGGTCTGGGTCTTTGTGTATGTGAATACACACCGTGCCTCGGAAAGCATGTAAAGCCGTTGGTCCTGCGCCTGATCTCTCTCCGGTCGTGTCAGATTACCGTCCCATCGGACTATGAGAGTGAAGGAACAGAGGGAGCACACCTGTGTTGGCGCACACACTTGTGCTCTATAATATCTCCTGCGTAGTTAGCCAATCTCCGGTGAGATTGACCGCCGTGACCGAAATTCAGTCAGGAGGACATTATTTGGTTTTTCTGTATAGAAATTAGTAGCAGCATGGAGACTGTAACTGTGTCCGATAGATGGCAATAGGCTCGCCCCCTATTACATGGGACTCAATAACAGTATCGGCGAAATTTGGGTGTACAATAGTACATCTCTGCCTAACCTTTCGAGGAATACAGGCGTGATGCTTTGTAAATCAATATAATCTATTATGGTCTCTATACTAAACAAATTATTACCAAACAGATATGACTAATAAATGTACTAAAACTATAATTGCAAAATAAAGATAACAGCATAACAGTCGTAAAGTTACCACAATTTCGCTATTGTGCACTAAGCATAACTTTCACGTGGGTGACGGGTCGGCATCGAACCCGCTACCCACAGCTGATTTACTTCTATACACAACAAAGTTGATACAGAAGGCTTACACGGTTAGCGCACACATCGGTCGATCTATGAGGTAAATCTGCGCTTGCGGCGATCAGCGCTAATATTGTTGACCGTTCTTTAAACCTGTTTACGATTGTAGCGACTACTACTCGCAACTAGGCAAAAAGTAAAGCGCCATCTATCGGAGTGAAGCGACAACAACAAACCCTGAATCGCACTATGAGAGTCTACAACGATTTTAACACATATACTGTCCGACATCAATCGTCAGGCTTCGGTTCGCCAGGCTAACCATCTTGCCTGATTGGAGGATCCTCAATTTTCAATGGAAGAACACCATACCTCGTTCCCCCATACAAATACCTATGACAGTCGCTACGGGTGTCCGCAGCTCAAAACATCTGACAACCGGTCTAACAGAATATCAGTGTCTCCCAGTAATTGGGTGGCGGAGGCCAAATGGCCGTTGCTACGCACAAAATACTGGCCTGGCTTGGCCTGGATTGAGAGTTGGCCCCAATATAATGGGGAAAAGGGTGATGATTATAGTGCGTGAAATCACATCAGTTCGCATTTTTGTAAACCTTCTGTGCATTCTTACATAGTGGCATAAAACATAAATCTCTTGTTTTATCAATCCTCCGATATATTTATATCGTCTTCTGCATCTCGAAAACAATAAATAGAAATATTTGTGCTGGTACCAGCAGTATATTTCAACAGCTAGTTCCGACTGGTAGATTGTGTAGTTGATACTGATTTGATACAGTAAAAACATTCCTGACTTAATTTAGTCCAAATTATTTAAGGAGATTGTCTCTTTGGTCTAATCGCAAGCAGGACTGCTGAGCGTGAGGACCTAGGTTCGATTCCCAGGTCGGTTTTTCTGTTTGGACATTCTTAATTCACAGCCGAAAGGTTTGAACTATTCCCGGTAGGTAACAATAGGCTCCCTATTACAAGAGATTTAAAAGCGGCTTACAAATATTTGTATGATCTACAGATAGTTGTTTCGGGTCTGGTTGTGTGTGCATGTGACATGTATGTTTGTAAACTGTACCTACGATACAGGAGAAATCTTAGAGTATTAAAAATTCGTATTAAAAAAAAAAACGATTTCGTCACTTTTGACGTCCACCGTATTTTTTTAAAAGTACACAAGCGTTACACATTTGTTTACTGTGAACTTATAAACTACAATAGCACATTCATCACAATTTCATATTGTTAGTGTGACCTTAACGAGACGAAAATTACTTAGAAAAATATATTTAATGTAACTATACGACTTTCGATTGAACGCGATGAATCATTGATATTTGATTTTGGTCTCTATCGTTTCGTCAGGTTATAAATTAGGCCGAATAGGTATTTTTTATTTTTCAAAATTTTATTTTATATAATAATTATCACGCAATAAGTATAAGAAAGATTTTTATAAAAAAAAACGCATTTTGGGTATTAATTATTTCTCAATCTATAAACAATATAAAAATAAAACAAAAACGCGACGATCTAGTTTTTACTTGTGTCTATAACATATAAGAATCAGTAAAATCAGCTCATGTTCGTTAACGCATTTTGTATGAAAACTTTTAGCTTAACAATAAATAGACTATGTGTGCAAATGAACGATTCAAATATTTAACCTTTACGCCTGTCGCTGCCATTTGAGTCGTCAACTTATAACAATGATAAAGTTGCTACACTACTAGCTGTCAGATGTCACTTGCATCATTTTAACAATCGACCCTTGCGTAATGTTCTCGATTCTGATGACGACACCGTTGGCGCAGTGGCTAAGCGATTAGCTTTCTGCGCTAAGTGTCGCGGTTTCGATCCCTGCACGGAACAAATATTTGTATGAACTACAGATAGTTGTTTCGGGTCTGGTTGTCTGTGCATATGACATGTATGTTTGTAAATTGTTCCCACGAGGGGCAATGTTTAAAAAAAAATTCTTTGCATGGGTCTTTTTGGTTGATATTTTTAGATACGAACTTAACTTGTTTAAGTTGGAGGGGATCATAGCTACACAGACAGATACTTGAAGCTCTGCTCGCACCACAATAGTAAAAGCTTGAATATACATAAAGCGTAAATACTTAACACCTATAGAACTGTTTCGTAACAGTCAGGGTTATATAAATATATGAACACTGGCCAGGCCTTTGAACTGACCATCGTTGTGATGCCCGAGTGTAGAGAGGTAGCGGATTTTGGACCTAAATGGAAAATTTTAAATCGGGGAACGTATATTTTTTCTTTGGTTGACTACAGATTCTATTCAGCTCCTAAACTGCTGAGCGTGAGGTCCTGAGGGCGATTCTTGGGTCGGGCAAAGTGGAATTGGCAGAAATTCTCAATAGCATCACAGAGTCTGGAACTGTGCCTGTGGCTCGTCGTATTACATGGGACTCAATAACGGCATCCGCGAAATGTGGGTGTACAATAGTACACCTATCCCTCACCCTTCGGGGAATAAAGAAGTGATGCTGTGTTTGTTTGTGTGTGTGTAATAAAATAAATAAAACATTAAACTTAAAAAAAATCTCTGCCTTCTCTCTCTCTCATCTTGTACCACACATCGCGTCCCGTTAATGAGACAGTGACCGATATGTAGGCGAAAGGTCATGCGTCTGAGTTTACCTACAAGCTGGCTATTATGATACTATCATATTTACACTGGTCAGTTGGGCTCCGTTCAAATTCTAATTCAAATTCTTTATTTCGCGTAAAATATGGGTACAGACAGCAAGCCTCACTGAGCGTTAGGGCCTGGATTCAATGCCCGGGTCGGCCAAAGTGTTTTTGGGGTTTTCTGTATGAAAACTCTCAGTAGCAGCATGGAGTCTAAAACTGTGCCTGGTAAATGGCATATCGCTCCCTATTACATGGCACTCAATAATAACATCGGCGAAATATGGGTGTACCATAGTACATCTCTGCCTAACCCTTCAGGGAATACAGGCGTGATGCTATGAGTATGGGTACAGACAGATGGATACACAGTCACCATTAGATTCCACATATCTTGTCATTAGTGGCATGCGAAAATTAAAAATGGTACATAATAATTATATATATACTTAGTCTTGAGTGTTCTATTGTTGGGACCACAAAAACCCAATAACACTGCTTGACTCGGGGATGAAATCTTATGAAAAATTAAGTAGAAATCTCGCAAATTTGCTCACCGTACTTTAGTATCCCGTATGTGACCCGGGTACGTCCTAAAACTGCGGCCAGACACCGGAGGATGGGCAGCAGCGTCCTCTCACTAATCGGTGAGCCACTGTGATCCTCAAGCCGCCTGCCAAGCGTGGGGATTATGGCAAATCCCTCCCTTGGGTGAGGCCTTCGTTCAGCAGTGGACGTCTTCTGGCTGATGATGATGATGATGACTTTAGTATCAAGGCATATTTTTTTTTACGATGTTAGTAAGTAAGCGCGTTGATGTCTTTAGAATGACTAATTAACTAAACATTGTTTTCGTAAAACACACACAAGGAATGTCTGCAACTTATTATTCTGATAAAATCTATACTCGTTTTGTTTAGGCACTTAAATAAAGGTAAACAATCTTGATGTGACTTTTAACACAAACACATATTAAACAAATAAACTACTGCTTAAACTAGTGGTTCAATTGATTATATTGATGAATGAAGATTATTTACCTTTAGTTCAATACCTAAACAAAACGAGTATACATTATTCTTGCTTGACCTAAGCTTCGAACCTAGTGCATTTACTTACCAATCCAAACCCATTAGACCAATAAGGAGACAACCGAAGTATCAACAATTTATACAACAAAAATAAAACACAGTATCTGCCCACTCTTTGACAGCTTTAATACGACGTAAATCGGCTATTTAATAACATTTAGCCATTTTATAAAACGACTGAGGCCATAACGTCTATTTAAATCCTATTTTATTTAACAGATAGTTTAAAGCGATTCTGAATATAGATTATGATGGTTTAAAAAAACAAATGGTTATATACGGGTGGTCTCATAAATGTTGAATGCATTTACAGTGTTTTACATTGTAGCAGTTATATGATATGATTATTTTTCTGTAATTTTTTTTAAACTAATTAAACTCGTTCTTCGTTTTGTTGTGCCTCAGTCTGATATTAATTATTAGGGAAATAATAATAAAGTGAAAATAATAATAATAATGTTCTCCTGACCGATTTCGGTCACGGCGGCCAATCTCATCGGAGATTAGCCAACTACGCAGGAGATATTATAGAGCACAAGTGTGTGCGCAAACACAGGTGCTCCCTCTGTTCCTTCACTCTCATAGTCCGATGGGACGGCAATCGGACACGACCGGAGAAATCAGGCGCAGGACCAACGGCTTCACGTGCTTTCCGAGGCACGGTGTGTAGTCACATACACGCAGACCCAGACCTGAAACAAATATCTGTAGATCATACAAATATTTGTTCCGTGCGGGAATCGAACCCGCGACACTTAGCTCAGCAGTCGATCTCTCAACCACGGTGCCAACCGTGTCGTCAAAAAGTGAAAATAATAATGTGTGTAAAATAAAAAATGTGATACGTGTAGTCATTTGTCAGATATAATTGATTTTATAGAAACCTGGTAAATCGCTTGGAATTTCCCGTTCCCGTGGGAACTTCGGGATAAAAAGTAAATAAAAATACTTCTAAATAGAAATGCAACGTTGTGTACAAATTTCGAGTTAATCCATTGAATACTTTCCGAGTTTTGAGGACACAAACATATTGAGTTTTTGAAGTTATACTTCTTTTGGTGCGCTTGTGAATTCTGCGCGAGTGAATTTTTACGATGCGCGCGCACACTGACAGATAAAAGCGAGACACCATGAAGTTGGCTGGTAAATGTCTCTTAAATTTTCTTGGGAATTGATAGCTATATTCAAGGTAGTTATTGAAATATTTGTGCATCTGTATACGTGTTTCATATCAGTGGAGATAAAAAAATAAATAAGAAGTATAACTTCTAACGTGCGTACATAAGTCATCATCATCATCATCAGCCAGAAGACGTCCACTGCTGAACGAAGGCTTCCCCCAAGGGGGGGTTTGCCATAATCCCCACGCTTGGCAGGCGGCTTGGGGATCGCAGTGGCTCACCGATTAGTGAGAGGACGCTGCTGCCCGTCCTCCGGTGTCTGGCCGCAGTTTTAAGACGTACCCGGGTCTTAACACCGGGTACATAAGTACACACACATAAATGTTTTTTTTTATATAAAAGATTGACTAGATATCTTTTGTTTTTTTTTCTTAAATATAGTTGCTTTTTGGGCGTTTACAGACACCCAGAGCCGGAACAAATAACTGAATGACCTAATCGCGAGCTCAGCAGACGATCGCTCAACCAACTTTTATTTTAAAATATATTTTGTTTTTTATTCTATTTAAATAAAATGTTATATCTATCTGTTTTAATTTAAACTCCAATCAAAGGAGTTTCAATTTACAAAGAGCGGTCACCCACCCAAGTCTCGATCCCGAGAATGTTACTTATGCAGATAACGACACAGTTTACCCTCCTCGAACTAGTTGACGCATGCGCAGCTGCTAAGCATGAGATCCTGGTTTCGATTCCTAGATTGGACAAAGTCTTATTCCCCCGAAGAGTTAGGCGGTGCAGTACTAATTGTAAACCCACATTTTCCCGATGTAATAAGAGACGAGCCTACTGCCATCTACCGGGCACTACTGAAAATTTTCTAACAGAAAACCCCAATAACCCTACCCAATCGCATGAAAGTCAAAGTCAAAGTTTTTTTATTACAATTAGGCCTTTTCAGGCACTTTTAAAAACTCGAGACTGAGTCGCGCACATCGAACCCAGAAACTCACGTATCAGCTGCGCAGGCGACCAATCAACCTTAGTTATACGAATTAAAAAAAATATTACACACCAGAAAATCAGGCTATTCACAACCACATAATGTAAAAAGAACTCCATAATATATTAGCTAGGTCGTTACACGCACGAATGGCCAATCAGTTATTCGTTACAAGGCGGTCACTGATTAAGCGGTTAATTAGCTTTTATATATAACTGCCTCGTCGCAAACGCGACTACTAAGCTTGAGATTTTGGGTTCGATTCCCCGGGCAGAGTATTATTGGGTTTTTCTATATGGAAATTGGAAGCACGGAGTTTGGAACTGTGCCCGGTAGATGGCAATAGGCTCGTCTTATTACATGGGAGTGATTAATGGCATCGGTGAAATGTAGGTGTATAATTGTACATCCCTGCCTAGCCCTTTGGGGAATACAGGCGTGATGCTATGTTATGTTATGTTACAATACTCATGTGTTCTATATTGTTACAGATTCAAACTTCATCAATGAATACGTCAGTTACTTCGTGTCTTTATAAAAGGTAAATACCCAACTCTTTTTTTCTTCTATTAACCATTGAGATTTTCATACAAAAATACCATCCAAATTTCCGATATTACCGGTGGATTTTCCAAAAATTTTCTTTAATACAAATCTTGTCCTGATAATTACGAACACTAGGGCCGTGGGGTCCGAATGCTCATCGGGTTTTCCGTGAAATCAGCAAACGGTTAGTCGACTCTTCACGTGACAAGAGGGCTGGCCTCTACTTCGGTCAGAGAATCAGCATTGCCACAACGTGGCAATGCCGCCAGCGTTCTGGCCACTTTCCCCGTTGACAGCGATGTGGATGAATTTTACGATGCCCTATGATTTCTTCCCTTCCCCTTTTTTACAGTTTGTACTTTTATTTATATACTAGCTTCCGCTCGCGGCTTCGCCCACGTGCATTTTCCCGGGATAAAAAGTAGCCTATGTGCTATTCGAGACTATAATCTATCTTTGTGCCAAATTTCATCCAGATCCGTTCAGCCGTTCTGGCGTGAAAGAGTAACAAAGATCCATCCATCCATCCTCACAAACTTTCGCATTTATAATATTAGTAGGATTTTTAGCTTGTATATAATATTTAATAAGTCTGCATTTTCTCTCATGAATAAATACATCCTCAATATTACGAACACAAAAAACAAAACAGCCAAATCGGTCGAGCCGTTCTCAAGCATCTTTCATACATGCGGCAATTGATTTATATTTATGGTAGAAGATTTTTTATCATCAACTCCCCGACTAATAAAACCCTATACTGCAATTGCGAGTTCTTCTCGACAATGAACGTAATTACCGTGATGTCAAGTCAAAATATTTGAAATCAATGTCCACGTGCTTTCTAAAGAAGTTCACTCAAATTATGCGTGCGCAATTTGTTGCTTTGGGTTGATGAACGAAATTGAGTGCATTGAGATTTTTCAGCAGTATGAAGAGAATTAGCCTAGCCTAGCTATTGAATGTTTGCCTTCCATACAGGAGAGGACTCATGAGTTCAAATTCGGCCCAAACCTTCCCATTCTGATCCGATATGATTAGCCTTTGATCAGCTCAATATCAGCACTTTACACGGAACGACTGCCATCTGACCTCCGATACACAATTACTTGGAGACACAAAAGTTAGACTGGAAACCGCCCCCAACGTAGTCTAGAAGGACGAGTATCGTCAAAATAACCTTATTTACGTCAAACAAAATCACCATAGTAAATAATAAATCCAAGTATCACTGCTAATTTCATCCAATCACAATCTTCATACGTATCTCTCCTAGAACGAATTTCCAGCCGAAGTATGTAGCAATTAAAGATTAAAGCTGGTCTAAGGCCTAGTCTGAGGCCAGTCCCGTTAGATGAGGGTCAAATTAACCCTGTATTAGACTCGTCTCAATCAATTCCAAGTAGTGCTTTGGTGTGTGGTGTAAGTTGAAAGAGAATAAAAACAAGGGATTGCCGAGTGCCAAGTTTTAGTTTCAATGCCCGGCAGCCTAATTACGTAAAAATAGCGACAGCAACGCGACAGCCACATGACAACAGCCTCACTTAGCCTAATTACGTAAAAAAGCGACAGCAACGCGATAGCCACATGACAACAGCCTCACTGTTAGCCAATACATATGTGACACAAAAATGACGTTTTACAGAAGCTATCGCGCGATCTAGGCCTGTCGCAAACTGATAGCTATATCGGTAATTAGGCTGCCCGTCGGGCAGTGTTATTTGGGTTTTCTAGGAAGTTTCCGTAGGAGCCCGGCAGCCTAATTACGTAAAAAAGCGACAGCAACGCGACAGCCACACGACAGCAGCCTCACTGTTAGCCAATACATATATGACACAAAAATGACGTTTGACAGAAGCTATCGCGCGATCTACGCCTGTCGCAAACTGATAGCTATACCGGTAATTAGGCTGCCCGTCGGGCAGTGTCATTTGGGTTTTCTAGGAAGTTTCCGTAGGAGCCCGGCAGCCTAATTACGTAAAAAAGCGACAGCAATACGACAGCCACACGACAGCAGCCTCACTGTTGGCCAATACATATATGATACAAAAATGACGTTTGACAGAAGCTATCGCGCGATCTACGCCTGTCGCAAACTGATAGCTATATCATTAATTAGGCCGCCCGTCGGGCAGTGATATTCGGGATTTCTAGGAAGTTTCCGTAGGAGCCCGGCAGCCTAATTACGTAAAAAAGCGACAGCAACGCGACAGCAACGCGACAGCAGCCACACTGTTAGCCAATACATATATGACACAAAAAGAAGCTATCGCGCGATCTACGCCTATTGCAAACTGATAGCTATATCGGTAATTAGGCCACCCGTCGGGCAGTGATATTCGGGTTTTCTAGGAAGTTTCCTTAGGAGCCCAGGTCCTTACGCTTATTAGTCACGCTTGCGACCACTAATGAGGCAGTAGAGATTTGGTATATGACACCAATTAAAATAAATGCCTTAAAATTTAACAAACCATTTTAAATACAAGCAATTTGTTCGTAGAATAAAAATGTTTCCGTTTAATAAACTTCATTAAATGTCTAATAAATGGATAATTAGCGTTGCTAATTTTATAATTAGAATGTAATTTTGTTTTATTTATTGGTAGTTTTTATTTAGTGTCAATTTATTTTTATTTACGCGATTATTTGGCGTTCTTGGTTGTTTGGTTTATTTTTATTCGTTGCGGATATGAAAGTAAATTAGAGCACGTAAAATAGCCAGGTATATTCATAATGATCTGCCTCGCTGGTTCAGTGGTTGCAAGAGAGAACACGATCGACGTTCGATTTCCGGGCTGATTGTTTTGTTAGGTTTTACAGTTAGAAAATTCTGATTAACAATCAGGAGTTTGGAAATGTGCCCAGTAGATGGCAATATACTCGCCCTCTATATGGCGTCAGAGAAATGTGGTTGTACAGTCAGTCAAAGTATTTTATTTCAACTAGGCCTTTACGGGTACTTTTCAAAACAATAGTACAGTCAGCATCAAGTATACACATAGCGAAATTCAGACCCTTATTCTTGTAAAACTAAGGGGCAAAGTCATAACATTTTAAATGACTATAATTTTTAAGTATCTGCAGATGGTTACTATGTGGAGAATTGGTCAAGATTTCAAACACCATTTCCTCTATAAATCGCTTTTGAATTTCACTAAGTGTGTACATTTTATTGATGCTGATTGTACATCTCTGCCATACCCTTGCACGAATACAGGCGTCATGCTTGTTCATGTAAGTCTTTCTACAAAGATTGAGCCCCCAAATGTTACAAAAACTTAATTATAACGAAACATCTGTCCTCTTGCCACTTGCACCAATCTTTCTCGTTTATTCAGGAAGAAATTAAACCTAGGCAAGCACTTTAGCCCATCTAGATCTGTACTGCATACCGGCTAGGTGTTAATATGTTTTGCTAATAAAATAACAGTAACGCAGGTGAATTGGATGGTGGCAACTTTGCTATTTAGTTAGGAATTTGAGAGCCCAAAGATCAGAAGTTAGGTAGTCGCTTTAAATTAGGCCCAGTGCCCCTAGTGTGAGTTGCTTTTGACAAATTCGATTTACTACATCGAACGCGTTCGGCGCTCCGATTGGTGGAGAGCACAAAACGGACTACTGCCTAACCTTTAGAAGAATACAGGTGCGAGTAAATGGTGTGTTTTAGTAAAAAAAAAAAAAACTTCTGGGTTATTTTAATTACGTTAGAATAATTGGCCAGTTGCAGTCGCTATTGCTGATATGTATCCTCTTATGCAAGCATATATAAGCGAGAGAGGGATGCACTGTTTGTTGGTCGTTGTGGCTGACAGATTTTTCTGACGTCATCTAAACGCGACACATTTTGTTTCAAGATTAATCGTTTTAGAAGAAGGACTTCAGGCGAAGTCGATAAATAGATAGACAGAATTGTTTTTATTTCAAATAAACCTAATAGATAATGATTGGCTAATTGATACTCCACAAAAATTGAAGGAAAGAGAGGAAGGGGAAGATCTAGACGTAGCTTTGCACAACAAGTGAAGGAGAAAGTGGGGGTTGAGATCTAGAGGTCAATACGAAGGCGGAAAATAGAGAGCAGTGGCGATTGCTCCACCGACAAGAGCGAAGCTCTTAAATTAAAGAGAAACTTATGAAACGTTATAGGACTCTAGTTGCACGGTTCCAAAAATTTGGTCCTATGGAGAAGTAATGGCAAGAAACTCCATGGATACTCTTTTAAAATCTCTTTTAACAATCTTGCCATGTACATTATATGGAAGAAATATGAGAGAACAAAGTACATATGTACTTAGATCTATAATAATATTAGAAATTTCGTCTGGAATAGTTTATGACTGTTCAATCTACGTGAGCAAAAAGCTAAAGCATTCTAGACCCGCAATAAATATTATTACATAATAACATCACGCCTGTATACTCGAAGGGTTGGGCAGACGTGTACTATTGTGCATCCACATTTCACCGATGCTTTTATTAAGTCCCATGTAACAGTGACGACACGGTTGGCGCAGTGACTAAGTGATTAGCTTTCTGCGTTATGTGTCGCGGATTCGTTTCCCGCACGGAACAAATATTCGTATTATCTACAGATAGTTGTTTCGGGTCTGGTTGTGTGTGCATGTGACATGTATGTTTGTAAAGCTGTACCCACGAGATAGGAGCAATCCTAGAGTGAGGCAAAGTTTAAAAGAATAAAAAAATAGGGGGCGAGCTTATTGCCATCAGCCGACCACAGTTCCCAAATCGGTAGAATTTCAATACAGAAAAACCCAATAACATTTTGCCCGACGTAGGAATCGAATCCAGGACCTCACGCTCAATAATCTCGCTTGCGACCACGAGACCAACGAGACAGTTAAATAAAACATTAATATTATTACATTTTATTCTCACTTCCGTCAGTAGACGCCAATTACAATCATATTATACGTTTTTTGTTGTTGCAAAGCGAACAGAATTCAACAAAAATAAATTATAGTGTGAAATTCATAATTGATAGTTTTGTTAAATTTTATTATTATTTGAAACGACGGCGAAGAGATCATGTAAAAAATATTATACCCCGTGAAAATTTATAAGTTATCTATACATATAAATAAAATTGGAGTGTCTGTTTGTAATATTGAAATAACCGCATGCATATGAATATATATACGGTACATACACCAAAATAACACTTTTTACAATTTTTGTCTGTCTGTCTGTCTGTTTGTATAGGCTAATCTCTGAAATGGCTGGACCGATTTTGACGGGACTTTTATTGGCAGGTAGCTGATGTAATAAGGAGTAACTTAGGCTACTTTCATTTTAGAAAAATTCTTTTATTTTAGAAAAAATAGGGTTAAGTGCATTTGGTCTTCTTAACTTCACGTAACTTTTATAATATTTTTTTTTAAATGGCGTTTCGACCTAAATATACATTGTTAAGTTCCGACATCCACGCGAACGAAGTCGCGGGCACAGCTATATTGAATAAGCTTTTGCATTTATATACTCGTAGCTTGTTTTTTTGAGATTGCCTCGGAAAGCTTAACCAGTGGATCCCGGATGTCATATGAATACCTATGACAGTCGTTACGGGTGTCAGCAGCCCATAAAGTTTGACAACCAGTCTAACCTTAGAGTATCAGTGTCTCCCAGTAGTTGTGTGGTGGTCTGATGGCAGTCGTTCCGTGTAAAATATTCAGCCGCATCTGACTTCAACGTAGTTGGGAAACGGCTAGGCAGATGATTATAAATAGCTTGTTTTTAACAAAAATATTTTCGTTATGTCTTGATACTAGTTTGGCTTGAAAACAAAGTTGAAGGTATAAAACTATTGGTTGCATCACCGCGTGTTTTAATCAGATAACATAGCATCACGCCTGTATTCCCCGAAGGGTACGGCAGAGTTGTACTGTTGTACTTCCACCTTTCGCTACACCCACATTTCGCCGATGCCGTTATTGAGTCCCATGTAATAGGGGGCGAGCCTATTGCCATCAACACAGTTCCAGACTCCATGCTGCTGAGAATTTCCATACAGAAACACCCAATAACACTTTACCTGACCCTGAAATCAAACGCAAGACCTCAGGCTCAGCATTCGCAGTCTAAAACACTGTTCCACACACACAAGATATAGATAGATAAAATCTCCATACACCCATTAATAAACTTTGTATGATTTAATACATTTGACGTACCAACAGACACACGATTTCGTTATATTAAGCTGTGCGCACAGGCCGTTCACCCCATCACCGCTGCAAAAAGATATAATACTGCGGTACATTCCGGGACGTAAGAAAGGGTACAGTGGAAAGATAGTGCAATTTTGTAGAGGATTTTTGAAGGATTCTAATGATTTGATTGAAAAGTTTTGTTTATTTGTAAAACTTGAACCGAAAATATGCGAATACTTTGCGTATTTTTGTAAAGAATAAGAAAGAAATGAACAACGTTTTTGATAAAATCAAGACACGCTTAGTAAACGAAAATACACGCATACGAAGTAATTATATAATATTGGTGTTTTATGGAACTGTTACAGATAAAAATATATATTAGTACAAAGGGCAGTTATCACTTCATTTTTTATGAGATATTGTTATATAAATAATTTTATTTTTAAGATATCAAAAATAATAAATGAAAACGTCTACTTTTGCAGGAATAAAAAAGTCATTGAATAAAGAGTACCGGTCTCTTCTTTTTGGCCTCTTGCGTCCTGCAGGCACAACTGTTCTAAACATTGTGATAAATATCAACTCAGAGAAAAGTGACAGTTATATTCATAAACCTTGTACATAGATAAATATGCAACACGTCTTGACTTGCTGCAATTTCAGCTAATATTATTATTGTTATGCCTATTATGGCATGCAGTTGCCAGTACTGTGCCATAATATTAACCGTTAGGCATTATATAAGTGATTATGTGTACGTTTTTGTGATGTGTACGTATAGTATCGTGATCTTAAAGCATAGTTTATCAATGTTATGATTTACTTCTATGTATAAAGATTAATGTATTTTTGATCCCATCAGCGTAGCCATTATTCAAAACGATTAAATAAGTAGATGGTTTTTTTCTGTTTCTAAATCTTATCCACAGATTCGTATCTCTTTTTAACATAGTACCTACCCTATAACACATTAGGTGAGTTTAAATCTCTACTGAGTTCAAAAAACTTTTGATTGACAACTGATTATCTCATTGCCTACGTACCTACTATTATGCGACTATTATATAATCTGAGCTTATGTTTCTTCTTTTCATACGTCGCTCATTCTAATATTTTGACAATTATTCTTTAATTTAATTCATTTATCACAATAATTTTAATTTTATTTATCCACACAAACCTACCTACCTTTCTTCCGCTTTCAATTCAAAAATATACAAAGCTTGATTTTTTTTAAAGAGTCTGCAGTATCTCAAAAACCTTTTTTTAATTTATTCTGCATTGCTAAACTGTGTGAATATTCCCCGCCTGCAGTGTAAGCACCTTGTTATAAATCCTTGAGCATCAAGTCCGAGTCAAGCATAACGGTGAGGACCAGTCCGCGTTATTAGCACGTGATACTACAGATGTGCAGGGGTAGGCAGAGAAGGCTACGAAAAGTGCTTGCATTGTTTTTTTAAGTGATCTTTGTGTCATACGCAGATTACACTGAACTTTTTCTACTAAACTGTTTTTTACATACACAAAGACCCAGACCCGAAACAACTGTAGATCATACAAATATTTGTTCCGTGCGGGAATCGAACCCGCGACACGTAGCGCAGCAGTCATTCTCTCAACCACTGCACCAACTGTGCTGCAGTACATTATTTGTTTGGTTTTGTAAACAGTTATAGTATAGACAAAGAAAAGGGTAGACAGCTGGTTGCCAGATATTGATAAAGCTTTCTAAAGAACTGCTTCAAAAATGTCTAATAATTAATCATATAACTCGAATTAATCCATAATTTTCTAAGAAAACTTTACTCTTAATCTGACAACTTTATCTCTTTGTTGAACTGTACGTACTGTGAAATATTAATACAAGCACCTTAGAAACATACTCAGGTTTTACTGTACTGTCTGGTTTACCACTACTGGTACGAGTCGTGTATCGGGTCGAGGAGCTCCTTAAAATAGGGTTAAGCTCCACGATGGCTGATGCATGTGTCTCGTCAGTTGGGACAGGTCAACTCAAAACTGTATAGCTTTATCCTCAAAAGGCTATTCCAGACATGCTCTCACATAATCTAAAATAAATGTCTGGACTCTAAAAAAGAAACCTTTGAGTTTTTTTTTTTTTTTATGTCATAGGCGGCAAACGAACAGGCGGATCGCCTGATGGTAAGCGATTAACGTCGCCCATGGACACCCGCAACACCGGAGGAGTCACAAGTGCGTTGCCGGCCTTTTAAGAAGGAGTACGCTCTTTTCTTGAAGGTTTGAAGGTCGTATTGGTCCGGAAATACCGCAGGCGACAGTTCATTCCACAGTTTTGTTGTGCGAGGCAGAAAGTTTCGGCGTTTCTTATTCTCGTTAGAAACGTAAGTAGGAAACGCCGGCACCACCTAGATCTAAAAAAGACTTGTGAAAGCTTCCTATACGGAATTATTTATAGAAAATAAATGATTATTTCATTATTATTAATTCATTATTACCCTAGAAACATATTGAAGTATAACGTGTGGTTTGACAGAGCATCACGCCAGTCGCTGAAGGGATAGGCAGCGATGTGCCTCTGCCTAACCCTTCGGCGAATACAGAACTCTAATACAGCATAGATGAAATGAGGGTGCATATCACAATATGTCCTATGTAATATTTGTCTAATATAAATATAAAAAACATTATATTTGTCTAATATAAATATGAAAATAAGATTTTAGATATGTGTAATAATAGATATTAAGTTATTACTGCTTAGCCCTCTTCCTCTCTCCTAAGTTTTTGCTATGCCCGACAGGGTCCATAATGATTCTATATATTTTTAATATTTTTAAGACCATTGTACATTATGGAACGCAATAAATAAATAAAATAGGGGGTAAGCCTAAATCCATCTATGGGGGATGATTCCAACCTCCGAGCTGGTATTAAGATTTTATGTAACAAAAAACGCTCACTCGCTGACTCCGCAGCGGCTGCAACGACTAGACGAGTAAAGCTGTTTAAGACTATAGTTTAGCTAAAAGGTTTCATACAAAATGTGTTAACGTTTTTACCCCAATAAACATGAGCTGATTTTGCTGATTTGTTTCTGTTTTTGTTTCTTTGATATTGTTTATAGATTGAGAAATAATAAACCCTGAAAATGCGTTTTTTTTAACTAAAAATCTTCTTTATATTATCTTGTGATAATTATGAAATTAATGAAATATAAAAAAAAAAACAAAACGTGTCGACCTCTTTTATAATCTGACAAAACGATAGAGACCAAAATCAAATTAATTCGTTA
Organism: Shargacucullia verbasci; assembly: GCA_947562105.1. Taxonomy (NCBI): domain Eukaryota; kingdom Metazoa; phylum Arthropoda; class Insecta; order Lepidoptera; family Noctuidae; genus Shargacucullia; species Shargacucullia verbasci. The sequence goes on along the minus strand of OX387303.1, from coordinate 8,684,789 downwards.
AGATTTCAATGTAAGAAACGTTAACGCATTAACACCTATTTTGCGCGTATTTCAAGACAAACGATACTGTTAATAGATCACATTTATTTCACCAGCCGACGCTGAGCCAGTAGTAATAAATCAAATGTCCCCTAATAATCACAATCAGATCCAGCAAGTCCTCTCATGTCTGTCCCCCAGCAACGCCCTAAGCCGAGGTTCGAGTCCCACTATGCGACACCCTTAGCAGTGTTGCTTAGTATTATTTAATTTGCTCGGCTGGAGGCCCTTCTGGTCTCGCCATTTGCCCGGTTAAGCAGTAAAAGCTCCCTGAGCTAACAGCGAGAGACAACTCATTTAAAAAAAAACACATTTATTAGCCAAACGCGGGAATCCAAACCGGCACCTCACTTCCTTTACCAATGACCAAGCTAACACTTCTTTCCCAAAACCAAAAACATTCTCACGCTTTAATTTTTGGTAAAAAAAAAGTGTAAAACTAGCGTAATTACCGGATCATTATTTAAACTCGTACATCCTATAGGTGTCGCCAGTTTTCCAATAAACGATAACATCAAACTGGTATGATTGTCAGCCTTCCTTTAAAAAAAATATTCTCTTCTCTTCATAGGCCTTGAAATGAGGTCTTGAGTTTCTACAGGACATTATATAAAGCATCACGCTTATATGGCAAAGGGTTGGGCAGAGATGTTTTTTCTTGTATACACACCCAAGTACCATATAATAGAGGGCACGCTACTACGATTTTTTGTAAAACCCACTAACACTTTACCCTACCCAGAAATCGAACCCAGGACCTCATGCTCAGAAGCCGCGCATGCGTGGGGTTCCTCCATTAAAAGGGAGGATCCTCCGACCAGGCAAGGTGGTCAACCTGGGCCGAAGCCTGACGATTGATGTCGGACATTCGCATATATGTTAGAATCGTTGTATACTCTCATCGATTCAGGATTTTCTGTTGTCGCTTCACTCTGATAGATGGCGCTTTTGACACTATTTTTTAAGCTGGCTTTTTAAAGTTCTTTATCCCGAATTACAAAAGTTCCATACATCTAGTTCATCACATCACATGCAAATAATTTCATTAGAGAAATCTTGTACATATTCACAATCCAGTACAAAAATTCATGCTTCATCGCCGCTCACACTTGACCGTGAATTTTTTCATTAGCCAAGCAGAGCACATCGAAAACATTCATTCAATCAAACCAATTTACATTTACCTTTCTTTGAGATACACTTACTCGACTTTCAACCTTATACCAAAGAAATAAAGCCTATTGAATTCGTGAGAAGCGATCAAGTGAAGTTGGTTATAAAACAATTATACTTTTTGGCGAATCAAAGAGATTGAATTTTCAGCTTTATTTTGTATGGGAATAAAGATGTTTTTTCTTGATTGGGGATATAATGATGTTGATAACGAAACAATGGAATTCCCTAAATATGAGATAGTTAAGCGAACAGTCGACTAAGATGACCCAGTTAAGTTGATGATGGCTTATTAATTTAATGACTATTGTGAGTCAATTATTTGACAATGACCGTTAAAAAGGACAAAGGCCGAGAAAAATAATGGCGGAGCAACGCTTTTATGGAATTTAATATAACATAGCATCACGCCTGTATTCCCCGAAGGGTTAGGCAGAGTAGTACTAATGTACACCCACGCCGTTATTAGGTAACACCCGTGTAATAAAACGCGAGTCTATTGCATATCTAGCGGACACAATTCCAAAGTTCAAGCTACTAATGAGAATTTCTCAACAGAAAAACCCAATAACAGTGTCCGATCCGGGGATCAAACTGTGGACTTCACAATCAATTCATGCAACACCGTCCGTAGAAAAGTTTAATACAAACTCTCAACCCCCATTTCGTCCCTCTAGGGGTTGAATTTTGAAAAATTCTTTTTTACCTAATCCCTAGATCCTATAAGGAACCTAAACACCAAATTTCAAGATTGTACACTTAATAGTACCTGTACGGTTTGTACACTTGCAGAGTTGTTTATGTTATTGGAGTGTGGAGAGATAAGACACAAGTTTGATGTCAGGATAGTTGCGTTTAATGTACCTAAGTTTCGTACAATATAACCACAATTGGTGATTCCTTTCTCGTGTGTTGTTTACATAGTAATGATTAAATTCACACTGATTATTAATTAAGTGAAATATTAATATTTACCTAAGTAAAATGACGGGCGTTCGTGCCGACCGCAACGTCAGCAAAATATGTACAATTAAAGACTGTACCTACCGTATCTGAGATTTTGTGAATAGTAATTTTTTATTTTTAAAAAAAACTTGCTCTACTTTTGGAATAATTCCTGTATCGTGAGTGCGTTTACAACCATATATATTCACATACACAAACACCCAGACTGACATTATCTATAAATCATACAAATATATGTTCCGTGCGGGGATCGAAACCGCGATACGTAACGCAGAAAGCTAATCGCTTAGCCACTGCGCCAACCGTGTCGTCAAATTGAGTGAGTAGTATGTCACTTTTACATACATAAGTCATACAATATCGACTGTGAACTGACAACATGTCCTATCTCGATTTTATGAGGATTTTACTTGGTTATATCATTCTAAACTATTTCATACCCGGCAGCGCTGCAAAAAGCATATTTTACTTCAATCAAAATGAGACGCCAAAATCTAATTAATTCAATTTGTACTAACATCGACCGCGTTGTATGCAGAATGCGGTCGATAGTTCCTTTTTAATCCTGTAATGTTGTCAAAAATGAGATAGTAACAGTTGCCAGTTCACAGTCGATAAATTGATCAAAAACAAAAGAATTCTGCAGTATAATAAAATCCCGTTACCCACCCTCACAGAGCAAGTCATAAAAACCTGCTAACAGTTTACCATCAAAACGCAATCATAATAAAACTTATAATTATCAAGACACATAAATACGATGCCAAATTAGGTGGCCGGGGGACGAAGCCAGTTTTAAAACAGCATGGGAAACTCGTTCTTGCCGTCCATCACACTGTTCTTGGGTATTGGGGCTAGAAAACCAGTGATTGAGCGGGAGCGGGCAAGAGAACATAACATAGTATCACGCTTGTACTCCCCGAAGGGTTAGGCAGAGGCGTAAAATTGTACACTCACATTTCACCGATGCCGTTATTGAGTCCCATATAATAAAGGGCGAGCCTATTGCAATCTACTGGGCTCAGTTCCTGACTCCGTAGTGCTAATGAGAATTTTCATACAGAAAAATCCAATAACACTTTGTTCGACCCGATAACCTAATCCAAGACCTCACAATTGCGCTCACTCTCGCACTCAGCAGATGCCTTGCGACCAATGAGGCCGACAGTGCATTGATCAACCCGTTAATTGACGCAAAGTAGACAATAGAACATTTATTGTGTTTTTTATATAATACCTACATAGTTGTTCAAGCAACTCCTTCCGTAGAAATGTTTAGTACAAACTCTCAACCCCCGTTTCACCCCTTTAGGGGTTGAATATTGAAAATCCTTTCTTACCTAATCCCTAGATCCTATAAGGAACCTAAACACCAAATTTCAAGTTTGTACACTTAATAGTACCTGTACACTTGCAGAGTTGTTGATGTTATTGGAGTGTGGAGAGATAAGACACCAGTTTGATGTCAAGATAGTTACGTTTAATGTACCTAAGTTTCGTACAATATAACCACAATTGGTGATTCCTTTCTCGTGTGTGGTTTACGTAGTAATTAGTAAATTCACACTGACTATTAATTAAGTGAAATATTAATATTTACCTTGCGCTCACTCTTGCACTCAGCAGATGCCTTGCGACCAATAAGGCAGACAGTGAGATTTATTTGTTTTTTTTTTTTAATAATCCATAGCTATACCTGCCTGATCCGAGATCAAAAGCAAAGCCTCAAGCTCATCAAATGCCTTGCGACCACTAAAGCAGGCAGTTCTTGTTCTTGAAGAAATTGATGTTTTTTTTCACATTCAGCTTCACCGCTCTCTTCATAGCCACACACTTCGCTCCTTATTTGTCTACAAGCGATCGGGTACAGTTACCCGCAATATTATCTAGCCGCTCACAATAGGTTTAATCGTGCGATACAGTCGTGAGGTACAGTCGACGACAGAACCGTTCCAAACTATTATTTTTAGCATCAAAATCGTGATGTAGTGTTAAATATTACTTTTTTATAACTTTTTTTTTGTTGTTCGATGTTTGATTTGAGCGTACGATGTGCAATTGTTTTGATGTAGTTACTTAGATAGTCTGAAGATTAAGATAACATAATATAGCATCACGCCTGTATTCCCCGAAGGGTTAGACAGAGCTATTGAACAAACACATTTCACTGATGCTCTTATTCAGCCCCATGTAATAGGGGGCGAATCTATTGCGATCTGGCGAGAGCAATTCCAAATCCCATGTCAACAAAAATTCTTACAGAAATACCTATTAACACTCTGCTATGGCCGACAATCGAACCCAGGACCTCACGCTCACCAGCCTCGCTCACGACCACGATACCAATAAAGCAGTTCCCGAACCATCCATTTACTACACAAAACTCCTAATCTCTCATCGATCTCAACCAAAATCGCGTGCCCGAACTAGTCTCCAAGTAATCCTATAGATTGGACCAATCGATGACTTTCCAAAAGCGTTCAAGACGATGGCTGATAAAGAAGTACAAATTAAAAAAGTTCCGACAAAACTCGTTAGGTGTTATCTGATCAAGCAAAGCATGTACAATAGGGAATATGCATGAAAAAAATATTTATAATCCAACCAGTTAATCGAAAAAAATACATAAATATCATCATCAGCCAGAAGACGTCCACTGGTGAACGAAGGCCTCCCTCAAGAGGTGGGGGGGTTGCCATAATCCCCACGCTTGGCAGGCGGCTTGAGGATCGCAGTGGCTCACCGATAGTAGTGAGAGGACGCTGCTGCCCGTCCTCTGGTGTCTGGCCGTAGTTTTAAGACGTACCTGGGTCTCGGGTGAAATTAATACAAAATAATAATTTTTATTGCTGATATGTTATATAATATATATATATATATATATATATATATATAATATAATATAATATATAATATTAATGTAATCACTATGCGTATGGACAAAAAAAAATGCAATTTTGGACATGACTTTTTATAGGTAGTTTCATCCGTCGAAACAGGCAGATGAAATTAAACTTAAAGAAGAAGGTAGTTCCGTAACAAACTGTTAAAAAAAATGACCTAACATATAACTTGCCCTTGCTAAGCGCACCGCACAGTGCGCCCGCGCGTAACGCACGTTACATCACCCATTGTTCGTGTACATTGACCTTAAACTTGGCAAACAGTTTAAGTATGCGTTATGCTTTAATTAGTTTCGGGTTTGTAACTTCTTTTTTTTGTGTAACTGTAATTTAATTATCTAGGCCGATGTCTGTACATTACAAATATTGGAGGAAAACTAATATGGGGGTCTTTATTGTGATGATGATTTAATGATTAATTTCTACCAGGAAATATTAAGCAGCCCGGAGTTTGGAACTGTACCCGGAGGATACACGGGACTCAATAATAGCGTCAACAAAAAATGATTGTACAAAAAGCATCTCTGCCTAACCATTCGGGGAATACAGGCGTGATGCTATGTTATGTTACTAAACTCAAAACCTCTATTATTCTTTCGTTATCAACAAAGGAATCAGTTACTCATTCAACTCAAGTATTTATCAGAATAGCCCCACGTATTGCATAACGGTGTTTTTATAACCGGCGATATTGACCGAGCGTTCTTTGTGGGCACACTGTTAGCTAATCGAACGTTTAGGGCTTTAGGCACACTTGCGCGGGGAATATTATTTGTACAATAAAATGGTCGCAGGAAGGCGCGTTTTATTTGATCGTAGTATTTCAATTTACAAAGACAGATATGTCAGAATTTGTTTGAAATCGTATTTGATGACTAGACTTCTTCGATAAATTGATAGATTAAATATTGTCTGATTGGTTAGCGAGATGTGCGGAATGATTTAAAATTATATTTATAACTAGGGACGGTACAGATTGCTGTTGGATCAAAATCGTTCTAACTAAAGCAGGATAACGAATGACTGCACCAATATGCAAGTAAAATTACGAGTTATATTTCGATCAATCCGACATTATTTCTGAAGATATATGAAATAGTTTATAGTAGGTACCTCTCCGAATAGCCTGGTGCCCTGACGGCAAGACAAAGCCGCGGTAGACCAAGTAAGAGATAGCGGGACGAACTGGAAGAAAGGAATGGAGGCCTCTGCCCAGAAGTGGGCAGGCCTGGGCTTTTAATATGACCAGTTTTCAGACCTCATATTTCTAAAAGTCTGGGTTCATGAACAGTAGAAAGAGTTTTCGGTGTGTATCGGGTGAGATTAAGCCGCGCCGTGACGCGTCTACTCAATGTGCACGGAACCTAACCGCCGCTCACTATAAACAATTTATTGCTATTATAACATTGGTTTACGTATTTTAAGCTGCACGTGATTCTGTAGATGTTTATTGTTAAACTAGGTTTTCCTGTCGGTTAACCAAAGTTTTGTTTAACGGTTTTAACCGCATACGGTAGCAATCTCTAACCTTTTATGTGTATCACACTTTCTACGTTATATAAGGAAAACCATACATAAAACTATATTAGTTTATGTTAATGTGAAGAAACTGTACTAGTTGTTTTTATATCGTTTTCTGTTTTGGTCTTCTTTGTTTTAGCGACTTGTCAAAATAAAATAGTCATATAAAAATCTATTCAAAAACTTAAAAACAGTTACATCATTTACTATTCCTTGTTTCTTGTGGAGTAATTTCTTATTAAGCCGACGAAATCCCTTATCAACCTCCTACATTCACTAAAAGAGACGCAGCGTACCAATTATTTAACCAAAAACAATCTAGTACATATACTCCTAAACTTTAATATCCTCGTATTAAGATAATAATGGAATTTTTATCTTTCTTCCGCAGATGTGACTAAACCCGTCATGGCAGCCACAGACGGCCAAGTAGTGGCCGCAGCATCACGCTGGTGTGACGAGGGAAACTATCTCCGAGAGTTCGCCATCAAGAACCGCCTGCCAAGCGTCGCTAAGATCATCAAAGGACAGTATGGAGGACTTGGAGTTCCAACTTTGCCCAGCCCTAGCCTACAGAGCACAGCCCTACTCGTTTCAGCTGGAAAGAGAAAGAAGATTATTGCTCAGGCTATTAAGCTTAAAGAAGGGAGACGAATGGTCAGTGTTGGGCCACGAATAGCTATCCCTGACACGTATAAGGGATATTTTGAGTTGCTAAGTGAAGAAGGCCGGGCTGTTAGGTGCATTGAGTCAGTATCAGAACTAGCTAGGAGGAAGCTTGATGATGGCTGTCTTGTTAGAGAACCAGTTAGAGTAATTTGTGCTAAAATAGACTTAGATGGTAATGTCACAGCCGATGGTGCAAGAAATTTACCGGCTGGGGAGATTATCATGCCTAGAGGCGAAACTTTCTTGGGTAAGAATAAGTATCTTAAATGTACAGATTCTAAAGGCGATATGGTTCTATTGAGTCTGGATCAAAGAGGGAAGTTTTCAGCTGTTGCTAAAGAGGAGAATATCAGTGGAGTGCATACAGCGAAAACTTTGCTGACAAAACGTTTGCCTATAACAGTAAGACTGGTGCATGGTACTCCTCCAAGAGGTTTGAAAAGTGCCAGCCATTTTGTTCCAGAATTAAGGCTCATATCCATGTTTGAAGAAGATCATGTGTTTGCTCTGCCCCTTCCTAAAGAAGGTAATGCATTAGTGGCACTACCACTGGCAGCGCCACTCAAAATGCAAAAATGCAAAAATGAGGAACAAATAAAGAACTTCATGGAGTTCTCTAGGTTAGTGGAAAAGTGCAATCGTTTGTTAGTAGATGTCGTAGACAGAATACATGTATTAGATGGAAAGTTGGGTGACCCGAAGAGACTTTTAAATGGGCCTTTACACGCGCCACCGTTAGTCAAAACTGGTTATTTCTTACGACGCAGTGCATCTTCTGATACAGCTAACCAACACAAACATATTTCGCGTCACAATCACATTTATAGCAGTCATCGGGACGAAAACAGTATCCCGGACGAGTATGATGAAATAGACCAAATTTATGACTACGTCAGAGGGTTTGCTCCTCTGCCAAAGAATATAAAAGCTTCGTATTCAAACGAGCCGACTCCAAGACACGAGTCAGCTCCTTCCTCTCCAGCGGCAACCCCTATCCACATGCCTCTAATCACAGAAATTAAGCCAGAACCACCGCCAATAGAAACGATACCCACTAAAAAGCCGCTGAATATCCAAAAAGCTGAGAAACGAACTAGAAAGGCAGCGATACCACCAAAAGAAATCCCAGTCACGGTATACAAAGAGAAATGTTCCATTGCACCAGCACCAAACCTACCTAAACTTTACATTAAAAATAGTGTAAACAGCAATAAGAATAGAAATGTATTCAGACAGAAAAGTACATCACCCACTAAAGAGGTATCTAGTCCAGTAGCTAGTCCGATACGACCAATAAAAGGTGACTCTCCGATCTTCAATATAAGGTATAAAAGCTTATCAAACATCCACCAAGCTATGGAACTCGACGGAACTTTAGATTCAAGCCATTCTGGTGGCAGAACATCAGGAGATTCTGGAAATGGTCCCAAATTGCCAGAGAAGAGGTCTAGAAAACTAAGCAGGCCGAAGTCACTGACGAATCTGGTTTGGGAGCTGAAAGGGTGTCCTGATCCAGATAAACCTAAAACTAGGGTTAAAAACGAAGGCTACAAGAAGATTGGTAACAAATTGTCTTTGGGAGCTCAGAAAAGGGTGCCTACGTTGTATCTTTAAATTTTGGTAAGTTGACATACACTTATTCATTTTCATTGTCAATCAATTTAAAGACGACCGATATTAGATACCATACCGAGATAGTCTCCGATATCAGCATGACATGTTACAAATTTTTATATGGCCTAGTGGTTGAACGGTTGCTTTCCAGAAAGTCTGAGTTCAAACCTCTGACTTTTCGGAATCATGTGCGGATCAGAATTTGATTGTCACTTGCGTTAACGGTGAAGGAAAATATCGTGAGAAAACTTGCACACCTGATGGAGCTCCATAAAGTTCTTAAGGGTATGTGTAGTTCGCCAACCCGCACTGGACCAGCATTGTGGACTAAGGCCTGACCCTTTTCATTCTGAAAAGAGGTCCTTGCCCAACAGTGGGACAGTAATGAGCTGAATTTATTATTTATTTATGAAAGATATCATTCGCCTAAAAATAAACCATATGAATCATTTCTAAATCAATTATTATGTAACCTGGATATTTCTTTAATTTAATTAACACATTGGCCAATGTCGCATATATCGAAGAAAGATATAGAATAGTGAGCAGAAATCTTGGTAGCTCACAGGCTAAAACAGCTGATGTACTAAATCAGTTGGTCCCAATTGTGATTCCGTCTCGCAAATTTTACTCTCTACAAAATTACAAGTTTTGAATTCATTATTCACTTAATTAAACTTAAAGCACCAACTATTCCTGGCTGCCTATGCGGCATAGCAATTTAACTTTCAAGTAACTTCGACTATCTTGTAGGCATGCAAGTCAAAGGTCGTTTATACAAAGTGCAACGATTCTTCAATGTAGACTTTAGCGCTTATTCCTTTAATAAAATTTAGATAAGGATAAATATTGATAGAAGCTTCTTTCCTCACATCGTTTACATGTCATTCGTCATAGTCATAATCCTCCTGCACTTACTCAATTTTTTATGGAGTCAGTTGAATTTGTGCTCTTTTTTAAAACATTGCCCCACACTATATAATTAATAATTCTCGTATCGTGGGTGCATTAACAAACACAAATATTCACATATTTGTTCTGTCCGGTCGAACCCTCGACAGGTAGCGCAGTACCTGATCGCTCAACCACTACGCCAACCGTGGTGACTTCTTAGATCACAGAATTTTATTGGAATGTGTCAGTTACGTGTATATAACACATGCATCTTTTCTTTATTACAGGATGATTCTTTCTTTTGAAAAGCTTTTAAAAATTTAAATAAAGCTTTTGCAGTCAAAAAAAAAATGTGTTCAGGATTACACTAGAATACAAATTACTTAATAGTTCTCTATACTAGTTACGCTTTGTTCTTACAAATACGAAGCAAGTGGCATGACACTTGGCATTGCTAATATCTGTTCTGTGAGTTAAACATGTATTTTCAATTCAATTACACGACTCACGTACATACATATGTGATTTCTATCATAAATTGTGAATTGTTGGCAAATGTTCGGATGCCATTGACATAAAAACTAAAGATACACAGTTTCCTACAAATGTATCGTTTGAAATGTCGTCAGTTTATCATAAGTTGTCGATTAGGAGCTGTCCTGACTTTTACTTTTACAACACACACACAAGTAAAATCGACGTTACATAACGTTCTTGACATTATATTTTTATTTGTCAGCGACATAAATATGTAAATGTACTTTCCCTAATTTTGTAATTAATTTATCAAAGAAGGTAAATTATGTTCTCAACTTGCTACTGGACTAGTCGATAAAGTTGCGCTCTTCTATAATAATAAGAAAAAGTAATGAAATTTGCAAATTTTCATTCATAAAAAAGCATATGAAACTTTGGCATTTGTCACCTACTGTTTACTTCCTGCATTTCGAATTAAGCGCACATAATATCTATTTGAGCGCGTATTTTTTTCGGACGTTTTTCGGTCGCTGAATGTGCATCTGAATATTTTATATCAATGTTCAGAGCATCAAATGTTGCAACAACTTCGTGATATGTCAGCGCAAGTTTCCTATAAATTGTTAAAAGGAAAACCTGTAGCTCTATTGGTATTAATTCTGGTATTTTGTAACAAAATTCTCGAAGTTAAAAGTTCGATTGGTAATTAAATAAATCGATGATGAAGTAATTTAACTACAGTATTGCCCAAAGGGATAATATGCAAGGTTATAAAAAAAACCTCTTTTCATAATCCTATCCTATCCTTCCTACTAATATTATAAATGTGAAAGTTTGTGAGGATAGATGGATGGATGGATCTTTGTTACTCATTCACGCAAAAACTACTGAACGGATCTGGATGAAATTTGGCACAGAGATAGATTATAGACTGGAACTTTTTATCCCGGAAAAATGTACGGGTTCGTAAACCACGCGGGCGAAGCCGCGAGCGGAAGCTAGTACTGAAATATTACATAAAATTAAACAGCATCACACCGGTACCGGTTAGATAGGTAGAGGTGTATTATTTGTGCACCCACATTTCGCCGATGCTGTTATTAAGTCCCATGTAACAGGGGGCAAGCCTATTGCCAACAACCAGATACTGTTCCAAACTCCGTGCTATGTATTAAAAATTTCTAAACAGATAAACCAAATAATTCTTTGCCCAACCCGGGAATCGAACCCAGAATTTCACGTTCAGCAATTGTGCTTGCCCCCACTAGACCAAAGCAGTTACTATCCTAACTATTGTGCTGAACGCGTCCTTTTATTTCTTTATAAAAGAAAACATTGCTCACTCTAGGATTTCTCATGTATCGTGAGTACAGTTTACAAACATACATGTCACATGCACACGCAGCCACTATTCTAAGTCGTAAATCAGTACCGCTATCACGAGTTTTCTTACTATTTACTATCATAGTAAAGTAAATTTTCATGATAGCGATTTTAGTTCTTAACTCGGTTACATTAGGGATTAGAGTCGCTTATGTGACATATGTGACTGTAAAGTTTTGATTTACTATTTACTATATTATAGAGATGTCATGTTAGCGCTCTAATACCTAATGTAACCAAGTTTAGAACTAAAATCGCTTGCATGAAAATTTACATTTACTATGAGAGTAAATAGTAAAAAACTCATAATAGAGGTACAGGCTGCAAATAATGATATAATTATTAATCAACATTCCAATACAATTTGTTGATCCTGTAATTATAAAAATTTATTTAAAATTCCAAATTGTCAGACTAAATAGAATTGTCATTGAATAGTTTAAATGAGAATCCAATTAATCAATTCTAACTGTAAATTAAATTGATTACATTAATTGGAATGAAATAAAAATGATACTGCAAATGGTAGCTGTTAAAGAGCTGCTTTTATATAGACTATCATAAAATGTTTAGTTATATAAAGGTCATATAAACGTCAGTAAAAGATGTGGAATGATTTACTAACTCGTTTTCTTGAGCATTTCTTTGGCACCGATTTGTGTCGATATACATGGTAATGGTGACTGCCTAATCTTTCCACTACAGTAGGGTTGCCAACTGTCCTGTTTTCCCAGGACATGTCCAGCTTTTTGGAGTGTCCTGGGTTGTCCTGCATAGTTATTAAGAAGCGTCCTGGGTTTTTTAAAGAGTCCTCGTAGGGTCCTGTGTTTTATTATTCGCGCGCCACTACTGCCTCTAACCTTACGTTTAATCATCGGCGTTATTTTATAATTTAATACTTCATTTCATTTATTATATTATATAATTTAATTGAAGATAATTTCATTAAACATTGTAATTGCTGTTCATTGAGTTTCATTGACGCTGTTTTCTTATATGGCGTCCTGTTTTTTACTGCAATGTCCTGGGTTTTTTTTTTTTTTTTTAAAGCTTTGCCCCATACATGTCACATGCACACACAACCAGACCCGAAACAACTATCTGTATCATACAATTATTCTTAATCATACAAATATTTGTTCCGTGCGGGGATCGAACCCGCGACACATAGCGCAGAAAGCTAATCGCTTAGCCACTGCGCCAACCGTGTCGTCGACTTTTCGTTCGTTCGTTCCACTTTCAAATCCTGGTTTTCAGAATTTGGGGATGGCAATGGCCCTACACATGTCGTTCGATGTGGTGGTCTAAGGGGGAGGCCTTTGTTCAGCAGTGGACGTCTTCTGGCTGATGATGATGATGATGAACCCTACAATACGGCATGAACCGCCAATACAATCGAAGACGATCAACGTAAAGGCTAAATAGAATAAGCGGTATTTTGAAATCTGCATACAAAAACCGTCTAACATATTATTAATTAGATAGCAGTATGTTGAAACGCTATTAGTATCTTTATTAAGTTTTTGTTTGGTGTTATTGACCGGGCAAAGCCGCAGGATGTAAATACATCATCTTTAGACACACTGCAGATGTATGTTATCAAATTTCATGACGTATAAGTATTGTACAGTCGAACAAAGATATGCTATAGTTTGAAATTGTAAAGCAAACGGTTGAGAATTTTCACTATGTTACATCCTACGTAAAAATAATAAATGTCACAAGTGCTGTCGCTAATTAACATCCTGTCTTATATATAATTAGCGACCCGCCCCGGCTTCGTACAGGTATCAGAGCATATACGCCTTAATTTCTGTCTTAGTGTCGTATCATCCTGTTACGTCGAGCATTTACTCGGCGCACGCCAGTAAAGCTCCCAGTCAGCATGATTTTTTCCGACATCTTCGACTATCATCGTCATATTTCAGCCAATTTACACAAAACCTTAACAAATTATACACCTAAACCTTCCTCATGAATCACTCTGTCTATTGGTGCAAACCGCATGAAAATCCGTTCAGTAGCTTTTGAGTTTATCGCGAACAGACAGACAGACAGACGCGGCGGGGGACTTTGTTTTATAATATGTAGTGATATACTAGTGATCTTCTGCAATTCACTAATAAAGAAAATGAGAAATTTCATACAACAATACCATCCAAATTTCAGAATCTTCTGGTGGATTTACAAGATATGTTCTTTTAAAAAATATCATGATAAGTAAAATTCAAAATACTATTTAAAGAGGTCCCAAGCGCGTTCGCTGACCGTGAGCTCCTAGTTTCGTTTCCATGGTTGAGCAAAGTGTCGGGATTTCCTGTATGAAAATTCTCATTACCAGCACGGAGCTTAAAACTGTGCCTGGTAGATGGCAACTCTCCCGCCCCTTAGTACCTACATTGGATTTAATAACGGCATTGGCGGAATATCGGTGTAACATACACCTCAGCCTACCCTTCGGGGAATATAGGCGTGATGCGATGTTATAATCAAAACATAATTATGGTTGCTTGAAAGTCAAGGCCAATCTCCCTAATGTCGCCATTTATTTGCCAACTTTTACGACTAATTTCCAAGTAATTGGGCCGTGCCTTTGCCACCGCCCCGTTTTGCCACGAACACCACACCTTCACATTTTCATTTCGTTAACTACCATAATGGAATGGGAATATTGTGTTTTTTATAATTATTTTAGTTTGCACGATATTTTTGCGGTGTTTTGTTTGCAGAAAACAGTGATAGCTTGGCGATTGGACGCTTGATTTCTTTATAGAAGAATCTAAATTAGGACCTGCTTGTCTGCGTGTAACTCCGCGGGTACTGACAAATTCTAGGAATTAATTTCAATCAACTGAGAGGAAGAATGAGATTGGCTCATTCGTCTAGTGGTAGCAAGCGCAAATGCTTGGTTCTGGGTTCGATGAGAATATGGAAGTTCTGAATAGCAGCACAGAGTCTGGAACTGTGCCCGGCTATTGGCAATAGGCTCGCTCCTTATTATATTGAACTCAACAAACGCATCGGCGAAATGTGGGTGTACAATAATACACGTTTACTTTACCCTTCGGGGAATACCTAAGCCATTATCATACAAATATTTGTTCCGTACGGGATCGAACCCGCGACACGTAGCGCAGCAATCGATAAGTCAACCACTGCGCTAACCGTGCCGTCAGTTGCATTTCGAGCGATAAAAGTAAAGATAATCTACAGTCATATTACGGGAATCCAACCGCGCGACTTAAGTATTATTCCGTGAACAAAAAAATACACTAATCCTTTTCTTTCTCTAGATCACTGGTTCCCAAAGTGGACTGGACCGCGACGCACCTAACAAAAAGTTCCAAATTCGGGACTCGCCTCTTGATTTTCATCAACGAAAAAGGGCATAATTATACGAATGAAGGACTGTTCAAACTAGAAAAAAAAAACATTGCGTTCCAATCTGAAGTGTTAATATTTAAATAGGTTATATATACAGGGCAATTGTTTTATCATTACCCAAATTTTCAGAAGGTGTTCTACCCATGAATATGAACAACTTTCACTATGGGATCAAACCTGAAATTACGAAAAAAAAATCAGCTGTTCCATACATTTTGGCCGAGTAGGTATTGAACTTTTGTATGAAACAGTAGATTTTTTTTCGTGATTTCATATGGTCCCTTATAGAAAGTTGTTCATATTCATGGGTAGAACACCCTGTGAAATTTTGGGTAGTGATAAAACAATTGCCCTGTATTTTAATGAGAAGGATGCATTTATTTCCAATTTTTTGCCATAACATCAACTTCAATTTTAATTATATACTTTTAATCGCAATGAGTCAGTCACCCGCCCGGTCGGTCGATCTGTCGTCCTATTATTCAGGGCCCACACAATATTCGCTCGCGCACCTGTGGGTCGCGACCTATACTTTGGGAACCACTGCTCTAAATCAACCTTCCAGTTCACAAACTAATATGGTTTCTCTTAGTTCCTTCCAGATCAGACGTGGTATAAAAACTGGCCGGCTAGTTTTTGTTATATTAGTCCCTAGAATGCGATGTTAGTCTATAAATAACTCTTGAATTATGTATAGATAGGTTTTAGAGACGATTTACACTCTGACGGGAGAGATTTAAAGAATTGCCTTAAAAATAATTTAGTTTATTTAACATATAATCACGCCTGTATTCGTCGTAGGGTTAGGCAGCGGTGTATTAACCCTGCCTGTCCAGGGAATCGAACCCAGGACCCCAGAAGTCGCGCTTACGACTACAGAGTGAGAGTTGCATTTTTTTTCTTTGAAAAATGATGCCCCACCCTAAGAATAATTCCTGTATCGTAGGTGCGTTTACAAACACATTTCAAATACACAAAGACCCAGACCCGAAACAACTATCTGTAGATCATACAAATATTTTTTCCGTGCGAGAATCGAACCCTCAACGTGTAGCGCAGCAGTCGATCTCTCAAACTGCGTCCACCGTGCCGTCAGTTGCATTTCGTCCGAGATTATACGTTCCTCCATTAATTTAATGGTTTTTTTAAAGATCTTTACCATTGAAGAGTATCGTAGTCTGATTCACATGCTCAATACCTGTATAATATGTATATCATAATCGTTATAAACTTATCCATTTATCCATCTATTTTTTGTCCACCAACCCACTGTCCAATATCCACTGTTGGTAAAAAAATATGTTTTTGCTTTCTATAATTTTTTGTCAGCTTCTAAGTGATCGGCCGTCAATATTTTTAAACTGTTTCTTGCTTTGAGATCTTTGAACTCATAAGATAGTAATTAATTACATCAAATCAATTACCTACTTTGTATGACGAGTTTTTTTTTTAGCTATAGCAGTATTAATGAGAACATGATTTATGTGTATAATTATTTAAATTAAGATGTTTTAGGAACTGTAAATGTAAAAATGATTGCCTCATTGGTCTAGTGGTCAGAAACGCGACTGCTAAGCGTGAGGTCCTGGGTTCGATTCCCGGGTCGGGCAGTGTTATTGGGATTTTCTGTATAGAAATTCTCAGTAGCAGCACGGAGTCTGGAACTGTGCCCGGTAGATAGCAATAGGCTCGCCCCCTATTATATGGGACTCAATAACAGCATCCGCGAAATGTGGGCGTACATAGTACACCTCTGCCTAACCCTTCGGGGAATACAGGCGTGATGCTATGTTATGTTATGTAGATGTAAAAATAATACTTAATTATGTTAGAAATAACTTGCCATTATTTGTCGATGGTTTGTCTAACTAAGGTTAGATTTTTTGGGAGGAATAATTGCCGAAAGCTCAAATTATTATTTAATTAAAGCAAGATTGGTTCAAAATTAACCACTAAATCAATTTCAGTACTTATAAATTTATATCTTATTTCTTCGTAATAAGACTTCTTTTTAAAACAGCTAGAACTAAAGCTCTCTCAATTTACGCCATAAGACCCAGTTATCCGCGTTACCGTCCGAATAAATGTGTATCGCCCTTAACAGAGCAAAACCCTTTATTGCCCACTTCTTAGGGTTCAGTGAGTACGCACAAAAAACGCTGCAAAAACGCTTTTAAAGTTCAATATAGATAGAATCTTTTTAATATGTATTAAGTAGTATTAAAGCAAGCAGGTGTAACATGTAAGAGGGTTTTTTGCATTATTCATGAATTTTATGAATAGATATATTTTATTAAAACTTCGTGAAAGTTGCTATAGTGTTTTTTTTGTTTCTTTTATTGGCAGAATTGAAAAATAAGGCAGACTGTCCATTGGTTTTGTGGTCGTAAGAGCGTGAGCATGAGGTCCCTGGATTCGATTTCTAGGTCGGGCAAAGTGTTATTGGGTTTATCTGTATGGAAATTGTAGAACTGTGCCCGGTAGGTACTTAGATGGCAATAGACTCGCCTCCTACATGAGACTCAATAACGGCATCGGCAAACCTCTGCCTAACCCTTTGGGGAATACAGGCGTGATGCTATGTTATTAGATTTTACTTTTAAAGGAGGACATAATAATCTTAATTTTTATTTACAACTAGCTTTTGCCCGCGGCTTTCGCTTGCGTTAATTTAGAATTTAACAATCAATTCTGCTTGCGAAAGACACGTGGCGCCATCTATTATCATAAGAACGTTATTGTTGTTTTCCTAGGGAACAGTACTTATTTTTCGGGATGAAAGGTACCCATATCTATTTCTGTACACCTGACAACGTATATACAAAATTTCAGGATGATCGGTTCAGTGGTTTAGGCGTGAAAAGGTAACAAACAAACAAACAAACTTACTTTCGCATTTAAAATTTTAGTTAGGAAGTTAGGAGAAGTGCATCTCTGAATCTCAAGTATTATTAAACCAGACTCCATAAACCTACTTCTTTCTCACAGACATCTTTCATGATAACACCGAAAGATTATTCTTACATACTAGAACAGCATAAAACTGCAACAATTTAAACTAAAAGCAACCATACATCACCTCTACCCGCCTAACTTATCAAAAATAGCGTTAACATAACCATTTAAGTTCACTCGAGATACTAGGCGCGCATAAAAATTCAAGATGTACTAAGAAACAGATGGTATCTTTGTACGCCAACAAAAATGCTCTAATCTCTGGTACAAATCGTATTATGCAAGCCAATACGAAGATCTGTCTCGAGATATTTGCCACACACTATATGAATACAGAAGGATCACTTTGACCACAAGACCGCAAAACTTAACTACTTGTATATAGAAAGAAAGAAAGAAATCTGTTTATTTCCGCAGACAATAAATACACAACAAAAAATAAGAAGAACAAATGAGGAAAATATGCGCCATATCCGCGCAAAAACGGCCGTCAATCAGCATATTGCTGTGACACGGTGCCACAGCGCTGATTTTCAGCGATAGCCGGAGTTGACATATTGACGCCAATCGGTGGAGCATACATATGATGTCTTTGTGCTACTATTACTACGACTATTAGTGCTTTGGCAATTCACAAGTCCCGCATCCCGCATAGGTACTATCCATCATCAACCTACTTTATTTCTAACTAGTTGCGCCCCTACGACTTCGTCTGCATTTATTTTGAAATTATTTTCTTATTGGTGTTTTGCTGCAATTGTAAAAATAAGCCTATGTCCTTCTCCAGGATCCAGGCTACCTCTGTGTAAAATTTCATAATAATCGGTTCAGTGGTTAATTTGTGATGAGGTAACAAACAGATAGAGTTACCGTCGCATTAAAACAGAGTAGATGACTGCAGAGGAACTGTCTAAATAAAGAAAATTATATTCAAAGATACTATTCCTCGGATTAATTAGCTCTCAACCTAGCACTTTAAAGTAAATATTGGCACCAAAATAAATGTCATTCATGTAAATTTCCAAACCAAAGTATCAAGCAGTGTCAAAGATTGTGACATGGGCCTCAGTCAGTTTATCGATACGTGCCTATCATATAATATATTCTAGAGAGCTTGTGTTTTGCGTATTGTACAGAGTGGACCTTCTGATCGTCTTCATTTTGTGTGTACTAAAGGCGGTTCACTTTATATTTTTGGTCGGATTTTTTCATCTCAGTACTGATAGTCGCGTATGGGTGAAATGGCCGCACATTCTAGTGGGTACCGTAATTTTTTTGACGTTAGTTGTAAATCAGAACGTGATTTAGGTTTTTAAAGCGTTTGTATGACTTGATGGATGAGTGCATGAGTCAGTACGAATGCACTAGTTTATCATCATCAAGAGATAAGATATTCAAATCTTTCTTGAAGTTGTTTTTACCAGAACACCAAGACAAAAATGTTCAAAGATATAAAGACGATGATGATGATGAGAATGTTCAAAAAAATCATACTTATATTGAGTAAACATTCCATAACAAAAGACAAACGAACTATCGAGAAAAACAAAACACCTAATAAAATAACGATTAGAAAATATTACAAACAGTTCAAAATGAATTCTCTTATCATAAAAATATTTTAACTTTCGATGATACGTTATTTTATCTCCGTGCCTCAGAAAGCACATTAAGCAGTTGGTCCCGGGTGTCAAACGATGACCCATGAAAGTCGTTACGGGTGTCAGTAGCCCAAAAAGTCTGCCAACCAGTCTAAGCTTAGAGTACCAGTGTCTCCCAGTAATTGGGCGGTCAGATGGCAGTTGCTCCGTGTAAAATACCGATATTCAGCCGCAACCGGTTAGATTGGAAGCCGAGTCCAATGTAGTTGGGAAAAGGCTAGACAGATGATGATGCGTTATTTTATCGACGCTTGCCATATTGAATCTTACTTTGCCTTTAATCTGAAATCTCCATAATACTGTAGCGTAAAGATACAATATTAATGAAGGTGTATGACTAATTCATAATAGTTATCGGCTAATATAATTCTATACGCTACAACCCTTTTCTATGGGTAAGCGATTAAAGATTTCTAGCGATTTTCCTTGGCAGGACTTATCTTCACTGAAGCGAGTTGCTTTCAACCTTATTTCTGACTTTAAGTTTCTTTTCCACTGTGGTAACTATCCTAGCCAGTTATGTTCGGTATAAAATGTGTTAGAACACTTGTAGCGACATCTAGCGCTACAATATAAAAACTGAATGACATTACGAATCGACCAATCAAAACACGCAGAATCACGCAAGTGAAAATTTATCGGCAAAATACCAATATATATATATTATAGACACCCGATAACCTTCGTGCTTAGGCCGGCCAGGCAATATCGCAGCGCCTGTTCTGAGGATCCTCCCTTTGCTAGGTTGGAACATCACACCTCGTTCCTCTACAATTTACTTACCATAAGGATTAGGCAAAGGTTTCAGTCGTCCCCATATTAACTGATGCCATTAATATATCAAGCAATTTATCATCTACCAATTCGACTCTGTACCCCTAGTGTAAGTTTCTTTTGACAAATTCGATTAACTACATCGAACGCGTTCGGCGCTCCGATTGGTCCGTTTCGTGCTCTCCATCAATAGGAGCGGTTACGACGGTTACGACCACTAGACCATAAAAGTAGTTTTATTCTTTAAAACATAATTAATTCCTGTTTTTCTCAATTACAGGTCCACGTTGTCGTCCCGACAGGTGTGTGAGACCACAGAATTGCGACAAACGAGACTTACGACTACAATATGACCGTTACATTTGAATTCACGTCACACTTCGGCTATCTTCGGTAAACTTCGGAAGCTAGGAGAGCAGGCGAGATGGAGTTACGTGGTGTTTCATAAACAAGAATGTAAATGTGTTGATAACTTTTGATTAATTTTGTAAACAACTGAAGATCTTCTCTCTTTCTCCGAATGTTCGGCATTGTGCCTTTTTATGCTCCGTTTTTATGATGAAAGTGCAATGGTGCAGTAATTATTTTTGAAGTTCAATAATTAGCAATTAAGTGCTATGAATTGAACTTCAAAAATAACCTATAAAATACCTGATGGGTCAAGAAAATATTACTTAGAATCCTGTTTGGTTATTTATATTTATTTTAATCTGTAGTCTCGATAGATCTTCGGTTGTAATAATAATTATGAAAAATATCTACAAAATCTAACACAGGAAATTTTAAATTTCAAATATTTTAACACTGTTTGCGGGGAAAGTTGTTTAAAACTACTTAGAATTAATGCATCGGGCCTGATTTCCCTGAAGGGTTAGGCAGAGATGTATTAATTTTACACCTACTCTTCACCCATGCCGTTATTGAGTCTCATGTTATTGGTAACGAGACTGTTGTTATATACTGAACACAATTCTAAGGCTGCTACTGTCTCTGGTCTAAGGTCTGAAATTCGAAACAATTGAACCTCGTTGAGAACGAAAGTGTCATTCAATAATTTAAAACGACTATCCCCGCAAACCATGTTAGACAAGAGAACTAAACGACTAAACTAAACGACTCGTTAACTAATTCATTAATTACAAAAGGCGAAAGTAGTCTTGCTTCTCTTTTAAAATTGTAACGAAGTGAAGTACCGAAGTGTAATTATGTATAGGCACTGAAAATTGTAATTTTGTGCAAAAGGTAACATTTTTTTTTATTTTTTTTTTTTTGTGATATAAAAATATATATGTTTGATATTTACCGTCCAAAATAAAAATTATAGAAAAGGTCACGTTCTTTTAAATATTTTAAAATACAAAACATTTTAACTGAAATTTTCGATTATTTTTATTATTTTATAGACATAAAAATATATTTTTTTAAATAAAAACAAAAGAAATGTTACCAATTGTACAAAAAAAAATGTAAGAGAAATTAATAATTTTTATAACGAAAAAGAACTTAATTTTGATCTCTTAATGGATAATTATTTATGAATGTAATGCCATATTAAAGTGTAATACTTCATTGGTGTTCGTTATTAGGTATAAGTTGGGTCTTTCATCATGAAATTATAATATACCCATGTCAATTCCAACTCCGGAACTGCCATAAAGCCTATAGTTGACGCAAATCCGTCCGCGCTCTGCCCTCACTGCGATTGTTTCTATAGAAAATAATGACGCGCGCGGGCAACTGACGGATTCGCGTCAGTCTGGACGTAGCTTTACAAATAATTTTACAAGGATAATGTAATTATTTCCATGCTTGATAAACGCATTAACAATGGATGTATTATAATAACAGTATAGATAAAAACTGTACAAATAGTGCAATTCTTATTTGATCGATGAACAACCAACGCCATCTAGGCAAACAGTTTGGAACTATAGTTGAAATGTGTAAACTATGTAATGATTTGTTATTTAACAGTGATAACTAATAAAATGATAATTTAAAAAGATGGCTGATGAAAGATCCCTATATTGGCTCATGATAATGATTCATAGTTTTAGCATAATACCAAAACTTCGATCGATAGATTAAAGAAATACCCAGTCTCATGGCTAGTTGCAATCTACAATCGTTACAGAATAGAAACGGCCAGCAAAATGTATAGAAATGTCATTAGCGTATCACGTGACGTATGACAGCTAATGTCATGAATTTAAATTAAAATAGAAACACAAGCAAATGTGACTTACAATTTGCTTGCGCATCAATTTTAGATTGTTGGCGACAATTTTGCCAGTGTCGAGTCGGAAATTAAATCTACTGTCGAACTGTCATAACTCGTATATTTTTGTTTTAATTTTCTGTCGACCGGAGTTTGTCAACTTTTTCAAGATTATTGATCAGTGAGAATCAATAAATAATCAATCTTAATTTATCATTGCAAAAATATATAATCCCAAAAATATAAAAATTGGTTGAGTAAAAAAAATCGTGTTTTAAAAATTATTTTCATTTAGGATGTGTGTTAATTGAAACCGGACGAATCATATTACAAAACGTACACACACAAGTAAATTGAACTATGAAATGAAATCATGAGCCTATTATAATAATTAGATAAAGGTTTCTCTACATTTAATCGTTTATAAAATCTATTCTGTTGATGCAACCAAAAATGCGAGGTGCCTTAAATATGCTTTTTTCGAAAAAAATCTTTGTATTATTAATGTTTTAATTATAAGGGAATAGTCACAAATATCTTCGATTTTTTAAGGTTTTTATAGTAAGTAAGTACCGATTATAAAACTCTTGATATGCATTTATTCATTTTTTTTTTATATTTTTACAGTCATAGTTTTCGTATCACAACGATTTTGCGTTTAACATAATGTTCTTGGAACTCAATCACTCTCAATTCTCAATTTTAACTACATGTAATGGAATAATTATCTATTTGCGGACGCAATGATTAACACTGTCAGGACACTGACTTATCGCTGCGATGCCGTTGCGATACCGCTACGATAACGCGGCGGTCACGCTGCGATACCGCTGCGTAACGTCATACATTATATGGTTGGTTTTCGCATGAATTTGCATCGGTATTCTAAAATAATTAAAGTGATTATTTAAATAGTCTATCTGCAAAGGCAATAGTGTCTGTCAAAAGCGTTCTGAAATCGCTTATTTGGCAAATGCTACTGTTACGTTGATATAGTCATTGCGATCGCAGACAGTTGATTATTCTGCCTAAATTATGCTAAAGTATAAATTACTATCTTCTGTGATTATAAAAAATCATTAATTCTTTAACCTTAGCATCTATATACCATTGTTTTTCAAGCCCAAGAATTGATATAACATTATAAAAACTGATATAACATTATTTTAAACGCAAATGAAAGCCTTTAAATTAACATACTTTAGATTTGTTATTATTTTAATGGAAAATCGTATAAGAAAACCATAACATTACTGCCTAAATCAACATAGCTATTTTGAAGTTATTTCAAAACAATGAGAGCGTAGAACGAAGCGCAATGAGACCGTAGAACGAAGCGTATATTCCAATTCACTTCGAAAACAGTTGTCACAGGACTCGAGTTATATTTTATGACCTATTCAAAGTCAAAGTCATAGTCAAATATTTTTATTTCAGCTGGGCCTTTATAGGCGCTTTTAAAACGTTATGATTCTAGTTGTACCGTTCCAAAAGTGGGTGGGTCCTGTGGATAAGAGACCGGCAAGAAATTCCATGGGTACTTTTTTCAAAATCAACAATTAAGCAAACTGTTGATTTTGAAAAAAGCCAGTTCAGTTTTAAACACCAGAGGCCCTAGTGTAAATTTCTTTTGACAAACTCAGTTCACCCATAAACTATAGAACTCTGACATTATTTTATGCTTTCCATCAAGACACCATTTAAATAATAACAAATATTGACCCTAGTTAAGTCTACATACTCTATATGGATAAATCTCTCGGAATTACGAAAATGACTTCGTTATTTCGATAATATTTATCGATTATGAATTTTTTATTCCAAATATTGTTCTGTTTAGTTAGCTAGGCCACCACTTTGTAATACCTAGGGTATATTTCATTATCTTTAGACCTAAGTTTTGTGTGTTATTAAAATATCAATTGGTATTGTAATACTTTACGATAATAAATGAAATGATATTGAAAATAATTTGGTTTTTGTTTTACTTATTGTAAGATATAGCATCACGGCTCTATTCTTTGAAAGGTTAGGCAGAGGTGTATATGTGATATGTTTCTCTAACACGGCGGTCGGAGACAGCGTGACCGCGGAAGACCGAACCTTGGACCGTCAAATATTTTTAAATATACTTACCAATTTAATTTAAATAAAAGAAGAACAAATATAGTTCGAGATGAGCTGAACAGCAGAAACTAGTAAGCATTATGAGTACTTTTTTGGAACCTCAATAAAAAATGTCAACGGTATCCGGGTCCTACTTAAAATTATTCACCGACTCTTGCTCTAACGCCTTCTCAAACTCACAAGAAAGTGCTAGCCTATTGCCATCTACCGGGCACAATTCAAAACTCCAGGCTATTGCTCAGTCAGTCTTAGTAAAACACGACCTGGAGATCGAACCTAAGCCTTCATGACCAATGAGGCAGGTTACAAAACCCCCAAAGATCCCTGGAGATCTAATATGATGAGGGGCGAGTCGTAGATCGGGCAGTATTCTTCTTCATCATCAGCCAGAAGAAGTCCACTGCTGAACGAAGGCCTCCCTCGAGGGGGGTTTGCCATAATCCCCACGCTTGGCAGGCGGCTTGGGGATCGCAGTGGCTCACCGATTAGTGAGAGGACGCTGCTGCCCGTCCTCCGGTGTCTGGCCGGAGTTTTAAGACGTACCCGGGTCACAGTCGAGTATTCTTCTTACAACCTACTTATTACTGATATCTCGTTATGCAAAGTTGGCGAAGAACAACTCAGTGTCAACATAACATAACATAGCATCACGCCTGTATTCCCCGAAGGGTTAGGCAGAGGTGTATTATTTGTACACACACATTTCACCGTTGCCGTTATTGACTCCTATGTAATAGAGGGCGAGCCTATTGCCGTGCACACGGGCACAGTTTCAGACTCCGTGCAGCTACTGAAAATTTCCATACAGAAAAACCCAATATCACTGCTCGACCCGGGAATCGCACCCAGGACTCTCAGCAGTCGCGTTTACGACCACTAGACCAATAAGGCATCAAGAACTTCGTGTCAATTACCCTATTATATGAGACTTAAAAATAGCATCTGTGAAGTGTAATGTACACCTCTGCCTTATAGTGGTGGGCTGTAGCGGCTTTCTTGAATAACGAATCGCAACTGTCTACCGAATATCAATAGCGGTTATTAAAACGCGCTATTTTAGTAGCGACCAATAGAGGGATTTACGGCACTCAACTATGGGTCGTGCGAGCCCGATAGTGTTTAGCGATGTAGGTATAACGAAACGTAGTGTACGTTGTTTTCGAGTGCAACGCGATCGAGTTAGATGTTAGCGGATAGATGTTAGCAGGTTATTTCAGAACGGTGAAACGAGCTATCAGCTATTGTGACGTTAGCTAGTTACAATAATGTTTACGTCGCCCAACGACCACCGCTACTGCCTTACTCTTCGGGGAATACAACCGTGATGTAGGCCAAGGCAAATGATTGGTATTAGAACAGAAAAGCTAAACTTATGCAACCAATTCAATGAATTCAAACGCATAACATTAAAATTAATATGGCCTTCAAGTAAACGTATTCTCCATGTCAGATGTACATCAAAAGAAATGTTGCAATTCTTTAGTAAACAATGAAGAATGACTAATTAATTTTGTGAATTTTAATACAAAGTTAACGGATGTTAAATTTCTAGTATTGAATAATATAGAGATGGCCTGTAGCTATCAAACAGAACAGCTGATATTCGGCCGCATCTGATTAGACTGGGAGCTGACACCAACGCAAGTGGAAAAGCGTCTTTACAAATTAATCACGAAATATTAGAACATATTAAATTTATAAACTTGAAATTTGGAAGTGGAGTGAAATAAAGTTCGAAATTAGAACTAAAGTTTGAAAAAAATGCGTTTAATAAATAAATTTAACCCATTACTGTCCCTGCTGTGCAAAGGTCTCTTTCGGTTAGGCTTTCGTCCACCACGCTAGCCGGTGTGGGTTGGCGGACTATACACACCATCAAGAACTTTATGGAGCCGTCTCAGGTGTGCAGGTTTCCTCACGATGTTTTCCTTAAAAGTGCTAAACAAATTCTGATCCGCACATGATTCCGAAAAGTCAGAGGTGCGGGCCGGGTTTGAACTCAAACCCTCCTGCATGGAAGGAAAGCTTTCAACCGCTAGGCTATTACTGCATTTTTGAATTCCCATTACTGCTAATAAATTCAAAAATATCCCTCATTAAAAACAGTCACTTTAAATAACAATTTGTAAATTATACCTATCATATTCACTGTCATATAAATCATTAGAGATGCCGACACATTTTAGTTATTACAAACCTATACCCTTGATTTAGGGGTGAGCTGAGGATTGAATGAATAAAACAACTATCCAATCATAATATTTATATGATTTATTAACCTATTTATAATTACCATTAACTATCTAAGGTAGATAAGCATTCAGACCACCTAAATGCCCTTCATCCCTTGTTCTTTGTTCCTCTAGCCTTTCTTCATCTTTCCCATCGATGCCCAGCCCCAGCCTCTCAATCAACTTCTCCCCTTTATCCCCATGCAACTCTATAAACTGTCTTCGTCTCTTCAAGGCAACATCAGGATCAAAAATCCATGAAGTCTTCTCATGAATAACAGGATGACCAATGAGGTTTGTTCTGATGAAGCTAGCAATAGGCCCCACGGTGTCCTGTGCCTTTGCCTGTCGGTAAAGCAGGAGGACGCAGAGTGACAGCTGAAAAAAATAACTGTCAAATTGTGAAACCGCGGGAAAATGTGGCGGGAATCGTGTTCGTTGAGGTTATGTCGTGCATAAATTATGTAAACTAAAATGGAGCGTAGGACGGCTGGATGAGATGGTTGGATGAACATTTTAATACATAATATATCGACCATATAGATACAACAAAACATTGAACTGGTTCAGTTGGTTAGAGAAGAACCTCCATGGTTACATATTCTTTCAAAATATCGAATATGAACGAACGTAAGGAGGTACGGTTGACGTAGTGGCTAAACGATTGACTTTCTGCGATAAATGTCACGGGATAGATCCACGCACGGAACAAATATTTGTATGATTTAAACATCCAAGTTCCAAGGATAGTAATTTTTCCATCTGAAAATTTGTGATTGCAACCACCATACATAAACTATACTAGTGAGGAGCAAATTATAAAAACAAATTATATTAGTCAACATCTGGATTGTCTTTGGAGGAAAGTGCCATTGCCATGCCAGATTTGACCTGACCTTATAGTCATTGGATGCAAAAGTCTGAAAGCCTTTTGGCATGGAAGTCTATAACGGAGACCTATAATGATGAATATAAATTCTAACATTTATTGCAAAATCTTTATCGAATATAACAAAACAATAGTGAATGAATTATAATTCACACATATTCTCACACAGAAAGACCCAATGCGCATTGCGATGCCACATTAAAACCATTAGTTTAATATTCTAGGCGTTACTCAATACAGTGTGCCGTCTAACCTGTGCGCCAAAATAACCACGCAGAGGAGCCCTGACACAGCAAAGTAAAAGAGATGGCGGGACGAACTGGACACATTTGGCAAAGACTGACCATCTTTGGCACAGAACAGAACAACTTGGAAATCAAGGGGGTCTTTGCCCAGCAGTTACAGGTTATCAGTAACAGTAACAGTACTCAAAACAGCTTATTAATGTTTCCCACAGCTGGGACAGGCCTGAGCTGTGTATCCATTACGGGTCTGGGATTTGCAGGTGTCACAATCAAATGTCGTGAATCAGACTTGCTACAAATATTACTGAAATTAATATGATTGTCTTGAACGGATTAGCTTCTGCACGCGGCTTCGCTCGCGAGGTTTACGAACCCGTAAACCCATTTTACGGGGATAAAAAGTAGCCTATGTGCTATTCCAGACTATAATCTATCTCTGTGCCAATTTCATCCAGATCCGTTCAGCCATTCTTGAGTAGCAAATATCCATTCATCCATCCATCCTCACAAACTTTCACATTTATATGTAATATTAGTAGGATATCAATATTTTCTCACAATATTTTCTTCACCATTAAAGCAGTGGTGATGAAAAGTGCATATAAATTATATCTCTATATTTATACATAAAATTACAATATTTAAATCTATTTTGTATATATATCCGAGTTAATCTACCGCTGTTAGCTTACCGTGTCAAAGTTCACACGAGAACACATTATAACGTTACATAACAATTTATTACGAGTTTTTGTAAGAAATCATTTGATTCCTTCGAGATTACACAATTTATTAACACAAAATAATCCAGCCACATAATTTTATGCACAAGAAAAACAAATGACAATAACTTTTGATTCCCGCCAAAATACCTGTCAAAAACACTGTGTTCGGATACACGAAATACTCACTATGATTAATTTATTCATTTTTTTTGTTATGCTTTTTTAATTTGCTTTTTTTAATGACCAGCCAGCGAGGCGTTCAAACGTATACTGGCGAAACAAGTTAAATGCAACTTTTACATATAAAGCAGTTCACGTTGCCTAACTGTGTATAATGGTGAGACGCTGATATTATCATTACGTCACTGAGGGTTGGGTAATGCACCTTTTTTGATAGGTTGAGAAGGACGATTGTAGAACTCTGTAATATTACTTTAAAATGTCAGAGAAATGTAATAAAAAGTGTATGTAACTATATTCTATCATCTAATACTGCCATGAGAAGACTTTTTTTTTAACTAGTGTGTTGAGAACCCATTATGGGCCATCCTTCACCTGGGGGGGCGGAGGGGTGTGCCAGACTCCTACCGGCTAAACCGGTCGGCCGGTGGGCTTCGAGAACTCTTAGATGACCACACCGAAGCCCACCACGGTGTCATGCCAAACGGCACTTCCCGGAGGGGGTGACTGTAAAGAGGCCACTCCCTCGTGCACGTCCCGGGGGAGACTGGAGAAAGGTCCCCCCGTTACCCTCGCTGGGTGCTGTGTGCACGGCGACACGGGACCACACCGTGTCGCCGTCTTCTCGGGGGTCGCTAAGCCATAAAACGACTGTGTTATGTGCGCAGTCGTCGCAAGCGGGAAGTACTGGGTTCGATTCTCGAGTCGTGCAAAGTGTTATTGGGTTTATACCTATGTATTAAAATTCTCAGTAGCAGCCAGGAGATTGAAATTGAGTCTGATCTTAATAATAGCATCGGGAAATGTGGGTGTATAAAAGACCACCTCTCCCGTACAGTCCTGCCGATAAAAGGCTGCCTCATTTCAAACCCATGTTTTTCGCATATAACCTCACACTTACTTCATAAACACTGGAATTTTAAATGGTCATTATGACCGTAATTACTTACATTCCAACGAATAGTCATTGCAAAAGAAATCAACATTCCTAATCGGATTTGAATGTTGTTTCCCAGCCTTAGAGAGAGAGAGAGAGGGAAAATATCTATCGGTATATAATATAACAGAGCATCACGCCTGTATTCCCGAAGCGTTATGCAGAGTATTGAGTCCCATGTAACAAGGGCGAGCTTATTGCCAGCTACCGGGCACAGTTCCAAACTCCGTGCTGCTACTGAGAATTTTCATACAGCAAAACTCAATAACACTTTGCCCGACCGACATGACTCTGGGCACAATTCCTAACTCTGCCAATAAGAAATTTTCCAAAAGAAAATTCTAATTTTTCCCCCGACTCGGATCGAGCCTAGGACCTCACGCTCTACAATCGCGTTTGCGACCACTAAACCAACGGGGTTCTATATCTATGTATATCACGATGTATATGACGGCACGGTTGGCGCAGTGGTTGAGAGATCGACTGCTGAGCTACGTGTCGCGGGTTCGATTCCCGCACGGAACAAATATTTGTATGATCTACAAATAGTTGTTTCGGGTCTGGGTCTTTGTGTATGTACAAACCGTGCCTCGGAAAGCACGTAAAGCCGTTGGTCCTGCGCCTGATCTCTCTCCGGTTTTGTCGGATTGCCGTCCCATCGGACTATGAGAGTGAAGGAATAGAAAGAGCACCTGTATTTGCGCACATACTTGTGCTCTATAATATCTCCTGCGTAGTTGGCTAGTCTCCGGTGAGACTGGCCGCCGTGACCGAAATCGGTCAGGAGGACATTATTATTATTATGTATATCACAATAAAATCATACGAAATGGTCATAGTTGACAAACAGACAACAGCACAATCAGCGTTGTTGCACGAACATTCGGATATAGAGCAATGATTACCGACAATTGGTGCAATCACCCTCATTACGGAAATGAGTTTTATGTAATTATTTTTGTTACACAATTCATTGATGAACAAAAGTTACTAATCTCGAATTCTTTGTTTACTTTTTGGAGGAATGAGGTATGGTGTTTCTCCATTGAAACGGGAGGATCCTTCGACTAGGCAGTAAGCCTGGCGGACCTAGCCCGACGGTTGATGTCGGACATTCGTATATGTGTTAGAATCGTTGTAAACTCTCATAGTGTGATTCAGGATTTTCTGTTGTTACTCTACATAGATGGCGCTTTACATTTTGCCATGTTGCGAGATTTTACAAACAGATGGTAACAGTTGAGCAGTTGAACGCTTGCCTTCCATGCAGGGTCTGAGTTCAAACCCGGTCCGCACCTCCTTTTGGCACCATGCGCGGATCAGAATTTGATTATCACTTTGTGCATAATGAGATGTTACCTTTTGAATTTGAAAAAATACAAGATTTCTTTGTAGTTAGTACAAGTACTTTGGAGGCCAAACCCTTCTCATTCAATTAAAGTGTTGATTTTTTTTTATTTGATTTAAAAAAAACGTTGCCCCACACTGGGAATAATTCCTATATCGTGGGTCCGTTTACAAACATTTATATTCATATACACAGATACCCAGACCAGAAACAATTATCTGTAGATCATACAAATATTTGTCCCGTGCGGGGATTGAACCCGCGACACTTAGCGCATTATTTTTGTTATTTGTTTATCCATTATTGGAAAAAAGTGAATTCGGTTTTTATCCTCTATATTTAATTTGTTTATTTTCTAAATATACTAATAGTAACTGGAATGTATTATAATCATCATCATCATCATCACCACCTCGAATAGAGGCACCATTTTTACTATCTCGTGGTATATATGTACTTTTTTGTATAACCATTCTATTACTAGGCCTATAAACCGAGATGATATAAAACATAGATCATTATTTATGATTTATATAAATATTATAGCATAGTATCACGCCTGCATTCCCCGAAAGATTACAATTATCTTTTTGAGGCAAAATATTTGCTTGATAAAGTTACTTTTCATGAATGTGGAAAGCCTTGGCGTTGCTGTCTAACAAACTTTTAATACAATGAATCACTTTCAAACTAAGATTTCGTAATAACACATAAATACATATGGTCAAAACGTCATCCTTTTTAAAGCCAATTAATAGACACCAAAAAGTTTCTCTTAAGAATATAAGTTCCTCTTTTCCCAACCCTGTTTTACCGACGTCACCGCAAATGAACGTGCCGCGAAAAATCAATAATTTCAACAACACAGTGACGTTTAACTCGTCTTGTTTCAAGTGAAATAATATATTTATAACAAAATGATGCAAGAATACGACGACGATTTCTTCTTTGAAGAGGACAAAATGTATGTATTTATATTTCTTATATCAAATTTTAGCACATTCATTATTCTTTGTGAAACATAAAAATAATGTTCTTCTTTGTGTTATGAAGTCCAATCGCTTCTCTTCTTTGTTTTTAATCAGATTAATTATTATTTTTATTTCAAATTACCTACTATTTAATATTTGTTTTGTGATAGCTGCTTACAAGTTTCAAAGTGCAACAGATGTGATACACAAATATCTTCAAAAGATTTATCTCTGATTTTTACAAAAATGAGAAAGAAACAGAACTTTTAGTATTGCTACTGCGAGGTCCTTTTATATTAGTTTAATGGAAAGACCCTCAGTGTAAAGATCTTGCCAAATTAGTGATCGCTGTGGTGTAGGTAACAGGTGGCTGATGGTGTCCAATTTTGAGTAACCAGTCTGAAATGACAGAACGCAGTATTCCGTCTGTGTCGGTTAAAAGAATAATATTATTTTGAACGGCACATTTTAATTTTGGATCAGTTCCACTAACATCTATATTCACTGAACACCAATTATCTATATTTTTGATTTGGTCAAAACAAAAAATACCTGTCACTAAAAAGGGGTAAAAATCAGACTCAGATCATAAGGGGTAAAAATCAGAATGAGATCCCCTTTAGGGTAATAATCAGAAT
The DNA here is from genome assembly GCA_947562105.1 of Shargacucullia verbasci. Classification (NCBI taxonomy): domain Eukaryota; kingdom Metazoa; phylum Arthropoda; class Insecta; order Lepidoptera; family Noctuidae; genus Shargacucullia; species Shargacucullia verbasci. Next base: position 8,651,867 of record OX387303.1, on the reverse strand, counting down.
AATACCAATAAAAAATATATTATTGTTTATGGCCTAGTTACAACCTTTGTCCTATGCGCTTTTTTGTCCACAGATAATAAACCTCCATTGTCTGTGCTGCCACTATCGCAACATCCTCCTTTTATCTATAACTTCCTTTATTTTACAGCACCTTATCAGTTGTTTGAACACCAAGTCGAGAATTGGTTTTGTGATTATTATAGTTTCTATTGATTTTTGTGAAAATGTGGCAGCAGAATAGCCAGTTTTATATTTTCAATGATACGAGGATATGCCCGCAGCTGCAAGCAACCATACATAACATGTTTGAAGACAAAATGTTTGTAAATGTTTTTGTTTTTTGTTTTAGTTTTAATATTTTACATGGCATACCATATGTAATACAGTGTCTAAGTGACTTTTTAAAGAAAAATGGATATCGATTTGGATCGTATCGTGTTCAATATGGATCAGTAATGTTTTTAGAATGAACCCTAGCTAGTACACATGGACATTAGTGACGGGAATTTTACATAATGTTAATAGTTTTTTCAAAACTTTTAGTGACGTGTTTTTAAAAGAATCTGGTATGTACTAGATTTCGATAAATTGTGAGCATATCTGTGTTTTAAAGTAGGGGTACTCAATCTGGGTGGCGCGGCTTCTTAAAGATTTATGGATGTGTTTTATATTTATTGTTATTTTATATAATTACTAAATCAAAGAATTTATATGGCGCGATATCTTTTCGAAAACAGTTTTAAAATATTTTTACTTCTTACTTTTTTTAAATAAAAACAAAAATACATTTTATGTACATTTTCCTTATATTTTTGTTTAGCAAGCCAATCGAGAATGTTTCAAATTTGATACCGTTACCGGTTGAGGAAAAGTGAGTAATATATTTTATTTTGTAGTGCATTTTTTTTTCCTTTTCATTTTTTTTTCTTTTTTTTTATTTAGTGCGTCCGTTGCGGTTGAAGAATTAATGAAGGATGTTCCAGATATCAAGATATTTGAAGAGTAAGTAAAAATATTTTTACCATTTCATAAACTATCTTTTAATGATTGATTAGCCAGCATTGTGTGGTAGTGTAACTAGCGAGGGTTAACTACCAGAAAACCAGACGCTGTCAGGTTTACACCCGTTTAATTATAATCAACATCAGTCTTCACCATTTTCAGACAGGCAAAAGAAGAAATCCAAGGTACAGAGACGGAATGCATTTTCAACGATTTAAGATTTGAAAGATACACGATACAACACCAAGATCTCATGTAAGTTACACTTATCACTGTTGAACCTGTTTATTCACTGACTTTTTTCCACAACTTAAAGCTAATTGGGCTAAATGTAAAGTGATAAAAAGAGTTTATAGTTAGATATTGAATTAGAATATTCAATTCACTCACATTCAATCGATAGTTGTTTCGGGTATGGGTACGTTGATACCTACGATACAGGCATAAACTCAGTGTGGGGACAACGATCTTGATCAATCACATTTATTTGCTTTCAATAAACGTAAAGCATTAGAAAGGAGAATTGCATCCACCACACCTTAATATAGAATAGCCATTTTCAATAGTTAAAATGCAAATCGATGCTGACGGATTTGATTAGTTAGAAATGTGTTGTTGTTGGTGATAATGTGTTCTAAATTGCCATCTCATTGAAAAAAAAAAATCAAACCTCGCATTAAAAGTTATAAGCTGCAGTTTTTTTCGGTGATAAATTCAAGTTAATCGATAAATCAGATTAAGATCTATTTCTCTCAGATCCATAGATCCGCATAGACGTGAATAAATTTGAAAATAAATGTTATTCCTCTTTTTACACACTATTGTTTAAATATTCTCATGCTTCCATTTAATTAATCACATTGCATTATTAATCTTACTTGCAGCTCAAGAACTTTAAATTCTTTTATGCTTTTAACTAGCTGGCTAAAAATATTTTTTTCAGGTTCCGTGATAATAATGAGAGGTAGATCGCTAGTAACTTTTGTATGTTATATAATGGTCCTAAGTATATTTTTGCTATTTTGTAGTATTGCTATTGTATTGTAGTATTTATTGTATCTATACGCTAAAATAAAATATTGGAAAATGCACTTGCTATTTTATTTCTTCAATTTGTAGTGTACGACATCTGTTAAGGTGGGTATCTATGTAAATTATATCTATACCTACCCCCATAATGTACGCAATATTATTACCTAATCAGACTTCATAAGGTTAAAGAAATCGAAAACTTTATTAAAGGTTTTAGTAAAAAAAAAAAATAGGTTAAGTAAGTTAGTACTTAACTGGAAAGTTGTCGACCCTACATTTATCAAATTTGCATGAAATTCTTCACAAAAACATGTTATTCAAAAATATCCTACTCACACTAAATATTTAAAACTAATAAATGGGTATCATTTTTAGGGGTATGACAGTAACATCTGGCAGTGTGGTGCTAAGCAAGGATGAGAAGAACCTCATAGGGATCAGTATAGGTGGAGGAGCACCGCTATGTCCCTGTTTGTATATCGTTCAGGTAATATAGGCCTTCGACTATGGGTACTGTAGAGGCCACTAACAGTTCCACAGTCACCCAGCTTGATGATTACCGACAAAAACTCCTTTTTGGCAGAGGCTGATTGATGGACGCTGAGAAGACTGCAGCGTTCAATCATGCGCCGACAAATATTTTTCGCTAATCCCCATATTATTGCATTCTAGCATTGCTTATGAGCAGTGGTACAATGATCGATTGCTGCGCAACGATTCGGTTCGATTCCTCCACAGTTTCGGTTTCGGGCCTAGGTTTTTATGCATGCTAATATTTGTGTTTGTAAACGCTCCTACGATACAGATACTTATTATACTTAGTGTTAACATAAACATGAAGGTTAACAACTATCTTAGATAAGTTTTTAACCGGTCCGAAAGAGGAGGACTCGTTAAAACAGACTTCTTAACATTCCAGATCTTCGACAACACACCAGCTTCAAAAGACGGTACTTTACAAAGTGGAGATGAACTGGTTGGAGTTAACGGGCAGTCGGTGAAGGGCAAGACAAAGGTCGAAGTGGCCAAGATGATACAGTCAGCTAAGGTGAGTGACATGGCATCACGCCTGGATTTCCCGAAGGGTTAGGCAGAGGTGTACTATTATACAATGCATCCACATTTCGCCAGTGAAAGAAGAATATGGTGAGTTGTAGAAACATAACTCTATTTTCCGGTTTAAAGATTTTTTAATTCTCAAAAAAGATACAAAGTCACTTACTTGAGAACAATGTTTACCTTATGCTAAACTAATTATAACATCGATTTCGTCACCGCATGTTAAGTTATGAATCAATGATTAACCCATCCAATGCATTCTTATGTTATTTGTTATTCGTGATTAAATATTGGGCTAACTGTTTCTTGAATACATTGAAAGAGTGTACATTTTTTATACATGAGGGTATTTTGTTGTATAACTGTGCTCCTTCAAATGTTACATTTTTTTTGCCGAACTTAGTTCTCATCTTTGGTAAGATCAGAAAACTAGCTCGGCGACTACTACGTTGGGTTACTTGTTTTACTTTAGTAAACGATAAGTTAGTTTGCATACTTTTGTTAAGAGCCTTACGGATAAAAATACATGTGTTGTAAATATATAGCTGCCTAATGTTCATTATTTTTGTTTCTTCATAAATTCTGTTTGTTGATGTTAAATATGGGTAGTTGAAGATCATTTTTACTATTTTGTTTTGCGCAACTTGGAGATTTGCTAGCTTCGTCTTGGCCGCACTGCCCCAAACTTCAACCAAATATAGTAGGTGTGGTTTTACTAGGGCGTTATAGATAGTGCGACGCAATCTATGCGGGATACATCGGACTATGTTTCGGAGTGATCCAAGTAGTGACGTTAGTTTTGTTTTTATATGATCTAAGTGAGCATTCCACGACAGAGAATTATCTAGTCTTAATCCGAGATATATTTCACAAGCTTTTTGCTGTAAAGGTATATTGTTGATATTTAATTGTTCATGTGGAGGTATTATTTTATTTTTTGTTTTGAATAAGATATAGCATGTTTTAGAAATATTTATCGTTAATAAGTTATGTTGGAACCATGAAGAAATGTTGTTTAAATCATCTTGAGCTTGAAAAACCAAATCGTGAATGGAAGATCCAAAATAAAATAAGCAAGTGTCATCTGCATATAAAGTAAGATGACCATGTAGTTTAATTTCTTGTATGTTATTTATATAAATTAAAAACAGCAGGGGACCTAAAATAGATCCCTGGGGAACTCCACACGTTATAGGTAAAGCGTTACTTTGATAATTATTACCCATTTTTACTAGTTGTGACCTATTATTTAAATAAGATTTGAACATATTTAAGGCACTACCGGTAATGTTGATCGTTTCTAACTTTTTAAGTAGGAGTTCGTGACTTACGGTGTCAAAGGCTTTTTTAAGGTCAATAAAGATACCAAGAACTATGTTTTTGTTATCTAAATTTTGCTTGATTTTGGTAACGAGGTCGACTGTGGCTGTAAGTGTGCTGCTTTTTGATCTAAACCCGTATTGTCGATCTGAAATAAAGTTGAACGAAATTAAATGTTTGTCTAATCGGCTATGTAAGATTTTTTCCAATACTTTAGACAGTACAGATAACACTGATATAGGCCGGTAGTTGCCTGGGTCCGTTTTCGATCCTGATTTATGAATAGGGGTTACCTTCGCCATTTTTAGAGTATCGGGAAAGTAACCATCAATCAGAAGTTTGTTGAAGCATTTGGTGAGATTGTTTGCGATTATACTTTGTATGCATTTTATTGTTTTAGTGCTAATTCCATCTAATCCTGTACTACAGTTAGGATCGAGATTGGATATAATTTTTGTAATTTCGGTTGCAGAACAAGGATCAAGAGTAGATAAGACTGGAGTATCGTCGGAAGGAGTTTTTGGTAAAGCACGTGTATGATCATCATGAAAAGATCTAGGTATCTCATTTGCTAGACGGGGTCCTATCGTGGCAAAGTACTCGTTAAAAATCTGACAAATTTCTTTTGGGTCTGTAATATGTTTTGAATCGATCAATAGTTTTGAAGGAGCACAATTTTGTTTCATTTTATTGTTTGCTAATATGTTTACTAAATTCCACATTTTCTTTGGTTTATTAATACAATCGCTAAACTTTTTATAGTAATAATTATTTTTCGTATCTTAGATGTGTTTGGCTACACGTTTTCTTTTTATTATAAATTCTGCTTCCAGGTTGGTATTGTTTGGGTTCTTCTTAAGTTCTGTCCACAATTCGTTTCTTTCGTTGATGTCATCAATTAGGTTTTTATTTATCCAGTCGTTTCGGGGTAGGTTTAGAATTTTGATTTTTGTTTTTTTACTTTTGTCGATTACTGATTTTATTTTCTTTTCTAGTAGTGAGTAGCTATCGTCTATTTCTTCAAAATTTGTTGCTTCCATCATATTATGTAGTTTTGTAAAATCAATTGCTTCGTAATGGGTTCTTATTTTTCGAGGAGATTTTGATTTTTTAAGTTCTACATATATATGTTTGTGGTCAGACATTGAACTGTTCGCTATTGCTATGTGGAAGTGGTCGTCCTTCAGGTTGGAGCTGACATGATCCAGAATAGACTTTCTTGTATTTGATTCTCTTGTACAATATTTTTTGTTGATTTTATTTAGTAATGTATGTCCAGCTCCCTTCATAAGTTCGTTATATTGTTTAGCCTTTCTGTCTTTATTTAACAAATCAATGTTGAAATCTCCGAACACTATTGCCCTCTTTCTTTGTTGAAGTTGGGAATCATAAACGTCAAGAAATTCTGTGTAGTTAGTATTGCCAGGGTTGTATACGACGCCTACTTCCAGTGCATATCTCTCTAGTCGTATCCATAAATAGTTGTTTCCTCCTATGTATTTCGACTCCGTTAAGCTATGTTTCAGATCATTGTGGACGTAGGCTGAAACTCCACCTCCTCTTGAATCAGTTCTGTAGTTGTAATAGTGTGAGTAGTTGTTTATTTGCAGTTCTAAGGCTTGTGTTTCAGTTCTTATCCAAGTTTCAGTCAGTAAGATAACATGTATTGTATTAGGTAATGATTGTAGTATGCACTTAAGTTCGTCGAATTTTCCTCTTTTGCGTATGCTTCGAGCATTTAGGTAGAAAAATCTGAGGCGTGATTTGTTGGTCGTTATATTTTCGTAGTTGTTGGTTACTTGATAGGTATTGCTAGCAGTGGTCGCTGATGGGGTTTCGTTTATTGTGTGTCGTTTTTTGCAGGCGTTTTTATTATTGTAGGTATGCCGTTAATATATTTTATGGTGAGTCCATTCTCTCCATCATTTTGACGTTGTTTTAGTTCTTCTTTCAGATTTTGAAAATATTTTTGCTGAGCTGGGGTTTGGTCTGAAAATATTTTAATGATTTCTGGCAATTTCCCTTTATTGCGTAGGAGGTGCTTGGCGGATGCTGAAGTCTCGTAACATACTTTGACTCTGCGGCATTTCCCCGGTGAGAATTTGCCTATTCTAAAAATTTTAATTGGCTTCGGGAGGTCTGGGCTCACCAATGAAGTAATTTTCAAAATATCGGCTTCTTCTTGGGATATTCTTTCTTCCGTACTGGCGGCGGACTGTTCTGGCAAGCCCACAAGAATAATATTTTTCTCCCTACTATTTCGCTCTGCTACCTCCTTAATGATGAGTTCGTTAAGACAAAGTTGATTTTGAGAATTTGAGCTTGGACATTCAGAGATGGGTTTAAACGAGTTAAGTTCTGACTCAAAGGATTTTATTCTATGTTCACCCAATGATAGCTGTTTTTCCAATTGTGATACAGTTATTTTTAATTCGTTATGATCGGTTATCATGCCAGATGTCGATGATTTAATCTCATTAATTTGTTTTGTGTTTTCGCGAATTATGCCTGCAGTTTGCTCGTTACATGACTTCATTTCAGTGATCTCAGCTTTAACTTCCGCTATACTTTCCTGCATTTTAATCATAATCTGCTCATTAGATCCTACGTATTTTTCTAGTAACGAACCAATCCGAGACAATTCCGATCGTATTTCTTTAATTTCGGTGGTGCATTCGCATTCAAATTTCCTCTTTCGAAAGGTGACCTGCTGTTCTACTGCTAATGCGTTCAGCTTTGATAAATCAGGTTGCGATCCACCGCCTGTGCTGGCAGCAACGCCCGTAACATGGCGCGGTGGTGACCTTTGTACATTCATAGTAAAACGTCAGTTTTTAATGCAAGCAATCCTAACGATGAGGGCACGTGCACTTGTCAGCGATGTAATGAGTGGTGCACCCTACGCCGAGTCACTGTGCGAAAGAGTTAAAAAATAGCGACTGTTCTACTCACGCGGGGGTGAGGCACGATTGCGCGGGCGCGCCCGTGCGGGGACTGTTGTTATTGCGGCGCAGGATACAGAGACGAAGTGGCACAAATCAAAATTACTTGTTGTTGCAGTTTCAGTTCTATTTTTGAACGTGTATTATTTATATTTGAAGAGCACTTATTAAAATATTATAAGCAAAAATGAATACGCGACTGCTCTGGTCGAGTGACGAACGACGAAAAAAGATTTTAGAGATAGATTCTTCTGCTTTGCATTAACAAAGCCTGGCTAATACTCCAGTCTCATAGAAAATCCATATAGAGTAGCTTCTTCATAAACCAAGCAATAAAATCAGGTACTAGGCAGGTCGGTAACAGAGTCCAGGAGTCAAGTTAGCGAAGCGTAGCGAAACGTAGCGAAAATATTTAGCCATGGGATATTGTAATTAGACCGCTAGTTTCTTTAAACATAAAGAATAGTAACTTTTCTATTCACGAGTTACATAAATAAAACCAGCCCATGACTATCAAACTGCTGGACAAGGACCCTGTTCTTAGGGTGAGAACGGTGACGCCTTAGTCCACCACCAGTTTGGGTTGGCGGACTACACACACCATCAAGAATTTTATGAAGCCCTTTCAGGTGTGCAGGTTTCCTCACAATATTTTTCTTCACCGTTAACGCAAGTGATAATTAATTTCTGATTTGCGTATGGTTCCGAAAAGTCAGAGGTACGGGCCGGGTTTGAAATCAGACTTTCTGATTTGGAAGGTTCGTTCAACCGCTACGCTGTCATGTCACACTGTATAAGAAAATGGAAAATCCATTTAAAAAATAAATTATTTATTTCCAGGACGAAGTAACAATAAACTACAACAAGCTCCACGCAGATCCTAAACAAGGCAAGTCTTTGGACATCATCATGAAGAAGATGAAGCACAGGCTGGTCGAGAACATGTCTTCAGGAGCTGCTGATGCCTTGGGACTGTCCAGGGCTATTCTGTGTAATGATACTCTAGTGGCCAAGCTTAATGAACTGAGAGAAACTGAGACCACGTATAAGAGACTCGTGGAAAATGCTAAAAGGTAAAACCATTGTAACATTTAGGCGTCCACATTTCGCCGATGTCGATAGTGAGTCCAGTGTAATAGGGGGGCGAACCTATTTATTTTTATTCTATTGTCAACTAGAGAGGCCACAACTCCAAACTACGGGTTGCTACTAATAATTTCCTTATAGAGAAAATAATAAAACTTTGCTTAACCCGCGAATCAAACTCAGGGCCTCTTACTCAGCAGTTGCGTTTGGGGTCACTAGACCACTGAGACAGTTAAGACTATTATTTCCGTTTTAAATCGAACTGTTTATAAGGTGCACATAAATAGCCTCCCCGAATGATGTATTTAAATATATCCAGCCTATTATGATTGGGACACCATACAGTCTGATCAGATGCAGCAGTCACTTCGGGTAATGACACGAAGCGACTGTCCTCTGAACTCTACAATCTAATACAAATTATATTGAGAGTTATCAATTAACTGGATTTTTTGCCATTTGTACTGCAAATCATATTATAAATTCATCTAATGGGTATTTTTGGATCATGCCCTGATGTTTCTAGATTGTTAGGTCTACTGCTTGTACAAACTTTCACAGAAATTCGTCATGCTCACTCTGTCTTGTTCTCTAGTTCTCTCCTTGCATCTTTATTAACTGACTCATTTCTTCCAGAATGCTGAAAGCTTACTTCGACCTTCTCCAAACATACAAGTCAGTTGGGGATATTTTCGCAGCTATAGGAGTTCGGGAACCTCAGGCCAGGGCTTCGGAGGCCTTCACAAAGTTTGGACAGTACCACCGGCTGTTGGAGAGAGATGGCATTAAGATGCTGAAGGCTTTGAAACCTGTAAGTATTACATAAATACATTATATCAGACCTTTTAAGGATACCACATGGGGATGTGCAAAAACCACCTTTTGCTTTATCGTTTCTGACTGCCTCATGACCTGCTGAGGCTTGAGGTCCTTGGTTCGGTTCCAGGGCTGAAAGAGTTTATTAGGGTTTTCTGTATGGAAATTCAGATATGGAATTCTTAGTTCTTCTTGGAAAATCTTAATTCTTCTTGTTTGAAATTCTTAATTCTTTGAAACTGTGCTCGGTAGATGGCAATATGTTCCCTTCTCTTACATGTGACAATAACGGCATCGGCGAAATGAGGTTGTAATAGTACACCTCTGCCTTTCCCTTGGGGGAATACAGGCGTGCTTTTGTTTCTTAAATTCAGGCCAATTATGTGAGTACTAAACAGGGTGCTGAAGCAACCGTGCCATCAAGTGTCTTTAATTTGTTATTCCTACCCACTTTTTCAGATTTTATCAGACATGGGGACCTACTTAAACAAGGCGATCCCGGACACGAAGCTGACCATCCGAAAATACGCCGACACCAAGTTCGAGTATCTCTCCTACTGCTTAAAGGTCAAAGAGATGGATGATGAGGAGTACGGGTATAACGCTCTTCAGGAACCCCTGTATAGGGTGGAGACCGGGAACTATGAATATAGGTAAGGTTTTAGAAATTAAGTACCTACCTACCTACGCACTAAATTCAAGTACTTTTTAATATGAATATTCAAGCTCAAATTCATAACTGTAGATAAGCGGTGGTGGTATCTTGAGGGGGTTAAGCAGCGCTTGCTGAAGCCAGTTCTTAGATAGGTTAAACTGGGAGCCGACTCCAATGTAGTTGGGAAAAGGCTTGGCAGATGATGAGACAAGTGTAATATCCACAACCCTTCCAATAGTAAACCCAGCAGAGCATCATCATTCACTAGCGGAACTGGAAACATAATCTTGACATCAATGATATTATTGAGGGCAGAAATCCTCGCAAAAACAAATAGGAAAAGGTTAGGATGATGAAATATTCTTCCAGACTTATCCTCCGTTGTCGTCAAGATGCCCGAACGAGGTTTGCGCGCCTCAGATCCGATGTTCTGGTGAAGTTGGAACTGCTTGAGAACAAGAAGACCCAGGACGTGGCGTACCAACTCCGACGGTTCATTCAGGGACTGGCCGTTTATCACAAGTGAGTATATTATTACAGATGATAAATTTGGATGATATGATATGTCAATGGAGCATCGCACCACGCTTTTCCTCGCGAAAAGGTTATGCGGTGCCCTACATTACCTGACCTAGAATTTATCATATAAAGTCTAGGGACATCAGGTAATTTAGGGCACCGACTGTAAAATACACCCACATTTCCTCGCAGGTAAGGGGGCGAGTCAATTGCTATCTACTAGGGACATATCAAAAATCCAGTGTGCGACTTAGAATTTCAGAAAATTCAATATTACGTTGCCCGGACCCAGGAACTCATAGTCCTCATAGACAATATGTAGTGGTATATGATATAAAATATACGTTTTATATAATTTCAGTGAGTCAGTAGACCATCTGAAAGACAACGCTACCCTGTTTCCAGTAGAAGTCGACCTCTCACAGAATGCATTCCAATACAAATCTACTGCGCAGATTATTCAGGTGAGGGTCTTGTAAAATTTGGTAGAGTAACACAACATCCCACCTGTATCCTTTGATGGATTAGACAGAGCTGTACTATTCAATTGTACACCAACAAATCGCCGAAATTATTATGTCACTATAGGGGGCGAACCTATTGTCATCTACCGAACACCATTCCAACCTTCAAGCTGTGATCCGAAAATAAGACAGGTCAGAAGCGTTATTATATGTAACTAGTAATTTCGCAACAAACTCTTTTTACAGGACAGTCAAGAAGAAGAAGAGGATATAGAATTTGGCAAAGAAATCCACGAATACCACGATTTATCTGACAATGACAGTAAAGAGTCCAAACTTGTCAACAGACGTCAAACCAAAGATAATGACGACACGGAATCGTCACAACAACTGTTACCTGACTTTGACAACGTGGACAAGTTTGACAACGTCGCCCTATCGTTTGACAAAGTCGATAAGACTGACAACGTGGATAATCTGACTTTGTTGACGGAACTTGGACTGGCAGATACGAATGTTCAAGATGATTTCGGAGATTTCCAGAATGGATTGCTTGATGAATTTCTCCCGAAAGCCAGTGGGGAGGATAAGAATGATATTTTTGATAAGTTGTTGAGTGATTTTAGTATTGATAAATAAATGTGTCTTTATGATTATGGTGTTTGGTGTTATAATAATATGAATATAATCATCAATTCGATACCTTTTGCTATTAAAATGTATTTGGGGAAATTATTTAAATAAAGGGTTGTGGATATGCATCCTGGAAAATATATTTTTTTTGCCTGTTTATAATGTTTCACAGAGACTTGTAATAGAATTAAAATAAAAAATGGTGTTGAACACGAAAATAGGTTAAATATATTACAAAAAAAATGTATTAAAAAAGTTATCATTTATTAGTAATAAATATTTCGCAAGACAAGCGGTAATAATCTCCAATTGTTTCATAAATTAGTATCCTTATAACTAAATCAATATAAAAAATTACATCAAAGACTCATTCACACATGGACACGATAATGACAGGCGTTTGATTTGTAAAATAGTTAATAAATACTTTTAGAATATGCACTGCACATAGCATAAACGAGACTGCAGTTAGACTGAAAGCAACGAATGTACGAACACCTGTAATGAAATATCTAATTAATAGACTACAAGCCCATGTTCACCGACAATATAACAAATGATTAAGATAAACAGGCGTTATTTGAAAAATCTGTTATTTTGTTGGTGAACACGGCCCTAAAACGACTTGTTTCACCACTTACTGATAATCTAGCTGACTGTTTATCGATCACTTACGCGTTAAAATTTCTGTTACACAAGTTTGTAATAAATCTAGCTGATGGACTCTGAATTCATACACATTAGGTGAAAACTGGCAAATAGAGTTAATTGAATTGAACAACGATTACAAATTTGCGCTTCAGTAACACTTTGTACTTACACTGCGAACATGGATGGCAGCAAAAACAATTTTGTATTACCAAGTCGTTTCTGTTTTCGTTCTCGCTATGGATGGCGTGTTTTTGATCGCAAAGAAGGTTGGTAATTGATATTAAATTCAATTAAAACGACCTTTACTAGTGTTATTTTTTAACCAGCTGATATTTTATGTTTACTAGTTTATTAGTAAGTCGTGAAACTGACCCTAAATTATCTTACGTCTATGCGAAAGTAGAAAAGTGGCTTTTGGTAGATAAAAAGTCTAATAAACAGAAAGAGTAGCCTAGCTCCTGTCTTGTCTTGACTACAATGCGGGCACTCAGAAAATTAACTGCATTGATAATTTGGTGGAAGATTCCGCAAACGGTGCAAACGAAAAAATGACATATCTACAATGTGGAACTATGGGGGACTATATCTATACATTCTCTAGTAGTAATATGCAGACTATCCTTCAATTTTAAATTATAATGATGGCGACAAATTATGGTGGCTTAAAATAATTATGCAACACTTTTGGCACGAACAGTGGGGCACTTTCTTTGTTAGTTGCGGTTTCGATTTCTATTCATTTTATGGCCCATTAAAAATCAAATATAAATATATTTTATTTTCGTCATTAAGGTTTAGGTACATTCACCCACGACAGGGCCCAGTAATCCTTTTTTACAAACATGTCAACTCGGTAAAAATTGTTAATAGGTCTTAGAAATGTACTTCCCATTGAACCCTTTTTGCTTTTTTCGTTAGCACACAATATTTGGACACGTAAAAATGTTTAATGTGGGACGTAAAATGTAGCTCTGTTACAAAAAAACCGAGATAATATCGGCCTTAATGATACGTCCTTAATTTTAAATCGTTCCAGCACTAAATATCCGATACTAGCTAATATTGTACATTACTTTACGTAAAACCGACCGCCACTCTTCCATTTGACAATTCCAATTCCCAATTAATAATACCCTTCAGCATCCATTCTCCTTTTCATTGGCCATGGAGCCTCAAAAGCCAACGCTAAGTCCTTCTTAATAAGACCCTTAATCTTTTGCAGATATGTCTTCGCCTGCTGGCTGTATTCCGGTATATTTTCATAAGTATCTTTAATCAACATTCCTTTGTATTGCAGTTTTGGTATCACGTCTAGAATGTCGAGTTTCTGAACTTTTTCGAAGTCTATAGTGTCTGCGAACTGTAGGAGTGACGAGGAAGCCGTGTCTGTAATTGTTTGGAGTTTTGTTGCCGCCGTGTCTTTTAGCTTCTGTAAGTCTATAGTTGCTGTTGTGGCGTGGATGAACAGAAGGGTGAACTGAAAAAAATATTTATCATTTAGGTAAGAGATAAGACTGAACAGACCGCCCCAATTTTTCAGACAGACACTCTGAAAGATGTGCTTGAACGGGCAAAACTTTTACATTTGTACTGATGACAACACACAAAAACTGGGAGAAAGAAGACGAGTTAAGCCTTAGTCTACCATGCTTGTTGGTGCAGGTTAGCGGACTACATAGGTACACCATCGAAATCTATAGCGTCTTCTAAACGGAAGAATCCGTAATGTTTTCCGTCACTGATTATGCCAATGGTAATAATGAATTTCAATCTAATTATTCATCCAGGACAACCAAAACAAGGTTCTTGAAATTAACACAAGGATAACACATTGTTACACCTTCCATGATCTCGAAGTCCACAAAAAACAAATTAAACAAAACAACACTCACCAGGATAGAAACCTTCATGTTGATAACAGGGTAAGCACAACAGTACTGGACGTCGAGGATATCAACCACTTGATATAAACTAATGGTTGCGTACACCATTAAAATTAGCAACGGCCGTATTCTGGTTGGTGACGATGACGCTTCATTTGAGTTACGAGTTTAGGTGTATGGATCGCGCATGCGTCGGATGCGATGGATTTAAATATGTCGACCGTTTTGGCTGAATTTATCGATATTTTTACCATCGTAAATCGAAATATCCACGAAACGAGCTAGGTACAACTGTGCCCCATTGTGATGCTATGCAAATTGAAAAATCCTTTGTGTGCCGTCCGATCGTGATGTTATTTGAGCGAGTCTTTAAAGCGTCTGCGTATATATTTTGTGTCGAAATGGAACCAAGTCCATTCTTCTTTTGGACATCCAAAAAATACTCTAATTACAAATGAAACAAACTTCTGTATTCCTACCCACATTGAAACCCGACCCCGACATAACTCATTAGGAAAAAAACAAATGATTTATTAGAATTAACCAGAGCTTTGGTTACCATAAATATCTATAACTATACTTTTAAATTTTAAGCCTATTAAACATTGTCCCATAATTTAATTTTACTTTGTGAATGTTGGTTAACCCGTAATTGGCGAATGTACAAGTATAAGTCTGAGGCTATTTATGTTTTAGTTGCTTAAGTTGTGTACACAAACTGTGGGTCATTATCATCATCATCAGCCAGAAGACGTCCACTGCTGAACGAAGGCCTCCCCAAGTGGGGGGGGTTTGCCATAATCCGCACGCTTGGCAGGCGGCTTGGGGATCGCAGTGGCTCACCGATTAATGAGAGGACGCTGCTGCCCGTCCTCCGGTGTCTGGTCGCAGTTTTAAGACGTACCCGGGTCGTGAAACTGTGGGTAAACCTCTATTAATAATAATAAAATAAATAAAATAATAATAAAATAGTAGCTGAATCGCTACTTCTCACTACCAAATTTACGTTTCGAATAACCAGAATACTCCTCCGAGGGAAAGTGTACAACGGTGTCCTGCACATATTATCAAAATTCAGCTCACACGAGCAGTTCGTTATGTGAATGACAAGCGTTGACACAAAGATTTATCGTGCTTTGATCGATGTATGATGTAATTAATGTTATACAATTATCAGGATATGGTTTGGGTACTAATTATTATGTGTTAAGTTCAAAGGTTCCTATTTAGAATATGACTAGCTGCGCCCGCGACTTCGATCCTAGTTGAGTTGTTCTTCGAATACGAAGGATTCTTTGCGTCATTATCATTATCGCAACTTTAAAGAACCTTAGAGTTTGGAATTTTATAGGTTAGGTTATGGATACCCTACATTAATGATATGGCCAAAAATCGTTGACGTTTAAACGATATGGTCAATTTATTGGCCATTTCATGAAATGGTTGAACACTTCATGAAATGATCAATTCTAAGATCTGGCCTCGACATACCTATACATGAATGAACTTGTATTCTTGATGAATGAAATTTTAATATTTTGAAGTTGTTTTTATAAAAAAATAATGTATGAAAAAAAATTGCGCGCACGCATTTGAATGAACTTTTCTCATATAAACTTCAGTCCTCCAGAAATTCTAGTGTAGGAATTTTTGTATAATGTAGGGTTGCCAACCGTCCTGTTTTCCCAGGACATGTCCTGCTTTTTGGATTGTCTTGGGTAGTCCTGGATAGTTATTTAGTAGCGTCCTAGGTTTCTTAGAGTCCTCGTAAGGTCCTGTATTTTATTATTCGCGCGCCACTACTGCCTCAAACCTTACGTTTACAACAGTGTTATTTTATAATGTAATCCTTCATTTAATTTCTTATATTATATAATTTAATTGAAGATAATTTCATAAAACATTGTAATTGTTATTAATTCCGTTTCACTGACACTGTTTTCTTATACTGCGTCCTGTTATTAAACCGAAATGTCCTGCCATTTCCACTTCTAAATCCTGATTTACAGAATTTGGGGATGGCAACCCTAGTATAGTGGGTACATTGCGCGTAACTAGAATATCAAGCCAACTACCTTCCGTTTATAGGGCGTCGTTTTTCAAACAGTTTTTTTTTTGTTTAAAAATAACTTTGCCCCGCACTAGGATTTCTCCTGTGTCGTGGGTACAGTTTTACAAAAATACATGTCACTTGCACACACAACCAGACCCGAAACAACTATCTGTAGATCGTGTAGTTCATACAAATAATTGTTCCGTGCGGGAATCGAACCTGTGACACCTAGCGCAGAAAGCTAATCGCTTAGCCACTGCGCCAACCGTGTCGTCATGACGACAATAGGCTCGCTTCCTATTACATCGGACTTAATAACGGCATCGGCGAGAGGTGGGTGTACAATACCTCTACCTAACCCTTCGGTGAATACAGGCGTGATGCTACGTTATGTTCATTCATCACTTTTAATATGCATATACCTACATGGAACTTAATAACGCAAAACATACTAAAAAGACAGAACTAATCTTCACTCACAGAATGGCCAAAAGGTTTCAACAAATAAAACAAATAATTCTTAAAATAAAATATATTAATCGAACCAATGTTACAGCTTAAAAAATGTACGCTTCATATTGTTAGCTCTAAACCTAGTTTATTAACTGATTAACAATTATTGCATAACAAAAGTTCTAATTCTTAACTTTTGCTAAACTCAGTACTTGTAGTTCGTGCAACCTTGCCTTTAGAATATGAACATTTGAATGATTATTAAAAAAAAAAAACAGACAGCTGAAACTGAAATTTAAATTAACAATAAAAATAAATATATGTATATTGAAAGTAGAAACCTTTATTTTAACGGTTTAAACTTAATCGATATCAACCGCACAACCGCAGTTTTCTTCAAAGACACTTATTTGACCTTTGAAACTCAGTTTCAACCGTTAAAACTTAGTTTCAACCGTCAAATGAATTTTGATGCACTATTGTAGTGTTAAATTCGTGATAAGAGGAAATCCAGTCACAATTACTGAAAAATGGCAACATCTGATAATTAAATGAAATACGTAAACTCATAACTCAATATGTCTCTACTAATAGACAGCTAGAGGGTAATGTTTCATTATTAGTAAAAACAACAGTAGAAAGCTATTGAGTTTTGAATAAAAATACTTCGAGAACGCCATACATGAATTCAATAGTTTCTTAATTATACAGTGCTTAGGAATTAACAGAAAAAACTTGGCACAATTAACATTAAAATTTTAACAAAAATAAAAAATCATAAGGTTGCCTCCGTGCCGACTTTCCATCAATATTTTGACTAAATATGAATATTGTATATAAGGCAGAGTAGATATTGACGCCGATTATGTAACGCATCAACTAAATAAATTAAAAATTATTTCCGTCTCTTTCTGATAGGCATAACAAGGATAAGACAAAAAATTCCGTCATACAAATTTCGCTATTTCCCTTTTCTGTTTCATTTAATTTTGCCAGATAGAAAAAGACAATAATCTTTTTTAATTAATTCAATTGATGTCTCACAGAATGGGGCTTCTTTATCATATTTATTGAAATACGAAAGCGAATTCTATTTGACATGCTTTAAATACATATTATACAATATTTTGTGTGAGTTGTTTGTGGATAATCGTTCGTCCTACCGCAGACTACTGAATATAGGCCCCTCCCAATAAGAAGTTCAAGCCAGAAGTCAGCACCTTGGAGAAGAGGGTTGAGGAAGTTAGGACCAGCCCCTCAGAACCCTTTTGTGATGAAAAACGATATTCACTACGGCATTGAATGCAGCACTTCTGCAGCACAGCAAACACTGTCCCAATCTCAACCACTTACGCATTTCAACCACGTTTCTCTTTTTTTCCACAAAAATCTCACACAAAGCCGTGAGCTATACAATACCTATAAAATATCACAAACGTACGACTAATATGAACTGAAGTTGCTTGATTATGTAGCCCAGGACTGCAGCTGTGCGAGTTCTTCGTCGTCCTCTGAAAGTATAGAAAACCGAATATTAAAAAAATATTTATAAAAAAATGTAAACAATCCGCATCGTGGCGATGCGAAGCAATCTAAAGAGTTCTTCTAAAAAAAAGGCCTTATAAATTCAAGTCAGTCATAAATATGACTAAATAGCCATATTAAGGTTTAATTTCTGCTTATGACTATACCGATTGCTTCGACTGGCACCTTGTCTGTGGGGTGCTAACATTTCTTTATAATATCAGTCATCGAAATCTCGACTTACCCGACTGTTTCGACTTGCTCGACTTGGGTTTGTCGTGCACCAGTTCTGACCGAAGCACTCTGATGCTAATATTTCTTTGTCTATTATAACTAAGTCATCGAAGTTTCGACTTACCCGACTGCTTCGACTTGCTCGGCTTGGGTTTGTCGTGCACCAATTCGGACGTGGGCACGTCAGGCAACTTGTCTGTAGGCACGTTGATGCCGAGCATTTCTTTGTCCAAGTCCTCCTGTAAAATAGAATATGGTGAGTTATTAAATAGGTTTTTCAAGACGTAGACTATTGGTTAAAGTATTTATATCTATATTTAGTCTGAGCCTATTAGAATTAATGTGCAGATCAGGGGTCTAGTTAATGTACGCCAAAAAAAATTTTTTTCAAGGTTGCCCCACCCTAGTAATGATTCCTGTATCGTGGGTGCGTTTACAAACACATTTATTCACATACACAAAGGCCCAGACCCGAAACAATTATCTGTAAATCATACAAATATTCGTTCCGTGCCGGAATCGATCCCGCGACATGTAGCGCAACATATTGCTCCACCACTGCACCAACACTGCCAACCCACACCAGACCTGCTAAAAGGCCCATGCAAAACAGTCAGTAATGGCCTGAATTTAATATATAAAATTCCATACCTGTTCCAGTTCTTCCAGCTCCTTCTCCAGTTCATCCTCGTCGATATCGTTGGGGAAGGCCACATTGTTACTGATGGCGTCGGTAATCTCTCGGGAAATGTCATGTTGTTCCGCAATATCGTCCATGATATCGTGAACTTTGTCTACGTCACTGTAAAGAAAAGATAGATAGATAGCATCACGCCCGTATTCCCCGAAGGGTTAGGCAGAGGTGTACTATTATGCACCCACATTTCGCCGATGCTGTTATAGAGTCCCATGTAATAGGAGGAACTGTGCTACTACTGAGAATTTCCATACAGAAAAACCCAATAACACTGCACGACCCGGGAATCGAACCCAGTACCTCATGCTTAGCAGTCGCGCTTGGGAGGATTATACCAAAGTGGCAGTCTGTAGAAGATGTAGTACATAACATGAAGGCTGTATTCCTTGAAAGGTTAGGCAGAGGTGTACTATTGTACACCCACATTTCGCCGATGCCGTTATTCAGTCCCATGTAATAGGGGAGCGACACTATTATCATCTACCGAGCACAGTTCCAAACTCCATGCTGCTACTGAATTTTTCATACAGAAAAACCCAATAACACTGCACTACCCGGGAATCGAACCCAGTACTTCACGCTTAGCAGTCGCGTTTCGTAACTATTTCGTGCAATAAAATATCGTGGATATTTTTCTCCAATATTAACTATTCTGATAATGACACAGAATTTGGACTCTCGTAGCTATGATGATGATTTTCAAGTAAATGTTCAAGTACAAAATAGGCTACTCGACTGCATCAAAAATAAATTCTGAAATCTTGTTTGATACATAGTTTTCATTCTAAAAACTCAGTAAAACTTAATCTCTTGCTTAACTTTGGCGTTTTCAATTTTTAATTTATCAAAATCACACTATAAGTATGTCAATGGCAATGAAAAACTATGACGTCACGCCTTAGTATTCCAAATATTTTTAGAACAAAATGTCGTTTTTGAGAGTTCATATTTTCACAATTACTATTATCATAAACCTGCAATGTTAGTGATCTACAAAAACCAAATAAAAATTGCATATAGCGGGTTATGCGAGCGCCTGCGCCTTAAGTTGGAGCAGTTGAAGGTTAGGCCATCCGATATAATACAAATAAAACACTAACATATCCTTATGCGCAAGTTTCATAGCGTTGGCGGCTTCGCGCATGGTGTTGAGCACTTGAGCGTTGGTGTTGGCGCCCTCTAGCGCCTCTCGTTGTGCCTCGATCTGAGTTAGAGTGCCGTCAATCTGTGTGAGTTGCTTCTCGTAACGCTTCTTGCGTTTCAGGGCGGCGATCGCCGCTGGAAAGAAAGTGAAACTTTAAGTAAACAGCTTAGCGTCATACATAATATAGCATCACGCTTATAATCCCCGAAGGGTTAGGCAGAGCTGTACTGTTGTATCTTTTGCTGATGCCAATACTGAGTCGCACGTAACAGGGAGCTAGTTTATTGCCATCTACCGGGCACAGTTCTGAACTCCTTGTTGCTACTCCAAATTTCCATACATTAACACTGCCTGACCCGGGAATCGAACCCAGAACATTACAGTCTGTAGTTGCGCTTGCGAATACTAGACCAATGACTACTTACTCGGTGTCACATTACTTTGGGAATATAACAAAAAATGCAGAAATAAAATGTTTTTATTTTTTGTTTTTATGAAATAACGTTGCCTCATGCTAGGAATAATTCCTGTATCTAGGGTACAAACATATATATTCACGTACACAAAGACCAAGACCCGAAACAACTATCTGTAGATTATACAAATATTCGTTCCGAGCACAAATCGAACCCGCGACACTAATAAGCGCAGCAATCGATCCCTCAACTGCGCCAACCGTGCCTTCAAAATAATTTAATGTTTGGTACTTGAAAACCTGTTTATCCCTTGTCAACCATACAAGTTGTCTTTGCTCTACTAGTTACTTAATTAAAAACATATTAGTCCAACTAGTGTAATAGCTATTGTCAATTGTTTTATTATCTGTAGTGTGAGTGAGTATGAGATCATCTGGTGTGATTGACACATAATTCTGATACACACATAAAACAGGTAAATTAAGGTATAAACCTCTTTCTTCATATTCATGTTATAAACCTTTAATAACTATAATAAACTAAAATGCCTTTAAAATCAGGAAACTGGAAACCAAGCTTTTGGATAGCCTTATTGAGAGATTCAGATCTTGATTAATGCCACATAATTATTTGATGTATTTTCTTTCTGGTTTTTATCCATTATTGTCACTAGGGGATGGTATTAGAGATACCTGCCTGATTACAAAGTGTGTTAGACTTAACAAAAATTAAAATGATGTAATTAATTAGTCAGGGAATTATGGGTATTTTTTTCGTTTTTTTTTTTAGAATAAACTTTGCCCCTCACTAGGAATAATTCTTGTATCGTGGGTGTGTGTGCAAACACATATATTCACATACACAAAGACCCAGACCCGAAACATATAACTGTATATCATACAATTATTTGTTCCGTGCAGGAATCGAACCCGCGACACTTGGTGCAGCAGTCGATCTCTCAACCACTGCGCCAAGCATGCGGTTGATGAACAATTGATTTGAACACTTATCAGTGAAGGAAAACAGTATGCACTCTACATTTCAATTATCTTCCTTATAACCTGTTAAATGACATGAGGTCGCCACATACAGGGCAAAGTACTTCAGAAACCCATGTACCCCACTGAAATTGCCTGCAATGTCGAGTGTCTGCTGGCATTTCTCAAAAAACTGGGGTGGATCGAATATCCCCACCACATCGCAAAAAATGTACTTAAGCGTGCATTTGCAGACATCAGTCCATTCTACCTATACCTATAACCAGTCAAATAAAGAAATTATACCGTCTGGAGGATGCCTATACCAATTAACAAATGAATTAATAAATCCAGAGCCAGTTTCTGGCAAACAGCAAACAATAAATTTTCTGTATCCATATTCTAATTTATCATTTTTATTACCTACATTCTTAGATTTAGTGACATTTTTTTTTATTAATAAATGTCTAAAATGGACTGACTGATGTTTCTGACACTATCATAGCTATTTTGTAGTTAAACAACTATACCTACTCAATCAGACACAGTCTACTTTACTTCGCATCACTAGAAGGGTAAATTGAATTAGATCGGAAGCTAACCTCAACAAAGAAGAATTATGAAACACATAGAGAAATAAAAAAACTGTTTATTTATGGACAAGACAACTGCTTTACATGTGTCATACTAAAAGTCTACCCACACATATCAGCATAGTATCATGACTTCATAAGTGTGAAGGAATACAGGCTTCATTTCGGCCAGAGGGCTGTAATCCATATGGTAAAAGAAATGTTTTGCTCAAGTTGAAATTATATTCATATCCATATAATTCTTTGTTGTATAGCGAACCTGAGTCTGTTTTAAGGTTAGAACATGACACAAATAATTATTTTACGATTTTATAAAGTTGATGCACAACAAAGATATCTTTTTTTTTATAGTATCTTTTACCTACTGATCTAATGAAGGGGTAACATGCACCTACAGAAATTACTAAAATTATGCTTGTATATGTATTCTTCTTTCAATATCATAGTCTATAAAAGGATGTTACAACGAAATATCTAATACTAAATTGAAAAACAAGGTCACATACCTACATGTCAACAAAGAAGCGAGTTCACGGGTTTCATTATGGCGAAAAAATAATTACGGATAACTTTGATTGGAAACAACGATCATTAACTTACCTCGCTTATTCTTAGTTCCATTTTTCCTAGCTGTTTGTACTTCTAGATCGATTTTCTTTTCTAGAAACTCCTGTTTTTTGAGCAACAACTCTTCAGTTTCACGTAATTTCTGTATCGCTTCGTGCGTCGATGGGCCCTTCTCCTCTTTCTTCCCACCAAACAGTTTCCCTAAGAAACTCATGTTTAATGTTCAATAATCCTAATAAATGCTAAATAAACAACGTGATGCAAGGATTTTTCACTAATTACGCGTAAAAAATTAATTTGGATTTTAGAATCCGTTCTTTTACAGGAGTATGCGTCACCCAGGTGACAATCAAAGTATAACTTTTGCCAAAACAAATACGAAATGTCAATAGTAACAATTTAAACAATATAATAATATATAATTACAATAAAAATACATTTATGTCAATTTGTAGAACATTTTATTATTTTAGTTTAATATTCATATAAAAAATGAAAGGTTGGAGTTTTCTTCCAAAAATTGTAATTGGAAATAATTTATTACTGATTAGGTTTCAAAACGCACAATGACACAAGCTGTTTTCTGTCAAAATATTACTCTACCTCATGAAATAGCCTTAGTTGTGCGCATGAAATAGCTGTATACTACGAACATTCATACTTAGTAGAAATATTTTATGTTCAAAAGTTCATATTGTGATAAAATGTCTTAATCTCTCAATCATCTTATTAAAATTCTTTATGTTATAATGTATAACGAAATACAATTAAATCTTTATCTATAAATACATTTTTGAATATCATATTTTATATGATACCTATCATCTTTTTGTTTGAGGACTCTTTATTCGATATCAACCATCATTGGTCTGTTTCAAGGTTTCATGGTTTCAGAACATCTCCATTTCTGACAGTTCATCGACAATTGTTTTGACTTTTGACAGTGACACACACAGTTGACTACATTCGGTATGAAATTCGCCTCATGTGATTAATACGTTTAATTTAATCCAAAGTACTTCTTTAATTGTCCAATTTCTGAATCAAAAAGCTCAAGTGAACTACAAAAATGGTTCGTGTTATAACTCAGGATACCTACGATGAGGTTGTCAAGGAAAATATTGATGAATTTGATATGACTCCAGAGGAAGCTATAAAAGAGGCCGTAGCCCAATTTGAAGCTCAGGTATGTATGAAAAAACCCTTTTTTAATTTTCTTTATTTGTCCAAGATGTAGTATATCCCCTTTTTTCGTTGTAATTAAAGTTGGACGTCTTGCTTTCAAGTATTTGATCATCGACTATAAAATCTTGTTAGTCATGCCTATAATTAATTCTGACTGACTTATGGAAACTGAGGTGATCTAATCTTGATGTCCTTGTTCCATTATGTATCTTGTGTAGTCATTGCATGCATAAAAAAATTGCATTTGTCTCTAACTGAATCCAATGAGGATATACCTAGATTTTTATACTCTTTAGCTAAAGAATAGCTATCCTTGGTTAATGGGTGAAAGTATGCTTTAGTATCGAGTAGCTGGCAAACTTTATTTCAAACCATAAAGCCATCAGTTTGAGAGAAGTACCATTAAAACAACCAACTAGTAATTAAAATCACTCCATTGCAGCCTACTGTTGAACATAGTCTTCTCCAAAATTGTTCCAACTCCAGTACCCTTACTATAAGAAATTAATCTGCTAGATCATCTTCTGCATAGGCTTTTTCCCTTGAGACTATTCTAACCAGATGTGGATTGAATATAAGTATTTTAAATTGAGTTACTGCTAGATAGCAGCTGCTATAAAGCCTTTAGTTAATTCCAACTGTATTTCACATTCAAGGGTGTAGACCTCTCAAATATAATAAAGGACTTGGCCCTCGGATCTGGAGACAACCATTTGGTGTCAGAAACTATTACAAAGCTGAAGGAATTATCTGCAAATGACAAATATGATGAAGATGCTATGCTTAAAGAGTTGGATGTTTTGAAAGTAAGTATGTTTTTTATGTAAATTTATATTTATTAACTAAATTATTTTTAGTATACATATATGAAAGCCAAAACATGTGTCAAATATTTTCATTTATACAGTCTTTATATAAAAAAATGTATAATGAAAATTCACAAAGTTACAAGTTGTCTTGTTGTCCTCCCATAAACATGATCATCTCTAGCTTCTGGCCAATTTTGGCTGCGTAGGGATAGCAGGGTGAGTGTGCTGCCGCATCCCACTGTGTAACGTGTTTGGTCATGGTGTAAAAAATATTACAATGGGTTCTGTTACTGATTCTGAACCAACTACTTTCAGGTTTAGTGTATACTCAAAATAATGTTGTATATTACATTTATAATTAATTATATAAAGATTATTAGATTATTCAATACTACAATCTTGTTAATACAATGTTTAGAAAAAAAGATAAACAAATGGATACTAAAATTTTCTTGTCTGATTATGAGGGTTCGACTACAACTCAGACCACCAACAATATAAAATATCCATAAACATAATTGAGTAACAGACAAAAATATCCAACACAATATAATCCACATAAATTAATTTTAAACTATTAATATTCCAGTCAGAATGCCAGAAAGACATTGCCCATAGAGTACGAGCCGGCAAAGAGGGTGCATACAAAATACTCCTCGAGTTACTCTATTCTAAATACAGTAAACTGTGTCAAGAGCTCAGTGAAAAGGATACAAAGTTTATAATATGTCTGTTGAACACTCTGTCAGCTTTAATGGAGTTGCAGCCAGATTTGTTAGATGCTAAAGGTGTAGATTTGATTAAAAAGTAAGTATAAATAACAATAAACATACAAATGATTTTGTATATCAATATTATTATTATTCTAAACTAGGGACTCGCTGCGGGATCGCACGGGTGCAATTTACTAATAAAAAAAATATTTAGTTGTTCTGTGTTCAGTGTATTGAAAATACTACAACTTTTAGTAAAATTGCACTTTCGCCAACCTGACAAATCCACGATCAAACTTGAAATCTCCTTCCCACATGTTTTTGTAAAATTCTTATATATATTTCTTTTTATAGCATTCTAGATAACGTAGAAAATGAAGACATAATAATAGCAACATTGAGATGGACCACAACTTGTTGTATCAAACACGAGATGAACAGACAAAAACTATTCTCAAAGAATATCGCTGAAAACCTCAAGCTTTTGGTGAAAGTCACTGGCAATGAGAAAGTAAGTAAACAGTTAAGTGTTAATATCGTCATCATAGCTTTGCGCCTGTATTCCGTGAAGGGTTAGGCAGAGGTGTAATGCATTGCTTTCACATTTCATTGATGCCTTAATTAAATATCTCTCTATCTAAATTATAAGTCAATAGAAGTCATAAAATCACCATAACTTGTTATCGCGTATGAGCAAATTATGTGTACTGTACTACAACAAAACATTAACACAGTGCATATAAAAATATGACGCTAAAATATGAATGATAAAAAAAACGACTTTTCGAAAACAATGTACTACGAAAATATTGTAAGAAAATTGGAATTTAAAAGAGTAACCATGGATTTTCTTGGCCTTTCTTTTCCATACCCAGTTAGCACTTACGAGGCACTTAGAATCTTTTAAATGACATTCTTAAGTATATGGTCTACATGAAATAGGGTCGATCTTTGAACAGGATTCTTTGTATCATATTACTGATTTTTTTTTATGAAACTACACTTTAAAATATTAAAATTTACAAGAATTTTATTCATTCATGTGTATACATATCTTATGTAACTTGTTTTAGTTGCTAAGCGAAACTCTGCAAGTGATCAGGAAACTTACTCTGGACGATGACGTGAGGGTCGAGTTTGGCAAAGCTCACGACCACGCCAAGGAGTTGGGGGCACAGATGTTGGAGCCACTGACCAATTTGTTGAAAGGTCAGTAGTACTGCCAACAACAATTGGCGGCACGGTTGGCGCAGTGTGTTGAGAGATCGACTGCTGCGCTCGGTGTCGCGGGTTCGATTCCCGCACGGAACAAATATTTGTATGATCTACAGATAGTTGTTTCGGGTCTGGTTGTGTGTGCATGTGACATGTATGTTTGTAAACTGTACCCACAACACAGGAGAAATCCGAGTGTGGGGCAATGTTTAAAAAAAAAAAAAAAATTTTTTGTACTGTTTAAAAACATTCCTGAAACTAGGATCTTCTCCTGTATCGTGGGTCTGTTTATCGACTACAATCTCGCAAGGAAATAAATCTAGAACTAGATCTATCTGTAAGTTATACTTTGGTTGTTTTACGTGACAGTACAGCAGCAGATGATCGCTTAACCACTGCGCCAATTTAGAATTTAGATAAAAAGTAAAAATAATGAAATTTGCAAATTTTCATACATAATAAGTTAATAACATTAACACAATGGTCAGGTTCTTTTGTCGCTTATTGTCCTTTTTAATTGGTTTTATAAAAAAATCTGGCACTTAAGCCTTGATTCATTCGGACAATCACATTAATTCGGACAGAATCACAATAGTTCAGATGCCAGAGCAATTGCACGGAACGCCAAACATCGTGGATTCAATGCGGTAATAGGCGCCAAACATCATGCTTGTCTCAAAAAAAATTAAACTTTTCTTTATTGTAATACTTGAGGCTGATTATTCAATAGCTAAGTAAACCTCAGCTATATAAAAACTATTCTAATATTAAATTAACAACAAAATATAATTTGTTTTTCTTTTTAAAAAACATTGCCCCACACTAGGATTTCTCCTGTATCGTGGGTACAGTTTACTAACATACATGTTACATGCACACACAACCAGACTCCAAACAAATATCTGTAGATCATACAAATATTTGTTCCGTGCGGGAATCGAACCCGCGACACCTAGCGCAACAGTCGATCTCTCAACCACTGTGCCAACCGTGCCGTCGAATTTTTTATCCGGCGGAATTTATATCCGGGCATTAAAAATCGGCCCTAAGTCTTTTAGACAGTTAAACTTATTAAAACGTATTTTTCGACAGAAAACACAAAACCTCCGCTCGTATCGGAACTGATGTTGACAATCGCGAGCCTCTTGGTCCGCCACGAGCTCTGCAAGATGGTGGCCGACTGCGGAGTAGACTGTCTGTTCACTGTGCTAGCCGACAACTACGACAACGTCGCCGTTGTACAACAGGCTGATAAACTGTGAGTTCTTTAATTTTATTAATATTAAAACCCTACTATCCTACTAATATTATAAATGCGAAAGTTTGTGAGAATGGATGGATGGATGAATGAATGGATTTTTATTACCCTTTCACGCCAGAACGGCTGCACGTATCCGAATGAAATTTGGCACAGATATAGATTATAGTCTGGAATAGCACATAGGCTACTTTTTATCCCGGGAAAATGAATGGATTCGTAATCTTCTCTCGTCTTGATTTAGTGGTCGCATGCGTGGCTGCTGAGGTCCAGTGTTCAATTCGCAGGTCGCGCAAAGTGGTAAAATATTCTAAAATGCTCAGTAGTAGCCGGGTGTTTGAAATTGTGCCCGGTAGATGGCGATATGGTGGCGACCATATTGTCACTTAAATTTTCTAACGGCATCGGCAAAATGTAAGTGTACATGTACAACACTTTGCCCAACGTGCACGGGAGATATTTTACGAAAATTCACCCCTAAGGGCCTAAAAGGGGGGTAAAATGGGGATCAAGGTTTAAAAACATAAGTCTCGGCCACAACTAGTGTTTAATAAAAGTAGCTGTATACGTCTTTATAACACACGTGCATAAAACACTAAACAAAGTGATGCTTGCAATTTTCTATTAAACTTGACATGTCATTTCTGCAGTATTACTAAGCTCTCAAGAAAGACTTGACGGGCACACTACAATATATTAAAACCCACACATCTTCTCAGCCGACTGGTAATGCGATCTCAAGAATAAGCATCTCTCGTTATCTATAAATAGAGTCTTCTTCTTTACAATAATCTCATTTTCAATCAGAGACCTCTCATGGATCAACTCGGCCCTCAATTTCTCGGTTTCAATTGATCTCTTCTGCAACAAACTCATACTATCATTTAAGTCTCTTACTTCTTCAATCAAAGCGATTAAAGAGCCTTCTCTACAATTCTCCACGTTCGGTCTACAGTTTTTAGTATTCAACCGAGTTTGAGCGACTTGTATTCTTTGGGAGACTTTCAACATTTCTTGGTGCAACATCTCCAGAATATTCTCCGTCTCCACTATTTTCTCTAGAGTCAATTTCAACTGGTTCTCTAGTTCGGTTTTCACTTGTTCGGTTCTAGCGATGCGTTCGCTCAACGATTTGTTGACTTTGATATCTTGGGAGCGAAGGTCTCGTGATGTGTTGATGAGAACGGCGTCCACTTTTGCTCTTAAGGCTTTTGATTTGTCTATTGCGATTTTGAACTCGTTTAGAGCGTTGATTGTGTGTTGTTCCCACGATGGTACGTTTGATTGCCCTGAAAAATGTCACATGGTAAAATTCAACATCAAAACGTAATATAGCAACACGCCTGTTTTCCCCGAAGGATCAGGCAGAGGTGTACTATTGTACAGTACATTTCGCTGATACTATTAAGTCCTATATAATAGGGAAGTTTTATTCAGTTTTTCTGTTAGGAAATTCTCAGTCTGGCAGTTCCAAGACACGGAAATCGTTCCCAGAACCTTACGCTCAAGTGCCAGGCTTTCGACCACTAAATCATATACAATAAAGCTAAAACAAAACATGTACCTTCGGAAAGCCTCGTAGCCCCCGCCGAGTCCTTAACATTAACCGCCTTGGTCTCCAAATCAGCATTTATGCTCTCATACTTAAAAGCCAAGTACTTATCACTCCAATCTCTTTCCAACCAAGTTTTGGACGCTATATTCATATCCAACTGATACTCTATATCCCTTAAGAGCTCCCTATGAAGTTTCTTAACATTTTCAATCAAAGCAGACTCAGTGAAAAGATCTTCTTGCGGTTCATCATAAACCAAATCTGACTGCATCCTATTCCTTCGCAAATCCAAACATTCTTCAGTTATATATTCAGGTATCTTCAAAGTATCCATAGCGTTCTTAAGCTGTTGTCTTAGATTTTCTAAAATGTTGATTTCGGCGTCCATATCTCTAATAGCTCTTTCTAATTCGGCCTTCCAGTAGTTAATATGTCTCGCTCTATGTTTTAATTGGTCAGTGCTATCGCTGAAATCTTCGCAAGAGGTCTGGTTGACTTTTATGATGCTGTTTTTCGTTATCGCCGTGTTCTTGTCTGTTGTTCTGATGATGTCTCCTTTTAAAACTCTTTGGTTGTGTTCGTGCCATGTTTTAATAGTTGATAGGGCGTTGTTTCTGTCCCCGAAAGATAGGTAGTCGCCTTTTTCTGCTGTCGTCATTTTGAGTTCTTATTAATTCCGAATAAACTTAGATCTGAATGTGTTTTAACAAACCTCTTTGTCTTGAATTTAGAAATTTGCCAAAAATCTTTTAATTACCAAAAGGAATATTTGAGTTTCAAGTTCTGAACTATACTTTTATAAGTAAACATGTGATTTTTCAGTTTAAATCAGTTTTTACTAATATTCGTTTGGGAGTAACTTCACTTATTCTTTAGAAATACGTATGATATTGATTTTATCGAATAAACATTGCCTGTTGTCATGGTGATCAACTTTTGTTATGGTGACCTAATTTGTTAACTAATTGTAACATGGTATTGATTTGTGAACGTTATTTACATACATAACGACACGCCTTTCCACGGGGGTAAGCAGAAACTACAGACCGCCACGTGCCAATCCTTTTAACCCCCTTTTGCTTCCCCTCTCATAATTTTCACTTACATTTGCGTTAGAATCAAGTTTGTTAATCGTCTCTTATTGCATTTTTTTCTCTGTTGTTACAGAATCACGGCATTGGCCGGGAATGACGATGTGAAGAGAGATTTAGTCAAAAGCGGGATTGTACCTGTTGTAGTATCGATTCTATCCAGGCATTCGGTGAGTTTATAAGATTTCTAATCATAAAAGTGTATTTTTAATCGTACGTTACAAATACTACCAAATTAAAATGCATTTGTAATATCTATAACAATTATTATCTAAGTATGACTGCTTCATTGGTCTAGTGGTGGCAAGAGCGACTGTTAAGCTTGAGGTCCTAGGTTCGATTCCTGGGTCGGACAAAGTGTTATTAGGTTTTTCTGTATAGAAATTCTCAGTAGCTACACCGTGTCTGGAACCGTGGTCGGTAGATAGCAATAGGCTCGCCTCCTATTACATGAAACTTAATAAGGGTCTCGGCGAAATATGGGTGTACAATAGTACACCTCTGTCTAACCCTTGGAGGAATACAGGCGGGATGATATGTTGTTGTCTAAATATTTTATAGTTTTCGAGTCTAATTGTATCGACTGGATTAACAGACTAAAATACTTGACAATAATTCGACAGGGATCAAAAATCTCTGTTTTCTAGATTTTTTATATTATTCCAGAGCAACCCCACAGCGACAGCGTTAACCCTAAAATGCATAGCAGCGCTAACCCTCCGCGAGCCGGGACACGGCCAGCAGTTCATAGACAACGGGGCTCCTGAGGCCATCATCGAGTGTATGAAAGTGCATCCAGATAACGCTAGTGTTCAGGTAACTTCACATCTGCCCACACTATTATAAATGCGAAAGTAACTCTGTCTATTTGTTTGTTACCTTATCACGACTAAACCACTGAACCGATCTTTATGAAATTTTACAAAGAGGTAGCTTGGGTCCTCGGTAAGGACATAGGTTTATTTTTACTATTGAAGCAAGACATTAAAAAAATACAGGCAGACGAATACGCGGGCAATAACTAGTGTAGATAGAAATTGTCAATTATTATTGCACTTTGAAACGATGCATGAATGTTTAATTAGTGTTTATATTGTATTATTATTGTTTATCCTAATATTATAAACGTGAAAGTTTGTGAGGATGGATGGATGGATCTTTCTTACTGATCGGATGAAATTTGGTACAGAGATAGATTATAGTCTGGAATAGCACATAGACTACTTTTTATATCGAAAAAATGTACGGGTTCTTAAATCACGCGAACGAAGCCGCGAGCGGAAGCTAGTGTATAATATTTTTAAATTGGTCATAAGTTATATAATGTATTGTTCTATTGTATTTATATGGGGCCTTGAAGACCGAAAAAAATGGTTATGCAAAAACATTTAAAGGGTTATGTAAGGATCGTTGCAAGTGGCGTTCCGTAGTTTCAATCTACCCCCATAGGAATAAGGCGTCCCGTTATGTATGCATGAGTTTTTGAATACTTTGATGAATTATACATACCGACTCTCTGACCGATTGAAATGCACAGTGACTGCGTGATGAGGGACAAGCATGCAGGGCCCGATCTAGCAATTTAGCCGCTCCGGGCAAAACAATATTTGCCGCCCTTTACAATGACACTTTTTAAGTCATGAACATGTTTGCAATTTCTAACCGACCGACGTATGTATGTAATATTGTTGAAATTGTATAATATTCACTTAAATTAGTCTACTTCCCAGTAGACTAATACTACCGTAGACTGCTGTAACTTTGTGTGCACTCCTAACTAGGTATTTGCAACAGCAAAGCAACCGTGCAACCGTCCAGCGCCCTCAATTTTGCCGCCCCTGATTTTTGACGCTCTGGGCAATTGCCCGGCTCGCCCCCCCTTAGATAGGGCCATGCTGGCATGTTAGACAGAGTAGTGTACTATTCAACCACATTACGACGCCGATAATAAGTCCCATGTAATAGCGAGCGAACCTTCTACGGGCACGATTCTAAACTCTATAGTGCTGAGAGTGGGGATCGAAACCAGAATCTCACGCTGAACAGCCCAACGATTTATTAATTCTACCTTTTATTTTTTACAGAAACACGCATGCTGGTCTATACGTAATATGGTGGCTCGTTGTCGCGAACAAAACGTCAAGTTTCTTGAGTTAGGAGTCGAGCCGATCCTCAACACGGCCTACGAGAAGTTCAGCCAAGACTTCGGCTTCGACATCAAGTCGGCGCTCAGAGATTTGGAGTGCGATGTCAAGTTGGACGAGCAATGGACCGGGAAAGGTGTGCAGTTGGAATATTGATATTATTATTAATTAAAATGATGTGGATAGAAATGCTAGAATTTTTGTATTGAATAATATCATTATAACTCTTATTAACATTATTGGGGGGCAATTCTCCGTCGACTTAAGTCTATTTTAGAGATAAGTCTCAGAATGATTCACTAAAATTGCGATGGCATCCGACCATTGTGTGTTGAGCGATACATCGACGTCGATATAATGTAATCGCTTGACATGCCTATCTAAGAGAAACTCGTATCTATAGAAAGTTACTAAAATCTCACCTATGTAAAGGTATCTCGATAATTTGGAAAAAGGTAAGCGAGTCTTTTTTCCAATAAATCTCAATTTCCACATCCTACTAATATTATAAATGTGAAAGTTTGTGAGGGTGGATGGATGGATGGATAATTGTTACTCAGTCACGCCAGAACGGCTGAACGGATGTGGATGAAATTTGGCACAGAGATAGATTATAGTCTGGAATAGCACATAGGTTACTTTTTATCCCGGAAAAATGTACGGGTTCGTGAACCACACGGGCGAAGCCGCGGGCGGAAGCTAGTTATTTATAATCGTGTGAGAATCGTCCCCCTTTAATAACACTCCAGGGAAACGAGGGGTTAAAACGGCCCTTGTCACAGCATAATACATATGACACACCAGTTCACTGTTGTAAGTAAATTATGTATATGTATTACCCAAGGCTACGGTGAAAATATCAGCCATTCACCAAGGTTTTGGGCCTGACAACTGGTTTTGTTACATTAATCGCTGTGTAAATAGACCTAGATGGCGCGACTGCGCATGTTGTGTGACGTGGATAAAGGTTGAAATCTTTAAAGGTCTTGCTCGCGCCCATTACTCCGCTAGATGGCACTGAAATCAACTTACATACAATTTAACTATATAGGTTGACTGGTAAAACATTGGATATACTAAATGAGAGTATTCAGTTCCACTTTTCAATACAGAAGAAATTCTTTTTTTTTTTTTTTGTTAATTTTCATTATAATTCATTCGTTGAGGATATTCGAATTTTTGGCTATTATAAGCCCTATTTGAAGTACGGGTTGCACCTCTCGGCATTATCAAGGGTCATTCCCATTAATTCCAACCAATTACAGTCGCCCGTAGTAGCTTTATGACCATGCGCGATCGCAGTCAAACACTTGGGGGGGGTCACATTAAAGTTGAACAAATTAGATATTTTTTACAAAAAAAAAAAAAATATTGTAAATAATTTGTTTAAAATTTTAAGAGGTTTGTCAATTTTACGGGTACGATTTTGGGCTGGGTCATGACCCCCCACGACCCCCCGGACTGTGACACTGGGAACCTTAACAAAATAATTAGTTTTTCAGTATATCAAATGTTCTACTAGTCATGCTTTATAAACCTAATATAAAGAGCTATTATAGATCTCTTAAGTCGACTTATCAGGTCTTGAATCCAGTGAATCATCAAGTATGTTCTCCAATTCGTGGTCACCATACAAATACCTTTCTACTCAAGAGCAAATGAGTTCCATGGCCTTTGAAGTTAGTTCTAGACGTACGCGGCTGTAAACGCACGTGGTCAAAAATGGAACTAACACCGGTAACGTACAATTTGTCATGTAGCACGTAGACAGTGGCGCCATTGAACTGTCACTTTTTAATTTTGTCTTTTATATCTATAGTAGCTTGCTAAGGCAGATCACGGACGACAGACTGTTGGGCCGATATGTCCGACTTTTTGTAGGTCTTCCAATTTAATGTAGGAGCTCCTTTTGTAGATAGTACGAAATGCAATGTAAAATCGGCCACCGATTGTCGGTTGTTTGTGATCTAAGTTTTGAGCTAGCTCGGCAACTATTGATTTATTATTGTTTTATGCATTAATTATTATTGTGTGTGCTGTAATTAAGACGATATTTTATAATAAAAATACCATCAATATTACTTCCTTATTTGTCCAACTTTTTGCCGAAATTATGATAGTATATTTTTTTTTGTATTATATAACGCTTGTAAACGTAACACAATTTAAAAAATAACAAAATTAAAGGTGCTTGAATAAAACTGCGTATTAATAAAAAAATATTTATTCTATGACATATTGACATTATTATTATTGTGACATTATTAACACAGATGACAGTTATTGAATAACTCAATAAAACCATAATTCGTATATTGATTTGTTATTTAGATAACCCGAGTGCATGAAATCACCATATTTTTTATTGCGTAAAATTCGTTTTAAAATAATTAAGAATGACATAAAATAGCATTATCACGCTTGTATTCCCGAAGGATTAGGCAGAGGTGTAATGTTGTATACTCACATTTCGCCGATGCTGTTGATAAGGCGAGCCTAGTGCCATATTACCACGGTATCAAACTCCGGACGGCTACTGACAATTTCCACACAGAACAATCCAATAACACTATGCCCGATCCGGGTATCAAACCCGACTTCACGCAGCGGCAAATGCGTATGCGACTGCTAGACGAGTTGTTCTCACTCATGTCGTAGTAGAAAGATTAGCCATTTAACGTTCTCGATACGAGGCTGGCTACCCAGGTTGCGCCAGAAATGGGGACGTTCACAGACAAATACATCAACGACTTAAAGATGTCGGCTGTGATAGACAGGATACGGAAGGTGGAAGACAATGTTATGAGGCAACTTCGGAGAAGCCTTATTCCAGCTGTGACATATCCCACACTGTCGGCGTATATTCTGCAGTACGTTAGTTTTTGTTAGACATAAAATGGATAGTGATTTGGCCGGTAAACGGCTCGCCTCTTGCCTGCAACACCGGATATCCAAAGATTTGTGTGACCACAACATACTTCAAAATGCGTTTCAGCAAACGGCAACAATATCAACGGATCGAATATTTTTTTTCTTTTATAATGGGCCGTCCATTAATCACGTGAGGTTCGAAAGGTGGGGGAGGGGGTTTGGCAAAAATCACGAAATATCACAAGGTGGAGGGGGGACGTAGTAAGATATCACGTGTATTTATTTTTTCCCTTGCTAAGAGACATGGGTGAAGTCGCTATGTTGGAATTACAATGCCTACTCCAGAATTTTGGGCATCAATGAGCATCTAAAAAAAAAGCTCTTGCTATAAATATGACAAAAAAAATACACGTGATTGTGGGTGGCGGGGGGAGGGGTAGTTTCAAACCTCACCACGTATCACCAAGGGGGAGGGAGGAGTTAAAAATGCTTCAAAAACGTTCACGTGATTAATGTACGGCCCCTAAACACATACAACAACATTGTCCCACACTAGGATAGAAATTATTATCATCTTACAAAAATTGAAAGGGTTTATCTAATGTAATTGAAGAATTGATTTTTTCTCGGGAGCAGATTTTTCGTATACAATACATATGTGTATGAAACACATAAAATGTATGATGGCCGGTTATCCATTGCTAGTTAGTTTTATGATCATTATGTATATCGGAGTACATTACTGGAATGTTTTATATTTATAAATAATATAAAACCTTAAAATCATAATTAAAAACGATTAAATATAAAACAAAATTCACAAAGCTTTTAGCTTACTTACAAAAAAATATTTAACCAAAACACTCATGGCAATAGAGTTTTAGTATAATACTTAATTAAAAAAACAGCCCTTAATTTGTTCAAAAAGCGTAATGTGGATGATTGTTCGTAGAAAAGTATTAAAACCTATTTTGTACTAACATTAAGGTGGATGGTACGTATTAGTACCTCTAATTAATGCGAAATCTTCATCAGTTTTGATCAACTTTGTTAGACTTAGCTTAATTTCTACGAGATTCTCTCATGCGATTTTCGCGTGATTATACAAGGCGGTTTTTTGTGTTGCAAATGTTTACAGGGTGTTCTACCCATGAATATGAACAACTTTCACAATGAGACCAAATCGGAAATCACACAAAAAAACAGCTGTTTCATACAAAAGTTCAATATCTACTCGACCAAAATGTATGAAACAGCTGTTTTATTTTCGTGATTTCAAAGTATAGAGACCGTCTCTTCCTTTAAAGAAAATTAATTCGATGTGACAATTCGAAAAATACGAGCGAGATCTGTCACGTTTGCTCGATATATTTCTATTTCGACCAATCGAATTGCCTCAAAGGTGGATTTCTGAATTTTTGTACTATCACATCAGAATAAGACTTCAAATGAAATAAATAACTACTTAAATCAGCAAACGGTTAGTCGACTCTTCACGTGACAAAGAGGGCTGGCCTCTGCTTCGGTCAGAGAATCGAAAGCGTTCTGGGCACTTTTCCCGTTGACAGCGATGTGGACGAATTTTACGATGCCCTATGACTTCTTCTCCTCCCCGTGTTTAACAGTTTGTACTTTTATTTATATATTTTTAGCTTGTATATATATTTTAATAAGTCTGCATTTCCGCCTGTAAATATTTTACATTATTATAAATATTGGGAATTATTAATAACTACATACAATGAACGACGACAACTAAATACAATGACTATATCTATAAACTCTTAAACAAAACAACCAATCTCGACGCGATAAACAGAACCTATAGGAAAAAGTGAAAGGCCAAATAAAAAAAAATGTGTGTACTTACATTTCCACTGATATGAAACACGTGTTACAGATGAACAAATATTTCAATAACTGCATTGAATATAGCTATCAATTCCCAAGAAAATTTAAGAGACATTTACCAGCCAACTTCATGGTGTCGCTTTTATCTGTCGGTGTGCGCGCGCATCGTAAGAATTCATTGCATGCGCCAAAAGAAGTATAACTTCAAAAAACAACTCAAGACTCAACCAATGAAGAGATTGCGTAAACCGAGGTACTAAAACAATAAGTTATTATACAAAATTAAGCGTTATTGCTATGTCAAGACATTCTATATTTGTGTGCCTTCTGTAAAAACGATTCATAGTTCCATTTCTTGTTGCTCATGATCTTCTGACCGTTCATTATCGTGTGGACCATTATCTTGGAGTTGTAATTCAGGTTTGTTAGGAGCTGAAAATGAAAATATAGCATAAGAAATTAGTAACGATTGCCTGAATAAAAACTTCAAATATCCAGCAGGCCAGAGCCCAAACCTGTCCAAACTTGCCCATATCTTTGACTTTTCGAAATGTGTGTATCAGAATTTGATTATCACATTAACGGTGAAGAAAAACATAAGGAGGGCTTTGCCCAGCAGTGGGTTAGTAAAGAGCTAGCTATTTTTTATTTACTAGATGTTGCCTACAACGTATATGTATATTTTGTTTCCTGAATCTCGAAAACAGCGCCATCTACCGGGTCCAACTAGAGCTAAGAACCATTCAGGTGATGCAAAAATTACAAAAAAAAATCACCAAAATCGATCAAGAATCTCATCAATCAAGAAGAATTACGAACACACGCACACTTGTATCTATATATACATATAATAATATTATAACAGACCGATGTCTGTACATTATAGATACTGGAGGAAAACTAATGTGGGAGGTCTTTATTAGAGCAACAGAAGCCAACAGGTTTTAGTCTGTCTGTCTGTATGTTTATACACGCATCACTCAAAAACTACTGCATGGAACTGAATGCAGTTTTCACCGATGTATTGCTAGAGATCTAATTTTAAATATAAGCTCCATTTTACCGCAGGAAAATGTCAGATTCTAAATTCCACGCGTACGAAATCGCGGGCAAAAGCTAGTGTTTATATAAAGATGTATAAACTTTACCTTAGGTGTCAACAAGAAGTATTGCGCGTTGTCGCACTCCGTCGTCACTTTAACGAGCAATTCGAACATTTTGCGCTCGTTTATAGGGTCCATGCCTTGGTTTATTTCGTCAACGCATCTGGAAAGAAAACAAGGCGTTTGTTAGATATTTAATCTGTCTCATCGGTTTGGTGGACGCAAGCGCGGCTGCTGAGCGTGAAGTCTTGGTTTAATTCCCCAGGTCGAGGAATTGGCAGTTTCTGTTAGAAAACTCATACCTGAAGGGTACAGTGGTGAGTCGTTGTAGCGCCATGAGGTAGAGCGCGGTGGAGAGCGCGCGCTCGCCGCCCGACTGCGCGTGACGCGTCAGCTGCTGCAGCTGTTCTGATGCTCGGAATCTCACGAGGATCGATATGCCGTACTTGTCGTAGTCTTCCTGTAAATGTTCAATTGACGTCATTATTATCTGGCCAATTGACGTAGTGATCCCAAAGAGCGCTGAGGGTGAGGACCTGGGTACTGGCAGCCTAATTACTGATGTAGCAATCAGTTTGCGCAGGCGTAGATCGCGCGATAGCTCCTGTTCAACGTATTTTTTGTCATATATTGGCCAACAGCGAAGAGACTGCCAATGCTCCCGGGTTCATCTTCTATCGGACAATAAATGAACTAAAAATTGCATCGTTACCCTTGTAATGCCTTTGTATATAATATTTTGATTTAGAAATTATGATATTAGACTAAAACTTATTCAATTTAGCCCCACCTATCACTGTTTTATCGCTATAGGCGCTGCAAAACTTCATCCAAGCTACATATAGCGACAGGTAAGCAATGTTATAGATATATACGTTTTTTTGACGGTTCGAGACCGATCGCTTCTCGTTTGCTGTCGCTTTTTTACGTTATTAGGCTGCGGGTCGGCCAGTGATTGGGTTTTTCTGTTGGAAAATACTCAGTATCAGCACTGAGTTTGTGACAATGGCAATAGGCTTGCCCTCTGTTACATGGAAAAAAATATCAACAGGAATACGGGCGTGATGCTATTTAATGTAAATAATATGATACTTTACTTCCAAAGAGAAGCAATAAAAATGTTTCGGAAGGCTGATTATACAGATATTCTAGGCAAAAAAACTCCGCCATACTAATCTCCCATAGACATTTGGTAAAAATATAGATATACTCACATCGCTACCGCTTTTCTCGAGTTTAATTTCGCCAGCACAGCCCAACTTTGAAAACATATCGCCGAAACTTTTGTCGATATCGCGAAGCAAGTTCTCCAAAGGCGGCAGCCATTTTGATCTGTTGGAAAGATATTATTTGTATTAACAGGAAATATTTGTTTGTTAAAACTTTAG
Organism: Shargacucullia verbasci; assembly: GCA_947562105.1. Lineage (NCBI taxonomy): Eukaryota > Metazoa > Arthropoda > Insecta > Lepidoptera > Noctuidae > Shargacucullia > Shargacucullia verbasci. The sequence continues at coordinate 8,611,964 of OX387303.1, read as the reverse complement.
GCGCGAAGTGATGGTGCTTTCTGATACCAATCAGAAAGCGATGACCAATGCCTGCGTATTTTAATGGGCGTATATGCCTGGAAGAGATCTCTTTAAGTGATTAGGCCTCCCCTTGTACATTGTCTATTATTAGTCCTTTTGTTGATATCTTTTGGTGTACAACAAAGAGTATATTATTATTTTAGGCGATCATTTTTTTTTTCTCAGCTTTTGGCTGCTGCCCCAAGTAAATGCAGTGTGTGGTGTGTAAAAAGTATGTTGAGGGTGTGATATGTTGAGGAGTTATTTGATTTACATCAATTTGCAAAAGCATTCTTACGATTCTACAGGTGTTCAATATCACGGCTTTTTGTAGAGTACCGTAAAATGGGGCTATTTGGGAAACACGGGACAATTTGGAACTAAAATTTGTTTTTAGAAATTTTGTCATAATTTCTAAACTAAAACAAAAGTTCCTTTGTCATTGAAAGTATACTACACTACCGCTGTTTAAAAGCAGTTACTACTCCATGAGAAGCACACATAATTATCCCTTTACTAAATTTCAATTAGTCCCGCGCTTCCGAAATAGCCCCATTTTACGGTAATATAAATGGAATCTTTCAGGTCTATTAATTTTAGGCTATGGTGAAGGTGGTTGGGGATTACACCTGTCGCGGAGAGGACAATGAGTACTATTATTACTTACTGTTTCCTTTATTCATATTATTTACATTCTTTTTAATTTATAAATATAATTAATAATAATAAATACATTTATAAATATAAAAAATAGGGATCAACCGCTATCGGGAATAGGGTCCAAGCTACCGGTGGTTAGGGCTCTAGAGAGAGAAACCTCATTATTTAAACCTTATTATTTATTATTATTACTGATATCGCTTTTTTATCTCTTCCTTTTGGGAAGGTGAAAAATCCTCTTACGCGGGCCGGAGCTAAGCGCGAGAGGGGAAGATTAAATGGAATAAGTGGATGATAGTGTAGAAGATGATAGGAATTTTCTGGTGATGCGACAGGTGTTAAGAATGTTGGCTTTCTGAAGCATGTGGAAAATATATCTAGGCATTTGTAACGTGTTCAAACTTAGTGCTATGAATTTTGGTATGACGCCAGTGGACGAGAGAACGATGGGAACGATGTGGACAGTTTGTGCTCTTATTATTTAATGGTGTTAAATCCTCAGGTACATCGGTGGGCCATATCAATTGTGTGCATTGTGTACATACCTGATGTTTTCCATTTTTTTCTCAAGTATCTTGTTCATGTCACTGGAGGTGCTGACTTCGGATTTCAACTTCGAAATAAGCTTTTCACGTTCGTCGTATTCTTTGAGGACCTGTGGAATATCTTACTTGCTTATGCTTGCTTACTTAGGATGGATGGATGGATGGATGTTTGTTACTCTTTCACGCAAAAACTACTGAACGGATTTGGATGAAACTTGGCACACAGACAGACCATGTCCTGGATTAACACACAGGATACTATTTATTCGAATACATGAAGTAGTTCCCCTAGGATGCAGGTGAAACCGCGGGCAACAGCTAGTAATTTATAAGTTTCTTGACATTTAAGAGAAGGCAATATACTTTTCTAGACCGACCCCTAGCCGTAATCCCAGACCAGTTTTAAACCTTCGAGCGAGTTTTTGTATTCTGAATCTTATTCTGATCAAAATACAGCTTTAAAAACCAAACTTAGTAGACTACAAAGTTAACAGTTTTGGATTAAGAGCTGTATTTGGAATTTCGGTGTACAACACTCCTCTGTCTCACCCTTCGGGGAATACAGGCGTGATGCTATATTATTTTTGAAGATTGGCCATCGTAGTCTTCCTGTCACACCCAGAGCAAGAGAGGCGCTGGTCTAATTACCTGTTCGTCTCCCTGCTCCATACAGTCCATCCTGGTCTGCAGCTCGTAACAATGTTCCTGGAGCCGAGTGATGTCAGAAGGCAGCACATCAAAGTCTTCTTTGTAAGGGAAGTCGGGGTCTTGAGGTAGCTTGTTGTTGCAACTCTTCTTAGCTTCTATTAACTTCTCTTTGGCGTTCGATTTAGCGCGTGTAAGAAGGTTTTCTATATTTTCTAATGTTGCCTGTAATAAAATAATATCGTCATCTGCCTACCCCTTTTCCTAACTATACTCATTTTGTTTAGGTATTTAATTAAAGGTAAACAATCTTGATGTGTCTTTTTAATGCTTTTTGTTTAAAAACTCAATTTAAAAATAAAACGCGACTTAAAACCAATTTAAAACAACAATAACGATTACCAAATCAATTGAACCACTAGTTTAAGCAGTAGTTTATTTTATTAATATGTGTTTGTGTAAAAAGTCATATCAAGATTGTTTACCTTTATTTAAATACCTAAACAAAACGAGTATACATTCATGTAAGCTCTCAGTCTAACTAAATGCGGCTAAATGACTGCCATCTAATCTCTACCACCCTATTATGACTTTGATACTCTAAGTCTAACCTTAGAGTATCAGGGTCTCCCCGAAATTAGGTGTCAGACTTTTTGAGCTGCTAAAACCCGTAACGACTTCCATAGTATTCGTATGACACCCGGGACTAACTGCTTAACGTATTTTCCGAGGCACACGACGTGTGAAGAACGGACGCCCATCCAAGGACAGACCGTAGCACTGCTTAACTGCGCAGATCAGTCGATCAGCGAGGTAGCTATGTAATAATAATAATAAAATAATATTTTCAAGTACAATAAATTAACGGTTGAAAGTTTGCCATACATGCAGGAGGGTCTGATTGTAAACGGGTCCCGAACCTGCCTCACCGCAGATGAAAATCTGATTATCACTTGCGTTAACGATGGAGGAAAACATCGTGAGGAAACCGACACATATAAAAACTTCATAAAGTTCTCAATTGTGTGTGTAGGCCACTAACCCGCGGCAGGTCAGCGTGCTGGACTATCTAACCCTTCTCATTCTGATAAGAGTCCCGTGCAGCAGTGGTAGCACATGCACGAAAGAAATACCCTTTTTTTTATCTTACCTGCACATTTCTCAATTCATTCTTCAGTTCTCTCAATTCACCTTCTTGTTGGACTATTGCATTTCTCTTGATCTCTAGTTTTGCCTGTAAACAGAAAATACTAAATTTTAACAACTGGTAATTTCTTCTTTAATTTCAAATTTGTCCGGTCCAAAACATGAGAGGAGCCTCCCCGAGCGGTGTTAACAAATTGATACCTTTTTTAATCTTATTTTTTTATCAGGGGGGGGGGGACCCATCATAGGCTATCTCCGCCTGGGGTGGGTGTGCCGGGTCTCCTACCGGCTAAACTCACCACGGTGGTCCGCCTCGACACCATATGGTGGGTCTCGGGAACCCTTAGGAGACCGCAGCGAAGCCCACCACGGTGCCCAGCCGAAGGGCACTACCCTGAGGGGGTGAGACTTAGATCCCAAACGCCCGGTGCAGCCTGGTAACAGCTAGTATTAGGTTACGCAGAGTCTAGCTGGCCAATCCATTCAACACGATAGCTAATCAAACCCAATTAAAACCTTTCTCAGGGCCAACCCCAAATTGATTAAACTTAACTAGGCTATGGACATTACATAATATATGGACAGTATGACTGCTCCATTGGTCTTAACATAAGGTCCTCGTTTAGATTCTCGCTTCAAGGATCATTATGGAGATTTTCTGTTAAAAAAATTCTTAGTAGTAGCTCAGAGGAGTTTAGAGTAGCTCATAACAGAATTACCGAAAGGGTGTACTACATATAATAATACATCTCTGGATTACGTTTTAGGGACACAGGATAAAGGGTGACAAAAGTAAATTGAGATCGATCAGTGGCATATGACCTTACAGAACACAAAAATCATTTGTCGTTTCCAATAGTCAAATAATAATTTTCTTTCGCAGTCTTAAGCTATTTTATGTTAATGTTATAAAATATACCATCTATCTGTCAGTTTAACAATTGAGCAAAGGTCTCTCTACTACAATGGGTGCCTAAGATGGACGACGCCGCCGAGGCTGGCGCAGAAAGAGGTGGCGAGACGATCTAGACGCGTACCAGAGGAGCTAGTTCGAGGTGGCGCAGGATAGAGATGGAGGGAAGAATTTTGGGCCTTTGCCCAGCAGAGGGTCAGTTCGAGATAAAAAAAAAGAAAACCTGCAAAATATGGTGGTATAAGAGTACAGTTCTGTCTGACCCTTCGTGGAATACACTTATGTGATGCACAACATTTGTGGTTTCAGAGTGATGCGGCCCAAATTTATCATGGAACACAAACGAGGCGTGGGCGAAAACTAGTCTAACTTAATTGACCTAATTTAGAAAGAAATACGAAGAAACTTTATAATTAATATCTGTATATAAATAACTTAAAACAGAATTTGACCCCTGAGTTTGACGTTTCTTCTCAGAGGTAGTCATAGAAAAGGCCGACGCCATCTAAAAAATGACCTGTAAATGTGATTGAAAAATCCTAATTGCAAAATTAATCATTTCATTTCATTTCACTGCTTGATCACTCTATCAATATGTTTGTCAGTTAGTTACGACCAGTTATTGACTGAATTCACTATTAGTTCGTATGATAGGAAGTCAATTTTTTATATTATCTGTCCCACTGCTGGGTCTGTGGTTGTGTATCCTTTAGGATCGCGCCCATATCGTCCCGCCAGGGATCTGGCCTTATAATTTTTTCTTCATTAAAATAATATTATTTTTTAATCCTCAGTTCAAGATTGGACTTGGCAATCAATCCAAGATTAAAGTCTAGTGGCAAGCGCGAGAGGATTTGATTTCTAGGTCAGGAGAATGTGTTTGCGGTTTTCTGTACGTAAATTCTCATTAGGGTAATTTTTTTTTATGAATTAAATATCTGAACTCTAAATTCACACATTTCATTCACTCATTCATTAATGACCCGTTCATTCACTTATGTACCTTTAAATAAAAGTCTTGAGACACGTTAATTAGCTCGAACTTGCGTTGAAGATTGACAGATGTAGACAAACAAGAAGCCAAAAAACACATGAAAAAATAATTAAGTGATATCAGCTATGAATATTCCGCCGCTCGCACGTCAAGTAAGTAATTATAATATTCAGCAAGATTTTTTAATCATCTGTATAATTACAAAAAGGTACGTGCAAGTGTTGATTAATAAACAACTTAAAATTCAACGACGACACGGTTGGCGCAGTGGTTGAGAGATCGACTGCTGAGCTACGTGTCGCGGGTTCGATTCCCGCACGGAACAAATATTTGTATGATCTACAGATATTTGTTTCGGGTCTGGGTCTTCGTGTATGTGAATACACACTGTGCCTCGGAAAGCACGTAAAGCCGTTGGTCCTGCGCTTGATCTCTCTCCGGTCGTGTCGGATTGCCGTCCCATCGGACTATGAGAGTGAAGGAACAGAGAGAGCACCTGTGTTTGCGCACACACTTGTGCTCTATAATATTTCCTGCGTAGTTGGCTAATCTCCGGTAAGATTGGCCGCCGTGACCGAAATCGGTCAGGAGGTCATTATTATTATCATCTCCTTTATTTATTTAATAACATATTTTATTTTTTAAATTTATAAATATAATTAATAATAAAATAAAAATACATTTATAAATATAAAAAAAAAATAGGGACCAACCAGTATCGGGAACAGGGTCCAAGTTACCGGTGGTTAGGGCTCCAGAGACAGAAACCTCCTCACAATACGTGCCGTATCAAGGAGTACCGCTTTCTGAATCAGTCCCTTGACCCAGCCTCCCAACGAGAGCCTCTTGGGAGGCTTTAGGCCCCTTTTATTATCATTATTATTAACTTAAAATTATTCATAGACTAGTTGTGGTTGTGACTGTGCGCATGGAACTAGGATGTGTGATTTACGTCAAAAAATAACACAAAAAGTTTCTGTATTCGGGTCAGATTTGAAATGAATACCCATCAACTGCAGACTTACCATTTACCGCAAGGCTATATGACCTGTTTACGATATTGTACAAATAGCCGTTTCTAAGATTGAAACAGTTGATGGAATATGTTGCACTACTAACTCCTATAGGCGATAGCGTGATCAAATATATACGTACTTTTGGTGTTATTCAGACGCTACAGATATCTTTAAGTACGCTGCAGTGAATATCCCATCAAAATTGGTCCACTAATTCTTAAGTTATAAATGTTCAAGGACATAAACAGACAGACAGACAAGGTTTCTAAAATTGGTTGTTTCGGAGTACAGCACAATGAAAATTTCGAATAAATTTTCAATGTCTAAAATAGTCTCTAGACTTAGATATATATATATATATATAGATCAGCTACTTTTGTCAAATTACTTTTCTCGTATATTTTTTTCCGATTTTACAGATATATTCGGACTGACACTAAAATTCATGTACATATATGTTTATCAGTTGTTCGTGGCGGGTTCAACCCTTTCAGCGGCCATTACTGCTGGTGGTGTGGTAGCGTACCCAGGAGTTCTGCTGCAGCAATTGAAAGCCAACGATACCATCATACACTTGGACTTGGACAACGGGTCTTGGATCGGTATGTTTTCGTTATGACAATAAATAACACAACAAAGAGAAAACCTTGAAACGGGTTGATGAGTAGCAGTAAAATGTTATTTTTATATTTCTCAAAAATAACGTGCACCGCACTTGTTTTATTTTATTTACTGTATCGTCGGTGCAAATATTCACAAGCACGTTTTTGCATGTGAATATTTGTGTTTGAACAGAAGAACATAACATATGTTCAGACAATATATTCATGAAATATTCATTTATATTCATGAAAAGATGTCTGTAGGCCATACAAATATTCGTTCCGAGCGTGAATCGAATTCGCGACACTAGCTTTCATTTTTGTATAATTTGATTGCATTTGCAATGGTAGGCGAGCCTATGGCCATCTACTGGGCAGAAAACCAAACTCCAGGCTGTAACTGCGAATCTTAGAAAAACAAAATTACAGGATCCTGATTCCCAGGATCCCGTGAGATCCTAGGAATCGATCTCACGACCTCAGCCGCTGCATATGCGGACACTAGACAGTAGGACAGTAGTCAAAATGGTGTGTGTAAAATAAATTAATCCTTCCAGGTTCAGTCCATGGCTTAGCAGGCATACCAAGCTTCCTGATGCCTCTCCTCATGCAGTACCGAGGCCGCAAGTTCGCCTTCATCCTTAGCTGTCTCCTAATCATCATTGGATGGGGCTTCACGTACGCGGCACAGAGTATATACATGTTAATAGTCGGCGAATGCTTCCACGGTTTAGGGGGCCACAGCTTAATAACAATCAGCTTCCTAAGCATCTCCGAAATGGTCCAACCGACACACCGGAACGTATGTTTGCTACTCTATGGCATGTGTCAAGCTTTTGGCATGTCGTTAGTGGGTGTAATAGGCAGATACCTGCATTGGAAGACTACCGGCTTGATCATGTGCTCTCCTATAGTTCTATCTTTGATTACCGGTTTTACCTGGCCAGAATCGCCTTCTTGGCTCGCTTATAAAGGGAGGTTTGAGGAGTGCGAGAAGACGTTTAAAAACCTTCGTGGTACCGGTCCGGAAGCGAAGAAGGAGTTAAACTCTATAGTCAACGCTCAAAAGGAGTTATTGCAAAGCAAATCAGGCAGAAGACAATGGTGTAGAGATCTACGCAACACTATTAGAAGTAGAGATTTCTATATGCCATGCCTGCACACATGTGTTTTACTAAGCGTTTTTTACTGGGTAGGAGGTGCAGTCGTTTTAATATATTCAAGCGATATTACTCTTTACTCCACTGGCAATAAGAACGATCACATAAAATTAATTTTGGACATCACATTTTTCATCGGATTCATTGTAACGGCTGTGCTATCTCGATACTGTAGCGTCAAAAAGCTTTTACTCTTCAGTATGTTTGGCGCCGCTTTTTTTATGACGTCAGCGGCTGTTGTGACGTATTTGCAAAGTATAGATATAGTTGCGAAGAATTCTATGTTGGGTGCGTATTTAGTGGTAGGTTTTATGGTGTTTTTCAGTTTCGGTACAAGCGGTTTAGGTTTTACTATCTCCCCAGAATTGATACCCGTAAAACACAGAGGGATAGGAGGGTGTTGGTTTGTTATATGCACCTGTCTATTTCATTCATCTTCTTTAAAGTCGTTCCCGTATCTATGTGTTTATATCAAAATGTGGGGAGCGTTTTTAATCTATGGCATATACACGGTTTCTGCTGCAATATTTATATGGATCTTTATACCAGAAACAAAATACCGAACGTTGCAAGAAATTGAAGAGTATTATAATTTAGGATATTTTAAGGAGAGTAGACATGCGGATGGAGAGGATCAAGCACGCCAACGTTTTTTGAAAAGCGATGGGGTACAATAAATATTCTAATAAAAGTATTTTTTTTTTATAATCTACTAGCTGTTACCCGCGAGTTTACTTGCGTGTATTTTATATTTATTATCGAATTAGTGTTTAAATGCTATAGTAAAAATAAGCCTTATTTCATAACGATCGGTTCAGTGGTTTAGTCGTGATGAAGTAACATACAGATAGATTACTTTAGAGTAACTTTCGCATTTATAATAGTGTGAATTATGTTATAGATAATTTCATAACAATCAGTTTTCAATCAGTTGTTGAGCACGGGGTTTTTTTTTAAACAATGCACCACACTAGTATTTCTCCTGTATCGTGGGTACAGTTTACAAACATACATGTCACATGCACACACAACCAGACCCGAAACAACTATCTGGAGATCATACAAATATTTGTTCCGTGCGGGGATCGAACCCGCGACACGTAACGCAGAAAGCTAATCGCTTAGCCACTGCGCCAACGGTGTCGTCAAAGTTGTCTTTTTTTAATATATTCATCTGATGTTATGAGACGATGTTGCCGAGGATAGATCACGCCAACTCAAGTAATGCCTATTTACTCTTGCCTTTAAGATTTCTAGATTATAAGAATCAGAGAACACAGACGCCGGCAGGCAATTTCAGTCCCTGGTCGTTCGCATGAGAAATGATGAATCAAAACTCTTCGGGCGTATAGGTGGAATATCTCATACCCAGGGCAAGAATTACGGTGGTTATCTCACTTACCTTCATTTTTCAATAAAGTTTTTGAATCCTCTAAAAAGTAACTTTTCATACCCAGGGAAATAATGGCGCTGTTAATGTTACCCAGGGGAAGATAGACGATGGTTCCACGTACCTTCCAAACTTCTTTCATCACCTCCATGTGTAAAGTGGTGATGAAGTCGGTTTCCGCTTTACAAACCTCCAATATCTTCTAGTATAATATGTATAGCTCTTTTACTCTGAACAGGCCCCATTTCTCACACCCAGGGAAAGAAAGACGATGGGACTTGAAGACGTACCTTCCAAACTTCTCCCTTCATCACCTCCGTGTGTAAGGTGGTGACGGAGTCCTTCAGCTCGTTGTGAAGTTTACATTGTTTCAGAATGCAGTCCCTCTGCTTCCTTCTCGTTCGCTCTCTTTCTTGCTGGATGTCGAATGTTGGCTCTGTTTCAATGTCCTGAACTTTCTTGTTTTGGATCCGTATTTGGGCTGATAATGTTCGTACCTGCGGCAAATGGGACAGTAGTAATAGTTTTTTTTATTTTTTTATAACTACATTACACAGTCGTGGGTAGTTTTATGGTGTTTGTGGCTAAATAGCTACGTCAGATAGTAGAAAATGTTTGTTTGACAAATTAAATAGGGTATTTTACTCTATATAAGAAAAAATCTAAAAAAAATATTATTGAGATAGTTTAGGTAAAAAGCAGTCGGAAAACGTTAGTTTTAGTTCATAAAACAGCAAACTAAATTTTAAAATTCAATTCAAAGGTTTCAGCTTTTTTAATCTGTTTCATAACACCATCAAATAGGAGTCGCCATGTTATTACGTCATACGGCTATGTAAACTTACAAATGTCAACTGTCAACTATCAGCGTACCTTTAATCTATAAAGGATTTTTATTATTTTCGTAACCAACGTAATTTTTATTGAAATAATACCATGGAGTACGGTTTTGTAAAAGGAGACAACACAAATTTACCAAAAATAAACTCTTTGATGGTCGGTAAATTCTATGCTGCAAATCCCGATTTCTGTTCTGCTGAGTTACGGAATGTTAAAAATTCGATGTAAGTAATGCCCTCTAACCCTCTTACACTTAAAAAAGCTATCTGATAGCGATAAGAGGTGTTTAAAATAACTCATTTTTAAAATATAAACAATTAACATAACCTACAAAATATCACTGCATTTGTTTACACAGCCAACTGACGTAATGACCACAGAGCAATATGGCGTCCACTGCGTCCAACGTTTTCGTCAAATTACGCGCGAAATTTGAAAATGCAAAATTTATATGCATTTTTATGGCACTTAACGATTGAATAATGGTTTGCATGTAAAAAATTTTAAATTTTTAAATCCAAAATTGACTGCCCCCGACTACTGGCCCTTTTCAATTTGCGTGTTCCTTATAGGATCCCTCGCAGCTCCATCACACCACTCTGTCCACCGCTAAGAAGGACGGTTTTGGGCGCGAACTCCCCGTATTGCAGGCTATGCAAGATAATTAATAGCTGCAGCGATAAAATCGATCCTCACTTTGATTCCCTCACTAAACTGAAATCCATACTTAGAAGCTTAGAGCTATAATAGTTTCCCGACACAAATTCTCTATTATTGTCTTAATTTTTGTTATAAAAATGTCTTATCAACTGTTTACTTATACTGGAGTAATTTAATTGTAACATGCGTGAGCTTACTCTCTTAGTTACTTTTATAGCATAAGTGGTGTTTACCTTTAAGGAATTATTACACTGTTATTTTAATATTGTGCATGTATAACCAAATTTTTTTTTAGTGTAAATAATTGTTGGTAAACCTAAATAAATAAAATAATTTTTTTGTGAATTTTTTAGTGATTCATTAGCACTATAGAATGTAATTGAGCCACTTATCAAAAATGGGTGTAATACCCTATTAATGGTTCTACAAATAGCGTACGGACGAAAAGCCGCGATAATACAGAAAAAGAACTTATTAATAGATATCGTTCAAGAATATAATTTAGTAATTTGCAAACAAGTTCAAAAATACAGGCCACAGATAGATTTTTTTAAGCAGTTCCCCTAAAATTATTGATCGAAAACTATCGCGGAACATTTTCGGATACCCTTGGGCATGAGGAATCAATTTTTTTTATGCCACTATTTGGACCAGCCTGTATAAATTTGTATGGCTTACTTTTTCAACACCCTCGTTAATGGCTTTCCTCCTCATGTTGAGCTCATTGAGGTTGCTCTCCAAGGTGGCCAGCTTCTGATCAATATCCTGCATTTTGTTTCTGTGCCCTTGCGCAGTTCTCTCAAACGATGATAACCTGGGAATAGAATTATTATGAAATATGCTGTAAGAATACTCCCTCATTGGTCTTATTCTCGAAAGCGTAGGTGCTGAACATGAGGTGAAGTCCTGCGTTCAATTATTCGGTTTAGCAATGTATTTGGGGCTTTCTGTATAGAAATTCTGGCACACCCGGGAGTTTCCAAATACGCCTTGTTGCTATGCTCTGCTATTGTTCACCCAATTCCACCGATTCCTTTATTGAATTCCATGTTATAAATAGCGAGCCTGGGCAATTTTAAACTCCGGGTTGCCACTGAGAGAGAAGACCTCACGCTCAGCAGTCGCCCTTATCACCACTAGACCAATGACACAATCTGTCACACATATTATGCATAAAAAACCAAAGTATGTTTGTGTAACTCACTGCTTATTAAAATCGCCGATCTGTTCAACATCGACGGTGTTCGCCAGCAGCTTGGCGGGTCGGATCTCGTTGGTAGAGCTGGACTTCTCCCCGCTGTACGCAGACACGCGGACTGAGAACCTGTGGTTTTCTGTGAAAACACATCTTATTAGACTGACATATTGGCAAAATATTTAACATGTATCTTCGGATAAAGTACTATGGTAGAACGAGGTATAGTGTTACTCCATGGAATAGGGAGCATTTTTCAACTAGGCAAGTTGGTTAGCCTGGTGGGCCAAAGCCCGACGTCAACATGTCGGACGTTTGTTTTAGAAACTCTGATAGTGCAATTCAGAATTTGCTGTTGTCACTTCACTCTGATAGATGGTGCTTTACTTTTTGTTAGTAGTAGTCGCCACAATTTAAAATACTTATCAAGATCTACCATTATATACAGTAAGATTTTTTAATCAACATCCAAATTTCAATATCTATGGTGAAAATTATGAAATATGTGTTTTTTTCATGATAAGGCATCACAAAGTTGTCTAATAAAGGTTTACAATAGTAATTAGCGACAATCTTATTTAACGTGTTAAGTAAACATAAACACGCTGAATATGATAATTATTTTGCGAAAATTTTACATCATAGAAAAAAAAATGTGTAGTATGTCACTTACAAAAATACGGGAAATTTTATCTTATCCGGCTTAATTGAAAAAGTGCCCGGATACCGGATACCCGGATATACGTCGCATCTCTAATTATCATTCATTTAAAGCGGCCTTTTTAGACTATACTTTATAACTATACTCAACCTGCGGCCCGCCGAGCTTGAGTGAGTGGCCCATCTGCCATACTGGTCCAGTTGTCAACCACTTTAAGATCCAGAGAAACTGTGAGCACGCGGTGTTAAATGGGTACCTAGATAACCCTACCGCGCGTTGCGTTGCAGTGAGTGATAGAGGGATTCAGAAATTTCATGAAAAGTAAAGCTGTTTCAAAATTTTGTTAAGATTGCATGTGGCTGCATGATACCCTCACATTATAAGATCATCCAATCAGATGAACTGTGAACACTTCATCTTTTAAATTATATTTAAATTAAGTTTTTATGCTGTGGCCTGCGGCACCATAACTGAAACCTTTTTGTGGCCCTTATAAAAAAAAGGTGGAGTATGGCTGCCCTATATAATAAAGTGGTGTAAAACTCACCAGTAAAGAAAAAAGTGATGTTCGCTGGCACTTTCCCACTATTCTTGAATGTATGATCGTTGCCAATAGGCACTCTGTGTATGCCGTACTGCTCGCACAGATAGCGGACAATGGCGTCCGGCGCTGATATTGTGTCCACTAAGTACGTGTAGAAACCGAGGTAGCTGTAACATGAGATAGAATTTTTACACATTAATAAGATATCGACACTATAGAAAATAATTGAATTTCCTTAAATAGACCTCATTTTAATTTTTTTTTGAAGTTATACTTCTTTTGGCGCGCACACCGACAGATAAAAGCGATACTATGAAGTTGGGTGGTAAATGTCTCTTAAATTTTCGTGAATTAAATTTTCTCTTAAATCTTGGGAATTGATAGCTATATTCAAGGCAGTTATTGAAATATTTGTGCATCTGTAACACGTGTTTCATATTAATGGAAATAAAAAATAAATTAAGAAGTATAACTTCTTACATGCGTACATAAGTACACACACACTTTTTTTCTTCTAATCATCATTTCTATTAAAAAAAAAATGTTTCTTTAGGAAAGATTGGTCCGAATTAGCGCTTGATAGAGAAATGGAAGAAGACTAAGTGGAAGAGAGGCTTTTGCCCTGCAGTGGGACATTACGGGTTATTAATAATAATAATACATTTTTACGTGTACATATGACATTATTCATGGGTTTATAGGACTATTACAGAACATGAAGGAAAAACATCGTGAGGAAACCTGCACACCTGAGAGGGCTCCATAAAGTTCTCGACGGAGTGTGTAGTCCGCCAACCCGCACCGGGCCAGCGTGGTGGACTAAGGCCTACCCCGTCTCATTCTGAGAAGAGACCCTTGCCCAGCAGTGGGACAATAATGGGTTGAATTCATTATTATTATACAGAACATGTAGAGAAAAACTACTTGGGCTATTGTGATGAGATGGTATTGGACTGGGTTATGGGGAACTATGGAAACCTATGGCGCCTGCCGAAACTATGTAATAAAACACGTTAAAAATGGCAGACGGAGACTTGCCACTTATATTATTACTAGCTTCCGCTCGCGGCTTCGCCCGCGTGCTTTACGAACCCGTATATTTTCCCGGGATAAAAAGTGGCCTATGTGCTATTCCAGACAATAATCTATGTCTGTGTCAAATTTCATTCAGATCAAATTCAATTCAAATTCAAAATTCATTTATTCAAAATAGACTACTACTAGTGCTTTTTGAACGTCAAACATATTATGGACAGAACTAATACGCCCGCCCTTGACCGCTTCCTATGTGTTTTAGCTTGGGGAGAAGAAACGGCCCAACAAACTCCCCAGCAACACTCCCATGTCTGTCATTATACAATAATAAAAGAAATATAATTAAAGAATGCTATTACAATAATTAAAGTTTAGCAAAAACGTTTCCACATGTGAGCTAGCGCACACCATTTCACCAAAAGGTATAAGGCAATATAGCCTCCGTTGTCTTAAAGATGTCATACACCTAAGTGTGAAGAGCGCGCCCGCCCACACCTGCAATCGCTTTGGAATAGCAGTCATAAGGGCTTTACGGCTCACGCATGCAGAACTATGATCCATTAAATGCAAGGCAAATGCATGTATGTAAATGAATAAATTATAAATTCATTAATCTCAGCCAGCAAGTCGACCAGTCACCACAAGCAGCACCCGTTCACGAGTATGACGCAAAGATCAGCCATCACCTGCCTCGCCATTTTAGAGGGAAGCAGGTGACCCGACCCATGACGCCACCGCATGCAATGACATCAAAGGGAGCATGACGAATTTGCTACCTGAGAATTGCATATAAATAAAATAATATAGAAATTGCAATGATCACCAGTTAACTGCATTAGACCTCCAAGCCTCTGAATCAAGATAATGACAGGGGAACAAAAAAATAAATAATAAAACATAAAATAAAAAAAATAAAAAACAAAACATACAAAATGTACAATTGATATGATTGTCATTAATTAATAAAATATCTATGTCAGTAAATCAAATAAAGGATAAAAAATTAATAAATAAAGCACAAAACAAAAAACAAAAGAGAACAATAAACGTCATGTCATGCTCATTATATAATTTGGAATTGTCCTGCGTTTAACACGATGATCCGTTCAGCAGTTCTGGCGTGAAAGAGTAACAAAGATCCATCCATCCATCCATCCTCACAAACTTTCACATTTATAATATTAGTAGGATTATTCCTATTCATCTCACCTCAACTGCTGTATATTATTCTGTGGGCGGTTTACTGGGCCACCCTGGCTGCATATCGCGTTGACTCTCTTCAGCCCTTGTTCGCTGCGCACCTTCCGTATGAACAGGTTCATATCCTGGCTCGACTCGAAGGTAAACGCGACCAAATCACGGCCGGACACCGTCGATTCCAAGTAGCGGGCGAACTTAGGGTCCGTGAATTTTATCTGTTTGAATTGAAACAATAATATTAGAGGCTCGTAGCTACATAAGCATAGATTAGTCGATCTGCGAGCAGGCGCGGTCGCAGCCAAAGACATGGGGGGGGGGTCATATTAAAGGTGAGTAAATAGATGTTCATCAATAGCAGTGATAGCCTAGTGGTTGAACGCTTGCCTTCCATACAGGAAGGTCCGAGTTCAAACCCAGCTCGCACCTCTGACTTTTCGGAATCATGTGCGGATGAAAATTTGATTACCTCTTGCGTTTACGGTGAAGGATAACATCGTGAGGAAACCTGCACACCTGTGAGGGCTCCATAAAGTTCTTGATGCTTTCTTTAGTCCACCAACCCGCACCGGGCCAGTGTGGTGGACTAAGGCCTAACCCTTCTCACTCTGAGAAGAGACCCTTGCCCAGCAGTGGGACAATAATGGGTTGAATTAACTTAAACAGATTTTCGTAAATTAACTAAATTTAGGAGGTTTGTCAATTTGACATGTACTATTTTGAGGGGAGGGGGTCATGACCCCCACGACTGGGACCGTCACTGTCTGGGAGGTCAACACCAGCTGTCGCTCTTTAGAATAGTTTTTCGGGTCTGGTTGGGTGTATGTGACATGTATATTTTTAACTGTACCCACGATACAAGAGAAATCGAAGAGTAGGGCAGTTTTTTATTTTATTATTTAGCGCCTGAGAGCAGCTAACTCACTTCTAGTTCAAGTGCGAAATTAATGCTTTTGCCCGAGATTAATACACTGCTTTACATAATGAAAGGGTGGAAAGAAAAAATAGAGAACAACATGCAATTACGATGAAAATCTCTTACCTCAAGCATCATCGGCTCATATACAGGGTGTTGGAACATCTCAATGTTCTCTCGCAGCCATATGACAGCCTTGTAGGAATCTTCACTGTACGCTCGCAACACTTCCAAACGTTTTACATCTACATCTTCGAGTTTACGTATCCTAGGAACATAACATAGCATCAGGAGAGGTGTACTATTATGCACCTACATTTCCCCGATGCTGAACACAAGAGAAATCCGCACTAGGCTAGTCACACTGCCTTTCGTAAGAGAGGAGGCGTGGCCGTGCGCATACACATGCGCAACTATGCAAATACACTATACACTTTGCCCAACACGGGAATCGAACCCAGGACATGGAGCTACACTACCACCGATATTAACACTAAAACTGTCATTACCTACTGTGTTTACCGCGGTCAACCATCCAAATTTCGACCTCGCCAACACTGCTTAACCATTGATTTTCGTCCTACCTGTTCTGATACAGTCTGATTTGCGGCAACACATTGTTCTCCAAGTCGTATTGTATCTCTAACTTCTGTTTCTTCAAGTTTTCTATGGCTGCGTTGGTTTTTGTTATGGGTTTGTGTAATTCTGCCAGCTCCATTTTCACTCTTGTTTCTGTGAATAATATATAAACGTATTTATTTATTTATTGCACTATTTTGTTACAGAAAACAATTAAGCTAAACTACACACACATAGGCCCTGTGTGGGTGTAGCAACTTGTTTTATCGGTATCTTAGCAGCTATACTCGTTTTGTTTAGGTATTTAACTAAAGGGTAAACTTGATGTGTCTTTTTAATATATTTTGTTTAAAAACTCAGTTTAAAAATAAAACGCGACTAAAAACCAATGTAAAACAACAATAACGATTGCCAAATCAATTGAACCACTAGTTTAAGCAGTAGTTTATTTGTTTAATATGTGTTTGTGTAAAAAGTCACATCAAGATTGTTTACCTTTATTTAAGTACCTAAACAAACCGAGTATAGATATATCATCTTATATCTTGGAGGCTATATTATCATAAACCTATTGGTGAAATGGTTTATACTAGCTCACATGTGGAAACGTTTCTGGCAAGCTTTAATTATTGTAATAGCATTCTTTTAAATATATATTTTTTGATTTATTATAGAACTAGGTTTTGCCCGCGATTTGGTACGCGTGGAATTTAGAATCTGATATTTTTCTGCGGTAAAATGGAGCCTATATTTTAAGTTCGACTTCTAGGAATACATCGGTGAAAACTGCATTCAGTTCCATGCAGTAGTTTTTGCGTGATGCGTGTACAAAACATACAGACAAACAAAAATTCTAAAAAACTGTTGTTTTGGCTTCTGTTGCTATGAATAAAGACCCCCCATATTAGTTTTTCTCCAATATCTATAATGTACAGTCATCGGCCTGTTATAATTTTATTATATGTATAGATGACAGACATGGGAGAGTTGCTGGGGAGTTTGTTGGGCCGTTTCTTCTCCCCAAGCTAAAACACATAGGAAGCGGTCAAGGGCGGGCGTATTAGTTCTGAGGCCCTAGTGTAAGTTTCTTTTGACAAATTCGATTTACTACATCGAACACTTTCGGCGCTCCGATTGGTCCGTTTCGTGCTCTCCACCAATCGGAGCGGGCCAATTCGGGCCTCTGTCCATAATATTATATGTTTAATGTTCAAAAAGCACTAGTAGTAGGTCTATTTTGAATAAATAAATTTTGAATTTATTTTGATTAAAACGAAATAGTTGTAACATTTAATAATGAATTAATTAAAATTAACGATCATTAAAATAGTGCACGATTGGCGCAGAAGCTAAGTGACTAGCTTTATCAGTTACGTGTTGCTAGTTCGATTCCCTCACGGATTATTTGTATGATCTACCGACAGTTGTTTCGGGTCTTGGTGTACATGTGATATGTATTTTTGTAAACTGTACCTACGATACCGGAGAAATTACAGTGTGGGACATATTTTTAATAATAAAGAAGAGAACTTACCGTCTCCCACTTTCTCCACCAATCTACTCTTATCCATGACCAACTTCTCTAACTTAGCTTTAGTTTCTTGCAACTCTCTCTCTCTATTTCGATGTCTCTCCAACTTCTCTTGGTACGACTCTTCGATCTCTTTCAATTTGAACTCTTGCGTGCGCACAGCGTTAATCATTTCTTTGGCTTGGTCTTTTAATGTGTAGATTTTTCTGTTCTATAAAAGAAAATATACATTGTAACCCACACAAACTTACAAGCAAAATACAACTCAAACACTCACTCATAAATCACACATTTCAAGGGAGCAATACGGTAGATGACTACTAGTCATCTGAGTTACTTTTTATGAACTGTCAAAAATGAGATTTTGTTCTAAAAATGTTTGGAATACAAAAGCGTGACGTCATCGTTTTTCATTGCCATTGACATACTTATTGTGTGATTTTGATAAATTAAAAATTGAAAATGCCAAAGATAAGCAAGAGATTAAGTTTTACTGGGTTTTTAAAAGGAAAACTATTTACCAAACAAGATTTCAAAATTTATTTTTGATACAGTCATCTAGCCTATTCTCGAGCATTTAGAGATCATGTCATATATCAGCATAAAACACTTTTTTAAAAAGTGTATCCATGGAGCTTCTTGCCGGTCTCTTCTCCATAGGACCAATCCACTTTTGGAACAGTGCAACTAGAATCATAACGTTTTAAAAGCGCCTATAAAGGACCAGCTGAAATAAAAATATTTGACCTTGACGCAAAAACCATCGCGGATATCACTTGTCTACCTTTTTTAGAATGCTTGTAATATCACATTAGAGATATCTTTGCCTTCTAGCGGTAGACATACATTCAACTAATAGTCGGGTGTAGTTGAGTATGTAACTTGTTCTATAGAGGGAGCGACTCTATCTTTAGTAAAGATTTATATCGAACCGTGCGAGAATTACCAAAATTCAACCCCTATAGCGTTCGACTACCTCATTGGTCTAGTGGTCACAAGCGCGACTGCTGAGAGTGAAGTCCTGGGTTCGATTCCCAGGTCGGGCAGTGTTATTGGGTTTTTCTGTATGGAAATTCTCAGTAGCAGCACTGAGTCTGGAACTATGCCCGATAGATGGCAATAGGCTCGCCCCCTATTACATGAGACTTAATAACCGCATCGGCGAACTCTTCGGTGAATACAGGCGTGACGGAAGATGAGTATGATCTACAGATAGTTGTTTCGGGGCTGGTTGTGTGTGCATGTGACATGTATGTTTGTAAATTGTACCCACGATACAGGAGAAATTCTAGTGTGGGGCAATGTTTTTTAAAATAAACAAACCAAACAACAAAACAAACCACTAAACCAATTATGCAAGCAAAAAAAAAGGAACATAAAATAAAAAAATACACTTACTGCGGCTAATTTCTGTTGCTCCAACTTACTAATATCGCCTTTAGCTTTCTGGATCACTTGTTCTAATGGCTCCACTTTACTTTTGTGTGTGTTCACGATTTTCACAGATTCTTTCTTGTCGTTGGAGTATTCCACCACCTTTTCTCTCAAGTCTGTGTACTCGAGCCATAGCTTTTTCTTCTCGCAAATATCAATTTGTTTTTCTATTTCTTTTCTTTGCTTCATCGCGTCTATTACTACTTTTAATCTGAAATAATATTGAATTTTAAATATTAACGGTGAAGGTACACATCGTGAGGAAACCTGCACATCTGAGAGGACTCCATAAAGATCCCGATGGTGTGTGATGAATTTGTTATCATTATTGATTAATTTTGTATAAGAAGTAGATTGGTTACTAAGGGTTGAAAATGATTAATTTCATATCAGCGTCTGATGGTAGCGAGCTCGCCTATGATTCGAGTGTAAACTACATATATTTTCCCGGGATTGACAACCTGCTTTTCATTATGAATGTAAGAAAATTAAAAGTACAGAGTATTATTAGAAATTAAAAATACATATTTTCCTTTGCTATAAGATGACATAACGTAAGGTTCATATACACCAATGATACTATGGAGTTTCGCAAATGCATTGCTCAATTGGGCCTTTTCTCTCTGGATGGATGGACAAATCGATTCTCGCTTAGCGAAATAAGTTAAGTGCCGGAGCCGCCGCGAAACTAAAGCGTCAGATACATACAGGCACACCTCTTCATAATGACTTGACTTACATCTTTTTCTTCTTAGCGAGATGATGACAATATAAATAGTCCCAGCCTGTAAGACAGTCACATCGAAGGGTTCTCACAAACTCGGAAATTCTTTCCATATCATGTCGCAAAGAACGCTCCGATATTCTTTGAGTGCAAGAGACCCACTGAGACAAAACCCAGCCACAGATTCCTGGACTCACGCTGAGAACTGCCACCTACCTCTCATTAAGCCGAATCTGTTCCTGCATAACCTGAGCGTTGTTTTGCAGCTTGGTGGACAGCCCTCGCTGCTGTGAGCGGCACTCTATAAGCTCGTCTAGCTGACTCACGCTCTGCTGGCCTCCTACCGCAGAGAGCGTGCTGCGCAGAAGCTGCTGAGGGTCCATCTTAGAGAAGTCTTGGACACGGTCTTGTGGTAGGAGCTGGCAGAGGTTGTCCACCTATTGGATTGAAAGTATTGTATATAGACAAATGAAAGTGTGTTTAATTAATGGAATCAGGCGTTACTTTGCGGAAATCCATGATATATATAGAATCCGCTTGGACGCGAACCAAGCGGTCGACGAGTCAACATCTCCTGAGGATGATCCGTGGAGGGGCGAAACACGTGTCGAGGATCGGTTTGGTTGCATGAAACATTATTTCTATCACACCTTCTGCATGTGCATATATTTGCGGGCGGGAGGGCGGTGCTGTGCATGCACCTAAACTTGCAGTAGTTTAGCGGAATTAAAACTAAATATTCTAGTTGTATATCTTATATAAGTGTGTTTAAATAAAACTACCTTTTTACTTAAGCACTATTGTTACTAGTATTAGTACTAACAAAACTATGGACTGAAGTCTGAAAATAAACTTATTTTATTATTTATATTAAAAGATAAAAGTAATAAAAAGTAATATACGAGTTCACATAAAAATTTAAACACGACAAATGCACTTCGCCAATCGCGTCGGTTTATCACTTTGCATGTTTTACTTGGCGCCGACTTCAATATTCTTCACCTACTATATTGTAACATTTATTTTTTGCTTTTTAGTTAGTGTTGCTTTTGAATTTTTCAAAATCGTATTTTTTTGTAAAAAAAACTCCGTAATGTAGTGTTTTTTACAATTCATTTGCAATATTATTTACAGTCTCCTTTTGTCGTCTCAACACAAGCTGTAACATGGGAATCGCTCATGCCGTAGTGAAAAGATTAGCCAGTTAGCAATGGCGGTATCGAAGCTGATATTACTATTGCTCTGGGTGCACCAGACAATCTTATTTTTCGTAATTCGTGGAGGTTCCTTGCACTGAATTAAAAATAAAATGGTACAATTTGGGAACCGCGGGACTAAGTTATCATAACGTAACCATTTACTACGAGCCCAAGAACAAAAATTTAATGGTACAGAAAATCGGACACACTGATCAGAACTCAACAAATCAATATGTAACATACATATGTATCGACACACAATACTGTCATACATGTAACCTTGCTGAATGAGGATATGACGTAACATTTACATGACTAAATACAACTTGTCCTGATAAATCAAGTACATACTTAATGAAACAGATAAACGTGTATTAGACACAATATGGTTTATCGTTGGAACAGTTTTAAACATTCAAGCCAGTTTTTGTATTATGAACCATATCATGCTCAAAATACAGTTTCTAATACAAAACTTACAACTTAGTCATATTTTTTATAATATAGGTAAAATATATTTTTATGCACTAAACGCAACATACAATGTTATATATGCAAACTCTGAAAGAAGTTTTGTTAAGATTGGCCTACATCTGAATTAATTTCAGCCATTTTTAATTTAGATATTTTATTTAATGGATTTTCACAACGAATGTGAGGATGTTCATGCTATATGCAATAGGTAAGCTGAAGCTTTGAAAATGGAAAAGTGTTAATGTCCAACTAACCTGTATATTCATTGACGCTATAAGCTCTTGCACCTGCTTCTCCCTGACTGTCTTATGGTCAATAGACCAAGTGGATGCATCAGAAAGGTTGAAGTTCCTCGTTATAATCACATTTCGTTTACCAGGATCTTGATACAGCTCTATCTCAATAGTAGCATCCTCGCAACCGCTTCTGACATATTCGGATATCTAAAAAGAATATAAACTTCAGCGGTCATTGAAAGGCTTATGATTTACTTATTTTTTACATATTACTGTAACATTGATACTGAAGTTGGTAAATTGAACTGAACTAACTTTCTTTGCTCGTCCGATGACACTTGTCTTGCCGCACAAACCCAAAATAATGGCACAAACGAATGTTGATTTGCCAGTGCCATTTGGTCCGATAATCAAGTTCAATGCCGTACTAGGATAGAGTTCTACTCTCTTGTAGGTTCTGAAATAAATATTTATTGTATTTTTCTTTTAGATTTTTAACTTCATTTGTTTTAATAATTAAACTGCCAATGTCAAGGTAGGACAAAACATTTGTAACATTGAATTCTCATTGACAAATAAAATGGCCACTATATATGATTTTTTTTTCTCTGTTAAACCTTTATTTTACGAATGGTCAAATTTTGAATGAGACAGAATAAAATTGTCATAGCTTAGTGATTGTCAAGAAACCAATACAAGAAAGTTTGAATAAAGAACGATTTTATATTTAATTACTCTTTACTGTATCAAATTTAAAAAATAAGTGAATAGAACATAGATTATTTATATGTATATTTTTTCTTTCTTTCTAATTTATGTAGGTACAATAATAGTTTAGTATTTTATTAGGAAAACAGACCACACATACAAGGGCATCTGCAGACATATTTTCCATTATTCATACAAGACTACCCAAATGAAGTTTAAAATTCATGTTTTTCATGAATTTTGATTAGAGTTCTTATGCATTAGGAATAGATAAAATATAGTAAAGTTAGATGATATATTACAGACTGTCATTTCTATAAAAAAACTACAAGCTGGTTTCCAAAGACTTAGAGTAATAAAAATAAACGATTAGGTGTTCTTGTGAGTTACTAAAGAATTGCATGGAACTTGTCAAAACACGTTTCTAATTTAATGGGCATGCTCCTATACCATTGTTGCATTGTTGTTATCAATATAGGCATTATTACCGGCACACAACACAACATGAATAATTATAATTTCACAAAACAAAAATTGGAATGCGCGCCAAAAGATTACTTACACGAAGTTTTCAAGCGCCAATCTGTAAATACAGCCGGCTTTTATGCCTTCACTGTTTTTCACTTTAGACATTTTACATTACTATCATTTTTACCAATATATAAAAAATAATTTTAGATCGCATCTAAACAGCGTTTTACCATTACGCTGATTATTTTTTTATGTTTCTCTTTGTCCGTCTGACGCAGTTTGACGTCTGACTGTCACTTTGACGGTTTTAGATATAGTGATGTACATAGTTAACTAAATAAAGTTGAACAATAAACAGAAACAAATTAAATTCAAATCAGAACAATAATAATTTTGCTCATATGCTTTAAAGGTGATCAATGTTAAAATCAAAAGTCAAAAGTTAAAATTTTTACCATGAAATAGACAAGCTTGGATAGGCGAAAAAAATAAAAATAAATAGAAGTCTTATATTTCAGTGGGACACTAAATACACTGAGATTTTATTATAAAGTTATACCAGTTGTCAGACTTGGACATTTGACTGGTTCTAACTTGGTAACTCTAGTAGATATCTGTATGACAGAGAACAATTATCAACATATGTGTATAAGCTATGAGGCCGACCGCTAAAAGAGTCTCGCTGTGTGATAAATAATCACCCATCTAAAACAATTTATTTGGATAAGAATTTAACCAAGAGGCTCTAAGTAAATCTGTATTTGCCCACTAGACATTTGAGAGCTTTTCAAGCCAAGTTCAAACCAAGAAAAAGGAACTGGCGACGCAACAGCCGTGAGTTATATTACATGAACCATTTGGAGCCACTTTTGATCTCGTAATAACTCAAAATCAAACATAAACACATGACATTTGGTTTAACTAGTAAAACCCCTTAGCACGAACTTTAACAAGAACCCCAAATTTCATAAATCAAAAGGTTATTGGGATATTACCGTTTAAAATCAGCATTTATTTAACTGTCTGACTGACTGACATACCTATAGATCCAAAACTTAACCTACTTCCAGATGACCTAGAAAGTTGAAATTTGGCATCCAACTGGGTAATTGTCTCAGTGAATTTTACGATTTATAATATTTTCCAAGCACACGATTTTTATTAACACCCAACGCCTTTAGAAGTTATAATAGCAAAAACTTTTTCTTTCGCAAATGTGCTCTAATATTTCTAACGTTCAAGAAAATGTAGAAAAATGTACAAATAGAAAACTATACAGCGTAAACGCAAGAAAAAATATTTTGAATGATAAATAATGATAATTTCTTTACAAAAAGTAATGATATCCCATTAGAAACAAAAATATGAAAATGGGAGCCAAGTTCAATATAGTAAGAGTATACGTGGTTGTCGATTTCACCGACAAAGGATTTTTTTTAAACATTGCCCCTCCCTAGGCATAATTCCTGTATCGTGGGTGCGTTTACAAACACGTATATTCACATATACAAATACCCAGACACGAAACAACTATCTGTAGATCATACAAATATTTGTTCCGTGAGGGAATCGAACCCGCGAAAACTAGTGTAGCAGTCAATCTCTCAACCACTGCGCCAACCTTGCCGTAATTGAGATCTAAATGGGTTCTGTAGATAATCCTGAAATTTATTAATAAGAATATACAACATTCTAAAATATATTTAAAAAACAATTTCTTGTTTTTTTCTACTACAACAATATTTGCTGTCGTCTGCATTTTAAAGGTATCATTCATATACACCATCAGACGAAACTCGATAGAAAATACCTACCTAGAATATTCTGAATCTGACTGTCTTTTGATTGGGTCAACCTGTACTGCAGAATATAAAAACGAAACTATTTGTCATTTCAGAATGTGAAAGATTTTTTCCAAATCTGGTTGTGTTACCTAAATGTTGAATTTTGTATATGGTTTTCATTTATAGTATAATTTTGCATGTCCAATGGTAAAATATGGCTGAACTGTTTGTTTCCAATATGACTATGCATTCGTACCCATATTTTCAAAATAAAATATCTTTTAACTTTATCTTTATAAATAAAATATTGGCAGTATCGGCTTCGATCCAATTCCTTGTGAATTAGAGGGCATTCCGGGGGTCTGCGCCAAGATATATAAATACCTGGGTTGAATGAGAGATTATATTTAATTACTTAGTTTATTTCTAACCTTTTTGTTAACAATTATGTGTTTGAATACATTTCAAACAGATAATTGTAAGCAAAGCATTTTGGCCGTATGAAATTCATGTATTTAGTATTAAGTATTTGTTAGCATTCTCTAATTTTTTGAATTTCTGTGCAGATCACAATTTGATTATCACTTGCGTAGTACTAATTATATTCTTGGTTAAAACTACATAATTCATGTTATTTCATTAAACTGGATAAAGCTGAGATGGACAAATGGTGGTAAGGTAAGGTAATAAATGACTTGGTAATCAGAAAGAATTTATTTATTGAATAAGTTTACATAAAATAAAACACTACTTTATTATGAACTCTCATGTAGTCAACTAAAATTCCAGTTTCAATTGATTTTAAAATTAAACAAACCGGAAAGCGCTAGTAAAATACTATAAATAATGGCAATGGTTTCTGATTTCTGATTTCTGATTTCTAATATTTCATAACTATGTAAGAATTTGAATATTTAGTATGTTTTGAGTGAACGTCACTATCGGAAATAAAATGTTGTTAGTAGGCATAAAATGATTTTACGAGAAATATATTTTCAAGGCTGGCAACACTAAAATATTAATTGACGAATCGTAGCGTTCTCAAGCAAGACAAGAGCCAAACAAACCGATTCCATTTCCGACCGATGTGCTCGTCTGTCGCTCCGTTAGGTGTTTGCGCGTCTTGTAAATTTTCAATCGGATGTTTGTGTATGAAAACGAGTGAAAATATATGTTTTCATGAATGAATGTGCGGTCAGATGGCCTATATAATACAAAAGTTAAAGAACTAATTATCTTTCTAGTGAATTTATGTGATAAAACGACGTTTTCCCCGTGTCTAAATTACGGAGAGGGCATTCATGTTTATAAATATTGATTTGTTACATATCGTGTTTTCTAATGTTTCTGTTGTGTTTCGAAACGTGAAGTGAAATGTAGGTAATATAATAACGCGTAAAAATCTTTAGTTTACGAAAATGCAACAGTTATTCCTATCTTACATGGACGCGATCGATGGTGAAATTTCGTGTTTGATTTGATTGTGTTTATTGTGAATAAGTGTGTTTTTTTGACAATGGAGGGGACTACAGAGAAGGATTGTTCACCGTTATGGAATCTCTACCAGCAGATCGTGTCGGATATGAAGGTAGGTCGTGTTAGCTGATATTCTTTCTTTGTACACGCGAAGTCTGAACCGGTCGGGCGCCCTACATTTACTAGGAAACTGGCCCCGTAAACTGCTCGTGTTGAACGTACTATTTGATGCTCCGATAATCGCCGATCAGTTTTTCTGACCGATTTCGGATATTTATTTAGTGTGGGTAGTTGTAGAATAGACAATGTAAAAACGTTGAAAGATAGACAGTTTTGTTTATGAAAATATTAATTATAGGTATGCACAATATCTTTACATGAAATTAACACTACATATACATACATAAAAAGTGATATAATAATATTCTTTTAAATGTTTTTGTTGCTTAGCAACCACATCACCTGTACTCCAAAAAAATCCAACATCATTATTTCCCCTCCAATCTGCCTGCCAGGAAATATGACAAATATATTGGATCTATTGGTATATGTACTGCTGGCTGCTTGTACCAATAAATATTGGGCATGTGGGTGAGAAAATAAATCTTCAAACAACCCTAACTACTCAAAAAATAAAGTTAACTTATAATGTTGTCAAGCAATCCTTGTATTTAGGTTACCAAAGTTTTTGGCCCTGTATTTGGCAACCGTAGGAATTCACTAGCATATGGGCTGCCATTTTCTGGCCATAAGGCTGCTTATAATGTGAAATTTTAAGTTTATAAATGTTACAGAGTTGATCAAAGACACCAGATGAGTGTCAAGCACAGTTCAGATTATGCTATAACAAATAAAATATAGCATCATAACATATCATCAAGCCTGTATACCCTGAAGGCATCGCAGAGGTGTACTATTGAACACCCACATTTCGCCGATGCCGTTATGGAGTCCCATATAATAGGGGGCGAGCCTATTGCTATCTACCAGACACAGTTCTAGACTCCGTGCTGCTACTGAGAATTTCCATACAGAAAAACCCAATATCACTTTGCCTGATATGGGAATCTAATCCAGGACCGTAGGCTCAGCAGTTGTGCTTGCATCCACTAGACCAATGAGTCTATAATATAAGATATTAAATATTTATAAAACAAAACCATCTCATGGTTTCTAATGATCTTAGTCTACAATGTCATGATGTCACCATCAGTAGTTTTAAATTACCATATCAAATTAACATTAATTATTAACTCAGAGTTGTTTGAATGCATGTCTGTCTCAATGAAGTAATGACTAAATATAAATATTGATCTAACACATTGTTTTGCCTTTGAGACTAAACAATTAAATTGATTGCTTCATGGATTTGGTCACCTCACCCCCTATTACATGGGACTAAATAAAGGCATCGGCGAAATGTGGGTGTATAATAGTACACATTTGTCTAACCCTTTGGCATTACAGGTGTGATGCTACGTGTGAATTCGGTCAGAGACATTTAATATAGGTAGGACTTTACGTAATTTTATTATTTTTAGGAAGATAATTATTATTGTTTTTAACTAGTCAATAAAGTTACGTTTTAATAATTCATTTAAAAATAATTAATTTCGTAATTTATTACGAAAAGTAATTAAGAATAATTGTTTAACATTCATAAAATTGAAATAAAACCTGTGTTTAGAATGATGATGTTGTTACTTTTGATATTGACTGTACAGTTTTCTCAAGCACAGCCTACCATATCGTTTTTGAACATGAACAATCAACCGTTTAGCAAAAGCTTTGGCTGGATACAGCTGTGCAGAGAAAAGTACTGGAAAGTAGGCTTTTTAAAATGACTCAGTCTGAAAACTCAATAACATTTTATATTATACATATAAAACTAACGAACCCTTTCTGGATCTCGAGAACAGCGCCGCCTACCGGTTTAACTATAGCTAATGCATGCCGATTTACAAATACACGCACACCGGAATTTTATATATACAGATATATAAATAGGTATACCGGTATAATATTATTTGGACACCAGAAATCCTCTGGGACACATTTCTTGGTGGCCGATTTAGATGTCACTTCAGCCTCTAGTGTCAAATTGCTTTTACAATATCGATTTTACGCATCGGTGACGCTCTGCGTGACGATTGCTCGAAAGCACGGTGGGTGCAGTGGTTGGACGATCGGCTACTGCGCTACGTGTCGCGGGTTCGTATTCCGCATGTAATAATTATTTTTATTACCTACAGATAGGATTTAAACGCACCCACGATACATGAATTAAGACCGAGTGTGGGCCAAATATACATTAAAAAAACAACAATTGGGTCTTCCGAGATTTTCACTATTAAAAGGACTATAGTCTTATTCTGGTGAAATATTAGAAGCCGATGGCTGTAGGACCGCGGGATATCTGATAGGTTAGACCAGTCTTGCTCCACGATCTTTACGTTTCAATGTACTAAGCATTTCGTCATCATAACCTTTCACGATGAAATAATGTAGGCACATTAATGGAGACTGCGTCTTCCTTGCATCGCTGGTTAAGACGGAATATTAATTCCGTCCGAGTGTCGAAATCTGAATGACCGACAGCTTTCGGCCAAGGAGATAGTTTTCTTAAGAATCTTTCAAAAAACAATTGTATTCTCCACTTTTTTATTACCACGAAAATCGCACTTAAAACAAATGATGCGATTTTAGAGTACCGTAGTTTTCTTGTGACCAATTAGTATGCACCAGAACCAAACTTATGTCCTTTCCCTCTGTACGAAATCTGGGGAAATCGGGCTATTTCGTTCTTGTTGAGAATTCCATACAATAAACGGTTTCGATGGTGAACCCACAAGAAATAGTGTGACGTCGGATAAAATTTAAGTTGCAATAAACACTAGGTACTTTTAGCTAATCAAATGCATTTAAAATGTGGTCTGCATTTCAATTTAAAGTAGGTGATATAGGTACAAACATGATTATTATATATTCTGCGCATGCCTGAGTAAATAGGATGTGACACTTGTACTTAAACGTCTATAAAAACTTAGATCACTATTTATATTGTAATTTGATAATTATAGGTAACATAGAATAGCAGCACGTCTGTATTCCTCAAAGGGATACGACACCGTTGGCGCAGTGGCTAAGCGATTAGTTTTCTGCGCTACGTGTCGCGGGTTCGATCCCCGCACGGAATAAATATTTGTATGATCTACAGATAGTTGTTTCGGGTCTGGTTTTATGTGCATGTGACATGTATGTTTGTAAACTGTACCCACTATACAGGAGAAATCCTAGTGGGGGGCAACGTTTTTTTAAAACAAAACAGAACAGAGCAGAACAGAACAGTTCTTTAGAAAACGTCATTTATATCTGGTGATCTTGGATGCCTATCTTTTTAGTCAACTGTACAAGACCACCTTCTTTTTGTTTGTCCGAAGTCCGAAGACTAAAGATAATAGATTTCATAACAAATCTAGAAGACTCTGATGATTAAGATGTCTATATGACCACAGATTAGATAATATTTGGTGTGACATCAGTAGGTAATGAATTCATCGAATAAACAATATTTGTTTTGTAAACCTGACTTTTCATGACGACATGGGCAGCCCAGGAGTTGACCAATTGACTGTACTCGCTACGGGTCGTAGGCTCGATTCCCGCACGGAACAAATATTTGTATGGTCTACAGATAGTTGTTCGGGTCTTTGTTTTTGTAAACGTACTCACGATAGAGGAATTATACCTAGAGTGGGGCAACTTTAAAATAAATAATAGTTTAAAAAATAAAAAATAAATACACGCTTTTATAACACAAAAGTTGAAAACATTTTTTACAATGAAATTAATTGTTATTTAATATGTAAAAAAAATATTTTTAACTTTACACGTCAAGAGACTTGATTTTGTGAGAATCGTATAAAATAAAGAATAACATTTACCGACACTTATCCTGGCGATCCTGGCCAGGATACTAGGGCAAAATTATAAAATTGTTGTATTGTCATCGGTCCTTGGTACGTGTGCCAATTTTCAAGTTCATCAGACCTCTTGAAGATGGTGAAAATCACGTTGAAAGATTCCTTTACATAGATACATAGATCCATACAGGTCAAGCTAATATAAAGCGTGTAAAAAAAATACAAAAATAACTACCTATGCAATAAGAGGAGTGATGAAGTCATACATTTTAATAGGTCATTTTGCAATAACAGTTTTAGTATTATATCATCGCTACAAGGTTATCGAAAGGTCAAGTTAATATTTTTAGCGAAGTTTATTGTAGGTATTGGTACATTGGGGTGATAATATATTTTTTAATTATCGATTTGCTTTTGTTTTGACGTGAATTGAAAATATGCCTAGCTCTAATTTTCTTACTTAGGTATTTTGTTTTCTGAGTTCTACGGCTGTCGATAAGGCAACGCTTTAGGTAATTTTTTTTTTACGGGACGAATCTTCGTATTATTAATGGAAATTTTAAGAACTAAAAATTCTATAAACTTGATATTTGATAGGTAGGTACCCGATAGGCATTTAAAAAAAAGGATTTTATGAAAATCCACCCTAAATTGTTTAAAGTTTGTATTAAAAATCATTCAACGCGAACAGAGTCGCGATCACAGCTAGTCTTTCTATATAAATAAAGATTAAATTGTATTCATTGGTAAGCGCATCACTTGAGAAAGGCTTAACAGATTTGGGTTGTATTCCGAATAATGTTTTTAAGAAAACAAAAAATGGAATAGTTGCACGGAGAATTGGACACGTAGACGAAGGCGGGCCACAGCTAGTTATTTATAAACATATTCAAAGTAACTATATAACGTTAATAGGTGATAAAGGCGACAGTTGCTACCAGCCGGATATCAGCTTCCTTTTGAATTTTAAATACTTGTCACTAATTAGTATCGCGTCGTTAAAGACTTGAATTTGAACAGTGTTAAATGAAATACAGACACTTGAATATGTATAATTATGATAAACTACAGCATCACGCCTGGGGAGTTGTTCTTGAGCGATTAGAGGTCATTTATCGAAGAGAAAGGTCTGATGGGTACCTTTTTGCGAATTTTCGTAATAGTAGGTACGAGTATATCCGTGGTGGGGTTTGATGCAATCTTCTGGGAGTTCCCGAAGCCCGCCATATGGTGTCGAGGCGGACCGATTTTGATGAAATTTTGGGTGTGTTTGAGTGGGTCTTTAGATGGTTTAGGTTCACAAATGGACCCGGTAAGTGGCGCTGCAATCGAGGGCAGGTTCGGGCGGGATGTCTATCGGGTCCGCTAGTAGAGGTGTAAAAAAATCTAAACTATACTTGTTGCCACTAGATCATATAGTTGTTTACATTGGACAAGTCTCCGTTCCCTTGCGGAGTGAGCAGTTTCAACGGTACTAGATGAAATTTGAAGCTGTTTAGATATTATGGAGTAGGGCTTGAATATCACAATAGTGCATTAGTAGCCATTCTCTATTCAACACCTGAGAATGACAGTAGTTACGTAGCGTCAGCAGAAGTTGAAGCTGTGAACTAGAAGTTTAGGTATATTCAGATGGATAACATAGCATCGCGCCTGTATTCCCCGAAGAGTTAAAGAGGTTAGGCAGAGGTGTAATGTTGGACATCTAAATTTCGCCGACGCCGTTATTGAGTCACATGTAATTGGGGGCGAATCGAGTGTATTGTCGTTTACCGGGTATAACATCGCCAATAACACCGGCTGACCTGGCAATCGAACGCAGTACCTGATGCTCAGCAGCCGCGCATACAGTTACAAAAAGAATGAGGCAGTTTACTTAGAATTCAAAAAGTATTTGTTCAGTCAATATTCTGCACGATGGCATCGGTGTCGCGGTTTTTCTTAGCTAAATTATCTCTTGAGAAGGAAAAAACAACGAGGGGCTCGTAGCTACATAGTTACCGCGCAGATCCGTCGATTTGCGAGGTTAAGCAGCGCTTGACGCTTGACGCGGTCAGTCCTTGGATGGTTGACAATTTTTCACATATCGAGATCCCTCCGTGCCTCGGAAAGCACGATAAGCAATTGGTCACGGGTGTCATACGAAGACCTATGACAGTCGTTATGGGTATCAGTAGCCCAAAAAGTCTGACAACCAGTCTAACCTTAGCTTATCAGTGTCTCCCAGTTACCTGCTCGCGGAGGTCAGAAGGCAGTCGCTCCGTGTAAAATACTGATATTCAGGCGCAACCGGTTAGATTGGAAGCCGACCCCAGTGTAGCTGAGAAAAGACAGATGATGATGAGAAGGAAAAAACAATCAATATTCGCATTTCCAATTGCGTCTGTCTATTTGAGTTCCCTTCAAAAACGACCGGCCCGTATTGTACTCGTCTTCAAGTGGAAAATATTAAGGCAGATTAACAAATCACCCAACTCAATTACCATTCATTCCAGATCGGAATTAAAACAATTTAGATAACACCTCGTTCACATTAAATCTTCACAGTCTGGTTGCAATAGAAAGCACTATAGCTCGTTTTTTAGGACATTGCCAGTTAATGCTAGAAGTCACTGAATACATTTCTAGAGAAACCGATGCAATGGTTTTCAATTAAATTGAATTACGATCCAGCAGTGTCCGGCTTTCACACTCAATTTATAGGGCTAATGGATCTAGCTGTGGTTGGCTTGTGTTACTGAACATAGGATAGCATCACGCCTGTATTCCTCGAAGTGTTCGACAGACGCGACAGTAAAATCTAGATTTCACCGATGCCGTTATTAAATCGCAATTAATCGGGGCGGACTTATTGCAATCTACTGAGCACAATTAAAAACTGCTGTTACTGACAATTTTTATAAGTACACTAAAACTCAATAACACTGTCTGACCCGTGAACCGAACCCAGGATCTCACGCTCAACAGTCGCGCTTGCGAGCTCTGGACCAATGAGGCATTTGTTTTAAATATCGTGTTGTATTTTGCAAGATGGCGACGGTTCTTCCTAGATAAATTACTTTTTTATTTAGAAATAATTCCTGTATCGTGGGTATGTTTACAAACACAAATATTCACATGCATCCAGAATGTTATCGAGACAAGAAACAAAAAACTGGCACTTAATTTCATGCTTCGCGTTACATTTTAGTCTCACAATCGAGATTCACACGTCCTTGCGTACTTTCGGTAAGGAACGCCTAGACACACGTGACGCAGTCGTCTTGTGTGGCCTGAGTTTTATTTTCCCTTACGCTATATTGGTCCTCCAAATTGCTATAAATGATAAAGTATTAATCCTAATGAGATATGGCTATTGTGTTCACAGTCTGCTTGTTTCGTGAGCAACAACAATAAAGATGTAACACAGTAGTTCAATACAGTTTTATTAATTTCGCCTTTACATTTCGCTAGACGATTTGTTAAGGAGAAGTTTGGAGAACAATTTTGTATTTAAAAAACGTTGCCCCACACTAGGATTTCTCCTGTATCGTGGGTACAGTTTACAAACATACATGTCACATACACACACAACCAGACCCGAAACAACTATCTGTAGATCATACAAATATTCGTTCGTGACGTCAAATCAATTTATGTTTATACTTTCTTGTAACTATCTCATTGTTCTAGTGGATGCAAGCGCGACTGCTTTGCCGGGTTCAATCCCCGGATCGGACAGTGTTATTAGAATTTTTCTGTTAGATTCTCAGTAAATTGTGCTCGGTAGATTGCAATAGGCTCGCCCTTGTTACATGGGGCTTATGTCATCGGCGAAATGTGGGTTTACAATACAGAGAAGTATTGTTGTCGCTTTTAATAATATACTCGGTTTCCATTCATAAAGAGATATAAAAAAAAAGTAAAATTGTTGGTATTTGATACGTATTAAACTTTCTATTTATTACATTTATTGTAGGAGTTCAAACATGGCAGTATTTCTATTTTGGGAATGCGTGGGATGTTATATTGAGACCTTAACTTTTAAAGAGCAATTTGGCACGAGGAACTTTCTCTAAAATTACCCGTTAAACCTATTTGTTCTGTTTTATATTTAAATTACTTTTGCGTTTTGTTGATAGTACAAGACCAAAATAAATTATAATAATTATAAATATTCCTCTTATATAGCTCTTAGAGTGTTTATTGTAAGGATTTCGCGGCAGAAATGACCACGGCGTGGTTGACGCTTTGGTTAAGCGATCGACTGCTGCGCTACGTGATGCGGGTTGGATTCCCGCACGGAATCACGCAAATATTTGTATGATCTACAGATTGTTGTTTCGGGTCTGGGTGTATGTCCATGTGAATATTTGTGTTTATAAACGCACCCATGATACAGGCACTATTCCTAGTGTGGGGCAATGTTTTATTAAAAAGAAAGAAAAAGAAATAGTCTAAACCAATTCGCGCTGGCATGGTGGGTTCCTTGTATTCTATCCGAAGCCATCTGAGTTATAGCAATGGTAATATTTGAAAAACATGATGACAATGATACTTTACCGTGCGACAGCTAAGAAGTCGAATCGGCAAATTTCGTAAAACCGATCATTCCCGAACTGAGTGCTACTTCAAAACTAAAAATGTTTAATAGTACGGTAATAAAAACGGATTTTTAAAATTGTGTGTACATTGTTGTTTTTTTTTTTTATCGATGGTTATTGAAAACTAATCCCAGAAAAAAAAACAATCCTAATAAACAATCTCCCCTTAACATTTCTACGGAAACACAACTCAATGTGTAGCAAAACGTATTATTAACGGAGAATTCATTGTACATAGCACGCTCTATTTACTGATGATAAACAGTTGCTTGTTAGTTAGCACGATACATTAGTTATTGGAGTCGTTAGCTGTTGAAACGGGCTAATTGGGGTCTGAATATATGTCCGATTAAACTAAATATGACATGAACAGTGAACATGCATTTTGACCCACAAGACTTTTAGAATTGAAATTAACTGAACAAACGCAAGGCGATTTATTATATAATTCTTACTCTTTTACGCACGATTCGCATGCATATTCGAGGTGCTACTTAAAAAATCGTATGGCTACTCGAAGAGCCTTCCGGAAGGCCTCCATACAGTCCGTTTTTGAAACTGGACTAAGCTCAATTTAAGGATTCCTGTGGATGGTGAAGGAGGTACCTACAACGTAACGACCACGTTGGTTATAAATTTAGAGACGAAATTAAGAAAATAAAGTAAGATTGAATCAATCTAATACCTTCTCTTCAATCTAATCTAATCACAATCTTACTTCTATCAACATCAGCAATCATATGGGCATCAATATTCACACAATAACCTCACACAAGTTAGTAACTGCAGAGGTGACACTCCTACCCTTCACTAGTCTTTGCTATTAAAACAAACATGTTGGATAATTAGAACGCCATCTGTAGTTTATCAGAGCATCGTTTATCGACGACTTTATTGCATCGCAAACAGGTGAACTTATAAATCTACATTGCCTGCTAAACCTCTTAAAAAACTTCGTGATCACATCAATACCCTATAATACCTTTCACTTTTTCATCATCCCCAAATCTACACTAAGAACTAATATTTCCAATATCGAAAACTTTCTTCGCAGGACGCAGATGTTGCGCTGGAGTCACCTTGACCTTTCTGAGGGCAGCCCTAAAGGTCGCTCGATGTATTGTTCGCCCAGACGGCGGTTACAACACTCCCGTAGCGATAGTATTAAATTCTTTGGAGATTTCAATGCTATTATGTCTGTGAAATGAAGAGCGCTGAAAATTATATTGGAATAATGATGCCTTAGAAGGTTTTTTTATATCGATTTGCGCTTTTGTTTTTATTTAGACAAATACTATATGAGGGTAATGCTTGGGATCATTAAAGTGGCTTAGATCGGTGTAGTAATTTCCTTTTAGCTACTGTTTAATCCCATCTATTACCAAGGTCAGCCTTCCCACGATTATTATCCAAATTGGTC
This sequence comes from Shargacucullia verbasci, assembly GCA_947562105.1. NCBI lineage: Eukaryota > Metazoa > Arthropoda > Insecta > Lepidoptera > Noctuidae > Shargacucullia > Shargacucullia verbasci. The sequence goes on along the minus strand of OX387303.1, from coordinate 8,575,282 downwards.
AGGTTTCACATCCTATGCATCCAGTTTGGATGTTTCAACATCCGGCCATGGATTTTTTGGGCTCATGTTCCAATTTATGTTTAAATATCGGCCTTACAATGTTCACTATGGAACACGTACATTCTAATCGATTGCCTAAGGCAGTTTACAGGAATATAGAGAACCTATTTGTTGTTATTAGACAGTGGATGCTGCTGCCAATGCTTTTGATATAAATCTTCAGTCCAATTGGCTGGAGTATGAGGAGAAAGGCGTCTATCTATAAGAACAAAATTATATAGCATAGAGGTTAAGAATTCATGTATGTCCCAAATGTCCACCGGGATGAAGCTAAAGCCATAGCTCGTAACTTAAACATAAGCGGAAATGCCGGCTGCACCACGTCCACGTGCGATCCTAATAATATACTACGGAAATATCGCTTCTAGTGGACAGTTTATTATAATAGGCAGTTCAACACGTGTTGTGTGGAATAATGATGTGGACCGCTGAACTTTTTTTTTTACCGAGTATATGATAAATGTTTGTTTACGGCAGGAGGAGGCGGTTACGGTTATATATATTAACACCAATTCCTGTCATTAAAAACTCTGGCAATCTAAACACTATACGTAGGTTTCGAAAACGCCGCAATTGGTACGAGAAAGATGAACGAACATCCACTTTTTTATCTGTTAAAAAAATAGCCCAAATATGAGCCTCTCCAGAAGACTGTTACAAAAAGATATTTTTGAATCTATCGTCTATTAAATAACTACGTTTGGCAATGGTATTATTTCGACCTGTTGATGAGTTGACTGCTGCTATAACCATCGTTATCACCATCGGAGTCTTCCGGATTCGGTGTCTTAAATATGTATAATTCTTTCAAGAAACATGGTTGGCTCGTTCAGATGTTTCTAACCATGACCAAACGGCACATGTTCGTCAATCTTATCAAGACACTTAATTACTTTTCTATCTTTTTACTCCACGCACCGCTTGTTACATGTACATTGCAAAACTCACGTAATCCAGTTAATTGGTTCGTACCAAACCAGTTATATCCATCCGCTTTTTGCCTGAAAAAACTAGTTTTAATCGCGAATTTACGTCAATTATGGAAGATATTGAAGTGTCGAAGCGTCGAACATTATTTGGGGTTAAAAGTTTTTGCTACAATTAATTTACCTCGTAGCCATATTAGCTGCTGTTTTTCGGTCAGCGAACCCAGCTGTGCAGTTATTACCGTTTTTATGAGGATTTTATGCCCAGAAGTATAATTTAGTTCAGGTTTTAAATGAGTTGATGGTTTGTTGTTTTTGTTTGATTTTCAATTGGTCTGGTAGTTTTCGTTCCGTGTGTGCTGTAACTTGTATGTCAGTTTCATCAGATGATTTAGAGATCGTTAGATCAGATGAATTGCTACTGAATTTATAATATAACTTAATTGACTTTTTGATTGCTACTTTTTTTTCTTGAGAACCATCTCTCTCTCTGAAGATGTACATTTGATTGTATTGGTGTACTCTGCAGTTATTTGAACTTTAATTCTGGGTACTGTTTTGAACCATGCGATTGTGGACTAAGATTCCATCATAATGTTTTAATTTTTTTTCAAACTACGTCACAACTTGCACAAATTATGGCTATTCAGCCAGTATTCCGCTACTATTTATGTGTGTCGTCAACCTTAAGCCATTTGTGGTCATCAAGTGTCCACTGGTAATTATCATTAATACAACATTATTCGGCCAAACTTACAGTTATATATTAGTTTCACCAGGCATTGTTTCTTTCCTTTCTCGTTTCGTAATTACGTCTATTTCTGTTCTAAATGGGCGGCAGACTTCCACAGTTTCATGTCAAAACTCACAGTATATAATCTTGTCTAATACAGAACTGCAACCCCGCCTACATTTCATAAATATTATTTTTTATTTTTTATTTCAACTTTGACAATTATGTCGACGCCCCCTCTCAAGAACATTACAAACGATCCTAAATCATTGTATCTGATGTCATAGAGGTTTCGAAATAATTTTAAAACATCCCGAAGCCAGACAAGGAACATTATAGTTTAATGCTGATTACTTACGAAGGAAAAAGAAGCTATAGAACGGAAATATTAGACAGTGAATGATGCAGTAATTTTGTGTTGATGCCGCTTTCATTACCGCAGTAGACAAAACATAGACAGCAAACCAATTAATCCACTAACTAGCTCGCCAGACGGCAAACAGGCTATATTCAAGTGCATTAACGCTACAAATAGGAACCCAATTACAGCATTTCAAACTAGAGGAGCAATCGTTTAATGAACAAAGCTATAAGTCGGCAACCTATTTCTATTGTCTGCCGACGTCCTAGTTTGAAGACCGGTGCGCATGTAGGCTTTAGAAACAGGTTCCATCTGTCTAAACTTATTTAGCACGTGACGTATGTACTTTGATCTATAGGCTATATATTTGACCCTTGCTCGAATCAGTAGCTTTGAATATGTTAAAATAACCATACATAATTTGATCACTGCCTCACTGGTTTAGTGATCGCAAGCGCGACTGCTGAGCGTGTGATGGTTGGATTCCTGAGTCGGGCATTGTTATTGGGTTTTTCTGTATGGAAAATCTCAATAGCAGCACAGAGTCTGGAACTGTGGGCAATAGATGACAACAGTCTCACGCCCTATTACATGGCACTAATGGTAAAATGTGAGTGTACAATAGTACATCTCTGCCTAACCCTTCGGGAAATACAGGCGTGATGCTATGTTATGTGTTTACATAATTTGATTCGGTTGCGTTCTAAGCCAAGAAATGCGCCCTAAGCTTTTGCTAAACATTAAAACTTCTGGCTGAGTCTACAGAAAGACTGACTCGTCTGGATATTCGCAAAAAAAAAAATACACTTGAATGATGCTCACTTGTCCTATTAAGGTCACTCGAAAAGTATGATAAGAGTAAGGCTATAGTCGGTAGACATATAGATTGAATTGGTTTGAAGACCCTGGCAAACTTTGGAACAGGAGCTACATTATACCGATACTTTAACCTAGACCGATACATTGGTTAAGGTTTAAAGGCCAGAGCAAAGCTATTTCTATTGTCTGCCACGATGTCTCGTTGCGAAAACCGGCGCGCATGTTTTGAGAACAGGTTCTTATTCTTGGTATGGCTGAATTTATCTAGCACGTTTACTTGTTGAATGCACTGAGATTCGGTTGTAACCTTCATTTGACTATCTTAATGGTCGCAAGTGCAAGTTCTGAGCGTGAGATCCTGGGTTCGATCCCTGGGTAAGGCAGTGTTTTTGGGTTTTTCTGTATGGAAATTCTCCGTAGCAGCACGGTGTCTGTACCCTGTAGATGGCAATCGGCTCGAGTGTTGAGGTTTTCTTGTTAGAAAATTCTAAAAAGCATTGTGATCGGTATATGGGAATAAACTTGCGTATTCAAATCCTTAATTACTTTTTCATCGCTAAGCAACACTGAAGAACGCTTAAGGACACGATATACATAGCCCAAAAACCAATTGAATAATAATATATTCGTAGAACTAAAATGTAACAAGCCCGTTGCCATGATGGTGTATTGAATATACTAATGGCGTAGGGTTGTTCGGTAGGGGTGGGTATTGATTTTTATTATACAAGGTTAGGGTTACACTTGCACTTTCTGTTACATGGGCCGCTTTTAGTGTTTATGTAGTGGTTCAATCACAGATGTATGACGTTAGTTTTTGTTTTGTTTAATCAAGAATATAAATAAGAGATGGAGGTGTTTAGGTAGCTTTTATTATTTTAGATCTCTTTCTATCAAGGAAACTTGACAAAGCATTTATCTCCTACATCCGAGTTTGTCTGATCTATTCATTTCGCTTACATGAATTGCCTCAGATATTGCATTGCAAACGCTGTTCATTGGTTGATGGCGTCCCAATTTGAAACTCTCTTTGCGAGGTCGGGTATCTGGTCAGCTTTGCATAACTGAGTCTAATGTGAGAGCTCATGCATCAAGAGGATTATCCAATTTGGTTTATTTACAGAATAAAATTACAAGAACAATACTTGACAGTATTATATAATAATATTTGTCATGTTGTTTAAATCAAATTCGCGGAAAGTTGAGCAATATATTTAGCTACTCGGCCAAATTTTTCGTAATCGATAAACGTTAGTTGAAATTGATTCGGGTACCTAACTATTTACGTTCTGAAATTGGTAGAATTTTTCAGTGCCATTTTGTTGGTTCAAATATCTTTCGTTAAATAGAAATTGTCTTTAATATATACACAGGTGATGATAGGTGTTACCTAAAGTTTTGAGCTTGTATCATTTATTTGAAATTGCTTATATTTGGAGCTATTGGAGTATTAAGTCCTTTCACCATGATGGACATGGATAAGGACCAATTTTTTTTTCAAAGATAATCTTCTCCTTTTTTCTTTCAGAAAGAGTGCCGCAATCAGGCACCTCGTCACTTAACATCAGTTGAGATAATAGATGACGGCCAAAAGCAAGCCTATTGGTGCAAAAAATATTTGACTCGTGGTTTGGTCTCCGATTTTCACACTTGTGTTCGAAAAGCGCGTGCGATGTTTTTTGCGAATCTATTTTATTTTCGAACAATGGGCGTGACGTGTTTTTCTATCTGGCTATTCAACTTCTAACATTGGACTCAGAAAGCGTGAAGTTTTGGATTATTTTTAATGATATATGTTAAATAGTCAGGGTATTTTATGAATTTAAAATATTATTGTCAATATTAATATGCTACTGACAAATATAACAACAAATTTTATTACAAATAGGTTTTATCCAGGTCGTAGAATTGGTGGTAGCTTGAAGTTTTGTTATCATCCTATTTTATTTGTGATCAGCACAATAGCTAATATTTTTTTCAATTAGTAAATCATCTCAGTGTTTCCTTTCTTCTAAATCATATAATGTTCAACTAAATTCATACGACTTTCTCCTACACAATTATTCTAAATTAGCTTCAAATAATAATTTGAAAATTATGTGACTCCATCCTCGATCTTCGTAAGTAGACCGTACTGGTTACTTATGGTATTTTTTAAAGGGAAAGTCCGCTATGTTTGGTAAATACGCTTTCTTCGTTGTAATATTAAAATTAATCACGTCTTCTGACTTAGTAATGAAATCACTCGGAGCGGAAAACTCGTGTTTTCATATTCTCTTTCATATGTTAATGTCAGAAATAATTGGGTACAATGGATTTACAAAACTAAGTATGTAATAAAATTGAAGGCATTTTGGATGAATATGATTGTTACTGCCAAATGATCAACGAAATCGGTAGGCTAAGGATACATTAACTATTTATTTTTTGTGTTCTTCCAAAAACATCCTCAGGTAAAATCACACAAAAACCTTAAAGAATTTCCTCGCATAGTCCTCAGTACATTATATACGACGTAAAGAAGGCATTAACATACACACGTACGTTCTACGTGACCTGACTGACACATCAGACAAGCCCGTCCAGTTTTGTGAGCGGCATCTTTGTACCGGGAAGTTCTAAGCGTCTATTAGTATGTATATGGGCACGTGTCGTCGACAACCCGGTGTTATAGGCAGTTCAAAAGATTATATTTTTCAAAAAGACCAAATATCAAAGAAAACGTAGATCGAGCGACGTGAAAACCAGATTGGTCCTTTGAGACTAATGATAAAACCGGGTTAAATGATAAATTATTTGATGGGCTGGTTTTGTCATAGATATGAAAATCATCGTTATAGCCTTGTTAGTAATGTTAATAATAGACCTATATTGTTTTACATGGAGTGACTTCTGACGTAGATACATTATTCTTATTAAATACCAATGATCACTGTTACACTAAAACTTCAGATACCTACTGCTTGTACTGTCCAGGAACAACACAGCTTTCATGAGAAAATGATGACTGAAAGTCTTTTACGAGACTAGAATATATTATTTAGTAGTCCTTATCTTTAGGCAACCGTTCATTTGTTAGCACTAGTTCAAATAGATTTGCTACTCTATCTACAAAGCGATACTATATACTATTGAATCAATGTTATTCTATCAAAACTTAATCCAATTACGTACAAAGTACCGTACATAGACGATCTAACACTAATCTAACTGTCGATGCAAGTAATACAATGTTGATCGTCCGGCTTTGTCAATCTATTTGTATCTAAGTAATATGTAATGGTTTTGATTTGATTACATGTCTCTATTGAAGTCCTCTATTGATTGATTGCGTATCCCGTAAGCTGCCATAGCAGATGGTCCTTCGACGTTTAGTCTTTTGGTCTTTTTGCTTCACTCGAGTCAATTAAAGAGGCTTACCAAACTGTCCCCGAAATTCTAAACTTGTCTTAATAGTCGTGTTCTTCCCATAGTGTCGGATTCGCAAACGGATCACTAGCCTTAAGCACTATATATTACTATATATTCGATCGTCAACGACAATACACGTTAATGAAATGTACAAGTTTTACCAAACATTGTTCTCCTAAGTTCCTAATGTACGATGATATATCATATTCAATTTGCTTATACTAAAATCTAAAACAGTTTAAATAGAAATTTCGCAATCTCTGTCGCTAATTCTCGCTGAGTGATAGAAAGTGCACAAGTCAGGTAAAGAAAGTGCCATTATTATACGCAGCATGAGTCTAAGATAATAGCGTCATAATAATGTTATTGTGAGATAAGAATATAATATGCTGGCTGTTTGAATAACTATTGAAAAGAATGGGAGACTTACGTTTGAGATATAAAGACTGGATTGATCGCGTTGTTGAGGGCTAAGAGATAATTTTGGAAAAATCATTAATGTGGGAGGCTCAAGATCTGTAATGAATATTTGTGGGCTATTACGATGATGATAATGATTTTATTGAGCTTTTGTTAAATCCCTTTATGGTACAATGATAGTTGTAAGACGGTAAAACAGTCAAATCAATCTATACGGGTGGTCCAATACGAGTTGCCCTCGACCTCAATCGTAGATACCGTTAAGCCAAAAATGTATGAAAATATTGTGCGTGCGCATTTGAGAGAACTCGTATTGTAATCAAGCGTAAGTACATTATTTTCATACATTTTTGGCTTACGGTTAATTATCTAGGAATTATTTGGTGTTACTTCCTTCCTCAATGATTGTTATTATAAGTAACGAGGAAAAAAACAATTTGGCAACAATATTAAAATTAATGGAAGTAAGTAACCACTCTCCGAATTGTTATGTAAAGTTATTGCCGAGAGCATAATCAGTCTGTAACGGATTCGCAATGCTCAGATACAATTGGATAAGATTACGGTTTGGTTTCGATCACGCGAAATTGTACAATTTTAATTTGCTGACATTTTTGTAAGTCTTTTCCTGTTCATTCTGATATTATAAACAAACAACAGTTTCAAAAAATATCAGAATGAACAGGATTCCGATACTTTTTTTTTGAGGCGGTTGTCAGCGCCATGATCATCGGGTCACTATGTGGGAAAATATCCAGTGAGACACAATAGAAATGTAGTTATAAATCAGCGTTTTGTAGCGTTTTTGTAGGTCGTTAGAAATCAATGATCACAACAATCCGTATGGATTGTTGTGTGTAAATCAAACCAACAAAGATCCCCATTATAGAACGCTTCACTAATCGATGAATGATTTGAAGAAATTGGCAATAATTGCATATGAATGAACAATCAATATTTTCGTCGGTGATTTGATTGCATTTTGTTGACTTTAAAGTAGGTCGACGACGCTTTCCAACGTCATCAAAGAACCTAATTAGCATATTGAAGCCATTGCAAATACACTTCTGAAGATTTGATTTTCATTAGTCTCAGCTTTCCGATAAAGTAATATTAGTCGTCTTTGATAGTATATATATATTTATTGGAACTGATGAACCATACCAATTAGCCAAACAGACTCCGATATCTATCAACCAAAGTTGAAAGGATCATCATGCTTTTAAATTTGTAAATTAGGTCCGATATTGGAACAAGGATCCAAGGACTGATACCTTCTAAGTTGTATACATTAACCCAATAATACAATAAAGACTTATTCAAAAAGCTCCTGAATTAAAGTACAATAAATCTACTTAGAATCTCTATGAAGTGTTCCAAATGGATCTCGATGAATTCGTCAGTCACTTTAGATTAATGGTTCTGGAAATGCCGAGCCAAAACTAGGCCAGTGGTAACTGGACCCCGTTTTAATTGAATATCTCGCGAATTCAGAATGATTGTTAGTAAAGACCTTGAAGATCCTTTTTAGGAAACTTGAGAATTGAATTGAGAAAGTTGTTTTTGAAACATGAGATCGCAAAATAATTTTATTTTAAAGCGTAATTAATTTTTAGGTAATTGTACAGTTCAAAAAATATAACTTAAGTATTGGGACTGCCTCATTGGTCTAGTGTTTGCAGGCGTAGCTGCTGATCTTAGGTCTTGAGTGACAACATGATATTGGATTTGTCTGAAAACTAGGACTGCTTTATTGGTCTATTGGTCGCAAGTGGGACTGCTGAGAGTGAGGGCCTGGATTGATAAATATGGTAGGAAACACCACAGTTGTACTCCATTCTTTATCTTGTACGCGTGAAAGGATAAATGTTCATTTTGTGTCGGTATTGTATAAAATCCTTCACCTCGAGTCTTCCATTTTCCATTTATTGGCCACTTGTCGCTATTCCTTATTGAAGGCGTCGAGTTCGTTTCGCTGTTCCAACGAAGGTACTCGAGTAACAATAAAATGAAAAAGGACTTTATTGGAATTCCTGTGACATTTTTCCATCCGTCTTTTAGTTATTATAGAATTTATTATTTCAAATCTCACTTGCCGTTGCCGTCCGAGTTGTACTACGCTATTATTTGAGAAAGAAGTTTATTTCATTGAATGCCAAGCAAAAAGTTCTTTTGATGAGTTGTCACAGTTCTTTGACTGCAAAATAGCGTCAAATCCGGTATCCATTTTAAATCCATTTCCCAGTTTGGTAGATAATGGTACAGAATGCAATCATCCAATTGTACTTCGAATGTTTTTTTTCGTTTGGATTCAATTTGTACTGGCATTTTAACCGAGCCGAAGATTCTGTTGCAATGTTTTTTGTCTCTGTACCTAACGTCTTCATCATAATACTCATTTATTTCCTACGGTAAGTACTGACTGTTTGAATGAATGAATTAACTAGCAGATCCGACGTTACCCTGTCTTCCGATTTTCCCGAGTTTTCCAACTTTCCGGAGTTCTCCAACTTTTCTAATAATTCTTTCCTTAAAAACCTTATTCGGACTATTATGAAAACTTTCAAAACTGAACTAAAAATAAATTGGCAATTCCAGCCGTTCTCAACAGCATTCATTTTTTATTAAATATTGATATTATTAGTATCTTATCTTTACTCTGAGGAATTCGGCATGTTAATTAATTAGCTGGGAAAAGTAAACTGGGTCTCGGTGTTCTTATGAGTTATATGTCTGTTAACGATACCCATATTATACATACGTAGGAGATATTATTGAGAGGCATCGTATTTCTACAATAAAACAAAACTCATAGTTGATACTTGATATATCTTTAGATCTTGGGTAATCTGTTGCCGTGACTGGCACTGGCGACTGTAGAGCGTGAGGTCCTAGGTTCGATTGTCGAGCCGACAGCAGCTCAGAATTTGGAATTGTGACCCGTAGGTTACCGAAATGTATAATAGCACACCTATGCCTAACTCTTCAGGGAATACAGGCGTGATGAATCCGTGATTTCAGGTCATCATACATACAGAATAAGTAACAATATTTGAGTTTACATTCTGTTAACAAGATCCCAGTTGCCTACTTAAACAACACACCCGTAGCAACTACCATGCACTTTTGCTAATCTTCAAATCCGATTATCGTCCAGTGTAGACACGAGCTGTGTTCACACATCGTTACTGTTTTTAAAGCAGTGTACTTTTTTATAAGCTATCATAACATAACATATAAACTGCCTCAATGGTCTAATGGTCGCATTTGCAACTGCTGAAAGTGATGTCCAAGGTTCGATAACTGGGTCGTGGTTTTTGGGTTTGGGTTGGGTTGTTCTGAATATAAAGTTTCAATAAATAGCAGCACGAAGTTTGGAACTGTTTTGTTTTTTGTCTTTGTCTTGTTATGTTATCATAACATAACAAAGCATCACATCTAGTAGGGTGCCGAAAGGTTTGAGAAGAGGTGTACTAATGTACATTGTATTGTACATACACATTAATTTCACAAATGCCTCTGCCTCATCGGCCTAGTGGTTGCAAGCGAAACTGCTGAGCGTGAGGTCCTAGGAGAGGTGTGATGCTGCTTTTAATTTGGGTCATGCAAAATAAACAAACAACGTACACAGTAGTCTTAACTCGCTTTTAATACCTGTATTGTCAGCAATAGCTCCGTGGGATGTCGGGCACACCGTTACTGTATACAATGGCTGTCTTATTAATTCTTAGTTCCGCGGCAGTTAAGTAGACTGTGTTAGGGTCAGATCCGGGTGATAGTGAAGATGTAATTAGAAACAAATGAGGTTGGCGCGGAGGGAATAAGCTGAGGTGATTGATTGATGAGTTTTGGGAAAAGTGTAAAACGGTTGAAGAAAGCCGCCTAAATATTTTATAAGTATCGGTGTTGTCGTTAGTATATGATAGAATAACGCATGTATTCCGTCAAGGATTAGGCAGAGGCGTATTGTTACACCCACAATTTGTTGTTATTAAGTTCCATGTCACAAGTTGCAGCCTGTTACTGACGATATTCATACAGAAAAAACCCAGTTACATTTTTCTTTTTTTTATGGTCCCAAGCGAGAAGTTAACCCAAAAAGACCAGAAACGAATTTGTCTTTAAGTAAAGATGTACTTTACCTTAAACGTTACGTTATTGTCACTAAAAAGTCTAGTTACAATAATGAATCTCTAGCATCTTACTTGAAGCAGCAAGTCTTTAACATTTTATGTGTCTTCCGTTCTACGTTACATGTTTATTGCTAATTAATTATAACTGCTAAGAATTCTGGCATATCCTATATATATCTCTCATTATCAACTTTCAAGTAGTTTTACTGCATTGAAAGTCTATCTATTCCTAGATACACTCACATAAAATCAACAGATAAATATATTAATCAAAGGCACAGAGATACGATCGGTCATACGCAGTGGTGCCGTTAGGTCTCATAGCGGTAATTAGTTACGCTTGTGTGACCACGTTCCACACACACATATAGAGAAACTAAGTAAATATAAGAAAAGGAACGCGCACATTAAAATATTTCCGAGATTATGGAATTATAACTAAGTCGTAGGTAGTTGAGATGTTATTGAAAATGTTGGAAATAATTTGGGCTTCTTAAACATGGAAAGAATTTTGGTCTTTATGGTCGCATATCTTCCTTAAATTGCCGAAGTTACTTTTGGGGGTTCAAAAGATTGACTACGGGTGAAACGGTTAACAACAAACTTTTATCTAAGTTCTTTATGAGTTTTATTAACAAACTATTCCAATAAACTGTTTAGTATAGATCTCGATTTAGAATAATTATTTGGGGTTTTAGAAGGACTAACCACCAAAGGAATTTAAATGGATACCATAGGCTCGCCCCTTATTACATGTGGTTTAATGATAGCATCGGCGTAATGTGGGTGGGTCCACAACAGTACACTTCTGCCTAAGCCTTTGGGAAATACAAGCGTGATGCTATCTCATACTAGTTCGGATATTTTTCCAATTCGGACACAGTTGCGGTCTAAAGAGTCTATGTATAGACTCGTCGATCGAGTCCAGGATGTCATTGCTTATTTTTGGAGATTGCTTCAACAAGTGGACCGCTTTAGAACTTTTTACGAACGGTTGGAGAAAAGTTAAGTTTTGGGCAAAGAGCAGAAATAAACGACCTTTACTAAAGCTTCATATTTTTATATGAAACATGATTTTCAGTGTTAAAATTGTACCGCATTCATAACCCTTAACTCAGCACGCTTCAACTGATTTCAATTGAATTAATGTTAATTACTGTTACATTTTTGAGAGCTCACTTATCCAGAACGGATATTAATTAAAATTAATGCTGCATTCTGCATTGTTAATTTTGCATAATTAATATTCGGATAGATTCCATAATTGAAAAGTCCGTATCCGAATGATATCTAGCATATTTAATAGACATTATTGACGATGTACAGAGCTAGTATAGGTAGATGGGACTGTCAGTGTTATTGGACAACTTGGGTCAGATATATAGATAGACCTATATAGTATTCTTTATTGTTCACCAAAGGAAATAATACAAAGTGCAATTACATTATACACATAGTCTTATCGCTATCAGCAATTTCTTCCAGACAACCAGTGCAATTAAAAGAATCATGGAAGAAAATATACAGGAAAATGGTTGGTGTACTAATATTAATTCATTACTACATATTATAAAACAAAGTCCCCCGCCGCCGCGTCTGTCTGTCTGTTCGCAATAAACTCAAAAACTACTGAACGGATTTTCATGCGGTTTTCACCAATAGACAGGGTGATTCATGAGGAAGGTTTAGGTGTATAATTCGTTAAGGTTTTGTGTAAATTGGTTGAAATATGACGATGATATTTGAAGATGTCAGAAAAAATCATGCCGACTGGGAGCTTTACTGGCGTGCGCCGAGTAAATTCTCGAAGTAACGGGCTGATATGATACTAGGAAAAAAAAAAAAAGAAAGACGTATATGCTTTGCTACACGTGCGAAGCCGGAGCGGGTCGCTAGTATTACTTTAATGAACGATATTTACTAAAGCGTTATATTAAATCGAAACATGGTATATATCCAGGAGTGGATTTTGAAAGGCTGATTTGGTTGGTCCTTTGAACCAGACTGAAAGCTCACTGAAACGTACTCAGTAAACAACTTAAAGGTTGCGACCTCTCTCAAATTTCTAGAAGTCTATTCATCGACTGCGTGACTGCCATTTAGCCTCAAAGTACGTAATACTACAAATATTGTTATTATTTGTAACTTAACTATGTAAAAGAGGGCCTTGAAAATGGATCTATTATTATAGGCTGCCTTCAGAATTACAGTTAATAAGTATCCACTTAACATTGAACCAACAAATAGAGGGCTTTGTGTTCAAATTGATACTAAATTGGAATTGTTTCAGAGATTGTTTTTATTATCTACTAGCTTTTGCCGGCGACTTTCGCTCGCTTTAATTTAGAATTTGACAGTCAATTCGGGTTGTACTCTGCTTGCGAAAGACACGTGGCGCCATCTATTATCATAAGAACGTTATTGTTGTTTTCCTCGGGAACAGTACTTTTTTCGGGATGAAAGGTATCCTATGTCCATTTCTGTACACCTGACAACGTATATGCAAATTTTCAGGATGATCGGTTCTGTGGTTTAGGTGTGAAAACGTAACAAACAAACAAACATATTTACTTTTGCATTTATAATATTAAATAGTAAGGATACGAAAACTTCAGCTAATAGTATTTTTTGTATCTTAACTATATTTTAAACTAAACAATAGCTTTAAAATGTGGTTCGCTATATACACGACTCGAATTTTAATTTCAATTGTTTGTGGCTTTACTGTTATTTCCTTTCACACAATTCAAGCGTTAAAAGGTCAATATTTATACAAATTTCTTTTTGTATCTGCATGACTTATTTCTAGGATAGTACAGCAAGTTCACAACCTGGTCCTCTATACCAAACGACATATTTTCGTTTCCCATCTGTTCTCCAAAATATGAATGTGAATCATCCATCATCCTTGGGAGAGGTTACTCGTATATTCTGTTATTATCTGCCATTTACGTCACGGAAATTGATATCCATATAACAAAAAATAAAAACCGACTCCAAAAAAACTCAAAAACAAAACTAATAACTAAAAAGCAAAAAATAAATCTTTTATTATACAATATAGTAGTTGAAGAATATTGAAATCGGTGCCAAGTAAAACATAAAAGTAATATACCTTGCTGCTATAATAGCGACATTGAAACAACGGGTTCACGTAGAAATTGTCGAGTGCGGAGCGAATTATGCGTCGGACACGACACATGCACTTCGCCAATCGTGTCGGTTTATCATTACATGTTTTACTTGGCACCGACTTCAATATTCTTCAACTACTATATTGTATAATAAAAGATTTATTTTTTGCTTTTTAGTTATTAGTTTTGTTTTTGAGTTTTTTTGGAGTCGGTTTTTATTTTTTGTTAAAAAATTTAATTATTTTACAATTTTGAGTGATGGGTAGACCTAGTAAAGACGATTCTCTTGAAAAACTTTACAAAGGTCAAATGTATGTTGCCCCAAGTCGAGTGAAAACCTTAGACGGTATTGCACTATGTGATTTTAAAATCAAATAAATTACTTAGCCGACCATCGAATCTGCAATATTACCCATCTCGGCTACGCATCAATACGAATAAAATAAGCCCAAACGCGTAAAGTACGCATCAATACGAATAAAATAAGCCCAAACACTATGTAGCTGCTATCAACCATTATGGAGTTCCCTAAACTGTACTGCACCTGCATCACGGACCTTGCAGTGGCAGTCATTACCTATCTCGGTGTAAAGATCTTGTCAACACGAATAAAATAAGCCCAAACACGAGGTAGTTAAGATGTACCGTTGAGGAGTTCCCTCGATCCTCTGTCGTCTCCATCATCAGATCTGCCCTAAACCTCCATAGTATTGTAGTCTCATCAGATATACACATAAATATCAAGTTTTTACCCCATGGTCGCCTACAATTTTCAAGAGATGCCCTCAATTTCTCAGGGTTTCCACCATCAGGTCCTGACCTGATGACAATGGGACCAAATGACAAGCATACCCTTTCAAATAAAAAAAGAATTTTTGAAATCGGTCCAGGCGTCTTCGAGTAATCGAGTAACAAACATAAAAAAAAAAAAAAAAAAAAAAAAAAAAAAAATACAGCCGAATTGAGAACCTCCTCCTTTTTTTTGAAGTCGGTTGAAAAAGAACCGTTATACTTATGATTATGTTCATAAGATGTGTAAGACAGTCTTCGCAAGTTTTACGACTAAGTTAACAAGCAATTTGCTTTGCGATATCAGTCTCGATTGATCAAGTTTTGTTCTAGTTAGCAGAATTATGCGGTAGAACCGTTAGGTTGGTAAACAGTATCCAGCTTGTTGGTTTTACGATAAGCTCAGATATTTCAGTTATTAATGAAGAAGCCTATAGAATTCCTAAGTAAGAGTAAATCGTGTAGCATTCGGCTTCCTGAAAATTTACGAGCAGATATTGGTATGAACCTAGCGGTTGAACGCTTGCCTTCCATGCAGGAGAATCTGAGTTCAAACCCGACCCGCATCTCTGATTTTTCGGAAAAATGTGTAGATCAGAATTTGATTATCACTTGCGTTTACAGTGAAAGAAAACATCGTGAGGAAACCTACACACCTGAGAGGGGTCCATAAAGTTCTCGATGGTGTGTGTAGTCCGCCAGCGTAAGCCTAATCCTTCTCATTCTGAGACGAGACCCTTGCCGAGCAGTGGAACAGTAATGGGTTGAATTTATTTATTTTATATTGGTATCGCTTGTGCTCGTTGCTCGAGCAATGATTGTATGAAGATTGACTGCCCAGAGTGCGCCAGAATATCTAAGGTATCATCACTCGTGGAGGCTGTTTACTTGCATACTACTGCCGTGCAGTTGACTGATGTCTTACGAACTTCAGGTGGTTAGAAAGCCTATTATGCTAACGTCATCAGTGTGCGAGGCTTGTGTCTATCATCATCGTGCAGTTTCACAACTGTTAAATGCTTCATGTAGAGAGGATCTGTAGTCAGTGATATTATTGGAGATCGCAGTAGTTCTGCCTTTTCGTGATCGTTTACAACCGACGGCATGGTTGACGCAGTGGTTGAGAGATCGCCTACTACGTCACGCGTTGCGGGTTTGAACCCTGCTCGAAATAAATATCATATTCCGGGTCAGGGTTTTAGTGCTTGTAAATATCTGCGTTTGTAAACGCATCCACGATAGAAGAATTACTTCTAAGCTCCTCCAACTACTGAGGTAAAATATTAAAAAAAAAAGAAAAAAAAAGTCCTTTCGACGACACGACGTGCACAAAAACCGTATGACGTAATATGTTCTACTAGCTTTAGCGCCTACTCACACATATGAAAAATTTGCGTTTTTGCGAGGTTGTAGATTATAATTGTGTACATTCAACTTTATTTTTATTGTATCGTAATTGTCTAGTTAGACACGACTCTGAGTCCATTGATAGATTACAAACTTTAATAGAACATGTACAATTATACCGATGACCGTGTGTGGTCAAAGTTATTTAGTACAACACCCTGTAAAGGTAACAGAGTGTTAACAAAATTGGCATGGTCATAAAATGGTGCCCAATCAAATGTAGACGCTTTTACAATGTTCCTAACCTACTTTGTGTATTCGCGAAATCGTAACCGTTCGTGCCGACTAACACTTTGGTCGGTTTAAATTCGTATCGAAAACATTTTGAATTATGCTTTGGTTTTGGGTTAAGGAGAACGTTGTGTGTTGAATATATCAGCAGTTGTTTCATTTTTGTAGAAATTGAACTGTGCAGGAACTATCTGGGTGTCTCATGTCAGACTCATCAACTAATCAGTGTTTCAAGAAGTGGCACCCAAAATAATCTCAAGTTATTCCATTTTAGTATTAGGCGATCAGCGCAGAAGGCTTTTGTTATCGAAAAAGCACTATATGAAGTCGTGTTGTTGAGTATTCATTGACCTAACATAGCATCATGCCTGTTTCTCTGAAGGGTTAGACACAGATGTTATATTGTGCACCCACACTTCACCGATGCTGTTATTAAGTCTCATGTAATAGGCTTGTTATCTCATGTAATTTCCATGAACTGCACACAGTGCCAAACTCCGTGCTGCTGCTGAAAGATCGAAGAAAAATCGAAGAACACTTCGCCCGACCTAGAAATCGAACCCAGGCCCTCACGATCAGGAGTCGCTCTCGTGACCACTAGACCAATTCATCATATAAAATTAAATATAATGGGTTTTGGTAATTGGTAATTGGGTTCGATTCCTGGTTCTGGCAAAGTGTTATTGTGATTTTCTATATGGATATTCTCAGTAGCTGCATGTAGTCTGGAACTGTGCCCCGTAGATGGCAATAGCTTCGCCTAATATATGGGTCTCAGTAACGGTATCGGTGTAGAGTATACAATAGTACACCTCTGCCTAACTCTTCGGGGAGTACAGGCCTGATGTTATGTTATGTTATGTTAATTACATCATTTCAAAAGTTCTAGACAATAGAATAGATAAACAAATAAACAAACGTTCATAGCGTTAAGGATAAAATAACGGCTTGCTGAAATCCAGACGACAGTGTATTCTCAGGAGCTATGCATAAGGTGTGTCGGGGTGTCTAGCTCTTGTACCTTATCGGGTGTATTGCGCCAACATAGTTGCAATATTTAAATCCTGCAGACACCTTGCGCAGACACTTCGTCGGGAACTCGAACTAGACAAACAGGTTCAGTGAGTTTGTGGTTTTCATTCACCGTAATCATTGAGATGTTAAGCTCCGTTTTATTTTGTAGCACTACTTAGCTCCATTTTTGGAGACGTTCAAATTTTGTATTGAAGGTTACTCGAACGCTTGCGTTAAGTTATCCTACTAATCCTAATAATATTATAAATGTGAAAGTTTGTGAGGATGGATGGATGGATCTTCATTATTTTTCACGCCAGAATGGCTGAACGGATCTGGATGAAATTTGGCACAGAGATAGATTATAGTCTGGAATAGCACATACTTTTTATGCCGGGAAAATGTACGGGTTCGTAAACCACGCGGGCGAAACCTCGGGCGGAAACTAGTAATTTATATTTACGAAAAAACTAAAATGCACCACACTAAATTCCCAGACCCGGAACAACTGTCTAGTTTATACAAAATGCAAATATTTGTTCCGTGCGAGAATGGATCCCGTGATACGAGTCGAACCCTTAAACATTGCGTCAATCGTGTCGCCGATACATTGTTATCTGATGAGGTTCGTTGCTTAAAGCTTTTTGTCTTGTGGTCTAATAGTAATGGAAATTATGAAAATGTTGCTTGTGCTATGGTGGCAAGTTAGTCTGCAAGGTTCGTATGGTCTATCGGTGAGGCATTTCCCGAGCACCTATCAAAGTAAACCGAATCTTAGATTATATAAGGATAAATATTATTTTGTGAGTGAAACTTTTTAACTCTAAGCTGCGTAATACAACAAACTCGCCTGATTCTTGGTGAAAATGTGGTCTGAGAATGTAAGACAAACGAAGCATAGAATGAGATCTGGTAAATCCCGTTGTCTTAAAGTTGCGTCGCTTGAAACAATTCCGAGTCGAAAAAGATGGACGCTTAATAACATTTTCTGAGCGCTCACATTTTATAACTTAATTTAATATTACGATTATTACCATCTTGTGGTTGAGGATATACATAACTGTTTTAAGAACGGAGATTGGTCATAAAACGGTAACATGTAATAAAACAGTGTGTTTTGCATTTTGAGTTGGACCTGCTGATCCAGTTATCAGGGAGCTAATGAATCATTTCTTTTAGTCGTTATATTTTGTATTTAATTTTGATCACGTTTCACATATATTACTTACTAGCTTTTGTCCACGACTTCGTACGCGTGGAATTTAGAATTTGGTATTTTCCTGCGGTATGGAGCCTATATTTTAAGTTAGACCTCTAGCAATACATCGGTGAAAACTGCATTCAATTCCATGCAGTAGTTTTTGCGTGATGCGTGTACAGACATACAGACAGACAGACAACAATTCTAAAAACTGTTGTTTTGGCTTCTGTTGTTCTAATTAAGACCCCCATATTAGTTTTTCTCCAGTATCTATAATGTACAGACATCGGCCTGTTATAATTTTATTATATGTAGATATAGATTACTTCAATACAATTTAATTTTACTTACTAATTATTTACTACTTAATAGATAAAAGATGTAAAAAGTATAAAAACATTACCTGTGCCACAAAATACTCCTCCGCATCGCTGTCAACAAGCGGTGTGCCCAAAATACTAGTAGCGTTGTCGCTGTACTGCATTGCTCATTCTGACCAAAGAATAGGCCACGCTTTATTTAAATCCTGGGTATCATATAATAATAACTCTAGCATCCACATAAAAGCCTGAAAAAATATGAAAAATGTGTTATTGGGTTTTTCTGTATGGAAATTCTCACTAGCAGCACGGAGTCTGGAACTGTGCCCGGTAGATGGAAATAGGCTTGCCCCCTATTACATGGGACGCAAAAACGACATCGGTTGAATGTGGGTGTACAATAGCAGACCTCTGCCTAATCTTTTGAAGAAAACATGCGTGATGCTATGTTATGTTATGATTATAATTATAATTATTATGAAACCATTTTTAGTTCGGCTTTCGGTTGTTGAATTGAGGAGACATTTTCCAATATTTGAATATCACACCCTTAAATATAATGGATAAAATTTGAAGCTCTTATCTTCTTATCAATTTATAATCAGTTTTAACGCCTCAATCTAGAAGGGCTCGATAAAATGGTCCCAGAATAACGCACCAGTAACTCGGCCTTAACAGCTGACCTACAATCAGGGATTATTAAATCGGTACAGTTGACGATTTAACAGCTTAATCTAATTTGGGGACGTGTTTCAATAACAGTGCAGTTAAGCGGGTCAGTATATCAACGGTAATTTGTTGGATGTTTGGGTTTCTAAAGACAAACATTGAGTTGATCGAAGATTTATCGCTTATTATGCTAGACTGTGGTTTGTTAAGTGATGTAGATGTAATTTTTGTAGGAATATCTATAATTTGTCATTTACTCGAAAATAGAGCTTTCTTATTTTAATGACTGCCTCATTGGTTGAGTGGTCGCAAGCGCGACTGCTGAGCGTGAGGTCTTGGGTTCGATTCCCGGGTCCGGCAGTGTTATTGGGGTTTTCTATATGGAAATTTTCAGTAGCAGCACGGAGTCTGGAACTATGCCCGGTAGATGGCAATAGGTTCGCCCCCTATTACTCAATAACCGCATCGGGAAAATGTGAGTGTACAATATAAACCTCTGCCTAACCCTTCGGAGATGGGCGTGATGTTATGTTATTTTAATGAATGACCTTTCAGTAGCTTTATTTAGCTTTTTTCTTCTGAACAATGGTATTAAATGCAGTTTTTTATAGGATTACGAGTATTAAGCTACTATACACGCTTTCAGTCTCCTTGTATAGTATTCCATAAAAACTTTACCTCAAAGAGCTCTCCCGTCGACTAATGAGTAAGCTTAAAAGGATTAGGTTTTGTTTTTCCCGTCTGGGCAAAATTACAATACCTTCATTCCTGTACTCTCTGACAGAATTATGCAGAGAACTATCGTTCATCCGTCTGCTGACATCAGTATTAAGTCCCGTGTAATCCATTAATTTATTTAAATCAGACTGCATAGCTTGGCGGCAGTGGCGTGCGGTCCATAAAGACAAAACGACACTGCCTACCCTACATAACTCAGATAAATATTTATTATCTTGTTTTATTTTTTAATCTCTAATATTTTATCTACGAGTAATTACTATCAATAAACAAAAAATTCTAAAATATTATAAAATAAAACAAGATAATAAGTAAATGTTTATTTGAGTTATGTAGGGTAGGCAGTGTCTTTTTATCTTTATGGACTGCACGCCACTGTTTGGCGGTGATGAAAGTTTTAATAAAGTTCTGCAAAGGTGCCAAGCGTATCGTTTGAGTTGCGCGTAACATACTGACCTATTTCTCTTTTACTTCTGCAGAATTATGAACAGTTGATGTTCTATTAATTTTTTATTCGTCCAGAAACGTCGACTGCAACCTCTTAATAGACCTTTACCACAGCATTAATAATAATACTACCTAGTACTCATCGGCGTGCACAGAGTTTTTAGACAGGGCAGGCAGAAAATTTTAAAAGCTTACTTACCAATGATACCTACTGCATGTTGGTATTGGTTCGTCGTCTATGTATGTGATTTGCCACCTCAAATATCTTATAATAAATATTTATCTGAGTTATGTAGGGTAGGCAGTGTCTTTTTGTCTTTATGAACCACACGCCACTGCTAGTACCTATATTGTCTGAGAGAATATTGTCGTTACCACTAAAAAGATATGTTAAAGGATTCGATGATAAAAATGTGTCATTTAGCTGAAGAAGATTAATGTCCTCATTAAGCTTTTTAATCCTATAGAATCTCAATTAACCATGAACAACCCCTATGCGTCTTGTTCTTAATCTAGCTCATTACGTAAGTTAGTACCTACCTTAAGATGCGTGACATTGTTAGCATTAACATTGTTTCTCAAGTAAACGTGTCTGGTATTTTAGTGCTCGATATGTGGAAATTTACGATCTGCATACAGGTGGTGACAAAGATAGTGTGCTCTACAATGTATGTAAATGATTATTACACTGTGTCGCATCGTAAGCTAATGTTCAGCTGAAGTTGTCATCTCTGGATAAAGTTCTTTCATATCTGTGCATGGTTTATATATTAGGAATGTTCAAAAAATATATAGCGAGGCAGCCTCCACACTGTATATTCTTCAATATTGTTAATACGACTTAAAAATGTACATTTTACCTGCACACACAGCCAGACCGGAACGATTTGTAGGCTAGTTGATATTAATTCCTCGCGGGCATCAAATCCGCGATACGCAGCAGCTAATTAATTCACCGCAGCGAAATTTCTTCGATAAGCCAAACAGCTTCTTATCTAAGTAAGAGGTGTAAGACAAGCGCCTTAATAAAACGGCTTGAACATGAGATACTGAAAATCAATAGCTTTATAAACTCCTTTAAATCCTGAAAGCAAAAGTAAACCTCCCAAATCGTCGTAAGAAATAGGCCTATTATTCCTCCTGGATGTCTTTCGAGGTTTTGTCGTTCAGTATTAGACACGTTATCGTGTGCCATGATCCGGTTCAATAACGGCACGGGTCGGCGCCCTGCATGTCGGTCGAGGGCCGAGGGATGGGGGCGACTACAGCTGATTGGGGGACAGGGAATGTTGCTTCTGAACGCTTGTAATACGTGGAGTATGAAGATGAATGGTTGTGTGGTGTCGTGAATGATGGAGTACTGCATGCAGTATTGGTTATTTGAATTATCTTCTCTTCAGAAGTAATGCTGTATTTTTGCATCGTTGCATGCATTATTCTTTCATAAATCACTGTCTCAGCACCTAAGAGTTTTGTAGTCTTAAAGAGAACTGATAAAAACCGTTCACTGAATCTAAATGTATCCATTAATAAATTTATTTTACCATGTACAGTATAATATGCAGCAACCCCAAGTCACATTTTTTATGTAACCCTTTTATTCAGAAAATATAAAGTGCGGAGGCATGAACTCGAAGTAGGCCACTCTCGTACGGAAGTCAACCACCTGACAATACGCCGCGTTCACTAATTGTCTCTTTAAAAGCTTTTCATGTGTATAGGCAGGCCAGTACTGATTGTAACCACATATGGTTAGAATGGGAACTGATTGGAGACCAACATGCTTGACCGGGTAATGACGTAGAGTTAGAAGATTCTTAAAGATAATTGATTGGAATATTGTGGTTTAGAGAAATTAGAGCTGATGTATTCAGACACAAACAATTTAAAATTGATTTTGAATTATTGAGATCAATTGGCGATCTGTAAGCTCATATTCAACCTAATCTAGTTATACTGAGAGCTTACAGTTATCATGCTCAGGAAAAGACTGGGATTATGGTTAAGACCTCATTATCGTAGCGTTTTTGCGGTTGGCGGTCCCGTTTCACCCCGCTTGAAGTAACTAACGGGATGTGCCCTCATTAGTAAATGGATGTCAAGTATCAGGATACATATTATCGAAGCGGCATACTAACGAAAGGGCTGGATTTTGCAAAACATGACATTATAGAAAAGAAGTCTTTACATTACAAAAATACTATTGCTCAGACCTCAAATTAAATTGCAGGAGTTCAGATGACGTTGTAGATTAATTTATAGTTCGTTGATAATACGATAAAAATAACTGATAAATATTTTGGAGTGTCACAAAAAATCTAACCATTATAAATCCTATGGAGGGTTTTAAAATTAATTTGGTTCATTCAGTTTGTAGGTCAAAATAACTTGGCGTTAATAGCTCCAACGCTGGTGCATGTTTGTCATTGGGCGGCGTTCGCAGCGAGCTCGGAATTGCTTTATTATTGCATTAGCTGCGCCGGGAGATGGTTTCGTGTCACCACACTCACCACACTTTGAGACTGGTTGATTTTGTGTTACTCCTGTATTTATTATACGTTTCTCGTGTCGTTCCTTCAAAAGGAAAGAAAGCTGGTTTATTACCTTCTAATCCCGCTTTAGAATTTGCATTATGAACATCGATATCATTACTTCTAATGAATTTATTGAGAGTCAAAATAGTTTCAAGTGATCTGGAAAACTTTACTTTTGTACCAAAACCGAGGATTATGTGTTTACGATACAGTTGGCTTCAACTTTTGTTTACTTGACTTTTGCTCATGTGATAGATCTTAAGTTATATTCATCCTCAAGAGCTCTTTAAACACTGTAACATTAATTAACAATCCCATTATATGATTTAGCTGATCTTAAGGCCAATGTTAAATGATATAGTCTCAATTCCCGCAGATTCCCAACGTCGAGTCGCCCTACCTGTCATCAGTTAGTCGGTAAATGGGTTGCGGTGGCATGTTGCTAACCGTTTACAGTTTAGAACTGTTTCGTTGCATTGTTTACTTTAACTTGGGAAGATCTGTCTGGATCAGCTGGAAGCTGTTATATAGTTAGGTGAAATGGCACATGTGTTAATATCAAAGTTGGATATCGTAATTGCAGTAATTTTAAAATCCCTCAAAGGTTTTTTTGGTTCACAGGAGATTATTTTTGTCTTTATATCTTTCAATACGTTATTTTAATCCTGTCTTGGACAATACAAACAGAATCTGAATGACATGTTTTACACATTACAGACATGCCACACAAAATCCCGAATTCAATAAATTCTTCACTGTAAAAAAAAAACAGACCGTATTCGATAGCCGAGTTCAAAACAGTCTTACTATTTCTGGATACCATCCAAAACTTGTAAACACAAAACTTCCGGTGTTGCCATAAATTTTATGAATTATAATACCGCGTCTGGTCAGTGTTGCTTAAGAGGTTGAACTTTGTTATAATATTTGTGTTTTGTTACCATAGTGATGGAGAGAAAGTATGGAGAGTGTCGGGGTTGGACCGTATGGTCACTGGCTAAGAATAGCTACCTTATTTCTCGCCATGTGTGATCAAAAAGCGATTAAGGGAGATTGCTTGTAAAGGAGTGGACTATAGAAAAAGCAACAATTTCTACTAGAGCCTTCTTAGCATATTATTAAATTAGTTTGGAACAAAATTCCGACACATGGACTGCGGCTTCCGTAGCGGCTATTAACTCCTCCCGCGAGCAGATAGTAGTACGCGGAGTAGGATGGAAGGTGGCCCATTGTCTGCTAGGAGCTGCACTGGAGATCTAAGCCGTCTGTGAACCCCACTTGTGGTTATCTTTGCATAGGCCGATTTGGGTTCGTAGTCTGTTAAGAGATTTCCAAGTCGATCACGGTAGTTCACGTCCAGTTGAATTTTTTTTCGATGGCGATAATCTTTGTCTAGCACATACATCTCTGTTACTTGAATTACAACCTCATTTCAACATAACAAAAAAAAATCGAAGCCGATTAAGCAGTAGAACGAAGTAATAGAAGAAAAAAAAAAAGCACCTCAATATCGCTCCGAGCTTCAACAATATCAATTATATTATAACTCCCTATAGCTTTTGTACTCATTCCTCCAAGCGCCGAAGGTATCTTTAATTATGTCTAAATTGCCACTTTGTCTCATACCACTTTGTGATGAGTTTGGAGCAATTAAGTCAAGTCATTTGAGCTAAAATATCGTTTATGACAAGGCAAATACTTATGAAATGTCAGGATCGGGATCGATTCTAAAGGAAATACGATCCATTAGGAGTATTTTAGGGACTATAATTTTGATTGTTAATTTTTGATTTGATTGATGTAGGAGTGAAAGAGAATCTAGAATGTAATTTACTAGCCATAGGTAGTACATTATCCGTTTGCTTTAGTACTGACGTGATAATACCATAAGCTGACGCATCATGGTTTATCTTCCGGATGGATGAAAAATGCAGTTAATGGTAGATAACAATAACATTGAATGATGTAATACAATAATACAACTACTAATAGAATTATCGTGTGTAATGTTTCTGTGTAAATATTATGGATATTAAATTTTCTTTTTTTTATTTCAGGTAATGCATTTCGTTGTTACATCTTTCTGCAATAAGTAAGTGATTTCTACGTTGAAAGTTTTGGGCACTGATGATTTTAAATGCATCTTTACAAATGCTAGTAATACAGGCTTTGGTTTCGAATATCAGACAATGTCTTGCGTAAATATTTGAATAAACGTGAAAGTTGGCCATTAGTGCTTCTCAATACGATACTGTATACTGTACTCAGTATTTTAGTACTCGTCTGAAACTCGAAACTTAGAGACAACAGCACTATCTATATTCTTTATCTTTCGAATCCTTTGACAACCGCGACACTGATTCCTTAGATATCAATGGTGCTCAAAATATATTCAACCTTTAGCGAAAAATACCGGAAAGACTTAGCCGCTGCATATAATTCTACTATCAACAATTAAGCCGAGATTACATCAATCCATCTCTTTACCTTTGCGTGCAATCTCAACTGAATCAATGTCAATGGCAGTTTCCCACGCATCTTCTCTAATAATACTAAATTGTTCTGTTACGTCGCGTCGGTGTGAAACTACGGTCATTGGTCATGATTCATGAGCACACGATTTAGAAATTGTCTCTTTTACTTGTATTTGCGTTTGTTTTTAAGTTGGATGAGTTAGGAAATTTTTAACAGTTATAAGTTAGGTTTCAATGGCTGCTCTTCTACACGTATGTCAGTCAAAGATTATAAGACTACTTATTATGAGTACGTGGCTACTCATTCCAAAAAATCTCTTTTTGGCTTACGGCATTTGGCATTCCCTGTTTCGTTTACGTATGTACAGTCCGATCGATACCTAGAATTTCAGAATGTCCCAGATAATAGCTATATCTTATTATCCTTAACTTTACCGTGCACAGTATACCCGATTTGAAGCTCTTTGTAGCACAATCATGTTTCGAGGAAATAGAACGCTGTCTCCCGGCTTTGATACAATTTCGCTGTATACGACTATATTGCAAGGATAAAGCTCTAGACAGCTAGGCTGGCATGCACTACTGGCTTTGTTTATCCAGTAGCTACTGAATATCGGTCTTGTTACTCAATCTGACGACCGACATGCTTGAGATACCCCAGATTAGTAGTATCCTTGGTCTGTATATTCTGCATAAATGGCATACGCTAAAGCTTTTCAACTGTTATTAACTTGATCCTACAGTTGACTTTGCCTTGCGATTAATGACATGTCCTCATTATGGCGTGTCACAGTCAAGCCGCACATAAGTCTCTCGAACCGTACGTGAGCAATGATACATTTTATGTATGATGTTCAATCATACTTGACATTCCTCATCTTTATTGACAAGTTTTCTCTGAAGAAGACAAGTGTTTTTTTATTTACTGCAACAACGACACCGTGCCTTAAAGTTAGGAATTCTCATTTAATTTTATCCTTCTTTTCTAGACTAACGGCCTCATAAATATCAGAAAACTATAATTTTTCCAATTTCATAGCAGTATTTAATGTGCCATGAATTGTCTCGATTTCCTCACGGTTATAACTTCCGCAGCTTAATGGTTATATATCGTACTCTTTCTACAAAACATTCTCGTTTTATACATTAAGCCTCGGCGTATATAGGGATAGGGAATCTTTCGTGCTAGCGAAGTAATTGAAACATTACAGATTGTATTTTATAAACACACATCCTAATGAATTTGAGATTGACGTGAAGATATACACAATTTATTCAAAAGTAATTTTTACATTTACCTATGTCCTTTTGTTTCTCAAATCAAATATTGGATCTTGTTATTGTTTGACCAACAACAATCACATCAACTTACATGAGATTTGCGTTTGAGCTTTTGAGATGTAAGTCCATCCATGATTTTGACAGAATCCTAAAATAAAACTTTTCGTTCTTGACCTTGTCAGGGTCCATTAAGTAATATATACAGTTTTCTAAACTATCAATATCATTTATCGACTTCCAAAGACATGAATATGCGTTAAAATCTTTGAACAAGCAACTCGTGCATCTATAATCCGTGTGATTATGTACTTAAACATAGTCTCATGTACGTCAACACTCGATCGTGCAACTGAGCCCAAATGATGCAAATCACGCCGCCTTGAAATTGACTTACACGAAACATCACCCTAATTTCGCCTTTTACCGCACGATATAAGACCTAAATTCATATAACGGTGTTACTGTGACACTTGGGATGTGAACCCACTTTCCTTGATTGGTAATTCGATCGGCGAGTAGGGAAAGTGCAGGAAATGAAGCCGATGAACCTCAAATGTTTCTTGGACGGTGCGTCAAGGGGACGCTTTAGGGTGACAGATAGGGGCTGCCGATATTCAAATATGTTTGATTCAATTTCAACAACTAATAGGGCTGGTTCGGCTTTCGAAATCTCCGTTTTATAATTCCATCTTCGAGCACAAGATAAGAATTTTCCTGCTATGTTTATTCAATGCGTATTTGCGTTGTTCAGTTTTATATGCACTTGGAATTGCTATCTCAGAGACTTTAACCACAGTCACATATTTACTGAAATAGTTAAATAAAACATTCGAGTACAGATACTATCTTCAAATCAAGTTGAGCAAGATTTTAAGACTATATCTTCTTGAGCCCTTCACTCAAGACGTTGTAAATAATAGCCTGTATTACATACGTCTACACCAAGCGGATTACGTTTGGTCCACTTTCTCGGCCCACAATTCGCGAATTCACGTTCCCAATGCGTCGATAAGGATATCGTAGAGGTAACAATAGTCGGAGTCGATTGACCCACGTCTAGCCACAAACCACGAGACTGATACTGGATTTGTGATATTCGATATTGGAGATTTCGCTCCAAGTTATTGGTTGAGAGATATAGAAACTTAAAACATAATTATGTTGTGGTGGCGAATCCAATTGCAAATTGTTTTTTAACTTTTTATTAACGGCACAGTTTTGGTTTCCTTGACTTTGCCAAGTTAAGTTAAAATTATACAGGGTACAAATAGAAAATAATCCTGAGCATGATTATAATATTAATAATTTATTTCAGCAGAAAAGCTTAGCCTATAGATATACACGAATACACGATGACATCAATTTCTTTGCATCCTTTCCTGATTTTTGCATTAAATGCAGAACTTCTGCCGTTTAACCTCCGCAACCCAATTTAAATTCTATTTGTTACAAGGTACCGTAACGTATTTCTGATAATAAAGTAAAACTCAACATAAACCCAAGGCTTTTCAGAAATAGAACAATGTTTCGCTTGTGGCAGTTTTGCATGATACATTTTTATGGATCATTCGCATGCAAAGATATTGCAACTGTACCAAAACGTGCTTCTAAGTTGCAAGCTATGAACAACTCAGGCTACTGGGTACTCTGAAAAACAACGTGTATCAGCTGGCAGTGTTATAGACTGAGATCCGGTGATTGATTAATGGTCCAATCTAAAACTTTAGTACGGCGTACGGCCCACAAGGTGTCCTTCAAACTTGAGCCAGCCATTAAGATGATCAAAAATTTCCAGATGCTACTGTTTTGGAGCTCTAATCATGTTACCAATCATAATTAAAGAGAATAAAAAATACAATACAGTTTTGTAAGTGCCTTACGTAGGTTTACAAGGAAGAGTTCTGGGTCGTTTGCATTGCTCCTAACTCTCTTAGATTCATTTAGATTCTTAAAGATATATCCGGACTCCGTTCTTTGAATAGCGAAAACAATATTTAAGCATTAACTATTAGCGCAATTATCCTAAAATCGATTCATTTATCGATTTAAAGATTATTGCTTCTTATTTTTACTTCAAAACAAGTAGCAGTATTACGTGGATGAGTTTCTATTCTTTCGTATCCTTTCGCTTTTCGCATTCCTATTGTCTCAGGTTGCATTAGCATTCCACTCGTAAACCTGAACCTATTCTTTAACTCTCGATCGCATTTGTATTTCGAATTGCTAGGAATACATTGAGTATCAGCTTTTCGCTGATTTTAATGTCTGATTAAGAAAGTACATTCTTGAGGTTAATCTATATTGGGAGTTATTGTGTTGAGTTCAAGCGGAGAACATCAGCTGATAGAAATCTGTAGCCAATGTATGTAGAATCCAGTTCTAATGAAAACTTATCCAGATATATGTATCTTTGTTTTATATCCACACTATTTTAAATGGGAAAGTAACTCTGTCTGTTTGTTACCTCATCACGACTAAACCACTGAACCCATCGTTATGAAATTTTACAAAATATTAGCCTGGATCCTGGAAAAGGACAGGCTTATTTTTACTATTGCCAAAACACTAATTAGATAATTATAAATAAAAAATACACGTAGACGAAATCGCGGGCAAGTCTAATAAATAATATTTTTTTGATTAAAACATTGTCTTACATGGGTGTTTCTCTGCTATTTGGAAACTCGCCCATACAAGACTGTCCTAAGCAAATTTTATTAAATGTTGACAATGTTTGTTAATACAATGAAAGGCAACAGTAAATCAAATATATATTTTAAAAAAGCCCACACATTTTCTTCTTGGTTTTTGAGTTATGGACGATTTTATGCAAAATTGTGACAGGGGACTGTTGTGGCCATCCAGGGGAATGTTTTTATGGAAAAAAACTAGTATTTTTGTTTGTTTAAGTAACCAAAGCTTTATTTTGTTATAGCTCTTACAAGGTGTAATTATTACGATACGATTTCACTAATAATAGAGACTTCTTAAGGCTAATAACATTTGTGATAAACTTAATATAATCAACTTCTTATTTTAACAGTATTTTTAAGATACTGGTCGTATGACATAATTCAGCCTTAATAATGATATTAAATAAAAACAAATAACATTACCTCTGTTAACTAATTATCACAATCAATATTTGGGTTACTACTATGAAACATTTGTACTTTTCTTGTAACTAAAGTAATTAATATCAATGGCACAACGTCTTAGAAAAAATGCGTCTTAACATTCAGGAAAACGTCTTAAAATTAACTTATTCCTCAAAGACCGGTACTGATATTGGAAAATAATAAAATAATCTACTCCCTTTTAGGGTTATATCCGGATCGGGCAACTTTTTCAATATTTGATCAAAACCGACATCAGAAATATCATTCTCATCAATTCTCAACTTGTGGCCCTTGTTACCACAAATTTTCATAAAAGTTACTGTTAGTTCGCCTTCCTCATTATCTACATTATTAACAACAGCAGCATAACGATATTCCGAGTTTCTGACGATAAACTTAACTAACACTTAATCACCAGTGTTGGCTGATTGCTGATTGCTTGCTGTTGGCTGATTGTACTTGGCCCCGCAGTATTCTCAAAATCAGTCTTGAAATTTTCACTTGATCTTGAAATGTCGGTTTCAGTAATGAAGCTATTATATGGTGAGATATGGGCTAGCCGGGTTTCCTCTTCGGTTTCGGAGTCGGTGTAAATGTCGTCGACGCGAATTTTCGTCAGTTCGTAGTTCATAACCCCTAGGTTCAAATGCTGACACTCTTCTTCACAAGAGCAGTTTAAACTCTTCATTATAAGCTTGGCAGTGCCTTGCGGTAGTCCCAAAGGGCTTCGTGTTATTTTACCCTTAATCTGATTAGTTTTGAGGGTACCGAAGAAAATTTTTGGCGTCTTTCTGATTATCGTTAGTTATATTTTTAATTGATCTTTGTTGCAGAGTCTATAAAAGATTCCAAACTATCAATGTCTCCTCCTGCAGCAATGATAGCATCAGCAGTTCTTTTGCACGTAGTTTTTAAACCTGTATAGTTCTCTTTCAATTGTTTATTCAATACTTCTCCAAAAAGTGCCTTTTTAACAACGTCTTTGCGAGTTGATGAAGTGTCACACATATTTGTTAGTTTTGTATTTGGGGTCACATCCTTTTTACTGTTATTATTAACTTTTTGTTCCAACCGCTGCAATCTCTTTTTATACTTTTCCAGTTTCTGTTTGTATTCCTGAATCGTAATGTGTTTTTCTTTCATTATCTTTGCGCGTTTCTTTCTAGCCTGTTTCTTTCTTGCTGCAACTAATGCATTTTCTGACAATCTTAAAGGTGCCGGACGTTCTAACATGGGTCCATCGGAATCAGGTGTATTTTCCCTCACAAAAGTATTTGTTATTTCTTTCATGGCTCTATTTTTTGCCCGATATTTAGAACAATGCTCTTTCCGTCAAGTCAAGTCTTTTTTACAGCCTTCTGCTCACGACGACTCATATTATTAACTAACTTTCTTGTGCCTTTTTCTTTTTTCTTTTGGTAATTCTGCCTTTCTTTTTCTTTCATTTCTTCTTTTTTTTGTGGGTCATTTTTAAGTCGTTGATATCTCAAACGTTCAGCTATACGTTTTTGTTCTAATATTTCTTCTCTTGTGTTGGGTGGCTTCTTTGTGGGTGGTATTTTAAACTACTACCTACGAAAGAGATGATATACTGTTAACGTTGATGGTCATTGATGTTCAGTCTGGCATGTAAGACTTGACAAAACTTAAAGAATCAGTCCCCTGTAGTAAAGAACAGTCGCCTGTGCTATGAAATGACAGGGGACTGTTGACCAGGGGACTGTCATTTTTGGCTGAAAATTAAATACCACAAAATCATTAAAACGTATCACATTTATAAAATAGATGTGAATACATGCTCGACAGTAAATTATTTTAATCAAATTATCTCAATTAAAACTCTTGAAACAGGAAAAAAAAACACTTACCAGTGGACTGTTTCTACTAACGGCCGAGACGCGTGGTTCACTAGAAAATGCAGTGTTGCCACTAAGAAAATGGCGGCTGACTATTTACCTCTACAACCGAACGAACTTCACACTAATTGCTTCCGTTTCACGATCTTAATGTTCCGGGATAATACAAAATTTGAAATATACGCCGTTTTCAAATTTAATCAGGGGACTGTTATAAAAATTTGAGGACAGCCTTCGTACATAGATTTTTTTATTAAATTTCTATTGTAGACATATAATTTGTGATTTTAAAAGATGCTTACCGTCTTCTTAACGTATTTGTATGACCTTTACTCAGTTATGAATGACTAAGGAATAAATATAGTTCTCAATACCTGTAATTCTGGAAAAAGGACATATCAGGGGACTGTGTTTTGAGGTGTTTGACATGTATTTTCTCAAAATTTATTATATTAAATTACTTAATAAGCTGTAACATGCCAAGAATACCTCATATTATGTTATTATTAATACTAAAAAATTAGAAATATTAGGATTTATTACATAAAATGTGCTTGGGACAGCGATTTTCCATTTAGTGGAGAAATGCCCACATATATTAACTTCTAAGTGAGATTTCTTTTATTCTGTGTCAAAACTGAACAAAATCTCCTAATTCAATTTGTTATTTGCTCCCAAAACAACATTTAGGCTGAAATCAATCAAGCTCAGTAAAATCAGATTCAATTCAATTGGAGTTCTCAACAAATAAGCCTCTCATTTATCGCTGACAATCTCCCTTTATGAGCTCTCAGGAGTAGAATTACATTTGAAAAGGTCGATGAGATTATTGTGTTTTTATATTACGTTATGTTGTGCCAAGAATTTTCTGTTATATGAACATCATGTTAGAATATTTTGTGTAGTAACCCACTCCACAACTAGGCCAAACGGGATTTTACAGGTATAATCTTAGTAGTGTGGCTAGTCTCGCTTAAGATAAAGTACGTACAATACGTACGTAAAAATAATTTCTATATAGCATGGACTAGCGTTTGGCGCTCTTAAATCCAAGGCTGGTACTGACAATTGATTTGAAAACAATGTAGATGATCATTAACACAACATAGCATTACCTACGCCTGTATTCCCATCTTATTTCTCCACCACACTGATAGCATAATTAAGTCCAATGTAACGAGGCGAGTCTATTGCTACTAGACACTCGTCTAAAATCCGAATTGCTATACTGAGAATTAAATCCAGAATGTCACGCTCAGCAGCTACGCTTGCAACCACTACACCAGTACGGCTGATCAATAACAGCTTTTTAAATATGGATTAAAGTAATGTCAAGCTTTCTATTAATATTCCCGTATTCACAACTATACATGCCGATCATTTGATGAGAGTGTAACATCCATTATCAAAGCCACAGTAATCTAAAAATACAATATCTATTAAAGTTCCACTAGTCTAATACTGAGCAGTAAAAATCGAATTTGTAAACGAAGAACACTGCTCTGACATTTAAACAAAACAATCGTGTGTGTGTGTGTGTGTGTGTGCCTTGTGATCCAAATATATCTGATTGAAGAAAAACAATGATTCTATAGATCTATGTAGATCGAGTTACGGCAAAGAATTGTAATGAAAATAATTCTGTTGTTTTCTCCCTTTTTTTTAAATGAATATTTCGGTCTTCCAACCTCTTTTTGCTAAGAGAGGAGAAAATGAACTGTCAAGAGATTCTGTCACCATCACTGTAGTTACACAGGAGTGTCTTTTAGCAGTTGAGTTTTTACTATATTGTATGCTTTTCAATCTACCATTTTTACGTGCTATATCCAGGGTTAAAAAACAACAAAATTTGATCCTCCTAATCCCAAATTACCAGAAAACATGCAGTCTGTACGCTCTATGAAGGTAGGGTTATGGGAGAAAACATGTTTACTACCGGATTTTTATTTGTAGATCTGTAATACGAGTTCAGTTTGGTAGTATTATTTTACCTTTTTTTGTTTTGAAAGGTTTTACTCATTTAAAAGGACTCTCGTAACTTAAGAATTTACTCAGTTTGGTTCACCGTAATTAATGTATATTGGCCTTCGATGCTCGAGAACGCCAATCGCTTCGATCTTTGGCAGTTTTTTACCAATCGTCAGCTTGAAGCTTCCGAAGATCAAAATACTATTCTACTGAATTGCTCCAGCGGTATCTGGGTTGACTTAGACCTTGAGAACGATTGAACTATTATAAATATTATAAGAAGTTGAGAATAATTCTTTCTTTGGTATTGAAACTTGAATTTGTATATGTATAGGAATTCTTTGGGGAAAATTATTGTCTCCTATGGAACCCCAATGATTTCTTTGGACAAACTGAGATAAGATTTTATAAATGACATCAAATTCTTACGTTTCTGCTGTATTCTCCGAATTGTTTAAACATAGTAATACAATCTAGTCAAAAGCAGTTGGAGGGGTTATCCGAAAATATTCGCTTTATCTCAATAAAAGTGGGGTGTGTTAAACCCGATATATTGGGAGCATCGAACCCATTATATTGTACCTATCGCGATTAACTAAACGATACGTGTTGTTTGTTTTTCTGAATTTTGTTTTAAACACCGTGGGAAATTGCTTCAGAGGCTAATGATTGAATTGTTATAGAAATTTGAAACGTATTTTACTTCTAGCATGGCTCTTTGTTTATTCATTAGTTAATCTAAGAGCACAGTAAGGAGAAACTCCTCACATTATGATCCATTGTGTACCATTATTATGTCTATGTGTTGGCTGAAAGACAATTCAGCCAAGTCCATATGCTGAAGTTAAAACTAAACCACTGAATTATTTCGATCGTCTCTACGGAAAGTATAATTTTATTACTATCGAATGAGTTATAAAGCACGTTCTATTCACGGTTTATGTCATGTTTGTTAACTTCAATTTTAACTAGCTTGGGAATATAAACAGCTGACGGTTTTAAATCACCATAAATCTAATAGGAAACGACGGATACCCATAATTTTATTTCCCATAATTCCACCAAAGGTTCCAACGAAAGTGCCATAATTCTCTGTCCCCATTCTTCACCATAAACTTCCACAAAGTTTACGTCCCTTTACCTATCCAGCGACAATTTAAAACAGATCACGATCCAAGACCACTCGGGAATAGAAACCGTACGGTATTGCTCATAAATCGTCGGCGATGTAAAGCGTGCGATGTCCATACGTCATTCTGTAGTCGATTGCTTACGTGACTTTGGTTCCATTGTTGGTTTGGATCACGAATACTGGAGAAAGTCGTGTCGTGACAAGCCTTGGATATGTTTGAGATATTGTTTGGTTTGACAAACTGCTGAGGATTTCTGTATGGTTAGATTTGTTGGAAACTATTCTTTAAAACGCTCGTCTTTGGGTTTTAATTTTTGGGTGGCTAATTTTGGTGTATTTTCTTAGTTTAACGTAGCTATCGCTTGGGGTATTATGTTCCAACTATTTTGAAGTCGACTTGCAATCGAACCAGATGGGACTGGTATCAATATTTTATATGCGGTGAATTTCATAGATATCTTTATATCGATAATATTTATGAAACATGTTACGACGCGATTAGTGTTCTAATTATATGATTTAGATTTTTGGACAACGTTACAGGGAGTTGCGTGTAGTGTAGTGCTTTACAAACCTTGTGAATAAAACTTTATACTTTTCTACTTAGAAATACAGCTTTTACAATTCCCAGTAGAAGAAAATCTTCAATAATCCCTCAGCAATGATAGACTCAATAAAAATTCTCGGTAGAGTTTCATTGTAGGTTCCAGTACCGCTTTCATAGTATCCATCGGATTTCAATTTAAATTCGATCTCTCCCGAGCGTTCGAGCTATGTCGACCCGTCCGTTTTTGTGCTTTTCGATACCTATATTTTTGCCTTTACCAGAAATATGTTTTTCGCTCTCAATGACAGGGTTCGATTTAGGTTTAGGAATACGGGCGTAGTTTTTGCAAAATATTTTTAGAGTGAATGTTTTTCTTGCTCGGCTTATACTTAGCTATAACTTCATTGTACGGTATTGCTTTTGATTACGATCTCTGAAGGGTGAGGCAACGTTGTTCGACAATGTGAGCCTACCGAACCCATGCCTTTATCGGGTACGAGGCTCCAGTTCCGATTTCAATCTCTTTGCTAACAGAAAAAGGTTTTGTTACTTTTCCTCTGACCTCATGTCATATCCTAATATGACATGAGGTCAGAGGAAAAGTTTAATATGCTGGCTTTGTGTGTTTTTTGGGTATAATAATTTTGCCCATTATTGTTCCATTGCTGGGCACGGTTCTAATGAAAATGAGAAAGGTTAGGTCTTGTACGTGTTTGGGGAATATCAACCCTCTCAGCTGTGCAGGTTTCGATTGTTACGATGTTTTCCTTAACCGCAGTAGTGTGGTTGGCCAATTTTATATATCTTCATCACCTGCGAATTTTGAAATGTACGGTGATTGAAGTGATCTTTGACACATATCGTTGCACACTTCGCAAATAAACCACAATCAGTTTCCAAAGCAGGCTCATTCATAATCATCGTATTTAAGCTGCTAGATGTCCACAACGTTTGTAAACCCATCGTTTTTTTTTTTATTTGTCTTTCCATAACCAATATTGACAGTGTTGTCAACCGTAACTATCATCGAATCGCTTTCGGAGATCATGGTATGGGGGAACGAGGTATGGTGTTCCTCCATTGAAAAGGGAGGATCCTCCGACCAGGCAAGGTGGTTAGCCTGGCGGGCCGAAGCCCGACAGTTGATGTCGGATATTCGTATATGTGTTAGAATCGTTGTAAACTTTCATAGTGCGATTCAGGGTTTGTTGTTGTATCTTCACTCTGATAGATGGCGCTTTACTTTTTGCCATGTTGCGAGTAGTTGTCGCTACATCACTCCCCCCCAGACCGGAGGTCGATGCTGTTGAGTCTTGAGGTTGCTTGCCAGGGCCAG
The DNA here is from genome assembly GCA_947562105.1 of Shargacucullia verbasci. NCBI lineage: Eukaryota > Metazoa > Arthropoda > Insecta > Lepidoptera > Noctuidae > Shargacucullia > Shargacucullia verbasci. The sequence continues at coordinate 8,538,222 of OX387303.1, read as the reverse complement.
TGATGATTCCAGTGAGTCGGAACCGAGTGCCGCGTAGTTCGCAGTGAGTCGGAACTAGGTGCGGTGATGCTGCGAAGTCCTCAGTGAGTCGAGGTAGTGCAGTGATGCTGCGAAGTCCTCAGTGAGTCGAGGTAGTGCAGTGAAGAGTAGTGGCTGGCTGCTGCGTCGACCAGGAGAGAAGGGCTCTGCTAGTTGACCGGCCGAAGTGCAGTGTGCTGTGCCAAGGTTGCTGATGAGAGGCCGATGGGAAGAACCAGGCTTGCGCGGTCGCTGCAAGCGTGTGGTTACCCGTTGGGGCCGAGGATGCTGGCTGGCAGGGTGAGACTTGCTTGATGCTGCTCGAAGGGTACTGGAGGGTTGGAGAGGGCAGTGAAGGCGATGATGCCGTCGAAGGTTGCGAAGATGTTCATTATCAGGGGTCACCACTATGGGGGAACGAGGTATGGTGTTCCTCCATTGAAAAGGGAGGATCCTCCGACCAGGCAAGGTGGTTAGCCTGGCGGGCCGAAGCCCGACAGTTGATGTCGGATATTCGTATATGTGTTAGAATCGTTGTAAACTTTCATAGTGCGATTCAGGGTTTGTTGTTGTATCTTCACTCTGATAGATGGCGCTTTACTTTTTGCCATGTTGCGAGTAGTTGTCGCTACAATGGTATACCGTTGAGAGTAATCGCCCTTCCTCAAGTGAGCACTTAAGTCCAGTTATAGATGTCATTGACATATATACAGCAGATAACTGGTGTCAGGTCAAATAAGCTTGTTTTACAAGACGTTAATGGGTGATTAGCAACAATATTTTGTGTGCCGATAAGCGTAATCTCCAAGCAAAAACAAAGTTCTGCGTATTTGATACATCAGTACATCACAGAATTTCTAGAATCTCGTAGAAGATGTGTAAGGAATTATGTTTAGAGGACGGGCAGCTTGTTGGAACTACTTGTCAACCGTAATAATTAAGATAATGATCACGACCATCAATTGTATCCAATTACAAAATAGCACCACGCCTATATTCCTCGAAGAGTAAGCTGGAGGCGTTCTCCAGTACATCCACATTTCGCCGATATAGGGGGCGGCTCGTGCCTTATACCGGGCACAAATTCAAACTACGGGTTTACAGGAGAATTTGCTCACAGAAAAATCCAATGACAATTTGGCCGTCCCGAACCCAGGACCTCAAATTCCGCAGTGGCGTTTGTGACCACGGGACCAAGACAATTTTTGGTATCCTATAGCAACACAAAGTGGACTTAAATCTATAAACAGTGGGCGTTCATCCATGATTCAACAGCTGAAGTCTACAACGGTCTGGGTGGTAAATTTTAACCTGTCAAATGACGTAACGTAGATACAATTGAAAATCGAATGTGTCTGGCGTCTGTCTGTGTCTTTGTAATACAGTAAATGACTACTAGTCATCCGAGTTACTTTTTATGAACTCTCAAAACGACATTTTGTTCTAAAAATGTTTGGAATACAAAAGCGTGACGTGATAGTTTTGCCATTTACATACATATAGTGTGATTTTGTTAAATTTAAAATTGAAAACGACAAAGATAACGAAGAAATTAAGTTGGTAAGTTTTTAGAAGGAAAACTATTTACCAAACAAGAGTTCAGAATGTATTTTTGACGCAGTCATCTAGCCTATTAATCCAGAATTTAATGAACTAAATAATAATGGATGTATGACCAGTCTATAGCGGTATTTTTTATCTCAACAGGAAGTGTTGTGATGATCTCATAACTGTCGATAGAGATGTAGGATGCTGTCTTGACGGAAGCGCGTGTACGGGACGCAAAAACTAGCAGTGTCGACGACCTGATAGTGATGTGAACTATCAATAGTCGATGTGTTATAATGTTTTGACCTCTCTAAACAACGTACAGCTCTTATAGGTTGATTTTATGTTATTTTTAACCTAACATAGCATCACGCCTCTATTCCCCGAAGGGTTCGGCAGAGGTGTACTATTGTACGCGCACATTTCGCCGATGCCTTTATCAAGTCCCATGTAATATTAAGCGAGCACCCATCTACCGGGTACAGTTCCAAACTCGGTGCTGCTACTAAGAATTTCCATACAGAAAAACCTAGTAACACTGCCCAACCCGGGGCCCAGGAACTTTACCAATGAGGCAGAACTTGATTTTTTTACTAAAAAATCAAACTTAAATAATTTTAATCTCATAATGGGCTGGGTTACTCAAGTTTAAGTATTTTAATAGCTACGTGTGAATCTGTAACTATACTCGTTTTGTTTAGGTATTTAACTATAGGTAAACTCTTGATGTGTCTTTTTAATATTTTGTTTGTTTAAAAATAAAACGCGACTAAAAACCAATGTAAAACAACAATAACGATTACCAAATCAATTGAAACACTCGTTTAAGCAGTAGTTTATTTGTTTAATATGTGTTTGTGTAAAAAGTCACATCAAGATTGTTTACCTTTAGTTAAATACCTAAACAAAACGAGTATAGTTGGGAATATTCGAGTTATTCACGAAAGTTATAATATTTATTTATGGTCAAAGTATTAAAGTGAGACGCTGGATTTTTCAAAATTTTCAAACATTATTTACAATTGAATGTACAAGGAAAAACTAATATTTGCAGTCACAAATAGGTATGATTACTGATTAGTCATTTCTCGATGACACCTGTTAGAATGTTATTATGCATTTAGGTATAGGAGATGCATTTAGGAATAATATCATATTTACCTTTTTTATTAAATAAAACGCTAAGATTTTTAACACCTAGGATTTCTCCTGTATCGTGGGTACAGTTTACAGACATACATATTGCATAAAGACATATCTAAATCCGCGTTTAGATATATCATTTGAAAAAAAAACTGTATTAAAACGGTATTAATGACGACACCGTTGGCGCAGTGGCTAAATGATTAGCTTTCTACGCTTAGTGTCACGGGTTCGATTCCCGCACGGAACAAATATTTGTATGATCTACAGATAGTTGTTTCGGGTCTGGTTGTGTGTGCATGTGACATGTATGTTTGTAAACTGTACCCACGACACAGGAGAAATCCTAGTGTGGGGCAAAGTTCAATAAAGAAAAAAAAAAGAAAAAAAAATCCCAACTTCTTTGAACGTGGTTTTACTTGAATATCCCATCTAATTTACATAGTATAACATTACATAGAATCACGCCTGTATTCCCCGAAAGGTTAGGCAGGGGTGTGCTTTTTGTTCACCACATTTCGCCGATGCTGTTCTTGAGTCCCATGTAATAGGGGGCGAGCCTACTGCCATCTACCGAGCACAATTCCAAACTCCGGGCTGCTACTGAGAATTTCAGATAATCCCAATAACACTTTGCCGGACCTGGGAATCGAACAGGCCCTCTTGTTCAGCAGTCACAACTTGCGACCACTAGACCAATGAGGCAGTCCCATCTAATTTGACTTTTATTAGTTAGGTAGGTCGGAATTTTTAAAAATAATGTATTTTTATTTCATTGTAATTATATTATTTTGTAGCGGTATCGTTGCGTACATCACTATTGTGGTCGGTGCGTGACGGCGTGCATCACGTTCTAAACCACTATACAAGTGAATCAGAAAGTGAACTCCTAACTACAAACGAAAACTTGTCGCGGCACGCAATCAAGTTTTTGTCTACTTTAATTACAACAATGGGGCAATTCTCGAAAGACATGCCAGATATCACCCGCCTGCCGTTTCTGGATTCTCGTACTATCACGTTTCAAACGCTTGAAATGCAACAGCGGTTGAATGCAGTCGAGATTTTATTCTATAGAGCAAAATACTATCTCTAACAGAGGTTTATGTCAAAGAGAGCGAGAATTGCTCCCTTGGTGCTTCAACGTAGAAGCCACTTCAGCTTGCTAACTGCAAGCTACGTACACTCCGGTTCTTCACCGCTTAATTTCGTTTCCTATTTCAAAGAAGTTTTGTTGCCGTAATAATGTGAGATTTCTGTCGTTCATTGTATTAAGTGGCACTTCTCACCTTATCTATGTTGTGATCTCAACGCACCGGACTATGTTGCACCGTTGCGCTGCCTATAATGTTTAGTTAGCAAATTAATAGCTTAACATGGATTCTTACACGCTTCTGTAATGTATGTAATAATGTCCTCCTGACCGAATTTCGGTCACGGCGGACAATCTCACCGGAGATTAGCCAACTATGCAGTAGATATTATAGAGCACAAGCGTGTGCGCAAACACAGGTGCACTCTCAATTCCTTAACTCTTATGGTCCGATGGGACGGCAATCCGACATGACCGGAGAGAGATCAGGCGCAGGACCAACAGCTTAGTTACGTGCTTTCCGAGGCACGGATAGAATGTATCATCTGTTCGTAACTATATCTCAAGTAAATTAGACACTGGGTTGGACCGTAAAATGAGGTTGTATCTAGTTTGGAACGGAAACCGACCACAACATAGGAAAAGGCAAAGCTTGAAGTTTTAGAGATTGAAATTATATAAAATTTGTAGCACAGTGAGAGGTCAAGGATGTGGAAATTTAACCTAAATAGAGACATAAGACTGTCTCATTGATCTAGTGTTCGTAGGCGTGGTTGCTGAGCGTGAGGTTCTGCGTTGGGTTTCTGTGTAGGGCAGGGTATTAGGTTTTTCCATACGGAAATTCTTAGTAAAACCCCGGAATTTGGAATTGCGCCAAGTAAAAGGCAATAGGCTCGACCCCGGCCAAAATTTTTTGTTTTTGATTTTGAAAAACATTGCCCACACTAGGATGTCTTCTGTGTCGTGGGTACAGTTTACAAACATACATGTCACATGCACACAACCAGACCCGAAACAACTACTTATCTGTAGATCATACAAATATTTGTTCTGTGCGGTAAACGAACCCGCGACACCTAGTGCAGAAAGCTAAATACTTAGCCACTGCGCAAACCGTGTCGTCAAATGAGGGTGTACATTAGTACACACCTAATCTTCCGGGGAATATAGTTGTGATGCTCTTTGGCATGTTCATCAGTGTGAAATCACAGATGTGGTAATTCAAACTGAATAGAGACAAAAGATAAATTAATGTCTCTAGTGCAATCACGATGCGACGTAAGGAATGTGTAAGTGCAATTACTGTAAAGTGAATAACTTAGGCGCGTCTTCGATTCTCGACAGGTGTACACTCAAGTTTGCTGGTGACGGCATTTCAACTTATGAGGAAAACCTACAGCTAAATACAGGGCCTAAATTCACTACTTTAAAATACGCGAGACTTCAAAACGTAATGTTGCGCTTGTATTGTCAGAAGGGTAAGACAGAGATGACTTATCGACCCACATTTGGCCAATGCCGTTTTTATGCAAGTCCCATGTAATAGGCGAGCCTTTTGCCATCTACCGTGCATAATTTCAAACTCCAGGTTGCTACTTAAAATTTCAGAAAATCCCAATAAAGCTTTTTGTTGGGAATCGAACACAGGAACTCATGCTCAGCAGCCTCAATAACGGCTTCAGCGAAATGTGGCTGTACAATACACTTTTGATTACGTTCCCCTTCGGGGAATACAAGCATGATGCTATGGAGGATGGTCTGATAACTGCTCACGCGAAACTCAAACCACCAAAAACCCGTCATGCTTACCCTCCCATTACCTATAGGCAAAACATTTCACAATATGGCATTGCACCTATAGGAGTGTCCCCAACGCATGGTTCTAACGTGGGGTGACACAAAAGAGTGGATGTATGAGAGTACTGCTTTGTATTCGAGCATTGGCCTGTGGATGGCCCTTTTGTTTACGATATATCGAGATATTTTTTGGAACGTATGCGTTTTGATTGCAGAGATGAATGGTCCCCTTCATCTCTTTCACTGACGATAGGGCAGTGTATAATACTGCAGGTTTAATTTTGAATGCAGTTTGAAATGTAAAATTAAAATAAGCTGCTATTACGAATAATGTATAGGAATAAGTAATATCTTATGGAAAAAATGTGTATGCGGAGAGCACAGAATCTTTACAAATGGTTTTACAGAGAAGTCTATTTTCAGTAGGGAGTGAATAAAGGATGAAATGGTGATCATAATAAAATAGTAATAAATTTTCAATTGAAAAGTTCTATTTGCTATTAAAATTATTTTCTTATTCCTAAGTTTATTTAATATCCTACTATCCTTCTAACTACTAATATTATAGTGAAAGTTTGTGAGGATGGATGGATAGATATTTGTTACTCAATAACGCCAGAATGGCTGAACGGGTCTGGATGAAGTTTGGCACAGAGATAGATTATAGTCTGGAATAGCACATAGGCTACTTTTTATCCCGGAAAAATGTACGGGTTCGTAAACCACGCGGGCGAAGCCGCGGGCGGAAGCTAGTATTACATATATATATCAGACTATGTTGTTTGGAAGGTTAAATAGTTAATTGTTACAATATTTTACCATTTATCTTCAAAATAAAGACCCGTTTAATAACTATAATCAACACTCTATTTTCACCCATACAGAAGCTCTGTGTCCTAATGAATAACGTCATTCATGCATTTGTAGATAAGCGTTAATTAATGGGCGCATCAATTTAGGTTAATAACACCGTGGCGGTAAGGTCAGTAGGGAATTGATTAGTTGGGTAAACTTGTTAGACTTCTAGACGAGCTGTCTTTAGATGGGTAGAAAGATCGCCGTAATTCTGAACATGGTTGGGAGCGAGAGCAAGAAGGAGCCGTCCCATCTGACTACTCTAGGCCTCAAACAGAGTTGGGAGTTGGTTAATGGAGTTTTCATTGTTACTGGTTGGTGATCGGAGACTAGCCAGGTCGTACATACAACGGTTGTAAAATGTGGCATCTTTCGGGCTAAGAAAACTGCCTCATTGGTCGAATAGTCGCTTGCGCAGCTGTTGAGCATGACACTTAGGTTCGCGTCCCAGATCGGGCGGTTGTTATTAGGATTTACTGAAATTCTCAAGAGTTGCCCTGAGTTTGTAATAGGTTTTATTACCATGGAAATTTTAACCTCTGTATAACCCTTCGGGGAATACAGGCTTCAATGCTATGTATGTATGAAAATTGCAGGTCGATCGATAAGAATAAGAAAAACTCTTCGAACATTTATATAAAAACAATAATCTTCAAATAAATGAACCTTAACACTCATAACGAAACATTAGCACGCCATACTCTTCAAAGAACCATTACGAGGCAGTCGATACAATAGTCGCCACCTAAACGGGCTTGGCAAAGTGTCAAATGTAAGTGTCGACTGTACTATTGTACTACAGCACGTAACTTGTAAGAGTGCCTGTGCTTGCCGCTGCGCCTGCGCGAGGAGTTCTTAGCTTTCTGATATGAAAAGTATGTCTAGTGGATATAAATCCAGGACACATACGAATGGTTCCTAGAATAGTTTAATTCAAACGCGTGATTGAGTATCGACAGCCACATATCATCAATGAAATCATGCGGTCCATTCAGATGCTTAGCTAGAAGGTCTAAGTCCCTGCAGTAAGATTAAGCTGATGATATTTGCTTGTGATCCGATTGTGGCAGCTGATGTCCAGTGGAAACCAATAGACAGAGGATCTAATTACACTTTTTTCGTACATAGTATCACGGCTATATTTTCTTAAAGCGTTAAACGGACATGTACTGTTGTACACCCACATAGCAATAATAAAGTCTCATGTAATAGGGGTGTATTGCTATCTACCGGGCACAATTCCAAAGTCCGGGCTGCTACTAAGAATTTTCTAACAGAAAAATCTAATATCACATTGCTCGATCTGGGGATCTCAGCAACAGCAGTTGCGAACACTAAACCAGTGACGCACTTTTTTGATTTAATCATTTTGGCGACGCTACGAAAGGAATTTCAAGCAAGCTAAATTTTACTGTCGTGTCTTAAGTGCTTTTGAAAGTCTTAGAGTAGCTCTTACAGTATTCACTGCATTAGGAGTGAAAAAGAAACGTGACGTATTAACTGGCACTCCAGTTGTTAAAATAAGATCTGGGAAATGGGTTGGCCATCCACTGTTGTGTTCTAATAGAAGTAAATTGCAAGTTATACTGATGTTTTTGTGTTTTTAAGAGGTTCGCTTTAAATCTTTTTCTCTTTACCCTCTAATTCTGAACAAGCTAAGTAAATTTTCCTCGTGATAAGATTATTTTAATTTTCTGGTGGTATAATGGTATTACGCATTTCCCAACGGAGACCCCATTTGGAGTTAAGTTGGCAGTCGCTGTTTTTAAAACAAAACAAAACAGATTACAAATGATTGGCCATAGAAAGCCTGTAACGCTTCAGGATAGAATCAAATATCTTTAGAAAATACAAAACAAGTTCATTAATTAACATCGAAGTTCAGAAGACTTATGAATGGCCAGTAGTCGTCAAAAGCTTCGCTAGCCGCTATTCGGTTTCTAGAAACAAGAGCGATGTTCCAATTTAAACTTTAGTGCTTGTACTGTAGCTTTACTCAGACTTAGTATTATACTAGACTAACTCGAGGCTAACTTTAGTTTCCCAGTCCGAGTTTTAGTTAAATAAGTGGCCGAGCAGTAGCTTTGGACGCTTCGTGGTCAAATATTGCTATATGTATAGTTGTAAATTTGTTTTAGAGAGCCATATTTGGGCTCGTCATCAAAATTTTAAATTTTTGCCGTTGATAGAATATGTACGATACAGAGGGCATCATCATAAAGTTATGAACGGTGCAAGAGTTAGTCGGGTCAAGATAAGTCCACGAGACTGGTGCTCAAACGCTGTCCAAAAATTCCAAAGAATTAGAACTCATAGAACATACATACAATATGAAACCAAGTGATACATTTTTGGTTCTTCAACATGACCGGTTCCTTCTCGAAATCATCGTGTGAAAAATGTTCAAGACATCTTTCGGAAGAAGGCCTACAGCGTCAGAGCAGTGGTGTTGAAGGCTCATTGTGAGTCATGAGTAAATCTGATTAATTGAACTCACTATCTACGATTCGTTAGTTGATGCCTCTATCACTTGGCCTCCTCTAATTACGTCAGGTAACAATAGGTTGCAATAACGATATTTCTTCAAAGATGTAATAATCCTTTTCATCAAAACAACGAACACATTTGAAGTCGTCTAAGCTTCCAAGCTCCTAAGCGTTATGGTAAGTTTGTACCCAAACAATAACAATTCCTTGCAATATGGATGCCAAACAAATGTAGGTGATGTGAGGTGAATAATAAATGTCAAAGCTACAGCGGTACCCTTTTGTGTGCCTGCATGGTGTTACACCAAATTAGATTGTTCAATAGTGTAGCAAAAACAAGGTGCCTTTGTTTTGTGGCTAGGTTTGCAGATTATTTTGTTCATGTGCAAATAAATTAAAGCTGCAGGCCCATCTACATTTAGACTAATGGTTCAGATTTTCCTTTAAGGAAATGTTGGACAAAAGTCTACATGACTTTCAATTGGATTGTATTTTGATTTTTGGACGTAGCACGTGAAACTCTTTTGCAGTGTGATATTAATCTGGAGTTTAGTGTCTTCAATCACACCTCATTAAATGTTCTCAACAGACACTCTACGTCATTATTATGCCTAAAATTGCTGTATTTTAAGTAATCTTCTGTTTTTTTTTGTAGGGATCAAATCTCATTTGCAAGCATACGACTATTTACTTCAACCCTGCTATGATAATTCTGATTATTTGTTGTTTAAGCTGCAAAACTTGATCGTGGTCACGTTCCGGCTAGTATGTAAGCTTATCTTGTTTATTCAGTTAATAGACGCAGTTGACCAGGTATAAGTTTATTACTACTTAAAGATACCTTGTGATGTTCATCGGGTTTAAGTTTGATTTGAGTTTCAGCTTAAACTTTGGTTTGGATATCGCTCTATTAATTAAACCAACTAATAATCTTACATGAGCGGGGATTTAGTATTATTAGCATTCAAATAATAATTTATTATGATCTGTAACATACTGATGTTGGTTGCTGACAGATCGTATTGTCCGAGTGCAAACTGCATTTCCAATTTGTTACACAATAAAAATTGAGTATTGTCCTTAAAAATCTTAGAGCCAATTTCACTTCCTCTTTCACTAAACCTCATAAAACCACTGAAGGCTGAATTTTCAGTATGGTACTGATTTTTAAAATTTAAACAAGTTACCACATCTATTCAGTTCTGGGACTAAAATCCGCTTTCCAAATGAATGTTGTTTATTCGATTAAGCTTATTCCTGAGGAATAATTTGCAGTGTGTTGTTAACGTTTACACAAGTCTAACCTTTTGCCACTCAATACATTACAAATTGGCAAGTTAATTGCACCGTCTTCTTAAGCCTCAATAAACTAGCCTTCAACGCAGCCTGTACCAGTACCAGTGACATTCTGCTCCCCCTCATATGGGATAACCGCGTGTGACCCAATGTAGTTAATTGCTGGTCCACATTCGGTGCCCATATTGGGATCCCTACAGTTGTAACGGAATTTCCAGCTCCTTATCTGTTTGTTAAGTATTTTTACTTGATTCGATGCTTGGTGCATTTGATAGAGGATCTCAGGGATATTACATTGTTAAAATATTGTTCTTGGAAATAATAATAGCGTGAGAATTATAGTATGGAAGCTAGTTATCATCCAAAGAATGGTCCATTTCTTGCTATCAACCTTTTTTAAAAAGTTTCTAGTAGTTTCTGAGCTAAAATTTGATTATCCATTAAACTCTTCAAAGTAAAGTATTTTCGTTTAATGGTGTCGACGGTTGGGCATAATCCATGTAAAAAGAAATCAATTTGTAGTTTTTACGTCTGGAATTATAGCCGGAACATGCTAAGTTTCGCGAAAGCTCTTGTAGTAAAATTCCTGTGTCGTGGCTATAAGCAACTGCAACATTGTTTTGCTTGTGAAACCGACAAAGATTCCGTGATTAAAAACAGATTAACATTGTTGATCTGATCGTACCATTTGGTTCCGGCTCTAAGATAGTAACTTTAGTAGCACAAGTATTGGGTAGTCCAACCAGCAAACTCGCTTAAAGCCAATTAAAATTCGCATAAATTATTATCGGATGTATTTATTCGTTAGTTTATTGGATATATTCGTAAGCATCAATAAGGGCTTTGCACGCGAAGATGTAATTAAAATGTTTTCCTTATTGGTTTCCTTGTTTTCCTTGTTGGGCTCCGTGCCGAAAATGTTGGACGGAGTACCTACGTATTTTGCATGCCAATCCAAATATGAATTGGGACAGTATGTCAAAATGAGCTGAATGTTTTGACTACATAGATATTCTCATATTATTTTGATGAGACCCGTTTCGATTAATTCTACGCAAAACGTATACTAGTCCAATTTCTCTAGGTCTTTGCAAATCTGAACTTTTGAAAGAACTTCGAGAAATGGTGTTCATTGGTTATTCAACTAATTGCCTTGCCCATCGTGTGTGAAACTATACGTACTTAATTTTACCTGGGTATTATATTATTTATTTAAATTTCTTCTCCAATGCTCTTTCAATTAGCCCTGTTACATAATATTTTGACTAGTTAATCTTTCTATTATGGCGAGCCATTCCAATGTGCTATAAAACGATAAACATTTTAAGTTGACTGTTTCATTGGTCTAGTGGTCGCAAGCGCGACTGCTGAGCGTGAGGTCCTGGGTTCGATTCCCGAGTAGGGCAGTGTTATTTGGTTTTTCTGTATGGAAATTCTCAGTAGCAGCACGGAGTCTGGAACTGTAGTAATATCAGCATCGGCGAAATATCGGTGTACAATAGTACACCTCTGCCTAACCTTTCGGGGAATACAGGCGTGATGCTACGATGCTACATTTTAAGTTCGTTTTGTGATCCCAATTTAACCCTTATATCGGTCACAGACGTTGACAATCGGTCAACGACTGTGACGTAACAAATAACGGTATTATGCGGCTTGGTGTTATCGTCGCACAGACGCTTTGGCGCCGGCGAGGCTGGCATAGCGGTGCTGTGACCCTTTTGTCAGTGCTCTTAAGTAAAAGCGGAGAGCGATTTTTATTCCTTGTGAATAATGAGTCCATAAATACAACATAACATAGCACATTTTTTTTGTGTTTATTGCTCATTTATTGCATAACGGTGATCTACGGTTATTGCAGTATGTCAAGAATGTACTAAAGTGGGTTCTTAAAAATATTCTATTCAGTTCCTCTTAAGAAAATATGTAGTTACGTTTTATTGTTTAAGTTCTTCTCCTTAGGAATAATGTTTGGGTACTAGGATAGCAAGTCCGACAAGGAGTAGCTTAATAGTACTTAAATGTTTTTTAATGGTTTACATGCTTCTATCATATATCATAGAACTACCCTAACCACAGATAAATAATCGTTTAACAAGTATAGTTCCACAATCGTTATCTTCTTTTCTCTTGGACCACATCCACAGATATAATTGTACACAATTTGAGGTTCACGACCATCGCTTATTTTATTTTAATGCTCCGAAAGTACGGACTTCGCTACTTAATGAAGATTATTCTGGAATTATGTGGTGCACCAATGTTTTATATCTTAATAGGTTATAAAATATTTGGTCTCATGTGATTTCTGCCATAATTATTTATTCAAGCTCTTCCCATGAGAGAGAGTATCAGTATTGCAACGGAGACCAACCAATCCTTATTCATCCTGGACCACTGATTGTGTAATGACCCAGGTTTAGTCGTAGATATCTTCGAGATGATAATATCATACGGACGAATCTGTATTGCCATTTATAACATTGCTTGTCGGGAATTTGAATGTTCTATAAATACTATTACTTCGGGACCTTAGAATGTTGTCGTTATCAAAACGGTTTCGATTCTCGATAGCGTGAATGCTTGCATTGTTAATCCAAAACAATAGTTAACCGTTATTAGCGATATGGAAGCTATAGCCTATTGTAGAAGTTTTGAACTGTTCAAGTTGTGTTTCCGAATTTGTCCCAAAGGTCCTTTCCATTCTATATTTGACAAGAAGCTTATACGCTCAGATGCTGCGCACAGTTCGGTAGTCGGGACCCGAGAATTGAATAGCAAGCAAATGCTTTGATGTAAATTTACCAACACTTGATACGCAATTGAGAGATTTGGGTGCGCGATAATCGGTGATGGTTCAAGTGCTATGAGTAAATGTATTAACACAAACGTTTTGCAACATTTGGTATGTGTATTTTATGTGAGGTCTGCTTCAATCAGAATTTCTCACCTAAATTCAACAGTTCCGAATAATGCACGCAGTTTTCGAATTTTAGCCTCGCCCAGCTTCAATACATTCAACGAAAAGAATTTGCTAGTACTTAATTGCTTTGCAAATTTCCATGCTGCAGTTAATTATTTATGATCTGTTGCTAGTATATCATGTATGAATAACAATGACCTATTTCCCTACCATTTTACAACTTGTGGGAACATAAACACCTCTCACTTCTTTGTTATCTTTTCATTAACAGATGAGCATAAAATTAATGTATTTTCGCTTTTTTGTTGCAGGTAAATACGTGTAGAGATCGGTTAAAAGGTGATATGTCTTCTACATTAAAGCTTTTTCTATGGTTAACGGTAGGTTTTGTTTGTACTCTTTAATGCCAATGTACGTTGGTTCATGAATAACTATGCCCTTTAATAGATGTGAAAAATACCTTCTTTTACTTGACTAAAGCATTTGACACAGTTTCAGCACCTGTTTTGATTAGTCGCATAGTAAATATTGTATTTAACGGTGACACCTTGGTAATGGCTTATCATCCTTTAAACAGAATTGTACCAACGTGTAATAAGATACAAGAACTTGTAATGAAACAAGGAGTTCCTCAGGGTATTATTCTCGCTCCATTCTTTCTGATGTATACTAATTAACTATGTCACATAAAGATCGCTTAAATCTATGCTGCAATATTTGTTGCCAACAACGTTCTCTTGTTTTAATAGTCTTCGGTTCCGTTCGCCTTTTGTGCTAAGAGTTGCATGTTCAAAAGTAATATTTGTATGTCCTATAAATAATACGTTTCGAATCTGGATTTCAAAGTGATTTGTGCGAAGTTACACGAAACACAACAATGCGTGTAGAAATGAAAGCGGATTTATTTTAAAATCGTTTTGTCATGTAAAAAAATCGTTCGTCCTTACAATAAAAGAAATGCAAAGGAAGCGACTGTCAGTGGTATCGTGACCGCATGTTTGATGAATATAATTACTCAACGCTTCCCAGCTGCAATGGTTTCCCTCGAATATATCAATTTCATCACACAGGATGAGGCGTTTGGTTGTGTTAATACAGTTTCACTTAGGGCAGCAACACACGGCGGCTACTCTTTGTTTTTGTTACAAATTATTTTGAACATTGACGGATCTGTCATTTATACATCCGAATAATCCAAGAGTACACTCCTACTAAATAATATGCTAAGCGGACTAAACACAACATCGAGACCTCATGGAACCCTTACAGATGAGCAGGCTTCCTCACGAGGTTTTCTTTCGTCATTAAAGCAAATGAATCAAATTATGATCCGCACATGAATTCAAATAGTCGGGCTTTTTAGTTCCACTAGGGTTCTCAGCACAAACATTTGAACGCCTAGAGGCACCTTAGGCTAACCTCAGACAAGAGATTGACGCGCGTTTACCAAGTTACACGAACGCCTTATAAACAGTCTGTAATCAGCAAATGCGCAACAACAAATCGTCAAGTGTGAGTCATCTCCAAGTGGCGAAACATGTTACGAAATTTCGGGAAACAATGACATGCTCTCATTTGTATGCAGGAACCATGTCTTATACAATACTAATTACAGAAATGTCAGTGTGACTGAGCTCTTATTGCTACCGTGCAAAGGCAATAGTATGTCCGTTCCGTTTCGATACGCCGCGCTGCGCTGGCTCGCCGAAATTGCGACATGGAGTGCCAACGTGAAGATTGTAAGGGATTTTAGGTAATGTAGCTGCCCCGTTGGTCTAATGGTCGCAAGTGCGACTGTCGAGTGTGAGATCCTGGTTCGAAAGATTACGATGTGTTGGCACATTTCGCCGATGCCGTTATTTAAACCCATGTAATAGGGGGCGAGACTATTGCCGTATACCGGACACTAGACCCCAGGCCTACTACAGAGTATTTCTGACAGAAAATCCCATAACACTGGTCGATCCGGGAATTCAAACTAAGCGCAGCGGCCGCCCTTCAAATCAATACACCAATGAGATCGTTAATTTGTACAAATTACCGAATTTGTAGTTACTGTCCTTATGCCAACTTTACGACATCATTATTTTACTTTTATTTCTTCATAATGCTATTTAAATCTAGAATTTCCGAATAGCAGCATCAAAGCGAGACTACCTGGAATATTCTTTTGTCTAACTTAATGGGGCTATCGGAGCGACTCTACAATATTTTGTCTTGTTATTATTTTGGTAAAGAACCTTTAGAATCCTTGAAAGGTCCTCTGCTTTATGAAGGGGTCGGACCTCAAAGAGATTGTAAAGGTAATGTTACCTGAAGGTTTCGTATGATATTGTAAACGTGAAATAGGTTATGACATGTACAGTACATGTTCAATTCATCTTTGTTTGGCAAAACCAACATAGTAACGAGAAAAGTCTCATATGAGATAAGCAGAGGTGTATTAAATTTTACACTTGTATGTTCCATGAAATTCCAAGCTACGGGCTCTTACTGAGAATTTCTGAAAACCCCAATAATATATTGCCAGGCTTTGGAATTGAACCCATCACGTCATACTTAGCAGTCGCGCATATGCGCTACCATTAGAGCAAGATTATTGGAAGATAGCTGAATTTTGCCCATCTATCTAAAATACATAAATCTGTGCAATATATTCACCTTGTTGCCAGCTGCTGGGCACGGGGCGTCCAAATAAAGAATGCTTGCTGGTTTGACAAAAAAAATTGTAAGGATTCTTTTGAGCGAATTTGTCACGTGATACGAAAAGAAAGGAAAAATAAATAATTCGGTTAATATTGATCGAAAACCGTGTAATTCGTACAATGTTGGGATACCTCGAACATCAAAGACGAGGAAATACAGCCATGACAATAAAACTGACACATGTTTGATGGGCAAATAATTGAGCATAACAGCGCCATCTGTCACACCAGACAGTTACTGCTCTTGACGTGGATATACGAGCGAAACACCGCTGTTCTGACGCAATTACTTACTTGAATATTCCTTTAGACATCCTGCTTATGTACGTCTTTACAGCGGGACATATATAAGGAGCAATAAGGACTTCGGAGGTTTGTTTATTGCTAAGATAATAATATTATTATCTTAACTAACTAATCCTAACATATGTTAGGATTAGTTTTGAAGACATTATTTGCTGAGAGGTTGGGTTTCTTGGCAGTGTGTCCTGAGTTCGATCTGCGCACAGAACACATAGGTTTTCGGGTCTCGTATGGTGTATGCGCATGTGAGATGTAAAATGTACGTACGTATAGTAAAACTGGGGGCGATGAAAAAAAAAATTTATGACTTATAGCGTTAGGAGTTTTTTATCTTCAAACGTTTGTTAATGAATACGTTCTAATAGACCCAAATACACAGGCCTTAAGTCTAAAATGTTAGACATCAGGCGCAGCATCGTACGATTCTTTACTTAATGTGTAGTTCACTGTGCACGCACTGAGTTTTAAAACTGTGTGCGTTTAATGGCCAGCTATAACCAAAAGTAACCTAAACTCATAAGAACCACAGCTATATTACCAAGATAGATAAGATGGTATTAGTGAGATTAGTGAGTTGATCTATTGCTAGATCTGGCCGACTATTTCTTAGAGTCCTACCCACCGCTCAGGGTGTATAAGTATATTCATCAGGAAAACACTGAAATCCCCCGCACACCACAGACTTATCATAGGCAAATAGTTTGTTGGATTGGTAATGTGTAAAAGGCATATAGGAGCACATTAATCCAACTCCATTCTCATCTATACATATAAATAAAATTGGAGTGTCTGTTTGTAATATTGAAATAACCGTTTTTTACTACATGCATATGAATATATATACGGTACATACACCAAAATAACATTTTTTACAATTTTTGTCTGTCTGTCTGTCTGTCTGTCTGTGTGTCTGTTTGTGTGTCTGTTTGTATAGGCTAATCTCTGAAATGGCTGGACCGATTTTGACGGGACTTTTATTGGCAGGTAGCTGATGTAATAAGGAGTAACTTAGGCTACTTTTATTTTAGAAAAATTCTTTTATTTTAGAAAAAAATAGGGTTAAGTGCATTTGGTGTTCTTAACTTCAGGTAACTTTTATAATCATTTTTTTTAAATGGCGTTTCGCACTAATAAAATACATTGTTAAGTTCCGACATCCACGCGAACGAAGTCGCGGGCACAGCTAGTATAAAAATAAAATCGGGCATCTATCGATCGTCTGTTTAGTCTGTGCTGTGCAAAGATCTAAATGAAATGTTAAAGCGGCTTCACGTTTACACCTCTAGCTCGTGATCGTACCACTTGTGTCAACATATCGCGACGCGCGTCGAACAAAATAAATATTTGCTCGATTGTAAATGAGCTCGATTGTACCTGTTTGTCAGTTCCAATGAGTTTAACGTTATTTTTTTAAGTTTCATGTGGTTTTCAAAGTGTAAAACACATTCATTTATAAGGTACCTACTTGCTTCTTCTTCCAAAATCTATTTTGATATAAGCTCGCCTATGCGCAAACTTTTGATATGTGAACTTAGAATAAAATAATATAAAAATTACTATCTCTATTCATTGATTTGATTTTCTATGAAATGTGCAAGAAATTTTTCTATTAGAATTCCGCAAAGATTTCAATATATTGTTCGGTGTTACTATTCATTCTTTAGTATGGAAGGAGCCTCTACTAGTGCCCAAAATAAGATTGCCTAGCAGTCAGCCTCGTTATCACCATTGCTGACTGGTTAATCTTTTTACTGACAAGAGATCCTATGCCTCGACAAAAAAACAATTTGCTTGATATCTATCCCCTAATCGCTTTAAACTCTCGTGTTGGAGATATGATTGAAGCCCTCACTTCAAATATGCACAAGAACCAATTTTTTATCGATAAAACCACCTCTTTATTTACCCTCTATCGTCAATTGACAGAGAAATAGAGAGTTAAGTATTCATAACCACACCTGACAGTTTCCTTATCCTAACGGAAAATAAAGTTTTTCCAACAAGAAAGAACATTATTCCAACAAGAAAGTATCTTTGACGCGTACCGTTTTGACGAGCAAAACCTTTTAGTTTTGACCTCTACTGTTATAAGTTATGAAAGCATCAAGCCCGTATTCTCTGAAAGGTAAGGCAGAGATGCACCATCGTACAAATTTCGATTAGCATTTTTAAGACTCCTGTAATATTGCCGTGTACTGGGCATAATTCCAATTTTCTACCAGAAAAAACTACTAATACATTCCCAGATTTAGGGGTTGAACCCTCACGCTTGGTAGCCGCGATAGCAACTGCTAAACAAATGATTGTTTTGGATCTGTACATACGTATTTTCTACTTTTAGCGTCTCGGCGATTTACATCTGTATCAATAATGTTTTACACAACTTTATTTTCTAATACTTGAATTATGCTTGAATGCATTTATACTCTGTTATTTTCTTCATATGTATACTGATGTATACCTGTCTTTGAATATTGTAATTGGTTTTTGTACCGTTTTAATTAAAGTAAATAAATCGTAAGTAGTAAAGTACAAGTTTAGTAGATAGCTATCAGAAATACAACGACACGGGTATGGATAGATCCTCAAAATATGAAAATGAGCAAATTAATCCTAAATAATGACTTTGTTTCATTCTTCCCGACTGATCTATGAATATTCCACACTTGCCTAGCAACAGTCTCTGTGTTTTCTCATTATATCACCTCATTCCCACTATGGGCTGTCAAATTAATTCTTGGCATTCAGTGTTAGTGTTCTTAAACAAACATTAATTTAGTTTTCTTATTGGAGTCAAGGTTGCCTAATATTACATTGGTATTTGGAAAATAGAGACAAGCTGAACTAAATAAAAATACTTTTAGACAAACTATCGGTATCAATGGTTCTTCGCACTTCTTTCTTTCGTCTGTTTGAATTATACCTATGGCTACTGTAAATAGGTCCTTAGCTTACAGAAAAATGCTCAATTTTTGACTGCAGCCAGAAACATGGGATTAGAGATGGCATAATGAAAAAAAAATCCATCATCACAAATTACGCACCTTATTATAAGAGATCATAAACAATCTATCTAAGTTTCACATTGTTTTGTGTTATCAAGACTATAATGTCGTCCTGACCGATTTCGGTTACGGCGGCCAATCTCACCGGAGATTAGCCAACTACGCAGGAGATATTATAGAGCACAAGTGTATGCGCAAACACATAAACAAACCCCTGAGTTTGTTTCGGCGTTTCTTCTCAGGGATAGTCATAGGAAATGCCGACGCCATCGTTAGTTTAAAAAAGATGTGTAAAAGTGATTGAAAAATCCTAATTGCAAAATAAATAATTTCATTTCATTACAGGTGCTCTCTCTATTCCTTCACTCTCATAGTCCGATGGGACGGCAATCCGACACGACCGGAGAGAGATCAGGCGCAGGACCAACGGCTTTACGTGCTTTCCGAGTCACGGATTGTATTCACATACACAAAGACCCAGACCCGAAACAACTATCTGTAGATCATACATATATTTGTTCCGTGCGGGAATCGAACCCGCGACATGTAGCTCAGCAGTCGATCTCTCAATTACGCCTTATTTACGGTGATGGTCCCCGCAAGCCTGTATTGTGGGGTCCGAAAACTTAGAATTTCGCTTACGGTTGGCCGGACTGCAACCGGACCGAAAAAAAATCATTAAAATTCAAAGGAACGGTTATCTATGACAGACATATTGTTTTCGATCACATGGCACAAGTCAAATAAAAATTAAGTTTTTTCGGAATTTTTTGGATAAATTACCCATAATTTTTAGTTAAATTAATGCAAGCATATTTTAAAACTATAATCTATGCGGATATATTTTTGCACACTGAATATGCAGTGACATTATTTTGCACACTGTAATTAGAGAAAATATGTATTTAAATATTGAGAATTTCATTTTTAAAAGCATCGTGTCGCCGTCGTATCGTCCACACAAAATAATAGTTGTCTCAGTGTAACTCATGGCATGTCACTGCATATTCATACATTGTGTTGACTTTGTTATACAAGTTTTTGGGCCTTTGTGTGGGAACAATACCAAGGGCCACTGTAGGAGCAACTTGAATTTTTTCGACGTCTTTGGAATTTCTAAAAATACTTGTGTGGTAGCTTTTGTGACCTCACACGAATTTGGGTTTGCGTTTTAAAGGTTCTTCAAGCAAAGCAGAGAGAGTCACTAATTTAAGCAATTCTATAATAAATGCTCACATCAAAGAGATACTCAATACACCGGTTCAGAGCACACCGATGTTACAGAGCTAAACCTATGGTCGCCAAATTTTTATCTATCTCATAAACTATACATACATGTATATATATCTTCCGTACAACGATGGAACCTGCGACATGTAGCACAGAAATCCAATCACTAAGCTTCTACGTCAATTGTGGCGTCAAGCAGGGATAAAGAATTGGGACCTGTACCAAATCTACCACCGACGACATTAGTGTCACTTTAAGACCCCATGTGTGCTAGTTTGAAGATGATTGTTCCTAAGTAGCTGCTAGGCCCTTGACTTACGAGATTAGTAATGAGCTGCTTCCTCTAGTTGGTCTCACGGTACGTGAGATGATAGTTGACACCCTGCTCTTTTTATTGCCAGATTAATGTGAGTAGAACTATATATACGATAAAACGATCTATGGATATTTTGGGATACGTATGAAAGATACTTTTAAATTCGGTCAGCGCATCATTGTTGCTTTGAAGATAGTTATTCCGTTGCGCAATGGGGTGTTTAGGAACGAAAGTTTTAATGCGAAGCTAATAGGTCACCCGGTAGAAGCCTAGAGGTGCCAAAAGTTGGAAGAGTAAGTAGAATTAAGTAGAGTGGTGTACATTACACATCTCCACGGATGGTATGGTATGTAGGCCTTAATTAAAAACCGGAAAGCTGCAAGCTTTAATTTTAGGTGATTGAGACGTTCAAAAACCGATTTGATAGCCTTTCTTTTCGATCAGTTTCAGTTTTTTGAGTTGCAGTCAGCACTACCCCACTGCAGGGCAACAGTTCAAACGAAAAACTAAAAATTGTACTTTGAATAAAATGTATACCCAAGTATAATACCTTGATTATTGTTTACAAACGAGTCACCGACGTCACAACCAAACTACGCTTTGTTCTAAGGACATTCAAACCAATTGAATGTCATGTCGCTATGATGACCATAACTAATCAAGTATGCTGGGATTGTATGATGATTGATGGCGTCCTATTTCTTTTTCAAGGTGGTCTGAATATTATGTTTTATTAACTCCTATGTATTTGGTGGTCTGGCGTTCCTTCTAGGTCTCTCGAAATCTACAGTGGTCCTATAAGGTTTGGATTCGTACTAGACGGCTACAATGATTAGCTATGAGGGCAGGTAGCCTTTAACTCGTTTTACCAGCACGTTTGGTGCATTGGTTAAGTAGATTTCTGCGCTACGTGTCACGTGTTGGGGTCCCACTAGGAACAAATATTTGTACGGTCTACAGATAGTTCTGGGCCTGAGTGTTTATTGAGTTTGGAAACAACGTTTGGCAAACGAAATCGTTAAATCAGTATGTTGTTATGAGAGTATTGGAGTTTTCTGGTGGCTATTTTCCTGAAGTCCTATAATTTAAGCGACTTCGAAAAAAGAAGGAGGTTCTATGTTCGGCTGTATGTATTTTTTGCATTTTATTTGCATACTTGGCACCGCATTCAATATTCTTCAAGTACTATATTGTAACATAAAACATTTATTTTTTGCTTTTTACTTAGTGATTTTGAATTTTTTGAAGTCGGCTTTTTTTTTGTTAAAAAAATTTATTTCTTTATCACTTCTTATTAATTTTTATTCCGGTTATTTTCCCCCAGGCTGAGTAGAGACGGCTCACCAGTTGTACCAACCGTCGTTAGAATTAATTTATCAAATGGCTTGTTATTTCTTAGAATTACTGGTGCCTCAGTTGTATCAATATCAAAGCTTCGTGTTTCTGTTTGACCTACAAAGTTTAAAGAGAAAGAGGTTTTAAGAGATACAATTTGTTGCTTTACTATATATTTCTTTGTGTTACTGTGTAGTCCTTGCTTAGAATAGCTTCTGTTCTAGTGTGTGTCGTTGAAATGAAGCAGATGTTTATGTATAACCAAGAACCATTTCGTATGTTATCTACTGATTTTTTTATATTTTACGAAGATTTATGTTGATCAAACTGTAGAAAGTCCCGAACTCACACAGATGAATATAATGATAATTATGTTTACAATTGAAGTATTGAACATTTATTTAAAATAAATCGGTTGCCGGCACTAATCCATATCTACCAAGAATCATCTGAAGATTACATCTATAAAACACAGACATATTCTTGAATACACTTTCCATACATTTATCATACATAAATGAACCCCAAAAGACGGTTTTGCTTGCAGAGATGGAATTGTTTACTATTCAGCCCGTGATTCTAGTGATTTTAATAAAATCGGGCCCAAGGGACTGTTGGACTCGTTTCACAGTACGTAAGCTTTAAGATCGTATCGGGTATGTGAAGTTGTGCGGGATTCTGTGACTTGACGTTTCTTGACTAGATTGGAATTGAGAAAAGGTAAATAACCATTCTGAGAAGAAGCCTGTGACCAACAGTGGGACTGTAATGGGCTGGATTTAATAATAGACGGGATTTGAACGTACTGAAAAAAAAAATTATAGGTTGTCATATTTGTCGGTGAATGTAGCCTTATGTGATAGATGAGAGAAAATATTAATTTTAATAAAGATTAATTTTTGTTTCGTTTTTTTATACCCTTAAGGCTAATAAGGCTACGGATTCATTTGAATAAGTAAATACAAGTATGATTCAATAGACCATGGCTTTTCAATAGACCAGACTGTGCGAGACTTTTTTAAGAAAAAATATTTGCTTTTTAGTTTGGACAATGTTATAGATCTTATTTCTTCTTTCCCTTTATATGTCGTCTGCATTGAACAGCGCTTCTATATTCTGCAAATGCAGAAGGTTATGTAAATGAAATTTTTTGTCTTTGGCACAACCTGGGTGGCAAAAGAACCGGCTGATACGTGACATAAAAACTACACATTTTAATTACGAAAGTCTCTAAATATAAAGTTGTAAGCGTCTCCAGTTTGTTCTGGCTTTGAGCCAAAACTAGACAACACAAGGTCCCTTATAGGAAGAATAAATTTGGACTCTTGACCTGATTGACGTGGATCGTGATAGATGTCGGGTTTTGCTGTGGCTTCTTGTTTGATGTTTGGTGTGGCTTCTTTGTTTTCGTTTTTGACACGTGCTGTTACTACGTCATCGATAATAATAATGCCATTATGAAATTTACTTCTATTGTCCCTTAGAATAACTGTTTCTATTGAGATTACAGCTGTAAGTTTCAGTGACAACTCCTTGCTGATGTCAGCACTTTTCTACCTTTTCGTATATGGTTTACAAAGACTAGATTTGTATCCTAAAGCGAAAGACTTTAAAGTGATATTTTCTTCAATCCTTTAGGTTGTTGTGGTTTCAATTTCATCCCGTATCCACACTACCAGAACTATCGGGCCAAACCGCTGTAGTTAGATCCACTGGGCCTAACTCTGCAGTGTGTGAGAGCCTTCTATCACGGTGTAAGACAAGAAAGGTGTCATGTCATTTATCTTAAAACCCTAGAGCAATATATTATATTGTCGGTTGATGAACCGCATCAATAAATTTATTATCGTAGTTAGCAACAACTTGTTTACCATTCAAGCTTCTAAGTGTCACAATAGAAATGTCAAGCACCCACGATCAATGGAGCGAGTCTCGACTCTCGTCACTTCCAAGGTCAAATCTGACGTGAATGAAAGTGGGTCAGTGCGTAACACCTAACAACTTGTTTCATAACTATGATATGGCTAATTATTGTTTTGTTTAGGTGCATTTGTCAGTGCTTCGCCTACAGATATGGGAGTACCTAGAAAATATGTTGGTTTTACGAGTATTATGTAGGGTATCTGATGTACAAAATTTGCCAATATTTGTGTCAAGTTTAGCTGATACATCTAGGGTTTCTTTAGACAAAAAAATGTATACTAAAACAAGCTATATAAATAGCCATGTACTTGGAACTATATAATCATCTTGTACATCTTTCAATAACATTCTTTTTCCAGATCCTCTATTTTCTCAGAGGATATCTAAATCTTTATCCAACAATTCAAGACTTACAATAAATGTCTTTACATTATATTCAAATTCACATTTCAATATTGAGATACCTTTGTAAAGTCTGCTGGAGAAACGTTTAGCATTTGTTCAGCGGTTTCTTAATAAGGGACTATCGTCTGATCTGTGAGGTACGGCCCGAATTTCACAATGAACGACCTACGCCCTTCTGTAGGACGTTTAGGGGTTTACCTTGTCGATGGAAATGTATCGATATGTTATAGATTAGAGATTTAATTTTATCAACCGTGAAGAGCTTGAGAATTCAGTGAAATTTCAGATCTAGCCTAAGCCATCTAATATACAATGAGCTCTTAAAATATATTCGGGCATTGTAAAACAATAATTTAAGGTATTTTTCTCAATGGTCATTTTTAGTAACGATGGGGAAGCAATTTTTTCGGGATCATAGGGACATGTTCACCGATACTATAACAGATAATTAAAATGAGTTGTGCTTTAAGCATTGGTTATATCGTCGGTGAAATTGGACCTTATAATACTTGTAATGAACAGTAAATAAAACAGCAAACCTCGTTTCAAAGATAAAGAAAAACGACGGTAACAAGACCATTACAGTTCACTAAACCCTTAAATACGTTTCATAAAAAAAAAGTATCCATAATCCAGTTCTGAATCGAATGCAAAATACAATTTATCTAAATAATAAGAAAATTCGGTATTCCACACACGAAATACGTGTCAAGCTATCAAAACGTCGAATTATTGTATCGATATTCAAGTCACGTTCGCATCACTACGTCTGCCTACAATACATTCACTCTAGCAACCACACAAACGATATTAAACTTTCGTTGTTGAGCAATAAAGTCGAATTTAAGTAAATGTTATATTGGGATATTCTGGCAATCGATTTTAGACTTTGTGCTTGTTAACACAAAGGTGTTTAATCTTGAATGTAGTGATGGAATATTGGCTTACATCGCCCACTAATACGATTTCGATTCGGAACACGTGGAAAGTCTTATGTGCAATAAAGGTCTTTTCATTAGTTTTGAAAGTGAAAATTGGTTAATTGGAAATAATGTATGTATAAATATAAATGGTTATCATCAATTAAGGTTGACTCAAACTTACTAATGAAGTAATGATCAGATACTATACATGTTAGTATCTTCCTCTTCTTATTTAAGAGCCTGGCTCTTATCGGTGTAACTGATGAAGCTCTTCCCATTTTTCTCTCTTCAGTGCAGTCTCCTTTACCTCTTTATACAACATGCAACCCTTTCCTTTATTTGGCTTATGTAACTTATCCTTGATCTTCCTCTCCCTTTCTCCCTCTCGTTCCTTCTATCTTTCCTTCAATTATGTTTTTAATGAAACTGTCATGTCGTATAAGATGGCCTGTCATCTTATAGTTCAGTATACATTTACGTTTAGTGTATGTTAAGGCGACCAAAGGACCTTATAATTGTACATATGTGCTTTATTAAACAAATTCAATAAACCTAGCGCTCTTATTGCAACAAGGAACTTATATCATGGATGTTCTTTTAGACATAATCTCAAGATACAAGCCTAACATACATATTCACATGCACAAACTTTCAGACCCGTAACAACTATCCATAGGTCGTACAAATATTTGTTCCGTACAGAAACAAATCCGTGACATGTAGCGCAGCAATTGAAGCACTCTCTACGCGTGATGCTGTCAAGATTGATAACAGATATTCTAGAAAGATCCGGGTACGTCTTAAAACTGCGGACAGACACCGGAGGACGGGCAGCAGCGTCCTCTCACAAATCGGTGAGCCACTGCGATCCCCAAGCCGCCTGCCAAGCGTGGGGATTATGGCACCCCCTCCCCCCTCCCGGGGAGGCCGTCGTTCAGTAGTGGACGTCTTTTGGCTGATGATGATTCTAGAAAGAACAGATTATAAAAAAAAAACCCTTGTAAGTGATAGTAAGTATAAGAACAACGAAAATCGTTTTGCAGCACCTTTTTCGTTAACACATTTGTTTGAAGAAATAATCTTCAGGTCTTCGTGTAAACCGCAAACAATGGCAATCCATTTTTCTCTGCCAGTATCAGTCCTTTGTTGTTCTAAAGTCATTAATCTATTCGTGTATGTTTCATGTTTGTGTTTAGTATTTCATTTTTATAAGCCGTATGAGAAAGATGGCATAGTACTGGGTAGTTTTGATAGCTATCAAAAGCGTTGGTTGAATCCTTTGGAGGTTAAAAAAACTTGAGTAGTGAACAAATTGCGGACATAAAAGTATAAAATTTTAATGTAGTATCACACCTGTATTCCTCGAAGGGATAGTAGCAGAGGTTGGTATTGTACAGGCAGCCTCAAAAAGATGTATACACGAAAGCGAAATTAAAAAGAGAAATTTATAGGAACTAGTTCGTGTAATTTTTAGAAATTTTTACACAGGCTATCTGCGGATATAGTGTGTAAGAATGATTGACATTTTTTAAAAAATATTAAATCACATTTGTTCTTTGCTTAAAATAGTTTTGAATTTCTCTTGTTGTATAGGTACATCTTTTTGAGGCTGATTGTACACGCACATTTTGCCGATGCCTTTATTAAGTTCCATGTAACAGGGAGCGAATCTATTGCCATCTACCGGTTACAGTTTCAGACTCCGTGCTGCTACTGATAATTTCCATAGAGAAGACCCAATTTCAGGAGCTCACATTTGGCGCATGCGACCACTAGACCAAAGAGGCAGTCAAAAAATTTAAAGGCTGTTCAAACTTGATTCTATAAACACGCATACATCGAGAGAATAAAGAATTATGACCCCAGTGACATCCAATATGTACTTTTTGTTTCCAGTAAATTGAGCTGTCAGTTGCAAAAACACGTATGTGAATTTTGTCATAACCGTTTTCGTTTTACCCTCGTTCGTTGGTACACCCCGACCATATCTTTTAATTACTGTACCGGTTATTTAGGTATCTACTCGTATATGTTTAAGGGTTTAATTTTTGTGATTGTTTTATGAGAAACTAGCGGCTTCGCACGTGTGCAATTAGTACTAATGAAGGAAATGTACTTCATACAAAAATACCATCCCTCTTGAAGTTCTTTTTTTTTTTAAACTTTGCCCCACACTTTTATTTTCTCCTGTATCGTGGTTACATTTTACAAACATACATGTCACATGCACAGACAACCAGACCCGAAACAACTATCCGTAGATCATACAAATATTTGTTCCGTGCGGGGATTGAACGCGCGACACATAGCGCAGAAATCTAATTGCTTAGTCACTGCGCCAACCGTGTCGTCATTATGCGTTTACATACATTTTTGGTAATTAATTTTTATTTATACATGGTGGAATTTTACTCTTTTTATTAAATCTGTCTCATTGGTCTAGAGGTCGCACTTGTTTGCAGAGTGTATTGAGTTATTCTTTAAAGAAATCCCCAGTAACTGCACAGAGTTTGAACCCGCTAGATGGCAATAGGCTCGTCCCTTATTACGTATAATTCATGTGGTTGTACATCCGTACAACTCTGCGTAACCCTTCTGGCAATACAGGCGTGATGCTATGTAATGTTTAATTTATGGCCTTATGCGTTTTTAACTTCTTCAATAAATCAGTCTATTTCATTGTTAATGTATTTTTTACCTTTCAACTTATAAAACACTATTAAAACTCCAGTTTAAAACCTATTCATTAGTTTATACCGCCACTGAAGACCCTTTAAATTTTACAAATGATTTAGGTCAAACCCGACCTGCCCGGTGAGCCTAGGGTTGACAGATTGTTTGAATTGTTAGAAAAATATTTATTCTTACCAAGTGAAAAGAATTCTCAGAAAAGCTACTATTGAAATCTAAGAGACAAATATATATGCGTAGGCGTGACTAAACGGTATATGTACCATACATATAAAACTCTTTGCTTGACGAGTTTTAGTGATAGTACACTCTGTATAGCTATGTAGGTTATTGCTATATATAGAAACTTATTTTCATGATCTACAAAAGCCTGTCGAGTGATCCATTATTTACAAGTTAACTTAGGATTTTTAAGTCGTGGTATAAAGGTAGACCATGAAGAACTTTTCCATTTATCCGAAGACTTACTCTGCTTAAAGTTTTACAAGCATACGCGGCGTCAAAAGGTTCTATATCTCATTATCACTTCTAATACTCTAGTAGAGCTATGAAAATATACCATTCTTAAAACAACTTTCGAATTAAGTATAAGATTTTAAACTGGTTTGGCATCGCGCTGGTATCTCCGTAGGGTTAGACAGAGGTGTACTATTGTGCACCCATATTTCGCCGATGCTGTCGCACACAAGTCCCATGTAATTCGGGGCGAGCCTATTCTCAACCGGGGACAGTTCCAAGCTCCGTGCTTCTACTGAGAATTTCTATATAGAAAACACTTTGCCCGACCTGGGAACTGAACCCGTCCTGGGCTCAATTCCCGGGTCGGGCAAACTGTCTTCGCGCGTCACGCTTGCGACAACTAGACCAATTATAGCTAGAGATATTAATCATATCTCTTCAGTTTATCCGTGAACATGGTGCTTGCAATAGTGCCGAAATATCAGAAACTCGAAACAAATAAAACATACATAGTAAATATCCCGTTTTAAGTTTCTTTCTTTTTTAAAACGCCTACTAGGATTTCTCCTGTATCGTGGGTACAGTTTACAAACATACATGTCACATACAGTCACACACAACCAGACCTGAAACAACTATCTGTAGATCATACAAATATTTGTTCCATGCGGTATACGTACCCAGCTTCAACCAACTCAAGTTATTTCAAATTCAGATTCCCTAAAATCATATTTTCCATCTACCAGCCCTATATCATCCCTATTTTTGTTTTTAATTGCCATGAGTGGGTTGCGTCTACCTCGAGAGCCTCACAGTACCGAGAAATAAGAGCGGTCGGGGATTATACGTAAACGCTCTTAATGCTAAGCTAGCGTCAGCGGGAAATTTTTGAGTAATGTAGGAATATTAAATGTGTAAGGCCTTTTTCAAATGTGTCGAAGTACACAAGATAGAAAACCTCAAAAGCTTTGATACATTAGTTAGGTTTTGAAGAGTTATTGAATTGGACCGTGCTTATAAGCGTTTTCAGTTGTTATATAAAATAGCATCACGCCTGTATTCCCCGAAGGATTAGGTGGAGGTGTATTATTGTACATCCACATTTCGTCCATGTCGTTATTGAGTCCTATCCCATGTAATACGCGAGCCTATTGCCATCTACCGGACACAGTTTAGACTCCGGGCTGCTACTGAGAATTTCCGTACAGAAAACTGAATAACTCTTTGCCCGACCCAGGCATTTAACCCAGGACCTTACGCTCAGCTGTCGCGCTTGCAACTTGCGACTAATGAGACAGTCTTAATGATTTACTGTTGATTTATGTAGCTGTATTTGTTTTTATGAATAATCTGACATACCTAGAAAGTGCCTCAACGATAGATGGCGCTTTATTTTTTACCATGTTATAAAAAAATACCAGCAACAAATGTTTAATGTGTGACACTATAACCCATCTTTTTCTTTCATATCGATAGACTTAGCACTCAAAATAGAAAACTTAAACAACGAAATAGAAAAGAAACAACTCCTAAAACTGCCTCTTTCTATTTCAAAACAAACAGAAACACTTCCTTCATTTTCATCCCTTCGAGATCTAAATTTCCTGCCTCTTTTCTCGTCTATTACTCAGAATAATGTCGCCTTTAACGTATTTAAGGCGTTCTTAGTGCACCCTTCGTCTTCTAAATCGAGTTATGTCTCGATTATTATCGCTCAGCTCATTTCGTGACGCTCTCCGTATATTTTTTTATGCATTTTAATCTGTTATTAGCTTCTTTATCTCGCTCAAGTGGGTTATTTATAGAATGATCTCTGTCATATTTAAGGGGTGAATCTTAAGCGTGGATGTTTTGCTTGAATTAAGTTATGAAGTGGGAAAATATTTTGAGTTAGGTTAGATATTCTTTATCGTGCGGTTTTAGGATAAGCTCGTTGTCACTCATATTGTCGTATTCGTTAACATAAATTATTAAGTTATCTAGTAATTGTATTTGATGTCTCTAGTTAATGTATGTATTCTTTTTTGTATTTTTTCTTCTGTATATGCCGTTTTTATTTTATATTCGAAACACTTGTTTAACTCATATTGTATTGCCTCATTATGTAAGTTGCGTTCTATTAAGTTTGTATTTTTCTTATATAATGCATGTTAATTTAAGATTTTAATTGTATATGACCTTTTTGTTTTTGTAAAGAGTATCCATGGGGTTTTTTGCCGGTCTTTTCTCCATAGGACCTACCCCTTTTGGAACCGTGCGCCTAGCGTCTGTCTGTTTTCACTAGAAGCATAACTTATTTTTCTTATATATTATTTACTCACTTTGTACTCACCGTCCAAACCTCATGATTGTCTTCTGTTCTTTTTCATTTCCTGGCAGTGTGCTTTATTCATATTTATTTGGTTATCTAGTTACTTTTAACAACCGTTGATTATTTTTACAGATAATATTTTTCACTATTTTCGATGGAAAATTTTATTTTTCTCGGAGTCATAACAGATAACTATAACCTAATATATGTTTAACCAAAATAATAATTCTGAGTTAGAAACCTGAAACTTTATAATCCGTAGATCGATCGATCGAAGGCTCTCTCTCAATCGACATGTTTGTCAAGTCTGTAACGGGATCAATTTTTACAAAACAATTATATTAATTTTAATATATTAATTACTAGCTTTTGCCCGCGATTTTGTACGCGTGGAGTTTAGAATCTGATATTTTCTTGCGGTAAAATGGAGCCTATATTTTAAGTTAGACCTCTAGCAATACATCGGTGAAAACTGCATTCAATATCATGCAGTTGCTTTTGCGTGATGCGTGTACAAACGTACAGACAGACAGACAATTATTCTAGAAACTGTCGTTTTGGTTTCTGTTGCTCTAATAACGACCCCCCCATATTAGTTTTTCTCCAATCTATAATGTACACTTGTACAGACATCGGCCTGTTATAATTTTATTATATGTTTAGATTTGGCTACAAACGTTTCTATAACAAATCCTATAAAAAAGTATCAATATAAAAATATCAATCTAATCTTACGTGTATTAAATTCTGTAGTACAATTTTATGATTTTCTCTTATTCATTTCTTTATAACAGTCTCCAATGAGATATCTAATGATGGAGTTGCTAGAGATTGGTCCCAAGATTGCTTCTACTTGTTGAATCTTATTAGTCTAACCAATAAAATACACCAACACCGGGGTTTTATTAATTTTGCTCTAATTCCTTTACATTAGTATCGCGGGTTTGTTTCTAATTTGAAATTATTTCGTGCCAGTTACTCTGTATTTAATTAAATATTTCTTATAGGATTATATTAGCTTGGGCCCTTTGCTATTAATTATGTGTTCAGTTTAGTTTTCCTTTTGATAAAACAAGGTTTGGAAAGTAAAGGTTGGTAAATTATTTTACGTACATTTGTATTTTTTACTTTTTATTAAACAGTAAAGGATTGTAGGCCTGTGTTTAAATTTTGAACTGGAATATTTAAACACAGGCTTACAATCCTTTATCTTTTGCTTTTTTAATTTTAAGACTTCTGAATTTGTTAAGCTTTTCATATTAGATTTTGCCGGTGACGTCGTACGTGTGGAATTTAGAATCTGATATTTTCCTGCGGTAAAATGGAGCCTATACAAACAGGCAGACAAAAATTCTAAAAACTGTTGTTTTGGCTTCTGTTGCTCTAATAAACACTTAGTTAGACTTAGTTTTCCTCTAATATCTACAATGTACAGATATCGGCCTGTTATAATTTTATTATATGAATAGATAATTTATTGTTAGTAGAACATAAGTTTTTTTTTACAGTTTTAATTTAGCTTGCGTTTTTACTTGACTATGTTAAACATTTATGTGAGATGTTGATGTCATACACAACTGTGTAATTGGCACAGATTTGCATCTTATCTAGTAAACAGAAGTGATGGAACACAGTTTTGACCCATTTTTGTTTGATAAAAGATTATCTCGAGATTGCATATAAGAAAAGTTTATCTGCGTGTTATGAAATGTTAGGCGGTTTTATTGTAGTATTAACTTAAGCAGAGGTTTTGTTGCTTTTAGTTTCAAAAGAAATATATATCCTCTTTGTTGTGTGTATCTTAATGTGATCTTTGCTTTATTGAAGACCTAGCTTTTGCCCGTGGCTTTCGCTCGCGTTAATTTACGAATTTGCGAAAGACACGTGGCGTCATCTATTATCATAAGACCGTTATTGTTATTTTCTTCGGAAACAGTATTTATTTGTCGGGATGAAAGGTACCCTATATCCATTTCTGTACACCTGACAACGTATATGCAAAATTTCAGGATGATCGGTTCTGTGGTTTAGGCGTGAAAAGGTAACAAACAAACTTACTTTCGCATTCATAATATTAAAGTTAGGATTACTGAGAAGTATCTATATTTTCTTTCACTTCTAGATTAAGATAAAAAGTATATTTTTTTACAGTTCTGTATAAGTAATGCACTTAAAGCAAGCAGCAGCTTATTAAAATTTTATAAGATGTTCTATGCTCGTATCGTTTGCTTTACTAAATTAAAGATGGCGTAGTTCAAGAGCTACTCTACTTTAAATCTCATGTTAGCGTGGACACAAATTTATATAAAACATAACATAACATAGCATCACGCCTATATTCCCCGAAGGGTTATGCAGTGGTGTACTTATTGTATATCCACATTTTCGCCGATGCCGTTATTGACTCCCATGTAATAGGGGGCCAGCCTATTGTTATCTTCCAGACTCCGTGCCACTGAGAATTTCCATACAGAAAAACCCGATAACACTTTACCCGACTCGGGAATCGAACCCAGGGCCTCACGCTCAGCAATCGTGTTTGCGACCAACAGACCAATTAGGCAGTCAACACACAAATTTTAAGTTAAAAATACATCTTATCTGTATTATACCTTCCTGTTCCCATACATTGTGTCTATTTTGAGATATCTTTGATTGCGTCGCCATGGTGAGCGTCTGAAGTAATTAGTTCTTTAAATAGTCATGGGAGTGTATCTTTTTTTCTGTTTTCAATTTGTCTTTCCTTTTAAGATTTTTTAGAGTTTCTTACCTAAAAAGGAAAAAAGAAATGGATTATTTTGGTGTCCGTCTATCTGCTTTATTTGATTCTATGTGGGTTTGATGTGTAGGAATACTTCGTAACGTAATGATATTGCTTTTATTTAGACTTAATTATTATTACATAACATAGCATCACGCCTGTATTCCCCGAAAGGTTAGGCAGAGGACTATTGTACACCTACATTTTGCCGATGCCGTTATTTGGTCCCATGTAGTAGGGGGCGGGCCTATTCCTATCTACCGGGCACAGTCCCAGACTCCGTGCTGCTACTGAGAATTTCCGTTATCTACAGAAAAACCCAATATCACTGCCCGGCCCGGGAATCGAACCTAGGATCTCACGCTCAGCAGTCACAGTTGCGACCACTAAACCAATGAGGCAGTCAGATATATTAATATTATTTGGTAATTTTGCAGTATCAATGCACCTTAGGATGAAAAATCTAGTGTTCTTTTGGGGCGATTGTCAGTCAGACATTGACATCATAAAGGACTTTATACATATGTATCACGAATTATATTCTCGTTCACAACGCGAAAGGTCTGATTGGGCCTAGCACGAATATTTTGACTTATGATGTAACCGTGTATATATTTTAAATAAATTTAAATAGATAGATAGAATTGTTTTTATTTCAAACTAGCTGTGCCCGCGACTTCGTTCGCGTGGATGTCGGAACTTAACAATGTATTTTTTAGTGAGACGAAATGCACTTAACCCTATTTTTTTCTAAAATAAAAGAATTTTTCTAAAATAAAAGTAATATAAGTTACTCCTTATTACATCAGCTACCTGCCAATAAAAGACCCGTCAAAATCGGTCCAGCCATTTCAGAGATTAGCCTATACAAACAGACAGACAGACAAAAATATTAAAAAAAGTTATTTTGGTGTATGTACCGTATATATATTCATATGCATGTAGTAAAAAACGGTTATTTCAATATTACAAACAGACACTCCAATTTTATTTATATGTGTAGATAAACCTAATACAGGCACGTATGAAACGTTATAGGACTCTAGTTGAACGGTTCCAAAAAGTTGGTCCTATGGAGAATATTTTGTGCGAGCCGTTTATTTCCAATGCAAAATACTACAGAATATCGGATTCTGAACCCTGATTGATATTTTTGGTTTTTCTTTATGAATATTGTTGTTCTTCGAAATGAAATGAAATTATTTATTTTGCAATTAGGATTTTTCAATCACTTTTACACGTCTTTTTTAAACTAGATGGCGTCGGCATTTCCTATGACTATCCCTGAGAAGAAACGCCGAAACAAACTCAGGGGTCAAAGTCTATTTTAAAGTCCAGACAGATTGTAATGATGTAAGGTTTTACGTGAGACAAATATAGGGTGGAATAGCCTTTTGAAGAAAGTGCCATTACTATTTGAGCTAACCTGTCGCAACAGAGTGCAAGCATGCATCAGTTATCGTGAGAATTAATGAAATGAAGAGCGCTCAGCCTAGATCTCAACACTATCATGTCATTTTTAATTCCGTGATACATAATACGTAATTTATATGTGCCCCAAAAACCACCCTATCCTACAACCTGTCTCAATTATTATAATGCCGCTGCACCCATATCTGATTCAGTTTAACTGCACCAAGTCACGCTTTTCACGTGAGTGTTGTTTATGTCACAATTTCATTTGTGAAGCATTTTTGTGTCCTGCCAGTCCTTTCATTAGTAGGGGACTTTTGAAGTTTTTTGGAAATGTATTTTGGTGAATATGTAATAGATTCTATTTTCCCCTGAAGTGTAACTCACAGAATATAAGTTTGTATGATATTATGTGCTTGTTTTATCGTAACTTTTGCTGAAGTATATGAGTAGCAGGTGTGTCAAATTTAGTTTTATTTTTGTTTTGAGTACTGTTTTCCTATATGGTCACATCTTAGAAACATGTCATCTCAGTAAGGTAAGGTAGGTGTAAAGATGCTAAAACCTGTTTTTTTTTCTGAAAACATAAGTTGACACATTTTAGACAAATTCTAGAATAGGATTGACGAAGACACTAGAATGTAAAATAAATTCATTATACCACTGCTGGGCAAGAACCTCTTCTCAGGATAAGAAGGCCTTACTCCACCACGCTGGCTTGGTGTAGGCACCTACACTACACAAACTATCGAGTACTTTATGGAGCCCTTTCAGGTGTGCAGGTTTCCTCACGATCTTTTCCTTCACCGTTAACGCAAGTGATAATCAATTTCTGATACGCACATGATTCTGAAAAAGAATCAGAGGAGCAGTCCGCGTTTGAACTCAGACCCCTTACCTGAAAGCAAGCGTTTAACCGCTAGGCTATTATTGCGTGTCTGAAGAATGTAGTAACAAATTTATTAAGCAGTATAATATGCCAGTCTTAATTAAAACCTCATCTCATTGTCTATTCATAAACGGACCACGTGTTATCAGTTCAACAAACCCAGATGGATCAATTGTGCGTGTTAAAGTAAACAGGCGCACGCGCACCTAATCTTGCATCGTTCTGTCAGCGCAACGTAACACGATTTTTATAACGACTCTGTGTAGTTTCAACGTATGTTTTAGTTTGGTAGGGTTGCCTGTCTTCGGTTGGAGAAAGAATAATGTTTGGCTCTAGAATCGCTTGTAAGCTGTTGAGTTTATTTTGTACATTATTACAAGGAGAAGATTGCTTTCTTAGTTATTAACGTGTAGCGATTGTATACCGGTTAGGTAAATTAGTAGTAACGTAGTACTATCAGGGCTTTTTGTAATGAATCGTAAGATATACAACTAGAATATTTAGTTTTAATTCCGCTAAACTACTGCAAGTTTCGGTGCATGCACAGCACCGCCCTCCCGCCCGCAAATATATGCACATGCAGAAGGTGTGATAGAAATAATGTAACATGCAACCAAACCGATCCTCGACACGTGTTTCGCCCCTCCACGGAGCATCCTCAGGAGATGTTGACTCGTCGACCGATATTCGCGTCCAAGCGGTCGACGAGTCAGCGTTTAGCGGAATTAAAACTAAATATTCTAGTTGTATATCTTATATGTCATGGATTTCCGCAAAGTAACGCCTGATTCCATTAATTTGTAATGAATCGGTCAAAGCAAGAGTTTCGAGCTCATTGTTAATAGCTCTCATAAAATGATGGAGAACAAATCTATAGATTTTCATTCAGATAGGTAGAATTTCTCCGTGCCGCTACTGAGATTTTCATTATTTTTTACAGTAAAGCCCAATAACACTGCAACCCGTGAATCGAACCTCAGGCAAAGCAGTAGCGCTTGTGACCACTAGAACCATGAGTCTACAACTCAGCTTACACTTAAACTCAACTATACTCCATTTACTATTTAAAATGTCAAAACAGAACGCATACCAGCTGTACCTTTGAACTTACCGACTAGCTGCCGATCCAACCCCTAAGTAAGTACAGATGCGTCTGCGCTATCGCGAGGCAGCGTAGACGCATCTTATACAGCCCTACATTTAGTTTACATTAGTACCAGTTCCCTATTCCGCTAGTATTTTTGTCGCGTTCAACGAAGAATAGGCAGTGTTTATGTTATAAGACAATATTATAATTTACAGACTTTAATAATATTATGATGAATGGATAGTTAAGCAGTAGAAACATTGTAAGTATGAGGTAATTCTTTCAAAGTTAGAGTAAACGATAAATAATTTGGTGATTGAATCATTATTGATGACTAATCATTGACTGGCATTAGAGATGTAGCTCCTGCTAAATTAAAGTGGTTTTGGGCCGGTCCTGTTTGTCTATAATATATAACCCATGTGCCAAAATGACGCAAAGGTAGACCGCGTAATGGCGAGACGAACTTGATGCCTTCAACTTACAGTGGCGACAAGCATGTGTAAAAAGTTCTTAAATGATAATATGATGCTTTTTACGTTGTGTCGTGTAAGCGCGACCAGTGGCGTGCGGTTCATAAAGACAAAAAGACACTTCCTACCCTACATAACTCATATAAATATTTATTATAAGATATTTGAGATGGAAAATCACATACATCATTATTTAATCGACGAGACGATTAAATAATGACGATTAACCAACACCACCATGCAGTAGGTATTTTTGGTAAGTAACCTTTTAAAATGTTTTGCCTACCCAGTCTAAAAACTCTGTGCATACCGCTGAGCACGACTGTTGAACGTCAGGGCCTGGTATTTTTGTATGGGAATTCTCAATAGCAGCACGGAGTCTGGAACTGTACCCTGTAAATGGCAATAGACTCGCCCCCTACTACATGGTTCTCCTCTGCCTATCCCTTTGGGGAACACAGGCGTAATGCTATGTTATGTTTAACGACAAGCGACTGTATTTAAACGTTGCTTCGTGTGCCATAAACCAACACACCTACATCATTTATAATAATAGCTAAAATAAATTAGCAAGATTTTCGCCGTGTCGTTTGTTCAGTTGATCTCATCCTATGTTTAATGAGCGTTAAGTCGTGCCCATATGTTGCCATGGTAACTGAGATTACAAGCTAACATCTGATACATCTGTGATTTTATAGAGGATTTGCAAAGATGTGAACGCTCCATTTGGAGGTGTAATTAGTAAAAGTCTTGATTAGTTTAACGTTTTGGACATAATCTGGTGTAAATTGGCGTATTGGCTCTATATGTCTTCTTTAAACGGAACTGTGCCCGGTTGATGGCAATAGGCTCGCCCGCAATTACGTGGCGAGCCTATTGCCATCAACCGGGCACAGTTCCGTTTTTAAGACCCATGTAATGAGGGTAAGCATATTTGTAGATTAGAAGATATATAGAACAATTACGTGGATCGAAATGTGGGTGTAGAACAGTAAAATTTCTCCCTGATCTTTCCGGTAAATTATGCTATGTTATATCTTCTTTTTAGAGTTCTCTAAGACGTGGTCTTTCACGGTTCGTACAGTCTTTTGTATGTACTACTGTACTAGGTCCAGGATTTTTTTGGACACCTAGCAGCCAGTACTTATGGTATTTCTTAGGGTTTTGATCTAGTCTTACAATTAGTATTTTGGATAGGTACAATTCTAGGCTGGAGTATCGTTATCAGCTTAACACTTTTATTGCTGGCTCATTAGTCCAGTGGTGACCGACTGCTCGAGTCTTAGGTTCGGTTCCTGGGTATGCCAAAGTGTTATTGTGTTTTTCTGTTTTAAATTCCCAGTAACAGCATAAAGTTTGGAACTGTGGCCGGTAGATGGCATTAGGCTCGCCTCCTGTTACGTGGACCGAAAGCTGGACAAGAAATCTGTAGATTTGAAATTTCGTATGTATGATCTCCAAATAGTTGTCTCGGGTCTGGGTGTATGTCCATGTGAATATTTGTGTTTGTAAACGCACCTACGATACACGAATTACTCCTAGCAATGTGGGAAAATGTTTTATAAAAAGAAAAAAAAAAAAGCGATTTCGAAAAGTTCATCAAATTATACCGTAGACTGTACATAATATAGCTACTGTTTACAGAACATTGGTTTCACAATTTTGGTGTTACGGAGTTACGAGTTTACGTTACGCCCAAACAGTTTATATTGCAAGGTTTGTGTTTGGCTGAAATGGTTTTATTTCGGGCTATTTATTCTACGGTGCTATAAAATTATGACTGGGTCATATTCGCTGTTGAAATTGTTTTGGGTGCAGTGGTTTAGAAGTTTTTAAATTGTGGTTTGAAGTTGGAGGTACTATGATATTACACGGGACTTGATATTTTGGATAACGCCTGTATTCTCTGAAGATTTAGGCAGAGGTAGGTTTACCCACTGTACTGTTTGCCCATTGGGGGCGAGGCTATTGCCATCTACTGGGTACAATTCCAAGTGCTACTATTGAGAATAATTTTCTAACGGGAAAAGCCAAGAAAAGCAAAACTGTTTGACGCGGAGATAGAATCCAGGACGACACCCCTAGCACCCGCACAGCGCATACAGTTTACAGACATGGACAAACCCTGACCCGGAATTGGAAGGTATACATATATTTGTTCTGTGCGAGAATTGAACCCGCAAAACATAACAAAGAAAACCAAGTTCGAAACTACTTCGCCAACCTTATGCAATTCGCCAAAAGCGAGGCCTACATCACGGAGGCGTATATCTTGTTAAGAAGCCCCCGTTCGAGGCATCGCTTGCTACGCTGATTTCCCTAACAAGGTACGGCCGGGTCATTGACTTTTATAGCCTCATTTACACGGCACGGTGGCGATACGACATATGGTTTTTCATAAATAGGTCAGGAATATGGAGTATACAAAACATTATCTATAACACTGCATTCGGTATGTGCTCTCCGTCTCATATTAACAAGGTCTTTATAACATAACATAGCATCACGCCTGTATTCTAAGAAGTGTGAGGCAAAGGTGTTAACTAATATTTCTATCAGAAAAAATCATAAACTCTGCCCGACCCAGTCTTCGAAACTAGAACATGACGCTTAGCAACCGTGCTCCCAACCACTAGAGCAATGAGGTAGCCTATTTTATTCAGTTTTTCATTGCCAGTTTTAGGATCGATCGTATATCTGTAGAATAAATATGGCTGTTTGACATAATGTCCTCCTGACCGAATTTCGGTCACGGCGGCAAAACTCACCGGAGATTAGCCAACTACGCAGGAGATATTATAGAGTTCAAGTGTGTATGCAAACACACAGTAGTAGTTCGATGGGACGGCAATCCGACACGACCGGAGAGAGATCAGGCGCAGGACCAACGGCTTTACGTGCTTTCCGAGGCAAGTTGTGTATTCACATACACAAAAATCCATACCCGAAACAACTATCTGTAGATCATACAAATATTTGTTCCGTCCGGGAATCGAATCCGCGGCACGTAGCGCAGCAATCGATTTCTCAACCACTGCGCCAACCGTGCCGCCAACCGGGCCGTTTGACATATTTTCTGTACAGTAGTTGTCAAATCGCAAAATTCAAGCCTCAGATAAAATTTATCTGACGATTGAAAAATCAGCCCTTAGTTTGTTTTTGTCTGATGTTAGGCCCATCGGCAGTCGACCTAGTATCTAATGCGCGTGCGTTCATGTCGTCAGGATAAATAGTACTACGATGCCATGAAGTGTAATGGTTCTCGCATGTCACCCAGATATTATTTCGGCTGAATGAATTTAAGCAGGCAATTCGGACCCGAAGCACTCGAACGGGATACATAAGGGTTGATCTTACCCTCTTGTATATCCTCGCGTTCTTTGTTCTTGACAACTTAATACGCTTCTAACTTTTAGGATTTATAGTACTGATAGCGTAACTATGTCGTCTCGTCCTCGTCTCGGAAGTTGTAATAGGTTCGTGTTACTCAAACATTACTGGTACTCGGACTATTTTTTCCACGTTGTGAAGCTATCTTTGCAATGACACTGTGAGTTTTAATGAAATTGATAATACTGCCATAATATCTCTGTTATTGTAGGCTTAAATAATTAGGAGTAATTTTTATATAAAAAAATGAACTCTGCACTTAACTGCCAAATTGGGCTAGCTGCCAAATTTTTGGATAGTCGTGTTCTACAAAAGATACTTGATAAAATGATGATTTCGAAGTCAACAGTTCAGTCAGAATTACTTACGCGTTTCTACAAAAGCGTTTACAATCGTGTCGTTGTCGTATCGTCTATTATAAAAGCGGTAGCATGTAACACAGACATTACGCTCCAAGTGCCAGCGGACAATTCGGACCGCGGCCCGACGAGTGGGTTTTGGGATATTGAAGGGTTGACACACCCTCGCGTTGAGAGGGTTAATCGGTTCGTTTAAAAATAGCGTGTTTCAGCAGCTTTTTTGTCGCTTTGGGAGTATTTTCGTATGGTTAATTGGTTTTTGGTCTATGGAGGGAATTTCAGTGAATGGTAGTTGTGTCAATGTTTTCGATGTTTTAAATCGTGAATTTAGCTCTTAATACGCCCGCAAATATGTATGAAAGGTTAAGTGTACTTCTGCACATTTCATTCATTCTTTCCCTTGAACAATAACAGGAATCTCCGGTACAATATCTAGCCCAATAACGCTCTCAGATATGGGAATCAGACCTCGGACTTCAAACTTTGCATTTACAGCACATTTATAATACTAACATGGCGGTACTGTGACCATATACAGCAGATGTTGCAAATTTTTTTATAATTCAAGACTCAAGACGACACGGTTGGCGCAGTGGCTAAGTAATTAGCATTCTGCGCTAGTTGTCTCGAATTCGATTCCATTTACAGACAGTTGTTTCTGGTCTGGTTGTGTGTGTATGTAACATGTATGATTGTAAACTGTACCCACGACACCGGAGAAATTTTAGTGTGGGGCAATGTTTTAAAAAAAGAGAGAAATAGAAGAAAGAAAGAAGTAATTTCATATTTTCTTACACAGTTCCTACAAACTACACAAACCCACTTACGACTTAGGCCGTGTGGTGACGGTTTGAAAGAGCCAATTCTCATCCGAGCTTCACCAACCTTTTCAAACCGTGTTCCGAATGGCCAGTCAAAAGATACCCTTATAGTAAAAGCACGATACCCATATAAATGTGATGACGTCACAAATCCTAAACCAACATAATAAACGATTAGGGATCCACTACATTATTAACAGTTTTATGAGCTTAAGGGTTCTATTGATGAGTTGATTAGTAATTAGTTCGGAGAGGATGGAAAATATCTTGTTTCATCAGGCTTATGAAAGCCAATTGGGACATAACATAAAGGTTAGGCAGAGGTGTATCATTATTGTACACCCACATTTCGTCAATGCTGTTATTGAGTCCCATGTTATAATGGGCGAGCCTATTGCCATCTACCGGGCACAGATCCGCACTCCGTGCCGTTACTGAGAATTTCCATACCGAAAAACCCAATAACACTTTGCCAGACCCGGGAATCGAACCCAGGACCTCACGACCACTAGACTAATGAGGCAGTCAAGTTCAAAACTTGCTGCGCACATTCTAATATAGGATTACAAAATCTCGTAACACATAAACTATGTATATCTTAAAATGGTTATTTTGTTTGCGAGGATGTTTTCTATTCGAAGGTCAAAGTTCAAATAAGTGCGCAGAAACTTTTACAAAGACGCAATTTTCTATACAGTTTTGCGCATCGTCCTTTCATGATATTCCGCTGTATCCACTTAATTTAACTCCATGGTAGTAGAAATACGTAAGAAACCCGGGCACCGCAAATAACTTTTCTTTTGTGTCTTCTTTACGCTGCTTGAAGGTTAAATGAAGGTACACTGCACTCACATCTGCTAACAGCCTTGCTCTTGCGCGAAAAGAGCTTGTTAAATGTTACAAAACAATTAAAATGAGCTATTGAGGTGCTCCATATGGGATCACATCTGTTCTTTAAGCTGTTGTAATTGTAACAGGTGTGTTAGTGATTATGGATGGGTGACATCGCGGCACTGCGATAACTTGGTTTAACTTAAAACCATGTTCAAGCACTTAAGATCGTGAATACACGGAATTTTTGATAAGGTTTCATTTCTTGAATGCTAAAAGTCCTACAAGTTGAGGTTTACTTACAATATTACCATGTTTTTTCTAGCGAGTCGGCGCAAGCTATCACATGGGAATCTGTCATGCTAGTGGAAACTCACTGACCATGGTGCAGACGATCTCACAATTCGTCACTCGTGGAGGATCTTTCCTTTCACCTCCTGTCCCCTATTACATGGAACTCAATAACAGCATCGGTGAAATGTGGATGTACAATAGTACGCTTCTGCCTAAGCCTTCGGAGAATACCGGCGGGATGCTTCATACTATGTTATGTTATATATATACATATGTACATATATTGTAAATAGCTAATAGCCTTTAAGATAGTGAATCAGTCGCATCTTTAGGTAAAGTATCTATCAGTATCATAAACGGGCATTTTTTACCTCCGCAACCCAACTTGATGGCACAGTTGGCGCAGTGGTTGAGAGATCGTCTGCGACGCTACGGGTCGCGGATCCAATTCCTGCACGCAACAAATATTTGTGTGATCTACAGATATTTGTTCCGGGACATACAACCAGTATGTCGATGTGAATATTTGTGTTTGTAAACGCACCCAATATACGGGAATTATTCGAAGTGTGGAACAAAGTTTAAAATAATTAAATTTTTTAACAAAAAATAAAAACCGACTCCAAAAAACTCAAAAACAAAACTAATAACTAAAAAGCAAAAAATAAATCTTTTATTATACAATGTAGTAGTTGAAGAATATTGAAGTCGGTGCCAAGTAAAACATAAAAGTAATATACCTTGCTGCTATAATAGCGACATTGAAACAACGAGTTCACGTAGAAATTGTCGAGTGCGGAGCGAATTATGCGTCGGACACGACAAATGCATTTCGCCAATTGTGTCGGTTTATCATTGCATGTTTTACTTGGCACCGACTTCAATATTCTTCAACTACTACATTGTATAATAAAAGATTTATTTTTTGCTTTTTAGTTATTAGTTTTGTTTTTGAGTTTTTTGGAGTCGGTTTTTATTTTTTGTTAAAAAATTTAATTATTTTACAATTTTGAGTGATGGGTAGACCTATTAAAGACGATTCTCTTGAAAAACTTTACAAAGGTCAAATGTATGTTGCCCCAAGTCGAGTGAAAACCTTAGACGGTATTGCACTATGTGATTTTAAAATCAAATAAATTACTTAGCCGACCACATGATGAAAACGCATTACGAGAAATGAAAAGATTAAGACGACTATTGTAACTAATACTGTGATAGTTTTGACTTTTAGAGGTTTAAAATGAGCCCAAACTCGAGGGGTTTACTAGTAGCTACTGAAGAGTTCCACCATCTATCTCCTGGCTCCATCATCAGACCCTCTATACCAAATGTTTTATACGGGACTCATCAAAATATATCGAGTGATCCCAAACTCGGAAGTTTTATTCCCTAACTCTTTACCGTTGAGGAGTACTATGACATCCATCATCAGCTCAGCATCATTAAATGTTGACTTTCAGACGCCAATACCT
The DNA here is from genome assembly GCA_947562105.1 of Shargacucullia verbasci. Lineage (NCBI taxonomy): Eukaryota > Metazoa > Arthropoda > Insecta > Lepidoptera > Noctuidae > Shargacucullia > Shargacucullia verbasci. The sequence goes on along the minus strand of OX387303.1, from coordinate 8,493,667 downwards.
AACTTATTAAGAAAAAAGCTCAAACGGGCTATTTGTCTTACAATATTTGAGGGTATCCCTCAATTTCCCTAGGATCCTATCATCAGATCCTGACTTGGTGATAATGGGACCAAATGGGAAGCATACTCTTTCAAACAAAACAATAATTTTTAAAATCGGTCCCTAATTGACGGAATAATCGCCCAAACACTATGTAGCTGCTATCAACCATTAAGGAGTTCCCTAAACTGTACTGCACCTGCATCAGGGACCTTGCAGTGGCAGTCATTACCCATCTCGGTGTAAAGATCTTGTCAACACGAATAAAATAAGCCCAAACACGAGGTAGTTAAGATGTACCGTTGAGGAGTTCCCTCGATCCTCTGTCGTCTCCATCATCAGATCTGCCCTAAACCTCCATAGTATTGTAGTCTTATCAGACATACACATAAATATCAAGTTTTTACCCCATGCTCGCCTACAATTTTCAAGAGATGCCCTCGATTTCTCAGGGTTTCCACCATCAGGTCCTGACCTGATGACAATGGGACCAAATGACAAGTATACCCTTTCAAATAAAAAAAGAATTTTTGAAATCGGTCCAGGCGTCTTCGAGAAATCGAGTAACAAACATAAAAAAAAAAAAAAAAAAAAAAAAAAAAAATACAGCCGAATTGAGAACCTCCTCCTTTTTTTTGAAGTCGGTTGAAATGAAGTGATTTCTTAGGTGTATGGATACCCTAAAGTTGACCAGTTACTGACAGGTGATAAATACAAAAATGAACGAGATAATTTTACATAACCTTGTTTATATTTCTCACGTTACATTTGACAACTGTCGTGTACGGCGTCAAGCTGTCACTCACTTTGTGGGCCTCTTATTGTCGCCAAGGGTTTGTGTGGAAGAGATACGTAGACTGTATGTCAAAAACTTCAGTAGACGGTCTCGTTGGTCCAGTGGTTGCAAGTACGACTGCTGAGCGTGAGGTTTTGGGTTCGATTCCCGGGTCGGGCAGTGTTTTTGGGCTTTTCTGTATGGAAATTCGCAGTAGCAACACGGAGTTGGAACTGTGCCCGGTAGGTGGCAATAGGCTTATCATTACATGGGACTTAATAGGAATCGTGCTCGATAGATGATAATAGGCTCGTCAATTCATAGGACTTAATAGCAGTCTCGGCGAAATGTGGGTGCCTAATAGTTGGTACACCTCTGCCTAATCTTTCGGGCGATACAGGCGTGATGATATGTTAAGTTGACTTCAGTAATCCAGTGGTTTAAAAAGCCTCCGTCATCTTCAATTTGTAATCCCATATTATTAAGATTACGTTCAAAGGTTAACAATAAATTGAATACCAACAAAAACTTATAACAAGCCATTTGGAAATTGTAATTCAATCACCGTTGTTCATTTTTTTTTATTCTATTATTACGTTTTTTAAGGTTAGGTAACACTGATTTTCTATCGGTCTTTCAATGGAAAAATATTACTGTATCGTAGTATTTTTACGTGACTGCTCGAAAAGGAGTGTAGTTTTTTCCGGGTTTATGTATGTGTGTTCTTTGTTCCACCATAACTTTTAAATGCCTAAACAGATTTGGATGTGTGGGGTATCGTTAGAATCAGATACAGACCTCTCAGATTAAAAAGCCCCTCTTAGATTAAAAAGAGTTCCATAGAACGGTCGCCTCACAACGATGACAGTATTTTTTATCCGTTTAGTAAGCGAGTAAATGTGTGACGTTTCGCTTTGTGTATGTATTATAGATTAACTAATAAAACTTGTTTTTTAATTTTTAGTTCATTTTTCGGCAGGGCAATCGTGTTTTTTAAATTATTTTTTGGCCTTTTGGTAAAGTCTTTTTTCTATCTCCTAGTCACATCATTAATCAAACAAAACGTATCAGTTGATGCTTTCGTCAAGATGTCCGCGAATCATCGCTATGATGTGCTATATTCAACTATGTAGGCTGCAGGCGGAAATCTACATAAATAATAGATTTTTCAATCAAACAGACACACTTATTACGAAATATACGATGTCATCCAAACCTATAGTGTTTGATCATTAAAATTCATCACTTTATTTGATTACCAAGTAGCGATGACCGAATTCTGTCGTTAAAACAAATGCGAATCTGATTGTAAAGTTCCCCAGTTTTTGTTTCGCAAACAATTTGATTAGACCAATGAATAGTTGAGTGGGTACGTCAGCTGCCGTTTTTGTTAATGTATCTAATCAATAAAATAATCATAAATTAATGTGTAGTAGTTAGGTTCATGGGCACGATTGAGACTGGTGGTTATTAAGGGTAAGAAGAGTCAAGGCGTATACAAGGTTTTGTTTGTTCGATTCCATTAAGAAGAATTAGTATATTGATAGGGACCAATTAATTTTGTCGGTACAAACTGGAAACATGGCAACATGTGGTAACTATGTACCGCGAAAGAGATGGTGGGACGAACTGGATGCATTTAGCACACATTGACCATTATTGGCCCATAATAAAACAGCTAGGATGACTTCCAAGCTGTGGAATACAACAGGCTATCAATCTTATTCTGTCGAATTGATGTGAGCTATCAAATGGGAATCGCTCATGGCGTACTGGAAAGCCTGTCAGCAATAGTGGTATCAAGACTGACTGCCAATGTTGCGCTAGAAGATCTCAGGTTTCGTTACTCGTGGAAGCTTTTATCTTGCACCCGGTTATCAGTAACTTCGTACTTCACAAACAGGAATTTTATCCTGCACACAGTCCAAACTAACGGATGACAGATCTAGAATTAAATCAGCATATTAAAGCCGTGTTGTAGGATTGACCAATTAAAAGAATCTTATCAGGAGTGCGTGATATCACAACGAATTTTGATTGCCTACACTGCATCAGAAGGCTAATATGAATCCGGCATTACGATCATTAGCAAAAGAGAGATGGACAACAATCAGTCAATACGACGATTTTAACACGGTTGGCACAGTGGCTAAGCGATTAGCTTTCTGCGCTACGTGTTGTGATTTCGATCCCCGTACGAACAAATATTTGTATGATCTACAGATAGTTGTTTCGGGTCGTTGTGTGTGCATATGACATCTTTGCAAACTGTACTCACGGTACAGGAGAAATCATAGTGTGGGGAAACTTTTTTAAAGTAACAAATTAATATCTCCCTCTCTCATCTTATTGTGTTCTCCAACCTCTATCAAACGCAGTTATTATGGTAATCGTTCAAATTATTGTCCAATGACATTTGCATTTGACAATGGACTGTACCAGTGGATTGAATATGCCAATTAAAGTGCTAGCCGTTGGTGTAAATGATTTGAATTTCGGCAGGATTTGTGTGTATGATGGACTCAGGTAGATTTATATGATGAAATAGTAACAGAAGATTTTCTATGATATTTAAATGGAATTGCCTGGTCTACTGGTCGTGTCATAGAAAATCGAAGCTGCTGAGCGTGAGGTCTTAGCTAAAAATTCTCGGGGCGCGCAGTTATCGTATTTTTTTTTCTAGCAGCCTGGTGTTTTGTATTATGCCCGGTAGATAATAAGGGCGCTATTATATGGGACTCAATAACGGGATTGACGAATTCCTATGGGTGTTCAAAACCTCTGCCAAACCCTTCAAGCAAGGGCGGATCCAGCTTTCAAGTCAGGTCACATGTTTGAAGTCTAGTCGGGACAGGCTCCTATTCGATTACAATAAAAAATACTGTACGATCTATGCGATTAGAAAAATTATCAGTGGTCTACCTAGAACCAGCCCAGGGGGGGTCATGACCCCAGTGACCCCCGGATCCGCCCTTGCCTTCAAGGAATACAAGCGTTAAGCACTTAGCAGAAGGAAGCTGTACTCAAACGTATGTTTGTCCCAGATGTCTAACTTTTAGTTGGATACGGAATTCCTCTAACTAGCGTTGAAAACAAGTAAACGGCAACATCCTCCATGTGTACACTGGAACAATTACCATCTATCCGTTTACCTGTACAGTGTAACAGACAAATTGCTCCCGTCCGTGCATTCAACGACCACCTTGAGGATTATTGGGATATGTGCACGGGAATTTTAACTTTAGCATTTAAAAGATAAGGTTGAGAATTAAACGGGATTCGTGAAGAAGTTTAGTGTAAGGAGGTTTTGTTAGGAGATTTTGTTTTTATTGCTAAGGAATAAAGTTTAATTTTGGTTGGGATACTTTGTTATTTCTTGATGAAGAGAATTTTCAAACTCTTTCTATTAGGATGTGCAGGGTATAGTCAGCCATATCTTAGATTGGAAGCCAGTCTTAATATCTGTACGGAAAACCTTGACTAGACAACACGTAGGTATGCAGATTTTGGTCGGTAGGTCGGCCGGTTTTATTTTATCATCCTAATATGATCACCCCTTGATAATATCTACTCACTAAACGTGTAGGGTTCCCCTACAGTGGTACATTATAACTCCAAAACATTAGTCGTTTCGAATTGCAATAATGTATTGAGTGATAGATTGCTCACATATAAATGGCAGGCGCTATATTATAATATGATTTTCGAAACTGATACTCACAAATTGCGATGAAATTGTCATTGTGATTATCGTTTTCGGTCCCGCTTTTCATACGATAAATATTTTTCAATGTTTTAACCTGTATGGAACTTTTATGGAGATTGTGAAATGTTTTCATATTCCAAAAATCAAACGAGAATTTATGAAACTCAATACTATATTTGCTTGTATGTCCTTAGTGTCGAAATAGACGCGAGACGATCTATACGAGGCCACACCTAACATAACTCAGGTCTGGAGGATTTCCATAAAGAAAAACCCATTACAAATTTACTTTCAGCAGTTAACCAATAGACCAATCAGGCAATTTTACTATTTTAAATCATTTACAAATAACCAAAGACTTACAAGAAAATATCGATTCATCATCCACCCCTTTCATCTATTTGTATGTGTGTACACAAAGTTAATATATTTCTGTCTCTTTGTTAACAGAACAGCGCGCCAATGTGGGAGGAGTTCATATCAAAGGCGACGAAACTCCACTCGGCATTAAAGTAAGTAACCATGAGTTTTTGGTCATCATCATCATCCACAGCCGGACTTTGTCCATTGCTGGACATAAGCCTGTCTTTGAAAATGCCTGTCTCTGGTTCGATCCCCGAAAGTAACAATGTCGTCCGCCCATCTCGCTGCTGGATGACAGACATTCCGGCTTTAAATCAAATCGAAATACTTTTGACCAGAACCTTGCCATGGTTTTTCTTGCCCGTTCTTCTCCATAGAAAAACAACACTTTAGAACGTGGCAACTAGAGTCTGACTATTCATAAGTGCCTTTAAATGGTGTACACGAATAAAAAATGTATATATATTTTTTAATTTTTCAATATACAGCAATTTCTCATGTGGCAGAGCTGCTGCTGACTCGGTAGAAGAATTTTAGTAAGCATCTATTTTCATTTGAAAGTATGTTTCAAATGAAAGAGTCGGCAAAATTTGGCTTTAGTCGCCTTCAACGATATCCACTGAAGGAGTGGCCTATGCCTTGCCGTTGACGATACGGGGCACGACCAATATATCAGCTGTATTAAAATGAATTGGATCCATTATATGCATATCAAGTTATGTCCAGTACTCTGACCTTCCACCCGATGCAACGTAACTCAAGTCCATTTTGCATCGTTTAGCCACAATTGAGTGGCCGTTGACTGGCAAATTGACAATGATACGACTCGTGTCACTTGATAATAGAGTCTTATTGTGTTTGTATTGATGGCTCCAAGTATTTTGAGGAGGTCACGGCTCCTTGAGGAATGTGGAATCGATGTAAGAGTTATTCTTTGTTGGTTTATATATGGCAGGTAATTTTCGCTGATGCTCATACTAGTCTGCAAGCCTACCGGGAAAAGCCGGTGGTGGTAATGTATTACAAATACGATATGAAGAGCCTTATGTTCAAGATACGGTGTAATTTTTTTCCCTGATCATGTCCTTCGGGTGTGATCGTCGTGTTAAAATGTTACCTTCGGGATTTTGGGTTACGAGTCAAGTTTTGGAGTTAGGATTTAGTTAAACAATGTGGCGTCGTATTCGGTTTCACACTGTGACTACATAAAAAATCAATCAAATCAGTAATAAAGTCCTAAGGGCCAATATTTTACTCGTCGGATAACTTTTATCTGATGAATAAATAAATGGCGCAAAATTTATTCCTCCTTAAGTATGGCTAAAATGTCTGTAAACTTCATACGTTAAGATATACGGAACGATAAACAGAACAACACGCTGTATCTTATTATAAATTTGAAATTGATAACAACAGAAGTACGATATTGATCTAAAATGAGTTTTCCCATTTGGCAGGTCAGCACTGGTAGCTATAGCGGCTTTCCTGGATGCCTTCCAGAAGATCGCAGACGCTGCCACCAATGCCCGGGGTGAGTGTATTCATTACTTAGTTTATATTATGCAGGAAAACATTACTCTTCTCTAAGGTTTTATACTTTTTTGGAGTGGGGATTGTTGTTAGTTCGTTGATGTTGTGCTTTGAGTCCACGTCCACATTTGAGTCCGTTTTACAAACGGTCGTAATTGGTACGGTAAAAGAAGTAGATTTACAGTTCAGTTTTCAACACCAATATTTTGGAAAACAATACTGTTATATTCATTAAGATATTTAAGTTGTATTAAAGCTTCACCTACTTTTTGTCTATCCCTGAACAAATTATTATTTGTACTATTCATGGGTATAGAACCGTTAAATATCTACTTTCGTTACTGACCATACCAATCCGTTTGTGATTGATTGTTTGGTCAATCAGTTTCATATTTCTAGTGAACAATCAATTAGTAGAAGTTGTTAAATAATGTTTTCCCATCAGTATCAAAATAAAAAGCATTTTATTGTGAAAATCATCACCATTATTTATTTTTAATAATCTCATTAGACGATCATTGACTTAAAAACTACTCAGATCTGGACCAGCTCGGGAGCTTTGAGATCTTAACATAACGCGTGTTTCATTACGGACAGTCGGAAAGCAATTGATAGTGAGCCGAGAACGATTGATTGCAATCAATTTATTTGTATAAATAAATTTTTGCAAAGAAATTGATTGATTAGTGTCTGTTATTTTATTTAACATTCAAACTATTGATGACTTTTGAGTTGGAATCGCATCAAGATAATTTAAAGTTAAGTTATCAATCACAATCAATCGGATGCCATTTAGTTCTCAATACTACAAATATTACATCTAAATACTTATAATAATATTGAAGTTATTTCAAATGCTACAAACATTAAATCTATGTTAAATCTTAATATAGTGCTGACATTTGACAAATTTAGACATTAATTTACTAATGGCGGGCACATACGGGGCGGTTGACTGCCGATAAAAACGCGCGTTCATGTCGCACTTACGTTGATAAGATTTGGTACCAGGCGATGTCTGTCTCGAAATGATTGGCGGTCCAGTGTACCGGTACACGTCTAATAATATTCAATAATTCAATGCAATTGCCTCGTATGTACCTGCTGTTAAATAATTTGAGCAATACATTGCCTAATTTCTATATCATGACTGGCTTTCCATATTTAAATGGGTGTAGAAAACTGGCAATGTAACAACGTCCTATCGTAGAATGTCAAGACAAGTTTTCTTTATAAACAACTACTTTTCTTGCATAAGTGTAAATTAAGTCATGGAACAGCAAGTCTTTTTAAAAGAAAGTCGTGAATGTCGATAGTGACCTTATTCAAAAATATATTAAGTATTATGCATCAAAGCCTTCCTTTTATGCTTTAATTTTAGCGTATCCTTTTTTATGTAACTTAAAGGACCTGTACTTGTTAATGAAGGAAGGTTACGCGCATCACAAAATATAAATCTGAAATGCGAATTAGGCCACTTAACGAGCAAACAAGATGTTAAACAAATTAAGGGACAATGTTGCTCCTAATCCAATCAAGATATTCGTATACTTTACTGTAGACCCCAGGAATTTCGTCCATACCACATGGGACAGGTCCAAAACTGACGACGCCGATGAGTTCATAAGTTCTACCGTCTTCGTACATCAGGGGACCTCCAGAGTCACCCTTGCAAGAGTCTTTGCCGGGCTGACCACCTGCACATAGCTGGCCTTTCCACAAGTTAACGCTGCGACCAGGCTGAGTGTAGGCGGGTTGACATGTCTGTAAAATTATGGACAACATAAATATAAGAAGTATCAAAATACAATTTTGTGTCCTCCTCCTTCGCCTATAAACTAGAGCCTTATATTGTAACTGGCCTTTGAAATAACAATGCTAATGTTAGGCATTAGCATTGTCGGTGATTTATGACATCCACTAATTCCCTGGGACCACGTGGTGATGAGAGCTTTCTCTGAGGAGAGGCTGTTAAGTAGGAATGAATGAGATAAAAGGATACTTACTTCCGGGTTCACGAAAGGCAGATCCACATGAAGTTTGACATTACTGTAGGATTGTCTTGTGCTGACAGCACCCCAACCGGCGGCGTATAGCGTGAAGTTACCGGGGACGTTCTGAGGCAGGGTCAGATCCTTGGTCGGCAGGCAGATGGGGCGTATAAAGTCTAAAAACACTCATTAGTTTAATAAATAATTCAAAACAGGTTAAGGATAGCGTTTTGCTAGTGAAATTTTGTAATTGCAGTTGTATCTTCTTGTACTTCTCTATGGGTGGCTAGATGCTTTCATTCGTGTCCAACGTTAATTAAATTAGGACTTGCTGATATTACGTTCTCCGCTTGTTAATTACAATTGCTACATGATGACCGCAGACACCTCCGAAATGACCTAAATGGGTATTTAAGTTCTTCGTTGTTCTAGCACAAAACTAGCGAGCCGTAATATAAAAAATCAAACAAACCTGTGAACGGAGCCATCTCCTTTAGCCTGATCAAGGCAATATCGTTTCTCTTCAGAGGACTCACGGGGTTGTACTGCGGATGAGGAATAGTTTTCTCGATCAAGATTCTGGTGACTCCATCAGTGCAATCCTCGCCACCGGCTTCGACTGGCGCGCAGTCCTTGCCTTCATGAGAGATATCGTATTCTCCAAGACGTACCCTCCGGCTGGAAAAAATAGTAAAGGGATATTTTAGGCCCATGATTCCTAGTGCGTGAAATTATATCTTACATTAAAAGTTTGCTCATGACTTTTAGGGTTATTGGATGAGGTCAGCTTTAGCCCGAGTAGAGCCAGCTACCACCAGTATGTAATTAAAACATTTCAAGATTCTAACTGTACCTAAGGTGGAAGATTGTAACAATAGTATAAAGTAAAATGTAATTGAGAATTTCTTGTTGCTTAGTACACGGAACAACCGAGGTCGAAAAGGTTATACTCTCCTTAGGGATTGAACTCAAGGCCACAAGAGGCGTGGGCTTTTCGGTAAGTGTGTTGTTACCACTAGAACGCTAAATATTGACTTATAAAAATTGCATTTTCATCGAAATGAGTTTCCATTTCTTAAGTTAGATTAAAAGAGAAAAGGTTCGTATCCAACTCACGGTGTGCCAACATCCAGTACTTGACCAGCGATGCAATGGCCAGCAGTTAGGACGTATTTACCGCTGATCAAGGCTCCACCACACAGCAGCTTCGTAACTCCTTGCTTTACGTATTCGATCATCACTAACCAGGGGTACTGGTCTACTGTTGTCGCGTTACCGCCTGGAATTTGAAAGTTTCGAAGTCAGGACATAAAATTCTTCTTTTTACGTTATTCTAGAGATATTACAAAAAGGCCTAATGTAAAAGTTGGCTTTTAAGATAAATATTGAATATATTTGGAGCAAAAGAGGATATACTGAAGTTAACCTCTAAAAATATATTTTCACGGTTTTTAATAACTACTGATCCAGCTTGAATCTTCTTAAACATGTTGATACTGACCCACAATTTTGTTGCCAACTCTGCTGTCCACACCGCAGCATTCAGTGCGAGGGTCTGGGGGGAACGCACTGATCCTAGCTTCACAGTTGCCGGGCACTACATCCTTCCCCAAGTTCGGAGGGGGGCCGCAACAAACGCTGTATTGTTCGGGACCTTCACACCTGGAACATTACAATTTTTACCTTAATATTCTGGATGAAAATATTTTCTGTATTTGTATGACCTAGCATGAATCTAGTCTTTTCTATTAGCAAGCGCATACTTAGCATTTAGACTTTGGGGTGACATTTTATTTAGGTTTAGTTTTTATTTTCTTGAGGGTGCAGTTACGGTAACATAACTTTAAGCCATGCCATTTTTTCTTTTTCTGCTACTGTTTTAAGAATAAATTTTATTAATAGGTGCATGAATTGTTATTAAATTATTTTATAGAAGTCTCAATACTAGAACACTTCAAATTTTCGCACGTAACAAATATTTGGCTGAGATATAAAACTGTACCTACAATTCCAGAGAAATCCTGGTGAGAGGCAACATTCAAAGAATAATTTTCTCAATTATATTTATATTTACTATAAGTGTACAGTGATACAATCTCAAAAGCCTCATTTAATAAACAGATTTTCCTCAATTACCTACATAACACGACCAAACAGGTTACTGACATAAATATCGTGTATTCTTCATCTTAAGAATAATTATCTTTATAATTTGCATATAAAAACAAGTCTGGCTAAATCTAACATCTTTTTCGGATGAAGCGATTCACTGACGGATCGATTCACGTTATTATAAACAGTGTTTTGTATTATGGTTTTATTGCAAGCTGATTTGGAGATGTTTTTAAATGTTTAATATATTGTAAAAAGGTATAATATAAAAAAATGTATATAAGTTATATACTAAACAATTACTAAAAACAAAAACAGATTTCAAAGACCATCTTGCCTACAAGTCCTTGACATTCCTCTTGACGGTCTATAACAGGTTTCTTACAATTATTGCAATATTTCCTTGTATATATCTAGTATATATTAATAATGATAACGTCATTATAAAGGGGACAAAGGATTCCCCATGAGATATGCTGATAGGCTTGATGGTTTTCCTCGAGAAGTTGTCAACGAGATTTTTAAGTGCAGTGTAATAAATGGGTTATAGATTCTTGATATATATACAAGTAGCCGTAAGTTTAAAACTCTCTGTATTTTTCATATGTTTTCCGTGAAATGTATTTTGAATGTCAATCTTAATGGCTTCAGGAAAGTCAGAATGTCTAGAGATCTTGTTTGCACAGATCTTACCTTGTTTTCTAAACACAACTTTTGGCTTCTTCTTCCAGTTCTCAGTACTCAGAGCGCCTCTTTCCGTACTTAAACTAAGAGCGGAATTAACGGAATTTATCTCATATTTACCTTGATTTCTGCACGTAAGCAATGTTCTCTTCAGGCACAGGTGGTTTCAGCATGTTGGCCAAGTGTGCACACGAGTACAAACTGATGCACTGGCCACGGTTGCCTTCTGGTGTATAGCATGTTCCTGCTTGCGGTTGTGGTGGTTGTGTTGGTTGTGGCTGAGGCTCCTCATTTTTTGGACAGCACACCTAGAAAGCAAAAGAAAGAAAAAATGAATTTGATAATGATTACCAACCTTATTTATGATCCGTAAACAAAAAAATATTGAAGCGCAAATGAATTCGTAATCGTTATTAATTTCAGTGGAAGGGAACTTTAGGGAAAATATTATAGTAAATAACCCCAAGAAGTCGATACGAGTAATGTCCATCATAAAATTGAAAAAAAGTAGGATATAACTAAGAACAACAACAACACGAAATTGAGGGATTAAAGTGAGATGCATAAAGTTATTACACCGTCAAGAGTTTAGCTCTAAATAGATATATAGAGAGATGGTAGTCGCTCTGTTTAAAATAAGAAAATCGGTTCAAGATTGGAGATAAAGCTTTCTGAAACTGTATCAGTTTCTTTCTTTGAAGAAAACTTTGAATGTTAGAGAAAATATATAAACTAAGATCGATGGCTAACGATCCTTTGTGGTTTCTCCTTACGGGTTTTTAAGTAAGCAAATAATGATATGACTGTACAGTGTGGTACGCAGAGTTGTGATGATAGTAAGCATATTGAGTTAATTCACAACATTGATGGTGAAAGCAATTAGTGACCAGTGATTATTTCGTTTTAAAATTATTTTAAGTAAAGCTACTGATTCAATATCAATAGTGCAAACAGTTGCATTATTTACTGCAGCGTTATTCTTATAGCAGTGGAAATAAAAATAGCTTTTAAAGGAGACAAAATATCAAACACGACATATTGATAATTTAAGAGTATATATAATTATTAACAGCTAGGTGAAGGAGAAAGTAAGGGTCGAGTCGTAATAAGAGGTCAAAACGAAGGCAAAAGATAGCGCGCAGTGGCAATGGCTCCAGTTAAATAAAAGATTATATCTGCCACAATACACATATGGATATGAGTACATTGTTCTACGTTTATGGACGTCATCATAAGTTTATAAGTTAAAAGTAACGATCTATGGTTGATTATAATTATTTATGTTTTTTTTTTCACCTTAATCTCAACTTTGCAGTTGAACATTTTCTCAACATTTTTTTCTGCATTTCAAATGATTGAATGAATCATGGGTTATGTCTATTGTTTTCCTTCCCTTAGGATGAGTAGATTTCTCGTAGACTACCTAATGTGAATGCTGTTATTGTTCTCACTTAGTAGTGTTGCTGGTTGAAAGTTCAGTGTATCATTTGAAGTATCTCAAGAATCGTCTTCAAAAAAGTCATGATGTTCCACAAAGTTTCTAGTGATGATGTAAGTTGGTCTATGGCGGGATTTCGTTACATTTCTTTTCAGTTAGTACATTTACCACACGCGGTTTATGCTTTTAGACTAAACACACGCCAACATCGATGACATTGACATTTTGACACTTGCTTACCTCTTCGAAACTAGTTAATGCTTCCTTAAAATAATGTCGAGCGATTATAATGGAACACAATTCGTAATTACAAAAGAAACTATGATGTACTTACAGCTGGTGCGCTTCCTCGGAATCCGCATTGCGATTTCTTCAGCTGCTCTACATCTTGACTCGTCCTATCCTTCTTGTTGACCAAGTCCAGCAATGGTTGACAGTTGTAGACCGATATGCACTCGCCCGGCGATCCGTTCGGTGTTTGGCATGACGATTCTGAAATCAACACAAAACATACCGTCAATATTGGATGTATTATGTAAGTCTTGGTTACTTGATGTTTTTATTTTTTTAAGATGTTTTAAGTCCTCAAAGTTTGCTGGTAAATATTTGTTTAGGATGTTGGAATTTATTCTGCCAAAGATTATAAGTATAGGCTGATGTAGGATGATACAGCAAAAGATTTTTTTATTTATTTGTCATCAAAATGACAACGGGTGTAACTACAAAACTGAAAATATTCCCGAGCGTGTTTTTCTTATTTGAGCAAGATTTAATGATGATCTCATTGCGTTGGACATTGATTAAACAACGTGTAATAGCTAAAAACGACGTAAACAATATATGTTTACGGTATTATTTTTTGGTATACCTATGTTATAAGTTATAACATACGTATATATATCCTCAATATTTATTTTAAATTGTACAAGTTACTTAACAATTCTTTTTTTTTTAATTTTGCAATTTTAACCCATGAATCACCTATTTTCATCACTAAGAAATACAAACCTTTTCATCTATGCATACATTTTTCAAATACGCTTTACAGGCATTTGTTATGGTTTTTTACCGTAATAAAATAGTATATACTAATAGTATATACCGTAATAAGATAGTCTTGCAATTGCAAGACTATCTTTGTAATGGGTAAGTTCTAGTATGTATAACTTACCATCTACCACTTCGGAATATTCATACTCTGTTAAAAAAATTAAACTTTGTAGTAATAATATTAATTCTAAACTCGAATCGAAATAAGTTTTTAAGCCATGGTTTATACCTAGATACTGTTTAATATAAAATAATTTAAATAATCACAAAACTAACTAACTAAACAGGTGAATCTTTTACTTATTTTATTATATATTTACAAAATACATCGACGCTCCAAGCCAAACAAAACGTGAATATGAAAAACCAATTATCATTTTGACGTATCTTACTCAAAACTCACCAGGTGGGGAATTAGTAGTTTCTGTCAAAATAATTATTTAGAAATTAATCAGTATAGCTTATTCATGGTTGTATAATGTATTTACAAAATATATCGACGTTCCATTATTATAATTATCATTTTGTTGTATCTTACTGAAAACTCGCCCGGTATGAAAATAGTAGTTTCTGTATTTTAATGTATGTTTTTACAAAATATACCGACGCTCCAACCCTTATAAACAGGTAATATCAAAAACCTACAATTATTATCATTTTGTCGTATCTTACTAAAAACTCACCAGGTAGGGAAATAGTGGTTTCTGTCAAAATAAATCTTTTGTATTAATTAACCAGTAATTTATTCATGTTTGTATAATGTATAATTACAAAATATATCGACATTTCAATACGATAAACCGTTAATATGGAAAACCTATAATTATTATTTTGTCGTATCTTACTGAAAACTCACCCGGTATGTAAACAGTAGTTTCTGTCAAAATAAATCTTTTGTATTAACCAATAATTTATTCATGGTTGTATAATATATCGTCGCTTCATCCCGATAAACGGGTAATATAAAAAACCTATAAATTATCATTTTGTCATATTTTACTGAAAACTCACCAGGTACGGAAATAGTGGTTTCTGTCAAAATAAATCTTTGTCTCAGTTATCAGCGTATGAAATGATAGCTGATTCTCTTTTCTTAGTAGACGTCTTGTATAAGTATTTTTTTAATAAAATCATTATATAAGAAAAACAGAAATCTCAGTAAAATATAATGATAACTCACTCTCCGGCTCCGGAGTAGGCGTTTGCACTGTCAACATAATATAATGATGTCAACAGAAATTCATATTGTTACCTAATTCGAAGGCACGGTTGGCGCAGTGGTTGAACGATCGACTGTTGTGTTATGCGTCGCGGGTTTGATTTCCGCATGGAAAAAATATTTGTCTGTACTACAGATAGTTGTTCCGGGTCTCGGGTATTTGTGCATGTGTATATTCGTGTTTTGAATCGGACACACGATACGACAATTACAACCAACGAGTGTTAACGTTTTATTGACGCGAAATAGACAGTGAATGAATGAATGAAAAAAATCCATCGTATCTGTGTCGTTATGAACTCAATAGCTTTAAACATACCAGTATAAATAATCCAATATAGGAGTATATTAATATAAGACAATAAACAATATTTTTTTCTTTGAATCAGTCCCAAACCTAGCCTCTTTCTACCAACGATTATAGCTCGATATGTGGTCTCAATAATTTCCTAAAAAAAAAAAGACCTTTAAGAAATTAAAATTAAAACTACTCACTTGCAGACCATGTTGTATGTGGGGTCATATATTTTTGCCCTGTCAAAAAATATGTATAATTACTCTATTGGTTTTAAAACCAACTTACCAATAATATAAATTTATGCATGGTTAAATTTTTTTACAGGGCTGCGAGCTGAGTCTATGGTAATTTACTTCTTTTATTGTCCCACTGCCAGGTAAGGGCCTCTTTTAGGAATGAGAAGGGGTTACGCCGTAGTTCACTACACTGATCTAATGCGGTTTGGTGGACTAAACACATCATTGAGTATAAATAAAAAATAAAAATTAAACTTACTGCTGGGTCGAGTTGTTTGCCTATAATTTTTATTTATTTTGCCTGTCAACAAAATTTTAAACTTAATTATAAATACTTTATGGGTTGTAAAAGATAAGTCAGATCGTGTTTTAAAAATATGTATGTATGTATAATGTAGTCAACATTATTAATTTATATGCAAAAATATTTTTTTCTTCTTTATGCTTACATAAAGAAAAAAAAAAAACAATTACTTATAATTGTTTTTTCACAAATACATAACAATAATTAACTTACTGTAAGGTCTATAAGATTGTTTTCCTGCCAAATAAAAAAGAAAAGTATAATAATTAAAAATGTTGACAAAACCATATGGAAAGCCAGTTAATGCTGCAACTCAGCCTTAACAAATAACAAATGCACTCAGTTGTCCCATTAACTCACTACTGATCAGTGTTGGTAATAGACCATCACAAAACCAGCTATAGAGTAAAATATACATAGAGCCGACAAGAATCAAGTAAAAATAAATGAGGATCAGAAAAACGAGAAAAATCGGTACATTTACACAAAGTTAAATTCGTAATTAAAACTCACCAGGTTTACCATACATCGTAGCACTAGTGTAATAATTCCCTGTCAAAATAAAATTATTACAGAAGTATGATGTGTAAATCAAGAAAAAGTTTTTGATGATAATACACCAATTATAACTAAAATATAAAATCAAATCACGACTCACCAGGGCGCAAGGGCCTTTTTTCTGTTAAACGAAAATGAAAAATAAACTATTTGATAGTAAATTTACTAGTAATTTAGTGCTTTAATGGCTGATTGTTACTTTTGTATATTATAGCTAATTAGGCAGTGTATAGACTTACATTTAGAAATCTTAAGTATACATTGCCTTAGATTAGAAATAAAAGAATTAAATTGATTTTAGTTCAATTTTACTCATTACGTTCATAGTACAGTAAAAAGAACAAAAGAAGTCGATCTAATGAAAAAGTATTTTTCATCAAAGAATGATTAAAACGTAGAAATTGTAGCCACTGAGTAAGATAAAGACAGCAGATAAATTATGTACTATTCATTAGTGTATGTTTATACAATAAAAAGATTAAAGTAACAAAGAAAAACCTAAAACATTTTAAGATTACCAAAAAAAAAAAAAAAATTGGTCAGATTTATAAAATTATAGTAAAACTGAATTGTCAAAAAATTGGTAAGAAAATAGAAGACTTACTCTTGAAGCGATTACTGACAGTGACAGGATTGTATAATGCTAGGAAAAAACAGAAGAAAATCCAGAGTAGATGAGTTTTAAAAAAGTCTATCAGATTTCAAGCTTGAAGACTAAGAATTGAAACTAATCATAAACTCACCCATAGGCTTAATAATAACTATTTGCGGCCAATATTTTGTTAGACGAAAATCTGTCAAAAATAAATGTTATCTTCAATAAATAGCCTGTCATTATAGACGTTGACGGTAATAAAAAAATAAAAGGAAGTCTCGGAGTAAAACTATGTAATTTCCAAACCACTCAAAATTTTGTCATCTCATGTGAAATGTAGGGAACTTGAGTCTTCAAAGATTTACTTTGATACTCAGGGATTTGAAATTTTGACTGACCATTTTAAAATAGGTTTGCTAGGTACTCAATACATATTTGAAAGTTGAAATTTCTGAAATGATTTCACTGTTTGATTACTTATTTACTTGATATGCTGATGATAACTTACCGTCAACTCTCAAATCTTGGGTCATGGAATTATTTTCTGTCAAATGATATAAGAAAGTAAGTATTAAATAAAATATTTTTGACTTGAAAGTAACCTGTAGTTTTTATGTGTCTTGAAAGTTTCAAGGGTTTCACATATTTAAAAAACGTATAATAACGTATATTCTTTGTGTAACTAACAAGCATTGTTGTTGTAATTTTCTTTTAAATAATTATTTTTACCTCGTTCACATAATCCTTATTTGATCACAGTTGGTATGGTAAAATAAATATTAATGCACAGGCTTACCCTTTTTATTTTTAGAATTTGCCGTATCTGCCAAAAAACAAAATAATCATTCTAAACTTTTATGTCAACAAACTAATTGGTATTGAAGATTATTTAAAGTCTTCCCATATAACGACATGTAAGAACAGAAAGGTCTACGTTTTATTTACATTTTTTCTGATACTTCTCATAATTTCAGTTCAGTAATTTGTAAAATATCTACTCATTCGACGATAGAAAAAAATCTTACCTTCTTTATTTAATTCATTTGGATTTTGTTCTGTCAAAAGAAAATATGTTCTTAATAAAATGATTACAAAGAATTGACAAAATCGGGCCGTATTTCTACTTGAAACTACTTAAAGATATATATGAATGGAATAGATTAATGGTTAAATGTGAAATTATTAAAATTACCCTTACCTTCATCTGTTAAAAAATGATTTTTTTTTTTAAATTACAGAATAACACTTTCATATCATTATGGTCTTTATTTTGCAATAAAGAGGCATGAACTTGTGGTTAAATATGTTACCTACCTTACCTGACCAATAAATAACTTACCCTCATTTATAAAGTTTGAAAGATTTTCTGGTGAAAGTAAAATTTTATTTTAGTTCATAATCAATTAATTGAAATCAAATTTAATAAAATACTGTGATTACAGATAAAATTAGGAAATAAATAAAATAGGACAAATTACCATCAACAAGATTTTGATCTGTCAAAAGATAAAAAACCAAAACTTTTAATTCAATGCTCAAAAGAAAGAACTACTAAAATAATGATTATTAAACTAACAACAGTTATACCAAAATTAATAATAATAAAGGTTCATAAGAAATTTGCATCAAATTGCTCTAAGTTTAATAAAGTATATCCAGGAATAATAGATAAAATAAATAAAGGCTTACCATCAGCCTTCAGATCGCTTGAATCATTTGATTCTGTCAAAAGAAAACCTCATTCAAGTTTCCCACATTTGATAAAATCTATTAAACGTGTATTTACAAATACAGGCGAGAGGTGAAAAAAAGGCGGTGTAATCGGTACACTCACATTTGGATCGCCACTCGCGCTTATTTGTAAAAGAACGCTTCTCTTTTTGAATGACTTACCTTCACTTTGAAACTTCAATTTACTAGAAGATTTTTTTTCTGTCAAAAGAAAATCTTATTACAATAGTAAATTCTCATTAGCTAATTGAATTGCTGATTCAGTGAACCGATTACTTTAAAAAAATAAACGCTATCTCTAATTCACATATATAAAGCATCATGTTAGGGTATAGGACTCTTCTAGCAATTAGGTGATGAAACTCAGGTGGCAGTCGGTCCGTGTAAAACACATATTCAAATGAATCTGGTAAGACTGGGAGCCGACCTCAATATAGTTGGAAAAGGGACAGATGATAATGAAAGCACTACAATTACAAGGTCTAAGAAAGCCCAAACAAAGATATCGAAGTTCAATACTTCATTTTCTTCAATAATCTTTGAATTGTCTGTAACCTTACAAGCAGATAATACCAGTCAATGTTTGGCTTTTTTATTTATTTTGTTGTTTTGCCTTATTGCCTCGTGGGTCGATACGATGAGCAAACGAAGGATTACCGTCTGGGATCGTGATTTGCAAATTAGCCTTTTCATTTATGATAATTTTACCAAAAGTTTTGACATTTGTGATGAAACTACTAAATTGGATGCCGCTTATAGCTAAAATAGAATCGTAAAAAAGCTAGGCTGATCAGTTGTTGATTTTTTTTTACAAGCTTTTATTTAACTTGCAATGTTTGCATGTTAATTCGGGTCAAATCTTGCTGAACTGAACTTGCTCAACTGAATTTTAAAGCAGTTATCCTCAACCGATTGAGCTGAAATTTTGCACGCTTTTCTAAGTTCGGTGACATTACAATATTGTGATACTTTCGAGCTGGTCTGATGATGGAGTCAGAAGGTAGCCATGGCAGCTCTGTAACGAAGTGACGCAAACACATCGAGTTTGGGCTTGTTTGATTTGTCTTCACTAGTACTGTGATCCTAGCTGATATAAAAGCTTGTTTTTGAAAATATATTCTTTGAGTCATAGTTTTGTTCTTATCTAGTTGAGATGCTGTAGAATTTTAATTTAAAATATGTGCTTTACTGTATATAGTCTTATAATTTTTTATGCATGTACAATAGATACAATTACGACTTAATTTAACTGTGTAAAATCTGATAGTTATTATTCGGGTCCATTAAGTGGACCTTAGCACCTGATCCAGATTATGACGTAGAAGTTAGATTATTTCTACGAAACAAGCTTCCTTATGTGACAGTTGATAAGTAGTAAATAAATACGCAATATTTTTCCTTCACGTGTTATATTTCTGAGAAGAGAGGTTAATGTATTGTCTCCACCTTTCCATGATCTTATTATTGAACCTTGATTCATGAGCTTTTGAATTACAAGAGCATAACATCACGCCTGTACTCACCAAAGGGACAGGCAGAGATACAACTATACAACCACATTTTGCCGATGCCGTTATTAAGTGTATTGTAAAAGGGAGTGAGCCTATTGTTATACATCAGGCAGAGTTCCAAATTGAGGGCTTGTATTGAGAATTTTTATATGAATCAACCCAATAACGAGAATCGGACCCTGGACCTCAAACTTAGCAGTAGCTCTTGCAACCATTAGGCAGGGATAACAATAATTGTAAATAATAATACAAAGTTTAATTGCGTGTCCAAGAACTTGGAACATGATTCAAAAAGTATTATACCTGCTTTAGCTTTTTCAATTGTTTTGCCTAATAAGTGTGCATATTTAAAAACTTAATAGTGTAACCTTTTTTTCCACTACACGTGATTACTGTTTCTTGCTCACTGTTGCCTTTTTCTTTTTCACATTTGAAACCTACGTTCTTGATTTATTTCTTTCAAAAAGTCACATTCAAATTATCATCTCGACGAGTCGTATTCCCTTACTCCACTTTATTGTTTTATTAGGTAGCACAAAAAGTATGGGTTGTCTATAGCAAGTCTATAATACCGGATTCAAGATTTTTATTGTTTTCTTACTCTGCTTATATATGTATCTATAATAAATCATCATTTCAAATGACATTTCCAATTTGTTCCGTTTTTCATCTATAGTTTTATCATTAACTTAAAATGGAACATTGAGCGGTCCTCCATTAATATTAAGTTTTATTACTGGGAACTTTTTAATTTTATTTTGACCTGTTCTTTTCGAAATGGCAACGAGATTTGGTCAATGATGTCAAATCACGTCATCGTGTTACATGTTATTGAGTTTAAGGTCCGGTTGAAAGATCAGTTTCGAAATATAGAGTTTGATTCAAAAATATTTTATGTTTTGATTTCAAAAATATTTAATAATGTGTGTAATAATCTAATAATTAATGCGCCTTATAATGTGTGTTTTGATGAACGTGTTGATTTCTTTGTGATTGTTTTTTTTTTTTTTAATTATCTTTACTATGTCCATGACTACGTTTGCGTAGACAGATTATTCGTACAATTTTGAACCCCCATTTCACGCCCTTAGAGGTTGAGTTTTGGCAAACCCTTTCGTAGTGGATGCCTTTGCCTTGAAGGCGTCTGCCAATTTTCATGTTTGTGGACTTTATAGTTCCCGAGATATCGTATTTCGCTTTTATATGTATAACTAGCTACCCGTCACGGCTTCGCACGGGTAGCAGAGCATGTATGCCTACATTTTTTTTCTGTATCGTATCAGCCTGTTGTGTCGAGCATTTAGGCGGCGCACGCCAGTAAAGCTCCCATCGGAATTATTTTTTCCGACATCTTCAACAATTAGCGTCATATTTCAGCCAATTTACAAAAAAACTATAACGAATTATACACCTAAATCTTCCTCATGAATCACTCTGTCTATTGGTGAAACTGCATGAAAATCCATACAGTAGTTTTTGAGTTTATCGGGAACAGACAGACAGACGCGGCAGGGGACTTAGTTTTATAATATGTAGTGATAAATTAAACTATTAGTGGCCTAGTGGTCGAAATTCAACCGTAATACCTCATTCTTTTAAGTTTAACCGTTAATGAGGTTCTTTTATCAACGAGTTTACCTATATGGTCATTGAATAATTAAATTTTTTAAATGTTGTTTATTACGTCAGCTGCGAGCGTGTTTGACATATTTATGTGTTTGACATCAGCAGTATGAACGTAAACAATTAATGTTTTATTTAATTTAATGTATTTGTAACACATATCTATGTAACATATAAATAAATTTGGAGTGTCTGTTTGTAATATTGAAATAACCGTTTTTTACTACATGCATATGAATATATGTATATACGGTACATACCTACACCAAAATAACATTTTTTACAATTTTTGTCTGTCTGTCTGCCTGTCTGTCTGTCTGTCTGTCTGTCTGTTTGTATAGGCTAATCTCTGAAATGGCTGGACCGATTTTGACGGGACTTTTATTGGCAGGTAGCTGATGTAATAAGGAGTAACTTAGGCTACTTTTATTTTAGAAAAAATAGGGTTAAGTGCATTTGGTCTCACTAAAAAATACATTGTTAAGTTCCGACATCCACGCGAACGAAGTCCCGGGCACAGCTAGTCATATATAAATTTTAGCTTTCTGCAATCCTTCTCCATATAAACTTTAATTATACCAAATCTCGCATTCCTCCGTGCGCGCAATATGCTTAAAAAGGGGTACAATGTTTTCTCTTCACGTATTAATATAGAGAAAAATTAATTGTTTAATTTCAAGTGGTCAAAAATCTAGGTATTGTAGTTCTTGGTAAACAAGATGTGGGAAGTAAATGAGGAAAATTGAAACATTAAATAATAAGTACCTAAAAAACTTTTGACGTTCAGAGACGAGTCTACATTAAATTAATCTATCAAACTAAACAAGCGTGATTATTTTTGCGATGATTATCCCAATAAAAAATTACGGTGCAAGCAGTGGTTGCCACGAAATTATTAAACTGGAGTTCGGTGGGTTTGTGTGTGTTTTTTTAAAATATTTTGATGTAGGCTTCTAGTCTAAATTATTTTGAGCCAGCTTCACCATTTACAAGAAACTGGCCGAAGAGTATCCACAATTTATCTGAAAGATTGCATTAAAATTTAAGTTTCACCACTCTTTTAAGTAAATCTAGCAGATAAACATTTAGATCTAGTAGTAAGTCTTGTAATTTTTATCTAAGTAATATTTAGTCTGTTGTATTTCTATCAGACTCTTTAATAACAAATGGTGAAACCTGCCCTTATTTTCATAAATTATCCTTGTCAGTTGAGGTGGGCAGAGGGATACGTTGCCATCTTATTAAAATAACTATTTATAGACATCGGGCTACTGACACCTGGTTAGGACAAGTTATAGATTACCAAGTCCTGTTTTAAAGGGCAACAAGTTTTTATAATACTGGATGGAACATCTGCTATTTTTTGTACCTGCATATTCTTGTCAAGCGTCAATTTTTTTTCCATATTTACTTCTATTGAACTATGGAATATTTCACATTTGTCTATATTCATCTTCGACTCGATTTCGTTCCAAAATTCAAAATTATTTTTGACCAGAAAGTGGTCACGTCCATACATTGTTTGTGGCTTCGTCCAATTCAACTAACTAATTGTGTGTCTGTGTGTAACAGCCGAACGACTTTTGGACGGTTTTCCTATCCAAAAACTGTCTAAAAGATCGGTTACGATTCGATTGAAGCTGACAAAGAATTAGAGGAATCAGCCCTAAGTTTTTTTTAAATCGCACGTGTGTATACTGTAGGCTGAAAATCACAGATACATAAGACATTACAAACACAAATAAAACAAAAGTAACTTTAACATCCTATACAAATAAAATGGAAAAATGGTTCCATGGAAAAATGGTTGAATTGAGCACGGGACACTTACTTTCAGTACATATTATTGAGATTTTCACTTTCTCTGGATTCAGGCAATTTAATATTCTACGAAGGAATAGAACCGTTATTTAATGACGAATAAGAAAATGACAATCTTCTAAGCGTCTGACAGCAGACGTCATTGATGTTTCTTCATTAGCAGTAGCGGTGGGCTGTAGCGGCTTTTTTGGATAACGAAACGGAACTGTCTATTGAATATCAGTAGCGGTTGTTAAAACGCGCTATTTTAGTAGCGACCAATAGCGGGGTTTACGGCACTCAAATAAGGGTCGCGCGCGGGCCTGATAGTGGTTAATGAAAATTTCCGAACGTTGTGTGCATTGTGTTCCACTGCAGCGCGATTGAGTTGAGATGTTAGCGTGTGTTCTATGTTAGCAAGTTATTTCAGAACGATGAAACGAGCTATCCGCAATAACGTTTACTTCGCGCAACGACCAACACTAATTAGCAGTTGTACTTTGTTATGTTCAGCTTATTCCAAATTGAGCGTTTCAGGTAAACGTGTCAGCTCCTTTAAAATTTCACCTAATCTAGCGACAAATTGTCAATTGTGTTTGAATATCAAATTATATTCACACAGTACAACTGTGTTAGTGTTGCGATATACATATTTTAATAATGTCATACCATTATTAGTACATGCATAGTTACGTCGTATAATCACCCGTAAAATTACATTTTAATATTGTTGTTGGAACCACTCGTTAATTGGTTTATCAAAGTCATATTACCAGTTTATATAAGCTGCTCCATGGCTATACTGTTGTCGGGCTTAATAAAAATAAAATATTCAGTCAGACTCGATATGAGGATTCACTGTTTTGTGTTTTATCGATTATTGCTCTTTTAAAACAATCTAATGTTTATGTACAAAACGACTCGACTCAAGTCATTTCAGACTCAACAAAGTCGCAAACGTCAACTTAAAGAAGTAGATCCTTCTGCGGCGTCTGCAAGCAAATTGTTGTTGGGTTTTTCTGTATTGAAATTTTGAGTATCAGCATGGAGTCTTGAACTGTGCCCGCTAGATAACAATATAATGCATCTTATTGCTTTATTAAACATGATAAAGGAAGGTCATTAACCTTCATACATGAATAGAATTAATGATCTCTGTGGCCAACTGGTCAAAAGCGTGCCCGACGAGCCGGATTCGATTCCGTGGACAGGAAAACTGTTATTTATAAGGTTGGTAACAAAAATCTGTTCAAATAATTATCAAAGGTCTTAATTTTTGAATAGTGCCCGCTAGATGGCAATAGGCTTGCCCCCAGTTACATGGGACTTAATAACATACATTACGGCTCTGCCTAACCCTCCGGGGAATACAGGTTTGATGCTATGTTTATTTATAGGCTTATCTTAGTTACAAGCTTCTGCATCTTTAGTAGTACACTAGCTGTGCCCGCGACTTCGTTCGCGTGGATGTCGGAACTTAACAATGTGTTTTTTAGTGAGACCAAATGCACCTAATCCTATTTTATTTTTTATAATTTTTTTTTCTAAAATAAAAGTAGCCTAAGTTACTCCTTATTACATCAGATACCTGCCAATAAAAGTCCCGTCAAAATCGGTCCAGCCATTTCAGAGATTAGCCTATACAAACAGACAGACAGACAGACAAAAATTATAAAAAAATGTTATTTTGGTGTATGTACCGTATATATATTCATATGCATGTAGTAAAAAACGGTTATTTCAATATTACAAACAGACACTCCAATTTTATTTATATGTATAGATTAGTAAAGATGCAATCAGGCTTTGCGTGCAAGAATTGCATTGCTTGCATTAAATTGATTGCGTCATTGTTCTAGTTGTCGCAAGCGCGACTGCTGGGCGTGACGTCCTGGGTTCGATTTCCGATTCGGGCAAAGTGTTACTGGGTTTTTCTGTATGGAAATTCTCAGTAGCAGCACGGAGTCTGGAACTGTGCCCGGTAGACCACAATAGGTTCGCCCCCTATTACATGGGACTCAATAACTCGATTCTTCAAAAATACACACACACTAGCTACAAACTTGTAGTTACTTGAGAAGTTCAGTCAACCACAAAGGATATTTTATCGGGGAGTTACCGCAAAAGCAAATGCATGAATATTCTGTAATGTAGAAATACGAAGTATCATAAACTGTTTGTAAAATAAATAAGCAGTAACTAACAGGTTTTTATACCTAGTCATCGAATTGTTTATGATACATAATATTTTTAATCAAAATATGGTCATTGCCATAAGATCAAATGAAGGTGAGGTGATGAGATGCAACTCAAGTGTATCAACTATGTGTTGATGTCATCTTAATAAAGTAAATAAGGTGCACCAGATAAGTAAAATTAAAAAAAAAAGTGGTGACATCTTATTTGTTACATGTACCGGTAAAACGGACCCGGAGTTTGGGACTAACATTTCTTTTTAGAAATTTGGACATACATATTTGATAATCTAATTCGTTAATACGTCTGTTATTAAAATCATTTTATACTACTACTGTTTGATCCAGTTAATCTATAGAAATACACAAAATTGTTACTTTATTAAATCACAATTTACCTAGTTCGGTTCAGTTCCCGAATAACTCCATTTTACGGTAAGGTTTTAGATAAAATAATGTTTTTTTTATTATAAATCAACTGCCGTGTGTTTGTCTCGTAAAATTTCGAAAATGGCTCGACCGATTTCATTTCTTTTTTGTTTTGTTCGTCTCATTACTTTGGTGGTTTAGGAAATAAAAAATCGAAATTGGTAATTTATTTAGAAATATATTTTTTTTTTGAAAATTCTTCCGAAATGTCGGAAATTTGGATGGTATTTTTGTATGAAATTTCTCATTTTCTTCATTAGTAAATTTCATCCATACTAAGCCGGGGCGGGCCGCTTGTATATATAAACTTTTTTTTTTTACTTTATTACAACATAATTACTTAAATATAGGCCACTGATAATTTCATGAGAAACTTGTGTATCTGACACTATCCTTTACGTATATCTTTCTTTGACTGTACCTACTACTATAATATTTGTAATTTATCTGTAAACAACACTATAAATTACAGTGTTGTTTATAAATTTAAAAAAATGTAATAATAAATATTGGGTATCAAAAGTTAATTATAAAAATGATATTCAAGTGTATTTTGATCATGTCTCGAGTGTTGTTTTAAATAAAACTATATTTTATATTAAAACTGATTTTCAGTCGCATTTAGTTAGACTAGACAATACCAACATACATGTATAAAGGGCTAAAGAAGAAGTAGATGATGATTTAAATACATTGCGCTAATTTCAAAGCCCAAAAAAACATGTATTAGTTGTGTTACAACGAAGGCAAATTGATTGATCCCCAAACAATCTATTACACTTAATTCCAACATAACATTTCGCTCCACACGAAACGTCAGACTAAAAAGCAAGAGAAATTTATAGGCATAAAACAAAAATCAGTAATTTTCCAAATGTCCGAATTATTGTTCAATCAATTTGTGAATTATGTAGTCGTGTTTATAAAAAAAATCGATTTGTTTTATCGTGTTAATGTCGATTGCCGACAAATTTGTGGATGCTGACAATAGAAACAGATTTCAGTAAAAAAATGGGTTTTTTCTCGTATACGACTATATTATTATGACGTATAGACGGAGTTATTAGGTCGGTTTATTAGATGAGAGTGAGTGAGACGGTATTCTGTCCCTCTCTGTCCTGTGAGATACACAGAAACAGAAAAAGACAAAAATAATCGGAATATTTGTAAACTACTCTAAAGTTTATAGTTAGTATATCGTATTTTATTTCATTTTTTTATTGTTTTATTTTTGTCGTACCATCGTTTTCAAGTAAAAAAAAAACTCAATTTTTTTAGAGAGTAGTTCCCAAAAAGCTTGTATAACTAATTAAGTACCTACATTTGGTATTTATCTTCGTAAAGTATTATGCCTATTTATTACTTCATAATATCTACAGACAATATACAATGTAATTATGTATTTGAGCAGTAAAACGATAGAACATCGAATAGTGCTATTATTAATCTAATATTCATACTTTAATTTAATATCGAAGTTTATTTAATTCTGTATTTGTGACGTTTATGGTCGTTAATCACACACTTACCGCAGTAAACTGTAAGGTAATTAGTAAATGACCAATAACGTATTTTTTTACTTACCGTATTACAAAAAAGTCTGTTCTAAGGTTAAAACTTAGTCATATAAGTTTTTTTTAATTAAAACACCTGACTAATATGATACTCGCACACAACCTCAAGCTGTTTTTGCATAAAAACTTAAAAAGAACAAATTTTCCTCAAACAAAAAATAACAAAAATTAAAATTAAAAGCTTTGAAAAAAGAACTTACGTCCATTTACCAAACAGGCGCACGCAGCGAAAATGGCAATAAGTAAAAAATTCATTTTCGTTGACAATATCACAGCATGTTACACTTAGCACTGATCGCCCGTCCGTGCCGGTCCGCAGTCACGCGAACTGTGAACGGACAATCCAGTGCCCAATATGTTTTACCAACTGACAATCTCGCACGGTCATCGAGCGACGTCAATATTGCAAGCTACTATAACCATTATAATCTGCAGCAAAAGGGTGAGAATTGCGTTTGCTATATATGCGCTGATGATAAACTTGAGTTGGACCGGTATCGCTGGTGACTTCACGAAGTTACTTGGAATGTCCCAGTCTTATATTTTATATAGTTTTGTTTACGGTCTGATGGCTTCATACATATATGGCCAGTTTAGCTTTACGATATTGTTATTGATAAATAGTTATTATAAGCGTTTGTTTGATCAGTCAGTGATCTAGACTTCATCCTCTTCGGTTAATTTTTTTTATTGCTAATTTACTGCCTTATTATTAGGTATAATTCTGGAAGACTATGATCTCTTACAATAAGCATATTCTTAGTAAATTTTTATCGTTAATTGACTTCAAATATTAGACCTTTCGCGTGACTGTTTTCAAGTTTTTAACAAACAAAATTGTGGATTCGCCGCTGACTGCCTAGGTTACGCCAGACGCTCTCGTGGAGGCTCTGTGTCTCTGAGTTGCTGAACCCCTATTCACAATGAACTGACCAAACTGGCTATGTATATTTGTTTGGTCTCACATTAACGGCTGTTTATTTTAGCGGATTAGTAGTAAACGTCTGATAATATCTGAGATTATCGACACCTTAATCTATGTCCTTAACAGGATATTAATACATATGGTATAATCATGTTCAGATAACGCTTACATTATGAATTTTGCGAATCGATTTCGTAAATCAAAGTAAATTATGTACATTGTTGATAAATCTTAGTTTGTTTGTCAACACATGCTTATCATACAAATTATTCATTTGTATTATACATATACCCGTTTACATATCAAGCGTTTGAATACAGCTGTGTGTTAAGACCACACGAGTGCCAATAACCTTACCATGAAGAACAGGTGAAGTGTATATTCAGGCAAAAAAACTAGTATGGAAACAAACTGGATGCTGGTCTCGATTCCCGAGTCGAGTGGTTTTTCTGTATGAAAATTCTTAATAGCAGTCCGGTGTTTTAACTTGTGCCTGGTAGATGCTAAAATATAGCTATTACACGCAGTGCTGGATTAAGCAAGCGCGGGGCCCGTAGCGAATTCTATCGAGGGGCCCTTGATCTGCTATGGGCTCTTAAAAGTATTAAGTTGTTGCATTATAACAGTAAAGTGACTTTGGTCATATTAAAGTTAAGCGATTTAGAATTTGTTTCACAAAAAGAAAGTAAATATTATATTACATTTATTAAAAAAAAAAAAACTACCTATTTTTAATTTCATTGTTTCGACGTTTGAAGCAGGAACTAAATAATTTATTTAAAATTTTCGTGAATTGTCTATTTTTAGGTTTGTCAATTTGACGTGTACGATTGGGGGGGGGGGGGGGGGTCATGCCCCCTACGATCCCCCCTCGGACTGCCACTGTCTAGAATACTTTCAATATTGCATTCGCGTATTCGCCCGAGTGCGTAAGAAATCCTTAGCAACCGATTTTCCTCAATAACACCTTTTACCGGGAGGAAAATAACACAGGCTACAGATAAGTCTACAAGTGCCAAGTCTGGTCTACAATTCCAGACGATTTATTCGTCAAACAGTGCAATAGTTCATGCATTTGTTTTCCTTCTCAATATACCTACTATGTTAGTTGATTATGTTATGTATAAGTTATGACGTGATAAGTAGGTAGTTACTGTTAATTGACTCGGTGATGTATTTGAAAGGAATACTGTTATGTATGTACAGTTACATACAGAATGCTTTCTTTTGAAAATTCAGTGTCTCGATTGTAAGCTTTGACAGTATAATAGGTATGTATAGTATGGAGTATGGGTTTGTTTTGTCTTGTCTAACATATTGCGCGCGCATCTAAGTGACATTTTCAAGTTTTAATTTTCTAACTGCTTTCTTGGTCTAGTGGGCGTAAGGGTGACTGCTGAGCTCGAGGTCCTGGATCCAATTCCCGGGTCGGGCATAGTGTTATTGGTTTTTTTGGAGATTCTCATTACCAGCTCGAAGTCTAAAGCGGTGCCCGGTAAATGGCAATAGACTCCTATTACATAGGACTCAATAACGGCATCGGCAAAATGTTTGTGTACAATAGTACCTACCTAGTACCTCTGCCTAACCCTTCGGGTGATTCTCTGCCTTTTATAATAACAGAGACCCTAAGTTATGATAAAGTTGACGACACGGTTGGCGCAGTGGCTAAGCGATTAGCTTTCTGCGCTACGTGTCGCGGGTTCGATCCCCGCACGGAACAAATATTTGTATGATCTACAGATAGTTGTTTCGGGTCTGGTTGTTTGTGCATGTGACATGTATGTTTGTAAACTGTACCCACGATACAGGAGCAATCCTAGTGCGGGGCAATGTTTATTATAAAAAAAAAAAAAAAAAAAAGTTCCCTCATCATTACACCAAGAACCAACGACGATGGTTCTTTCCAAAGGTAATGGTTGGTCTACCACATTAAACAACACCAGAAATCACCATGTTAATTCCTTAGTACAAATTTCTCACAGGATTACCGCTAACACTAACACGTTTCACACGTGGTAACTGCATAATTTAATTTCGTGATGTATGTAATCGATAAATTGACATCATCAACAAAATGGCGATAATTACACATACATACATAATGGTCACGCCATTTTCCCATGGGAGTAGGCAGAACAGAAACCACGGAACGCCACGTGCTACGATCCTTACATAACTCTTTTGTTTCGTCTACATTCATACATAAAAAAATTTAAAGAGTATCCATGGAGTTTCTTGCCGGTCTCTTCTCCATAGGACCTACCCCCTTTGCGCCTAGAGTGTCGAATTTATAAAAGTGCCTGAAAAGGCCTACTTGAAATAAAAAGCTTTGACTTTGACTTGACATCGTTTTATACATGGACGCCAGTGAGTACTGCGCACCTGAACTTTTTGAAGGACCAATAAAGGTTGGCGACCTCTGCCCTCTAGGGATCCCGATCGACCGGTCCTTCGCGGCTATTAGTCCAGTCGATCGTGGCAAGGCAAACAAAAATACGTAAAATTATACTCATTATTACTTCTTTTTTTTTTACATTCTTTTTTTCTTTAAATTAAAAACCTTGCCCCACACTAGGATTTCTCCTGTATCGTATAGTTTACAAACATACGTGTCATGTGACACACATAACCAGATCCGAAACAACTATCTGTAGATCATACAAATATATGTGAACCCGCGACACGTAGCGCAGAAAGCTAAATCGCTTGGCCACCGCGCCAATCGTGTCGTCTACGACAAAAATTTGGATACAATTTATGTTTTAAAAGATTTGTATACAAAGGGCGGTCTTATCGCAGTCGGCGATCCAGACAGCCATATGACGGACAAGAATAATAGACGAAAAAGTACTTATGGGTTCAACAAAGTTTTATATTAGTATCGTAACATATGGTGTACTAGTTCACGCGACTATTGTTTCATACAAATTTGAAACCCCATTTTACATCTTTAGGGTTGAATTTTGAGAAACCCTTTTAAAGCACCGTATAAGGAATTTACCTTCCAAATTTCAAGTCATTGGCCTAGTAGTTGTAAGTACCTATAGCTGCTGAGCATAATGTCTTGAGTGCGATACCCGGCTCTGGCAAAGTGTTATTGGGTTTTTCTGTTGGAGTTGAGAATTGTGATCGGTAGATGGCAATAGGCTTGCCTCCTATTACATGGGACTCAATTAAGGCATCGGCGTTAGATAGTACGCTGCTACCAGTGGCGTGCGGTTCATAAAGACAAAAAGACACTGTCAAACTACACAACTCAAATAAATATTTATTATAAGATATTTGAGGTGGGAAAGCACATACATCATTATTTAATTGACAAGACGACAAATCAATACCAATATGAAGTAGGGATTTTTGGTAAGTAAGCTTTTAAAATTTTCTGCCTACCCTATCTAAAAACTCTGTGCACGCCGCTGGCCTGTGCCTAATCCCATGAGGAGTAAAGGATGTATTATATGATACACTAGACTGCCAAAAGCTAATAGCTGTACAAACATATCTTCCGTGCGAGTTTTAATACTGTAACTCAGAGGTTACCGACTTTTTTTCTCATAGACCACTTTCAAAATTTAGCTGGTTCCGGTGGACCCCCTGCAGCTACATTTCTACCATATTGTGAATTGAATTGTAAACCCCCATTTTTTGTCACGCCACCGTAGACCCCGTCGAGTCTCCCGTGTACCCCTGGGGGTCCATCTGGACCACTTTGGGAACTAATGCTGTAAGTAATAGTAGACTAACTGTAACCACGAGAATAGATAAATTAATACGCATTGCATTGAAAAACAAGCTTAAGGAAAATAACAATATTTTAAAGTGTATATATTTATATTTCGCCGTAAAATATTTCAGCATTATCAGGGTATTATTCATCTTAATTATTTATCGCTAAGTTGTTAGGTACGAAGTACTGTTGTGCACAGAAATTATTTTAGAATGAAACTGCTATTATAATATTAATATATGTATTATTCGCAACGAACCTTACGAAATTCTCTAATACAACTCAACTAATGATCCATCGCTGTATTACGTGTACACTGTGTACTACCATAGGTACCTATTGGTTATATATGAACTTTCTAGTCCCTAGAACTTTTAGTATGGGACTGTATGTGAACAAACATGAAATTGCATAAAAAATAATCATCTGTTCCGTTCAAATAGTAGTTCAATATTACTCGACTTAAATGTACTGAAAAGCTGTTTTTTTTTTGCGAATTCGGTATTTGTCTCATAATAAAAGTTATTCATGCGACTAGAAAGACAGAACCTTATATTTTACGGCTTTAACGGCTTGGCGGTTGAACGCATGCCGCCCGTGCAGAAGGGTTTGAGTTCGAACGGCCCGCACGAATTTGATTATCACTAGCGTTAACGGTGAAGGAAAATATCGTGAGGAAACCTGAGATATGGAACTGTTACGTTACATATGCAGTTTATATTCTTCATGTTACGGAATAAAAGAAACGACAAATTCAAATATATTTTTGAAGCAACCAAAAATTGACAATGTGACATCTCCTTTTACGCCATACGAAGGTACATTTTGTTTTGAAGACACCGTCTATAAATGTTATTTTTAATATGTATTGTAAGGAGGGTACTTGTGATTTTTTTATCGGTTATAAACTGAGCGCGCTTGTCATGTTATTCATTAGTCGGATGTCATTCGTAGCGGTAACTTAGTTCGAGGGCTGCGAGACGCTGTTAGTTCTAAAAGTTAGTGATTTTTTAGTGATTATTATCAGTGGTTACAGTGATTATGTGTGTAATTGTATTCGTTATGTAGGTAATGGTGGTTGACTGACTAATTGGTGTGGTAGTGCAAGCGCGTCTGCTGAACAAAATGTTATCAGGTTTTTCTTTAATGGAAATTCTCCGTAGCAGCACGGAGTACTGTGCCCGGTAGATGGCAATTGGCTTGCACCCTATAATAGAGGAGTGATGTGTTTTGGAAATTCAAGAATTATTTGGGTGAAGATAATTATGATATGTTAAGTAGGTACCTATAGACCTACTATACTATACTATAACTCGTCGTCTTTGTCTTTACTGCTCTGAGGATAGAGGCCACGTTGAAGACATTCATCAGCCTTGACAGACAAGTGCCATACTTAGGCTACCCCGTTGGTTTCTCTATCGGCCAGTTTTAGGCGGATTAGAAAAATTCCATGTCGTCAATTTTTCCACATGGTTTATTTAGGCCATTCTCGTAAATTTTGACTGGATACTGATACTCAGTGGCGTGCGGTTCATAAAGACAAAAAGACACTGTCTACTCTACATAACTCAGATAAATATTTATTATAAGATATTTGAGGTGGCAAATCACATACATCATTATTTAATCGACAAGACGACGAAACAATACCAACATGCAGTAGGTATTTTTAGTAAGTAAGCTTTTAAAGTTTTCTGCCTAAACTATCTAAAAACTCTGTGCGCGCCGCTGCTGATATTCTATTCAGAGTTTTCCTATACCTCGAAGCGAAAAAATTTTGTGCAGTTTCGAAAACGCGTGCACATTGTTTTACATTTATGGCTTGACGCGCGACGAGGTCGACTTAAATTCAGCATCGGATACAATCGAAGGACGACAGATTTCAATTATTTAATAACATAAAAAAAATACAATATTCCTGTTTCCTCAATTATAATTTATGCAATATTTTCCTTGTTACAGGCGCTACGAAGGAGATCGGTACGGCTTTGACGCGCGTCTGCCTACGTCACAGAGCTATCGAGACGAGGATGAAGACGTTTATAAGGTGAGCATTTACCTACCTATGTTATGACGTCACGAATCTACCGTTGCTATGCGTAGGCCACCTGTTTTGCTGATTTTAGTTTTGTTTCGATGATTGAAACTAGAATGATTAAGGGATCTCGAGACGAAGAATACGGCCACGATTCCGGCCACGGGTCCGTGGTCGTGGTCGCAACCTTGGTCGCAGAAGCTCGGATCAAGCTGCGGTCAAGTTTGCAGCCACGGTCACGACTGGTCTTTAAACTGCCAGCTGTCGAGCTGCTGCACTTAAATTCCATATAGCTGGTCGTTTGTTTATTTTATTAATGTTTTGTATTAAAAGGCATTGCAAACAAAAATTGCGGAACGTTACGGAGCGTGTTCACTCATACATCGCTCAGCACTGAGGACGGCGGACGACCAGTCGTACCGGCCCGGTCTACGGCTAATTGGCCGTTGCGACCAAGGGCGCGATTCGTATTGGTTTCTATAGTTTACCTGGAGGCTGCAGCCACTGGTCGTGGTCGTTTAGTGCGCGATCCCTAAGTGACGCGTCTATGTGTTAGAGGTAGGTCAGGTATAGGAAAATTGTGCGCTTTATCCTCAAGATTTAATTACTATATTTTTCTTCTTATGACGTCAGTATAGTCTTCTTATGACGTCAGTGTAGTCGGTGTCTACGTCATTAAAGTAAATATTAAATCGTTTTTTTTTTATGCCTTAGTACTTGGTCATTCATTTTGGTTATTTATAATTGATTTGCTCTTGTTTTTCGTTAACCATTACACTAGTCAATAAAGTTAAGCTACCTATATATAATATTAAAAGAGGTAAAGTTTGTTTGTAGGTGGTAATCTCCGGAACTAATGATACGAATCTGAATTTTTTTTCACCAATAATTAGCTACATAATTCCTGAGTGCTATAGGTTATAAATTATTATATGTAGATAACGCGACGAAATCGCGGGTTGAAGCTAGTAATAAATAATTACAAAAAGGAATGAAAACTGCATGTTTTCTTACATGAAAAAGCTTTTGTAAATTTATAGAACGATCAGTCAGTGTCTGTGTACACCTGCCCTGTCTCCTGAAATGCGCAGGATCTTATGGAGGTCAATCGGAGAGCAGTCGAATTGGCCATATTTTGGGAAACGTTATATTTATGCAAAGAAATTCTCGATGTGGAGACATTTTGACGCTTGGGGTTTTTGGTGACGTCAGAGATTATGGAAATAGCAGTACGAAAGTTGCGAAGTATAATTTGTTTCGAAAGACAAGACAAAAACAGATAAGTTAGCCTATGACCAATACATAACAGACAATCATGAAGCATACTTTATGGCACCCGGGAATCTAACCCAGAACCTCACGCTCAGCAGTCGCGCTAAACCACTAGACCAATATTCATCCAGCTTTAATTTCATTAAGGAGTATAATATCGTGTGAATTTTGGGTTATATATCAGTAGGCCTTTTCACGAGAATTAACTAGTGACATAATATGAGATTGTCTGGCGTACCCTGAGCAGTCAGTCTCGGTACCATCGTTGCTGACTGGCTAATCTTTCTACTAGCATGAGTGATAGCTGGTGCCGACACGATAGAAGAAGAATTGATCTAGTGGTTGAAAGCGCGGCTTCCGAGCGTGTGATTCGAGCTTCTTTTCCCGGTTCGGGCAAAGTGTTATTAAGATTTCCTGTAAGGACAATTGAGCAGCCAGGAGTTTCGAATTGTGACTTAATAACAGCATCGGCCAAATTTTGATTGAGAAGATACACTGCTCTGCTAACTTTTCGAGGTATACAGGCGTGATGCTATGTTATGTAATTAAGGTCCTTATTAAACCTTGCTGGCTTCATTGTCTCCAATACTTTGTTCGTTGATTAACCACTTATTTAAACTGGAATAGTAACAAAGGCATGTTTTACCGGTTCAATGTATATTTAATTTAAACCTGCATATTCTGTAGTGTGGATGGCACGTTTTAAAATCTTGCGACATGCATTTTTGTCCTTTATATACGCTGATAGATACACAAAGCCCTAATCGGATTCAGACTTTTCAGACCTCGTAAAGTATTCACAGATAGTTTGATTGACACGATCTTGTAACCCGATCGACGTTAAGCTAAATTTTACATAGTGTCCACAATGTAAAATTTAGACGACACAGATGGCGCAGTGGCTATGTGATTACATTTCTGCGCCAAATGTCGCTGGTTCAATTTTCGCACGGAACAAATATTTGTATGTTCTACAGATAGTTTTTTCGGGTCTGGTTGTGTGTGCATGTGACATGTATTTTTGTAAACTGTACCTACGACACAGGAAAAGAAAAGGCTTGCATGCTCCCAACCTTGTATATCCTAATTGGTGGGCAAATGTCTCAACACTATGCGTGTATGAGGATAGGATAGTGCCTAGGCTTGCCTAGGAGGGTTGACTGCATAGACGCAGGAAAGAGCAGCGGCATAATTTGGGCTAAATAAAAATTTATACGTTTGCGAGCGCTGGCGACCGTTCGCAGCTTAATGAATTCACTGATAAAAAGCATACATCTTATCCTACTAATCCTACTTCCTACTAATATTATAAATGTGAAAGTTTGTGAGGATTGATGCATGGATGGATATTTGTTCAATCACGCCAGAAAGTCTGAACGGATCTGGATGAAATTTGGCACAGAGATAGATTATAGTCTGGAATAGCACATAGGCTACTTTTTATTCCGGAAAACGTAAGAGTTCGTATAGCACCCGGGCAAAGCCGCGGGCGGAAGCTAGTTTTTATATATTCTACTAGGTAATCCTTGTTTGAAAGACATACATTTGCTTATGATTTCCTCTACAAAGTACCTATTACTCTCAGAGGATATTTTCTAATCCTTTTTTGTAGAATATAGGTATCCGCCGACGTAAAGACTTAACTTGA
This sequence comes from Shargacucullia verbasci, assembly GCA_947562105.1. NCBI lineage: Eukaryota > Metazoa > Arthropoda > Insecta > Lepidoptera > Noctuidae > Shargacucullia > Shargacucullia verbasci. Next base: position 8,456,296 of record OX387303.1, on the reverse strand, counting down.
TACGTGCAATTAACTTTGACTTTTCCTGCACTTGTGGAAACTGCGCCGCTCCGTACGTATCGTAGGTACCTACAGGTTTATCTCGAAGGAATTGCGCGATCATAATGATTTGGCCTCCTTTGTATTTTATAATTGTTGGACTTTCATGGGTGCAGAATTATAGAGTTTAATTAATGGTTTACCTTACAAGCAGTTTTTTCGCATCAAATCTTTGGGATAACAAATGAAATATGAATAATTGATTTCATTAAATATTACGCCTGTATTTCTCAGAGTTATGCAGAGGTATACTATTGTACTGGCAGCATCAAAAAAATATTTACGCGTAGCGAAATTCAAACGCTTCTTACGAGCTTCTCAAATTCTTACAAAACTATTGGTTAATATCATACAATTTAAATGACTATGTATTTTTATGTATCCGCAGACACTGTGTAAATTGGTCAAGATTTTGATCACCATTTCCTCTTAATCATTTTGAATCTGACTGTACACATTTCGTCGATACAATTAGGCAGTGTTGAACCCATACAAGTGCTATTCCAGACTATAATCTATCTCCGTGCCAAATTTCATCCCGCTCCGTTCAGCCGTTCTGACGTGATTGAGTAACAAACATCCATCTATCCAAACTTTCGCATTTATAAGTAAGATTACAACAACGCCTATATTTATTGCCGGAGCAATTATTTAGTCTTAAAAACATTGCATTCGGTATGAAAAAATCTCAAACTAAAAAGTCAAATTAAGTTCTGAGAATGAAAAGATGTAGGTTAGATATTCAGATTTCAGATAAGCCGTGTTCGCCCAGAGATGAATAGGTTTAAATAGGCTCATTGATGGCATCAAAAATAAATTCTGAAATCTTGTTTAGTAAATAATTTTCCTTCTAAAAACTCAGTGAAACTTAATCTCTTGCTTATCTTTGGCGTTTTCAGTTTTTAATTTATCATAATCACACAATAAGTACGTCAATTACAATGAAAAGCTATGACGTCACGCCTTGCTATTCCAAACATTTTTGGAACAAAATGTCGTTTTTTGCCAGTTCATGAAAAGTAACTCTGATGACTAGTAGTCAACTACTGTATTACCAACTACCGTATTACAAAAGACGCGGTTTTTTGAAAGATTTAAAAATTTCTCTATATGATATAAATGACTCGCGGATAAATTAAATGAAGTTACTGAACTGCACGCCCCGCGGTTACCCAAGGTAAGTATTTTTTGTCCCAACTTACCACTTACATAAATTTACCTTTCGCCCTAGCCTAACCTAGTCCTATGAAATAGGGGGCAAGCCTATTGCCATCCACCAGGCACAATTTCAAATTCCAGGATGCTACTGAGAATTTTCAAAAATAAGATCTCATTAACACTATTCGACCTGGGGTCAGGAGCCAGGATCTTGCGTTTGTGACCGCTAGACTCCGAGGCAGTTATGATAGCTTTCAAATTAAGTATTTTATTAAGCTTTATTCACCAAACTCATAAGAATCTAGAAAACATTGAGAAACACGTCTTATTGGTAAATTCGGTGATAAAAGGTTATCTAGGTTGGAACAGGTCTCAAATGTTTTTATGTCTTATCTTTCCAGCGCACTAATGGACACGCTAATAACCCCACTATCGGACCGCGCTGATGAATGGCGTCGCGGCGCATGCGCCACTGGTGCTCTGAGCCGCGAACACGCTCGTGAGTGCAAGCGTGCTCGAGCGGAGCTTAGGCGTCGAGTCACGGAAGCACAGCGTCATGCAAGGAAGGCGAGGAGAGCACCGCCCGATGCGAAGCGTCGTGCTGACGTATGCATGCAGGTGAGAGAATAGTGGTAAATTGTATTAGGCTTACTCAGTAGTCTCTGCAACCCTTGGGGAAGTGAGGAGGCGGGTACTGGATGACGGCCAATCGCCAGAGACAGCAATAGCCCATATAAGTATGGGCCGACTATTGTCTTATGCTGATGTCGAAAAATATCGGGCAGCTACAGGTATAAAACAAAATAGAAGTGTGTCTTAGCTGGTGTGTTTTTAGGGACATCCGAAGTGCTTTACTGGAACCAGGGGGTCCGTAATCCGCTAGGTGAGACCCGCAGTTGTTTGAGGGCGGTTCGACAGGAGTCTCGACAAGAGTCTCGACTTTAGATGATTCTTACGGAAGGGTTGGTTGACCTCTGCTTGCAAAATCTGAGTCGGCCACTTACGTCGCCCACGCAAGACTTAAAACGAAAGGTCAATAGTTTTTAGATAGAACTTACTGAAGAAATAAGAAGGGGTCGATGGTTAAGAAGGATACTAATTAAGGCAAGAAAAGTTCTAGAACGTAGTTAGAAAGATCGTGATGTATGTTCAATTATGTTGACTGACCACAGCAACCGCTGCCATACCTCTCAGATCGACTACACTGGGCTGTAGCTATGTATGCTGCGAGCCTTCAACCTGTTTTTGTTGTAGATTTTTTTACTACAGTATCGTTACCTCTTTTAACAAAAAATCATCTCCCCAGGACATACAGGAACGCAAACAACAGTTGGAAGAGATGGAGGAGAAAGCGGTGAAGGCTGCGCTCATCGAGGAGAGGAGCCGCTTCTGTCACTTCGTGTCGCTGCTTAATCCAGTTGTGGTGAGTCATATCAGATACTCGGAGGACCATAAAGTTAATAGCAACTGGGTCTCCGAATCCACACGTTTTATAAACGTATCTTCGTAATCGAGTTAGGATTTTTAAAAGCCTCTATGAGTGATGATAAATAAATTCAACCCATTACTGTCCCACTGCCGGACAAGGGTCTCTTCTCAGAACGAGAAGGGTTAGGCCTTAGTCCACCACGCTGGCCCGGTGCGGGTTGCCGGACTACACACACCGTCAAGAACTTTATGGAGCCCTCTTAGGTGTGCAGGTTTCCTCACGATGTTTTCCTTCACCATAAACGCAAGTGATAATCAAATTCAGATCCGCACATGATTCCGAAAAGTCAGAGGTGCGGGCCGGGTTTGAACTCAGACCCTCCTGCATGGAAGGCAAGCGTTCAACCGGTAGGCTATCATGAGTGATGATACTTGAGATTATCTGGCTTACTCTAGGCAGTCAAGCTCGCTAACATTTTTCCACCACAGCATGGGCGATTTAAATGTTATAAATAGCTCTTAACGAAACGATAGAAGAAGAAAGCTAGTCATTCCATCTACTGGTCACAATACAAAATTCCGAGTCAGTTTTGAATAAAGGCTGCTCGATCTGAAAAAACGCTTCTTACGCTCCGGACTTTAAGCTCGGCTGACCATGTGGTCATAAATAAAACTAATTGCAGGAATCTGAAGTGGCAATGCTAGCGGAGGTTGGCCACTTACAAGAAGGCAGCGAGCAGCTCATCAGACATACATCAGAGCCCAGGACATTACCTGCCGCAAGTCTACAGGTATTAACTAAATAAATACACGACGTTACACATTTTCCTATTGGGTAGGTAGAAACTATGGTACGCGATGTACTATGATTGTCGCATACCCGTACTGCTTATGTGAATAAAACTTAAATGAAACCTCCAAAACGTTCTAAAAACGAAAACAAAATTTTCGCGGAGAGGAATATCATTGACTGATTTTATTCTTACCTGACAGAAGAACATGTTTGTTACGTGTTATCCCAACTATTAACCTGTGGGGATTTATTTGGCTTATAAAAGATAGCTTTTGCCCGCGTATTCGTCTAGATGTATTTTGTATTTGTGATCTAATTAGTAAATATTGTCCCATTGCACGGCAAAAGCTTCACTCTCCTTTTCCTTTCCTACTTCTGGTTCTGCTAGTTTGGACCAGTCTTCTGTAAGAATTTAGCTCATCTCTTCATCTTTGCTAATGCACTGAACACTGCGTTGTTTTCTCCCAAAGACATGCTAGGATATCCGGCCCAGTCTTACTTAAAATTGGCAGATTTTTGATATATTTGAAACAAAATATAATAATGCTGATGTTTTGTCATTTTTTACAGGTAATATGCGACATAAAGTCTTGCTACAGCGGCTGGGCAGAAAGCGGGTCGGCCCCGCACTCGCCGTCCGCGTCCTCCCGACTGGGGAGCCGCAAGTCTTCACTCACGTCCATATCCTCGCTCAACAGCCAGTGTTCCGAGCAACACGGTAAGATATCCTGGATAATATTGTGTGGTTTTTCATAATTTTGTATTTATTTGTGGAAACTATAGACATTATAAAAAAGAAAGTAAAAGCTGTTTGTTTCCTAAATTTACATAAATAACAGGTCAACACATCTACATTGCCCGAAGCAGTTGGAGACACTATAATCAGGTCTAACCCCATGCTGTAGTTGTGGACACAAGAGAATTTTCATCTCTTCTTCAATGGAGTCGGCACGAGCTATCACATTGTCACTCATGCCATAGTGAAAAGATTAGCCAGTCAGCAATGTTGGTATCGAGGCTGACAGTTCAGGGTACGCCCGTCGATCTCATGATTCTTCACTCGTGGAGGCTGTCTCGCCTGGATCTACGTTCACATACTAGTCCTGCACAACCTTGGGTTGTGGAAGACTAATAGGCTAATAGTGTGTCGAAACGAGGTATCCTCCATGAAAAAGGGAGGATCTTCCAGCCAGGCGAGCAAAGCCTGGCGGACCGAATCCTGACGGTTGAAGTCAGTCGTATGTGTTAGAATCGTCGTAAACTCTCGTAGTACGATTCAGGATTTTCTGTTATCCCTGCACTCCGATAGATGGCGTTGTGCTTTTTACCAGCCAGTGGTCGTTACAACAGTATGTTATTTGCAGGCGTATCCGGCTCGACAGTGAGCTGCTCGACGCCGATATCAAACGCGTCATCTACAGGCACTATTCCAGCGCCGTCCAGCGAATCTCAACATTGTCTCTCACAGGTACCCAATATATATCGTCGTACGACAAAGTAGCTTTTGTAGTTTTTAAAGTAGAGTAAATGAGTTTTAGATTGTCATGTCAGTTGAAAAAGGTCTGGAGCTAATTTTTCAAGCTCAAAGTCGGTATCTCAAATCTCATAGGAGTTGGCCGTCGATTAATCACGTGCAGCTCCAAAGGGGGGAGGGGGTTTGGCAAAAATCATGAAATATCACAAGAGGGGACCCTTGTGATATTTCGTGATTTTTGTAGTAGTGTAGTGGTGGTGTAGTAAGATATCATGTGTATTTATTTTTCACTTGCTAATCCGTGGTCCGAGGACAATGTACATTAAATATGTTCATGTACTAGTACAATATATGTTTTTCGAATGATTACACCATTCCTTGAATATTATTTTTATGCCAGTCAAAAACAACCTGCAACCTTTCTGTCCAGACATTTTTATGATGGTCCTTAATTTCAGAATATAATTACATTATACTTTATACCTGTATTTAAAGATAATAATTGTTAAAAAATGCTAAAAAAACATCATGTGATTAATGGATGGCCCCTTGAGAGATCGACTGTTACGTGTCGCGTATTAAATTTCTGTTCTAAACAAGTATTCGTATGGCCTACCTATCTGTAGACCGGGTGTCTGAAAATTCCTTACATTACTATGTGCCTTAGTAACTAGAAATCATTCCTTAATTGCTCTGCAGATGTCAAAATGAAAATTTTTTTTGGGCAATCAAAATATTAAGTCATTTTAGCCAGTCATTTAAGTAGTTTCACCATTTTTGTCAGCAGTTTACTGAAAATAGAGAGTAAATAGTGGAACTGAGCGATCAATTTCAACTGACATGATAACAATTCAGCTTTTATGTAGCCTCTCTCTTGTTTTTTTGCTTTATTAAAGTAGTATTTGAAACTGTCAGTTTTTTTTTATTATTTTTGCTTGATCACTTTATTATTTTGCATTATTTTCTGTTACTCCCGCACAGTCCGCGTTCCGACTGTCAAGCGTTTGCAGCGCAGACTCCGGCTTCCGCTCACAAGACGCGCTACAACGACGCTCGCTCTACGTTGACAATGTAAACATAATACATATTTTTTTATTTCAACGCGTAACAGACCAACGATAGCCTAGCGGTTGCACTTATGCCTTCCATGCAAGAAGGTTTGAGTTCAAACGTGTTCCATACATCTGATTTTTCTGTGGATCAGAGTTTAATTAAATGTTATGTTGTTCAATTGCTCTGGATCTTCTTCTGTCGTAAACTAGGTAAAAATTAAGCTGCATGGCAATGAAAAGGTTTGAGAAAGTTAGACGAGTTGCACTACTGTTATACAACAACTTCTAACTGTATTCGATTCTATATATCGATACTTTATTTGATTATTCGATTCTTATTTAGTTATGTGTAAATTATTATAGATGTCAAGTGTGTAAGGCACGTACCTAGTCTGCGTTCAGAGTTGCTTGCTTGATACGAATGAAACGACGCTTCCAGAATATTATGTGTAATATGATATTAAAACTGCATATTTAACACACAAGATAATTACTTTAAATAGTTACAAATCTTAGAAAACGACCTTTGTGTGACCTGACTCCACCGTAAAACCATAGTCTCCTAGTCTAGTCTCTGGTTTTTAACCAGATTTAAAATCAGTGTAGTCAACTTATCATATGGCAACCACTGGTGATATTAACATGTTGTGATTTGCCACATGTGTATGTGATTATGTTACGTACATTATTATTATGTACTTCATGTATGTATGTGATGTGTAGTGTGGGTTATGGAGACAATAACATTACGCAGTTACATGTTAGAGATCAGTCACTCTAGTCGGCACGAGCTATCGCATGAGAAGCTTCAGACCTTCAAGAAAAGAGCGTACTCCTTTTTAAAAGGCCGGCAACGCACTTGTGACTCCTCCAGTGTTGTGGGTGTCCATGGGCGACGGTAATCGCTTACTATCAGGCGATCAGTCTGCTCGTTTGCCGCCTATCACATAAAAAAATAGCTCGTGCCGTAGTGGAAAGATTAGTCAGTCAGGAATGGTGGTATCGAGGCTGAGCCCAGGGTGGCCCAGGTGACCCAGGGTGAGCCAGACGATCGTTTTGTGTACCCCGGAAAGTACGTACGCACGGCGTGAATTTTGAACAAAAAAAGCCGTTGGATTATAGACACCAATCCAACAAACATTTGAATCAATCGGTGTAACAATCTTTAATCGATCATCTTGCAGGGTTCAGACAATCAGAGCGTTAGCAGCGAATGTATAACTCAGGCGAAGAGTAATATCGACGACGATCATACCGATGACACGCATGACGTCATCAGCAATGCAGGTGAGCAAACTGATGATTATGACGTAGTACGATTTTTCAGGGTAGGACGTAGGTCGATTTATCAATTGTCAGATAACTTATTTCTGAAGAATAAATGTAGTGGTTTGATATTGAAAGACCAGTTTAAGATGAAGTCTGTTGATTTTGTACAGTCATAAGTGTACAGTCAGTGACCAAAATCTTCTTAGATATATCAATTTTAAAATTACGAAAAGTTTATCTATTTTTACCTATTAAAATTTTTTTTCAAAGATTTCTTTTTCTATTAACATTTATTATAAAATTTGAGAGCGTTTGGCAGCACCTCATTTGTTAGTGTAAGTGTGTTGTAAGTAAGTGACGGTGCTGCCAAAGATGGATCACGCAAATTCAAATAATGCCTTTCCAAAAATTCATTTCTCAGTAAAAGAAAGAATTTTGATATATAATATCTACCAGCTAAATACTGGTAAACTTGATGAAATAGACAATTTAATGTTTCAGCATCAGCAACTTGGCCAGATCTGAAGGACACAGCACAGTTCGAGAGGGCGGCGTCCGCCATCATGGGGGGCAGACCCCATACTATTTCTGCAGGTATATTTACCATAGCATAGAGGCAAACCCCCCCTTGAGGGAGGCCTTCGTTCAGCAGTGGACGTCTTTTGGCTGATGATGATGATGATGATGATTGACCATAGACTAGAACTAAAACATCATAAATCCATACCTAAAATACTAGAGAGGATATTGCGAAAGAACATAAAAATCTCTGCTTCATTGATCTAATGATCGCAAGCGCAGCTACTAAGTTGGTAAGGTCTTGGGCTCGAATCCAAGGTCAGGCTATGTTTTACTTTTAGAAACTTCTCAGTCTGTAATTCAGAATTGTTTTCAGTTAAAGCAATAAGCTCACTTAGAGATGCGACTAAATAACAGCATCAGCAAAATGTTGGTGTACAATACACCTCTGCCTAACCTTCGGGGAACACAGTCGTGATGCTATGTTATTGTCGCAGCATACGAGCGCGGACACCCGCGGCCTGCGCTGAGCGTGCACACGTTCACTCAGTCGGAGCTGGAGGTGTCGCTACAGAGGGACTCGCCCATCTACGCGCGACCACCGCTGCCTACCGTGAGTTACAGATTATTATTTGTTTGATTTTACACAGAGGCCGTCCGAGTGCGGGGGTCACGGGGGTCATGACCCCCCAAAATCATACACGGTAATAGAAAATTTACAACGTTCAGTCTGTACAAGGAGATTTAACTGTGTAGATAAACAAGTAAATTAAATAACTTGATCTGAAAGATTTTATTTTATTTTATTTTAAAAGTATGTAAATACGAGTACTTAAATATCGCGACAAGCCTTTACATCATATAAATTGTGTAGTGACGTTATAAGTTGACAGTAAAAGTTTATTTTATTCTTTTTAGTGCATTTAAATAAAAGCTTGTTTTTTAAAAAGTATTTTTACTTTTAAATTTTCTGTTTCTGGCGTGTAATAAAGTGTATTGTATTCGATGGAAGATATTAAATTACTAGCTTCCGCACGCGGCTTCGCCCGCGTGGTTTATGAACCCGTACATTTTCCCGGATAAAAAGTAGCCTATGTATGTGCTATTCCAGACTTTAATCTATGTCTGTACCAAATTTCATCCAGATCCGTTCAGCCGTTCTGGCGTGAAAGAGTAACGAAGATCCATCCATCCTCACAAACTTTCACGTTTATAATATTAGTAGGATTAAAAAAATAAACTATTGTGTGTAAGTTATCGTTGTTTCAAAAGTGTTGATTTTGAATGCCTTTGTTAGTTTCTTTGATTGTATGAATGAATAAGATGGCACAATTGGCATAGTTGCCAAGTGTCTGTCTGTCTGCGCTTCACATTACGGGTTCGATTCACGTGCGAAACAAATATGATCTAAATAGTTGTTAGATACCCAGGGTATATATTGTGCTTGGGAGATGTAAAAGATATACGAGAAATGCCAGTGTCCAAAAGTTTAAAAAGTATATATTATGAAGCAGTTACTAAATTATATAATATTAGTTTCAATCATGATTTTTGTTTGAATACCTTTGTTCGCTTTTTGAATGTGTGATCACATGGCAGTCTTCAATCAACTCTTCGTCACTTGAATGTAATTAATCACATTAACTTAAAATTTGCTTTGCAACAGAGATGCTCATCGCTGGAGCGGCCGACAGTTCCAAGCAAGACGGGCAACGCGAACACCGGCCAACAAGAGTTTAAGGCGCAGAAGCCGTCATCTTTACCGCCACATCTTACTAAAGGTACTCTATCTACTATTGAAACACTAAGAAATATTGTGCCACAAATTAAAAGTGTTATTTTGTTTAACTTTGTAAGTCCGAGGCTATTTATGTTTTAGTTTCTGTGGGTAAACCTCTAAAAATAAATAAATAAACGGCAGTGATAGCCTACCGGTTGAACGCTTGCCTTCCATGCAGCAGTTCAAACCTGTGACTTTTCGGAATCATGTGCGGATCAGAATTTGATTATCTCTTGCGTTTACGGTGAAGGAAAACATCGTGAGGAAACCTGCACACCTGTGAGGGCTCCATAAAGTTCTTGATGGTAGTGTAGTGGTGTGTAGTCCGCCAACCCGCACCGGACCAGCGTGGTGGACTAAGGCCTAATCCTTCTCATTCTGAGGAGAGACCCTTGCCCAGCAGTGGGACTATAATGGGTTGAATTATTATTTTTATATAAATAAATAAATTGGGGCCGTAATCATTAACCAAAAGGATCTCAATATTGGCTCACGACTTCACTGATATGTTTAACAAGATAGCCTCGATGAGAGACTATACATGTACAGGTTGCGCAAAAACAAGCAATTTTTGTACATAAAGACAATGGTAACTGTCTAGCTACAAATAGCTTAATTTGGACCTTATGAGGATGATAATAAGGATGGGTATTAAGTGTGTATTTTGACATTACCAATACTAATCTTTTTAGACTCTGGCATAATACAGTATGTTTCTTTTTTGTTTTTTAAAATCTTTGAGTACATGACTTATCTTCGGTTATGGTAACAAGCGATTGGTTCTCTCTCTCACTCTTTCCATGTCTCAATCATCAGTTACTGTTGATGCTGAACTATACTGAAAATATAATCTCTCCAACAGAGATGCCGCAAGCTCTATACGTGAACATGTCGGAGCTGGCGACGTTAGCGGCGTCGCGGGCGCAGCAACAACAGCAACAGCATGCTGAACATCCGCAACAAGAGAAGGTAAGTCGATACTTAATATGTTTTTTAAATCATTGATCTATATAACATAACATAGCATCACGCCTGTATTCCCCGAAGGGTTAGGCAGAGATGTACTATAGTACACCCATATTTCGCTGATGCTTATATATGTATATGTTATTGAGTCCCGTGTAAAAGGAGGCGAGCCTATTGCCATCTACCGGGCACAGTTCGAGACTCCGTGCTGCTACTGAGAATTTCCATACAGAAAAACCCAATAACACTTTGCCCGATCTGGGAATCGCAGCCAGGACCTCTCGCTCAGCAACGTTTTTTGCATCAATATTGCTCATGGGTGTAATCAATATCAAAATAAGTCATAGGTAAACTTAAACACACATGCGCACACACACTCACAGCCAAAAAATATTCATATCTGTAGGTCATATAAATTTGTTTCGTGCGGAAAATCATCATCACAGCGCCAACCAACAAAGTAGGTACAAATTATTTTGAAATCAAAGACAATTAAATTTTTATCCACTTTATTTATATGTAAAAAAATATATAATATGTCAGTCAAAATATAAATTCTACGAAATATATTACCGAATCGCATCAATGCACATTATGAAACTATTTACTGTTTGATCCTGCATACTGTGGCGTGCGATTCATAAAGACAAAAAGACACTGCCTACCCCACATAACATAGATAAATATTTATTATAAGATATTTGAGGTGGCAAATCACATACATCATTATTTAATCGACAAGACGACGAACCAATACCAACATGCAGTAGTTTTTTTTTTTTTTGGTAAGTAAACTTTTAAACTCTTTGCACGCCGCTGCCTGCACACTGCATCCGAGCTGTATGAACTAGTTTTCCGGAATCATATATTATTGAACCGTCTAGAATCGAGATGTTTTGCAATACTGCAGAGGCCTAATAAAAATTAAGGACCAAATGTTTTAGAATATAGCTATGTACACAAATATGTGTACCAATAATGATAAATCACCATGAAACGTCAAATCCGGCTTTCCGCATCCTAATTACCGATGTAGCAATCAGTTTGCGACAGGCGTAGATCGCACGATAGCTACTGTCAAACCTCATTTTTGTGTCATATATATATTGGCCAACAGTGAGGCTGCTGTCGTGTGGCTGTCCCGTTGCTATCGCTATATTTACGTAATTAGGCTGCCAGTCTAATTATACTGCCATCTGATCACTGCCACTCAGTAACTGGAATATCAGTATATCCTAAGGTTATACTGCTTTTACTTGCCTTCCGAGGCGCGGAGGAGCTACAAACGGTTACTCATCAAAGGACTGACCTCAGCAAGCACTGCTTAAATTCGTAGTACGACGGATCTGCGCAATAGATATGTAGCTACAAGGCCCTCGATAAATGTGTCCATAATTCTAATTGATGCGATTCAGTGTGCACCTTCTTAATTTAATGTTACAATTATTCTTAGCTTAATGAAGGTTGAACATCCTCATATTGGTCGTTTTGTCCAGCACGTACGTTGGTTTATCTCGCCGCTGTCGGTTTGATCTGTAAAAAAAAAGGTTATATGAAATACAAAGTAATTGTTACTTTCCTCGGTCACTGGGTCTACAAGTTTTTTTCATTTTTTTATATAAGAAACATTGCCACTATCATTTCTCCTGTATCGTGGGTACAGTTTACAAACATACGTGTCACATGCATCCACACCGAGACCCGAAACAACGATCCGTAGATCATACATATATTTGTTCCGTGCGGGGATCGAACCCGCGACACGAAGCGCAGTTAGCTAATCGCTTAGCCACTGCGCCAACCGTATCGTCTATCTGTCTCTGGTCACTAGGTATAGGGAAGTCTATTAGAAGAAAATCTATTATATATTTACGAAATTTCTCACATAAGATAATCAGTTGTTTCGTTTGAAAACTTATAAAATTTATGTGAAATAGAATACTGTATACAGCGCCTGAAGAAATAATAATATCATTTTGTCGTAAATTCGAAAATATAGGCAAACAATTCCATTCTAATGCCTTTTATCATAAGGTTTTATTCAACTTGCAATGTTTTTATCATCAGAATCAGGTGAACCATGGTTTCATGCCGAATTATTAATTCAAAGCTTAAACTTACAATTTCTCCCAATTGAACTTGGCGGCGAGCGCCTCGGAGATCTGTCCCTCTTTCAGTTGCTTCTTCACCACTCTTTCGACCAGACGCAATGAGGAGAACATGTTCTGCACGCCGGCCGGCTGACGATTGCGAGATGTGGTCTGAAACGTTCAATGATTTTCTTGTTTATAAACGGAACGCTCCGATTTCTCCTTTATCGAGTTCACAGACAAACAATCTCACTTGCAGATACATACACCCGGGTATGGGTAGATAGTGTTTTATATCATTGAAATAAATACATTCTAAAAAAAAAAATATTAAGTAATACTTGTCGGCAGCGGTCCAAATTTTAGAACCGTACACCGAACCGTTTTGAAAGAGCTTGCAAGAGCCCAGGGAGACAATTCTCGAGCGATTAATGTCATCTCGAAATCGAGATATATCGAAAAAAATTAAAGCGGATATCGTTTGCCTTCCTATTGCCGAATTCTTGTTATACAACAGAGATTTACTTAAAACCTCGAAATGCGAAATTATTGATACAGTCGATATTTTATTGACATCTTTCTAGGATAGACCATACAAATTTTCTTTTGCTCGATAGAATAAAATCTTCAAATCTCAACTAAACTGCGTCCAACCTCTGTTCCCTTTCGAGTGTTTGAAGTATAGATTGAATAATAGAACAACTAATTTGATATCACTAGAGTACCGAAAAAGGCAGGCGGACTTTATCGTTATTATTTCGACATGACCTAACCATTCGAGAATTGCTCCCCTATTTTCATATCGTATAGTTAACTTTATATTGTTTTGGAAAACATGTGGCCAACTGAATTACCTTATGTGGCTTTAAGGTCGTCTCTCGTGCAGATGACACGGGGTACACCAGCAAGTGTGATCTATAGTTTGCATGATACACTTACCATAATCTCGACGGCGTCGAACAACTTGCTCATTTCTTTCTTCTCCCTGTCGGTGAGGGTCGCGTCCTTCCAGTCAAAGATCCCACTCTCTTTCAACTTCGTCTTTATCTTCTCTAGCGTTATCGGTGCAGACTGGTCTTGGATCTCGCCAGATTTGTAGGCGGCTTTGATTTCTGTTAGATCTTCTAGGGGGCTGGAATGAAAAGTTTGTGGAGGTTTGACATAACATAATATCATGCCCGTATCCCCCAAAGGGTGAGGCAGAGGTGTGCTTGCTGTACATATAGTCGTATGTAATAGGGGAGCGAGAGAATTGCCATCTACCGGGCACAAAACAAAAACTCGGCTGCTGCTACTAAGAATTTCCGGAACTCTTAATAACACTTTGCTCGACTCGGGAATTGAACCCTCGTGCTCAGCAGCTGCTCATGCGATCACTAGACCAATGAGGCAGTTTTCAAATAGTTAATTTAAAAATATTATATTATTATAATTTGGCCACCATTATATGCTTTAATTGTGATTAAAGTAAACATTATCCTTGAAATTAAATGCATTTTAATATGCTGCAATTGTTTCTATATCGATGCAAAACCATTGCGCATTGCCATAAGAAACAAATAAACCGTTATATACAATCAGAAAATCAGTTCCAACTTCATGAAGCATACTTAAAACGCAGTATTTTACGACGAAATCGATTTTTACTGCACATATTCCTAATGTACGGAAAACCCCATAATATTGCAGTTTTCATTGCGTAACTTTGTGACATTTATAGTACTTTATGAGTCATTGTTGTTGGAAATGTGTTCTCATTTGGTTGTTAGTTTGTTAACAATACGATAAGATACCGTTCAGACGATCCTATCGGTTATATTATAATATATAGTTTTTTTCACTCACCATGACTGACCGAGTTGTATGTTTACGGCGATTCTGAAAACAGAAAACAGTCTTGTTATTTACATATCTTTATATAGGTATCTATTTATCTTTATATAGGTATAAAATTCCAGTGCGTGTGTTCGTAATTCTTGTCCTAAGCTGAACTATTTTTTTTTTGTTGTATTTATGATGATCTGAATGGTTCTTAGCTATAGCCGGTAGGTGGCGCTGTTGTCGAGATTCAGAAAACAAAATGCACGCAAACGAAGTTGTGGGCAACAGCTATATAGTATGTAGATAAAATGTATCACATCCCCTAAAAACGGTTTAAGTTTACAACATGTAAATTAGTTAATGTATACACCCTATACACCCCAATTAGAACATTATAAAACTTTTTAGTGGTCTAATTATGTTTAAGAAAATAATTTTAAGTATAAAATTGAGCCTTATTGCCTTGAAATAAGATTTAATTTATCGAGATGCATGGTGTTGATATCAATTAAACCGAGTCCCGAAATTGTGTAAATTATGTAGGTATTTACAATAAGAAATTTTCTATATGTGCTTCAGTAAATTGAATGAATAGTGAAATACATGCATATATCGGATAATTATGTACACGCACAAGTTATAACACGAAGAAAATCGAGTACTACACGCACCATTTATCGTCATCTGATATGACAAAAAATAATAGTCAAGTAAAATTCTCAATAGCAACCCAAAGTTTGAACTTATGCCCGCTTCATGGCAATAGGCTCGCCCCTATTACATGTGACTTTTATACAACACTGGTGAAATGTGGATTTGCAGTACGCTTCTGCTTAAACCTTCGGAAATAACAGCCGTGATTCTGTGTAATAGCCAAGGTTAAAATCCTTGGTCGGCGGAAACCTAAGCGAAAAATAATAGCCTACTTTTCTTCCTTCTCAGTAGAGAGAAAAGAAAGGTATATTATACCTCGGAAAGCTGGTCCTTTGGATCTCGTACCAAAAGACCAAGATTGCTGCTTTATCACGGATTATTGCTTCCTCGTGTAGATTGTGTATAACAGTTTTACGGTTTATTCATGTTTGTTATTAGGCAAATAGTTTTGATTGGATTTGGTAACGTAGCGGAAAGATAAGGAAAATGTTTTTACAACAATTAGTCGTTAGCAGAGAAATTGAACATGATATTAAGGTTTTCTGTTAGAAAATTAGGAGTTTAGAAGTGTGTTGTTTTCAATAAGCTTACCTCATGAAGCTTAATAACATCATCGTCAAAATGTAGATCCAAAACTTTGAATAAATAATACAGGCGTGATTCTATGTATTGATTTTTTTTTAATGACTATTGCACTGTACGTAATCAGACTATTTATATGATAATAATACTATGGATAACACATAAGCTATAATGCTAAAAATGCATACAAAAATTCTATAAATAGATTATAAAAAAGAGGCCCGAGGTAGTTACAGCCTAAAAGTTTCACCAGTCTAACCATATGGTAATTGGTAGTTTTTACTTTATAGTAACAGTATTATTGGTGGCGGATGTTAGATGGCAACCAGTTAGACTGAAAGCCAATATAGTTACAATAAAATGTACATTTTATTCCCTTCCTTAAATACTTCCATTCATTCATTGAACGTGAGAATAATAATAACTGATTATACTCGCAACAAAGTTTTGTTTTCGACACCGACAATTGTCTCGTGGAAGATAAAACAATTGTATCGTATTCATGCCTTCATTGTACGCCAGACACCTCGAAAACATTGTCGTGCGTAAAAATGACAGGCGCAGTCGCAGTCAAACACTTTGGGAGGGGTCATATTAACAGTAAAGTGACTTTGGGGGGTCATAAAATTGCGCAAATTAGAAATTATTTCACAAAAAATGATATAATTTTATAAATAAAATTTTCGTAAAGCGTCTATTTTTAGGAGGTTTGTCAATTTGACGTGTATGATTTTGGGGGTTCATGAGCCCTATGACCCCTACGGACCCCCTCGGACCGCCACTGCAACCGACGATATCTGCTCAGTCTATGGCAGTTTAATAATGGATGCATCACATGCAGGCATCACGCCTGTATTCCCCGAAGGGTGGGCAGAGGTGTGATTGTATACTGCACACCAAGATTTCGCCGATGCCGTTATTGAGTACGACGTAATAGGGAGCGAGTCTTCTGCCATCTGCCGGGCTACGTTCTAAACTCCAGTTAAAAACCCATTATCACTCTTGACGATGAATTTCATTTAATGTTGACTGTACACGCAGAATTCATCAACATGTTTCCAAGTAAAACATAACAAAGTTCAGATAAATGACAGATGGCTTGCTTATCGTTCGTAAACACCATAACGACTGATTGTTTGGATTTCCCAGAGTATGCATTTCCAAACTCAAGCGCATAGGCATGAAAACAATGTCTTTGTAACTAGAAATTCGTTTAATGACAAAAGCAACATTAAGTATACAGGTAGGCAATAACATATCATCATGCCTGTATTCCCCGGTTTAGGGTGTTAGTACACCGAATTTTCGTCGAAGCGCGGAGTCGCGGGCGCATCTAGTAATTTATAAGCAACTAGCATCCATCCGTGGCTTCGCCCACGTGGCTTACGAACCCGTACATTTTCCGTGATAAGCCTATGTGCTATTCCAGACTATAATCTATCTCTCTGCCAAATTTCATCGACATCCGTTCAGCCGTTCTGGCGTGATTGAGTAACAAATATCCATCCATCCATCCTCACAAACTTTCGCATTTATAATACTAGCTTCCGCCCGCGGCTTCGCCCGCGTGTTTTACGAACCCGTACATTTTTCCGGGATAAAAAGTAGCCTATGTACCTATGTGCTATCATCTCTGTGCCAAATTTCATCCAGATCCTTTCAGTAGTTTTTGCATGAAAGAGTAACAAACATCCATCCATCAATCTTCGGATATTAGTAGGATTAGTTTGATTTATGTTTCACATTCACCATATTGCTTAGTTAAATCGGACTATACTTTGAAATAAGATATGGGTGCCTTTCTTAACTTATAAACACTATTATTTTTTACGCAAAACACGTACGACTCGCAATAAAATATTTTGCTTGTCGATCCGACTGCTTATCCTGACCTTTGAGTATCAATGTCTCCCAATAATTAATTCATGGAAGTTAGATGGCATTCGCTCCGTGTAAAATACTGACGTTCAGCTGCAACCGGTTAGACTGGAAGTCGACTTCAAAGTAGTTGGGGAAGAAGCTTGGCAGACGATAACGTCGATCCGACTGCAGATTCATGCGGTTGCAATCCTTCAGGCACACTTATTTTCCATACAATCAACTCCATAACTCCAAATCAATCCTAATGCTATTAAATATCCATCAACACTAAAAGTACTTTTCACAAATCACTAAAATAACGATAAAAATACTCACAACACATTAATCAAGAGTTTGAAGGCCGTAGTCACCATATCCTTAACTGTAGTTTAGCAATAGAAACGTTTCCTCGGCACGGCAGCTCGCGACTGACGGGCGATTCGTTACGTGATGGTAAATGCGCGCCGGTGAGTTATATTGCTTAGCCCTCAATGAGATCGACTACTGTGCGTGGATCGAGGTGACTTGATCGTTTGTCTATATTATTGTAAAAAATATTCACACTGTATTTTTTGGTGTTTTATATGATTTTATAAGTAATTATTATACTGACTGTATCATGTGTCGCTATATGACTGCTTCATTCTTTTAGTGCGTGAGGTCCCGAGTTCCATTCACGGGTCGACCAAAGTTTTGTATGGAAAATTCTCAGTAGCAGTACGAAGTTTGGAACTGGCCCGGTTTATGGCAATAGGCTCGCCCCCTATTACATGGGACTTAATAACGCTATCGGCGAAATGCGGGTACACAATACTATACCTCTACCGAACCCTTCGAAGACACATGCATGATTCTATGTTACCACGCGATATTCTGTGGCTGAGAAATAGGTACATAATCAAAGTTCTTGGGCATCCTAATGACCAGTACAAATATTATCTTGTACAATATTTAGCCTTGGGAGTAGAGTATGGCAAAACGGAGCTGGAACCCCAAATTCGGAGCTGCTACGGTGAATTTTCTAACAGACAAACCCCAAAAACTGGGGATCGAACTCCAAGTCTTCATCCTCCGTAGCCGCGCTTGCGACACTTAGATCAATGGGTAGTTCAGTTCAAAGTATCAAAATCATCCGAACTGCACACAACATTACTGTGTACATATATCATTGTTCGCGGTATGAAAACTTTGATTAAATACCGCTCGACCCGTACGTACACAAACTGTACTGCATAATATACTATAACAATTCCTGTTTGTTATAATGTTTGTATAACTTTGTCTTAACAATTGTGTTGCGCTTGTATTTTTGGTTGGATTTACATAACAGTGTCTGCCGAATTTGGCTGTCTGTGTGTGTAGTATAGGGTAGAGGTGACTACAGAAACGGCACTTCAATAATTACGCCATAAAATATTAAATAAAGCTATTTGAAGGTATGGTCGTATGAAGCACTGGCTTTTATACCAGATCGCCAATTCATTTTGACAACACAGCTGGCGCAGTGGTTGAGCGATCGACTGCTGCCGTGTCGTACGTGTCGCGGGTTCGATTCCCGCACGGAATAAATATTTGTATGATCTACAGATAGTGTTTCGGGTCTGGGCGTATGTCCATGTGAATATTTGTGTTTGTAAACGTACCTACGATACAGGAATTATTGTGTCTGTGGTGCGACGTTTAAAAGAAAACGATCTTGGTTTTTTAAAATAAGGTCCACGAATTATTATTATAAAAATCGATAGCTAACATCGATACAAACAAGATATATTTTTTGACAATCTTTTTTTGGAAATAACGAAACGTCCCGCACAGGAATTTCTCCTGTATCGTGGGTACAATTTACAAACATACGTTTCACATACACACGCACAACCAGACCCGAAACAACTATCTGTATATTAATTGGCTTATATAAATCTAAAAAAAATAACTCCTCATTTTCTGTCATTCAAGGTCTGCTCAGAAAGCAGTGCCAGTGAATCATCACTAGAATCGTCAAGTGGTTACGGCAGCCAAGGAGCGTTCGCCGCAGAGGACCACGCCCATCAGCACCAAGTGCAGCATGCAGATGGTAAGAGAATAGCAACCTTATGTGTGTATCGTAGGGCTGTGTTTATAATAGCGATGTGTTGTGTTTGTGACTGCAATAGGGTGATTTGATTGCGATGCAGACTGTCAATGTAATTTTCTCTAGACAAGATTATCACATAGCCCTAGTGCAGTCTTGCTTATAGTTAAAATTTGTATTATTGTGTTGTGTGATAATATTCCTTATTTCAATGATAGTAAGGTTTAATGTAGATAAGCCGCGTGCCGTGATTTTGTTGGTTATATATCTGTCTCAGGGCTTCTTAGTTTTTTTATTTGATTGCGATTCAAATGTTTTTATGTTCACAAAAGTTTTTAATATCGATTTGGAACTACTTAAAGCCGAACGTCTCATATTGATATTTTTAGTCACAATTCTTACTGGTCCTTCAAATGCACCTCTATTTATAACGGTACATTTCGATGTTCTTTCTCGAGGCAATAAAACTATTGAGTATTAAAAATAAATATTAGGTTGTGATTTTAACTTCAAGCACTAACTATAATATTAGAGATGCACAATTTATAAGTAACAAATTTCCATATTTTTCATTTTATTTTACTTTTAAAATGTTTTTGTTGTAATCCGCTTTGCATGCATATTGTTTGCTACCACTAGTCGAGTCTGAGATCGTGACACTGCGCCGCGACAGCGACGCGTCGGTCGCGGCCGCTCGGGAAAGCTTTTCCATCTCCCTCGGAAGCCTCGAGGAAGCTGTGAGGTCTCTAGACGAAGCTAGCGAGACGCCGGCTTTCGCGACCATTGGGAAGAAACCCGCCGTGCCTAAACGTAGACCTGTTTCTATGACCGGTGAGGATTTACTCAGATTTAATGGTGGTGGTGGAAGTGGGAATGTCCTCATTCAAATCATTCGGCAATATTGTAGGTATGTTTACGGCTGATTTCTTCAAACAAGGTATTTGAAAAAAAGAAATGTTTAAACAACCGAAGACGAATTTATGAACTCTTTTGTTTTGGTGAAACATTAAGGCCAAAGAGTAAGAGGCAGAGGCGTTCTGTTGTACGTACACCCACATTTCCCCGACGCCTTAATTGAGTCCCATGTAGGTAAGAGGCGAGATTATCGCCATCTACCAGGCCCAATTCCAAACTCCATGCTCCTACTAATATTTAAACTAAAAAAGGCTGTTTTGCAGAAATCGGCTGTAGATTTAGGGTAGTTTTGTCATAATATGTTGATGGTGAATCCATGGTGAATCCATTACGTCGGCAATCAAAATATTTTTTTTGTGGATTCGGCACGTAAAACTACCTGCAACCTTAACAATCGCGTGCGCAAATTTCAATGAGACCGAAAACTTATTTTGTTGGTAAGATGGATATTAATATATTGATTGTTGATGAATAGAATATTTTACCGCAGATAACGGAGGTAAGTTACGAGTATTATATAAAATGCTTTATTTGCATGACTTTTGATGTCTTAATTTTTAACTTTTTTGCACATTTAACGGCATATTATGTTGAAAGATGTAATCTTAATCATTCGTGATCGTCATTCATTGTATTTATTATAATTAAATCCAATTTTATCATATAACAATAAAATTTTAACTTTTCTACATGTGTCTAACAAGTAAAAACTAGGTCGTTTTTGTTTTTTTGATATTGTTTATAGATTGAGAAATAATTAACCCTCAAAATGCGTTCTTTAACTAAAAATCTTCCTTATACTTGTCTCGCGGTAATTATTAAATTAATCAAAATTTAGAAATTATTTTCCTCATTTTAAGAGATTATTATTCATGAGAGGAAATGCAGACTTATTAAATATTTTAAACAAGCTAAAAATATATAAATAAAAGTACAAACTGTTATAAACGGGGAGGGGAAGAAGTCATAGGGCATCGTAAAATTCGTCCACATCGCTGTCAACGGGAAAAGTGCCCAGAACGCTGGCGGCATTGCCACGTTGTATGGCAATGCTGAAATTTAGAAATAAACAAAACGTGTCGACGTAAGAAACGTTAACGTCCAAACACCTATTTTGAGCGTATTTCAAGGAAATTTTGTCAGAAGCCGACAGCTAAACGATACTCTTAATGAAAGCATTAATGTAATGTAATGTTTATTTCCCAGCGACAGTATGGTCTCGCCGCGGTTCGTCCAGCTCGCTGGGCAAGCCGCCGCCCCCCGTGCGCAGGTCCTCCTCCATATCGAGGCCACAGCGACCAGCTTACGTACAAGTAAGTTCACCATTAATCATTTACCGGGTAACTTGGCCACAAATACTGGCAAAATGGATTGGTCCCAACTATTGGCTGCACAGGTTGGTCTGCAAGGTCGGGAGAATTAGTTATGTCCATAATATTATATTTTTGACGTTCAAAAATCACTATTAGTGTAGCCTAATTTGAATAAATGAATTTGAATTTAATGTGATATAATGACAATTCGGAAAAAAGTGATTCAACATGATCTCTAATAGCTCGAGAATTGCCCCGTTCTCTCCCTCTTTCTCGAATTCTGTCTCGACAGCCGTCTAACGATAGTATGATGTCCCCAGAACACAGCGAGTGCCCAGCTGTGTGCGACGGACGCGGACAACCTGCCGCCCCCGCCTGCCTTCCTGCTGCAGCCGGACGGTGACGGCGCCGGTGATTATGACTGTATTGAACTTATGCACTATTACTACATTTAGATAGCTTTAACACGTTTTAGATTTAGTTCTACACCAGTAAATTTTGAGTACCAGAAAAAAATATAAGGCTTATACAGGGTAGTACGTTGAAGCGGGCCGTGGTGGGAAATTACTTTAAATATTGTCAAACAATTCTTTTAAGCTGTTTAATTTCTGTTTTTCGATGGATATGTTCGATTTCACTTAATGTTCACGGGATTAAACATTTTCTGGTAATTAAAATATAAGGATGTAGGAGAGTTATTGCACGCATACTATTTTTCGATGGTGGTAAAAATATCGTACATGTATCGTAACAGCTGGAGAAGTAAACCTTATCTCGTTAAAATAAGTTTTACATTTATATGTGTCAACAGCACTTAAACGGAAATTTTCCGACTGTTACGATAATAGCACTTTGACTGTAACGTATAGTATGATTATGACTATTTTTTTTTTTTACTGGCTGAAGAAGATATTGAACACCATGTTTCGCACTATTTGGACACCTTAGGTGTTCCAGCTGACTGTACTGTGTCAGTGTAATGTGGACGTACATTAGAAAACAAAGCAAACCTTTATTAAGCTCATTTTCGCATCACCACATAATGCGAGCAGCAAATACCTTTCTTTTTTGTATGAAACGCTTTTTTACTACAAAAGGATTTTGGATCGATGGCTTTTTAAAATAAATAAAATAAAATAAGTTTTTATTCATGTAGACCAGTTAAAGGCACTTATGAATAGTCAGACTCTAGTGACCACGTTCCAAAGTGTTGTTTTCCTATAGAGAAGAACGGGCAAGAAACTCTATGGTTACTCTTTTAAATTCTGATTATTTAACATTCAATATATTGATGAATACATTATTTCCTCAAAATTATCTGAGAAAAATGTAGTGCTAGGTCTAGACTAAACAAACATGAAAAAACTGATAACTGAAAATTTCTGACAGTACTGCCATGACGGCTATGAGCTGACCAGTCCTAGCAGACAGCACCCGTTCACGAGTATGACGTATGTGTCAGCGTCACTCACTTCAACCATTTATCCTGCTGAACACAGGGAAAATTCAGTAGTTATTCTTTTTTAATGAAAATAGGCTAGCTCACAAAGGGGATAAATTAATCAAAACAAATTAAATTTCTTTAAAATGCCTATTCCGTAAATATATCTGTATGAGCAGTTTGTTTGTACATCAAGATGTTGTATGTTGTTATAGGTTAGCGAGCAATGAGGACGGAATGTTTACAGGAAATAAAATCTCTGTCTGGTGGCCGTCATAGATTGAACAATTTATTAGTGAAATCATCAGTTTATATATGCAACTAGCTGTGCCCGCGACTTCGTTCGCGTGGATGTCGGAACATACAATGTATTTTTTAGTGAGACCAAATGCACTCAACCCTATTTTTTTTTTCTAAAATAAAAGAATTTTTCTAAAATAAAAGTAGCCTAAGTTACTCTTTATTACATCAGCTACCTGCCAATAAAAGTCCCGTTAAAATCGGTCCAGCCATTTCAGAGATTAGCCTATACAAACAGACACAGACAAAAATTGTAAAAAATGACATTTTGGTGTATGTACCGTATATATGTATATTCATATGCATGTAGTAAAAAACGGTTATTTCAATATTACAAACAGACACTCCAATTTTATTTATATGTATAGATGTAGGTTATCTCGTGGTAGGCGCTGTAGCTTACTCGGCGAATATAATAAGCAAATATACAAGTGCGATGTAAGGTAAAAACTAAAACAATACATGTTATGTGGCGATGCTCGTACAATATCCATGTTACGATTTACGTATAGACTAAAAAACTACCTTTATCGACCCCTGGTGATGATCTATGTTTAAATATTCTGATCTACCATCATCGCTTCTCTTCCAGCACACATTAACGTAGCAGAAACAGTAAAACAGCTGACCGAACTAAAACACATGCCAGCTTCCCCTGGCATCGTGCGTCGCAGCCTGCAACAACTACAGAACCAGAACAACGCCAACCCGCCCTCCCCCACCGGACCCAACCTCAGCACCTTCCAACAAATGAAGAGCAACTACTCTTCCAGCACCAGTCTTAACAGCACCGGGAACCTGAACCCGATATACGGACAGACAGGTCATCGGATTATGGCGTATGTTGAGAATTCGATGTATGTGAGGAAGAACAGCTTGAATAGCTCCAATTCGGATTTGATTAATGCGGGTGAGTTCTGTTGTATGAATATCTTCAGCTTAGTAATTGTTCCCACTGCTGGGACTCGGCCTCCTCTCTGAGAACACAAGTCTTCGATATGTTCAGTTCTAGGATCTTTTTTTCTTTTTTTTCTCCACCGTTGAGGAGTGATGATGAATTATTCGCACATACAAGTTCAGATTGATCAGCCTCAGTAGTCTAATGATCCGCAAACGCGACGCTGAGCGTGAGGTCCTAGGTTCTATTCTCGGTTCGGACAATGTTATTTAGTGTTTATGTATGGAAATTCTCAATAGCAGCGCGAAGTTTGGAATTGTGTCCGGTTGATGGGAATAGGCTCGCCCCATATTACATGGGATTCAATAACGGCCTTGGTTAAATGTTGATGAACAATAGTACACTTTCGCCTAACCCTTCGGGTATACAGGCGTGATGCTATGTTATAAGTTTAGAATGGTTAGTCTAAGGCTTATGACAAAAAGGCGTGATTATTGATGCGCACGCGCCAGGGCTACTTGAGAAGATTATTATTTACGCACGATTTCGATATAGTCAACGAAGCTACCTTAGATTATATTTACTTCATATAAGTATTCATCATCAGCCAGAAGACGTCCACTGCTCAACGAAGGCCTCCCCCAAGGGGGGGGGGGGGTTTGCCATAATCCCCACGCTTGGCAGGCGGCTTGGGGATCGCAGTGGCTCACTGATTAGTGAGAGGACGCTGCTGCCCGTCCTCCGGTGTCTGGCCGCAGTTTTAAGACGTACCCGGGTCATATAAGTATTACTAAATCAATATTAATTACAGGTATATACGGCGAGGGTCGAGGCTCGCCGCACGGCTCGTCCCCTTCCACTCCGAGCTACGGAGAGAACAACTCTTTCTCCAGTTTCGGACCTAGAATGTCCAACGAATCGCACTATGGACAAACTGGTAAGATTCTGTTGTTGGTACTTTTATATTGTTAATCTTTAACTGGTCCAGTGGTTACAGCCTACTGAGCCTGATGGAATGGTTTCGATCCCGGGACAGACAAAGTTGTATGGAATTTTCTGTTGGAACTAGCCATTAACATAAAACCTTTGATCCTTTGATCTTTAGTTCAATAACCCAATCAATATGTGTAACTCTACGTAATTGAGGAATTCCGTATCGTATCCTTGTGGTCCATTGTTCTGATTACATTGAACACGTAGGTACATTCTTACCAACAAATTACATAGGTAATCATTGAAATCAGTGCACTTCTGAAGGGATTAACCATGTACTTACAATTCTTGAAGTCGATTAAAAATTAGTTTAACCTGAATAATTAGGTATTTGTGTTTATTTAACAAATTTTTCATTTTCCAATTGTGTGCTTTTGGATCGAACTTGGAATTCAGGTGGCACAATGAAAATGACAAAGTAACTAGCTATGAAATGGGAAAGTTTTTAAAATAGGTTCTAAAAGAAATCGTTGGGAACGAAAATTTTTACAAGTCGTGTTATGTGTTTATGCGTCAGGTAGAAAGACGAGTGTTGTTAAAAACGTGATAAAGATAAAGATAAAGATAAAGATAAAGATAAGTTTATTTGTCAAAACATGTGTGAATATAATAATACATAGTTTCATGCATATTATTGATGTTAAATATTCATTAGAATCAACATGTTCTACCAAAACTGGTGTACAAATATGATTATAATTAATTTTAAATTATTACTGGTATATAAAAACTTACTACTATAGTTTCATATAATTACTGTCACATCAAAAAAATATAATAAGAACTAAATTAATTAGAAATAATTAGAATTAGACAGAGGATTAGAATAATACAAATTGAATTAATATAAATTAGACTGATACAGCTGAATTGGATATAACAAATTAATTTAAAACAAATTATTATTACATAATATGTCAAAGTTCTTATACATTTTTGTCATTAAGAAAATCATCTACACTATAATAACATTTCTCACTAAGAAATTTTTTGAATGTTTTTTTAAATAATTCTATGTTTAGTATTTTTATATTTTCCGGAATCTTATTATAGATTATCGGAGCTTTGCACACAATACTTTTATGTAGCAACGCTGTTTTGGCGGGATGAACACAAAGTCTACTTTTGTCACGTCGATTTTTCCTTCCGTTATCAGCTAACCGTGGAAATAAGTGTGTTGTTTTTGACAAATAAGGCTGTTTCCATTATGTACAGTGATGGAAGCGTAAGGATATTATGTTTAATGAATATTGGCCTACAGCTTTCTGGAATTTGGATGCCAAACATAGCACGTATGCATCGCTTTTGCATTTTGAATACCATTTCTTCGTTTGTAGAGTTGCCCCAGAAAATGATACCATACCTAAGAACGGATTCTACGAGACCATGATATGCCGATAGTAATGCATCGGTATTTATAATTGGTGCAAGTTTATATAATGCATATGCTAGACTGCTTACTTTTTTGCATAGTGAGTCAATGTGGTCCTTCCAATTTAATTTGCTATCGATAACTAGTCCAAGAAAACGAGCCGTGGTAACCTCTTTTATCGTGTAATTATCATAAACCAAATTTATATTTAATGGGTTTTCTTTTCGTTGGTCAAAATGCATTATATTTGTTTTAGTTAGATTTATTTTTAGATTGTTATTGTCAAGCCATGTAATAATAGATGTCAACGAGTTGTTTATATTAAGTTTATATTGGTCTGTGTCCTTACATGCAATCGTAACAGTGCTGTCATCAGCAAATAATGTCATTGCCTGATTTGTGGCATTTGGCAAGTCATTAATATAAATGATAAACAAGAGTGGGCCCAGTACACTCCCCTGGGGAACACCATATGAAACGCAACGCTTTACAGAGGTATATCTTTCTTCAGTTTTTGTTAATGGTCAATATAAATGATAAACAAGAGTGGGCCCAGTACACTCCCCTGGGGAACACCATATGAAACGCAACGCTTTACAGAGGTATATCTTTCTTCAGTTTTTGTTAATGGATTCACTCTCGTTATTTCTGTTATCTGTTGCCGATCGGTTAAGTATGATTTCAACAAGTCTAATACATTGCCTCTGATACCATATGCGTCAAGTTTGTTAATTAATATATTATATTTTACATTGTCAACGTGGGATATAACATTCTCAATAAATTCATAAATTGCCATATTGATTGTCTTTTTTTGCCGAAAGCCTTTTTGTTCTTTGCATAATATGTTGTTATTTTCTAGGTAAGAATTTATTTCTCCGTAAAGATATTTCTCAAATATTTTAGAAAACGTTGAGAGCAATGCAATTGGCCTATAATTGTGCATTAATATTCGATTATCCTTTTTAAATAAAGGTTTTATAACTGTAATTTTAAGATTATTTGGAAATATTCCTTTTGAAATACATAAGTTAATTATGTGGCTAAGATGATGGCAGATAACTTCACTAACTGCTTTAATTATTTTAGTGTTAATGCCGTCATGTCCTACACTGTTGGTATTTTTTAGACTTTTTATAATTTTGTTTATTTGATAGGATGAACTTGGTGCTAAAAACATTGAATTTAGTGATTTATTGATTAAAGAGGTAACGTTTTCTCCAGCACCAGGTATAGGGCTTATTTTGTCAATGAAATAGTTGTTAAATGCGTTAGCCATTTCTGTAGGATCATTTATGCAATTTCCATCAATAGTTTCTATGTAATTAATAGTATTACTAGGTAAATTTAATCTTGATTTATTTATTATATGCCAATGCCGTTTTACATTTATTGAAAGATGTTTTTATTTTATAATTATTTTGTGCACGTTTAGTCAAGTTTATGATTTTTTTTAATATTTTGCAATACTTCATTTATAAATCAATAATCTTATATTTTAATTTATTTTCTGTAGTACGGTTTAGTCTGAGATTCCATAACAAATGCCTTTTTCTTTTGCTGCAGATTTTAATTCCATGTGAAACCCATTTTGGTTTACTGTTTACTTTGATCAAAGTGAGTGTTTCAGGGAAATATAGGTCATAAAAAAGTTTAAAATCGTCAATAAAGTTGTAGCGACTACTACTCGCAACATGGCAAAAAGTAAAGCGCCATCTATCGGAGTGAAGATACAACAACAAACCCTGAATCGCACTATGAAAGTTTACAACGATTCTAACACATATACGAATATCCGACATCAACTGTCGGGGCTTCGGCCCGCCAGGCTAACCACCTTGCCTGGTCGGAGGATCCTCCCTTTTCAATGGAGGAACACCATACCTCGTTCCTCCATAGTGGTGACCCCTGATAATGAACATCTTCGCAACCTTCGACGGCATCATCGCCTTCACTGCCCTCTCCAACCCTCCAGTACCCTTCGAGCAGCATCAAGCAAGTCTCACCCTGCCAGCCAGCATCCTCGGCCCCAACGGGTAACCACACGCTTGCAGCGACCGCGCAAGCCTGGTTCTTCCCATCGGCCTCTCATCAGCAACCTTGGCACAGCACACTGCACTTCGGCCGGTCATCTAGCAGAGCCCTTCTCTCCTGGTCGACGCAGCAGCCAGCCACTACTCTTCACTGCATTACCTCGACTCACTGAGGACTTCGCAGCATCACCGCACTAGTTCCGACTCACTGCGAACTATGCGGCACTCGGTTCCGACTCACTGGAACCATCACTGGCCCTGGCAAGCAACCTCAAGACTCAACAGCATCGACCTCCGGTCTGGGGGGGGAGTGATGTAGCGACTACTACTCGCAACATGGCAAAAAGTAAAGCGCCATCTATCGGAGTGAAGATACAACAACAAACCCTGAATCGCACTATGAAAGTTTACAACGATTCTAACACATATACGAATATCCGACATCAACTGTCGGGGCTTCGGCCCGCCAGGCTAACCACCTTGCCTGGTCGGAGGATCCTCCCTTTTCAATGGAGGAACACCATACCTCGTTCCTCCATATTTTGATAAGCTGCGTTTGGGTCATCAGAGCTGTAGACATTAGAGAAAGATATACTATTAATACACATTTTAAACTTTTCAATATTTTCAGGACTATAATCTTGTTTCATAGTGCGCCATGATTTACATGTAAATATCTTTTTTACTGGTACTTTTATCAATTGAGCAGTATGGTCTGATAGACCCAGCTCTAAAACTTCAGTTTTGCAATCCTTTTTAAAGTGAATAATTCGTAACTCAAAAACCAAAAATATAACGGAACACATGGGGGTGATTTGGGTGCTTCTAAAAGTGCTCTTCCGTAAGACCTCATGACACGTCTTTCTGGGACACCCTGTATATTTGCAAATATCACCAACAGGATTCAAAATGCAACAAGACAAGAAATATGGCCAGAACACAATATACGCGCAACCATCAGAAATAATCGCTGGCTTCAACAACATGTCGCGACACGACACCCTCAGTCCCCTCGCGATGCGCAAGAACATCGCGGCCAGGTCGCACAGCGCCGACAGACATCATCTGGAACGTGAGTCTAGCTTACTAATATTAATATTGATATAGCTTTCGTTCGTGTGTGTCTTTTGTAAGTCGTCATAAAAATATAGGTGCTGCTTGTACAGGATCAATACTGCAAAAAATATACATCCGTGTCTCGTTCATTTTTCCACCTTGTATAATAGAGGGGTTAACCAATGGCGTGCGGTTCATACAGACAAAAAGACACTGCCTACCCTACATAACTCAAATAAATATTTATTATAAGATATTTGACGTGGCAAATCACATACATTATTATTTAATCGACAAGACGACGAACCAATACCAACACGCAGTAGGTATTTTTGGTAAGTAAGCTTAAGTCAAAAAATTCTGCCTACCCTGTCCAAAAACTCTGTGCATACCGCCGTCTTCTGAAGTTAATACACTCTTGAGAGCCACTGATGCGTTGCTAACATTTAGGAAATAAAGGTTGATAACGCATCAGCGCCTCTTTCGTGTATTCTTCGCCGTCCCACCTCTCAAGGGGAAGGGGGGAAGAAAAGCGGCTCTTGTTTGTCAATAACCACATTTAAGGCAACGCAGAGCTGCTACTGAAAGTAGTTTACGAGCTCGATCTACCTCGTATAGATAATATCCATTTTTCATAGTTCTTAACATGGCGTATGTTTCAGAAGGCGGTCTCATAGCGAGCCTGAGCGCGAAGCTAGCGCCGCAGTTGTCGCCGCGCACCACCAGGCGAGCCATATCTACTATCACTGCCGCAGACCCGCCGGCTAAGGGGAAGGGTGAGGGATAACATTGTTTATTTATTTGAATAACAAACTAAAATGAACCTTAATTACATGTCTTTGATATCACTTCAATTAAATGAAAGATCAATACAAATGACGACACGGTTGGCGTAGTGGCTAAGCGATTAGCTTTCTGCGCTAAGTGTCGCGGGTTCGATCCCCGCACGGAACAAATATTTGTATGATCTACAGATAATTGTTTCGGGTCTGGGCGTTTGTGTATGTGAATATATGTGTTTGTAAACGCACCCACGATACAGGAATTATTCCTAGTGTGGGGCAACGTTTTTTAAAAAAAAAAAAAAAAAAAAAAAAAAAAAAATCATTGGTAGAAACATATTCGAATAAGCGAACAAAAATAATACTGACGTTATAGTAACAAGATGTAGATGGCGCTTCTCGGCTTTCAGTTAGTTGCATATGTGTGCGGTAGATGTCGTTGTTTAACAAATTCGAATCCTCAAGCAACTTTGCAACAAAAGTTGGTAAACCAATATTTATTTCATGTTACTCAAATTACACCAGTAGAGAAAGGCAGATAACGTCCAATGTTTGATTACAGATTTTACTATAGTGCAGATATCTATTGCGATTGGGAAAGAGAAAGCTTTTCTGTCTCCTCGCTCGAGGAAACAAACCGAGACTTTACTCCGTTTACTAATTAACTTACATAATCAAAATCTTCAGGTTCAATTCCCGGTGCAGTCCAACCAGCGTTCCTAGACAAGCTGTCGGCGACGATCCAACAGCAAAGGCGTCAACTTGAAACTACCCGCGCTAAGAGCGTACGAGAGATGATCAATCAACATGCTCAGGTTAGTAATAAGATTTACATCATTACAATCTGTCTGGACTTCAAAATAGACATTGACACCTGAGTTTGTTTCGGCGTTTCTTCTCAGGGATAGTCATAGGAAATGCCAACACCATCTAGTTTAAAAAAGACGTGTAAAAGTGACTGAAAAATCCTAATTGCAAAAATAAATAATTTCATTTCATTTCACCTGGTTCTGAAGCCTAAATTTACCAAAAACATAACAGGCGTTTAGGATAATTGGTCCCGTTATCAAACTCCTAAAGACGATATATTTCATAGATAAAAAAAAAACATGTTTTAGAAGAAAATCCTGTAAAAAGTCAAATTGATAAGAGTTTTGGCACCAACGTTTGAAAATAAAATGAAGAAAATGTTCTATACAGCTACTGCGCATATCAGTCAATTTGCGAGGTTAAGCAACACTTGTCACGGTCAGTTCTTGAATGCTCGACTGTCATTCACTTATCAACCCCCTCCGTGTCTCGGAAAGCACGTTAAGCAGTTGGTCCCGGGTGTCATAAGAATACACAAGTCGGCAGTCCTAAAAGTCTGACAATTGGTCTACCCTTTGAGTATCAGTGTCTCCCAATATTTTTATGGTGGAGGTCAGATGACAGTTGCTTCGCGTAAAAAGCTAATATTCACCCGCAACCGTGGGAGCCGACTACTACCAAGTTTTAAAATGTGTATGGCTAGTCGGATGATGATGTGTATGTTGTGGGCAGGCGGACCCTCGCGTGTGCCACACGTCGCTGATGGAGCAGATCAAGCGCGGCGCCACGCTGCGCCGCAACAAGCACTGCAACGACCGCTCCGCGCCCAAGATACGGTAGGCATCTGCCCTCACTAGCGATCGCGCATCATCTGAGGTAATCATACTTATGTCGTCTAGCTAAGGTCCACATTCGCCAATACGCACTTCTCATCGAAGATATTATACACTGACATGTCATTCGGCAATGTTCGGCTTCCCGAATATGACCGATGGAACCCCTGACTGTAGTTATCAGCTCAATCTGTGACGGAGAGAGATGACACATGATGATATAGCAGCTATGCGATATAAAGAACATGTAACACTTGTCTAGACAGGTTCGGTCGCTAATAATTTACTTGTATCCTGCCTAAAATGTAGTCGACGTCCGAATAACGATTGTAATTATATGTACCAATGTATGTTATTGTGGTAGCTCTAGATATGTATGTACTGGTGACAATACTATTCTTAATTGGCACCGTTCTAACGGTGAAGGGAAACACCGTGATGAAACTGGTGTGTTCCAAAATAGAATAGATTTTAATTTGTAGTGTTAAGAGTGCACGGTTCTAAATAATAGGTTTATATATACACAAGTGAATCCGTAACAGAAAGAAAAAGATTACCATTAAGTCTTGGGTTCGATTCTCGGGTCAGGCAAATTGGATTTTTTAGTTAGAAAAAATTTCAATAGCAACCCTTCGTTTGGAATTGTATTGTATTGTAATATATATGGCAGAATAGACCCTCTTAAGCAAAACAACCGCATTCATGCGTATAAGTGACGTCATATAACGGTTTTTATTTTTCCGAATTTAAAATTTAAACTTAGGACGGCAAACTAAAGTATATGTATGTAAAATGTATGTATGTATTTTTATTGTTGGGGCTTATTAATTTTAAATTGTAACCATGAAGCGTGTCAACAATGGTAATAATTTTAAACCTATACAATAATACTTACTTGTTTTCCTCCGTTCTATTTTAGTACGGTAATCCCTATATAAGACTTACACGGGAGATTTTATACACGTTTTATGACGTCAGAGCTCTGCAAGTATTTTTAATAAGACAGACTTTTTTTATGAATTCTTTTGACGCCTTTTTGAATATTGAACGCTGGATGCGGACAGGACCGGTCGATGTGGCGATGCTTGGGGGGGCTTGTTCAGCAGTGAACATCTTTCGGCTGAGATGATGATGATGAAGATTTTAGTTTGGAAGTTCAAGTTTCTGAGGTTTTGGGATTAATCAGTGAATTAATGATATGCTTTTATATACTATAATGCTTTTATATACATATAGAGGAATGTTTTTCTAGCACTGTCCTTTGTAGTAATATTTAAGGAAAAATCCATATAATATAATATTTACAAGATCCTAAATGTTTATAGGTTAAACGATGACGTCTGACTAGTGACGTCGGACAAGTCGGTCAGACTTATAGTGGCACTCGGAAAATATACTAAGAAAAATATGTTTTGTCAATTTCTGTGTCTTGCGAGTTAGTCTGCGTGTTTTTTGTATTTTCTAATAAAGGTTAGGCTGCTGTAGTAAAAAGCCTTATCTCCTTCCCCAGGTTACAGGCTACCTATTTCTAAAATTTAAGTACGATCGGTTCAGTGGCATAGTCGTGGTGAGGTAACAGACAGATTTTTGGTAACTACTCGTCCACTATAACTTGAGACCTCGCACTGTACTGCGCTGTTGCACCCTGTATATAAACTAAGGTTTCAAGTTATCGTGAACATGTAGCAAAACGCGTCCTTATAAACGATAAATACTGCGCCAAAAAAAGTAATATAAAACGCAAAACGAAAACACACTTTTACACTAAACAACACACAGCTAATTTCAGTTTTATTGGTCACCAGAAGCGCTCACATTTTCAAAATCAAAAAAATACTGAACTAAATTTTTATTTAAAACAAAGGGAAGCATAGGGAATATGCATCAAAAAAATATTTGTAATCTAACCAGTTAATCGAAAAAAATACATAAATATCATACCATTAGTGAAATCATAATCAAAATTGATCGAAAAACAAACGAGATATAACCATTTTAAACGAATATTGCTGTCTCTTTCGCAAAAAACGCTGTTTTCTATGGCAGTTCTATGGGCGTGATGTTATTTGACGTCAGATGACACGTCGGACCTCTCTTTATAATTCGTCACTTTAATGCTTTATAACTTTACCGCTGATGAAGATTTTTTAATTCATTCACCATTATTTACTATTGTTTGTGAAGTGACACCAACCCAATCCGCCTACTGGCCTATAATTGACGTCATTTGATTGTTTTTATCCCTATAAAAATAGTGGTTTTGCGATAGTGGACGTTACCTATGTTTTTGTTTACTCCTTAGGGTTTCGTTTTAGAACCTACGAAGTAAATCACGTCAAACAGTCTTGTTGATTGAAACCTTCTTTAATAATATGTTTTTTACCTTTTGCGTGACGTCACAAGGAGGTACAGACGTTGACAGTCCCTATGGATGTTGTTTTCTTTTCTGTTTACTTGGTGGTCGAATTGAAACCTCTTTGTAAATATGTTTTATGAAACATCCGAGTAAGTTTTGGTTTTGGGTGAATATAGGGCTTAGGTAAGGGCAGAATTTTTTTGAAAAGAGCTTCCCTTGTTTTTCTTTCCCGTATCTTCTCCATAGGACCAACCCAATTTGAACAGTGCAACTATAATCATAACGGTTTAAAAGCGCCTGTAAAGGCCCAGTAGAAATAAAAATATTACTCTTTGACTTTGAATCTAAAATTGGTGAATAAACCTATGAAAAACATACAATCGAATTGAGAACCTCCTCCTTCTTTGAAGTCGGTTAAAAATAAACCAATACAATAAACATAAATAGTTTTATAATGTGTTTTTCTGCTTGATAAGAATCTAAAGTCAAGAAAGAATACATTGAAAAATAAATTACAAGTATTCTGTTATTGGCAATTATAATAAGTAAATATTTTTTTATTTATTTCACAAACACTTAACACTAACATTACAGGTAAGGCACTTTTATTAACTACATAATTAAAATAGAATATTAAAGGTAAAAGAACTTAAAACACTATGAACACGTAGTACAGAAAATTATAATAAAAGTAAAATTAAACAATACACTTAAAACACTATGAACACTTATAAAAAAATAAAATTAAAATAAACCATAAACACAATAACAATCGGTAAATACTATATTATCCTATTCTATCTTATAACAAATCCTTGCGAGTTCACTGCATTGACACGTAAAAATATCTATTTTATTCTGGATTTCGTTAATAGTACGGATCGCTCGCGTGATTGGCGTTTTGGCCAGAAGGTTGGTCCTGGCGGTTGGCACGGCCAGCAGTGGCGGGCTCTGCCGCCTCCATACGTAGCGGTCCGGAACACTAAAGCGCAAGCGCTGTAGCACTCCAGGATTGTGTTCTTTGCCACTGAGTAATTTAAACAAATACACGACTATGATGAACTCATGACCACGATTCTAAGAATTCCATTGAAATAACTACCTATCAAAATATTTTGCACTATTTATATGACGCTTATTTCGAACAAAACCAATGAAAGTTGCGTCAAAATAAGTAATAATTGATCAACAATTCCAATATTTTTAGCTCATGAACAAATCCATTCAGAACCGGGTTTTTGTTGATAAATCGTTTGAAGTCGGTTTATGTGTTAACGTAGATTTCGACGGTCCCTATATTATAAAAAGTCATTTACGTTTATCGATTCTCATAGAACCATATATATGTTATTTTATAATAAGCAGTATTTCCACAGATACAAAAACGTATAAGTAAACAAGTATCATGAATCTAGTATTAATTTCACATCGGTTAGAAGCTTTAAAACGCTCTCCTGTAAACCTTGACTTTTGATATGTCGCTTTGTACGTAGGAACCGTCGATTTGTCATTATAAACACTTTTCAAAAATTTGAACGATGTTTTAATGCGTAACAACCAATAAAAATCTTTAAGTAATTTTATTTTAATGTGTTGATTTAATCCATACAGTTTTTTAACTGGACAACAATCAGTGGCGTGCGGTTCATAAAGACAAAAAGACACTGCCTACCCTACATAACTCAGATAAATATTTATTATAAGCTATTTGACGTGGCAAATCACATACATAATTATTTAATCGACAAGACGACGAACCAATACCAACATGCAGTAGGTATTTTTGGTAAGTAAGCTTTTAAAATTTTATGTCTACCCTGTTTAAAAACTCTGTGCACGCCACTGACAACAATAAGCTCGTTATGTCTAGGTAGTGACTACGTAAACCGACTTCGTCACTATATCAAGTTACCTATTTTATATTGTGTAGGTTGGGAACTTTGAATCATATTACCCATTTCACGTCACAATGTTACTAACCTAACCTAACCTTTCAAAATAAATAGGTGCACCGTTTTATAAAATAAAAAACTGGCGTACATAAATCCTTTACCTGACACTGTCACTTCATTGAAGTTACTGACGACACGGTTGGCGCATTGGCTAAGCCATTAGCTTTCTGCGCTACGTGTCGCGGTTTCGATTCCCGTACGGAACAAATATATGTATGATCTACAGATGGTTGTTTCGGCTGGATATTTGTGTATGTGAATATATTTGTTTGTAAACGCACCCACGATACTGGAATTATTATTAATGTGAACTAAATACACTCACTCATTGACTTATCCCGAAATCTATATCTTTCCTACAAACTTGAACTTTGGCAGATAGCTTTCTTATAGGGTATAGAAATTCACTGAGAAATTATTTTCCAAATGTCAACCCCCTAAATGTGTGAAATGGAGGTTCAAAGTTTTGTATGAATAATCTTTTTACTCGAACAGAGTCGCGGGCAGAGCTAGTTTTCTATATTGTTCCACAAAACAATGGTTCTGTCGTCATCAAAACAACGACAACAAACGAATAGTGTCACAATAATAAGATCAAAATTCTCATTATTCTCAAAGACAAAAGGTAGAAAATCGTTTGCAGTTTATTTCCACTTTTCCCTTAACATTTCTAGTTATTGCTAGTGACGTTTATGTTATTTGGTTAAAAATATTGTGGACTCATAGCAATTGTAAAACTTAATTCAATAACAATTATACTGAAATTTCGTAAAAGCATGTTACTTTTGAAGATAGATTGGCATGACTGGCCTTCGTGTCCCATGGCTATGGGACATGAAGGGAAACTGCTATAAATATTGGAGTTCTACTGTGTTTCTTTAATTTAAGATACTGTGTAGTTACACATCATCATCATCATCATCATCATCAGCCAGAAGACGTCCACTGCTGAACGAAGGCCTCCCCCAAAGGGGGGGGGTTTGCCATAATCCCCACGCTTGGCAGGCGGTTTGGGGATCGCAGTGGCTCACCGATTAGTGAGAGGACGCTGCTGCCCGTCCGCAGGTGTCTGGCCGCAGTTTTAAGACGTACCCGGGTCCGTGTGTAGTTACACAGTATCTTTATATTATATTTTGCTTCATATAAACGTTATTTTATTTTTAAATGATTTTTAAATAGTTGTCTTCCAGGAATTATCCCGACTAAATGTAAAAAAAAAACAACAATCATAATTCAATCATGATTGACTTCCGATCGTCATCGTAAATATACAGGATGTTTTTTTTTCATTTACTCGGGATAATTCCTGGAACACACAAGCAACTTTTTAAAAAAACATTTAAAAATAAAATAATGTTTATATGAAGCAAAATATCCTATTGACAATATTTTAAGTACTTTCCGTTTATGACTCATAACCGTGGGACAGCCTATATACAGGCAATATGTCCGGTATTCAATGGAAAAACCAAGAAAAAAAGAATAATATTATTCTTTACTAATTTAAATATGTTATTTTACGACGATTGGTCACTCAGGTTTTTACATATTTTGTTATACTCAAGATGGTGGTAGTCAAAGAAATACTTTTGCAAAGGCACTGAAAAGTCTACAGGAATAATATTTTGAGTACTGTTTTGGATATACTTAATGTTTTTTTTTATCGGTCTTAATTTCAGCTTGTTAAGGTTATTAATTACCGGTTACCCTGTATGTATATAAAAGGTGTTTTTTTTTTTTAAACATTGCCCCACACTAGGATTCCTCCTGTGTCGTGGGTACAGTTTACAAACATACATGTCACATACACACAACAACCAGAGCCGAAACAACTATCTGTAGATCATACAAATATTTGTTCCGTGCGGGAATCGAACCCGCGACACCTAGCGCAGCAGTCGATCTCTCAACACACTGCGCCAACCGTGCCGTCGAGTTGATCGAAAACTTAATAAATATGGATTGTGACAATGCCCGAAATCAATGTTGGTATGCAAAATATGCGGTTATGAAAAATACGTAGAACAAGCAAAATTTTTCTCACTTTTCCTCGAATCAAACAATGGATAGATAAAGTTCATATTACGTTATAAAATTTAATGTATTTCTCATTTTTAAAATGTAATTATAATTTACACGAAAATTAGAAACGTCATAATTATAAAATATTATCTTAAAATGACTGTTTTTATACTTGTGAAGACGTGACGAGTGCCTAGGTATATTGTTCCACTGCAATCAAATAGACACAAAGGAACCCAGAGATTAAATAAATTCGTCCGTATTTATAATAGGCTAGTTGACTGTATCAAAAATAAATTCTGAAATCATGTTTGGTATATCGTAAAACTTTTAAAAGCTCAGTAAAACGTAATCGCTCGCTTATCTTTGGCGTTTTCAATTTTTAATTCATCAAAACCACATAATAAGTTTATCAATGACAATGAAAAACTATGACGTCACGCCTTAGTATTCCAAACATTTTCAGAACAAAATGTTGTTTTTGACAGTTCATAAAAACTAACTCAGATGACTAGTAGTCATCTACCGTATTCCAAGGAAAGGTCAAATAAAAAAAAAAATTTTTTTTTTTAATTTAGAAAACCTTACCTGCCATTATTCTCTGAAGGCATACACATATGTAGTAGAGCACAATCTAATTATCATTTCCAGTTTATTAATTTTACCCCAGATTGATCGCAGATC
This sequence comes from Shargacucullia verbasci, assembly GCA_947562105.1. NCBI lineage: Eukaryota > Metazoa > Arthropoda > Insecta > Lepidoptera > Noctuidae > Shargacucullia > Shargacucullia verbasci. The sequence goes on along the minus strand of OX387303.1, from coordinate 8,416,980 downwards.
GATCGATCTGCGAGTTTAAGCAGCTCCGATCTAGATCAGTTCTTGGATAGGTGACCATCTTTCACATATCGAGACCGCTCCGTGCCTCGGGAAGCACATTAAGCAGTTGGTCCCGGGTGTAATACCTATGACAGTCGTTACGGGTGTCAGCAGTCCAAAAAGTCTGACAACCAGTCTAACCTTAGAGTATCGGTGTCTCCCAGTAATTGGGTGGGGGAGATCAGATGGCAGTCGCTCCGTGTAAAATACTGATATTCAGCCGCAACCGGTTAGATTGGAAGTCGACCGCAATGTAGTTGGGATAAGGCCAGGCATATGATGACACTGAAATAATGTTAAAAAAAAATCTAGATCCACTGTATTTTTTTTAAACTAACAATCTTAAACATAATATCAAGTGCATTTCTATAGCTCAATAAACTGTAGGTACTTGAAATCAGAATTAAACGTGGAATTTTTTTGAATAAAAATTACAAATCAACCACGGAATCACGCGTCATAACAACACTTAATGCCTATAAAATAACTATACCTAATTGAAGATTTTACAGGCAGGCAAATATTTTTTTTTAAACTTTGTCTACGCTGTAACGCATGTATAGGTAATGGAAATCCGTTTTAGCAATTAATTGAAACACGAAAACATGTCTTCAAGTTAGAGCTTATGTGTAAATGGACGACACGATTGGCGGAATGGTTAAGCGATTAGCTTTCTACGCTACGTCTCGCGGGTTCGGGCTCGCATGGTACAAATATTTGTATGGTCTACAGATAGCTGTTGCGATTAGCTGGTTGTTTGTGCATGTGAATATTTGTGTACCTATGTAAACGGGTTGTTCTTTGAATTGGATTCCAGGCGTCATTTTCGTCGCAAATTTATTTCGCCTTGCATTTTAATTTGTATTCTAGTAAATAATATTTTGAAGTTAGTTTCATAAAGACAAAAAAAAAATGCCCCGAAAATGACGCAATGAATCCTGTTCGAAGAACGATCAAAATTCATCCAGTATACAAGAAAAAAACATGATACATGTTCAGTGCAAAACTACACGGTAGCTCTAATTTAAGGGCTTAACTTCGTCCGGGCATGGAATCCAAACCCACCACGAGTACAACCACGTGTCTAATGTGGCGCTTTTATGTTTGTTTCCCAGAGTTATAAACACAAAACCACAACTTGGGTCCTCTCGAATTTATTTTAATGATAAATGACTTACCAGACGTAGTCAAACATAGTTTATGTTTATTGTTTGCCGATGACCTCAAATTGCTGCTCGAGGTCAGGAGTGGGTCGGACTGTGAGAAATTGCAGGAAGACATAGATAGAGTGGTAGAATGGAGCCATAAAAATAAACTGTTTTTCAACACAGCGAAATGCTCAGTGATGACATTTACGCGCGCGAAGACCAGCTTAGCCTACGATTATAAAGTAGAGGAGGCGCCGATGCAGCGAGTATCTCAGGTATGAGACCTAGGAGTACTGCTTACCCCGGATCTTACTTTCCGGGATCACATAGTTAAGATTTGCAAGAAGGCGTACAGAAACCTGGGTTTCGTCCTGAGACAGTCGCAGGGATTTACGAACCTTACCACGCTTAAGGTGCTGTATGACGCGTTGGTGAGAAGTCACTTAGAACACAGTGCGGTGATTTGGGCTCCTCATGAAGCGAAATACAATGTCATGTTGGAGCGAGTACAGAATAAATTTACAAGACACTTGTATTTCAAACTTTATGGAGTTTACCCATTTTACCCGCTGATGTATCCTACACTGTTTGTACTGGGTATGGTAGGGTACAACGAACTCAGAGTGCGCAGGGAATTTACACTCGCGGCGTATGTGCTAAAGCTCCTGCGTGGAGTTGCACATAACCCGGGAGTGCTGCGACACCTGAAGCTGTGCGTGCCGGACCGGTACGTGTGGAGGCGGCGGCGACCGCCACTGCTGGCCGTGCCTGTTGCCAAAACCAACCTGCTGTCAAAAACACCCCTCACCCGCACATTACGTGTACTAAATGAAGTGCATGAGAGGATAGACATATTTTCGGGTAACTTGAGTGAATTCGCAAGAGTTTTGTTGAATTTTGTTTCTTATATTTAATTGTACTTTTTTTTTTTGGGTTATTTGATTATTTATGTGTTTTACAAGTTATTTTTAAGGTTTAGTGATTTAATTATAGTATTAGCCGTAAGTTATTTTCCAATTATCTTGTGTGTATTTGCAAACCACTATTGTATTGGGTCTGCCTGTAAAGATAGTGTGTTATAATAAATAAATAAATAAATAAATAAATAAACACAGATATATGTAGGTACCATCGTACTTATTTATTAAGAAAAACATAACGTAATATAATAATTTTCCCATACTGGGTAATGTGTACTCTGGGTAATCTGTGACGAGAGTTAACTCATATTACGAGAATTAAACAATTTATTAAGCGACGTAATAATTGAGATAATTATGTTTCCCTGAATTTATTAGAACACCACGGATTTTAAGTATTGCGTCATGTTTGAGGCCCACATAAATGGTAATATCCACACTATCATACATGCAAAATTAATTGTCTGTCTGTGACCTCATCACGATTAAACCTCTGAACCGATCGGCATAAAATTTTACAAATAGGTAGTCTGTATACTGGATAAAGACATTGGGTTATCACTGCTTTAATTATGAATACAAAAAAGGCAGATAAAGTCGCGGGAAACAGCTGGTTGGATTATATATTCAACAACTACCTTCCGCCCGCGGCTTCACCCTCGTGGTTTACGAACGCGTGCATTTTTTGAGCGGAACCATTATTCTATTTCTAAAATGAAAGTAGCTTAACTTACTCCTTGTAAAATATCAGCTATCTGCCAGTGAAAGTCCCGTCAAAATCGTTCCCGCCGTTTCGGAGATTTGCCGGAACAAACACTCAGACGGACAATAAATTTAAAAATTGTTTTTTTTTTTTTTGTTAAACTACCTTATATACTTTGATATGAATTTAGTTAAAAGCTGTTATTTTTACATTACAAACAGACACTTTAATTTTATTTATTTGTATAGATGTCGCTATCGAGTCTCATAGAATTTTTACATCTACCAGGCACAATTCTGAGCTGTTATCTAAATTGACATCATCATCATTATCATCAGCCAGAAGACGTCCATTGCTGAACGAAGGCCTCCCCCTTAGACCACCACATCGAACGACATTCCTTCACTTGCACCCATCGGTTGCCCGCGACTTTCACAATGTCGTCGGTCTACCTAGTAGGAGGCCTTCCTACGCTGCGTCTTGCGTTTCGTGGTCGCCACTTGAGAACTTTTCTTCCCCAACGGTTGTCCGTTCATCGAGCGATGTGGGCTGCCAATTGCCACTTCAGCTTGCAAATCCTGAGAGCTATGTCGGTGACAAATCGGGTGGTGTAAAATGACTTGACCTGCAAGCTAATTAACTGTTAATTACAGGACGAATATCTTGTATTCGTCCTGTAATTATACATTTTCTATTGAGTCACTTGACGGATTAAGATAACGCCAGTTACATTCGTCATTTTGTCGAATTAATTATACATAACATACCATCACACCTGTATTCCCCGAACGGTTAGACAGAGGTGTACTATTGTACACCCATATTTCGCCGAGGGAGCCTATTGTCATCAACCGGGCACAGTTCCAAATTCCGTGCTGTTATTGAGATATTCCATACAGAAAAACCCAATAACACTTTGCCTGACCCGGGAATCTAACCCAGGATCTCACGCTTAACAATATCGTTTGCGAACTCTAGACCAATGAAGCTGTCAGATCACACAGCAGGTTTAACCTGTAATTTCGAAAGGTTAGAAGAGTTTATTGCATCTACCGGGCGCAGTTCCAAATTCTGTGCTGCTATTGAGAATTTTCATACAGAAAAACCAGAGATAAACCTTTATTCAAATTAATTTAGAATTTAGAAACAAAAAAACAAAGCAAACCTGTAATTTAGAATCTGTATAATCTTAATTAAATACTATATTCGAACCAGTACATGCAATATTGAGCTTTATTTAGATGTAATATGTATTAAAACGAATAAATATAAACTGGATGAGACATCAGAATGTTTTTACATTCACTGACATATAATTTTCACCGGACATTTACGAGTATATGGAATTGCGTAATCTGCGAATTATGAAATACGAATAAAAATAAAGGACTCGAAATATTGCTATAGAAAATGGAATATGAATTTACGGAAATACGTGTACAAAAATTTCTTCTAATGGACTGGTATGCGCATGCGCAACCAACTCCAAAGTTAAAATTATTCGAACACGTCTTCCTGCTCTCGGTTTTTTTCTTTTTTTAATATCAATATTAAATTACTTTGTCGATATTTGATTTGTCATGAAATCACTTTGACGATTGGATTTCATGCTAGGAGGTATGTTTTTTTGCTAAGTAATAGTGACATAAATATGCAAATCATTTATACTAGTATGTACTTTTCACCGTCACGTTTTCGTCCGTCACAGTAAGCTTTGTCATAGTAAGACACATTTTGACTGAAGTTCAAGTCATCGTTTATATTATTTTACATATTATTTCTATGATTTACATTTTTTTGCAATTTTCAGTAGTTATTCGCAATTTACTCTAACTTTGGAGGGTCTACTAGCTAAATCAACTTGTGATTTGGATTCAGCGCATCAAAATACATACTTTATCTAGTTCGTTAAAAAAAATATCGCTTGCATAACTGTATTTTTTTGCTATTTTTTGCGGTTTTTTTTGCAATTTAGTCTAAATTTTGAGGGTGTACGGGTTAAACCGGATTCAGCGCATCGAAATACATAACCCTAGATGAGTCTGGTCAAAAGTACTGACCACTTTTTTTTGTGTGCCGGTGAATTATTTATGGCATGCTTTTTCCGTCACTATAAAATTTGTTGTAGACACATTTTTATTTAATACCTATAACAATAACAAGATCCTTTTAATAATACCTAATACTAGACTCGTCTTGTCTATATTAGGTATTATTAAAAGGATTATATACATAATATGTATAATTTGTCACATCATGACACATTTCTGACAAAGCTCCGAAAATTCATATTCCGTATTTTCATAGTAAATCATATTCCAAATGCATGGGTTTTGGACAATAGTGTATAAGATTTTCAAAATAAAAATTAATAGTTTGTAAGGAAAATATTATCAATTGTTAACATTGTATTGAAACGATTCAATTTCTTTTGCTATTCTGATATTTTTTTTAATAATACCTTTGATAGACTTTACTGTTGTCCGTAAATGTAAGAGACTAGGCGTCAATTGCAATTGACAATACACATTGAAGCTATCATCAATATCAATTAATATCAGTTAATATCAATAATATTGTCAATCGCAATTGATGTTGCCAAATCAGTAAATGTTCGTTTTTCTAAAATTTTGTAGTACTAACTTTATCTGATGTTAGAATTCTTTGAGAAATATACACTAACGACATATCTTTTACTTGGAAAACGTCTTTCTAATTAAAGCGATTCCATGAATGCGACTTTGCGACTAAAAACCGCAGTACATCGGCCGAAAATGTCGTGTGTTTTTGAATTAATTAAACAAGATTTTTGATAAAATTGTGTTGAACGCAATTTTATTTAATAATTCTATTAATATTCTGCAACTTTTGATTGAATCTAATCATGTTGTTTTTCTAATAAAACTAAGTATTTTAAGATTAAAACAGAATTTATATATACATATCCCTGGCGACGTAAGAGCGAGACAACATGATGTAGCATCGCATTCATGAAACCGACCTTTAAACGAGTGTCTGTGAAATAAATATCTTTGCATACATTATATACATATATGTCACAATGTCTATACAATATTATAATATATATATTTAAATATAGCGTATATAGATCAATAATGTAGTTTTATAGGTAGACAAATGTTTTCACGCTGTATGTAAACTTAATAAGCTTAACAGCGAAAAACATGTGTTGCTTCATTGCAACCTACTTGCAATGGCTTTAAGTGCTACCTAAGTACCACTTAAAGTCGCATAAATGCGTGAATGAGCTGGAGGCTAACAATTCTTTTTAAACATAGTTTTATATATATATGTCTTAGAAACTATTCGCTCGTTTGATTTCGTCTTTTTTCTATACTTTGCAACGAGCAGTACTGAATGCTAGAGTAAGTGTGTTTATAGCTGTGTAGGGTAGATGTTGTTTACATATCTGAGTAAAATTGTATGTACGTCCATCTCAATGTCGCCGAATTAACTTCCTCACGTGTAATATTTGTTTTAGTGGAAATTACAGCCTGTTACCAACCTGACAGATCCGATCCGATCAGAAAGTTTGTCGGTTTATGAGTCGAACAAAGTATACAAAAAATATGTTCCATGTTCCTCTGCTTAGCTATTATGAAATCGAAATCGCACATTTAGACTTATAAAATATTACGCAAGAATGGCTTTACACCCCCTCCCCACCCTGCCCTTGGGACTCTTACGTAATGAATGAATGGCTCCTTACGCATTCTAATGATTCAAAAGACATATTTCTGTAGAATGACTGCATATGAGTCGCCGTAGAGGAATATTATGCTCAAATATTTTTGCTGAACCAAATAATTGAAAAATCATGTCGGTTATTCTTGTAGGAACAGTACATTTGAGGACAACAATGCTCTGTGGTTGTGGCTACGTGATCTTAAAGGTATTTTGTCCTGTTATTTTGTTGGAGTAGGTAAGGGGTAAGGGGTAAAAAATGTTTCATGAATCATAAGCTTTTTATGTTATGATTCACTTAAGGTTGATGTTTATATGAAACATTAGTATGATTATTATAATATTCATGTAATTGACGAGGCTTAATATCATTAGCGTAAGGTTCATATTCAATCGTTTTCTGACAGTTACCGTTGAGATTCGTAGATGACTTGCTCAATGTTGCCTTTTAAAGACCGATGTAAACTTTCTCTATATCATCGAGGTATTGACAGTATTACCACAAGTGATTGGCAACAGTGATTCTCAAAATTTCGTCAGACAAAATGGATGCAGGGAAAAGTGTAAGGATTTTGTTTAATTCCGATTGTATTCTGACATATTGTTATATTCTATTAATTAATCTGTACTGTCAAATTACTGTATAGAAATACTCTCAAAATCATAGACGAGAAATGGGGGAATACTTAAGAATTTTGCTTTTTCATAGATTTGAACATAATGTCTTGGCAGAAATATCTATGGACTTGCAATTTGGTGTCAGTCAAACAATATTATGTGAAAATGTATGCAGTAAAGAGAAACAAGGTCCATTTAAGTGCGTTGATCTTTCTGTAATTTCCACTAAAACAAATCCTCTAGAGACTTCCGATTTACTAAACTATTAGTTAAGAAGAAAACGTATGTAATTGATATAAAATGGTGAAAATTATAACAATATTATGTCCCCCAAACTGTGAGTTTTATTCATTTTTTCTCCCTTTTGAACTCCACTCTAGGAATAATTCGTGTATTGGCTGTGTGTTTACAAACACAAATGTTCACGCACAAACACCAGAGGCCCTAGTGTAAGTTTCTTTTGACAAATTCGCGCGTTCGGTGCTCCGATTGGTGGAGAGCACGAAACGGACCAATCGGAGCGCCGAACGCGTTCGAATTAGTAAATCGAATTTTTCGAAAGAAACTTACACTAGGGCCTCTTGTACAACTATCTGGAGGTAGTGAGCGAATAGAATCCGCCCCACGTAGCACAGCAATCTTTAGTCCAACCACTGCGCTAACCGTTACCAATTATATCGAGTTCGGCTCCCAGTCTAACCAGATGCGACTGAATATCAGTATTTTTCAAGAACTCAATACCTACTGGGTGAAAAGTTAAAGAGAAAGGTTGGGCTTTCTGGGCTACGGACTCTCGTACCGACTGTCATTATTGGTATTTGAATGAAAACGAGAACGACGAGGAACAGAGGGCCTCGATGTGTGAATAACGGTCACCCATCCAAGGATTGACCGCGGCAAGGGTTGCTGCACTGCTCTGAACAACTGAATTCCGCAGTATCTACGATCCCTATAAATCTGAAATAGACATAGGTGACCTAGTTTATGCCTACATGACATCATTAAATATCCCACGGGGATAATAATCGTTTACATTAAAAATATTGTTTTCCTTGCATTAGATAGGATCTGAAATCAAAACAAGTAAACAGTATGTGTGTGTAATTTGTTGTGTTACCTATGTATCTGTGGTGTCATGGGATTACTATGGCGGTGTGTTGCCATGTTATTAATTGGTATTGGCCGGTATGAGCAACATTCAGTAGGCGGAGGGTAAAAATATGCACCTAATGTCCATAGATACCATAAGATAGCATCGCATCACGCCTGTATCCCCGAAAAGGTTAGGCAGAGGTGTACTATTATACACCCACTAAGCCCTATGTAATAAGGGACAAGCCTGCTGCCATCTACCGGTCACAGTTCCAGGCTCCAGAAATATACAGAGATGGCAATGTAAGTATACCTTGTAATACCTTTAAAAAATTCTCTGAGGTACTCCCGGGATCCTATATCATAAATAGCGTCTTCATCCGCCGCTGCCCCCCACAACAGGATCTCATACGACATGACGCTGTGGAGATACGCGAAATAAACTAAGCGGGCAGTGGCTACGTCAGTTAATTGCCTAATCTTCCTTACTGCAAAAGCAGCAGAACTTAACCTGCTAGACAGGGTCGTAATACGAGCACCCCACCGCAATTTTCAATCAGTAGTTATACATAAGAATAGTTTCATTTGCTAAATCGAGCTACTTGCCCTCGAGCATTATGTTTGATCCAAATTGTGGTACATTTGGCAGTGAAAATTTTAAGCACTTGGTTTTAGTACCATTTAATAGAAGATTGTTAGCTGCAAACCATTGTGAAAGGATGGCTAATCCATCGTTAATGTGTAGGACAGTTTGCAGTGGTTGAGATATCGACTGCTGAGCTATGTGTCGCGGGTTCGATTCCCGCACTGAACAAATATTTGTATGATCTACTGATATTTGTTTCGGGTCTGGGTCTTCGTGTATGTGAATACACACCGTGCCTCGGAAAGCACGTAAAGCTGATGGTCCTGCGCCTGATCTCTCTCCGGTCTAGAAAATATAATGTTCGTTCGGAAGAACCTTCACATGTTTAGTATCAATAGCGACGTTCACAACATTAATACTAGAAATAAACACAAAATAGTGGTGCCAAAATTTAGATTGACTAAATCAAATAAATCATTTTTAGGACACGGTGTACGCTTCTATAACAAGCTACCGAAAACTGTAACCGATCTTACCGGTAAGAAATTTAAAATCCACGTTAAATCTGTTCTCACAAAGAAAGCATATTATAGGATCAAAGACTATGTTGACGATAGAGACGTGTGGCGTTGAATATCTTCTGCACATGTGGCTTCCCTGGTTATCCATTGTGTCTACTAATTCTATTTTATATTAGATTCACTTTACATATCTGGACATTCTTGATGTTTCAATATTTTCTATTCTTTTTTGTATTTTTTTATTTCTGTTTTATCCGCTTTGATCTGTTTATCCCGTTTTTAGTTTATATTCGAAACAATTGTTTAACTCATGTTGTATTGCCTCATTGTGTAAGTAGCATTCTATTAAGTTTGTATTTTTTCTTATATAATGCATGTTAATTTAAGATTTTAATTGTAAATTAACTTTTTGTTTTTGAAAAGAGTATCCATGGAGTTTCTTGCCGGTCTCTTCTCCATAGGACCTACCCCCTTTGGAACCGTGCGCCTAGAGTCTCGACTTTTTAAAAGTGCCTGAAAAGGCCTACTTGAAATAAAAAACTTTGACTTTGACTTTGACTTTGGTCGTGTCGGATTGCCGTCCCATCGGACTATGAGAGTGAAGGAATAGAGAGAGAGCTCCTGTGTTTGCGCACACACTTGTGCTCTATAATATCTCCTGCGTAGTTGGCTAATCTCCGGTGAGATTGGCCGCCGTGACCGAAATCGGACAATTCTGTCATCATATAATGGAGATCATTAATATAGGCAAGGAACAAAAAAGGGCTCAGGATTGAACCTTGGGGCACACTGAGAATGACTTTGCTGTGTTTCATTAAATCAGGGAAAGTGCCAATATCGACATATTACAAAGGTTAAAGATTTTAGTACGTGTCGGGGTGATATTATGAGTAGTGATGAGTACTTTAACCAACCGAAATACCACAGAGGTCTTCAGTATTTTTAATATTTAAACTTTTTAATGATTTTTTGATGGTATAAGGTGAAATAAATATGTTGGAAAGCAAAATTTGGTATATCCTTACTGTAATATTTTTTCAACAGTGACTCAGCTACATAGTCTGACGAGTCAAGTGACTTCGTGGCTTCAATAGGTATATTAGTAAAAACAAGATAAAATGTGTTTGCGTGATGCTATGTTGTGTTTCTTGTCTCTGGCGATAGTAGATTGTCAATTTGTTTAAGAGAGCTGTGTCAACGTGGAAATATTCAATATTCAATATTTATTGCTTTTCCATAATGTACATTGTAACAGTTGGTATGTTAAAATAAATATAGAAACAATTATGGACCCTGCTGGGCACAGCATATTTGTATTTGTAAATATTCACGTCCTCTATAAAAATTAAGGAAATATGTGCATATATCACATAATTTCCCTTGCATCATACCTTGACCGTCATATTGTCTTCGTCATAATGTTATCACATCGTTAATTAGCGGTAATATGAAATAATAATTATTATGAGTTATACAGAGGGGCTTGTAGCCACATAGCTACCGCGCAGATCGATCTGCGTGGATAAGCAGCGCTTAGTCGCAAATTCTCGGGATGGCGCTATCCGCTTTTTTAAATTTAATTTTTACTTTATACAATGAAGATAAATTGAAGTGGCTGCCTCATTGTTCTCGTGACAAGCTCAACTGCTAAGGGCAAAATGTTATTGGGTTGTTTTGTATAGATATTCTCACTAACAGCACGGTGTCTGGAATTGTGCCCGGTAGACGGCAATATGCTCGCCCCCTATTACAGGGGACACAATAACGGCATTGGCGAAATGTGGATGTACAATAGTATACCTTTGCCTAACCCTTCGGAGAATAGGGGGTGTTGCTATGCTGTGATAAAGTTCAAAAGGGAAAGAATTAGATACTCTTCTTTTCGGCGCATACTCGGTACCACCGTTGCCGACTGGCTAATCTTTCCCCTACGGCATGACCAATTCTCATGAGCGCTCGTGCTGACATTCCATATTCTATCTATATTCGGGTACCTATTCCACGTATAGTTTCCTTTTTGTTGTTTATTTTTATTGTATATAGTTTAAATTAATATACTGAACACAAAACTGTTAATTAGTTACGCAGAAAAGTATGACGCATTACGATTAATATTAAAAATAAATAAATTCAGCCCATTACTGTCCCACTGGTGGGCGAGGGCCTCTTCTCAGAATAAGAAAGGTTAGGCGTTAGTCCACCACGTTGGCCTAATGCGGGTTGGCGGTCTAAACACAACATCGAGGAACTTTATGGATCCTCTCAGGTATACAGGATACCTCACGATGTTTTCCTTTACCGTAAACGCAAGTGATAATCAAATTCTGATCCGCACATGATTCCGAAAAGTCGGAGATGCGGGCCGGGTTTAAACTAAAACCCTCTTGCATGGAAGGCTAGATTTCAACCAGCCTATCACTGCTTCTGATTACTATTAAATTGATTAAATTTGTAATGTTTTTTTTTTATTTACAATGTCCATTAATTCAAATCAATTACATACTCATCCATTTCTATTGTATAACGAATTCCTTATTATGAATATACTGAAAGTTTCTAAATAATACTCTTATTTGAGTCATCCGGTAAAATCCCGTTAATGCCGTCCGTCGGCCCGTTTCTGAAACATTTAGTCACCGAAGGAAATCAAAGAAATACCCGAATAAGTTTGTCCGGTGCAATAGCAATACTAACGACGGCGATTAACTGTACACTATGTCCCACTTTTTTCGTATAGAGGCCAGATCCACCTCCCCCATACCGCGCATGTTGACGATGCTCAACGAGCTTATGGACACCAGCCCAGCATTGGATATGCTGGATTGCTGATGAATGGAAGACGATAATGTTAGAATGTTTGCGGTTCTGTGACAAGACAGTGCGATAGGTTTACTTATCAAGAGTTATTTCGTGTTCATGATAAATCGCTGTACTAAATAAATAAATAGTATTACACCTGTATTCCCCGAAATGTTAGCCAGAGGCGTATTGTACATATTCCGTCTGTCCGATATTAAGTCCCATGTAACATGAGTCAACCGTATTGCCGTCTACTACGCACAGTTCCAGACTCTGGGGTTCTAATAGGAGAACTGTGACAATCGAACCAAGGACCTCACGCTCAACAGTCGCGCTTACTACCACTAGACTATCGAGGCTGTCAGTTAAATCAGATTCAGCTGAATTCCAGTACTTTACGGGGAATGTACAGGTTTCGTAATGATGTTTTCCTTCACCGTTAAGATAAGTGTTATTCAATCTCTCATCGATACATGAGAGAATTTGAAACGTCAACGTTTCGTGATATATCGATGAGGTGTATGAACTTGGACTGACTTACATGGAAGACAAGGGTACAACCACTAGGCTACGGTTTCAATGCAAGGATCTTTTCACAGTCTGCCTTGGGATGAGTCTTGTATGAGACATGACACAGTGACGGGCTCTGGTGTGGCCTTTTTAGAAATCTCGTGGTCGGCCGCGAGAACATACCCCGAAGTGACATCTGTAATAGCGCGAGAATTGGTCCCTTTATGCAAGTCATGTTAATGGAAATGTATTTATAATACAGAACTGAAAGTCTTATATTTCATTCATAGAAAAACAACACCAATAAGCTTTATAATGAAATGAAATGAAATTATTTATTTTGCAATTAGGATTTTTCAATCACTTTTACACGTCTTTTTCAAACTAGATGGCGTCGGCATTTCCTATGACTATCCCTGAGAAGAAACGCCGAAACAAACTCAAGGTTCAAAGTCTATTTTAAAGTCCAGACAGATTGTTATGATGTAAGGATTTATGTGAGACAAATATAGGGTGGAATAGCCTTTTGAAGAAATAAATCTACAATTATCTGTCGTCGTTCAAAGTAAAGAAAACAAGTGCAAAATACCTGTTTGCCACAACATGAAGTAGTGCCTACATACAAGCTTCAATGAAACAACACGTCACATAAACTAAGTCATGGGAATTTTCACAAATAGCATCACGCCTGTATTCTCCAAAGGGTTAGGTTAGGTTAGTTTTTACCGACGCCATTATTGAATCCCATGTAATAGGGAGCCAGCTTATTGCCATCTTCCGATCACTAAACCAATGAGACCGTCATTCAAAAGAATAAGAGATTATCTCGAAAACAGACAAATGTCCAAACGTACGAGAGTAGCTGGTTTTTTTAAGTCATCATTGAGCTGGTACGTGATTTTTTCTTCCGATTTTAAAGCATTTCTCTTGTGTGTGTAACTGTTTGAGCTTTCTCCATTTTTCCTTTCTAGTGCAGTCTCCTTATCCTTATACATCATGACAGCAACATTTTCTTTTGTCTTCTTCCCCATTTCCTTGTATCTTTCCTTCAATTATGTCTATCTATATAAATAAAAACCAATTGCCAAAGTATGAAGGAGCATCATTTGGGAACAGCTCGACCGATTTGGCTGTATTTTTGTTTGTCGTGTTCGTAATTGTCAGGGCAAGGTTTGTATGTAAGAATTATTTTGAATAATCCACTCCACATTTGAAAATTCCAAATTTGGTATTTTCGTAAGAAAATCTCAATTCTCATTTTCTTCATTAGTAAATTGCACCTGTGCAAAGCTGGGGCGAGTCGCACAACTTCAAATTTGAATCATTAATTTTGTTCAACCCTCAAGTCTCCAAAACTGAAGTCCAACATTATTACTAAACTGAATTTTACTTGAAGGCAAAGTGACTATTTCCCCTAGTTAATAACATACCTAGTACCTACATAGCTCCCACGTCACAACATCTACCGGTTTTCCCGTGCGAAAGAAGAATTTCTGACGCATTGATTCTAGTTTCTTTGAATAGGAAATTGAGTCTTGGTGCTTTGAACTTTTGGTACGAAATCAGATCATTTGCACCGAGAACCATTTGCGGACAGCAGGGTCAAAGGTTTCATGTACGTTTGTTTTGTGTTTGTAAATGTTGCGATTGAATTTAACTTTTCCCGTGAATAATTTCCTATAATGATGTCAGGTCGTTACGTTACGAAGGTTTGGCAGTAGTCATATTATTTTGGACATTTAGGTACCTATACTGAGTGAGTTAGGTAGGTAGGAAAGTATGAATAATCAATGAAGTAGGTATGAATAATAAATAAAGTAGGTACGGTTGGCGCAGGATAGAGTAACTTGTGCGCTACGTGTCCCGGATTCGATTTTCGCACGGAACAAATATTCGTATGACCTAAAAAAGTCGTGGTTTGTTCCGAGCCTGGGTATTTCTGTGTATGAATATTTGTGTCTGTAAAGGCACCCACAATAAAGGAATTATTCCTAGTGTGGGCCAACGTTTTTTTAATCTTCCCTATCGCTCCTGTATCGTCGGCGTGTTAACAAATATTCGCATGCACAAATACCATACCCGGAACAATGCAATACCGGGTCATACAAATATTTGTTGCTTGCGGAAATTGACCCCGTGATACGTACTGCCGCAGTCGATCGCTCAACCACTGCGCCAACCGTGCCTTTAAAACAACATTCTATAACGAGTATTTATAAGAAGTATCGGTAAATTGCACGATAATAGATTATAGTTGGAAGACCTACTCCCGACCAACCGGTCCATCATGTTTAAGGATCCTTTAATAGTCCGTCCATACATTTTGTTTGAGACTTTACTTTGTCTGGGATGAAATTTAGTCGTTTTAGACTCTACTTCCTAACCTTTTCCCAACTACATTGGGGTCGGCTCCCAGTCTAACCGGTTGCAGCTGAATATTAGTATTTTGCACGGAGGAACTGATACTCTAAGTTTAGACTGGTTGTCAGACTTTTTTGGGCTGCAGATATCCGTAACGACATAGGTCTTGCTAGGTGCTTTCTGAGTCCCAGGACCAACTGCTTAACGAGGAACGGAGGGGTTTCGAAGTGTGAAAAATGGTCACCTATCCAAGGATTGACCGCGGGAAACGCTGCTTAAACTCGCAGATCGACCGATCAGCGTATAGCTATGAAGCTACGAACCCCTTGTAGTCATGTCACAATATTTTACGAAGTAATATTTACGTTACCACCACACCTTTTAAGACGTTCGTTTATCATGAATCATATAAGAAATAAACATCAAATGTAGTTTTGACTGCCTCTCATTGGTCTAATGGTCGCAAGCGCGACTGCTGAGCGTAAGGTCCTGGGTTCGATTTCCAGGTCGGGAAAAATGTTATTGGGATTTTCTGTATGAAAATTTTCAGTAGCAGCACAGAGTCTGGAACTTTGCCCGGTAGATGGCACTAGGCTCGCCTCCTATTACATGGGACTCAATAAGGGCACCAGCGAAATGTGGGTGTACAATATTACACCTCTGCCTAACCCTTCGGGGAGTACAGGCGTAACGCTATGATGCATAATAAACTCATATTTCACTCTGCGTGTCACTTCAAAAGAACAACAAAAGTGATCAGTGTAAACCCCGCTTTAGATCCAATCCTTCACTCCTGAGGTTGCCGACACTCAAACCAGTATTTTATTAACATTTATAAAGTTCTTTGTAAACAAACGTAATCGGGAGAAAAACCGACCGCCTTCCACGCTGACGTACAACATATATATGGTACCCTGACGTGTCCACAAAACGCACGGACTTTCGTAGCCAAATGTATGACATACATCAGCCACAAGGGAGCAAAACACTACGCTCTCAACACTATAAGCCTAATCGTGGTAGCCGAAATCAGCTTGGAAAATAAATGTACATCATTTTTAGTATATCGACTGTGAACTGTGAACTGGCAACTGGCACTATCTCATTTGGACAACATTACAAGATTAAGAAGAAACTATCGGCCGTGTTGTGCATACAACGCGGTCGATGTTAGTACAAATTGAATGAATTCGATTTTGGCGTCTAATTTTGATTGAAGTAAAATATGCTTATTGCAGCGCTGCCGGGTATGAAATAGTTTAGAATGGTATAACCAAGTAAAATCTTAATAAAATCGAAATAGGACATGTTGCCAGTTCACAGTCGATGTACAAAATCTGAAACACGTGTCAAATATTTTCATTTATAGTCTGTATAAAAACAAAATCAAAAATGTATAATGAAAATTCACAAAGTTACAAGCTTGTTGTGTTGCCTCGTTTTCTTCTGTCGAGTCGGCACGAGCCGTCACACGGGAACCTGTCGTAGTGGAAAGATGAGCCAATTAGCAATGGTCGTATCGAGTCTGATTGCCCAGGGTGCACCAGATGGACTCAGGTTTCGTCGCTGGACTCTTTCTTTGCACTTCAAATGTGACACGAGGTTACGATCCTTTTTATCACTACATATTTTAAAATAAAGTCCCCCGCCGCGTTTGTTTGTCTGTTCGCGATAAACTCAAAAACTACTAAATGGATTTTCATGCGGTTTTCACCAATAGACAGAGTAATTCATGATTAAGGTTTAGGTGTATAATTCGTTAAGGTTTTGTGTAAATTGGCTGAAATATGACAATGATAGTTGAAGATGTCGGGAAAATCATGCCGACTGGGAGCTTTACTGGCGTGCGCCGAGTAAATGATTGAGTAACAGGCTTTACAACACCAAAACAATGAAGACGTATATGCTCTGCTACCCGTGCGAAGCCGGGCGGGTCGCTAGTTATAACAATAGTAAAGTGGCCTGCAAGGTACCAAATATGAATACTTTACTTAGTGGTGTTTCGGCTCATATTGTTTAACTGTTTAGGTTTATAAAATCACTAGCTAAACCCGGCCACGCTTCGCTGTCGCTCTGTCTGATATTCATTCTTAAGGAAGTAAATAAAACCATTCTATTGAACATAGATACATCTTCAAAATACATCATTAAATTTAACACCTAATTTTCCGTGTCTATTTAAACTTCGCAAAACATTAAATGTAACATTTTCGTTTAAGTGTAAATTTCCCGTTCTACTGAGAATTTTATGATAAAAAGTATATTTAAAACACTATTTTATAAAAAATGCAACGTTGTGTAAAAATTTCATCGACTACTTTTTGAGTTTTGTGGACACAAACATACGAAAACTAAATATTTATAAATATACAGATTACCTACTGTGTTAAACTTCTACTAAGAGTAAACATGTTGTTAATTTTTATTCTTTTTGGATTGGTCGGTTTGAAGGACTCCAACAATGAGATCGGGGTATGTAAATATCCCATCTTCGTCGCTCTCAGCTCAAAACACATAACAGAAAAAAAAAAACAATCGAACGATAGAGCGAGATAGACAACGCAGTAGTCTCATCCCCACACGCAAAGCTGTTCTTAGACGCATCAAATAAGATCATTATTATCTTGATGACGTAGAACGAAAGATTGCAGTCGACTAACCATAATGTATGACGAACGTGTCAAACAAGTTGACTCGTGGCGGGTTTTTCCAAGTTGTTGGCTTTAGATATACCTAAACTGGTGGTTATGTGGATGACGGCTACCGCAGCCGATAAAAATATAAGGAAACATCGTTGCTGTGACCAACTTATATGTTAATCTATATATTAATACATGAAGAGAAAACTTTCCACTTTTTAAACAGATTGCGCCACGGAGACGTGCACGATTTGACAGTTAGAGTTTATACGGAGAAGGAGTGCAGAAAGCTAAAAATGTATTTATATGATAATATGTATTACAAATACATTAAATAAAATGAAATATATGTCATACACTCACATCTGACGTAATAGAACAAAATTCAAATATTAAAACTTAAAAACGGTCAAATTTCGACCACTGGGCGACCACTACTATTAATAATTCAAGCTATTACTAGCCCACTGTTATGCACGTGTTATCAGAAAGAAGGGACAGGTCTTGGTCACATAAATAGTAAACTTTATGGAGCTCTCTCTGGTGTGTTCAGCGAATGCGCGAGCGAATCCTGCGTCTTTAATTTGTCGTCCGAAGATACACGAGAATAAAAAGGACACATATTTTCATGGTCCCACCAGGTCATGTCACAATCTTTTGTTAATTAGCATCTTAATATTTTATTAGTCTAGTTGTAGTCTAGCAGATAGAAAATAAAGTGTGTGCGCGCGCATGTGAGATATATGTTTGTGAAATGTACTCACGACACACTCGTACAAGTGCAATTTATATAATGGATAAGAATTAAATAATTATAGGTCTAGTGACCACAAGCGTGACTGCTGAACGTGAGGTACTGGCTCAGATGCCTGGGTCGAGCGGTTTTTATGGGTTTTTCTGTTAGAACATTTTCAATAGCAGATCAGAGTTTGATATTGTGCTTAGTTGATGGCAATAGTATCGTATCAAGAGGTCAAAACGAAGGCAGGACAGAGAGCAGTGGTGATTTCTCCACCGACAAGAGCTGACCTTTTATATTAAGGAAGAAAACTAGTCTATAATCTTAATTTGAAGAACTTTAAACTTGCTTTTTGTTTTCACCAAATTGCATAAGAATATGCAAGCATCGAAGATACGACTGGGTTGGTGACCGTATTACAAAAACGGATAATTACGAGGTAAATACGTCATACTATCGGTTTTTTATTGATCCAGAGGTTGCGAAGATCCTGGGTTCGATCCGAGGATGTCGAAAACGAACACAATAACTAGTACTAATTCTAACAACACTAATCCTCAAAGAACACTAATCCTCAAAGAACACTAATCCTCTAAGAACACTAATCTTCTAAGAACACTAATCCTCTAAGAACACTAATCCTCTAACAATACTAATCCTCTAACAACACTAATCCTCTAAGAACACTAATCCTCTAACAATACTAATCCTCTAACAACACTAATTTCTTCACAATAAGAAAAACAATAACACCGGGGGTTGAGTTAGTTAAAGTTCATAAAATCATAGGGGCAAACTGTACCTCTATAATGAGTTTTTTACTATTTACTATCATAGTAAATGTAAATTTTCATGAAAGCGATTTTAGTTCTTAACTTGGTTACATTAGGGATTAGAGTCGCTAACATGACATCTCTATAATATAGTAAATAGTGAATCAAAACTTTACTATGACACATATGTCACATAAGCGGCTCTAATCCCTAATATAACCTAGTTAAGAACTAAAATCGCTATCATGAAAATTTACTTTACTATGATAGTTAATAGTAAGAAAACTCGTGATAGCGGTACTGGTTCCGAATACAGACGCTCCTAAATGCAATAAAATACTTTAATAACAAAAATCTATAGTATTGTTTCTGGTGGTTGAATCAATTGAATTCCTTATAGATATTAAAAGTGAAACAATAATATTGCCTACACTTGACGTATGAGTAATTGAACGTTTTTGGTGAAAGCTATGTCCATTTAAATACTCAAAACAATTTCCTGATATAGTGTTTGTAGAAAACAATTGTTAATACGATGAGTTTAGGTAAATCGTCATCATTATTATTGTGTGCGGTGTAACTTTGAACAACAGAGTGAGATAGAGAGAGAAATAGCGTCATAAAAGATCCCTGCGGTCTGAAAGAAGATGTAGTGACAAAGATAGATAAAAGTATGCTTCGTTGGTGATTAGTAGGAATGGAATGCCAGGACGGAACGCCGTAGAAGGACATATACGGACCTTATTGGTGAAGTCCTTCAAAAAGGTCAGGTGTGCAGTACCCACAACTGGCGTCCATGTATGAAACGATTCACGAATGTAGATGAAGCAAAAGGGTTATGTAAGGATCGTAGCACGTGGCGTTCCATAATTTCTGCCTACCACCATGGAAAAAATGCGTGTCATTATGTATGTAAGTATTATTATTTATTTCCTATAATGATATTATTGGGTTTTTTAAAACAACAGGGGCGCGTATGTTTTCTTTAGTTGCGTAGTCAAAGTCTTAAGTACTATTGCTCATTAACTTACCGCTGTTCAAGCCTGCATTTTGACGTATTTTATTTGGGTGTCTTGATGTTATTAAATAGAGCATCATTTTTATTATAGGTCTAGTTTATATTTGGATGCGATAAATATCTAACTAATATTTGAGGGTGAATATAAAAGCTGCATGAACTATTAGAAGCAAGTGCTTTTTATTTACTATAAAAAGTTCGAAAGTTTTCGATCGCACTTTTTTGAGTAAATACTTTTTTGTGACTTTATACTATCAAAACCAACCAAATCGTCAGTATAAAAGTGACCATTTGGTTGGTTTTCATAGGATAAAATATTTATGAAACAATTTTTTTTATATAACAACAATAAAGTTCGTTTTTATATTTTTAAATTGTATGGTTTTCGTTTTCGAATTTATATTCTTTTAAAAATTTAACGATTTTTCTTATAAGTATTAAAAAATATAACAAAATCAATCGAGTACGCATGAACTATATGCACACGTACATATGTACTTAATAACTTATTAAGGAAAACACAAAATGCCTATGTATTGACTGGCTTAAAATATGAATGAAGCGCTGGTCACGCTCATTCGCATTTCGCACCTCGGATTGTGCGGTCAACTATACAAGGCCATATAGGTCCTTGCAGTTGCACCACCAATCTCATCCTAAAGCCTTTTTAAGGTCCAGGATATTTCAAAGTTCCTACATTTTTTTAAATTTGGAGAAGAATTTTTGAAAAAGTTTTGAAGATGTCTTCAATTGTGCTGTGTCTTTTAATCTGTGTTCTGGTTACTGGAGTGAGTAGTGCTTCTTACAAGTGGTGGAATAACGGTAAGCATCAGAGTAGTAACTAATTTAAAAGATTTTTTACTTTTTCGCTAAGAATTAGGAATAATATTTATATCTATTTGAAGGTTAAAACTTCTACTAAATATAAATATTATTTATGCCCGTGTTAAAAGAAGCTTATGTTGTAACTGGGCATATAGGTATTCAATGTATTTTTAATTTTACCCTTTCCTTGTAGGCAGTGGTATTTTTATCAACTATTGTATCACTTGTTTTTTATACTTGAAGGCATACAATAACAAGATTTTGATGTTAAAAATAACTTATTCTTTTTTTATATGAATTACTAAATGACTTACAGACTTAATTGTAAATTCTGAAAACACACTTAAAATAATTTCAAAGTTTCATGTAAAATGTGATTTGGACACAGTTCAAGTGTATTAAGATTAAGATGTAATGATAACACACGCTATAATTACCTATAATTTGTAATAAGCGATAATGTAATACAATGCAATTATAATTTTGATTGATGGAACAGAGACGGATTTAGCTATCTATCTAAAACTTGAAGTAGGAAAGAGATAGATGTAGTAACTCAGTTTGACGTAAACTTTAAAAGCTCTCCGGTAAATTTACTGCAGTTGTGTACTTTTCTTTCTTTAACGAGGTTTTATTGTGTAACGTGATTCAACAATGCTCATACATATTAGATTTACTGCAGCCCATCGCATCTTATTCTAGCTAATAATAATAATAAACCTTAAATTACATAAGAGCAAACAATTGAAAATCAAAATGTATTAATATTATTACACACACACATCTACATGTTAGGTACTCAGCTAGGATTGCTCTTACGCACATAAAATTTAATAATGTTATTAATGTGTTTCCCGCTATGTTGTTTCGCGGTGTTTCCTCAACAATGACGTAGATTGTATTTGTAGCCCGCGTTTTCCTGGCTTTAGCTTTAACATCTTTGAATCGCAATTAATTGTTCGGGGAAAAGAAAACCTAGTAGCTAATTAGGCAGATTACAAGTTATATCATTTGTAGAAACTCGTTCGCTGTGAACGATATTTATACAGGAAAAACAAAAAATCTGTTGCCTTTATATTAAAATACTAGGTTCTTTACGAACCCGTACATTTTTCTGGGATAAAAAGTAGCCTTTGTGCTATTCCAGACTATAATCTATCTTTGTGCGAAATTTCATCCAGATCCGTACAGTAGTTTTTGTGTGAAAGAGTAACAAAGATCCATCCATCCATACATCCTCACAAACTTTCACATTTATAATATTAGTAGGATTGGTATATCACCATAACAGCGATTAATAATAATTACGTTTTTGAAATTCAAAGAATAAGATCAAGTGTAATAATATCTACATAGTTGTGAATCGTCAACATATAGGTATTTAATACGTTACATTAAGTTATAGTAGTTTATAGTAGAATAACAAAACTAACAGGAAGGAGGATATAGAAAATAATTATTTAATTGACATCTATTTGTAAAATTGCCCTTACCGATTAGTTTATTCTATATTAAACTCCATTCATTCATAAAATTGAATGCACACTACTACAACTAAAAACAACTTCAACAAAGCTACTTCTAAAGATAATACTATACCTACATATAATACTACCTTCTAATCGGAAATTTTAATTGCAACAAATTCTCTTTCTATGCTGCAGCTATAAAATTTAATCACTGTCATGTCGAATTTTTGAAAGCTTACGAAATAAAAGTTAGGTCATTAGATATTACTATTTCATTAGAAAATGACATCATAGTTCCTAACCATTCGGAGTCATTTTGAAGACGCCGTTTTTCAATAAACTTGACTTGAGCTTGCGGTTTGAAAATAAGTATATAGAAAACAAATAAATATGTTGATGAAATCATGTTTTCGGTATTGAAGCGGTTATTACACTGGTCACGTAACATTTTGAGGTCAAGGACCCAGATATTCATAATGTTATTAATGAAAATGTAATATTTATCAAATTAGCAAATATAAAATCTGAGAAAAACACTACTCAATGCATTGGCGAAATGTGTTTGCTATGTTATGTTATAAAAACATTGAGCTTATCGTAGTATGTGACTTAGTTTAGTTTTCAATGCAATAAGAATTCTACTCTTCTAAAATCTATCTGTATCTAATCAAAGATTTTTTTTGTTTTAGACCAAAAATGTGGCGTGGAGGCCAGCTCAAACCTCGTCCACCACAACCCCTGGCTTGTCTACTTGGAATATTGGCGTGGCGATAAAAAGACCGAGATTCGGTGCGCCGCCACGTTGATTGACAGTAGGCATATCATCACCGCTGCCCATTGCGTAAGGAAACCTAGATTCAGTCGGTAAGAATAAATTTTATTTTGAGAAAATTAATGTTGTTTTTTATTGCGATCTGTTTGATTTTTACCACCTGAGTGACAACATGTTTAGGAATAAAAAGTTTTTATGCTTGTATACTTTTTTTATTTGATATTAAATCCATTTCTCAAATTAATTCAAAAATAATTATTTAATTTAATTCAAGTTTATCCAAATTTAATAAATTTATGAGATGATGTCTAACAACTTTTTCTTTTTTATTTCAGTTTAGTCGCTAGGCTTGGCGAATACGACTTATATTCTAAAGTGGACTGCGTGCGGGACGTGTGTACCGACCCTGTGGTCAGGATCCAGGTGGCTGACATCATCGTGCACCCTGGATACGACGGCAAGGAAAACGACATTGCCATTCTGAAGCTGGAAGATGATGCCCCTTTTACTGGTGTGTATATTTGGCGTTATTTTCCGGATTGTTAACGATAGCTAAAGATTGACATAGTAAAACCCACTTTTAATTTAATGGACAATATGATTAACAAGGTAACAAAATATTTTTTTTATTGGCGCAGAGACAAACGATACACACTTTCATTCATTTTTGTATTGCCTAGGTTACCACCAGGACTTATAAATATTATTATTTACAGATTTTATCCGCCCGGTGTGCTTGCCAAGTGGAGATCTCAAGGAAGACACCCAGTTCTTCGCCGCTGGCTGGGGCGAGGTTCCTAACAAAGGTTACTACAGCCATGTCAAGAAAATCATCCCATTACCGTATTGGACCAGGGAGGAATGTCAGGCGGCTTATAAGTATACTGTGATTCCTGAGCACGTGATTTGTGCGGGAGGAGAAGAAGGCATTGATACATGCAGGGGCGACTCTGGAGGTCCTCTGACCCGTGTAACAGATACCGTTGAACTGTGGGGCGTGACCAGCGGTGGTAATGTCCATTGTGGCACCAAGGACTCTCCTGGCATTTATACTAGTGTGGCTTTTCATATGGATTGGATTCGGACAGTCGTTGAAGCATAAATTATGATAATTCGATGAAAGGCTCTGTAAAATTGTGTATGATGTAAATTTTAAATTAATCTTCCATGACAGCAATGTGATAAAACGTACAGAAAAAAAAAACTTAATTAATTATAAGATTCAACTGATAAAAAATGATCTCTTAATTCTTAAGAGTAAATATTTCTAATTTAAATTTAATTTAATATAGTACATTCTAATGTACATTAAGTTGAATTTAATGAAATATTTGCATTATTTTTAATGAAATGTTATTTAAAACCAAATATAATGTTACATTTTTTAAACTTTATTTATTTTTAAATGTATGACTGACTTTATATTAAATATAAAATAATTATAGATCTTTTTGCGAGCACTAGTAAGAAAATGAAAATGTTCGGAATGTGTAAAATGTTTTGTTCAGTCTGCATGATAAAATATGTCTTAAAAATGAATGTAAATAATGAAATCGTTTCCGATGGTCAGAAGTCTGAAAGCCACTCCTTGGTGCCATAATTGTCGTCTTAACATTTATAATGTAATACAGAATTATTGCATAAATACAAAATTATAATTAAATAAACGTTCATTTTAGGATGCGTTTAAGATAGACAGCTAGTGGCTCTACTGCCAAAAATGTTATTACTTTACTAACATTGCTTTAAAATAATATTATTACATTTGTCTTTAAGTGTCGAAGTGCCTTATTAGATAATGTAACTGTAAATTTATTAAAGAAGTATTATATAGAATTATATCAAAAATATTGAAAATCAGACAATAAATTGCGAATGATACAAATGTTATTCTTTTTCTGTCTTATGTTTTCTTTCTAAACCCTTTCGACAATAGCTTTAGATGGATACAAGGACTTTTTGATGATTTAAACGTGACTCCAGCACTTTTTGACGTATTGCATCATCAATCATCATAATTATCATCCCGTGAACCACATCCACATAGTGAACTCGTCTACGTAATATATTTTGATAACACGACTTCGAAGACCATTCGCGTAACCTAATAACACAAGTGGTCTTCCGACTTCAAACACCAGTCTCGTAACCGAATAAGGTATAGAAATGTTCCGGATTTGAGTGTGTTTCAGAAGAGAACGTTGCTGTCGTATATGTTTGGGTAATTAACCTCTAAAAAACCTTTACACCTACAGGAACATACTATATATTCCCTTTACTTTCTTGAACTGAATTATCGCTTGAAATCACTAGACAGTGCTCAGTTTTATAAATCCTTGGGTTCGAGCTACTTAATGGTCGGCTTATATCTTTTAGGGTTCACAACACATTACTACCGCTGGTCCCACAATCCAATAATATCCTTCACATGAGTCAGCTAAATAAATACCTTCTCATCCTGCATAAATCATATGCTCAAGGAGTAGACATTGCTACCACTTTTAGACCGGTACTGTGGAAAAGCCCCATACAAAGCCGTCTCAAAACTGTTTGACATGAAAGTCGATGTTACGGGATAAAAATAATAAATAAATGTTCTATAATAAATGAAGTTTTCTCATCGGTATTTTTATTTTATTTTATTAATTAAACTTATGTTTAAATAGGCATCAAACCTAGCTCATGTTCGAAACGACAATTTTGACGCAATACGTAACTACAATTCAATGCCATATTACTCGAAAGTTTTTGATAGATAGATAGAATACTCTTTATTGTACACCAATAAAAATTTGGATACAACTTATACATTTAAAGATATGTACAAAGGGCGGTCTTATCGCAGTCGGCGATCTCTACCAGACAACCTTAGGATGGACAAGAATAGAAGGCGAAAAGATAAGGGTAGTCTGGTGTAACAATTAATTAATAGTGTAATATTTATACATATATATATCTGTAAGCATGTAAGTATTATGCATTTTTGCAAAGCTTAGTATCTTCACATATAGTTTCGTAATTAATATTTCATATATTAGTGTAATAAAATATAATTAACTAATATAGTTTGAGATGGTATATTTTTAGGGTTACATTTTTTTTAACGAGACCTTTACCTCTTGCCGATGTTTGCCGATGTCGAGATATTTATTGCATTAAGATCTTTATACATTACATAACAAGGTGAAAAAAAAAAAAATGTTGCGCGTACTTGCACCTTTTCTGATAAGGTCCCAAAATATATCATCATCATCATCATCAGCCAGAAAACGTCCACTGCTGAACGAAGACCTCCCCCAAGGGGGGGGGGGGGGTACCATAATCCCCACGCTTGGCAGGCGGCTTGGGGATCGCAGTGGCTCACCGATTAGTGAGAGGACGCTGCTGCCCGTCCGCAGGTGTCTGGCCGCAGTTTTAAGACGTACCCGGGTACCCAAAATATATCACAAGAGAGAAATTAAATTTATTTGGTTGCATTTTATATCTAATAAAATATCATGAATTACAGTGTACTTATTAGAATTGTTTTGTAAATGTAATGAAAAGAAATATAATAAACCGCTTTCAAGACCCACTTATATGGTTTAAAAAACTTGAAACTGTTCTGTAAATAGGTTTGTGATGGGTCATGATGAATTAAAACTAAATATTCTAGTTGTAAATCTTATATATCATGGATTTCCGCAAAGTAACG
This sequence comes from Shargacucullia verbasci, assembly GCA_947562105.1. Classification (NCBI taxonomy): domain Eukaryota; kingdom Metazoa; phylum Arthropoda; class Insecta; order Lepidoptera; family Noctuidae; genus Shargacucullia; species Shargacucullia verbasci. The sequence goes on along the minus strand of OX387303.1, from coordinate 8,390,049 downwards.
CCTGATTCCATTAATCATCATGAATGGCAGACTGAATACAAACAAGTTTTGTCTGAAGAAAGCGATTTTATATCAGATTAGGAGTATGGAGATAATCTTACATATTTCATATGAGTTGTCTTTTAAAAATGTTCATCCACCACACCTGAAAATAAAAAAGCAAAGAGGAAAAGAAAAGACTGGTACAAAAGTGTTTTAGAGACGAACTGGGAAGACTGGGACTGTTGATAAACCTCAACAGGGTACTGGAAACAGTAATGACGGGAACACCGCTCGGAGATTTTTTGAAACTTATTCTTGTTCAGCAAACATTACCGGTGTAGACATAGAACTTACAAAACGAATGAACATAATTATACCACAAACTATGTCGTCTAAATGGCTATTGATTCAAAAAAGTTCGGCCAATATGCATACAATACAGCACCACTGTACGTGAATATTTATAATTAGTATTATATGCCTTCCTCCTTGCATAAAATACTTATTTACGGAGAAAAAATCATTGGAGGAAAAAACCATTGAGTACCTACTATGCTATTTTACCCTTCGGACAATTATCAGGGGGCCTAGACAAGTGGCAATCGTTCCGTGTCGATTCCATTTCGAAAATCGATATTGCTTAAGTGATGTCGATCGCCAAGTGGTAGACAAAGTAACATCAGCAAACAGAACGATAAGTCGAAGCATTCATTCGATAAAAATTGCAGCTTTTTGGCTATTGTTTCGCAATTAAACGTCATATTCAAGACGTCAATTCATAGCGATCGAGTCATTAGATTTCGTCATCGTTTCGTTACGCGATTTGACATTTTCTACCAATTAGCGATCTAAAACGATTGATCACGTGACATTTCGAAAGCTTATGTCAATTCCATACATTTCACATTTATCGAATTTCGCTATCGTTAACGAAAATGTCACTTTGTCTAGGCCCCCTGTTGTTATCATGCTTTTTAAACTTTGAAAGCCTCATTAGAAAATAGTATAACAGGACCTGTATAACATGAGTGGTAATGATAATGTTATGAGCAATATTACGACGCACAGGGTTTTTAAAATGATGTAAATGATTTATTTAATTATATCTAAGTATTACTTAACATAAAGATTTAAAACGAAACTTTTTTCAGGGTTCATCACAATTCATCTCATCCCCAACACCGGCCATTTCTCCACCAACTGCTATGCGCCAAAAAGACATTTTTAAACTAGATGGCTTTGGATTTTTCAATCACTTTTACACGTCTTTTTTAAACTAGATGGCTTCGGCATTTCCTATGACTATCCCTGAGAAGAAACGCCGAAACAAACTCAGGGGTCAAAGTCTATTTTAAAGTCCAGACAGATTATAATGATGTAAGGGTTTATGTGAGACAAATATAGGGTGGAATAGCCTTTTCAAGAAAGTGCCATAACTATTTGAGCTAACCTGTCGCAACAGAGTGCAAGCATGCATCAGTTATCGTGAGAATTAATGAAATTAAGAGCTTTCAGCCGAGATCTCACTCACATTTACAATGTATAGCGGTTATAATATTGACCACTACCACAGTAAGGACAACACGGAGCGCTTAGATAATATTTAAAATAATATTAGAAATATTTTATTTTCAGCTATTTACAGATTTTTAAGAATTTTAAATGTAGATTAGTTGTTATATTTATTTATAGTACTATTTTTTTTTTTAATTTCTAATAGATTGATAATTATAATTATATTAAGTCCTGTTTTAGTTACATAATGAGTAGGTAGTTTATTTTTAAGTGTATGTGCCTAAATATTTTTAAGTCATTTATTTAAGTAGGTCATTAGATTAATAATATAAGAGAGCTAATTAAATAAAGAAATTATAAGCTTTATGTTGACTTTGATTATATTATTTTTATTTTAATAACACACCCAGAATGGACGGAGTTTGTGAAAGATGATAATGAAAAGAAGAATGTGAATACAGAGATGACGGCTGAAAGAGTATGGAAGGAAAGTACCACATACTTCACCGACCTCTAATATGTAGTGATAAGGGCAGTAGAATGATGACACCCAATATACATACACGACTTGTGTATGTTCGTATGCAAAAATATTAATCATTTCACGAGAATGAAAGAAACAACGTGAATACACGCCATAAAGAGAGATTATATCTACCACCCTCTAGAATTAAAATGCTTAACCATTGCCCTTATTATATGGCGGTCAAAATATATAATAAATTACCAAATGATATAAAAAAAGAATCAAATTAGTAACAATATTTAATAGAAAATTAAAAACATTCCTCATTCAAAAATGCTTCTACTCAATTGAAGAATATTTCGAAAATAATGACAAAAATAAAAAAAAGAAACTAATTAAATTAATAAAAATGATAAATACCTTATATTCTTAAATGTCTATACTGCTTACATTCTATAAGTTAATAGGGCGATCTAGTTCTTTTATTTTTAAACATTTAAAGTATACCTAAAGCTAGTATAAGTTAGAAAAGGGCAACTAAGTTTAAGAGAACTATTTTATTTTATAACACCATTATTTGTACACTTAGTTGGCAAAATAAACATCTTGAATAAAAAATAATTAAAATTGCTACAATTATTTATTTATTTATTTATTTATTTATTATAACACACTATCTTTACAGGCAGACCCAATACAATAGTGGTTTGCAAATACACACAAGATAATTGGAAAATAACTTACGGCTAATACTATAATTAAAACACTAAACCTTAAAAATAACTTGTAAAACACATAAATAATCAAATAACCCAAAAAAAAAGTACAATTAAATATAAGAAACAAAATTCAACAAAACTCTTGCGAATTCACTCAAGTTATACGAAAATATGTCTATCCTCTCATGCACTTCATTTAGTACACGTAATGTGCGGGTGAGGGGTGTTTTTGACAGCAGGTTGGTTTTGGCAACAGGCACGGCCAGCAGTGGCGGTCGCCGCCGCCTCCACACGTACCGGTCCGGCACGCACAGCTTCAGGTGTCTCAGCACTCCCGGGTTATGTGCAACTCCACGCAGGAGCTTTAGCACATACGCCGCGAGTGTAAATTCCCTGCGCACTCTGAGTTCGTTGTACCCTACCATACCCAGTACAAACAGTGTAGGATACATCAGCGGGTAAAATGGGTAAACTCCATAAAGTTTGAAATACAAGTGTCTTGTAAATTTATTCTGTACTCGCTCCAACATGACATTGTATTTCGCTTCATGAGGAGCCCAAATCACCGCACTGTGTTCTAAGTGACTTCTCACCAACGCGTCATACAGCACCTTAAGCGTGGTAAGGTTCGTAAATCCCTGCGACTGTCTCAGGACGAAACCCAGGTTTCTGTACGCCTTCTTGCAAATCTTAACTATGTGATCCCGGAAAGTAAGATCCGGGGTAAGCAGTACTCCTAGGTCTCGTACCTGAGATACTCGCTGCATCGGCGCCTCCTCTACTTTATAATCGTAGGCTAAGCTTATGTAGAGAATGAGTAATTTATTATTGATAGTCAATTAGAGAAACAGAAACCTTGATATTTTAATGAAATTTAATATTACACCAACAGCTGACTAACAATCAGCCATATTTTTTTGCTTTTCTACATGGTCCAAGCGTTCGCTAAGATGTCCATCGAACGATTCGATATCTCAGCGATGTCGATTGTCAAGAGCGCCACTTGTCTACTCATTTGTATGAGAATAGCGATCGAGTCATTAGATTTCGTCATCGTTTCGTTACGCGATTTGACATTGTCTACCAATTAGCGATCGAAAACGATTGATCACGTGACATTTCGAAAGCTTATGTCAATTCCATACGTTTCAGATTTATCGAATTTCGCTATCGTTAACGAAAATGTCACTTTGTCTAGGCCCCCAGAAGACGCACAAGAAGCCCGAAATAAAGATTATAAAAAATTCAGACCATCATTCTAGAAAATGTTCAAGAGCAGTTACCATTGAAGACATGTTCCGTACCTTGTTATATACTTCTGATCCCTATATTTCAAGTTTGAGAAATGCCTCAGAAATAATATCAAAGGAACTATTTGAAGCCAAGGCCCTTCTTGCTATGAACGAAAATCTGTAGGATCTTGCTAAATGTTGTATATTTAGATTTAGATTACATAGAGACATTATTTCTTTTATTATTTTTTTATATTTAATTTTTTAATTTTAAAAATAAAATAATAAATCAAAATTAAAATTATTTCATTAAACCCTTACCAATATATCCAAGTATACGTGTGCAAAATTACAGCTCATTTCATTTTAAAACAACTGAGATATGAAGTTTTGAGACGAAACATACGCGATTTTCCCACTGTGCGATATAGGTGTCATTTTCATAAAGTAGATTGAAGACAACCTGGATTTTTTCAAATGCTGAATTTAAAAACGACCGAGCTAGCTTATATTTGTCATAAATTTGTTTTCCATTTGATGACATCAGGGACAGGCACCCGGCACTACTGCTCGGACTTCCCAGCGACAAGTTTTACGGACAATAATTGCGACACTGATTGGCAAAGGGTGAGTTATTCTTCATGTCGCAGTCAAATCATGACGCAGCAGCGCCCTGCGTTCACCACAAATAATCCCAGTATATTATGCCTACATATTTTTAGGTCTCAAATATTTGAAATTATAGGTCCAAAATTTATTCACAGACATTTTAAAATCTGGCTCCACGTTACTCGGGGTTATGAAAACATATTGCTATTGTTCTGGGTGCAACAGCATTACTGATTCAAGCGTTTTCAATCAAAAACTCCTGCCTCAGTCGTGTGTACAATTCCTTATAAGGTGTTATTATCTTTTATGGTAGCGTCCTAAGGCTACTTCACACCATGCTACAGGTAAACTCGACAACAATACTTCTTTAGTTTCATATTACGTTGTTCGGTCGTTTACGATTGGTCCGATGGATTTTGTTATACCTAAACATATTTTGACGTAGTATGTCTATACTATTCAATAATGCAATTTTATTATAGGCTCAGTTTAAATCGACTGTTGACTCGTAACAATCGTATGTATGTACCTAAAAGCTTTTAATAATTAGTGTTTTAAGAGATTTTGATAATTAGTGTTTCCTCATTTGTCATGTTCACCTTGTTCAACTCAAATAAGTTCGAAAAAAAATCTTTTTTTTTACATCTTTAATCTGTTTAGTGTTTTAGTATTAATAAGTAGGTTCTTATGTTAATTTATCTTGATTAATATTACAGTTCCTATATTATAGTTCTATTTTAAGTATAAATGTTTGAGTAAATTTAAATTTAAATTATTTTAATAGGATTTGTTTAAGTGTTTTACCTAACGGAAGTGAAATTAAAAGGGTGTTTCATACAAGGACAAAACTACATAAACTGTATTTAAATATATTTTATGAATGTATATTTATTTCCTCATAGAATATGTTTTATGAATGAAATATTGTCTTATACTCAGTCGTGTTTCACACTTCAGATGTGCGGTCAACTCAAGGCGAAAAACCTTGCAGTTGCACCGACAATCTCATGGTACAAGTCTTTTTTTTAAAGCCCAGTATACTTTAATATGTGTGTGTTTTGTTTTAGAAAATCATGATGGAATCAACATTTGTGTCTTATTTACTAATCTGTGTTCTGTTAACTGGAGTGAATAGTGCATCTTTCAAATGGAATAACGGTAAGTGTGACATTAGTTTATTATAAAAACATAAAATAAAATTTCATATCGTTTTTTTAACAAATATATTTATAACTTGTATATTTAATTCCGAGTTTAAAAGAGTAACCATGGAGTTTCTTGCCCGTTCTTCTCCATTGGAAATCAACACTTTGGAACGTGGCAACTAGAGCCTGACTATTCATAAGTGCCTGTAAATGGTTTACATGAATAAAAATATATTTGAATTGAATTGAATTGAACTGAAATCAATTTTAAAACTTTTCTGGTAATGATTTTGACGTAAATATTGTTTAATTTGCATGTGATGTTTTCTACTTTAAAAAGTTTTTTTTTTGTTAATTAATCACTCGTGGTTTCTTTTACATAGGCTATTTACATAACAGTGCACAATATTTAAATTAGTCAGGAGAAATACAACACTAAGTATATAGTGCAAAACTGATTGGTGGAAAGAGATAGATATATTATTCATCTTCAAAAAGTTAGATAGAGATGGATAGTGTTCTCTTCGTTAAGCGGGAAATATTTGTAAAGTGTATTTTCTTCAACGTTTCGTTTAAGCCACACCCTTAGTTAGAATAACATTATCGCTCAAAGAGTTGTAGAGCCATGTTTTACTGACGTTTTTATGAAGATGCTGCTGAGTATTTTCTGACAGAAGAATTCAATGACACTTCGACCGACTGCGGATGGAACCCAGTACTTCACGATCAGCATCTGCGCTTGCGACCGTTAGACCAATTTAGTAGATTTTAAAGGATGTAGTTAGAAAACTTAACCCTTTTCATGCTAAGGGATGGGACAATCTGCCTAGCTTGTTTCCCCAACTACATTGGGACTTTCAATCTCACCGATTGCAGCTGAATATCAGTATTTTACACAGAGCGACTGTCATCTGACCTTCGCGATCCAATTACTGGGTGACACGGATACTTTAAAGTTAGACTGGTTGTCAGACTTTTTGGGCTGTTGACACCCGTAAAGACTGTCATAGGCCTTCGTATGTCAGCCGGGATCATCTGCTTAGCGTGCTTTCCGAGGTACGAAAGGGTCTCGATGTGTGAAAAGTATTCATCCATCCAAGGACTACATCAAGTCAAGAGCTGTTTAACAAGAGATGCGACAGTTAATAACAATAATATTTCATACTAAATTTCCTTGGTTACAGACGTAAACTGTGGCGTAGAGGCTAGCCCGAATCTCATCCATCGCAACCCCTGGCTGGTCTATTTGGAGTACTGGCGTCGTGATCGCGAGACCGAGATCAGATGTGGAGCGACGTTGATCACCCGCCGACATATCATCACTGCTGCACATTGCGTGAAAAAGGTCAAATTTAGTCGGTAAGAATATGTTACTAGCAAGGAAACAACTACGTGTGAAGGTCCCTCAAATCGTCTGATGCATCTTGGGCAGTCTACCTCGATACCACTTAAGCTGAATGGCCAATCTTTCCACTACTGCACGAGCGATTCTCATGTGAAAGATCTTGCCAACACGATCGTTGATACCCTTTCAAGACACATGTTCTTCCTTTGACTTCTTTTCTTAGAACTTCGATAAAACATTTGATTGGAGTTGAGAGAATAAAAATTTCCAGCGGTCGCAAGTGCAGTGCTGTTGAGCATTAGGTTCTTGGGTACGAATCCTAGGTCAAGCAAAGTGTTATTGGCTTTGCTAAAATTTTCTCCGAGATGTACCTAACCCTTCGAGGAGAGAGGCAGTTTGGTTGTTATTATATATAACTAGCGACCCGCCCCGGTTTTGCACGGGATTTCGTAGTGTCGTATCAGCCTGTTACGTCGAGCATTTACTCGGCGCACGCTAATAAAGCTCCCAGTCAGCATGATTTTTTCCCGACATCTTCATTTATAATCGTTATATTGGTTAACGACACGGTTGGCGTAGTGGCTAAGCGATTAGCTTGTGTCGCGGGTTCGATACCCGCACGGAACAAATATTTGTATGATCTACAGATAATTGTTTCGGGTCTGGGTGTTTGTGTATGTGAATATATGTGTTTGTAAACGCACCCACGATACAGGAATCATTCCTAGTGTGGGGCAACGTATTTAAAAAAAAAAAAAAAATATTCACCTAAACCTTCTTCATGAATCATCCTGTCCATGTCATTAAGTAGTTGGTCCCGGATGTTATACGAATACCTATGACAGTCATTACGGGTGTCAGCAGCCCATAAAGTCTGATCTGTTTTACTCATTTCAGTTTGGTGGCTCGTCTTGGCGAATACGACCTATATTCTAAGGTGGACTGCGTGCGGGGCGTGTGTACCGACCCTGTGGTCAGGATCCAGGTGGCTGACATCATCGTGCACCCTGGATACGACGGCAATGAAAACGACATTAGCATTCTGAGGCTGGAAATTGATGCGCCTTTTACTGGTGTGTATATTCCACATTATTTTTAATATATTGATCCAATTGTCAACTATGGGGCTTCGTAGCTCAGATGGGTTAAGCAGCGCCTGACGCGGTCAGTCCTTGGATGAGTGACCATTTTTACAGATCGAGACCACATCAAGCCTCGGAAAGGACGTTAAGCAGTTGGTCCTGGGTGTCTTAGGAAGACCTATGACAGTCGTCACGTGTGTCAGCAGTCCAAAGAGAGATAACCAGTCTAATCTTAGAGTTTCAGTGTCTCCCAGTAATTGGGTGGCGGAGGATAGAAGGCAGTCGGTCCGTGTAAAATACTGATATTCAGCCGCAATCAGTGTAGTTGAGAAAAGGCTAAGCAGATGACGATTTATAATTACTAAAGAATATCGAATAGCATCTCAGTCACCACGTAAGACTCCCTGGCAAATGAACAGAATAAAAGATTCAGTTTGAAATCATCTTTAGGTACTGATGATTTTTTAAATAGGTTAGTTAATTACCTCGAAATAATCTATTGAGTGTGGTAACTACTGGACCGCATTGAATGAGAAAATGAGTCATACGGGCCGCTTAGCCGCCTATCGTGTACTGTATGCACATACGTAAGCATTGTTCTATATTGCTGTACTAAGTGATACTAAAAAGAAAATCTCGTATTTTATTATTCTCACCAGAGACCATTACATATACATTTGGATGGTCTCTATGCACTATTTCCTTAAGACTGCAACTGGGGTAAAAGTAAGAGCCTCCACGAGTGGCAAAACCTGAGTTTGTCTGGCGCACCTTGGCCAATCTAACCCGATATCATATTGCTGACTGGCTAAGCTTTCCACTACGGCATGAGCGATGCTCATGCGATACCTCGTGCCGACTCGATAGAAGAAGTTAGGAATTCGTATTAAAATATATTTTCGTCGCAGATTTCATTCGCCCGGCGTGTCTACCGAGCGGAGATCTCCAGAAAGACACCCAGTTCCTCGCGGCTGGCTGGGGCGAGATTCCCAACAAAGGTTTCTACAGTCACGTCAAGAAAATCATCCCATTACCGTATTGGACCAGGGAGGAATGTCAGGCGGCTTATAAATATACTGTGGTTCCTGAGCACGTGATTTGTGCGGGAGGAGAAGAAGGCATTGATACATGCAGGGGCGACTCTGGAGGTCCTCTGACCCGTGTAACAGATATCGTTGAACTGTGGGGCGTGACCAGCGGTGGTAATATCCATTGTGGCACCAAGGACTTTCCTGGCATCTATACTAGTGTAGCTTTCTATAAGGATTGGATTCGGACTGTTGTGGATTAAAGATTCTGTGAAAAGGGTTTCTGATGAGTATTGTAAAAATGTAAAAAAAAAAACAAAATGATTTTAAAATTTAAAAAATGACCAAAGGTATCTCTTAGTTTTAAGCGTAATTTTAATTAGTTTTAAGTTATAATTACATGACAGTTCAATAAGTAACATGGCAATATATATTTTTAATATTATTTATGTATATTATTATATTAATACATAAAAGACTATATGTGTGTTTGTGTGTGTGCGTGTGCGTGTGTGTGTGTGTGTGTGAAAAACATTACACACTACCATGCGTTTGACACACACAAATTAAATAAAACAGTCATTTTTGACGTTCATACTGCCAATGTCTAACGTCAAATCAATGTCATTCGCAACTGACGTAATAGAACAAAATTAAAAATAAAATATATGCAATGACTACAGAGGTATACCTATACTCCTTGCAAACGTAAAAATTGATACGTCCTAATTTAACCTACCTAGTAGTATTCAATGTTTGAAGTTGAATATAATAATTATGCAAGATATTTGTGTCAGATACCACACTAAAGGATGATTTTACAATTTTCAGATAACTTTTAATATCCAAGGAATTAATTTTACGATTTGAAAACTATTTTATAGAACATATACGTCAAACTATCATATTTATTCATCAGATATGTATATATTATCTGGAGATTGAAAAATCGGCTGTTAGAAGAGTTAGGCAGAGGTATACTATTATACACGCTAATTTTGCTGATTCCGTTATTGAGTCCCATGTAATATGGGGCGAGCCTATTGTCATCTATCAGGCACAGTTCGGACTCCGTGCCGCTCCTGAGACCTCACGCTCAGCAGTCGCGCTTGCTACCACAAGACCAACGAAGCAGTCCTTAGGTAGCCCCAATAATAAAAAAAATCCCTGGTATAATTACTCAGACGCTCTTAGAACCATTCCAGGCTCCCCCTGCGTGTCGAGATTACGCCTCATCTGTCCTAATGTATTCTATTAAATATGACCCGCCCAATCCCTATTTTATTCTAGTCAACTTATGGCCCCTATGCCTAAGAGGTATATTATGGTGTTTCTTCTTTGACGGCACGGTTGGCGCAGTGGTTGAGAGATCGACTGCTGCGCTACGTGTCGCGGGTTCGATTCCCGCACGGAACAAATATTTGTATGATCTACAAATAGTTGTTTCGGGTCTGGATCTTCGTGTATGTAAATACACACCGAGCCTCGGAAAGCACGTAAAGCTGTTGGTCCTGCACCTGATCTCTCTCCGGTCGTGTCGGATTGCCGTCCCATCGGACTATGAGAGTGAAGGAACAGAGAGAGCACCTGTGTTTGCGCATACACTTGTGCTCTATAATATCTCCTGCGTAGTTGGCTAATCTCCGGTGAGATTGGCCGCCGTGACCGAAATCGGTCAGTAGGACATTATTATGGTGTTTCTAATTTTGTTAGTGAGCTTTATATAATACTAGCTTTTATCTGCGACTTCGTACGCGTGGAATTTAGAATCGCGACACGTAGTTCAGCAGCCTATCTTTCAACCATTACGTCACCCGAGTTCCCTACATAGTGTTCGACCGGACCGACGCTGGCGCATGCGTCATGCTCCTGAATGGGCGCCGTCGGGTGACGCCTGCCGGGACTGGTCAACTTGTAAACACCATGGCGATCTTGTTGTCGTTTTCATTTTTTTCGTAGTATTTTATTTCACACATTAAATTCTCGCATACTCTTACCACAACAATGTACCGAACAAAGATTGTAAGATCGATTATTTTAAGAGTTTCCATTGAGTTTCTTGCCGGTTCTTCTCCATAGGACCTACTATTTGGAACCGTACATCTAAAGTCTCGACATTTCATCAGCGCCTGTTTTACATGAAATGAAATGGTTTACATGAAATAAAGATCTATTCTAAAAACCGTACTGTCAGATGATTTCACTTTAGTTATGAAATGTGATGAAATTATTTATTTTGCAACTTGTTATTGTAAATCAGTTATCCTTATGGACGAACGTTAGCCGGGCGGTCGGCAGAGATAATTAAACGGGTTCGATTCCTGGGTTCTAGACCATATCGCGTAACGGCTAATTAAGGTCTGCGGGTTAACGGGTTTGAGCACGGACACTTTATGTACAGTCAGCATCAAAAATATGTATACACGTAGCGAAATTCAAACGCTTATTCTTGGAAAACTATTGGTTAAAATCATAAAATTTAAATGACTATGTATTTTTATGTATCCACAGATACTGTGTAAAATTCTCCAAGATTACAACCACTATTTCTCTAAAAATCACTTACTGTACAATGTACATATATATTTAACAAAATAAGAACATCGAAGCTCTTATCTGTCGGAATCGCGAGTTCAGCTAAGTTTAGTAATAAATGTAATATATTAATATAATATCAAATTGACGTGTTCATATATCATGACATAGCCGCACGGGACTCGTGAGGCAAGATAGAGGATAATAAAAATTAAGGAAAATTTGAAGGAAAATGACCTTAATTACCTGTTTGATTAAGAATTGGTTGCCAAGCAACGTGAATCACAGCAGAAATTAGTACACTTAGTGTAACGGAACACAAAAAATAAAGTCGCGCGTTATCTCTCATTCGCCCAGACGCGGAAGGAAACGCGCGTAAATTAAATAAATTAAAATCTACCTTATGAAATGCACCAAAGTGTCAAAATTGATAACAATGCCGCCTGTTTCATTAGCTCACACGTCCGTGTTGATGACGTCAGAATAGACGGTGAGGATTTTAATGGACAGCAGAAGACAATTTCCTTTCACACTGATTGGTAATTATGTATGAATTGTAAAATTTAAGACCCGGGTACGTCCTAAAACTGCGGCCAGACACCGGAGGACGGGCAGCAGCGTCCTCTCACTAATCGGTGAGACACTGCGATACCCAAGCCGCCTGCCAAGCGTGGCGATTATGCCAACCCAATTGGGGGAGGCCTTCGTTCAGCAGTGGACGTCTTCTGGCTGATGATGATGATGATGAAACTTCATAATTTCCGAGTTTTCGTGATTAGTTAGTGAGTGAGCAGTATTTACATTGCATCACGCCTGTATTCCCCGAAGGGTTAGACAGAAGTGTACTATTGTACACTCACATTTCGCCGATTGAGCCCCATTTAATAGGGGGCGAGCCTATTGCCGTCTACCGGGCACAGTTCCAGATTCTGTGCTATAACTGAGAATTTCCATACAGAAAAAACGCAATACCACTTTGCCCGACCTGGGAATCGAAACCAGGACCTCACGCTCAGCAGTCAAGGACAGTTATAAGGGCTTAAATTGATGTTCCGATGAAGGACAAATTTACGTTAAGTATTCCTGCATAATATCGGAGCGTATTTACGCCATTTTGAAATGTTGTCGTTCGTAAATTAAACAGCTTTTGTTTTGTTATCTTATTAGGGGTTTTTACGAAGTTGGTTTATATGTTGCTAATTATATTGAATATTTTCATTGCTAATAGGGAAAATGTCAGACGAGTCGATTTCATTTATTGATACACAAGTTAATGGTTGTATAAAATCTTAAGTGTAAGCACATGAAGTATTATATTTGGCGCAGTGGTTAAACGATTGGGTCCTTAGGCTACGAGTGGCGTTCGATTTCTGCACGGAACAAATTTTTGTATGACTTGCGAGATATACGTCTCACGATACCTAAGATAATCTTACATAGTAGTAAAATATAATATAACACAGTCATGTAAAGCAAGAAAATATTCAGTTTTATGTACAAACTAACTTCCGTCCGCGGCTTCGTTCACGTGGATTACGAACCCGTGGATAAATGCGCGGAACCCTTATTCATTTTCTAAAATAAAAATAGCCTTAGTTACTCGTTATAACATCAGCTATCTGCCAGTGAAAATCCTGTTGAAACCAGTATACTCGTTTCGGAGATTAGCCGAATGACAGAAAGACAATTTTTTTATAGATTGTTTTTTTTGTTGTAAGTACCTTACCTATATACTTTTATATGCATTTAGTAAAACGCTGGTATTTTGATATCACAATAGTCTTTCTCCTATAATATAGTTTTTTCTCCGCCTCTAAGACTGACCTATTACCCGTTCTGTAATAGGCAAAACCAGGGATTGTCCTTGGGTGCATTTCTACAGTGGGTACAGGGATAATCGCAGGGTATATCATCATTACATTCTATTAAAGTTATCTTAAATTTGACGTGTTGGCGTCGGCCCCACGCACGCTTTCCAAACGTCCGGGACTCCGTAGTCCCGACCAACGCGAAGACTTAAAATAATAATAATGTTTAATTTCTCACCACGATATAATATGTAAATTTAACATGCTAAACTATAAATAAGGTCTGTATTTCGGCTAGTTTATGTATCAGCGTCCTACAATATAATATTCTATCATCATTTGTATTGTTTATAAACCTGAAAGACAACATTTTGGGGTTACACAAAAAACAAAACAACAGAATGTGACCGCCTACAAAAAAATCTTAAATTCTATAAAACAATATCAATTGAATCACTTACCAATAACATCAGGTCCGCTACACCCAGCACGTGGCTTCTGTCAGGATTTTCACTTCCACTTGTCACTTAGCACTTCACAACATTATGCTTTTCACTATCACAAAACTGTATAGTCTAAAACCGCGGGTTATGCGCAACCGAAATATCACAATACAAATACACAAAACACTTAACAATCAACTCGTGCGCACTAACCAATTCGATAACCGTATCTGATCTCAGCTCGATAGCAACTGACTGCTGAGACGTCCTACCATCATAGAAGTAGCCACGACCCGGTGCATAGACGGCAGTACTAAGAAATATCAAAACAAATGCCGGTAGATTTAAAAATATTTCAAAATATCTACCCACCGTAAAAAGTTAAGACAAGTAAATTTTAGTTTATTATTTAATCCGAACAATATGTAGTAGCACAAAAATGCACAAATTTATAAATGACAAAAAAAATTAAAACTGTCAAATATGGCATCGAGTAATCTATGTCACTTTTTATAATTTGTGCATTTAATTTAGTCTATGCCGTTCTTATAGTGGTGTCTTGTGATTACGTCAAAAACATTTGAAAATATTTTTTTGTTAGACGATACTGTCCCACTGCTGGACAAAAGGCGTCCCCAAAATTATTCTACATATCTCTTTCCTCTGCTACCTCGAACGCGTACCAAAGGGGCTGCCCTTTGGTACGCGTTTAGGTCGTTTGACAGTAGTCGTTGTTGTGTCACTTTATTCTATTCTATATCCTCATATGTAAGAATATTTACCAATAGAGATATACAAGGGGCGGTCTTATCGCACTTGGCGATTTCTGCCAGACAACCGTAGGATGGACAGAAGACACTGATACTCTAAGGGTAGACTGGTTGTCAGATTTTTTGGGCTACTGACTCCCGTAATGAGGACTACTGAAGTTATACTTCTTTTTGCGCGCTTGATGATAGTGAATTCTTACGATGCGCGCGCACACCGACAGATGAAACCGACACCATGAAGTTAGCTGGTAAATGCGTCTTTAATCTTCTTGGGAATTTATAGCTATATTCAAGGTAGTTTCTGAAATAACTGTGCATCTGTAACACGTTTTTCATATGAATACAAAAAAATAAATAAGAAGTATAAACGTTCTCTCTCCTCTTCTTTTTTCTATCTTCATTAACACAGTTACTAAGGTAATTTCTTCCAATTTCCATCTTTATGCAGACGATTTGCAGCTTTATCGTCATTTTACGTTGGCTGACGCTGGCCGTGCAATCGAAGCCATGAATTGTGACCTTGATAATATTAGCAAGTGGGCAAGTTCTTATGGCCTTCAAATCAATCCCATCAAGTCACAGACCATGATTATTGGCAGCAGGTATGTACGCAATGCGCTTGATATTTCTTCCCTAGTGCCTTTAACTATCAACGGTCTACCGCTAACCTACACTGACACTGCTAAGGATCTTGGAATCTTAATTGATTCCAATCTCTCTTGGCGTGCTCAAGTTAACGAGGTGAGTCGTAAGGTGCACTATTCCTTTCACTCGCTAAAATGTCTTCAGAGTTTCCTGCCCTTGAAAACTAAAATTTCTCTTGCCCAGTCAGTTATCCAGCCGATTATAGATTATGCTGATGCCTGTTACTTGGATGCCACAGAGGAGTTATTAAATAAGCTTGAGCGCCTGCAAAATTTGTGTATTCGTTTTGTTTTCGGACTGCGAAAGTATGACCATGTCTCCCACTTCCGCAAGCAACTCAAGTGGCTCCCTATTCGCCTTCGCAGGAACACTCGGATCTTATGTCTCCTCTATAATATACTCCATAACCCTGCATATCCCCAGTACCTACGTGAACGTTTCTCGTATACTCGTACTGCTGATGCCCCTTGTAGATCCCACCTCAGAACTCTTCTGGAATTCACTTCACATAAAACGGATTTTTACTCTTATTCTTTTACTGTCCATGCGGTGCGATTGTGGAACTCGCTTCCGCCTAACATACGTGATTCTAATACAATTTCTGTCTTTAAGAAACGTGTCAAAGAACATTACCTGTCTAAATTACAGTGATTGTCCATTATAATATATATATTGTAAATATTTAGTTGTATGTAGTTTATTTTTATTTTTCTATTTATGTAGTTTATTTTATATTTGTTGTTTCATAGTTACTATTTGGTTTAGTTTAAGATATATCTATTGGTTAAGTTTAGATATTTAAGAGTTTTCTTATATTCTTTTTACACACTGTGTCTACGTGTCTGTCATATATATTTCCTGTCGCGGGACTACTGGAAGAAATTTCTTAAGAAATAAGTAGTTCCTTTGTGCTCATGTTTCGTTTTTTTTACATTTATATCATCGTGTTTACTGGTGTGTACATAAATAAATAAATAAATAAATAAATATAACTTCTTACGTGCGTACATAAGTACACACACACACACACACCCATATTTATTTATATCATCATCATCATCATCTCTGCCGAAAGACGTCCACTGCTGGACACAGACCTCCCCCAAGCATCGCTACGTAACCGGTCTTGTATTGCCCGCATCCAGCGGGTTCCCAGTACCTTCACCAGGTCATTGGTCCACCTCGTGGTCCACCTTCCCACGTTGTGCCTTCCGGTACGCGGTCGTCATTCCAGAACCTTATGGCCCCATCGACCATCGGTTCTGCGTGCAATATGCCCCAACTACTGCCACTTACGTTTACTTACATCATAGCTATAAAGCTCCAAATCCTGTGCAACTTTCATAAAAGCCATTTTTCGAGTGAAATATCCAATGACGATTTATATGTTATTATTCTAGCACGGATTTGATAATGTATTAGTTATTGTTGCAATTATTATTGCCACGAACCTACAGTGTGTCTGCCATTTGCAGTGTAAAAACCAGGATTTTCAGGTAAAAAAATCCAATTGACACTCGGATTTTGGATATGAAACTTAATTATAGGAGCTGTGGTCAGTGATTCTTCTAATATACGTCATACGCTCTGCGAGGAAGACTCAGTATAAAAGCGCTTGATTTATATAAATCGTACCAGTATACAGGCAAAGTTAATTGAAAAGGAACATGAGCAATTTCATTAATTAAATTTGAAATTAAATCTCGTTGAAATTTTAAACTCATCTATGATTCGATTATTGTTGTTATTAACATGTTTTGCTGGCGTTTGGAATTTTAAAATTAAAGAAGGTTAGTATTTTAATTTTTTTTTGTTGTATTGCTATTTTTGTTGCTTTTCTATGCTAAGATTTTTATAATGACATAATAAATAATTTAACTTAATTGTTTACAAGCATATGTGATAAAATTATTTAGTTCGCTTTTTATATGTATTTTATAAGTTTTTTAAAATTTTTGCCTATTAATACATATTAATGAAATTATACATATTTTATAAAAGTTTTATATTGTATACCTTTACCCAGCATTGGGATGCGACAAGCTAACAGATATAGTGCTTTATTTTTTTATTTTTTTACTTTGACTTTTTTTTGTATTTTTTTTCTTGCATCATTTTGTTGAGTAATGCGACCATCACTATCCGTTTGTCGAAGACTGTATACGGTCTTATGTGCGCACGCGTTCAACGCACGCTCTATTCCATTAGCGTACTTTAATTGGGAATTGTAAAAGAAAAAATCGGAATTTCCTGTTACTTTCTAGGAGTGTGTATAAAACTTATTTTTTAATTACTCTTATTTGACTTTTGGAAATATTTATTCCGGATTTGAACTACGATTGGATAGCACGGAGATTGGATTGCTGTATAACTTGAGAAAACTGAAAAAGAAAAAAAAAACATGTAAATAAACCTTTATTAACCATTATTTTTTACTTTTTCAGGCCGTTTTTGCGGCAAAGAAGCTAGCTCCAGCTTAATCCACCACAACCCATGGCTGGTATATTTGGAGTATTACCGCGGTGACCGCAGAATTGATATTAGATGCGCTGCTTCGCTTGTCGGCACTAAACACCTCATCACTGCTGCCCATTGCATCAAGACGCCTAAGTTCAGCAGGTTACTTACTTTTTTAATTAAATATCTATGTAATTTAAATATATTTAAAATTAATCTTAATATTTCGAAGGTTTTCTGAATCTGTTGCTAAGGTCCGCATAAATATCCGGGGTCTATCCTTTTTATCCGTTGATGTGCCCAACCTTGTTCGTTCTAGGTATGGTTGGGTACAACAAGTTGGAAACAAGAAGGGACTTGACTTTTGTCAAGTATATGTTTGAATTTTAAGAGGTCAGACGTGTAATCCAGGTATATTGAAGGAGATATGCTTGTGTGTACCTGATAATTACATTTTACCGCGGAGGAGGCCGCGATTTATCGCAGTTCCGCGCGGGCGAACTAATTTGCTCAGCAAAGCGCCCACGACACGCGCCTTGCATACACTCAATGAAGTCGCTGAAAGGATTGATTTGTTTTCCTAATCTCTGCATGAATTTACAAAAATTACGTTATATGTGTTATGTTTAGCATAAGGACCACACTATCGCATTGGGAATATCCTGTAATGATAGTTGTGATAGATAAATAAATAAATAAAAAAAAAAAACTAACTGGTCGGATCGAGAGAAAAAGTTTATCAAAAAAAGTTAAGTAATTTAAATTTAGATTACTATACTGGTAGTAGAACGGTTAAAACGATATTATACGGAAAACGTGATGAGATACTTTACGGAAAACATAATATTTCGGATTATTTGACCTATTTAAACACTGTCGAGGATAAAAAGTGGATAACACTCTGAAGGTTACATTAAGATATGAAATGATTTGACTAAGGGCTTCTCAATGTCATAAGAGTCCATAAGCTGGTTTTATGTTGTTTGGGAAGGTTACCCCGACAAAAAATACGGACTATCTCGGGCAAAAAGTTTTTAATCTTACGTCAGACGTTCTTACATCTATCGACCCACATTTCGTATAGTCGCGTAACATTTTTAAACCTACGCTAGGTTTAAAAATGTCAAAAGTAGAGCCGTTCAAACGCATGGTGCATGCAATCTCTTAACCTTAAACTGCTAAGGTTAATAACCTAAACTTCTCTGTAATTTTTAATGTCCTCTACATAACAATATAATAAAATTACATCACTAGGGATTCCCTAGAGCTATATATAGCATAAATATAATTGAGTCATTTTAATATGTGGTTAGCGCTTATACAATATGAATATATATTTGTTATACTGTTAGGTTTTGGAAATTCCGTGTAACAACAGTGTTAGAAGAAATAAATAACTTCGAATAACGGTCATTTCGCGTCATTTTTACAAAATTAAAGAATAGATTTTATTAATTATTTTTATCTGACTACCGTAGCAACTTACTAACGTCAACTGTTGGATAAAAGCGACGAACAATTGAAAGCTTGTTAACAATGATACACAATATTTAAGATCTTTTCAAACTCATTCTTCTTTTGTTTTTCTTGAAAATTTTCTTGTCGGGTTTCTTACCTTCTACTCTCTCTTCGTCTTTTTAAATACCATGTTGAAAGGGTACCTACTGGTTATCCAGGTTACATCTTGATCAGATAAACTTCATATGAAATAAATATAATTCAATGAGACGAAAGAATAATTTATTTACATCATCTTCTTCAACTCTAGATGTCAATTGTTAATAAATAGAACTAGAACATAATTATCACATATTTCTTACCTCTTTTAATTTCAGATTGGTCGCACGTCTAGGAGAATACGACTTGACACGCCAATTAGATTGCGTTGGTGATGTGTGTGCTGACCCTGTAGTCAGGGTCGACATCGAAGAAGCCATCGTTCATCCTGACTACGATGGCAGAAGCCATGACATTGCTGTGCTGAGGCTCATGGAGGATACTCCTTATACTGGTGAGAGAGATATGGATCAATTTGGTTTTTTTTTTTATCAATAAAGTACCTACTTGTGTGTTGACCGAAGAATCTCTCGTTTAAATCATAGTCATATTCGTTACTAAGTTCTGCATTTATAAAACTGGTCCTTTGATCCTAACGAATCAATTTCAGCTCTTAATTTAAAAATTTAATGTTAAACAGACGATTTTTAGAAAATTAAGAGGTTCAACCAGATGAATGCTTCCAGCATTATATATTATTTATTTATTTAATTGAATTTTTATTTACAGATTTTATTCGACCAATTTGCCTTCCATCAGGGCACTTGCAACACGACGCCATCTTTGCAGCCTCGGGCTGGGGAGAAATTCCCTTCAGAGGACACTACAGCAGCGTCAAAAAGATTATTCTTTTGCCGCAATGGGAAAGAGATGCCTGTGAGGTCTCTTACAAACATCATAAAGTCCCAAACAACGTTATTTGTGCTGGAGGCACAGAAGGGGTTGACACATGCAGGGGTGATTCCGGAGGCCCCTTAATTTGGTTTAAAGATAGGACCGAGCTGTGGGGGGTTACTAGTGCGGGGAATAGTCGTTGTGGAACTAAAAATTCGCCAGGAATTTACACAAATGTTGCTGATCATCTGGAATGGGTTCTGGCTGTTATTTCAGGAAACTATTAGGCTGGATCCTCGTGGGTTTAGTTGAATGACTGTAATAGATTTATGAAAAAAAAAACTAATTTTAATTTAAAAAATAGGCCAAAGATTATAAAACCAAAAAAATATACCTAAGTTACTAATTACAAAAAAGTTTAAGTTAATAAAAACATAAAAATACTTTAAAGATAGTTAAAACAAAAATAAGCTGTGATCAACAACATTTTAGTTTTATAAGAATATTCTTATAGTAGTGACTACTGACAGAATTAAAAAACGAATATCCAGGCAGTTAATTAATAATAATTATAGGAAAAAAAGCAAGTGGTTCCTCTGTTGCGACATAAAAAAGACATGTAATTTTAAAAAATAAGAGCAAAATAATTGTAAATCGTTGTTAATATGTACTTAGATATAAGTTATTTAATAATTTTAGTAAAATATTATTTACTTAAGCAATCGTTTTATTTCCACTTCACCTTATTATTTAAGGGTATTTACTAACTCATCGGTAGACGGCAACAGGTTAGTCTACTTGTACATGAGACTCAATAACAGCATCTATGCAATGTGGGTGTAAAACAGTGCATCTCTGCCTAACTCTTCGGAATAAAGGCGTAATATTAGGTAAAAAAAACAACATTATTTATCTAACATTTATTCGTTTCATATCTAGATCAAAATTGTATAGAAACGGAACAACATTTTGTTTAAATGAATAATATAATCAGTCTTTTTGTAGATATAATTTTTAGCAGTTACCGCTACAATTTTATAAAATTCGACTTAAAATAGAGTCGGTTCGTGTAACAAGTGACGGAAATGCAACAAGGCAAGAATTGCGACCATGCGAACATTAGGACCAAAATCCGTGACCCAAAAAATTATAAATACCATAAGCAGGTGTTAAATATAAATATCCAGTTTACATAAGTACATGAACTGCGAAAAACTGAATTCGGTCTATAGGTAGATTCCTTGATGAGAATGCACATTAGTGGGTAAATATAACACGTTATTTTTGTAAAGCCTATATCCTTTTTACTATGAGAAGAGGCTGGTGTCCAGCAGTGGGACAGCAAGGCCTAGAAAAAATGATGTATTATTTTTATACGATTATTTATACTATTAATAAGATTACAACATGAGATGTTATGTATAAGTCTTGTTCATTAATTAGCAAGAGCCTGACAAGACGTAAACTATTAGTCAATGCCGTAATTGAAGACTACCGGTTGCAGAAAGTAATGAAGAAAGGGAGCAAATAATACTTGGAATAACACCTAATCAACTCAAGTCTGGGGAATTTAGTTGAAGAGATCATTCATCTAGTAGATATACCATGCTTTTGTAGGACTTGACTTTGGTGAGAGCACGCTTACATATGTAAGTAAGACTATTTTTGTTGGTCGCTTTCGTTGGACCCTTCTTAATCTGAGATAGCAGAATGTGAATGTGTGAATCTTTGTATGTTCTCTTTTTGTTTCATCATATTATTGCAACATCTAGTTTATGTACTCATTAGTCACATCACAGGAAAATACTCCTTTATTATACAAGTCCCGAATATAATTTCAAAAATTATATTCGGGACTTGTATGGTTATCACATAGTTTCCGGTGTCTGATGTAATTTGTGAGTAATATTTCAAACTTACTTGACCACAGCTTTGTCTATGTATAGAAGGGACACAGACAGATATCAAACATCATTGTTTGTCTAGTCTTTTCCCAACTACATTGGGGTTGGCTTTGAGTATAACCAGCTGCGACTGAATATCAGTATTTTATTCGGAGCTACTACCATCTGACGTCCACCACCAATTACTGGGAGACACTGATACTCTAAGGTTAGATTGCTGACAGCCGTAATGACTGTCGTAGGTATTCGTATGATACCTGGGACAAACTTCTTAAGGTACTTTCCGAGGTACGGAGGAGTTTCGGTGTGTGAAAAACGGTAACCTGGCCAAGGACAGATCTTAGTAAGCTCTGCTGAACCTAACACTATAGACCGATATCAAATACAGTATAATATTGTATCGTATAAAAATTTTGCGGGTCACTGTCCGGCTAGAAGAGAGGATGCGCTTAAGTAAATCTACAAAAAAGGTGGCTGAGGCTTGGTTGGCGATCTGTAAGTAGATCAGCCTGGTCGGACTTCATTGTAAAGCTAGCGTGTGTCCACATCAGTCACTTCTTACGCGAACATTCATAGATAGTAAAATACATGACTAGATACAGCAGTATTACGACTATATTGACAATTATTTACAAGTTATTTTAGAAGAGAGCGGTAAAATTATCTCCTGCGTATGACGGAAAGAGCATATTATTGAAAAAATAATAACTTCCTCACTCATTGGTTTCGCCTGTAACATTTGTGGGTACATTGTACACACTTAGTGACTTAACTGAGAAAGGGATGCACTGTTTTTTGGTCGATGTGGCTATCAGATTATCTCTTGTAATCAAGGCAAAACACTTTTTGTAGGCCCAACAAATATTTCTTCTATGCATTCCTGCATGGAAGAAATATTTGAATCTGTGATTGGAGATAAAGTTAATCGTTTTACCACTGACCAACCATGGCGTCAATATTATTGGGTATCAGACCAGTTTTACACCAGTCAATCAACGATTTTTTTTGGCCACTAGATGGTAGTACCGCTCTCTTATGAGACTCGCATTACAGATAAAATCCACAAGATATTTACTATACAAACCAGTTATTATGTACATTGACCGCTGTAAAAAAAGTTTGGAGGCTCGTAATTCGTTCATACTATGTGTCAAGCTAAACTAAACTAATTAAGCTATAGGTATTACAGATATTAGCTGGCAAATGTGGATAAACATTTATACTAGTGGATTTTATCTGTAATATTAAATATACACGTCTTTATTATTATTATCAGTCAGTTATCAGTCATAGTTATAATATTTTATATAGCGACTGGCAACTGACTGGTAAATGGAGCTTATTAAGGCCCTTAAGCTTAGAGTCACTAATTTAAAGTCAAGTACTTCAAGTCTCAATTCAATAAGTATATTTTCTTGTATTATTATTTTTTAGCTGACTCGTTGGTCTTATAGTCCACGTTCTTGATTCGATCCGTGGGTCCGGTAAATCTCATTAACACGGGACTTAACAACCGCAATGGGAAAATCTTTGAAGTTATAACACCTGTGCCTATTTTTTATTTACGAATAATATGTCTCTGTATGAAAGGACCTTTTGAAGTCAAATTAAGAAATCTAAACTTTGTACACAAAGTAGTTTTCACCGAATTCGTATCCCTTTGTTCATCCGATTTTATTTTGAGTATAACACCAGACACCTTCTGTCAGTGTGGACATTTAAATATCACCTAGCATTTTAATGTATTATTAATATTTTTGGGCGTCAACAAAATATAGCTACGAAATAAACATTTGAAACATATAACAATACTCAACATGAATTCATAATATCATAATATTTTAGGGCACTTTCTTCAATAGCTGGA
The DNA here is from genome assembly GCA_947562105.1 of Shargacucullia verbasci. Lineage (NCBI taxonomy): Eukaryota > Metazoa > Arthropoda > Insecta > Lepidoptera > Noctuidae > Shargacucullia > Shargacucullia verbasci. The sequence goes on along the minus strand of OX387303.1, from coordinate 8,366,106 downwards.
TTAAACCTTGATTAGTTATTTCTCTGACGAATCCAAACTGTTCCAATTTTTAAATAACAGCTAAATATATATTTACCTGTTTTTTTTTATTGGTAAATAGACTGCCCCTTGACTTACATTCGCCAAAACTTTCCGTATAAGTAAATTGGCTATAATATACTGGCTAACTTTACGGCTTAAAGCCAAATGACCATACCTCGTATGAGAACTATGTGTAGCTAAACGTTTTAAATTGTTTCTTGATTGGTAATACTTCTATATTTTGTTTTTCCACATCTAATGTTTCGTATTTTGAACCATAACTTGGCTTACGAAATATTTTCGGGTTTTGGCCATTAAACTATAATAATATAACAATTACGAAGAGAATGTACTTGGCACGTTATTTTTGGCACTCTGCTTTTCCTGAAGGTTGTATAAAACACGAAACTACATTTTAAAATCGAAAACAAAAACATTATGTTTCGATTTTCGCTATAGGTATTCAAACTTATCATTGGCAGCATTTTTGATAAAACAGAATATATTTCATCGACAGTTATTCACTAGACCAAATAAAAACAAATATAAATAAAAAAATAAAATTAAAACGAATTACCGAAATATCCTGAGAAACTTTCTTTGGCAGTGGAGTGGTTTTTTAATTTACTAATACGTTCTCGTGGTTGAAGATATCTGGTCCTTCGAGACGAATTTGTTTTAAAACGAAAGTTCTTCAGTTTCTAGTTACCTATGGTGCGGGGTTCTGCAAACTTCTGTAAAATGAGAAAATAATTCATTTATTCATAAGTAAAGAATATTATACTGGCAGCTGTCACCAATGCAATTGGGAAAAGGCTATGGCGATGATTTATCATCTGCCTAGCGTTTTCCGAGTTGAGAAGAGAACAATCAAATTTTTTTGTTCTCGGTATGTTTTGTTTTTTTACAAGTCTGCAGATTTACAGACATAACATCACGCTTGTATTCCCCGAAGGGTTAGACAGAGGTGTATTATTGTACACTCACGTTTCGCCAATGCTATCATTGTAATAGGAGGCTTATTGCCATAACCGGGCACAGTTCCAAACACTGCCTGACCCGGGAATCGAATCCAGGACTCTTACCCTAGCAGTTGCGTTACCGACCACTAGACTGATGAGCCAGTCATACAAGTCTGGTTTATTGGAATCTCAGTAAGTTTATTTATATGAATACATTAATGATTCATTTGATGATTTAATTAATTTAATTATTGTTACAACAGTATTAATTAAAGTTAAACCAAATAATTAATGACACTGAAAAAGCTCTAAACAACAAAATAATTAACTACTTACTTCGTGGAACACTTTTGAGTGTAGATTTTGATATGCTATCACTATCTTCAGACTCTGAACACACTTGGAAACTGGTTTCTGAAAAAAGAAACACACAGGGTGGAATTTTAATTGTCAGAAAGTCTACACGAATCAATAAAATAAAAAAAATAAGTGTCTTACCTGTATCATATCTGTGTTTGGCGTGTCGATTTGGCAAATCTTGGTTTTCTACGTGACCAAACGTTCTAAAACCCACAGCAAACTGCGCGTATGGACTTATCTCGTACAGTTCTGAAATTAAATACATAATGCGCTAAGAATTAGAATAGAAATACTTTATCCTTCTTTATTCTTCTTTTTCTTTATTAAACTCTCATGTGTCGTAAGTAAGTTTACAAACATACATGTCACATGCACACACATGTTTAGTTGTGATAAGGTAACAAACAGACAGACAGAGTTACTTTCGAATTTATAACAGTGGGTGTTATGTTAATATTTTCCTTTAAACTAAAAAATCCCATAATTTGCGTTATTTGTGATACTTCCTCTTGTAATTGATAAAATTGAGTTTTTAATTAAACACATAGGTTTCGTAGAGTTATTCAACCATTGTTCTTAGTTCGAGGAGATTTTATTATTATTAAGTATATTCAAATAATCAATAATTTAAATGAACGGCTCGCCAGCACACAGATAAACCCTGATAGGTTTTCGTTGCATGGCTAATACAATTGTAATATAGATTAAATATTTTGGAAAAAAAAAAGATTTCTTTTTAAATATTTCGTCAAAACGTAATTTAAATAGTATTTACAATATTTATGATAATGTAAAATATTTACAGGCGGAAATGCAGACTTATTAAAATATATATACAAGCTAAAAATATATAAATAAAACTACAAACTGTTAAAAACGGGGAGGGGAAGATATGTCAACGGGAAAAGTGCCCAGAACGCTGGCGGCATTGCCACGTTGTATTTAAATAGTGAATTAACTTTGAAGAAACCGGCTGGTTCTCATTTGGCAACCAATTATTCACCAACCGAATCTCTCATAGCAACAAATCATTCAAAAATACGTCAGCCAGTATCTTTTATATTTAATTATCCTTCCTCTAAAGTGTGTTCCTCTAACGTTTGTTGAATTAAGCATATCCGGCTTGATATCAAGTTTTATTAAATGAAATAGATTTTCCGTTTAATGATAAGTAACGATAACTGAAAATTAATGAGGGATTCTCGTTGTACCACGAGGAAGATTATTGAAAACCTTAGAACGTTGGAAACTTTGGACAACTTTGGACTTTGGTGGGCAAGTTCCCAGTCTCAGAATGAGAAGGGTTAGGCCTTAGTTTACCATGACGCCTGATCTCTCTCCGGTCGTGTCGGATTGCCGTCCCATCGGACTATGAGAGTGAAGGAACAGAGGGAGCACCTGTGTTTGCGCACACACTTGAGCTCTATAATATCTCCTGCGTAGTTGGCTAATCTCCGGTGAGATTGGCCGCCGTGACCGAAATCAGTCAGGAGGACATTTATTATTAGAAGAATCTTACCATGTTTGCTGTTGTTCCTCATATGGATGGGTGCACTGTATATTCTGTTCTGTGCATTCATGGCATTTTCCTTAACGTTGGCAAGATTGGTGTGAGATGTGTTGGCTGTCAAGTTGCCGCTCTCGGATTTATTGTCCACCGTGATCGAGTCTCGGTATTCTGTTAGGTTGCCAGTTCTGAAAACAAAAATGGAGTTTAGCTTGAGATTGCATCAAAAAAATGTATACACGTAGCGAAATTCAAACGCTTAATACACATAACATAGCTATCTATGCGTGAAAGAGTTTTCAGATACGGATCTCCGAATCCCCCCACATAAAAACTTACAAACAAACAAAATTTTACCTCTTTATAATATTAGTTTACACTACTGCCTATTTTGGACGTAAGATCTTCGTTCGTCGCCTAGACACAATATATTATGTACTAGCTGTGCCCGCGACTTCGTTCGCGTGGATGTCGGAACTTAACAATGTATTTTTCAGTGAGACCAAATGCACTTAACCCTATTTTTTTCTAAAATAAAAGTAGCCTAAGTTACTCCTTATTACATCAGCTACCTGCCAATAAAAGTCCCGTCAAAATCGGTCCAGCCATTTCAGAGATTAGCCTATACAAACAGAAAGACAGACAGACAAAAATTGTAAAAAATGTTATTTTGGTGTATGTACCGTATATATATTCATATGCATGTAGTAAAAAACGGTTATTTCAATATTACAAACAGACACTCCAATTTTATTTATATGTATAGATTGTGTCTACTTTGCGTCACTAAATCAAAAGAGAGAAGAGAGAGGAGACGGATTAAATGAGAGAAGGTTGACATTAGACATACCTTTGTCTCTTCACAAGTATGTAGATGCAGCTCAGAAGACATATTGTGAGCAATATGGAACTGCATATTATCACCAGCATGTTCAAGTCGAAGAGCTCTGATGGTGGACCCACTTCGGCTGGAAAATAATAACATAACATAACATCACGCTTGTATTCTCCGAAGGGTTCGGCAGAGGTGTACTATTGTACATCCACATTTCGCCGTTATTGAATCCCATGTAATAGGGGGCGAGCCTATTGCCATTTAACGGGTACAGTTTCAGACTCCGTGTTGCTACTGAGAATTTCCATACAAAAAACTTAATAACACTTTGCCCGACCCGGGAATCGAACCCAAGTCCTTACGCTCAGCAGTCGCGCTTGCGACCACAAGACCATTAGGCATTTTTTTCACAAACACAAATATTTAAAGACATACATCTGTAAATCATAAAAATATTTGTTTTTGTGCAGGAATCGAACCCGCGACACGTAGCGCAGAAAACTAGTGTAGTACCATCATCATCTGCTTGCTTTTTCCCAACTACATTGGGGTCGGCTTCCAATCTAACCGGTTGCGGCTGAATATCAGTATTTTACACGGAGCGACTGCCATCTGATCTCTGCCACCCAATTACTGGGAGCCACTGATACTCTAAGGTTAGACTGGGGACACCCAGTCTAACGCGTGTCATAGGTCTTCCGATTCGGTGTTTTCCGAAGGACGGAGGGGTCTCGATGTGTGAAATATGGTCACCTATCCAAGTACTGACCGCGGCAAGCGCTGCTTAACCTCACAGATCGACCAACCTGCGCGGTAGCTATTGAGCTATAAGCCTCTCAACTATAGTACCAACAGTGGTTATTTTATCATATAGACTGTATTATAACTTACAACCATCCTCTTTCTTGGTAGCATAGGTGTAAGTGGTGGTGACGCTGCCGGCCTCGTTGCTGGCGGTGACCCGCAGCTGGTACCACGTGCCCGGAGACAGCTCCGGGATGGCGTACGTGGGGATCTTCGCCGCGTACACGGACGACAGCGACCACGACGACAGCTCGGAGTAGGGCTAAGGAAACATTAAATAATTGGTCTATGTCCTTGCGTACTGTGCGGTGTGACTTTGAGTAATACAGTGAGAAAAAGTGTGACAAGTGTTTGCAGTCCACTAATAATGTCCTCCTGACCGAATTTCGGTCACGGCGAACAATCTCACCGGAGATTAGCCAACTATGCAGGACATACGCAAACACAAGTGCTCTCTCTATTCCTTCACTTTGATGGGATGACAATCCGACACAACCGGAGAGATATAATGCGCAGGACCAACGGCTTATACGTGCTTTACGAAGCACGGTGTGTAATCACATACACAAAGACCCAGACCCGAAACAACTATCTGTAGATCATAAAAATATTCGTTCCGTGCGGGAATTGAACCCGCGACACGTAATGCAGCAGTCGATCTCTCAACCACCGTGCCAACCTTGCCGTCAACTAAGGAACTAAGGAACAACTCGCACACATACGCAACTAAGGAAGATTCAGCGAGAAGGTAAAATCTTTAAAACGACAAAATATCCTTATGACCACGTTGTTACTAAGGAACACATAATAAAGGTAGCTGAGTCCAATTAATCAGTATTGCGGTCACGAAATTAATTGATCAGTTGCTAACTCGAATATTTCCCTAAGTTGCTGAACGATGGTCTCTTACCATATTATTATGAGCTCTGGTCCAGGCTCTAGCGCCGAGCTGTTTGTACTCCACATCCAGGACTCGGAGCGCACAGCCGCCGTGGTCCCAGCCGCCCAGCTGCACGTAGATGTGGGAGGCATTGCTCCAGAGCCATTCGTTGGAGGTTGGTGGAATTGGTACTGGAAAATCACATTCAATTAAATTGTTAGGCCTGTTTCAACTCTTACTGATAAACTAGTTGATTGATTATCCGACACTTAACAAATAAATATCCATAACATAGCATCACGTCTGTATTCCACGAAAGGTTAGGCAGAGGTGTACCATTGTACACCCACATTTCGTTAATTTCGTCCAAATAGAGGCGTTAATTTTTTTTTCATGAGTGTCTGATATGTATATCTGGCTGACAAACTCTCTGATTCATATACGTTTAGATGAAACATTACTAGTGTCAGATAAAAATCTAACTGACATTTCATCTGTTTGCTGTTTAAGGACTTTAATAGTTTCAATATTAATAATTATTTGATATTTCCACCAGCTTACCTCCACCCAAAGTACTGACATCCAAATAAGCTGGCTGTGACGTCCCAACTTTGTTGGTAGCTGTGATCCTCAAAGAGTACTTGGTTCCGCACTTCAGTCCAGTCAGAGCGTGCTTCTGTACACCCGACAGGTTGGGCAACTTGTTGGCAGGCCAAGCTTCTCTCCAAGGACTGTTGACTTCTTTCCAGGTTAGGCTGTAACCTGAAAAAATGTGTTGACTAAGGTTAGTTTTAAAAGGGTTAGGTAGAGGTGTACTATTGTGCATCCATATTTCGGCCAAGGGACATCGTGCACAGTTCTAAACTCCATGCTGCTATTGAGAATTTCTATACAGAAAAACACTATAGCATTTTGCCCAGCCCGGGAATCCGACCCAGGATCTCATGCTCAGCTATCGCGCTTGCGGCCACTAAACTAATGAGGCAGTGAAAAAGAAAACTTTTAAGTAATTTCATTTTTGGTCCTTTATTTTACAACTATCCTGGTCTTTCGATACAACTGCAACATTTCATCTTATAATTTGTGTTTTATAGGAATATTGATGAACTATGCTAAAAATGCTGTTGTGTAGAACGATGATGGGTTTGTAATGGGAGACCCGACTCGTCGCTCGTAGTATCCAATCTAGGCAGACCAATAGTTTAGACTTTATGATGCCTTAATCTGTGCATAATAATCGATATCACTATTCCAACAGTGAAGGAGAACATCGAGAGGAAACCAGCTTATTGTAGAAACAAACATTAGAAGGATTAAAACATACACCACACTACACTGGGCCCACAGTGGTGGATTTCGGCCCAGCCCTTCTCTGAGAGAGCAACTTGTCTCGGTAGCAGGACAATGGGTGATGACAAGGAGGTCCAACAGCTATAAAGAAAGAAAACTAGACTTACTAATCTTCTGGCTAGCAGTTCTGTTAGTGATGGAGTAGTAGGGCTGCTCCCATTCTACGAGTATGGAGTCTTTGTATGGTGTGGCTCGAAGTATCGGCGCTTCTGGCAGAGGCAGGACGATGACTGTGTATTCTACTGAGTCAGAGCCGTACAGGTTCTTCGCTAAGCAGGTGTAGTTGCCACTTAAAGATTGGTCTATATCTGAAAATAATCATGGCATTTAATGGTAATTTGGTTGGTTAAAAGGAGAAGAATATTCTGTAAATAAGAGCTTTCACATTTTTTTTAAAATGGTGATAAAAAAAATGTGAAATATTTCACACAAATACGGTGCTTATGATTTTCTTAAAAAACTTTGTCTCACACTACGAAATATTCCTGTATCGTAGGGACGTGTTTACAAACACATATTTACATACACAAAGACTCAGACTCGAAACAACTATCTGTAGATCATCATTTGTTCCGTGCGGGAATCGAAACCGCAACCCATAGGCGTCGATCTTTCAACCGCTGCGGCAACCGTACTGCCTAACCGTCCCGTTGTTTTGTTCGAAAATTACTTACTATTAATAAGAAGACTGTCATCGTGGTTCCTGGTGAATCTTGGATGGTGGGTGATGATGTTATGCTTGTGGTACCACACGGTGCGTGGTGGTGGTACTCCCACACACTGACATACAAGTAAGAGAGAACTGCCTACTCCTACTGATACTGTCCCTCCTAGAGATGCTACCCCTGCTACAACTGGAAGATAGATAAAGAAGACATTAGCTATTATGGCTACACTCAGTATGATTAATATAATACCAGTTATTATGTTGCTGTTCCGAAAATGAATTTTTCATTGCTTTATTAATAAACCAATACATTCAACTTATACCTGTCTAAAGCTGGGTAAAGGCCTCTCTAGATTTACTCAACTTCAAAGTAAAAGTAATTTTTTTATTTACTTTACAGGCGCTTTTAACACGTTATGATTCTAGTTGCACGATTCCATAACTGAATTGGTCCTATGGAGAAGAGACTGGCAACAAACAACATGGATACTCTTTTCAAAAAACTGTTTTAAAGTATTCTTCAAATACCAAATTATACTTTAATTCTATAGGACGTTTAAAAAGAATACCTTTGGGTATTTGTTTGGTCTTCTACCTAACCGTCTATCTCTATATCGATAGCTTGTTATAACTTACAGTGATTGGAGCAAATCTCATTAAATCTCTTTATTCCATCCAGGACCAATTCATATATTGCTAATATAGATTTTATAATTATATTACCTCTATGCGTCGGTGTATGCGACACCCTCCTGGTGGCGCTGCCTTCCCCTGCAGCAGTGCTGGCCGTGACCCAGGCTTCGTACGTCCTGCCGGAGACAAGGTCCTTGACCTCAGCCGTGGAACGACCTTCCGAGTCAATGCGGAAAGTCTGTGGTGGACCATTGCTGTGATAAAGTGACACGCTGTAGCTAGATGTATTTAGTTTAAAACGAAACAATGATAAAGATCGGGTACATTGCAGATTTTTTTAGAACTAATGTTTATAAAGATACAAATCACGATCGTTTTCCTGATCACGTGGGATCACGAAAAATAGAGAAGTGGGAGGAAGGCCTTTGTCCAGGAATGGGACAGCATGGGCTTTTAATAATAATATTGTTTATGATAAGTTAAACACCTTAAACCTTATATTTTCCTGGTGATACTCCTTTTGTGATTATGATTTTTTAATCTTTTGTGTTAGAAAGTGATAGATTTCTGTAGGTACCACACTTAGGTAAGATCACAGAATCTAAATGACTTTATGACAAGAAATAACAAGAATTTAAGAGCTTTCTAATCATATCCGTAAGTTTTAACAACCGTAGACCAAAAGTAGGTTATATTAAGTTATTCTATCACCACGTTTAGAATTGAAGAGAACAAAACTTCAACATTTAGAAATTAAAACGTAAACTGACCTGGACGTAGGCTTCACATAGACAGTGTAATGAAGAAGTTCTCCATTAGGATGTAGAGGTTTCTTCCAGCTGATGAGGAGTGATGATGAGGATAGCACCAGAACTTTGATGTCAGCTGGAGGACCGGGTACTGCGAATGGTCAATGGTCCTGTAATTATCGGTTGCAACGAAAGAGTCTCCGCGAGTGACGAACAGTCAGATTCGTACCAGTATTGTTGACTAGCTAATCTTTCCTCTACTTACTTACTAATAATTTATGGTAATGATTGGAATTCGACTACTAATCATAGGTCCTGGTTCTATTCGAATCTGGTAAAGTGTTATTGGGTTTTTCTGCATGAAACATCTTCTCTATTACATGGGACTGTTATCCAGATTACACCTCTGACTAACCCTTCGTGGGAGGTGTGTTCATGTTTTGTTTCTTACCGTCTTGCAGTGTAGCGCAAACTATAGGATAGGAGTACGGTCCAGCTCCGAAGTTGGAGAAACCAGCGACCTTCACTGTATAGTTGGTATACTTCAGAAGACCTTGTAGGTATAGCTCGCTGTGTAACGACGTCTGGTTCTGCCAAGCCGCTTCTGAAAGAACATTTCAGAATATTTTGTTCAACGAAGTCTTCTGGTTCAACCAGTAGGGTATTTAGACCTCTCAAATAAGTCCTCTTTGGCAGGAATATCATAAAGCTGCGAATACCAATCTAGAGGCCAATTATGATTCAAATTTGCACATACAACATTACAGTATATACCACTCTATAAAGCTCTACTTGGATCATTAGTTAGAAATGGCTGTAGAATTTGTTCACTTGGAGACTTTTACGAGCTGGTATTCTAGTTGATAGGAACACATGAATATTATGAAGAAAGAGGTCCTCCTTCACCTTTTGTACTGTACTACTTTTTTGTACTACTTCTGGTACTCTTACTGTTGAAGATTGAAATGGAACAATTCTATTTTCATAAAACAATATACTAATATAATGGAACACTTATAAATGACACATGCGTCGCGATAATATTCATGCGCATGGTAGTAGTGTCTCGCAAAATATACGCTAGATATGTATTTTACATTGAACACAGAATGGATTCAAAACTGACCATCAGTAGCAAACAGAACAGTGTATCCAACTAGTGAGCTGCCTTGCCCAGGAAGACCAATGGGCTGCCAGCCGATCCTCAGTGACGTTGACGACACTGCTGTACATTCTACCGATGATGGCGCTTGCTCTGGAGCTGGACAAATAAATTGAATGATTAAACTATTGACGCCGAAAAGAGTATACACACACGACTTCGGCGGAATCGGAAAAGTTTAAAACATTGTTGCAGTATAAAACTCGTCGTACACAAACCAGTATTTCATACTAAGGTTTTTATAAAACAATATATGAGATCGTTTTTTGTGCCGTTTTTATCGTTCGGCTTTCCAATTGGCTAATAACATAACAAATATAGAAACGGCTTATCTGCACACAAAACGTGGGTGATGAATTTTAATTAGGGCACAGAAAACTGATACTAAAAATCCTTACCTCCTTCTCTCGTATCTTGGAACACAGGCAACGAGAATGGTCCTGAACCAGCGTTCGTGAAAGCCGACACAGAGACCGCGTACCTTGAAACATTTTTGGAGGTCAGTTATATAAAATAGGCTGAAGACAAATGTTGATATTGAGTCTCATATAAATCGAACTACTCGTTGTTATTGTTAGAAAGAATTTCGTTGCTCAAAACGGGAATCCCACGATCTCAAGCTCAGTAGTCGCCCTTACGCTAGACCAATGAGGCAGCGTTATAACTTAAGTATTCCTTAAAAAGTTATGTTAACAAATCAACTCGTACTATTTACCTAGTGTTCTTCATAAGTCCACTCAGCAAAGTTTCTTGCTTGCCCGACAGTTGGGACACTTTGATTGTTCTTGTGTCAGCCTCATCTGAAACTGAGAGATCCAATCAGTTGCAAGAACTATTAGAAATTGAAATCAATACAAAATGTCTGTAGAGACACTTTCTCTTAGTGTGTCGATGGCAAATTAAATTTCTTTAGAACAGTGTTCCATCACGTAGACTCCGCTTTCAGGAGCATTAGTTTCTCCCGAGAGCGTCACCTGCTCCGGAGCACGCGAAGAAGCATGGAAGGTGACTTCCATCACTCTCCGCGTAAAACGCATGCATCAGCCGTCTGTGAACCTCCATTTGTGGACGTTATCTTTGCATTAAATAAAATGACTAGGGTTTGTAGTTTATTTAGAGAATTTGAAGTCGGTAATTTATTAAATTCATTCATGCTATGCCCCATTTTATCACGTGTCTCAAAAAAACCACGGTAATAATGTTGTAGAAGTCGGAAAATTATATGTACTACAGTGCAAACCAGTGACACGAAAGAAGAAAAATTAAAATACATAGTAGAAGAAGGTATGTCACCTGCCCCAACGCTCTGAGCGATAGCCTTTACATGGTACCCCATGATAACTCCGTTATGGGTCTCCTTCAGTGGAGCTGACCACGACACGTACAGCTCTCCAGGGTTCTCTGTCTGTTCCACCTGGACGTTCACCGGCGCTGATGATGGAGCTAGAAAGAGTAGTTCATAATCACTGATCTGGAAATATAATATATCATCACGCGTGAAATAAAAAACCCTTTGCCCGACCAGAGAATCGGAGCCAGGACCTCACACTCAGCAGCCATTCTTGGGGTCACTTGGGCAGTCCTACATTTCAAGAAATTAGTTACTGATTTTCATACGTACCTTCTTCATGAGTAGTAAAGTGCACAGGCGCAGTATACATGGACACACCGACTTGGTTGCCCGTAGCAACGCGGACGGCATACGGCGTGGCCGGCCGGAGGTTCTGGAGCTCTATTGTTTGACGGAGCTCTTGTTCCTTTCTGGTAAAAGTAGAAATTAAAATAAAATTTTTGTTCTTTGGAAACTTTGCCACACCCTATGTTCAATTCTTGTAGCGTGAGTGCGTTTACAAACATAAATATTCACATGCACAACCAACCAGACCCTGAACAAATATCTGTAGGTCATACAAAAAAAATCCGAGCGGGAATCGAACCCGCGTCACGTAGCGCAGCAGTCGTTCAATGTCAAATACCTAGAATGGAAATAATCCCCTCTTAATTTTCGTACTGCAGTGTTTAATGCGGATGCGCTGGGAGCGTGTCATGCAACACTGAGTCTTATCCCATACGCATAAAGTTGTTCTTATAAGCAGCTTACTTACCTGGTAACATTCATAGTGGTAGCATGTTCCCACACAGCATCACTGTAGTGTGTGTGTGAGTACTGGAGAGTGTAATGTCTCGCGTGCGCACGTAACGTGTCGCGCCATGACACCGACGCGGTGCGTGAGCGCACTGCTTCGATACGTACGTCAGAAGGCGGAGTGGGGGGCTCTGAAAATATAATGGTAGCTTGTAGAACACCAAGAAACTGATCTATTAAAGATGTACTTCAATGGAAAAACTACGATTGTTTCTTTTAGAAATCTATTAAAGTAGATACCCTCAAGGACTAGAGGCTTTACAGTCGTTACGGGTGTTAGTGGCCCAAAACGTCTGAGAACCAGTCTAACCTTAGAGTATAGAGTGTGTCCCAAAATACTGATTGATATTCAGCCGCAACCGGTTAGATTGGAAGCCCAATGTAGTTTGGAAAAGGCTAGGCAGATGATGATGAATGTATTACAATAGCTGGTAGGTTTAAGTAATGGTATCAATTACGGTCCCTGTCGGCCTCAGCATAGTTAGAGTTAGGAGAGAGGAGGAAGAGCGCTTAATGTGTTTGAAAGCGGTTTCAATAAATTATTTTATTCTATATTATTTTAGATTAACTATCAATATAGTAGATTTATTATTTTCTATTATTTGGTATGCATACGGGGTGTTTGGCGCATGGACCGTGAAAAATTTTCGTGGTACTGGTGGGGTCATTTGCATTTGACCTTTTCATCTTTGATCTCCACAATTAACGTCTTTTATAAATTCAAATAAAAGCTCATGTGTCCTTTTTGTCGAGTTAATTATTGAAACAAAAAGTATTATTAATTAAACACACATACGTTACAGAATACGCAAAAAAATTGTGCTTTTACAAACATAACTTACCTAAAATAGTAAGATAAACATTGAAATTAGCAGTTCCATATGGGTTGGTTGCTCTGCACTGGTATAGTCCAGCGTCTCCAGTTTCCGAGTACTGAAGGTTGATGGTGCTCACCACGCCGAGGGTAGTCTTCATTTCTGATACTTTAGCCCTGGAATAAGGAAAGTGTTCCGTCAAAAGTTTAGTCAAAAATGCTCGCATTTTCGTTATCTCTGTTTTTTTTTTTTGTTGTTTTATTTCTGAGGCAGACATGGTTGCTTCTAAGTTTGACAAACTTATGTCTGGCTAGATTTAGAAGATAAGATACCTAGGTTACTTAATATATAACCCACTAGCTTCCGCTCGCGGCTTCACCCGCGTGGCTTACGAACCCAGACATTTTCCGGGATAAAAAGTAGCCTATGTGCTATTCCAGACTATAATCTACCTCTGTGGCAAATTTCATCCAGATCCGTTCATGTGGCGTGAAAGAGTAACAAAGATCCATCCATTCATCCTCACAAACTTTCGCATTTATAATATTAGTAGGAAGTAGGATACTTATGTATACACCTAATTTTTTGTGTTTAATTCAAATTTGTATGCCTTCTATAGGGCAGAAAATGCCGTAACTAATCATAAACGTATAAAACTTGTAACAAAATCCATGAGTCTAGTACCGCTACCACCAAAATTTTACGAAAAATCATGCGCGCGCATTTGACATACATTTTTGTATGTATACATTGATTCTATCAAAGTTAAGTCAGGCAATTTATAGTCTGGCAGTTTTAGATCGAACGTCATTGGTCTATTTTAACCTTTGGTTTATAAAATCTAGCGCAGTGCCATCATGCGTCCACGTCACTCTGATAGGCTCGTCACCAAGCGGCCGACACTCCAACGTGATGGGGTGACCGAGTCGTGACGTCACGTTCGTTGAGGACGCTTCAAAGTGGACTGGCTCTGAAACGAGAAAACGAAGTTAGTGAAGTAGATCTTTATAAAGGATCCCTTTGATGATGAAAATCTCACACTCAGCATTCATGCTTTCAACCACTAGACAAATGAGGCAGTTATTATAATACTCACTGTTCACACTCATCCACACAGTCTTGCTCAACGGCTGACCTACTCCGTTTTCCACATTGCAAGAGTACAACCCCTCATCTGTGAGAGACACCTCCTCAATGACGAGGGTCCCGTTAGGTAGACTTAAAATTCCACCACCAGCCAGCTCTAGAACTGGTTGCCAGGTGCCAAGAAGAGCTGAAAAGAAGGATTAAGAGAGGTGTACACCCACACATGTAATGGGGGGCGAGCGTATTGCCATCTAGAGGGCACAGTAACAAACTCCTGATGCTATAAAAAAAAATATAACAAAAAAACCCATTAATACTTTGCTCGAACCCAGGACTTCATGTTTAGCAGCTGCACTTGCAACCACAAGGCCAATGTCAAATTCAAATATCGTTTATTCAAAATAGACTAGTTAAAACTAGTCCCATTTTGTTCTGTCCAAAGCTAGCTTCTTCATTTATCTTTATGTCATTACATCTGCCTTGTTCTTTAGTTGGTCTACATACTTCATTTCTGGCCGTCTTCTCTTTCGTTTTGCCCCCAGTTGGAAAATGCTACACTGAAAACTGCCTAGCACTTAAATTAAAGTAGAAGAAAACTAGTTCTTTTTGAACTTTACATGAGACAACACACCTAAAAACGCCCACCCTTTACCATTTCTTAATGCTTTAGTTGTATATTTTTTAAACCCTACCTCACGCTAGACACAAATATTCACAACGACAAACACCCAGACCCGCAGCCCAATTACGTAAAAATGCGACAGCAACGCGACACTACTCTCACTGTCAGCCAATACATATATGACATAAAAATGACGCAAACTTATTGCTACATCGGTAATAAGGCTGCCGGAACAACTATCTGTAGGTTATACAAATATTTATTCCGTGCGGGAATCGAGCTTGGGGACGTTGCGCAGTAGTCGATGGCTCAGCTTCTAATGTCATACCATCTTTCTTCATCCAGTGCACTTGTGGTTGTGGGTAGCCACTGGCACTACAGGATACAGTTCCTCTTCTGCCCAGGAGAAGTGAGGAGTTGTTGGGTTCTTCCAGCCATTTTGGTGCAACTGGAATAGAAATAGTACAATACAATATAACCTTTATCTTGATAAATATTGTAAAAAAACGTTCAGAGGTTCATAAAAACAAAATCCAAACGCATTACCTAAGAAAAGTAGTGATTGAAATCATTATATTTATATGACCATGTATTGCGCAGATAAATTCAACCAATTACTATCCGACTGGTTGGCAAGGATCTCTTCTCAGAATGAAAAGGTTTAGGCCTTAGTCCACCACGCTGGCCAAGTGCAGGTTGGTGGACTACACACACAATAGAAACCAGTATGGAGCTCTCTCAGGTACCGTTATCGCTAGATGCTAGATTTTAAAATCACTTTTGAATTTCGTCTAGTAACATTTTTAGAGGCCGACTGAGAAACCACGGCAAATCAGCAATTACAAAGGAGAGTCATGACCTATAAGCACAAAAGGCTGCCTTTCGGTACAGCTGCATTTAGGAGCTCTAATTTAGTCGTACCTTTTATATACAGCTCTGTAGATCGGTTAACTTTGGCCACGTGGTTGGATGCGACGCATGTGTAGGTTCCACAATGTTCTAGAGACACTTTCTTGATCACTAGTGCACTGAACAGCTCCGAATTTCTTTCTACTACCTGTGAAGTGATTGTAGATGAATTATTTGGGTTATTTAACTTGATGATCATGAGATGATTTGCAGGGGTCCAAGGACTCTCCACGAATGACAAATTCTTAGTTCGTTTGGTGTAGGCAGTCAGCCTCGATACAACCACTGCTGACTGGCTAATCTTTCCACTACGGTATGAACGATTTTTATGTGATAGCTCGTTGCGTGGGTAATCGTTCTGCGATCACGCGGTGGCACAGGTTATCATTTCTATGCAAAACAAATATTTGTATGGCTTAATAGTATGGATATCTGTTTTTGAAAATGCACTCACGTTACAGGAATAATTGTAAGGGTAAGAAAAGGTGGGCAATGGTAGCTGTAGTCTGTAGTAAAAGCATGAATTGGATTAAGGTCTTTTTTATTCTGCGATGCGCGATCTTTTGCTATCTTGTTAGAATATGTTAGTTTTGTCATGGACGTTATAAAATATAGATAGATCCTTTCAAATCCCATTACGTATTAGTATTAAAGTTCCATGGCGAGCTTATTGCCATCTTTCAATCACAAAATTTCCAAACACCAGGCTGCTGCTGAGAATTGCAGAAAATAGCACTTAACTTTACTCAGGAATCCAATCCAAAACTTGCACAGACCCTAAACAGTCGAGCTCTATATCTTCAGACAAGTAAACGATATTTAGACCACAAAGAATCTTACCTTCAAACTGCTAGGAATCCGTTTCCCATCCTTCAACCATTCAAAATGTATGGGCAGGTCCCCAGTCCTTACATTACAATAAATATTTACAATCTGCCCCTCTTGCAGATTTGTTCCTAACAGCAGATCATCTAATACTGGTGCTTCTATAACTTGAATCTCAAAGGCCCTTCTCGCCATTTCCCCAGAAGGACTCGTGACAACACAAGTGTATACAGCCCCGTTTGAGTCTTTGGAAATTTCAGCAATGGAGAGGACTCCATTGATGTTGACACTTGGAGCGTTTCTTCTGGTCTTCCGCTTTTGATGAGACCTCTTGTAACGGGATTGGAAGATTGCGTTGGAGGTTAGCAGTTTGCCTTGGTATTCCCAGTCGATTTTGCTGTAATTAGTTAATAGTGTTTGAAGTGGTGCGTTCGACAGCAAAGATTAACTTGAATAGATATTTAATGTTCTTAAATGAAGTAATTAATGAGTGTCAGGGCTTGTTGTCTAGCCAAAGAGATAAAACTGAGATATTCTTTTTTAAATATTTTATATTAGAAACTCAACCGTTCTTCGATTATGGCAACATTACGAAGACTGCCTTGCGTCAAAGCTGTATTTTCCGAAGGGTTAGGCCGAGATGAGCATCTGGGAAATGTGGGTGTACAATAGTACACCTCTGCCTAAATCGGGAAATAGAGGTGTGATGCTATGTTTATGTTAATGTTAATTGGATATTCGTCTTTAAAATTAAATTACCTTATAGGGTATCCATAAAACGGGCACCTTAAGTTTATTGATTCCCCACTTTGTACTTTCACTGGTGGCAGTGATCTGATGTATGGCGGTCCTGAAAGAATTGACACACAATAAAATTACATACATGTTTGAATATTAAAGCTTATAATAACCCAAGTGCCAGTTTTGGTCAACCATGATTACTGTCAAAAATGTATGACAATAGTTGAGCCAATTTTTAATAGAAGTTTGCGCTGGTGGCTTCCAAACGACGCAAATATAACAACTTAAACCAGTTAGATATTCCAGCCACTTGGCATCAAAATACTCAGTCATGGGATTAAAATGCACGTCTCCTTTTTACAGACATTTCAAAATGGTAGGTTAGCTGTTAGCTGGGCTAGCCTGTTCTTCGGTCAAAGAATGAGCATAGCCATTCAACTTGGCAATGCTGCCAGTCTTTTGGGTACGCTACCAGTTGTTAGTGATGTGGAGGAGTACTCTGAGACCTGGTTGTTTGTTCCATAAGTGTAAAATTTAAGCTTACATTGTATGTGTGTACAGAGTGGTGATTTTTATAAAGCCTATAGCCACACTACTGTATTAGGTTTGTAGCGGTTACTACTCGTTACATGGCAAAATGTAAAAGCGCCATCTATCGGAGTGAAGCGACAACAGAAAGTCCTGAACTTTGAGAGTTTACAACGGTTCTAACACATACTAATATCCGACATCAATCGTCGGGCTTCGGCGCGCCAGGCTAACCACCTTGCTTGGTCGGAGAATCCTCCCTTTTCAATGGAGGAAAACCATAACTTATTCCTCCTTATATTTAAGATCTATAAAGATAGCTGTTAAGGATGATTTATTAATATATAAATATATAGTTTTAGTCTTTCAAGATGAGCAGCATTAACCAAAAAGTATTACTGTTTTTTTTTTATGGCCTAGGCGGCAAACGAACTGACGGATCGCCTGATGGTAAGCGATTAACGTCGCCCATGGACACTCGCAACACTGGAGGAGTCACAAGTGCGTTGCCGGCCTCTTAAAAAGGAGTACGCTCTTTTCTTGAAGATTTGAAGGTCGTATTGGTCCGGAAGAAAGAAAGTTACTCTCCTAACAAGTCTTACCGTATACATCCAGCCGGTTCTCATGCGTGGCCACATGCTCCCCTTCTCTTGCTGTGCAGGAGTACAACCCTCCATCCTCGACCCTCACTCGCGTTATGTTAAGCTGCGTCACCACAGAGTTGTCTGACGTCATCACTTGGCCGAGCGCGTATCTGAAATGGACAGTAAATAAATTTGAGTTTCAACTGTGTATTGCATTAGATAGATGGAAATGTTTTTATTTCAAACTACCTTTTGCCCGCGACTTCGTACGCTTGGAATTTAGAATCTGATATTTTTCTGCGGTAAAATGAAGCCTATATTTTAAGTTAGATCTCCAGCAATACATCGGTGAAAAATGCATTCAATTCCATGCAGTAGTTTTTGCGTGATGCATGTACAAACATACAGACAGACAAACAAAAATTCTAAAAACTGTGGTTTTAGCTTCTGTTGCTCTAATAAAGACCTCCCATATTAGTTTTTCTCCAATATCTATAATGTACAGACTTCCGCCTGTTATAATTTTATTATATTTATAGATAAACCTAATAAAGGCACTTATGAAGCGTTAAAGGACTCTAGTTGCACGGTTCCAATAAGTTGGTCCTATGGATAAGAACCGGCAAGAAACTCTTGGCTACTCTTTTAAAACCTTGCTATATACATAATGCGGAAGAATTATGAGAGAACAATTTAGGTTTTGTCAAATAAATACAAAATGCAACTTTAACATAAAGTCTGTTTATAAAAGTAAAAAAAAAGTTTAAAGAATACCCCTACACTGTGCTCATATTTACAATGATTAGCCATCTGTAACTAGCGTAAGAATACATCATATACATATGTCGTGGAGAACGATGTTTAGTCTCTCAATTGATTACCGCAGTACTGAGGTGAGGGTATACAACGTGACGTCACTGCAAGATGGCGGCGCGTAGACAGAGTCGTGTTAAGGCAGGTGATTGTGAAGAGGCGCAGTCTTGTGCGAGCATCGAACGAATACACTTCTCCGACATGAAAATATCCGATTGCCCGGAGTTAGAAAGTAGTTATTTTGTGATATGTGCCGAGTGAATTACACACAATTGTTGATTGTATTGTGAAAGTGAAATACTAACTGATTTACATTGGAACTGTGATTTTATTGTAATCCTGCGTCATGAACCCTGTACCATCGAATTGGGATAATGACATCCCTATCGCTCAGCCATCGCTCACGGCGACACATATATAAAAAATGATGA
Organism: Shargacucullia verbasci; assembly: GCA_947562105.1. NCBI lineage: Eukaryota > Metazoa > Arthropoda > Insecta > Lepidoptera > Noctuidae > Shargacucullia > Shargacucullia verbasci. Next base: position 8,346,676 of record OX387303.1, on the reverse strand, counting down.
TCAAAGATATATTATATTACATAATGTGTTAATTAGGCTTAAGTAATGGTATTAATTACGGGCCCTTTCGGGCACAGTCTAGTTAACCTAATTCTCTAAAGTCGGATAAAGATGATTATAAATTGCAACTCGATTTTCAATTAATCGATTGTAGTTTGTCAATTCAAAAATATATAACCGCTTGACAATTGGAATAACGCAATGTAAATATATTGATGATCTGTCAATGTTTAATTGGTTCCAATTATGAATCGATTAAACATTTGTCGAAATTACCTACCAGCTATTTAAGGTAAGAATTGTGTACATTGCGTTGATCCAATTGTCGAGCGAAGTAATTCTTAAAGCATACGCCGCAATGTATGTACATTTTTGGTATTATAAAATTTTTGTTTATGCGGTGTTTGAGTGATCGACTGCTGCGCTACGTGTCGCGGGTTTGAATTCCGTACGGAACATATATTGTATAACCTACAGAAGATAGGCGTCCCAGCGCCTTGATTACTTAAAAAAAATCTGACAGCCACAGGGACAAACAAACAATGCATCCCTTTCTCGCTCATGTGTTTTTTATAAGAGGATACGAAATAGCATGATTATAATCCACCCCGACCCTTGCTCGAGCCAGCCCGCGCTGAGCCAGTAGTAATAAATCAAATGTCCCTTAATAATCACAATCAGATCCAGCAAGTCCTCTCTTGCCTGCCCCCCAGCAACGCCCTAAGCCGAGTTCGAGTCCCACTATGGGACACCCTTAGCAGTGTTGCTTAGTATTATTTAATTTGCTCGGCTGGAGGCCCTTCTGGACTCGCCATTTGTCCGGTCGAGCAGTAAAAGCTCCCTGAGCTAACTGCGAGAGACAACTTATAAAAAAAAGCATGATTATGTGACAGCAACTGTCGCTATGTTCTTACGTAATACAGGTGCTGATACACAAATATAGAGAAGTTTTATGTGTAATATACCTTGGATCAGTGTTACTGGACACAATAATGCCATCTCTCTCCCACACGAACTGCGGAGGCCGGTCACCTGTCGCTGCACATTGCATGCTGATCTGAAATTAATTTATTAATATAATTAATATATTTTCTCTCGTTCGTTTCTGAATACGATGCCCGACACTAGGATTTCTCCCGTATCGTGGGTACAGTTTACAAAAATACATATCACATGCACACACAACCAGACCCGAAACAGCTATTTGTAGATCATACCAATATTTGTTCTATGCGGGAGTCGAATCCACGACTCGTAGCGCAGATACCTAAATCGCTAAGCCGCTGCGCCAACTGTGCCGTTAAATATGACACGTTTCATGTCATTTTTACTTTGAAATAATGATCTTTAGACCATCCGGATCAATGAAAACATCACCCTCTGCTTAACCTTTTCCTAACTACGATGGGTATGGGTGAACGAGGTATGGTGTTCCTCTGTTGAAAAGGGAGGATCCTCCGACCAGGCAAAGTGGTTAACCTAGCGGGCCGAAGCCCAACGATTGAGGTTGGACGTTCGTATACGTGTTAGAATCGTTGTAAACTTTCATAGTGCGATTCAGGGTTTGTTGTTGTAGCTTCAGTCCGATAGATGGCGCTTTACTATTTGCCATGTTGCGAGTAGTAGTCGCTACAATGGGGTCGAGTTCCAGTCTAACCGGTTGCGTCTGAATATTAGTATTAACACAGAGCGACTGCCATCTGATCTCCGCCAGACTTATTGGCCTGCTGACACCCGAAACGACTGTCATAGGTCGACATATGACAACCGGGACTAACTACTTAATGTTTTTTTCGCGGCACGGAACTCCCTCGTTATGTGAAAAATGGTCATCCATCCAAGGACTGACCGCAGCAACAGCTGCTTATCCTCACAGATCTACTGATCTACGCGGTTGCTATGTCTATGCCAATTGTCTACAATATTATACTCCATTCCATAACATAAGATAATGCCTGATCATAATTATTCCTCGAAGGTTGATGCAGAGGTATACAACTGTACCTACACCCACAAGCCGTTATTGAGTCCCATGAAATAGGGGGCGAGCCTATTGCCATCTACCGGGCACAATTCCATGCTGCTACTGAGAATTTTCATACAGGAAAACCCAATAAAACCTTGTCTTGTCGAAAATCGACTTCAGAACCTCACAATTAGCAGTCGCGCTTGCGGCCACTAGACCAATGAGGCTATAGTTTCGCCCCCTATTACATGGGACTCAATAACGGCATCGGCGAAATGTGGGTGTACAATAGTAAACCTCTGCCTAACACTTCATGGGATGCAGGTGTGATTCTATGAGTCAGATTTCATCCGTCACCTTCCCCAGGGCGGTATGAGCATTTCCACAAGTTTAAATTAAAAATTGACCCGGGTACGTCTTGAAACTGCGGCCAGACACCGGAGGACGGGCAGCAGCGTCCTCTCACTAATCGGTGAGCCACTGCGATCCCCAAGCCGCCTGCCAAGCGTGGGGATTATGGCAACCCCCCCCTTGAGGGAGGCCTTCATTCAGCAGTGGACGTCTTCTGGCTGATGATGATGATGATGATGAAATTAAAAATGGCTGATAACATTAAGATACTTACATCGCCACCAGGAGTGACAGTTCTCTCCGTGAAGTGTTGAGTTATTACCACGCGTATGTCCGCCAACCTTTTTCTTCTGTCTAGACCTGGAAACGTCAAAAAAGTTATGAGATCTTATCGATATTGTACGCATGCGTAAAAAAAATAGAGTTATATCTTTCATGGAGAGAAAATTTCGATTTGCCAAGAATCGAACTTGTGAATATCTGGTTCGATTCGTGCAACTGGTAATTTTTTTTTCCACATATATTTTAATCACCGTGATGAGATTTTAATCAATATGATCAAAACTTATACGTAAGACCCTAATGGCGTCTTTTTAAAAACTTCTGCGCACTTATATTGTAACTATATAAGAGTAGAGGATGTATATACGAACAAAAAACCTGTTATAATAAGACATGACGTCATTACAAACGGTTATAGATTGTGCTATCCACGAAGACGCGCCCCACTATTTTTGGCCGAGGCTTTCCAGCTGACCTTAATGCCCTTTCGTGATCAGTTAATATTTCGTAGTGTGCGTGTGCACTCATAAGTAATTAGTGTGTATCGGCGGAACTAAAACACTAGCGGAAGGTTGCACACTTGTACTGTAAGCAATTAGGAAGAAGAGTGGGGAGCGTCTTTGTGATTGGCACTATCTTTACCCATCTTATACTTGGCCGCAGTACCCCTTAAGCTCAAAGATCAATCACCGCACTAGCCTTTCAGCCACTCGATAAAAAAATTTCATTCTAAAATTAAACGCAGGGTGAACAAACCAATTATCTTCACACTAAATTCGAAAGCCCAAGGGTAGGGCGTTAATAGCCATTTAGTTACGTCACTAACTACCTAATTTACATGGATTGGTGTCTAGTTTGGGCGTTGCTAGGCAACGGTTACGTCATCAATATGGCACTGATATTCTGTATTGGCCGTAAAAGCGTTGATTAGAACCGCTCGCTCTAGTAAATGGCTTGTACACTCGTGGCCAGGAATATTGACACCGTTATTAAAAGGTTACTATTTGCTGTTTTGGTAAGTAGGGCTGAACGGGACATCCTCTTTCGTAATCAGGCATTTAGTATACCTAGTTATTGGGTTTTATAGAATTTTTTCAGTAGTATAAAATCATTTTGACAGAACACCTGTACGCTATACTTATGTGATTGACTGTTTCGCGATTTCGATTTTCGTATTGAATAAAATATATATTATATAATGATAATGCCCTCCTGACCGAATTTCGGTCACGGCGGCCAATCTCACTGGTGATTAGCCAACTACGAAGGAGATATTATATAACTCAAGTGTGTGCGCAAACACAGGTGGTCTCTCTATTCCTTAACTCTCATAGTCCGATGGTACGGCAATCCGACACGACCGGAGAGATATGAGGCGCAGGACCAACGGTTTTACGTGCTTTCCGAGGCACGGACACGATATTATGTATTAGGTGTATGGCTTACATATAGCTTTTTCGTGTCTGTGTATTCTTGCATAAACACATTATGAAGATTTCATTCTTAATCAAATGTATGAACAGTTGTTAATTTACACCGGGCTCAACCTCTATGTATAACTAAAAATAATTGCGTACAGTTATCCCTCAGGAAAAAACAGGTGTGATAAATTTTAAAATAATGATTGGATGGCGAAATAGCTTGTTTAAAATAGCAGTACTTTTTATTTATAACATAGCATAACGTCTGTACACCCTACAGGGTTATGCAGAGATGTAATTATTATTGTACTATTGCACCATGGAATAGGAAGCGAACTCATTGCCATTCAATTCAACAATTCCAAACTCCGGGCTGCTATTGAGAAATAAAACATAATATTTTTCCAAATTGGGAATCGAATCCAAGACCTCACGTTCAGCAGCCATGTTTGCGACGACTAGAGCAATGATGCAGATTTTTTTTTATATATGTTCCTTTTTTTCCTAAAATTGACTGTCCTATAAAATAACGTAAACTTACCACAGAATTTGATTAAACATTTAACATAATCAACAATAACATAATTAAACCAAATACCTATTATAAATAATTTCAAAAGAGGTTTCAAGCAAACTTTTGTCAAAAAAAAAACCCTAATCGTGTCTTACTGAAAATATATTGAATTAATAAATGATTTATGTTTGCCAACTTATCTCGGCCTGAAGTGTAAATATAGATTCCCCGATCATTAATTGACAGCAAATGTGTCTTCAACTAATCAATCGAGGAGATGTGACGTTGCTGGTATCGAGGCGTTTTACATTGACTGGTACCAACACGACATAGAGGACGAAATCGAAAAACATAGAATCTCGTACATAAATATTCTATTTCAAAGTGTTATTGTGTTTCTCTGTATGAAAATTCTCAGTAGCAGCACGGAGTTTGGGTCTGTGCCCGGTAAATGACAATAGGCTCGTCCCTTCTTACATGGTACTTAATAACGGCATCGGCGAAATATGGGTATACAATAGTACACCTCTGCCTAACCCTTCGGGGAATACAGGCGTGATGCTATGTTATGTAATGTTATTTCATTTAATTTCAATATAAATAGGATTTTTTTCACAAGTCTCTATTATCTATGGCCCGAGACTTCGTCAATATCCCACAGTTTGGCCCGCAGCTTTCCCAAGTTTACCCATATCTGCTGTACAGGTTTTTAAACCCCATAATCGTGTCGATATCGTGTCGGCTTATATAAAAACCGTTATAGGCTAGTTTAAAATTGGTTTTGCGTTTCACGCCAGTCCGTAGCTTACGGTAGACATATGTATTCTGTACTGTAAGTCAATTTGTAGATGACAATATCTATATGGTGAGGTACGAGGTATTGAATAGCTTATCATTTTACTGACAGATTGAGGCAAGGTTTAGATCAAAATAAAGATATCTATGATATAAATTGATCATCATCTTTCTTTTCCCAACTACATTGGGGTCAGCTTCCAGTCTAATCAGTTTCGGGTGAATATTTACCGCCCAATTACTGGGAGACACTGATACTCTAAGATTAGACTGGTTACCAGACATACGACTGTCATAGGTCTCCGTATGACAATTTTAGAAGGAAATATTGAAGGTAGGAGTGGAATGGTCCTCAAGGTAAAAGGAGCAGGGGAAGACCACCATGTTGGGAAGAAGAGATTAAAAGGACATGAGGTCCAAACTGGTAACAGATTGCACAGAACAGAGACAACTACAACAACGGGTATCTTTAGAAGAGACCTTCACTCAATTTGGGGTTCCTGCAGATAATTCTTAGTAAAAACCAAATTGTTATTTTAAATTAGTTAATCCTACTAATATTATAAACGTGAAAGTTTGTGGTGATGGATGGATGGATGTTACGACAGTGATGTTACTCTTTCACGCAAAAACTACTGAAAGGATCTGGATGAAATTTGGCACAGAGATAGATTATAGTCTTGGATAGCACATAGACTACATTTTACTCCGGAAAAACGCGGGCGGAGCTGCGAGCAGAAGCTAGTAGTTCATAAGTAAAGCAGTTAAAGGAAATAAACTAGTTAAGTGTATATAACTAATTAAATTAGTCGACGGCACGGTTGGCGCAGTGGTTGAGATATCGACTGCTGCACTACGTTCGATTCCCGCACGGAACAAATATTTGTATGATCTACAAATAGTTGTTTCGGGTCTGGGTCTTTGTGTATGTGAATACAACCCGTGCCTCGGAAAGCACGTAAAGCCGTTGGTCCTGCGCCTGATCTCTCTCCGGTCGTGTTGGATTGCCGTCCCATCGGACTATGAGAGTGAAGAAATAAAGAGAGCACCTGTGTTTGCGCTGTGATGTATAATGTAATGTATAATATGTATATGTAATGAATAAGTACCAGGAAATAAAAGGCTATTTTATTTATTTTATTGAAGAGAGGAAGGGAAAGACCTAGACCATTAGTTCCCAAAGTGGTCCAGGTGGATCCCTAGGGGTCCACGGGAGACTCGACGAAGGTCTACGTTGGCGTGACAAAAAAATGGGGGTTTACAATTCAATTTACAATATGGTAGAAATGTAGCTGCAGGGGGTCCACCGGAACCAGCTAAATTTTGAAATTGGTCTATGAGAAAAACGTTTTTTTAAAAACGTTGCCCCACACTAGGAATAATTCCTGTATCGTGGGTGCGTTTACAAACACATATATTCACATACACAAACGCCCAGACCCGAAACAATTATCTGTAGATCATACAAATACTTGTTCCGTGCGGGGATCGAACCCGCGACACTTAGCGCAGAAAGCTAATCGCTTAGCCACTACGCCAACCGTGTCGTTTGGGAGCCTCTGACCTAGACGAAGCCTTACATGACAAGTAAAGGAGAAAGTAGGGGGTAGAGTCACATCAAGAGGTCAAAACGAAGGCAGAAAGCATGCGAGCATTGGCGATTGCCCCACTGACAAGAGTTGAGCTCTTAAATTAAAGAAGAAACACGCGAATAACACAGGTTGCGGCGCGACTCCACCTGCCGAAGTGGAGCAGACTGTGGCGGCTTCAATTGCTAAGCATGTGGTCTAGGATTCAATTCATTGGTCATGGATTAGTGCCCAGTAGATGTTAATACGCTTGCTTCACGGGACTTATAAAAAGCATCGGGGTGTAAAATTTACAAATCTGTCTAATCCTCCGAGAAATATAGGCGTTATGTTTTGCCTATAATTATGTTTTGATTAATAGTTGTTACTGTGCACGAAGGCTGTCGAATTATTTCAATTTGAACCTAATGCTATTGTCATAAAAGTCATCTTGGTCTCCAAAACATTGTAGTGTGGTCTACGCCACTGCTACAAGATGCTACGTGTTCGTAGCAGGTCTACGATATGCCACGCGTCGCTGGAATTGACGTCACTAATTGCCTACGCCGCAAAAGCTGCGCAGTTCAAGATACATATATGATATTTGAAATCTGATTTGTCTTCTTTATTCCTAAATACAATTTATTTTGCTCGTAGTAGAGTTCCATGTTAACTTTTATAACAGTAATGTACAGTGGCGTGCGGTTCATAAAGACAAAAAGACGCTGCCTACCCTACATAACTCAGGTAAATATTTATTATAATATATTTGAGGTGGCAAATCACATACACCATTATTTAATCGACAAGACGACGAACCAATACCAACATGCAATAGGTATTTTTGGCAAGTAAGCTTTTAAAATGTTCTGCCTACCCTATCCAAAAACTCTTTATTATATTCTTCTCTATTCTTCAGTTTACGCACTCGAATTCCCATACACACATATCCACACACGTACAATAAAAACACACACACAGACACATAATTTTATTTAATTATCAAGTATTCACTACGAACATATTGCATCGTCTTATCTAGTTCCAGATTAGAGAGACCTTTTTTTTTATTTGCGTGGCGACACAGGTCCACTCCGTGTCGCCGTCTTCTCGGGGGTCGCTAGACGAGAACGCGCAGAGTCCCCACCTAACGCCCTCGCGACGAAGGCCAAGATGTGTTAGGCGGGGGGATATAACAGAGACTGAACCTTAGCTTAGTTGTGAGGTATAATAACTCTGTGTAAAATTACAATTTATAGGATGAAATATATTGTAAAACACATATTGGCTATACAAATCTCATATTTTGCCAAGCCTTTTCCCAACTACATTGGGGTCGGCTTCCAATCTAACCGGTTGCGGCTGAATATCAGTATTTTACACGGAGCGACTGCGATCGGAACTCCGCCACCCAATAAGGAATATGCATGAAAAAAATATTTGTAATCTAACCAGTTAATTGAAAAAATACATAAATATCATACCATTAGTGAAATAATAATTAAAATTGATCGAAAAACAAACGAGATATAACCAATTTAAACGAATATTGCTGTCTCTTTCGCAAAAAACGCTGTTTTCTATGGCAGTTCGATGGGGGTGATGTTATTTGACGTCAGATGATAGTCGGACCTCTCTTTGTAATTCGTCACTTCAATGCTTTATGATGAAGATATTCTAAAAATTCTTTCACCATTATTTACTAGAGTTTATAAATATTTTATTGAGCAAATAACAAAATACATGCATATTCCCTATTACTGGGAGACACTGATACTCAAATGTTACACTAACTGTTTTTGTCTGCTGACACCCATAACGATTGTGCCGTAGCGATATGAAACTCGGTACCCACCTTAAAGAGTCCTGACGTGTGAGAAACGGTCACCCGTCTAAGAACTGACCGCAGCAATCGCAGCTTAACTTCTCCCCTCAATTACCAATTATCCTAATTAATACATTAATTAACATAACGAGGTAACTGTTCGGTACATACTATTCTGAGGTACTTATGTACCTATAGGATGTAATTATATACAGTGACTGGTTAAACACCAGATATATTGAAGACGGGTAAATATATTAAAAAAAAAAAAACAATATAACCCGCAGCCTAATTAGGTAAATAAAAAATACGACTGCCCTACCAAAAAACCAACTAAAACAACTTGTTTTTCACTTTTTAGTTCGTAATTTGGCGGGGCTGTCGTGTTTTTTTATTTTTTTATTTTTTACCTTTTAGTAACAAGTTTTTGTTTACCGCTATTAAGCAATATATAGTTTTAGAATGTGCTCATCAAGGCCTTCAATTTGACACCCATATTGTAAAAATTGAAGCTTTTTCTTCTCTTTTTATCATTGAGACATACTGCCGCCATACTGAGCCTGTGTCACTCGGGATGTAAGGATTCTAACGATATCCCATACATCCAAATCTGTTCAGGAATTCAAAAGTTATGGTGGAACAAACAACTAAAAAGCATTCACACTCCTTTTTTGGGCAGCTGTGAAAAAGCGACAGCCACGCGACAGCAGCCTTACTATTGGCCAATACATATATGAAACAAAAATGAAGTTTGACAGAAACTATCGCGCGATCCACGCCTGTGGCAAACTGATTGCTACATCGGGAATTAGGCTGCGCGATTGTGTTAAAAAACATAATATAGCATCACGCCTGTATTCCCCGAAGGGTTAACCAGAGATGTACTATTGTACACCAAAATTTTGCCGATGCCGTTATTGACTCCCGTGTAATACGGGGCGATGTTACAATTCTAGACTCCGTGTTGCTATTGAGAATTTCCAAACGGAAAAACCCAATAACACTTTGCCCAAACTGGGAATCGAACCCAGGACCTCACGCTTAGCAGTCGCGCTTGCCACCACTAGACCAATGAGTCAACGTGCTTTAAAAAAATATCAACTGAATAAAGAAAACAAATATTAAATAACAATATTATTTTCACTAATGCTTTTTTTATTTTTATTATCATTTTATTTGTTTCATGTGAGAATGAATTATTGTGTTCTTGAATATGTCCGCCATTTAAGCCATTACCTTGTACAGCATATTGCAATTTCGGACGCCTTTGACGTGAGCTCTCGGAGTGGAAAGTGATGGGCGTTTAATTGGTTCTTGTTATAGATTTGAGGGTAGGCAGAGAACTAATTTAAGTGTATAAGGAAGGCGGCAGATTGATGTTCAAGAAGATAGACCTTCTTTATTTCTTCTTGTGAATATACTAACAATGTGAGGCTGTTGATCATCCTAAGTTCTCAGGAACAAGCAATTCGAAGTTTGGAACTGTGCCCGGTAGATGGCAATACGCTCGCCACCTATTCCACGTATGGGATTTATTAATGGCATCGGAAAAATGTGGGGGCATAATTTCTGCCTTACGATTGGCAAAGGTAATCTTATGACACCCGCGACCAACTGCTTAGCGTGCTTTCTGACGCACGGAGGGGTCTCAATGTGTAAAAAACGGTCACCCATCCAAGGACTGACCTCATAAGCTTAACCACGCAGATCTACTAATCAGTGCGATAATTATGTTAATACTATAAAGTACTCAAAAAATCTAATAAAACAGTACACCCGAATATCAGACTCTGCTTATGCCATGGTAGCCCAGAGATATATGGTCCTATATATGAAACCCGTCCGTTTAGCCGGCAGACCGCAAACTTCAATTATCGCGAACGATTTGCGTCTACCTGTTCATATTGCAACGCTCCTACTAAATGCTAATATACATGTATAGGTAATAGTGTATCCCATCGGACTGATGGCAACACGAAAATATGTTTCGAATATTACAGACCATATTTATCATCTGCCTAACCTTTTCCCCTGACGACACGGTTGGCGCAGTGGTTGAGTCATCGACTGCTATGGGTCTCGAATTCGATAATAGCCGGAATAAATATTTGTATGATCTACAGATATTTGTTTAGGGTTTGTAAATGCACCCACTGTACAGGAATACTTTGTAGGGTAGGGTAACGTTTAAAAAAATTACTTTTGGGACCGGCTTTCAGTTTTATCCGTTGCGGCTGAATATCAATATTTTACATGGAACGACTGCCATCTATCTTACGCCACACAATTACTAGGAGACACTGATACGACGACTATGATTGATGACTGATACCCAATAACAATTTGCCCGAATCGAACCCAGACCCTCTCGCTCAGCAGTCGCGCTTGCGACCACAATACCGATGAGGCAGTCTTAATTTTTGTTTTAATTTCAATAAAAAAATATATATTTAAACCGATCGATCAGGGTTCTACGAGTAGAAGATTGAGGGATCTCCTCATAATGCGAGCCGTGTCAAGAAGTACCTTTTTCTGTATTAATTCATTTTAGCTTTTTTTTTCGCAAACGGATTGGTAATCCCAGAAGCGATTAAGTGAGCAAATAGATATCTTAAAGCACATATAAGACATACGCAAAACTTTTCACTCCTACATGAAAAAACAAACCCTTTAAAAAAGCGTAAAAAATATTTCTCACAAACCCGTTCCATATACGAACTATACGAAGTTAGGCGGGCTACACACGCTCACACTCAATTCAGACATTTGAGTCGGCTCCCGTAGATAAATAATGGCAATAAATAATCTGGCCGTGACACCGGCCGTGTGGAGTGGGCTTTACTTCGCGTCACCGATTATGAGTGGAAACGTGTTACACAGTGGTAGAATTTTTTTTTGGTGGATTTTATGTTAATATGATTTATAGTTTAGTAAAATTGTAATGGATTTGGTTTTCGATTAGACCTATTTCAGAACAATTTCCAAAGAGATTATAGACTTTGTTTCAGTGATTAAACGGAGAAGGTATTTAAAAAAACATTCGATGAAGGAAATTAAGCACAAATTAAATTAAGTTCATACATTGTTCCCGAGATACTACATCCTCTCGTTATAGCTAATTTAGTAATGATTTTGACAACCTACGCCAGCCAAGGTTGGACTAAATATTTGTATGATCTGCAGATATTTGTTCCGGGATTGAGTATGTATATGTGAATATTTGTATTTGTAAACACACCCACGATACAGGAATTATTCCTAGTGTGGGGCAACGTTTTATCTAAAGAAAAGAAAGAAAGCCAAATCCTTGTCGATCACTTAATATTGGCTAACTTACGAACTCCACCGAAATAATACGAAGTGGAGTCGACACAAAATCAACAATAGGGTACTAATATATTTTTTGTTTTGGTCAATTTTCCTCTATTTAACTCCACTTAATTTTGGTGTCAGATTGCCAGTTGGCAAGTATTGTAATTATAAGCCAATTTTTTTTATCAACCTCATAAATTATTTAACCGATTCATTTCCACCATCATTTTCATACATACTTTAGCCAGGCTCCGAACATAAATAATATTAGGTCAATATATAAGTTTGAAAACTGTTACCAAAGGTTTGCTATCCCTGACGTATAAAATATACATATATTCTAAATGGGCAAGCATATTGTCAACTTCAATGTTTAATTTAGGATAAAAAATGGTAGTTCTCTTTATCTCAGTCTTTTTAAATCTGTTTTCTAGGTAAGTTCGATGTGACGCACCAGGTGCGTCATGGACCTCCCGGGATATTTGCTTATGACGCGCCTGACGCGTCATTGGCCATGAATCGGTTAACAAATTTCGCTTGCTCGCGTCGGTGTAACACGCGCCCCTATTTATTGGAACGCCTTTTGTTGTGTCGAGCGGTGGATTCACGTTTGTTTTGTTTAACGTATAACCGTTATGATTCATTGCATATAGCGCAACACCCTATGGTAGGTACCTACTTGAATAATTCACTCTGTTTTGATAAAGTGGGGAAAAGCCATGTTTAGGTGTTTTGTTCTTGGCATTTGCTGGGTCAGGGGTTCGATCACTCCATTAAAAAAATGTACGACACGTATTATGTCCTCGTTTCAAATATTTAACGGTATGAAATTGGGAATCCATTTGGCTATTAAAGCGTGAAAGCAGTTAATTCCAGACGCTACCCTACATACTGCTCATATAAAGCTTTACGAGAATTGGTCTGGATTTTAAAATAGACGTTTAAGAATTCATTCCCAGACGTAAAAAAATACGTTTTATTTAAAATAAGAAAAGTAACTATTCCTTTATTGACATTTAATATTGACCCAGGTGCATTGCACTAAACTATTGTTTAATTGATTGATTGGGCGGGGTAAAGCAGCGGTTTCTGCGGTCTATCCTTCGATGGGTGATCGTTTTTCACACATCGAGACCCCTCCATACTTCGGAGAGTTAAACAATCTGCCCGGTTGTTATACGAATACATATCACAGTCATTACTGGTGTCAGCAGCCCTGAATGTCTGACAACCAGTCTAACCTTAGAGTATCAGTGTCTCCCAATTATTGGGTGGCAGAGGTCAGATTACATTAATTTCATATATCGTTCTGATATTCAGATACTGCTATTCAGGTTAGACTGGGAGCCGACCACAGTGTTGAAAAATGGCTGGTCTAGATGGTAGAGAACACTAAGAAAAGAGAACACAAAGAGTGTGTAGAAGAACAAAAACTTACCTTTGACTTCACTATAAGGAACAACTATCGATGTATTTTTGATGACATACCTGAAAACAAAGGAAAATTTGCTTTAAGATTTAATTCGGTACAATTTAGATACATTTTGTAGGAGAAACAAAACAAGCTATGAATAATATGACATAGACTTAATTCTTTTTAAAATACATTATCCCACACATGGATTTCTCCGGTATCGTGGGTATATTTTCAGAGACATACTTATATGTCACATGTATACATAATGACGGCACGGTTGGCGCAGTGGTTGAGAGATCGACTGCTGAGCCGCGTACGTGCCGCGGGTTCGATTCCCGCACGGAACAAATATTTGTGTGATCTACAGATAGTTGTTTCGGGTCTGGGTCTTTGTGTATGTGAACACACCGTGCCTCGGAAAGCACGTAAAGCAGTTGGTCTTGCGCCTGATCTCTCTCCGGTCGTGTCGGATTGCCGTCCCATCGGACTATGAGAGTGAAGGAATAGAGAGAGCACCTGTGTTTGCGCACACACTTGTGCTCTATAATATCTCCTGCGCAGTTGACTAATCTCCGGTGAGATTGGCCGGTCAGGAGGACATTACATAATACAATATAGGAAACTGTTGCTTAGCTAATAATCCCGCGCAAGTAAAATTTGATAAGTTTTCCGAAGAGACTAAAAACTTTGATGGGTGACTATTTCCACTCCATGCCTCGGAAAGCACGTTAAGCAGGCAGCCTGCGTATCATACGAAGACCTATGACAGTAGTTACGGGTGTCAGTAGCCCAAAAAGTCTGACAACCAGTCTAACCTTAGAGTATCAGTGTCTACCAGCTACTGTGGGCGGAGGTCAGAAGGCAGTCGCTCCGTGTAAAATACTGATATTCAGCCGCAACCGGTTAGATTGGTCGACTCCAATGTAGTTGAGAAAATACAATATGATACACACAACATTTTATTGCACACCGTTTACGAAATATTTTTCATAACTCAATCAGTTATTCGTCCCTTCAGAAAACTTATCAAATTTTACATGCGCGGAATTGTTAGATGAGTAACAATATTTTAAAAAAATCTCACTTCTCTTGATGTCTTTCATCGCCCTCTTCTCGTTCAATTTAAGTTATACCTAATGTTTCCGCCTATAACAAAATCCGATTTACACCACAGAAAGTATCCAATTTCGTTTGATCTATTCAATCTTTACATTCCTATCTTCATGTAAATACAGGAATATGTCAGAAATGTTATATTCGGATAGAAACAGACAATGTTTTTCTTGCTACGTTGGACAAAGGAATAGATAGCGTGCACAAAAAATAAGTGCAAAAGGTTCATTTCAAATAATCCGTCGAAAGTTTTGGTATGGTTCTTTTGACAAACTCGATTTTACGCATCGAACGCGTTCGGCGCTCAAATTGGTGGAGAGCACGAAACGGACCAATCGGAGCGCCGAACGCGTTCTATGCGTTAAATCGAGTTTGAAGAAAGAAACTTATATTTGGGCCTCTGACTGATCTGCTTGAACCTGTTTTTGATACTGCCGTAATAATAGCCGACTATAGGTTATTCCAATGCAAGTCCTCGTCCCATCTCTTTTCATCACCTTTCCCCGTCGCATATCCCCCTTAATCTTTGCCATTACTGTAGCGAGACTCATTTAGTGATGTATAGCAGAGTCCAGGCGATTATTCATTATTAGGTGTAGTACTTTTCCCTACATCTGGTTAGAAAACTGTTTACCCCTTTCCTAATTGTTTTAAATGTCATAATGTTGTAAAAGAGTTTTTAAATGCCTAAGTCGTTTAAATAGTGACTTTGCATATGTTTGATATTTAAGCTCTTTAAGCTCGTATTTAGATTTCGAATAATACATTTTGTACGCCATCTCGCATGACTTAGGGCACTCTGTATTATCTTTAAGAACTTTATATTATTTCTGTACTTAAGTTAGATAAAGTGCAGCGTGTGCCTTCTGAATTTGCTTGTATGGTGGTTAGAGCCAAATGTCAAAGCTCATAACTTCGCGACCGATTGCACACAGTACAGTTCGATGCATAAATACCGAGATATTGTGTTTGAACGCAAGGGGTATGTTTGAATTATGTGTCATGTGATTGGGGTACGCAGATGTAGAGTTAGCTTCAAAACTATGTATACACATAGCGAAATGCAAACGCTTTTTTTTATTATTAAATAGTTGCCCCACTCTAGAAATAATTCCTGTATCGTGGGTGCGTTTAAAAACACATATATTCATATACACAAACACCCAGACCCGAAACAACAATCTGTAAATCATAAAAATATTTGATCCGTGCGGGAATCGAATCCGTGACATTTAGCGCAGCAGTCTGATCTGAAATCTGTCAACCACTGCGCCAACTGTGCCGTCAAATTATTATTATTCTTGGAAAACCATTGGTTAAAATCATACCGAAATCAGCTTGGAGAATATTGGATTGGATTGGCACGACGGTGCAGTAGTTAAGAGATCGACTGCTGTGCTACGTGTCGCGGGTTCGCTCCCAGCATGGAACAAATATTTGTATGATCTATAGATAGTTGTTTTGGGTCTGCGTCTTTGTGTATGTGATTATAAGTATGTGTGTATTCTGTAAACGCACCCGCGATACAGGAATTATTCCAAAAGTGGGGCAACGTTTTTTTTTAAATAGGTTTTTTTTATAAGTTTTGGATTTATTTATGCAGTTTCAGTCTAGCATGAAATCCGTGAAAATATGTATAACTGGCCTATAACCTTTTGTTTTAATTTTATACGACAAGTACTATTTGTATTGTATTTAGATATAAATAAAGTTTGCCTCATTGTATAATTTATGTAAGCGCAACTGAGGCAGCGCAACACGAGGGCCTGGGTTCAATTTCTGGGTCAGGCAAAGTGTTATTGGTTTTTCTGTATAGAAATTCTAAATTATACATAATTTTAAAAAATACGGTAGGTACGATATTCAAAATTGGATCATTCACAATATAGTTGTTCTAGTTCGATTCCCAGTTTCATATATTTAGTTGTATTTCGAGAATATGTAAAACAACAGCTGGGTTAGCCTCTCTTCTCGGAATGAGAAGGGTTAGGTTCAATCCACCACGCTGGTCTGGTACAGGTTGGAGGACTACGGACCATCTAGACCAGAGGTTCCCAGACATTTTTTTCTCATAGACCACTTTCAAAATTTAGCTGGTTCCGGTGGACTCCCTGCAGCTACATTTTTACCATATTGTAAATTGAATTGTAAACCCCCATTTTTTTGTCACGCCCACGTAGACCCCCGTCGAGTCTACCGTGGACCCCTGGGGGTCCACCTGGACCACTTTGGGAACTAATGATCTAGAACCTTATGAAGCCCTCTCTAAAGAACAAATTTCTCCACGATTTTCTCTTTCACGGTTAAAAAAGAAAAGAAAATATCCCCAAAATTTTGATACCTCCATTAAAAAGGCTGCCTAAATATGGATCTTAAATACGGTCCTAATACCATCGTTTTCCCTTTAATTTAATATGAAAACATTTTTATGTTACTGATTATACCCTGTTTATATTTTTATAGGAATATCAGTTTGTATCATTAAACTCAATATCCTTTATTTCGGCTCACTGAATTGTCAAAACATGGAAAATGTTCAGGGTCCAATTTATGAAGACCTCTAAAACCATAAAGTATCCGCGTAACGAAAGACCATGGTAAATTGGTATTTTGAGTACCAGTTTATAAAGATCTTTTCAGATGAATAATCTTTGCGTATTTACAGGTGAAGTTATGCTGGATGGGTAGATCACTAAACAGCAGGTTTTGCGGTGTAACTTATGTATAATAAATATATTTTTATAAAATAAAATGTTTGAAGTAAATTTTTAAATTATTATTATATTTTTTACTAAATACGAAACCTTGTGTTTCATTAGGGCCAGTAAGGCACACTAGGATACTTATCTTTCTCTAAAAACACTGGACCCGGGTACGTCTTAAAACTGCAGCCAGACACCCGAGGACGGGCAGCAGCGTCCTCTCACTAATCGGTGAGCCACTGCGATCCCCAAGCCGCCTGCCAAGCGTGGGGATTATGGCAAATTGGGGGAGGCCTTCGTTCAGCAGTGGACGTCTTCTGGCTGATGATGAGGCACACTAGTACAGATTTGAACTCACGAACTCTAACCCGAATTTTTTCCAGTGGGGCTATCAAGTTATTGCCTCAGTAAAATTTTTATACACTGCCTGATTCATCCAACGGTTGCCAGTGCGGCTGCTGAGCGAAAGGTCCTGGATTCGTTTTCCGGATCGGGCCGTGTTTTTAGATTTTCTGTTAGAAAATACTCGGTAGAGCCTGGATATTCGAAACGGTAGATGGCAACAGGCAATTTGAATATACAATAATGTACTCTCTGCCTAATACGGTAAACGACTACTAGTCATCTGAGTGACTTTTTATGAATTGTCAAAAATTACATTTTGTTCTAAAAATGGTTGGAATACAAAAGCGTGACGTCATAGTTTTCCATTGCCATTGACATACTTATTGTGTGATTTTGATAAATTGAAATTGAAAACGCAAAAGATAAGCAAGAGATTAAGTTTTACTGAGTTTTTAGAAGGAAAACTATTTACCAAACCAGATTTCGGAATTTATTTTTGATGCAGTCATCTAGCATATCCTTCTGGGAATTCAAGGGTGATGTTAAGCTATGTTATGTGTTAAAATTCTTATATCAGCCTATACCGACTGGTTCAACGAGCTCTGAGAGCCTTGCAGGAGTATCTCTGAGCAAATACCGGGCACCCATTGATGGTTTGATTGGACAATATTTAGCTTGGTACACCAATCTCCTCGCAGTTTCTCAGCTGAGTAAATATCATTTAGACTTGGCTTGTACGTTCGATACTAGATACTATTACAGTTTAAGGTATCGTTGGGGATTAAGGTGACTTCCAAAAAATATAAACTTTTAAAGCTATGATAGCCTGGTACACGCAGTTGCTAAGCGCTTAGCTTTTTTGCATCGTGGGTTCAATACCTAGACGGAGCTATGCATATGGAGGGCTTAACCAAAAAATAGACCTTATAGTGTTTGTTTTCAAAATAATATACCTACGTCTCCTCCTTGCACTGGACTACAGAGTCCTGGACGTTTGGAAGGCGTGCGTGGGGCCGAAGCTAACACGTAGAGCCTGATGTCTTTCAGACAGCTATAATGAAAATCTTGGAGTGACATACGCAGCGATTATCCCTGTATGCACTATAGAAATGCATCCAAGGACAATGCTTGGGTTTGCAGGACTATTGCAGAACATGTGGAGAACAACAACTCGGGCTATTGTGGTGGGGAGTTAGTGAACTAGGTTATGGGAAACTACGGAAATCTATTGCGCCTGCCGAAACAATATCATATGTACGCGATATATGTATTATTAGGCAACGAAATCAACCCGTTGAAGCTTTCCTGTGTTCCTGGCCTTGAGTTCATAAAAAAATCCGATCCATGTTTGTCGAGTTCTATGTTCAGAGTTTAGCATTCTGTCGTGTATTGGCCCACAGTAAGTATGAGCGCAGTGGTTGAATAATGAACATTTCGAATGACTGCAATATAGCATCACCAAACACATGTAATAGGAGCGAACCTATTGCCATCTCCTGGTCAGAGGTCTAGACTCCGTCCTGAGAATTTTCACACAGAAAAATCGCATAACACTGCCCGACTGAGGACCTCACGCTTAGCAGTCAAAGTCAAAGTCAAAGATTTTTATTTCAGTTAGGCCTATTCAGGCACTTTTAAAAAGTCGAGAATCTAGGCGCACGGTCCTAAAGGGGGTACGTCCTATGAAGAAAAGACCGGCAAGAAACTCCATGGATATTCTTTTCAAAAAATAAAAAGTTAATTTACAATTACAATAGACGACACGGTTGGCGCAGTGGCTAAGTGATTAGCTTTCTGCGCTAAGTGTCGCGGGTTCGATTCCCGCACGGAACAAATATTTGTATGATTTACAGAAAGTTGTTTCGGGTCTGGTTGTGTGTGCATGTGACATGTATGTTTGTAAAAATGTACCCACGACACAGGAGAAATCCTAGTGTGGGACAACGTTTTTTTAAAAAAAAAAAAATAATTCACATGCATTATATAAGAAAAATACAAACTTATTAAAACGTTACTTACATAATGAGTAAATACAATATGAGTTATACAAGTGTTTCGAATAAAAAATAAAAACGGCATAAACAGTTCAAAGCGGATAAATTAGAAAAAAAAGAATACAAAATAATGAAATAACAAGAACGACGAGACATGTGAAGCGAATCTAATGTAAAATAGAACTAGTAGATACAATGGATATCCAGGGAAGCCACATGTGCAGAAGATAGTTAGAACTACACGACTCTATCATCAACATAGTCTTTGATTTCTTTTATTGGATAGGCGGCAAACTAGCAGACGGATCGCCTGATGGTAAGCGATTACCGTCGCCCATGGACAGCCATGGACACACGCAAAATAGTACGCTCTTTTCTTGAAGGTTTGAAGGTCGTATTGGTCCGGAAATACCGCAAACGACAGTTCATTCCACAGTTTTGTTGTGCGAGGCAGAAAGTTTGTAGAGAAACGCACAGTTGTGGACTGCCAACCATCTAAATGATGGTGATGGAACTGCTGGAACTTAGATCCTATCACTTGCGTCCATTAGACCAATGAGGTTGATTTAATTTATTTTTCTACTTCTATGAAAATATATCATAATAAAATCGTCTTTCAAAATCAAATTTCACATGTCATATAAACATTCCACACAAAATAGTAAAATACATACTCATAGTATCATAATAACAAAATAAATACTCATTTCGTATACGACGAGATGAAAAGGAGGAATTACGGAAACCGCCGCCAGATGCCACGAGAGGGCGCCACGGAACCCGCTAGCTTGAATAATTCATAATTCAGTGCATCTTCAGCTTTATTCAAGCTATAAGTGCAATAGAATCGTAAAGACAACGGTGTAAGTACGAAAATGTGTATTTTATATTACGGAAGAAATTATGATGGTCCTTTTTTATAATAAATCTTTACAGATAGTGCCATCCACGAAGACGCGCCCCACTCTTCTTCCTAATTGCTTACAGTACAAGTGTGCAACCTTCCGCTAGTGTTTTAGTTCTGTCGATACACAATAATTACTTAAGAGTGCACACGCACACTACGAAATATTAACTGATCACGAAAGGGCATTACGGTCAGCTGGAAAGCCTCGACCAAAAATAGTGGGGCGCGTCTTCGTGGATGGCGCTATCTATACACAACACTAGGAATTAATCCTGTATCGTGGGTGCGTTTACAAACACATTTTTTTTTGAGTAGTCTCTCGCAGTTAGCTCAGGGGCCTCCAGCCGAGCAAATTAAATAATACTAAGCAACACTGCTAAGGGTGTCCCACAGTGGGACTCGAACCTCGGCTTAGAGCGTTGCTGGGGGGCAGACAAGAGAGGACTTACTGGATCTGATTGTGATTATTTAGGGATATTTGAATTATTACTACTGGCTCAGCGCGGGCTGGCTCGAGCAAGGGTCGGGGTGGATTTACAAACACAAATATTCACATGCACAAATACCTAGACCCGGAACAAGTATCTGTAGGTCTTACAATTATTTTTTTTAGGTGCGTGATACGAATCTTTTGTTTTTTAAAATTAAACTTTGTCTTATACTCGGAATTATTTCTGCATCGTGGGTGCGTTTACAAACACAAATATTCACATGTACATAAACCCAGACTCGGAACAACTGTCTGTAGGTCTTATAGATATATTTTTTCGTGCGGGATTCGAACCCACGACACGTAGGTAGCGCAGCAATCCATTGCTCAATCACTTCGTCAACCGTATCGTCGTTATGTTTTTGCATGTAATGTTAAGACGAAGAAAGGCTAAGAATTATCGTATGTGTAGACTAATCTACAATCTACAATAACTAGTTTTTGATTTAAACATAATAAATGTTTAAGCCAAAATCAGCCGTTTAACAATAACTTTTTATATGGGTAACCGACTGTTTACATTTTAAACGTTTATTATTATCGTCGATAGCTTAACCTAACTTTTCATTTTTCACAATAACTTATAGCTGTTTCCCTGGTAATTAATTTTTGTATTTATTAAAAATATTTATTCCAAAACAAAATAGTTACAAAAGTCTCTTTGTAGATTATACTGCTGCCGGGTACTGGAATTCGAGTGACAGTCCACAATATTCTATATAAAAATTCCGTATCAAATATTTCATATACAGGTTGATTGGTAAAACTTTGGGCGTACTAAAGGACGGTATTCTGTATTCACCAATCATTGCCAGCGACTAAATCCTGTTGCAATCATTGTAATAATAATGTCCTCCTGACCGATTTCGGTGACGGCGGCCAATCTCATCTCATCGGAGATTAGCCAACTACGCAGGAGATATTATAGAGCACAAGTGTGTGCGCAAACACTGGTGCTCTCTCTATTCCTTCACTCTCATAGTCCGATGGGACTTCAATCCGACACGACCGGAGAGAGATCAGGCGCAGGACAAACGGCTTTACGTGCTTTCCGAGGCACTGTGTGTATTCACATACACAAAGACCCAGACCCGAAACAACTATCTGTAGATCATACAAATATTTCGGGAATCGAACCCGCGGCACGTAGGTCAGCAGTCGATCTCTCAACCACAGCGCCAACCGTGCCGTTAATCAACACATATACGAATATCCGACATTAACTGTCAGGCTTCGGCTTATCAGCCATGCCTGGTCGGAGGATCCTCCCGTTTCAATAGAGGAACACCATACCTACCTCATTTTTCCCACACCATGCATTATGTTTGACTAATTCTTGAAGCAAACAGTGGACTGTCGCTGTCTGTAGTGACCTATTTTAATGATTTTAAATTCAGAATCTGATCAAAAACACCGTACCACAAGCTTGTTGAATTTCAAAACATCCTTTATGCGTGCAATGACAAAAAATCTACTGGTATTTTTTTTGCAAAAAAATAAAATAAAATCCAATAGGGTTTTATTAAATCCTGGGTTATGCATTTCCCTGTTAGTGTCGGCACGGATATGAACTGAGGGCTTCTGGTTCAATGGAGCGGAAACTCCTGCGCGTATCGGAGTTTTTTTTTGTTTTCATATTTATCAATATTTTCCGTATGATTTTTCGACGCGACATAATAGTAAATTAATACTCGTATCTTACGAGTATTGTTTATATACATTATTTTAACAGTATTAATGAACTAAATGGTTCAGTCGTATCTTTAGCAGTGACAAAGGTAATATTAAAAAAAAAATGATTGCTTCGTTTTTCTAGTGGTCTTGATAGTTCAAGACCACTAGAAAAACTGAGCAATGAGATTTAATCCTACAAATATTTTAATATTATAAATGTGAAAGTTTGTGAGGATGGATGGATGGATCTTTGTTACTCTTTTACGCCAGAACGGGTCAACGGATCTGGATAAAATTTGGCACACAGATAGATTATAGTCTGGAATAGCACATATGCTACTTTTTATCCCGGGAAAATGTATGGGTTCGTAAACCACGTGAGTGAAGCTGCGGCCGGAAGCTAGTTTTCTATATGGAAATTCTCAGTAGCATCATGGGGTCTGGAACTGTTCTCGGTAGATGGCAATAAGCTCGCCCCCTATTAACTGGGACGCTGCAACGGCCGCGGCGAAATGTGAGTGTACATTAGTAAATCTCTGCCTAACACTTCGGGGAATACAGGCGTGATGCTATGTTATGTTATTTTTAAATATAAAACAGATTACTTTTCGTAGATACCTACCCAGCAATATTATTCATTCGCGCAAGAGAACACCACCGCTATCACGAGTTTTCTTACTATTTACTATGATAGTAAAGTAAATTTTCATGATAGCGATTTTAGTTCTTAACTTGGTTACATTAGGGATTAGAGTCGCTTATGTGACATATGTGTCATAGTAAAGTTTTGATTTACTATTTACTATATTCTAGAGATGTCATGTTAGCGACTCTAATCCCTAATGCAACCAAGTTAAGAACTCAAATCGCTTGCATGAAAATTTACATTTACTATGTGAGTAAATAGTAAAAAACTCATAATAGAGGTACACAGCCTTTTGTGATTCCAAAACGTGAAATCATTTTTCATATCTCTTTTATTTTGTATAATTTGGAGTCTGAAGAAATGTAAAACGGTTATTTTAAAAGAGTATCCATTGAACTTCTTGCCGGTCTCTTCTCCATAAAACCAACTCACTTTCGGAACCGTGCAACTAGAATCACAACATTCTAAAAGCACTTGTAAAAGCCAGTTGAAATAAAATCTTAGATTTGGCTTATATTTTGACTTCAAACGAAGTCGATGATAAAAGTAAACTGCTCACTCAAATGTCCTGCTAATGGTGGCGATGTGTGATGCTGAATGACGCTGACACATACGTCATACTCGTGAACGGGTGCCGTCTGCCGGGACTGGTCAGCTCATAACTATCTTGGCAGTACTATCAGATATTTCGGGATTTTATAGTTATCAGTTTGTTTAGTCGAGACCGAGTACTACATTTTCCTAGCAAAACGTTGAGGCATCAATATATTTTAAGTATGAAATGTTAAACAATCAGAATTTAAAAGATTAACCATGGAATTTCTTGCCCGTTCTTCTCCATAGGAAAACAACACTGGAACGTGGCAACTAGAGTCTGACTATTCATAAGCGCATTTAACTGGTCCACATGAATAAAAATATATTTTATTTATTACTAGCTTTTGCCCGCGACTTCGTATGCGTGGAATTTAGAATCTGATATTTTCCTGCGGTAAAATGGAGCCTATATTTTAAATTAGACCTCTAGCAATACATCGGTGAAAACTGCATTCAATTACTTGCAGTAGTTTTACAAAAATATTGACAGCAGACGGATAGACAAACAAAAATTCTAAAAACTGTTGTTTTGGCTTCTGTTGCTCTAATAAAGACCCCATATTAGTTTTTCTTCAATATCTGTGACGGCACGGTTGGCGCAGTCATTAAGAGATCGACTGCAGCGCTACGTGTCGCGGGTTCGATTCCCGCACGGAACAAATATTTGTATGATCTACAGATGGTTGTTTCGGGTCTGGGTCTTTGTGTATGTGAATATATGTGTTTGTAAACGCACTCACGATACAGGAATAATTCCTAGTGTGGGGCAACGCTTTTTTAAAGAAAGAAGGAAAGAAATCTATAATATACAGACATCAGCCTGTTATAATTTTAGTATATATATGTATAGATTTATTTATATATTTATAAACAACAAGCCAACCACATTTAAATCTATAAAAAGCTTAGTAACTCACGAATAACTAATATTCCTTAGTTAATCACTAGGCTATATTATAACTGGTACTATCATCTTGCTGCGGTGGTGACGTCACAAGTTTCGTCGTATAGCACACTGTTTCCAGAACACGCTTAACCACACTGTTATGTGTTTGTGTTCTGTTAGAAATGCGGTTTATATTCATGAGATTGTATTCTTAGTGATCACGATTTCTTGGCCTGGAGGTTGGCTCATAATCATGGGAAATCTATGTTCCAATATTTGATGATAACTTAATAATGTCCTCCTGAACGAATTTCGGTCACGGCGGCCAATTTCACCGCAGATTAGCCAAATACGCAGGAGATATTATAGAGCACAAGTGTGTGCGCAAACACAGGTGCTTTCTCTATTACTTCACTCTCATAGTCAGATGGGACGGCAATCCGACACGATCGGAGAGAGATCAGGCGCGGGACCAACGGCTTTACGTGCTTTCCGAGGCACTTTAATTTATATGTTTTATGATTAGTGCAAGAAAGGTTTAATAAAAAAGAAAATTAAATCCTGATCCGTAGTCACCTCGTG
The DNA here is from genome assembly GCA_947562105.1 of Shargacucullia verbasci. Taxonomy (NCBI): domain Eukaryota; kingdom Metazoa; phylum Arthropoda; class Insecta; order Lepidoptera; family Noctuidae; genus Shargacucullia; species Shargacucullia verbasci. The sequence continues at coordinate 8,321,289 of OX387303.1, read as the reverse complement.
CTCTCACATCTGTTTCCGTCGCGAATTCCGCGCCAGTGGTTTGAAGATACGCACTTAAGTCGCTACTTGTCTGTCCGCCATTGAAGATAAAATAAGCGTAAGGTTTACGCTTACGTGAGTTTACAGTGTAAAACAAAATTAAGGTTTAAATTAGAATTAAGATTTACTCCCAATAGCTTGCACTCGAACAGAAGCAAAAATGGCGTCGATCTAACGACTTACCAGGTAACGCCTGTAAAACTAAGATGTTCTCACGTGAGGTCACTAGAGCTTCTATTCGCTATTTAATTCACTTTTAATATTATGTTCTTGACTGACCTTAGGAGGATATGGCACACAATATGAAGTAGTATTACTCCTCTATGTTATTTTCTGCATCACTGCCCACATATTTGCTTCACCCGTCTGACCGGTCATACGAGCCAACAAGTCTGAAAATTGGATATACGAGTATCACTTTCTGGTCAACGGTCTTAGTTGAACCATTATATTCATCGACCGCTGAGAGTGAGGTCCTGGGTTCTATTTGTGGGTCGGGCAGACTGTTATTGGGTTTTTCTGTATGGAAATTCTCAGTAGCAGCAAGGAGTCTGGAATTGTGGCGAAATGTGGGTGTATTATAATACACCTCTGCCTAACCCTTCGGAGAATACAAGCGTAATCTCATAATCTTATTATTATTTTGAAACGTGTGTTTTCGGAATGCCCTTTGCCATCGTACTTTTTGAACAAGGTCCGGTAAAACCAAAATGGAGCAATGTTTTCGGTTCGTTCTCTCGATTACCCACTACTTTGATGGAACTGAGCGTGGTCTCATTAACAGCGCACCGCTGATAGCTTTGAACATCCTTGAAGTTGGGATTTTCTGGTTTATCTATTTCAAAATAACGAAAAGTTTCTCAACCTTCGACTTTTTTTTATTTAGCTTAAACTGTCCCACTGTTGGGCAAAGGCCTGCCCCAAAGTCTTCCACCTATCTCGATCCTGCGCCACCTTGAACCAGCTCCTCCGGTACGCGTCTAGATCATCGCGCCACCTCTTTTTAGGCCGACGTCGGCGTCGCCTATCTTCAGTGTCTTTATCTTTGTTTTTTACTGTACTTGAAAAACCACCATCAGTGTTGCCAAGCAAAAAAAACGGTAGGTGTTGAAAATTGTTGTCACATTATCTCACTGTCTTTCGCTAAATGCGTTCAAGACGGGACGTGCGCGCGAATCGCTCCGACGTTTTCCAGTCAACGAATAAAATGTTTTCATAAAATATCTTTTTCGTTTCTGACCTAAATTTCATTTGACTCATAAAGAATCGGACAACATTTTTTGCATGAACGAACATGAAAACTGAAAATACAGGGTGAATTTTCTAAAGCCGAATGTGAATTTCTTGTTGCCTATAAAAGATTATCTTGATTGGATCGTCGTTGAAAATTGATGGGATGCGGATATGGGATGTCGTTTACACGATTCTGGTCATAAAATTACTATTTGTCGTAATCACGTTGTCAGCTTAAGAGATTTTGATTACAAAATATATTTTCATCATAATGATTTTCCTGGCAATATCATAAGAAATTGATGATTACTCAGAGATTTATAAAAGAACTGTTTCATTATGTTCGTCATTTTTATAAATGGTTCAGCATATTTGAAGTAGACAGCCTCATTTGTCTAGTGTTCGCCTTCTGCGCGTTCTGGGTTCGATTCCCGGGTCGGGCAAAGTGTTATTGGTGTTTTCGTTTGGAAATTCTCAGTAGCAGCACGGAGACTGGAACTGTGCTCGGTAAATGGGAATAGGCTTGCTCCCTGTTACGTGGGTCTCAATAACGGCATCGGCGAATTGTGGGTGTACAATGCCTTACCCTTTGGGGAATACAGGCGTGAGGCTATGTTATGTTATATTAATACAAATATTATCTTTGTCTCTATACAGAGTGGTACGAATAAAATAAAACAAGATTGCTAGTAGTCAATCAAAATACTTAAAAATGGTTAAATTTGGTGTTAAGGGCGAGCATATTGCTATGTATCAACCGGGTTCAGTTTCAGACTCCGTGCTGCTACTGAGAATTTCCATACAAAAAAACCAGTTACACTCTTTCTGAACCAGGAATCGAACCGAGAACCTCACGCTCAGCAGTCGCGCTTGCAACCACTAGACCAGTGAGGCAGTATTTCTATTAAGAATGTGTAAAACCTGAATTCCAGTTTGACGACACGGTTGGCGCAGTGGCTAAGCGATTAGCTTTCTTCGCTACGTGTCGCGGGTTCAATCCCCGCACGGAACAAATATTTGTATGATCTACAGATAGTTGTTTCAGGTCTGGTTGTCTGTGCATGTGACATGTATGTTTGTAAACTGTAGCCGCGATACAGGAGAAATCCTAGTGTGGGGCAACGTTATAAAAAAAAGGAAGAAAAAAACGAAAACAAAAACCAACTACTGATCATTTTTAGATTTCTCGAAAACTCTAAATAAAGAACACAACACAGAAATACACCCAGTTAACCTTTCGACCGCTACGAACCTCGAACCCCAACGTTCCAACCTGTTATACAATGCACTAGCATAATAAGAAAAGTTTTAATACACGAACCGCGGTCCGAGCCTCATTATGTGAACACCTATTTTGACAGCCAAGTTTTGGGTGTATACTTCACAAGTTTAAGTGTTTTGGAAACATAAAAGTTGTTTTGTTTTGTTTTGTTTCGGACGCATTTAGAACGAAGTTGTGTGTATTTGTATAACAAGATTTATACTTGAGTAGGTTATTTCTGTGCAATAACTTAGGCAACAATACCTCTATTATGAGTTTTTTACTATTTACTTTCATAGTAAATGTAAATTTTCATGCATGCGATTTTAGTTCTTAACTTGGTTACATTAGGGATTAGATTCGCTAACATGACATCTCTATAATATAGTAAATAGTAAATCAAAACTTTACTATGACTAGATGTCACATAAGCGACTCTAATCCCTAATGTAACCAAGTTAAGAACTAAAATCGCTATCATGAAAATTTACTTTACATTGATAGTAAATAGTAAGAAAACTCGTGATAGCGGTACAGGTCGTTTAAATTAGAGAACAGTGGAAGAAAAAAGAGAAGGCCTTTGCCCAAAAAAATCTTAGACCAGTCTTTGCAAAGTACGTATTTATTTTTACTTAACTGCCTCAATGGTCTAGTGGGCGCAAACGCGGCTGAAGAGTGTATGATCCTGGGTTCAAGCCCCACGATGGGCAACCTGTTATTGGGTTTTCTGTTAGAACATTTTCAGTAGCAGTGGAATTGTGTTTCGTAGATGGCAATTTTACTCGACCCGAGAGTTGAATTGTGAACATCACGCTCAGCTGCGCTTGCGATCATTAGACAAGTGAAACAGTCATAAACATAAATAAATAAATAAAATAATTAAAGTATCAAAGTAAAATAGGTACACTTATTTCCTCGTTTAGTTTATTTTGCCTTCTAAAGCCTTCTACGATGTACATTCAGCATCAAGAATATGTATACACTTATGGAAATTCAAAAGCGATATTTACAGGAAAAAGTGATTGAAATCTTGACCAATTTTACACATGGATACATAAAAATTATATAGTCATTTAAATTTAACGATTTTAACCAATAGTTTTCCAAGAATAAGTGTTTGGATTTCGCTACGTGTATACATATGTATTTTTGGCGCTGACTGTACTACCAACATAGCTTGAAACTCCTCAAAGTTGAAGTTCAACTAACCAAACTTCTTGTATTATGCTAGTTCTAGTTTGTTCTGAGGTTTCCTATTTTATATATCTTCTTTATAATATTATAAATGCGAAAGTTTGTGAAGATGGATGGATGGATGGATCTTTGTTACTCTTTCACGCCAGAACGGCTGAACGGATCTGGATGAAATTTGGAAAAGAGATAGATTATAGTCTGGAATAGCACATAGGCTACATTTTATACCGGGAAAACGTGGGCGGAGCCGCGAGCAGAAGCTAGTATCTTTATATAAACAATATATAATTATTTTTTACGTGTGTATGTCACTGAATTCCTCCTAAACGGCTGGACCGATTTTGATGAATTTTTGTGTGTTTTTGACAGTTAGTTGAATGGTTTAGATTTGTGATCGAGTACTAGGATTATGTTTTATTTGTAACGTTCGGGCAGGAAAACATCAATAAAAACAACAACAACGGACAACAGTCAGGTCCGCTCGTATAGATATATCTTACTAATATTATAAATACGAAAGTTTGTGAAGATGGATGGATGGATGGATATTTGTTACTCAATCACGCCAGAACGGTTGAACGGATCTGGATGAAATTTGGCACAGAGATGGATTATAGTCTGGAATAACACATAGGCTACTTTTTATCCCGGAAAAATGTACGGGTTCGTAAACCACGCGGGCGAAGCCGCGGGCGGAAGCTAGTATTGTATGTATGTAGGTATGACTTGTTGGTTTGTACTCGGGTAACAGCCAGTCACAGCTCATTGATTTTCAATCAATTGAACAATCGTTTAAGAGGTTATCGAAGAATACATCTTAAAGTATAAATAAGTTTTAAAATAACATATCTCCTTTTCGATCGATCAGAATAATAGGATAAATAGAGACAGTTAATGGGCGTAATGGCCAGCTGGAAATACACTGCAGACTGGTTAATAGGTACATAATCTTATCATCATGCTGAACGATGGCCTCCCTCAAGGGGAGGTTTGGCATAATCCCCACGCTTGGCAGGCGGCTTGGGGATCGCAGTGGCTCACCGATTAGTGAGAGGACGCTGCTGCCCGTCCTCCGGTGTTTGGCCGCAGTTTTAGGACGTACCCGGGTCGCAAGCTGTCATGTCGTGAGCTTATTATTTTTAGTAATCTATGTACTAAAAATAATAAGCTCAGCGACCAACAAGTCGTCTCTAGGGTGAAGAAATACATAAGTTATGGTATTGTCAACTGATTGACATAATACAAATTATATTTTTGCAAGTGTCAAAAATATATAAGATATACAACTAGAATATTTAGTTTTAATTCCGCTAAACTACTGCAAGTTTGGGTGCATGCACAGGACCGCCCTCCCGCCCGCAAATATATACGCGAAATTCGCGTCCAAGCGGTCGACGAGTCAACATCTCCTGAGGATGCTCCGTGGAGGGGCGAAACACGTGTCGAGGATCGGTTTGGTTGCATGTTACATTATTTATCATATCGCCGCGGGAGGGCGGTCCTGTGCATGCACCCAAACTTGCAGTAGTTTAGCGGAATTAAAACTAAATATTCTAGTTGTATATCTTATATATCATGGATTTCCGCAAAGTAACGCCTGATTCCATTAATTATCTTAAGTGTCAAAAAATTTGAAGAGATTATATTTTACTGGCGACCCCCCCGGCTTTGCACAGGTAGCACTAATTATCTATAGCCAGATAATTTGTAGGAAAAATATGACATAAAAGTGCCAAAAAGCAAAAAAAAAAAATGTTGATCTAACAAACTTCACAGGATCACCCGCTGGGCTAATCTGAAGATTACCTAAAAATTTAATTAAAATCGCTCCAGCCGTTTTGAATGCCATAGGGAACATACATACACACATTTATTTTTATATATATAGATAGATTATTCTTCTTATTTGATTTAAGAGCTTAGCTCTTGTCGGTGGAGCAATCACCACTGATCGCTATTTTCTGCCTTAGTTTTGACCTCTTGATACGACTACCCCTACTTTCTCTTTTACTTGTTGTGCAAAGCTACGTCTAGCTCTTCCCCTTCCTCTCTTTCCTTCAATTTTTCCTTCTAAAATTGTGTTGATAAAGTGATCAAGTCGTATCAAGTGGCCAATCATTTTTCCTCTCTTTTCCCTCTAGATTATATTTCACATAATATTTCAATTTGGAAAACAATTTTGTGTTTTTCTTTTTTAACTTTGGTCCACCCTTTTTTATTTAGTTTCTCAGTTATCGCTTCTCCTTTCTGATGCAGATGAGCCTCCAGAGCTCAGAGCCAGAGCCTCCACGAGTGACAAAACCCATGATCATCGGGCGCACCTGGCCAGTCAGCCTCGATACCACCATTTCTTACTAGCTAATCTTTCCACTACGGCATGAGCGATTCCAATGTGATATCTAGTGCCGAGAAGAATAGATACAATGCATATCGATGCCAGCATATGTGATTTTCATTACCCTCGTATTTAATTGCCATATAAATAAATGATTTTCCATTAAAATTCGTCTGGCACACTTACATCGTCCATTATAAAATCCACTCTCAAATATCACTTTGTCAGTTTCATTACGTACATTTAGTATTCCGTTTGGGCCAATGGATGGACTTATCAAATATGCAGCCCACTAACTGTAAAGCGTGTTCGTATTTATGAAGCTTTTCTACGGATTTATGTTGCTGAGTGAGCAGTGTTAGTGATTGGTGATGTTGTTTTTTTATTTGGCAACTGGAATTTTGGCCTTTATTAATTCTGTAGCTATATTGTAGCATATAGACCCGGGTACGTCTTGAAACTGCGGCCAGACACCGGAGGATGGGCAGCAGCGTCCTCTCACTAATTGGTGAACCACTGCGATCCCCAAGCCGCCTGCCAAGCGTTGTGATTATGGCAAAGCCCCCTCCCCCCCTTGGGGGAGGCCTTCGTTCAGCAGTGGACGTCTTCTGGCTGATGATTATGATTGTAGCATATCTGTAGCGGAACCAGGGCTACTCCAAGGGGGCAATTTTGAACGTCTCGATATAATTCTTGTTAGAGTTTTGGAAATGATCTCTAGTCGCAATTAGATATCACGTCGAAATCAAGACAGGTATATCGAAAAAACCCGGATACGTCTTAAAACTGCGGCCAGACACCGGAGGACGGGCAGCAGCGTCCTCTCACTAATCGGTGAGCCACTGCGATCCCCAAGCCGCCTGCCAGGCGTGGGGATTATGGCAAGGCCTTGACGTCTTCTGGCTGATGGTGATATCGAAAAAATTGGCCAAATATCGTTTGCTTACCTTTTTCTGTATCTATACCTAAATGAAACGCTCTAAATGCAACGAGATATTTGAAATGTGCTGGAGCGGTCCGGATTTTAGAAGTTTAATGATAATACGTAAGAGTATCGTTTATCTGCCGGCTTCTGACAAAATTGCCTTGAAATACGCGCAAAATATGTGTTTGGCGTTAACGTATATTACATCAAAATCTTAAAGAATTAATTTGATGTTTGGTCTCTATCGTTTCGTCAGATTATAAACAAGGTGGACACGTTTTGTATTTTATTTTTTTTATTTTGATTAACTCAATAATTATCGTGAGATAAGTATGTATAAGGAAGATTTATTGTTAAAACTAATTTTTAGGGTTAATTATTTCTCAATCTATAAACAATATCAAAAAAACAAATACGTAACGACCTAGTTTTTACTTGTCTAAAACATATAAAAAATCATCAAAATAGGCTCATGTTTAGTGGGGTAAAAACGTTAACGCATTTTGTATGAAAATTTTTAGCTAAACTATTGCCTTAATAATAAGCTCGGCTCCCTTCGGGGAATACAGGCGTGATCCTATGTTATGTTATGTCTGCCGTACCTTTCACAGAATTGACTTGAACATCACAAACTTACAAGCCTGGATTAATATCAACCCATTCAACAAGCTCCTTGTAATTGGCCGAATATAATTGCGAAACAAACGAACCAATTTCAAAAAGAAACAAAGCAAACCGTCAACTAAAAATAAAAGAAATCACTTTCTAGCATCAACACCAATTTCAAATAAGGAACCTATCAATAAATATTGACTTCAATCACCATCCATCAATTTTTCCTACACTAAATTCGTTAATAATACTGATTGACAACACGCCGTTAGCTTGAAACAAAGATGCTTCATAAATCATCTGTTGTTGCTATTGCCACTAAAGAATATATGCAGAAGGTCAACTTCTAACAACGCATTATGTGAAATTTCGCAGAAAGGTTTGTTTCACCAATATTTTAAAAATTAAAAACTTTTTTTTTACTGAACGACTGTATCTGATTAGAATGAGTGCCTAGCCCAATATAGTTGAAAAAAAAAGCTAGGCACGTTTAGTGAACTTGCGCGGTATTTGTAAAACGTGAAGACATACATATCATACTCATATAATTTTGTTTCTGTTGCTATTTTTGGTATTGCAATCTATTGCTAGAACAGATTGTTATCAAAGAACTGACAAAATACTCATAACTTTTTTCCTTGAGGATTCATGAGACAGAAAATTAATCTTATTATATATAAAATTAATCCTTAAATGGGAGTAGGTAGCCCTGGAGTTACGTTCCCGACATGTCCGCTAGAGACGCTCGATGTGGGCGTAGCAGTGTGCGACGAGACGGGCGAGCGAGTGTCACGATCTGCGCTCGCGCCGACTTACATTTTGTAATATTTGTAGTAAAGTCAATAAAATAAGGTAAAGTAATACCATTTGTGCATCATTGTGGACCCCAAGCTAGCTGGTAGCGCTAAGTGGGGCGCTATAATCTTGATTTTGTGTTCGCGATCATGGGTTCGCAAGCGAGTATGAAGTGGATCTTCTGTTTCAATAAATATGTTGTGGATACTATTGCTGTATCATCGATGTAAATTATTGTTGGTTTACGTTGCAGCGGTATTTTGTTGAGGTTCGTTAGCGCTTGTGGGTTAGGCTTTGTTTTGCAGATTCAGCAGAAATCTGAAGGTATTTGGCAAATATCATTAAAGGAACTTGTGATCTTTACAAAGAACTAATGAGATTGAACAGAATTTGGTGAAAGGAGTTTCGTTAATCGATTGAAGCACAAAACAAACGTGGAGTGGATTTTATTTCAAATTTTTAAAACTTTTAAGGCAGCTATTTTTTATTAACTCCAGTTGCTTAAGTCCTATTGGGGTGCAAGGGAAGAACCTCCACGAATGATGAAGCCTGAGATCGTCTGGCACCCCCTGGGCGCATCAGCCTCGATGCCACCATTTCAGACTGGCTAATCTTTCCACTACGGTCTGAGCGACTCCCATGGGGTAGCTTGTGCCGAACCGACAGAAGCAGAAGTCCTATTTAAGTGTCTTGAGTACTACCAACAGTATAATCAACAGCGGCGTGCACAGACTTTTTAGACAGGGTAGGCAGGGAATTTTAAAAGCTTACTTACCAATTATACCTTCTGCATGTTGGTATTGGTTCGTCTTGTCGATTAAATAATGATGTATGTGATTTGCTACCTCAAATATCTTAAAATAAATATTTATCTGAGTTATGTAGGGTTGGCAGTGTCTTTGTCTTTATGCAACGCACGCCACTGATAAATCAAACATTATTTTTTGTTACCTTTGTTACAACAACATTTGACTATGAAATGGGGGGCCTTTTTCACACCATCTAGGTACTCATTAATCGGTTAATTTAACGCAATCTCGGGATTTCCTCTTGTTGCTTTCCGCAGTACTCTCGCGTATTTTAATTTAATGATGCCATAGCTCGTAATCATGTTTAAATATTATTGTGATGAACTCAATCGGTACGTTTTAACGGCAAGCATATTATTGCGAAATTCGTTCGCTGTGTCCGATTCACATATATTGTGGGATGTATGGAATATGACAGATAAAGATAGGTATATAAATATAAAACATATATTCTGCCCATGACTATCTCACTGCTACCGTGCCTCGGAAAGCACGTAAAGCTGTTGGTCCTGCGCCTGATCTCTCTCCGGTCGTGTCGGATTGCCGTCCAATCAGACTATGAGAGTGAAGGAATAGAGAGTGCACCTGTGTTTACGCATACACTTGTGCTCTATAACATTTCCTGCGTAGTTGGTTAATCTCTGGTGAGATTAGCCGCCGTGACCTAAGTTCGGTCAGGAGGACATTATTATTATATCACTGGTAGGCCTCGCGTTGAACTACACACACCATCGAGGACTTAATGGCTGATACGAATATTGAATACAGATAGGTATTTCACAATGGAAATTCAATTCTCTATGAGTGAGTATTTTATTAAGTGCGACTGCTCTGAGCCATCTGATCTCCACCACCCAATTATTGGAAGGCACTGATGCTCTAAAGTTTGGTTGTCAGACTTGTTGGGCTGCTTTACGACTGTTATAGGTATTCGGACGACACCCTTTATGACTGTTATAGGTATTCGGATGACACGTGGCATCAACTGCTTCATGAGCTTGCCGAGGCACGGAGGGGTGTCGATGTATGAATATTAAGAAAAAAGCTGAAACGCGCTATTCGTCCCCTATTTCCCTAGGATCCCATCATCAGATCCTGACTTGGTAATAATACGACCAACTTGGGAGCATACTCTTTCATACAAAAAAAAATAATTTTTAAAATCGGTCTATAATTGACGGAATTATCGCATAATAAAAAAAACATACTATCGAATTGAGAACCACCTCTTTTTTTGAAGTCGGTTAAAAAGGATCAACCATCTAAGGGTTCACCGTACCATGCGCTACTTAACCTTGCAGATAGACAGATCTGTGCGCTACCTATGTAGCTACAAGTCCTAAAAAACAAATTTATCTAATACATATTTCGCATCAAAAAGCTGAAATTCATACATAAATATCCTTCAACATCTTTTAATGTTCTGTTTTTACTTCGTCCGTATAACGCCGAAAAGATTATTTTGCAAATGAAACCGCTAGGGACGAGTGTACACAACAATTTTCGGCTCCACTGGGCCGCGTAATGTTATTTATTTACTCAAATGACAGGATTCGATATAAATAACGTTATTTGTTCATGAAATTCTAAAGTATGGTTTGTAAATATTTATATTTTGTGATGGATTTGTTTGAAGGGCTTTTCTATTTGTAGATTTAATTTGAGAGGGTAAGTTTAATTTGAAATTGGAAAAGTATTAGCGGGGCAAATTTCGCGATGTTCGGCATTTTTTTTTTTTTTTTTTGTCCCCACTACGAATAATTCCTGTATCGTGGGTGCGTTTACAAACATAGGTATATACACAAAGACCCAGACCCGAAACAACTATCTGTAGATCATACAAATATTTGTTCCGTGCTGGAATCGAACCCGCGACAGATAGCGCAACCGTCGAAATTTCAACCACTGCGCCAACCGTGCCTTCCGGTATTAGAAATAGCGATAGTGTTTTGTTATATAGAACAAAATCTGGACTGTGTTCAAACAGTGTTGCATTTCAAGCGTTTGAAGTTTGATTAATTTTGGTTTCATCTTCTTTCGTGAAATGAAATGAAATGAAATGAAATGAAATGAAATGAAATGAAATTATTTATTTTGCAATTAGGATTTTTCAATCACTTTTACACGTCTTTTTTAAACTAGATGGCGTCGGCATTTCCTATGACTATCCCTGAGAAGAAACGCCGAAACAAACTCAGGGGTCAAAGTCTATTTTAAAGTCCAGACAGATTGTATTGATGTAAAGGTTTATGTGAGACAAATATAGGGTGGAATAGCCTTTTGAAGAAAGTGCCATAACTATTTGAGCTAACCTGTCGCAACAGAGTGCAAGCATGCATCAGTTATCGTGAGAATTAATGAAATGAAGAGCGCTCAGCCTAGATCTCACTCACATTTACAATGTATAGCGGTTATATATAAGAAATAATTTCAATTTAAACGACATTACAATAACAAAATAATGAAGTAAATAATATAATAATTAATGGCAAAATTTGTATATAAAAAAAAAGAAAGGCTAAAGAGCGGCTCAATCCCAAGCGTTTTTGTCATCTAAATAGTCCGAAATTTTATAGTATCCTTTTTTACAAAGTTTAGATTTAATTACAATTTTGAACTTCTTTAATGTTAAATTACGTATATCATTGGGAAGCTTATTGTAAAAGCGTATACATTGTCCCATGAACGAGTTGCTTATTCTGTGGAGGCGCGTAGCATGTACAGCAAGGTTGTGTTTATTCCTAGTGTTCAAAGAATGAGTATCAGACAGTTTGACAAAGTTCGAAATATTTTTATAAATATATATTAAATTTTCAAAAATATATTGTGACGCTACAGTTAGAATATTAATTTCCTTAAATCTGTGTCTCAGCGACACCCTTGGACCAAGATTATAAATAGCTCGGACAGCCCTTTTCTGCAAGACGAATATAGTATTGATGTCTGCAGAGTTTCCCCAGAGGAGGATGCCGTAAGTCATAACGCTATGAAAATAACTGAAATAAACTATTCTGGCTGTATCCACATCAGTTAAGTGCCGAATTTTTTTGACAGCAAACGCGGCAGAACTAAGCCTACCCGATAATTTGTTTATTTGCGGGCCCCATTGCAGTTTGGCGTGTTGTCTTGAGCTTTAAGATCTTTCGTCAAAGTATTGATTTCACTCAGGAAATACCCTCTTTTTGCTTTATAACTCATTTGTCACAATATGCCTCGTTGATTTGGAATCCTCAGTATGATGTTTATAGTCACGCAATAGAAAGACTTCAGAATAAATTTGTCAAAAGAATAACATATTAGTTCAGATTTCTGAATATCAGAATTGTATCCCTTGAACAATTTAGAGAACACAGAGACCAAATATTATTGTTTTATTAAAACAGAAGCAGGTTATATTTGAAAAATACACACCTACAATCAACTGAATTTATTATCTAATTATTTCAAACAGAACTAAAATTGTTAATCCTAATAATTGTACCTAAACTTTATATAAATCAATAACGAAGAGCAATAGACTAGCGAAATCACTTGGCACCGAGAAAACACAATCAATGAGGTAGAGAGACGTCCACCGTTATCGACCGTCAATCCAAAAGTGAGTGTGCGTGATGTCACCCGTCGATTGCTGCACGGAGTAAATATGAAGAGGAGATGTTGTAATTCGATTTCCCTATGAAACATTGCGTGACATTTTGCGGGGTGAGGGGGTGTTAAATCCCGCCCACTTCTTTATTTTCCATCTGCCGGTCTATAGCTAAACTACTCGCTCGTTCTGTCGATTTTACTTTGTAGTTATATAACTATCTGACGCTAGATGTCACTAAGTGCAAAATGCAACGGGGTCGTACTCAGAATTTTCGTACCAAGGAGTAAATTGTTTTTTTATTTTTTATTAATTTTGCGAACCATCTTGATACATATTTTTTTTTATTGAAATTGAAGTACTATGAAAAAAAAAATTTTAGAATATAAAGGTTTTTGATGAATGACGAATGAAGATTATTAGTTTTTCTCTTATTTTTAAATGACTTATTATGTTAAAAAGACTTATCAAGAATGTTTACAAAGCTAGTACTTTTAGAAAAAAAAAACTGTTTCCGTTTACGTGACAATCCTTCTTAACCATTAATGTCAAATAAATAAGTAATACCAGACTAAATCAAAAGCCGCATGACGCGAAAGAAGCTTCATACTTAACATGATTTTTTTGATATGGTCAAGTAGGTAAAACTATTTTCAGAGGCAGAATAAATAATAGACAAATTATAACGAAAAAAATTAATAAACTAGGTGGGCTTTAAGTACTTTAAATTAAGTAAACAACAACACCATACTAGTTGTACATTGTATGCATGCATGCATTGCATGTACATTAAATAAATTATTGTAGATAGAATATTTAATTTATATTTTTATGTCCAGCGTATTTAATGTTTTAAGTACTTTCCATCTATGAGACAGCCGCGGGACATTCGTTAAAATAATTGTATTCTAATTACGGCCCTGTGTTTTTGTTATCTTTATGTTTGTTGTTCATAGTTGACGATAGATGGCGGCCTGTTTAAAATATGATATAAAATCTACAAAAATAATATTTAAGCTATTAAAGAGTCTTTAGGAATGAATGTTGAACAAATTTCAGTACATATGATTATTAAAATATATTATTCTGAGCTCTATGTACCTAAATATTTTTAGTTCCCATGACACAAAGTGTCGCCATCTAATGTCGGGTATAGGATTATATTTGGAAACGCCCTCTCTAAGAGATTTTTCTAGAACTATTTTAATAAATTACGCATAAAATTACTGACAAATTAAATGTGATGCCATCCATAGCATCAGAACGTCTATCCGAGTAGTTTTTACAAGATAAAACACAACACTTCATTCTATTATTTCTTCTAGCGCGAATATACCGTAAAATGGGAAAGTTTACAAAGTTGTGCACAGGACGAACGCCAACAATACACTGACTAAGGCCACGCCTACGTGATGACGTCAGGGCCTAGTTGGAGTCACAGTGCACAGTTGCTTAGGCCGTCTCCTCTTTGTATTTACTCCGTGGATTGCTGCGTCACCGGATATGCGCCCCACTAGTTTGCTTCGTAAACCACGCCCCTTGGAAGTGACGTGCTTTTTATTCTTGTAACTGTTCACGCATTAGTACCCGTCATACTTATATATCCCAAATTGTAGAACGAATTATTGTAAAAATCGATTTATGGCAAGAGCATGTCATATTCCCGTCTATTGTCGTAGGACCCGGGTACGTCTTAAAACTGCGGCCAGACACCGGAGGACAGGCAGCAGCGTCCTCTCACTAATCGGTGAGCCACTGCGATCCCCAAGCCGCCTGCCAAGCGTGGGGATTATGGCAACCCCCACCCTCCCTTGGGGAGACCTTCGTTCAGCAGTGGACGTCTTCTGGCTGATGATGATGACGTCATATTCATAATAAATTGTATAATCGCATTAATGTATTCGGCACAAAAAGAAAAGCAGTTATTGGTTTATCTCAATAGAAATTTACTTTTTATTGTTATTCTACTTTAAGTGATAGGGAATAAATAATAGTATGTATGTATGATTACTCCACAAAACTGTATTATGCATCAGTGAAAACTTTATTGGCTTTATGTGTAATTTAGGTTTATTTTGGCTTATTGTTATTGATAATGCTGTATGTTTTCCTGGATATAAATAAATAAATAAATAAAGATAAGAATAGCTTTTCCAGTGAGCAAAAATTTGTAGCGATGACTGTCCAAGGCATGACATTGGTATACATCACATCTTGAGCCTCCTCAAGCGACTATATCTATATGTAATCAAGTATCGCAGCTGATATTGTCATCATCGGTCTCATGTGCCCAGCCTTTTCATAACTACATCGGGGTTGGCTCAGAGTCTTACCGTTTGCGGCTGACTATCAGTATTTTACAAGGAGCGACTGCCATCTGAACTCCACTACACAATTCCTGGGAGACACTGACACTCTAAGGTTAGGTTGGTTATCAGACTTTTTTGGGCTGCTCGTAATGAGTGTCATAGATATTTGTATGACACCCGGGACCAACTGCTTATAATCCTTTCGAGACACGGAGGATCTCGATATGTAAAAAACGGCTATCAAAGGACTGACGTCAGCAAGCGTTGTTTGACCTTGAAAATCTATTGATGTGTGAGGTAGCTTAACAGCTATGAACTTCAGAGAAAAATACAAGTAAAGAGAGAAAAAATACAAGTAAATAAAAAAATCTGCGAATAAAATAATAGGATTATATCATCATTTAATACAATACAATACACTTTATTGCACACCAAAAACAGAAAATATATACAAAATGGAAACCAATAGAGATGTACAAGGGGCGGTCTTATCGCACTTGGCGATTTCTGCCAGACAACCTTAGGATGGACAGAGTAGCAGGTAAAAAGAGAAAGGGTAGTTCACGGTGCAACATAAATATAAATATAAACTAAGTTATCATTATTTCCATTGACGGCACGGTTGGCGCAGTGGTTGAGAGATCGACTGTTGCGCTACGTGTCGCGGATTCGGATCGATTCCCGCACGGAACAAATATTTGTATGATCTACAGATATTTGTTTCGGGTCTGGGTCTTCGTGTATGTGAATACACACCGTGCCTCGGAAAGCACGTAAAGCCGTTGGTCCTGCGCCTGATCTCTCTCCGGTCGTGTCGGATTGCTGTCCCATCGGACTATGAGAGTGAAGGAAGCTGCTCTATAATATCTCCTGCGTATTTGGCTAATCTCCGGTGAGATTGGCCGCCGTGACCGAAATCGGTCAGGAGGACATTAATTATTTCCATTAATTTTATTTCTATTCAAAGTCAAAGTCAAATATTTTTATTTCGAGTAGACCTTTACAGGCTCTTTCAAAAAGTTGTGATTCTAGGTGTACGGTTCCAAAGAGGGGGTAGGTCCTATGGAGAAGAGACCGGCAAGAAACTCCATGTATACTATTTTAAAATAATAGTTTTAAACTGGTTACAATCTTTAACAGTAAAGACTATGCGAGTACAATGCAAGCCAATGTGCGCAAAACTACACAAGAACAGTACCTCTATTATGAGTTTTTCACTATTTACTTTCATAGTAAATGTAAATTTTTATGCAAGCGATTTTAGTTCTTAACTTGGTTATATTAGGGATTAGAGTCGCTACATGACATCTCTATAATATCGTAAATAGTAAATCAAAACTTAACTATGACACATATGTCTCATAAGCGACTCTAATCCCTAATGTAACCAAGTTAAGAACTAAAATCGCTATCATGAAAATTTACTTTACTTTGATAGTAAATAGTTCGTGATAGAGGTACAATATTAATATAATAGTTGGTATAGCTAGGCTCAACCACAATAGTTGAAAACCCTGCGATCTAGTACTTAACTATAATAACCTTTTGAACTTCGTGATAATTCGCTATTTGACTGTCGCATTGGTCTAGAGGTTGCAAGTGCAACTGCTGAGCGTGAGATCCTGGGTTCGATTCCCGGGTCAGGCAGTGTGACTAGGTTTTTCTGCACGTTGCACGGAGTCTGGAACTGTGCCCGGTAGATGGCAATAGGCTCGCCCCCTATTACATGGGATTCAATAACAGCATCGACGAAATGTGGGTGTACATAATACACCTCTGCCTAACCCTTCAAGGAATACAGGCGTGATGCTTTGATGTTTTGATTTTTTCAACGTTATCTTGTTCCAATCTTTTCTAATTTGTTCGCAAGGGTACCAACTCCTAATTGGAACTCCGAAAATAATTCTCTCGATTACAAAAAAATGTTTTGATCATCCTCGAGATTTACAAAGCAACGTTTACAAATCTACCTTTATTTCAATTTGCTTACACGGTAAAAATAACAAAAGCCTAAATCAACAAGACAATAAATAAAGTTACAATTGTATTTGTTTAAATCAAAGAAACATTGTACTTTGTTTTTTTTGCTCTGCTTCATACTGTCTAAAATACCTCTTTGGTCTAGTGTTCGCAAGTGCGGTTGCTAAACGTGAGGTTGTAGGTTCGATTTCAAGGGCAGGTCATTGCCGTTATTGAGTTTTGCTGTTGGAAAATTTTCTGTAGCCCGAAGGTTGGAATTGCAGTTGGAATTTCAGGAATTGTAGTACACCATTATAATATGGGACTTAATCATAATCATTTTTGTACCGATATAAATTAAAAAACACCTTAAATTAGGAATAATTCCTGTATCGTGGTTGCGTTTACAAACACAAATATTTACATGAACAAACATTCAGATCCGGAATAAATATCTGTAGGTCATACAGATAATTTTTATGTGCGGGTATCGAACCCGCGATGCGTAGCGATACTGTCGATTGCCTACGCCATCCGTGCGAACATTGATGACAGCATCAGATGCGTGATAGTATGTATGAAATAGATAATTGTACTTATAGCTTTTGAACGTAGAATTTCTCATACAAAACAAGCACATCTTTTTGGTAATAAAACAAGGAGCATTAAACTGACAAATTCTGGACAGATTTGCCATAACTTTCAAGTAGCCACTGCAATTTGCCATAAACACATTACATGCAATCCCTTCCCCACTCAAATCCCATCTTTATACCCTGCACATAAAGTCCAATTTCCTATGACACTTTTTTATTATAACACCAACCAACAGAAACGTTCTTTATTTCCTGTGGAGTAAAGATCAATTTGGCGTGTAATTTTCCAGAAGACGTTTCAGTACATCTGACGGGGATTTTGTTTCGAGATTTCGTTCCGCACACAAAGGGTGGGAGAAATATTGCTGGCTAAATATGAGAAGACAGCTCTGTTGTTTGTTACCCAAATATACGGTAGCGTGTGCAGGGTTGGCGAGTTATCATTTTTGTTTTGTTTTTTTTTTTGAGCTTCTTTTGTTCTCACACAAACGGTGCTAAGGTTGGTAATTTAGGATATATGAGGTTGGTTGGCAGGTCGTGGTATCGAACCATCGAAATAATATTTACTCCAGAACAGGACATATTATTTCGATGGATCGAATCTAAACATTAGACTATTCATCTTCTGTCGTATCACACGAGCTACAAACATTGGAATCGCCCACGCAGTGGTGAAATGATTAGCCAGCCAGCAAAGATAGTAGCGAGGCTGATTGCCCAGGGTGCGCCAGACGACTAATAATGGACTGGAAGGAAAGAGCGTCTACCAATGTGAACCTGATTTGGCGTGCCCTGGATAGTCAGCCTCGATGCCTGGCTAATATTTATAGAAGAAGATTGACTATTGCAGTCATATGAGAGCACACGAGAGACAAAATTTATCTCAACGGAGTTAGGAACCGTCGCTGTGACCGAAATCGGTCTGGAGAGATCTTCATCATCATCAATCTTTATACCTTGAGCAGATGCGACGGAAGAAGTAGTATTCATGATAGTCATTACATGTATAACAATATCAGTATCCTTCGGGGAATACAGGCGTGTAGGCGGCATGCTATGTTATTTTTTTTCTGTCAATCGACAGCCCTATCTAAAATAACATCACGGTGAATATAAACTTTCAAATATAACATCAGGAGTCTAAAGGTTGGGCATGGCGCAGATTTAATTCAATGAGGTATCGCCATTTCATCGTAGTCAACAGAGGGTTGAAATGTAGCAGAGGCAAAGGGTTAATGTCAATTTATAAGAAGACAAGCTTTTGTGGAATCTTAGGAAAAACTGCTGACGTCCGCATTTAGGATTGTTTCCCCATTTTTGCGGGCTTTTATAAAGCAAAAATGAAGATGCAATGATGAATGAGGAAGATGTTTGTGCAAGTGAATATTTGTGTTTGTATACGCACTCACGATGAGGAATTATTCTTAGAGCGTTAAAAAAAAACATCTCTAGTCATCGAAATATCTAATTAGTTATTGATTGATGCAAGGGCGGATCCAGCTTTCAAGTCAGGGGGTGTCACATGTTTGAAGTCTAGTCGGGACAGGCTCCTATTCGATAACAATAATAAATACTGTACGATCAATGCGATTAGAAAAATTATCAGTGGTCGACCTAGAACCAGCCCAGGGGGAAGGGTCATGACCCCAATGACCCCCCCTGGATCCGCTCTTGGATTGATGTAGGGTGTAGTGTGATTTTTATAACTTAGAGATGATACTTAAGGTGGAGATGATCTTTAAAACTCGCGGGGCTCGTAGCTAGATCAGTCGATCAGTGAGGTTAAGCAGCACTTGCTGCGGTTAGTAATTGAATGGGAGACAATTCTTCACACATCGAGACCCTTCCGTACCTCAGAGAGCACATTAAGCAATTGACACTTGTTACGTGTAACCGGTATAAAAAGGCTGCCATCCAGTCTAACCTTAGAGTATCAGTATTACTTCTTCTTTCACGGGACTACAGAGTCGGACGTTTGGAAGGCATGCGTGGGGCCGAAGCCAACATGTACAGGCCCTTTAAGACAGCTTTAATGAAATGTTATGGTGACATACCCAGCGATTATCTCGTATGCACTACAGAAATGCTCCCAAGGACAATCCCTGGATTTGTAGGACTATTACAGAACAAATGGAGAAAACTTACTTGGGTTATTGTGATGGTATGTTAGTGGCCTGGGTTATGGGGAACTATGGAAATCTATGGCGCCTGCCGAAACAATGTAAAAATAGCAAACGGTATTACTATTAATATTATTCATCGTGAAGGAAAAACATCGTGAGGAAACCTGCACACCTGAGAGAGCTCCATAAAGTTCTCGACAGTGTGTGTAGTCCGCCAACCCGCACCGGGCCAGCGTGGTGGACTAGGGCCTACCCCTTCTCATTCTGAGAAGAAACCCTTGCCCAGCAGTGGGACAGTAATGGGTTGAATTTTTATGGAATGATTTGGAATCGAATTCTGAACCTCTTGATTACCAATAGAGGATGTGTCTGAGTCTTACACCGTGGCCAATTTGCTATTCTCATTTGTTTTTTAGTGATGTCTTAAGGATGATGAGGACAAAGATATAGCGAGTGAACGTTGCGGTTGGCATTCGATACATCACCGCGAAACGTTGGATTGTCAAGATGATGAATCGAGAGAGTATTTTCCGTTATTTTTCCGTAACAAGGTGAAAAGACTTCCAAATTGGATCCTCTGTAATATGAAATACTTGGTGGATAAAATTGTTTCGGAAACGGAATTTAATGGTTGTTTTCACCAATAATATTATGTTGAAAGATTCTTATTAAAAAGTTTTTTTAATTATTGCTTATAAAAATTATTCATGACGACGATTATAATTTATGTTTGATATCTTTACTAGCTTCCGCCCGCGGCTTCGCCCGCGTGGTTTACAAACCGGCAGCCTGATTACCGATGTAGCGACAGACGTAGATCGCGCGATAACTTCTGTCAAACGTCATTTTTGTGACATATAATGTATTGGATGACAGTGAGATTGCTGTCGCGTGTCTGTCGCGTTGCTGTCGTTTTTTACGTAATTAGGGCGCGGTTCATTTTCCCGGGATAAAAAGCCTATGTGCTATTCCAGACTATAATGTATCTCTGTGCCAAATTTCATCCAGATCCGTTCAGCCGTTCTGGCGTGAAAGACTAACAAAGATCCATCCATCCATCCTCACAAACTTTCACATTTTTAATACTAGTAGGAAGGATAGGAAGTAGGATAGGAAGTAGGATAGGAAGTAGGATAGGAAGTAGGATAGGAAGTAGGATAGGAAGTAGGATAGGAAGTAGGATAGGAAGTAGGATAGGAAGTAGGATAGGAAGTAGGATAGGAAGTAGGATAGGAAGTAGGATAGGAAGTAGGATAGGCAGTAGGATAGGAAGTAGGATAGGAAGTAGGATATTATTAGTAGGATAGGATATAGAGTACATATATAAAATTCCGGTGTGCGTGTGTTCGTAATTCTTCTCCTCATAAAAGGCTCGATAGACTTTGTTTTAAAAAAAAATGGTACTTATCGGATTACCTTGATGATTCTTAGCTATAGTTGGATCCGGGAGGTGGCGCTGTTGTCGAGATGCAGAATTTTTACATTCAATTATCCGAATGAAATGTTTTTAAACTTTTTAAGTCGTTAAGTCAAAAATGTATACAAAAATCATGCGCACGCATTTAACATTATTTTCATACATTTTTGTCTTGAACTATGGTCAAGATTGAGGGGCGCACAAGCACCCTGATAACATCTTAATTTCCCAGAAGACGTGTTCGTATTTGGGCACCGTCCAATAAACTTAATTTATGGGTAAACAAAAATATCTTTACAAATACTCGTAAGTGATATGGAACGGGTTTTTTCGCACTGTTTTTTAGGCAGAGTCGAGATGAGGAATAGGCAATTCCATATCTCATAGAAAGAAGATTTTATGCAACATTACTCATGCCAAATGAGTGATTCGTTAGGGCCGAGGAAAGATTCTCTCCAATCGTCAGTGTCTTAGGACTAAATCCATAACGGTTGAGCGATCGAGTTTTGCGTTGCGTATTGCGCGGTGCATACCTGTACGGAAAAACAATCTTTTGGCCGACTCATAGTTATTTCGGGTCTGGATAATTAAATTATTACTGAAACTCATTAAGGCACACACGATGAAATTTTGATGACAAGCAAAAAAAAAAAAAAAAACATTTGCTATTTGAGTAGTAGTTCTTGTTTTAGAAGCGAGATTAATCTAACTCTCAGAAATGAGACCTTTGAACCAGAAATAGCATAAAAACAAACATAGCATCACGCTTGTATTCGCCGAAGGGTTAAGCAAAGGTATATCTACACTTCGCCGATGTCGTTATGATTCCCATGTATACGGGGGTGAGCGTATTGCTACCTAACTACCAGGCACAGTTCCAGACTCTATGCTGTTACTGAGAATTTCCATACAGAAAACTCCAATAACACTTTGCCCGACATGAGAATCTAATCCAGGACAGTCGCGCCAATGAGGCAGTAACTAAATATTTTTTGATGTGATAGGCCGCTAACGAGCATACGGATCGCCTGATGGTAAGCGATTACCGTCGCCCATGGACACCCGCAACATCAGAGGAGTCACAAGTTCGTTGCCGGCCTTTTAAAAAGGAGTACGCTTTTTTATTGAAGGTTTGAAGGTCGTATTGGTCCAGAAATACCGCAGGCGACAGTTCATTCCACAGTTTTGTTGTGCGAGGCAGAAAGTTTCTAGAGAAACGCACAGTTGTGGACTGCCAACCATCAAAATCAGAGGTTCCCAGACGTTTTTTTTTTCTCATAAACCACTTTCAAAATTTAGCTGGTACAAAATTGTAAATTGAATTGTAAACCCCCATTTTTCACAATTCAATTTACAATATGATAGAAATGTAGCTAAAGGGGGTCCGGCAGCCTAATTACGTAAAAAAGCGACAGCAACGCGACAGCCACGCGACAGAAATCTCAGTGTCAGCCAATACATTATTTGACACAAAAATGACGTTTGACAGAAGATATCGCGCAATCTACGCCTTTCGCTACATCGGTAATTAGGCTGCGGAACCAGCTAAATTTTGAAA
This sequence comes from Shargacucullia verbasci, assembly GCA_947562105.1. NCBI lineage: Eukaryota > Metazoa > Arthropoda > Insecta > Lepidoptera > Noctuidae > Shargacucullia > Shargacucullia verbasci. Next base: position 8,298,538 of record OX387303.1, on the reverse strand, counting down.
GTGGTCTATGAGAAAAATGACTGGCAACCTCTGATCTAAATGATGGTGATGGAACTGCTGTCGCGTAAAACGATAATAATTGTCTTTAGCCGTTAGTACAACCTGAGTAGGCAGGCATTTCACCGCTATCCTATTACCTCAATATCCATAATTCTCTCATAATATCCAAAACCTTTTTCAATTAACACCTTCAAATTTTCCAACAGATTTTCCCACGTTCTCTCGCAAGAAAATTACGAGCCCACCTATATTACACCAAAGAAAAATTGGGGAGCGGTTTAAAATTTCAGGGGCTACTTAGCGTTGTGAATATTTCAGTGTGTACTCAGAACCGGGAACAGCTGTCGTAAACTCAGATCTTGGACGGGGAAAAAGAGGCGCTGGAAGGAACAAAGAAAATCTTTGCTTTGTTTTTTTTTTCTCGTTGATAACATAGCATCATGCCTGTATTCCCCGAAGGTTAAGACAGAGGTATACTATTGTACACACACATTTCACCTATGCTGTTATTGAGTCCCATGTAATAAGGGGCGAGCCTTTTGCCATCTACCGGGCATAGATCCAGACTTGGTGATGCTACTGAGAATTTCCATACTGAAAAATCCAATAACACTTTGCCCGACCCGGGCATCGAACCCAGGATCACACTCAGCAGTCGCGCTTACGACCACTAGGACGACTACTACGACCTAAGAGGCAGTTCTCATTGATTGTTGAAAATTTTAAACCAAAATAGGTCATTTATTGAAACCTGACTCCAATCAAACTGATTATACATATATATATATAAAAATATACAACACACAACGGTCTAGTGGTCACATGCTTGAGGTCTGGTAGGTTTTACAATACATAGCATAACATACTAAAGCAACATAATAGTAAAACAATACACTACTGCCTAATTCTTAGAGATCTAAATAAAAATTTATCGCCACATGTATGACGGAGCATCACTTGAGAACGGCTCGATCGATTTGGCTGATATTTTTTTTGTTGTGTTCGTAATTGTCAGGACAAGATTTGTTTCAAAGAATAATTGTGGAGAATCCACGGAAAATGTCGGAAATTCGGATAGTATTTTTGTATGAAAATCTCATTTTTTTTTTAATCAGTAAATTATACCCGTGCGAAGTCAGAGCGGGTCGCTAGCTGTGGCGTGAGGTCTCATAAAGACAAAAAGACACTGCCTACCCTACATAACTCGGATAAATATTTATTATAAGATATTTGAGGTGGCAAATTACATACATCATTATTTAATCGACAACACGACGAACCAATACCAACATGCAGTAGGTATTATTGGTAAGTAAGCTTTTAAAATTTTCTGCCTACCTTGTCTAAAAACAATGTGCACGCCGCTGGTAGCTAGTAATATTATAGTCAAGTCAAATATTTTAAATGCAAATGGGCCTTTACCCTTTTAAAACTAGATTATAAAAACGTTTGTATTGTAAAATGAACCTTATAGATTAGCAACGGCTATTGAAGCTGCTTATACATAATCAACTAACAATCCTCTAAGGAAATAAGGCATATTATAAAAACTACAAGCCTTCCAGTGAAGACGTCGGGTTAAGGTAGCAATCAGGCAAAGTGCTTTCCTGAGGTAATGTGACCATGTGTTGTGAAACTTGTAGACTTCCTATTTCATATTAAAAATGCAGAAATGAGTTTCTTTGTTTCACAGTTGGCGCAGTGGTCGAGCAATCGACTGCGTTAGGCATCGCGCGTTCGAATCCCGCTCGGAGGAAATATGAGTATAACCTAGAGACTATAACAAATAATGCAACTAGATAGGTCTAATGGATGTCTGGGTTCGACTTCTCGGTCAAAGTGTTATTGTGTTTTTTTGTACCTATGGAAATTCTCAGTAGTGGCACGAAATCTGAGACCGTGCCCGATTAATTGCAATAAGCTCGCCGTCTATTATATGGGACTCAATAACGGCATCCGTGAGATGTGGGTATACAATAATAAACCTCTGCGTAACCTCTCGACTTATTCAGGCGTGATGCTATCTTGTTGTGTCTAAACAATAATATTTTATTTTATCCCAATTAACACTTTTATTGACCATGTAATCAAACTCAAGACCTCACGTCCGGCTCATACTTGCAACCATTAACACAAAGACGCAGTTATTATAATTTTTGTATTTAAATTAACTTGTAAGTTTTACCCCATTATGGGGTTAAAAACGACAAAGTTTGACTGAATGTAGGTCACAAAGAGCTTAAGTGCGCGCACCAATTTTGGCAAATGAGATGATATTACATTTTGTAATTACTGCGGCCAGTGAAACACACTGAATGACGTCACGCTAAATTCAATATGGCGGACGACAGGTATATTAAAATGTACACACATGTTGTACAGTAATTATATGGAGATAAAGAATTCGTAATTTTGAAATGTATTGTTGATGAAAATTTAAATCTAATTGGTCTTTTTGTCGTAAGCGCAGCTGAGCGTGATTTCCTCGGTTCAATTCCCGGGACGGGCAGTGTTATTGGGTTTTTCTATATGGAAATTCTCAGTAGCAGCATGGAGTCTGGAACTGTGCTCGGTAGATGGCAATAGGCTCACCCCCTATTACACGGGAGTCAATAACGGCATCGGCGAAATTTGTGTGTAGAATAGTACACCTCTGCCTAACCATTCGGGGAGTACCTACAGGCGTGATGTTATGTTGATAATTTATCGATCAATGCTTGTATTATGATAAACTAGCTTCCGCCCGTGGCTTCGCCTGCGTGGTTTACGAACCCGTACATTTTTCGGGATAAAAAGCAGCATATGTGCTATTCCAGACTTCATCCAGATCCGTTCAGCCGTTCTGGCGTGATCCATCCTCACAAACTTTCACATTTACAATATTAGTAGGATTGATAAAGTAATGTTATTGTCAAAATTAATAACAAAAAATAATATACAAGTATTTATTCCTAAAACTACAACAACCTTTTATTTTGATGCTGAGTGTACGTGTAAACCTGATTTAATAAATAAATCATCTGCCTAGCCTTTTCTCAACTAAGTTAGTAAGTTCTAAGGTAAGTAGGTAAGGTAGTAAGGTAAGGTCCAACCAGATGCGACTGAATTTCAGTATTCTACTCAAAGCGATGCCATCTGATGTCTGCCACACACCGTTGTACTGGGAGACACTGATACTATACATATACGACGACACGGTTGGCGTAGTGGCTAAGCGATTAGCTTTCTGCGCTATGTGTCGCGGGTTCGATCCTCGCCCGGAAAAAATATTTGTATGATCTGCAGATAGTTGTTTCGGGTCTGGTTGTCGTACATATATGTGACGTGTATGTTTGTAAACTGTACGATACAGGAGAAATCCTAGTGCGGGGCAACGTTTTTTTGCTTTAAAAAAAATATAAAAACATAAACATAAAAAACATACTAGATTGGATGTCAGCATTTTTGAGCTGGTGTCTTCCTTCGCATGATACCCGTGACCATTGCTTAACGTGTTTTCCAAGGATTGAAAAGGTCTCGGTGTATGAAGAACGGTCACTCATCCAAGGACAGCGGTCACCGCCGCTTATACTTCAGATCGGAGGATATGCGCAGTTACAAGCTCTTCAAAATTTTAAAATGATGTAAAGTTTATTTGAAACTTTACAATAAGCACGAGATAATTAAACCACAGAGCTTCTAGTGGGATATCGAAATGTCAAAGTAGCAATTAGCCAAAGTGCTTTTTGTATGTTACAGTAGGGTCTGCATGATTTGGATTTATATATATATATATTTTTTGAGTTGTCTCTCGCAGTTAGCTCAGGGAGCTTTTACTGCTTAACCGGGCAAATGGCGAGACCAGAAGGGCCTCCAGCCGAGCAAATTAAATAATATTAAGCAACACTGCTAAGGGTGTCCCATAGTGGGACTCGAACCTCGGCTTAGGGCGTTGCTGGGGGACAGACAAGAGAGGACTTGCTGGATCTGATTGTGAAATTTGGATTTATAATTTACAATAAGGGTTTTATAACCTAACATGGTAACACGCAGTGGCGTGCAGAGACAGGGTAGGCAGACAATTTTAAAAGCTTACCTACCAAAAACATCTACATGTTGGATTTGGTTCGTCGTCTTGTCGATTATATAATGATGTATGTGATTAGCCACCTCAAATATCTTATAATAAATATTTATCTGAGTTATGTAGGGTAGGCAGCGCCTTTTTGTCTTTATGAACCGCACGCCACTGGTAACACGCTTATATCGTCTTAGTCGTAGAAAAACGACGGATTAAAAAAAAACTATTTTTTTATATATATTGCTATTGCTATATTATCATAAAATTTCTTAAACGTGCTTTATCAAGACAAATCTCGACAATTTTTTGTCAATTAAATTTGTCGAGTGATAACACTTTTTATGGAAAAGGAAAAAAAAAAGAAGTGTTATTTCGTTTTTCTGTATGAAAAGTCTCAGTAGCAGCATGGAAACTGGAACCGTCCGGTAGATGGCAATAGGCTCGCCCCCTATTACACGGAACTCGATAACGGCATCGGCGAAATATGGGTGCTCAATAGTACACCTCTGCCTAACTCTTCGGGGAATATAGGCGAGATGCTATGTTATGTTACAGAAAGTTTTGATCATAAAACAAAACAAGTTAAGAACTGACAGCATAAATCTGTCCCACCAAAATCCTGGTCACCCTACCGACATCGGCGTGAGTGATAAATGTGTGACACATCGCGAGACACCGTTGTACATTGGTATATACCTGTAACATTCGCTAGATGGCGCTATAACTAATCTTTGTACATGTTGTATCAACCGTGCGTCTTTTGTTTCGTAGAGTTCCTGCACGTAGGTAACAGTGCAGGATTGAACAAGCGCGGGGCCCGTAGCAAATTCTATTTAGTGGAAATTTGGAGGGAATTCCCTTGATCTGCTATGGGCTCTTAAGTATAAAGTTACTTTTTGTAGAACTTGTGCGTTATCGTATGAAATTCCGTGTTTTATTTACGCCAACAAAATAATCGGTTAACGATTGTCTGACGTGATTGTCTTAGTCGGAAAACAGGTGCCACGTTTCACATTTTTGTAAAAACAAGTAAATTTTAAGAAATTACGCTCGCGCTTCGTATATGCGGGTTTCGGTTATTCGGGTTTGGATACGCGGGGCCCCCTTTTGCGCGGGGCCAGTTGCAATTGCTACTCTTGCTACGTGGTTAATCCGGCACTGGTCGGTAAAGGTTAGGTAGAGTGGTAATAACTGAAATTGTTAATATCTGCCTAGCATTTAAGGGTTATTTAATCTAAGAAAATGTCCGATACAAAACAACAGCAATATATTTAACATCTTTTAATGTGATTAGGTCATTGTTTTTAACTGTGACCTAATTACAATAGACCTAGTTTTTTCTTATAGGTTTACTTCTTGTTCTTATACAGTAAGATGCTTGAATAAAGTGCTATACTTTTTTTCAGTTCTCACAAGTGACCCGTCCCGGCTTCGCATGGGTAACAGAGCCGATACGCCTAAATTTTCCTAAAACGATTTTCTAATTTATTTTAATATAAGGATATTTAACTCTATTGGTTTACGCGGCGCACGCCAGTAAAGCTCCTAGTCGGCAAGATATTTTCCAACATCTTCAACAATCATCGTCATATTTCAGCCAATTTACACAAAACTTTAATGAATTTATACATCTAAATCTTCCTTATGAATCACTCCGTCCATTGGGGAAAACCGTATGAAAATCCGTTCAGTACGTTTTGAGTTCAGTACGATTTGAGTACGATCCCCAAGCCGCCTGCCAAGCGTGGGGTTTTGGCAAACCCCCCCTTGGGGGAGGCCTTCGTTCAGCAGTGGACGTCTTCTGGTTGATGATGATGATGATGACGTTTTGAGTTTATCGTATTCAGACAGATAGACAGACGCAGCAGGAGACTTTGTTTTATGATATTATGTAGTGATTAGTGTGTACATAAAAAATAACATAAATTATTTTTTGTTTGTTTTACATGGTTTGAATCCTCATCGACTATCAAAGGATAGTCAACATTCCATCTACCCCAGACATATGGATGGGGTAGATGGAGTGTGCCGAGATCAATCGGTCAATTACCGTACCACTCCGGTACCGAATGGTGGGCTTCGGGAACTTTAAGGACACCCCGAATTCCACTACGTTCCCACAATAACCTAAGTTTCATTTCTGGCAAAGATTATACAAACACACTAAGCTGCGTGTAGTGCGCCAACCCAGATAAGGCTAGCGAGATAGACTAAGGCCTCTCTCTTTTTATTCTGAGAAGAGATCTATGCTCAGTGGGGGGCCAGTAATGGGAATTATTATTATTATGCGAGAGGTCTATATATATCATGAGGCCATGAGAACCATAGTGGCCTAATTACATTTTTTACAATATAGAATTTATGATTTGAAATCATAAACTGTAGTTAGGCCACTATAGTTCTCATGGCCTCTTATTTGGTTGGGATATGACGTGTGTAAATCTTAATTTCAGGATATAAATGAGTGGAGTACTTACGGTGTGACATCATTGCTTCGGCCATCTGTAACAATGAAAACAAAAAAATTAAATATTTTTTTATATGCAGCGTATATGATGTTATGCTCTAGACTTGCCTAGGTAAACATTTTTTATTTGGTTAGCGTGGTGAGAACCCTTCACGAGTTATCCTCTACCTGGGGCGGGCTTAGGGGTGTGTCGGACTCCTACCGGTTAAACTCACTACGGTGGTCCGCCTCAACACCATATGGTGAGCTTCGGGAACTCTTAGAAGACCGCACCGAAGCCCACTACGGTGCCACGCCATAAGAGGCACTTCCTACACGTGCATGTCCCGGGGGAGCCTGTAGAGAGGTCCTCCCGTTACCCTCACTGGGGATATGGTAATCTAGCAGTAGATATATTCGACGGCACGGTTGGCGCAGTGGTTGAGCGATTGACCGCTGCGCTACGTGTCGCGGATTCCCACACGAAGCAAATATTTGTATGATCTACAGATAGTTGTTTCGGGTCTGGTTGTGTGTGTATGTGACATGTATGTTTGTAAACTGTACCCACGATACAGGAGAAATCCTAGTGTGGGGCAACGTTATTTAAAAAAAAAAAAAGATAATTTAACGAATGTCTTTGAGCACAAGCCAACGTAAATACCCACTTGGAGTTTTGTTTACTTCGAAAACTCTGCTTCAAGATAAACCGTACTACTGCTATTGTAAGTTGGGTATCAAGAAGAAAATATCAATATCGTTAGCTCGAACTAATGGTAGTGCCAAGATTTTCCACTTTACTGCCTTATATATCTAGTGTTCGCAAGCGTGTCTGCTTAGCGTGAGGTTTTGGATTACTCCTGTATCAAGGGTACAGTTTACAAACATACATGTCACATGCACACGCAACCAGACCCGAAACAACTATCTGTAGAAAATACAAACATTTGTTCCGCGGGTATTGATCCCGTGATTCGTAGCGCAGAAAGCTAATAACTTAATCATTGCGCCAACCGTGCCGTATTGTATACTGTATTCTTATTATGGTAGATGGAAATAGGGTCGCCTCCTATTAAATGGGACTCAATAACGGCATCGGCGAAATGTGGGTGTACAACAGTACACTTCTGCCTAAACCTTTGGGGAATACAAGCGTGATGCTATGTCTATTTAAAGAAGCTAACCACACCGCACAGTGGGATACCTCAATATCACGACAAAATTACAAATTTCCGAGAGCCTCCGTCAACATTTTGATTACGGTTAAAATCAGAGATAGGCGATTCATTATTTGAATAGATTTGAAGTTTCCAATCTCCGACCTTTTTGCCCTCAATTTTATGAGCCGCGAATGGGCGAAACTTTTGCAAAATTGAAGGGAATTTCAAAAGAAATTGCTTCGAAAACTTATACAAGCTTTTGTGGGCCCGACGAGCTTCTTACGAAAAAGATGAAAATAAATTAGAAAAATGTTTAATTCATAAAATTAATGTCGCTAGACTTTAAAGGCTTTTCTGTTCAAGTCACTTTTGGAGTCCGTCAAAGATTTAGGGCGTAGCTAGAAGGGGTAAGTAATGATCGCAAAGTTTTGATGTCCTTTTTATTGTTCTCTCTCCTTCGTTTTCCTTATAGCAAAACTTTTAAGTGTTAATGCTTGGGCAATTGTTTTTTGAATGTTTTTCTTCATGACTTTATCTTTTCTGGGCTTACAGAAGTGGGCGTTGTATTATAGGTATTAATTATCTGTTTTTCTACCCTACAATTTCTTTTGTATGTCGTGTGTTTAGAAACACAAATGTCGCAAGAGCCGGAACATTAAAAAAATAATAAAAAAAAAACTTTGCCCATTCTAGGAATAATTCCTTTATCATGGGTGCGTTTACAAACACATATATTCACATACACAAAGACCAGATCCGAAACAACTATCTGTAGATCATACAAATATTTGTTCCGTGTGGGAATCGAAACTGCGACACGTAACGCAGCAGTCGATCTCTCAACCACCAACCGTGCCGTTATATTTATTACTAGGTTCAGCCCGCGACTTCATCCGCGTGATCTACATAATTATATAATTTATAGCACTCGGTGGTAATGTAGGTATATACCAGTGAAAGAATTTTCGGAATCGGCTCAGTAGTTCTGGAGAATACCCCCTACATCCAAACTTACAAAACTTTACCTCTTAACAATATTTATATTTTGTCCGTTAATTCAAAACTATTTAACGGCTCTCTCTTCAAAAGTCTAGTCCCTACGTCTTATCTTAGTCATGATTTTAAAAACATGTCTGGATTTTAAAAAAGGAATCTTTGTTTTTTTTTTTTTTCAGCGTTTCTTGTCAGAGGCTGCCAGTAGAAAACGTCAGGGCCATCTTGATTTAAAAAGAGACTTATAAAATCTTCCTGTACGAAATTATTAACAGAAAATAAATAATTTCCGATATAACGTACCCTAAACACGACCTTCGAGTCTCATCCAGTGGAACATTCCCGGTGACATAACAGAATGAATATTGAAATTTCCCGCTATTCCCGCCGTTCCCGCCAACTTCCGCCGGTTCCGCCCGTGACGTTTGACAGTTGCGGTTCGTAATTAAAACTGATTTTTGGGCCGACATTTTTGGAGTTCCGATCCCACAATATTGGCATTCAGAGACAGTCACGGGTTAGGCAGAGTTATATTAAAATTATATTGTAGTTTTCACTCAAAGTTAAGCAGCGCTTGCCGTGGCCTGACTTTGGATGGGTGATAGTTTTTCATACATATTCTTCTATGCTTCGGAAAACACGTTAGCAATTACCTAATCGACGTGACGACGCGGTTGGCGCAGTGGCTAAACGATTACCTTTTTGCGCCACATGTCGCGGGTTCGATCCCCGCACGGAACAAATACTTGTATGATCTACAAATATGTAGTTGTTTCGGGTCTGGTTGTTTGTGCATGTGACATGTATGTTTGTAAACTGTACCCACGATGCCGGAGAAATCCTAGTGTGGGGCAAAGTTTAAAAAGAATAACCTGGTTGTCATACGAATTCAAATGACAGGTGTTACGATAAATCAGAAGCCCAAAAATTCTGTTAGTCTAACGTCTCAGTTTTGCCATAAGATTTTTGTGTCCCATTATTTGGTGAAGGAGGTCAGATGCTCGTCACTCTATCTTTCATTCTATCTTTTTTTTTTCAAAACGTTGCCCCTCTCTATGATTTCTCCTGTATCATGGGTATAGGTTACAAACATACATGTCACATGCACACACAACCAGACCCGAAACAACTATCTGTAGATCATACAAATAATAATATAGTAATATCTTAGCCATTTAATTATATTTTATCGACTTAACTTTTGTAGCTAGTTCTTTGCGACTTACTTTATAATCGTGTGAGATTTAGTATAAGAAAATCCATGTTAAGGATCTGTTGGCCCGATATTTCTATTTTGCGCCTTTTGCCGTTACGCGGCATTTACAAACTGCTCTTCCGCGATTTTACACGCGAAACGACGAAATATCATCATCATCATCAGCCAGAAGACGTCCACTGCTGAACGAAGGCCTCCCTCAAAGCCCCGAGGTTTGCCATAATCCCCACGCTTGGCAGGCGGCTTGGGGATCGCAGTGGCTCACCGATTAGTGAGAGGACGCTGCTGCCCGTCCTCCGGTGTTTGGCCGCAGTTGTAAGACGTACCCGGGTCATGACGAAATATAGATCATACAAATATTTGTTCCGTGAGTCGTCAAACTCTGCGCACGATATTAATAGTCAGCCGCATCTAATTGGACTGGGAATCGACCCCAACATAGTTGGAGGAGTGGGCTGCAGATGGCAATAATGATTCCATTATCATAATAAAAGCCTCCTTACAATTGTAATTTCCGTCATTTTATGGGGAAATACAAGGCTTTGTCGTGTCGATAAAACTCAAAGACCCATGTCACAAGCGATATAGAAATTTTAACAGGTTGAGATAAACAAATTGCCGTAAACGTGTCCGCCTGTTACACCGAATCGTTTTCAGACCTAAATATTCCGATTTTTGTACAGGTTCCTATTTTAACAAAGCGTATTTTTTCCCATTACTGTCCCACGGGTAAGGGCAAAGGCAAGGGTCTCTCCTCAGGATGAGAAGGGTTAGGCTTTAGTCTACCACGCTGGCCCGGTGCGGGTTGGCGGACTACACATACCATCAAAAACTTTATGGAGCCCTCTCAGGTGTGCAGGTTTCCACACGATGTTTTCCTTCACCGTAAACGCAAGTGATAATCAAATTCTGATCCGCACATGATTACGAAAAGTCAGAGGTGCGGGCCGGGTTTGAACTCAGACCCTCCTGCATGGAAGGCAAATGTTCAACCGCTAGGCTATCACAGGTTTTTTTTATTTTTTCGTTGGTCCTGTATACTCAAGATTTACATGAGGCAAGGAAAGAGCCTCCACGAGTGAAACAGTCTAGCGGATCGTGGGCAGTCAGCCTCGAGACCATGATGGTTGGTTTAAGTATGTACAGTCGTTGCCCTACATTACCTGATCCCCCCTAAAATGTATAATATAATGCCTAGGGCGTGTTTCATCACGATTTTCATGTTATAGGTCGAATATTAATAAAATATTGTATAATATTCGAATTTATGATAAAATAAAAATAGCCTTCTATTAGTAATAACAATGAAAGATGATACGTGGACGCTGCGCGGTACGAAACTGAACAAAATAAAAATAAAACCTTTTTATAAAACTCAATTATAGCGCACGGGTTACAGAAATCCTGTTTAACACCACTCCACGGGCCAACATGAACATTTCTGTTGTGTCATGGATGTAGTAGTAAATATAAATATCATAATTAGATCTAGTTGCTAAGAAAGAAAGAAATAACATTTATTACTCATTTTACATGATCATTCTTCAATATGACATAGGAACAATATTAGGTCTAAGTTTAAAAAAATATATAATTAAACTGCTTGAATGGTCTATTAGTCACAATCGCGGCAAAGGAGCGTGAAGTTCTGAATACGATTCCCAGGTCGAGTAAAATTTTATGAGATTGTAGAATTCGAAAATCTGCCCGGTACAAAAGGCTTACCTCTGATTACATTGAACTCAGTAACAACATCGGCAAAATACAGTGCACCTCTGCCTTACCTTTCTGGGAATGTTGTGGGGATGAATCCTAGTAATATTATAAATGTGAACTCTTTCACGCCAGAACGGCTGAACGAATCTGGATGATATTTGGCACAAAGATAGATTATAGTTTGGAAGCACATAGGCTACTTTTTATCCTGGGAAAATGTATGGATTCGTAAACCACGCGGGCGAAGCCGCGAGCGAAAGCTAATATACTATACATTTATTACATCAATATCTGTTCAGAGAAATTGGTTGAATACGGTAGATATCGAATAGGTTTTGCTATATGATACCCGGTAAGGGCGGCACTCCATCGCTCGTGAATGTCATACTCGTACGAGGCACAATGTACTCGAGCTATTGGGGCAATTCAGTTAGGAATGCTATAGCGTTTGCACCTGGGTATGGGGAGGTCAAATTCGCAATCAAGTGTCGATATCGATTGCATTTTCTTTCACAAAGTGAGGCAAGGAATTGATTATATTATACGTCCGCGGTTAACAATCAAACATTAGAACAATTATTTGCAACAACTAGAATGTTAAAAATGTCCTAAAACAGTCCGAACATTGTTGATTGATATTGTCAGCCCTTATCATCTCACTGCTAGGCAAAGGCTACCCTTACCGTCGGCAAAAAACAGAGTGCAACGTAATTTGAAATCTTTATATCATTAAACACTAGTCAATTAGTGATTTTTATTCATGTGCGTAAGTTTTTTTAATTTATAAAAGCACACACGGCGCCCGGCGACGAAATACAATTCGAAGTTTTGTAACCAAGTACTCTCGTGTATAGCTTCTATATCACATACAGAAGGCATATTCTGTATGTGATATAGAAGCTATTAATTATCCGACGGTGAAAAAAAGTCACCCAGTATAAAATAAAATATTGAAAATTGCAAAAAAATATTATGTTACACTACGGTGTGACAGTCAGAAACATTTGAGGTAAAATTTAATATCGTATATTTGTAAGGGAAGGGTCGCATCGATCGAACCGGCAGCTTGATTGTGATAATTATGTTACGAGAGACTGTAATTAAAATTTGATAACGTTCTGTAAAGTGTATTTTATTTTTGTCAGTCGTTTCATCATCTGACTGCCATTTACTAAATATATATTAGGATCGGCTCCTGTTTTGACCAGATGCGACTGGATATCAATATTTTATACGGAACGTCTCATCAGGAGACACTGATTCTTTAAGTTTCTCAGACACAACTGTTATCGGTATTTGTATGAGATCTAGGACCAACTGCTTAACGTGCTTTCCGAAGCATGCTTCTCGAAGCGTGAAGAACGGTTACCCATCCACGGACCACAGCAGGCGCTGCTTTACCTCTGAGTTCAACCGATCTGCTCTATGTCAGGCGTCTTAAATGGCGATGTCTTGTGCAAAAAAACGTAGAAATAATTTGTGAGCCACAGGAAACCAGAACTGGTTATCAAAAGAGATCAGCTGAAGAACCGACCACCTTTCAATCCTTAAAAATGCATGGATGGTGATGGTATTCGACTATCTAGTCGGGCAAAGCGTTATTGGGTTTTTCCAAATCAAAATTCTCAGAAATAGCACAGTCTGGAACTGTGCCCGGTAGATGGCAATAGCCTCGCCTTCTATTACATGGTATTCAATTACGATGTCGTCGAAATGTGGGTGTACAATAAAACATCTCTGCTTATCTTTTTAATACAGGCGTGATGTTAGGTTATCTTAGCTTTATTTTGGCTTTAACTAAACTGTTAATAGCAATGTTAATAGCTACAACATCGGGTTCATTGAAAATATTCTTCAGTTTTATACTAACTATTTACTAATAATATAAATGCCTCTTTGGTTTAAGGATGGGGTTCGATCTCCGCGTCGGGCAGTGTTAGTTCTTTTGTATGAATATTCTCAGTATCGCACACTGAAACACCAGACTGATACTGAGAATTGTCAATCTATAATATAATATCATCCTGACCGATTTCGGTCACGGCGACCAATCTCACCGGAGATTAGCCAACTATGCAGAAGATATTATAGAGCACAAATGTGTGCGCAAACACAGGTGCTCTCACTGGTCCTTCACTCTAATAGTCCGATGGGACGGCAATCCGAAACGCCCGGAGTGAGATCAGGCGCAGGACCAACGCCTTACGTGCTTTCCGAGGCACGGTGTGTATTCACATACACAAACACCCAGACCCGAAACAAATATCTGTAGATCATACAAATATTTGTTCTGTGCGGGAATCGAACACGCGACACGTTGCTCAGCAGTCGATCTCTCAACCACTTCGCCAACCGTGCCGTCAATCTATACTCGGCCCTTATTACACGGGATTTAATAATGGCATCGGCGAATAGTGGGCGTATATCATATCTACAATGATCTCATCGAGTCTGCTGGAAAACAAGCGTAATGCTATGTGACATCCTTAGAAACATCATTAAATAGTTTTTCCTCTCAAATAAAAAGCAATACTGCTTAAAGCATAGTTACTTCCCTTTGTCCCGAATGGCCTCCCATTTGCCACTTCTTGCAAATTGTCACTTTACAACTGTATACCTTAACAAGCATATACAATGGCGTGCATAGAAAGTGGGTCGTTTATTTGTTTCGCTAACGTTTATGAGAGAAAGGAACGAGTTATGAAGTTTGTGAAAGGGTTGTGGAATGTGAATTCTTTCTATTCTACTAATACTCTTTCACGCCAGAACGGCTGAATGGATCTGGATGAAATTTGGCACAGAGATAGATTATAGTCTGAAATAGCTCATGGGCTACTTTTTTATCCCGGAAAAATGTTCGGGTTCGTAAACCACGCGGGCGAAGCGGCTGGCGGAAGCTAGTATTATAAATGTGATAGTTTGTGAGAATGGATGGATGCATATTTGTTACTCAATCACGCCAGAATGACTAAACGGATCTGGATGAAATTTGACACAGAGATAGATTATAGTCTGGAATAGCACATAGGCTACTTTTTATCCCGGAAATATGTACGAGTTCGTAAACCACGAGCGGAAACTAGTCAACTATAATACTGTGACTGCAATGAGCTTTATACTGCATCACACCTGTATTCCTCGAAGGGTTAGGTAGGGGTGTAGGTACTATTGTGCACCCACTTTTCAACGATTTTGTTATTAAGTCCCATGTATAAGGGGAAAGCCTATTGCCATCTACTAAGCACAGCTACAAAATCCGTGCTGCTACTGAGAATTTTTATACAGAAAAACCCAATCACACTATGCCCGACCCGGGAATCGAGCCCAGGACCTCACGCTCAGCAGTCGCACTTGCAACCACTAGACCGATGAGCCAGTACATAAATAGTACACATTATATCTCTTATTTCCATAAAAGTACATTTAAAAAACATATTCACTGTACCCTAAAATTGGGCACGAAGTGTAGTGGGCTCGTTACATCACGAGAGCCCTGCAAACACAAGGGTTCCCGTTTTTCTTAGAGATCTCAATTTAACTCGCCTTTGTAAAAACCCTATACGCTATTATTAGGAGACTTTACTGATTAGGGGACGTTACTAAAATAAGTGCAGCAAAGTGAGGTACCTTGAGTGAAATTGAATGTTTTGGTGCAGATGGAGAAGTGAAAAATAAAAAGTGGTATAAATTACTGGGGACATCATCATCATCAGCCAGAAGACGTCCACTGCTGAACGAAGGCCTCCCTCAAGGGGGGTTTGCCATAATCCCCACGCTTGGCAGGCGGCTTGGGGATCGCAGTGGCTCACCGATTAGTGAGAGGACGCTGCTGCCCGTCCTCCGGTGTCTGGCCGCAACGTAGTGGGGACATAACGTGAGAATCGAACTGAAAACCTCACGATCATCAGCCGCTTCCGACAATTAGACCAGTGAGGCAGTTGTACTTGATTGTAGTTATGATGAAATTCTGAAATCTACTGCAATTTAATTTCATAATAAAATTCCGTTAAATTTTCTAGTTGGGTCCGGTAGGTGGCGCTGTGGTCGAGATCGCAAAAAAGCATCCAGATGACCCCAAAATTGCAAACAAAAAAACACATCAAAATCGATCAAGCCGTTTAAGAGTACAAGAATTACAAACACACGCTCACTAGAATTTTATATATCAAGACAATAGGGCTGGCCCATTTTTTGGCCAAAGAATCAGAATTGCCATACAGCGTGGCAACGCTGCCAGTCTTCTGGGCACACTGCCGGTTGACAGCGATGCGGAGGAATATTTTGATGCGTAATGTTTTTTATATTTTTTACTTTTCTGATCTGATTAGTGTGTAAATATAGTTTTAATATTCAAATATTTTAAAATAATTATGTTTAACATGGATGTCATACATTAAAAACTAATTATCATTAGGCTCCTTTGATAAACTTTGAAGTCAATATTGGATAAAAAAAAATCAAAGGTCTTATATCTTCTTGAAACTCAGGGTCTTATAAATTGTAATTAATTCTCAAACAACTACATGACAGATGAATCCTTTGAACAAACAATCACAATAGGCTCTATTTAACATAACTAGACTTTACTGAACCACTGAAGGGGAAATGGGGCGGAAATTGAAAAAGGCTCAATGCGATGACAGATGTGTAATGAAAAGCTATATTGTTTTTATAAATATTTTTTTTAAAATATAAATATTTTCTTTTTTCTATTGAATTGATTTGACACATACTTTTTTTCTTAGATTTACTTATGTCAAGATCAAGTTACATAATTGTTGGATTATTGTTAATCTACACAAGTAAATCTCGCGACAAGCTTTTATCTATACATCTATACATCTATACATATAAATAAAATTGGAGTGTCTGTTTTTAATATTGAAATAACCGTTTTTTACTACATGCATATGAATATATATACGGTACATACACCAAAATAACATTTTTTACAATTTTTGTCTGTCTGTCTATCTGTCTGTCTGTCTGTTTGTATAGGCTAATCTCTGAAATGGCTGGACCGATTTTGACGGAACTTTTATTGGCAGGTAGCTGATGTAATAAGGAGTAACTTAGGCTACTATTATTTTAGAAAAAATCTTTTATTTTAGAAAAAAGGGGTTAAGTGCATTTGGTCTCACTAAAAAATACATTGTTAAGTTCCGACATCCACGCGAACGAAGTTGCGGGCACAGCTAGTATCATATAAATTGTGTAATGTAATAAATTTATGGATTTGGTGCAATTTGAAGTTTTTTTTTTCGGTTATATACCTTTCTCCATACTATGAATAATTCCTGTATCGTAGGTACGTTTACAAATACATATATTCACATACACAAAGACCCAGACCCGAAACAACTATCTGTAGATCATACAAATACACATTTGTTCCGTGCGGGAATCAAACCCGTGACACTTAGGGCAGCAGTCGATCTCTCAACCACTGCACCAATCGTGCCGTCAGTTTATTTTCTTCTTTTTAGAGCATTTAAATAAAATCTTGTTTTTACAAATGTTTATTTTCTGATAATACTGCCATGACAGTTAAGAGCTGACCAGTCCCAGCGGACGGCACCCGTTCACGAGTAAGACGTATGTGTCAGCGTCATTCAGCTCAACCATTTTGTAGGGAACCGACAGAACCCCAGACAGATCCCCACCACATAATAGGAAACCCGAAAAGATATCTCAAAAAAAAAAAAAAAAAACAAATTTCTATTCAGTCTGCAGCCAACACGCACTGCTCATTATAACGACAATACATAGACATTTTTTGTTCCTTAATGATCTAGATGTTCCGATTGTTCACCTTTGCCTTAATGAGGCGTTTGAGCCTATCGTGTATGGAGATCGCGTATGTTGAATCAGCAAGCCTTTTGAAGTCCTTTTACGATGGGTAGGATGGTGAATAGATTAAAGGAGCGTCGTTATACGTGTGGTGACGTCACAGGATTTTGATGACGTATAGAGATCGTTGAGATCCATGAAAAAAAAAAAGGTTAGTACTCTTGTATTCCGGGTTTGAGGTGTTATCGTGGTTATATATCAACATTTCGTCGATGCTGTTATTGAGTCCCATGTGATAGTGGGTGAGTTTGATGTACCAGGCACAATTGCAAAATCTAGTTTGCTACGTAGAATTTTCTTAGACTTAACTAACTTTTAGAGCATTTAAATAAAAGCTTGTTTTTAAAAATGATTTTTTACTATTCATTTATTTTTTACTGTTTAGCCGGGCAGTAACACCACAGTCTGAGTTCAACTCTTCGAGGAGATCCTCGAAAGGTTGAAAGCAGTCGTCAGTTTATTCGTATTCTTCTCAGAAAACCCTTTCATTTGATACCCATATTATGGGCGTAACGTCTTAAAACTGCGGCCAGACACCGGAGGACGGGCAGCAGCGTCCTCTTATTAATCGGTGAGCCACTGCGATCCCGAAGCCGCCTGCCAAGCGTGGGGATTATGGTAACCCCCCACCCATTGGGGGAGGCCTTCGTTCAGCAGTGGACGTCTTCTGGCTGGCTGATGATGATTATGGGCGTGCTTAAAAATAACTAGTCCGCCATCTTGGGTGGTCCGCCATATTGGATTAAGAGTGAAGTCATTTTATTTTCATATTCTTTTCAGCAAACATGATTTCATTTGATACCCATATCGTGGGAGTGCGCAAAAATAACTAGTCCGCCATCTTGGGTCGTATATTAGATTTAGAATGACGTCACTTAGCTAATCATGCATTGTCATCCAAATTAAACATGTATGCAAAATTTCATCTCAATCGGTTGAGGATAACTGCTTTAAAATTCAGTTGCAAGATTTGACCCGAACATACATACTTATCGTTCGTTCGTATCGATCGTTGAAATCCGTATAAAAAACATTTCACCTGTATTCCTCAAAGGGTGAGGTGTAAGTACGTAGGTACACTGACATTTCACCGATGCTGTTATAAAGTACCATACGCCCAATAGGGGCGCGAGCTTATTGTATAGCAGGCACAATTGAAAACTCTGGGAGCCTACTGACAATTATTCTCAAGAACTAGGAGATTTGAGACATTCCCTTACAATATGAACATAACATAGCATCACGAATATATTGTCACTGTCTTCCCCGAAGGGTTAGGCAGATGTGTACTATTGTACACCCACATTTCGCCGATACCCATATAATAAGGGGCGAGTCGTCTACCGGGCATAGATCCAGACTTGCTGCTACTGAGAATTTCCATAAATACAGAAAAACCCAATAACACTTTGCCCGACCCGGAGATCGAACCTAGGACCTCACGCTCTGCAGTCGCGCTTGCAACCACTAGACCTGAGCAGTCATATGAATAGTAATATTAATAGGTATGTGGTTTATGCCCTTGAACAACGAAACTTTAGCTCTACCCAGAGGAGTCATAATTTGTGGTCGAAGTACGTCAACACCCGGGTGTACATCAATAAAATAACGTAACATAGCTTCACGTCTGTATTCCTCGAAGAATTAGGCAGAGGTTTACTATTGTACAATCAATATGACACCATAATAATGTCTCATATTTAGGGCGAGCCTATTGCCATCTACCGGGAACAGTTCCATACTCCGATTTTCAACGGAGAATATTTCAACAGAATAACCCAATACTTTGTCAGATTCGACAATCGAACTCAGGACCTTACGCTCAGCAGCCGCTTTTGCAACCACTAGAGGCATGAGGCAGTAGTGGAGTATTATACACCCACCTGTGTCTTGTGACGGCTCAGTTGGCACAGTGGTTGAGAGATCGGCTGCTGAGCTAAGTGTCGCGGGTTCGATTCCCGCACGGAACAAATATTTGTATGATCTACAGATAGTTGTTTCGGGTCTGGGTCTTTGTGTATGTGAACACACCGTGCCTCGGAAAGCACGTAAAGCTGTTGGTCCTGCGCCTGATCTCTCTCCGGTCTAGTCTAATTGCCGTCCGATCGGGCTATGAGAGTGAAGGAATAGAGAGAGCACCTGTGTTTGCGCACACACTTGTGCTCTATAATATCTCCTGCGTAGTTGGCTAATCTTCGGTGAGATTGGCCGCCGTGACCGAAATCAGTCAGGAGGACATTATTATACACCCACATTTCACCGATACTACTGAGTTTCATGTAGTTACCTAGTCTCATATACCAAACACACTGAGAATGTCCATACAGAAAAACCCAATAACACTTTATCGGGAATCAAACGCGAATTATTTACAAAGTAATCAAAACATTATAAATAGAATTATACACTGTAATTAACGCCAGCCAATAAATCTGTAGGTACACCCAGTTATCCAAGTTTGAAAACCCTGGTGACTTAATAATTGGTTAAGTTTAATGCCGGCTTCAAGGGTCGGTGTTTACTGCTATAGTTTGAGTTGTATGTAGGTTGAGTGGGATTCTAGATTAAGGGGGTTTGAAATAAACAGAAGTTATGTAATGTCTGCCTTATTAATCCAGTGCTTGGCGTGAGAGGTATTGCGTTTGATTCCCGCCGCCTAATTACGTAAAAAAGCGACAGCAACGCGACAACCACGCGACAGCAATCTCACTGTCAGCCAATACATTATATGTCATAAAAATGACATTTGACAGAAGTTATCGCCCGATCTACGCCTGTCGCTACATCGGTAATTAGGCTACCGGTAGCCTAATTATTGATGTAGCGACAGGCTTAGATCGGGCGATAACTTCTGTCAAACGTCATTTTTATTATCAGCATACTGCTGAATCCTTTACTGTCACTATAAGTGATAAATAAATAATTCGCACATGATTAAAAAAGTTAGAGATGCGGGTCGTGGTCGAACTCAGATCCTCACGTATGAAAGCTAACTACTATAACTAAAAGCGGTGGTCGTTGCGCAACGTAAAGGTTATTGAAACTAGCTAACGTCACAATAACGGTTATCTCGTTTCACCGTTCTGAAATAACCTGCTAACATCTAACTCGATCGCATTGCATTCGAATACAACGCACACAACGTTTCGTTACATCTACATCGCTAAACACTATCGGGCTCGCGCGACCAGTAGTTGAGTGCCGTAAATCCGGCTACTGGTCGCTAAAAAATAGCGCTTTTTAACAACAGCTATTGGTAGTCGGTAGACAGTTTTGTTTCGTTATCCAAAAAAGCCGCTACAGCCCACCGCTAATAAGTAATTATTAATATTATTTTGAGTCTGTTATGTCTCACTGCAGGGCAAAGGCCTCCCTCCCCTGTTTCCATTTATCCCGGTTCATTTCGATTTGGGACCAATCCAGTAGGAGGAGCATAGGAGTCCATCTCATCTCGCCATCTCCTTTTGGGTCTGTCACGCCTTACATTCTTGCCTTTTGGGACTCACTGTGTGGTTATTCTAGCCCATGGGTCCTCAAACATGTGGCTTTCGTGGCCAGTCCAATTCCATTTAAATTTGGCAGCTGTACGGCCCCTATCAAATAATATAATTATATTATTTAATATTAAGCCCAAGGATAAACTTAATTATTTAACAGATGGAAAATGGTGTGGTTTCGTTTATATTTAATGATGAACTTGCTGATGTTTAAAATTCTCTTGAAATTTAATTATTTGTGTCCACTAACAGATGATTTTATGTACCAGTCATTTTACAATATAATTTCCTATTAAAATGTCGGGGCGTTAATCAATACGAATTCAGTCGAAATGAAACTGGTCTGAGAATCCATAGTCAACGTTAAGCCAAGTAATGTAGGTTTGACAGCAATGTGTGCGTGTTTCGGAAGCCTAATTACGTAAGGCGATAGCAACGCGACAGCAATCTCACTGTCAGCCAATGCTATCCTCTCCTACTAATCCTACTAGTAATATTATAAATGTGAAAGTTTGTGAGGATGGATGGATGGATATTTGTTACTCAATCACGCCAGAACGGCTGAACGGATCTGAATGAAATTTGGTACAAAGATAGGCTACTTTTTATCCTAGAAAAATATACGGGTTCGTAAACTACGCGGGCCAAGCCGTGGGCGGAAGATAGTACATTATATGACACAAAAAGACGTTTGACAGAAGGTATTGCGCGAACTACGCTTGTCTCTCCATCAGTAATTAGGCTGCCGATAGACGTTCACTTAAATGCGCACACACGATATTTTCATACATTTTTGACTTGACTATAACTACCTACAGTCCAGCAGCCTTATTACCGCTGTAGCAATCAGTTTCCAACAGGCGTAGATCGCGCGATAGCTTCTGTCAAACATCATTTTTGTGTCATATAATGTATTAGCAGACAATGAAATTACCGTCGCGTTTGTTATCGCTTTTTTACGTAATTAGGCTGCGGATTGAAGAGAACCCGCGTTTGAGGTACGCACAGATGCTATACGAATTAATCTGTTCGAGGTCTGGGTTCAAAACCAGTGCGAAACTCTGATTTTTAAAAATTCTTAAGCTTAAAAAGTTCAAATTTTTATAATTTTATATAGGTGATTAGAAATAAAACTGTCATTTATTTATTTATTTATGTAGGTAGATAATAACTTAAAATACCACTATTCACCAGAAAAGAAATAAAAAATGTAGTCATATATTCTAATACAGTAAATTATGAGAAAATAAAAATCATATCATGTTTTAACGAGGGGCTCGTAGCTGCATGGCTATCGCTCAGATTGGTCGATCTGTGTGAGCAGAGCTTGCCGCGGTGAGTCCTTGGATGGATGACCATATTTCAAACGTCGAGACCCCTCCGTGCCTCGGGAAGCACGTTAGGCAGTTGGTCCCGGGTGTCATATGAAGACCGATGACAGTTGTTACGGGTGTCAGTAGCCCAAAAAGTCCGACAACCAGTCTAACCCGAAAGTATGAGTATTTCCTAATAATTGGGTAGAGGAGGTCAGATGGCAGCCGCTCCTTGTAAAGATACTGATAGTCAGCCGCAATCGGTTAGATTGGAATTCGACCCCAGTGTAGTTGGGAAAAGGCTAGGCAGGTGATGATGATCATGTCATAAAGAAAAGAATCACGATTTTTATCAACCCTGTTGGACAAATATAGTTTTTAATATATTTTTTCTCTCATTGGTACCACAAGATAAAACTACAGCATTTAAAATAAGCCGTAATAACTTCTATGAAGACACTAGCGCGAAATTGTTCTTGAAACATTTTTCGTCTTATCAGTCTGTTGCGTTTTTACAATTCAAAAATCTGGGGTACATACTAACATCCACCATTTTATATCCATATTCACAGAAATCCTATTCACTCATGAATTTTTCAACTAGCACATTCACAGCTGAAGCCTATTCACTGTTTTTGTACCGAATCGTATTGTACCATGTTCATATTTAAAAAGTTTCGTCAATAAAGCGCGGATTGTTGCGCTAAAATAAAAGTTTACGGACTCGCACGGCCCTAGTTATGTGATGTTCACTTGTTTTAGCTGGTACTGTTAAATTTCTCGCTCGTTTTTGTTATCATGCGTAGGGTTGGGCACGAATGAAGACATTGCCTCCATTTTGTAAGTGGTAACATGAGATGTTATAGGTATACAGGGTGGAAACAACACTAACACGATCATATTCTATTTTGTATTGATTCTATGACGCAGTAACGCCTGCGAAGCAAGTTCTAAAGATATAAATTGAGGTAAGAAAAATTTGACCGCGAGCAAAAATAATATTTCAGGTTCGGTATTCCAGCCGCTCTACCCTCTGAGCTATCGCGATCTCTGCCCTTTATGCCTAAATCCTTTCAAGTGTACATCTATATAATCACGCCTTATGCCCTGAAGTGTATTGTTTAAACACAAATTTTGCTAAAGCCGTTCTTAAGTTCCATGTAATAGGGATCGAGCCTTTTGCCATCTATCGGGCAAAATCCCAAATACCCAACGCAATGGACTAAATGCAATGGAAAATAGACGACACGATTGGCGCAGTGGTTAAGCGATTAGCTTTCTGCGCTAAGTGTCGCGGGTTCGATCCCCGCACGGAACAAATATTTGTATGATCTACAGATAGTTGTTTCGGGTCTGGTTGTGTGTGTATGTGACATGTATGTTTGTAAACTGTACCCACGACACAGGAGAAATCCTAGTGTGGGGCAACGTTTGAAAAAAAAAAAAAAAAAAGAACAGAACAAAAGAACAAATGGAATCGAACATAGTATCACATGTTCAGTAGCACTTGCAACCTCTAAACCGATGAGGCACTGAGCATGCATTAAATTTTTACAACAATACTTTTATATATTTAGTCTTTACACCTTGTATAATACCCAAGTAGTACTATATAAATATGGATAAGACTTGAAACTTCATTGTTAGTCTGGCGTACCCTAATATAACCTTCACAAATTACTGCGTAATCCCACGGGTCTGTATTTGATTTGAACAGTATCGCTCCTTGGCAACCAAAACTTAAACATCAACAGTACTTAATAACTTAAATCCTCTATGAAGATCAAAATTAATCAAAGGGAACCATTTAAGGTTTCCGATTAACTATAGAACAGTTTTCCTGCGGGATTGCTCGTGTTTCCAAAATTAAATTATTATTACGAAATAAAATGCGCTTTAATCTTTTTTATTTTATTCTTAATTGATAGCTATCTTCCTTAAAAACATATCTTAGAAACTATCATATCATATATATTGACGACACGGTTGGCGCAGTGGCTAATCGATTAGCTTTCTACGCTACGTGTCGCGGGTTCGATCCCCGCACGGAACAAATATTTGTATGATCTACAGATAGTTGTTTCAGGTCTGGTTGTTTGTGCATGTGACATGTATGTTTGTAAACTGTACCCACGATACAGGAGATATCCTAGTGTGGGGCAATGTAAAAAAAAAGAAAAAAAAAATTCAATGAAGTGTTAGCTCAACCCCTTTAGACTGCCTGTTAATTGACGCGGAGCGAGTGTCCACTGTGGACAGTCAGCCTTAACGGCGTGGCACCATGGTGGGCTTCGGTGCGGTCTAAGAGTTCCTGAAGCCCACGATATGGTGTCGAGGTGGTAAGTAAGTTTAGCCGTTAGGAGTCCGGCACCCCCCTCCGGTGGAGGATAGCGCATGATGGATTCTCACCACGCTAATAAAAAAAATGTTGAGGTACTGTACATCTGCACTTCGATGCCGTTATTAAGTTGCTTGAAGCGAACCTATTGCCATAAACTGAGCACAATTTTAAACACCGGGCTGATATTGAGAATTTCCATAAAGAAAAACTCAATAACACTTACTTCGACCCAAGAATTGAACCTCATCAACTCACGATCATGTCTCGCTTAGTTAATTCTAGTAGGTAGTTTTTTGGACAAACTAGAAATTCTTTTGTACACCGACTAAAAGTCTTTACTAATATTCTTGCAAACTTCTTCTTCATTAAATCTCTCACGTCGACACCAAATACTGACATTTACCAACTTTGACATTTATGTTTCCTTTCCATTATTAAATTCACCTAATTATATTAATTTGCGATTGTTATTTATACTATCTATTAATTGATCAGTTTGACATTCATTGAGTTGTATTAATTTGACATGTGAAATGTAATGGTTAATAATAATAATTATAATGTATCAAATTCCCAATTATGTAATTCTTACATTGCATGCTGTAATGGCTGAGTATAGTTGAGCAACAAATGTAACATCAATGTAAGATCTCTGTATACCTATATTCGGAATAAATGATCGAATTGAATTGAAACTTCTATAATTTACTAGTCTAGTTCTACTACAAAAGGTCAATGAGATTTGTAATAATGACACCCACCACTCAGTGCCCTCGCCGTAGGGCGATTGTGTTCTCGTTGATTGCTAACAATTTATTAGTTTACCAACTTTTCTATCGATTGTCTTAGTTAGGATGTACACCATGGAGCAGTAAACGAATAGAGCTCTGTCAGTTTTTTTTTGTTTTATTTGTATATCGCAGTGATAGCCTAGCGGTTGTACGCTTGCCTTCCATGCAGGAGGGTCTCGAACCACCTGGCCCGCACCTCTGTTTTTCGGAATCATGTGCGGATCAGAATTTGATTATTACTAGCGTTAAATGTGAAAGAAAACATCGTTATGAAACCTGCACAAACGAGAAGGCTCCATACAATTTTTGATGGTATGTGTAGTCCGCCAACCCGCACCTGGCCAGCAAGGCGGACTAAAGCCTAACCCTTCTTATTCTGCGAAGAGACCCTTGCCAAGCAGTTGAAATGTTGTGATATAATGCCTATTCACTCTCACTAAAGAAGAAAGATTAAACGGATCGGGGAATACAGAAGCCGAGACAGAATTCTACTCCTTGGCCGATGGCATGAGAAACAATTATATTAAAGTTTTTGAAATCTTTGCCCTATGTTACGCATACACACATCAATCTGTAAGCCATCCAAAATTTTTTGTTCCGAGCTAGAAATAGTTCCTGCAAACTATATGAAACTACCAACAGCCAATCGTTTTGCTGTGACGCCAATTTGAATTGGTTCTATGTATTTGAATTCCATTTGTTACTACTCCGTGACATTCACCTTTGAAATACGATGTTCAAATGTTTGAGACGTGAACACAACGCTAATGACGTCACATCGATCTCTACCCGCTAAAATGTTTTGATATTTGTTGGAATTTAATTATTATCTTACAACGGATCCGACAGTTTATTCATAGCCTAAGGTTTTGTAGAATTTCCAGTGAGCGCCTAATAGGAAACGTCTCGCATTTCAATAATTTAAAAAAACAAGTTCTATTTTCAAGTTGTCTTCGATTTTTGTTTGAAGCAACATACTGTATTGTGTTAACTTGACATTTTATTTATATTTTAATGGTGGAGGAAATTTATACTCGAGTGGGATGTGTTGTGGGTGTTATACCATACACATATTAAATACAAATTTGCCATACAGCGTGGCAACGCTGCCAGTTTTCTGGGCACACTGCCGGTTGACAGCGATGCGGAGGAATATTTTGATGCGTAATGTTTTTTATATTTTTTACTTTTCTAATCTAATTAGTGTGTAAATATAGTTTAACATGTTTAAAATTAATAAAGTTGCGACTTAAAGTGTAGATAATACAAACTTGAACTATCCTAAATCCGAATAGGGTAAATCTTGTTTGGTAAACAGGTTTCCTTCTAAAAACTCACTTAAACTGAATCTCTTGTTTATTTTTGGCGTTGTAAATGTTTAATAAGTATATCAAAATCCCACAATAAGTTTGCGAATGGTAACGAAAATCTAGTACGTCACGTCTTGCTATTTCAAACATTTTTAGAACAAAATATCGTTTTTGACAGTAAATAAAAAGTAACTCGGATGACTAGTAGTACAAAATTGTATTTTCTTTGACCTCGCTTCAACCGAAAAATAAAAACCATATTTTTATACATATTTGACTTGCCGAGGTTGACAAAATCTCACTCTTGGGGTACAGTTGCCATATTTTCAATGTCTCGTGTCATCCCCTTCTCACAAAAATATTTTTGTTCAAACGCCAGTGAGCGTCAGAATGGCGAGTCGTGAAAGCGTGAGAGACGACATTATTATTACATTAATTTGACATCACGGTTGACGGAGTGTTTGAGAGATCGACCGCTGCGTTACCAGTTGTGGGTTCGATTCCTGCACGGAATAAATATTTGTATGATCTACAGATAGTTGATACGGGTTTGGGTGTATAATCATTTGAATATTTGTGTTTGTAAACGCGCCCACAATACAGGCATTATTGCTAGTGTGTGTATACGTTTAAAAAAATACCTCACGAGCACATTTATTGCGTTTTACATGATAAAGTCATGGTCAAAACAGTAGCAACAAGGATATGTTTGTGTCAGCTAAGAATATGAAACTAAAACATAACGGTTTGCAGTTAATGAGCTCAGAATTATCTAATCCACTAGTCAACTTGCCATTCTGACGTCAGGTTTACTGACAACTCATTGAGTGTTATTTTAGAAACGGTAGAACCTACTAATCTACTGAATGGAGGTAAGAAATAGTACTAATTAGGTGTTGAATTATAAGCTTATCTACGATAACAGAATTCTGTCTTGACCCGCCATTATGACACATACAAAGTTTATAACATAACTTAGTATCACGCCTGTATTCCCCAAAGGGTTAGGTAGAGGTATTTGTTATACCCTATTTGGCCAATGCCGTTATTTAGTACCATGTAATATGGGGCGAGCCTATTGCCAGACTCCGTGCTGCTGCAGAGAATTTCAATACAGAAAAGTCCAATAACAGTTTGCCGGACCTAGTAATCGAATCCAGGACCTCACGCTCAGCAGCCTTTGCAACCGACCAATGAGGCATACATGAAATTATTCCCCATCAAACACGTTACCCCAACCTTTTCAAGTCATCGAACCAAGAATACCGCAGCCAGAACCAAACTTCAATCCCAGAAGTTACCAAACCCTATACAAGGCAAGGACTTCACTTATGCTCTTTATACATATTCTGTTGTCTGACCCTCGCCAGATTAAGTGACCGCTACCCAAAACTTTCCTAATTAAGAGTACCCAACACCACTCAGTGTCTGTTAATTAACGCTACATACATACGATATACTGTGGAACTTGTGTGGGTCTGTGTACATGGGTTTAGAGTTTTCGATAAATTAATTGCCTCTAAGAGTACGGAGTAATGGCAAATATATAGGGTTAGAGAGGATGGGTGGAACTAATTAAAATCTATGTATTTGTGTGTGTGTGTGCTCTTTTCCGCAAAGTAGTATCGTCATATGAGATTTAACTACCTCATTGGCAGTGGCATGCACAGAGTTCATAGACAGGGTAGGCAGAAAATTTTAAAAGCTTACTTACCAGTAATTCCTACTGCATGTTAGTATTGGTTCGTCGTCTTGTCGATTAAATAATGCTATATGTGATTTGCCACCTCAAATAACTTATAATAAATATTTATCTGAGTTATGTAGGGTAGGCAGTGTCTCAATGTTTTTATGAACCGCACGCCACTGCTCATTGGTCTAGAGATTGCAAGGGTAGCTAGTGAGCATGAAGTTCTAGTTCGTTTTCCGTGTTGGGTAGTGTATTTTTTTCTATTAGAAAATTTGCTTTTCTAGCTCGGGGCTCTGGGCATTAGTTAGAATCACCCCTTATTTTAATATTGGTATTGATAAAATTTAAGTATACAATAGTATACCTCTGCCTAGGGTTCCCAACTTTTTGTACGAGGAATAAAGTGTATTAAGGTCTGAGAACTAAAATGAACAATATTTTAGGAAAATAAACAGTTTTTAAAAAATTTTGACGTTTTAAAAACATTTTTTTTTTGAGTTTCTCGCACATTTTAACAATTATCTATTTTTTTTTAAGTTTTATGGCTACGAATACCAGCGGTCATAAAAATAGTATTTTGTATATTTTTTATAGAACCTTAAGGAACGAAAAAATGTATAATACTGTTTTTATCAGTATGGTTAGGAACGCTAGCTCTGCCTAACCGTTCGGCGAATAAAGGCGTAATGATACTATGTTATCATTTCTTATCATTGCAAGAATATGTCTAATGTTTTTAACCGATGTAAAAGTATTTTATTTTTTAGCACCAAAGATTTTGTTTTATTCTTTAAAATCAAATATTGCATTAGAGTTACTTTTTCATATATTTTTTTAAATATAATTTGCCCATCACTATGATTTCTCCTGTATCGTGGGTACAGTTTTCAAACATACATGTCACATACACAACCAGACCCGAAACAACTATCTGTAGATCATACATTTTTTTCCGTAAGGTGGTCGAACACGTAGCGCAGAAAGCTCATCGCTTAGCACTGCACCACCCGTCTCGACAAAGTTACATAAATATGTAAAAAAAATATGTAAAAGAAACCGTCTCGACTCCAAGAATCAATTTACCTGTATCTTCTTCGTCTACAGAAAATTTCCCATAGGAAATAACCTAAGTTTGAACTACCAAATTGACTTGAAATTAGCGTAGGAATAACAAAAGGTATGCTCTGGCCGATCCTTTTACCTTGCCCCAGCTGAAGGATGAAAGCGATGCGAGGCGATATAGTGAAAAAATATACATCGTTTTTTTTTTTTGCTAGAGAATTATTAAATGCGATAATATTTGAATTAAAGCTATATGTTTAGAAAATGTGGGTGTAATTTTTTTTTTTTGTTTTACAGGAGGTTGTATTTCCACAGTCGTATTACTAACTATTTAATTTAAAAAAATATTTTTTTTCCTTCACCGTAAGCAACCAACCGTGAGACTATGACAACTTATGCTGTAAAATGAGTATATATCTTGATGATATGATAGTCTTCTAATATTTTTTAGGAAATCATCGAAGAGACAACAGATTGCTATGAAATTTGCCGCTTTGCTTCTTCTCACTCTGCATTGCTCAGCTAGGACAATGGGTTTGGTGGGCTGCGATAAATAGACCTCTAGCGACGCGTTATGAGTTTAGGCACAGCTTAGATAAAGAACAGTTGGTTCACTCGTATGTAAAAAAAGTCGAGACTTGGATTATTTGTCAAACGACTCAGAGTATAACTTGTAAATACTAAGCTATTGTTTGTTACCTTTCGGGAAATACAGGCGTTATGTTATGTTTTATTTTGTATGAAGTGAGCTATCTCTTATTTCTCTATGCTGTGGTTTAGGGTACGACCTTGCAAAATAAAGTTTTTTTTTTATTGTCATCAATTTATTGGAGCGTGTTTCGTGAAACTGGATATTGGACTGCTGAAATTTTGTTTGAAGTCTAGGTATATTTTATTGGAGTTTGGACCAGTTTGTAGTTTTTCTTGTAAGGATAATTGAAGTCGCGTATTAAAGGCATTTAAAAGGCCCTTCAGAAAACTGAAAGTAAGGATCGATAAACGAGGCATTTTGTAATTTCTGCCTACCATCATAGTAAAAAGGCGTGATGTTATGTGTGTAAAATTGCAGACATAACACTCTTCATATCTTTCAAATATAACTTGTTGATACTTGACATCA
Organism: Shargacucullia verbasci; assembly: GCA_947562105.1. Lineage (NCBI taxonomy): Eukaryota > Metazoa > Arthropoda > Insecta > Lepidoptera > Noctuidae > Shargacucullia > Shargacucullia verbasci. The sequence goes on along the minus strand of OX387303.1, from coordinate 8,267,973 downwards.
TCACGCCTGTATTCCCCGGGCGTTTAGGCAGAAGTATAGTATCGTACACACCTATCTACATTTTGCCAATAATGCCGTTATTTATTCTGTATAATAAAGAGCGAGCCTTTTGCCACCTGTCGGGCACATTTCCAAACCCTAAGCTGCTACTAGGAATTTTAGTTACAGAAAAACCTAATATTACTTTGTTCGACCCGCACATCGAACCTAAGACCTCACTCTTAGCCGTCAAGCATGCGACTACTATCAATGAGGCAGTTAACAGATTATATATCAATACTTTTTTGCAAAAACGGCAATTTTGCCTTTCGACAGAATAGGAAAAGACAAGGACAAAAAAACATTGTATGCCAAAAAGACATTGACAAAAAACATTCTATCCCAAATTCTTTTCTTTGACATTCTTTCCTTTCACCCTAATCGGATAAGTACAATGTATCTGAGAATACGAAATGTATGAGCCACAAATAAATATGTATGGTTATGTCCAATCGTGGTAAATTGTATTGTATGGCTTCGTGTCTAGTCTTACAATATTATATTAGCTACAGCATTGATATAAATATTCCAGATAGGCCCAAGGATTTAAAAACGTCCGAACGCAATACGCACACAATCTGAAATTGTGCAGTTATTTCTTTTAGTCACGATTTAATTGATTGTCACTGAACATATTCTCTCTCTTCATTTTAAGTGCTAGGCACTTGTCAGTGTAGCATTTTCCATTTTGTTCAGTCCAAAGCTAGCTCCTTCACTTCTTTATATGAATGATTGGGCATTTAATAAGACATGATAAATTTATAACAAACATGATAGAAGGAAAACTGGAGGCAAAACGAAAGAGAGGAAAGCCAAGAATGAAGTATATAGACCAACTGAAGGAAAATGCAAATGCACTGAACATATTATGCGGCCCTATTATTAACCTCATTTAACTATCAAGTTACAAATCTAATATGTAAAAATCAATGTTTGTTAGTTTGCTCTTATTTTATGCGCTGCCATACCGTTCATCTGATTGCTATAAAATTTTGTCAACTTATTGCTTGCACTTGGCATAGTACAATTATCTTACGTTAGGTGGCGCGCATGTCGTACTGTCAAACGTATTTGAAAGTAGAAAGATTATAAAATGATCCCAGTTCTGTCACTGTCATTCGTCTTTTGAATGAAAAAGGATCGGTCAAAGTTGTTTCAGACTTAGATCAAAGTATATAAGTGAATTTTAGCTATAAATGAGGTGGATAATCTGCCTACTTAGGTACGTTTATTAAACACTTAATTAAACATAGAAATAGTTAAATAAAGGACAAGATATTTTACTTTCGTTAAATATATGTCTTTTGTATTATTGTTACTTGATGTGTGTGTACTTTTTTTTTTTACTTTTATGAAATTGACGACACTTTTATATGTTAAAGCGATGTGTACCAAACTGTATATCTTGTGTTTTTATATCAATTGGTTAGAGACATAAATTTGGCGGAATATTGAATATTATATTATTATATGTTAGAACCAAGAAAGAATTTGGCTAGGTTTTTATTGGTTTAGAAATAATATGAAAATGCTGACACCTTTTTTGCTTCAAGATAAAATTATTTGAACGAAGATATCCCCATACTTTCTTTAGTGTCTTATTATCAGCCTAGCGGTTTTCCAATTATTTGGGCTAGCTACCTAGGTAATCAGATGCATCTAAGTGATCTGTTTTTATACCCCAAAATCAACAACCTTATTCTAATGTAATTAGTTATACCTGCCTAATAAGTGCCTGCTGAATGTAAGGTTCTGGATTCGATTCCTGGGTCAGGCAAAGTGTTATTCGGTTTTTCTGCATGAAAATTCTTTGAAACAGCCCGGAGTTTTTTTTTTAAACTTTGCCTCTCCCTAGTATTTCTCCTGTACTGTAGGTACAGTTTACAAACATACATGTCACATGCATACACAACCAGACCCGAAACAACTATCTGGAGATCATACAAATACTTGTTCCGTGCGGGGATCGAACTCGGAACACGTAGCGTTGAAAGCTAATCGCTTAGCCACTGCGCCAACCGTGTCGTCGTTTTTATGCCTGGTAGGTGACGACAGGCTCACCACCGTTACATAGAATTCAATAACAGTATCGACGAACTGTGGGTATCAGAACACTTCCCCCTACCCCTTAGGGTAACAGACCGTGATCCTATATTGAACTAAATTATTCAGGAATAATTCCAACGTAAAAGTGTAAGAAACCCCAAGTTTTCCAGCTGAAAAATTCCAAGAATTTTCGTCTAGGTATGCCTATAAAGATTGCCTCCGGGAAACCATCCTAAAGTTTTCGAGGTCAAAAATTCCGAAGATTTTTTTACCCGTAAATGTCCTATAAAAAGAACAATTTTTACAGGTGTTTCTGATTTATGTCAAAGGCATTTGGGGCCAAGTATTTTGAGAATTTATCCTTGAGTCCCTTTGATCTACGCCTTCGAATTTCGTTCTGCTATCAAGATAAAGGTATCAAAGGTGACAATGGGTTCCGAAAACTTTTTGGGGCCCTTCTCAAATTTTCATTTGCGAAGGGAGCAAAAGTTAGTGTCTCGAATTTGGGAAATTTGAGCGTTTGCCGTGTTGTTATGTTGTTGAAACAAACCCGTGTTCGGTAACAATTTTGAGTGGCTTTGTAGCTTCTATTTAAATGGAAAGTTACTGAGAACAGTAGCCAATTTTTTATTATCTGTTAATAACATGTTTTGTAGTACAATGATATTAACGTCGCTGCGCCTGCCAGGCTCCATTTGTGATTTTTGATAGGTTTCAGGAAACAACAAAAATTATTTTTTAAACAATACATTAAACAAAAAACTGACACTGCAGTATTGAAGATATTTATTAGATACACAACTCTATAAAATTATATCAAATTATAAAAACTACTCAAATAGAGAGAATTTTTTTTTCGTTAAAAAATGCACATATAGAACTTGGCAGGCGCAGCGACGATAAGCAATATGGAAAAATATTAAGAAAGTGACCAGCTGTAGACCCGGGTACGTCTTAAAACTGCGGCTAGACACCGGAGGACGGGCAGCAGTGTCCTCTCACTAATCGGTGAGCCACTGCGATCCCCAAGCCGCCTGCCCCCAAGCGTGGGGATTATGCCACCCCCCCCTTGGGGGAGGCATTCGTTCAGCAGTGGACGTCTTCTGACTGATGATGATGATGATGATCAGTTGTGTGAGAATTCTATTTTGGAAAAAATATGAATGTCGTTCAAAAACTTAAGAGCATCTGTTTGAACTAGAAGCCGAACCCAACAGTTGGGCAAAGTCTAGATGATTGCAAAGGTATTACTTACGAAGATAATGTCAATATTGTGCAAAAGATTTTTAATAAAAACATTTCTCCAAATCAACAAACATCTCTATTCATCTTCTACACAATACCAGTAGGGTAACAATTCGCTCAAACCAAGACAACACTAACGAAAATATTTGTCAAAGAACCCAACAACTAAACGCAAGGAAACTTTCAAACTAAACTAAAGTGCATTTAGCGAAACTAAACGAACGAAACATTGAGCTTCGAGTGTTTCTTACCAAGTTCTTGAGGTGAAGAGCTAGTGATGACAAATGAAAATCTATTCGAATTGATTCGAATAATTCCAATGCGATTTATATCGATTCGTAATTCGATAACACGATATATGATTTGAATCCGTGTAATATAATACTTATTACTTAATATTATAAATTTGAAAGTTTGTGAGGATGGATGGATGGATGGATGGATGAATGTATGGATGTTTGTTATTCTTTCACGCAAAAACTACTGAACGGATGTGGGTGAAATTTGGCACAGAGATAGATTATAGACTGGGCGGGCGAAGCCGCGGGCGGAAGCTAGTGGTAATATAATGTTAATGTCAAACTGTCAGGCAAAGTTTAGGTAGATGATTGCGTAATTCGATAACGCAGTATTATTTGAATCCATGTGTAAGAGTCGATATTTATCAAATGTAAACACAAATAGTGTAATGTTCATTCGAGTAGTTAAATAATAATAAAAGAGGGTAGTTAAATAACGGAATGATAAAGTGACGTAAATGTCAGAGTGACTTGACATAACATTGTTTAGACAGGAGATGTCACTCCGACATTGACGGCGGAAGGATTGGACATATTGTTATCACGTCTTGAACTGAACAGTTGTATTTGCAAGACTGTTAATACAATCTGTTTGAATCAAAGTAATCCGTGATAATTTTATTGAATGTTGAAGTACTCCTTTACATGTAATAGACAGTACGTGATAAATACCATATTTTTTTAATTTATATGTCTATTCATTTGAAATTATGTTAAGCTATTAAGCAATAAAAATATATTTGTAAAAAATATATTTACAACAAACGTTCCTACTTCATACTCTAAAATGTAAATCATAAGGTCAACAATAAAAAAAAATCGCAGTCTAACTGTAATCGAGTTGACATACGAAAAGCAGTTTCAATTGAAATATCTCAAAAAATACGAACACTAATTCGATTCTCATCACTATTGAGAACGTTGTAACAATGTTTGCTTTATCTCGAGAACAATTACTTTTTGCTATCGCTACGAGATCGTGTCGAGATGTCCGTTAAGATATGGAAGGTCTATAGCTAACAGTGTCTGGAAATTAAAGAAAAACAAAGGGATAAGCTTATAAGACGTAGGTAGAGTTATAAGTCGGTTGTTTTATCTCATAGCTACATAGCTAACGCGCATATTGTTCGATCTGCGAGGTTAAGCTGGCCTTACCGCGGTTACTCCTTGGATGGCTGACCATTTTTCACACATCGACACACCTCAGTGCCTCGGAAAGCATGTTAAGCTGTTGGTCCCGGGTGTCATATGAAGATCTGTGACAGTCGTTACGGGTGTCAGCAGCCCAAAAAGTCTGATAACCAGTCTAACCTTAGAGTATCAGTGTCTGCCATTAAATGGGTGGCGAAGATCAGATGGCAGTCGCTCTGTATAAATAATGTCCTTCTGACCGAATTTCGGTCACGGCGGCCAATCTCACCGGACATTAGCCAACTACGCAGGAGATATTATAGAGCTCAAGTGTGTGCGCAAACACAGGTGCACTCTCTATTCTTTCAATATTTCGTGTATTCACATACACAAATACCCAGACCCGAAACAACTATATGTAGGTTATACAAATATTTGTTCCGTGCGGGAATCGAACCTGCGACACAGCGCAGCAGTCGATCTCTCAACTCAAAATACTGATATTCAGCCGCAACCGGTTAGACTGGAAACGGACCCCAATGTAGTTGGGAAATGGCTTGGCAGATGATGATGTTACTTACCTACAACCGTGTTAGCCTGTTTTCTGGACTCGAATCTGTAAAAGAAAAATCTTTATTTTTATAAGAATATAATTTCTTAGTACTGTGTTGGGACAAGGAAAACCTTAGAACGCATCACCTTAAACTCTAGGCCACAACAGTACTAAAAGTATACCTAAGTACCGCCATTTACATATAAACATCACGCTTGTATTACACAAAGGGATAAGCCGACGTGTAATATTGAACACCTAAAACTGATATGCGAGAAATTTCTTACAGAAAAACTCAACAAACAATATCCGATCCGAGGATCAAACCTGTGATCTTACGATAAAAAATTTCACTTGCGTCCAGAGTCCTAGTGTAAGTTTATTTCGGCAAACTCGATTTAACGCATCGAACGTGTTCGGTGCTCCGATTGGTCCGTTTCGTGCTCTCCACCAATTGGAGCGCCGAACGCGTTCAATGCGTTAGATCGAGTACTCTTAGATGAATATTTATATAATTGGCTTTATTGGCATTTTTATTGTTAATTTGTATCAGCCTTGTTGTATTACCTGCTATTTTTTGTTATTATGTTGGCAATTTGTAATATGTGAGCACCATGTAGCCCTAAAGAGATATTTTATTCAATTGACGTGATAGTTGTCTGGCAGTTTGAGAATGTCATGCTCACTTAAATGTCCTGCTGATGGTGGCGTGTGTGTCGGGTCGTTGAGTTCCCTGCAATGTGGTTGAGTTGAGCGATGCTGATACGTGCGTGATACTCGTGAACGGGTGCCGTCTGTTGGGACTGGTCAGCTCATAGCTGCCATGTCAATCTTATCAGAATATTTGTTATTAATTTAAAAATCAGGCTTGTTTAGTTTAGACTTTTTTTTTTACATTGTCCTCACATAAGTTTTCGAGAACAATGTATTTTAACAAAATATTGTAAGAAATTCTGAATTTAAAAGAGTAACCATGGAGTTTCTTGCCCGTTCTTCTCCATTGGAAGTCAACATTTTGGAACGTGGCACCTAGAGTCGTAACTATTCTTAAGTACCTGTATATGGTCTACATGAATAAAAACATATCTTATCTTATCTTATCTTATCTTAATACAACCGTGATGAATCGTGTATGTTAAATTAAAAAAAAAAAAACGAAATAAATGATTACATTATCACTGTTTACATTTCTATAAGACATAGAAGTGTCAAATTAAATTTACAACAAAAGCTGCACTAAAAATGCATTAGTATATAAATATAAAAACTCCCTCGTGTGTTTATTTTTCTCCACTAATAACAGTCTCGTGGTAAGTAACATTTCGTGTAGTGTGGATGCGCTTCGTAAATTTATAACGTTTGTTCAGTGGAAATGCTGTTTCTGCAGGTAGACTAATAAATCTGGATTATGACTAGTGTGCCCGCAGCTTTGTCTAGCGTCCATTATAATAAGCTACGGTTTTTAAAGCTTTTTCTTTTCGTTTAAATATCTTTTAATGCTATTTATAAACCAAGATTATAATTTAAGATTAGCAAAGAATATATGATAGGTTTCTGCATTTCTTTTTTACGGTGATGTTGAATTTGTTTTTTAAATAATATATTTTTTGACTGCTTTATTTGCTTAATCTAGCTAATTATCTATCCGCAACTTATCTGATAGATAGGCTATTTTTTTTGTAGAAGCTTAGATTGGAAGCCGACCCCAATGTATGTATGTAGGTAGTTGGGAAAAGGCTAGGCAGATGATCATTAATGTTTGTGAATAAATTCGTTTTTATAAAAGTGACGCGATGTTATAAAGTTTCAACTGGGCACAATATCTCGCTGACAATCTCTTTGATTAATTAACATTTAGAATTTGGTAATCGCTGTATTTTTTATCTAACTGCTACGTGTATATTATAGCATCACGTCTGTATTCCACGAAGGGATAGGCATAAGTGTATTATAGTACATCCACATTTCGCCGATACCTTTATTGAGTCCCATGTAATTGGGGGGCGAGCCTATTGCCATCTACCAGGCAAAGTTTCAAACTCCGTGCTGCTACTGAGAATTTCCATACAGAAAAACCCAATAACACTTTATCATGCCCGGAAATCGAACTCAGGACCTCACGCTCAGCAGTCGCACTTGAGACCATTAGACAAATGAGGCACTATTCATTTGACATTTTTTTTTCTAAATATTATCAGTCCTACTTTTAATGTATGTAAGAAATTAATTTTAATATTAATCAATTTAAATCTTATTGTAATTAAAACTAGTTTAAGGCAAACTGCAGAAACAGTACCGTGCTATATTTTTTTCAATAATACACCCTTGCGCCATCACATCTTCCCAGCTCGGCGAGCAGTGCCGGTGCTGCTGCTGCATCTGCAGAGACACTCAAACGGCGAAAATATAATAACCTACTCAGTGGTTATATTTTCGAGCCGTTGGGGGTCGAAACACTTGGGGCATGGGGTCCGAGTGCTCGCATCTAATTTAAACATATCGCAAAGCGATTAGTCGACTCTACGCGTGACGAGAAGTCTGGATTATTCTTTGGTCAAAGAATCAGCATTGCCATACAGCGTGGCAATACTGCCAGTCTTCTGGGAACAATGCCGGTTGACAGCGATGCGGAGGAGTATTTTGACGCACAGATAATATTTTTAAATTTTTTCATCTTTAATCTGTTTAGTGTTTTAGTAGTTAGTAATAATAAGTAGGTTGTATATATATATATTATGGAAATCTTACCACAATTTGGTTCATGCAGTTACCAATATGCATAACCAGAAACAATTTTTGCAACAATTTCGATGATATCGAATCCGTAATCGGATCGAATGGAAATCGTATTACGATAGAATGCAAATGTGTATGAATGTGATATCGTATGCAAAAAAATCCTTAAAAAAATTGCATTACACGTCTAAGTGTCAGGGTCATCACTCGTATAAGATAATTCAGAGGTGTCAAGAAGACAAACCAACCGCATTGACATGATCTGAACTATCCGCCCGGAACCGCATTTCCCCGAAACTCTATCCCTTTCTGTCGCTTAAAAACACCTGTGACTACAGCGAGGAAGATTGCTTGCAAGCGCCCGCACTCTTCAGCTTCAGGTGGACATTAGATTGGTCTGGTTTAAAGCTAAAGCAAATTAAAACTGGAAAATTACTTGTGAGGCAAGATACCGAAATATTCTCATCGAAATTGAAGGCGATTCGTATTCACAAAATGCTTGTGAAATCGATCATAAGACGCGCAGTCGGTTGCTAAGCGTGAGGTCCTGAATTTGGTTCTCGAGTCGGGAACATTGTTTATGGGTTTTTCTGTTAAGAAAACTTCAGTTGCAGCTAGAGTTTTGAATCGTCCTCAATACATGGCAGCAGCTCATCTAACATAGGACTCAATATCGGTATCGGCGAAATGTGGTTCTATAATACTACACTGCCTAACCATTCGACCTATACAAGGGTGATATTTAAAAAGAAATCCGAAAAAAAATATACTTTGTGTACTTTTGATACCGGAAAATTAAAAACTTACACGAGCGTAGCGGGCGTTGTACCTGTATCTTAGATATACAGGGTGATTGGGAAAACGACAGATATATTTTTCTTTTTCTTTCTAGCATCAGTCAGCAATGCTGGTATCGACGCTGACTGCCTAAGGTAAGCTAGACGATTTCAGGTTCGTCATTCGCAGAGCTTCTTTCTTTGCGGACATATTAAACGAGGGTTTTGGTATTCGGTATTTTTATTCCAAACATATTATGTATAAAATTAACGAGTTATTCTGATACATGGTGGTGTGTCCCTTGTGCTCGAAGCACGAGGGACAACCTAAACGCAGCCACATTTAACGCAATTCAGCTGGCCAAATAACTTTCCAAACATTATAGCGTTTAATCGTTTACACGATAGAAGAAGAAGATTTTAATACAACATATTTACAGCTAGGTTTGATTCATGCTTCATTGTTCTAGTGGTCGTAAACGCCACTTCTGAGCGTGGGGCCCTGGGTTCGATTCCCTTGGTGGGGAAAAGTATTATTGGATTTTCCTGCATGAAAATTTTCATAGGCTCGCCCCCTAATACTTAATAACAGCATCGGCTAAATATGGGTGTACAGCAGTAGCTCTGAGTCACACGGTGATGCAATGTTATATTATGTAAGCATTATGCATTATTGCATGTAAGCATTATTTTATGTCCTTGTTTTATTAGCTACCCTGTATATTTTATTTTAAATCGATTACGAATCGGTTTTAAACGAATATTGGATAAGCGGGCGTTATCCAACTGTCGATGTTGGATATGTTTACTCAGCCGATATGTTTACGTTTCGCTTCGGGGAGCCAACTTCCAAGATAGTGATGCCAGTTACACCATCATGAAACAAACCTTAACAATTTATTTTTATTTTATTTATTTAAGGATTACCAACCAATGATACACTTATAATTTATTACAAATACATTAGGTTGTTAAATGTCGTGTAGTGTACACGCAACTACAGGTAACCACAACTTAATACATAAAATCGAGTATTTAGGCTAATTTTAAAATAAAATAAACAATAAATTTAGATTCAAAGTAAAACAATATTTAGCTGAAATTAATTTTTTTTTTTTTATTTTTTAAAAATTTATGTATGATGGGTATATATTTTATTAGTCTAGTAGTCATGGCAACAGGCTCGCTCAATAACGGTACCATGACATGTACTCGTACCGTTGTACACCTCTGCTTAACACTTCGGGGAATAGAGGCGTGATGCTAGCCTATGCTCTAGTTGTCACAAGTGAAACTGCTGAGCGTAAGTTACGGGGTTCGATTCCAAGGTCGCGCTAAATGTTATTGGGTATTTCTGTATGGAATTTTTCAGTAGCAGTACGGCGTTTGGTATTGTGTCTGGTAAAGAGCAATAGTACTACTATACTAGACTACTATACTGGTCCCTTTCTACGTGTGACTCAATAACGTCATCGCCAAAATGTGGGCGTAACATAGTACTTCACTGCTTTTCCCTGTGTATTTATAATATATTGTAATTAATCAGTAAACCATTGTCAATATAATTTTTGAAAGAACATTTTGTTATTTCATTTCATATATTTGTTAGTTAATTTAACGGAATTAGACGATAATGTGGCCCGAGCATAAGGAATACTTGACACTCTTGCTTACACTACGGTGTAACACGCGGCCCGTAAGGTTCATACTTTTAAAGAAAGAACATAAATTTAGTTCGGAGCGTACGTAAAAGACAGTGTTGTTTCCAATTTTAATATCTACATTTTACATCGCATTTCAGTTTCTGCAGCATAAATATAGCTCGACCATCGTATCGTACGGTCTAACAATATTCAACTTTAATACAACAGTTTTTAAGTTGAATATTGTTGCATAGTACGGACGGAAAAATATACAAGGTGGAATAGAAAACATTAGCATAATATAGGATATACATATTGATGGACTAGTTATTGAACTTTTCTATAGAATACATGTTTTTTTTTTATAAATCATGCTGTGTTTCTATGTATTGAAAGAATTTGTCCCTTGTCTTATACGATGGACAGAATAATTTGCATCTGGCTTTAAACCTTTAGATTTCACCTATTTTAAGAACAGAAAGTACACGATTTTATAAATGGCATTTTGAAAAAGCTTAGGCATATGAAGGGCTTTGAAAGTTGAAAATAAAATATTGTTCTTCAATATGTCCGTCGTTTGACCACCCTGTATATTTCCCGTCTGCGTACATAACTATCTTGGCGTGTACACACACGACTTTAGAAGCACGTATTAACAGTAACTCAAGAGCTAATCTGGGGATAAAGTATAACTGTAAGAGCTTAGGTGCTTATCCCGAGCAAGTCGTGAAACTTGACTGAAGATTTTAGTGGTAGTACAGTTGTATGGGACTCTATCATCAGCGTCTTAACGATGATATTTGCACGATAACAATTTAGGTCCGAGAACCTATTGTTTTTCAATACTGATCTAGCAAAACGCTACGAGTATTCCCAATTTCTTCAACAAAGCGAGGGGTTCGATTGATATGTTGAGTACGTTACGTACACAGCTTAAAAAGAACAGTATGCTAACTGTAAGGCTGACTTTTAATAAGAATTATCTTTTTTGAAAATCGATGGTGTTTCACCAGAATGACTACTAATTAATTTGTCAGCGATAAGATAAAAGACACGTGCGCGGTTGATGGTAATAGGCTCGCCTCTTATTACTGGCCTGATTACCGCATCGGCGAAATATGGTTGCACAATAGTACACCTCTACCTAGCTTTTCGAACGTATAGGCGTGATGCTATGTAATGTTTATATAATGGTATGTTTATTACCGATAGCAACTGTCAAATTTTTAACATAATCACGCGTTTAATTCGTGACCTATCGCCTATTGTATGAATTGACATAGCTGTTTTCTCTAGTCTGTGGTGTATAAGGAAAGCTTTCTCAACTCAACCCGAACTGTTCCTTCATCAATTACACGTAAAGATGGACGACGCCTAGAGGCCAGTCTAGAAAGAGGTGGCGAGATGACCTCGACGCATTCACAGGGGCTGGTTGACGTGACGCAGAAAAGAGATATCTGGAAGAATTTGGAGTAGGCTTTTGCTCACAGAGAGACACATAACTAAAAAAAAATGACAGCAACTGTCAGATTTTTCTAAAGTAACCACGCATTTATTTCGTTGCTCTTTTTGTAACGATTGACTCAGCTGTTGTCTCTAGCCTGTGATGTATAAGGAAAGCTTTCTCAACCCAAACTAAACTGTCCCTTCATCAATTAACTGGTCCTTCGTATGCCCTTATTGAAAGGGTGTCTTTGAAACAGTTTCAATAGTAAGGGATCAACGGATTAACACTTAATCTAGATAACACTTATTAGGTGTTGATAACGGTTTTCATGTGGGGTTAATGGGTTTTTGGTATGTCCAATTATTGAATAGTCGTTGCTAATTATATGCTATCCTTAATTTTACTATGACACGTGTGGTTGACGATAATTACAGATTTTTATTTCGTAAAACGTGCCAAAATAAAATCCAACCAATTATTTTTTCTTGAACTTTGTCTCACACTAGTATTTCTCTTGTATCGTGGGTATAGTTTACAAAAATACATGTCACATGCACACACAACCAGACCCGAAACAACTATATGTAGATCATATAAATGTTTTTTTCCGTGCGGGAACCGAACCTGTAAAATGTAGCGCAGAAGGCTAATCATTTAGCCACTGCCCCAATAGTGTCATCAGTTATTATTTATTAAATGTTTTGTGTATAACTATTTGAAATTATGAAGCAATATTATATATTTTATGAATTTATAACAATTTATACACTTCCTTAATATACAATATAAATAAGCAGAATGAATTACTACCTGACTGGTCTAGTCTTGGGTTCATTTCCGTGTCGGGCGAAGTGTTCGTTTGTGTTTATTTAAGTGTTTCTGTATGGAAATTCTCAGTAGCAGACAGGAGTCTGGAACTGTGCCCGGTTAATGGCGATATGTTCGTCCTCTATTACATGAGACTCACTGAAGGCATCGGCAAAATGTTGGTGTACAATAGTACACCTCTGTCCAACCCTTCGAGGATGCAGGAGTATTTTTTTGTATTTGTTGTAGATAATCAGGCGAGCAATCGTTGCCTTACTTTTGATCCATTATTTACGGGACACCCTGTATATACACCTCTCCCTTTAGAGAACACAGGCGTGATGCCATATGATGCCATAAACGTGAAAATCGAATAATAAACACCTCCTCTTCACTATTCTCAACCAGCCTCGCTCAAAATAGCACAGTCTAAATATTAACTCTGCATAATAAATCAACTCAAGAGCTTCTCATATTCGACTCCAAGTTGACATGCGCAGTTGTCAATATGCATTTACCGCGCAGAATAGCTGAAGAGCACTAAGTGCTTAAATCGAGGCGCATGCTATAAAACCACACTTATATTGCGCTTGGAAGTGTGTGCTACAGCTTATTTTGATGTAGTTGTATCTATTCAGGGTGCGCCTGAATCATTTCATTTTAAACTTTATGTCAATAAAGTTAAAGTCACACGACGCGCACTCGTGAATTGCAACACTGTACTTGATAGTTTAGACGAATAGCGTCTTTGTGATCGTTGAAGCGCAGATAAAAAAATTAATCGTGTTTAGAACAGTCAATAAAGGTCAATTTCGTTTATATGTTTCCAAATTTCCTTTGTAAACTAATTTTGTTATGACCCAACTACTAGCTACAGAACTTTCAATGTGAAAAAATGAAAATCGGTCACGGTTGGCGCAGTGGTTGAGAGATCGACCGCTGCCCTACGTGTCGCGGGAATCCCGCACGGAACAAATATTTGTATGATCTACAGATAGTTGTTTCGGGTCTGGGTCTTTGTGTATGTGAATATGTGTTTGTAAACGACCCACGATACATGAATTATTCCTAGTGTGGGGTAACATTTTTTTGAAAAATCAAAAGAAATTTTACTCACTTTTCCAAATGTTGTGGTGAAAATCTTGCTCTATCTTCATATAGTGATTTTGTCGAAATTGTACCTGAAACAATTATATTTGATTACATAATATGAAATAAGACTACCGGGCGGGGTCCTGGGTTCAATATCCGATTCGGGCAAAGTGTAATTGGGTTTTTATGTAAGGAAATTTTCAGTAGCAGCACGGAATCTGGAAATGTGTCCGGTATATGGCAATAGGCTCGCCACATATTACATGGGACTCAATAGCAGCATCGGTGAAATGTAGGTATATAATAGTACACCCTGCTTATCCCTTTGGGGGAATACTAGGTGTAAAGTTATGTTATTAAACTAAAAATGAAACGTAAACAAATTTTATTTGTTTAAAACCATTTTTTAAAAACGACTTAAGCTGAGGGCACGTTAACTATTTAAATGGTCCTCTCCATGTATTACATATGACGTATAACAACACACCTACACAACACAAAACAATTCTTCTCGTCAACATCAAAACGAACAAAACCTTCTTCAACAAAAGTGTTTGAAGGAATTATATTTGAGTACAAACAATCTTTTTACAAGAGATGAAAGGCAAGAAATAACTTCAAAATATTCTTGTGAATTTATTCTGTAACAAACCGTTAGAGTCTCAGAACAATTTCATAGAATTATCTTTAAATTAAAGCTTTTAATCACAAAAACCTAAACGACACGGATGGCGCAGTGTTTAAGGGATTAGCTTTCTGCGCTATGTGTCGCGGGTTCGATCCCCGCACGGAACAAATATTTGTATGATCTACAGCGACTGTCTTCTGACCTCTGTCACCCAATTACTGGGAGACACTGATACTCTAAGGTCAGACTGGTTGTCAGACTTTTTGGGCTACTGACACTCGTAACGACTGTCATAGGTCTTCGTTTGACACCCGGGACCAACAACTTAACGTGTTTTCCGAGGCACGGAGGGGTCGATACGTGAAAAATATTCATCAAGCGTTGCTTAACCACGCAAATCGATTGATCTGCGATAGCTATGTAGCTACGAGACCCTCGATGTGACGTTATAATAAAAATAATTAATTTATCAAATTTGACAACGATATATACACATGACACGACAACTATGACCTACGTCACTAAACCTTCCATAACACCAAACTGACACGGGCTCCGGCTGTCAAACTAAACTGATATATCGGACGGGGCCGGAATTACGGGATTATACTGTCAATAATGTACGCCGATATGTTTTATTGGTATCCCGGGATTCGGACTAAGTACCACTGATTAATGCCCGGGAGGTTTGCTCCGGGAAAATTCTTTTTCGAGTAATTCTTCGTTTGTTACACTGGTTGGTATTAAGTTAGGGTTCCTTGTGGTTTTATTGGGTTACTTGTTGATTTGTAGACTGTTCTAATATTTTATTGGTTGTTATTGACTTTGGCTTTGACTTTGTATAGATAGAATTATCACTACATATTATAAAATAAGGTCCCCCACCGCTCGTGTCTTTTTGTTTTTCTGTTCGCGATAAACTCAAAAACTACTGAATGGATTTTCATGCGGTTTTCACCAATAGACAGAGTGATTCATGAGGAAGGTTTAAATGTATAATTCGTTAAGGTTTTGTGTAAATTGGCTGAAATATGACGATGACAGTTGAAGATGTGGGAAAAATCATGCCGACTGGGAGCTTTACTGGCGTGCGCCGAGTAAATGCTCGACGTAATCGACTGATACAACACTAAGACAGAAAAAAAAATGAAGGCGTATATGGTCTACTACCTGTGCGAAGCTGGGGCGAGTCGCTAGTGTAGTATATATTTGATTCCCGCTCGGAACAAATATTTGTATGATGTTCGTGTGTGTATATGACATGTATATTTGTAAACTGTGCCCACGATACAGGAGAAATCTTAGTGAGGGGCAACGATTATTATGGAAAAAGAAAAAAAAAAAAAACACGTTTTTGTATGGTTCTGGGTCCGAGTCCCGAGTCGGGCAGTATTATTCAGTTTTTTGGAAAGCGAAAGGTTCAGTAGCAATCCGAGTTTTGCCCGGTAGATGGCGATAAGCTCGCCTCGTATCGAATATACACAAAAATAAGACGCACAATGTTTTCTTAACTAAGAAAAAGTCTCTATAACCAATGAAAATAAAGAGAAAAATCTCTGCATTATTCGTGCTGATATTTTTGACAGTGGTCCTGTCAAAATATCATCACGCTACCCTCGTCAGGGTTGGGCAGACGTGTCGGGGTACACGAAATCCCGGCTTAGCGAACCACGGGAAATATTGATTGTATTTATTTTGTTTGATTTTTATTATTATATTTATTTGTTTCAATGAAATCGTGCTATATCGTTCCTCATAATGTTTATATTTCTTGTTGTTGCGATATTTTTTTTATAACAAACAATAATCTGAGCATATATTATATATTTACGACGGCACGGTTTGCGCAGTGGTTAAACGATTAGCTTTCTGAGCTATGTGTTGCGGGTCCTATCCCCGCACGAATCAAATATTTGTATGATCTACAGATAGTTGTTTGGGGTCTGGTTGTGTGTGCATGTGACATGTATGTTTGTAAACTGTACCCACGATACAAGAGAAATCCTAGAGTGGGGCAACGTTTTTTCAAAGAACAAAAACATCTTTACACAAAATATAAAGATATACCCATTTATAAGGTTTTAAGTTGAATTAACAGATCAGGTAAAGTGAAAGTTGAATTTTCTGTTCAAAAATAATTTGCTGAATTGCTTGGGGCTTATTGCGACGTCGTAATAATGACTTCAGCGAAATGCGGGTGTACACATGTACAACAGTACATCTCTGCCTCACCCTTCGTAGAATATAAGCGTAATGTTATGTTACGCTCAGAAACCTATTACACTATAATATAACTACTTATTTTATACGTCGTGTGAGTCGTAGACCTTCGTAGCCTCGTAGCAGTTTCGTAGCATTTTCGTAGAAAGTTCGTAGCCGTTATTTTATTTAAGAAAATGGTTTATGAAATTCTGAGAGAGCAAACATTCTTGTATGAAAATATCTTAGAGTAAATTCTTAATTTTATTCTTGAGTAAAGTAGGGGATGTTTTTAATAAGAATAGGTAGGTATTTTAGTTTGTAGTTTATCACCTGTTATTAATAAAATGGCAAAGGATACGTGTAATCGTTATGTGTGTTTCATGCAGCGTCAGTTAAATGAAATAAAAGTAAAATTCAACGAACAATGTTGTACTGAAATTATATTCTTATTATAGAGTATTCAGTTCCCTGCAATATGGTTGAGTTGAGCGATGCCGAGACGCGCGTCATACTCGTGAACGGGTGCCGTCTGTTGGGACTGGTCAGCTCATAGCTGCCATGGCAATTTTATCAGAATATTTGTTATTAATTTAAAAATTAGGCTTGTTTAGTTTAGACTTTTTGTATATTGTCCTCACATAAACTTTCGAGAAGAATGTATTTTAACTAAATATTGTAAGAAATTCTGTTTTTTTTTTTTTTTTTTTTTTACTTTTACTTTTTTATTAAACGTTGCCCCACACTAGGATTTCTCCTGTGTCGTGTGTACAGTTTACAAACATACATGTCACATACACACACAACCAGACCCGAAACAACTGTCTGTAGATCATTCAAATATTTGTTCCGTGCGGGGATCGAACCCGCGACACATAGCGCAGAAAGCTAATCCCTTCACCACTGCGCCAACCGTGTCGTCAAATTTAAAAGAGTAACCATGGAGTTTCTTGCCCGTTCTTCTCCATTGGAAGACAACATTTTGGAACGTGGCACCTAGAGTCGTAACTATTCTTAAGTACCTGTATATGGTCTAGATGAATAAAAACATATATTACATAACATAACATAGCATCACGCCTGTATTCCCCGAAGGGTTAAGTAAAGTTGTTATTAGGGCACGTTTCTCTTTCAATGATGCTGTTATTAAGTCTCCTGTAATAGGCAAGCCTATTGACCACAGCAAGCTTTGATTGACTGTTCAGCGAGGTAGCCGTGTAAATGTTACTACGAGTCTCTCTTTGTGAAAATATTGCATGGAATGAACCCAGTACAAGTTCTACACTCGTATAAAATAACATTTTTTAGTAAGAACTTTGACGGCACGGTTGACGCAGCGGGTAAGCGATTAGCTTTCTGCGCTACATATTACGGATTCGATCCCCGCACGGAACAAATATTTGTATGATCTACAGATAGTTGTTTCGGGTGTAGGTGTTTTTGTATGTGAATATTTGTGTTTGTAAACGCATCCACGATACAGGAATTATTCCTAGTGTGGGGCAACGTTTCTTTTTAAAAAAAAACAATAACAGGAACATTTCACAAATTACTCTGAATTAATCATTTGTATACGTTTCATGGTACGATTATACTGGTGCACTAAAATTCATTAGTGGATTGGCGGATCACACATAAATATTTAGCAACGGATCTAATACATTAGCTAGCAGACGTTGCTCTGAATTATGTATGAGTGGTGTGTGGTAGAAGCGGCCGTACCACTTACAATTGTTTTGCGGTCTGTGGGTGTTAGAGTGAAAGGATGAGATGGATAATAATGCTTTTACTGAAAATGTTTATAATATATCTGATATTTACTGTGGTCGCAAGAATGAGCACTGAGCGTGAGGTCCTGAGTTCGTTTTCCGACTCGGGCAAAGTGTTATTGGATTTTCTGTGCAGAAGTTTTCAGTAGCAGCACGGAGTTTGGATTTACGAAGTATTTGGTTGAGGGGCAATAGGCTCGCCCCCTATTAAATGGGACTCAATAACGGGGTCGGTAAAATGTGATTGTACAATAGTGCACTTGTGCCTAACCTTCGAGGAATACAGGCGTGATGCTATGTGGACGGACTTACCATTTTTTTTTTCAAAATATTTTTAATAATCCGAATAAGTTTTTTATGGACAGGAAATTTCTAAAAGTTGCCCAGTAAATTGGACACGCAGACGAAGTCACGAGCAATAGTTAATAATTAAATATAAACCCGCTCCCTCTTCTCACTGTTACCACCCGTCACTCACTGACTTTTACATACGTTGAATAACATATACGTTTATTTCCCAGTAAATAAAACAGTGAGCTGATTGTGATTGAGTGGGGATTTGCGAGAACCGGCGGGAATCATAGTTACACATGTAAAAGTATCTTAATATCACTAAGTAGTACTTTGTTTGGTGTCCTTTGAAATGAAATGAAATGAAATGAAATTATGAAATGAAATGAAATTATTTATTTTGCAATTAGGATTTTTCAATCACTTTTACACGTCTTTTTTAAACTAGATGGCGTTTGTAGTTGTGTAAAGGGTTAAGTAATTTTTTTGATTTGATTTTTGTGTTTAGATTTGTATTGTAGTTGATCCCGTGACTCTATCTGCGTAAAAAGAAGCCCTAGTGTAAGTTTCTTTCGACAAACTCGATTTAACGCATCGAACGCGTTCAGCGCCCCAATTGGTGGAGAGTACGAAAAGGACGAAAAGGACTTACACTAGAAAGAAAGAAAGAAAGAAAAATTATTTATTGGACGACACAAACGACACTTCATAACTACATAACAACGCTCACAGTTTACAAGGACAAATTATCAATTAAACATGTAACGTAAAAAATAACAAACAAAGACATTACAAAAACTAAATAAAAAAATAACAACAATAAAATAGGCAGCGGCGAGCCCAAGCACCTGCAATAGTGGTCAGGCATCGCCCGACCTGCTCGCTTGCACACGCGCATCAGTTGCTCATAACGTTTCAGGCGGCCGTCAACGTCGGTTGTTGATTGGGCCCCGTGCAAAACGTGCGGTTGAACTTGCGGCGAGCAGTCGGCTTTTACATACATAAATAACCAAAGATGTATTACTATGTACTATGTATTATATGTAAACTAATAATAACAACAATGAAGCCCACACCGACACACGCCCCCGGAATACCATAGCGAGACGCCTGAGAGCCATACCATAAGGTAAGTGCCTGGTGAATATTTAAATTGCAACAATACTGATACCCATACGTATAAAAAGTAAATATGCATACATATATGTAGTACCATTATATATACATATTCCCTTATGTTCCAGGCTTCCCAAAATCGCGCTGCCAGGTAGGGACGCGTGGAGGATGTGGCATGATGCGTGGAGTAATCATCCATCACCAATGTCAATATTGACGCCAAGGTCAACATTGACGCCATTGTGGGACCACACGTCGCTGGAAATGATTACATGTGCCCGTTAGCCATGACCATAGGGGTAAGGAATACCAATTACGTAGGAACAAAATACTATTATCGAGTCATCAACTAGATTATAGGTTTATGTGTTTCTTTTTCGTTTAATATAAATTTGTTCTTGTTCCTAGGCTACGTGGATGATCCTGCGACGCGTGATGACACAACTGGACTGGAAATAACAGATAATGTGCCCTTTATCCTAGTTATTACATTTAGATTTTAGTTCTCATGTGAACAAAATAGCAGTCTCGGTGTGGTTTTGTGTCTCCAAAAGGTAACAGCTCAGCATAATGCTGCATGTGAGTGCAGCGCTGATTTTCAGCTGAAACCTCAGGTGGCTAGCAAAGAAAAGTAACAATAACCATTAAAATAGCATAATTCACAAACCTGCCTACACAATATTCAATTCATCATGTAATAATCAAATAATAATCATAATAATAATAATTTATAATTGCATTCAAATTTTTCAAATTTAATGTTATCCTCTCCAAACTGAGTGAATTAGTATATATATATACACATATATACGAGTATGTTTTTATGTGCCGTTTCGCTCCAATCTGGCAACATGAATCACTACATACGCAAAGCAACACGGTGTCGACCGGCTGTCGGGGGCGGTGGCTCGGCGCAATGTGCTTTGTAAACTAAGTGTGTGTACCCAACCAAACTATCTGTACGTAAATTTAATAATCAGTGCTAGATTTTTGTTTTTCTAAAATAATTTTCTTTAATTTTAGTCTAAAATTGTGTACATTATTGAGAGCACGCAATGGTGGCGGTAAATTATTCCAGCACTTAGTGGCAGCATATCTGAAACTTCCTCGAAAGGCAGCAGTCTTGTGTTGTGGAATACGCAAGGCATAGGCAGCTGCACGCGTTGGGTATTTACTGTATTCGGACAGCCATTCCAACTTTGAGTGTAGATAAGCCGGTTTCTCTGTTTTTATAACACCGAATAATAAGGTTGCCAAGTGTAAATCTCTCCTATAGTTCATTTTCAGAAAGCTAGCGTTATTA
This sequence comes from Shargacucullia verbasci, assembly GCA_947562105.1. Lineage (NCBI taxonomy): Eukaryota > Metazoa > Arthropoda > Insecta > Lepidoptera > Noctuidae > Shargacucullia > Shargacucullia verbasci. The sequence continues at coordinate 8,246,853 of OX387303.1, read as the reverse complement.
AGAAAGGGGGTCACATGACTTCTAGGAGGGATGTTAAAACAAAACCTTGCGCACGCATTTTGTACTCTCTGTATGAGATTAGCCGTTTTTGCTAGCAGTCGTGGCCCATAGGCCGTATCCATGTAATTAAATTTTGATAAAACAAGTGAATTTACTAATTTGATGCGAAGATCCACACTGAGATGATTGCGTATCTTGTACAAGACTTTCAGCCGGTAGAAACAGTTTCTTACGACTTCTGCTACATGGGGTACAAACCGTAACTCTTCATCCATTAACAAACCAAGGTTACGCGCCTCATGAACGCGTTCAATCTGTGCACCTCTAATGCCGATCTGTGGTTTGCAATTAGCTATATGTGAAATTTGATGTTTGGAACCAAAAATCATATATTTCGTCTTGCTAGCGTTAAGGACAAGAGAGTTTCGGCAGGCCCAGTTAAAAATGTTGTTTAGGTCATCATTAATTTTATTCGACGCATTTTGAAGTTTCTTGGGGTCAAAAGATAAATAGATTTGAACATCATCAGCATAGATATGAAATTTGCAGTGCTTTATTTCGTTAACTATGTCTGCGCTGAATAATATAAATAACAATGGGCCAAGTACTGAACCCTGTGGTACACCTCTGTTTACTACTGATAAAGAAGACCGTGAAACAGACCCGTCACAATTCCGAATTTCCACAAACTGGGAACGGTTGTGCAGATAGGAATGAAACCATTTGACAGTGTCGGGTTCAAAACCGTAGTATGTTAATTTTGATAATAGCAAAGCAACATTTATGGAATCGAAAGCCCTAGAAAAGTCCAATAGGACTAATATTGTACCCATTCCCGCATCCTGAGCAGCTAATATATTGTCCATAACATCCAGAATTGCTGTTGCAGTACTACGCCCTTTTCTGAAACCTGATTGCTTGTCTGGTAAAATATTGTTCGTTTCAATGTAATGTCTAAGTTGGGAGGCCACCACTTTTTCTAAAATTTTAGAGAGGCAAGGCAATATGCTTATTGGTCTTAGTTCTTTTATATCTGAGACATTGGGGCCTTTCGGAATGGGCCTGACTATCGCCGTTTTCCAACTCTGGGGAAAATCTGATTTTAGAATTGATTTATTTACCATAGTCAAAATTATGTCAAGGGTTTTTGGAACTAACATGGAGATCATATCCAAAGTTATGCCATCAGTACCAGAAGCATTAGACTTTAGTTCTTTCATAGTTTTAATTATAGTTAATGAGTCCACAGGTTTCAGACTAAACGTAGCACTACTATATCTGTGAAATTCAAAATAAGTTAATTGTGAGATAGAAATATTGGTATTACCGGGAACATTCAAAAAGTGTTGATTAATACGATTAGGGTCATTAAGATGTATCGGAATTTCCAAAGTCTTAGATGGAATTACTTTGGCTTTTAGATTTTTCCACAATAGTTTGGGGTTCTTAACATTATTATTGATATGCTGCTTAAAGTAACATTGCTTCTCCATATGAATTGCTGCTTCAACTATATTCTTCAGATCTTTATAATACTGCCTATGTGAAGGTAATTTTGACTTCCTATATTTGCGAAGCGCTGCATCCCGCAAGCCCATCATGAGCCTAACATTATCTGTGAGCCAGGGGGCTGGTAATTCCCTTATAACTTTATTTTTTATAGGTGCATGTAGGTCAAATAGGAGCTTAAGCACCCTACTATATTCTTGTACAATAAGATCGACTTCTTTCAATTCATTAATCCAGTCCCAGTTAGATATGTCCCCATTAAAAAGATCAGTATTAATGTCAGATAATGGCCTTGAGGACACTGTTCTAGGCGGAATTTTTGGTTTACGGAACAGCAATTCGCATGTAATAAATGCATGACCATTTATGTTCCCTACGGCGTCCACAGTAGCATTGCGAACACAGGCGTCGGCACATACAACGTCTATTAGAGTTTGACTGCTGTCAGTAAAGTGCGTTGGAACATTTATCACTTGGCATAGACCTGTACAGCTCAAAAAAATATTAAATGCAATGGTTTTGGGATCTGTGCGATTGAGGAGGTTTATGTTAAAATCACCCAATACGATTATGTGATCATATTCATTGAACGAAGCTATGGAATCCATAATAGCATCCAAGAAAGTTTGCGAGTCAAGCCAGGGAGGACGATACGCGGTTCCTATAATAAGCTTATTGCCGTTGACTTTAGTGCTTAACCACATTTGCTCCACCAGCTGTTGCGTAGGGTGGACGCAGGTTCGAACATATAATCCACGTCTAATGTAGAACCCTACACCTCCACCTCGTCCGCCACGAATCTGAATGGGACGAGGAATGTGTCTTAAGCGGTATTCAGGTATAGAGGGCGCGCGCCCCTCTTCGCCCCGTCTTAACCAGGTTTCGTTTATAGCCATGATATCGACCTGGTGACGCTGCATTGCCACTATAAAATTGTCATGGTTTGTCCCGAGTGAGCCGGCATTTAAAAGACCAACTTTAAAATATTTGTTATTCATTGAGATTGAATTTGCACATGAATAAATTTATTTGAGCCAGCACTATAAATATTACGGCACTTGATTTTCTGCGACATTGAGACTTCAGCCTGATACCCCAAAAGTATAATACCTTACAACACTTAAACCGACACCGAGACCGCGACAACAGATTTATAGTAAAAACACAGATTCCACGGAACACAATAATATCCAATGTTACTAGTAAATGCATAACTGTTACAAATATTACATTAATTTGTCTACATTGACATTCATGAGCCATTGGACAAAATAAAATCATTAACACAGTGTGACATATCAGGTGGGATAACTTGACTATTGTAAAATAAAACATAAACATTTGTGATTGCGACTGGAACTCAATAATTTTTAAGCCCAATAATGTACTTAAATACAAGCCTAAAAAACGTAATAATGTGAGAGTAAGACTAAAACTAGTTTTATTATAATGAATGATAAGAATAAGACCAACTAAATGATTATTGAGATTATTGAGAGGCATTGGCAATGTCTGTGGACGTGGTAGACTGAACAGATTCGATACCAAAAACCCTAGTCAGATCACTTTCGGTGCGAATCCTATGCGTCTTAGCTCCCTCGGCCTGTTTAACGAGAATTTGTCCTCTCTTCGTCCAGACATACTTCCACTCCATACGTTTTCGTACCTCGCGAGTCTTAAACAATAGTTGACGATTGTATTTCGTTAGTCGTTCGTTCACATAGAACGGGCGCGACTCACTGGCCAGGCCAAAGTCCGCGGTGTCAGCATTTCGTCGCACGCGTATGTTCTTTATAATTTCGTCGCGATGATGCCGGCGCACCAGTCTAACTACTAGTGGTCGCGGCCTGCTCACTCCTGCATCACTGCTGCCCTGCGACGAACGCAGCGATCCCACACGCTCCGCATAGACGATATCGCGCGCGTCAATGGTAACGCCTAACTTTGTTCCAACCATTGCGGCAATATGCATTGGGTTTTCTGCACTTGACTCTGGTATGTTGGTTATTTCGAGGTCATTAGTAAGCCATTCCTGATCCCTATAGGGCCTCTGATGGTTCATACAAATTGTGAAATAATTCGATCTACAAGGGGGTGAATTCAAGAGGGGTGAGGGGGGTTTCTCATTTCAATTTTTGTTGTTAATGAATCATAAGTTACAGATTATTTCTCTGACACTGTGTTGGCTTTCGGTTAAAAGTTATAATACATTTTACTAACTATTTTAAAAGATGAATGATGTATTAAGTCAAACATAAAACAAAATGTTGATTGAATTTTATATCGGATTTTTATTATTATTATTCTTTATTGTACACAAGAAATATACAAATAAACCGTTTTAAATATAAAATTTATGTACAAAGGCGAGCTTAACTCAAGCATGAGTTCTCTTACAGCAAACCTTAGAGCGATAGAGAGATTTTTAGTGTTGAAGGACAGTTAAGTGTACATTAAATTACTAAATAATAAACAAAACTACACTAACTCAAACTTTTTTATTCGTGTAGGCCGTAAAAGGCACTTACAAATCGTTTAGTTTAATTAACTATGCTACATATGTACCCATAAACTAAACAAATATGTGTATAGCACACAATACATAAACGTAATAGTTTTAGTTATAGAAATAATAATAAAAATATTTTTATCATTTATATAGACTATTTAAAGGCAGTTATGAATAGTCAGACTCTAGTAACCACGTTCCCAAGTGTAGTTTTCCAAAGGAGAATAACAGGCAACATACACCAGATTGTAGGCTTTTTAGTTCCCGAGATTAAATTATTAGCAAGCGAGTGAGTGAGTGAATGAGAAAGTGGTATTGCGCTTTTATATTTTTTAGTAAGTGCAAACTTAATATCAAAGCTTGTTATTTCTCAGTAAGCTATGTATCTCTGTAGCCTTTGTTGGAGGTCCAAATAAATAAATAAATAAATAAACACCATCAGCGAAATGTTGGTCTACATTACTATTCTAACCCACCCTACACGGAATACAGGCGTAATGCTATGTAATAATAGCCACGTTTTGTTATTTCAACACTGAGTATTAACCTCAAATAATCTACTTTAACAAGTCGAAGCACTTCAAGATACTTCATTTCACTGGCCGTATAATAAAAATAAAAATAAACTCTCTTTTCAAACTCAGTCATGTGTCATTTACATCTTTTCAACTTCCAAAAAAGATTTATTCTTCACAAACAAGTTCATTATTCCATATTCAAAAAGTAAAATACAAACTTTTCTACTGTGAACTTATTTATGAAATCAAATCATACGAACTGGTTTAAGCGGTGTGTTCACGAGACGGATTTTGAGTTGTCTGAGTTATTATAGACGATTTGTGAGCATTTGATATTTCATAGTAAGTATATCTGGAGGTTTGGCGGAGTATTTGACTACTTTCTATGGGTTTGCAAGGAATTAGGTTCGATCCTTCATCATCATCATCATCAGCCAGAAGACGTCCACTGCTAAACCAAGGCCTCCCCCAAGGGTTTGCCATAATCCCCACGCTTGGCAGGCGGCTTGGGGATCGCAGTGGCTCACCGATTAGTGAGAGGACGCTGCTGCCCATCCTCCGGTGTCTGGCCGCAGTTTTAAGACGTACCCGGGTCGATCCTTACGTCGGATAAAATAGCAAAAAATCCTTAGCCTGAATTCTGAGTTTTGCCCAGTAGATGGCAGTACGTTCACTTATTAAAACGAACTTAATAATAAAAATACAAGTATGATGTAATATTATGTTGTTGCAATATCATTCTCTATAATCAATGTGCCTTTCTCAATTTATACTTCTTCTTCTATAATTTAAGGGCTTAGCTCTTCTCGGTGGAGCAACCACCCCTGCTATCTATTTTTTGCCTTCATTTTGCCCTCTTGATACGACTTTGCCCCTAATTTCTGCTTTAATTGTTCTACAAAGCTTCGTTTAGGTCTTCTTCTTCCTCTTTTTCCTTCTAAAATTGTCTTGAAGAAGTGATCGTGTCGTATCAAGTGGCATATAATTTTTCCTCTCCATTTATACTAACCTAAACTTCAAATATTTTTCAGACTGCAACAGAGAGTTTACTTTGACATTTAAATATCGGAACCAAGATAATGGAACTAACTCAGATGTTGGCCAACATTATTCTTACATAAATTTAAAACTAGCTTTTGCCCGCGGCTTTCGCTCGCGTTGATTTAGAATTTGACAATCAATTTGGGTTGCACTCTGTATGCGAAAGACACCAGGTGCCAGGCGCCATCTATTATCGTAAGAACGTTATTGTTGTTTTCCTCGGGAACAGTACTTTTTTCGGGGTGAAAGGTATCCTATGTCCATTTCTGTACACCTGACAACGTATATGCAAAATTTCAGGAAGGTCGATTTAGTGATTCAGGCATGAAGAGGTAACAAATAAACAAACAAACCTACTTTCGCATTTATAATATTTGTTAGGATATTGTTTCACGAACGATATTTTTAAAAAGCGACCACGGTTTTTATTTTTGGTTTGTCGTCATGGACTTGACACTTGACTCGTCTCAACGAGTTGTATGTCCTTTTTTGTGAATAATCGCGCTAACAAAAAAAAAAAACATGTCAGTTTTTTTTTCATTATTTGAGTTTTACAGGTAATGTGCAACATTGTGCAATATCTAGCAAAACTTTCAAAGTTGCAGGCAACATTGTCGCCAGTGTAAACCCCGCTTTATACCAACCACGTTTAACAATAGGGTGAGACAAACAAAACACCGCGCTAAGAATGTCAGTTAGCAAGTTTGATAATAGCGAAGTTGGTGTAAACAGCTTGGTGATAAGACATTGTCTTGCGCAACAAAAGCTAAGTTTTGGTAACTTCACCCTATAAGACAGACGCTTTATAATTTTATGTTGTAACTTGTTCGCGATGTTATGACTTTTAGACTGAGTATATTTCTTAAACAAGTTAATTTGATCAACAGCCTACTCTTACCTATATTGAATCGCTAGATTTGTGAGGTTAAGCAACGCTCGGTGCGGTCAGTATTTGGATGTGTGACCGTTCTTTACATATCGAGGCCTCTCCGTGCCTAAGAATATATATGACAGTCGTTACGGGTGTCAGTAGCCCAAAACAGGAGTTATTCAGCTCATTGGAGCAGTGGTTGAGCGATCAACTGCTGCGCTACGTGTCGCTGGTTCGATTCTCGTTTATTACGTTTACAGTCAAATATTCTAATATCATAGCATCATCCAAATGGGTGTTACCGCATCATCGATGTAATCCCAATTTGCCAGACCGACGCTCATTTATAAATGCCTAGCTGCTACGAAAAAAAAAATCTAACAGAAACACTCGAATCACATTTTGCTTGACTCGGGTATTGAGTTCAAGATCTCACGCTCGGTAACCGCGGTTTCGACCAATAATCCAATGAAGCAGTAATTCATATTATATTTAATATTGAATGAAAATAAACCTACACACAAAACGTCCAAAATGATACGATAGCGGTTTCCATTTAAAATAATGAATTTATTACATTAATAAAATAAGCTATCATAATTTATTGAGTAAATGAAAATCAATTTAAAACGTGATATGTAAATGAACTGTGTCGGAACACTGAGAGTTATTGTTTGGCAATAAATGGTTTTTGTTAAAGGATTTTTTTTCACAATGATGCCCCAACCTGCCTGACTGTCTCATTGGTTGGCATTAGTTCCCAAAGTGGTCCAGGTGGACCCCCAGGGGTCCACGGGAGACTCGTCGGGGGTCTACGTTTGCGTGACAAAAAATGGGGGCTTACAATTCAATTTACAATATGGTAGAAATGTACCTGCAGGGGGTCCACCGGAACCAGCTAAATTTTGAAAGTGGTCTATGAGAAAAAAAGTCCGGGACCTCTGGTCTAGTATTTGCAAGAGTGACGGTTAAGCGTGAAGTCCTGGGTTCGATGGAAATTCTCAGTAGCAGCACGGAGTCTGGAAGTGTGCCCGGTTGAGGGCAATAGGCTCGCCCAATATTACTTGGGATTCAATAACGGCATCGGCGAAATGTGGGTGTACAATAGTACACCTCTGCCTAACCGTTCGGAGAAGACAGGCGTGATGCTATGTTTGTTATACCCCAGAAAATGTATGGGTTCGGGTTGTTTTTTGACAAGCTTATCGGTGATTGACAACCGTGTTTGGTCGCCAAAGTGAATATCCCTTCACTCACTCATTAACTCACTCACTAAGTCACTTATCATGACACAGAATATATAAAGCCATGAAACTTTAAATTATGGTATGTAGGTTCTGTATAAGATATAGGGGTGAAATGGGAGTTCAAAATTTGTATGAAAAATCTTCACATCGAAACCCCTCCATGCCTCAGAAAGAACGTTAAGTAGTTGGTCCCGGGTGTCATACAACACTTATGACAGTCATTAAGGATGTCAACAGCCCAAAAAGTCTGACAACGAGTCTAACCTTAGATCAGTGTCTCCTAGTAATTGGGTGGTGGATGTCACACGGCACTCGTTCCCTTTAAAATACTGATATTCAGCCGCAACTGGTTACACTGGGAGTAGACCGAATGTAGTTGGGAAAAGGTTAGGCAGATGATGATGGTTCCTTATGGAGATATCAAAACTGGTGTCAGAGTAGCCGAAACCTAAGAAACAGACGTGTTTCTATGTTATAAGATGCCGACCGCTATTACTGCTTCAAAATCCACACACATAAATGCGAAAGGAACTCTGTCTGTCTGTTTGTTACATCGTCGCGACTTTACCACTGAACCAGTCGTTATGAAATTTCTGCCTACTTCCTAGGGAAGGATATAAGATAGATAGATGGATAGATATACGCTTTATTGCACGTGACACAGTTCAAAAACATACATAAAAAAATTACAATTAGCATGTAAAATGGGCGGCCTTATCGCAATCAGCTTATTTCTCACTATTGCATCAAAACATTTATTCAATAAAATATCCCAAATACACTCAGATAAAGTTACGGACAACAGCAAGTTCCCTATAAATTCGTGTATAACAGAAATGGATTCACCATTAGTTAACAGGTTTGAATTTGAACTTGGAAATTTCGGTTTCTAGATTGCCATTCAGAGGCTTAGTTGGGCTACTGTCGGTTAGAATATTGCAGTCCTATAAAGTTACCTACACTATATACTAACTGTAGCTGTTTTTTTACCGCCTGACTGCTTAATTGGACTAGAGTTCGCAAACGCGACTGTTAAGCGTGAGGTCTTAGGTCCGATCGGGTCGGACAAAGTGTTATTGGGATTTTTTCTGTATGGGAATTCTTAGTAGCAGCACGGAGTTTGGAACTGTGCCCGTTTGAGGGCCATAGACTCGCCCCCTATTACATGGGAATCAATAAGGCATTGGCGAAATGTGGGTGTACAATAGTACACCTCTGCCTAATTATTCGGGGAATAGTAGCTGTTCGTTCATACAAACAAACTTAATATTTGAAATACCATTTCATTGAATTTGACATCGATGAATCCTTCCTCCTACTAATATTATAAATGCGAAAGTTTGTGAGGATGGATGGATGGATGGATGGATGGATGGATGGATCTTTGTTACTCTTTCACGCCAGAACGGCTGAACGGATCTGGATGAAATTTGGCACAGAGATAGATTATAGTCTGGAATAGCACATAGGCTTTTTATCCCGGGAAAATGCACGGATTCTTAATCCACGCGGGCGAAGCCGTGAGCAGAAGCTAGTTTAATAAATAACAAAAGAATAAAACACAAAATTTGTTAAGCGTTTATTTTTTACCTATATAAAAAAAGGGAATTCATTGAATAGCTTTTTCACATTGCACATACCACCCACATAATAAAAACCTTTCCAATATTCTGTACAAACAAACAAAACTGTTACTACCTATCCATACTAATATTGAAATAAAGCTGAAGAGTTTTTTGCGTTGTTTTGAGTCGGATGTGAAAAATCTTTTTGTATATTGTTGACGACACGGTTGGCGTAGTGGCTAAGCGATTAGCTTTCTGCGCTACGTGTCGCGGGTTCGATCCCCGCACGGAACAAATATTTGTATGATCTGCAGATAGTTGTTTCGGGTCTGGTTGTCTGTGTATGTGACATGTATGTTTGTAAACTGTACCCACGATACAGGAAAAATCCTAGTGTGGGGCAACGATTTAAAAAAATAATAATATGAAAGCCAGATTCATGAGGAATAGTATAGGCTTCTCAGCTGGACTTAAATATTGATTTTTGTTAATTAAGTCGGAAGAAAAATCGCTCCCGAACTGCTGTACCCGCGTGCGCTAGCGTAATGGTTAGTAATACGTAAATACAATACATACATACATAAAGTCACATGGGGATAGGCAGAAACTACGAAACCCTTTTGCTTCATCGTCATGCAACGTTTCATACATGAACGCCGGTTGTGGGTACTGCGCACCTGACCTTTTTGAAGGATATCACCAATAAGGTCCGTATATGTCCTTCTACGGCGTGCCCTCCTGGCCTTTCGTTAATCGCCTTTCATCCATCCTTCCGTCCTTATATTTTTACATGTAATAGCCTATGTATTGAAGAAGATTGTAGGCTTTTTGTCCCGAAAAATGCACGGGTTCGTAATCCACGCGTGCGAAACCACGGGCGGACGCTAGTATACATTCTGAACTGAACATACAATGTAGGTACACAATTGCTATGTATATACCAAGCCTAACCTGGCCATCTGCGCCGCACAGATTTGGCTGGCTAAATCCGATTGCATTTCCCTAATTCCCATTGGCTATACATATATGCTTGTAGTATTATAATATTAAATTGATAGCTTGTATTTGGGTTTGTAAAATAGATTACAGGTGAATAATTATTTATCCTAACTAACCTACTAATATTATAAATTTGAAAGTTGGTGAGGATGGATGGATGGTTTGATGGATCTTTGTTACTCTTTAACGCCAGATCGGCTGAACGGATCTGGATGAAATTTGGCACAGAGATAGATAATAGTCTGGAATAACACATAGGCTACTTTTTATCCCGGAGAAATGTACGGGTTCGTAAGCCACGCGGGTGAAGCCGCGAGCGGAAGCTAGTATAATATTATAAATGCGAAAGTAAGTTTGTTTGTTACCTTTTCACGCCTAAACCACTGAACCGATCATCATGAAATTTTGCATAAACGTTGTCGGGGGTGCAGAAAAGGACATAGGTTACCTTTTATCCAGAAAAAAATTACTGCTCCCGAGGGAAAGAATAATAACTTTCGACGGTCACAATTGCTTTAGGACGCTAAATGGCGCCACGTGTGATCCGAAAAAATGCACAGGTTCGTAATGCACGCGGGCGAAGCCGCGGGCGGTAGCTAGTAGGGCATAATAATAAAATGTAGTAATTGGCTCATTGGTCTAATGGTCTCATGTGCGACTGCTGAGCGTGAGGTCCACGGTTCTATTTCTAGGTTAGTGGGTTCTATTTCCAGGTTAGGGCAGTGTTATTGGGTTTTTCCAGCACGGTGTTTGGAACGCCCGATTGATGGCAATAGGCTCGCCCCCTATTACATGGGACTTAATAATAGCATCTGGGAAATGTTGGTTCACAAGTACACCTTTGCCTAACACTTCAGGGATACAGGCGTGATGTTATGTTCAGACGGCACGGTTGGTGCAGTGGTTGAGAGATCGACTGCTGAGCTGCGTGTCGCGGGTTAGATTTCCGCATGGAACAAATATTTGAACGATCTACAGATAGTTGTTTCGGATCTGGGTCTTTGTGTATGTGAATACACACCATGACTCGGAAAGCACGTAAAGCGTTTGGTCCTGCGCCTGATCTCTCTCCGGTCGTGTCGGATTGCCGTCCCATCGGACTATGAGAGTGAAGGAATAGACAACGCACTTGTGTTAGCGCATACACTTGTGCTCTATAATATCTCCTGCGTAGTTGGCTAATCCGGTGAGATTGGCCGCCGTGACCGAAATCGGTCAGGAGGACATTTTTATTATGTTATGTTATACAGGAAAACCTAAACATAATACAAGTACCTATAGGCCGACCGTTTAACTCGCGTATCACCTGCGCGGTAAGGAGGGAGCGGGGGCGGATAACGCTTAATAAAAAAAAAAGATACTTATTATTTTATTCTTTACCAACAATGTCTATCTCGAGATAAATCTTTGGATTATTGACTCCATGTGTAGCGTTACCCGCCCCCGCTCCCTTCTTATCGCGCAGGCGATACGCGAGTTAAACGGTCGGCCTATACCTACATAGCATCTACGCAACTATCTATTGTCTAGTATACTCGACATCAGTACACAAAACATACGGGCAGTCTTTTCGTTCGTCCGTCAACAAAAAAAGGTAAAAACAAGTTTATGACCTCCGTTTGTAGGTCATAAGAATATCCGCAATAAATGTTAAGACAAAATATATGCAGAAGGTTTACTAATAACAAAAAAATAGGTCACGTATACACATCAGACGAAAATAAAATAAAAATATAATTGTTATAATATATGTTTGAATGCCTCATTGGTGTAGTGGTTGCAAAAGCAACTGTTTAATGTGAGGTCCTGGGTTCGATTCTCGGGTCGAGCAAAGTGTTGTTATGTCGGATTTTTCTGTATGGAAATTCTTAGTAGTAGTACAGTGGGTGTACAAAAAATACACTGTCTGACTATCCCTTCGGGAAATACAGGTATTATGCTATTATGAACAAATTTTTGATGTAATTAAGGGCTTTGCAGGCACTTTTGAAGTATCGAGAGGTTCTTTGAAAGATCTGAAAATCACACAAATATGAGCAGTTCGTGTTTCTGTTGTTTATTATGGGGTATATAAGCAGTGATAGCCTATCGGCTTTATGGAGCTCGCCTTCCATGGAGGAGTCTGAGTTCAAACCTGGCCAACACCTGTGACTTTTCAGAATCATGTGTGGATCAGAATTTGATTATCATTTACGTTTACGGTGAAGGAAAACATCGTGAGGAAACCTGCACACCTGAGATGGCTCCATAAAGTTCTTGATTGTGTATGTAGTCCGCCAACCCGCACCGAGCCAGCGTGGTGGACTAAGGCCAACCCTTCTCATTCTGAGAAGAGACACTTGCCCAGCAGTGGGACAGTTATGGGTTGAATTTATTTTTATTGTGAGGTGTACACTATGAGTTCTATTAAGTTTGTATTTTTTCTTATATAATGCATGTTAATTTAAGATTTTAATTGTAAATTAACTTTTTGTTTTTGAAAAGAGTATCCATGGAGTTTCTTGCCGGTCTCTTCATCATAGGACCTACCCCCTTTGAAACCGTGCGCCTAGAGTCTCGACTTTTTAAAAGTGCCTGAAAAGGCCTACTTGAAATAAAAAACTTTGACTTTGACTTTGACCTGCGTAGCGTAAAAAAGCAGTGCATCCAAATCCGTTGCACCTAAAAGTAACAAGCAACATTTTATATCGTTTTAGCTTATTTTTTTTTATTTGTTAGATGAACACAGATTTTTTTCTTTTGTTTTTAAAATAACGTTGCCCCACACTAGGATTTTCTCCTGCATCATGGGTATAGTTTACAAACATACATGTCACATGCACAGACAACCAGACCCGAAACAATTATCTGTAGATCATACAAATATTTGGTCCGTGCGGGGATCAAACCTGCGACACGTGACGCAGATATCTAATTGCTTAGCCACTGCGCCAACCGTGCCGTCGAACATATTGCAATCTACCGGGCATAGTTCCCTCACACACAACTCCCTGCTTTTACAGACTAACTTAATACGCCTGTATTCCCCTGTCATCAGAAAATCAGCGTCGTGTTGTGCTCCACACCGTAGCTCGGTATCATGCTGAGTGTTCACCTATTTGTCGGAGTTTAACCTACACGTATCTTTCTTTTAATAATTTGTTACTTTGTCCGTGTGTCTCTGTGACCAATAAATCATTTATCTTTCTTCCTTTTTTTGACAAGAGTGGGTTTTCTGCATATTTCTTTTATTGTGGTTCCTGGTTCTCCCGGAATATTTATTAAATTTATTTGTCGTCGTAATGTACTAGGAAAAAATAAAGCTTATTGTCGTAATGTAATTTATGCACTTTATTAAGTTGCGTCTCGTATTTGTCATATTATTATTATTAAGGACCAATATACGGACCATAAGGACTGAAGGATATTAAGGACCATTTTATTATTATTAACTATCGACATGTTATGTGCAAAGGATCGGTACACACCTTTAGCAGTGGTCGTGTATTGTGGCCAAACTTGATGCAGAAATTACTCGCTGATATCGACATGGGAAAACTCTAGCGCCATCTATCGGATTGAACTTAACTAATGATGATTGATTTTAACTAAACATCTCTCTCTTGCATGCCTTATAGTTAATAATTAATGAAAACTGTATTTAGTTATATTTATATGAACAAAATGTGCACACAACGTACTTTCTAACCAGACTTTCTTCTTTTTTTTTTTGATAATCCGTGGAAAATGCTGTTGGTTACACATTTACTCATATTTTGTAACATTCTCTTCTTATAACATGTAATGTGTAACTGTTTATTTTCCCTAATAAATAAAAAAAATAAAAAAAAAACTGGCCACCCAGATCCTGCACCCCACTAAAAGTGTACATTGTATATTTTATTAAATACTTGTTGTTATCCACATCTTCGTTTGCGTGTATTTAGTTTAATAGATCTCGACAACAGCGCCACCTACCGGGTCCATCTATACCTTAGAACCATCCAGGGGACACCGTGAGTACAAAAAAAAATATCATCAGAATCGATCATGCTTTTTAGGAGGAGAAGAATTACGAACACACCTGAATTTTATATATAAAGTAATTACGGATAGCTGCCATGAAACCACTCTAACCTTAGAGTATCAGTGTCTCCCAGTAATTGGGTGGCGGAGGTCAGAAGACACTCGCTCCGTGTAAAATATACTGATATTCAGCCGCAACCGGTTAGATTGGAAGCCGACCCCAATGTAGTTGGAAAAAGGCTAGGCAAATGATGATGAATAGATCCGTCATTGATCTAGTGGTCCGCACGGCTGCCGGTGCTGGCGCAGTAGCCAATGTCGGGCAGTATTACTGAGGTCTTAAGAAATTCTCAATAGCAGCCCGGAGTCTCAGATTGTGCCTAGTAGATGAAATTAGACTCACCCTAATTTCACGAGATTTAACGGCATCAAGGTTATGTGTGTAGACACCTCTACCTAACCCCTTTGAGAATGAAAGCGTGATGCAGTTTTATTTTCTAAAACGAGTACCGCTAATCTCTTGAATTATCATAACAAAAACAACACGTAAGAACGGTTTGTGGCGCTTCAGAACGATAAATTCGGAGCTCAGTGCCTTCTGCGAGCCAGATTCCGTCTAATCCCTCAGTTCTGGCTAATGGCTGTGCATTGTGCAAATGTTACACAAAATGTATAAAGTTTTGTTGCATTTCGTCCGTCCATTTGCATTAATCCTTGGGTATTGGTAGAAAGATTATTGGATTTTTGGGAAATAAAATGATAGTTGGGACTGAAAATTGGGAATATCTGTAATATTGATTATGTGTGGCTTGAGTCTGATATGGGCAGACTTACATACTTCTGACGGTAAATACATTTATATTACTAGTTTCCGCCCGCGGCTTTGCCCGTGTTGGTTTCGAATCCGTGCATTTTTTCAGGATAAAAAGCAGCCTTCTTCAATAAATAGGCTATAACATACACAAATATTTTCTCCAATCGGACTGGTAGTTTCAGATATTAGAGCGTTCAAACAACAATTGCTTCAGCTTTATAATATTAGTATAGATAGCTGCACCCTGCAGTGTTAACCGCGGTTTAAAGTGACACTTGAGTGTCTTTTCGGGATAAAAGCTAGTGTATGTGTTAATCCAGGGTTTTTTCGTCCGTATAAACAAACATTATACAAAACCGTATGACCAGATTCCGATAAATCTTTGCATTTTATTACATTTACTTTACTATAGTAAAAGTCTGGAATCTGGTCGAATGATACTATTTTCAACTCAATCGGTTGAGTAGATCTAGAGATACATACTTGACCCCTCTATAGTATCCATCCCTATACAATGCGGAGGTTATGATTGGTTGGCTGCGTAGGTTAATATAATTTGTCAGCAATTCAGAAAGCTGTCATGTTATGTAACGCTCCAAAGACTTCAAGTGGCGTCAGCAATGTTAACGAACCATAAATTATACACGAGTGTTACAGTAGCTATATTTGAATCTGAATTTATTGATAACATTGCATCACGACTGAAATGCACGAAGTGTTAGGCATAGATGTATTTATTTGATACTAGATTTTGTCCACGACTTCGTCTGCAAGTAATTTTATTTTTAAGCATGCCTAGATCAGCCATACTCAACCTTTTTTTCCATAAGAGCCACAAAAACGTATTAGTTAAGGTGCGGCGGGCCACAATACAAAATTTAGGTCTTAATAAAAAACGTTACCTATATTTAAATATCGTAAAACAATGGACTTCACGAAAAAAAAATTATTCACAATTCATCTGATTAGATGATCTTATAAGCCTTATCATCATCATCATCATCATTAGCCAGAAAACATCCACTGCTGAACGAAGGCCTCCCCCAAGGAGGGGGGGGGGGGGGTTGCATAATCCCCACGCTTGGCAGGCGGGTTGGGGATCGCAGTGGCTCACCGATTAGTGAGAGGACGCTCCTGCCCGTCCTCAGGTGTCTGGCCGCAGTTTTAAGACGTACCCGGGTCTTATATGTCCAATAATGTGAGGTTATCATGCAGCCACATGCGATCTTGACAAAATTTTGGAAGAGCTTACACAATCCAAAACTTTACTTTTAATGAGATCTCTGAATCCCTCTATCAGTCACTGCAACGCAATTCGCGGTAGGGTTATCTAGGTACCTATTGTACTCCGCGCGCCCACACTTTCTCTGGATCTGCGCGAAATTTAAAGTGGTTGACAACTTGACTACTATGCCAGGTGGGCCACTCACTAAAGCTCGGCGGGCCGCAGATTGAGTATGACTGGCCTAGATCCTTCTCCAGGATCAAAGACTATGTTGACTATAGAAGACGTGTGGCGGTAACTATCGCCTGCACATGTGGCTTCCCTGGTTATCCATTGTATCTACTACTTCTATTTTACATTAGATTCGCTTCACATGTCTGTAAATTCTTGATATTTCATTATTTTGTATTCTTTTTTGTTTTGTTTTCTGTTTTATCCGCTTTAAATTTATGCCGTTTTTATTTCTTATTCGAAACACTTGTATAACTCATATTGTATTACCTCATTATGTAAGTAACGTTTTAATAAGTTTGTATTTTTCTTATATAATGCATGTTAATTTAAGATTTTTAACTGAAAATTAAATTTTTATTTTTTGAAAATAGGTATCCATGGAGTTTCTTGCGGGTCTCTTCTCCATAGGGTCCCCTTTGCAACCATGTGCCTAGTTGAAATAACGACTTATATATATAGACTCCATATGATGATGATGATGATGTCCTCCAAGACGTATCCGTCGACGGCGACACCCTGTCAATTTCTAGCAATCTGTCTTCGCTCATGTGCCCTCGCGTGACTCGCAAAGCCGAATTTGGTTTTGAACACACGGCTACAAATAGCGCAGTGGGAGGAACTGGCTACACAAAGACCGGAGTGGCGTAAAGCTATCCATCAGGGCATACAAAAGTATGAATGCAGTCGTCTTGAAGATCTTGACGCCAAACGTCAGCTTCGGAAAACTCGTCCCAAACCCACTTACAACTATACAGACTCCATATAGTCAAATATTATATCACATAAATTATTCAAACTTAAACAATTAACTATTAATAGTTCAAATACAGAACCTCACAAACCATTGTTCAAGAGCTCCGTACAAATTGAAGCAGACATAGCAAGTTCTAACAGAGGAAACTGCACCGAATACATGCCATATTTCACTTCGCAGCTAAACGTCATCAAGCGTGATACAACGTGATACAACGTTCATGTCTCATTCCGTTTGCCTTGCGAGAAATATGCAATATCGCACCACTGTGATATAGGTCGGGCGCACACGACACGATACCTAGAGTTTTTGCGATTGTATTTGGTTGAAGCGATTTTCAGTTACGTCATAGTATTTGACTATCAGTTTATAAGTTGATATTAAAATACCCGTTTGTGGATTATTTTGCGATATGACACAGGCATTTGATTACGTGGATCACTCAATTCTATTAGAAAAACTGAGTGCATATGGTTTGCGAGGTAATGTACTAGAGTTAATTCAGTCATATTTAAAAAATCGAACCCAGTGTACTGAGATCAAGAGGATAAATTACTCAAAAAAGCTTGAAGAGAAACACCTATCTAAAGAGCGAATAGTAAAGTATGGGGTGCCTCAGGGCAGTGTCTTAGGCCCTTTATTATTTATAATTTACATTAATGACTTAACTAAAGCTGTAAATCGACCAATGACATTATTTGCTGACGACAGCACTGCTATAATTGAATGTAATGATATTACTAAATATAATGATGACATAAATAATACTATAAAAATAATAATTCAATGGATGACAAACAATAATTTAAAAATTAACCTAAATAAAACTACAATAATACAATTTAACCAAAGATTAAGTCCTCTAACGTTAAACATTAACTATGAAAATAAGAAAATATTTGAATCCGATAATACAAAATTTTTAGGATTAGTTATTGATAAAAACATAAATTGGAAAGCTCACATAGATAGTCTCTGTAAAAAGGTTAGTAGATCGGCATATGCTCTTTATAAACTTACACCCATAATAAACAATGATGCCTTACTTACGGCATATCACGGTATAGCAGAGTCAAATCTAAGATACGGTATCATATACTGGGGAAATTCAACAAACAGAGATATGGCTTTCAAAACACAGAAGCGATGCATAAGGGCTATGTACAAATTAAAAACTACAGATAGTTGTGAGCCCTATTTTAAAAAACACAAGATTCTTACTTTACCTTCATTGTATATATATGAAACAGCTATTTTTGTAAAAACAAACCCAGAACTCTTTGATACTGTAGGATCAATTAAACGAAATCGTAGGGATAAATCCAGACTAATGATACGTAGAGTGAACACTGAACTTATGCACAAGAATATTTTCTGTATGGCTATTCTAATATATAATAAATTACCAAAAAGAATGAGAGAATTAAAACTAAATCTATTTAAAAAACATTTGAAGGAATTTTTAGTGCAAAAATGTTACTACAATATCTCCGATTTCCTGGACGAGTTGAATGTAAATTTAAAATTGTATTAATTGTAACTATGTAATTTTTGTTATGGTATTTTTCTTTTTTTTTAATGATTGTTTGTTATTATTTTTAATTTCTCAGACATGTCCTGTCACGTAAAAATTTCACGTCACCAATATTTTGCACGCCTACCAGGTAGAACATAGAGAACATTAATTAGTATTAATCCCATCATCATGTTAATAACCTATGTTCAGCAAATAAAGATTTTATTATTATTATTATTATTATCTCATATTGGTCTAGTGGTCGCAAGCGCGACTGCTGAGCGTGAGGTCCTGGGTTCGATTCCCCGGATTTAATTGTTCTAAAAAGAAGAAAATAAAGTTTAAATTAAATCAAGCCCGTCAGTTTATTATTACACAATTTATATGATATAAAAGCTTGTCGCGAGATTTACCTGTATACATAAACAAGAATATAGTTACCAAATAAAAAATGGGTGGTTTTAAATTTCGGAACAAAGAATTTGAATGCAAAGAAAGACCCTTCACGACTGACCTTAACATTGCTCGACGCACCCTGGGCCGCGACACCACCAATGCTGACTGACAAATCTTTCCACTACCTATCATATCCTCCACATTCAACACAATATTCAACAATCTGCACGATAAAAAAAGAAAGCCACATCACCCGTCCAGATGCGACTAAGTCGCTGATCACTGATGCCAAACGCATCGTGTATACGCCACCCTATTTATTCACTACGTCCTGTCTAATTTCGTTTGCGATGTAATTGTGCTCACGCATAAATTTAGAAAGCCTGACATTTGGTGAACAAATTGGTAGTACTTATTTATGCTGAAACCGGGTGTAAGCCTACGGTTTAGAGTGACTGACAAAAACGTTGATGTGAAACATCGAATGCGGCGGTTCAGACCGACTGTTGGCGCAACGCAATATGATAGTATGAAACAAAAATATAAAGTATGCATGAAAGGAGGTTAATTAAAGGAAATAAATTTGGGATGATCAAAAACAAAATATTCAGTTTTATTTTAGACAAAAAGAAAGTTCTTTATTTAAAAAAAACATATCCAGTGAATACCAAACATCTATCTTTTTTTTTATGGCATAGTCGGCAAAATAACAGACGGATCGCCTGATGGTAAGCGATTAACGTCACCCATGGACACCCGCAACAACGGAGGAGTCACAAGTGCGTTGCCGGCCTTTTAATAAGGAGTACGCTCTTTTCTTGAAGGTTTGAAGGTCGTATTGGTCCGGAAATACCGCAGGCGACAGTTCATTCCACAGTTTTGTTGTGCGAGGCAGAAAGTTTCTAGAGAAACGCACAGTTGTGGACTGCCAACCATCTAAATGATGGTGATGGAACTGCTGTCGCGTAGAACGATGGCGGAAAGAGGCGGCAGGGATCAGTTCGAACAATTCCTCAGAGCACTCCCCATAGTATAGGCGATAAAAGATGCATAGAGAGGCCACATCTCTACGCAGCGCCAAGGGGTCAAGCCGGTTTGAAATATCTAATATTTTATTTTTGATTATGCCATATTTATTTCCTTTCATAAACTATCCTTTTATGCATATTATCTGTACAAAATAATTTCGATATTTCACATCTGCCAGGCGTCGCGTGACGGCTCACTTTTTTCTAGAGCATGAAAGTTTCAAATTCGTTCGTCAAAGCTTTTCAGGTCGTGTTAGTTACGTTGGTTGAAACATCGCGGGGATCACGTTTGGTCATATATCGGTATTATTAATCCTGAAAGACCACAATACACGATGGAACCTGAAATGAAATGTAGATATTCATATCCTTCCAACCTTCAAGCACACTATTGGTGCTGTGGCTAAAAATTTATCAGTCTCCGGCACGAGTTAAAGGTTCGGTTCGAAAAAAATTTTTTCCAGGTCTAAGTTTGTATGTATTATGTATATGTGAGATTTATGGTAGGCTGCAATCAAAGGCTTTCATAAATTGAAGTTAATTCTGAAGTCATTTACAGTTTTAACAGTGTTTAATCTGGACTTGAAATAAAGAAATCGGACAAAATAAATATATGTCCGCGTTGGCTGAGCGGTAGGGCTGTCATTATCTCGATTCGGTGGTACAAGGTTCATAACGCAAGATTGCAATAAAATCACAGTTCTAATGTAAAAACTCCGGGCAAACTGACGGCACGGTTTGCGCAGTGGCTAAGCGATTAGCTTTCTGCGCTACGTGTCGCGGGTTCGATCCCCGCACGGAACAAATATTTGTATGATCTACAGATAGTTGTTTCGGGTCTGGTTGTATGTGTGTATGTGACATGTATGTTTGTAAACTGTACCCACGAACAGGAGAAATCCTAGTGTGGGGCAACGGTTTTTTTTTTTTTAAAGAAAAAGAAACTGACAGTTTCGATTCGGAGAAGTCTGTCAGTTCGATGCTCGCACAAGACTGCGCTTCTTCACAATCACCTGTCTTAACACGACTCTGTTCACGCGCCGCCATCTTACAATGACGTCACGTTGTTTACCCTCGCCTTAGTACTGCAGTAATCAACTGAGAGACTAAAAATCGTTCTTCACTACATATGTATGTATGAAAATTTATGTAATGACGTCCGAAATTCACATCTATTATTCCACGTAAATCTTATTACAATAAAGAAGCTAACTTTAAATCAAAATAAAGAAAATATTTACAACGAAATTACTCCATGACATGATACTTACCCAAATAAGTAGCACTTGTGAACTCGTTCAATTTATAAGTAAACAAATCAATGTGTTCAGCTACCACGGTGATGTAACAAATACGGATTTTGATTTGATTTGAAGATTTTGACTGTCTCATTGGTTTATTGGTAGCAACCGTGGCTGCTGAGCGTCAGGTCCTGGGTTCAATTCCCGGGGCGGGCAAAGTGTTATTGGGTTTGGTTAGAAACAGCATCAGCGAACTGTGGGTTCACAATAGTACACCTCTACCTGAAGATTTTGATAGGATGTACCTTGAGTCTAGGAGACAACTCATAGCTATGTTTCATAACATCAAAAAACTCCATTAAATAATTCATTAAAATGAATTATTACGAGTAATTCACGAACATTTCCTCCCATTCTTCCTCTTAAACTTGAAACAGGAAAATAAAAACCGAATGGGTTTAAGTGTAATTAAATAAATAATTCATTATTTAATTACTTTAAAGCCTCTATAAATTTTATTCTCCGCGCCATTTGAAGTACGCTTTTTACGAAAATCCTTTGTAATTTCCCACAATAAAACAATAATATAAACAAATTTGGAATAATCCAGCCATTTACTTCTGTTTGATTAAATGATAAGTGTTTGCAATAATATCACGAGGCTTAACCTAACTAGCTGGGATTAGCGTTCTCTGATTGGCCCGTAGCCGGTTACGAGCGCCGAAATCCGGTCCAGAGCGGTTTAATCCAGATATATGCAGTTCTACATAAATTCGAGACTAAGCGATGTATGTAATTTTGTGTATCTGTATGTAGTATTGATTGTTATGCGACGTTAAAAATATGTGAACGTTTTTGTAATAGCGATTCGCTCGAACGCGTTTAATGGTTGGCAATTTTAGCGATTTTGTTTTTTGTAAACTTCTTTACGAGCGATTTGGCATTTATTTAGCATTTATACTTTTTGGAATGCGCATGATCTGCATATTAAGCTGTTGCTGTTTAAATCTGTTTTGGAATTTAATCTTACTACTATTGTAAATGCGAAAGTTTGGATAGATGGATGTTTGTTTCTCAATCACGCCAAAACTGCTGAACGGATCGGGATGAAATTTGGTACAGAGATAGATTATAGTCTGGCATAGCACATAAGCTTTTTATCACGGAAAAAATGTATGGGTTTGTAAGCCACGCTGACGAAGCCGCGAGCGGAAGCTAGTTTAAATATAGAATAAGAATATTGACTGTATCAGAAACTTTTTTCTAGCCTGCATTGTGCTCTTAGTATTTACCATACACAATATCTCATCACAGATTCACATTTTATGAAGATGCGTACGCCTCTAAAAAGGGATATTGATGCGTACGCATTTTCGATACATAAAATGCGAATTGATGCCGCCAGATGTGATTCCACTTTTAATGTATAATATTTCAGAGCGATTGGCATTTATGAAGTACTAGCTTCCGCCCGCGGCTTCGCCCGCATTGATTACAAACCCGTGCATTTTTTCGGATCACACGTAGCGCCATCTAGCGTCCTAAAGCAATTGTGACCGTCGAAAGTTATTGTTCTTTCCCTCGGGAACAGTACATTTTTTCTGTATGAAAGGTACCCTATAACCTTTTCTGTACCTCTGACAACGTGCATGCAAAATTTCATGACGATCGATTCAGTGGTTTAGGCGTGAAAAGGTAACAAACAAACAAAAAAAAAAAACTTACTTTCGCATTTATAATATAAATTAGGATTAGAATTACGATATTGTTAAAACGGTTTTCGGAAACAGATACTTTAGTTTTTGTATACATTTCATTAAAATTCGAAAACTATCTTTAGCTAAATTGTATTTGAATCAAAATTATGAAAAATCTGCTGCTTGGAAACTGCGAAACAAGCTTTCACCTAGATCCAACAAGGCACCCCAAGTATCGCAAATTACTGAAGCGGAGAAATCAATCACTCTGTGTTAATATTGATATTCAGCCGCCCGTTGACATCACTAGAGTTTATAAAAGGAGGCCGATAATTATATGGACGAAATTTTGCCATCATTATCATTTTTTAAATTAATATTTCTTTACATCATCTATACAAATAAAGAAAATTTATGTGTCTGTTTGTAATGTTAAAATAACAGCTTTTTACTAAATGTAAATGAAAATATATACGGTACTTATAACAAAAAAAAACTTTATTTTTTATTTTTTTCGTGTCTGTCGGTCTGTTTGTTCCTAGTCGGAACAAATCTCAGGCTGGACCGATTTCGATGTGACTTTCACTAGCAGATAGCTAATGTTATAAGGAGTAACTAAGGTTACTTTTATTTTAGATAAAGAACTAGGGTTCCGTGTAAAAATGCAGGGGCTCGTAATGCACGCGGGCGAAGCCCCGAGTGGAAGCTAGTAAAATATAATTTACATAATTATTTTTTATTATTTCAATGCCTCAATGATCTAGTGTGCAAGCACGACTGCTGATCGTGAGGTCCTGGGTTCGATTCCCGGGTCAGTCAATTTTATTGGGTTTTTCTGTATATCCTCAGTAGCAGCACGCAGTTTGGAACTATGTTCGGTAGAATATGTCAACAGACTCACCTCAATGCCGTTTTAATCGCGACGGCAGTGGAAATGTGAGTGTACAATAGTACACCTCTATCTTTGGGTACTAATAAGCTTGATGCATATGTTATAATATATGTATAAAAAACATTGTCCCACTCCAGGAATAATTTCTGTATCGTGGGTGCGTTTACAAACACAAACATTCACCTGGACATATATCCAGACGCGGAACAACTATTTGTAGATCATACAAATATTTGTTCCGTGCGGGAATCGAACCCGCAACACGTAGCGCAGCAGTCGATCAACCACTGCGCCAATCGTGCTAGATGGAATCTATAAAAAGCCGAACCATAAAACCTCAGCCACGATTGCTTGATGCCAAATTCAAAATGTCGTCCGTACGTTGATTCGGTAACGACCGCCGAAATCCGCCTCTCACGGGATCTAACCAGATTTATGCAGTTCAAACTGGCTTCAGACTTGAGACGGAGAAAATGCAAATGCGGATTTAAAGGTAGATCAGGGTGGATTGTTGGAGTTTATGCTGATCTCTTTAATGCTCAGTCTTGGGTTCTAGTGATAGGAATGCCCTTTTCTATCTAGGTGTTTTAACTACTATTGCCTGTATTCTCTGAAGGGGTAATCAGAAGTATACTCGCTATTCGGCGATCCTGTTGCCATGTGCCGGGCGCAGTTCCAAACTGAGAATTTTCCAACAGAAATAATGAATAACACTTTGCCCGACCCGGGATTCGAGCAGACGATTTTACAACCACTAGACCAAGATATTGACGACACGGTTGGCGCAGTGGTTAAGCGATTAGCTTTCTGCGCTATGTCCCGCGGGTTCGATCCCCGCACGGAACAAATATTTGTATGATCTACAGATAGTTGTTTCGGGTCTGGTTGTGTATGTATGTGACATGTATGTTTGTAAACTGTACCCACGACACAGGAAAAATCATAGAGTGGGGCAATGATTAAAAAAAAAAAAACGAAATTCGCAAATCAATGATAGTACTATATGTAAAAGAAACCTGCTGAGTCCAGAAAGTTTCACCAGTTTCATAATAAATGAAATACAAATTATTTGATCCATCATTTTTAAGAAAATTGCAAGCAAACCCATAGACACAGAAACTGTAATTTCCCTTTTAATTTAACGTAGCATGTATTCCCCAAAATGTTAGACGGAGACGTGAACTATCCTACGTATATAAGCCTACTTAATATTATAAATGTGAAAGTTTGTGAGGATGGATGGATGGATGTTTGTTACTCTTTCACGCAAAAACTACTGAAAGGATCTGGATGAAATTTGGCACAGAGATAGATTATAGTCGGGATTAGCACATAGGGTACTTTTTATTCCGGAAAAATGTACAGGTTCGTAAACCACGCGGGCGAAGCCGCGGGCGGAAGCTAGTTTATTATACATCCACATTTCATCGCTTTACTCTATTCGACTATTATTAATAATATTATTATTGTGTATGTACTCGTATATGTAACTAACAAACGACAAGCATTAAACAGAGTGATTGGTGTCACTAACAATCATAAACTTCATTATTATGTGATACTAGCTGTGCCCGCGACTTCGTTCGCGTGGATGTCGGAACTTAACAATGTATTTTTTAGTGAGACCAAATGCACTTAACCCTATTTTTTTCTAAAATAAAAGAATTTTTCTAAAATAAAAGTAGCCTAAGTTACTCCTTATTACATCAGCTACCTGCCAATAAAAGTCCCGTCAAAATCGGTCCAGCCATTTCAGAGATTAGCCTATACAAACAGACAGACAGACAAAAATTGTAAAAAATGTTATTTTGGTGTATGTACCGTATATATATTCATATGCATGTAGTAAAAAACGGTTATTTCAATATTACAAACAGATACTCCAATTTTATTTATATGTATAGATATAATTTTGACCTAGACCAAATTTGAGTCTAAAAACAGTGCCGACTTTTTCTAGTCCAGATTGCGAAAGTTTTGCAGTATAACGAAGAGTATAGAATTTTATGGAGTGAACTCATACTTTTTGCTACAAATGATTTTCAATGTAGCCAAAAATACATTCTTATATTTTGTTCAGAAGAACGATGGCATGTTTTGTATGAAATATTGCCCTGAATAGAAATGGACTGTATCATTTCATACGTCAATTTCGTAGCTTTAATAATGAGTAATGAATACATAGAATTCATATGTGAAAGATTAGGAGTATTTTTTTCAGATGGCAGTTGCTCCATGTAAAATACTGATCTTCTACCGCAACCAGTTAGATTTGAAGCTAACCCCAATGTAGTTGGGAAAAGGCTAGGAGATGATGACTGTTTTTAACAAGTTAGACGATGTCATTTTGTTTGATGTATTCTTAATATAATATAAGTCTTGCTTTTCACCTACCCGCACTGGGCCAGCGTGGTGGACTCAGGCCTAACCCCTCTCATTCTGAGAAGAGACCCTTGCCCAGCAGTGGGACAGTAATGGGTTGAATTACTTACTTACTTTACTTGCTTTTTAAAGTAATGCGCTAAATAGATTTTGTTTCCCAATTTTTATAAGATTTCTATCAGTTCCTACCTTTTGTTTCAGCACATCAAATAATATAGTTTGCTATTCAACAAAGTAATTCAATAAAGATTTTATTTAATAAAGACTTACCATTGTAGACTAATCTTCGGCTTTGAGATCTGTAAGCAAAGAAAAATGTTAGATAACTTAATAATGACATAGCATCATAGCATCACGCCTGTATTCCCCAAAAGGTTAGGCAGAGGTGTACTATTGTACACCCACATTTCGCCGATGTCGTTATTAAGTCCCATGTAATAGGGGGCGCGCCTATTGCCATCTACCAGGCACAGTTCCAGACTCCGTGCTGCTACTGAGAATTTCCATACAGAAAAACCCAATAACACTTTGCCCGACCTGGGAATCGAACCCAGGACCTCACGCTTAGCAGTCGTGCTTGCGACCACTAGACCAATGAGGCAGTTAATAATATTGGTTTAAAATTTTTTTTCGCCTTAGCTTCTTCGAAAATTTAACCTACTCTCTATTGATCTTACTCTGGGGTATGTAAGGGGATTATGGAGGTGTCATGAACCCCTTACATTGATAAAGAATACATTATGGCAGCTTTGAGCCGTATAGATTTTGGTCTCTCATCATAAATACTTCTCTATACAGTAGATACCTAATTATCTAATACAACTTTAGAACTGGCAATACATATCATAGCATCACGCCTGTATTCCCCGAAAGGTTAGGCAGAGGAGCACTGTTGTACACCCACATTTCGCCAATACCTTTACTTTTTTTTGGAACTACGCCCGGTCGATGGCAACGGGTTCGCCCCCTATAACATGGGGCTCTCTAAGGGCTTCGGTGATCTAACCTCTGCAACCCACTTACTGGAAAAAACTAGAACTTGAGAATTAGAGTAGTTTTCAGTAATTTTTGTGCTGCTGACCGCAGTAACGACGAAAAATAACACCTTTGTATTCACATACAAATATTTAATCATCGAACGAAGCTTAGTGAATAGTCAAAATGTGTCTAAGTCTTAAATAAACAAAAAGGAATCACAATCTTTGAGCTAGGTAAATCCTATTACCAGACAAAGTTGAGTTCGCAACTTTTTCCAATCGGCTTACAGTTGGTACTGTTGCAGAGAAAAGTGTTAGCGTTCAAACGGAACAGATTTTGTTTTGTTCTATTTTACAGTCGATTGGGCTTTCAATGTGTTTTAGTTTTAAAGGTAGGTAACCTATTATGTGAACGAAATGCTTTTTTGGCTGTCGATTTTTTTATTTATTTACCAAGTTAGTGTACTTTTAGGTATTTGTTACTAGTTTAGATTTGATTGTCTTTGAGCATAGGAGGGACTCTGGTAGCATGGCTATCGCGTCTGGTCGGTCTGTCTGTATGTTTTCTCATTGTTTCCTTCCAAATCAGTGAGTCGTTAATTTGACATCTGTCAGCATCAAATTACATCATATCTCTTGGAAATACAAGTTGGTAATAACAATTTAGATGAAAATTGGAAATTAAAAATTGAGCAAACGTATGAACTATATAAGAAGAATTAATGCGTACTCATCTTCATATAAATTAGTCATTTTCAATAGATAAAATGGTAATCGATGCCGACAATATGATTTCACCTTTAATCATTAACGCAAGTGATAATTAAAACCTGATCTATAGATCATTTTAAAAAGTGATGCTGGCAGGGTTTGAAATCAGGCCCATATTCAATTACCCAGACCAATTCAGACCATGAAAGGCAAACGTATTCACTAGCTCCCGCCCGCGGCTTCGCCCGCGTGGTTTACAAACCAGTACATTTTCCCGGGATAAAAAGTAGCCTTTGTGCTATTCCAGACTATAATCTATCTCTGTGCCAAATTTCATACAGATCCGTTCAGCCGTTCTGGCTTGAAAGAGTAACAAAGATCCATCCATCCATCCATCCTCACAAACTTTCGCATTTTTAATATTAAAGTAGGATATATCATCTGCTTAGCCTCTTTTTCCTACAACATTGGAGTCGGCTCCCAGTCTTACCGGCTGCGGCTGAATATCAGTATTTTATACGGAGCAACTGCTCCTTGACCTCCGCCACCCAATTACTGGGAGACATTGATACTTTCAAGGTTAGACTGGGTATTATGTTAATATGTAGCCATTAAAAATAATAAGGTTACATATCACTTTCGTCAGCAACTGTACATTGCTCCACACCGTTCCTTCTAGCCCGCTATTGTACGTCCAGCTTAAATCTTTCCATAGACAAGTGTCGAACTACCATTGTTATTACGTATTTCTTATATTTTCCTATTTTTAAATCATGATTTTGAAAAGTATTTTGTCGAATAACAGATTATTTTTTTAGTAGGCAAAAAAAGCCCCTTCGTGTAAATATATCTTCTCAGACTGCTTCAT
Source organism: Shargacucullia verbasci (assembly GCA_947562105.1). NCBI lineage: Eukaryota > Metazoa > Arthropoda > Insecta > Lepidoptera > Noctuidae > Shargacucullia > Shargacucullia verbasci. The sequence goes on along the minus strand of OX387303.1, from coordinate 8,217,854 downwards.
TGGTTTAGTTCGTAAGCGCGACTGCTAAGCGTGAGGTCCTGGGTTCGATTGCCTGGTCGGGCAAAGTGCTATTGGACTTTTCTGTACGAAAGTTCTCAGTAGCAGCCCGGAGTTTAGAACTTTACCTGGAGATGCTCGACCCCGTTTATATGGGACTTGAATGTGGTCGTAAAATAGTACCTACGTCTCTGCCTAAACTTAAGGAAAATACAAGCGTGATGCTATTTCAATGGATATTATGCGCAGAATTTGAATCAATGAATGATTCTGAATAAAAATTAAACCGCAAATAATATATGCATTACTCATTTTTATAATTCCCATTGAAATGATTGAATTCCCTCAGTGACGAAATAATTCACCCTTGTCCAGTAAAATATTGAATCTGCTTTAAAATTCATACAAAAACCATTCACATGAAACCCCATTACTTTTTATTTCACTTCACATTCTCATTATAATATTAAAACTACTCCACGTATCCATCAACTGAAAAAAAACTTAAAAATGGTCGTCATAAAATTCAATTTCGCATTTCAGTGACCCTGCAGAAACCGACAAGCCATAATATTCGCATTACACGCAAAATAAAACCTTACACCTGATAAATAAAGTAGAAATTCCACTGTGAGTTAGATGCAAAGAAAACTAGAAGCCAAAGGCTGACGCTGCTAGTATGTTGTTCCAAAATCTATCTTATGAATATCTGTATAAAGTTGAAAGTAAAACTTACGTGTAGAGACGATATTTCGTACCCGCTGTGTCAACATTGGCCAAGTCATGTGTGTTGGGGACAGGCAACGCATCTGCAAACAAACAAAATGCTATTATATATAGATAGTGGGATTTACGTAAGCTTGCAAGCTGAACTGAGAATAAAAGAAAACAATGTATGGAGGTATTATCTCCTCTTTATTGTTCCGGATAAGATGTTAGAGTTGAGTAAAGCAGTTTTTTTCTGCGTCTTTACAGTGTAATTTTCCATGCGTGACAGTGTGAAGAGGTTTCTGGATTTTAATTTCTCTTATTCTATTGTGGATAATTTAAAGATCATTTTAGACGCTTGGGGTATTAAACTGACAGTCTTATGTTCCTCACAATTGAGGGTCTTTTTAAGTAAAGTAACTGTTTTGGTAATCTTAAAATCACTTGAAATTACACCTTCTTCTTCTTATTATTTAAGAGCCTTGCTCTTGTCGGTGTAGCTGATGAAGTTCTTTCTATGTTTCTCTCTCCAGTGCAGTCTCCTTCACCTCTTTATACAACATGACGGCAACCTTTTCCTTTATTCGGCTCATGTAACTTATCCTTGGTCTTCCTCTCCCTCTCGTTCCTTTTGTCTGTCTTTCAAGGACACCTATTTCATTATTTTAGTTTAGTTGAAAATTTCTTCTTTTATATTTCTATCTCATTCGAGTATTTTATTAATTCTATGTAGATTCCATCATGTTCTGGAGCTTCCCCTTTCTTCCATCAAACTCTTCTCTAATAATATTAGGACCTATACTATCTTGTTCGACTAAGGTTTAATTACTATTTAGGAAAAAATACTTGAGATTTTCTTTTAGAAAATTCTTGTTCCAATCCAGGGCAGATATGAATAGGATAAGCCAACTAAATAAAGGAAATTATGCACTGAATGATCAAAATACCTAACTGTACCAAGATTTTTAAATATAGATTTATTTTATTTTTTAATATAGACTGCCTCATTGGTATAGTGGTCGCAAGTGTGACTGGGTTTGAATCCCAGGTCTCTTATCTATTAATCTCTTAACACTGGAAGTCGACCCAAACCTAACCTTCTATACTGACTTGACAACTGAAGCAAATATTTAAAATATCTTGCCACCTAAGAAAACAGTCTCACAAATTCGCCATAGTACCTCCAGATTTTCTCTGAGCTTATCAGAAGGCCACCGTACTTCATTGCCCTCAAAACGGACAAGTTCTAACAAGCTTAGCTATTAAAATCCAAATTAAAGGGCATTCTCCCAAGTAACTTAACAGGGTGTTGCTTGAAAAAGTTTCTTAAGCCATTTTTGTGAGGTGTCAAAGTTGCTTTGTTTTTCTGTAGATAGAAAATTGTTTACACCGTCTTGTTACTTTTGGTTTTGGAACTTGGGACATATTTTCTAAATTAGACCAAAAATACTGCCTATTGGTTGCAAGCGCGATTGTTGAGCGTGTGATCTTGGGTTTTTTGGGTTAAGCTAATGGGTTTTTCTGCATGGAAATTATCAGCACGGAGTCTGGAACTGTGTCCGGTAGATGGCAAAATGGTATCGGTGAAACGTGAGCGTAATCTGCCTAACCCTTCGGGGAATACAGGCGTGATGTGAGTTGTGTTGTTATGTTAAACCAAAAATACCTTTTCCATTGAAATTGTCCTATACTACCAATGTTTAAAAGCGCGTAATTTATATGAGAAATAAACATAATTATAAAATGACTAAACCCCGACAACGCGGTGCCCAAATGACCTCGATTTATTTGTTTTTTCGGCGTATTAGCTTGGGCTTCAAAAAGTGATGATCACCTTAATTTTTATTTGCAGATCTCAAATAAAAGCCTTACGCTCTAATTCATTAAAAGGTTTCGACAAAAAATTCTGAGGCTCTATGAAGATAGATAGCTTTTGATGATTTATAATAATGAATTTGTCATGAAAATTGATGTCAAATGTTTAAATATTCACTTAACAGCTTCCGCCCACGGCTTTAGCCGCATTGATTACGAATCCGTGCATTTTTCGGGTCACACGTAGTGCCATCTAGCGTCCCAAAGTAATTGTGACCCTCGAAAGTTACTGTTCTTTCCCTAGGAAACAGTACTTTTTCTGGATGAATATGTCCCTACGTCCTTTTGTGTACCCCTTGTGTGTATGACGTAAATGCACGTATGGAACAAAGATCCATCCATCCATCCATCCATCCATCCATCCATCCATCCTCACAAATTAGTAGGATTTAAAGACTCTTATTATCATACGCTTAAAGTTTATATTAAGTAATCATCTATTTGATAGTTAGTATGAAGCTTTGTAGAACTAGCTTCCATCTTCTTCTCAGATTAGCCAGTCAGCAATAATGGTATCAAGGCCCAGGATTCGCCAGACGAACTCAGGGTTCGTCACTAGAGGAGGCTCTCTCCCGGTCTGATAGGTTCGTTCCATAGGAACCTAGTTCATCATCATCATCAGCCAGAAGACGTCCACTACTGAACGAAGGCCTCCCTCAAGGGGGGGGGGGGGGGGTTGCCATAATCCCCACGCTTGGCAGGCGGCTTGGGGATCGCAGTGACTCACCGATTAGCGAGAGGACGCTGCTGCCCGTCCTCCGGTGCCTGGTCGCAGTTTTAAGACGTACCCGGGTCATAGACGTACCCGGGTCACCCGGAACCTAGTTACCAACCCAATAATAAGAAGGATGCAGAAGAAAATTTAGTTTTATCACCGAGTAACATTAAATGAAAAAAGCAAAAATTCCCATACCAAAAACGAAGTACAGTCAGCTCCAAAAAGATGTATACAACAAGAGAAATTCAATCGTGCATTTTGTAAAAAGATGTGATTTGAATTACAATTTCTAAATTTCTCTTTTGAATTTCGCTGCGTGTATAAATCTTTTTGATGCTGACTGTACATAATTATGACAGCGAAGAAACTAGAACAACTTAAGGATGCATACTCACTATTCAAACCTCACATAAAAGCCTCATTACTTGTCATACTGACACATTAATAGTGTGAAACTCCACTATACAAATAGTCGTAGAACGCGCTAGCCAAAAACACACATAGAATAAAAAAGTTCCCACTATACAAAACAGTAGGGCAACGTATTCACTGTTTGCATACGGACGATGTTCTGTGTTCATTAAAATGCATGAAGTGACGTCATTGGGGGACACAGAGTAGTGGATGTTTTGTGCCTACATGAAAGACTGGTAGGCAGTGATGTGTAAAATTACATGGCGTTGTGGCGGTGACAAGATGGAAATGGTGCGCTGATTTTCTTTTTCTTCTGTTTTTATCCACATAAAGAAGTACATTTTTTCATTATTTATATAATTTGAGTGCGTTTTGCAGCATTTCAACTGCCGATAAGTGACGATTCTACTGAGGATCGATCACGCAAGTCAAATAATGTCTATTTATTGTACCTTTTGATATTCCCAGATAATACGATCTTTATTGAGTTTTTCTGTACGGAAATTCTCAGTAGCAGCACGGAGTCATGAATTGTGTCCGGTAAATGGCAATAGGTTCGCCCCCTATTACATGGGACTATGTGGGTTTAATCTACCGGGCAAAGTTCCAGAATCCGTGCTGCTACTGAGAATTTCAATACAGAAAAACCCTAATAACATTTTACCCGACCCCCGGAATCGAACCTCACGCTCAGCAGACGCACTTACGATCACTAGACCAATTAAGTACAGTAACGTCACTTCTGCCTCTTAATCTCTGCCGACTGCGCTTTTATCATACGCTCAGAGAGATTCTTTTACGACGCGTAATAAAAACAAGTTTGTGAAAAAAACATACGCCATTCAAAGTTCAAATGGTTTCCGTATGCTATCTTAAATAACGAAATGGGAGATATGTAAATATTTTTAATGGAGGATGGAATGTGTCTGCGCTTGAGTGTCAATTGTTTTTTTTTTTTCACCACTGAACCAACAGTTGGGCGACATTGCACGTGACAAGGAGTGAAATTTTGAGTGAATAGACAGTACTTGGAAACAGAGATAGTATACTGAACAGAAATTGCTCGCCTATCTTCCTTTGGAGCTCTTGTAATAATGTCCTCCTGACCGAATTTCGGTCACGGCGGTCAATCTCGCCGGAGATTAGCCAACTACGTAGGAGATATTATAGAGCTCAAGTATGAGTGTAAACACAGGTGATCTCTCTATTCGTTCATCCTCATAGTCCTATGGGACGGCAATTCGACACGACCGGAGAGAGATCAGGCGCAGGACCAACGGCTTTACGTGCTTTCCGAGGCACGGTGTGTATTCACATACACGAAGACCCAGACCCGAAACAACTATCTGTACCATACGAATATTTGTTCCGTGCTGGAATCGAATCCACGACACGTAGAGCAGCAGTCGATCTCTCAACCACTGCGCCAACCGTGCCGTCATGTCAAGTCAAAGTCAAAGTCAAATGTTTTTATTACAACTGGGCCTTTACGGGCGCTTTTAAAACGTTATAATTCTAGTTGCGCGGTTCCAAAAGTAGGTCGGTCCTATGGAGAAGAGAAGAAACTCCATGGATACTCATTTCAAAAAAACTGATTTACATTCTTCTTCAATACGCAAATTATACAATATAAAAAACTAAACACAAAAGAAATAATAAAAAAAGAAGAAAAACAGTTATACAATAAAAGTATCTAAAATACAAACAAATACAAAAAAAAAAAGCGAAATCTCGATAACTAAGTCGTAGGATTTAGACAGGATGTGACAGTTACCAGGGAAGCCACATGTGCAGAAGAAAATTAACGCCACACGTCTTTATATTAAGTACATGTACATACATATTATGTTATATAATTTGATCGTAACTATAGATGTTTAAAACGGCTTAAGGCATTCAAATCAATACATACCACAGACCATATCGTCAAAAGCATGCGTAGTGTACCAATTAGGTACTGTAAATTAATAATGCCGCTTTCAAAGTGTTTAATCAGCATTGAGAATAGCTGATAGGCATTTCGGTTATTGAAAACCGCTTTGGTTATACAGGGTGTCAGTTTCATTTGTCTAGTGGTTGCAAGCGCAATTGCTGGGCGTGAGTTTCTGAGTTCGATTCCCCGGTCGCAAAGTGTTATTGGGTTTTTATGTATGGGAATTTTCAGTAACAGCACGGATTCATGAACTGTGCCCGGTAGATGGTAATGAGCTCGCCCCTTATTAGATGGGACTCAATAACAGCATCAGCGAAATGTGGGTGTTCAATAGTACATCTCTGCTTAACCCGTCGGGGAATACAGGCGTGTTGGTATATTATATTATATTATGTATATTATACAGGGTGGTGGATACAGTAACTCGTTAAATTTCATTTTGACATTGTTTTGAAGCTGCTCACTCAAGTGTCCTGTTGAAGGCGTTGTGTGTCGAGTTCATGTAATATGTTCGAGTTGAGCGATGCTGATTCACGCGTCATACTCGTGAACGGGTGCGTTTGTTGGGACTGGTCAGCTCATAGCTGCAATGGCGATCGTATCAAAATATTTCTAGGCATGTTTAGACTTTGTCCTCGCATAAATTATCCAAAACAATGTACTTTCATAAAATATTATAAAAAAATATGTATAAACAAAAAAATAACCATGGAGTTTTATATACGTACTTTTTCCTACAAGCAGACCACATCTACAAAGAGTAACCGTGGAGTTTCCTGCCGGTCTCGTCTCCATAGGACCAACCCATTTTTGGAACCGTGCAACTAGAATCATAAAGTTTTAACAGGGCTTATAAGGGCCCAATTGAAAAAATATTTTTTGGCTTTGACTTTGAAACGTGGCACCCGAAGTCTGACAAATATCGTCTACATGAATAAAAACATATCTCAACTTGATTTCTTCATTCACCCGTTTTCTTTTTACGAAAAAATTAACATACATACATACATACGTACAGTCAGCATCAACAAGATGTGTAGGTACACTTAAAGAAATTCTAAAGCGATTTTTAGAAATAGTGATTGAAATCTTAACCAATTTTACACATAATATCTTCGGATACATAAAAATACATAGTCATTTAAATGTTATAATTTTAACCAATAGTTTTCCATGAATTTGACGACACGGTTGGCGCAGTGGCTAAGTGATTAGCTTTCTGCGCTAGATGTCGCGGGTACGATTCCCTTACGGAACAAATGTGTGTATGATCTACAGATATTTGTTTCGGGTCTGGTTGTGTGTGCATGTGACATGTATGTTTGTAAATTGTACCCACGACACAGGAGAAAACCTAGAGTGAGGCAAAGTTTTAAAAAAATCCGTTTGATATTCGCTACGTGTATACATATTTTTGAAGCTAAATTCCGAGATTTTTGTTCTAAAAAAATTGTTAAATCATGAAATCAATACACCATGGTTTTGCTTGAGATAAAAAATCAACCCGCCTTACATATTTTCTTCTTAAAGCTCAAAAAGAAAACGCAAATAAGTATTACGTATTTAAACACACACCCAATTGGAAATTCCGAAACCAATTTCCCCTATTTGTATTCGATTAGCGACGTATACAGGGCGTTACGTGAAATATATCGTGTATATACATCACCGTCAGTTGGCTCAAGAAATATACGTAGAAATTGACATGAAAAATGACTAGCATTTATCATACGAGGAAAATATAATAAGATTTTTTTGAACCACCTGTATATAATGTGGTATTCGAGTGTATGATCAAGTCAATGTTTGGAATCTCTTTAACACAAATTAGGTTTAATATATATGCTATATTTTATTGCCTCATTAGAGGTTTCAAGCGCGAATATTGAGCGTGATGTTGCCGGGTTCGATTTCATCACTGGGAAAATTCTCAATATCAGCATGGAATTTGGAAATGGATACAGGTGGATGGCGATACGCTCATCCCCCATTGCATGTGGACTTAATAACAACATCGGTGACATGTGAGTGCACAATAGTACGTCTCTGCTTAACCCTTCGGGGATACAGGCGTGATGCTATGATGATATATTAATAAGCGCAGATACACCATAATACGGAGACTGCAGAAATTCGTTAATCCCACGCATTCCATAAATAGTCGACATCAAAGGTTTGCACCGAAATATTGCAATATTTCCCGACCGAGATAATATTGCAGGGTAAAAAAATACACAGCGATCTAGTGGCGGACTCATTAAAATTTGTACAGCTCGATGCGTTCATGAGTATCGTTGTAAACAAAGCCCTGTTTTGTTTAGTAGAGAAAATAAAAAAATATAAAAATAAAAAAACCGAATCCTTTTTTCCCCTGTTCTACGTCATTCAAATCCATCATTATGTCTGTCGGCAACATTTTTGTTTCGTCGACAAATTATGTTGTGTTAATTGGAATTTGTGTTGTGTTTGTGTTGGAAATGATGTGAGGTTATTGATTGGATATTGACTGATCATCACGCTTGTGTTCCCCGAAGGGTTAGGCAGAGGTGTACTATAAATTTTACTTGCACATTTTGCCGATGCCGAAACCTTAAAAAATACTTGGCATCAACCAGAGATTAAACTCAGGACTTCATATACAGAATTTTTAATTTTCATTCCAATAGCTTTGCCTGCGGCTTTCGCTCGCGTTAATTTAGAATATGACAATCAATTCGGGTTGTACTCTGCTTGCGAAAGACACGTGGCGCCATCTATTTATCATAAGAACGTTATTGTTGTTTTCCTCGGGAAAAGTACTTTTTTTCGGAATAAAAGGTACCCTATGTCTGTTTCTGTACACCTGACAACGTATATGCAAAGTTTCAGGACGATCGGTTCAGTGGTTTAGGCGTGCAAAGGTAACAAACAAACAAACAAACTTACTTTCGCATTTATAATAATTATTAAATAGTATTCAAAAATATATCAAACACTGTTGATCTGATATTAAAACGAAAACCCCTTTAGGATTTCAATCAAAAATAAATTAACTCCCACAAATTTCCAATTGTACGAATATTTGGGTGTGACGTCATACACGAAAAATCATTTTAAAATGAAGCCTTATGAAAGACTCCATACACAAATGGGAGCAGCAAACTTAATCCCAAATTCATTTCGAGATATAATTAAAACTTTGTACTGGCTTGCAAAATTGAACGTCATACAAACACTGGACTGGTATGGAAATTATTTTGTGAATAAATATCTATATTTGCCTGTTATTGTTTCGTACAAAAAGTTTTTGTACGCTGATTGCCTTTTCATAAACATTTTCTGATATATGAGAATGGAGAATTTTTTATCCTATAAATATATGCCTTATTGGTCGCAAGTGTTATTCGTAAACATGAGGTCCTAATCCCCTGTTTGGACATAGTAAGAGTTTGTAAATGTGCCCAGAAAAGGCCTCTTAAAAATGTGACTTGTAAAAGCATCAAAGAATTTCATCAAAATCGGTCAAACCGTTTAGGAAGAGAAGAATTTTGAACACAGCCACACCGGAATTTTATACATGAACTGGCTCCCGCCCGCGGCTTCGCCCGCGTGGTTTACAAACCCGTACATTTTCCCGGGATAAAAAGTAGTTTATGTGCTATTCAAGACTATAATCTATCTCTGTGCCAAATTTCATCCAGATCCGTTCAGCCATTCTGGCGTGAAATAGTAACAAGGATCCATCCATCCATCCATTCATCCTCACAAACTTTTACGTTTATAATATTAGTAGGATATGTTTTGGAAATAGTATAAACTAGATTCTTAGTTTCAATTTTCGACCCTATTGTAGCGCAGTAAAGGTCAGGTATACAGTCACAACCGAGTATGTAAGGACCGTAGTACGTGGTGTTCTCTAGTTTCAGCCCAGGTAAAAGGCGTGATATTTTTAATGTTTACATCAAGTTACTATGTACATTGTTTATATGACTCACCGATATTCAACGCCGACACTGATGCAAAGAAAATTAACACCTTCCCGACCATGGTGAAAGATTCTGAAACAAAAATAAAACACACTTAGTATTAATTTGTTTTCTTTTTCTAAAAGGAATACTAATAATTTCTTCCTGGAGGACACAAAGAATTTCATCAAAATCGGTCCAGCTGTTGAGGAGGAGTTCAGTGATATACACACGTACAGACTAATAATAATGTCCTCCTGACCGAATTTCGGTCACGGCGGACAATCTCACCGGATATTAGCCAACTACGCAGGGATATACCCTGCGTAGTTGGCTAATATAGAGCTCAAGTGTGTGCGCAAACACCGCTGCACTCTCTATTCCTTCACTCTCATAGTCCGATGGGACGGTAATTCGACACGATCGGAGAGAGATCAGACGCAGGACCAACGGCTTTACGTGCTTTCCGGGGCACGGTGTGTATTCACATACACAAACACCCAGACCCGAAACAACTTTCTGTTGATCATACAAATATTTGTTTTTATTTCAAATAAACCTAATACAGGCATTTATGAAACGTTATAGGACTCTAGTTGCACGGTTCCAAAAAGTTGGTCCTATGGAGAAGAACCGGCAAGAAACTCCATGGATACTCTTATAAAGTCTCTTTTAACAATCTTGCCATGAACATAATGTGGAAAAAGTATGGGAGAACAATGTAGGTTTCGTCAAATAAATACTAAATGCAACTTTAATATAAAGTCTGTTAATAAAAATAAAAGTAAAAAGAATACCCCTACACTGTGCTCACATTTACAATGGATAGCCATCTGTAACAAGCGTAAGATTATACTATACATGTATATAAAGAAATTGATTATCAAAGATTAGCTTACAATGGCAACTAGCTTACGATAATAGAACCCGCGACATATAGCGCTGCGACACATTTCTAAAAGTACATAGAAAAAAAATATAGTTACTGTTAGTACAGACTGTAACATAATAGCTTCACGGGATTAAAACTCAGAACCCCACGGCAGTCAATATGACGTATGTTGTGAAAATGAGACGCCCACGCAAAGATAAAATAATGTTGATTTGTGGAAATACTTGGAATCAACCACTTCTCGCAAAGATCTGACATTATATTACTTTACCTACTTATTCTGGTCTCGTTCGAAAACCACAACATAGATATTAATAAAGTTTTCAGCATTATGAATAACGTAACGCAAACAAATTCTAGAAATTTCTCAATAATAGTACGACTGTGGCTTTAAACTATATTAGCAACTAGCTGTGCCCGCGACTTCGTTCGCGTAGATGTCGGAACTTAACAATGTATTTTTTAGTGAAACCAAATGCACTTAACCCTATTTTTTTCTAAAATAAAAGAATTTTTCTAAAATAAAAGAATTTTTCTAAAATAAAAGTAGCCCAAGTTACTCCTTATTACATCACCTGCCAATAAAAGTCCCGTCAAAATCGGTCCAGCCATTTCAGAGATTAGCTTATACAGACAGACAGACAGACAAAAATTGTAAAAAATGTTGTTTTGGTGTATGTACCGTATATATATTCATATGCATGTAGTAAAAAACGGTTATTTGAATATTACAAACAGACACTCCAATTTTATTTATATGTATAGATAAGTATAGTAAATGGTTAGCAACCAACCTCCTTAGTGAATGGTACCTATAAAAGTTAGCAAGAGAAAAATTTGAAGTTATTTTCCTTCCGTCCCGTCTGAAAATCTCATGATGGACTTCGAAATTCAGATTAGCCGGATCAATGAAAATCTATTTATTCTATTATATTTCTATAACTACCTCATTGGTCTCGTGGTCGCAAGTGTGACTGCTGAGCGTGAGGCCCTGGGTTTTATTCCCGGGTCGGGCAAAGTGTTATTGGGTTTTTCTGTATGGAAATTCTCAGTAGCAGCACGGAGTCTTGAACTGTGTTCGGTACATGGTAATAGCCTCGCCTCCTACTACATGGGACATTTTGACAGATAATACATTTTGTTCCACAATACCCCATAATACGGAGACTGCAAAGATTCGTTCAGCATCGGTGAAATGTGGGTGTACAATAGTATACCTCTGCCTGACCCTTCGGGGAATACAGGCGTGATGCTATGTTATGTTAAGAAAATCTATTCAAGTGGAAATTTGTAAGCGACTCCTATTTGCAGTGTGGTCCCTAAAAATGATACACCTAACATCGTGCCCGGTGCACGAAAGGACGCTACTGATAGCGCAGTTCTTGTAGCAAAAATTTCAGCTGGGACTATTTAGATTACCTCGACTTGGTCTTTGACTCACTAAGAAGAAGGACGACACAGTAGGCGCAGTGATTAAGCGATTAGGTTTCTGCGTTACGTGTCGCGAGTTAGATCTCCACACGGAACAAATATTTGTATGATCTACAGATAGCTGTTTCGGGTCTGGTTATGTGTGTATGTGATATGTAGGTTTGTAAACTGTACCCACGATACAGGAGGAATCCTAGAGGGAGCAACGATTTTTTATAAGTAAAAAAGAAAGAACGAAAGAAGGAGAAACAAGTAATAATAATTAAAGAAGAACTCGTAGCTACATAGTTATCGGACAGATCAGTCGTTTTCCGATGTTAAGTAATGCTTGCTGCAGTCAGTCCTTGGACAGATAATCGTTTTTGACACGTAGAGAAAACTCCCTGATTTGATATGCAACTTCAGTACTTGGTTCTTGGTACCAAGCTATAGGAATAATAAATATAATAAAAAAGCTGAAGTGGCAGTGGGCTAGTCATATCTGCCGCAGAACCGATAACCGTTGAGGTACACGTGTTCTTGAGTGGAGACCGCGACTTGACAAATGTAATACAGGATGCCCTCGAGCTAGGTGGAGCGAAGATATACGCAAAGTAGCTGGTGGCGGTTGGAAGAGGATAGCTGAGGATCGGGTTCAGTGGTGTACATTGAGAGAGGTCTATGTCCAGCAGACTAATACAGGCTGATGATGATGATGATAATGACCGTAGGAATACATATGACAGTCGTTAAGTCAGCAGCCAACCGGTCAAACCTTGAGGTATCAGTGTGCCCTACTAATTAATAAATGTGCGGTGAAAACCAGATGGCAGTCGCTTCGTGTAGAATACTGGTATTTTCCTGCATCTGGTTAGACTATGAGCAGGCCCTAACATACTTGGGAACAGTTTATTAAATAAGCTTGGGATCTTGTAATTAGGTAGTTTTATTTCTGACGTGTACTGTACTTTAACAAAAATCAGCGAAATAAATAATTCCTCTTAGCTCGGCCGCTGTGCGAACGACCCAAAACTAACTAGTTGGCAAAGTTTTATAATACAACCTTGAACTCAGGAGAAAGTCAGACGAGTCGACGTGAGTCCCAAACAACAATGCTGTTTCTTATTTATTTTTACCCGCGACTTTGTACGCGTGTAATTTAGAATCTGATATTTTCCTGCGGTAGAATGGGGCCTATATCTTAAGTTAGACCTCTAGCAATACATCGGTAAAAACTGCATTCAATTCCATGCAGTAGTTTTTGCGTGATGCGTGTACAAACATACAGACAGACAGACAAAAATTCTAAAAACTGTTGTTTTGGTTTCTGTTGTTCTAATAAAGACCCTCCATATTAGTTTTTCTCCAATATCTATAATGTACAGATATCGGCCTATTATAATTTTATTATATGTACTCTGTGATATTTAGCATCTAGGATATTTTTGAGACTGAAAGTATCTACTCAATAACAACCAATCTTTGAAAGATTAGCTGATTAGTGCATATCAAATGACATGCCGTATATTTGTCATCATCATTAGCCCATTCTTTTCCCAACTATGGGGGCTCCAGTCTAACCAGATGTGGCTGAATATCAGTATTTTATTCGGAGCCACTGCCATCTGACCTCCGGCACCCAATTATAATAGACCTATTTTTTTATGCTTCCTTTTGATATAAGAGTCCAAACTCCAAGACTGTCCACCACTGAATTTTTAAAGGGAAGCCGTGGAAAGTCTTCAGTTATTGTTAAGTACAAATTTGTCTCTGTCTCTTTCTTACTCTGCGTGCTAGACAAATGTAGTCACGTAAGCCTCCCAAAGGACCAAGTGCCTCCTTTAGAGGTTTCCAGTGAATCGAGACAGTAAATATAAGACTACAAAAGCACTGTTACTATTCTAAAATGCAGAAAACGTATTGTATTTGCTTCCCCAGATATGGGCTACAGAAATTGTTCCATATTTTTTTTTACAATAGAAATTACTTGAGGTTCTCGTTGCCTGTTCAAGTATGAAACTATGAATATTATTGAGGGCTGACTTCCGCCCGCGGCTTCGCCTGCGTGGATTACGAACCCGTGTATTTTTGCGCAGAACATTTTTTTTTCTAAAATAAAAGTAGCCTATGTCGCCAAGACCTGCCAGCCAAAATCGGTGCAGCCATTTCGGAAATTAGTCGAACCCGTGTATTTTTGCTCAGAACATTACTTTTTTTCTAAAATAAAAGTAGCCTAAGTCGCCAAGGCCTGCCAGCCAAAATCGGTCCAGCCATTTCGGAGATTAGTCGGAACAAACAGACAGATAGATAAATATACTTTCATAATTATGCATTTAGTAAAAGCTGTTATTTTGGCATTACAAACAAACACTTCAAATTTGTTTATTTGTATAGCACTTCTTACACAAATATACAAACACAAGAAGATATAAAATTTTATGTAACGAAACTCATATTGAAAAAGAAAACTGGATTTCAACTTGATAAATTTTGTGTTTTCATCTACTAGATGGCATCGGCATTTCCTATGACAAACTTTGAGAAGAAACAACGTTACAGACTCAGAGCTCAATTATTTTAAAACACAAATCAATTTTGGTAAAGTTCTATTTGCGAATAATGTAGGTTAACGGAATAACCGTTTGAGGTAACAGCCAAAACTGATAGAGATAACATGTGTTGACATACGGTAAGCTTGCATCAGTCGTCGTGTAGCTTGACATAATTTGATCAGCGCGATCCATGGTCATGTACGTTACCACTGATGTTTTCTCACGCAGATAATTCACCAAGCCGAGTCACTATGGGAGCTTCGGTCTTTCTTCTTCCTCTATCATATATGCTATGCTAGCTATGCAAGATAATTAATAGCTGTAGCGATAAAATCGATCCTCACTTTGATTCCCTCACTAAACTGAAATCCATACTTAGACGCTTAGAGCTATAATAGTTTCTCGAGACAAATTCTCTATTATTGTCTTAAATTTTTGTTATACAAATGTCTTATCAACTGTTTACTTATACTGGAGTAATTTAATTGTAACATGCGTGAGTTTACTCTCTTAGTTACTTTTATAGCATAAGTGGTGTTCACCTTTAAGTAATTATTACACTGTTATTTTATTATTGTGCATGTACAACAATTTTTTTTTAGTGTTAATAATTGTTGGTAAACCTAAATAAATAAATAAAATAAAAATCATATGAATGTGTCAACTTATATAAAAATTTAACGGTACGTGGCTACTTTTATAACTAGGTGCGGTCGCGTTTATTTCGTACTTCGTGCAGGTGTTCAGAAACAAGAGTCGCACTAGTAAGTATGATATTGTTTGTGATAGGGATTCTCAGTCATATTCGGGAAGATAGGGATTGGTAAATCCCCCTTGACACATATTTAGTCTGCATTGGCCAACCATCCGATCGACCAACCACCATTTTTTCCATAAGTATCATTGTCACCATAAGATTTTTGAATAAGAGAGTTAATCTTCAGTATAAGATTTGTGCGATTATAAAAGTATTAAAATGCCCAAAATCTCTGAATTTCTCTTAAATTTGAAAGATTACAAGGCGATTCCTTGCAAATTCCTTTGTCTCTTAAGATCGAAAATCCTTGAAACACAAAACCTCCTAACATCCATATTCGCAAAAGCTTAACTTTTCCAATATAACGTTGGATATCAAAGTAAACAAATGTTACAGTAAAAATCTTGTACTTGAAAAAGTTTAAGCACGTCTTAAGCTTCTAAAGTAATACTTAACACGCACTTAAGGGTCGCTTTCGCAAGACATCACGGTAAGTTGGTTGAACACTTGATGTAACTTGAGTTAATGGCGACAGGACTTTTTACTCTGATGAAAATCCTAGGAATATTTTTCCTTGCTACAACATAATTCCGTAAATAGAGGGATGTGATAGACTTTGATGTGACAGAAGAAAATGTCTAGAGCAATTTGTATTTCTGGTGACCTTTTACGAAAAATAAAAGTAAGAGATTTTTTTACTTACATTACGTATGCAATGTTCACAAGTTTTTCTTCTATTTTTTATTTTCTTCGTACTTCGTATATTTATATACATTTTAATTGTGTTGAAAACAAGCGGCCATTTTGTAGACGCGATATGATATTAGAGATTTAATTCATTTACATTTTTTTTAATACAGCTTTTAATGTAGCATATAATTTAAAAAAATTATATGCTACATTAAAAGACGAAGAAAAATTGACGACACGGTTGGCGTAGTGGCTAAGCGATTAGCTTTCTGCGCTAAGTGTCGCGAGTTCGATCCCCGCACGGAACAAATATTTGTATGATCTACAGATAATTGTTTCGGGTCTGGATGTTTGTGTATGTGAATATATGTGTTTGTAAACGCACCCACGATACAGGAATTATTCCTAGTGTGGGGCAACGTTTTTTTTTAAAAAGACAAAGACAAGACAAGACAAATAATAAATACTCTGAATAATTGCTTTATCGAGCAACTGCACGAAAGCATAAGATTTGAAGAGAAGTGTTGTTGAATTATTCTGTGAAGATATTGTCAGAAGCATCCCAATGTGAATTCGACACAGTTGGGAGCAATAGTTAGTTAGGTGTAGGTATGTATTTAAGGCACGTTTATTGCGAAATAGAGTTTCAATTTAAATTGTCCTCGCGTATTTGGTAATCAGATAGATTAGTGAAGCGAAACGTCAACATTTAACGGCAAGTAATCATTAATTTGATATTTAAATGATTGAGTTTAGTTTAATTATCTCTTTGTAAACACTAACTAGAAACTTATTTAAAAAAGCACTTAAAACCATAGCGTTAACATTAAAGTGTATAAGAATTCGTTAAACAAATGTACTTTTTGTACGATTTTTCATAACAGTGGCTTCATTCTTATTTCCAATTTTGGTCCTTATAAGCTTGTACCAAGCAACCCTATCCTTTATGTCTCCTCCCGCTGTTGCGTCGATAAAACATAACGTCTAGATATAAGTTTCAAGAGTAAATGTGACCAGTATTGTCGACCTTTCCGTTCTATATCTTTCTTAACATTTTCGTTTTGATCTAAAGCATTTGATAGACCTAGTTATGATGGATGGTGTGATATAACGTTTTAGTGGTACCCCTCGTTTGTGTAAGTTTTTAGGGTTCCATCCAAATATCTATTAGAAAGTTGAATAACTTTGGAAAGTCAAAAATATGTATAGTTTTTGAGATTTTATTATGGGTGACGCAGGGTTCATATTTAGGACCAGTTTTCTTATCTCAAAGTTTTATTGTTATTCTTCGTGTTCTTTCGTTTTTCTACAGCAAGAGCGTGTAGAATCATTACAAAGTTGAGATTTCAATTTTGGTTTATGAACAGAAGAAAAACTGAATCAACTTTTATGGAAAAGTATAAAAAAAGCTTTTTTTGTGGTTCAGTGTCAACGGCATCTTATCTATACATTTCTGCATGATCAAAAAATGCATCTACTGATTTATTGAGTTTAGTGATTGATTGTGTAGAATGTTATTTTTTAGGCCCAGGTTTTTACGTTTAGCAGTCGCGCTTATAAATTCAGCCCATTACTGTCCCACTGCTGGGCAAGGGCCTCTTCTCAGATTGAGAAGGGTAAGGCCTTAGTCCACCATGCTGGCCCGGTGCGGGTTGGCGGACTACACACACCATCAAGAACTTTATGGAGCCCTCTCAGGTGTGCAGGTTTCCTCACGATGTTTTCCTTCACCGTTAATGCAAATTCTAATCAAATTCTGATCCGCACATGATTCCGAAAAGTCAGAGGTGCGGGCCGGGTTTGAATTCGGACCCTCTAGCATGGAAGGCAAGCGTTCAACCACTAGGCTATCACTGTTTCCAGCAGTCGCGCTGGCGACCACTGAACCAATGAAGCAGTCAATATAATAATATATTGATATTATAAAATGCACTTAATACTGCCTTTAATAAAGAAAAAAAAAATTGAGCAACCTCAAACCAACGAGATAGTAAATATTATTGATTATTAAACTATAACTCAAACTCAACTCAACACTTTTTTATTCGTGTAGGCCTTAAAGAGGCATTTACAAAACGTTTAGCTTTATGTCCTCGTGTCATGTCTCTTATAATAACATTTCATTTTTATATTCAAAGCAGTTATTTTTTAAGATTCTACTATCGTTATATTCCAAGCTCATTTTAATTTCTAATTTTAAAATTAACTACTTATATTAATGTATTAATAAAAAAAAAAACAAAAATGAAAAAACCTATCCTAAACGATTACTTGGGCGTCATAGTACTCCTCCACATCGCTGTCGAATGGTAACGTGCCCAAAAGACTGGCAGCATTACCAAGCAGTTATTTAAAAAGTGAATGTGGCTTAAGATAAAATAAAACTATTAAGTGATTACATAAAAATGGAAAAACATGTACAAATTAGATAGGTTGTTTATGATCACTTCTAAAATATTAGGTACATAAAACATACAAATCAGGTACAATGAGCATAAAGAGATTTATCGAAATTCAAAAGCGATTTTTAGAGATAATTGTGATTGAAATCTCGACTAATTTTACACATAGTATCTAGAGATACATAAAAACACATAGTCGTTTAAATTTTTCGTTTTTTATGGTTTTAACCAATAGTTTTCTAAGAATAAGCGTTTGACTAGCTTCCACCCGCGGCTTCGCCCGCGTCGTTTAAGAACCTGTACATTTTCCCGGGATAAAAAGTAGCCTATGTTCTATTCCAGACTATAATCTATCTCTGTGCCAAATTTCATCAAAAACCGTTCAGCCGTTCTTGCGTGATTGACTAACAAATAGCCATCCATCCATCAGTAGGATAGGTTAGGATGTTCACCGTACCTTACGCGTTTTGTATACATAAATATTTTGTCTTTTTCATTTTCAATTGATAAATAATTTAATTAATTATGTTTATTAGTTAAATCCTTTTTAAATAAGAATCAGAACTGTTTCATAGTTCTACCTTTTGCAAGCGTAGCCGCCGGCCAGGATTCACAGATCGGGTAGTGTTATAGCCAGGAGCTTGGAATTGTGCCCAGTGGATGGAAAAGAGCTCACTCTGTTATGTAACGAGAAGCTCGAAGTCAAAACAAAGTCTTAGATTTCAACTTCCAATTTTATTAGCACAGGTTCATAAGTAGTTTGGTCCTATGGAGAAGAGACCGAGTAATATATATGACGCATGTGTTTGTACACTACAATACGCCTCTGCCTTACCCTTCAGCTAAACGGGTCGTGATGTCTAGAATAAAACTATAATGCACTGGTATCTCATGACATAGCATCACGTCCGTATTCCCCGAAGGGTTAGGCAGAGATGTACAATTGTACACTAACATTTCGCCGATGCCGTTATTGAGTCTCAAGTAATAGAGGACGAGCCTATTGCTATCTACCGGACACAGTTCCAAACTCCGTGCTGCTACTGAGAATTTCCATACAGAAAAACCCAATAACACTTTGCGCGACCCGGGAATCGAAACCAGGACCTTGCGCTTGCAACAACTAGACCAATGAGGCAGTCTTTTTTAAATACAATAAATTCAAAACTACAAAACGACAAACAAAATGCAAATCCACCAATTATTCCCACTACAAAGTATCAAGACGCAAATTCAAAGATTTCACTATCCCATTTCCTATAAAACACGCTAAACTCAATTCCAACGAGGATTTGACATTATATGATGTCGACGTCGCCTTTCCTATACACCAACTGCCAAACATAAAACTATGCGATATCATAAAACATAAAACTAGACGATATAAGGCGGGTCAAGTCGGGTTGATTTTACGATGTCGTACTTACTTTCATGTTGGCTATGAATTTTGTTCTTTATTTGACGCGCAAGTTTGATGAGTATGCTGTATTAATATGAGCGATGTTGCTCTTATTTTGTGTATTTTATCTCAGTGTTTTTCTACAATCGTACGCATTGTTTCGTTTGTTTGATTTTCGACTTGTTTGGCAAGCTCACGATATGGTTCATCGCTGTATAGTAATCATCACTCCTATTTTAAGAGTATCGTTTAGCTGCCGGATTCTGACAAAATTGTCTTGAAATACGCGTAAAATAGGTGTTTGGGCGTTAACGTTTCTTACATCGAAATCTTAACCAATTAATTTGATTTTGTTCTGTATCGTTTAATCAGATTATAAACTAGGTCGACACGTTTTGTTTTCTTCAAAATTTTGATTAATTTAATCATTATCACGAGATAAGTATAAGGAAGAATTTAAGTTAAAAAACGCATTTTGAGGGTTAATTATTTCTCAGTCTATAAATAATATCAAAAAACAAAAACGTGACGACCTATTTTTTACTTGTGCGCTATAGCATAAAAAAAAAACGGCAAAATCAGCTCATGTTTACTGGGGTAAAAACGTTAACGTTATTTTGTATGAAAACTTTTAGCTAAACTATAGTCTTAATGTACTCGGGCCTTTCAAAGAAGGGTGAGGTTATAATCCAAAATGCCGTGACTTCACGATTTCGATGTCACAAACCTAGATGGATTTTATGTTCAGTTACATAAACAAACTGGACCATAAAATTCTTAGGAACATTACATTTTCCTATTATTCCTTTATGGTCACGTTGCCGCTACTGTCCATCCACTAATTTAATCCCCAAGTCTCTCAGATCAAAATAAATAATACACACTATTTTAGACCACTTAAACTGAAAAACAATTCAATCAACTCTTGTTTTTTTACCAGGAGTACTAAGATTTATCAGTCGTACATTATACATACAAACCAAATAGTCGAAATTCTCATTCATACAAAATCCCATAAAACATCAATAAAAGCGCTACTCTCAAGTAAACTCAAAAAACTTTGCGAAATGAGGCACAAAAAGCAAACTGGCGCTAAGTGAAACCGAACCCCTTCAGACAAGTGATCATGATTAATTGCCCGCTCATCAATAACGTTGTCAACGGCCAGCGATTAGCGATAGATGGCGCCATACGAATACGGGTTGTTTCTAGGTTAAGCTTAGAAATACTCATGATTTGGGGATTTGGTTAGCTGTGAAAGAATAAATGCTTGGTATGTTTGTGGATAATTGTTTGAAATAGTCAAAAGCAGCGATACTCAAAGTGTGCTCCGTGGAAACCTAGGGCTTTCCAAAGTCTCCGCGAAAATACTGATCACTCTTTTTTGAAAATATTATTTTTTTTACCTCCCGTTAGATGTTAAAGTCAAGTAATATGTTTATTAATAAAGAGTACACATTAAACCAGGATCTTGATTATCTTAGGGATCCGTCAAGTATTTTGTTTTCCAAAAGGTTTCTTTTGCCAAAAAGTGTGAGAACGGCTGGTCCACAGGAATGCCAATATTTTTCGTATGTCATATGATTTGATAAATTTATCAAGAGATTACCGTTGTTAGGTATCAGTTTCTGTAGGTATAAAAATCTATCAGGTCAAAGAAGCGATACGAAGTCAAAGTCCTAGTCAACGAAGATAAAGATATCGTTGTGCAATAGCTTGGATTTACAAAGGGGCAGCTTCTTTTCAATCAATCCCATGTGACATAGATAAGATAAGGTTGGAGCCGGTATTTCACCGAGGTTTTTCCTTTTTTCCTTATGTATTGTCTTAAGCGAAAAAGTCATTAAGTCTCGCTGATCTAGTAATCGCTAGCGCGGCTGCCGAGCGAGAAATCCAAGGTTTGTTCCCCGCGTCGGCAAGCTGGAGACTGAAAATGTGTCTTGTAGATATATGCCTGGGCTCGCTCTCTTTTACACGACACTTAATAATGACATCTACCTAAACCCTTCACGGAATTCAGGCATGATTCTATGTTATGTTTATGCATTACATCGAAGCAGCTATAAAAAGAAGAAACCATCTAAAATGATATCTTCAACAACAGAAAGAGAAATGATTTTGCAACGTGCAAAATCATTTTTCTCTCTCTCGGGAACAAATGCCACAAAATTACGAAAGCTTCGAAACATTACCACACTACTCAGGAAAATTAATATACGCATTCAATCCCATAGGAATCTGCAACCATATCCAATATTATCCTGAAAATGAACCAAACCAGTGACCTATTTTTCCCTTTCACAGAACACATAGCATCACTGTATTTCCCGAAGGGTAAACGCAAATGTGTACTGGTGACGACATTTTGACAAAGTTATTAAGTCCTAAGTAATAATGTGCCAGCTATGGCCATCATCAGGGCATAATTCCAAATTTCGTGCTGCTGGGCAATAGGCCCGCCCCGTAGTACATGGGACTAATAACAACATTGGCGAAATATAAACAGCTCAAACGCGCTATTTGCCCTACAATATTTGAGGGTATCCCTCGATTTCCCTAGGATCCCATCATCAGATCCTGACTTGGTAACAATAGGACCGACATGGAAGCATACTCTTTCAAACAAAAAAAGAATTTTTGAAATCGGTCCATATTTGACGGAATAATCGCGTAACAAACATACAAAAAAAAGTCCTTTTTTGAAGTCGGTTAAAAAGTACACCTCTCCCCAAACCATCAGGGTATACAGGCGTGATGCTATGTTATGTTGTGAGTTATAACTTTAATGATGATGATGAAGAAGCTCCAGTATTCACATGTATAGGAGTTGTTACTTAATAGATATACCGTGATATTTCAAACAGCAACGTGAACAGAATTTGTTTGAATAGTAGCTAGATACACGTTCACATTCTTTGCGTTTGGATCAAACTTTACTAATTAGAGTTGGAGTGATATCAGCCAAGTTCTTGTCTATACAGTTTAATAGACGTTGAAATACCCAACAGAGGTTAAATATTTTACTCAGATAGGTAGGGTGTTAATTGACACCTGACAAATAAGTTTTGCTTATGTAAAATTGGATTCTGGTTTAATCGGACACAATAATATCAGTATTTCTAAATTACTGGGAGACACTGACAATTGTCACATATTTTGTGCTGCTTTATTCCGTAATTACTGTCACGGGTATTTGAATGGCAACGGGAACCAACTGCTTACAGAGTACCATGACAAATTATGAAGAACGATCACGTATCCTAAAACTAACCGCAGTAAGCGTTGCTTAACCTTACAGATCAATTGGCTCTCTCTCTCTGCACTAGCTTCAACAATATTATAATACGACAAAGATTATGCAAAACACACACACCAATTTTCCCATTCCTTAACCATAAACCACACGAATATCAGGAATTCCTTACATTTCTAAACTCCATAATAAATCCAAAATTAATACCTTTACCTAACTAAGCGGCATTCGTTTGCATACCAAGTTACGCCGCATCCCCGATATTTTGATCAAACTTCTCTAATTAGGAAACTCCGTGTGATATCCGTGGCACATCTGCGACTAATAGTTTGTTGGGCTTTACTTCATCAGGGACAGTGTTGGAGGATTTGTGTATGGT
The DNA here is from genome assembly GCA_947562105.1 of Shargacucullia verbasci. NCBI lineage: Eukaryota > Metazoa > Arthropoda > Insecta > Lepidoptera > Noctuidae > Shargacucullia > Shargacucullia verbasci. Next base: position 8,194,531 of record OX387303.1, on the reverse strand, counting down.
TGGCTCTGTGTTGGATTTAATATCGTTGGAAAGTTTATTATAGTACTCACAGTTTCAGTATTTTTAAATTATTTCCACGTAAAGACTTCGCTTTTATGCCTCTCCTTAAATTTTTTGATAAATAAACCTTGATTGCCTCTGCATCACCCAAAAAACATTAAATTAGGATTGAAATCAACTTAAACACACAATTAATTATTTCCAAACTAATTTTTAAATTGATTCTGCTTTGAATCACAGTGACATAGGTAATATATTATACAGTCAAATATATAAAATGCATCGAAAAAGAAACGCACAAGTATTTGTTGGCTTAAATATCGTACGACCAAGTTGCTGGGTGTATCAAAACTTAAACTTGGCACGGAATTTTACCTTGCAGCGGAACCATCAGCTTGCGGACTTCCGAAATAACTTCGCTTTAAGCGCTTAGCCTTAAAGTGTTTAGAATTTTGCGGCTTAGCTATATTTAGTACTTGATTCATTGTTAAATGAATAGTGTTTATGTATTGTATTGCATATTTTGTGTTAATCGAAAGTTTCCCTCAGGGGTTTATATTTGGTCCTCGTTTTTTTTTTTAATCTATATTAATCCTTATTCCTTTAGCTTTTTGTAATAAAATACATGGCATAGTATTCTAGATTATATTTATACCGACATTATGTGTTGAAAGACATCCACTGCTACAAACAGATTCTATTTTTGAATCTGAAAAAGATTGTTTAACTGGCTTCTAAGATCGCTGACCAGATATAAATGAATAAATCCAGCCTACTATCGTCCCACTGCTGGAAAGTCTTTTCAGAATGTTCTCATCGACCGACCTAACTATTTATTTTTAAAGAGGGATTTTGTAGCTATCGTAATAATTAACAGAAAAGAATCTGAAAAATGGAAAAATGGAGAAAATGTCATACGCACATATCCTATACATATCATATCTACTTAAACTGAGTGATCAAGTCATATGAGAACCAACTGAAGAGAACCCTATTTCCAACAGCTGGATATAAGCCTGCTAGACCAAATTCAAAGTGCTCCGCAAAATTTAATCTGCCCTGTTTCAAGACTATCCCAGCGACCGACAATCATATCATATTACCATATAATTTTTTTTGTCATGAAAGTTTCTCATGGAGATGAGAGATACAGAAAAAGAAAGAGAAAGAGAGAAACTTAAGTCTCGTGTATGTCATAAACTTTACCATTAACAAAATTCTCAACAAACTTACAGCCAAACTTTTTATTTAAATACACAAAGCACTATAACCTTTCCTAATTAGCTCACACGCCACAATGTATAATACTCTCAGGTTCCCTATAACAGTGGGATAGATGCATCTGAGAAATTTCGAACTCATTAACTTGGTTCAGTAGACCTGTGACGTCACGACGGCTAATTAGGGAACTTGAGATTTTAAGGCGAGACTTGTGAGTTGGAAAGTTGTGTGTGTAATATCAATGTTATGTCAAGAGAGTATAGAGCCAATGATAATGATTTTTCGGCGTATATTCTCTAAAATATATAGTTGGGCGAGCAGCATTAAAGACTTTTAACTGGCAGATAGTTTAGTTGTACTGATAAAAAGGTCAGTTTTGAAGAAAGAATGAGCGTGCAAATCACGTCGCGTCGGAGTCACCAATGTGAACGAATGGGGTATGATGTTCCTCTAGTCAAAAGGGAGGCTCCTCTCACCAGCCAAGGTTTAACTAGCATGCCTAAGCATTACGTTCGGATTTTCATACATATTGAGTTAGAATGACTGGCAATCTTTGATAGTCTGATTTAGGATTTCACTGATATTGATTGCCTCATTGATCTAGAGGTCGCAAGCGCGACTGCTGACCGTGAGGTCTTGGGCTCGATTCCCAGGTAATGTGTTACTGGGTTTTTCTATATGGAAATTCTCAGTAGCAGCACGGAGTTTGGAACTGTGCCCGGTAGATGGTAATAAGCTCGCAATATTACATGAGACTCAATAACAGCATCGACAAAATGTGAGTCTACAGTAATACACCTCTGCCATATCCTTCGGGGAATATAGATGTTAACCCTTCGGGAAATACATCCGTGATGCTATGTTATGTTATCGATTAATTCCGACAGATGTCGCTAGTCGTCATATAGCAAATAGTCGGTCGATAGTGGATATTTCCACACCATCAAACCATATACTAGTTTGAAGCCACGAAAGACATATACTACACTACTTAAACTTGGAAAACTCGTTATCTCAGTTTACTCTACCTTATAACATAACAGTGGCTGTAAGCCGTCTAATTAAGCAACTTGAGATTTTATAACACGAGACTAAAGGTGAGATAAAAAATAATTAGAATCTTTATAACACTTTTATGACACTATTATACCACGTTCATCATAATATTAGCTCGTAAACGCTCTCTACTAATATACAGGGTGTCCCGTAAATAATGAAATGTTTAATGAATGATTGTTCGCCTGATTATCTACAACTAATTAGATTTTTATTTTTTTAAGAAGTACCACGATTTTAATTAAATTTTTATTTTACTACATGGTAAAACTAATTAGTAATGTTTTACATAAATCAGATTTAAACAATATTAATATTTGTAGGAATAGCATAAAAATACTAAAATTAGGTAGAAAAATCAGAAGAATTAATTTTGACAACCCAAACTATGGTTTAATAGTTACCTTACGTTTGATCCATTATTTACGGGACACTCTGTATAAAATAACGTCTCACGCCTATATTCCCCGAAGGGTTAGGCAGAGATGTACGCAACTGTTACCCCACATTTTGCCGATACCATTATTGAGTTATATTTAATAGAGCGCGAGGTTCAATTTCAAACTATAAGCTGCTAGTGTCAATTTCAGAAAATCCCAATAAAACTCATCTCATCTCATGCTAAGTTGCAAAAGTCAAAGTCAAAGTTTTTTATTTCAAGTAGGCCTTTTCAGTCAATTTTAAAAAGTCGAGACTCTAGGCGCACGGTTCCAAAGGGGCTAGGTTCTATGCAGAAGAGACCGGCAAGAAACTCCATGGATACTCTTTTCAGGTGTATGTTAAAACAAAATAATTTGATTATGTGCCCTTACCTAAAATATTTGCATGCTCTTATAATACTGCGGAATGTGTCTTGTCCTTATCCTACATTTTTTGTACCAGCTTTTGTACCACATTTTATGCAAATAAAAAAATTATTATTATTATTATTCAGATACAAAAAGTTAATTTACTACAGTTAAAATATTAAATTAACATGCATTATATAAGAAATAATTCAAACTTAATAGAACGCTACTTACATAATGAGGCAATACAATATGAGTTAAACAAGTGTTTCGAATATAAAATAAAAACGGCATAAACAGATCAAAGCGGATAAAACAGAAAAAAAAGTACAAAAGTGAATACAAAATATTGAAACATCAAGAATGTCCAGACATGTGAAGCGAATATAATGTAAAATAGAATTAGTAGACACAACGAATAACCAGGGAAGCCACATTTGCAGAAGATATTTACCGCCACACGTCTCTATCGTCAACACGTAAAGGCGGTTAACCAAATCAACACTTCTTCTTTTCGTATCGATGCCATCGTGTTGAAAGGACTGGCCAGCTAGACTCTGCATTAGGCACCGAGTGCTAGCTGTTACCAGGGTGCAGTTACCAGAGGCTCCTTTCATTCACCCACATACACTGTCTGTTTGAGATTCCATATTAAGCCCACGATGGGCTTATGTTTACTCGAGGCCGTCTTCAAGCTAAAAGACCAACTGCACTTCAAAGTTTAGCAAACTCGTTACCCCAGTTTACCTACCTCGTGACGTAAGTCTCGATGTTAGTTGGCCAATTAAGATACTTTAGATTTGTAGAGAGAAATGTGGTAACACACAAATGAAATGAAATGAAATGAAAATATTTATTTTGCAATTAGGATTTTTCAATCACTTTTACACGTCTTTTTTAAACTAGATGGCGTCGGCATTTCCTATACCACAATAATATAACAAAGCATCACGCCCGTATCCCCCGAAGGGTTAGGCAGAGGTATACCAGTAGATGACAATAGGCTCGCAGTTAGCCAGCCACCATTGCTACCACCATTGCTGACTGGCTAAATTTTTCACAACGTCACGACAGAGGATTCACTTTGAGTTTACCCCAGTTATACCTCATGATGTAAATGTCGCAAATAGACGCAAAATTAAGTTTTTACATACGTAACAAAAGATTGTTGTTAAATCAAATTATCACTGAAAAATCTACAAATATATGTGCTGATGAAATGGATGAAAAATTTAATGTATTTTGAGACGTTGCCCCACTAGGATTTTCTCCTGTATCGTGGGTACAATTTACAAACACATGTCACATGCACACACAACCAGACCCGAAACAACTATCTGTAGATCATACAAATAGTTGTTCCGTGCGGGGATCGAAACCGCGACACGTAACGCAGAAAACTAATCGCTTAGCCACTGTGCCAACCGTTAAAGCTTATGATTAGGCTTTAATCAAGGCAAGTATACAATGCCTATACTCTGTTCTATTTATATAACTCCATAAAAGACCAACACATGCACTTCAAACTTAAGCAAACTCGTTACCCCAGTTATACGTCGTGACGTAAATGTCGCAGTTAGACGCCTAATTAAGTAACTCCAGCATTTATATCAAGAGACATAAGCTGAAAAGTTCCACACGAGTTTTTCGTATGAGTTTTTTAATGTTTATTTTGAATTTTTTTGTGTTGTACCTTTTAAAGGTAAATATTATAATTTGCGCTTAAACCCTCGTATCAGACGTTCCATGCGAGACGCGATAGAAATTATACGTCATCATCATCAACATCATCATCAGCCAAAAGACGTCCACTGTTGAACGAAGGCCTCCCCCAAGGGGGGGATTTGCCATAATCCCCACGCTTGGCAGACGGCTTGGGGATCGCAGTGGCTCACCGATTAGTGAGAGGACGCTGCTGTCCGTCCTCCGGTATCTGGCCGCAGTTTTAAGACATACCCGGGTCCGTATGTAATTCGGGAAATCAAGAAGTTTAATAAAGATAGCGGGTTGAATAGTTTAAAAAATAGGCTGTAAATATTTTTAATGTCGTCAAAGTTAACAAATCAGAAGATATATAATGAGCCATAAGTAATTTAATTTTATAACTTAACAGCATCACGCCTGTATTCCCCGAAGGGTAAAGTAGAGGTGTACTGTTGTACACTCACATTTCGCCGATGCCGTTAATGAGTCTCATGTAATACGGGGCGAGCCTTTTGCCATCTAGCGGGCACAGTTTCAGTCTCCTTGCTGCTACTGAGAATTTCCATCCATGCAGAAAAACACAATAACCTGCCCATCCTTTTGTTAACCCGTTGTAAAAAGCGATAATACAAAAAAAGAGATATTTAAAAAAAATCACTTTATTACCTTGTGTATAAAAGGAAAGTCACAAAGAGCTTTTAATGCAGCAAATAATAAAAAAAAGGCTAAAACATCAGCACTTTAAAATTTTACCTATTTCAATAAAGCCATTTGTGAAATTGTAGTAATATACGACGCTACGAGAATCTACGAGAATTTCAAATCACTATCACTACATAGTATAAAACAAAGTCGCTTTCTCTGTCCCTATGTCCCTTTGTATGCTTAAATCTTTGAAACTACGCAACGGATTTTGATGCGGTTTTTTTTAATAGATAGAGTGATTCAAGAGGAAGGTTTATATGTATAATAACATCCATTAAATAGTGGAGAAGTACTGTTATTTTTGAGGTTTCTAATGTGATGTCGTAAATAATTACATTTTTTTGCGCTTACATTGCAAACGCGGGCTGAACCCTACGAGATAGATCAAAATAATGTACTACAGTATTGTACACCTTAAAAAGGTCTACAAAAAAGTCCACGATGGTATATGTTTATCTCTTAGGGATAACCCACAATAACCATTCATAAACCACGCGGGCGAAGCCGCGGGCGGAAGCTAGTCTTATATAAGATGAAAACACTTTCGTAGCGGTGCGGCGTAGCTACCCCATCTACGCAGTCTACGCCGCTACGAAGGTCTACGGCATACGTTAAGATTAACATTACCAAGTATAATTGAAAATTCTGAATATTTTGTACGTGATACAGAATACAAGGCTTTTCTTTTGATAGATAGACGCTTTGAAAATCTTTATAAAAATGGTATTAAATATAAAGGTTATTCATAATTCAAACATAACATCACACATGTATTTACCGAGGAGTTAGGCAGACAGGCAATGTTGTTACTAACTACCATGTAACTACGCAAAACAGAAAATTCCATTACACTTTGCTTGACCCGGACATTGAATCTAGGACCTCATGTTCAGCAGTCACGCTTGTATTGAGTCAAAGTCAAAGTTTTTCTTTTTTTGTAATAGGCTTTTTGTGTGTACAGTTTACAAACATACATGTCACATGGACACACAGCCAGACCCGAAACAACCGTCTGTAGATCATACAAATATTTGTTTCGTGCGGTAATCGAAGCCGCGCTACGTAGCACGTAAAGCAAATCGCTTAGCCACTGTGCCAACCGTGCCATAAATTTATGGTAAGGTAAATTATATTCCAGTTACACGTGGACCCAAATTTTGTTTAACTTTTGCAACGTAAAGAAAACTTTCATAAAATGTTCGTTTAAATATTTTTTTCTTTTCATCCACTAAATTACAGAGTAACAAATCGGGGCCCAATAGTATTCTTTATTGAAGTCAGTAACAGACTTGCAACACATCACGCGACGCGAATAACGCGAGCTTATTGACTACTACTACTAATACAGCATTATGCTGAGCACACACCTTTGTTTTTGCGCACATGCGACGCACAACCTCCGACATCTTGATATATGTATTATTTCCATACCGTCTTTGTTTATTTTTTTGGATGACTCAGGCTATTGTATCAGTGCACAGTGTTATCTATCGTAAGATACATTTTATTTATTTATTTGGAATAATTTAGGTTTACACTTTATAAAAGAAACGAAGATAGCTACAAAAGTAAAATACTGTGGCGCAGCTATCAACGCCCAGCTTAAAATACAATAATAGATGGAGGTGGGGTGAATGTGTGTGTGTGTGTGTGTGTGTGTATGTGGCATAGGAGTTTATTTATGATACCACAAGTTGCTCAGTTGCATCATAGGACAAAGATTTAAGCCAAACTGTTAATTTTTCCCTCAGTAAATTCTTTGTTAGAGGGTAGATTTTAAGTCTTCTATTTATGTTGTTATAAAGTTTAGTGCTAATGTGGTTGAAGTGGCGATTTACTAATGCTAGCCTGCAGGGCTCAGTCTTGCAGATTCTGTCTGAACGTCGCTTCTTAGCAATGTGCTGTAAGCTCATATGGCACAAGCCGGTGTTTTTTAAGAACAGTATGTAGCACAAACAGCTGTCTTACCGCGAGAACCTCACATAGTGAGTATAATTCCGAAGTCGGAAATCTAATAGGTTTCCTCGCGAGTACTTTCAATACTGTACATGTATTACTAATCTGTGGTATTATCTTTACGTCCACTGTTGACAGACTATAAATGTCATAGCACAGATTAATAGATAATCATTAGCTTTATATGTAATAGTATGAAATAGGTGATAATAAACCACAGCCTTCTTAATACCATAACGTCTGAGTTATCAACTAATTGTTTACTTTTAGAATACTATTTTTTGTTAGTCTTAAGATGTGTGCGTCAGATGGCGCGTAGAAATAAAAAAAAAAATCTTTCTTTCTTTCTTTCTTTTACTAGCTTCCGCCCGCGGCCTCGCCCGCGTGGTTTACGAACCCGTACATTTTCCCGGGATAAATAGTCTAAGTGCTATTCCAGACTATATCTATCTCTTTGCCAAATTTCATCCAGATCTGTTCAGACGTTCCGGCGTGAAAGTAACAAAGATCCATCCATCCATCCATCCTCACAAACTTTCACGTTTATATTATTCGTAGGAGTAGGATATTCTATCGTGTAGGACTAAACTTTGTCCAGGAACAAATGAGCACGCGTCGGGTGTGATAAGTATGTCAAGTTCTTTGTACATCCAGCGAAGATTCTCCAAGGTTCCGAGTTTCCGAGTTATAATCATAAAGACGAACAAACTTCGAAATGACGGTTCCGTGGTCTGAATTCACAAATGAAGAATCTTGATTAAGTATTGAGTCAGCAAAAAGTTACTACATCAATTTGGCAGGGTCTCTTAAGTCTAGTACAAAAACCATTTATTTAACATAGCATAGCATCACGCCTTTATGCCCCGGAGGGTAAGGCAGAGGCGTACTATTAACACCCACATTTCGCCGATGTCGTTATTAAGTCTCATGTAACAGGGGGCCAGCTAATTGCCATCTATCAGACAATTTCAGACTTCGTGCTGCTACTGAGAATTGCCCTACAGACAACTCAATAACGTTTCGCGTGACCAATGAATCAGTAATATTCTATTCATAAAACAAAAGCCTAAGTTATAAGGTTATAAGGAATATTTCGCACCCTCAGAACGAAAGTAAAGTAAAGTGACCTAACACAAAATGCAATTTGTGAGACATTATCAAAAAAGTCTTCAAAAAAGTATACTTTTTAAGGTCAGTTTAGCAAAATCAGAATTTTGAGTAAGGTCACTTTTTGAGTTAATTCACTTTCATTCTTAGGGTGCGATCTGTGGGCGGTCGCTCAGTTTCTCTAAATTTTAAAAAAGGCGCTTGTGTTTTCGATATAAAAAGTTATTGAGTTGATAGGCTATATAAATTTCGAGTAACTCAATGTTTTTTTTTTGTTTTAAATCTTTATTAATGAATTAAGGAACTTTTTTCCGACCCGGGTACGTCTTAAAACTGCGACCAGATACCGGAGAACGGGCAGCAGCGTCCTCTCACTAATCGGTGAGCCACTGCGATCCCCAAGCCGCCTGCCAAACGTGGGGATTATGGCAAACCCCCCCTTGAGGAGGCCTTCGTTCAGCAGTGGACGTCTTCTGGCTGAAGGAACTTTTGAACATACGTAATAAATAAAGCTATTTTTGAACATACCTATGTTCGATTTCTGGTGCGGAAAAAGCGTTCAGTAGTGCAGCACGGAGTTTGAATCTATGCCTGGTAGGTATCAATACGTTCACTATTACATGGGACTCAATGACGTCATCGATGAAATATGGTTATACATACACCTGTACCTAACCCTTCGGGGAATAACAGGCGTGATATATGTAATGTCCTCCTGACCGATTTCGGTCACGGCGGCCAATCTCACCGGAGGTTGGCCAACTACACAGGAGATATTATAGAGCTCAAGTGTGTGCGCAAACACGGGTGCTCTCTCTATTCCTTCACTCTCATAGTCCGATGGGACGGCAATCCGACGCGACCGGAGAGAGATCAGACGCAAGACCAACGGCTTTACGTGCTTTCCGAGGCACGATGTGTATTTACATAAACAAAGACCCAGACCCGAAACAACTATCTGTAGATCATACAAATATGTGTTCCGTGTGGGAATCAAACCCGTGACACGTAGCTCAGCAGCCGATCTCTCAGCCACTGCGCCAACCGTGCCATCAATATATATACTTCTCGTAGGATACTACAAGAATTCAGAAAGAGGTGGGCGAACATTATCCGTCCCGTTTTCCTACACTATCTGAATTTCAACATGACCTCTAATAGGACGAGAATTGCCCCCAGTCACCCTGTACACCCACGACCAACTCTTAAGTGATACGAAACTTCTTTACCGTACACCTGATCCTTTCGACCTTTTTCAAATTTATGTTAAAAAGTCTACTTATAAAACCTTTCCAAATGTTTGCGTTAACCATTAGAGTAATTCTAATACGACGACACGGTTGGCACAGTGGCTAAGCGATAAGCTTTCTGCGCTATGAGTCGCAGGTCCGATCCCCTCACAGAACAAATATTTGTATGATCTACAGATAGTTGTTTCGGGTCTGGTTGTGTGTGCATGTTACACGTATGTTTGTAAACTGTACCCACGATACAGGAGAAATCCTAGGGGGGCGCAACGTTTTCTTAAGAAAAAAAAAAACCAAAAAAGAAAAAACAATAATATAATTGAATTACGCCTTAAAGCATCATTGGTCTAGTGGTCGTAAGCGCAACCGCTAAGCGTGAGGTCCTAGGTTCGATGCACGGGTCGGACAAAGTGTTGTTGGGTTTTTCTGTATCGAAATTCTCAGTAGCAGCACGGAGTCTGGAACTGTGCCCGGTAGATGGCAATAAGCTCGCCTCCTATTACATGAGACTCAATAACTGCATCGGCGAAATGTGAGTGTACAATACACCTCTGCTGTACACCTCTGCTTAACCCTTCGGGGAATACAGGCGTGATGCTATGTTATGTATATCAATTACTCAACTAACGTGGGTGCGTTAACAAACACAAATAATCATATATTTGTGTTTGTAAACGCATCCACTCATACACACGCAGACTTGAAATAAATATCTGTAGGCCATATAAATATTTCTCCTGTGCGGGAATCGAACTCGCAACATGTAGGTACTCAATCAACTCAACTCAAAAATCACTTGACCCTTTGACTTGACACTAACTGACCATTGATCCATCAATCTGTGTTCAAATTTAAAGTGTCTGACAGCGACTGTCAAAAAATAAATAATAAAGAAAATATTTAGTTTTATGTGAAACCACGAAATTGGTCGTTATTGAATCTCATGGAATAGGGGGAAGCATATTGCCATCTACTATCACCATGCAGCGTTTCAGACTCCGTGCTGCTACTGAGAAATTCCATACAAAAAAAACCAAATAAAATTTTGCCCAACCCGGGAACCGAACCCAGGACTTGATGCTCAGCAGTCGCACTTGCACTAAACCAATGAGTAACTGAGAGAAAAAAAATCTTTGCAATAAAATTAGCTTTTTTTATTTGATCATCATCTGTCAGTTGTTAATGGTAACAAATTTGACTTTTACAAAGTTTTGAATGCCAGTAGCAACTCGGTTCAACAACTCGATTGTTAATTGAACTTTTGAATGATATTTGAGGGAATTAATCTGAATTGCGGGTAAGAATTATGGATGACTCGGCAAACTGGCAGCACTGAACTCTAGGCTCGCTTGGACTCAATAACAGCATCAAAGAAATGGCATCGTAGACTATCACACCTCTGCCTAACTTTGAGGGGAATTTAAGCGTGATGTTTTTATGTTACAGTTTAACTTTTTCTTTAACAATATGGTTAAGAGTATCGTTTAGCTGATGGCTTCTGACAAAATAGGTGTTTGGGCTTTAACGTTTCTTCGATCGAAATCTAAACGAATTAATTTGATTTTGGTCTCTATCGCTTTGCCAGATTATAAACAAGGTCGACACGTTGTAATTGAGTTACACGTTTGATTTAAAATTTAATGTACAAGGAGGATTTTTAACTAAAAAAAAACGCTGTTTGAGGGTTAATTATTTCTCAATCTATAAACAATATCAAAAAAACAAAAACGCGACGACCTAGATTTTACTTGTGTCTATAACATATAAAAACATCAGCAAAATCAACTCGTGTTTAGTGGGGTAAAAACGTTAACGCATATTGTATGAAAACTTTCAGCTGAACTACAGTCTTAATGTGATAAAATAGATGTTATGTTTCTGCTTATAAGCAAACACTTCACACGGATCAAATGGAAAAACAGCAGTCGTAAGTATTGATATATCCTCCGCTTTTCGAAACAAAACAATCAAAGTATAATCCCTCCATACATAACAAAAGACACCGAAGTTAAATTCCGAACGCCTAAATCAAAGCAAGAACATTTTACGAAACAAAAGAAAAATCATAAGAAAAAACAACCAGCCAGTTATTCCAACGTCTGCCCGAAACAAAAATAAAAAGGTATGAAAAACAGAAAAGTTATTTTATTGACTGCCAAGTATTGTTTATTTCCGAAAGTGTTTGAATAAAACAACTGAACAATCGACTAAAATTAATGTCTTCGTAACGTTTGGAGACCTATAAATTAGCTGGAGTGTTCGGCGGTTCTAATTTCGAATATAATGATTTTCTTTCGAAACTTTTTGAAGTTGAGAATGTAAAGGAGTTCTTTTAAGAAATTGAGACAGATAAAAGAGTAATCAAGTAACATTATAGGAGTTTTCGATGCATGTCTAATCTTTTTACTTTGTAAGTTCCATGTAACAGGGTGAGGAAAATGAGCTGCTACTCAGAATTTTGTAACTGAATAACTCAATAATACTTCTTTCAATCCGGGGATTGAACACAGGACTTTATATTCAACAGCCGCGCTTACGACCAGTTTTCTAGTTAAATATTAACTTTCATAAATCCATTACATAACGTAGCATCACGCCTGTATTCCCCGAATTGTTAGGCAGAGGTGTATGTATATTTTGCCGATGAGTCAGTGTGCATATTGAGTCCAATGTAATAGGGGGCGATCCTACTGCCATCTACCGGACACAGTTCCTGACTTTTGCTGCAGAGAATTTTCATACAGATAAAACCCAATAAATCTTTGCCCGACTCGGGAATCGCACCCAAGGCGTCACGCTTAACAGCCGCGCTTGCGACCGCTAAACCAATTTCGTAATTATCGCTTTCATACCTAATTCAACTAATCTACCAACTGTTATTCTTATCACAACCTATTCTTTAAATATATCTTCAAGGAAGTTGGTGTACAATAAAATCAAAAGGCTTTGTTCACAAAAGGCAATAAAATATCCATGGGGTACGATAAAATTATCGGTGGAACGTTAAGTCTAAATCTTGTTGGGCATTTAATTCTCGTTTTTATTGGGCTAATCGCCGCTCTGGGACTGTGGTACAATTTGCAAGGAGAAAACGTTGCCCACGTTTTGTAAAGAAAAAATATATTTTAAGGTCTTGTATTTTATCGCACGCCCAGCTCCTTGTACCACTAGGATTTCTCCTGTATCGTGGGTACAGTTTACAAACATACATGTCACATGCACATACAACCAGAGCCGATACATCTGTCTGTAGATCATACAAACATTTGTTCCATGCGGTAATCGAATCCGTGACATTTAGCGCATAAAGCGAATCATTTAGCCACTGCGCCAACCGAACCTTTCTTGTTAGAAAATTGCCAAATTTAGGTAGAATTTGGCTGGTTACATCAGCTGAATGCGTGATGACCTGTGGGTCAAAATTAATTAGACTAATTAGATTTTGAGTCAACATAAAAACGTTGACTCAAAAATCTCCCCGTTTCTAATCCCTCAACGCAAATCTCAAACAAAGTGTGCCAAATTTCTCTCAAAAAATATTTCTTAACCAAACACCGAAACTGAAAACATTGCTATCTCTTAACCTATTACAAACGACTGGTTAATGCAAAACCAGAAATAAATTCCCAAGCAAGACGAAGCCGAACCGATTCGAAGAGGCTCGTTTAAAATTCAACCGCCGACGTAACTGACTAAAATTGCGGTACTACTAACCGTTCGCGATTGAATATCGTGTAAAGATGGTTTCATTGCTTTTATTTTTCTTTTTTTTATGATTATTGAAAATATATAATATCTATAATATCTTTATACAGGTAATTTAATTTTAAAACTAACTACTTATGCTAATGTATTAAATAAAAAAATGAATAACTCTATTCTAAACGAATACTTGGGCGTCATAGTACACCTCCACATCGCTGTCAAATGGTAACGTGCCCAGAAGACTGGCAGCATTACCACGTTGAATTGCAATGCTTATTCTTTGACCAAATTTTCTTTTTTTCTCCTTTTGACCTTTAAACATGAATATTTTTACTGACGACACAAAACAAATCCGCTTTAATACAATTAGATACAAATTCAATAAGTAAATGTACAAATTGGTATTGTTATTGCTTTTCGAAGATTTCTCCCATACAACTATTACTGACTGTTGGTTTCACTCGCATTGTATAGAAACTACTTTATGTATAGGAAGACAAAATATCTCATGTGATAATCCAGAATATTGTCTACTTGTGTGCCAAATTTTATACCAATCCGTTCTGCAGTTTATGTGTTATGGAGCAACAAACATACAAACGTACTGCGTATTGAGATAAAAGTCCACAAATTAAACATACCAACTACTAAAACAAAATTGAGGATTTCTGTTAGAAAATTATTATTAGTAGCACGGAATCTATTGTCTCTAGTAGATGAAAATAATTAGACGATCCATACGGGTGTTAACAGTCCAAAAATTCTGACAATTAGTCAGCCTTATATTATCAATGTCTCCCAGTAATTGGTTGGCGGATGCCAGATGACAGTTGTTTTGTGTAGAATACTGATTAATTATGCGGTTAAACTGGAAGCTGAGCCCAACGAAGTTGCAGGCTAACAAAACCTCACACTAAGAATAATTCCTGTGTTGTAGATGCGTTCACAAACACAAATATTCATACGCAAAAACACCCAGATCCACAGCCTAATTACTGATGTAGCAATCAGTTTACGACAGGCGTAGATCGCGCGATATCTACTGTTATATATGTATTGGCCAACAATGAGGCTGCTGCCGTGCTGATGCGTTGCTGTCGCTATTTTTACCCGACCGCCAAGGAAGGGTTATGTTTTACGTAATTAGACTGCCGGAACAGGTACACAGGTAGGCCAAACAAATATTGGTTTCGTGCAAGATTCAAACACGTAGCCTAATAGTAAATCGCTCAACCACTGCACCAAAGGTGCCGTCTACCTAACCGATCGTGAAATTTAAGCACATCTTAATATGTTTATGTAATGACCCTCTTTCTTATTTGTAGATGAATAAATTTTCAATATGCTTCACAACGCTTTCGAAAACTGTCGTTGAAGGGGTCCTAAAAGAAACGTGATTCGAGTTAAGATGACGTCATAAAAAGAGGATTACGAGCCTCGAGGGTATCCAATAGTAAAGCTTTATTTTATTTATTTACTCATTTGTTTTGCTTTAAGTATTTTTTTGTAAAGTATCAAGAATATCTCGTCATTAACTATCTATGTAATACCACTCACTAACGTTCTTGATCACTCACTGATCAGTTACGAAATCTCAAGATCTTCAATCTCAAGAATTTATCCAAAATTAATAATTTTGGGCGATGAAATGGTAGTTTAAAGTTTGTACGTAAAATATTTTTACGTGGGTGGAGTTTTGGGCAAATATGGATGTGTACATGATCCGGTAAATCACAGATTGAACAAGACAGAGGAAAAATACCATAGCTAAGGCAGCTTCCACACCGAAATTTTTAGTAAAGGGAACAACAGACATTCCTATCAGTATGAAACCAAAACCGAAACAGCAAAAAAAGACACGTATTCCATACAAACAATTTAATATTACTCGAAATAAATATACTGAACACATGATTGTTTTTCACGATATTGCATTTGGTCCCATGCTAAAGGTTGTTGGTATTGATGAGTTTAATAACGCTTTAAAGGGATCGGGACTAGAAAGGTAGAACCTTGCAAAATGTTCAATAAAATTTTAGATGCGATTGCTTCGTTGGTCTAGTGGTCGCAAGCGTGACTGCTGAGCGTGAGGTTATTGAGTTTTTCTATATGGAAATTCTCAGTCATCATCAGCCAGAAGACGTCCATTGCTGAACGAAGGCCTCCCCCAAGGGGGGGTTTGCCATAATCCCCACGCTTGGCAGGCGGCTTGGAGATCGCAGTGGCTCACTGATTAGTGAGAGGACGCTGCTGCCCGTCCTCCGGTGTCTGGCCGCAGTTTTAAGACGTACCCGGGTAATCAAATTCTCAGTAGCAGCACGGAATCTGAAACTGTGCCCGGTAGATGGCAATAGGCTCGCCCCCTATTACATGGAACTCAATAACACCATCGGCGAAAGGTGGGAGTACAATAGAACACTTTTGCTTAACCCTTCAGGGAATACAGGCGTGATACTATGTTAATGTTAACAATTTTAGATTTTCAGCAAGGGAAAACCTATAGCTAGAGTACGAGGATATAATATAAGTCATAGGTAAGATGTGTTCCAAATAGTCTGGACACCAGATTGAGGTAAGCCATCCGAATCTTGGCAATAGGCCAGGAGACTGCTGGAATATTCTAATCTCGGGACAGTATTCAACGAATGAGTCTTAAATTGAGCAGTTTGACACAGTTGGCTCAGTATCTAAAAGATCAGCTTTCTGCGCTACATGCAGTGGTTTCGATTCCCGTACAGAACAAATATTTGTAAGCGCCTAGAGTCTCGACTTTTTAAAAGTGCCTGAAAAGGCCTAGTTGAAACAAAAAACTTTGACTATATGATCTACAGTTAGTTGTTTCGGGTCTGGTTGTGTGTACATGTGACATGTATGTTTGTAAACTGTACCCACGATACAGGAGAAATCCTAGTGTGGGGCAACGTTTAAAAAAAAACAACAGACCACCAAAACTTTGAGAATCTTCAATTTTATATTTCAAAGTTTAAAAAAAAAAACTTGTAAATTTGACTTTTGACAGAGAAATACCTAACAATAATTTTCAAAACATATAACAGATTTAGAATGTACTAAGCGAAATTCTAGACTAATCTTTCTCATTCTGAAAAGACACCCATGCCCAGTTAGAAAGATATAGGTTAAATTTAAATTTGGACTTGCTGGTGTTAAAGCTTTAAGCAGCCAAACAAGTACTATTAAAACAAAACGATCTTTAACTAAAATCGTTCACTCTAACACTTGGTAAGGGTGCTCATTTGAATTCCACAGCGGCATTTGAATTGGAGATTTTACAGGCCTTAATCCAAAACCGACGTTGGATGTCCCACGAAGCCTGTTATCCTGGTAATTAAGAGGTTCAGCTATGCAGATGGCTGCCTTATCGGGTATAGGCAGGTTGAGAGGAAGGTGTGTGTCTGTTTTTCTTTGTAAAAACGTCTCAAATTCATAATCCACAATTATAATAAATGCGAAAGTAAGAAATGCTGTCTGTTTGTTACCTCATTACGACTACACCATTGAACCAATCGTTATGAAATTTTACGAAGAGGTAGACTGGGTCCTTACGTAGGAAATAAGTGCAGCAAAATACGAATTAATTGATAAATACAAAATACTCGCAGTTGCAAGTCACGGGCAATAGCTAATATTATAATAAAATGGTTCATACATTTCTTAACATAGCATCACGCCTATTTTTCATCGAAGGGTTATACAGAGGTGTAATCTACTCATTGTCTCGCCGATGCCGTTAGTTCCGTGTTATAGAAAAGGAGCCTACTGCCACCTGCCAGGCAGAGGTCCAAAAACCGGGCTGCTTATTTTTTCTCACAGAAAAACTCGATAAGGCTCTGCCTGAAAAGAGAACCGAACCGCAGACCTAACAACCAGCTGCTGTCCTTAAGACCACTACACTATTATTGACGATTTAGGAAGCGTCATAAGTCGAAAATTTCCTCCAATACGAAAGTGAGACAGAGGACCTCCAACTCAGCACTGAAGCTGCATACACGGACGAGGTGGGTAAGTGAATAGTGTGATTTCTTCTGGTTGGTTTATAGCTTCTATAAAATATAACACTTGAAATACTCCAAAATATTCCAGAAGCCATAAAACTCAAATTCCCAAGCCCCACTTTACACAAAACCACCGTTTCTCTTTCGTAAATCTAAAATAGCGTATGCAATTTTGACCCCAATTTTCCCTCCTCATACCTAACTCGATAAGGGAGCGATCGAGAGTCATTTGCATAGATGAAGTCCTTAATTAGCGGAATAAGGCGCCCAAGACGACATCCAACGGTTTCAGATTAAACCCAGTAAAATCTCCAATTCAAATCTCGTAGTGGAATTCAAATGAAGAGAATTTAGAATAACTTCGCGTTGGTTGGATTTTAAGGAGACGGTGGAACTTGAAGTCATGTTATAGCGTTAGTAGATATTACATAGCATCACGCCCGTATTCCTGGAAGGGTAAGGCAGAGGTGTACTATTTTACACCAAAAATTTGCCGTTGCCGTTATTGAGTCACATGTAATAGAGGCACAGTTCCAGTTGCTGCTAATATTAAAAAAATTAATTTCCAATAGTAATACCATTGTGTGACCCGAAAATCGAAGCCAGGATCTCACGCTCAGCATTCGCGGTTGCGACCACTAGACCCATTAGTCTAGTTAGGCCACATTAGGCAGTCATATTATATAAACAAAATATTATATTTTATCTATATCTAAATAATATACATACATATGTATAAAGATTTCCTATGCAGTGTCGGTTCACCATATCGTATATTTTATAAATAACTAGCCATTTCCCACGACTTCATCTGCGTTTATTTTGTATTTATTATATTTCTGTTTTGTTGCAATAGTAAAACTAAGCCTATGTCATTCTCCAGGACCCAGGCTACATCTTTGTAAAGTTTCATAATTATCGGTTCAGTGATTTAAGCGCGATGAGATAACAAACAGACAGACAGAGTTACTTTCGCATTAAAATAGCTCAGTATATTTATAGACGGCACGGTTGAGATGGTTGAGAGATCGACTGCTGAGCGGGTTCGATTCCCGTACGTAACGAATATTTGTATGATCTACTTAATTGTTTCGGGTTTGAGTGTATGTCCATGTGAATATTTGTGTTTGTAATCGCACCCACGATGCAAAAATTATTCCTAGTATAGGGCAACGTATTGTAAAAAAGAAAATAAAAAAATAAAGAAACACCGGGTGGTATTCCGTTGTACAATACCTGAATCAAACTGTCTTTAGCATAAAGTTTAAAAATAAACATTTTCTATGCACTGACAGTTTGCAGATAGCCTATCTGCAGTGAACCTTTTTCTGTCGAGACATTTCCGAGAAATATCCGATAAGCTTTTGTATATTTTATTTATTTTCCTTTTCTCCTATTGCAGAGATAAAGAATATTTTTCTAAAAGATTAAACAACCACAGGTAACAATGGCGCGACTTGAGATGTTTTCATAGAATACTGGCCAAAGAGAGCAAAGAGAGGAGTTGGGAGATTATGGGGGAATTTTTTGCCCAGCAGTGGGTAACATAGGTTTACATAACAAAACTTGAAAGAATCTTATACAAGACATCATTTTCAACCACTAGACCAGGGTTTCTTAAAGTGGGGTCCATCCCTTAGGGGTCCGTAAAATGTATGGTAGGGGTCCGCAGCAGCTCGATTAACCCTTAACATTAATTAGAAAATTGTGTAGCAAACTAACGCATCGTTTGTTTAAAATCGCTCTCGCTGGCTATTGTTGAGTGGCCCGAGGTGCGGGGGGACTGTACCTACACGAATCCACATGTTATTTTTTTCCCTTTAATATTCTTTGACAGGGCTCCGTGGAATTTTAGAAATTCTGCAAGTGGTCCGTGACTGCTAAAAGTTTAAGAAACACTGCACTAGACCAATCTTCTTCTGTCGCCTCGGTATAAAATACCACATGGAAGTCGCTCATAGTGGAAAGATTAGCCAGTCACCAATGGTGGTATCGAGTCTGACTGCCCAGGGTGCGCCAGACAAACTCAAGACTCATCATTCGTGAAGGCTTCTTCCTTAATAGACAAATGAATCAGAAAAAACACTGCTCAACTTCATAAAAACATATTTTTTTGCATTAAATTTTAAAGCTACAATCACACCTTTGTTCATTATTTCAACTGAAACGATGTGACAAGCATCTGAACTAGGTCATACGTCAATTATAGATGATGCGAAACATTGTAAATATAATGAATGTTTAAAGATAAAGTGCCTATTTTCGGCTTCGTAAACGTAAAGCATAATTTATCAATATATTAAAGTACATTAAGCATGAAACTCTCATTGGTTTTGTGATTGCAGACGCGGCTGTTAAGTTCGATTCCCGGGACGGGCAAAGTGTTATTGGATTTTTCGAATTTGGAACTGCGATAATTTTATTTGGTAAATGGCAATAGGCTCGCTCCCTATTAAATATGACTCAATAATACCTATAATTCTGCTTAATACTTCGGTGAATACAAGCGTGATGTTTTGTTATTTTAAATTCCATTACACCAAGTAACATTACACCAGTGTAAATTGTAATGTCGAACACACAGCTACATATCAACGTAAACTGCACAATTATATCTGTTAGTACTTCCAAACCGCTTAAGGAAAACTGTGAAAATTCCAACGTTCAAGATAAAAGGCTTTAAATCGTGTAAAGCGTTAGAACTGCGACAGATGGCGCCATTCACGTCGTCGACAATGAAGTATGTATGTTCTATGACCTGTATGGGGATCTATTTCAAACTGAATACGCCTATATCACGCCTATATTCCTCGAAGGGTTTGGCAAAAGTGTACTTTACACGCACATGATACTGTTGAGTCTCATGTAATATAATTGTCATCTACTGGGCACATGTTCAATCTCGGCTGGTATTGAGAATTTCCATACAGAAACATCCAAGAAAACTTTGCTCGACGCGGGAATCGAACCCATGACCTTACGTTCAGCAGTCACGCTTGCGACCACTACACCATACATACATGCATACATAAAGTCACGTCTTTTTCCCATGGGGGTAGGTAGAAACTACGGAACGTCACGTGCTACGATCTTTACATAACACTTTTGCTTCATCTACATTATAGATATTGGAGAAAAACTAATATGGGGGTCTTTATTAGAGCAACAGAATCCAAAAAAACAGTTTTGTCTGTCTGTCTGTCTGTATGTTTGTACACACATCACGCAAAAACTACTGCATGAAATGTAGTTTTCACTGATCTATTGCTAGAGGTCTAACATAATTTAAATCCACTACACCAATTATTATTAAGAGTCAGTCATTTTTTCTTTCTAAAAATAAATACAAAACGTCTCCAAATTACAGAGCTTTGGAAATCTCCATTATCCTCCAAACTATTCTAAATAACAGCCAATGTTTTATGTGTTTACAGCAAGCATCGTTATCTAGATAGGATCGGCGCTATAATCGTACATCACCGGCTTTATACTGGCTTCTGTTTTGCACGTACGGTCTGAATGTTCAATGTAATGCGATGTGAATTCAATCATGAAAGGATCGGAATGCGGTACCGATTGTTTTTGATGGGATTTCTTAAGACGGAGGCGCTCCCTTAGCTCGCCTCTCAAATTCAAATATTTTTTAGTTTTTCGCCAATGTAGATTAATAACACATTGTAGATTTATGATATAACTAGCTAGTATTTTATAAGCACACTTCATACTCTGACGTTTAACTTCAAAACCCTTATAAACGCTTGGGGTGCAATAAAAATAAACACCTCTCATGTTTTACTATTACCCCATCAAAGTTACAGCCGTTTTAACCCTCCATAAAATTTTATGGCTTCATATTTTAATTAGAATTAAATTTTAGTATCGTTCATGCTAATTCTGGTTTTATGGTCAGGGTTGAATAGGAAATTAACATAATTTGTGTTGAGGTACAATATTTTGTTAGCTTATATCTGGTAACCCTAATGATAGTATCGACTATAACTCAAATTACTCCTCTATTCGATCATTCGTTCATCGCGTTAGCTTGTATCTGGTAACCCTAATTATATTATTGAATCGACTCTCGATTTGCTCATTCATTCGATCAGTCGTTCATCATGTCAACCTCTATACGAAACAACTGACAGACGGCCTTCTTGCTCGAGACGCCGAGGTGTGAACACGAGGTGTAACAGATTGGTGAAGTTATTTATTCTAGCAAGTAAATACTGGACTTATTGTTATTTCTAAGTGTTTTACAAAATATGTGGAAAAGCAAATAAATATGTTTGTGTCTCGATAAAGTGTTTAGTTTTCTATTGCGAACCCCTATATTACTGAGCTGTTGCTTACACTTTGGTCTATGGTATACGGATTAATTAGTAGATGTGTATTACGTACTTCATCTGCCTAGCCTTTAGTTTTTACTCGTGTCTATAACATAAAAAAATATCAGCAAAATCAGTTCATGTTCAGTAGGGTAAAAACGCTAACGAATTTTGTATGAAATTTTTAGCTGAGCTATGTCTGAGGTCTAGACTTCATAAATATAACCAGCAAAATATGTGTGTACAAAATAGTATATCTCTAGGGGAATATAAGAAAGAAAGAAAGAAAAAGTTTTTATTTCTACGCGCATCTGACGCACACATCTTAAGACTAACAACAAATAGTAAATAATTAGTTGATAACCCAGACCATTATCTCTTGTAAAATGTACTAGGCATAATCTCTAATCTAATATATCATAGGCATAATCTCTTGTAAAATGCACTTTGTACGTCTTGTTTTGTGTATTATTTTGTTTTAATCTTGATAGGCACGCGTTTGACCACTATCTCACCTGATGGTAAGCGAGGATGTGGTCGAAGATGTAGCACGCTTGCCTAGAAGTAACCTATTCACCCTTGACTTAAAGACTCCCAGGTTGTAGCTATCAGGTAACACAGACTCTGGCAGGGAATTCCACTCCTTAGCTGTACGCACAATGAATGTGTTCCCAAAACGTATGGTCTGTGTTATTGTGAAGACTTAATACACATAACTGTATTCCTCGTACTCCCCTAAGGGTTAGGCAGAGGTGTACTATTGTACACCCACATTTCGCCGATGAAGTTATCGAGTCCTATATAATAGAAGGCGAGTCTATTGTCATCTGCCGGGCACAGTTCCAGACTCCGTGCTGCTACTGAGAATTTCCATACCTAATAACATTTTGCCCAAGCTGGGATTCGTACCCAGGATCTTACACTCAGCAGTTGCGCTCCCACCACTTTTTTTTTTATTAGCGTGGTTAGAACCCGTCATGGGCTATCCTCCGCCTGGGGGGGAGGGGTGTGCCGGTCTCCTACCGGCTAAACTCACCGTGGTGGTCCGCCTCGACACCATATGGAGGACTTCAGGAACTCTTAGAAGACCGCACCGAAGCCCGCCAGCCGTCATGCCAGCACTTGCGACCGACCAACCGAGACCAATAAGACAGCCTTTGTTCTTTCTATCTACTCAATGCTATGTTATGTTACGTAAAAGGAGTATTCGTTGTTAAATTCTCTTGTTTACTATTTACTTAGTTTAAACGGTTTTAGTTATCCAAGCGAGTAAAACTTAAGTCAACCCGCAAATCCCTTAGAGAATTAAATTTTAAGTAAACGCCTTAAACATTGAGCTGTGTTAGTAAATATATTAGTAATAGTAAAGTAAATATTACGAGTTAAATACTTTAGAGGCGCAAATTTTGCTAGACGAATTATAATGAAACATCTATATCGACATTATTATAAACTAGCTGTGCCCGCGACTTCGTTCGCGTGGATGTCGGAACTTAACAATGTATTTTTTACCGAGACCAAATGCACTTAACCCTATTTATTTCTAAAATTAAAGTATTTTTCTAAAATAAAAGTAGCCTAAGTTACTCCTTATTACATCAGCTACCTGCCAATAAAAGTCCCTTCAAAATCGGTCCAGCCATTTCAAAGATTAGCCTATACAGACAGACAGACAGACAAAAATTGTAAAAAATGTTATTTTGGTGTATGTACCGTATATTTATACATATGCATGTAGTAAAAAACGGTTATTTCAATATTACAAACAGACACTCTTATTTTATTTATATGTATAGATGTATAGATGTATAGATCTATAGATGTATAGATGTATAGATGTGAAAGACTGCCTTGTTGGTCTAGTTGTGTAAAGCGCGACTACTGACGGTCCCGTACCGCTATCATGAGTTTTTACTATTAACTTTCAAAGTAAAGTAAATTTTCGTGATAGCGATTTCAGGTATTAACTACGTTACATTAGGGATTAAAGTCGCTAACATGACATCCATATAAAATATTAAATAGTAAATCAAATCTTTACTGTGACCAGTGGCGTGCGGTGCATAAAGACAAAAAGACACTGCCTACTCTACATAACTCAGATAAATATTTTGGTATTAGAAGATATTTGAGGTGGCGAATTACACACATAATTATTTAATCAACAAGACGACGAACCAATACCAACAAGCAGAAGGTATTATTGGTAAATAAGCTTTTAAAATTTTCTGCCTACCCTGTCTAAAAACTTTGTGCACGCGGCTGACTGTGACAAGATGTCACATTAGCGATTCTAATTCCTATGTAACCAAGTTAAGAACTAAAATCGCTATCATGAAAATTTACTTTACTTTGAAAGTTAATAGTAAGAAAACTCATTATACTGTTAGGCTAAGTTTTATTGGGTTTTTCTGTATGGAAATTCTCAGTAGCAACACGATGTCTGGAACTGTGCGCGATCGATGGCAATAGGATCGCTCCCTATTACATGGGACTCAATAACAGTATCAGCGAAATGTGGTTGTATAATAGTACTCCTCTGCCTAACTCTTCGGGGAATACAGGCGTGATGCTGTTATGTTAAGAATTTTATCTGAAAGTCAAAGATTTTTTTTATGCGATAGGCGGCAAACGTGCAGACGGATCGCTTGATGGTAAGCGATTACCGTCGCCCATGGACACCCGCAACACCGAACGAGCCACGAGTGCGTTGCCGGCCTTTTAAAAATGAGTACGCTCTTTTCTTGAAGGTTTAAATATACACATACAGAGGTGGACCCGGGTACGTCTTAAAACTGCGGCCAGACACCGGAGGACGGGCAGCAGCGTCCTCTCACTACTCGGTGTGCCACTGCGATCCCCAAGCGGCCTGCCAAGCGTGGGGATTATGGCAAACTCCCCCTTGGGGGAGGCCTTTGTTCAGCAGTGGACGTCTTCTGGCTGATGATGATGATGATGATACAGAGGTACTTATATCAAAGACATTATATTGTTTCTTTTTTAATGATTGCATTAGGATTTTGCCCATACTAATGACTGCTTAAGAATACTCTAGAAACTTAAGATATCCCACGCAAGTTGTAACAGACTTCACAGCAAAATATTTATGCTGTGTTCAAATCTACAACCTACACGTTCACATCTACATAACATAACGAAACGCCCCATAACGTCGAAGTATTACATAACAACGTATTACTTTATTTAGACTGAATCACAGGTTCAATCTGATTTTGGCAAATATGCAACTCTGCTATATTTTAAACTGGGTTTTGACCGTGACTTTGTACGCGTGAATTTAGAATCTGATATCTTCCTGCGGTAAAATTGAGACTATATTTTAAGTTAGACCTCTAGCAATACATCGGTGAAAACTGCATTCAATTCCATGCAGTAGTGTTTGCGTGATGCGTGTACAAACATGCAGACAGACAGACAAAAATTCTAAAAACTGTTGTTTTGGCTTCTGTTGCTCTAATAAAGACACCCCATAGTAGTTTTCCTCCAGTATCTATAATGTACAGACATCGGCCTGTTATAATTTTATTATATGTATATAGATGTAAGATATTTATTCAATGTATCGGCCTTTAGTTATATAAACAATTAAGGATTATTCTAGACTACATTGCTGTAGGGTTCGCAAGCACGACTACTGAGCGTGATGACCTGGGTTTGATTCCCAGGTCGGGCGATGTGTTATTGGGTTTTTCTGTATAGAAATTTTCAGTAGCAACACGGAGTCTGGAACTGTGCCCGGTAAATAGGAATAGGCTAGCCCCTTTTATATAGGATTCGATAACTTCATCGGCGAAAAGTGGTGCATAACAGTACTCTGCCTGTCTTTGGGGAATACAGGCGTGATGCTATGTTATGTTATGAATTTTATCTAAAAGTCAAAAAACGGCACAGTCGGCGCAGGTGTTGAGCGATCGACTGCTGCGCTACGTGTCGTCGGCCAGTGTTATTGGTTTTTTCTTTTTAGAAATTCTTAGTAGCAGTACGTAGTTTGAAACTGTGCCCGATCGATGGCAATAGGCTCGCCCCCTATTACATGAGACCTCTGCCTTATAGCGGGGAATATAGGCGTGCTAAAATGCTATGTTATGTTAATTATTTATTATGGGAATCGTTCATGCAGTGAAAAGATTAGCCAGTCAGCGATGGTGGTATCGAGACTGCCCAGGGTGCGCCAGACGATCTCATGATTCGACACGCGTGGAGACTTTTTTTTAAAAACGTTGCCCCACACTAATACTAATTCCTGTATCGTGGGTGCGTTTACAAACACATATATTCACATACACACAAACACCCAGACCCGAAACAATTATCTGTAGATCATACAAATATTTGTTCCGTGCGGGGAACGAACCCGCGACACTTAGCGCAGAAAGCTTAGCACACTATGCCAACCGTGTCGTCTAACTCTTTCCTTATCCTTACCTACTATCACTGACGTGGCTCGAAAAGCTGCTAAGCTAAAGTGGAATTTGGCTGGCCATGTCTGCCGTATGCCGTTAGAGCTATGGACCAAAATAACCACGCAGTGAAGTCCTGACACAGCAAAACGGCGACGCGGTTGACCGTGAAAGCGATGGCGGGACGAACTGGACACATTTGGAAAAGACTGGTCAATTTTGGCACTGAACAGAACGATCTGGAAATCAAGGGGAGAGGCCTTTGCCCAGCAGTGGGATGTGGCACAGTAACAGTAACTTAATTACTTAACTCTTTTATACTAACGTACAGTGGCGTGCGGTTCATAAAGACAAAAAGACACTGCCTACCCTACATAACTGAGATAAATATTTATTATAAGATATTTGAGGTGGCAAATCACATATCATCATCATTTACTCGACAAGACGACGAACCAATACCAACATGCAGTAGGTATTAATGGTAAGTAAGCTCTAAAATTTTCTGCCTACCCTGTCTAAAAACTCTGTGCGTGCCAATGCTAACGTACATATATGTACTTGGTCTATTGTACTAAGTTTTGACGTGAAACCTCCAGAGGTAAAGAAACGAAAAAGGATATTTCATTTTGAATCCCAAAAGACCTACACATATTGTTTTGATGTCTGTTCTTTTATGACGTGTATACTTAGCGCCATAAGTAGATGAATATTGGTGTAATTTTGAATTGTCACTGAAATAAAATTGTTTCCTTATATTCGAACTAGCTTCCGCCCGCGGCTTCGCCCGTGGTTTACGAACCCGTACATTTTCCCGGGATAAAAAGTAGCCTATCTGTTATTCCAGACTATAATCTATCTCTGTGCCAAATCTCATCCAGATCCGTGCAGCCGTTCTGGCGTGAAAGAGTAACAAAGATCCATCCATCCATCCATCCTCACTAACTTTCGCATTTAGAATATTATATTAAATATTAATAAAGTAGGAGTAGGATTCGAGTGTCAAACCAACATTGCTTTTTGTTTTCAGACTCAATACATTTCCTTTTGATGTTTGGTATTGTAATAAGCCCAACAAAATTAAGATAAGTTTCAGCTATCAATATTCTCATGTATTCTTATGAGAGTAAAGTTTATTCAACCCGCATTTATTATTTGATCATAAATTGTTACAAAAATGTTTAAATTTATTTGGATATTTTTCATATTTATAAAAACATTATTTAAAACTTTACAATGCTTGCTCTTTTGTTGTTGACTGTACCTTGAAAAGTTTATCGACACTATAAACTTTCCAATAGTTTTCACAGGGAATAGATAATCTCATAACTGTCTGTCAATGAAAAAATAGTTAAAATAATTATGTGAAATAAATACGAATTAATATAATAATAGGCTAGTTGACTGCATCCTACTAATCTTACTATCCTACTAATATTATAAATGTGAAAGTTTGTGAGGATGAATGGATGGATGGATCTTTGTTACTCTTTCAGGCTAGAACGGCTGAACGGATCTGGATGAAATTTGGCTCAGAGATAGATTATAGTCTGGAATAGCATATAGGCTACTTTTTATCCCGGAAAATATACGGGTTCGTAAACTACGCGGGCGAAGTCGCGGGTAGAGGCTAGTCAAAAATAAATTCTGAAATCTTGTTTGGTAAATAGTTTTCCTTTTAAAAACTCAGTAAAACTTAATCTCTTGCTTATCTTTGGGGTTTTCAAATTTTTAATTTATCAAAATCACACAATAAGTACATATGTGAATGGCAATGCAAAACTATGACGTCACGCTTTTGTATTCCAAACATTTTTAAGAACAAAATGTAGTTTGACAGTTCATAAAAAGTAACTCAGATGACTAGTAGTCATCTACCGTATAATGTACAGTTGAACGCCTGGTTTGCATGCATAAAAGTCGGAGCTCAAAACCGGCCCTCACCTCTGAGTTTTCGAATTCATGTGCGGATCAGAATTTGATTATCACTTTATCACACCTGAGAGGACTTCATAAAGTTCCCGATGGTTTGTGTTATCTGCCAATCCGGATTAAGGCCAGCTTGGTGGACTAAGGCCTATCCCTTCGCAATGTGAAAATTAGACTCTTGTCCAGCACTGGGAAAGTAAAGGACTGAATTTATAAATACCAACATAACAAACCACATTATTTTCTGTCACTCATGTAGAAACATCTGCGTCAGAGTTTGAAATATTACACAATTAAGTGCCAAAGCTTTTTATTAAATCCGTACCAACGCTGTAAAGTAAACATGAATTCAACAAGCGTAATCCTAAAATCCTCTTATTCACAAAACCTTACCTTCAAAATCCACAACTGGCTGAATCACATTTTCCACGCATCCAACACGAAAAAAAAAAAACAAACAACTAATCAACGTCAACACACGAAAGTTTCACGAAAAATCCAATATGTCCGACATCGCAGGCGAAACTTTTTAAATTTCGAACTTTATTTCGCGGGGCCCGCAACAAACGACACACGTCTACACGGTCCAACGTCCACGAACGTACTGGGGCGAAACGTCCCTGTCAAACGACTATACAATTACATTTGCTGTTGGCCAACTCAATTTCAAATTCATTACATTCTTATTTCAAACTCATACGGTTCATTTTAGAGTCGTAATTGAGTTTATCAGCTGCATGGATATTTTTGTGTTGAATTTTGGCGGTATAACGATATCTTTCTATGGGCATACAGTAATTTGTGTACGGATGGAAGTTTGAAAGAAAACGTATGGTATTTTAATGTTTTCAGTTGTATTATACACGTTTAATGTTCTGCAAACGTGAAAGTTGAGTGCGTAACATATTATTGTAGGATTAAAACAAAGATTTGAACATTGCTAAAGAAGTTGTGACGATTATTAGTATTTCGTTCATTAGGGTTCCCACAGACAACCGATTGTATTACCAAATATACTGTTTTATTAGTTGGTTTTCAGCGCCCGGCAGTCTAATTACGTAAAGCGACAGCAACGTGACAGCCACGCGACAGCAGTTTCATTGCTGGCCAATAAATTTATGACGAAAAATTACGTTTCACAGTAGTTATCGCGCGATCTACGCCTGTCGCAAACTGATTGCTACATCGGCAATTAGGCTGCAGGTCTTCTCAAACTTAGTCGTTAAGTGGGTAAGATGACCAAACGTGATGACTATTTTAGAAACGGCATTTCGTGAAGAGTATCGGTTAGCACAACAAAAATTTGTAGACCCATGTTCACCGGTCGGTGAACGGTGATGATGAAAATGTCTTAAACATCTGTTTTATCGTCATATAACAGATGTTTAAGACATTTTCATCATCATACGTTTATAAAGACGAGATCATCCGTTTAACACAGACTTTTTGTATGAGTAAACGGCCGTTTCAATTTTAAACATCTGTCGTAATGTTTGTGAACACGGTCCTTAGAGTTAATACGATTGGAACAATTTTACAGGCGTTGCCTGCCTCGTTGGTTTAGTGGTTGTAAGCGCGACTGCTGAGCGTGAGATCTCGGGTTCGACCCCAGGTCGGGCAGTGTTATTGGGCGCAGTTAATGGCAAATTTGGGTGCTCAAGCACACATCTAAGAACACCTCTGCCGCCTTCGGCGATACAGGCGTTAAAAATTGAGTTTGTTCCATGTCGGCAGCGTGGCGTTCAGTTGGTCGCCTGCGGGACCCCTTATACTAATCTGGGGTTCAAGAAAATACGATTTACTGTATAAGAGTATTTCAGAGGATATCTTTACTTAATAACAAGTAATTTAAGGTGGAAACCTACTTATCATCATCATCCACCTAGCCTTATCCCAACTACATTGAGATCGGCTGCCAGTCTAATAGGTTGCGGTTGAATATCAGTATTTTACAACGCCATTGCCATCTGACCTCCACCACCCAATTACAGGGAGACACTGATACTCTAAAGCTAGACAGGCTGACAGACTTTTTGGGTTGCTGAAACCCTTAACAACTGTCAAAGGTATTCGTATTACACTCGGCAACCAACTGCATAACATACTTTCCGAGGTACAGAGAGATCTCGATCTGTAAAAAACGCCCACCCATTCAAGCACAGACCGCATCAAACGCTACTTAACCTCGTAGATCGACTGTTCTGCACGTATAAAATCTAACAATGCCATATATATTTGAATCAGTTTAGCCATTTAGAAGATATTATGGTGGAATAAAAAAACTCATACACATACATACATACATGAACCCTGAAAAAATCACACTGCTTTTTTTGCAGCCATGTAAACAAAAGAAAATGGCAAGAGAAAACAGAATTGGCTTCGTTGAAAGGGTTTACAGGAACACTTGTAATGTGAAACCCATGTTGTTTTTAAACAAAATACCTACTGCCCGTTTGATCCAAATTTTAACCCGAGTATCAAATAAATGTAAATATGCCCAAATGAAATGCATTTTATGCGCATTTTAACGACTTTTGCCATTTGCCGAAGTGACCTGAATTTTTTGGGCACATCAAAGGTGAGTTTGGGTCACGTGGTCGTGATAATCTGTAGAGATGTACAGTCGGCGTCGAAAGTGGCTTATTTTTTAAAATAAATGTTACCCCATCCAGGCATGGAATAATTCTAGTATCGTAAGTGCGTTTACAAATACACATATTCACATGAAAAAACACCCAAACATGCAAAAACTATCTGTAACATACATATTTGTTTCGTGCAGAAATCGAGCCCGCGACACGTAGCACAACAGTCGATAGCCTATCCACGGCGCTCACCGTGCCGAAAAGCCTTAAAGCTATTATATTTTTTATTTTACTTTTGTTTAGGCTGAGGTGTACTATACCCAAATTTAGTCTTGTCATCAGCGGCTGCTGAGCTTCAGGTTTTGGGTTCGATCGCCGGGCCGGGCAATGTGTTATAAAAAAAAATTTGCAAGAAGTTTGTCAGTAGCATCCCGGAGTACAATAATTGTGTCTGGTAAATATCAGTAAACCCAATAACAGCATGGATATTTACGTTTACAATAGTTTACCTATGCCTAACCCTTCGGGGAATGCAAGCGTGATACTTTGTTATTTATAATAAATTGAGAAGAGAATGAAATACTCTTTATTGGACACCGAAAAAATTTATACTTCATTTATTAATGTTTCAAATATTTACCGAGGCTTTTTGATCGGTATAACAAAGTCCCCCGTGGCGTTTGTCTGTCTGTCTGTTCGCGATAAACTCAAAAACTACTGAACGAATTTTCATGCGGTTTTCACCAATAGACAGACTGGTTTATGAGGAAAGTTTAAGTGTATAATTTATTAAGGTTTTGTATAAATTGGCTGAAACATAGCGATAATAGTTGAAGATGTCGGAAAAAAACATATCGACTGGGAGCTTTACTGGCGTGCGCCGAGTAAATTCTCGACGTAACAGGTTGATAAGACACTATGACAGAAAAAAACATGAAGACGTATATGCTCAGCTACCCGTGCGAAGCCGGGGCGGGTAGCTAGCTATAAATAAAAAGCTGTGTGCGCACCGAACTTACCTATGTCCTATAAAAACTCAGCTCTATTCTCTACTCCAAGACAATGAGGCAGTATTTTCTTATTTTTTATATACCCACCATAATATATTCCAAGTATAACCGAGCCATTATTGTCAATACCTTCATTCAAAGGCTTATTTCTAAAGTTTGTTCGAATAAAACTTTGCTTTGTCCCTGGGGCACAACTGAAAGTGGGGCACTCGCGCCGACCGAACGATTGGAATATTTCAAAGAAATAAATGGAATGGATTGATCTAGTGTATTTTCACGCCCGTTCCCTAAATGAGACGTACGTAGGTGTATATAGTTTAGATAGTGTAGTAAGTTGCGGGGGGCTCGTATAGCTACATTTAAGCAGCGGTTGATGCGGTCAGTTCTTGGATGGGTGACAATTGTTTCACACATCGAGACCCCTCCCTGTCTCGGAAAGCACGTTAAGCACTTGGTGCGGGGGGTCATACGAAGACCTGCGACAGTCGTTACGGGTGTCAGTAGTCCAAAAAGTCTGACAACCAGTCTAACCTAAGAGTATCAGTGTCTCCCAGTTACTGGGTGGCGGAGGTCAGAAGGCAGTCGCTCCGTGTAAAATACTGATATTCAGCCGGTGATATTCAACCGGTTAAATTGGGAGTCAACCACAATGTAGTTGGTAAAAGGCTAGGCAGATGATGAGTGACGTTATAAGAGGTCGTTTGGCGCACCCTGGAGTCTCGATATCATCATCACTGACTGGTTAACTATTCCACTGCAGCGTGAGCAATTTCCATGTGATAGCTCGTACCGACTCGACACAATAAGAAATTTAAATAGTTCAATAAACAAACTTGATGTCTATATACTTAATATTAAGAGCAAGTAAATAATTATATCTAGTAGTTGAATACTTCCTACCCATGCAGGAAATATTAAACTTGGCCCACTACAATGACATTTCAAAACATATCGTGAGCAAATCCTGCATTCCTGAGATGGCTCCATAAAGTTTATGATGTTGTGCGTTGTCTGCTAACCCGCAGCCTAATTACCGATGTAGCGACAGGCGTAGATCGCGCGATAACTTCTGTCAAACGTCATTTTTGTGTCATATATGTATTGGCCAACAGTAAGACTGCTATCGCGTGGCTGTACCGTTGATGTCGCGTTACTGTCGCTATTTTTAAGTTATTAGGCTGCCAAACCTAATTACGTAAAAAAGCGACAGCAACGCGATCTACGCCTGTCGCAAACTGATTGCTACATCGGTAATCAAGCTGCTTGCTTGCTTATAACAATTGCACATCAAGGTGAGTGCTTAGCGGGATCATTCTCGTATAATGTAACAATGTTGTATTCGATATTTGACGGGTTAAGTTAACGAACACACTGAGATGGTATTTGCTTTTATAACTGATTGACTTCGAGCAATGCGTTTGATAAAAGTTACTGTAATCCTCAGCTATTCACTACTTCAATATTTGTTTGTTATATAGGTAATTATCTATAAGATAATAATATCGCATCACACCTGTATTCCCCGAAGGGTTGGGCAGAGGTATACAATTATACACCCACATTTTTCCAATACCGTTAAGTCCCATGTTATACGAGTATATAGGAGGCGAGCCTATTGCCATCGGGCAGCTCAGCAATTGGAATTTAGATAAGCTGAGAACTTCCTAACAGTAAAACTCAATATCCCAACGCTCAAACTGGAAGTCGAACCCAAGACATCGTCCTTGCAACCACTAAGCCAATGAGGACATTCCATTATCCTTTATTTGGCAAGACCTTTATTTGGCAAGATTCAGTTACACGACGTAACACAGGTTTCGTGGATCCTTTAGGGGTTTTGATTTTACGACGATTACTGTTTGACCTCAAATCCAGGAAGCCAAGTTTCCCCTTAGGAGTTACCGAATCGAAAATGGAGCAGGACTAAATGAATGTTTGAAATATTTCGGAGAAGTGGGTTGGATTGATTAAGTGTACTTTAGTGTACTTGGAAGAAGGAATTCGTAGGTACATACTCACACTTTAACCGTTCTGCTCGTAGCTATACGAGCAGAACGGTTAAAGTGTGAGGTTAAGTAGCGCCTGCTGTGTCAGTCATTGGATGGGTATATCTTTATATATTATATATGGTTATGTGTGCATGTGACATGATGTATGTTTGTAAACTGTACCCACGATACAGGAGAAATCCTAGTGTGGGGCAAAGATTTAAAAAAAAATTACACTTCGAGACCCCCTCCGTACATCGGAAAACATGTTAAGCAATTGGTCCCGGGTGAACTGAACCTAGGACCTCACGCTGAGCACTCGTGCTTACGACCAGTATTCGATTCTTGTGTAATTCATACGTAAAAAAATTGATGTTAATATTTATTGTATGTATCAGATAAATAATATTCATCAATAGTGTAATGAGCGAGTTTTACATCAGCTAAATGTGTATTACAGTAGTACCTACATCTCTGCCGAACCCTTCGGGAAATACAGGCGTGATGCTCTGTTCAATATGTCATTAAACGCGTCATCTGTAGACACTCACACAAAACAGACTTACGCCAACTAATAAGTGGTGACCGACTTTTGCCCACAGCCGAGTATCTCATTTGCCTATATTGCATCCGACTGCATGTAGGTCACGGGTATATTGCAAATATTTTCTTTTTTAGGTTTGATTGCTTGTGTATTGTGTACTGGTTTTGTTCCAGCTCGTTTGGCCTAATGGTTGCAAGCGTGGCTGTTGAGATTGAAGTCCAGGGTTTGAAGCCCGGGTCTGGAAATTATTGGGTTTCTCCGTATGAAAATTCTCAATAGCAGCCTGGAGTTTTGAGTTGTGCCCGGTAGATGGCAATTGGTTCGCTATTCCAATGTGAGTGTACAATATATCCGCTTAATCCTTAAAAAGTACGGTATTTAATATTTTAAGTTAATATTGTATACATGTAAATAATTTTATTATCTAAAATGTAGACCGCTCTAGCTGATAGCTTTAATCTTCGCCGAAAGGTGATAATGTTACCCAGTAGTAAGGAAAACCATATTTCTCACCATTCACCACCCGAACTGTCTTTCCTCAAGAAATATACCCACTTACATTTAATTACTTCAAGAACCACTTGACACTTACGCCGCTACCTATCCCTTAAATTAGGGAGCGAGGCGATACATTTTCCCTCGGGAGCATCCCTTAACAAATAAATGGTTCCCAGTTCAGGCTGCATACACGAAATGGAGCAGACTGTTTACTTCGCAAAATTAGTATCGTTTGAGAGTATGTATTGGACAAGGTGTTGGCATTCGTTGGCATCATGTGAAATCTTGACGAGAGACTTGCCGTTCACATTGTATAATATTCTTGGGTATCATAAAATATTAGATTAAGATAAAGCTGTATTTGTATAAGTTAGAGAGAGCACTCTCCTACTTATTTTGCTGTGACAGACAGGGTCCACTTACCACCACGGGTAAACTTATATTTATGAGATCTAATGATCTCATAAATATAAGTTTACCTTACATTATGCAATTGCTTACATTGTGGTATATTAACAATAATAATTATATATTGAGTAATATGTTGAGTATTGACAAAAAACACAATAGACAAATAGATTATTTTTACCATTTCTGCAGAAAAAAAATGAATACCGAAGGATAATTTAAGCGAAATAGATATATATTATGAAAATAGATGTAAAATGGTTTTAATTCGAAAATAGTAATATAATTTTGAAAATGTTAAATCTAATATAGGATAGGAGACTCGAGCCCGATGATGATAAAAACTAAAACTGCATAAAACTGAATCGAACACGTTGATATTGAAAAAAAAAAAAAAAAACCAGACTGTTTTATTATACCATTCGATGGTGTCGCTAATAAGGATCAAATTCCGGGAAGTAATGTCAAATATGTCACTTTTAAAATTGTTATATAAGTTTAAAATGAACACGCGGCCAAAATCTTTGTGGCATAAATAAAATATTGGC
The DNA here is from genome assembly GCA_947562105.1 of Shargacucullia verbasci. Lineage (NCBI taxonomy): Eukaryota > Metazoa > Arthropoda > Insecta > Lepidoptera > Noctuidae > Shargacucullia > Shargacucullia verbasci. Next base: position 8,158,770 of record OX387303.1, on the reverse strand, counting down.
AAAAATCGGTAATTAACATAAGTGCTCTCTAGCTATATTCATACTCAAAGGTTTTGCCATATGGAAGCGTACGTAATTCAGTGAAGATGGCTCATTTACACACAATAACTGGCTCAGTTTAACGTTTGAGATACATTTGAAATGGTGTTCCTATCCTACATCCTACTAATATTATAAATGCAAAAGTTTGTGAGGATGGATGGATGGATGGATCTTTGTTACTCTTTCACGCCAGAACGGCTGAACGGATCTGGATGAAATTTGGCACAGAAATAGATTATAGTCTGGAATAGCACATTTTATCCTGGAAAACCCGGGCGGAGCCGCAGGCAGAAGCTAGTGTTTAATAATAATATGAAGTTCTTCTACTATGAGATTCGCTCATGCTGCAGTGATAAAATAATTACCCTAAGTATTTTCTATAAGAAAAGCCCCAAAGTTTCTTAAAAACGAATCATCATCAGCCAGAAGACGTCCACTGCTGAACGAAGGCCTCCCCCTTAGACCTCCACATCGAACGACATTCCGCCACTTGCATCCATCGGTTGCGCTTCACAATGTCGTCGGTCCACCTAGTAAGAGGCCTTCCTACGCTGCGTCTTCCGGTTCATGATCGCCACTCGAAAACCTTTCTTCCCCATCGGTTGTCCGTTCTTCGAGCGAATAACAGTTGAAAAAAGTGGTAAAATATTAACTTTGACAGCACAGTTGGCGCAGTGGATAAGCTATTAGATTTCTGCGGCACATGTCGCCGGTTTGATTCCCCAATAAATATTTGTATGTACTAAAGATTGTGACTCTGGGTGTATGTACATATTACATGTGCGTTTGTAAACTCTATCCATGGTACCGGAACTCCATAGAGTGCACGATAAGAGCCTCTAACGAATTCTGAGCTCCTCTGGCGCACCCTGGGCAGCCAGCCGCGATACTACCAATACTGATTAAAGCTACTTCTTACAATCGTTTCTTGTTTGGAAGAAACTGCGGCACCTCTGCCTAACCCTTAGAGGAATACGGGCGTGATGCTATGGCAAGGTTAATAATAATACTCCACAGCCTACAGCCGTCCACTAATAATAGTTCAAAGATCATCATAATCAATTAATTTCAGCTTCTAATAACCTAATTATTTCGCTTAGTTAACAGATTTAATTACAGTTTTATATTATTGTGTAACTAATTTTAATTGGCATAATTTGGGTGTCAGGCTTCTGTTAGATCATTTCAGTTTATATAAAACTCCTGATGTAGGGCAAAATGTTATTGGGTTAGTCGCTTAGAAAGTTATTAGTAACAGCCGGTAATTTGTACCCGGTAGATGGCCAAAAGCACGCCCCATATAACATAGGACTTACTAATGGCATCAGTGAAAATGGAACAAGGTACAACACATTTGGGTACGTGTATGTGTGTTGTGTAATAACCCCAATATATCCGACGCCATCTAGTTTAAAAAAAGCGTGTAAAAGTGATTGAAAAATCCTAATTGCAAAATAAATTATTTCATTTAATTTCATATCGAAACATTGTAAAAATATTGTTTGAAACACTTTAGTACAATCAATAAAGCAATCTTAAAAGAAAAATCGCAAGCAAAAATATATTCTAGCTTTCGGATCAAAGCTAAGAACTTTGTCTCAAATGTTTGCCAAACAACCGTCGAAGATTCCACCGGCAACAATTTGATCAAACATTTGACAAATCCTTCTAAAGGTATTTGTACAATCGGATAGCTATCTAGCTGGAAATTACTTGGTATGTTCCTATTTCGAACGTATTCGGCTTCTGATACAGTTAAAAGGAATTTTCGTGAGTACGTCAGCAAATATTAGCAACAGATAATCGTATTTAATGACAAGTACCTATTGATGTGAAACATCTTATGCGGCAGGTCAGACCGACTGTTGTCATGGCGACGCGTTGCCACGCTATATAAAAAATAAAATAAAATATGCATGAAAGGAGGTTTATTAAAGGGAATAAATTACTACATTAAATATATTTTTGACATTTACTACATTAAATATATTTTTTTAAATAAAGAACATTTTTTTATTCTTTAAAATAAACATGTATATTTAAATTTTTGACTGTGCCATATTTATTTCCTTTCATAAACTATCCTTTTATGCATATTATCTGTACAAAATAATTTCGATGTTTCACATCTGCCGGGCGTCCCGTGACGGTTCACTTTTTTGTCTAGGAAAACATGATTAATTTTGAGTTTGCTCACGTCAGAAGTTAACAGTTCGGTGACGTTTATTCGAAATTATGATATAATCATGGGTAAGTATTTGACATTAATACATAGCATCTCGCCTGTATTCCCGTTAGGGTTAGGCAGAGGTGTACCATTGTTTATTGTACACCCACACATTCTTCCGATGTCGTTAAGTCCCGTGTATTGTGTAATAGGAATGTGAGCTTATTGCCATCTACCGGGCATAATTCTCTTCCGCAGTACCAATAACAGTGTTCCCAAATTAAGAATCGAACTCAGAACCACACACTCAGCAGTCGCACTTGCAACGATTAGACCAATGAAACAGTTCTTTCATATTCATTATTAATTATAATGTCTTCGAAACTACCTCGTTGGTCTACTGTTCCCAAGCGCGACTGCAGAGCATGAGTACCTGCGTTTGATTCCTGGGTCGGTCAAAGTGTTATTGAGATTTTCTGTCTGGAAATTCTCAATAGCAGCACGGAGTTTGGAATTGTGCCCGGTAGATGGCAATAGGCTCGCCCCCGATGACATGGGGCTCAATAACAGCATCGGCGAAATGTGGGTGTTCAATAGTACACCTCTGCCTAACCCTTTGGGGAATACAGGCGTGATGCTATGTTATGTTATGTCTTAAAAACTGTTGGTTAATGCAAAACTTATGTAAAATCAAAGTACGATGTCCGAATCAGTAACCGCCCGGATTCCTCCCCGCTTCAACATCGATTGCATTGTTTCACGTCAGGTTAGATTGGTTCACAAATTGCTGGCGACCTAACGCAAACTTTACTGACACCGTTTTAGACTCCTAAGATATCTAGTTAAAGTAGTTGGTACCGCATTTTGAGCTTCGGTACGGAAACGATACCTGGACAAAACTTATGACAGAGTGACATGTCCTGAATGAGTTGCGTATTTGTTACATACTTGTTGGACCTGGGGATCGAATTCAGGACCTTCCAATCAGCAGTCGTGCTTGCAGATAGTTAATAATTTAAGTTTTAGAGAACTTTGAGCGCGATCGCTTGGCGTGCAAAAAATTTTTGGGTTTTGCTTTATGAAAATTCTCAGTAGCAGCACTGGATTTGAAATTATGCCCGGAAGATGGCTACAGGCTCGTCCCTTTCCCGTCGACAGAATGTGGGTGTACAATGGTACACCCCTGCCTTACCCTACGGAGAATATAGGCGTGATGATATGTGGCGTTCAGACTTCTATTTCCTTTGTTCCAATAAGGTAGTACACAAAAAGTTACGAAAATCCCATTCTGAATCCCAGATATGAAATGCACGTGCATTGTTTCATTAAAGTTGGATCGGTTCGCGAATTGCTATCAACTGAACACATAAATTCTATCGAACACTATTAGAATAATTATTGTTCGGTTGTATTATTATCATAATTGCAATTTTGGTGTAGTTTAGTTGGTTTAAGTTTCAAATAATAAATTACTCGCTATCTGATCACTAGTATTCCGGCTCAAAGGACCAAAATTTGGGTGGTCCAAAATCATTTAGTCGTTTTTGTTTTTGTCTTTTCAAAGACTCACATATATTCTTATACATTGTAGGTACAGTTTGCAGATATTTTTACAAAAATCTCACATGCACAGATACTCAGTGTATACCTATATTTCCGAGCGGAAATCGAACTCGCAGCTTCCTAACGCAGAAAACCAATATATTTATGTACACAGGGTTAAAAATTTAAGTGAGCTCAAGCCAATATAATGTTACGTTTACATGACAAACGTAGCGCGCTAGCAGGTAGACGCCTTAAATAAAATTCAAGTTTTTTGTTTTTTTAATAACATTGCCCTACACTAGGATTTCTCCTGTATCGTGGGTACAGTTTTCAAACATAAATTTCACATGCACAAGCACCCAGACCCGAAACAACTATATGTAGATCATATAAATATTTTATCAATGCGGGAATTAACCCGATTAGCGTACAAAACTAATCGCTTAGCTACTGCGCCAACCGTGCCGCCAAAAAGTTGTAAACTCACGTTAGCAAAACGCACTCATATACCTTGTCTTCTGAACGTAACATGCAAGATATAAAAATAATCCAACCGTAAGTTTGGAATGCACGAAAGAACCCTCCCACGCCGGCTCTAAGGAATCGATCCCTAGATTCCTAACGCCCGGCGCACCAGCTGGCTCTCGGTAAAGCACAGTCTAGCTGCCTAATCTTTTCATCACTATGATCGATATGAAAAGATTAAGACAAGGGTGATACTAAATATTTTAGCCTCTTAACATGTTCTCATTTTACATGTCAACATGTTCTACTTTTGTAGGACATTCTATACATAATACAGTCATAAACCTTAACATAACCAAGGAACCTCTCACTTCGTATTCATCTTAAAGTTTTGCATCTCCATTCAACACTTCCGAATATAGGAGCCACGTACAACTTTTACGACGTAAGTGAGACGAAAAATAAAATCTTAAGTGCTTGCCCCGCTAATCCGAGAAAGGGAGCGATTGGTAATACCATGGTGGGTTGCACAGATGAAAAAATTAATTCGCGTTAAACAGAGTTTAGGTGCCAATTTTTTTACTGGCTTTAAATGCCCGCTTCGGATGGTTGTTGATCTATGAATTTGACTGTAGGCCTTATTATGAGTAGCTTGCATAATTTAATACATCCTTTAATTTCTTCATGATATTAGGGAACTTTCAAACACTGCATTGCGTAATATTCTGAATAATCAGATTTTTCTATTGCTTGACGGCAAGGTTGGTGCAATGGGTACGTGGTTAGTTTTCTGCGCTAGGTGAGATGGTCGAGTTCGATTCCCGCACGGAACAAACATATGGCCTACACATAACTAGTGTCATATAGAGTATGTTTGTAAACTGTACCCAAGATACAATGATACGCTTAAAAAGATTAAAATATAATTATATAAATAAATAAATAAATTTGCCCGTTACTGTCCCACTGCTGGGAAAGCCTTCTGAGGTGTAAAAGGTTAGGCCTTAGTCTACCACGATGGCCTGGTGCAAGTAGCAGACTGCACTTAGCATCGAGAATTTTTGAAGCCCTCCCAGGTGTGCAGGTTTCCTCACGACATTTTCCGTCATCAATCGAAAATTCCAAATAAATAAAAATGGTTTAATAAATCCTAAAATAAAACCAAGATTAACGAACAGTGCAACCAGGCGCTCACGATAAAACTTTATGATCCGTATTGTCCGCCAAATGAAAGGAAAAATAATGCCGTATTATATTATAACTCTGGTGTTTTTGTACGGGGTTCCGGTAACACTCCAAAACCTCTGTTTTACGCACGATTTCTTTCTAGGCTTACTGTAGACGAGCGATTTCAATCATTAACACGTTATCCGACGCAAAGTTTAAACAGAAGAAAAAATATATTTTTTGCGTGCTTGCCTTTTAATTGTTATTTTATTATACAATACAATACCTACACTTTATTGCATACCAGAATCAGAAAAAATATATAAAAATAGAAACCAATAGAGATCTACAAGGGGCGGTCTTATCGCACTTGGCGATTTCTGCCAGACAACCCTGATGGACAGAATAGCAGGTAAAAAGTGATGAATGATGTGGTGTTCATTTTTCCTTACCTTAAAAGATTAACAGATTTTAATATTTTTTAACGAAGTCTACTTAATTAGGGCTCCTATAGACGGACGACTGTTCACAGATATAAACATTGAATGGTCATGAATAGCTTTAGAATGAATATGAGAAGCCCACGACACAAACTCCAAAAGATTTTTCGTCTAGTCCAATCGTACATCTGTAGGACTCCTTAATGTTTTTGTTCAGCTTTGAAAGAAGGCCATTGTTCTGTTATTTTGTGTTGTGCCAAATTTTTGTTTCGATTCGGGGTTAAAGGAAAATTGAGAATAAACGACAGTGAAGGTCGTAGAAAGGTTAAATGCAAGTGGTGTTATTTGAGACATAAATAACATACCATCACGCCTGTATTGCCCGAAGAGGTAGGCAGAGATGTAGTGAAAGCTACACTTTCATTTCGCTGATGGAGTTATTGAGATTTTGTGAAGTAGTTTTCTGCTTTTTCTGTTGAGTTGGCACGAACCATCGACGGCATGTTGACAGCAAGGTTGGCGTAGTGTTTAAAAGATCAGCTGCTGCGCTACGTGTCGCGGGTTCGATTCTCGCACGAAACAAATATTTGTATGATCGACAGATAGTTGTTCCGGGTTAAGGTGGTCCATGTCAATATTCGTCTTTGTAAACGCACCCACGACACAGGAACTATTCATAGTGTGGAGCAAAGTCATTAAAAAAACAATAGAATCTGGCAACATGACTAAAAAAAAAATATCACATTAGAATCGCTAAGTGGAAAGATTAGCCAGTCAGCAAGGAAGGTATCGAGGCTGATTGTCCAGGGTGCTCCAGCCGAACTCAAATTTCATCTTTTGTAGAGGCTCTATCCTTGCACCTGAAGTATTTGTAAGCCGAAATCCTTGGTTTGATTTCCAGGTCCAAAAAAGGTTTAATGGGCTTTCCTATACGTTTCATGAGTGCCTGTATTAGGTTTATTTGGAATAAAAACAATTCTATCTATCTTTCTGCTAGAAAATTTTTAGAAGCAGCGTTGACTCCTGCTTCACTTAACATAACAGTCGGATCACTCAACCGTGTTGCCATATCAACAGTAACAGTACTGAATAACGCTGAATATTCAAAATAACTAACAAACCAGAATACTATACTAAGCCACGTTAAGCAATCTACAGGTTGCCAGTGAATCACCTCGTTCTCTAACGACCAATTTCCGTCAGTAAGCTGTTAGAATTCTACGGATGTAATATATCTAGCGGCACACAAATTATTAATGTTGATATCCCTCCGGTTGTTGTACCACGGCACAATTGGCGCAGTGGTTGAGAGATCGACTGCAGCGCTACGTGTCATGGGTTCGATTCCCGCACGAAACATGATTATATTTGTATGATCTACACTTAGTTGTTCCGGGTCTGGGTCTTTGTGTATGTGAATATATGTGTTTGTAAACGCACCCACGATACAGGAATTAATCCAAGTGTGAGGCAAAGTTTTTTTAAAAAAGAGAAAGAGAAAAGACGTGAGTACGATGTATTAATGCTAAGACTATATCACTCACTAACTCATCCATACATTCATTCATGGATTCATTAAATTTCAGGAATATAAAGCCATTATACTGAACTGAACATTTTTGTTGCATCCGTGAGGCCCACACTATTATAATTCTGTTTAAATTCTGTCTGTGTCCAAGTAAATTATATGTCTTTCTTCTTTCTTTCTCCGAACTTGGCAGGTAGGTTTTTTGAAGGTTGAAGGAATACACTAAGAAAAAAATAAAACAACAACCTATTGGGCCGTCATGGGGGTCAAAAATCGCACGCAGAAAATTTGAAGTATCGTATACTCGTGGAACCTCTTTCGTGTGCCATTTTATCGTGGGTATAGTTAACAGACATACCCAAACCCGTCATAACTATCTGTAGGTCATAAAAATATGGCTTCTCTATGGGAATCGAAGCTGACGCAAACCGCTAAAGTGTCTCTTAAGACTATAGTTTTCATACAAAATGACCGAACCGACCGACAGAATGAGTGAAAACACTAAAATCAAATTAACTCGTTAAGATTTAGACTTTGTTTTGTTTTTTTAAAAACGTTGCCCCACACTAGGATTTCTCCTGTATCGTGGGTACAGTTTACAAACATACATGTCACATGCACAGACAACCAGACCCGAAACAACTATCTGTAGATCATACAAATATTTGTACCGTGCGGGGATCGAACACGCGACACCTAGCGAAGAAAGCTAATCGCTTAGCCCCTGCGCCAACCGTGTCGTCAGATGATGTAAGAAACGTTAACGCCCAAACACCTATTTTGCGCGTATTTCAAGACAATTTAGTCAGAAGCCGACAGCCAAACGAAACAACTTACACAAATAAATACACTTTACACTCAAAACTCAAACTCACTATTACAAAATTCTACCCAATCGCATTCCGTAAAGTAAACTAAAATAGTGTGAACCATCAAATCATGCTGCCGTCTTGTCCAAACTTATTCAATTTGTGTTACACTCGCCACAAGTAATCGATTCAATTCGATTCCGATAAGTCGATTAATACGATTTCAAATCGAGTGCGCTACCAATCCTGAATCGTTACAAACTGGGTTTGATGATGTATTTTGTGTATATGACTGGCTCATTGGTGTAGTGGCATGCGCGATTGCTGAGCGTGAGGTCGTAGGTTCGATTCCCGAGTCAGTATATATGTTAGTAGGTTTTCTATAGAAATTATCAGTTATAGCACGGAATTTGGAACATGTGTCTGTTAGATGATAATCATCTTGTCCGTATTACATGGGACAGACAACGACATTGATAAAATGTGGGTGTAAAATAGTAGGTACACCTCTGTCTAACCAGTAAAGGAATACAGGCGTGATGCTATGTGACAGGCTTAGATATTATACAATCGCACTTGAGACAACTACATAACAAAGCATCACGCCTGTATTCCCATGGTTAGGCAGAGATGTATACTATTGTACTCCCACATTTCGCCGATGTAATTGAGTGCATTGTAACGAGCCTCTTGCCATCTACCGGCCACAGTTCCAAGCTCCGTGCCACTACTGAGAATAATAGCAAATTGTACAAATACTTATCCTGGGTCCTGGAAAAAGGCATTATTTTTAATATTGCAGCGAAACACTAATCAGATGATAAATACTAAAAATAGACGCAGACAAGTTCGCAGACAACAGTACCTCTATTATGAGTATTTTACTATTTAATATATTATAGAGATAAGACCCGGGTACGTCTTCAAACTGCGGCCAGACACCGGAGGACGGGCAGCAGCGTCCTCTCACTTATCGGTGAGCCACTGCGATCCCCAAGCCGCCTGCCAAGCGTGGGGATTATGGCAACCCCCCCCCCCCCCTTGAAGGAGGCCTTCGTTCAGCAGTAGACGTCTTCTGGCTGATGATGATGATGATGATGATATTATAGAGATTACGTTATCATGAAAATTTACTTTACTATGACAGTAAATAGTAATAAAACTCGTGATAGCGGTACAGCTTGTAATTAATAGGTATATTCCACGATACAATATGCTTAATTCCACAAAAAGCTATTTTTCGTGCAATTTGCGCAAAATCTGTGCTTTTCGACTGAAGAGTCGTTTGCAGGGAAGCAAGTGAAATACCGTAGGTCGTTTGCGAACACGTTTCTAGAATGATCAGTTTACTAAGTTTCCGTTAAGATGCTCAGGTTACCGCTTAATGACCTACTCATTGTTAAGTTGCACAAAATCGTCTGTCTGTCTGCACAACGGAAGTTCATTAAGATCTAACTGGTGCAAAGGAAATGTCTGTTTTCCTTGTAAACTTAAGCCGCTTGCAGACGACACGAAGTAACTTGCACAAGTATTTATAAATAGCACTAGTAAATTGTATTGTTTATAATTTTATTGATTGCTCATTGGTCTAAGCATGAGGTCCTCCGATTCCCGGGACGAATAAAGTGTTATTGGGTTTTTCTGTATGGAAATTCTCAGTAGCAGCCGCCAGAGCCGGAGTTCGGCAGCCTAAGTATCGATGTAGCAATCAGTTCGCGACAGGCGTAGATCGCGCGATAGATACTGTCAAACGTCATTTTTGTGTCATATATTGACCGAAAACAGTGAGACTGCTGTCGTGTGGCTGTCGCGTTGCTGTCGCTTCTTTTACGTAATTAATTTACGGAACTGTGCCCGATAGATCTGATGTATCTTCAGTTGTGGAGGCTCTTTCCTTGTACTAAATTATTTCTATATATCAAATGACATAGGGCCTTTTGGCGTCTTTTTGAAAGTTGTTGCGCATTTGATGTTACCGTTATATTCTAGTAGAGGATACCTTTACAAATAAAAGTTAGTATGTCTACCAAACTTTAAACCTTAACCATTTATAATAAAGGTGATATTACATAGTAGGACACCGTACATAACGTATGTACTCGTAATGCTCGAATCACATTATTACCTATATCTCGAAACAGTTATAGTTTTAGAACTTACCTGCGATAGTATAAACCTAAAACTAATATATACCTATAGGACCTACTTAAATACTTAAAATATATATATATATTCATAAATAAATTATAAGAACTATTACTAAACAAATACTACTACAATCTAAATTATACATATATATAATATCTCTTCTCTTCCTCTCTCCTACTTTTGCTGTGCCCGACAGGGTTCACAATTCGATCTCATAGTTTTAAGCCTACCACCTAAGTACTACATTGTGGAACGCAAATAAAGTATTGAGTATTGAGTATATGTTTTGTTTGTGGAGATGTCTTCTCCCTAAACGAATCTTGTAGAAGCGCCATTTTAAATAACGTCACTCTCCATATTATTTAATTATCACAGATATTGAAACATTGGTGCAAATATATACAATTTTTTAGTACTTGCACAAGTTGCTTCGTGTCGTCTGCACCGGGCCTTACAAGTCGTAACAGATGCCAATCATGAGATCTTCTGTTCGATTCACGGGTCAGAAAAAGCGGTTTTGGAACAGCACCACTAGTCTGATGACGTATTTCTCACAGATAAATAAGAAACTTGGCTTTAAAAAAATATATAAGTTATCCCAGTTAGAGTTTAAATTTTCCTGTATCGTGAGTACAGTTTACAGAGACAATAGATGACTACCTATGATGTCTGGATGTATGCGAGTATATAGGTACGGATACGCCAACAATAGGTAGGCAGAAACTACGGAACGCTACGTGCTATGATCCCTATATAATCCTTTTGCTTCATCTAGATCATCTATACAAATAAATAAAATTGAAGTGTCTGTTTGTAATGTCAAAATAACAGCTTTTTACTAAATCCATATGAAAGTTATATATGGTACCAAAAACAAACAAAAAAAAAAAACACAATTTTTAAAATGTTTGACTTTTCGCCTCTGTTTGTTTGTTCCGGCTAATCTCCAAAAAGGCTGTACCGATTTTAATCGGACTTTCACTGGCAGATAGCTGATATTATAAGGAGTAACTTAGGTTACTTTTATTGTAGAAAACGAATTAGGCTTACACGCAAAAAAAAAACCCATGAAATTGTGAACAAATTCCGATTCAAATAAGGAAGTACACACATATATTACCTATAAACAGGTTGTAGCCAGCAAAACAAAAATGCACGGGTTCGTAATCCACGCGGGCGAAGCCGCGGGCGGACAGTATAAGTTTCAAGGGATCGAACTCACGACCTGTAGCACAGAAAGCCAGTCGCTTAGCTACTGCGCCAACTATCTACGTATTAAGAACAGACAATCGTCTCTCAAAGGAAGTTCATTAAGATCTAGTAAGGTCGTTACAGAGAAAAGATTTGTTATTCTCTTTGCTATTACAAGATGACTTAAGCCTTAAGCTGTATTAGATTGGCTGTCTCACTTCCGGGTCCTAAAGAAAGAGGAGATTATCGTATTTTTTGTGTTCTTCAGTAAAATAACGAAATCTCGTTATTTTGTTTTATAGCTGCTATTCGTTGAAACGTGTCCACACTGTATACATATAATAAAATTATAACAGGCCGATGTCTGAACTTTATAGATATCGGAGAAAAACTAATATGAAGGTCTTTATTAGAGCAACAGAAGCCAAAAGTACAGTTTTTAGAATTTTTGTCTGTCTGTCTGTATGTTTGTACACGCATCACGCAAAAACTACTGCATAGAATTGAATGCAGTTTTCACCGATGTTTCCAGAGGTCTAACTTAAAATATTGCCTCCATTTTACCGCAGGAAAATATCAGATTCTAAATTCCACGCGTACGAACTCGCGGGCAAAGCTAATTATTTCTATAAATAAGTTTCATAGATTAGAGAATGAACTATTGGATGATACACCTAAAAGTTCGTACTGTGGCCAACATAAAAAACAATATAGGTAGATGTTAAATTAAATTGATCAAATATTATTTAATTTTTCTCTAATCAACGTTTCAGAAATCCAAATTGATTTAATAGGGTTGTTAATTTAACAGCTATGTAACTTGAAAAATATTTTTGACCAGCCTTTTAAAAGCCGGGTGTTAGTGTCAATTTTTAGGTAAATATTGGAGACCACACTACGCCTGCGCGTTGGATAGTCACTGCACTATTATGGTGCAAGGAAAGAGCCTCCAGAAGCGAGGATATTTGAGATAGTTTGGCTCACTCTGGGAAGTCAGTCTCGATAACACCATTGCTGACTGGCTAATCTTTCTCCTACGGTATAGGCGATTCCAAAGCTCGTGGCGACAAGACAGAAGAAAACTAATAATAATAATAATGTCCTCCTGACCAATTTCGGTTACGGCCGCCAATCTCACCGGAGATTAGCCAACTACTTAAGAGATATTATAGAGCACAAGTGTGTGCGCAAACACAGTTGCTCTCTCTATTTCTTCACTCTCATAGTCGCGGCAATCTAACACGACTGGAGAGAGATATAATAGATTTAAATAATATAATAGATTCGACATAATACGGTTCTTATTACTTATAAATGTCTTTAAAGACCACAGACTTAACATTTGGGCATTTGCAATTTCAATAACACTTGCCTTTCTTCGCGTTCACACTGAGATACTGTTTTTTTTAGAATTCCGCCTTTTTTTCAAAATATTAATTTATATTTTAGCATCACGACTACATTCGTGAAAGAGTTACGCAAAGGTGTAGGTATTATTGTACACCTGCATTTTGCCGATGCTGTTATTAAGTCTTATGCGATAGATATGTTGAAAGAGAATGGAGAAGACAAACTGGTCAGAAAAAGTCACAAATGAAGAGGTACTGAAGAGGGTTAATGAGAGGAAAATTCTGATAAACACAACTGAAATCAGAATAGAAAAGATGACAGGCCATTTTATACGACATGACAGTTTCATTAAAAACATAATTGAAGGAAAGATAGAAGGAACGAGAGGGAGAGAAAGCCCAAGGATAAGTTACATGAGCCAAATAAAGGAAAAATTTGCCATCATGTCCTATAAAGAGGTAAAAGAGATTGCACTGGAGACAGAGAAATGGGAAGAACTTCATCAGCTATACCGATATCAGAGAGGCTCTTAAATAAGAGCTATAGGGGACGGGCCTTTTGCCTATCACCGGGAAAAAATATAACCTCTGTTTGTTAACAAGACCTCACGTTTGGTAGCCGCGAAGGAAATTGTCAGTACTTGACCTCTATTTCGTGTATAAAGGGAAAAATTTCGCCCCTAACGGGACATAACAGCATAGACGAAATGTGGGATGCTTAACCCTTCAAGGAATACAGGCGTGATGCCATGTAATTCCACGTTTTTAGATATGAAGGAAAATATACCTTCTATAATAAATTATATAATGTTATTTACTGTCCCATTGGTCGAATCATCAAACGCGGCTGCTGACCTGAGGTCCTAGGTTCAATTCCCAGGTCGAGTAAAAGCGCCATTGTAATTTTTTGTTAGGAAAACTTCAGTAGTATCGCGATGAAACGGTTGGCGCAGTGGTTAAGCGATTAGCTTTCTGCGCTATGTGTCGCGAGTTCGATCCCCGCACGGAACAAATATTTGTACGATCTACAGATAGTTGTTTCGGGTCTGGTTGTGTGTGTATGTGACATGTATGTTTGTAAACTGTACCCACGACACAGGAGAAATCATAGAGCGGGGCATCGTTTAAAAAAAAAAAAAAGCCCTTATGGTATATAATAACAGCATCAGAAAAGTGTGTGTCATCACATTACCCTTATCAAACTCTATGGAGAAAACAGACGTGATTTTCTGGTATTTAAAATATGAAGTTTCATGTATAATGCTTAACCCCCAACCTCTTTGTTTCACCGATCAAAGATCAAAGGTATGATTATTATTAGCGTAATATACCCACATATGCCCACATTTCCTTTAATCAAATCTAGATATAAGGAGTAGTTTTAGACATTGAGACAGGCATTTCAATATTAGCTTGGAAATTGGTGCTTAATGAAATGAAGCTCTACCCTGTACCAATTACTTGTAATTTAGACCTAATAAAGTCTGGAAAATATTAAAAATTCAATTTGAAATCAGAATTTTGGTATTTTGTAAACAGAAAACGTTTTCAAAGAGCATGTAATGGTCTAATTGACTCTGAGACTGCCTCGTTAGTCTAGTGGTTACAAGCTCGGTTGTTGAATGTGAGGCCGGGTTCGATTCCCGAGTTTTTTAGTATTTAAATTTTCAGTAGCAGGACGGAGTTTGGAACTATGCCCGATAGATGGCAATAGGCTCGCCCCAATTACATGCGACTCAATCACTGCATCGGCGAAATGGAGGTGGAGACCCCCTCGCCATACGCCTCTGCCTAAATCCTCAAAGAATTAGGCGTAATGGTATATTTAAATAAATGAAACCCTTAATCGAGCACAGGGTACTATTTTCCCATCACACTAATTCAAGTTAAATACACGAATATATTTAAAATGCCAACTCCCCGACTATGATTTTTACCTAAATATTATTTCTGTTTTCAGTTTCAGTAAATTATATTCTGTTTGCCGTAAACTACTATCTAACATGAAACTTTTACACTTAAACCATGAAAAAGTTTTTTTTTCTGTCTGTTTAATAATTTAAAAGCATCTTAATGTGAGCATATTTGCAGTGACCACACTTTGGGCGAGAGCCAAGACACTCACTGAACACTCGTAATTGTTGCAGCTGTGTCGATCTTGAGTTTAATTGTGGTAACATTAAAAATATCGATTTGTGGCAACTTTTGTTAGACTTTCTCATTAGTATATTGGTTCGAAGCGCGACAGCTGATCTTGAGATTCTGGTTTCGATTCTCGGGTCATGCGAAGTATTTTTCTGTGTAGAAAATCTCAGTAACAGCATGGAGTTTCAAACTGCGCCTAGTGGCTTTGAAGGAAATAAAAAAAAAAAAAAGTGACCCGTCACGGGACGCCTGGCAAATGTGAAACATCGAAATTATTTTGCATAGATAATATGCATAAAAGGATTATGAAAGGAAATAAATATGGCATAATCAAAAATATTATTTAGGTTTATTTTAAAGATTTTTTTTTAACATTATTTTAAAAAAAACTATTATTTAATATAATAAATGCCAAATTTATTTCCTTTAATAAACCTCCTTTTTTATGCATATTTTAACAACAGTCGGTGTGACCCGCATTAGATCTTTCACATCAATTATAATCATAGTTCCGCACCTCTGACCTAGTTCCATCAGTAACTCCAAGTTACTCCTAACACATATTTCCTTAAATACGGGCAAAAAAATATTTCCTAAAACATAATTCAACACCCTTAAGTGTCGTGTTACTTAATCCAAAACTCTACACCACCTTAATTAGAAAGGGTTGAAATAAACAAGAGTTGAAAACAAAATCAGTCTTGCAGCCCTCAAAGTTGAAGTGTCAAACATTCCTCAAAAGAAACCCCAGTTTTGGGCCGCAATATAATCTTGGTAGAAAGAGGAAAATTTTGTAATAGCTTCTGGTAATAATTTGTTAAGTATCTAGGTGTAGGCTGTAATTGTGAATATTTTTCTTAATCAATTAGCGTAGACGACAAAAACAAGAGCTAATACATTTTTTTAATAACGCCAGTAATGGCGCTGTAAAACCGAGCTTAGCTCAGAGCTGAGTTTGTGATTTTTCCAGTCGAAATTCGAGCTTAATCTAAAGACATAAAATTGATTTTAATATGAATAATTTAAACTTGAACAAAATCTTTTCTTCTTTCTTTTCTTTTTTATAAAAACGTTGCTCACACTAGTATTTCTCCTGTATCGTGGGTACAGTTTACAAACATACATGTCACATACATACACAACCAGACCCGAAACAACTATCTGTAGATCATACAAATATTTGCTTCGTGCGGGAATCGAACCCGCGACACGTAGCGCAGCGGTCGAACGCTCAACCACTGCGCCACCCGTGCCGTCAAATCTGATTACGAATTTTAAGTAAGTATTTTCTTCGGCCCATAAGTGGCGCGTCACATCGAGGGCCCTGCATTTAGCGCTAGCGCAGCTTAGGTATATTTTTGTACAGCTTTTTTTGCTTACTTTCATAAGTATATATATTTTTTTCATTTTAAAACTGACTTGAAATATAAGGCTGCCTCCAAACATAGGTATAATCAAGCCGTAAACGGATTTTGATAGGACAATCGTGGCAACATCTCGGATGGATAGCGTGTAGCCCTAAATTCGTTGCGAATGCTGCAACTGGTGCGTTTAAACGGGAGAGTCGACTTGACTGGAATTAAATAATGCGTATTTTTTTTACTGTGAGATAAAATGGCAGTACCATTAAAATTTAAAAAAATCCTTTAAAACGTTTTGGATTATTTTAGAACACGAATAATGTAGTCATTTATTTATTCAATCCATTTCAGATATAAGACGATCATAGTTCCCTTAATTTGTTTCCACAAAATCAGCTTGAAAAGGCGTGAGGTGTTTGAAAATACCTGTAATAGTCATGAAGTTTAATCACACATTTTACTAGCGATTTAAACATTGCCAGTAAAATTATAAAGTGGGTTTTTCAATCCAAAAAATATGCTCTGTCTCAAAATAATTGTCTGAGTATTTTATTAATTACATTCTTTTAGCAAGTTCGATCGCCCGCCATTCTAAACGCTCCTTCGAACTAACCTGAAATTCACATGTGACGCCTACCAATCCACAACGAACAGTCCCAAATCCCACGGTTGGCCTCAACTCGCACGGGAGCGGATCTGAACGCGTGATAGAAATTGGTAGCAATATTGACTAATTTAATATTCTTTAGAAACTCGACTGGCGTTTTTAAACGTAGCTTCTTGATATTTACTTACGATGTCTCTCAATCTGGTAACGAAATGACTTTGTACCATCTTTCAGTTTGGTATTTACTCGCTTCGCAATAGTTAGCCGTTATTTAAAATATATAGTTTGCATCATGCCTGTATTCCTTGAGAGGCTAGACAGCGGAGAACTGTACACTCACATTTTACCGATATCGTTATTGAGTTTCATGGGATAGGAGATGAACCTATTGCCGTCTATCGGGCACAATTCCAAACGATGGAATGTTAAAGACGTTTTCAGAAAATCCCAATAATACTTTGCCAACCTAAAAGCCAAACCAAGAACCTCAAGCTCCTCCCAGCTTTCTTTCGCTCATAACCACAGAGCTATCGCACAAATCGGCAGTTAGTTCTGGGATGGGTAAACGCACTTCAAACATCAAAACGCCTCTGTGCTTCAGAAGGCACGTTATTTCGGTCCAAAATACCTGTGGCACTCGTTGTAGAAGTCTACAACTCAAAAAGTCTGACAACCGGTCGAAACTTAAAATTGAAAAAAAAATATTGATGCCCCTTATTACTAAACAAGAGCTCATTGCTACATAGCTACCGCGCTAATCGCTTGATCTGCGTGGTTAAGCAGCGCTTGGCGCGGTCAGTCCTTGGACGGGTGACCTTTTTTCACATATCGAGACCCCTCCGTGCCTCGGAAAGCACATTAAGCAGTTGGTCCCGGGTGTCAGCGAAGAGCTATGACAGTCGTTACGGGTGTCAGTAGCCCAAAAGTCTGACAAACAGTCTAGAGTACCAGAGTCTCGCTTTAATTGGGTGGCGGAAGTCAGATGGCAGTCGCTCCGTGTAAAATACTGACATTCAACCGCATTTGGTTCGTCTGGAAGCCGATCTTGATAGGTTAAGCTGATGATTGGCGAAAGATGATGATACGCAAGTCAACTAGCCAATCCAAACGATCGTTCTGCCTAAACTGAAATTCATATGCGGCGAGCACCGCTCATATTGTTTGCCACGGAGTGTCACGAGCCGGCGATTCGTGCGGGAATTAATGTGTTACGGTTTTTTGCCGCTTTTTTGCTTGTCCATGCATTTCAAAGGATCCGGTTTAAATTCGGAAGCGCACATATGAAAGGTTGATTCGTGATGTTGGTTTCTAGTTTGGAGTTTTAATTTGTTGGTTTGAGTGGGTTTGTTCATTTGCTTTGGTTTTTCGGTGACCTACTCTCTCTTTTAATCTATTAAGTAATCCTATAGACATTTGGGCTTGCAAAATGAAATGCCGTGACCAACTGAACATCAGTACGAAAAGTTTTTCGAGCTTGATCATCGTTACTTTTAAGCCAAAATTGTGTGAAAACGATGGGCGCGCGCCGCCGTGCGTTTTTAGCCTTAAAAATGATATAATTATAAAAACAATCTACTCTAGTCTCAATGACTCCCCAATGGCTGCCTCATTGGTCTAGTATTCACAAGCGTGAGGTCCTGGGTTCAATTCCCGAGTCGGGCAAAGTATTATTGGGATTTTCTGTATAGAAAGTCGTCAATAGCAGTACGAAATCTGGAACTGTGCCCGGTAGATGGCAATAGACTCGCCCCCTATAACATGAGACTCAATAACGGCATCGGTGAAATGTGGGTGCACAATACTCTTCTACCTAACCCTTCAGGGATACAGGATGCTATGTAAAAACCGAATATTTAACACTAAGTCGGATTTATTTTCGGAAATCTAACCTCGGATATCACGCACACGACAGACTGTGCAATATAATGTTGGTCTATCCCTATTTACAAATATAAGTGAGTGAGTGAGTATCATAGGCATTAAACATCACTGTTTCACAGCTCCGCCTGCCAAGCGTGGTGTTAACCGCAATATCACCCTAAATAGTTCGTTGTTGCGGTTGAGGTTGGCGCGTGTTCAACAATGGACGTGTACGAGCAAATTTAGGTACTAATTTTTATTTTAACTCATCAAGTGATGCAAATTATCATTTATTGCCCATATTATTAATTAAAAGCACGGTTGCCGCAGTCGTTGAGAGATCGACTAGTGCGCTACGTGTCGCGGGTTCGATGCCCGCACGGAACAAATATTTGTATGATCTACGGATAGTTGTTTCGGGTCTGGGTATTTGAATACACACCGTGCCTCGGAAAGCACTCGGCTGGAGGCCCTTCTGGTCTCGCCATTTGCCCGGTTAAGCAGTAAAAGCTCCCTGAGCTAACTGCGAGAGACAACTCAAAAAAAAAAAAAAAAAAAAATCGGAAAGCACGTAAAGCGGTTGGTCCTGCGCCTGATCTCTGTCCTGTCGTGTTGGATTGCCGTCCCATCGGACTATGAGAGTGAAGGAATAGAGAAAGCACCTGTGTTTGGGCACACTTGAGCTCTATAATATCTCCTGCGTAGTCGGCTAGCCTCCGGTGAGATTGGCCGCCGTGACCGAAATTCGGTCAGGAGGATATTATTATTAATAAAACGACGGAAACTGTCTCGTCATAATAATGAATAGGCGAAATTATTTAAAAATAGAACTGAACCTCTGAAACCACACCCAGACAACACCATTTTGACTTTAGGCTAAGCAAATTACCTCTCCGTGATGCACTATTGTTTATTCACAACCATTTATTTCCTATCTCTTTCACACATATCTTGCCAACATATAAACTACATTTGAGACCTACTTATATGCAATTCCGCTAGAATTACACGCCACTTACTCTTACATAGTGCAATCCTATATAGATGCAAATTGCGGGCCAGCTGCGTTCTGCCATTGCCGCATCTGAGTCGCTATTGCTATCCCTATTACGTATACAAATATAT
This sequence comes from Shargacucullia verbasci, assembly GCA_947562105.1. NCBI lineage: Eukaryota > Metazoa > Arthropoda > Insecta > Lepidoptera > Noctuidae > Shargacucullia > Shargacucullia verbasci. Next base: position 8,138,821 of record OX387303.1, on the reverse strand, counting down.
ATGGGATAAGGGTGTATGTAAAAACGATTGAGACGGGTCTAAATTAAGGTGATATTCCAATGAAAAACAATCTGAGAATATCACTTAACTTAGAATATAGCCCATTAACTTACTGGTCTAGTGGTTGTAAATGTCAAAACCCAGCTTGAGGTCCTGGATTTCGATGCTAGGGTCGAGCAATGTTAATGGATTTTTGTATGAAAAGTTGTAACTGTGGTTTATTAAGCAAAAGCCTTGCCTACATGATACTTAATCCCATACATGTTCATTCTAAATTTATAAAGTTTTTGTACGTACTTATGAGAGGAATAACTTAACTGAGGTTTATCCAGCTGTCGAAAATCGAAAATCGGCCCCGAACAAACAAAGCAAGGAGGTCCAGAAACCCACTTCTGAAAACAAAAGAAGACAGTAATCATTCCAAACATAAATTCCTCTAAAATCCGCCTCTAAGAACAAAAGATGACATGACACATTCCAAACTTAAATACTTAACAAAAATAACACCAGAAACCCAAACACAAAACGAAAAGCACAAGCTTCTACAATTTAGCGTCACTTAGCAAGTCCAATAAAGTAGGAGCACATATGTACCAATTCGTTGTAATTTCGGTAACAGAATTGGGGTAGCTATCGCACGGCGCTGCCATGCGGGCCGACCGATATTCCCAATGATATGGCTACAAGCGCCCGAGACCCGTTCAAACGAGCAAGTTGACTCGAATGAGTTACTATTCACTATCAGAATATTTTGACAGGACAAGTTTATTATTATTGTTTGGGTTTTTTCAAGTACAGT